>OV702290.1:130528337-133490837 GCA_916181665.1 Avena sativa | reverse complement strand
GTGCTATGTCTTCGAGGAGGACAGTAAGTTTTCCATCTCTGGGTTCACAAGTCTGGCGCCTTCTGTGTCCTCTGACTTCTAAACTGTATTTTTTTCTTTTGGTGGTTTTCTTTTGTTTTAGTCCTCCTAACCTGAATTGTCTGACTAGGGATCAAATATTTTGTTCAATTGCATAATTTTATCATATTTCTTGCACTTTGTTATGTAGCAATTTAGAAGAAGATATAGTATGATTTCTAAATGGTTTGTTGCCATCTACAGTATATTTTATGCTACCTTATATGTCAACGCACAGGCCAGTAACTGCTCTTAGAAAGACAGCTTGTCAAGTGTATAATCATTTAAAAAAAGCTGGTATTCACCTTGATTGGGTATCTTCTCAATTAATTGTTTCCCGCCAGAAGTACCATGGACGAACTAATTCTCCATTACTGTCCAACCCAAAGGAAATATTGTGAGTATTTTTTGTCCACTTGCAATTCATTTGTTAATATAATCTCATTGGTTAACAGAAAAAATAACTTCGTATATGTACTTATAGGTGTCATGATATTGTAAATCCTTGTAAAACCACTGGGATTCCAATTTATGACTTCATACAAAAGAATCCACTGTTTTTTCAAGTCCAAAGCAATCCCCTCCTTCCAGGGTGCAATGATTGGCTAATGGTAGGTATTGCTGGACGGACATTCTTAAGGTCCTTCATCCGCACTGGCTACACCTACAGCAATAGCAACCTCTGCATTGCAGCGTCTTTTGAAGAGGATAATTTGTTGGTTTTGCCTGAGTTACTTGAGATTCGCCTGAAATTCCTTATGGCTGAGCCCTTTAATCCAAGAGATACTCTTCACTACAGGGAGAAGACCAATGGAGCAATCGTGAATGCTTTTTTGCAAATATGTAAGAAATATCATCCTGAAGTTATCCTCCCAAAAGATGTGGGGTTTCTCTTGGGTCTAATGAAAGCGCCAACTCGTGAATTTGAATCGTGAAAAGCAAATACTCTACAATCCCTGCTTCTTAGACACACATGAGTTAGTGGCACTAGTTCAAAATGCTTATGTTATTCTGAAGAGGTTTTTGCCAAATGTCGGAAATTCCTTCGAGAAAGCTGTCAGTCGTTTTGTCCTAAGGACAGTGGCAGAGGCGGATGGTTCAACCGACTGGGAGGCTATTATTGAAGCAGATGCCCTTCTTGACCAGATGCATTATGAAATATACAAGTCTAGTCCCAGAATCGATGGAGTTATCCGCGGCCCTGTTTCAAGAGGGTCCATGGTGGTGGGGGTGGCACGAGGTGCTTATGTCCACGGCTTGGATCCTGCAGTCCTTCGATTTCTTGCTGCTTTAGATGTTTTTCACAAGTTTACCTTGGAAAATGTAGTTCAACTTCAGCGGGTGAAGATGCCAATTTTACCATCTCTGATTGTTGGGGGCTTCTCTGACTGTGACTGCCTGGATATACTGAACCCTGATAAGTACTTCAAGGAAAATCCCCGGATCTACGGTCCTCGTCACTTCATGTCACGGCATGGGATCTATAGATGACGTCTGCTTGAGCATTGACAGCAGTTTGGATCTTGAAATTTCAAACTAGCTTGCACTGAGTCTTTGTACTGTAGTGTCTGACGAGCCTTATCAACTATTTGTATCTTGAAACTGTCTTTTTTTCAGAGTTTTTGTGCTGTATTGAACATAATGCAGCATACACACTGGTTGGATCTTCAAAGGATCCTGTATGAGTCATTGTACTGTAGTGTCTGGTTAGCTTGGCAACTGTGTTTTGAACATAATGAAGCATGACTGTTTGGATCTTCAACTATCCTGTACTGTTTGTGTGTTTGTACTGTAGTGCACATAGTATGCACAAAATACTTTCACCTAGATGACATATTTGGAATGTCGGTGACTATGATTTTTTTTTTTTAGAAAAAGCAGTCATCATATACTCCGTATTAAGAGTTGCTTACAGATAAAAAACAAGCCAACAGCTCCAAAAAAAGATGAGCAAACAAGCTCAGGAGCAAAGAGCATAACAGCATTTACAGAGGCACGAGTAAATAAAGAAGAGAAAGTAGTCTGGTTCTCTTGGGTCTTTGGGCCAGCAATTTGTTCAGGGATCGACCTGCGGATAGCCAGTCATTGGGGCTATCAACGATTTTGAAGAAGACTGAATCAACTGTTGACAGGCGGTTGTTGAAAATTCTTTTTTTTTTTTCTTTCCACAAAGACCACCAGACCAGACAATGGTGACTATCACGTTCCAGCGTCGCCTGGGCTTGTGGGCAAGGCCAGCAAAGAGAGAGCACCACCAGTCAAGGAGAGGGGTGGTCGTGGCTAGCGGCGAGCTGGAAATACTCCAGTTTTTTGAGAGACACGAAGCCAAACCTGCTGGGCAAAAGGGCAAGTCAGAATTATGTGCAGTCCAGTTTCAGAAAAGAGGCACAGTGGGCAGGTAGGGTCATTGAGCTGGCCTCTTTTCTGCAAATTGTCGGCTGTCAAACGGCGGCCAAGCACAGCTAATCAGGTGAAGAATTGGCACTTGTAGGGTTGCGCATAAACATCTTGGTGAAGTAATTCCAAACATCTTAGCTCCACTTTTTTCGGAAATCCCCCATGATCGCTGCGTGGCACATGATCGTTTCGTTGGATCCCCGGATGATGATATGTTTCATTTCCCTTTTTTTTAACAAACAAATGTACCCTCTCTGCCAAAAATATATATAGCGTTTTTAGTTATTATAGAATTATGGTAAGTAAGTTGTTACTATCCTACTTGACTCCACTCCGAAAAGACAGACACCATTCTACCACACGTGCCCTAAGTAACCTTTGCTTAGATCACTGGGTCAAATAATACTTTAATCCCTCAGGGCTCAGGGCAAACCTTCGTCCTCCATTTTTTTTTTCTTAATATATTGGCTTGCCGTTTTTCCTCCTGCTAACTTAGAGCATCTTTATCCCATCTCCTATCCACGGCCGGATTCTTATTTTTTCTCCTCTATCGGCTGAAACCGGATCTAACCGAAGCCGCAAATTCGGTTAGAGGAGCAAATATAGGATAGTGACTTCTAAATTCTCCCCCCTCCCTCCCAAATTTGCTCGGCCGCCAACCCGACTACTAAAAATTCCCCCTCCCGCCTCGCCGCCGACTCTCCCGTCCAAAGCCGCCGTCACTCGACGTCGGCGCCGGGATTCTCCTCTACCCCAGCCGGAATGTCACCGAAGATTGGTTCCGCAGCCCCGCCGGAGTTTCCCATTGACGCAACACCGCCGGAATCGACTCCACCGGTGCCACCGATGCCGCGAAAGCGGTTGGGCACCACCGGCGTGGCGCGGTCGACTGGAATGGCCACCAAGACCACCAGAAAGTTAGCGGGGAAGGTGTGACGGCCGTCCCTTGCGCCGGTGGTGAGTGGGCCGTGGGAAAGGAAGCCGACAGAGGCCATGATTGCCCATTCGCAGGCGGCGGAGGAGAAGAAGAAGAGAAATTCCGCTGCCGCCTCCGCACCCAAGCCGTCGACCACAGCGACGAAGGCAAGCCCAAGGGGACCTCCAAGGCCACATTGACGTCCTCCTCGGCGGCTACCGTGTCAGCTGAAGATGGCGCCCGCGAGGTGGTCGAGGAAATTCCAATCCAATGCCAAGTGCAGCCGAGTTGACCGTCGCTGAGTTCATGACCCAACTCGACTCTTCTCACCAACAAGGTCTCGATGACCTCAACTTTAGCGGCGACGAGGAGGTGGCCACCGAGGAGGCTAATGATGGCTTCTTGGCCGGGGAAGAGGAAGAGAGGAGGCCGAAGAAGAGTTGACCGAGGTGGAGGCGTCGACCAAGGGCAAGAGCAAAGGCAAGGGAAAGAGCAAGGACAAGGCCCCGGGCAAGAGATCCGCTAACTATACGAGGAAGAAGATGTGGCATTGTGCCATGCTTGGATGAATATGTCGTTTGATGCATCGGTTGGCGTTGATCAATCGAAGGAGAGGTTTTGGGGGATAATTGAGGAATACTACCACAAGGTGGTCACTGTTCCATCATACCGAACCCAAGGCTCACTTGGTCATCATTGGGACACAATACTTGAGTGTTGCAACGATGGGCCGGGGCCGTGGACTACGTGACCAATGCACCACGAAGAGGGAGGATGCCGACCGCAACATCATGTTCATGAACCCAAGCACATTTTTTTTGAGCTGAAAACTGTAGGGGAGGCCCCGACAGTAAAATTTTATGAAAGAGAAAAAATATTTACAAGAGAGGGGGATGTACAAGAGCGCTTAGCCCGGGGCATAGCCCAGAGAGAGTTACAAAGCGTCTAGCCAGGCTAACCCAAGCACATTGGATGACAAGTCTAGGGCATATTGGGGGTTTGCTTGTGCGAGGATCTTTGCTCGAGAGAGTGGTGGTGGTGGTGGTGATGGTGGCCGAGGTGGTCTTTGAGGTGGCCGAGATGGTGGTGGCCAAGCTTTTGGATCTAACTTGATCGATTTGATGTATTTTAGATAAAATTTATGCATGTTTGTATTATGGATATTTGGATTGTGGTGTGGAGATTTGAAAATGATGATGAAAAAATTCTAGTCCTCTAAGTTTTGGGGGATCGAATCCGACGGCCGAAGTATAGAGGAGAAAAAATATAGGAATCCAATTCAGGGATCTTGTTTCTCCTTTAACTTATCGGGGATGGGTTAGACACGCTCTTAGCACTCTAAATCATCATGTCTCCAATCACAACATACCCTAGCTAGCCGGTTAAAAAAATTGCTCTGAGGGCTTTGAAGACATCTGCAATAAAATCATACTTGTACTCCGTACATTATTTGATGAAGTATACTCCCTCCGTCGGTGTCGCAAATTGTTTAAATTTGAATGTATCCATATCCTTTTCAGGACGGAGAGAGTACATGACTTATGTTTTTGAAAATTTCAAAAAGTCGAACAGTTGTTATAAAAACTGGTCATGGATAGTGCCCCGCAATCTTAATGACTATTTTGGCAACCAAGCTCTGACTGGCGTAACCTCTTTGATTATCTGTTCTTCCCATGATCAGTATACAGTAGACTATGCTCCACCAACTAGCTTGATTACCATAATCATACTCCCTCCGATCCAAATTAATTGACTCGAATTTGTCTAGATTCGGATGTATCTAGACATGTTTTAGTGCTAGATACATCCGAATATAGCCAAATCCAAGTCAATTAATTTGGATCGGAGGGAGTACCAACAATGCATCAGAACTTTATAATAGACCATGGATGTATACCTATAGACGAGCTTTATTAGCAGTGAACATCAACGATAAATAGTAGACCCATTTTATATGCCAAAACGACAGACAACTGGCCTAGTTTCCGTAGTACCAACATCGATGTCACCAAGAGAAACATTTGATACTGTTTCTTGTGTCGTTTACAGAAACACAAAAGTGTAGATAGAAACCAAAGTTGTTAGGTAATGCAAGATCATTAATTAGTGCTGGAATGACAGTATTTCACTGACACCATTCAACTTATTGCTTTACTATTCAGCAACCAATGCCAGATGATACATGTCCTTCCTGTCCAGGAAAAATTGTCAGAATGAGAAGTCCAGTATAATGCCCATGGCTATCTACAAGCAGACCAATTGGAGTTTTTGTGACTAGACTAGACTGATTGGCTATATACGGAACTGAAGTAAATGTAGCAGTTCAGGCAAGGGTGAGCACCGGCATCGCCTCAGTGAACCCTGCCTGCCACAGGTCATGGCTCAGGTTCAGATTTCAAGCCCAAGAAAGTATAGTGTCTGTCAGTGAGAACTGGAAGTCTGAGATTAAGCAACTTGGAGTCCAATTCTAGCTTCTGCTTTTGCTCTTCCATCACAACGGACTCAGGAGTCAGGACAATGAGCAAACCCTTGATGGTGAATATTGCTCCTAGGACGGTGGCAGCTCATGTGCCCTCCCTACGCCTGCCCTGACCCAAATGACTTCGTACAAGCATTGCAATCGTGCCTCTTGACCTCCATTGCAGCTGAAAGATCACCACACTTCATTTCAACTGAATAATTGACGGTTCTTGGCTTCCTTAGCTCAGAATCTTCAGCCAGCACATCATCAAGCACAATCAGCTCTACTTCCCTGGGAACATTGGGGGTCAAAATGTTGTCCTTCTCGGGAACATTGTGGATCACATTGCTATCCTTGGGAGCATTGTGAAACAATATGTTCTCCTCCTCATATTGTCCATAGCAGTCCTTGTAAGCCGAACTTTTGGGAACATTGGGGATCGAAGTGTTATCCTTGAGAACATTGGGGATTAAAGTGTAGTCCTTTTCAGAAACATTGTGGGTCACATTGCTGTCCTTGTTGGGAACACCATAGACCAAAATGTTTTCGTTCTCATATTGTCCATAGCAATCCTCGTCAGCTGAGTTCTTGGGAAGATTGGGGATCAAGTTGTCGTCCTTCTCACACTGCCCATAGTAATCATCATAAGCTGAACACTTGTGACCTTTTGGTTTCTTGAACTTAGCAGATCGAACCAGTAGATGATCGAAGGCGTTCAGCTTCACATCCTTTGACACATTGTGGGGCAAACTGCCCATATCTTCTGCACAACAATCTTCATAAGCTGAAATCTTCTTAGAATGCTCTGAAAGCAGCAGGAGAGTGACAGCAGCATCCATCTCGCCAAAATTGAGTGCTGGTGGCTCCCTCTTTGACCGCTTGCGCTTCACCGAAGGAGATAACACGACATTGTAGCCACCATCAGCTATGGCCAGAGCTTCCCTCAGCCCAGCTGCCTCTTCGACGGGCTTGCTCAACACCTTCTTCTCACTGTGCTTCCTCATGTGCATCCTCTGAGAATTGCAGGAAGAAAACACCTTTGAGCACGACGGACATTGAGTTCCGGAGGACGGCAGCAAAGTTTCCTCATCACTTGGACTCAGCAGCAAGACATGCACGTCGACAACACTGGCAGGAGGGCTTGGCGTCCTCTTTGGCTGCTCAACCATGCGCCAGTGGCATGACATGTGGCCTCCAAGAGCTCTCCCTGAAGGGAAGCTCTTATTGCACTTCTTGCACACATGCTTCCAAGTTCTTCCTCGCGGTGCCATATCTAAACCATTACAAAGTTGCACCAAGTCAGAACACATAAAGATGAACCGAACATTAACTCACTAACTTCTGCAATGCTGATCCATTGATGCATTCTACTGCCTCTGTCCCATAATGTAAGTTGTTATTACTCCTTCCGTCCTAAAAAGGATGTCTCAAGTTTGTTTGAATTTAGATGTATCTATATATTAAATAGTGTCTAGATACATCCAAATTTAGACAAACTCGAGACATCCTTTTTGGGACGGAGGGAGTACATCAAATACTTGAGTATATTGAATGTAATAACATCTTATATTATGGGATGGAGAGAGTATTTACTAGGCCTTCAGAGTTAAAAGCAACAAGCAAGCTGTAGAAATTTAAACCTAGATCTGCTTACTCGAAAATCTTTTCACGTCATTAATGTGAACACATTATGTGGAGCGAAAGAAAAAATACAGTAGAACATTACACAATTTTTATTTTTACTAAAATAAGAGGTTCAATCATTGGATGTAATTGAAACAGGTTAAAAACTACTAAACCACAGAAGCATAAGGAAGCAATAAATTTGTCTCTGCAATTCGGAAAATCCGCAGGCTAGCAAACAAAAGGAGAGTTGCACAATCTACTTGCTGGAGTCTAACAGATTCAGAAGCAGCACAACTAGGATTTTTTAAGCATCATGAAACAACCAAATATAAAGGAATAGGCTAGTAGTGGGCTAGTGGCAAGTAGAAACAACTTGCGAGATTCTCACACTTCACAGGGTTTAACATGTACGAATTAATGCAAGGTCGCGGGACAGCTAAGCACACAGTGACACGCTTCGATTCAGCAACCACAGACTCGTCTCACAAGCTCTTGCCCCTTTGGAGCATTTGCACAAACACAGAGACGGCATTTTACCAGACACTACAGGAAAGGGCAGAATTCGAGGCAATTACATCAGCAACCTGTAAATTGGCATGAGATTTTACCTCGAGGATCGAATTCCTGTCTCGCCAACCCATGCGAGAAGAGCGCGGGAGGGTGTGGGCGCTGTCGCATAGCTCGGAAAATGCAAGGGCCTGATCACTGAAACGAGATTGCAGGAAACAGATTAGAACGCAGTCGAAGCAATCTCAGACGATTCACTGAAGGACAAGCAAAAAAACCACCCGAATTCCCAAACCAGATGCACCTTCCGACGGAATTACTCACGGAAACCCGAGAGATTCGCCACCGGCGGCCAACGCTGATCAGGAACCGGAATTACAGCCCAGAACAGCGGCCGGAAACCCACCTCGTGAGTGGCCAGATTGGCGAGAAGCTCCCCCGCAGAAATGCGGTAGATCGCTGAGACGCAGCTGTCGATCAGAGCAGCTTTTCTCCTTCGCCGCAGCTCACTCCGGCGCCGACTCTCCTATCCCCTCTCGGGATTGTACCCCTTTCTGTTCTGGTGGTCGTGTAGCCGCAAATGCGCGCTGGGGGCTGGGGGTAGTTATAGGCGGCCGCGGCGGGCGATGAACGTAGACTGGAAGATGTACCAGTTTCATCGTGGCTGGCTCGCGGCTTGGCTCTCGTGTGAGTCGCCGGCCTGGCTGCCGCCTCGGGGTCGTCTGGTGCTTGCTTGCGGGGCAGCCGAGAGGAGAGCGACGAAGGCTTCGGAGACGGAGAGTTCGTGCGGCTCCGATGATGACACGCAGCCGTCATTGGACGGCGGATGTTATGTTAGCTAGCGAAGCCCGAAGCAAACCAGCGGCGCTTGGTCCATTACGGGGCCCATGGGGGGGCCCATTTATGAAAATATAGTACACCATCAGCATTGTTTTCTCAAAAACACAAAACAAATCATTTGCCATCATGATTTGCTGTTCGATTTGCCGCAAATGCTTTCAACCTCTTGGCAACAGAGAGACCATGTTCCTCATTTTCCCCTAAAAAACATTTATGACCCACATGTAACAATAGAATTACTTCTAGTACTCCTTATGATCTAGAAAAATCTCCAAGTGCCTAACCCGTAGTAAATGTGGGTCACCGCCTGAACAAATCAATGGTCAGGCATTACTATCAAAATTGTTATAACACTAAAGTACCTAAACTACCTAGGTTGCAACTAGGTCAATTCTTTAAGCAAACATGACCCAAAACGTAAAACCTAGATTGCAATCTAGCCCTGCAACTTGTAGCAACCTCGTCAAAGGTGCATTCGCCATGGTCTCTGAGCAAAGCATTGTCGCACTTGGGAAAGAGAGATAGGACCTCCCTCTAGAGATTGAAAGAATATAATATGTTGCCCCGGTTCCACCATGTTGTTTCTGCGTTATTGGTTGATGTTGCCTTGTTTTCAAATTAAGTTGCTTGAGCTTAGTGTTTTGAAATTTTACCCCAAGAAACATTGATTATTAAATAGTAGCAAGTATTTAGGATTCTCCAATCCCAAAAAAAAACATTTAGTAGCCATCTTAAACTCTGACAAAAAAAACTTATCACAATAGGTACTTATGTATTAAACAAAGGCAACATATTCTATGCACCCCATAAGTTTGTGTATCTGTGTATCTATTCGGTTTCAGCCCCACGATCAAAATCTAGGGAGTCAGGTTAGCGTGTATCTATTTTTTCATAAACACGCCCGCTCACCATGTCTCCACTCGATACCAGAAATTTTGACTTTTTAGAAAACCCCCAGGACTGGACTAGATCGTTCCCAGATTAATGCGATCCCGACGGCGGCCGGCGAAAACTAAACGAACTCGGCGCGCTTCTCTTCTCCGGCGTTGATCCGACCCTGCGTCCATCGGCAGTCGTACTCCCATGCACGCTGATGCCATCTCGGCTGGGCATCCATTGGCAGGTATACCAGCTCCCATGTACGCCGTAAATTCTCGTATTTATATACAACTTCTTTATTCCCTGTCTCACGTTCTTTTGAACCCTAGTACAACATCAGGCAATCTTTGCTCCAATGGCAACAGAAACAGGCAATCACGAGGCAATCAGGCAATCAACCAATCACGAGGGATCAACGAGTGCCACGGAAACAGTACAAATCAGTGAGACCACACGTTTTAGATAGCACACCAACAATATCCAGTCCTTACGTGTGATATTAACATGTGTGTCAAATCTTAACCTTGTACTAGCAACGTGTGCAGTCATATGGAGCCAATCAAAAACTTGCAAATACAAACGAATGTGCCAGATTTTAGTACACCCAAAAAGAATGCAAATATACCGCTAGCTGTAAGTTCTATTACTCTGCACTTTGCACCCACAAATGATGCTATTTAATTTTATCGATTTATGCATGAAGGAACTTGTCACGATCTATCTTGATGTCACAGGATGCATCTTTTACACCTCAATGCGATGAGAATTTGAAGCCTAAAGTAGGAATGATATTTGAAGGACTCGGGGCCGTCGAGGAGTTCTACAAGTCATATGCACATCATGTGGGTTTTGGAGTTCGTGTCGGACAACAAAAGAAGATAGATGATCATCTTGTTCGGACTAAACGTTTTATGTGTAACAAGGAAGGTTTCAAGTCTAAAAAGAGTGAGGTGATCGATGCCCCCTTCAGTAAAAGGCGTAAGAAAACAGACACAAGATGTGGTTGTGATGCACATATTTTGTTAAACTATGTGGAGACAACACCTACAAGATAGAGTCATGGGTTGAGCACCACATCCATGGACTTGTCTCTCCCGATAAGCGTCATTTGATCAGATCGAACCGTAGAGTTAGTGAGATGGCAAAAAATACTTTGTACACATGTCACAAGGCAAGCATTGGCACTTCCCAAGCATACAGGTTCCTACAGGTAAAAGAGGATGGCATTGTGAATGTTGGGTGCATGAAGAGAGACTTGCAGAATTACTACCGTGACCTCAGGTGTAAAATTAGAAACGCTGATGCTCAAATATTCGTGGCACAACTTTCTAGAAAACAGGAAGTCAATTCAGCATTTTTTATGATTTTGAAGTGAATGATGAGGGAGAGTTGGTGCATGTGTTTTGGGCAGATGCCACAAGCAGGAAGAACTACAGCCACTTTGGTGATAGCAAATTGTTCGTGCAAGTTATTTGAGTCAATTGAAATTCCATGCCGCCATATTATCCAAGTATTGAGGACTGAAAATCATACTGAGCTTCCGGACTACTACATTATGAAAAGATGGTAGAAAAGGTGCAAAAGGTAAAATAAGGATGCATTATAGTTGATTTCTTATTTTCTTAGAAATCATATGACTAACAGTAATTATTTCTTTTCATTTAGGGAGAGTGTTTACGATGAGAAAGGGAATCTATTAGAAGAGAAACCCACTGATTCATCAGATGCGGCCACGAGAAAGAAAATTTCAACCATACGAAATAAAATTGAAGATCTCATTCAAAAGGCAAAGCACTCAGATGAAGGCATGGACTTTTTATCATCAAGTCCCTGCAGCTACCAAGCACACTAGGCAAGAGGAATATGAGGCATTTATTGGCTGCAATATTCCTACCGAAGTTCATATACATCCACCAACTGATGTCCGTACAGTGGGAAGATGCAAAAGAATAAAGAGAGGAAAAGAGACAAAAAAGGAGGATAAAAAAAAGGAGAAAGAAGTGAAGGAAAAGGTCCCACGCTTGTGCAAGACATGCAAGAAAATAGAGTTTCATGATACTCGCAACTGTACGAGCAAAAAAGATGAAGGAAAATAGTGTTTCATGATGTACTAAATTCACGTGGTGGCTGATAGTTCTGTAACTAGCTTCCTTTTCTTTTGTCAATCTACCTTCCTGTTGTTTTTTTGACTTGGTGCGTGTTGAGTAGAGTAGCAGCAGAAATATCATGTATCATGTGGTCTTCAGGTTTTGGTAATAAACTATTGAAATACCATTCGAATTTAAACAACAGGCTAGGATAGTAGCTATTGAAATATCACATAACAGAGCTGTGTCCATAATTCAAAGAGAGAACTTTATTGATTGATCAGAACGAATGTGGTTACAATCAGTTACAGCAGTATACATCACACATTCCCTTGGTTACAATCAGTCTCTATACATCACATGCCCTTGGTTACAATCAGTTGCAGCAGTATACATCAGACACACCTTTTTTTCTAGTATAGACCACTAATTCATGTGCAAAGTCCCTTTGTTCTCTTGCGACCTTGATCTCAACTTCATGAAGCACATTACACAATAAGCTAATTTCTCTGAATGGTACATAGTATATGGAGACATCACAGCCTGTTCCTAGACTGATGACACCACCGAAGCACAATCAGACCAAAGAATCCCTATCTAGATTATTTTCCCAATCCAGATCAAGTTGCAAACCATCCAGCCATTCCATTGCCTCCCTTCCTCGGCTAGATATAATCTTGCAGAACTCAACTACCTGACCAACATCAAATTCATCAGAATCTGCAATTGAACTGGTACAAAAATTCAGTTAAATCTCACGCATGCAGAAACAATTTGAGCAGAGTTTTGGAACGAAATCAGACTAGTACAACTGCTTCTTTGGTTATCCTGGTCAGGTCGACCACTTACTTAATGGGGATGCAGAGGTCCTTCTTCGTGGGGCCGGGGTCGCTTTCGAGGTCGACAGGTCGTCACCTGCATGAGCGATGGGACGCCGTCGGGCCTAAAGTCGAGCTGGGCGTTCTGTCACTCCATTGTGCACAGCCTCCACCGGATACACCTCGGCTTGCCGCCTTCCATACCAGCGGCGCCCCTCAACGCCTCTTCCTACCGCAGGTCGCCGTCGGTGGCGGCGGACGCCGCCAGATGCTCTTCGCCTCCCTGCGCCAGCGGAGGTTCTTGCAGAGCATGTCGGAGTCGGAGGCGGCGCCGGCCTTAACTTCGCACGCGCGCAGGAACTTTAGGAGGACGACGTCCCTGGTCTCGTCGCCCGCAGCAGAGGAATCAAGGCCATGAATCGTCGATCTGGTTCAGAGGAGCTTGGGTAGGATTTCAGGGATTAGAGATGTATAAGGGGATTTTTGCAAAAACAGATATGTATTAAGTGCGGAAGCGGGCATGTAAATGCAAATTATCTTTGGACTTAGCGCGGGGCAGAGGATCTAGATCGCGCGGCTGGAGCGGATGCACGGATACACCATATAGGTAGGATTCACAGGATATGTTGCCAAACAAATAAACAAATAATGCGAGACAATTTATCATTACTCTCTCTAGTCCATATTATTTGTTCTTAACTTTATCTAGATTCGAATATATCTAGTTAAGTATTTAGACTAGATGCATTCGAATTTAGACAAAGTTGAGAACAATAATATGGACCGGGGGAGTATTAGTATTCTATTTGTGAAAATGTAATGCAAGATTTCATGAGCTATTATTTCTGAAGGATATCCATCAACCTACCTGTAGATAGATAGAACCTAAAATCTCGTAGGGATAGATCTATGGTGGAGAAGGATATATCTAAGCACACAAAGCCACCTCATTTCACACATCTTGTATCATACTAAAGCCCACTTGCTTATTTGATCTTCTGAACAGTAGCATAGGTCCACGAGGTGATCCAAGGAGGCGAAGAACATCACAGTCAACAATAACACACGTAACATGCTAGATTAAAGACAAACATCACACTAGATTGAACACAAGGGATCTTAAATCCGTACCCTTTCCTCCATTCACTACCATGGCGGTAAAGATTGAAGACAAATTGATCTTACCTAGAGAGCTTCCACCAAATCCACCTTGAACCGCAACCCTCCATCATGGAAGACCACTTTCGGAGAGGACCAAAATCTTGCCCTCCATCATGGAAGACCACTTTGGGAGAGGACCAAGATCTTATAGACGCGGTTCGCATGTGCCGGGATAAATCTTCAACATTATATAAAGTCAAATACCATAGAGGAAAAACTTAACCTAGACTTGTACCTAACCTATAATGACAGCCAAAAGAGAAGGATACGAGAGTTGGACATTATAAGGCGAATCTTACTGAGACATGGAGGAGAGAGGATGTGAGAAGAGAAATGAGCGACCAACCTTGACTCTACTTGGATCGAGCAACACAGAAAAAATGAAAGAGCTAGCAGCAACTGATTCGTTGGAGGAAGTATTTTCCATTCTAATAGGAAGATGTAATCTAGTCGTTAGTCAATGCTTATGATTGGTGTTGTTATACCTTCTGTAATTTTATTTAGGACTTACTTATTCACCCACCTTAAATATGATCCTATTTTGTAAGTACATCATTACATTATTAGGTTAGGTTTAATGCTAGAGAACCCTCCCCGCACCCTCACAAAGGCCCTCCCCTTGGAGCAACCATGGAAAGCCCATGTGATGGACATGTGCATCCATGCCTTGGAATTTAAGTGGCGACGGATTGTTACTTCTTATGACAATTTAATAATTCATAAACATGACTTAATTTTATATGGATTTAAAGGTCTTAATAGGACAATTTGTATGCAATGTCTAAATCATTATTGGGGTTAATTCCTTTCGTGGAGAATGTTTGAGCTCTTCAAAGATTAAGGTAGTCATTCGGATTCCAAAACCTTTTTTGTAAATTTGAGTGTAATATATGCTAATAAATTAGTAACTACTTATATGTCATTTCCTTATGGTGCTTCTATTGTTGATTGATGTCAACATTAATTTATTCTCCTATGCCATGTAAAAATAACACAATGGTTTAGCTTCTGCAGTGTTTTAAAAAGTTGTTGCGTTGATTGTTTCAAACAAGCAAAAAAGAAAATTAAAAAAATAGATATAATATAATAGTACATATAATTTCAGAATATTGTTCATATTTGCATTAGCCGATACATGTGTTGCAAATGTTTATAGGGGGATTTGTTATTGGTAGCCGATTTATACACAAACCTCGAGGCAAAAGTCGCATTATGCAAGCTAGACACCAAGATAATTATGATTGGCTCATTTTGGTTAAATAAATTGCGCCTCATGGGGAAGAAAATGTTAGCGTCCTAGGTTTTTGGTCGAGGTGGCTCGATAGGCGAGAATATTCGAGGCACTCGAAATTCTTGTTAATCAGTTCACCAAATACATAAAGTGCATTGTGTGACACCCCCGGGATCAGGGTTAACCAAATTCTAGACCTTAGCTGACATAAGCCTAACCCGGAGCTCGAGAATATTCAGTGAAGAATCGGTAGCACAACAATGACCCTATGACACAAAAAATATTACAGCAAGCTCATAACTGAACAGAGAACCAAAATATTACAAGCAGAGGTCACTAACCACAAACATCAACAACGGAAGGCAAATTATGCTATTAAGTATAGCAAACTTAACAAATGACCTAAGAGGCCTGAAACATAATGATGACATCCCAGCCCATAGATTCCAGGCTGTCACATGAGAACCACAAGCTACTTGTCGGTGTTGATGTCATACCAAACTCGTCTTCAGGAGAACATTTACTCTGCTATAAAAGTTTCAACAAAGCAAGGGTGAGTACAGGATGTACTGCGCAAGACTTATGACTGGTGGAGTTATTTTGCATTAAGACATCTTTGTTTGCAAAACAAGAGGAAGTAGAAACTCGTCTAATCAGAATAGTTTAAAATGGGATAAGAGAGCGATATATCCAAAGTATTGATCATCATTTCTTTGATATCCACCAAATCATCATCTGAACTCTCAACTAGGATCACCACCAAAATGGGATAAGAGAGTGATATATCCAAAGTTCCTTCCTTTTGAGGGGAAGTAGGTCTCCGATGGAGGGATGGGTGGTAGTAAGACCACCAGCGCCACAGAAGGCCTCACCCTATTCTCCTGTGCACCTGCCTCACAACAAGTACACGATCTATAGGGGTTCCACGTATGAAAACAATAATTTTTACCCTACGCCCCTGAACCCCTGATGTTGCTAGGGCCTATCTATTAGCAATACAGTAACAGAAGGGGCTTTTTGCGAACTTATCCTTAAAGACCGAAAAGCACTATCAATGCTCAGGAGAGCGTGGTTGATGTAGACGAGCCGAAGCCGACCTCAAGGTCGTGATGAAGTCCTTGCGCTCCTACGGCTCCAATGACTTGAGTGCCTCAAGTGTGAAACCTCGCATGGAGTTACACAGGTCCGGTGCCTAACGATGACCCCCGCTTCCCCGATCCAGCAGCAGTTGCGGAAGTAGAGCTCCTGGATCTGAATCCCGCAGCGCGACGAAACTCCACGGTGAAGATGTCTCTCGTTCGCACAGTCCGAACTTGGGACCACGGTCATGAGAGAGAGAGAGAGAGAATATCAATTGGAGGTCTCTCCAAAAGTGAGGAAACCTTTTATTGAATATTGTGTGTATTTATCTGGCTAAATACCCCCACTATATATTAGGGGAGGGGAGGTACTACCTCCCTCAAAGTCCCGGGGTGGGACTAAAGGAGAGGGAGAGGGGGCGCTGCCGGCCAGCCCTAGTGGGCCCCGTGCGGGTGGGGGGGCTTGGCCCAGCCGGACACCCCCTTTACCCCTTCTCCCCTCTTGCCTTTCCCTAATGGGCCTTCTTCCCTCTGGAATTGGCCTATTAAGCCTTTTGACCTTTAAATTGATTTTCTCTTTTATTAAATAATTATGAATAAATGATTAAATCAATATTTAACATTCATTCACATATTATTCAATCTTCATGGCTATGGAACACCTTCCACCTCCACTCCGGACATCCTCCGGACTTACTGAAACCCTTCCGGTTTTCTCTCTACTCTTCTTCGGTGATTCTACCGATCATATAAACACTCTCTAAGCATCATCAAGCCCTTAAGCATGATACTCCACTGTTCGGGAACACTCTAGACATGGTCGGGACAATCCCGGACCAATGATCAACAGAGGGACCTGGATGGCCATGTGACCCCTATGCATTCCATGAAGATCTTTCGTCGTTTGAACCGAGATAGTCGTATCTTATTCCCTTTGTCTCTCGATACTCGCATTGCTCGAGATATGATCAATGACATCACCATGTCGTGTTCGATCTTGTGACCGAACAATGCTACTTGACTCGTTTGACAGGTGATATCCCTATGATCAAATCACACACTGTGCAGCTATTGGATATAACTTCTCCGAGTGGGCCCTTGAGTATCTTTCTGTCACTTGGACGGACAAATCCCGCTCTTGGAACATATTGCCTCTACGGTTCCTCTGAATACCTGAACACACCTTTATTTTCACTGTATTACCAAGTGACGTTTGATGTTATCTAAGCACTCTCGGGAGACAGTGATTGATATAGCCTCACGGTCTAAGGAATAGTCTACGAGGATCCATTTCTAATCATCGTAACTTGAACTTCGTGACATGATCGGGTCATGATGTTTAGGTTGGGTATTGGTTCATCATCTCATTCTCAGAATGGGCTGACTCCATTTCCAACTGGCATAAATGCCACATGATCAGGAAACTTGATCATTTGTTGACCAATGAACCAGTGACTAGAGTTTCACTGGGAACCCCTGGTTGTTTATATATCACACATGTATTGATGTTTCCTCTCAATACAGTTATAGCATGATCTAAAACTTAATCATAAACTTTATGAAATATGATAATAATTCTTATTATTATTTGTCTCTAGGGCATATTTCCAACAGTCTCCCATTTGCACTAGAGTACAAATAAACTAGCTACATTTTTTCTTAATCATTGACACCATATATCCCGGTACCCTGAACATGCTTACTCATGGAAGAGGCTGATTCTTGGGTATGTACTTTACAGTACAAAATCCTTTGCAACTTACTAATGTCACCTTAATTGACATTAATACTTTATCATCACATGATAACATCTTTGTGTATGCATCATCGCTATGGCAGCAGAACAAAGCCGGATTCTAGGAGCCTATAGTGACTTTAGATCAACCTCGAGGGCTTTCTCATGGGCACTGTGCCCTGGGACACATCATTCTACGCTAAAAGCGAACTAGCCTTGCCATAACATTATACAACACTTTAGATGGTACCCTTATAATTATTATAAATGTATTCATCGAAACACGAGTGCACCCAGTGCAACTTTAGATGTTTTGTTCACCTCGCTTCCTACTTGACTTTAGTCGGTATTATCAAGAGTTTCCAACATATTCCCTTATAACATAACTCTTTATGTTTTAAGATATGACATCCTGTATGGATTTGGAAAACATGTTTGTAGTTCTCTATTAGACATTGCGGACAAACTTAGATCAACATATCATGATTCAATACTTAATCACTTTTTAAACGTTCCTTATTGGATCATATATTATGTTAAGTTATCATCATGCTTTTCTAAGATAGAACCTATGTCTCAACATAGTGGATGATGATCATCCTTTTCTTTCTTTCAACCATTGATGTTAAACTTAATACTATTCCTAACTTGAGCTATTAAGGACTAGTTCCTTAATTAACTTCTATTCTGAAACCCTTTTCAGAATCCCTTTTAAGGAATACTACATAATATCATAATACACTTATTATCAACTTCTACCCCTTATAAATCATTATTTATTGGTACTTGTGATTTTATTCTTAACACACTTAAGAATCACTCCGATAAGCTCCCACTCAAAATATGTCCCCAACATATTTGGGTATGAGTCACTACTCTTACTCAAAATATGTTCCTACATATTTGAATTTGAGACTTATATTGCTCCCACTCAAAAATATGTCATTCGCATATTGTTTTAGGAAGACTTTTATAGCTCCCACTCAATTTCATGCAAATTGCATATCCACTCACTATTTTGAAAGACTTCAAAATACTTTGATCAAATATCAAACTTCGAGGTTTACTATGAGATACTAGTACTTTTACTAGTTTTAATTCCACTAGACTTTCAACACACTTGAATCAAATTCATTTGAATTCGTCCAATACTTGACAAATTGTGCTTTTGTCATTCACCCCTTTTCCACATGGCTTTGCAATCATTTAGGAAAATTCAAGTAACCCCTTTACTTGTAAGATTCAGCAACGACTTGCTTTCTAATCTCAAGGGAATTTTGCTTTGGGATTTCTCATATCTTTAGTTTACCATTATTTCCTTAGTAGTTCGTAGGTATGTCATATTCCAAGAATCATGACAAATGATTCACAAATTTCTCCATACAAGATATGGGTTACATTTTGAATCCTACTTCATGTAGTGAAAACACTAGTGGGGAAAACACAATGATCATTATCATTGATTCTTTCCTTTGTGAAGAGTTTCATCCAGGAACGTTTTCCGTTGCGCTTCTCAACACTCTGATGCAGGGTTTTGATTCCTCATCGTGTTTTTCACTATCTTCCATTTGCTCCATAATCGATAAATATCACTGAATGTGAACTTTCTCAAAAATGTACCAAAATCCAAGCAATACTAGTTTTGCTTTCCTTTTGGTTTCAGCTATGGATTTTGTATTCAAAGTTTCCAATGAATACTCTATAAGGACTTATTCTCTATTGTTTTGGTTATATCAAATAACCACAAAACTTTCACGATGATCCATACTAGATATGGTGCCGATTTCACGAATTCATATGGTTCACTATATATTCTAATTGAGTGCTAACTATTTCTAACTAATGGTCTCTACATCTACACTACAACGATTTATTTGGAGCCATCTATTCACCCATTTTGATATCTAATATCACATTGTGATGCTTTGCATTTTGACGTTTCATAACACTTTGCATTCCACAATTTCTTTTATGCCATTCTTATAAATTGGAATTTCATTACTATTGATCAAATTGTAGTAATTAGATTCTCTCTTATCTTTAATACCCTTTGTTTGATGAAACACTTTGATCATATCAAATAGTTTCAACCATGTTTCTTTTGGTAAACTTCTTTACCCATTTAAATAATCATATAATGATAATTACCATTTTGTCAAAACACAATACATTGAATATGTATTTACTTTCAACAATTCATCAAACACTTTGTATTCAAGTAATACAGTGTGTTCAAGTTATTTTTCCGAACTTAGGCATGATTCATATGTGATAAGAAATCAAATTACTTTCACATATTATCATATAACTTTGAATTTAAACAATGGTATCATTCATTAATGAACATATCATTAAGTTGGGTATTTTAAGGCATTTCAATATTTTACAAATGTTCATGTATTATCAATTAGTTTCAAACAACAAGGATAATTCACATATAATCAAACAAGATATGAACACGAATAGAGATCATTCACAAAAGTGGAACAACTGTTTGTTACAAACCGATATGAATAACCGTCTCACAAAGTGTGAGACACACTAAATAAGTTCACAATCTTTTGATTACAATAATCATCCTAAACATAACCTAAGTGATAAATATTGAGGGAGAGTGTCGTTTGCCATCATCATCATGCTCGCCATCAACCCGCAACGTCACCTCTTCTCTAGCAAGCACCTCTATGCAGAAGGACCTGTTTTTAGTAAAACAGAACAAGTATCAAATATACTTAACACTGCAAATGTGTTTGCAAGATTATAACGTTTATAAAATTGTATATCAAATATATACCTTCGTCATTGATGACCTCACTGGTGATTGGTTCAACCTTTACGTTCCTGAAACGTAATATGAACTCTTGGAAATCCAATGTTTCCGTATCACCACACATGATGCTACTCCGGACATGTCCTTCGTAGCTGGGAGGCAACGATCGAAGAAGCATGCCTATCGCAAACGGATCATCCATCTAGTAGTCCACAAAGTGAAGCAGTCTCATGTGTGCATCAAGCATGGGCTCCAAGTGACCCTTCAGACATGTGTGCTCCTCCATCTGTATGGAAAGGAACTCTCCAAGCAGCTCGTGCTTCCACATGCGCACATGGCTTATGAACTCTGCTCTCAGCTGATCCACCATCGAATATGGATCAAGATCACCCATGAGCGGATGGAGTTCATCCACCATCCCGTAACACATTATTATCCGAATGTAGGTGGACATCTCTTGATGATAGTAGCGGTCTGCCAGCTCTTGTGGGGTATCATAGTGGTCTGGCTCAGTCAAATCCATCGTGCGGTGTATGTAGTCTACCACATGATTCCTAGTAAGGATATCATTCAGGCGCACAAGCCAACTAGGGAAGTTGGATCCATCAAGTCTAAGTTTCTCACCAACTACCCATTCCTCAATGACAAAGTAAGCTTCACGGTGAGACATCTCTACATTTATAATTGCAAAATGAATTTAGACTAAGTTTCTAATTAAATGAGTTAATAATAACTCCACTCGGAAACACCTATCCCCTGAAGGGTTCTAGTGATAACACAACCCCTTTTCCCCACATCTCCCTCGATCATCACGGCCATCAATGTGGGTTCTAGGGTGGACGCTAAACGTCGGTCACATCATTCATGCGACTTGTGCTTGATCTTTCGACCATCCGCGTTCCAAGGCCACGTCTCTGTAACGTGCTAGGCTCGCCAACTCAACCTTAGTGTATTTGCTGTGCAACATGGCTTACACCCACAGCATGGGAATGTAGATATGTCTGACACCCGCTCATCACGGCCTGCCTCATACAAAAGAACTTTCTTGATGGTGCACACTAAGGGGGAACACAATCATTGGTAATTTTAATAGGGATCATATTATTAGGCTACCGTCGAGTATCTAACACTAGCACACAATAAAATATACAAACAATAACATTGAATGTAAATGCGATGTGATATGGTCCTTCATGTCGTGATCTCCATCCGTCATCACCGGATTCCGGCGCCAGGGTTCCGACACCGTAGACATCAGGGTACCGGTGTCTTTCCGGCGTGGTAGTCCGTCACCTCCGTGACTATCTACTACTACGTAACATAAGGTAATCACTTTACCTTTGCCACAACCATATCACAAAGCAACGCCCCCTGCAAAACAAAGTTAAACGCCTCTACTTTATCGTTGCATGTTTTACGTGGCTGAATGGGCTTTCACACAAGAACCGTTCTTACCTACGAACTTTCACCACAATGTTGATCAAGTAGTTGTATATACTATACCCCTTTCAGGGCCCTCTGTTGCAAATGGCATACCAACTAATGCGAGAGAGATAAACACCCCCAAAGCCACTTTATACGTTACAAGCCGTATGCCAAGCGTGGACCAGTCTCGCGAATGAATGCGTAAAGTCGATTAGGGGTCGCTTCATCAAGCATTACTGCGGTATACACAAGTACACGTGGGAGGGTAACAACTAAAAGATCAACACCCACATGCTACATCTTGTGAGTTCTACCCGTATTAGCATTACTACGCATAGATCTAGCTTTGATACCACTATAGGGGTTCCGCGTATGAAAACAATAATTTTTACCCTACTCCCCTGACCCCTGATGTTGCCAGGACCTATCTATTAGCAATACAGTAATGGGAGGAGCTTTTCGCGAACTTACCCTTGAAGACCCAAAAGCATTGTCAACGCTCAGGAGAGCGTGGTTGATGTAGACAAGCCGAAGCCGATCTCAAGGTCGTGATGAAGTCCTTGCACTCCTGCGGCTCCAACGACTTGAGTGCCTCAAGTGTGACACCTCGCGGGGAGTTACACACATCCGGTGCCTGGTGATGACTCCCGCTTCCCTGATCCAGCAGCAGTTGTGGAAGTAGAGCTCCTGGATCCGAATCCCGCAGCGCGACGGCGCTCCGCGGTGAAGATGTCTCTCGTTCGTGCAGTCCGAACTTGGGACCATGGTCACGAGAAAGAGAGAGAGAGAGAGAATATAAATTGGAGGTCTCCCCAAAAGTGAGGAAACCTTTGATTGAATATTGTGTGTATTTATCTGGCCAAATACCCTCACTATATATAGGGGGAGGGGAGGTACTACCTCCCTCAAAGTCCCGGGGTGGGACTAAAGGAGAGAGAGGGGGCGCCACCGGCTAGCCCTAGTGGGCCCCGCACGGGGGGCTTGGTCCAGCCGGCCACCCCTTTGCCCCTCCTCCCCTCTTGCCTTTCCCTAATGGGCCTTCTTCCCCCCAGAATTGGCCCATTAAGCCTTTTGACCTTTAAATTGGTTTTCAATTTTATTAAATAATTATGAATAAATGATTAAATCAATATTTAACATTCATTCACATATTATTCAATCTCCGTGGCTATGGAACACCTTCCACTTCCACTCTGGACATCCTCCAGACTTACCGAACCCCTTTTGGTTTTCTCTCTACTCTTCTTCGGTGATTTTACCGATCCTATAAACACTCTCTAAGCATCATCAAGCCCTTAAGCGTGATACCCCATGGTTCAGGAACACTCCATACATGGTCGGGACAATCTCGGACCAATGATCGACAGAGGGACCTGGATGGCCATGGACCCCTGTGCATTCCACGAAGATCTTTCGTCGTTTGAACCGGGACAGTCGTATCTTATTCCCTTTGTCGCTGGACACTCACATTCCCCAAGATCTGATCAATAAAATCACCATGTCGTGTTTGTTCTCGTTACCGAACAATGCTACTTGACTCGTTCGACAAGTGATCTCCATGTGATCAAATCACACGCGGTGCATCTATTGGATATAACTTCTCCGAGTGGGTCCTTGAGTATCTTTCCGTCACTTGGTCGGACAAATCCTGCTCTTGGCATATATTGCCTCCATGGTTCCTCTGAATACCTGAACACACCTTTATTGTCACTGTATTACCAAGTGACGTTTGATGCTATCTTAGCACTCTCAGGAGATAGTGATTGATATAGCCTCACGGTCTAAGGAATAGTCTACGAGGATCCATTTCTAATCATCATAACTTGAACTTTGTGACATGATCGGGTCACGATGTTTAGGTTGGATATTGGTTCATCATCTCATTCTCAGAATGGGTTGACTCCATTTCCAACTGGCATAAATGCCACATGATCGGAAACTTGATCATCTATTGACCAATGAACTAGTGACTAGAGTTTCACTGGGAACCCCTGGTTGTTTATATATCACATGTGTATTTATGTTTCCTCTCAATACAGTTATAGCACGATATAAAACTTAATCATAAACTTTATGAAATATGATAATAATTCTTCTTATTATTTGTCTCTAGGGCATATTTCCAACACGATCCACTATGTGGTGACCTTGAAGGTAGCAATCGAAACCTTTACAAACTTGTTGAGTAAACCTCCACAACACGACACCGAAGCTTTACAACCAATGCCCAAGCTCCGAGAACGACCTATTCCGCCTAGGGTTCAAAGAACCCAAGCGTAACAAGATCCACAAAGGAAAACAAGGGGAATCAACTTTTCTCTGGTGAAACCCTAGATCTAGACCTTCTCCACCCAATCCCAAAGAATCAAGGAGATTGGAGAACTATGGGGAGAGATCTAGTTAAATTACAGGTCAAGAACAACGGAGGAGAGAGATAGAAGAGGCAACCTTCCTGTTGGGGAAGAAGGGCCCTTTTATACCCCAGAGAGGAAATCTGCCTATTGCTAACTGTCTTCACCAATAATAATGGAACCAGAAGAGGTAGTACCGGAAATGATCGGTACACTGGACTAGTACCGGATGCTGTACCGGGCATGAACATGAGGAGGTGGAGAATCCTTTGTCTCTTCTGGTAAGACACACATGCAACAAGCGGTAGTGTCGCTAAGCGGTAGTACCGAAAGTAGCAGCGGTACTATTGGAAGAAACGGTAGTGCTGGGCCGGAGGTATCGGATGGGGCAGATGGGATCGGGCCTATCCGGTACCGTGATGCGGTACTACCAATGTCAAGCGGTAGTACCGGATGTAATTTCCAGTACTACCGGATGACACAAATAGTGTGGGCAGCAGCAACAGGGACATAATTCCTTCTAGATCTCAACCATTGAGGGAATGCTAGATGGGCTATAAAATAGATTTGATTCACCCAAACTTTCCAACACGGACCCCCTCTTTATAGTACGGTTTTCCTACGACTCAAACAAAAGCTCTAGGAAAAACCAAGTCTTGCTATTGACCCTTTTGAGGGATACCGAATGCTTTGCAAACATAGATGGCATGTAAAACACTTAGCAAATGATTAGTCCGACATGTGTGTTATCATCAAACATCAGAACCACTTAGGGAGGAAATGCCCTTTAAATCTCCCCCCTTTTGGTGTTTGATGACAACACACACATTTGCATAACAAATATTATGATAGCGCACAAGGTTTAAAAAATAGAGATGCCCCCCCTAGATGTGTGTAACATAACCAAGCACACACTAGGATCAACACTCCCCCTCAATTTTACAAACCAACCAAAGGTGCAAGGAAAATAAGAATTTGACTTCAAACTCATACCTTTGCGCAACACTTTATGATGAGAATTAGACGGGCAATAATTAGATAGCATCATGACATAATATGGATCCACATAACCACATAGTCTTCACTTCCATAGAGTACAAATAGTTCACACGTAGGTAGCACATAGAGTTCACAAATAATAAGAGGCGGAATTTTTTTCACAAGAAACCAAAGAATAAAGAAAGAACGAGCTTGTGACTTTCCCATGCAAATCCCGCATAACGTATGTTGCAGCTTCTCTCCTTTGGCATCAAGATGTCAAAAAGGGACAAGAGCAAGACTAACATCCCAACGATTACACCTCATCGTCATCACCATCACCATCATGGAATCCTGGGGCACGGAAGGAGGAAGATGCATCATCATCATCCTAGTTGCTATGCTTGGAGATCTAATGCTCTTCAGGGGTGATGTTGTTCTCTGAGCCTTCGGAGACTTTCAAGCCTTGAGATTCCATCAACTCTTCCTGATGAGAGCCTGCTTTCTTGGCATAGAGATGAAATTCATGCATGCGCTTTTGATTGTCGGTTTGGAGGCAAAACACTTTCTTGAGCTTGGCTTTAGTCCTCTTGGCCCATGAGGGCGAAGCATCCGCGTGACGAGACACACCAAAGTCATGTCCACTATGACCACTCACTTCTTCATCGGAGCCTTCTTCAACAACATTACCTTACTGACCAACTATTGGGGGATGACCCTAGGTAGGGTCAAGCTGAGGTATAAGGACAAAGTCCATCGAGGCATAAACTGGGTAAAGCATGAGCTGACCGAGGTATATAAGGCCGGCTGAGTTATGGTCGGGTTACCCAAAGCCGAACATCATCAGCAAGAATCGGCCGACATATATTGTATGTCGGTACAATGTCTAGGTTGTTTCATGCTTGCAGGTATCGTCTTGGCCAAGTTATCATGACAGGACTGAGTCAGGGGTTGGCGTGCTCAAGAAGGAATGAGCCAGCCCCCAAGGTCACCGATTTTCTCTCTCTCACGGGAATCTAGGGAGAGACAAGTGCTAGGGACAAGGGCCAGAGGAGCAACACAAAACAGAGGGTCACAGACGTGACTGTGTCTGACCCCAACAATCAGACAACATGGACTCTGAGAAATTTCCACATAGAGGCCAGCAATATAGGAAAGGGGGGTGCCGAACTACTATTTCGGGACAAGCATCTCCAAGGAATATCCGGGCCACATAAGCCCTAGTTGTAACCTGGACACCCCTATATAAGGTGAGTCAGGGCCTCCAAGGAGGGGGTCGGTCCATTTGCGCTAAGGGAAAACCCTAGAGTGAGAAGAGAGTACAAGAACTTCATCTTCTTCCTCTCTTCGATATAGCTTACGGAGCACGTGTACTAATCTAGAGATCGTAATATAAGATCTAGTGCAGGAGTAGAGGTTTTATCTCCTTAGGAGAGCCTCGAACCTGGGTATATCGTGTGTTTGGTTGTGTTCTTTATGTGCGGATTCACCGCACTATCCCTCCCAGATACCACTAGTGTCTATAGGACCCATCTTTAGCCTACCCATGGCATTTGCCGTGACACCACCATGACAGTTGGCGTCCACTGTGGGGCTAGCAGCGGCGCTAGCTGGAGTCAAGATCCGGACGATAAACTTCATCACATCAGGGGGCACATCGTCTCTGGCTTGGTTCAGCGATTCGGCTCGCTGGACTTCGTTAGCGACAACATGGGCAACTTCAACAACCGCCCGTTCCCGCGCAACAGGAAGTTCATCAGCTTTGGCGTGCACAAGGTCTACGTCGTAGTCGACGTCTCCTACTCATTCCCATGGCGAGTCATCATGGAAGCAGATCCTCCTCTCTACACGGATTGCGGTTCACGTATCACTCATCCCGCCAGCTGCGTCGAGGTGATGATGACCTCACCTAGAGATGGCACCAGCAAAGATCCAGCCGAGGAAGGGGAAACCACTCCTTAGGTAACTCGTTCGAGGTTCCCTCTATTGGAGAGGCCGAAAAACATACGGCAACAAGCTATAGAGAGCCTAACTACTATAGTAGCTCCCATAGTATATCCGGCTCAAGCACATGCCGAGCTGGAGGAAACCCGACAGAAAGTGCTTGAGGGAGCCAAGAAAATCGTAGCAGCTCAGCAGGTGTTGAACATCACTCTGTGCGAATACGCAAGGGCCAATAAGATTAACACTAGTCCCACTCGTATGGATTGTGTAAAGATTAGGGGAAAGAATCTCATCAGTGAAATAGATAAATAAAATGTGCCAAAGCCAATATATTCGGGTAATCCAATGTCCACAGGCTTGCCGAGGTACAGTACCCCGACAAAGAACCTTAGGGCTGTAGATGCAGCAACTGCCGAGATACCTGCTTTGTCTGATGAGGCCCGACAAAGGCAATAGGAGAGAGTCATAGAGCCGGTGTGCATTGCGAACCAACAAAATGAGGAAATACTTAGGAATAACCCGACAAGAGCAAGTGGCTCCCATGTCATTCATTCGGCTGGGGGAACTCCCACAAGACCAGCAGGGGCAGAATCATCACCTGGTGCAGGCCCAAGGGGAGAGGAGGTTGTAACCTCTGGCAGAAGGAACAAGCATATGGTACCATATGAACCGTCCGTGGCCGAGAAAGGCAAAGCAGTACAGGGCAATGCTGATCGAGGAAGTGTTAGCTGAGGTAACGGAGGTCAAGGGAACCTCGGCCAAGGGAACGGGAGTCAAGGAAATGTTGGGCGTGGCAATGCCGGCTAGTGAAGTTCGGCTGGATAGAATTTATAAGTCAGAAATGATGAAAGGACAAGGTCCTATGGGTCCTGCATGTTTTGGACCTCGGATTATGAGGGATCCACCTGTGCGGAACTTACAGTTGGCCAGGGGGACAAAGACATATGATGGTAGCACCAAGCCACAAGATTGGTTGATTGACTATGCCATTGTTGTGCACATCTCACAAGGCAATCTCAGATGGGCGGTGAGGTATGTTCCTCAGATGCTAGAAGGGCCAGTAAGTGTTTGGCTGAATAATCTGCCGGCAGGAAGTATCAACTGTTGGTTAGATTTTGAGGATATGTTCATCAGTAACTTTACCAGTACATATAACATGCCTAATAGTCCATAGAACCTGGCAATGTGTAAACAGAGGCTGAATGAAACAGATCGAGAGTTCTTGACTCGGTGGTGTACGCTCTTCAACTCATATGAAGGTGTAACCGAGTCACGGGCAATTTCTTGGTTTGCACAAGGGTGCCGACATGCAAGTGTACTATGGCAAAGGCTACAGAGAGATATGCCAACTACGTTGGCTAAAACCATCAAAACTGTAGATTCATATGCACTGGGAGATCTGACCCAACCTCTGCTTATGTCGACTTAGCCGAATGAGGAGTACTAATTTAGGGACATGGCTGGGTCATCCCGGCGGAATGATTTCTGGGGTAAAAGAAGAGATGAAAGGCTGGACTACTGGTATGGGTCGAACCATGTTACTGCTGTGAACCAAGATCAGCCAGGAGCTGGGGGTAGCCAGCGACAGAAGAACAGTGGCCAGTAGTGGACACACAAAAATGATGGCAAGAAAACATGGACCAATGAGAAGAAGAAGCAGTGGCAAGAGAGGCCAAGATACACTTATGAGTCTATGTTGGATCAGCTGTGTAAGTTTCACAAGAAGAATCTGAGTAAACCGGTGACCCACATGACTCGGTAGTGCGCATGGATGCAATGTGCAATGGGGGACATGGGTCCGCCTCAGGCACCCACGCAGCCACAACTCACAGGGGGAAGGCTCAGCAGTTAGTTTTTCCTCCACCACCACCGAGGTATGAGAACCAGGAAAGGAGAGAAATTGTGCACCAAGTGGGAAATCAAAACCAGGGGAACCGCAGAAACCCCGTCCATGATGGCAAAAATGAGTATAGGGAACATCACCAGAGCTGTTGTGTGTTTACCACCAAGGAAAATGACAGACAAAGTGTGCAGAGGTGACTGATACATTGCAAATGTATCTATAATTTTTGATGTTCCATGCTTGGTTTTATCTACTTTCTTATGTTTTGTCCACACTTTGGAGTACTTTTCATATGATTTCTTGGACTAACCTATTAACAAGAGCCACAGTGCCAGCTGCCTATTTTCTGCTGTTTTTGGTTCCAGGAAAGTCAGAAAATGAATATTCTCGGAATTGGACGGGACAAAAGCCAAAGTTCCTATTTGACCGAAAGACTCACGGAGCCAAAATACGAGACGGAGGAGGGCCAGAGCCTGGCCACACACCCCTAGGCGCGGGTACCCCTAGGCCGTGCCAGGACATGGTGTGGGCCCCCAGGCACCCCCTCGGTCTCCCTCTTCGCCTATAAGAAGCCTTCTGACCTAAAAACTCCGGGGGGTTTGACGTTTTTCCAAAAGGAGTTCCGCTCTGCCGCCACCACCAGATTCCACGAAACAGCACCAGAAACTCCGTTCTGGCACCCTGTCAAGATGGGGAATTGGAGGAGATCATTGCCATCATCATCACCATCGCTTCTCCATCGACCATCCATGTTTCCCCCATCTATGAGTGAGTAATCCCCCGCTGTAGGCTATGGGGATGGTAGGGATTGGATGAGATCGTTCATGTAATGGCATTGGATTGTTAGGGCATGGTGCCTAGTATCTTTTATTAGTGCTTTATGACTTTGTTGCGACTTGTTATGCTTAATGCTTGTCACTAGGGCCCGAGTTCCATGATTTCAGATCTGAACATGTTATTGATTCATTATGATAGTATTGTTTTTGGTCTTATCTGCAAGTTGTATACACACGTTGTTGTCCGGAACCAATGGCCCCGAAGTGATAGAAATCGGGATAACCGAAGGGAATGGCTTTGATGTGAGGATCACATGTGTTCACGGAGTGTTAATGCTTTGCTCCGGTGCTCTATTAAAAGGAGCACCTTAATTGCCAGTAGTTCCCTTGAGGCCCCGCTGCAAACGGGATGGTAGGAAAAAAGATGTTGTGCAAGTTCTCATTGCGAGCACGTATGACTATATATGGAACGCATGCCTAGGATTATCTAGTACTTGGATGCTTTATCTTATTTATCTGCAATTACCCTATGTTCTGATTGCTATGTGAATTGTCTTGTCCATGCAACGCCCGTCCATCCATCCCTATGCCTACCACACTCGAATCCTACTGTTTACTGCTATTGTTACTACTGTCTTTACTTTACTGCTGCTATTACTTTACTACTCCTATTACAAAACTGTTGCTACTGATAAACTGCTGTGAGCAAGATTGTTTCCAGGTGCAGCTGAATTGACAACTCAGTTGTTATGGCTTATAAATATTCTTTGGCTCCCCTTGTGTCAAATCAATAAATTGGGTTTCACTTTCCTCGAAAATACAGCGATACACCCCCTATACTTGTGGGTCATCAGTGACATATGGAGGTTAATGCAGTTATGCCGGCAGTACCGAAGTATATGTATTGGTCGGACCAGGAGAACACCTGGAGCATAAAGGATCATCCCAAGCTCATGCCAAGTCCTGGATCATATGCTCTGCTTGACTTGACGTTTATTGGTCCAAACATAATGTGAAGTTGTCGAAGGTACTCATTGACAATGAGAGAAGTATCAATATACTATACAAGGACACAATGCACAAGTTAGGTATCTCGGAAAACATGCTCTATGAGCGACTAAGACTACCTTCCATGGCATTGCCGGGGTTATCTTGTGAGACAATTGGCAAAGTCCAGATAGATGTGTTATTCGGCACAAGAGATAACTGCAAGACAGAAAACTTGTTGTTCGAGGTAGTGGACCTCGAGAGTTGTTATAATGCATTACTCGGTGGCCCGGCAATTTCCAAGTTCATGGATAGTACTCACATAAGTTACTTAAAGATGAAGATGCCAGGACCCAATGGGGTCATCACTATTGCTGGGGACTTTAGGAGTTCAATGGAGTGTGCCTTGGTCGGATCACATCTGGCTGAGTCATTAGTGATAGCACAGGAGAAGAAGAGGATTCAAGAAACACTGGCTCAGTTGGCTCAGCTGAATATGCCAACGCTAAGTAACCCACATGGGAGTGTGTCATTTCAGCCGACTAAGGATACCAAGAAAGTTCAGATTGATGAGAAGTTCTTAGAGCGCACTGTCACAATTGTGCGGGCATGAATGACAAATAGGAAAGCAAACTCATCATCTTCCTCCGTGAGAATCGGGATATTTTTGCTTGGTCCACACAGGATCTGCAAGGTGTTCCGAGGGAGCTGGTTGAGAACTCTTTGCATGTCAGGCCTGATGCAAGGCCGGTGAAGAAACCCCTCTGCCGCTTTGCCGAGGATAGGAGAAAGATCATATGGTATGAGATAGCTTGGCTACTTGCAGCCGGGTTTATCATGGAGGTACTTCATCTAGAATGGCTATCTAATCCGGTGCTGGTGGAAACGAAAAAATATGACCCGAACATGGAAGTGGTGTGGCGCATGTGCATCGATTATACCAACTTGAACAAGGCATGTCCAAAAGATCCATTTCCTTTGCCAAGTATAGATCAAGTCTATTGACTCAACATCTAGTTGTGAACTTCTATCGTTTGTAGACGCGTATTCTGGTTTCCACCAGATACTGTTAAAGCCGGATGATCAAATAAAAACTGAATTTATTACCCTGTACAGGTCTTATTGCTATCACACCATGCCATTCGGCTTACGTAATGCAGGGGCAACGTACCAAAGGTGCATGCAAAAATGCGTGCACGATCAAATTGGCAAAAATGTCCAAGTGTATGTTGATGATGTGGTGATAAAAACCAAGGAGAGTAATACCCTTCTAGATGATAGCCAGCAAACATTCGCGAACTTGAGAAGGTTTCGAATGAAGCTTAACCCAGAAAAATGCGCCTTTGGTGTCCCGGCTGAAAAATTACTCGGTTTCCTCGTGTCTTGCTGAGGTATCAAAGCTAATCCAACTAAGATCAGAGCCATTGAGCGCATGGAACTACTGAAGTGTCCCAACAATGTCTAGAAGTTCACTGGCTGCCTGGCATCGTTGAGTCGTTCCATTAGTCGGTTGGGAGAAAAGGCTTTGCCTCTCTACCAGTTAATGAAAAAGTCGGATAAGTTCATTTGGACACCGCAGGCCGACAGTGCCTTTCATGAGTTAAAACATATGCTAGCCTCTACACTAGTGTTAGCTTCACCACTATCGAAAGAGCCGATGTTGCTCTACATAGCAGCGACCAACCGAGTCATAAATGCCATGGTAGTGGTGGAGCGTGACGAGGAGGGTAAGTTGGTGTAGAGGCCAGATTATTACCTAAGTGAAGTACTTTCTGCTTCAAACAAAAACTACCCACATTATCAAAAGATGGCATATGGCAGCCAAAAAGCTTAAGCATTACTTTTAAGAGCACCCTATAAAGGTAATATGCGAGGCACCAATATCCGAGATAATGGGTAACATAGACGCAAGTGGATGAATTGCCAAGTGGACAATTGAGTTAGCCCCATATGCTCCATAGTATGATAGGAGAGATGCAATAAAGTCTCAAACAGTGGCCGACTTTTTTGTTGATTAGGCTGAAATGCAGTATGAGACACCCTTGCCTGACTCGAACTTTTGGAGAATGCACTTTGACAGGTCAAAATTGGAAACCAGGTTAGCTATCAGGATACTACTTACCTCGCCCAAGAAGTACCAGTTGAAATATGTGTTACAGATACATTTTGCCGCATCAAACAATGTGGCTGAATATGAGGCACTTATGCATGGCTTGAAAGTAGCAAAAGAGATTGGGATATGTCGGATCTAATGTTTTCGTGATTCAGATTTAGTAGTGCAACAAGTTTCGGGTAATTGGGATGCCCTTGATGCAAATATGGCCTTGTACAGATTTCACGTTCAGAAAATCAGTGGGTACTTCGAAGGATGCGAATTCCATCATGTACCTTAGGTTGATAATGATGCAGCTAACATGTTATCGAAGCTTGATTCATCTTGGAAATCTATCTCACCAGGCATAGCTCTTGAACACCTTAGAAAACCATCTATCAATCCATCACCAGAATCCGAGTTAATCCATATCCCGGCCAAACCAGGATTAGAGGTTTTCCCAATGGACATTGATTGAGGGAGTTTATCGAGTAACCCAGGGACTGCCTTGGCAAACTCGGGGACTGCCTCACAAAACCCAGGGACTATTCAGATTAACCTAGAAGTTATTTTCCCGTCCCGTGCTGTACCAGCTTGGGCATAGCCAATTCTTAGTTTTTTGAGAGATGGGAGTTTACCAAGTGAGGAGGTCCTCGCCAGAAAAATCCAGAGAAGGGCAAAAGCCTATACTATAATAAATGGTGAGTTATATAAAAGAAGCATCACTACTATCCTTCAACGATGCGTTGATTCGGCAGAGGGGCAGGAAATCATCGGAGATATTCATCAGGGCAAATGTGGGCATCCTGCCTTGTCCAGAGCCTTAGTTGCCAAGGCATTTTGGCACAGGTTTATTGGACCAGCGCTTTGTAGGACACAGAGGACTTAGTGAGAAAATGCAATGGTTGTCAGAGGTATTCGAGCAAGATACATATGCCATCCTCCAAACTGAAAACTATCACTTGGCCATTTGTGGTGTGGTGCTTGGACATGGTTGGGTTGTTTAAGCCGGCTCGTGGCAACATGACTCATATTCTACTCATGGTGAATAAGTTTACAAAGTGGATTGAGGTCAAGCCAATTATAAAATGTGATGGATCCACATCCGTATCATTCCTCACAGATATAATCTTGAGATACGGATACCCCCACAACATAATAACTGATAATTGCACAAACTTTGTTAAGGGTGCATTTGCTCGATTCTATCAGGATAAAAGGATAAGACTTGATGTTGCATCAGTCACACATCCTGTATAGAATGGGCAAGTGGAGAGATCCAATGGGCTAGTACTGTCCGGAATAAAACCCTGGCTCATTGAGTCACTACAACGATCAGTGGAGTGTTGGACTGACGAACTCCCGGCAGTACTTGAATCCTCAGGATAACTCTGAATCGATCAACTGGATATACGACATTCTTTCTGGTAAATGGGGCAGCAGCTGTATTACCAGCCAAAATAGGGCATGATTTGCCTAGAGTCACCCAATACACAGGGGCCGAAGTGCAGGAAGCCCGACAAAATGATGTTGATATTCTAGAAGAGGCAAGAGAATTGGCATTGTCTAGATCCGCCATATATCAGCAAAATCTTTGACGCTATCATAGCCAAAAAGTAAACCCTGAGTTTTTCGAGAAGGGGATTTGGTGCGTCGGCTAGTGCAACACACTGCTGGCATGCATAAACTATCACCTCCATGGGAAGGACCATTTATCATGAGCAAGGCACTACACAATGATGCATACTATCTCATAGATGCTCAACCGCAGGAGAAGAATAAGGCGAACAAGTCAGGAGAAGAGTCAAAAGGCCATGGAATGTAGCTCTACTTCGTCCATTTTACACTTAGCTGAAGTGTATGTATCCCAAACTCTCATATGTCGATTTGTATGTCGACAATGAGCTAATTAATGAAACCTCAGCACCTCGAATAGTGACTCCGGGACTGCCTTAGTAGTAATTGTCTTTTTTTGTACTTACATTTTATATGTCGGATGGCTTAAGTTTCTTACCCCTTAGGCCGAGTTAGTAGTATGTCGGCACCAAAGGCTCACTCGTTGACTTGCTGTTGTCCAGAAAATTGGCTTCATGTCAAGCAAGAGAAAAAGCTGGCAAATGCTATGCACATGAAAAGCGACTAAGGACGGGAAAATAATCGAGCCAACACTTGTTTTTTGGACTAAACCCAGCATTTATTTTCTTTATTGTTATGTCGAATCACTCTGAGATAATTCTCATGGTTTTAAGTATTGTCGATTCGATTTTCTGATCTTAGACTTGTAAGTTGAATGCCGAAAATGGTAGACGCGAGTCGGATCATAAGATTGAGCAAATAAGAAAATGAACTCCAGATTGGTCATCCACGCTGAACCAATGCACATGTTCTGAAGAGTATCTAGATTGATACCTTCATATCATGATAGCACAAAGGACAAGGCTGTGTCGGCACCAGCTCGGGCAGCAGATTCCCTCCATAGATTGACCCGCGTCTCGCAATCCATTAGTCTCTCCACCAAGTGCTTAACTTGCTTCGGAGTGGGGTCTTCTAACCAGAGGACATGGAATACTCGGATGGTGATGTCCATAATATCAACCCCAAAGGTCTTCATGAGTTCGAGGCTGGCCTAGAGACCAACCAAGAAGTCATCAATGTCATACTCTGGGGAGACAGGACCAGCCTCGACCTACTTCTCCCAAAACTTGCGGAGAGCAGTTTGAGCACGAGTTTTTGACTTGGGGAAGTTGCCTAAGGGAAGGAGCACAAAATACTAAGTCAGGCAAAGCAATAGGGATAAGAGAAAACCTCGGCAGTAAAAGAAAAAGTTAGCAAGAGGAAACTCACGGGCTACAATGTTATTGATCCGAGTAAGCTCGGCCAACCACGCTGCAGATTGCTTCTGGAATTTTTCCAACTCAAGATTCCCCGAGTCAAACTTGACCTGAGCTTCTTGAAGTAGCTCCTTATCCTTCTCTAACTGGAGGGTGAGCCGGCTCTTTTCCTCGGTGAACTCCTGGTCAAGTTTGTCAAGCTCAATCTTCTGGAGTTTCTTCAGATTGTCACTTTCAGCGCAGAGCCGAGATATCTTGTCATCCTTCTCCTTCATCTTTCATGATGTTCTCCTCCTTGTTCGAGAAAATGAGTCATAAGTTTAGGCATGGATATGTAATCTTGATGAGACTCTACAATAATTTTTGACCCGGACGAGCCGAGGTAGAAATACAATCCGGGTCAGAAGGGAGAGGTGCAAAAGATATGGGCCAAGAGGAAAATTACCTTCCAACTCGGCAACACACTTCTGCAGCTCCTTATTCTGGGCCTCCACCTCGGCTAGCAAAATATGAGTCACAAGTTAACTTGGCTAATCAAAAAATAAAGAGAGTACTGTGGCATCCCGCTAAAACCACTACTAGAAAATCGCGTTGTTTTTGTGCATTGCATCATTATGACCGCATGCTCATGTCATCATGCCACATTGCATTTGAGCATCGTCATGTCCTCATGCATATTTTTGCCTAAAACTATTTTCGAAAAGCCTATCTTTGTTTTCTAAATATCCCCCGTCTTTATTTCAAATTAAAACCCGGCCTCTTCCGGATATTTTGTTTTGCCTAAAAACTAATTGCAAATGTCTTTTAAAATAAACGGAATAAAATAAAAATATTTTATTAAACGGGGGAGGCAACCGGCCAGGAACAAAAGGCCCAGCCAGCCAGCCTACCACCCTGTTACCAAAACCCTAGCCCACCCTCTCCACTCACCACCCCCCAGCCAGCCACGTCCCCCAACCTCCACCTCACCCCGACCACTCCCTGCCTGCCACCTCTTTTCTCCTGGCCCACACCCTGCCACGTCACCCGCTCCATCGTCCCACCACCCCAGCGAACCACCCACCAACCCAACCCCACCCCGCTCACGCGCGCGGACACGCACACCACCACTCCCGCTCGCCCCAGCCCCCACCTCCGCGTCGTTTTCCACGTGCCCCGGCCCCAACCCGCAGGCACCTCCCATCACCACCTACCCCGTCGCCCTCGCCTCGCCTCCTCCTCTGATCCCGCAGCAAGCCCCACCTCTCCTCCCTACACCTCTCGCTTCCCTCGTCAGCCTCCTCTACCTCGGGCCGCCGCGCGCCTCCACCTCCCGCCTCACTGATTCCCTCGCTCCCTCGATCTCCCTGGCCCACGATTCCTCGCTGCCGCCAGATCCCCAGGCCGTGCTGCCACGCTCGCCTCCGGCTGCTAGGCCAGCGGCCCCGCCTCTGCGACCTTCCCCTCTGTGAGCGCCGCCTCCGCCGATCTCCTCCCCGCCCGCATCGCCCCCCTCGTCCCTGCCTGTCATCGCCTCGGCCTCCAGCGATGCAGCGCCGCTGCCCCGAGGCCGCCTTCTGCGCTCTACCGTCCGCCGGCATGGTGTGCCCCTTCCTCTGCCAAGCGTCGCATGCCATCCTACCGCGTCCCTGATTCATCCATGTGCATTCCTTGCTGCCCTCTGTCCACCTTTTGTCTCACTGTGTAGGTGCTCCCTACCCCTGTCGCCCCTACAACGCCGTCAGGTGGTTGTCCTCCTACAACCCGGCGACCAACCGGCATAGCGGTCCCCATCCTCCTCTATTTCTGCGCGTCCCTAGATGCACCCAAGGAAGATTGCTTGGCTGCTCAATCGTGTCTTAGTCACATGTTTGAACCGATGTTTCTTTTTGTTTGTTGTTGGCGCCTAGAGTTCCTGATGCCTTAGCTGTGGCCAAGAGAAAACGAACCCGACGACCTCGACAAGATCTTCTCCGCTGTCGATCACAGGAGGATATCGAAGCACCAAGGTCAGGTGGATATGTACCAAGAAGTCACCCAACTACGCTGGCATGGATCCGACAGTTCGAGTGTACCCGCCAAGATCTTCTTCCCGAAGTCCGAAGACGTGGAACCCCGAGTCTCCCTCGTGGACCATCAAGAACTCCTTCACGGAACACCAAGATCTCCGACCCTTGGACCCGAAGATGTCGAACCCCAAAGCCCCGGTTCAAAGACCGATCCCGGCGAGACCGAATATGAGCGACATCGAACCAAGATCGCTAAACACCAATGTGTGACCCCTTTATCCGAGACCCCTATTTTTTTATAATATGACTTTATCAACTATCGCATAATACAACATTTAAATTGCGAGGGTTCTAAATAACTCGAACCTATTAATTAATTGTTGGGACCCTGGTTCCGCTTAATATTGTCTAATTGCACCGCATCTGCACCATGCCATGCATCATATCATAAGCATGCCGGATCTTCTGCCGTAGTATTAAATATTGCATCCGGTGTTTCTTCTAGTGTTTGCTTCTTCGCGGATTAGGCCGATGAGTTGATGCGAGTATCAACAAGTTCTCCCGATATGAACCTTCGACAGTGTTTCCCAGGCGAGCATCTCTTCCCCTTCTACCTATTTTGCGTTTATAGTCTTTACTTCCTCATGTTGATCTATTGCTATCGGTGTCGTGATGCTTTAGTTTCCGTACACCAGTTATATCCCGTGCAGCCACTATATTGCCTTGGACACCTCCTATTACCTGTGTTTGGTAGATAGCTGGCCTTGCGAGTCATAGTCGCTTGCTCAGGTGTGATCTCGTGTTGTCGAGTACCACAGTTGTTGGTATGCTGGCAGATGTTTATGGTGGAGATATGCTTATTGGTGGAGTTGATCATGACTTTAAATACAACTATTAAAATGCTAGCTATAACTAATGCAGAGGCATCGGTGGGCAATAGATGTTATTTGGTTCTTCCACGCTCACTTGTGTCCCGTAGGCCCCGAGTACTTGATACCTGTTCCTTGATTTTTCGCACTATCCACATTCGGGAGGCCGTGGACCCCCCTGAGCCAGAGCTTGATTCATTTCTATTTCTTGGGGCCACAAAGTAGTTTGGGGCTGTATTACTATCCAATACTTATGCCATGTTTACTGCTTTATTTAAGATTGTTATTGGAGCACCTGTACTATTTTGGATCTCGCCATGTTTTCGCGGTATCAACAAGCCCAGTCACACTTTTGGGTTCCCAGTGGTTTACAGCCATCGTCGCAAATCCTGGGTCTATTCCGGAGCCGTCCAACTTCGTTGCGGGTAGCTTAGTGGGGTGGCCCCCTGGAATATTTCTGAATCCCGTGATCGCTTTATCGTGAATGCCTCGTTGGGTTTTGAGTTGGTTTTTCCGAGGTTGATCGAGTGTGTGTTGCTATTTGTGCACCCCTGTAGGGTAAAACTTTCTGAGAGCCGTGTCCGCGGTTATGGACGACTTCGAGCACAGTATCTCGACCATAGCCAAGCATAACTAAAGTAGTGCTATAAACTTGACTTAATCTGTGACTAGTAATCAACTTCACTATAACGGAATGGATATTAAAAATGCCAACAACTGGTGGATCTGTGGTGATCTGTGTCATATTATACCTGCCTAGTAAGTATTGCAACTCCAATGGAATGTGATAAAAGTGCGAACAATTGCTGGGTTTTGGGATTCCTCAGGACAATTATATCTGACTAGTAAATGTTCCAACCACCACAGAATGGTTAATTAAAACTGCCCACTACTTATGCTTCAGGATGACTCATGCTATCTATATCTGACTAGTAAGTGCTTCAACTATGATCGAATGAATAAAACTACCGACTATGTGAGTTCCTTGGTTTGACTTCCTCGTTTGGTCTCGAGGGGGAATACCAGGATGGGTATGTTTGGTGTTACTATCAGGTTAGATCCGGATAGGTCTTTCTTACCCCTCTCTAATAGTCGCCAGTGATACCGAGTCTCTATAGGTTGTTTAGTGCCGCTGCGCTGCCGCTTCAGTCCACCATATCTATGTAGGCGAGAGCAGCTGAATTCTAGCCTCGCCGTGTACTGGCCTCAGTACTGACGCTCCTCTTTTTTCCTTTGCCCTTTGTCGGCACCCCCTTTTGTTTAGCAGGTTTCGACGTCGTTAGCAGGGTTACCCTTCCGGCTTGGCCTGGGCAGGGTTATGGACGCCATTGGTTATTCTTCAGGGATCTTAGCCCAATTTGCTTCTTGTCCGTACTCGGACGCTGTATCGTTTCAAGGTGATTTGGATCTTGGTATTGTATATCTGTATTCTTGACTCTTGGAGTCGTGATGTATAAATATATCTGTTCTGTGTGTCCCATCGAGGACTGTTGTGTAATGGTATTACTTCGTTTCCACCCGCACAAAAGTGTCTGGTGGGCGTCCTTGAATCATTTCTATGCGGGTTTGGCGGGAAGTGCTGAAACTTGCATAGGGCCGATTCGAGGGTGTTACAGAGTGGTACCAGAGCTCAGCAGTTGCGATACCCCACAAGTCCAGCTTGTAGGATAACCTAGCTAACGGCCGAAGTAGAGTGTCAAAACTAATTTGGAAAATCGGTTGGATAGATCTGGTTAGGTCTGCTTTTACTCCTTACCCTCTGCTATTCTCCTCTTACCTCTGCATGATTTGGATCTGCTCTCTTACCTTCTTCTAGTCTAGGGTTTCTCGTGGTTGGGTTTCCGTCATACCTTCAGGGTTTCGCTTCGTCCTTTGGTAACGTGCTTCTACATCCGGTCTTCTTGCTATCTGAGGAATCCTTCATCTGTTGGACTTCTCTCTATTCCTCGTTTGTGCCTTCCGGTGTTTTTCGACGTGACGACATCATCTACGCCAGATTCGATGCAGTGTGTGCCTCACTCCTTTGATTCCGAACCTCGTTTGTCAAGATCTTCAGTCTAATTCCAAGAGTTGGTTGCATAATTCACCTATTCGTGTGCATAGTAATGGTTTGGGTGCGCGATGGACCTATCACCATCCGACTACTCTTACAATTTGCTTCTGTATATCGAATCGGTGGATCTAGCAATTTTACTCCATCCACGGAAGCTAGAGGTGGCCTTATTTGTTGATACCTCTACCTTCGCCCTTTGTTCCCGGAGTGTTCTCTCGACGATCACGGACAACGACCTCTTGTTAGTGGTGTCGCAAGGATTTACACGAAGCGAGAAGATTCAGGTCATCAGCCTTCTTCCCGGTACCATGAGGCGGATCTCGAGGGCGAGATCCTTGTTAGTGGTGTCGAATTGTGGCATCCCGCTAAAGCCACTACTAGAAAATCGCGTTGTTTTTGTGCATTGCATCGTTATGACCACATGCTCATGTCATCATGCCACATTGCATTTGAGCATCGCCATGTCCTCATGCATATTTTTGCCTAAAACTATTTTCGAAAAGCCTATCTTTGTTTTCTAAATATCCCCCGTCTTTATTTCAAATTAAAACCCGGCCTCTTCCGGATATTTTGTTTTGCCCAAAAACTAATTGCAAAAGTCTTTTAAAAATAAACGGAATAAAATAAAAATATTTTATTAAACGGGGGAGGCAACCGGCCAGGCCCAGCCAGCCAGCCTACCACCCCGTTACCAAAACCCTAGCCCACCCTCTCCACTCACCAACCCCCCAACCAGCCATGTCCCCCAACCTCCACCTCACCCCGACCACTCCCTGCCTGCCACCTCTTTTCTCCAGGCCCACACCCTGCCATGTCACCCGCTCCACCGTCCCACCACCCCAGCGAACCACCCACCAACCCAACCCCACCCCGCTCACGCGCGCGGACAAGCGCGCCACCACTCCCGCTCGCCCCAGCCACCACCTCCGCGTCGTTTTCCACGTGCCCCGTCCCCACCCCGCATGCACCTCCCATCGCCACCTACCCCGTCGCCCTCGCCTCGCCTCCTCCTCTGATCCCGCAGCGAGCCCCGTCTCTCCTCCCTACACCTCTCGCTTCCGCCGTCGGCCTCCTCTACCTCGGGCCGCCGCGCGCCTCCACCTCCCGCCTCACTGATTACCTCGCTCCCTCGATCTCCCTGGCCCGCGATTCCTCGTCGCCGCCAGATCCCCAAGCCGCGCTGCCACGCTCGCCTCCGGCCGCCGGGCCAGCGGTCCCGCCTCTGCGACCTTCCCCTCTATGAGCGCCGCCTCCGCCGAGCGCCTCCCCGCCCGCATCGCCCCCCCTCGTCCGGGCCTGTCACCACCTCGGCCTCCAGCGATGCGGCGCCACTGCCCCGAGGCCGCCTTCTGCGCTCTGCCGTCCGCCAGCGTGGTGCGCCCCTTCCTTTGCCAAGCGTCGCACGCCATCCTGTCGCGTCCCTGATTCATCCATGTGCATTCCTTGCTGCCCTCTGTCCGCCTTTTGTCTCGCTGTGTAGGTGCTCCCTACCCCCGTCGCCCCTACAACGCCATCAGGTGGTTGTCCTCCTACAACCCGGCGACCAACCGGCATAGCGGTCCCCGCCCTCCTCTGTTTCTACGCGTCCCTAGATGCACCCAAGGAAGATTGCTTGGCTGCTCAATCGTGTCTTAGTCACATGTTTAACCCGATGTTTCTTTTTGTTTGTTGTTGGCGCCTAGAGTTCCCGATGTCTTAGCTGTGGCCAAGAGAAAACGAACCCGACGGCCTCGACAAGATCTTCTCCGCCGTCGATCACAGGAGGATATCGAAGCACAGAGGTCAGGTGGAGATGTACCAAGAAGTCACCCAACTACCCTGGCATGGATCCGACAGTTCGAGTGTACCCTCCAAGATCTTCTTCCCGAAGTCCGAAGACGTGGAACCCCGAGTCTCCCTCGCGGACCATCAAGAACTCCTTCACGGAACACCAAGATCTCTGACCCTTGGACCCGAAGATGTCGAACCCCAAAGCCCCGGTCCGAAGACCGATCCCGGCGAGACCGAATATGAACCACATCGAACCAAGATCGCCAAACAGCAATGTGTGACCCCTTTATCCGAGACCCCTATTTTTTATAATATGACTTTATCAACTGTCGCATAATAAATTGTTCATGCATGCATACATGTCTGTGGTTTGGGGGCATTATGCCGATTCACCTCATAATTAAATATGGAGTTTATATGCGGGCTATTCTAGTATCATTTCGGACTCCATTTAAATTGGTGAAGCAAACTGATGCCATGTTTCGCCCTGTTAATACAACATTTAAATTGTGGGGGTTCTAAATAACTCGAACCTATTAATTAATTGTCGGGACCCTAGTTTCGCTTAATATTGTCTAATTGCACCGCATCTGCACCATGCCATGCATCATATCATAAGCATGCCGGATCTTCTGCTGTAGTATTAAATATTGCATCCGGTGTTTCTTCTAGTGTTTGCTTCTTCGCGGATTAGGCCAATGAGTTGATGCGAGTATCGACAAGTTCTCTGGATATGAACCTTCGACAGTGTTTCCCAGGCGAGCATCTCTTCCCCTTCTACCTATTTTGCGTTTATAGTCTTTACTTCCTCCTGTTGATCTATTGCTATCCGTGTCGCGATGCTTTAGTTTCTGTACACCAGTTATATCCCGTGCAGCCTCTATATTGCCTTGGACACCTCCTATTACCTATGTTTGGTAGATAACTGGCCTTGCGAGTCGTAGTTGCTTGCTCAGGTGCGATCTCGTGTTGTCGAGTACCACAGTTGTTGGTATGTTGGCAGATGTTTATGGTGGAGATATGCTTATTGGTGAAGTTAATCATGACTTTAAATACAACTATTAAAATGCTAGTTATAACTAATGCAGAGGCATCGGTGGGCAATAGATGTTATTTGGTTCTTCCACGCTCACTTGTGTCCCGTAGGACGTCGAGTACTTGATACCTGTTCTTTGATTTTTCGCACTATCCACATCCAGGAGGCCGTGGACCCTCCTGAGCCAGAGCTTGATTCATTTCTATTTCTTGGGGACACAAAGTAGTTTGGGGCTTTATTACTATCCAGTACTTATGCCATGTTTACTGCTTTATTTAATATTGTGCGTGGAGCACCTGTACTGTTTTGGATCGCGCCACGTTTTCGCGGTATCGACAAGCCCAGTCACACTTTCGGGTTCCCAGTCGTTTATAGCCGTCGTCGCAAATCCTGGGTCTATTCCGGAGCCGGCCAACTTTGTTGCGGGTAGCTTAGTGGGGTGGCCCCCTGAAATATTTCTGAATCCTGTGATCGCTTTGTCCTGAATGCCTCGTTGGGTTTTGAGTTGGTTTTTCCAAGGTTGATCGAGTGTGTGTTGCTATTTGTGCACCCCTGCAGGTTAAAACTTTCTGAAAGCCGTGTCCGCTGTTATGGACGACTTGGAGCACAGTATCTCGATCATAGACAAGCATAACTAAAGTAGTGCTATAAACTTGACTTAATATGTGACTAGTAATCAGCTTCACTATAACGGAATGGATATTAAAAATGCCAACAACTGGTGGATCTGTGGTGATCTGTGTCATACTATACCTGCCTAGTAAGTATTGCAACTCCAATGGAATGTGATAAAAGTGCCAACAATTGCTGGGTTTTGGGATTCCTCAGGACAATTATATCTGACTAGTAAATGTTCCAACCACCACAGAATGGTTAATTAAAACTGCCCACTACTTATGCTTCAGGATGACTCATGATATCTATATCTGACTAGTAAGTGCTTCAACTATAATCGAATGAATAAAACTGCCAACTGTGTGAGTTCCTTGGTTTGACTTCCTCGTTTGGTCTCGAGGGGGAATACCAGGATGGGTATGTTTGGTGTTACTATCAGGTTGGATTCGGATAGGTCTTTCTTACCCCTCTCTAATAGCCGCCAGTGATACCGAGTCTCTATAGGTTGTTTAGTGCCGCTGCGCTACCGCTTCAGTCCACCATACCTATGTAGGCGAGAGCCGCCAAATTCTAGCCTCGCCGTGTACTGGCCTCAGTACTGACGCTCCTCTTTTTCCTTTGCCCTTTGTCGGCACCCTCTTTTGTTTAGCAGGTTTCGACGTCGTTAGCAGGGTTACCCTTCCGTCTTGGCCTGGGCAGGGTTATGGACGCCATTGGTTATTCTTCAGGGCTCTTAGCCCAATTTGCTTCTTGTCCGTACTCGGACGCTGTATCGTTTTCAAGGTGATTTGGATCTTGGTATTGTATATCTGTATTCTTGACACCTGGAGTCGTGATGTATAAATATATCTGTTCTATGGGTCCCATCGAGGACTGTTGTGTAATGGTATTACTTCGTTTCCACCCGCACGAAAGTGCCTGGTGGGCGCCCTTGAATCGTTTCTATGCGGGTTTGGCGGGAAGTGTTGAAACTTGCATAGGGTCGATTCGAGGGTGTTACAAGTACCTAGGGTAGTAAAGCAAGGATATACCTTTATTCTTCAGCTCAAGCCGCAATTTCTTATGCTTGGTAGAAAGGCCCGGTGCGTAAAGAGGAGTCTGTGAAACTCGACTATGCGCCAGTTGTGAGCAATCTGATAGCGATGATTGTTAGTTACTAAGAAATATGAATATTTGATGCTAATCAAGATTCAAACCGAGTAAATTTGATCTGAATCTAGGCGGCTGGATATTTGATTCTACTCAAGATTTGAATCAAGTAAACTCGATCCGAATCTAGATGGCTGGATATTTGATGCTACTCAAGATTTGAACCGAGTAAACTCGATCTAAATCTAGGTGGCTAGATATTTGATGCTACTCAAGATTTGAACTGAGTAAATTAGATCCGAATCTAGATGGCTAGATATTTGATGCTATTCAAGATTCAAATCGAGTTTATGTTGCTGGATATTTGATGCTACTCAAGATTCGAACCGAGTAAACTCGAACTGAATCTAGGTGGCTGGATATTTGATGCTACTCAAGATTCGAACTAAGTAAACTCGATCCGAATCTAGGTGGTTGGATATTTGATGCTACTCAAGATTTGAGCCGAGTAAACTCGATCTGAATCTAGGTGGCTAGATATTTGATGCTGCTAAAGATTCAAACCGAGTAAACTTGATCCGAATCTAGGTGGCTAGATATTTGATTCTAAAGAGAATTTCGGTTAATCTACAATGACTCGGCTCAGCACCTTGGATATGCTTAAATCCAAAAAACTAAGTTACTAGATGTTAACCTAAAGGAGCATCCAGCCGAGTAATATCTTACTCCCCCGGTGGCTTGGGACTAATGGTTATATATTATCTATTACAAGTACAAAGGTGTAGCCAAGGTATTTACCTCCATCATTTTCCTAGCAATAGCAATATCCCTGCTAGTAGTAAACATCCTCTCGCCAATCTCGGCTGGACCAAACTTCTAGGGCAGAGGATTTCCATATCTAACCTTGCCATAGTCAGCATTGCTCCAATTGTTGCATACTCAGCAAGTGAGCCGAGGATTTCACCGCTGGAAGTCCGAGCCAAGACCAAGCCTTTCCCAGAAAAGGCCTTCTGAGCGTCCATCGCAGCAGCTGGGCTGGTATGCAGTGTAAGATGCTTATCTGTTGCTGATGCAGAAGGAGAAGCACCTTACTGCAACGTGGTCGCAATTGATGGTTGTGCGGCGGCAACACTAGTTTTCTTCTGGGTCACCTTGGTCGCAACTCGTCCTTTTTTCTGTTTGCTAGCTGGATTGATTTTCTGCTAGGAGGTAGCTAGCCGAGGTTCAGTAAATGAGGTTGGAGGAGGCTGAGATTGCGAAGTTGGTTGAGATTTGGCCTGCGGGCTTTTCCCAGGCTAGTCTTGTGGCCGAGTCTTGGGAGACTCGGATGATGCTGGTGGTGGTTGCTGTTGCTGGGTTAAAGTTGACATAGGGGCTGTTTGCGGCTGCGGTTGAGGTTGAACAGGTGCCGGATTTACCAGCACCTCGGTCAAAACTGTCTCGGCGCCAGCACTACCGGTGCCATGATCTCTTCTATCTCTCTCTCCGGGGCAAAGGAGTCACCCTACTGATCTGGCATGGCAGCATCCTCTAGAGCACCACCTCGACCTGCACTGAAACTTTCTCCCTCCTATAGAGGTGGACTGTTATTCGGCGCGGGAGGAGAGTTTCGTCGAATGGGGCTAGAAACCCGAGTATTGTCATGAGGTGGAGGAGATGGTGGCCTAGGGATTGGAGAGGCCATGTTAGATCCGCTCTGGGGAATGTTGAGAGCATCTCTAACGAGAGAAGCAACAATATAAAATGAGTCAAATAAGAAAGAGAGAAATTAGAAATACAAGGATAGCAGAGCGGAGAAAACTTACGCAGTAACAGCTGCGGGATCCCTTCGCCATGGAGGTCTCTTCGCAGCCTTCTTGTACCTTTTCCTGGCCCTAGAAGGTTCGACCGGGGGAGCTGAGGTCACAACACGTTTCCTTACCGAACCTTGGCCTCCGAAGCAATGGGAGGCACGTTATGCACCTGACTAGCTGAGTTAGCTGGGGCAAAATCAGTCGGGTAGGCATATGAGAGGGGCATTGGATCAAATACCTTGAGAATATCACAATAATCCTCATTGTCATCATTCGTCCAGTACCTTAGGATAGAATTCTTACCAGAGGGTCGGCTGGAAGTGGCGTCAGGGATAGGCATGAACTCCTCAGAGTCTGGCTCTTCTGGATCCGAGGTCTCGTGATCCTTGCCCCAAGTAAGGTAAGGATTCGAGGTATCATCGATGATCTGCTGAAGGAATTTCTACACAAAGGAACATAGAGAGATCAAATAAGAAAGTGTGCCGACATAAGGCGTAGCTCAACAACTATGACTCGGGGAAGTTTACCTGGGGTACATGGTTATCTCGGCTGAAAGGAACCATGCCCCACTCCCATGTCTCGGTCATGTCCGTCTTAAAGATGGACATGAATCACCTATAGATTTGAGCATTGGATAGCTCGACCGTGGAGACGCGATTCGGATCGAGGCGGTTGCTCATATGGTAGATCTTGTGACTGCGCAGCTGAAGGGAGAAGACTCGAGTACTGATGAAAGTAGCCATAAAATCATCACTGCATAACCCGGCCTCCATCAGCTCAATGAGGTGTTGCTCGAATAGGTTGACGAGAGGGTTCTTCTTATTTGGGTCGAGGTCCTAGTTAAGTTTGGTGGGGATGCCGACTGAGAATGGGGGAGATGAATCATGTTGTCGTTCGTGTTATTCTTCACGTAGAATAAGGACCTCAGCCACTTCTTGCACGAGTCGAGGCCCTGGATCCGGGGGAAAATAGAGCTCTTCCGGGGTGAAACCGACGCCACCCTGCACTGCATCGTAGGTTCCTCGCCAGGAGGGAGCTCCTTATTGGGGATGAAATTGGCACGAAGTTGGAAAAACTTGGCCTAGAGTTGGATGCTAGGCCAGAGGCCGAAGTATCCTTTAGAGCTAGAAACAAAGGCAGAGAGGGAAGAAATGACGTTCGCTGGGAGATGGTGAGGTTCGAGGCCAAAGGTCTCAAAGTAATCCTTGGCAAAATTACTCACTGGAAGACCAAATCCGCGACCAAAGTGAGCAACAAAGATGACGAACTCACCCTCTTTGGCGTCAGGGATTTGCTCATCGCCGGGGAGGTGGCAGGTGACCTACGGTGGAAGCCGGCGGGTCCGCACCAACCAATCTATCTCCGCCCGAGTCACGTTGGACCCCTCCCATGATCCTCATGCAGAGACGGCTCTCTCCTCCTCGTGCTCATCGACGGCAACCACGTCCTGTGGATCCATCTCTGCACCGCTCTCCTCCGACGAGCTGCTAGCTACGAGGGCGCAAGGAACAGACTGCCATGGTCCCGTGATGGCATCAGGGGGGCAGCACTTGGGTGGAGCAGAGGTGCAAAGGAAGAAAAGGGGCGGCATGGTCGCAAAGGTAGAGAGCAGTGGTGGCGGTGGCAGTGGCACGAGGAAGAAGAAGAAGAAGGAGCGGGAGAAAGTAATAGAGGGTTCCCCCTGCTCCCCTATTTAACCATGCCACGCGTCATGGGTACTGGGATTGGTTGTGCCCACTAACCCCATGATGTGCGTGTGTATCGCGCGAACTAGCGCATAGGAACATGCCACACACACGTTGCACCATGGAGAAGCATAACGACAGAACATGGTCATAGTGAAAATCAAGGAGCCACAAGATGATGAGATGGGCTGTAGTGATAACTAACATCGCATGGCAGTAAATGTTGTCACCGTCCTTAAAATGAGGCAAAGTGCAATGATTATATGACACGTAGGATGAAGCGAAGAGTATGAGAGAAGATAAGCATATAAGAGGAATAACCCGGATGCAACACTATAATTCGGCCAGTGAGATATATCTCGGATAGAGCCAAAAAGAGTGAAATTAAATACCAAGTCACCAAGTGGTGTAGCCGAGTTAAAATCGGTATAGGCCGACATATATGTATGTTGGTAAGACGGACAAAGATCCGGATAGATTGAACCTGTTGTGGCCTTTCCAGCTAAAGATGCTAAGATCGCACCAGCTTCGGGGACTAATGTTGGGGGTATTACCCCAAGTAGGGTCAAGCTGAGGTATAAGGACAGAGTCCACCGATGCATAAACCAGCTATAGCATGAACTGGCCAAGGTATATAAGGGACGACCGAGTGATGACCCACAAGTATAGGGGGTGTATCACAGTATTTTGGATAAGAAAGAGTGCCGAACCCAATGAGGAGCAGAAGGTGCTGGCTAGTGGTATGGATCATGAATTCTCTGCAAATACTTAGCAAATGGATTTTTAGGGGTTTTCGATAAAGCAAGTAAACAAATTACGAGTAAATGAAAGACAGTAAGAATGAATGCAGCAAGTGGCCCAATCCTTTATGCAGCAAAGGACAAGCCGGTTGTATTTCTATAGATGACCAAACGTTCTCGAGGACACATGGGAAGACTGTCAAGTGCTTTCGCTTCATATAGTCGGTTAATCTTCTCTAGCTTGCTAAGTGTTGTGTGGGTGAACCTGTGCTAATGTACCGTCCCATCCAAGAATAATACATACTTGTGATTATACCCCTTGCAAACATCCGTAAGTACAAGAAAGTAATTAAGGTAGAAACCTAACCACAGCTTTAAACTCTAAGACCCTTACGTCCCTTGTGCAATGGTTTCCTAACGGGGGTTCAGGTTTCTGTCACTCCGGCAACCCCTATGAGTAGTAGCCAAATACACAATGCATTCCCCTAGGCCCATATAGGTGAAGTGTCATGTAGTCGACGTTCATATGACACCACTAGAAGAAGTACACCACAACTTAAATAACAATCTATTGAATCTTTCTCAACGCAACTCCACTACTAACAACAAGACTTCTCCCATGTCCTCAAGAACAAAACGAACTACTCACAAGACATCATATGGATCATGATCAGAGATGGAATAATGATGTATAACAATCTGAACATAAACAATAATTCAATGGTTCACTCAATAGCATCAACTACAAAGAGTAATCAACACCGGGAAAGTTTCCCCTATGAACTATGCAAGATTCAACGCAATTGTTACATCAATAAGGAGATGGTGATGAGGGTGCTGATGGTGATGATGATGGTGGTGATGATGATGATGATCCCGATGAAGTCCATCTTGATGGTGGTGTTGATGGCGACGATCTCCCCTCTCCGGGAAGGAATTCCTCCTGCAGAAATCTGTCTGCTGGAGAGATCTTTCTCTCTCGGTGTTTTCCGCCCCACAGAGGCGGCAGAATCTTTCTGTGCTCGCTCTCCGAGTCTTAGGGTTTCGAGAGGTTGATATATGCCAGAGGGGAGAGGCTGGAGTGGGCCAGGGCGGCCACACCACTCCCTGGCGCGGCCTAGGCCTGCCCGCGCCATGGGGTGGTGTGGGCCCCCTGTGGCCCACCTCCACTTCATCTTGTGGCATCCTTAGTCTTCTGGAAAATTAGGATTTTCCGTATATTTTCCCGGATTTTCTGATCTTCGTGAATTTTGCCTCCAAACAGCACCTTTTCCATCAGAATCCTGACTGCAGCGGTCCATGCTCCAAAAGTCATCAACCATGCAAAAATAGATGAAATAACATAAGTATCACCTCTCAATATGAAATATATCAATGAATAATAGTGAATTAAGACATAGAATAGTGATGCAAAATGGACGTATCAACTCCCCCCAGGCTTAGACTTCGCTTGTCCCCAAGCGAAACTGAGCTCAATAAACATGGCCTCAGGTTTATGGAGTGAAGAGTCGATAAAAGAATACGGACAAGAAGCATCACATTCATCAAATACATAGATCATAATAGAAAACAACTCACTATTATATCACTCAACTTGCAATGAGTAAAGGAAACACAATAAAGATACATAGAGTGAATCATAATTGGTAATGGCAAACTTAGCTCTTTGTCGAAGAATAATTGATAATTTGCTGGAGTTCACAAATAGCTGGTTTTCAATGAAGCTTTCAAAGTAGTAAACATCAAGATAAGAGCAATGTGCAAAGCAAGGAACATAAGAAACATGATTGAATAAATCATCATATGAATGAATGAAACACATCAACTCAAAATACTTGATGATATAGAAGGGAATAGGTTTACTGACTCAACTACAAAGTAAAAGAAAGGCCCTTCGCAGAGGGAAGCAGGGATTGCAAGTCTCATAAAGAGCTCCCAAAAATTATGATACTTACTAGCTTTCAGCTCTCATTGCCCCTATCATAGGCATCTTTAGGTGATTAAGGTTAAAGTGACACAACTAAGAGGATATGCTTGACAAGTTATAAGTTGAAATCTCATGCCCCTTACTTATGAGTACCGATCCTCATGCTACTCAACTTTAGTCACGAGCAAGCTCTTGTCATTGTAAATACATGTGTATCATTGAGAACCGCCAACGGGGTACCCCTTGCACATGACACATGAGCTATCCCATAATCAAAATGACAAGGCAAGCAGACAGTGAGCATCTCAGTGATCTTTTTATTTGCTATTTGCATAGGTTTTTCTTGAGGATGCTTCATAGAATGCTCACTATAGTTATGCTGCAAGTTTCCACCATGATTAGGCATGGCTTAGGCTAGCGGCCCAGGCGTTTCTCTAACACACATATAAACTCCATGATCTTACAAGTTCCACTTTTATTTCACACCGCCAGGATCCATAAGCAAAAGAACATGATATCAACTAGGTACAAGTACCAATGAAGTGTTGAAAGCGGTCCCCATGATGCATGGTTCGGCTAACTTCAACTCATAAAGCGCAAGCATATACGCAACAAAGAAGGACCCAATGGTTCAAGTTTATTAAATGCAAGAAAGTAAAGTGTGCCATCAAGTTTGTGAGAGCTTTAATCACTAATTTTCACATAACAAGTTTAATTTGGGAGGTAGATAAAACAAGAATTTACTTGGAATAGCAATAATGCTACTAGGTAGGTATGGTGGACACAAATGGCAAAGGTTTTAGTTTAAAGGAGGTGGATGCACGAGAAGAATACCCTCTCAGTACAGGTTTTTGGCTAGCAAGGCTGGGTAGCAAGTATAAGAGTTGAAGGAAACAAACAAACCCACAAGTGATAAAGACAAACATGCAATCTTCCTTGGAAGCACAAAAGATCTTAACTAGAGAATACTAGACTTATGAGCAAATCAAGAAAGAAAGATGATGAAATTATTTTTCTTTAGAGTACTTCTATATTTTTCTTTCAACTCTCAGAAAGGTGTTGCTACTGACCGAGCCAGGTTTGCCAAAACCAACTAAATTAACTCAATGATCCCAAAGTGATACCAATACTAACAACAAGATCAATCATATAACCACGAATTGAAAACTAACATAAGCTACGCAAAAGAGTGAATGATAGAACTTCTCATTAATATTCCATAACGGAAACTCACATCAAGGGATACAAATCTAACGAGAGAGGGGACACTTCCATAATGCAAACCATAATACATAATAACTCCTCTATTCATGATATGACTCTACTAATAAGGTAAAAAGATAGTGATATGATACCGCGGCACTCCCCCAAGCTTGGAACAAACCAAGGGGATGCCAAACCTGATGACGAATTACTCCTTTGGTGGTGGTGGTATCCTCTTGATGAGCTCCTTGATCAGTTTCCCAAAGTCCTCAATCTCGAAGGTGAGAGTACGAATCAACTCCGAGTTGTGCTCAATGCGGCCCATAATCATTTCAGTTTGTGGATCCCAGCTCTTGTGATTCTTCTTCCATTCTTCCCACTTGGAGTCTTCTTTTCCTGCATGGTTATGGGTAAAGGTATGGAAGGTACTCTTGGTGTTTGGAGAGGGTGTCCTTGGTGCCAAACAGTGACGCGGAGGCTTCCCTCTAGTTGACATCCGTGCCGTCCTTATGATCCTAGCAGGGGTCGCCACCACTCCAATGCTTGCAATGGTAGTGCTGGTGTGCGGACATTGGCCTTGCTCGTCTTCACCTTCACTCTTAATCTCCTTCTCCTTCCCGGGGTCTTGGAGGTCTTCCTCCATAGGTTCCTTCCCTTTATCCTTGGCGGACACCATTGTGCTTCTAAACCTTCAAAGAGTATGTCCTGGCAGAAATAGATCGAAACAAAAACACGACGAAAACACGATATACGAACCTCAAAAGATCCGGGGGGTTATATATTACGAAGTTTCACATCAAAAGGAAGGTACTGGGAGAAAACGAGTCAGAGGCCGAGTCCTGGGTGGCCTCACCACCTGGTGGCGCGGCCAGGGGTGGGCCCACTCCATGGGGTGGTGTCGGCCACCCTGGCTCCGGTTCCGTCCCTTTTTCGCTTCGAAACTTTCCTTATTGGCTGGAAACTGCAAAAATATAGTTGGATTGTATTTTCGCGGAACTTTTCTTACCAGAACTGTTACCTAGTTGAACACGGACTCTGCAGGTCTCTGAATTTGGTATTTAGTGGATCCTTCTGGAGTCATCACTTGAATATCATCGATATCTTCATTTTCATACACTTATTACTTGAGTTATAAAACCCTTCTCTTCCTTATTACACCATTATCTCCACTTTCTGGAAATTTCTTTCACACAAAACTTCACACAATTCTCATTAGCAACATTAGTATAAGTTAAGTGACAAAACCTTTTGAGTCCAACTTCAACTGAAAACCATCAAAACAAAAGCTACTGTAGCAACTCCTTCTGAAAACCCAAAAAGAATTCAAAAAGGAAATCGAATAAAGAAGCAAATGCAAGATTGGCAAAATCTGTCAAAACAGACCAGCTGGTAAAGATCAATTTTTTCGAAAATCTTCTGTTGCTCAAATTAAAAAGTGTAAAAGTAATGAAAGTTAAATAACAATCTGGGGCAGAGGCACAAAAAATTACAGCTCAATCCGACATTCATAGATCTCTCACGAATTTTTACGGTGAAGCACAAAAATCTGTTTTGGGACAGCAACTTCCCCAAATATTACTTCTCTCTCATTAGAGGTTGATCTTGACACAAAAACCAAACAAAACGGATAAGGATCGGTTATTACCGAAGTAATAACTTTCAAGACTCAAGGAAACAAAAGCAAACTGAAACCCAAAACAAATTGGGTTGTCTCTCATAAAGCTCTTTCTTTATAGCCATTAAGATGGGCATGATAATTTTGAAGAAGCTCTCATAGGGATATGAATTGAAGTGAAAGAGAGCATTAAGAAGCAAAAACACACACACATTTAAGTCTAACCCACTTCCTATGCAAGGGAATTTTGTAAACAAACAAGTTCTTGAAACCAGAGGCAACTTGCATAAGAAGGCAAAAGAAGTGCAACATAAAAACTTTCAGCATAAAACGAGGAAACTTGATATTATTGAGATACATCAGAACACTTTTCCCTCTCTCATAGTAGCTTTCAGTATCATGCATAAACTTGACAATATAGCTATCACAAGGACTATCATAGCAATGGTCACTTATTCTAACAGAAAACATAGGAATACTAGCTCTCATAACACTACTTTGTGAAACAATATTGGAGGTATCCTTACAAAGGATAGTGTGTCCCTCCTTTTCATATTTAGCAACAAAGTCTTTCATATTTGCTACTATATGTTCATCAACCATTTTTTATCAGGTTCAACAGCTTTATTCATACTTTCATTAACCATACTAGCTATCATAGAATGTTCCTTTACCTTAACTAGGAAAGGCATTTTCTCAATATAAGGTTTAGGTAAGACATTATTAGCAGTATAAACTTCAGTACTTCTTGCAGGAACACTCTTAGCAATATCTTTATAAGGTTCATGATACTTATTCCACTTCTTTTTAGGCACTTCAATATAAGAAGCAAAAGCCTTAAAATAAGAAGCAATAGCTTGAGAGTCTAGACCATAAGCATTTTTAATATTTTGAAAGTCATTAGTTCCCATAAAAGATTCAATGCATTCATAATCATAATTTATACCTGACTTTCTACCTTTGTCGTTCTCCCAAGCTTCAACATTGTCTTGAATACGGTCTAGAAGGTCCCATTTAGCTTCTTCTTCCATACGAGTGAATGATCCAGCACAAGAAGCATCCAATAAATCTTTATCATGTAGAGGGATCCTTGCATAGAAGTTATTAATAATAATATTGTTGGGGAGCTCATGAATGGGACATTTGAGCATTAGTAACTTCAATCTCCCCCAAGCTTGAGCTGTACTCTCTCCATCAAGAAGCCAAAAGTTGTATATTTGATTCCGATCTTTATGAATCTCACTAGGAGGATAAAACTTTGAATAAAAGAGAGGCACTATTTCCTCCCATCCAGAGCTTGTCCATTCTTCAGCAGCTTATACCATTCCTCAGCTCTTCCTTTCAGTGATAATGAGAATAATTTCTTCGTAACTTGATCTGTAGTAATACCTGCACACTTGAACAACCCGCATAATTCGTGTATAAAGAGTAAATGATCACCGAGATGGACAGTTCCATCCCCAACATAGTAGTTATCCATAACACGATCAATAATTTTTGTAGGTATTTTGAAAACATCATTCTCAGCAGGTGGTGGCTTATCTACTACCTTAGCAGTGGTAGTAGCATTACCAAATAAGAAACTCAGCGAATTATCCATAACGAAAATAAAGAAACTAGCAGAAGTAAACAATACTCACAGTAGAAGTTTCCTTTACCAGTTCCACTCTCCAATAGCGCTTCACTCCCCGGCAACGGCACCAGAAAATAGTCTTGATGACCCACAAGTATAGGGGGTGTATCGCAGTATTTTCGATAAGTAAGAGTGTCGAACCCAACGAGGAGCAGAAGGTGCTGGCTAGTGGTATGGATCAGGAATTCTCTGCAAATACTTAGCAAACGGATTTTTAGGGGTTTTCGATAAAGCAAGTAAACAAAGTACGAGTAAATGAAAGACAGTAAGAATGAATGCAGCAAGTGGCCCAATCCTTTATGCAGCAAAGGACAAGCCGGTTGTATTTCTATAGATGACCAAACGTTCTCGAGGACACATGGGAAGACTGTCAAGTGCTTTCGCTTCATATAGTCGATTAATCTTCTCTAGCTTGCTAAGTGTTGTGTGGGTGAACCTGTGCTAATGTACCGCCCCATCCAAGACTAATACATACTTGTGATTATACCCCTTGCAAACATCCGTAAGTACAAGAAAGTAATTAAGGTCGAAACCTCACCACAACTTTAAACTCTAAGACCCTTACGTCCCTTGTGCAATGGTTTCCTAACGGGGGTTCATGTTTCTATCACTCCGACAACCCCTACGATTAGTAGCCAAATACACAATGCATTCCCCTAGGCCCATATAGGTGAAGTGTCATGTAGTCGACGTTCACATGACACCACTAGAAGAAGTACACCACAACTTAAATAGCAATCTATTGAATCTTTCTCAACGCAACTCCACTACTAACAACAAGACTTCTCCCATGTCCTCAAGAACAAAACGAACTACTCACAAGACATCATATGGATCATGATTAGAGATGGAATAATGATGTATAACAATCTGAACATAAACAATAATTCAATGGTTCACTCAATAGCATCAACTACAAAGAGTAATCAACACCGGGAATGTTTCCCCTATGAACTATGCAAGATTCAACGCAATTGTTACAGCAATAAGGAGATGGTGATGAGGGTACTGATGGTGATGATGATGGTGGTGATGATGATGATGATCCCGATGAAGTCCAGCTTGATGGTGGTGTTGATGGCGACGATCTCCCCTCTCCGGGAAGGAATTCCTCTGGCAGAAATCTGTCTGCCGGAGAGATCTTTCTCTCCCGGTGTTTTCCGCCCCGTAGAGGTGGCGGAATCTTTCTATGGTCGCTCTCTGAGTCTTAGGGTTTCGGGAGGTTGATATACGCCAGAGGGGAGAGGCTGGAGTGGGCCATGGCGGCCACACCACTCCCTGGCGCGGCTTAGGCCTGCCCGCGCCATGGGGTGGTGTGGGCCCCCTGTGGCCCACCTCCACTTCATCTTCTGGCATCCTTAGTCTTCTGGAAAAAATAGGATTTTCCGTATATTTTCCCGGATTTTCTAATCTTCGTGAATTTTGCCTCCAAATAGCACATTTTCCATCAGAATCCTGACTGCAGCGGTCCATGCTCCAAAAGTCATCAACCATGCAAAAATAGATGAAATAACATAAGTATCACCTCTCAATATGAAATATATCAATGAATAATAGTGAATTAAGACATAGAATAGTGATGCAAAATGGACGTATCACCGAGTTATGGCTGAGTTACCCAAGGTCGGACAGCACCGACAAGACTCGGCTGACATATATTGTATGCTAGCACAATTTCAAGGTTGTTTCATGCTTGCATGTATCATCTTGGCCGAGTTATTAGGACAGGACTGAGTCAGGGTTGGCGTGCTCAAGAAGGAGTGAGCAAGCCCCCAAGGTTAGCGCTTTTCTCTCTCTCATGGGAATCTGGGGAGAGACAAGCGCTAGGGACAAGGGCCAGAGGAGCAGCGACATAATAGAGGGTCATAGATGTGACAGTGTCTGACCCCAAAGGTCAGACAACGTGGACTCCGAGCCATTGCTGCGCAAATGCTAGCGATAGAGGAAAGGGGGCACCAAACTACTATTTTGGGACAAGCATCTCCAGGGAATATACGGGCCACGAAAGCCCTTGTTGTAACCTGGCCACCCCTATATAAGGTGAGCCAGGGCCTCCAAGGAGAGGGTCGGTCCATTTGCGCTAAGGAAAAACATAGAATGAGAAGAGAGTAGACGCACTTCATCTTATTCCTCTCCTTGATACGTCTCAAGGAGCACTTGTACTAATCTAGAGATCGTAATATAAGATCTAGTGCAGGAGTAGAGGTTTTATCTCCTTAGGAGAGCCTCAAACCTGGGTATATCGTTTGTTTGGTTGTGTTCTTTGTGTGCGGATTCACTGCACTATCCCTCCCCGGATACCACTAGTTTCCATATGCCACATCTTTAGCTTAACCAACCTATTTTCCATCCATGTTGCGAGGTTTAGAATGCTTCTTTATCAATAGGTTCTTGTACTTGTGAGACACAAGTTGGTGGTTGGGAAGATCATTGGCAATGAACATGCACTTGCGGATGATAAGAGTCATAACATATGGAGCAAAAGGAAGCACTCTTCTAGTATGAACGACAATGACCATCTCATTCCAAATGAAGTCCATCACATCAAGTGGGGTAGTGGAATAACGGTTTACATAAGAGTTGAACATGAGGTCAACCATATAGCCATGCATCTCATCAAAATTGCCCGCCCGAGGAGCAACAGTCTCATGGAATATGCGATTCAAAATGTCATAGGTGGGTAAGAGATCCTTGATCTTGCCACAAACACCTCTGCCTAGAAAATAGAGAGGACCCAGAACCTCCTTCTTCATGGGTTTACAAAGAGTGTGACAACAAAATCCACAAGGGTTTCCCAAGCCATGATCCTCATAACCAAGAATGTGCCTAACGAGGGGTTGATTCGTCAATGCCCATCGTTGATGGACTTAGGTTCGAGGGATTGGGGAGCACTACAGGCATCGATCGGCTAGCAAACAAGCACATCAGGGGACACACAATTTACCCAGGTTTAGGCTCTCGGAAGGGACCCTACTCCTGCTTGTCTGCTCTTAGACTATCGAGGAGTCGAAGGTTACAGGGGGTGCGCAGATGTAATATGGTGAGGTGTATGATAGGGTTTTGGATGTCCTCCTCGCTGCCCCTCCTAGCCTTTATATAGGGAGGATAGGTCTTAGGATAGAAGACCAAGTCGATTACAGATTAGGGTTTTTACCTGTTTGAAAATCTAGCTATTACTTGTCGTGCCCTTCAAGGAGCTGCATTCCTATGGACTTGGGCCACCCGAATCCTTGTTGGGCTTCAGTTGTCCCGTGTGTTCCTCCTGGGCTGGACCGTATAGGATAAACACGTGTACCTGTAGGGTATACCCATGTTAGTGCCCAAACTCTGCCAAGTTGCTTCCTTGACAACCCCTTGAGTCATTCATGTCATTTTCCTTATCTGAGATTTGTCAAAGTTCACGGTGGCACAGAGGTGAGCCATAAGAAGGGGGTCATAATCTTGCTTGAACTCAATGATTGGAAGCAAGCCAATGTTGGTGCAAATATCCTTGGCCTCCCCAAAGTATTCAGGATGCTTGTTCATGTGAGCCATCTCAATCCACTTCTGAGGCACAACCAACTTGTCATTGTGCAAAAGAACCCCCCTGTACACCCCTTCCTGGAAGTTGGTGAAGAACAAGATGCCTTCACGGCTATGGTCACAATAACAAAGATAGGGGTTCTCATGCCTCAAAATAGCGAATTCGTCTTCAGAAATATTATACAAAACCTTTGGCCCTTCTAGCCCAACAATCATACTCTTTGTGTGCCAGAGGGAGGAGGAGGAGGAGGGGCACTATCATGACCGGATGTCCTCTTGGTAGCTCCTCCACGACCACCTAGAGTGTACTTGATCTTCATTCAGTTGCTTGGCTGGGGCATGACTTCCTCTTCAAACTCATCTTCCTCCTCGATCTCATGACGAGCCTTGGATCTCTTCCTAGCACCACTCGAACCACCTGCACCTGTGAAAGCAAGAGAGAGAATAGTAGGGGGATAAGGGCACAAGATCCCGAAACTAAGAGACACAAGAAGTCACACTTTTCGCGGAATTTTGGGGTCAGATGGGTCCGGTACTACAGGAGATGCGGAGCAACGTGCAAAGTAAGGACCACAAAATGAGCACAAAAACATGGAAAAGTGTGATTTCAAGGTACAGGAAGTAAGGGATAACAAGATATATGGTGGAGAGCCATTCAACAATGGATTTGATGAAAAATCTAAGCAAACCTAGATCCATGGAGAAAACAAGGAGAGGAAGAGGAATGGCGGTGTTACTAGGGTCCATGGCGGTGGAGATCGAAGGGGAGGGCGTAAGTAGGCTGGATCTATGGAGAATTCGGCGAAGAGGGGCGATAGCGCGGCTCCTGAGGATGATTTTTCTCCAGCGGTGACAGAGGTTGGTGGAGGAGGCGGAGGAAAAATGAGGCACTGAGGGGTGCCTCCCCTCCCGACCCCCACTTAACTAGAAACTGCGGTCTGTTAGTACCGGGTTTATGACCGGTAGTACTAGACACCGATAGTACCACATGAACATCTGGTACAACCGGACCTAGGGTAGTTTCTAGGAATGTGCCTAGGAACTGGCCCGGTGCGATAGTACCACCCTATGTTCCGGTAGTACCGGAACCCCAAATACAAAAAGGCAGGAAAAAGGTACACGGAGTGAGATCTTGTGCAAGAGGTATAGGGCTATTAAAGAGGAGGGCTTAGGATAAGATGTCCAAACTGATGTGGAGAACAATACACTAACAATTTAAGAATCAACAAGAGAACCAAATGGGAGTGCATGTCCCCAAAAGTCAAACAAACCCAAAAAGATGACAAACACGAGGAAATATCAACCTCTCGAGAGGGAGAGGGTCGGTGGCTGAAGCCACCATGTTTGAGTATACTTGGCTTGGCACTACGAAGATATATCTTGGGTCCATTACCAAAACTTGTCATTGAAGATCACATATCACAATATGATATTAAGAGAATGATTTTATCACTTTGGGCATAATGGGGGGAGGGGTAGCCCAACCAATTAGGACCGCACTCCCCCTATATCCATGCTTACATCTACATAGGACAGCATATGAAAGCATGAGTGAGGGTGCATGGTCTCAAGCCACATTGCTTGAATCTATGATATTTAGATCATGCCTTAACTCTCGGAATCTCTTATCATCAAGGCGCTTGGTGAATAAATCCCCAAGATTCTTCTCGGTGCTAATATATGAGAGGAAAATATCTCCATTATTCGCATGCTCCCAGATGAAGTGATGGTGAATATCAATATGCTTCATTCCTGTGCGTTGCGCCGGGTTGTAGGCGATCTTGATTGAACTTTCATTATCACAAAGAAGAGGCACTTTGTCACATGTGACACTGTAATCCTTTAAAGTTTTCCTTATCCAAAACAATTGTGCACAACAACTAGAGGCCGCAATATACTCGGCCTCGACGGAAGACAAGGAGACACAATTTTTCTTCTTAGATGACCAACACACCAAGGACCTACTAAGGAATTAGCAAGCCCCGGAGGTTGATTTCCTTCCAACTTTGTCTCCCCGCCCAATCCGAGTCTGAATCCATGAAGTACAAAGCTTGAGCCCTTGGGATACCATAAGCCAAACTTTGGGGTATCAACTAAATAAAGATAGATTCGCTTAACCGCCACAAGGTAGCTTTCTTTTGGTGCGGATTGAAACCGTGCTCAAATACCCACACTCAACATGATATCCGATCTATATGCACAAGGATAGAGTAAAGAACCAATCATAGAACAGTATACCTTTTGATCCACATCGTTACCCTTAGTATCAAGAGTGAGATCACATTTGAGAGGCATGGGAGTCTTGGCTCCATTTAAATCTATCAACTTGAATCTCTTGAGCATATCTTGAATGTATTTGGCTTTATTAATGAAGATACCTCCAAACAATTGCTTTACTTCGAATCCAAGAAATAATTGCAATTCGCCCATCATAGACATTTCAAACTCATCAGTCATTAGCTTAGCAAAAACATCATTGAAAGCTTTGTTAGGAGAACCAAAGATAATACCATCAACATAAATTTGACATATGAACAAGTTTCCTCCAACTCTCTTAGTAAAAAGAGTGGGGTCGATTAGCCCAACTTCGAAACCACAGTCTACCAACAACTTTATAAGGTGCTCATACCATACACGTGGAGCTTATTTAAGTCCATAGAGTGCCTTATCAAATTTGTAGACATGGTTTGGAAACTTGGGATCCTCAAAACCTAGAGGTTGCTTGACATACACCAACTCATTAAGCGAACTAGTAAGAAATGCACTTTTAACATCCATTTGTTGCAACTTGAAGTTATGATGAGATGCATGCAAGCAAGATACCGATGGATTCAAGACGGGCAACGAGACCGTAGTCGATACCCTCAACTTGGGAGAAGCCTTGAGCCACCAATCTTGCCTTGTTGCGAATGACCATACCATTTGAATCTTGCTTGTTCTTGAAGATCCACTTTGTCCCAATTACATTACGACACTCCTTGGGTCTCTCCACCAATGACCACACTTTGTTGCGCTCGAAATTGTGAGTCTCTTCATGCATGGCTTCAAGCCAATCCGGGTCCTCAAGTGCTTCATACACCTTTTGGGGCTCTACACAAGAAATGAAACTATTGTGGCCCACAAAGTTAGCCACTTGGTTATGAGTAGTAATGCCCCTTTCAAGATCACCAACAACATTTTCAAGAGTAAGTCCTTCACGGATGAGCTTGGCGACCCTCCTTTCTTCGCTTCGAGATTGAGCTTCCTCAATGGATTCTTGAGAAGCTACTTGGTCATCACCACTATTTTCATCCTCATTTGACCTTGAAATTGAGCTTGATCCTCTCCTTGAGCTTGCTCGACATTTTGGCTTTGTCCATCTTCATGAGCTTGACCTTGTTCCATATGTGGTGATGCACACCCATCATTTACCTGAGCTTGACCTTGATCATGAATTATCTCTTCATCTATGGTATCTTTATGGCTATGGGTTTGAAGTAGATCTTGAGTAGGTGAGAGCTCCACTTGAGTAGAGCATTGTCCTTCTCCTTCCACCACAAGGGGTTCCTCAACAGGGCAGAAAAATCCCACACCCATTCTTCTTATGGCTTGAGGAGGAATTTCATCACCTACATCACAAAGATCAATTTGCCCCACTTGGGAGCCTTGATGCTCATCGAACTTCACATTAGAAGATACTATAACTTGCCCCATGGACTTATTATAGATCCTATAAGCGTGAGAGTCTGATGCATAGCCAACAAAGATACCTTCAATAGCTCGAGACTCGAATTTAGACAACTGGATACCTTTCTTGAGAATATAGCACTTACACCCAAACACTCAAACATAGTGGATACTTGGCTTCTTTCTGGTGAGGATCTCATATGGAGTCATGTTCAAGTGCTTGTGAAGATAAACCTAGTTGGCAATATGACAAGCGGTTGAGATAGCTTCGACCCAAAAATTATATGGAGACTTGAACTCCACAATCATGGTTCTTGCCATATCCATAAGAGACCGGTTCTTCCTTTCTGCCCCACCATTTTGCTGCGGGGTATATGGAGCGGAATATTGATGCTTGATCCCCTCATCACTAAGAAACTCATCTAGGGTGTAGTTCTTGAACTCGGTACCATTGTCACTTCTAATGGACAAGATCTTCTTGTTATGTTGACGTTGCACTTCATTGGCAAAGGTGATGACGGTTTGTTGAGTATCACTCTTTTTCTTGAATAAATATACTAAGTGTATCTTGAGTAGTCATCCACAATAATCAACGAATACTTCTTTCCCCCAAGGATATCAAAGGATGGAGGACCAAAGAGGTCCATGTGTAGGACCACTAAGATCCCATCGAAATAGATGGTTGTTGTGGGGGGGGGGATGTGTCATCTCATGGAGCTTCCCTTCAATGCACACTGATGGCTCAATGCACGACACCCAGAAAAGTGTTGGTGCGGTGTTGATGTAGAGCTCGTTGGGAACCCCAAGAGGAAGGTATGATGAGCACAACAACAAGTTTCCCTCGGTTATGGAACCAAGGTTTAATCGAACCAGTAGGAGCAAGGAAACACCTCAAAGGTGTTACTAGCTGAGCTTTGGCAGGGCGCACTACCGGTGCTAGTAGCAACGTGGAGACCTACACAACACAACCACAGAACTTTGTCCCAACCTTGCGATGAGGTTGTCAATCTCACCGTGTTTTGTGGAAAACAAGGGATTAAACGTATCGAATGGAAAGAAGTGAAAGTTTGCAGAAAGTAAACACAAAGAAGTAAACAGTTTGTAGATTGTATGTAAAGAAAAGGACCAGGATCCATAGTTCACTAGAGGTGGCTCTCCTTAGATAGATAACATGCTGGGTGAACAAATTACACGGGGCAATTGACAAACATCGAGAAAGAAATACATGCATATACTAATCATCTTGACTCCTTTGAGAATTGATTGGGCATTACAATATTATACATAGATAGCCATCAAACTGCATCTATGACTAATAATCCACCTTCAGATTATCATCCGAACCCCCTCGAGTATTAAGTTGCAAGCAACAGATTATTGCTTTACGAACTGCGTGTAAAGTAAACAATACGATTGTTCTATGAACAAAGGATTGTTGTTTTCTCCCTAGTAGCAACAGCACATCTAGTACCTTAGAGATTTCTGTCACTTCCCCAGATTACCAGAGGCATGAACCCACTATCGAGCATAAATACTAACTCTTGGAGTTGCTAGCATCTACTTGGCCAAGATAGCTACTAACAACGGAAAGCATGCAAGATCACAAATAACGAAGACATGATAGAATCAATAATCAATCTGAAATAGCATCTCAATATCCATCGGATCCCTGCAAACATAGCATGCAGAATTACAAATAGATGATCTTGATTATGAACGGAGCTCCCAAGATCTAGACATGAAAGCGCAAAGGAGGAGAACCAGCCATCTAGCTACTACATGGATCCGTAGTCCAAGGATGAACTACTCATGCATCACACTGGAGGCTTGCATGGTGATGAAGAAGGCCTTCAGGGTGAATTCCTCTCTCTGGTAGGGTGCCGGGAAGAGCTTCAGATCCCTCCCGATCTAGGGATGGAGATGATGGCGTCTACAGACTCTTTCGTGGATTTTTGATCGGGCACTTAGGTTTTCGTCCTGAGGGCATATTATAGTTGGAAGGGGAGGCTGAGGGGGTGCCTAGGCTGGCCACACCACCCCCTGGCATGGGCTAGGCCTGGTCGCGCAGCCAGGTGGTGTGGCCGCCCTCTGTCCCCTCTCCGTCTTGTATTCTGGCACTTGATGACATCTGGAAAAATAGGCACTTTGGCTTTTGTCCCATCCAATTCCAAGAATATTCATTTTCTGACTTTCCTGGAACCAAAAACAGCAGAAAACAGGCAGCTGGCACTGTGGCTCTTGTTAATAGGTTAGTCCAAGAAATCATATGAAAAGTATTCCAAAGTTGGAACAAAACACAAGAAAGTGGATAAAACTAAGCATGGAACATCAAAAATTATAGATATATTTGCAATGTATCAACATCCCCAAGCTTAACGCCTACTCGTCCTCGAGTAGGTAAGTGATAAAAAAAGAATAATTTTTGAGGTGACATGCACCATCAAAGACTTGATCAAAGTATTTGTAAAACATTCAAAGCTGGGATCATAGTACTTCAATCATAACATGAAAGACAAAGTTCTAGCAATAAGCAAAGAAACTATGATGCAACATGAAAAGGCACAAACAAAAGATTCATGAATAACAATGCTTTGCAAGACATTTGTTTGTTTCACATAAATAAAACATAGCATAATAGTATTCAGCTTGTCCCTCATAGAGTAGCAAATATAAATGCATAGGACACCTTCAAAGTTCATAAGAGTGACTAGATACAATAGTTTAAAACAAGTAATATCAAAGTATGCATCAATCAACTAGTCTTGGGACAATGCACATAGAACTAAGAATGACCATTATGCTCTCAAAGTAGGTGCATAAAAATAGAAGTTGGAGACTCAAATATAATGGTGGAAGAAAGGCCTTTGTAAAAGGAAGTAGGGATTCAAGTCTCATAAAGAGCTTCCAAAAATTATGGTACTTATAGCTTTCAGCTCTCATTGCCCCTATCATAAGCATCTTGAAGTGATTAAGGTTAAAGTGAACAAACTATGGTGTACATGCTTGACGAAGTATAAGTTAGAAATCTCATGTCCCTTGTATACGAGGGTCGCTCCTCATGCTACTCAAGTTTAGTCACCAGTAAGTTCTTGTCATCGTAAGTATATGTGTATCATAGAGAACCGCCAACGGGGTACCCCTTGCCCGATGATACGGAAGAATCCCCATATCAAAATGACAAGGCAAGCAGACAACGAGCATCTCAGCATTCTTCTTATTTACCATGGGAATATGGTGCTTTTTTCTCTCTTTCCTCTTTTCATAGTATCTCTTTTTTTCTCTTTTCTCTTTTTCTCAATATAGGACTCTTTATTTTATAAGAAGAATGCTTCATAGACAGCTCATTATGGTTACGCTGCAGGTTTCCACCATGTCAGCATGGATTAGACCAGCGGCCCAAGCGTTTCTCTCACACATATACATAACTCCATGGACTTACAAGCTCCCCTTTCATTTCACACCGACGACATCCATATACAAAAGAGCATTATATCAACTAGGTACAAGTACCAAGTGCAATGTTGAAAGCGTTCCCCATGAAAGCATGGTTCTACTAATTCCCGAAAAATAAGTGCAAGCATATACAACATAGAAGACACAATGGTTCAAGTTTATTAAGGGCAAGAAAAGTAAAGTGTGCCATCAAGTTCGTGAGAGCTTTAATCACTAGTTTTCTCATAACAAGTTTAATTTGGAAGGTAAACAAAAGCATGAATATACTTGGAATAGCATAAGCTAATAGGTAGGTATGGTGGACTCTTTGGAATAACTTGGTTTAGGGAGTTGGATGCATGAGTGGACCTCATACTTTGTTGTGGAGGCTAGCAAAAGACTAGGAGCGACAAACTAAGAGAGCAATAATGGCCATAATCATGCAGAGCGACAAAACATCATTGATCAAAGCATAAAGTGATACTACAAGTTGAAAACTAAAGGATCATAAAGTCTATGGTGACTTGAGATAGTCATAACATGGTGTGAGCATGCGCCAAGTCAACCCAAATAAAGCATCAAAGGAGAATACCACTATACTATGCTTTAATATGCCAAAACAACGCATGATTCATCCAAGGCACATTAAGCAATCTCAATTGTTTATAACAAGTCATGCTACAGCAAAGAATACTAAGTATAAAGCCAAAACAATATCAAGCATGGCATGACAAAGCATAGGCCACAGTCAAAAACGAGCTCTTTTTACCACATAAGTATGAACTTTCCTACTCTTTTCCAAACCAAACCAAACTATTTGCAAACCAATGTATGAAAGAGGGGGTCCAAACAATTTATTCAGCAAACTAAGCAAACCAAAGCAAACAAAAAACCAAAATGAAAATGAAAAAGAAGATGCTCCAAGAACAACACAACTGTGCATGAAACAATAAAAATGAAGCGTTTGGAAGAAACCTGGGATTTTTATTGATGAAGAGGGGATGCCTTGGGCATCCCCAAGCTTTGATGCTTGTACTTCTTGGATGTTTCTTGGGGTGACACGCGTGGCATCCCCAAGCTTGAGATTTAGTCCATCCTTCATCTCATTACTCATTCCTTCCATACACCTGAAATTTTTCCTTCATACAAAACTTCACCCAATCTTTATTAGCAACATTAGTGCACTCAAGATAAAAGGTCTTAAGGTTCAGTTCTAACACCAAATAAACTTCCATTAGAACACTATCTACTGTAGAACTTCCCTCAAAAAGCTCAATTCCCCAAAAGAACTCAAAAGGAACCAACAAGAAGCAAATGCAGAAAATGGCAGAAATCTGTCAAAGCAGACCAGCAGGTAAAGACGAATTTTTTCGAAGACCTTATGTTGCTCAAATCAAAAAGTGCTGAACTAACGAAAGTTATATAACAACTTGGGGCAGAAGCACAAAAATTCACGCCTCAAAAAGACGTTCAGATATTTTACACGAATTTTTACGGTGAAGCACAGAAATCTGTTTCAGGACAGCAACTTTCCCAATCATTACTTCTCTCTCATTAGAGGTTACTCTTGGCACAAAAAACAAATAAAAAGGATAAGGAGAGGTTATTACAGAGTTTATAACTTCCAAGACTCATCTAAAACTTTTGGGTTATCTCCCAATAAGTACTTTTCTTTAACGCCTTTAAGTTAGGCATAAGAAGCAAGAAAGAATCAAGTGTTCTCAAGTGAAGAAGCATTAAGATCAATACCAGAAATATTTTCAACAAGGCAAGGTATATCATCCAAGTAAGTTCTAGAGGATCCTCTCTCAATACTCTTAGGTTCACTATTCTCATAAAAAGGGTTTGTAGGAACAATCCAATTAAGATTCTTTTCTATGGCATCATGTATTGCTACTAGTTTAAAGGGTGTTGGTATCTTAGGTTCCTCCCCATTAGGTTCAGTTTTGTTCATCTTTTCTCGTGTACCAACAACATCTACACATGAGCCTAGCATATTGAAACGTTCAAATACTTTCCTAGCTTCCTTGGCAACATCATAGAACTCCTTAAACAAAGCTTCTAGAATAAAATCCCTCTTTTCAGGGTCTTCAATTTCTTTAAGCTTAAGAAACATTACTTGCATTACGGGGTTGAGGTTAACAAACCTATCTTCTAACATGTGAATTAAAGAAGCTGCAGCAATCTCATAATTTGGAGCAAGTTCTGCAAGGGATCTATCCTCAGTATCTTCATGTTTGCTAACATGATTAAAGAATTCTTCAATATTATCTTTCCCAATTATAGAACCACTACCAATTGAAAGGTCTTTAAGGGTGAATTTGGGGATCAACATGGTGAGATAAGGAAGGGGTGACAACTAAAGGAGACTTATTTTTTTGTGTTTTCAAATAAGAAAGCAAACTAGTAAAACTATTTTGTGTTTTTGAATAACAAAACAAGCAAACAAAGCAAAAAGAAACTAAGCAAAACAAAAATAACAAAGTAAAGAGATTGGTTATGAGGGACTCCCCTTGTGAAGATGTCCTTGACTCCCCGGCAACGGTGCTAGAAAAATGCTTGATGGCTCAATGCACGACGCCCAGAAAAGTGTTGGTGCGGTGTTGATGTAGAGCTCGTTGGGAACCCCAAGAGGAAGGTATGTTGAGCACAACAGCAAGTTTCCCTCAGTTATGAAACCAAGGTTTAATCGAACTAGTAGGAGCAAGGAAACACCCCAAAGGTGTTACTAGCTGAGCTTTGGCAGGGCGCACTACCGGTGCTAGTAGCAACATGGAGACCTGCACAACACAACCACATAACTTTGTCCCCAACTTGCGATGAGGTTGTCAATCTCACTGTGTTTTGCGGAAAACAAAGGATTAAACGTATCGAATGGAAAGAAGTGAAAGTTTGCAGAAAGTAAACACAAAGAAGTAAACAGTTTGTAGATTGTATGTAAAGAAAAGGACCGGGATCCATAGTTCACTAGAGGTGGCTCTCCTTAGATAGATAACATGCTGGGTGAACAAATTACAGCAGGGAAATTGACAAACATCGAGAAAACAATACATGCATATAATAATCATTTTGACTCCTTTGAGACTTGATTGGCCATTACAACATTATACATAGACCGCCATCCAACTGCATCTATGACTAATAATCCACCTTCAGGTTATCATCCGAACCCCCTCGAGTATTAAGTTGCAAGCAACAGATTATTGCTTTACGAACTGCGTGTAAAGTAAACAATACGATTGTTCTATGAACAAAGGATTGTTGTTTTCTCCCTAGTAGCAACAGCACATCTAGTACCTTAGAGATTTCTGTCACTTCCCCAGATTACCAGAGGCATGAACCCACTATCGAGCATAAATACTAACTCTTGGAGTTGCTAGCATCTACTTGGCCAAGATAGCTACTAACAATGGAAAGCATGCAAGATCACAAATAACAAAGACATGATAGAATCAATAATCAATCTGAAATAGCATCTCAATATCCATCGGATCCCCGCAAACACAGCATGTAGAATTACAAATAGATGATCTTGATCATGAAGGGAGCTCACAAGATCTAGACATGAAAGCGCAAAGGAGGAGAACCAGCCATCTAGCTACTACATGGATCTGTAGTCCAAGGATGAACTACTCACGCATTACACCGCAGGCTTGCATGGTGATGAAGAAGGCCTCCAGGGTGAATTCCCCTCTCCGGCAGGTTGCCGGGATGAGCTTCAGATCCCTCCCGATATAGGGATGGAGATGACGGCGGCTACAGACTCTTTCATGGATTTTTGATCAGGCACTTAGGGTTTTCGTCCCGAGGGCATCTTATAGTCGGAAGGGGAGGCTGAGGAGGTGCCTGGGCTGGCCACACCACCCCCTGGCGCGGGCCAGGCCTGGCCGCACGGCCAGGTGGTGTGGCCTCCCTCTGGCCCCTCTCCGTCTCGTATTCTGGCACTTGATGACATCTGGAAAAATAGGCACTTTGGCTTTTGTCCCGTCCAATTCCGAGAATATTTATTTTCTGACTTTCCTAGAACCAAAAACAGTAGAAAACAGGCAACTGGCACTGTGGATCTTGTTAATAGGTTAGTCCAAGAAATCATATGAAAAGTATTCCAAAGTTGGAACAAAACACAAGAAAGTGGATAAAACTAAGCATGGAACATCAAAAATTATAGATACATTTGCAATGTATCACACGCCCTACACACACGATCTTTGACAAAGCACACATTATATTTTAGTCCAAGGATGTGACCTCCCATGTGAAGGCTTTGCAAAGACCTCATGTTGACGTGGGTAAGACAGTGATGCCAAAGCCATCCCACGTCACCTTTCTCCATTAGGTAAGCCGCGATAGTTGTGGGTTTCTTATCAAAATCTACCACATACAAACTGTTGTTAGCATACCCAACAAAGGATATAGAGAGAGTATTGCTCTACATGAGAACCACAACCTTAGGGGTAAAGTAGGCTACAAAGCCCATAAGCGTGAGTTGATGAACGAAAATTAAATTGTATGAAAGGGTTTTGACAAGCATAATGTCCACAATGGATATATCCGGTGTGACCACTACCTTACCCCAAACCCAATACCTTAGAGGTTGATCCATCTCCATAAGTGAAACACATGTTGGAAGTATTAGGTCTCGTCTCATTAAGCATCTCCTTGCTTCTGGTCATATGTCTTGTGGCACCACTATCAACCACCCATTTTGTTCCACTGGAAGCTTACTCTTACAAGGAATCAATGCTTGTTTTTAGGTACCCATTGTTGAATGGGTCCTCTTTTTTAGTCACAAGTATCTTAGGAACCCACATGGCCCAATGGTAATCATCACCATAAGAGGTGCCTACATATTTGTCAAAGACATGACCATCATAAGATTTCATTAGAACATACGATGGGTTATATTTTCCCGCAAAATCATTATGAGAGGGTTCATCACCACTCTTAATGACACTTGGTTCCTTCTCCCCCTCCTTCATAAAGGTAATCATTTTGGAAGGGGAGTGGGCAATTTCTTCTTCTTCGTGCCCCTCCTCTTCTTCTTTGACTTGGTTGCAAATCCAAGTCCTTCCTTAGACACATTGTCCCTTTGATTGCTCAAAGGGTCATTTGGGATTTTCTCACCTTGAATGCATGAGACAAGGCCTTTCTCAATTGTGGCCTTCAACCTCTTCTTCTCCTTGATAAGATCTCCATGCTCACAACAAGGGTTAGTAGAACATGAAGCAATACTAGCTGACAAGGTTTAGCTATATTTTGTCACTTGAGTTTGAAGTTGTTCATGTGACTTTGAAAGATTAGAGAATTTGCTCAACAATGTCTCATGTTCCTTCTTGAGTTTCTCAAAGCCTTCATTTAGTCTATCATGATCAACCCCAAACTCAAGCTTTTCCTTTTTAAGGACTTTAGTTAATGCAAGAGCATGGTGACGTTCTTTAACAAGTTTAGAGACATTCAAGTTAAAAGATTCTTCATGGGTAATACAGGTCTCTTCAAGGGTAACTCTTTTACTTTGCTCTTCCTCAAGAGCATCGGTCAAGGCGGAAATCTTCATGGCGGCCTCACGAGCATGTCCAAACATCTCCAAGATGGAATTATCCCTCTCATCAATGATATAACGTGCTTCACCTAGTTGGCTCATGAGAGCCTCAACACACATCTTGGCTTGTCCTTCCAAGTTATTCAAGCAACTAGTGGATTCCACTATTTCCTTCTTAATCTTGAGACTCATATCGCCATCAAACGAGGATCCATCAATAGAAGAGGGATAGTGGTTGAAGGAGTTAACATGGAGGTTTTAGTCATGAGACATGTAGGGTTGGTGGTGCGCTTGTTCTCATTTGGAGAGTTGAAGAGAGATGTCGGTGAAGAAGTCATGGTAGTCGTTGCGGAACTGGTGGCAATGGTAGCCATGCCCACAATCTCTCAATCATCTTCATTATAACTCTCATTATCATTATTCTCTTCATATTTTTCACCAGCCACCAAAATATATTTTTGTGGCTCCTTCTTGTTGGGGTAGTTCTTGTTGTCAAAGTTCTTGTTTTGGACTTTCTTGACGAAGTTCTTTTTTAGAGTAGGCTTGAACTTGGAATTCGAAACGAGCCTTCCTCCATGGTCTTCTCTCTTCTCATAAGGGCACTCGGCGATAAAGTGGTTGGTTTCTCCACAATTATAACATGATCTCAAATTGGGTCTTGAGCTACTTGTGGTAATATTTGATGGATTACACTTTCCTTGGTTCTTCCAAAACCTTCTCGAGAATAAAGCCAATTGCTTATGTAAGGCACACTTGATGTCTTCGTCATCACCTTCTATCACTCCCAAAGAGTCAACTTCTTCTTCATAAACATGAGCCTTGTCCTTCAAAGCAAGATTTGGAGAGTCCATTCTCTGAGCACGAGCGAGAGCATCATCGGTGGTCTTGTTCATGATTCCAAGAGCCACAAACTCACTTAACACTTCATTGCAGGACATGGCATTGATGTTGGGAATATGCCTTAGAGGCAATCATGGTTGATTATATTTCCCGAAGTATTCATAAAGTAAAGTTGTCCTTGTATGAACATCAGATATGTATCACTAAATACGTGATTCAGTTGTGGAACTATATATTCATGATTGTTCATACTAGTTTGTCCTTGGTCATTAAGGTTATGCTGGAGACACAACTTAGACCAATGTGCAAGTCGGTTGATGACACAGTTCCACATATCATGGGCATGGTGATGCTATTCCGACTTACACTGATTCGGCTAAAGAGTTTAGCAATTCGGACCGACCCACAGTTGAGATGCATCGAGCATGTTGTCATTTGTAGTCTCAAGCAATGGAATCCTTTGACCTGAGGTGATTGCATGATCCTAGTTGTGGATCGCCAACTTAGGTTCTACCAAACATTGTTTCGTAAATGGGTAGTTATAAAGGTAGAGTTCGGGTTGGTTGTGAAGCAATCTGCGTGACATGGATTACCAAGATGAGATTTGCCCCTCCGTAATGGAGATATATTCTCTGGGCCCTCTTGTGTAATATGATTTGGAAGCATCACTCATGCGCTACTCAGTTACGTGTTAACTAAGGAGTCGAACTAAGAGTTAGTCTAGTGAATCACATATCATGGTACGAGAAGAGAGTTAAGCTATTGAAGGGATGGTAACTACTTGCCTATATCTTAATAGGTATATTGTGTGGCAAAGGGACTTGGACGAAAGTCACATTGAAGGTTTGTCTTCTGACTTTACGGCAGTTGGGAGTTGGCACGTCTTGCTATAGGTTGCTACCATCTATCGACTTGATACCAAGTGTTATGGGAGTGATTTGGACTCAAAGACATGACGGGATACTTGGAGATGTAGCTCATGTTGTGTTCAAGTGTACGTGAACCTACAAGGTCACACACTTAAGGGTAAGGAGCCCATGTGGAGATTAGAGTACGGTCTAGATGGGCCTCAAGCGTTGAGCCCAGCTAGGAGTATATATAAGTGGAGTGACAAGGGATAGTCCCTGACCTAGATGTCACTTTCTCCACTTCCATTTCAGGATAGATAGGATCTAGCAATCCTCTGACCGAAGCTCCTTCCTGTACGTGTGGATACCGGTAGAGGCGTTGCACGTGCGACGCTAGAGGTAAAGCTGTTCGTGGGGATCTGGCGGAGGGTTGTCCGTGGGATCTGGAGGACTGTCAGTGGGATCGTTCGACACTGCTTCAACACGCTACATCAACTTCCGCATTTGCACGTCTAGCGGTAATCTCATGGCCTATAACCTGAGCTAGATCTTGGGAGTATCGCATAGGGGAAATGTTTTGTTTATCTATGCGTGGCCCAACAGTGGTATCAGAGTGAAAGCTTCTAGTTTTAGGCTCTAGATCTGTGAATACGTGATATGCATGAGGTGGTGGATAGGATCCACTTAGGGTTTCGGTGGTCGATCTATGGGATAGATCAGTTTTGTGCAAGATTGATTAGATCAATCGCACTCTGGGGTGCATGGAAGATCAGGTGCAGATGATCAATGTGATTGCCTAGATCTACACAGGGATTGGATTTGGGTAAAAGTGTTTTATCCAATGAAGGAATCCATGGTTCGGAATGTGGATTAGATTGGATTTAGGGTTTAGGGACCGCCAGCTTCGCCCTGTCATAGCACGTTAGATGTCGTTGCGAGGTTCACAACACCGGTAGGTATCATATCTATGCATAACTTGTTTTTGCAGGATGATGTTGTGAATAGTATGGCTTATGTGCATGTGATGTGTGTAATCCATATGCGATCTGCCTATCACGGGTTTGTCAGCCCGCTGGAGCCAAAGTCTTGTCACTGTTATTGCATAACGACCTGCGTGTCGGCATGAGATGCCATCTTCTTGTATATTCCTTAGTGCTAGTGTAGCATGTTTGGAGGACATGAAGGACACGACAGCCAAAGGCATGACGAACATGTTCATGGATATGCAGATCATCATGAAGGGAGCCATACCATTTCACATTATAATTGGATTATTTTGTATTATTGTTATGTCTCTAGTTTTACCTCTATTGGATAGTTGGGAATCTTTAATCCCTCAAAGAAGGTCTAGTCAGTCTCCCCGCCGGTGTTGCACCATCACAAGTCAGACATTCTTGGTAGTGGGCTCATAAAATTGAGGTGCTACCGATTCTTTTCGACTAGATGGGTTCGAGTCGGACTCTTACAGCGGAAGCACTTGGTAAGCTAGAAGGGTCTATCACAACGGTTGTGGGGCTCGGGGAGAGGTCGGTCGGGAGCCAGAGCATGAGATGCCACCCGACCAACAGGAGTCACATGAGATGCGATTGGCACGGAGTTGCCTACCTAGATCACTTGACGGCTAGCAGTGATGCTAAAGCTCACTATTCAGCTTGCTTATTTAGGATCCTGAATCACTAAGTAACCGTCGAAGGGGTGTTGGTTCTAGTGGGAGCATAATTATTAAAATGTTTAATACGCTTACTCTTTTATGAATACTTGTCTTAAGTGTTTTGCATATTTATGTTGTAGATAATGGCACCTAGTAGCAGTCTCCCTTAGTTGAATAGTTTTGCTTTGAGGACCATCCTAGAGAAAAATAAACTTAATGGAACAAACTTCACCAACTGGTATCGTAATCTGAGAATTGTTCTCAAATAAGAAAAGAGGGACCATGTTCTATACCACCCGCTTCCAAATGTGCCAGATGAGAATGCGAGTGTCGCAGCAACCAATGCCTCCCGTAGAACATGTGATGAGTCTATAGAAATTAGCTGTCTTATGTTTGCTCACATGGAACCGGACTTGCAGCAGTAGTTCGAGAATGTTGAGGCCTACGATATGATCAAAAGCCTCAAAAGTATGTTCCAGGCTCAGGCAAAGACCGAGAGGTATCAAGTCTCTCAATCTTTGCTGAGTTGTAAGCTTAAGGATGGTGATACACTAAGTCCGCATGTGATCAAGATGGTTGGTTATGTGCAGTCTCTGGAAAGGCTCGGCTACCCTATTAGCGAAGAGTTCGCTATGGATATAATTATGAACTCTCTTCCTAGTGTGTATGGTCAGTTCATATCGAACTACCACATGCATGGTATGGATAAGAAGCTCACTAAATTACATGGGATGCTTAAGCAGGCAGAGGTTGATCTCAAGAAAGGTACCAGTCAAGTGTTGGTGGTACAGAATAAGGCTAAGTTTAAGAAGAGTTCTTGGACTAAGAAGGAGAAGGCTAAGTCAGGAGGTAATGCTCAAGATGAGATCCCAAGTGTTTCCTCAGGGACTAAGTCATCTCCTTCAGTCGGATATGCTTACTTATATTGCAAGGCAGATGGCCACTAGAAGAGGAATTGCGGCAAGTATTTGGTGGATAAAGCCAAGAGTGGAGGTGTGACTTCCAACTCAGGTACACTTGTTTGCAATGTTATAGACCTTTATCTTGCTGATGCACCAGGTAGTTCTTGGGTATATGATATCAGATTAGTCATTCAAATCTACAACTCGTTGTAGGGACTGGTAAGAACTAAGGGCGTAGCAAGAGGCGAGGTTGACATTCGGGTTAGAAAAAAGCAAGAGTCGGTGCGTTGGAAGTCTACATGATGCAACTTCATTTACCTTCAGGATTCTTAATGGAGCTAAATAATTGTTATTGTGTTCAAGTGCTTAGTCGAAACATCATTTCTACCTCATGTTTGATGAGACAAGGCTATGAGTCTAATATTAAGAACAATGGTTGTTCTTTATATTTGAATGATATGTTTCACGGCTTTGCACCCGTTCAGAACGGGTTATTTATTTTGAATCTTGATGGTGGGTCGGTCTATAACGTAAATGTGGAACTAAATGATCTGAATATGACTTATTTTCGGCACTGTTGACTTGGTCATATAAGTTTGAAACGCATGAAGAAGCTCCATGATGATGGACTCCTAACTTCGTTCGACTTGGAGTCATTTGAGACATGTGAATCTTGCCTTCTAGGCAAGATGACCAAGACACCTTTTGCAAGGAGTTGTGAAAGGTCGTATGACTTGTTGGGACTAGTACATAGTGATGTATGCGGCCCAATGAGCGTGACATCTAGGGGTGGTTATGAGTACTTCATTACCTTCACTGATAATTTGAGTAGATATGGATATGTCTACTTGATGAAACATAAGTTGGAAGCCTTTGAAAAGTTCAAAGAATTCCAGAATGAAGTACATAATCAACTCGGCAAGAAAATAAAGTTTCTTCGATCGAACCGAGGAGGCGAGTACATGAGCTACGAGTTTGATGATCATCTGAAGAGTTGTGGAATACTTCCTCAGCTCACTCTATCAGGGTATGCCGCAGAGGAACGGTGTTGGACCTTGTTGGATATGGTACAATCAATTATGAGTTGGACAGATCTACCTTTATCATTTTGGGGTTATTGTCTAGAAACGGTAGCATTCACACTAAACAGAGTACCATCAAAATCGGTAGAGAAGGCACCACATGAGATGTGCATGGGCAAGAAGCCGAGTTTTTCTTTTCTTAAGATTTGGGGTTGTGAAGCATTTTTCAAGCTACTTCAGTCGGACAATGTAACACCCTCAAATTGGCCCTATGCAAGTTTTAGCCCTTTCCGCCAAACCCGCATAGAAACGATTCAAGGACGCCCACCAGGCACTTTCGTGCGGGTGGAAAATGAAGTAATACCATTACACAACAGTCCTCGATGGACCCACAGAACAGATATATATACAACAGCGACTCAATGAGTCAAGAATACAGATATACAATACAAAGATCCAAATCACCTTGAAAACGATACAGCGTCCGAGTACGGACAAGATGCAAATGGGGCTAAGAGCCCTGAAGAATAACCAATGGCGTCCATAACCCTGCCCAGGCCAAGCCGGAAGGGTAACCCTGCTAACGACGTCGATCTCAAACCTGCTAAAACAAAAGGGGTGCCGACAAAGGGCAAAGGAAAAATAGGAGCGTCAGTACTGAGGCCAGTACAAGGCGAGGCTAGAATTCGGCGGCTCTCGCCTGCATAGGTATGGTGGGCTGAAGCGGCAGCGCAGCGACACTAAACAACCTATAGAGACTCGGTATCACTGGCGGCTATTAGAGAGGGGTAAGTAAGACCTATTCGGACCCTACTTGAAGCTAACACCAAACATACCCATCCTAGTATTTCCCTCTCGAGACCAAACGAGGAAGTCGGGCCAAGGAACTCACACAGTTGGCAGTTTTATTCATTCAATTATAGTTAAAGCACTTACTAGTCAGATATAGATAGCATGAGTCATCCTGATAGCATAAGTAGTGGACAGTTTTAATCACCATTCCGTTGTAGTTGGAACATTTACTAGTCAGATATAATTGTCCTAAGGAATCCCAAAACCCAGCAATTGTTGGCACTTTTATCACATTCCATTGGAGTTGCAATACTTACTAGGCAGGTATAGTATGACACAGATCACCACAGATCCACCAGTTGTTGGCATTTTTAATTTACATTCCGTTGTATTTGAATCTGACTACTAGTCACATATTAAGTCAAATTTATAGCACTACTTTAGTTATGCTTGTCTATGATCAAGATATTATGCTCCAAGTCGTCCATAACCGCGGACACGGCTTTCAGAAAGTTTTACCCTGCAGGGGTGCACAAATAGCAACACACACATACGATTAACCTCGGAAAAACCAAATCAAAACCCAACGAGGCTTTCACGACAAAGCAATCACAGGATTCATAAAATATTTCAGGGGGCCACCCCACTAAGCTACCCGCAACGAAGTTGGCCGACTCCGGAACGGACCCAGGGTTTGTGACAACGGCTATAAACGACTGGGAACCCGAAAGTGTGACTGGGCTTGTCGATACCGCGAAAACGTGGCACAATCCAAAACAGTACAGGTGCTCCACGCACAATCTTAAATAAAGCATTAAAGCATGGCATAGGTACATGATAGTAATAAAACCCCAAACTAGTTTGTGGCCCTAAGAAATAAGAAATGAATCAAGCTCTGGCTCAGGGGGGTCCATAAGGCCTCCCGGATGTGGATAGTGCGAAAAATCAAGGAACATGTATCAAGTACTCGGGGTCCTATGGGACACAAGTGAGCGTGGAAGAACCAAATAACATCTATTGCCCACCGATGCCTCTGCATTAGTTATATCTAGCAATTTAATAGTTGTGTTTAAAGTCATGATCTTCTCCACCATTAAACATCTCCACCATTTATCATGTGCCAACTTGCCGTTAACGGTGGAACGACAACGACGCGAAGCAACACAGAAGCAAGCAACTACGACTCGCAAGGCCGACTATCTATCAAACAACAGGCAATAGGATGTGTCCATGGAAATATAAAGGCTGCAAGGTGTATAAATGGTACAGGGAAACTAAAGCATCGCGACACGGATAGCAATAGATCAACTGGAGGAAATAAAGACTATAAACACAAAATAGGTAGAAAGGGGGAGAATGCTCGCCTGGGAAACACTGTCGAAGAATCTGGAGAACTTGTCGATACTCGCATCAACTCATCGGCCTAATCCACGAAGAAGCAAACAGTAGAACAAACACCGGATGCACTATTTAATACTACGGCAAAAGATCCGGCATGATTATGATATGATGCAGATGCGGTGCAATTAGGCAGTATTAAGCAGAACCGGGGTCCCGACAATTAATTAATAGGCTCGAGTTATTTAACTACCCCACAATTTAAATGTTGTATTAACAGGACGAAACATGGCATCGGTTCGCTACACCAATTTAAATGGAGTCCGGAATAAGACAAAAATATCCCGCATATAGACTCCATATTTAATTATGAGGTGAATCGGCATAATGCCCCCAACCCACAGACAAATATGCATGCATGAACAATTTAATATGCGACAGTTTATAGATAAAGCATTTATAAAATAGGGGCTCGAGAAAGGTTCACACATCTGGGTTCGGGAGATCTTGGTTCCGGGAGTTCAGGGTTCGACAGGGTTTGACGGGGATCGGTCTTCCGACACCAGGAGGATCGGTCTTCACATCCGAGAAGATGGTCATGGCAGTCCATGTAGAAACCACGGGGTGCAGCATCGGATTGGTCTTGGCCTCCGAGATGAAGAGCTTGGCGGTCTTTAGGTCCGCGAAGGCGTTCTTGGTGTTCCGCAGTCTCGGCCATCTGATCCGTCTAGTAGATCTTGCCACTCCGAGGGTTGGGGGTCTTCGGTCTCGACCTTCAGACTCCGGGGTGAACTTCCGGCGGGTTTTCTTGCACCTCTGGTTTGTCACGGGGACAACAACATAGGGGGTTTTCTGCAAGCACACATATTGATACAACATCAGGAAGATCACACAGACATGTGCCACCATGGTTACAACACTACCTTTAGTTATTGAGAAGGCTTTCTCTATAAAGCAAAAACCAGTGGCCAGGGACAGGGCGGCGGGTGGCAGGGGTAGCAGGGATGTGCGGCACGCACGCACGGGTCTGTGCACGAGGAGGAACTCGAGTCGCAGAAATGACCAGCGACGAGGATAGCGGTGCTCTGCTGAGGGACGACCCCGGCCGGAGCCTGCAGATGGCCGAGGCGGAAGCGCTGGAGGAGCAGCTTCTACAGGGGAGGAGGCGAGGCGAGGTGGAGGCGGCTGGAGCTCGGCGGCGGCGCTCTGCTTGGTGGGGTGGCGGGGTGTGGCACCTGAGGGCCGGCGAGGTCGAGCCCGCGCGGTCGACACCGGCTTCCAGAGGTGCGGAGGAGGCGCAGGGAGAGGCGACGCGGTGACGGAGGACCCGGGGCCGATGAGGTGTGGGCACGGTGCGGGGCGCAGGGGATGATCCAGGCGGTGGCGGGGTTCTCTGCAGCGGCGGGGAGAGGCGCGATGCAAGGTCGAGCGGGGATGGTTGCCGGGGCGAGGGCCCGCGGCGGCGGTGGGGGCGAGCAGGGGAGAGGAGGAGGAGAGGCTGGCGGTGGCTCCAGGCGGGCTTTGCGCTCCCGGCGGCGGACAGAGGAGCTTGGGGAGCAGAGGGGAGCCGCTGCTGCGGCCGGCGAGGAGGAGTGAGGTACTCGGGAGGCGGCGGCGGTCGTCAAGGAAAACGAGGGGGCGCGCGGCGGCTCTGCGTCGGGCGGAGGCGCGGGCTCGCTGGCGGCAGCGGCCAAAGCTCGAGAGGGAGGGCGCTCGCGAGCATAGAGGCGAGGGGGATCGTGAGCGGCGGTTGGTGGCGATTGGATCGAGGCGAGCATAGAGGGAGGCAGGATCGCGGGCAGGGGTGACGTGGGGTTGACGTGTCGGTCGCTAGCGGTAGGTGGGGAGCGTCGTGGTGGGTCGAGGTGGGGCCGGGGTGGGATAGGTGGCACGGGGCCTGGGGATCGGGCCCCATGGGGGAATTGCTCAGGCGGGGTGTGCGTGGCTGGGAGGGAAAAGGTGGAGGGGTGCGGCTGGGAGATGGAGATGGGTGGGGAGGCGCGCCCAGGTGGCGGCTGGTGCATGCGTGTGGCGTGTGTGTGTGTCGCGTGCTGTGTGGGGTGTGGGAGGGAGCTGCAGCGCGGGGTGGGGGCCGGGCAGGGCTCTGCGGCGTGCGCGGCTGTGAGTGTGGCGGAGGGTGAGAGGGAAGTGTGAGGGGTTAGGTTGGGTCTGGCTTAGAGTTAGGTCTAGGTTAGGTTTTTATACGGGCCGGTTAGTAGGTGGCCTGGCCTAACGGCTGGGCTGCCTCCCCGGTCCGAAAAAAATAGTTTTATTTTTAGAAGGACTTTTATAAATAGTTTTTAGACAAATAAAAGATCCGGAAAAGACCGGGGTTTTAATTTGAAATAAAGGCGGGGTATTTAGAAAATCAAAATAGACTTTTCGAAAATAGTTTTGTACAAACACATGCATGATGATGACGATGCTCAAATGCAATGTGGCATGATGACATGAGCATGCGGTCATGATGATGCAATGCACAAAAACACAGCGATTTTCTAGTAGTGGTTTTAGCGGGATGCCACAGACAAGTCGGATAAGTGTATTTTCGTTGGGTATCCAAGGGAAACCTTGGGTTACTACTTCTACAACCGAGAAGAGGGCAAAGTGTTTGTCACTCGAAACGGTGTCTTCCTTGAGAAAGAGTTTCTCAGTCGGGAAGTCAGTGGGAGTACGGTGTAGCTCGAAGAAGTTCGAGAGGAACCGGTCAGTAGCGATTTGGTGAAAGCCTTGGAGGTTGAGCCGGTCATGGTAGCTGAGCCGGCAGCTGCACCTACACTGCGAAGATCGGCTAGATTGCGAAGTGTTCGTGATGTATTACTGTTGGATAGTGATGAGCCGGAAACTTATTCAGAAGAGATGGTGGGTTCTGATTCTGAGTCATTGCTTGGAGCCATGAGATCCGAATTAAAGTCCATGGAGGAAAATCAAGTTTGGAACTTGGTTGATTTGCTAGACGGTGCAAGACCCGTCGAGTGCAAATGGGTCTTTAAGAGGAAAATTGATATGGATGGAAATATTTCTATCTATAAAGCACGACTTGTCGTAAAGGGGTTCCAACAGGTTCAAGGAGTTGACTACGATGAGACTTTTTCACACGTAGCGATACTTAAGTCAGTTCAGATCATGTTAGCTATAGCAGCCTATTTCGATTATGAGATATGGCAGATGGATGTCAAAACGGATTTTCTTAATGGAAATTTAATTGAGGACATGTATATGATATAACCTGGGGGTTTTGTTGATCTGGCTAATGCTGACAAGGTATGCAAACTTTGGAAATCCATTTGTGGGTTGAAGCAAGCATCTTGGAGTTGGAACATTCACTTTGATGAGGTAGTCAAATCATTTGGCTTCATCAAGAGTGATCATGATTCTTGTTTATACAATATGTTTAGTGGGAACAAAGTAAACTTTCTAATCTTATATGTGGATGACATATTATTGATTGGAAATAATGTCCAGATGTTGCAAGAAACCAAGGAGTCATTAGAAAGGAGTTTCTTAATGAAGGACTTGTGTGAGGCAACTTATATACTAAGATTCAGGATCTATAGAGATAGATCCAGGCGGCTCATTGGATTGAGTCAGAATACATATTTGGACAAAGTGTTGAGGAAGTTCAACATGGAATTGTCTAAGAAGGGTTCTTACCGATTTCCCATGTTGTAAAACTTAGCAAGACTCAGTGTCCTTCGACAACTGATGAGCGAAGTAGGATGAGTGTGATTCCGTATGCTTCGGTAGTCGGATCCAACATGTATTCCATGATTTGTACTAGGTCAGATGTTTCCTATACTCTAAGTGTTGTGAGCGGATACTAGGCTAACCCTGGAGAAATCCACTGGGCAGCGGTTAAGAACATTCTTAAGTACTTGAGAAGGACTAAGGATGTGTTCCTAGTTTATGGAGGTGAGGTTGAACTTAGTGTAAGGGGTTACACGGATTCGAGTTACCTTACTAACTCAGATGATTCTCGTTCGCAGTCTAGGTACGTGTTCGTAATGAACGGCGGGGCTGTGAGCTGGAAGAGTTCCAAGCAAGCGACTATGTCTACATCTACAACAGAGGCTGAGTATATTGCTACCTCGGAGGCAGCAAAGGAAGCTGTTTGGATTAGGAATTACCTGATTGATCTTGGTGTGGTTCAGGGCTCGTCCAATCCATTAGACGCGTATTGCAACAACAATGGTGCTATTGCACAAGCCAAAGAACCTAGGCAACACCAAAATAACAAACATATACTCATGCGGTACCACCTTATTCGCCAGTTCATGGATCCAGGTGATATAAAGTTATGCAAGGTACACACGGATGCAAACGTTGCAGATCCGTTAACAAAGCCACTTCTACAGCCTAAGCATGAGGCGCACGTAAGATCCATGGGCACTAGATGCCTAAACATATGATGTCAGGATGATTGACTCTAGTGCAAGTGGGAGACTATTGGGAATATGCCCTAGTGGCAATCATGGTTGTTGATATTTCCCAAAGTATTCATAAAGTAAAGTTGTCCTTGTATGAACATCAGATATGTATCACTGAATACGTGATTCAGTTGTGGAACTATATATTCATGGTTGTTCATACTAATTTTTCTTTGGTCATTGAGGTTGTGCTGGACACACAACTTAGACAAATGTGCAAGTCGGCTAATGACACGGTTCCACATGTCATGGGCATGTGATGTTATTTCGACTTACACTGATTTGGCTAAAGAGTTTAGCAAGTCAGACCGACCCACAGTTGAGATGCAACGAACATGTTGTCATTTGCAGTCTCAAGCAATGGAACCTTTAACCTAAGGTGATTGCATGATCCGAGTTGTGGATCCCAACTTAGGTTCTATCAAACATTGTTCCGTAAATGGGCAGTTATAAAGGTAGAGTTCGGGTTGGTTGTGAAGAAAGCTGCGTGACGTGGATTACCAAGATGGAATTTACCCCTCCGTAATGGAGAGATATTCTCTAGGCCTTCTCGTGTAATATGATTCGGAAGCATGGCCATGCGCTACTCAGTTAAGTGTTAAGTGAGGAATCAGAGTAAGAGTTAGTCCAGTGGATCACATATCATGGTACGAGAAGAGAGTTAAGCTATTGAAGGGATGGCAACTACTCGCCTATAGCTTAACAGGTATATCATGTGGCAAAGGGACTTGGACAAAAGTCACATTGAAGGTTCATCTTATGACTTTACGACACTTGGGAGTTGGCACGTCTTGCTAGAGGCCGCTACCATCTATCGAATTGAGACCAAGTGTTCATGGGAGTGAGTTGGACTCAAAGCCATGACATGATACTTGGAGGTGTAGCTCATGTCGTGTCCAGGTGTACGTGAACCTACATGGTCACACATTTAAAGATAAGGAGTCCATGTGGATTAGATCCATATGGAGATTGGAGTACGGCCTAGATGGGCCTCAAGCGTTGAGCCCAGCTTGGAGTGTATATAAGTGGATTGACAAGGGATAGTCCTTGACCTAGCCATCACTTTCTCCACTTCCAGTTCGGGCTAGACAGGATCTAGCAATCATCTGTCCGAAGATCCTTCCTGTACGTGTGGGTACCGGTAGAGGTGTTGCACGTGCATAGCTGGAGGCGAAGCTATTCGTAGGGATCTGGCGGAGGGTTGTCCATGGATCCGGAGGACTGTCCGCGGGATCCTTCTGCACTGCTTCGACACGCAACATCAACTTCCGCATCTGCGCGTCTAGCAGCAATCTCATGGACTATAACCTGAGCTAGATCTTGGGAGTACCGCATAGAGGGAAAAGTTTTGTTTATCTCTGTGTGGCCCAACAATAGAAGTCCACCCTTGAGCGAATATTGTTGACCATTTCTCTTCGGAAGGGCAAGATGGCTTGCATGAACTTGCGGTTGATCCACTTATCATCCAGATCCCTACTTTCATGGTCAACCATCCTAATTGAAAGGGTCGTGACCCTTTGATAGGGATCTTCAGGAGTCTCATCTTCCTTTCCAACAAAGGCATCGGCTTCATAATGCATTTCTTCAAACCTGGAGCTTTGGATGCTTTCGTTGCCAAGATAGACTCTTTGAAGAGCACGCCAAGCTTCCTTGGTGGTGTCATAAGAATGAACGTGGGTCATTTTCTCATGATTCAAAGCATCTTGGAGAATGGCCATGGTGGTGGCATTGAGTTAATTGTTGATTTCCTCGGTGGGCATCATGTTGTAGGGGTTGTGCGGATTGAAGCCAAACTCCATAACCTTCCAAAGATGAACACTAGAACTCTTGAAGTGAGAGCACATTAGATATTACCAATTGGCGAAATTAGATTCATCAAGCTTAGGTGGTGGACCTCAATGGTTTATATGAGGTGTGGGAATGGGAGTGGCATTGTAACTAGGTGGTGGTGGCATGCTTCCCATAGGGTTAGCTTTATCCTTGTTGCTACCTTCACCGGTGGAGGGATCCTTGAGGGGATCTTCCACTGGTTTGGTACCACTTGATTGGTTATCAATGGTTTCGGCATCAACAACATCCTTTTTACCAAGATATAACTCAAACATGGCTCACATCTCTTGTTGGACCGTATCCATCGATTCAACACGCTCTCTCTTAGAGATAGGTGTGTCATCGGGAGTGGTTTAACCTCCCTTCATGTTGCTCATACTTCTCTTAGGCAGTTAAGACAAAGAAGAGCACTTTGCTTTGATACCAATTGAAAGATCAGTATAAGCGACTAGAGGGGGGTGAATAGGCACTACTTAATTTTTAGCTTCTTTTCAAATTAAGGCTCGACACAAAGTAAGTTCTCTAAATATGCAACTAGGTGAGAGAACATATATGACAAGTAAGCAAGCAAGCAACAATAGTAGGGAGTAAATGATAGAAATAACCAAGAGTAGACACAGAGATGTTTTCCCAAAGTTCCTTCCTTTTGAGGAGAAGTATGTCTCTATTGGAGGAGTGGGTGGTACTATGACCACTAGCGCCACATAAGTCCTCACCCTATTCTTCTGCGCACCTGCCTCACGGCAAGTACATGATCCACTATGCGGTGACCTTGAAGGTGGCGACCGAAACCTTTACAAACTTGTTTAGTAGACCTCCACAACACTTGGAGTCTCCCAACACGATCCTGAAGCTTTACAACCAATGCCCGAGCTCCAAAAATAACCTCTTCCGTCTAGGGTTCAAAGAACCCAAGAGTAACAAGATCCACAAAGGAAAACAAGGGGGGTCAACTTTTCTTTGGTGAAACCCTAGATCTAGACCTTCTCCACCAAATCCCAAAGAATCAAGGAGATTGGAGCACTATGGGGAGAGATCTAGTGAAATTACAGCTCAAGAACAATGGAGGAGAGAGATAAAAGAGTCGACCTTCCCGTTGGGGAAGAAGGGCCCTTTTATACCCAGAGAGGAAATTTGCTCGTTGCTAACTGTCCTGACCGGTACTACCGGAACCACAAGCGGTAGTACCGGAAATGACCGGTACTACCGGACTGGTACCGGATGCGATACCGGGCGTGTACACGAGGAGGTGGAGAATCCTATGTCTCCTCTGGTAGGACACGCATGCAACAAGCGGTAGTGCCGCTGAGCGGTAGTACCAGAAGTAGCAGCGGTACTACCGAAAGAAGCGATAGTGCTAGGCCAGAGGTACCGTACGGGGCAGAGGATGAACCAAGGCTTGCAGATGCGCTCAGGCCCATCCGGTACCACGATGCGGTACTACCGAAGCCAAGCGGTAGTACCGGATGTAATTTCTGGTACTACCGGATGACATAGACAGTGTAGGCAACAGCAACATGGACATAATTTATTCTAGATCTCAACCATTGAGGAAAAGCTGGATGGGCTATAAAATAGAGTTGATTCCACCCAAACTTTCCGACGTGGACCCTTTCTTGATACTACGTTTTTCCTATGACTCAAACAAAAGATCTAGGAAAAACCAAGTCTTGACCCTTTTGAGGGACACCGAATGTTTTCCAAACATAGATGGCTTGTAAAACACTTAGCAAACGATTATTCCGACACATGTGTTATCATCAAACATCAAAACCACCTAGGGAAGGAAATTCCCTTTCAGAATGGAAAGCCCGAACTATGTGACTCATGGAATATACTAAGAAAGTTAGTTAGTCGAGGGGTTTTCCAGGCCCCGTGTGGTTGTACGCTCGTGTTGGTTCCAAAGACAAGAACTCAGGTCCTAGTGGTGGCAAGCATGGGACTAAAAAACCACATCCCAACATGACCTCCCATACAAGCCTTAGCATGTTTAACCTTTACCACTGATCTCACCTTATTTGTATACCTCATTCTCTTGTCATACTAGATTCTCTGTATTGATACATTATCTGAATGAACCAGACTCAATAGGTAAGCATGGCTAAGCAGGACACAGATATAAGCTCTAGCAGTGCACACAAGCCAAACCTAGTTATGCTAGGAGCAGTGGATCGGGTAATATAAGCTCAAAAGGGAGTAATAAAATAAATAAGATACTCTATCTATCGATAAAAGACCATGGTAGAATCGTATGCATCATGGCAAGAATTGAAATACTTTTAGAATCATAGGATTGTATAATGGTGGGGCTTTGCTTGTCTTTGCCCGTTGATAACAGGTAAACAGATCTTCGGAAGCCCTGTGCTTAACTTGATTATAATTGATCAAGTATTGATCCTCGATCTTCGATGGTGTTGATCTTGGTTTCCTATTTCTGACTCGATCTCGTATTCTACCGAAAAGAAGCAAAACACCGAAAAGAAATGAAACAGAGTCCGAGAGGTCTAAACCCTAAAACGGGGTAACCTTAGAAACACTTATCGGGGTTCATTTTGTTCTTCTAATAAACTTATTAATTGAAGTTTCTGAACAATGCATGATTTTTATGCTAAAGTGTAGATCTCATTTTTCTGAATATTTTGATATATTATACATATTTTTCTACTTATAAATATTAAGTTATTGATTTTATAATATTAAACCATTTTTAAAAATTAATAAACCAATTTAAATTGGATTACTATGTCAGCATGACGTCAGCGCATGCCACTAACTCATTTTGCACCGCATCGGGGACTAGTCACTGAGGCTGACAGGTGGACTCTGGTCCACGCTAGACACCTCTGTGGCAAACCTTGCCAGACGCTCACGCAAGCACCACCTCACTGCCACGTCACCCCGTGGCCATACCACCAGGTTGTGGTCACCGGCGGTGATCCAGAGCGCCCCAACACGCGTGGCTAGGCGCGTTAGAACCACGAGTCGATGGGAAGTTATTTGGTCTATGCCTCGCCACTTAGTGGTCACCGGAGACTGGCCAGCAACGAGGATCAGCGACGGTGGCGGCAAGTGATCACGGGGACAACAACATAGCGCGCAACTAACAAATCGAAGAGGCCCACTAGATGTGGTAGCTCAACATGAGTGCGTTGGGCTTGACAGCGGGATAAGGCGAGGTCGATTCGTCCATCTAAGGGCACGCCGGCTTGCGTAGCTTGGCTAGGGGGAAGTAGGCGGGTGAGAGGAGTCCAACAGTGGTCTTACCATCGTCTTGGGTGGTCGGAGACGGCGGGAACGAAGACGACTGCAAGCTAGGGCTCGTCGGCCATGGCAAGATGGAGAGGGAGAAGGGAAGGTGACGGCCTAGGGTTCTCCAAGGCGAGGCGGGGTCCTTATAGGCGTCACAGGGCGACAACGCGCATCTTGGCGCAGCGGCGGCGGACTGCGGGCGGCGCAACAGCGAGGAGCTTCGCGTCGTTGTCGATTAAGACGAAGGGAGAAGAGGAGGGCCGAAGCGGTACGTGCCTCGGGTGGACTGGCTGGGCTGTGCCTGGGCTGGCTTCTGCCGCGCTGGGCGGCAGGGAGAAGGAGAGAAAGTGGGCTACGGCCTATTTCTCTTTTGTCTATTTTTTATTTCTAAAACCTTTTCCATTTTCGTTTTCTTATTTTCCTTTTCCATTTTCCTTTTCTTATTTTCTTTTTTTAATTCCATTTCAAAACTGTTTTTGTTCATTTCAGAAATATCGGAGCATTTGTAAATATTCAAATACAGCAGGGATCTTATAAACAATTTGGTCTCCTCATATTTTTGGGTTTTCAAAATTCAAAAGCCATTTTAAATTCATTTGCAAGAGAGAGGAAAGTTAGGGTTTAGCATTTTTGTTTTCTCGTTATCATTTTGTTAGAAAAATAATATGTTTATGAATGCAACACAAATCCTAATTAGTTTTTAACTAAAACTGCAGTGTTACACATTGCTACAAGGATCTAAAAGTTTCTAAAAAATAGTTGAGTATATGGACTATAATACTCCTTTTGATCCAAATTTATTGACTTAGTTTGTCTAGATTCGATTATATCTAGATATGATTTACTATTAGATACATCCGTATGTCAACTAATTTAGATCGAAGGGAGTATATTTAATCGTGTCACAAAATTTGAATTACATATTCAAATCATAACTCGATAAACGAAAATAACAAATTCAGTTGCGGTAGTGTCGACCGACTCAATCCATGTCCCAATATGAGTTAGGTACCTACGACCTCTCTAGCTAAAATTGAATTTGTATTATGACAGTGCATACATACGTTTTTTTAGAATTTTGATCGAAAACTTTTAGGGAAAATTCGTGAACCTTTTCCACTTGGTGCACCCGTGGCATAATGGCCCCGGTCTCACTCACTACATACGCCCTTGGCTGGGAAATTTGAATAAAAATAACCCAATTAAATAACAAATTCACGAAATAAACTCCGGCTATCGAAATTTCACGGATCTAACCCTTTTTGCAACGCCGTAGACAGTGGCGCCGCACCCTGAAGCGTAGCGCCAAGCTTGGTGGCGCTGCACCTCTGCCAGCGTGGCGTCGACGTGGTCTCGCGGGTCCTGGTTTCGTAAGTGCGGCGCTACACACTACGGCGCCGCACTGCTATGTGCGGCGCCACGGCGCGTGACGCCGCACTTTAGGTCTTATACCAGCCGCGCGGCCGCCCCAGCCCGACCCAGGCTCACTTTTTCCCCAACCCACGAACAGAGAGGCGGCGGCGGCTGTGGTGAGACTCCTCCCTCAAATCCCTCCCTCCAAAAGGCCAAATTGGACCCTTCTTCCCGTGGATTTCGATCCCCCCAAGTGCCTAGAGGTATTCTTCCCCTTTCTCTTCGTTTTCACCCATAAAATTCTTGGTTTGACCCATATCTATGAAACCCTAGATTGATATGCAAGATGTATGGTAGATTTTAGCATAGGGATGGGTATTGTGTTAATGTCACCAATGAGTATGTATTGAGTTGGCATAGGTATTGTTGACCATGGTATTATTGTTGTGATTATTTTAGAAATGTCAAGAATTGTTCATGTTCATCATGTAGACAAGGATGCCTTTTTGAGAGGTAATATAGAACCGGACCCGGATGAGCTTGACTTGGTGTTTGATCGTAGTCCCACCTACGCCGAGGTCTTGGAGCAAGTTAGGATTAAATTAAAATGGATGGACCCAAATGATGTTGTTGAGTTAGAGAGAAGGCATAATGTGGCTTTTGGAATGCACACCCGTTGGAAGACCATGCGTATCTTCTCCGAGCCCCGTTGGGTTGCATACAAGGAGGTGGTGGCGGAGTCGCTAGACAAAGCTCTTGAACTATTTGCCACCAAGAAATTTGAGAATAACTTGCACTTGGATTTGAACCGTACTGCCTCCTCATTGGGTTCTAGGAGTCCTCCACCAATAAACCAAGAGGTATTGATTGAACCTCCATTTACCCAAACATTGAGCCCGATTTCGAAGAACCAAGATGAAGTGTTGAAAGAGCAAAATGATGATTATTGACACAATGAGAATGAGGTTGAGCTCCATGACAACAATGTTGGAGATTTGGATAAATATATTACGCAAGAGAGCATGGACCATGACATCTCGTATACTCGATGCTATGCTTCGGACTCGGATGATGATGGTCCCGAAGAAGAACTTGACGAGGAGGGGTTCACGGCTAGAGAGGCCGAAATCCACGAGAACGTATTAGGGCGGGACCACATGGTATCTTTGTTCCGTGATGTTAGTCTCGCGGATGAAGCCACGGTTGATGGCGGTGAGGGCATAGTGCTTGGACCAAGGTCAAGTTCTTACCGTGATGGTAATCAAGAGAATACTGGATTTTCTCGTGGATCGAGGTTTAAGACCTTGTTGGAATTTAAGCAATGGATAAAGGACTTCTCGGTTAAGCATCATCGCCCTTACACGGTGGTGCACTCGGACGTGAAGAAGCGTTACACGGTTAAATGCGAGGAGGATGGATGTCCTTGGATTGTGCGTGCAAGACCATTTAAGGGAGGTCCAAGTTGGCACATATCTAGTTGTGTATCAACTCACATGTGCCGAGGCCCGACGGTGGATGGCAAGGATGTGAAGCACGAGCATCGACAACTCACCTCCGAGTTTATTGCTTATAGTCTTTCCAATAACATCAAGTCATTTCCAATAATGACCATCAAAATGATCCAAGAGCTTGTGAAAGCCCTTTTTCACTACGAGGTGAAATATGGGAAGGCATGGAAGGCGAAACAAGCTGCATTCAAGATGTTGTATGGTGATTGGGAGGAATCTTATAACCGGATCCCTAGGTTGTTGTTAGCGATGGCCAATGCTAACCCGGGCATGATTCATATCATTAAACCTTTTGGGAACAAGACAAGGATAATGAACGGAAAAACCGTTCGAGTATTTGGACGTGCATTTTGGGGTTTCGAACAATGTGTTCGGGCTTTTGAACATTGCAGGCCTGTTATATCCGTTGATGGCACCTTCTTGACCGGACAATACAAGGGCACTATCTTGATTGCAATAGCTAGCGATGCCAACAACCGGTTGGTTCCTTTGGCGTTTGCTTTGGTTGAGGTGGAAAACAATGACAATTGAGAGTGGTTCTTCCATATTTTAAGAACGAAGGTCTTACGCGCTCAAAGGGAATTATATGTCATCTGGGATAGTTATCAAGGAATTCTCAATGCGGTGATGCTTGACATTCCCGGACATGTCCCATTGCACTATCGATGGTGCATGAGACATTTTGTTTCAAACTTCTATAGGGCATGCAAGAGCAAGGACTTGTCTGATGATCTACAAGATTGTTGTCTCGCTTTCACGGAGCGCCGTTTCTCAAACTTGTACAACAAATTGTTCCATAACAAAGAACTCAATGCGGGGGGCAAAGAGTTCCTCCTTAGGAACATTGAAGATATGGAAAAGTGGGCACGAGCTTACGATGAGGGTGGCCGGAGGTACACTCAAATGACAAGCAATATGTTCGTGTGGGTTGGGGAAAAAAGTGAGCCTGGGTCGGGCTGGGGCGGCCGCGCGGCTGGTACAAGACCTAAAGTGCGGCGTCGTAGTGTGTGACGCTGCACTTACGAAACTGGGACCCGCGAGACCACGTCGACGCCACGCTGGCAGAGGTGCGGCGCCATCAAGCTTGGCGCTACGCTTCAGGGTGCGGCGCCATTGTATACGGCGTTGCAAAAATGGTTAGATCCGTAAAATTTCGATGGCCGGAATTTATTTCATGAATTTATTATTTAATTGGGTTATTTTTGTTCAAAGGCTGGACGGGTCGGCCACCTCGGTTTGTTCTGTCTTGCCACGCGCCCCTCTACGCGCAGGCAGAGGATTCAGGAAGGCTCTCTGCCGCCTGCGCCATGGACACGCCACGACCTCACCTGGGACACGTTGCCGAACGGCCGCGACACGTGCTACGCTCCCCCACGAGCGGCGAGCCTCCCCCGCTCTGTTCATAAACGCCGAGGCCGCTCGCCTCTTCTCCAGGTACGTACGTGTGCTGTTCTGCTTCTATCGAGAGCTCACTAGTACTGACACCACCACCCAGAGTCAGCAAGCAAGCAAGGAGAGCGGAGGAACGAGATGAGCCGGCTGGACGCGCGGACGCTCAAGGAGGAGGTGGCGAGCATGGACCGGCGCCCGCTCCTGGACCTCGGCCACCCGCTCCTCAACTGCGTCGCCGACAGCTTCATCCGCGCCGCCGGGGTCGGGGCCGCCCGGGCCGTGTCCAAGGAGGCCTACTTCGTCACCGTCGAAGGGCTCGGAGGGGACTCCACCGGGCTGGACAACGTCAAGAGGAACACCCATTTCTCCAGCGCCAGAGGTAAAACACAATCGAGCGCGACTGCCGGTCACGCTTCCTGTTTGTGTTAAGTAAGCTGCCGGAGCTGACGATGACAGTTGGGTTTGTTCACAGGGGATGATGGCCAGAAGTCGCTCGATGCAGTGGTGAAGTCGGCCGGCAAGGAAGCCATTCAGTGGGGTGAGTACAAGAAGATTCTAGCCTATTTTCCTGTATTTAGGCATCGATTAGCCCGTCGTAGAAATACCTGAAGTATAATATAGCTCATGAATCTCAGAGGAATATCTGACCTTGTTCTTGTGGCAGGACTGGCGGCCGGAGTTTACTCTGGGATAACTTACGGCCTGAGAGAGGCCAGGGGATGCCATGACTGGGTCGGTGCCTTTCTTGTTCAATCTATCTACCTGCTGTTTCTTTGCATTACTCAGATCAGATTCAGATTTATTTATTTCTGCTGCTAATTGATATGTTTCTGCCTACCGCTTTCTGCAGAAGAACAGCGCGATTGCAGGTGCTATCGCGGGAGCAGCGGTGGCGCTGACAGGGGACACCGGGCACGCCGACCACGTCGTGCACTTCGCCATCACCGGAGCATCACTCTCAAGCGCGGCGACCATGCTGTCCGGCATATTCTGAGGGCTCAAGGATTTAGTGTCAGGTTTTAGCGGGTGGACTATGGGAGCGTGTTCCCTTCGCCGTGTACCTCTGCATTTCAGTTTGCGCCTTTGTCTGCTAGTCGTTCTCGAACTAAGCGATTTCAAATTTCCAATGTAATGCGGCCTTTGTTTTATGTGTCACGAGACACTTCAGAATGCTGCGCAGTTTGAGGTCTCAATATCCTTCTTTTAAGTTATGATTTGTTGAGAGCATTCGCGCTTGCAGCAGAGGCTGGCTTAGCATAATTACCCCATAATTATGATTATTTGGGCTTTGCCAGTTGCTCTGTGAACCTTTGCCTTCTTGGGCTTCTTTCTTCTAGACTGCTCCCTCCATTCAAAAATAAGTAACTTGGATTTGTCTAGTAGGCTTAAGTGACTTGGATTTGTCTAGATACACATCAATCTGGACTTCTTTTAGTCTAGACTTCTTTTAGTCTAGATACATAGACAAGCCAAGTCAATTTTTTAAACTTAATAGTGCATAAGCTTCACAAACCAATAAAATACTTTTCGCTTCAACTCGTCCCTAATTCAAAATTATACATATCATTGTGAAAGTTCGCTATGAAATTTAAGAGAAAATGAAAGATACAGTCGATTGTACAACCCATAATACTCCTTCCATGTTAACAACCACATCCTAGAACAAATATTAACTGGAAAATATGGGGTAACCTATGAAGAATTATAACCATCTAGACACATGGCAAATTAATGGTATTTTTACTCACCATCTCCTCCAGTGCAGACACTCGAAGAACAAATATTAGACTGGAAAATATGGGGTAACCTATGAAGAATTATAACTTTCTAGATACATGGCAAATTAATGGTATTTTTACTCACCATCTCCTCCAAAAATGCAATCCAGTTCAGATATTGGGAACGCATAAATTTTCAAATTTCAGTATACTTTCTCCAATTCTACATATGAACAAGAAAAACCTGGTTTTTAATAGTAGTGAAATATCAGATATTCAGATCGACACATCATGACTTTATGACCCATAGAAACCAGAATGGTCCCAGAAAATCTGCATACTGGGTTATCTGTACATCTGTATGAATACTGGAGGACAAATGGATGCCAAAAAAACATTACTACTTGAAGTCTAACATTATAGCCAGGTTTTAGAATTTAATTTTATGTTAAAAAAATATTCCACAGATTCCTGGTTGCATGTTATTACTAATTAGTAGAGGTTGTCAGTATATCTGATGATGCGAGAGTATTGTTGGGGCTTCTAGAGATTTCTGATCAAGCAAATACTCCATAACATCTGAATCATGAATATGCTTAGTCCATTCATGCGGGAACACAAATATATAGAAAAAAGTAGACAGTAACAACCAATTAAGCACCACATAAATTTTCTGCATAGTTATTTATTTATTTTGCAGAACATGAACACCGAAGCTCACAAGTTTCTTTTCGATAAAGGATAATTTTATTACTTAAAGAGTTTTAAATCTTACGCCTGGCCTCGGCATACTATAATGCACGCAGCCGATCCGATCCAAGTCCATAGTCGAGTAATAAAAATAAAAATGAAAAGGCGAACTGTAAAGACGCCTAGTGTTATGGATGTCTGATCCGCGGATTATGTTGTCATTCATGACTGGTAAATTAGTTTCTTGCCGTATCCTTTAGCCGCGTACACACCTCCGAAAAAAGGTCGTGAAAACTCCGCATTATATATGGAGATCATGTGCGGAGTGTACCTGTACACCGGCGGCAGATAGCCTGCAAAAGAGAAGACAATTTGTCCTTAAACATTTTATTATTTCCCATAGCGACCAAATAATAGCAAACACCCTAAGAAAAATTATGTACTTGTGATCAATGCCATGTAGGCAGTTTTCAAAAATATTGGCAACACTACATGGAGGATACAAACCCAAAGCTGCTTGGATGACTAACTATAATGGGCAAAATGACATTTAAAAAGTAAATATTTGATTGTCTCGTCATGATGATAAAAGACACATTTCTTATCCCCATGCCAATTGCACTTAAGAAGGTTATCTTTAGTAAGGATCACCACTCGATGAACCTACCAGGCAAAAACCTTAATTTTTATGGTATCTTCATTTTTCAGATTTTTTATTATTATCAACTGGTAAGTCTAGTTGGACCAGTGTATTATACATCAAAGCAACTGAGAATTGTCTATTCTCAAGTAAGTTCCATTGAAATTCATCAGTCCCAAGCACTAAATGGACAAGTATCAAGCGTTTTCCAAGAATTAACTCTAGGCCCAATTAAGTCTATTCTGAACGTCACGTTTGGAGGAGATGACTTCATCACTTTGGCGATTGTATCACCCTTATGACGAACAATATTGTACAGCGCTACATACTGTTTTCTGGGTGTAGCATTACCTAGCCACTTATCTTCCCAGAAACATATCTTTGATCCATCCTTAGTTAAAAATGATCCAAAGCGAAAGAAGTGCTTGTTCGTCGCCATTAGATCAGCCCAAAAATGCGAGTCACCGGGTTTACATAGAACCTATGATAACGCTTTTGAACCAACATATTTTTGTTTAAGGAGAGTATGCCAAATTCCATCTTCAGTTAACAACTTGAAGATCCATTTATCAAGTAGGGCTCGATTCTTGATCTCAAGATTGTGAATACTAAGACCTCCTTGGTCTTTGGGTCAGCAACCCATACTCCACTTAGCGAGTTGATATTTCTTTTTCTCGTTGTCTCTTTACCAAAAGAACCTTGTTCAGAAATAATCCCATTGACATGGATATGAATATTCGGGTTCTTATAATTAGTTACCCTGGTTACATGATGGCTCATGGCCCACGAAGCCCAAGAAGAAGGCCCAGGAAGCATTCGATGGAAAGCATGACTTGCTAGATTAGGAAATAGAAACTGACATTGTATTAGTGTTGTAGTTGTAAGATTGTAACCTATCTGTATACGGCCTCGGGACCCAACCTATTATATATAGGCTGGGAGGAGCCAACTGAGAGGCACCGAAAAAAGTCTTGAGCGATCTGTAATCAATTTTACCATAAGAAATCAGACGACTTCAACTCTCTTGTTTGCCTGATCAGCTGACGAAATTCCTGGCGTTCTCTTTTTCACGAAATCCTAAGTCCATAACCATGGGCATTGCTGAGATTACCCCTCGTCACCCACTATTTTAGGACCCATTTTGGTAGTTGAAAGAAGAAAATTGTATACAGTACCACCCACTGTTTTAGGACCCCTTTTGGTAGTTGAAAGAAGAAAATCGTATACAGTACCATATTACCGAGTACTGAACTAATGAGAACCAATCTCCCCCCAAAAGATAACAACTTTCCTTTCCAGCTACTTAATCTTAATTGAAATCTCTCTTCAACAAGTTTCCACTCGGCATTTATAAGCCTTCGACAATGTATCAGGATGCCTAAATACCTATTGGGAAACTAGCCTTGACCGCAGCAAAATAATTCATCATACAAGTTGGCCTCCTAAACAACTCACTCTTATGGAAGTTGAAAGGATTAGTTTCAGGTTTCTCGCTTTTTAGATGGCATGTTCCATAAAAATAATTGTATCATGGCATATTGAAGGATAGATAGCCCTCCATCAACCAGATGAGGAATCACACCTTCAATTTGGTCATCTGCTTTTGCACACTTAATCATGACAACTAGCAATCATCCAGTATATTAAATAACATTGGTGATAATGGGTCGCCTTGTCTTAATCCCTTCTTTGTCTGGAAGTATTTTCCAACATCGTTATTAACTTTGATGGCAACACTACCTCCAAAAACAAAGTTATGTATTAAGGCATGCCACTCAACGAAAAAACCTTTCATCCTAAGAGTCTGTGGAAGGAAAGACCATTTGATTTTGTCATAGGATTTCCCAAAATCGATTTTTAAAATAACCCATTCAACTTTTTCCTATGTAGTTCGTGAACCGTTTCATGTAAGGTGACCACCCTATCTAGGATGTTACGACCTTGCATAAAAGCAGTCTGAGAGGGACGGACCACATGACCAGCCACAGAGTTAAGTGTGATTGTCGCGACTTTAGTCAATATTTTGAAACTAACATTAAAGAGACTGATTGTCCTGTATTGTTGGGTCCTTTCTGCCTCATTAACCTTAGGTAGTAAAATTAAGGGATTTCTATTTTCATAACCTTGGTTTCTTAGTTGTACTCAGTTTTCCCAGCCGCTAAACTTTTCCTTACTTTTCCCCTCCCTCTATTCTCAAACCCTCATAGACGCTCGGATGGAGGGATGCCGTCAGGTCAAAGGACTTGACAATTATATGCTAACGGGTCAGACTAGCCATCCATCTCTCGTTGATGTGTGGGCTGCTTTATTTTCTGATTGTGTGGTCAATGTAGCCAATGACAAATGGGGCCGCTCTATGGGGCTGCCATAGCCAATGACCAATGGGGATGTGATGTGGGGCCGGAGCAGCTACTCCCCAAACATTGACAGGTGGGGTCGTGTATGACACGTGCGATCATCTCTCTCTCTCTCTCTCTCATCCGCTCGCAGCCCCCAGTCCTGAGTAGCTCCTACCCAACCGGCATATTGAGTAACCATCGTCGGCACCTCGTCGCGTCGCCAGCTCTGCCCTTCGGTGGTGGCGGATGGACTGTGGTGCTGCATCTCAACCACGGCTCCATCACTTGTTTAGTCTGCATGAATTGTATGTCCAGGCAGTGCCCACCACAGGTAGGTCCTCCGCACGCAGATCCGCCGCCCATGATGACCGAGTTTTGTTCCACCACTGTATCCTAACAAATAGTCACGGAAATTTCTAGTATTGCTTGGTAAGACCTCCACCCTTGCCCCACCACCCTCATCGATTCGGTTCCCGTAATTACCTCGAGATTGTAGGTGTGAATTAGTCCTCAATGTATGGTCATAGTGGGTGCACCAGCGAGGGTGGGGATTCGATCATGTCGTGACCACGGTCTCCTTCTCCTACCTCGTTGGAAGTGCAGCTCTTTGTACTACCGTTGAATTTGAAGTGACGCCATGTCCTATCGAAGAGATTTCAATTGGGTTTTTTGGGGATTGTTACAATGTGCTAGGCATGTCGATGATCCATGGTCCATTGCATATCAATATGAATCAACCCACTAGTGTAGCCAGAGGATGGATTCAGAGGATATGGCGGACAATTTAGGTGATTAATTAGCCTATAAAAACCTATTGATATTCGAGCTGAAGCGTACTGTCGAGGAAGAAAAGAAGAATTCAGAGTTTATTCGCAAGGAGAAGTTGACACTTGAGACTGATCTTGCCGTATTTGATCAAGTGGTAGAAAATCTAAAGCATGAACTTCATGTGAAGGGAGAGCGTAAAAGCAGATTCATGTGGGCAGTTTTAGTAGTTTTTTATCCATGTCCTAGTAGTTATGTGGTTGTGGTAAAGGGTGGCACATATAATGATTAGTTGAATAGGTAGCTAATTTAGAGAGTAGAATTGTTATTCAATGGATGGCTGTGAGTTCATGCTCAATCTTGTGCTGTAATTTGGACCCCATTGTATTTTGGTGTATTTCTTGGCCTACAATTTCTTAGATCCATGGAGAAGCTCAATGTAATTGGGAAAATTTTGATTCTACCAAACAAGCCCATCGGAGAGTGTGAAAGCAAGTACTACTACTTATGAATCATCTTTAGAGAATCTCCATGGCCTCGCGGCTCAAATACATATCAATTTTGATTCAAATCATACATATTTTGATCAAATTTATACAAGTCTACTTGAGAGTGTGAAAGCAAGTACTACTACTTATGAATCAGCTTTAGAGCATCTCCACCGGCCTCATAGCTCAAATACATATCAATTTTTATTAAAATCATACATATTTCGATCCAATTTATACAAGCCCACTAGAGAGTGTGAAAGCAAGTACTACTACTTATGAATCATTGATACGTTGCTAACATATCCATAATTTTTGATGTTCCATGCTTGGTTTTTATCTACTTTCTTATGTTTTGTTCCAACTTCGGAGTATTTTTCATACACTTTCTTGGACTAACCTATTAACAAGATGCCACAGTGCTAGCTGTCTATTTTCTGTTGTTTTTGGTTCTAGGAAGTCAGAAAATGAATATTCTCGGAATTGGACGGGACAAAAGTCTAAGTCAGTTTTTCACCGAGGGGGACATGGAGCCAGAATACGAGGCGGAGAGGGGCCAACGGTCCGCCACACCCTGGTCGCGTGGCCAAGCCTGGCCCGTGCCAGGGGGTGGTCTGGCCGCCCTAGGCACCCCTCGGCCTTCCCTTCTGACTATAAGATGCCTCCGATACAGAAACCCTGAGTACCCGATCAAAATTCCACGAAAGAGTCTGTAGCCGCCGTCGTCTCCATCCCTAGATCTAGAGGGATCTAAAGCTCTTCCCGGCTTTCTCGATGTTTGTCAATTGCCCCGCTGTAATTTCTTCACCCAACATGTTATCTATCTTAAGGAGAGCCACCACTAGTGAACTATGGATCCCGATCCTTTCTTTTACAATCAATCTACAACTGTTTACTGTTTTCTGTTTACCTTCTGCAAGCTTCTACTTTCTTCCACTTGATACGTTTAATCCTTTGTTTTCAGCAAAATCGTTGAGATTGACAACCTCATCACAAGTTGGGGGCAAAGTTTTGTGGTTGTGTTGTGTAGGTCTCCACATCGCTGATGGCACCGGTAGTGCACCCTGCCAAAGTCCAGCTAGCAACACCTGAGAGGTGTTTCCTTGCTCCTACTGGTTCGATAAACCTTGGTTTCATAACTGAGGGAAAACTTGCTACTGTGCTCATCATACCTTCCACTTGGGGTTCCCCAACAAGCTCGATATATTTTGGGCCATCAAGCATATTTTCTGGCGCTGTTGCCGGGGAGTCAAGGACATCTTCACAAGGGGAGTCCCTCATAACCAATCTCTTGACTTTGTTTTTTTTTGCTTAGTTTATTTTCTGTTCTGTTTGCTTGTTTCCTTATCAAAAACACAAAAAAATAGTTTTACTAGTTTGCTTTCTTTATTAAAAACACAAAAAAATGACTACTCTTGAAAATACTAAGTTGTGTGACTTCACTAGCACCAACAACAATGATTTCATGTGCACACCTATTGCTCCACTTGTTCCTGAAGCTACTTTCTTTGAAATTAAACCTGCTTTGCTCAATCTTGTTATGAGGGAACAATTTTCTAGGATTGGTAATGAAGATGTTGTTGCTCATCTAAATAACTTTGTTGAACTTTGTGAGATGCAAAAGCATAAGGATTTAGATGGAGATATTATTAAGCGTAAATTGTTTCCTTTCTCTTTGAGAGGAAAAGCTAAAGAATGGTTGAATTCCTTGACTAGGAATAGTATTGATTCTTGGACTAAATGCAAAGATGCTTTCATTGGAAAATATTATCCTCCTGCTAAGATTATATCTGAGAAGTGAAATAATGAAGTTTAAACAATCTGATAATGAACATGTTGCTCAAGCTTGGGAAAGAATGAAATCTTTGGTAAAGAATTGCCCCACTCATGGACTAACTTCTTGGATGATTATCCAAACCTTTTATGTAGGATTGAACTATTCTTCAAGAAATCTATTGGATTCTGCTGCTGGAGGTACCTTTATGACCATTACTTTGGGTGTTGCAACGAAGCTTCTGGATAATATTATGGTTAATTTTTCTGAATGGCACACAGAAAGAGCTCCACAAGGTAAGAAGGTAAATTCTATTGAATAAACCTCCTCCTTGGGTGATACAATTGATGTTATTATGTTTATGCTTGTTAATGGGAAAGCTCATATTGATCCAAATCACGTTCCTTTAGCTTCTTTGGTTCCTCAAGAAGAGCATGTTGATGTGAACTTCATAAGAAATAACAATTTTAGCAACAATGCCTACAGGAATAATTTTGGTAATAATAATTATAGGCCATATCCTCCCAACAATGGTAATACTTATGGAAATTCTGACAACAATAATAGGAGTGCACCCTCTGAACTTGAAGTTATGCTTAAAGATTTTATTAGTAAACAAACTGCTTTCAATAAAACTATTGAAGAAAAACTCTCTAATGCTGAAAGAAATATAGCATCATTGGCTGAAGCACAATCTTCTTTGAATAAAATGGCTGCTAAACCTGAAACTAATGAGAATCCTTTTTCTGCTACTAATGCCATATAAGTTAAAATTGATGAAAATGTTAGACTATTAGCTAAATTGCATGCTAAGTGGGAGAGAGAAGATGAAATTGCTAGAAATATTAGTGTTTCTACTGTCACTACCACTAGTGTTGAAGCTAGTAATAACTCTACTACTTTAGATGATAATTATGATTTTGATCTTGATGGTTGCAACATATCTGAAGTTATTAAGTTCCTACAAAAGCTTGCTAAAAGTCCCAATGCTAGTGCTATGAATATGGCCTTTACAAAACACATTACTGATGCTCTCACAAAAATTAAAGAAGAAAAGATGAAACATAAAGCTTCTATTCCCATAAAACAAGAAGATGGTTGGCAACCCATCATTAATATGAAAGTGAATGATTTTTATTTCAAATCTTTATGTGATCTTGATAGTAGTGTTTCTATTATGCCTAGAAAGATTTATGACATGCAAGATTTGCCACCACTTGAAGATTGTTATTTGAATGTCCCACTTGATGATAATGCTAAAAAGAAACTCATGGGGAGTCTTAATGATGTTCTTATCATGGTTAACGATGCCTATGTCCCCGTTGATTTCTATGTTTTGGATGTTGAATGCAATACTTCTTGTTCTATTACTTTGGGAAGACCTTTTCTTAGAACTGTTGGTGCCATTATTGATATGAAAGAAGGCACCATTAAATATCAACTCCCACTCAAGAAAGGTATAGAACACTTCCCTAATAAGAGAGAGAAGATCTCTTTTGTTTCTCCTATGAAAACAAAATTTGCTCTTGATGCTTCTTCATTTGAGAACACTTGATTCTTTTTCTTGCTTCTTATGCCTAACTTAAAGGCGTTAAAGAAAAGTACTTATTGGGAGATAACCCAAAAGTTTTATATGAGTCTTGGAAGTTATTACCTCTTTAATAACCGATACTTATCATTTTTATTTGCTTTTTGTGCCAATAGTAACCTCTAATGAGAGAGAAGTAATGATTGGGAAAGTTGCTGTCCTAAAACATATTTCTATTCTTCACCGTAAAAATTCGTGTAAAATCTCTGTACGTCCTTTTGAGGCGTGAATTTTTTTGCTTCTGCCCCAGGTTGTTATATAACTTTTGTTAGTTCAACACTTTTTGATTTTAGCAACAGAAGGTCTTCGAAAAAAATCGTCTTTACCTGCTGGTCTGTTTTGACAGATTTCTGCCATTATTTGCATTTGCTTCTTGTTGGTTTCTTTTTGAGTTCTTCTGGGGAATTGAGATTTTTGAGGGAAGTGCTACAGTATCTTGTGTTTTAATGGAAGATTTATTGGTGTTGAAACTGAATCCAAAGACTTATTATCTTAAGTGCACTAATGTTGCTAATAAAGATTGTATGAAGTTTTGTATGAAGGAAAATTTTCAGGTGTATGGAAGGAATGAGTAATGAGATGAAGAATGGACTAAAGCTCAAGCTTGGGGATGCCACGCGTGTCATCCCATGAAATATCCAAGAAGTACAAGCGTCAAATCTTGGGGATGCCCAAGGCATCCCCTTCTTCATCAATAAAAATCCCAGGTTTCTTCCAAACACTTCATTTTTATTGTTTCATGCACAGTTGTGTTGTTCTTGGAGCGTCTTATTTTTCGTTTTTGTTTTGTTTTTCGTTTGCTTGGTTTTATTAGTTTTCTGGAATAAATTGGTTGGACCCTCTCTTTCATACATTGGTTTTCAAATAAGTTTGGTTTGGATTGGAAAAGAGTAGGAAAGTTCATGCTTAAGTGGTAAAGAGAGCTTGTTTTTTACTGTGGCCTATGCTTTGTTATGCCATGTTTGATATTTTTTTGGCTTTATGCTTAGTGATCTTACTGTGGAATGACATGTTATAAACAATTGAGATTGCTTAATGTGCCTTGGAAGAATCATGCATTGTTTTAGCATATTAAAGCATAGTATCATGGTATTCTCCTTTGATGCTTTATTTGGGTTGACTTGGCGCATGCTCACACCATGTTATGACTATCCAAAGTCACCATAGACTTGATGATCTTCTAGTTTTCGACTTGTAATATCACTTTATGCTTTAATCAATGATGTTTTGTCGCTTTGCATGATTATGGCCATTATTGCTCTCTTAGTTGGTCGCTCCCAGTCTTTTGCTAGCCTCCATAATCAAGTATGAGTTCCACTCATGCATCCAACTCCTAAAACCAAGTTATTCCAAAGAGTCCACCACACCTACCTATTAGCATTTGCTATTCCAAGTATATTCATGTTTTTATCTACCTTCCGAATTAAACTTGTTATGTGAAAATTAGTGATTAAAGCTCTCACGAACTTGGTGGCACACTTTAATTTCTTGCATTAATAAACTTGACCCATTGTGTCCATCTTTGTTGCGTATATGCTTGCGCTTTATAAGTTGAAATTAGCAGAACCATGTATCATGGGGAACGCTTTCAACATTACACTTGAACTTTGTACCCATTGATATCATGTTCTTTTGCTTATGGATCCCGACAGTGTGAAATAAAAGTGGAACTTGTAAGATCATAGAGTTTGTATGTGTGTTAGAGAAATGCCTGGGCCGCTAGCGTAAGCCATGCCTAATCATGGTGGAAACTTGTATCATAACCATAATGAGCACTCTATGAAGCATCCTTAATAAAAACCTATGCAAATAGCAAATAAAAAGATCACTGAGATGCTCATCGTCTGCTTGCCTTGTCATTTTGATTATGGGATAGCTCCTATATCATGTGCAAGGGGTGCCCGGTTGGCGGTTCTTTATGATACATATGTACTTACAATGACAAGAGCTTACTTGTGACTAAAGTTGAGTAGCATGAGGTTCGGTCTTCGTAAGTAAGGGGCATGAGATTTCGGCTTATAACTTGTCAAGCATATCCTCTTAGTTGTGTCACTTTAACCTTAATCACTTAAAGATGCTTATGATAGGGGCAATGAGAGATGAAAGCAAACTAGTACCATAATATTTGGAAGATCTTTATGAAACTTGAATCTCTACTTCCTTCTATGAAGGCCTTTCTTTTACTTTTATGTTGAGTCTCCACCTTTTATCTTTATGCACCTACTTTGAGAGCATAGTGGCCACTCTTAGTTCTATGTGCATTATCCCAAGACTTGTTGATTGATGCATAACTTGATATTGTTTGTTCGTAAACTACTTGTATCTTGTCACTCTTATGAACTTTGAAGGTGTCTTATGCATTTATGTTTGCTACTCTATGAGGGACAAGCTGAATGCCACTATGCTATGTTTTCTTTATGTGAAACAAACAAACGTCTTGCAAAGCATTGTTATGCATGAATCTTTTGTTTATACCTTTTCATGTTGCAACATAGTTGCTTTGTCTTATTGCTAGAGCTTTATCTTTCATGCTATGTTGAAGTACTTTGATCCCAGATTTCAATGTTTTACAAATACTTTGATCAAGTTTATGATGGTGCATGTCACCTAAAAAATTATCTTTCTTTTTATCACTTACCTACTCGAGGACGAGCAGGAGTTAAGCTTGGGGATGTTGAAACGTGCTAACGTATCCATAATTTTTGATGTTCCATGCTTGGTTTTTATCTACTTTCTTATGTTTTGTTCCAACTTTGGAGTACTTTTCATACACTTTATTGGACTAACCTATTAATAAGATACCACAGTGCCAGCTGCCTGTTTTCTGCTGTTTTTGATTCCAGGAAGTCAGAAAATGAATATTCTCAGAATTGGACGGGACAAAAGCCAAAGTCGGTTTTTCACCGAGGGGGACACAGAGCCAGAATACGAGACGGAGAGGGGCCAAGGGGTCGTCACACCACCTGGCCACGCGGCCAAGCCTGGCCCGTGCCAGGGGGTGGTCTGGCCGCCCTAAGCACCCCCTCAGCCTCCCCTTCCAACTATAAGATGCCTCCGATATAGAAACCCTAAGTACCCGATCAAAATTCCACAAAAGAGTCTGTAGCCGCCGTCGTCTCCATCCCTAGATCAGGAGGGATCTGAAGCTCTTCCCGGCACCCTGCCAGAGGGGAGAATTCACCTTGGAGGCCTTCTTCATCACCATGCAAGCCTTCGGTGTGATGCGTGAGTAGTTCATCCTTGGACCACGGGTCCATGTAGTAGCTAGATGGCTGATTCTTCTCCTTTGCGTTATCATGTTTAGATCTTGTGAGCTCCGTTCATGATCAAGATCATCTATTTGTAATCCTGCATGTTGTTTTTGTGGGGATCCGATGGATATTGAGATGCTATTTCAGATTGATTATTGATTCTATCATGTCTTTGTTATTTGTGATTTTGCATGCTTTCCGTTGTTAGTAGCTATCTTGGCCAAGTAGATTCTAGCAACTCCTAGAGTTAGTATTTATGCTCGATAGTGGGTTCATACCTCTAGTAATCTGGAGAACTGACGGAAATTTGTAAGGTACTAGATATGCTGTTGCTACTAGGGAGAAAACAACAATCCTTTGTTCATAGAAAAATTGTATTGTTTACTTTACATGCAATGCGTAATGCAATTATCTGTTGCTTGCAACTTAATACTAGAAGGGGTTCGGATGATAACCTGAAAGTGGATTATTAGTCATAGATGTAGTTGGATTACAGTCTATGTATAATGTTGTAATTCCCAATCAAATCTTAAAGGAGTCAAGGTGATTAGTATATGCATGTATGCTTTCTCGATGTTTGTCAATTGCGCCGCTGTAATTTGTTCATCCAACATGTTATCTATCTTAAGGAGAGCCACCGCTAGTGAACTATGGACCCCGGTCCTTTCTTTTACAATCAATCTACAATTGTTTACTATTTTCTGTTTACCTTCTGCAAGCTTCTACTTTCTTCCACTCGATATGTTTAATCCTTTGTTTTCAGCAAAACCGGTGAGATTGACAACCTCATCGCAAGTTGGGAAAAAGTTTTGTGGTTGTGTTGTGCAGGTCTCCACGCCGCTGTTGGCACCGGTAGTGCGCCCTGCCAAAGTCCAGCTAGCAACACCTGGGAGGTGTTTCCTTGCTCCTACTAGTTCGATAAACCTTGGTTTCATAACTGAGGGAAAACTTGTTGTTGTGCTCATCATACCTTTCTCTTGGGGTTTCCGAACGAGCTCGATATATTTTGGGCCATCAATCATCTTTAGAGCATCTCCACTGGCCTCACGGCTCAAATACATGATTCAAATCATACATATTTTGATCAAATTTATTCTAATTTTTTTGAACTTGGGCTCATATATTACTTAAGTCACAGAGTTTTGGTTCCCTACAATCAAATTTAAACCTATCCTCCACAAACGGAGGGGCATAACCTAACATCACACACTCACTCAACGCTCTAAGCCCTTTATTAACTAAACCGTCAGCAACTGAATTTGCATTCCTGGAATGATTCAGTAATTAACTTGATATTAGGTTCCTTCACCGTCTTAACGAGAAGCATTTGTCCCAAAGTTAAATTGAAACATAAAAACTAGGACCCTAAAAACTACTACTTGTGGTGCCGTTCGCGACCTATTCCTCATCGGTGCAGTGGAGCACCTTGACAGTGATCTCGCCGCCATCTCCGCCGTATGTGCACTCCAAGAAGTGGCCTTGCTGCAGGATGTGCGCACCGGCAAATTGCTCCCAGTCGGCCGCGAGGTACATCTGGCCATCACCATTGAAGTGTACCTCTGCGTGCCAGCCGTGGTTGTTGCCTGCCTCCCACAACGTCAGTTCATGAGGCCTTTGGCTGGTAAGAAGGTCAGAGAACTTCTCCGGTAGTCTAAGGTTGTGCCGCAAGTCTTCGTAAATGGGGACGAAGAGATAAAAGCTGGAGAGGTCTAGCAAGGCAGCGACTAAGGGGTGAAAATGGTACGGATTATTTTTGACCGACCGACCGACCGGAGGCTTATGGAAGGCAAATACGAATTTGGGAGGATAGTTGCCGGATATGGTCACGGATACGGCTAATGATTAACGGATACGTAAAAGGATGTGGTTTTACTAATATCCGTCTGTATCTGAAAATATACCATATCTGACGGTAATATTCGTCCAATATCCGGCAAAATATCCTGCAACTAGTACCTCAATTCGCATGCCCACTAATATATAAAATTGTATCCCAACCCAAACTTGGTGACCCCTTTATCAATGGATCATCGAGCATTAACTATTGCAATTATAATAAATTTCGGCCAAACATATTTTGTCGGACCTATTACAATTATATGATTTGCCAGACCTATTTTTGTTGGACCTATTGCAATTATATGATTTGTCGGACCTATTTTGAATCGTCATCCGATAAAATGTCTATCAGCAACTGAACCTTATCCACCCCGTATTTGATCCATATTCGTAACTAGCATGCTCCGATTCCGTATTTGTATTCGCACACTATCTGCTCCGACTCTGTATCCAAAAAAAATATGGATACGAATATGGTTCCACTACTATTCGACCATATCCGCTCCGTTTTCACCCGGCGAGTGATGTCGATCCTCCACGGGCGTGTCCACATGGTGGTCTCGTATCATAGGTATGAGGTCGGAGGGCTGGATCTGCGCCATCGTAGCGATGTTGTGGATGATGGCTTCATTGTCATGGGATCAATGACCACTATCGGCACCATCGCCGTCTTGGTGTCCTTCATCAACAACGAATCTGAGGAGGTGAACCAAAGTGACATAGACAGAGATATTTTAGAAATTTCAGACGCTTACATCCTCACCACCGCATGCTGTTCCGACTGTCACGCTTAGATCCGTGCTGCTGCACACCATTCAGACCACCACGCTTAGATCTGTGCTGCTGCACACCATTTGGACCGGAACGCTTAGATCCGTGCCACCGCACGCTGTTCGGACCACCGCTCTTAGATCTATGCCACTGCACGTTGATAGGAGGGGAGGAAGATGCGACTGGTAGGGTTGGTAGGTACGTGCGATAGATAAAGCGGGAGAGAGACATCCAGCCCGTCGGCTCTCCTCATAGGGTAGGTGCATCCATCGGGGGAGAGAGAGACATCCATCATGTCGGATCATAAAGGATCCAATGGTGGTTGGCCAAGGTCCATGTGACATACATCTCGACCAATCAGAGCATAGTCAAAGTGAGCGCAAATTGAGCTATTGTGAGGGTTTGAGAAAAGAGAGAGGGGAAAAGTAGGAACAGTTTAGCGGAAGGGGAAAAATGAGTATAACTAAGTAAAACAAGGGCACCAAATAAAAAATGAGTAAGGGAAATTCAAGCTTTTGGCATAAAAAATAGAAATTGTGTTATTTGAAAAAAAATCATCTTGGCCGACATGATATTGTTTACAATTCAAAGATACACAAGTGTGCTAAATTTGGACTCATTTAGATAAAGTATGTTTTGGGATGGGTTATCATTGACTCTTGGCTCCTTACACGTGAGACGCTGACTCGATGCACTTCCGGGCCAGTGGTTTCTTCTTGTATGATTATCGACTATGACTACAAGATACAAGACCCAAGACTTCAAAGTCTTCACTCGAGTCTATGAATCTACTAGACTGCGGTGACCCAGCATACCACTATATGATGTAGTACACTATAGCCGTTGACATAATACCAATGAAACACCGTTCACTAGTATTACATCCCTCAGAGTGGTATAACAGAAACACAGAAGGTCCAAGACATGACTATAGATTACAACTCGACTCTTTATAAAAGATCCAGAGAACACTCTAGGTTAAAGAGAAAGAAACTTCTTACAAAGAAGAACCAGAAGTAATAACTCAGGACTATCTAGTAACTAAGACTAGTGTCTAAACTATTTGGCTTGCCATTGCTGCTATCGCAATGCTCTACAAAAGTAGGTTTTATGGCTAGAGAATCTACTCCTATTGACTTAAGAACTTTGTCTTCACTTTGGTTGATGTATATGTTGACTTCATTGACTCTATTGAATAACTTGAGTTGCCGATGATGGTTTCTTGAGCATAAATTGATGTTGACGTCATCTTTAATGGCTTAGAACCTAGCAAGGGTTAAGAAGGTATGGTTGAGTACGAGCGTACTTAGCAAGTTCACTAAAAAGGAGTGTATGATGCACTATCTCTACAGCTACAAACCAAAGGTCGTAGGCAATGCAGGTTTTCATAAACATTTCTTCAAAGGCTGCTTTTATTCTAAAAACTATGTCCAACAGCCTTCACAGGTTGACCAGAACCTTCGTGGGGTTCCTTTCCTGCCATGTTCGTAGCTCCTTCCCGGAACAGGGAGTAACATGTCGTAATTTTTTATACTCTCTAGAGGTGCGTTACTTTACCCACAAGAGACCTTAGCTTTGTTGCACATCCGAGTTACAGGCTCGTCCACACTTCCTTGGTATGGGGCCCAGTCTAAGATCCAAGCCAATCACTGCCCCCTTCATGGCCCCGCATGTCCCCTTGGTGTACGCCATGCCCACATCTTGAATTACAACAATGGTTAATACAGACCGTCAGATGCCAGAACTATCGTGGGACGTTGAGGGTTCCCACCCATACGTTACATATCCTCTATGAATTACCAATTAATGCATGCTATGAGGATAATAGGCACAACCTAGCCATCCGGATGCATGCGAGAGGAAGAAGATACAACTGACTTCTCCGTCCCATTCCAAATCTCATGGTTAACGCGTAATATACAGTGCTAGAATCACTGGCGACATTGGTTGTTAAGTCCTGGATATTATGTTCTTTTACCACTGGAACTGTATTAGTAGATTATTACCATTTGGTAAATAATCCATAGTCATATTATTATGAAAATAGTGTTTTCGAACCTTTTTGAAATGCAGGTGATGACAACATTTGAGTTACAAGCATTTGATAAAAATAATCAAAGGACGTGAGCAAGTTGTGAACTTGACTTTTGTGATTGCAAGATTATGCACTCACGGTCTTCGAGATACTAGAAGATCCAAATTATGTAACAACATCATTGGTCCGGTAAGGACTAATGTTTAAAGAAGCAATATGCAATTATGCATAAGTAATGTAATGTAATTAGATAAACACGAATCCCGGAATTTATCATATCTGATCTAGGGTTTGAAGCTTGTGATGAGTTCTTTGGAATGTGTTGCACTTTTATACTAGATTCACACTTGTGCTTCTTATTAAGGCTTGTGAGTGTGTGTAACAATATGTAAATACAATAAGTAGTATACAATATTAAAGCACTCAATGGGGCATGGAATCTAAAATATTTCTTAAGCAAGATTACTAATCCATTAGAGCCTTTATACAAATTCTTAAGGATTATTTTGAATGTTTCTTAAAAGAATAACTTTTGAGAGAAAGATTACTTTATAAAGTAAAATCAGTTAAATTAAAGCTAACACTCTTAAGTTTTCTTTCTAGTTATAATCCTCAAAAAAGAAAGAATTACTTCATTTGAATAAGGACCACACTAATAGTTGAAACTTATCTATTTTGGTCATTATATGGTGTTATAATTTGTTCACTTCATAATGTTTCTTTAAGGTTAATTAAGAGGGGTAATACTTATATTTGAGTCATGTTTTCTTAACATTATAGTTGAATAGAATCATTTATTTCCTTACAAATTGGTGGGTATAATTTATAATATAGAAACACCATTACTTAACTACTTATGAATTATCTTTGGGATTTTTAATATACTTATTAACTTGTGAGTGAAATAATAGTAAAGGTTTTAATAAGCCAAAATATTATTCTTGATGATTTTATATTTGATAAAATCCCTTTGGAAAATAATATACACTTATTTATGGATAATAATTCAACAAGTATTATATTTAGGATGTTTTAGACTATTTTTACTTCATAGAGAATTACTCAAGATTAACACTATTATTAGACCTTTAACGGATAATATTAGGGATATTAGCAATTTTTATTTATCCTTATATGAATTATCAATTAAGGAAATAAGTTTAAATTCAAGTTATTAGAGTATTAAATCTTTATTTACCTAGTAAGTGAAATATCATAATTTTAACATGTAGACATTATTTTTGTGATCATTTTGGTATGTTAAAAGTATTTTTATGATTTTTAATTAATAAGATATGATTTTTATATGTTTTATCACTTTATAATTACTAAATAAATAATAAATACTTAGTTAATTAACACAAAAATGTACAAAATAAGTTTATAAATGTATATTTTGTTTTTCTAAGAATTTTGACATATTATACTTATTTTTATGAATTTGAAATAATAGAATATGCTTTTTAAAAGATTTATCCTTAATAGAATATTTAGTAATAATAATTATTATTTCATGTAAGTTGAAAAAATAAAATATGATAATAGGTTTATATTATAGAGTTTATTTTTCTGAACATTTAGATATATTATATAGATTTTTCTAAGTTCTAAAATAAAAGATATTGATTTAATAAGATTTAATTATTTTATGAAATTATTAAAATTAAATAACTAAACGAATTACTGCATCACTGCTGACATCAGCCACTCTCTAAGTCTTTTTACACCGCACTCCAATCTAGCCTCAAGTCACTAACAGGTGGGCCAGTGGCCACGTCAGCATGCCACCTTAGCAAAGTGGGACCCGTTCGGTTTGACTAGGTTTGACTACGCAAGCGATGACATGAGCGCGATGTCGTGATGACGTCAGCGCGGCCACCATAGCCAGGTTGTGGTCGCCGGCGGCGAACTGGGCCACTCCGGCAGACACGAATAGTTGTGTTGGAACCGCAAGGTGATGGTGATCCTTTTAGTATTTCTTTACTATTTATGATTAAATAAAGGATTCTTTTGTTAGAAAATATTAATAGAATTTAGGGTTTTAGATATTTACTTCCTATAGGAAAAGTATTATAGAAATGATTTGTATTTCCACTTAATGAATGTCATGGTAGTGGTTTAAGATGGCTAACGATATAAATAGAATTCTATTCTAGCTTAATCTCATATAAGGATTAATGTATAAACCTTTTAATGAATTAAATCGTAGGGTTCATAGTTTGGTGGTTTAAATTTTATGGTTCTTCAAAACTTGGAAATTTCCCCTTTTAAGTTCTACTTGAATAGTAGTGTTTATAATTAACATAGAACCATCTTGGTTAATTCTTTATGTATAAATAACAATCATTAATGAAGATATTCACTTTCCAGTGATTATCATGAGCTTCCAGGAAATTTATTAAACTCACATTCTACTTTGAATATGGATGAGGATTAAGAGTTAGTATAACTTTCCTTCATGTTTTGTGGCCATGAATAATAACTCAACTTAGAGTGAGCTATTAAGATTGATTTACTAAAGTGATCTTGATGGTATATAAGACTAGGTCTTACTAGGGTTTAAGATAATAAAAGCAAATAAGGTTTTCATCCATAAATACTCATCTGGTTCTCTAATTATCTCTTAGAAGATTTATTTGTCCAAGAGGTATTGTTCAATGGTTACCTAGGAATAGGAAATGGTTCCATTGTCAATTTGATTCTAGGGCTTTGAACAAAGAGGTAGACATGAGTCTTGTCATGGATTGATATACTGTTGGTTAAAGGTTTCGAAAGAATCCCTACCTTAATACCTCACTAAGCTTATCTTTAGAGAAGGAATTCCTTTCCTAAATATACTCTATTTAAATCTCTCTTATCTTATTCACAAAGATTTCATCTTCCTAAATAAGACAATCATCTGACTCCACCATATCCATCATCATATGATGACATGGTCATGCCACTCTAACAATACTCATTCATTCTTCTCCTAGTATATATACAACTTCCATTTATAAGTAAATCATTCATATAGTTAGTTATAACTTCATTATTCCATTCTCCTAACACTCTTCCTTTACTACCTAACTTGCACTTCTTAACTACCCTTGATGAATCCACCAATCTAGTTACTTCTAACTCCCTCCATTGATTCCTTTATATCCATCTTGCAACTACTTCCAAGGCTTGCAAGATTATAGTCCTCACTATATTACATGTGATATTAATTCTCTAGAATAGGTATGGTACTACTCTCCTAATACAAGTTTGTTCTTGTATTAGCTTGGTTAAAGTACTATGCCTCCAACTACTCAATACAACTCATATTATATACTTTATCATACTATCGCTTGACTTCTCATGATCAAGCTAGATGATGCATCTTACAAAGGTTTTTTTTTCCTAATTTGATATACTCACAATTCTTCTTCATCAACTGGTCATCTATTCTCAAGTGACTTGATAATAATAACCACCATCCTTTGATCAAGCAAAGTTTAGGCTTCTAATTGCCTGATCAAGATCTATACTCAACTAAGTAGTAGACTTGTACTAGTCTCTCTAGAGGCTTATCTTGTTAAGAAAGCTTACTTTGGTTTATACCCACTTGGCTTAACAAGATTATTATTTGATACTCTAATACTACTAACTTTCTCATAACTTCTCAATTACTAGTTTAACTCTTAGGCTTAGACACTTCTTCTAGTTAACTCATGAGTGAGTTATCTCTTCCAACATCAGATGGTTTGATCTCCACTAAGGATCACATTCCATTGATGATGGCATACTACCATATCTAGTTCCTTCTTCTTATTACTTTACTCAAGGTCGTTGGAAGGTCAATATAATAGGTCAAAGCTAAGAATCAATAAGTTCTAGGTCAGGAATTGATCACTCAATATTGATGATCAATTGACACTAGGACTTGGTTAAATAGGATTGTCATCTATTAACATGACACTAAGGTATGTGATGGATGGTCTTGGCTTGACTTCCCTTTCTACTCTATTTGTGATAAGAGTTAATGTTTAAGAACTACCATGATACCCATGGTACGAATAACTATGGTAAACTGGTGTTTCATGATTTAGTTATGGGGTTTTCTTTACTAGGAGCTATATACTTGATTGAGTATTCAAGGTTTGTGGTAAATAATATCTTGATATCATCTTTAGAATATTAAGTATTCATCCTTGAGTTGTTGTATGGAATACCTTGTAATGATATCTAGAAGATCTAATACTCCTTATTAAGTAATGTGTTGTGAGTTTAGCTTGGTTATATTTGATCTTCCCATAGATCAAATTAGATTACCCAAATATAAGGTTTTAGCAAAGGTCATATTGAAACTTATCGCGGTCAACTTGATGATCTACTTCAGTTCCACCAAGTTCAGAGAAGTTCCAATCACTTTGACAAGTTTTATTTAAAAGCACGAAAATTATCAAGATTTTCTATGCATGATTGCAATGCACATACCTTATCTCAGCTTATTTCTAAGCTCTAATGCCGGGATGTTACATAGACACTTGGGGGATACTTCCATTAGGAGCGCTGGTCACACATCCTACGTACTTCTAGGTTAGTAGTATCCCCTTGTGATATTGTCAAATGTGACCGCATGATACAAGACCCGAGTCTCTGCCCAATACTACGACTCGACCAGACACTTGGGGGCTACTCTCAAAGGTAGATTTGGTCACACAACCGATATTAATGTATGTGTCGATTACTACGCACCACCGACTGATGATCATCTGAAACTACAAGTAAATATTGACCTGATGAACTTCTGGGTCAATGTCTTCTTACAAGGTTGTTGATCGACAACAACATGACTTTGAGTCTCTATACGACTCTACGACTCGACCAGACACTCGGGGGATACTCCCATAGGGAGCGCTGGTCACGCACCCTATAGAAAAACAAAAATCTATAGCATTTGTCCATTATGTCAACTGCATCCACGATATCGACTCCTTACTTACGACAAACAACAACTTGGCAACTGCGCTGATTATGCACCTTATACCAATGTCGAGTCCGGAGATAACATCTCCTTGACTATCCGAATCATATCCGCTACAAGAAACATTCGGATACTATATCTACGATGGAAAGATAAGACCTACAGATTTTATGTGATGGCCTGGCAACCGCATCTAATGTGCTCTACCAGATAAATTCCATGCCTATAGCGGGAAGAAAATACCGATATACGCATTGGGTATAGATTTATAGGATGGAGTTTGACTCAGTAAGGTCTTCGCAACATGAGTCGAATTACTCTAGCCCATACCAGATTCGAGTTCGAGGACTCGAGTCTGAAGTAGGCGTTGTTATTTTTGCCCAAGAGCAATTAAATGATCCCGATCCGTCGAGAGCATCAGGCACACTTACCAATATCCCTATGATTATTAAGCATCTAAAAAAATGTTGATGTGATGTACTTCCGGGTTAGTTCTTTTACCTGCTGATATTGCCGACTCTTCCTGAGTGTAGGTCACCATCGTTGTAAACTTATCCACCTTGTCCGGTGTCTTAGCACATGTTAACAATCCCCTCTTCCCTCTCAACCTTTTCTTCTCTATAATCCAGGGTCATCATTTTAGATCATCAACCTCTCTTTAGAAGCCGATTCAATTGTAGAAAGAGGAGTAAGGGGAGTGTCAATGATCAGTGGGTGTGTTACTATTAGGGGAGTTGCTTGTTGTCATTTTTTGATGGATTTAGTTCATAAAAATCTAATTCTTCCGTGATTTCTATAGGTTCTCCTAGCAAACAAAGGTGGAGACGAGCCGCCCAACGGAGACGACAGCGAACCCTTCCATGCTCCATGGTGGTCGCGACAAAGAAGGATGCCTTGAAATGATCGGAGACGACCTTGAAATGATCGGGGACATATAGAATAGATGCATCTCTCACTTATATCTGCCACCCTTCTAGCTCACCTGCTCGGACACGGTTCGAGAACATGACCAGTCCACATCAGCCGCCTCGTCATTGGCACCTATGTGACAGAACCATCTCAAATCTTTCTGAAAACCACTCAGGGGTTATTAACCGGTTTTGTGGATTTGAGGGTGGAAGGTTTTGTGGATTTGTGGGTGAAAATGCCAATTTAGAGTTCATGGTGAAATGTTTTTTTGAACCATGCAGAAGAAATGCATGTAAATATATTGAGAAAAAAAAGAAAGGCCTTAGAAATCAAAGGACATGAATTATTATTACAGATAACCAAGAAAGATAAAACAGCCAAACAACTCTGGTAAAATGCCAACGGGAGAAAAGTAGTTTTAGAACCAAGTAAACTGAAGCTAAAACCAATCCTTAAGAAACATTTAAAAGAAAAATGATCCCTGCTAGCATATCCTAAAGCCTTGTGTCAAGCTTAATATGATCAACAGTGGCGGAGGACGAAAAAAATCTAAGGTAGTGTGAACTCCAAAAAATGATATAAATACTAAAATATTCTTGAGACACTACTACACATAATCCAAACATATGAATAACAATTATCTCAAGGTTATATTATATAGAATCATGCTCATAATAAGGTAAATCCCCATGATAAATCTCTTTAAGCCGGGAAATCTTATTCACATTAAACCTATAAAATGAGTAACTTGTGAAAAGACACAGATACCGCCTAGAGAGAGGGTGAATAGGTTGTTTAAAATTTCTATGAGACGAGCTTAACAAATATAGAATAAAACTAGTGTTTACTTTGTCAAGCACAACACCTATATATATATTATGGTTCACCTATGTGCACCAACAATTTATTCTAAGCAAGACAAGCAACAAGGTGATAGCAAGATAATTCCTAAGAGATGCTAATGGACAATTCCTACAAATGCATTACTCCATAGAAATTGTCATTAATTAGCAAAACCACACATGGGGCACACATGTCGTTTCAACTTGAGTCATGATATAAAATTCTGAAGCAACTCTAACGATAACTCATAAAAGCAATGGTCAAAATCTATTGAGTCTATAGAAAAATGGGATGTGTCCACACTCTCAAAATAATCAATAGTGGCCTGGTGTATTCTCTCTTTTAATGATTTTCACTCATTTTGTTACTGATTCATCTATACTTAGGTGTGGTCGGATTGAAGACACGTACGTCGAGAGGGGTCCTCGAGGCATGGAGAAAGATGGGGTGTGAGATGACGATGTTCTGGGACGGTGAGCACACAAGCTTTTCCCAGGTTCGAAACCGCCGACGGTGGACGGATCCTACTCCTGCTAGCAATCTAGTAATACGGCAGAGCCGGAAGTACAGATTACAAGAGAGGTTTCACCTGTGCGAGTTGAGGTTGTAAGACAGAAGATCTGCAAGCTTGCTGGAGACATCACCTACATTACCCCGATATCTTTCCGAGACGAGTATATCAGACTCAGTCTGTTCATCGTCTTTGGAAGCTTCAACAACTTCTTCTCTAGGGGGAGGTGGCACTTCAACGAGTGTGAAGAACGGATTTCCATTGCCTGGAGACCCAAAACTTGGCCTTCTTAGCAACTTCTTCTCTGGAGGGTATTGCCAAACTTGGCCTTACTCGGAAGCGTGCAGAAGAAATTCAGAAGCTGGCTCTCTATTGCCCGGAGACCCGAATTATCACAGCTGAGGAGGAGGCTCAATAAGACGAATATGTCAAACTTGTGGATCTTCTTGATCAAGTTCGTCTTCACGACGAGAAGCTAAAGTCCGGTGTGGCTCCGCCTCCACCTCCACCAATAACTCCTTTAACCCTTGCCGAGAAGGTTTCTGCTGAGGTTCACACGAGCCTCAACAAACTGACGTATGAACATCATGTAAGTCGTATTCTGACTCTTTTTTATTACATTTTATATCATATCCTCTAAGCCCCAAGCATGAAGTTGGATAGGAATCCGGATTTATGCTTTTATAGGATGCCAAAGAATGAACTAGTATAGGCCCCCCAAGGCTTGTGCTGACATTTAACTTAGTTAAAATATTAGCTTGAGTCTTAGTAGATTTCTAACTCTAGTTACCATTCCGACTTACATAAAGTTAATGATTATAACCAGGAACTTTTGAAGAAAATCTACAACAAGCGGAGAGAGATTAGAGCTCTCCAGCTTGAAAATGCACAACTTAAAATTGCAAAAGATGATGTAGAAGGTAAGCATTTCCGACTTTCATTTTCATAGTCATCTTTTTTGAGTTGTGGCCGAATGTTTATTCGACTTTATTTGTTATTGCTCCAGATCTTGTGAAGCAGTCCTGCAAGCTTATTGAACAAGCCAAATATTTCAAAGTCTTGGAAGCTGAAAATGCTGATTTGCGTGCTGAGCTGAACAAACTCAAGGTAGACCATGAGCGCAGCATCAACATCGTTCTTGAATCCAGCAACATGGCTACTGAAGAGCGTGACCACAAAATAGCAAAACAAGACGAGGATTTCTCGGACTTGAAAGATGAACTAGACAGGCATACAGATACAACCAAAGCCCTTCAGAATGAACTTCGAAGTCTTCGGGAGGAGAAGACCAAAGTAGATGATTCTATCTTCGGTAAGTTTGCTATCTATGAGTTTGTTGTTTTTTCGACTTTGTTTACTTGGATATATTGTTGACCATGTTTTCTTATTTTCAGGTTCTCTCAACATTTTTTATGCCTCTTCGTACGAGTCTCGTACCAGCCGGCTTGTTGCTGTCAGAGACCTGATCCATGACTTCCGCTAATCTTTGGAGAAAATCGGTGAATCCATCCAGCTTTTTGGTTTAGACAAATGTCTACCTTTGAAGTACGAGACAAGGCGAAGGATATGCCCAAACTTGTTAAGGATTGGAACATATCGTGTGCACGCATGACGACATAGAATCCCTCGACAATGGTAATGACCCACCATGGAAGCATGGAGATATGGCAAGTTACCAAGGGTTATTCGATTTTCGATGAAGACGGCAAGGAAGAAAATATCAAAGAAATCTAGGATGCTTGTGCCGGATATGCTTGTCATGTGGCCGAGCTGACCAGCTATGAAAATTCGTTCTTCACACCCGTTGAAGTGCCACCTCCCCTAGAGAAGAAGTTGTTGAAGCTTTCGAAGACGACGAACAGACTGAGTCTGATATACTCGTCTCAGAAAGATATCGGGGTGATGTAGGTGATGTCTCCAGCGAGCCGGCAGATCTTCCATCTTACAACCTCAACTCGCATAGGCGAAACCTCTCTTGTAATCCGTACTTCCGGCTTTGCCGTATTACTAGTTTGCTAGTAGGAGTAGGATCCGTCCACCATCAGCGGATTCAAACCTGGGTAAAACTTGTGTGCTCACCGTCCCGGAACACCGTCGTCTCACACCCCATCTTTCTCCATGCTTCGAGGACCCCCTCTCGGCGTAGATGTGTTCAATCCAACGACATTAGGATCATGATTACATTTTCTACGTGAATTCACATCTTTTAGATGGGGTCTAAATCATCATTTCTCCAATTGAGCAAGCATGTCCTCACATCCTTAACCAAAGATATTAACTAAAATAATATAGTTAGAATTTTAGATCAATACTATATACAAAGCCAAAGTAGAACCATAAAACATAATCGATCCCATAATTAGAGTTGTTTTTGGCCACACGTCATAAGGTGACCAAAATACTCTCAAGTTCTCCTTAGATATCTCATCTAAAACATTGTTTAGAGTCAGGTTTTATTAGATTGAGTATTAGTTATTGCAAAGAGAAAGAATTGGTTTAAAAGTAGACTACACCTAGTTCTTATTTCACTCCGAAATCAGTTTTGTGTAGTGTACACTAAAACAAGTATAACTTTCTCGTACGAAGTCCGTTTTCAGTGTATAACTACTCAAATTGTTCAGAAAAACATACAAAATCAAGGTAAGGTGGCTGTCCTACCATGCCCTACTGGGAGCTCCGCCCCTGCTGATTGATGATTTGCTGAATAGGCCTGGATGCTTGTTCAAACACTCCAGTGTTTCTTTCTCTCCAGATGGTCCACACTATGAGCAATATTATTGAGTTCAGTCGCTTCTACTCATTGGCATGCACCATTTGTCTGTATTGTTTCCACCAGTTACACAAATTTATGTTGGGAGCAGCAGGTAACTAAGGGAAGCCATCCTAGGAAAGGATTGAACTCCAAATGATCCGGGCGACCACACAGCTAACAAAAAGGTGTTTTGGATCTTCTTCAACCAAGTTGCAAAAGACGCGGTTATCATTGTGTGGACGGCTCCTTTTTTTCCAAGCGATCAGCGATCCATATTCTTTCCCTAATGATCAGCCACATGGAAACAACTTGCATCGAAGAGGGGCCCATGCACCCCAGCTTGCCTTTGCAATGTCGCAGGAGATGGAGGCTGCAAAGTGAGATTTATATACTAAACTTGCAGAATAAGTACCTTTAGGCTCCCATGACCAAGGCCTAACATCCTCCTGGTCTTGCACAAGAATAAAATCATTGATTTCTTCCCAAATATTAAGGACTTGAAGAAAACCTTCAATGTCCATTGGCTTCTTTGTCATCTAATCACGGCCCATTTATAAGAGTGGATCTAACAGTTCTTCTAGCTCAAATGAGAGTATTTATGATTCGATAGACGACCAGAACAATCTCTGCAATGGTCTTTCCGTTGAGCCACTTATCGATCCAAAAATAGCACCGTTTGCCATTGCCCACAATAACCTTGGCCGCAACGTTGAAGATGTGCCTTACTCGATCCTCCATCGGTGCTGCAAGGGTACACCATGGTTTCTATTCGAACCTTAAATTCCAAGCCCAACGAAACCATAGAGTGTGTTCATGTATTCTAGGTTTAAAATACCCAACCCGACATTTTCCTTTGGATGACATACTGCCTTCCAATTTCCCAAGCAATGTCCACCTTGAACCGCATCAGTCCCTTTCCAAAGAAAAGCGCGGCGGATTTTAAATTTTATCTACGACTTTAAAATCCCAAGAATGTGGATCGAGAGAGATAAGATGAAAAATGACAATTGCACTAAGCACCGACTGTACCAAAATTACGCTCCCCCTGCGTGAGCATGTGTGTTTTCCAAGCTGCTAACCTTCTGCGAATCTTGTCGATAAGGGTGAAATGTAGCCAATAAGTTGGATTTAAGGGTGATTTGTATATTTTTCTTCTTTCACCTCTGGTCGAGTAAATTGTAAAAAACATCACAATTGGAGAAAAATTATCAACCCTTCACAAAAAAAACCACTAGAAAACATGCATTATGGTTGGTGTTTGATGAATTTGCCAAATTGTGGTGGTTTTTTTGCAATTCACTCCCTCCGGTCCTTCAATTGTTTTTTTTTCACCTAAGGTACTCAACGTAGTCACGCATCCGACCAAATCCCCATGCCCATCGACTGGCCCAAGGCCTAATACAACACCTACGTGGCATTAGACCTGGGCTCTATCTAGCAATCGAGTTTCCGCTCAAAAACAAAAACTAGCGATCGAGTTCTCAAAAACAAAAAATCTAGCGAGCGAAGCACCGCGTACTCGCGTAGGTACCTACGTCGCGCTCTTAGCCTCTAGGAGTCTAGGGCTCGCGAGTCGCGACAATTTTGCAAACGCGGCGGACGGCGGCCGCAGGTGCCCTCAGCGACGCGTACATACAGGATTTGTTACGCTAGCCGACCAATCTACGAGCCGCCTCCAAGGCAGAAGCCGCCACCGGAAAAACAAGAAGAAAATCCATCTACGGATCCAATGATCTAGCGTTAACGCCTTCCCATAAAAAGCCCTCCTCCCCCATCCTCCCAATTTGGGCAGCACCACTTGTGGGGATGGACGGCAAGCCTGGCGCGGCCGCCGTCCACGACGCGCTGCTCGCGGCGCCGCCGCCCGCGGACGGCGATGGGGGCCTCGCGGCGGCCGAGGTCAGGCGGCTGGTGCGGCTCGGCGGGCCGATCGTCGCCAGCTGCATCCTCCAGAACCTCGTCAACATGGTCTCCGTCATGGTCGTCGGCCACCTCGGCGAGCTGCCCCTCGCCGGCGCATCCCTCGCCGCCTCGCTCGCCAACGTCACCGGATACAGCCTCCTCGTACGTACCCCTTCTCCTCATCTATTGTTTCTCTCATTATGTGCCCGATTGATCAGCTCGGTCGGGACTCGGGACCGGGACTCATTAATCGACCTCATCGATGACGTCGTCATGGATCAATCAATCGCAGACCGGCATGGCGACGGCGCTGGACACGCTGTGCGGCCAGGCGTACGGCGCGGGGCGGTACCACCGCCTGGGCTTCTACAAGCAGCGCGCCATGGTGGTGCTCTCGCTCGCCTGCGTCCCCATCGCGCTCGTCTGGGCCAACACCGAGAACATCCTGATCTACCTCCGCCAGGACCCGGCCATCGCCGCCGTCGCCGGCGAGTACGCTCTGTGGATGGTCCCGTCGCTCGCCGCGTACGTGCCGCTGCAGTGCCACATCCGGTTCCTGCAGGCGCAGGGCATCGTGCTGCCCGTCACGGCCAGCTCCGGAGCCACGGCTCTGTTCCACCCGCTCGTCTGCTGGCTGCTCGTCTACAAGGCCGGCATGGGAAGCAAGGGCGCCGCGCTCAGCAACGCCGTCTCCTACGGCGTCAACCTCGTCATACTGGCCATGTACGTCAGGCTGTCGAATGCCTGCAAGAAAACCTGGAGCGGCTTCTCCAGGGAGGCCTTCAAGGAGCTGCGCCAGTTCACCGAGCTCGCCATGCCATCCGCCATGATGATCTGGTATCTTTTGTTTCTCCAAAAGGAAATAATTCTTTTGATGAACTGTTGCTCTAGCTGGTAATTACTCCTTGGCAACAATTAAATTCTTGTGCAGCTTGGAATGGTGGTCATTTGAGATCCTTGTGCTCCTCTCTGGACTCCTGCCGAATCCACAGCTGGAGACTTCAGTGCTGTCAATATGGTAAGAAAACTGTTCTAAAGACCATATGATGCCATGTGTGCTGTCAATATGGTAGTAAGAAAATTGTCCTCTGTATTCCTTAATTGCTCCATTAATTTGTACGTGCAGCCTCAACACGGGCGCTCTGCTCTACATGGTACCACTTGGCCTCTGCTCTGCCATCAGGTCAGTTCACCCTGGTTGCCATCCATTCATTCCTCAGCATAAAAACTCCAGCAATCTTGCTAATTTACTCTGCTGATTTCTTGTTAATTTAGCACGCGCATCTCGAACGAGCTTGGGGCCGGGCAACCTCAGGCAGCGAAGCTAGCAATGCGAGTGGTCATGTACATGGCCTTGTCTGAAGGACTGGTGATAGCCCTGACCATGATCCTGCTACGGAACGTCTGGGGGCACCTCTACAGCGACGAGCAGGAGGTGGTCACCTACATCTCCAGGATGCTGCCGGTCCTGGGAATATCTTTCTTCATAGATGGACTCCACAGCTCTCTTTCAGGTTGGTAACTGAAACTGAACTCCATCCAACTAGTGCTGAATCGCAACTAATAATTGATCAACTAATACCGTGCTTGCTTGCTTGAACTTCGAAGGCGTGCTCACCGGCAGCGGCAAGCAGACGATCGGTGCGGTCGTGAACCTCGGTGCGTTCTACCTGCTGGGCATTCCGATGGCCGTGCTGCTCGCATTCGTCTTCCACCTGAATGGAATGGTAAAAGCCAACTCTTACCGCAATATTTATTTATCGTGCCTCCACACATTGAATTGAAGTGATATCTCTGAAAAATCTGAAACCGGTGTAGGGTCTCTGGCTCGGCATCGTCTGCGGAAGCTTCACCAAACTGGTGCTGCTCGTATTTATCGCGTGGTGCATAGATTGGGAAAAGGAGGTAAATTGTGGCAGTACCTACTGCTACTACCAAACTGGCATCAGTTGTTCACTCTGGACCTGACCATGTAACTGTGTGTATCTTTGTCCATTGCAGGCAGAGAAGGCAAATGACAGGGTCTTCAGCTCATCTCTTCTCCTGGTAACATAACCTGATGCATCAATGGTGCAGACAGCTTAATTGATAGGATGTCTGGTTGGACTGTACACGATAGCGCTTGGGCCTCGAACCGTTCGGAATGTCGACGAATGTACTAGGTAGATCACGATGAGATCAGGATTGACCTGATCCAGCAATTTTGGGCGTTGTGTGTGTGTGTTGTCTGAATGATTTTGGCAGACAATGTGTAATTGAGCTATTGTTCTATGACACAGTTGTTAGGATTTGAAAACCCTGCAGTCTCTGTAATGGTTTGGAAATCTGGGAAACTTTGCTGTTGTCTGGAGCATACGTCAATGGATGGCCCCAAGGTTTCATGCAAACATGAACGAAGTCGACATACATTTTCTGTTCTCTGAAACTTGTAGATTCGTTTATATGATTAAGTTCTGATCATAGGGTTAATCTGGAACCAATGTTCAGAAAAGTAGCTCCACATGAAAAATAATTACTACACAAATTCGTTCCAAGCTGGAGGTGCAGGCGAGATCCTAGTTGCGTTTGTATAAATTTATGTTCCAGTAACCAGGCTTTCGTCCAAAGAGCTTTAGAATCAAGTTTCAATGCTCTACAAGTATCATCAGTTAAGTAATATTTCAACAAAAAGAAGAATGAGAGTACAACCGGCTCTGCAGACATTAGCTTCTCGAATACCACATGGAAGGTATCTGAGGCGCCTCTCATGGTCACAAAACGGGACATACATCAGCTTCTGAATACCAGGTCGAAGTGATTCGATCTACTTCCTCTCGGTCCAACGCTCTTCTCTTCAGTTGCCGAGATACATCTCCGAAGCTGGTTCATAAGATGCTCCTTCGTGAATTGCAATTGCGTTGCGAGAATAACAATGAAACAAAACCGTGAACAAAGTGTTATCTCCAACATATCTCCTTCAAGAGATGTTGAGTATTCTAGTGTAGCAGAAAGCCAGCACCATTCTTTTCTTTTGGGTATTACCAGAACTGGTACGATGCATGAAGAACCCAACATTCTCAGGTAGCTGCTCTGCACATAATAACCAAGTTGGAATGTGAGATCAACATCATAAATTTATCTCTTAACAAAAGTGAAGCAAACGAAATCCCTTTTATACAAACAGTAATTTCATCGGGAGAAATAATGGACGGTGGTTCTTGCAAGCAGAAAGAATAGTGTGCCAGGCCACCAAGTCACAATGCACAATCCAAAATTCTAGTGATCCGTTTATGCTACTGCCACATTGGCAGTTGAAGTGTGAACAACAGCTAATTCACATGAAAAGTGATTCATGAATGTCAGAAATTGCACATGAACAATCATTAATTTAAGAAGACACTATTTAGTCTAAGTGGACCCAATATAACGTCGTACCAGCCATTTCGTGTTACATAAGTAAATTAGATGATGTGATCATATTGCAAGAAACTACTACTGCTCCTTTAGCTGCTTTTGCAGTTTAAAAGACTACATGTACCATAAAGTGTACAGGTTCTAATATCCTATAGCCTAGCACCTATTGTAATGGATATTCAGATTTTATTTAAATGCGAGAATCTGCAGCAGTTCTCCTGGTGGCAGCTCTCAACAGCACACAGGTATATTCCCTGGTGTTCTGTTAGGATCCTTGTTGATAACAAAGTTCCCTGGAATTTCTACAAAGAGGTGTTTTGCAAGGATAAACTTGTTCCAACAGTTTTGATAGCACAAGGTTCAAGCTTGTCGAATATTCTGATGTTTTAATATGTAACAGGTTAAATATAAGCAAACAGTGCAAGTTCCACATGCAAGGATTTTATTACCTTTACAAGATGGTACCACTCTACAGAATCAGAGTCGTCATTTCCATATTCAGCAGCTGAGTTTCTAGGCAGGAATTCTTCATTAGGATAAGCATCTACAAATAACTGCAAGAGAAACAATGAAACAAACTTATCAGGAGGCCAGATGCCTAATACATATGCCACCATATCTTAACATCTCAATATATTATGCAAAACAGAGCTACTGCCTACTAACACAATCAAGTAATGTGAGATCGACAACATCATCAAATTTATCTTTTACAAAAGTGAAGCAACCAAAATCCTTTTTATACAAACAGCAATTTCATCGGGAGAAATAATGGACGGTGGTTCTTGCAAGCAGAAAGAATAGTGTGCCAGGACATCAACTCAAAATGTACAAGCTAAAATTCGAATGGTCCGTTTATGCTACTGCCACATTGGCACTTGAAGTGTGAACAACAGCTAATTCACATGAAAAGTGATTTATGAATGACAGAAATTGCACATGAACAACCACTATTTAAGAAGACACTATTTAGTCTAAGTGGACCCAATATAACGTTGTACCAGCCAATTGGTGTTACATATGTAAATTAGATGATGTGATGATATTACAGGAAAATACTAATGCTCCTTTAGCTGCTTTTGGAGAACTGAGCGCTGGCTCAGTGGCTGGAGTTCAGGGTGCTGAACTCGCACCCGAGTTCGAGTCCTGCGCAAGGCGTGGACTCCTCAGGGGTGCTATTTGTGCTGAAAAAGCGCAGAGAGGTCTCATATCTATCTAACAATGTATAACCAAGGGAGGGATCATTCCCCCATTGGCCACATTTTTTAGCTGCTTTTGCAGTTTAAAAGACTACATGTACCATATAGTGTACAGATTCTAACACATCCTATAGCCTAGACGCCTATTGTAATGGATATTCAGATTTTATTTAAATGCGAGAATCTGCAGCAGTTCTCCTGGTGGCAGCTCTCAACAGCACACAGGTATATTCCCTGGTGTCTTGTTAGGATCCTTGTTGATAACAAAGTTCCGCGGAATTTCTACAAAGAGGTGTTTTGCAAGGATAAAGTTGTTCTGTAGGTTTTGGGGGAAATATTTCGGGATGGGCAGTCCCTTGGACCTGCACACCCTCATATATAGCTCAACTTAGGATTACATCCTAACTTGTATACTAGAATACTCTAGACTCTGCTAGGACGCTAACTCAGACTCCAACACTCCACTGGAATATTCCAGACTCTCCTAGGACACTGCTGCTATACTAACTCAGACTCCACTCCCCCTCAAGATGGGCATGGCTCAGTCACCATGACCATCTTGCTACAACTCCATGACACTACTACCACTACACTTCTAGCTTACAAGCATACAAAGGTACATGAGAGCATTTTACTCTAGCTCTTGCTCCATCGGTCTTTTACCATCTGCGGTCAAGCACCCATTAGACACTGACCATTCAAGCTCCACCACATGCCGCCTCAACATCACCATCACCATGCACAAACTTTGCATCAAGCTAGCCACCTCCAATCTTCGTTGTGTTGGTCCACCGTTGCCTCTCCAACCATGCGCCTTCTCACACCGGCGCCTACAATGGCGGCACCACACGCCTTCCATCACCAGCTTGAGCATTGACATTGCCTCTTCATCAACTCCGGTTCCCGCAGAACCACGGCTGCCTCACCTCAACAACAGCTCCTACAGAGCCACAGCCGCCTCACCTCACCGGTTAGTTATCCATAGTTTCACTCTCCTGACCTCCACATGACTTCCACCTCCCGAACACAGTCACAACCTTGACCTCTACCTCCTCTCCATCAACCCTCCGGCCAACTTGCCTCAACCATCTTCGCGGCGGTCACCACGGCCTCTACCATCTCTTTCTTGAACCCTTGGACAACTTCACAGCACCATGGCTTCACCAACACAACATACAACTCCCATCATTCTTTGTCTGAGGGCTCACCTTGTCCTCAAACATCAGTAGTCTGTGTAACCATAATCTCCATGATAGTCATAAACAACAAAAGTCTCTGTTAAATCCTCCTCCTTGTTGCAAGCACTGAAAAGCAACATCGCCAGAACACCAGCAGGGAGCGGCTTCTTTCTTACACTTCCTCTGGATCATTCCACAAGCCTCGAGCAGATGCGCATGCAACACTCTCCTTTCTTTACTCAGAAGGCCATCTGTACTTCTCTCCACTCCAGGACGTAGTTGTTGAGCTCCCTTCTATCAGCTCCAACCCAACAGCAGCAAAGCAGACTCTAGCTCCTCAATCTCTTCTTCCCTGCAGCAGCATCCGCTTCATCTCCAGTCCAGGCTAGAAGAAGCAACGCCCTCTTCTCTCTACTCCATTTATACACCAGGACACCACCACGCAACACCAATGTAACTAGCTTCCTGAGCAGCAACCAGTGCAGAGCAGCAACCAAGCATCGCATGATGCACCCTGAAACATGAGGTGGTGGCCTCCCGCCGCCTAGGTGACTACAATGTGCCTGGTGTTGTTGATGACAAGAGCCGGAGTGGGTGCTGCAATGGTGGAACGGTTGTGGATATGGTTAGGAGGAGGATCCAATCTCTGATACCATGTAGGTTTTGGGGGGAAAATTTCTGGATGGCCAGTCCCTTGGATCTGCACATCCTCATATATATAGCTCAACTTAGGATTACATCCTAACTTGTACACTAGAATACTCTAGACTCTGCTAGGACGCTAACTCAGACTCCAACACTCCACTGGAATATTCCAGACTCTCCAAGGACACTACTGCTATACTAACTCAGACTCCAACAGTTTTGATAGCACAAGGTTGAAGCTTGTCGAATATTTTGATGTTTTAATATGTAACAGGTTAAATATGAGCAAACAGTGCAAGTTCCACATGCAAGGATTTTACTACCTTTACAAGATGGTACCATTCTACAGAATCAGAGTCGTCATTTCCATATTCAGCAGCTGAGTTTCTAGGCAGGAATTCTTCGTTAGGATAAGCATCTACAAGTAACTGCAAGAGAAACAATGAAGCAAACTTATCAGCAGACCAGATGCCTGATGCATATGCCACCATGTCTTAACATCTCAATATATTATGCAGAACAGACCTACTGCCTACTAACACAATCAAGTAAATTGCTCCCAAACACAATGAAGCTTACAAGAGTGAACATAATACACACCAGTGACCAGTGCTAGATATACAAGTTACTCTTTCCTAAATGCGGAAATATCGCAATAAACCATGTGATAACAGTTCTAAAATTTCCCATACTTTGACAGAATTTGACCAAAAAAACTGTGGGACCTTCAATAAGTTGTTTACTTACCTACTTTCTAATGTAGATGCAGGTACAACATTGAGAATACAAAATGCAACATCATAGAATGCATACTTTTTTTGTTGATTCCAGTATATTTCTGTGGTCAATATATTCATCAGGCATGGGGCATGACAGAATAGTACCGGATGTTCCCTAGTGCTGGAAGACTTGAAAGCAGATGTTTGTGATGGAACAGTGTAAATGTTTTTTTTACGGTTAATGCAGTCCATGTATCAAAGAAATAGACCTGTGTGATGTCCTGAACATAAACGCAGTTCCAGATTAGCACTGGCTTCACATCCTCATTGTCTTTGCTGGTTGTCTCCAAATGGTCTTCTGAACCATTTCAAGCCTGGGAACTGAAATGAACATCTGTTGCTTTGTTTATGCAGAGCTTTCCCGTAGAGGTGTCACCACAGGGGATAGATGTGCTATAAACCTGCGAGTGAGATTGGCTTGTGCGGGAAGTTGCAAAGGTTAATGATGGATTGATACATTGCTGCTCAAGTGAAGCATACTGCTAAATGATAGATTGATAAATAACTTATATTCCAGGAGGGCATATTGCTACATTGCTGCTCAACTGAAGCACCCGGACAACTGCAACCTGCTGCTCATTTAGTTCTGAAATGGAGAAAACATGTGATAATCAAAGAGAGAGAAAATCAGCTATGCGAATCGCAGTCGGCTGCTACAGTAAGTCGGTTATGCATATTCTGTCTCACAGACTTTCTAATTATGCATATTCCCCTAGCAACTTTCCATGGTGAGTTTGAGTCTGAAGCATAAGATGGTAAATCCAAGGAAGGAATTCTGTATGTTGTATCAAGTATCAACTGCTGGCACATAATATCCTGACCAGATGCTAGCCTGGTACCTATATAGCGATGTTTTTCCTGATCAAGAGATTGTCGATCATTTGATGTTGCTCACAAAGAAAGAGTCACAAAAATTAGACTACTGCAATAGACGACTAAAGCATGTCACATCTCACGTGTGGAATTGAAGAAAAAAAAACGAAAACAATCCCTCTTCTGCTAATTCTGGTGATTGATCTAAAGAGTTGAAATCTATATCCAGGGTCATCATCATGCTTATCCTAAGCAAGCAAGCAAGCTCCCCTCGCTTCTGCTTCAAAACCAGGCTCTTCCTCAATACTTCATGGAGCAAAGGCTTTAGACAAATTCTCTTGCCTCGCCTCGGTACAATTTTATGTCTTCTTGGAATCGATATAAGTGATTTTTCTTATTCTCTCCTTTATATCTCTGAATAATTAAGTGAGCTTTCTACATCTTATGTTGATTTGTTAACACATTTATTGAGCAAGACAGTAAAATCAATTGATAAAAATATATATGTTGATAGATCGAGCTCAATCACCGATGGGTCGCCTGAGGAACAAGGTCAAGATGGATGAGAAGGTGGGTGAATTTTCTGGAATCCTCGTACTCTCTCTACCATTGCTTCAGCACAGGTATATACAGGTTACTATTTACAATTTACCCCCTCTACAACACACACGTTACAACTTAGGACTCCCAACACTCCCCCTCAAGATGGGGCAAATATATCTATAAGCCCCATCTTGTTACATAGCTTTTCAAACACTAAAACACTAACACCTTTAGTTAATACATCAGCAAGCTGATCTACCGTGTTGACAAACCCAACTTGAAGTGTTCCCTCGTCTAGTTTTTCTTTGATAAAGTGTCTATCAATTCCAACATGTTTTGTTCTGTCATGGTGAACCGGATTATTTATCAAGTTGATAGTGGCCTGATTATCACAGTATAGCTGGAGTGGTGTGTTACCACATAACCTGAGTTCAGCTAGTAAGAGTTTTAGCCACATCAACTCACACAAGCCCGAGGCCATTGCCCTAAACTCTGCTTCTGCAGTAGACCGTGCAACTACACTCTGCTTCTTACTCCGCCAGCTGACCAGATTTCCGCCTACAAACATACAATAGCCTGATGTGGACCTTCTATCGTCCAAACATCCTGCCCAATCAGCATCAGTGTAACCTTCTACCCTCAAATGTCCCTGATTTGAGAATAAGATGCCTTTACCTGGGCAACCCTTAAGATATCGCAGAATTCTATTCACAGCATTCAAATGACCAGACCTAGGATCATGCATGTATCTGCTTACTATGCTCACTGCATATGCTATATCTGGTCTTGTGTGTGATAAATATATTAGGCGCCCAACTAATCTTTGATATTCCCCTTTATCTACAGGATCACCAGAGTCTGCTATGATCCCATGGTTTTGTTCAATCGGTGTACTCGCTGGTCTACACTCAAGCATCCCAGTTTCAGAAAGTAAATCAAGAATATACTTGCGCTGCGATAGGTAAATACCTTGAGCACCGTAAGCAACTTCTATTCCAAGGAAATAATGTAGATATCCCAGATCTTTAACCTCGAATGATTTTGCCAGAGTCTTCTTTAGACACCTAATTTCTTCATCGTCGTTTCCTGTAATCACAATGTCATCAACATAGGTAGCAAGTATAGTAATCTTAGCATTACGGTGTCTAAAGAAAAGAGTGTGATCTGCATTGCTTTGTTGATATCCTAGGGAGCGAATCTCCTTGCGTAATCTCCCAAACCACGCTCTCGGTGACTGTTTGAGGCCATAAAGAGATTTTTTAAGCCTGCACACTTTGCCTTTAGTTTCATTACTATTAAATCCTGGGGGAATATCCATATAAACTTCTTCTTGCAGATCTCCATGAAGAAATGCATTTTTAACATCCAATTGGAATAGTTTCCATCCACAGTTTGCTGCTATTGATATCATTGTTCTAACAGTATTCATTTTTGCTACTGGGGCAAATGTTTCATCATAATCCACTCCATAAGTCTGGCTATATCCTTTCGCCACTAGTCTAGCTTTATATCTTTCTACCTTGCCTTCAGGTGTTTGCTTCACGGTGAACACCCACTTGCAACCCACAATTTTCTTTCCCACGGGAGCTGTGGTAAGAACCCATGTATTATTTTTATCAAGTGCTTCCATTTCTTCTAGCATTGCTTCTTTCCACCTAGGATCTTTCTTTGCTTCTTGCCAGTCACGTGGTATAGAAGTTGAATCTAGAGCAGCTATAAATGATCTATACTCCGAACCGACCAACGAGTATGAAACATGATTGGAGACAAGGTATTGGGATAGTCTTGAGGGCAATTTTCCAGCGGTATTCCGAGGTTGCTTTCTATTAGCAATAGGGACATCTAGGTCATCACATGGAGGAAAAAATGTACCTTCATGTGAAGTTGAATCATGCAAATCGACTTGTACTTGGGATTCAGAATGTCCCAAAGGTGGGATTTGTTCTCCTTGAGCTTGTTTCTCTCCAGTCTGGTGCCTTCGTGTATATACCTGTAAATTATGCTCTTCATTTGGTTTAGACCACCGTAGACCTTGTGGCTCCCCCTCTCGTTGTACTTGCTCGTTTTCTGCTGTGTTCATGTCTTCACTCGGTATGACTCCAATGATAACCTCAGGAGATTCATGCTTGTCTTTCTCCTCCTTGTTTTCCCCTGTCTCACAGTCTGAATCTGAAATATCATTAGCAAATAGATCAAGGAATACATCACTCAAATCAGTTGCTTCCCCATAAAATGGTTCATGTTCTCTAAATACCACATCCATACTCACAAACATCCTCCTTGCAGATGGACACCAACATTTATATCCCTTCTGCTTACCAGAATACCCCACAAATATACACTTTAATGCCTTTGCATCTAGTTTACCAACTGAAGATCTATTGTCCTTTACAAAACATGTACATCCAAATACCTTTGGGGGAACCACATATGTAGTTTTCCCTGTTAGACACTCAATTGGTGTCTTGTATCCAAGTACTCTTGAAGGCATCCTGTTCATCAAATAAGCTGCGGTCATCACCGCTTCACTCCACAAAAATTTAGGCACATTCATGGCAAACATTATGCACCGTGCAATTTCAAGAATATGTCTATTTTTCCTCTCTGCCAGGCCATTTTGTTCAGAAGTACCAGGGCAGGTGGTTTGATGTATGATTCCATAATTTGATAAATAATCATCAAATTCATTATTCACATACTCGGTACCATTGTCAGTACGAAGTATCTTAACACATGCATTGTACTGAGTCTTAATCAAATTATGGAAATCTTTAAAACATTGGAACACGTCGCTCTTATTTCGCAGGACATAAACCCAAGTAGTTCTAGTGCAACAGTCAATAAATGTGACAAAGTAGCGGTATCCATTTAGAGATGTCACTCCACTAGGACCCCACACATCTGAATGGATAGTTTGGAGTGGAACATTACTCCTATTATCCGATGACAAATAAGAGCTTCTAGTTTGCTTTCCAAACTGGCATGCATCACATACTAATTTCACCTTGCTAACCTTACGGTACAGACTAGGGTATAAACGACCCAATACAGCAAAAGATAGATGTCCCAACCGACGGTGTTGAAGTAGAAGTTCTTCTAGTGGCGATGTAGACACTGCAGCAGCAACTCCATGGGGGATATTGCAGTCTAAGTAATACAATCCATCATGCATGCTCCCCATCCCAATCCTTCTTCCAGTCCCAAGTTCCTGGAATATGCACCACGTAGGGAAAAATATAGCAGCACAATTTAGTTCCTTGGTGATGCAACTTATTGACAAAAGGTTAATTGGAAATGCAGGAACATGCAACACAGAAGAAAGGGACATATGTGGGCCGCAATGAACCGTTCCGGACCCAACAGCCACTTGAGTAGAACCATCAGCCAATTTTACATTCCCCCCTTTTAGATCAGGAACATAGTTATGAAGCTCACTATTAGAGCCAGTCATATGTCGAGAAGCACCAGAATCAATTAACCATTGTGCACATGTTGAAAGATCATCACCACACGCTGCAGTATAAGAGAAGTTACCAGAGAAATTTGCTGATGATGATGCTCCATGTGCTTCTGAAGATTGTCCAACATCAAGGCTCAAATTCTTGAATTGACGCCACCTTTCTAACTCATCAGCAGTCAACTCAACAATAGTGCATGTGTTCGCCCTTCCCGGTGGATGCACACCTCTTCCACGACCACCACCACGGGCATCAAAAGATCGCCCGCGGCCTCTACCACGCCAGTCTTGGCCTCTGCCACGGCCTGCCCCTGCCCCAATCAACAGGGGGCATGCTGCCTTTAGGTGTCCTGGGTTGCCACACTCGAAGCACTTCCTTTCCTGAAAACTTGTTGCAGTCCTTTGATAATTTTCACCGCCTGCAGCGAGAAAGGCTGAGCGTTTTTGCACCATGCTCTGTTCGACAGAATCTACTGTCTCGAGTTTCAGTCGTGTTTCCTCGCTCATTATTGCCGAAATTGCCTGCTCTAGGCTTGGCAATTTTCCATTGCCATTGCCATATAGTGCAGCCCTGCGGTTTTCAAACCTACGATGAAGGCCATTTAAAAAATCCCTAACACGCCTTCTTTCAGTCCACTTGTTAAATTTTTCAATGCATTTTCCGCACTCCAGTTCAACCGGGTCAAAGTAATCAAGATCGCTCCATAACCTCTTTAACTCCGACACATACTCAACTACAGACTTCTCAGCTTGTCGTAACTCCTGTACCTCCCTCTGGATTCTACATGCCAACATCTCGTTTCCAACTCCAGAATAAGTGCCCTTTAGAAGGCGCCAAATTTCAGACGCCTCCTTAATCCTTTCAACCTGTTTAGCAATTTGGGGAGAAAGGGAACTCAACAGCCATGCTCTCACCAGAGCATTAGTCATCTTCCACTTCTGCCCCTCCTTGGAGCCTTCTTCTGCCGGTTTCTCAATTGTGCCCAGTATATAGCCTTCAAGTTTCCTAGACACTAAGATTGTCTCGGCGTGCTCAGCCCAGCTCGCATAGCTCTCGGATCCTTCAAGTTTCACAAGAGGCATCTGAAGTGGATGTACTTCTTCCTTGACCTCAACCTCGGGTCTTGATCCTCCTCCCAGTTTGCTAAGAGCATCAAACAGGGGTCTGTATTTTTCATCCATGGCTTGCAGTACCGCTGCAAGTTCACCGGCAGTGACCGTCGCAGGAGCATCATCCTTGTCGGCCATCTTTTGAAGCTTCCACAAAACAGCACACGAACTTCCCCTTGGAGCTTACCACCAGAAACTCGCTGGATGTGCGCTGCCAGCCGCGCCCTCCAAGGCTCTTTCCTGCAGTCGCCTCTCCTCCTCCAAGACCTAGCTGCACCTTGCTGCAGTGCACGCTCACTCCTAGCTAGCTGCACTGCCTCCACACTCCACCTCACGTCCTTGTTTTCTCCTGCCCACACACGAGCCGGCCGTGGGCAGCCGGCAGCCACCGATACCTTCGATTTCAATCAGCCACACACCACCAGCCTCCTGCACGTCCCCTTGTTCCCCCCTGATGTCTTGCGCTCTGCCTCAACCCCAAATCAGCACCTCCTCTTTCACGGGCAAACCCCCAAATCAGCACACACCATCTCCGCCACCACCCAGCGCCGCCAAATCACCGCCGACCGGAGCTCGGGACGGCTGGCCACCGCTGCTCTGATACCATGTTGATAGATCGAGCTCAATCACCGATGGGTCGCCTGAGGAACAAGGTCAAGATGGATGAGAAGGTGGGTGAATTTTCTGGAATCCTCGTACTCTCTCTACCATTGCTTCAGCACAGGTATATACAGGTTACTATTTACAATTTACCCCCTCTACAACACACACGTTACAACTTAGGACTCCCAACAATATAGATGAAGCAAGTAAGACACTGGAAGGATTTATTGTGTGAGTGGCTATATCAGGCAAACAAATAAACACAAGAACATGCCTAGCATAGAGCACAAATTTTATCATACCTTATCCATTAGAAGGGATGTGACAGGCATCGGCAACACCTGATTGAAAGAAGAGAAATCTTCACCCGAGGATAACTCTCAAAAGGACCATAAAACTTGATAGACAGGATGTTTGATCCAATATTTCTATTACGAAAAGGTGCGAGTCATTCTTGTAGAGAGTCCAAAACGGTTGGTGTAGCACATCATCATTCATGAGCAAATGATATAGGTTGCAGTCAGATATTGTTGAGACTTAAAAATCATGGGGATAGAATGGTGATACGTTTATATGATTTTTAAGTCTACTGACAGACATCCGCACAGGGCCCCCCTCCACGATCTTGAACTCCACACGGCTGCTGCCCCTGACCTGAAAAGAAGGTCCACGGCCTCGTCGGCGCAGTAGAGCACCATGGGACCCACCAGATCGACGGCGAAGCCGCTGGACGGCTCGGGAAAACCGTCCCCGATGTCTCAATCTCCGAGTGACGACGGTATCGGTTGAAGGTGTGGAGGAGTACTGGGGCGGGAGGAGGAAGGAGGGGACGAAAAGGAGCGGGATGGAGGAGAAGAGGGAGCCGTAGAAGGGATTGGGGTCGACATGGAGCACGGTCTTGCCGGCGGCGGCCAGGATGGCCTCCGGCCTCCGGGAGGCCTGTCAGTTACCTGATCAAGCACAACCACTACGCATCAGTCAACCGACGGCATCTCGAGCAGTAGCTTATATCTGCGTTAAAACGCCAAACCAGCACGCGCCATTTTCCCGCGCCCTTTCCAGATATTGTAAACGCGCGTGGCAAAACACGGTGCGCAGACACGCCTCCACCAGACGCTGCAGACTACAGCGCGCAAACACACGTACGCACACAAACACATACATCGCAAGATCTAAAAAATACACATAAATTAAACTGTGACGAACAAAAAATACACAGTGCGACGAACAGAAAATAAAACTAGAAACTAGAAAATAAAGTTACGATCTACGCTTCATCGTCATCCGAGGTGGTGTCCTCGGACTGCGTCTAGAGGTCGTCCCACCTTGGATCGTCGTCGTCGATGGTCTGCGGCCCAGCGAGCTGCGCGTTGATGAACGCTTTGCGCCGACGGCGATCTGCCCGGTAGGCCCGTCGCTCGGCCCTCCTCGACCGGTAGAACTCCAGCTTGGCCTGCACATCCTGCGGGAACTCGCGGCGCCACGCGGCCAAGACGCGCTCGTCGTGCTCGGCGATGAAGATGGCGGTCCTCCTATGTGACGAGCTGCGGCTATAGCGCGAGGAACTGCGCTTCCTCGAGGGACTCCGTCTCAGGGAAGTTCATTTGCCGGCGCGGGCGCCCGATGCGCCATGCCGCCGCGTCATACGTGCGGGCCGCCTCCTCCGGCGAGTTGTAGGTGCCGAGCGTGAGGCGGAAGCCGGCGGTGCAGATCTCGGCGTAGAAGAGCCTGTTCGGGCGCGGGCGCACGCCCTTGAAGCCGGAGGCACTGCGCCGGCGAGGCGGCGCTAGGCAGGGCAAGACGGTAGGCCGGGCAAGGCGGTGCGCGCGTGGAAGGGGGAGAGGGGAATGTTTCGGGCGCGCGCGTGGCAGTTAGGCGCGGGAGACGCGTGGCTTTTGTAGCGCGCGCTCTACGACGCGCGGGAGTTTTGCCGCCCAAACTAGCAACCGCAGCGCGCGCGCTTTTTTTCCGCGCCTGCTAGAGGAGGATATAGCGCCCGCGCGCGTCCAAAAAATCAATTATTTTAGCGCATCGCTAGTTTCCAGCGACTGCTGGAGATGCTCTAAAGAAGAGAAAGATCAGCTGTCCACGACGCTAGATGGTTTATTACCGCAACCAGTTAAAAGCTGGAGTGTTATTATCGAACATGTTTCAATTACAGTACTTATACTCGAACCGGACTATATGTATGGTCGGCTATGCCGTGAAGAGGAGTAAGAAAGATGAACTAAAACTAGAGTTACTTAGCAGTAGACTCTTCCTTCAACCTCTCCTTGATCCTAGCTCTCCGATTCCGATCCATATCACGCGTACCCACCTACCAATTCCCATGAGCAATAACTAAATCAAACCTAGACATTACAGTGGCATCAGAGCCCAACGATTCTCGGCATCCAACATAGGGAAATTCTAAACCGCGCAGCACAAACTTTAGATCCACTGCGGCGAGTCAGATCGGGAAGAGAGGGTGGTTGGGATCTCTCATAAAATCGCACCCTCCTCACCCTTTTCGCGGCAGCGGGGTTGGTTGATAGAGGCGTAGGCGGCGGTGACGTCCATCTTGATGGGTCAACGGCGACGGCTTGGCATCGGTGACACCATTCGAGCATAGATCGAGGGTCTAGTCACGGTTGCCGGAGAACAACTCTCTGGTGGTAAAATCCCGATGACAACCTCGGTTAGTATGCTTCCTGGTGGTGGGATCGCGAGACGGCAGTAGAAGGAATGGTGATGGCTCCGACAAGAGCATAGCCGACAGCGGCGGGAACATTCGACGCCCAATCCACAGTTGAGCGGCTTGAGGTTGAGATGACAGAGATTCGGGGCGAGTTGACGGAGCTCAAACTAGTGTCGGCTGGAATTGCAAACATTAAACAAAACATGCTGACCAGGATTGGGGTCGACATGGAGCACAGTCTTGCCGGCAGCGGCTAGGAGGGCCTCAACGAGGCCTGTTAGTTACCTGATCAAGCACAACCACTACACATCAGTCAACCGACGGCCATGATGGGAGCCGACTAAAGAAGAGAAGGATCAGTTGTCCATAACGCTAGATGGTTTATTACCGCAACCAGTTAAAAGTTGGAGTGTTATTATCGAACATGTTTCAGTTACAGTAATTATACTCGAACCGGACTATATGTATGGTTGGCTATGCCATGAAGAAGGAGTAGAAACATGAACTAAAACTAGAGTTTCTTAGCAGTAGACTCTTTCTTCAACCTCTCCTTGATTGTAGGTCTCCGATTCCGATCCATATCACGCGTACCACCTACAAATTCCCCTCGGGCGATAACTAAATTGAACCTAGAAGTTACAGTGGTATCGGAGCCCAACGATTCTCGGCATCCACCATAGTGAAATTCTAAATAGCGCAGCAGAAACTTCAGATCCACTGCGGACGAGTCAGCTCGGGAAGAGAGGCTGGTTGGGATCTCTCTTAAAATCCCACACTCCTCACCCTTTTCACGGCGGCAGGGGTTGGTTGACGGAGGCGTAGGCGGCGTTGACATCCATCTTGAAGCACGTGAACAAAAGCAATCGACACAGAAACACGTTCTAGAAGGAGAACCGACGGGAGGACGCATGAGGGCACGCTTTGACGCGTAGCCACGAGGGGCACCACGGGCACGATGCATCATCACCGTGACACCGTGCCCACATCAGCATGGACGTCACCTAGACAGGAGGTGAAGAGATCGCGCGGAGGGAGTCGAAATGAGACGCGTGGTTGGCCAGGAAAGATCACGGGACACCCAAAAATTGGAGTAAAAAGTAAATACTTAAGAGTAGTATCTGTGGTGCTTGACACTGAAACACAGAAAATTTCCAAGATACTTGAATGATGTAAATTTTCGTAAAAAAAATACGGATAAACCCTAAAGAATTCCAATCTCGTAAATTAACAACCAACTTCGAAAAAAAATCCTAAAACATTCCTTCGAATCTTCTTTGAATCAAAGGCGTCATCAAATTCCAGAATCAAATCATAGATTTTCTCCACACCGACGTGCGGGCCGGGAAACGTACAGAATCTTCCACCGGAACCGCATTGCAATCTTCCCAAATCACCCGATAAGACCCCAAATACGAGGACCATTCGCAATTTCCATATCTCGCCATACGAAATCACCTCTACTCTACCCCCGTCGTCTCGCGCGGGCGGCGGCGTGTGGCCGTTGACCCGATGACTGGCGGCGGAGGGATCGAGGGAGAATCCCCGCCGCGGCGGAAGCCCCTGACGGTGCTCCCTCTCATCGCTCTCATCTTCTACGACGTCTCTGGCGGCCCGTTCGGCATCGAGGATTCGGTCCGCGCGGGCGGCGGCGCGCTGCTCCCTATCCTCGGCTTCCTAATCCTCCCTGTCCTCTGGTCGCTCCCGGAGGCGCTCATCACGGCCGAGCTCGCCTCCGCCTTCCCCACCAACGCCGGCTACGTCGCCTGGGTCTCCGCCGCGTTCGGCCCCACGGCGGCCTTCCTCGTCGGCTTCTCCAAGTGGGCCTCCGGGACCCTCGACAACGCGCTCTACCCGGTGCTCTTCCTCGACTACCTCCGCTCCGGCGGCCTCGCCCTTCCCTCGCCGCTGCGTTCGCTCGCCGTGCTCGTGCTCACCGCCGGGCTCACCTACCTCAACTACCGCGGCCTCCACCTCGTCGGCCTCTCCGCGCTCTTCCTCACCGCCTTTTCCCTCTCCCCGTTCGTCGCGCTCACCGTCCTCGCCATCCCCAAGATCCGCCCTTCCCGCTGGCTCGCCGTCAATCCGAAGGCCATTGACCCGCGAGGGTTCTTCAACTCCATGTTCTGGAACCTCAACTACTGGGACAAGGCCAGCACGCTCGCCGGCGAGGTCGACGAGCCGAGGAAGACGTTCCCCAAGGCGGTGTTCGGTGCGGTGGGTTTAGTCGTCGGCGCGTACCTCATCCCGCTCCTGGCCGGCACCGGCGCGCTGCCGTCGGATACCGCGGCGGAGTGGACGGACGGGTTCTTCTCCCAGGTTGGGCAGAGGATCGGCGGCCCCTGGCTGCGCGTCTGGATCCAGGCCGCGGCGGCCATGTCCAACATGGGCCTCTTCGAGGCCGAGATGAGCAGCGACTCTTTCCAACTCCTCGGCATGGCTGAGATGGGCATGATTCCGGCCATCTTCGCTCGCAGGTGAACTCGAAATCTGAATCTCGAATTTCTGATATTCGATCGCAAAACAGAAATCTTAATCTTGCTCTCAAATTGCATGCAGATCGCGTCACGGGACTCCGACGTTCAGCATCCTGTGCTCAGCGGCGGGGGTGTTGGTCCTCTCCTTCATGAGCTTCCAGGAGATCATCGAGTTCCTCAACTTCCTCTACGGTCTGGGCATGCTGGCCGTGTTCGCAGCCTTCGTGAAGCTGCGGTTCAAGGACCCGGACCTGCCCCGCCCCTACCGGATCCCGCTCGGCTCCAAGGGTGCCGCCGCCATGTGCGTCCCGCCCGTGTTTCTCATCGCCACCGTCATGTGCCTGGCATCGGCCAGGACCTTCGTCGTCAGCGGCGCCGTGGCCGCCGCCGGGGTCGCCATGTACTTCGGCGTCGAGCACCTCAAGGGGACCGGCTGGGTCCAGTTCCTGACGCCCGTGCCGTCCGACAGCTTCCACGGATCGTCATCGTCGGCGCCAGACGCCGACGCCGATGTCGAGGACGTCCGCGCCGTCCTCCTCACCACCGACAATGTTCCCGCCGGCGAGATGAAGGTTCCCATCAGCAAGGCCGAGTAGCGCGCGTGCGGGGAGAGTAGCCGTCGGAATTTGTATCTGCACATACTTACGTACTACGTACACTTGTTGTACAGTAGGTAGAGTAAATATGTTTCGTCATACACCAATTCATACTGTTAGATGAGCTTGTGAATTTCCGATGATTACTGTTAGATGCTGCTGAAGTCTGGAAACTCTTGACTTTTCATGAGTGATAGTAGTAGCTTCGTTCTTTTTATCAGTGTAAGGTTTTGAGGTATGGATGGAGGCAGAGCAGTAGTGGTTGATTGGTTGAACTGAATTTGTGCTTCCTCAGCGAAATGCTCTGCAGTCGGCTTCCAAAAGTGAAGTACAGTACATATATACTCTGCAACACTGACCTGCTGCTTCAGAGCCAGCTCGTTTTGCTTAAACAAGTTACGTAGTTTACCAGATTTCAGGGTTTTGGGCTTTTGGCGAAAATCTGGAGGATGAGAACATCCTTTTATTTTCTTCCTAGTACACTAGTACTAATGGAAATGAAAGGATTATGTAAACGGTGATGCGATGCACTGACCACCAAGTCAGCCATTTGTTGCTGAAGTCTGAAGTCTCTCTGGACTTCTTCAAGAGTGATCAGCTACTCCAGTTTGTAGTGGCTTGGGATCCTCGGCGAAACGCAGAAAGACTCTCCTGGAAGTCAGCTTCCATTCAGAAGTAAAGTACAGCGGTATAACATGGAACACTCAAACTGTCCTGTACTTGTCGGGCTGGCTGGATTTAGTTCTTCTACACGGAATTTGCCAAATTTTATTTGTGTACTTGTGAATTGAGCTCGAGTTAGTTCTAATCCATGTTTAGCATCAAAATTGCGCTGACTCAGATGCCACGTGGAGACGTGTCCCACTTGCAGGAGTGAAGATGGAGCGTTACTCTGTTACCGTTAGTTAACCTTCCATTGTAAATATGTCACTGCATCTTCTTCTGTTACCGTTAGTTAACCTTCCATTGTAAATATGTCACTGCACCTTCTGATCCATTAATCACCACCTCCATCGCCTCCGCCTCTGTCTAGTCCTTCCTTTTTTTCCTCTCCCGAATAGAACTCTCTGGGCAAAAAGGATCTGTAACATCGTGGGGTGTTACGCATAATAATCTGATGGGGAGGGGGGTAAGTGCAAATATCTGGCAGTGGAAAAAAGTTTTAGATGTGGGAGGGTGTTGCAGCAAGATTTTAGTCCACGTGGCGTTCGAATCAGCGTAATTTCGATACCAAACATGAATTAAGACTAAATCGAACCAATTCATAAGTACACGGACAAATTCAGCAAATTAGTACAAAATCGAGTCAACCTGATAAGTGTACGGATTGTTAGTGTATTTAACTCCAGCAGATATGTTCGCGTGATGCGAGACATGGGCAGCTCACTGGATGGATGGAGATATATAAACTGCACACGTGACTCGTGCGGATCACAGAGGATTCCACTGCCAACTGGATCATGTGGGCAGAATCGTATACATGCCTGTCGCGATCGGCTTCCTCGAGGGGCTGAAGAGAATCATGCTAGGTGTCACGTTGTGTCTTTCTTCTTCCGCTGGATATTTGGCAGAGATGTAGCCACGTGTATATCTCCGGTCGGTTGCGATATTTAGAGATCAATGTGCTGTTCCAGCACAAGTCGCGTTTCATCAGCAAAGTGTCAGGAATATTTGTGCTGCAGTCAATTATTCCACTTGCTTGCAGTACATTTATACGCTGCGGCTGTCCCGCAAAAAGAACACTCATTTCTCCGCAAGACACAATTGCAGCGAACCAAGATGGCTATTTTCAGTTTTCAGAGTCAACTTATGTTGCTTAAAGACTGCTAACACAAAAAAAAAACTATTCCCTCATCCGGAATTAACCGAATCACATTATCTAGATTTACATGTATTTAGACATGTTTTAGTACATAGATACATACGAATCTAAACAAATGCAAGTCAGTTAATTTCAGATAGAGTGGATAATATGCTGCTAGAATTGCCCGTGTCATTCTGTCTCTCACTAAGATCAGACAAGGGATGGACAGGGCCGAAATGGAAACGGTGTGAAAACAGAACTTCAAAGTGGAAACAGAAGTAACAGGCTTGTTTGGTAGGCAGCCCGACTTCTATGTTATGGTCCGCACTTTTTTAAAAACATTTCCGAGTGAGACCCCAAAGGAACGCTTGAATTAGCAGTTTTTTTGGGACAGTCCGTAGCGAGATGCTCGTACTGACCTGCACATGTGATTTACTTTCTCTCTCCTCCATTAAACTGTTTCTTGCCCAAACCTCCTATAATAATCTCTACATGAATATGTGTGTCGATGATGGGGTTCCATTCCGACAATAGGCACCGAGTTATGTTAACCATATCTTCTAAGATCTAGGTTCTTGTTTGGAGCTTTTCTGGACATATTTCTTTAGATTCATCACATACGACGAACCGTTTGAATTTTCCTTTCAAAGGTTGCTTGAACTCGCTGTTCCGCACAACTCTCATGTTGTAAGTTCTTCGATTCGGTGGATGTAGAAGAATATGATCCTAGATAAATTATTCAAAAGGAGGCGAAGGCACTCCGGGGACAGGAGGTCCGCGGCGGCGAGCTGGGCCAGAACCGTGCAGGCCTGGCCTTGGAGACATTGTTGAGGATGCCAAGCGGCATCACGTCACGACCACCGTTACCTTTTGGCGATGTCGATGTCGAAGGAGGTGACCCCTTCCATCTTGGCGATGTGCTTCTTCATGCAGCCCTTGCAGTGCAGCAACACCCGCAGAACAATGACCTATGCACACGAGCAGTTCATTAAGTTAGTTGGTGTATCACAGACTAGTGTGATCTCCGACGAAGAAGTAGAGGACGTTCCTGAAGAAGACGACTCCGCCAACTGCATCAAAGACTATTTCTCCTCAAGAAGTGCACGGACGAGGCCAGCATGTTTGCATCCTTAGTAGGGAACACGTCGATGAAGAACGGCGGTGGTAGCAGAGGGAGCACCAACACGTTGATACCGAGATCGTCGGACTGCATCCTTAAGGAGTTAATGAGGAACCTCTAGGACGTCGCCACATCAATGCCGCCATGGATAGTCACGGCGTTTGCATCTTGGTGTCAGCATCGAGAATGGATAGCCGCGACAACATTGAGAATCATCCCCCTTATGTGATAATCATAAACCTAATGATCTAGATCAAAAGTGGTGGACCTCGATGACCTACCACAAGTGATCTCAAGGATGACCACCGAGCTGTAACGTCTTATTCGATGCTCTCACTGGTGCTTTTGTACTTATAGTGTACCACATAGTGTCGACAGGCTTTGTTTGGTGCGACTTCTGGCCGTTGGTGAGGATCCTCGAGAGCCCAAAATTATCGAGTTTGGGGATGAAGGATTCATCAAGCATAATGTTGGTTGGTATGATGTCCATGTGGACAACATGGAGCTTTGTATTTTTGTGAAGTTATTGAAACAACCGAGCATTTTATTGTACCTGACATTGTCAAAAGTAAGGAGAAGTAAAGTTCTAGTTTGCTACCATGAAATGCCGTTTTTCTGGTAGTGCTAAAAAATAAATAAACTAAAGATCTTATTTCCTACACTAGGACATGTCCATGTGAATATATCTATTCGACCATTCGTAATTAAATATTCCATATCAGTGCACATGAGTCGTTGATCCTTTGTCCTCTTCTCTCTCTCATTTTGAGGCAAAAGCAAGCATATGACATATATATTATTGCCCCAATCATTATTATAGTGGAACTTAGCACAACTATTAGATAAAGGTAAATAGAGTGTTGATTAGTGCTAAACATTGTAATTGAATATTCAGATTGTAAAGCTAGCATCTCCTAAAATACATATGAAAACCCATATGAACGAGTACGTGGAATGAGCGGAATGAATAGTGGAATATATCAAGAAGAGGGACTTCCTGAAAAATTTATATTGATCATAAAATTCATGGTGTTTACGACCGTATTAATAGCAATCAAAATAATATTGGTCTCTATTGAAGCGATTAAATATATTATCCTCACACTTGTAAGGGACACCGTGCTAATGACAAAAAATTATAGAAAACGACCATTTTCTATATGATTGTTATTAGTTTTGCCAATAATAGAGTACCAATGTTGATGATGGGCTGTTAGTGGAAAATTCTATTTTAGAGGCGTAAATGGGTACATACTAGTCTGCCACGGAAAATCATCTTCGGTATTGCGGAAAAGGGTGTCGAGGCTGCCTTGCTCCATCATTTAATTCCTTTTCAAATTAAGAATTGACACAAAGTAAGTTCTTTAGATATGCAACAGGGGAGAGAACATATATGACAAGCAAGCAAGCAACAAAAATAATTGAGAGTAAAAGATAGAAATAACCCAGAGTAGACACAAAGATGTTTTTCCGAAGTTTCTTCCTTTTGAGGGGAAGTACGTATCCGTTGGAGGGGTGGACGGTATTAAGACCACCAGCACGATAGAAGGCCTCACCGTATTCTCCCATACACCCGCCGCAAGGCAAGCAGACGATCCACTATACGGTGGCCTTGAAGGCGACAACCGAAACCTTTACAAACTTGTTGAGTAGAACTCCACAACACTTGGAGCCTCCCAACATGACCCCGAAGCTTTACCACGAATGCCCGAGCTCTGAGACCGACCTCTTCTGTCTAGGGTTCAATGAGCCCAAGAGTAACAAGATCCACAAAGAAAAACAAGGGGGAATAAACTTTACTTTGGTGAAACCCTAGATCTAGGCCTCCTCCACCAAATCCCAAAGTATCAAGGAGATTGGAGAACTATGGGGGAGAACTAGGAAAAAATCAGCTCAAGAACAATGGAGGAGAGAGATAAAAGAGACACCTTTCCCATTGAAGAAGAAGCACCCTTTTATACGCCGAAATGGAATCTTCCCATTGGTTGTCGTAACAACCGGTACTACCGGACCTGTACACGGTAGTACCGGAAAACACCGATACTACCAGATAGGTACCGCGGGGTGGTACCAGGCGTGTCTTCTCGTGGTGAAACCACCTCAGATGCCACCGGTAGTACTGCAGCACGAAGCGGTACTGCTGTGCATCGGTAGTGCCGGAGGTGGAACAGTACTACTGCAAGCTGCGGTAGTGCCGGATGGTGGTACCGGACAAGCCTAGAGAGGTACCTCAGCTCGCAGCTACGTTGATATGCATCCGGTACCCCCAGGCAATACTACCAGTTCCAAGCGGTAGTACCAGACAAAAAGTCCGGTACTACTGGTCGGGATTGACAGCGCATGCAACAACCAACATGGGACATAATTCACACTTACTTCTCTACCATTGAGGGAAAGTTGGAAGGTCCAAATAAATGTAAAGTCGATTCCACCCAAACTATCCAACACGGACAATGTAACACCCTCGAATCGGCCCTATGCAAGTTTTAGCGCTTCCCGCCAAACCCGCATAGAAACGATTCAAGGACGCCCACCAAGCACTTTCGTGCGGGTGGAAAACGAAGTAATACCATTACACATTAGTCCACGATAGAAACCACAGAACATATATATACAACAACGACTCCATGAGTCAAGAATACAGATATACTATACAAAGATTCAAATCACCTTGAAAACGATAGAGCGTCCGACTACGGACAAGATGCAAATGGGGCTAAGAGCCCTGAAGAATAACCAATGGCGTCCATAACCCTGCCCAAGCCAAGCCGAAAGGGTAACCCTGCTAACGACGTCGAACTCGTACCTGCTAAACAAAAGGGGTGCTGACAAAGGGCGAAGGGAAAAAGAGAAGCGTCAGTACTGAGGCCAGTACACGGCGAGGCTAGAATTTGGCGGCTCTCGCCTACATAGGTATGGTGGACTAAAGCAGCAACGCAACATGCACTAAACAACCTATAGAGACTCGATTCATCTGTCGTCTATTAGAGAGGGATAAGAGAGACCTATTCGGATCCAACCTGATACTAACACCAATCATACCCATCCTGGTATTCCCCCTCGAGACCAAACGAGGAACTCAAACCAAGGAACTCACACAGTTGGCAGTTTTATTCATTCCATTATAGTTGCAGCACTTACTAGTCAGATATAGATATCATGAGTCATCCTGATAGCATAAGTAGTGGGCAGTTTTAGTTAACCATTCAGTGGTAATTGCAGTACTTACTAGTCAGATACAATTAGCATGTGACATCCCAAACCCAGCAGTTGTTGGCACTTTTATTTCATTCCATTAGAGTTGCGATACTTACTAGGCAGTTATAACATGACACGATACACCCCAGTTCCACCAGTTGTTGGCACTTTTATTATCCATTCCATTATAGTGAAGCTGATTACTAGTCACATATTAAGTCAAATTTATAGCACTACTTTAGTTATGCTTGTCTATGATCGAGATACTGTGCTCCAAGTCGTCCATAACCGCAGACATGGCTTTCAGAAAGATTTACCCTGCAGGGGTGCACAAATAGCAACACACACACAATCAACCTCAGAAAAACCAAATCAAAACCCAACGAGGCTTTCACGACAAAGCAATCACAGGATTCATAAAAAATTTCAGGGGGCCACCCTACTAAGCTACCCGCGACGAAGTTGGCCGGCTCTGAGACGGACCCAGGGTTTGTGACAATGGCTGTAAACGACCGGGAACCCGAAAGTGTGACTGGGCTTGTCGATACTGCGAAAACATTCCATGTTCCAAAACAGTACAGGTGCTCCACGCATAATCGTAAATAAAGCAGTAAAGCATGGCATAAGTACAGGGTAGTAATAAAGCCCCAAACTACTTTATGACCCCAAGAAATAAGAAATGAATCAAGCTCTGGCTAAGGGGGATCCATAGGGTCTCCCAAATATGGATAGTGCGAATAATCAAGAAACAGGTATCAAGTACTCGGGGTCTTGATGTACCAAGAAGGAGGTCTTGATGTACGAGTCCGGTGTCGATCTTCGGGTACTGCGGGTCTTCGGTATTCTTTGGGTGGCATCTTACCATCTTCCCACAGTCACCATACCGTGTCTTCTCCTCAGCATCGCGCGTCCGGGGAACAAAAGAAATCGCTCCGGGGACACATCAGCTAGACAGAACCAGCGACATGGCCACCCGCGCTAACAGCAAACGTCAGAATCAACTTCATATGGCACTAAGCCAGCACCCAAACAGGAGGACAGAGGCGCGAGGATGGACCGTGACGTGCAGAGCTCGCGGAACGCAGAGACGACCTTGGGGTCAGAGAGGAGGCATAGGGTGGCGCTGCACTTGGGGTTGGGAAGAGGCCGAGGATGCGCTCAGGAGGTGGCCACGGACACGCACACGTCGCAGAGGCGCGCAACATGGAGGTTGCAGGGACGGCGCGAGGCACCGCGCGTCAGTCGGAGACGAGGGGCTGGCCCGGAAGCAGAGGAGAGGGCAGCCTGAGAAGAGGAGGCCGAGGCGAGGCAGAGGAGGACCTCGCGATGACGGGGTCCACAGAGGCGGTGGCGGAGAGGAGGTGCTGGTGATGGTGGAGCTCCGGGAGGACGAGCTCGGGCCGACGAGCTCTGCAGCGTGGAGGGATGGTGGTTGGGGATGCTGGCCGGAGGTGGTAGGGAGGCGAGGGCGAGAGGGCGGTACACAGAGAGGAGGGCGCCAGGCAGAGGCGAGGCGAGCGGGCGCTTGGCCGTGCAGAGCCAGAGCGGCGGGGCTTCTGCGACGTTGCTGCGGCTGGCGGAGGAGCTCGGAGCAGCGCCGAAGAAGAAGGGCCACGGGGAAGGGATGCCGGAAGCGGAGCCGAGGCAGGGCCGGCGAATGCGGGCGACTAGAGGAGGGCCCGGGCGGCGGCGGTTGGTGGCGAGCCCCTGACGGCAGCGACGGGGAGGTTGCGTGCGGGGAGAGAGAGGCGAGACATGAGGTGGGGCTGGGATCGCGGGGAGAGAGGCGTGCGGGACAGGGTGGTGTCGGTGGGAGTGGGACCCACGGGGTGGGGCCGGGGATTGCATCGAGAGGAGCGGGAGCGGTGGTCTCAAGGTTGTCGGTCGGGGTGGGTCTCGCGGCGCGATGTGGCGCGCGTGGTGGTGCACGCGTGGGGCCACGCGGTCGCGTGTGAGTGCGGCGCTGGGTGAGCGTGCAGGCGCGCCGGTGCGACTATTGTGTGGTGGCGGCAGGGTGTGGATTAGGGTTAGTTAGGGGTAGAGGCTGGGTTTGATCTAGGGTTTAGTCTAGATGGGCCAGGTCGTAGGTGGTCTGGTCGGTTGGGCCTCTGGCCTGATCGGCTGGACTGCCTCCCCGGACAAAATCTTTTGTTTTATTTAGTTTTTCTTTTAAGAGACTTCTGCAAATAGTTTCTAGGCAAATAAAAATATATCCGGAAGGACCGGGTTTTTTTCATTTGAAAATAAGAAGGAGATATTTAGAAAATAAAGATAGGCTTTTAGAAAATAGTTTTAGGCAAACAAATGCATGATGACATGACGATGCTCAAATGCAATGTGGCATGATGACATGAGCATGCGGTCATGATGATGCACTAAACAAAAACACAGCAATTTTCTAGTAGTGGTTTTACCGGGGTGCTACAATTCGACACCACTAACAATGGATCTCGCCCTCGAGATCCGCCTCATGGTACGGGGAAGAATGCCGACAATCTGAACCTTCTCGCTTCGTGTAGATCCTCGCGACACCACTAACAATGATTCTTACTCCATCTTCAAATCGGTGACACCACCAACAAGGATTGTTGCTCACATTCATCGAGAGAACTCTCCGGAGAACAAAGGACGAAGGTAAAGGCATCAAAAGATAAGGCCACCTCTAACTTTAGTGGAAGGAGTAATTGCAAATCCACCGATTCAATGTACAAGAGCGAATGTTAAGAGTAGTCGGATGGTGATCAGTCCATCGCGCACCCGAAGCATTACTCTGCACATGAATAGGAGAATTATGTAACCAACTCTCGGAATTCAGACTGAAGATCTCAACAAGCGGGGTTCTGAAACAAAGGAGTGATGCAGGCTCTTCGGATGTAGATGATGTCGTCGCGTTGGAAACCACCAGAAGATACAAAGAAAATGAAAAGACACAATGATTAGGTTTCGCGATGGTTCCATTGGCATGAACAACACATGCTCAAGGTATACTCCAACTTCACCAATGCTCATCCTTCTCATATGTCTATCAACGATATGGATATCCATCTAGGTGTAGATGCCGATAAAGAGTTCAAGGACCAAGAAGATTGGATGAAGGGTACAACAAGCGAGATGCAAACTGATGACTGTAACACCACCGTTAAAAAAAGGAAGGAAGTGAAACCCTAAAGGTACAATGGAATACCCAACAACGAGAAACCCTAGACTCGAAGAAAAAATAAGAGTAGATTCAAAACACGCAGAGGTAAGAGGAGAATAGCATAGGGGCAAGGAGTAAAAGCAGACCTAATTAGATCTATCCAACCGATTTTGCAAAAATAGTTTTGACACTCTACATCGGCCGTTAGCTAGGTTATCCTACAGGCTGGACCAGTGGGGTATTGTAACTGCTGAGCTCTGATACCACTCTATAACACCCTCGAATCGGCCCTATGCAAGTTTTAGCGCTTCCCGCCAAACCCGCATAGAAACGATTCAAGGACGCCCACCAGGCACTTTCGTGCGGGTGGAAAACGAAGTAATACCATTACACATTAGTCCACGCTGGAAACCACAGAACATATATATACAACAACGACTCCATGGGTCAAGAATACAGATATACTATACAAAGATTCAAATCACCTTGAAAACGATAGAGCGTCCGACTACGGACAAGATGCAAATGGGGCTAAGAGCCCTGAAGAATAACCAATGGCGTCCATAACCCTGCCCAGGCCAAGCCGGAAGGGTAACCCTACTAACGACGTCGAACTCGTACCTGCTAAACAAAAGGGGTGCCGACAAAGGGCGTAGGGAAAAAGAGGAGCATCAGTACTGAGGCCAGTACACGGCGAGGCTAGAATTCGTCGGCTCTCGCCTACATAGGTATGGTGGACTGAAGCAGCAGCGCAGCATGCACTAAACAACCTATAGAGACTCGATTCATCTGTCGGCTATTAGAGAGGGATAAGAGGGACCTATTTGGATCCAACCTGATACTAACACCAATCATACCCATCCTGGTATTCCCCCTCGAGACCAAACGAGGAACTCAAACCAAGGAACTCACACAGTTGGCAGTTTTATTCATTCCATTATAGTTGCAACACTTACTAGTCAGATATAGATATCATGAGTCATCCTGATAGCATAAGTAGTGGGCAGTTTTAGTTAACCATTTAGTGGTAGTTGCAGTACTTACTAGTCAGATACAATTAGCATGTGACATCCCAAACCCAGCAGTTGTTGGCACTTTTATTTCATTCCATTGGAGTTGCGATACTTACTAGGCAGTTATAACATGACACGATACACCCCAGTTCCACCAGTTGTTGGCACTTTTATTATCCATTCTATTATAGTGAAGCTGATTACTAGTCACATATTAAGTCAAATTTATAGCACTACTTTAGTTATGCTTGTCTATGATCGAGATACTGTGCTCCAAGTCGTCCATAACCACGGACACGGCTTTTATAAAGATTTACCCTGCAGGGGTGCACAAATAGCAACACACACACGATCAACCTCGGAAAAACCAAATCAAAACCCAACGAGGCTTTCACGACAAAGCAATCACAGGATTCATAAAACATTTCAGGGGGCCACCCACTAAGCTACCCGCGACGAAGTTGGCCGGCTCCGAGACGGACCCAGGGTTTGTGACAATGGCTGTAAATGACTAGGAACCCGAAAGTGTGACTGGGCTTGTCGATACCGCGAAAACGTTCCACGTTCCAAAACAGTACAGGTGCTCCACGCAGAATCGTAAATAAAGCAGTAAAGCATGGCATAAGTACAGGATAGTAATAAAGCCCCAAACTACTTTGTGGCCCCAAGAAATAAGAAATGAATCAAGCTCTGGCTAAGGGGGATCCATAGGGTCTCCCGAATGTGGATAGTGCGAATAATCAAGGAACATGTATCAAATATTCGGGGCCTACGGGACACAAGTGGACATGAAAAACCAAATAGCATATATTGCCCACTGGTGCCTCTTTTATTAGTTATCCCAGCAATTTAATAGTTGTATTTAAAGTCATGATCCTCTCCACCGTAAAGCATATGACAACATTCCAACAACACTGTGGTACTTCACGACACGGGATCGCACCTGAGCAAGCGACTACGACTCGCAAGGCCATATATCTACCAAACAATAGGTAATAGGAGGTGTCCAAGGCAATATAAAGGCTACAGGGAATATATCTGGTACGGAACACTAAAGCATAGCGACACGGATAGCAATAGATCAACAGGAGGAAATAAAGACTATAAATGCAAAATAGGTAGAACGGGGGAGAATGCTCGCCTGGGAAACACTGCCGAAGGTTCATATCTGAAGAACATGTCGATACTCGCATCCACTCAACGGCCTAATCCGTGAAGAACAAAACACTAAAAGAAACACCGGATGCACTATTTAATACTACGACAGAAGAATCGGGCATGATGCATGGTATGATGCATGACATGGCAAAGATGCGATGCAATTAGGCAATATTAAGCGGAACCGGGGTCCCGACAATTAATTAATGGTTCAAGTTATTTAGATACCCCGCAATTTAAATGTGGAATTAACAAGGCAAACCATGTAATCGGTTCGCTACACAAGTTTAAATGGAGCCATTATAAAACTAGAATAGCCCGCATATAGACTCCATATTTAATTTAGGTGAATCATCGAAATACCCTCAAGCACCCACAATATGTATGCAAACATGCTAAATTAATATGCAACAGTATATGTCATATATTATAAAAAATAGGGGTCTCGGAAAGGGGATCACATAGGGGACTCGACGATCTTGGGGTCGATGGGGTTCGGTCTTCGGAACCTGGGTTCAAGGGTCTTCTGGGTTCGATCTTCGGGTCCGACCATTGGATCCACGAAGGAGGTCATGGCGTTCCAGGATGGAGAACTTGGCATTCCGAGAGTCCGGATTCCGGGGTCTTGATGTACCAAGAAGGAGATCTTGATGTACCAGTCTGGTGTCGATCTTCGGGTACTGCGGGTCTTCGGTATTCTTTGGGTGGCATCTTACCATCTTTCCACGGTCACCATACCGTGTCTTCTCCTCAGCATCGCGCATCCAGGGAACAAAAGAAATCGCTCCGGGGACACATCAGCTAGACAGAACCAGCGACATGGCCACCCGCGCTAGCAGCAAACGTTAGAATCAACTTCATATGGCACCAAGCCAGCACCCAAACAGGAGGACAGAGGCGCGAGGATGGACCGTGACGTGCAGGGCTCGCGGAACACAGAGACGACCTTGGGGTCGGAGAGGAGGCATAGGGCGGCGCTGCACTTGGGGTTGGGAAGAGGCCGAGGATGCGCTCAGGAGGTGGCCACGGGCGCGCACACGTCGCAGAGGAGCACAACACGGAGGTTGCAGGGACGGCGCGGGGCACCGCACAGCGGTCAGAGACGAGAGGCTAGCCCGGAAGCAGAGGAGAGGGCGGCCTGAGAAGAGGAGGCCGAGGCGAGGAAGAGGAGGACCTCGCGACGGCGGGTCCATAGAGGCGGCGGTGGAGAGGAGGTGCTGGTGACGGCGGAGCTCCAGGAGGACGAGCTCGGGCCGACGAGCTCTGCAGCAGGGAGGGGATCGACGGTGATGGTGGTTGGGGATGCTGGCCGGAGGTGGTAGGGAGGCGAGGGCGAGAGGGCGGTACATAGAGAGGAGGGCGCGAGGCAGAGGCGAGGCGAGCGGGCGCTTAGCCGTGCAGAGCCAGAGCGGCGGGGCTTCTGCGAGGTTGCTGCGACCGGCGGAGGAGCTCGGGGCAACGCCAAAGAAGAAGGGCCACGGGGAAGGGATGCCGGAAGCGGAGCCGAGGCAGGGCCGGCGAATGCGGGCGACTAGAGGAGGGCCCGGGCGGCGGCGGTTGGTGGCGAGCCCCTGACGGCAGCGACGGGTAGGTTGCGTGCGGGGAGAGAGAGGCGAGATGCGAGGTAGGGCTGGGATCGCGGGGAGAGAGGCGTGCGGGACAGGGTGGTGTCGGTGGGAGTGGGACCCACGGGGTGGGGCCAGGGATTGCATCGAGAGGAGCGGGAGCGGTGGTCTCAAGATTGTCGGTCGGGGTGGGTCTCGCGGCGCGATGTGGCGCGCGTGGTGGTGCACGCGTGGGGCCACGCGGTCGCGTGCGAGTGCGGCGCTGGGTGAGCGTGCAGGCGCGCCGGTGCGACTGTTGTGTGGTGGCGGCAGGGTGTGGATTAGGGTTAGGTAGGGGTAGAGGCTGGGTTTGATCTAGGGTTTAGTCTAGATGGGTCGGGTCGTAGGTGGTCTGGTCGGTTGGGCCTTTAGCCTGATCAGCTGGACTGCCTCCCCGGACAAAATCTTTTGTTTTATTTAGTTTTTCTTTTAAGAGACTTCTGCAAATAGTTTCTAGGCAAATAAAAATATATCCGAAAGGACCGGGTTTTTTTTTTCATTTGAAAATAAGAAGGAGATATTTAGAAAACAAAGATAGGCTTTTAGAAAATAGTTTTAGGCAAACAAATGCATGATGACATGACGATGCTCAAATGCAATGTGGCATGATGACATGAGCATGCGGTCATGATGATGCACTAAACAAAAACACAATGATTTTCTAGTAGTGGTTTTACCGGGGTGCTACAGACAACCTCTTGATAGTACGGTTTTCCTATGACTCAAATAAATAGCCTAGGAAAATAATGTCTTTCTATTAACCTTTTTGAGGGGCATCGAATGACTTGCAACATAAAGAGCCTGTAAAGCACTTAGCAAACGATTATTCCAACATGTGTTTTATCATAAAACATCAAAACTACTTAGGGAGGAAAATGCCCTTTCACCTGTTATTTTCCCTTCTTACTACAAGGTGTCAAGCACCAACTGACGAGAGCCACAAGATTATGGTGCCTCAATCAGCTGATGTTTCCACCTCAGAGATGAACTCCTTGGATGACTCACCTGCAACCTTCTTCACCCCATGTGACGATTAATCCCTTAAATGAATCCTTTGTACAAGTTCTCAAATTATTCTTTCTCGAGTTTCCTTTTATTAGAAAAGTTCTCGCTAGTTTTGGCGAACTTGAGGGAAATTTCCGAGGGGCGTCAACGGTTCCTTTTTTGGCGAGGAAAAAATCATATAATTCATATAATTATTATATTCTTATTTGGTAAATTTTATATGAAACAAATACTGCCATACAACAAACAATAAAAATGATTTAAAAAGTTAAACATAATTTTTTTTGAAGGAGCTACATACATGTGGGGAAAATGACCTCTCCCCCCAGTGCCTACTCTGCTCCTCATCAATAACATCGATAATCATCCCCTTGTGTGATAATCATATACCCAATGATCTAGAATGTGGTGGACCTTGGTGACCTACCTCAAGTGATCTTGAGGATGACCACACCCAGCTATAAACATCAGATTCAATGCTTGCACCAGTTGTTTTGTACTAGTCAAAGTACCTCCCCCCATAGTGACGACGGATTTTGTTTGGTGCGAGTTCTAGCCATTGCCGAGGATCCTCAAAATCCCCAAATCTCCATGTTTGGGGATGACGGATTCCTCATGCATAATGTTTGCTGGGTTGATGTCTCTACAAACAACATGGAGCTCTGTATCTTCGTGAAGGTATTGTAGCACTGAACCTAGCATGAGCATTATATTGTACCTGATATTTTTCAGAGTAAGGAGAGTAAAGATCTAATTTGTTGCAATGAAATTCCTTTTTTAGGTAGTGCAAATAAATAAATAAACTAAAGATCTTATTTGCGTGACGCCAAGGACATCGTCCAGAAGTGCAATGCCTGCCAACGATTCACGGATAAGCCGCACGCACCAGGCGCAGAAGTCAGGCCAATACCTGTGGCTTGACCCTTTGTGCAATGGGGACTCGACATGGTCGACAAGATGTAGAAGCCATCACCCGGAGGATACGTCTACCTACTCGTCGCTGTCGACAAGTTCACCAAGTGGATTGAGGTCATGCTGGTGACTAACTAGACAGGCACCACCGCCGTCAAATTCTTCGAGTCCATCGTGAAGGGAATATGCCCGAGAGGCAATAATAAAGTGGTTATTATCTTATTCCTTGTTTATGATAAATGTTTATTTTGCATGCTATCATTGTATTAATTTGGAAACGTTAATACATGTGTGTTTAATAAACAAAAGGAAAGTTCCTAGTTATGCCTCTCTTATAAGCTAGCTCGTTGATTAACAAGATGATCAAGGTTTCCTGATCATGGACATTGGATGTTGTTAATAATGAGGTCACAACATTAGTAGAATGATGTGATGAACATTCATCCTAAGTATAGCATTATGATCAAAGTCATTGTGTTTATATTGCTATAACATCATACGAAGTAATCCTAGTCCTTATACCATGAGATCATGTCAATCACTAACACTAGAAGAGTATCTTGATAACATCAAACATCACACCGTGAAAGGGTGATTATAAAGGTGGGTTCAATGCTACGAAAGTGTTATGTAGAGGCTCATGTATCAAGAGTGGTATTTGTCCATCCCGATGACGGATAGATATACTCTAGGCCCTCTCAGTGATATCACATTGGTTAGCTTGCAAGCAAGTGATGAGATCACTAGAATGTTATATCACGGGAACAAGAAAAGAGTGCATGTCGGTAACGAGATCAAACTAGGTATGGGGATACCGATGATCGAATCTCGGACATGTAATATATCGCGAGACAAAGGGATTTAGTTACTAGCATTAAAGGTTCACACGATCACAAGATTCATCGTTGAATATGTGGGAGTCAGTACGGATCTCCAGGTCCCGTAGCTGATTATTGATCGGAGAGGGGTCTTGATCATGTCTGCATTATTCGCAAACCGTAGGGTGACACACTTAAGGGATACCGACACCATTTGGAGCAAATATGTTTCAGATAAAGATTTAAGAAAGCACTGAAATTATTTCAATAGACATCGAAACTGTTTCGGGGGAAATTGCTGAAATTGATTCTGCATGTAATATTGAAATGTTGCAGGGAGTTTTATGTGAATGTTTGTTAATTAAAGTAATTAACAAAATTCTGAATAAACCTAATAAAAGAGTTTTACTAAATGAGAGAGCATTAAATTTGGAGAAATTTAATGCATTTAAAGTGGAGACTTTAAAAGAGAATGTGAAGGGGAAAATTTATGTGGAGGGAGTTACCACCACATGAATGAGGAGGTGAAGGGTCACCCCTTGGGGATCCGGCCATGGGGAGGGGCACCCCCTCCTCCTATAAAGGGCCCCCCTCTCACACCTTCACACTCACACCTCCTCGTGAAGGATCTCTCTCCCCCTCTAGTATTTTCCCCATGGTCTCGGATTAACGAGATACATGTTCCTGGTAGCTTTATCTGGAAAAGAGTTGCTGCTTCCGCTACTTTGCTAGAGCGAGGGATAGAGGTTGTCGGGGTACCGGACGTGTGTGCGATCATGGATGCACAACTGCTTTGCGATGCTGGACTTGGCGGTGCTAAACTTGCTGGAGCTGGATCTGATGGACGTGCTGGAGCCGGACCTGCTGGACTTCATCACGATCTTGAGATCGGCAAGTATACGACTACATCATCCACGAGTTCCATCTTGTTAACAAAGCTTTGTTGTCTTCAAGGGTAAATTCTCTATGGATGTATATCCACCTGTTGCTTGTATCTAGTAGATAGATCTTGGCGTATAGTTCACATCGTAAGAATTTTTTGTTTTCTATGCTATGAACCCAACACATCGTCTTCAGGTTCGGGGTGCCACACAACATCATCATCGGTAACGGGATGAACTTCACCTCAAATGAGTTCTAAGATTTCCGTGAAAACATGGGATTCAACATCAGCTATGCCTCAGTGGTACATCCCCAGACCAACAGTCAAGTCGAGAAGGCCAACAGCCTCGTCTGCAACGACATCAAGAAAAGACTCCTTCGACTACTCGAGCGAGCAGCAAGTTGTTAGGCTGAGGAGCTGCCATCCGTACCGAGGAGCCTGCGCTCGACTCCAAACAACGCCACATGCTACACCCCGTTGTTCATGGTGCACGGCGCAGAGGCGGTACTACCTACAGAAGTGTGCTACAAGGCCCCAAGGGTCGTCGCGTACAACAAGGCTGAATCAACGGCCGCACTCGAAGAATCCATCCACGTCCTCGATGACGCACGCGAGATCACGGCAGAACGATCAATGATCTACTAGCAGAGCCTCCGCAACTACTAAGCCGATGGCTTCGCCCAAGATCCTTCGTCGAAGGAGACCTCGTCCTGCATCTGAAGCAGAAATGGCACCTCAAGTTCGATTCCCCCTGGGAGGGACCCTACGTGACGAGGGGTAACCTTGCCAATACCCATGGTTATGGACTTAGGGTTTCATGGAAAATAGAACGCTGGTGATTTCCTCGGATGCCAGGCAAACAAGGGAGTCGAAGTCACCGGATTATTGATAAACAAAGCTATTACATATTGCTTGGGAGTTTTTCGGTACCTCCTTGTAGGCTTCTCCCGTCCTATATATAATAGTCCGGGTCTCAAAGCCCTATACGTATAGGTTACATATTTACGATTACAACACCAACACAAGGTCGGTTTCTGTTTCCTTATCTAATACAACTAAGGCTTCCATCAGATGCTTCTTGGGCCATCATCTTGAATCTTCATGGGTCATGAGCCTTTATATAGTCAGGATAGAAAATCATAAACACCTGAGTAATCATACCCATGTCAGTAGCCTCCGAGACTACCCAAATTGTAGATTCTGTTTGAGTCTCAAAGATGTTTTTAGTTTTTGAGATTTTATGAATTTTTTTTATTTTTCTAGATTTATAGGGATTTGGTACAACAGGTCTGATGCATCCGACGGACCGGGAATCAGTTAATTGCTCCTGGGCAAAAACACTGTAGACCTACATCAAATTCGAGTCCCCATGCCTAAACTTGGAATTGTAGCTGGCATAACTTAGTTTGAGCCACTGAGGTCTTATCGAATATTGAATTCCAGTTCTATTTTATTGGGTACCCTACGCGTCCGTCGGGATTTTTCATCGTATCGTTGATACGTATATTTTACTGGAAGAGCGCATTCTTGTGCGATTACCAGGCCACACAGGACGAATCCCGGGCTCTTACATTCATGTCGAGGACACGACATTCAGAGTTTTGTTGCGTCGAGCGCAATCCGAGATTTTTGTACATATTTATCGATTGCCTTGTTTGGCTGTTTGGAATTGCTGAAATTTACCAGGTTTTTTATTTTTGTAGATGCTCCTGATAGGAGGAATCATTTGAGGATACTGTTGGAAATATGCCCTAGAGATAAATAGTAATAAGGACTATTATCATATTTTATAAAGTTTATAATTATGTTTTATATTATGCTATAACTGTATTAAGTGGAAACATCAATACACGTATGATATATAAACAACCAGGGGTTCCCAGTGAAACTCTAGTCACTGGTTCATTGGTCAACAAATGATCAAGTTTCCTGATCATGTGGCATTTATGCCAGTTGGAAAAGGAGTCAACTCAGTCTGAGAATGAGATGATGAACCAATAGCCAACCTAAACAGCGTCACCCGATCATGTCATAAAGTTCAAGTTATGATAATTAGAAATGGATCCTCATAGACTATTCCTTAGACCGTGAGGCTATATCAATCACTGTCTCGCGAGAGTGCTTAGATAGCATCAAGCGTCACTTGGTAATACCGTGATTATAAAGGTGTGTTCAGGTACTCGGAGGAACCTTAGAGGCAATATATGTCAAGAGCGGGATTTGTCCATCCACGTAACGTAAAGATACTTAAGGGCCCACTCGGAGAAGTTATATCCAATAGCTGTGCAACGTGTGATTTGATCACATGGATACCACTTGTTGGAATGAGTCAAGTAGCATTGTTCAGTAACGAGATTGAACATGACATGGTGATGTCATTAATCAGATATCGGGCAATGCAAGTATCGAGAGACAAAGGGAATAAGACACGACCGTCCTGGTTCAAACGACGAAAGATCTTCGTGGAACGCATAGGGGTCACATGGCCATCCAGGTCCATCTATCGATCATTGGTCCGGGAGTGTCCCAACCATGTCTGGAGTGTTCCCGAACCGTGGGGTATCACACTTAAGGGTTTGATGATGCTTAGAGAGTGTTTATAGGATCGCTAGAATCACCAAAGAATAGTAGAGAGAAAACTGGAAGGGTTTCGGTAAGTCTGGAGGATGTCCGGAGTGGAGGTGGAAGCTGTTCCATAGCCACAGAGATTGAATAATATGTGAATTAATGTTAAATATTGATTTAATCAATTATTTATAATTATTTAATAAAATAGAAAATCAATTTAAAGGTCAAAAGGCTTAATGGGCCAATTCCGGAGGGAAGAGGGCCCGTTAGGGAAAGGTAAGAGGGGAGAAGGGGCAAGGGGGTGGCCGGCTGGGCCAAGCCCCCCCCGCACGGGGCCCACTAGGGCCGGCCGGCGGCTGCACCCCTCTCCCTCTCCTTTAGTCCCACCCCGAGACTTTGAGGGAGGTAGTACCTCCCCTCCCCCTATATATAGTGGGGGGTATTTGGCCAGATAAATAAACACAATATTCAATAAAGGTTTCCTCACTTTTGGGGAGACCTCCAATTGATATTCTCTCTCTCTCTCTCTCTCTCTCTCTCTCTCTCTCTCTCTCTTTCTCTTTCTCTCTCTCTCCCCTCTCTCTCTCTCTCTCTCTCTCTCTCTCTCTCTCTCTCTCTCTCTCTCTCTCTCTCTCTCTCTCTCTCTCTCTCTCTCTCTCTCTCTCTCTCTCTCTCTCTCTCTCTCTCTCTCTCTCTCTCTCTCTCTCTCTCTCTCTCTCTCCTCTCTCTCTCTCTCTCTCTCGTGACCGTGGTCCCAAGTCCGGACTGTGCGAATGAGAGACATCTTCACCAGGAGCACCGTCACGCTACGGGATTCAGATCAAGGAGCTCTACTTCCGCAATTGCTGCTGGATCGGGCAAGCAGGAGTCATCGTCAGGCACCGAACATGTGTAACTCCCCGCGAGGTGTCACAGTTGAGGCACTCAAGTCATTGGAGCCGCAGGAGCGCAAGGACTTCATCACGACCTTGAGGTCAGCTTCGGCTCGTCTACATCAACCACGCTCCCCTGAGAGTTGACAATGCTTTTCGGTCTTCAAGGGTAAGTTCGCGAAAAGCCCCTCCCGTTACCGCATTACTAATAGATAGGTCCTGGCAACATCAGGGGTTCATGGGTGCGCGTAGGGTAAAAATTATTGTTTTCATACGCGGAATCCCTATAGTGGTATCAGAGCTAGATCTATGCGTAGTAATGCTAGTATGGGTAGAACACACGAGATGTAGCGTATGGGCATTGATCTTTTAGTTAATACCCTCCCACGTGTACTTGTGTATACCGCAATAATGCTTGATGAAGCGGCCCCCAACCGACTTTACGCGTTCATTCACGAGACTGGTCCACGCTTGACATACGGCTTGTACTGTATAAAGTGGCTTCGGGGGGTGTCTGTCTCTCTTGCATTAGTTGGTATGCCATTTGTAACGGAGGTCCCCGAAAGGGGTATAGTATAGACAACTACTTGATCAGTGTTGTGGTGAAAGTTCATAGGTAAGAATGGTTCTTGTGCAAAAGCCCATTCAGCCACATAAAAGATGCAAAGATAAAGAAGAGGCGTCTAACTTTGTTTTGCAGGGGGCGTTGCTTTGTGATATGGTTGTGGCAAAGGTAAAGTGATTACCTTATGTTACATAGTAGTAGATAGTCACGGAGGTGATAGACTACCACACCGGAAAGACACCGTTACCCTGGTGTCTACGGCGCCAGAACCCTGGCACCGGAATCCGGTGACGATGGATGGAGATCATGACGTGAAGGACCATATCACATCGCATTTACATTCAATGTTATTATTTGTATATCTTATTGTGTTATAGTATTAGATACTCGACGATAGCCTAATAAGATGATCCCTGTTAAAATTACCAATGATTGTGTTCCCCCTTAGTGTGCACCACCAAGAAAGTTCTTCGGTATGAGGCAAACCGTGATGATCGGGTGTCAGACATACCTACGTTCGCATATAGTGGGTGTAAGCCATGTTGCACAGCAAATACACTAAGGTTGAGTTGGCGAGCCTAGCACGTTACAGAGACGTGGCCTTGGAACACGGATGGTCAAAAGATCGAGCACATGTGGCATGAATGATGTGACTGACGTTTAGTGTCCACCCTAGAACCCACATTGATGGCCGTGATGATCGGGGGAGATGTGGGGAAAAGGGGTCATGTTATCACTAGGAACCTTTCAGGGGATAGGTGTTTCTGAGTGGAGTTATTATTAACTCATTTAATTATAAACTTAGTCTAAATTCCTTTTGCAATTATAAATGTAGAAAAGGTTCTCCCCGATGCAACCTTTCCCGTTGACGATTGATTGGTTAGAAGGAGATAAGCTCAGGCTAGACGGATCAAACTTCTCTATATGGGTTGCGCGTCTCCACATTCTCCTTAGCGAGAATAACATGGTCGACTACTACTCGACGAGATGGATTTGGATCAGCCCAGTGATATAGAGACCCTAGAGCAGCGGGAAGACCGCTATTACCGTCGGGAGATGGCCTAGTTCATTTCAGTTACAATGCGTTTCCGAATGGTGGACGAGCTGTGGCCTGTCGTGGGTAATGTCGACCCTCGTACGGCAATGCTACAACTTAGGACACATTTCGTGGAACAAGCACACATATGGTAGCATGAGCTGATGGGACACTTCCTCTCCATTAAGATGGACGAGAACTCATTGTTTAACGACCACTTGGAGCGCATGCATGATACGTACATGAGGCATGTATACTTCCTGGATAGCTGGATGACGGGATCTTTTGCAAATGGCGTTGTGCTGCGGTCGCTGCCACCAAGCTACCAAGCACAAGTCAGGACTTGCATTATGAGAGGCGACACGGAAACACAGGATTTCCACAGGTTTATATCACATCTCAGGAATGTGATGGTTGAACCCGTTGTCGCTGAGGTCATTAATGACAAAGGTATATATTTGATATACAATTTTATAAATGTTATAATCTTGCAAAGACATTTGTAGTGTTAAGTATATTTGATATTTGTTCTGTTTTACTGAAAATAGGTCCTTCTGCATAGAGGTGCTTGCTGGAGAGGAGGTGACGTTGCGTGTTGATGGTAAGCATGATGATGATGGACAACGACACTCTCCCTCAACATTTATCATTTAGTTTATGGTTTTGGATAGTTATTGTAATCAAAAGATTGTGAACCTCTTTAGTGTGTCTCACACTTTGTGAGACGGTTATTCATATCAGTTTGTAACAAATAGTTGTTCTACTTTTATGAATGATTTCTACATGTGTTCATATCTTGTTCGATTACGTGTGAATTATCCTTGTTTTGAAACTAATTGATAATACATCAACATTTGTAAAATATTGAATGCCTTAAAATAACCAACTTAATGATATGTTCATTAATGAATGAAACCATTGTTTAAATTCAAAGTTATAATGATAATATGTGGAAGACATTCGATTTCTTGTCACATATGAATCATGCCTAAGTTCGGCAAAATAACTTGAACACCGTGTATTACTTGAATACAAAGTGTTCTAATGAATTGTTAAAAGTAAATACATATTCGATGTATTATGTTTTAACAAAATGGTAATTATCGTTATATGATTGTTTAAATGTGTACAGAAGTTTACCAAAGGAAACATGAGTATGAAACTATTTGATATGATCAAAGTGTTTCATCAATAAAGGGTATGAAGATAAATAAGAGAATCTAGTTACTACAATTTGATCAATAGTAATGAAATTCAACTTTATAAGATTGGCATAGAAGAAATTATGGAATGCAATGCATTTGAAATGTCAAAATGCAAAGCATCACAATGTGATATTAGATATCAAAGTGGGTAAATAGATGTCGCCAAATAAATTGTTGTAGTATAGATGTAGAGACCATTAGTTAGAAATAGTTAGCACTCAATTAGAACATATAGTGAACCATATGGATTCGTGAGATTGGCTCCATATTCTAGTATGTATCGTCGTGGAAGTTTTGGAGTTGTTGGGGGGATACCCCCGGGTAGGGTTGCTCCGGGGTATAAAGGCCGAGTTAGCCGAGGGTCGGCAAGGCCAAAGCGGAAGCTGGCCGGGTCACCTCAAGGTAGGCCGAATCACGGGGTAACCCGGACCAGGGGGCGTTCACCTAACTGAGTCTCAACCGACTTAAGAGGTAAGTCGGAGAAGCTTGTCTAACTTGTATGCAGGGACGGGTATGGCCGGATCAGCTATGATCCGGGTCACGTCTGACTTCTAGGGGAAGGAAGGAATCTTGCTGGTCAAAAAGAAGGCCCGGTACGCACTGCCTGAGCGAAGCAGACGAAGGCAGGACCACCGGGTCGTGGCCGACAAGGGTGATGATGCTCACGTCGGCTGGCGCGGGCGCCGCAGAGGCTCACGTAGCTAAAGCAAGAGTGACGCGAGGCTAAATCGCCCCGGTTGGCTTACCCCTTTGGGAGGAAGCATATTCCTAGGAATATGCTTCCACGTATGCCCTAGGTAGAAACCGAGCCACCTTTATAAAAGGGGGGCTAGGGTTTCAATAGAGGGGGTTGGGGTTCCGCGATTCTGATTGGGCTAAGGTTTAAGGCATAGCTGCAGGTGAGGGTAAGAGGGCTTCTTCTTCCTCCTCTCGCCAAAACAGCTCAAGGAACACTTGTAACCTTGGAAACTAAGCAATATAACTTCTGTGTGGAGAACCACTCCACTATCCCTCCCTGGATTCCCCTACTGTGTATTAGTCCCCACCTTTAGCCTATCCATGGCATCTTCCGTGATACCACCACGACAGTTGGCGCCCACCGTGGGGCTAGCGGCGCTAGCAGGGGTCAAGATCCGGACGGGAAACTTCACCGCGACCGGCGAACGCATCGTCTCCGGGCTCGTTTAGCGCTTTGGAGCGCTGGACTTCGTCAGCGACAATGCAGGCTGCTTCGGCACACGCCCACTTCCGCGCAACGGCCTCTTCGTCAAGCTCGGCGCGCACAAAGTCTACGTTGCGGTGGATGTGTCTTGCGTTCATCCACACCACGTCGTCGAGGCAGGGGAACCACCCCTCGCTGTGGCTCGCGGGGCGCGTATCGCTCGCTCCCTGGACCGCGTAGAAGTGATGATGACTGCTCCTGGTGCGGGCGCGAGCAAGGAACCGACGCCAGATCTGGAGGTAATGCCAAAGGCACCAAGGAAAGCTAGGGGTCCTCCACTAGAGAGGCCGGAAAATGTGCTGAGAGAGGCGATGGATAGCTTGGCAAACTCTGTAGTAGCCGCAGTAGATCCAGCTCGGGCGCAGGCCGAGCTGGAGGAAACTAGGCAGAAGATCCTAGAGGGTGCTAGGAAAATAGCAGCGGCTCAGCAGTCATTGAACATGACGCTACGTGAGTACGCAAAGGCTAACGAAGTTGATGCGGTAAAAGTGAAAGGGAGAAATCTCATGAGTGATATGAACAGAGAAGGTGATACTGGCGTTGACGAATCAGAAAATTGTTTGTCCGTGGGGCTGCTGAAGTATAGTACCCCGGCAAAGAATCTCAGGGCAGCGGATGCGGCAGCATCCGAGTTAGAAGGTCTGACGGGTGAAGCCCGTCAAAGACAACAAGATAGGGTTAACGAGCTGGTTCGGATCGCAAACAGACAGAACGAAGAACTACTGAGAGCTAACCCGGGGAGAGCCGGAGCCTCCAAGATCGTCCATTCGGCGATGGGTAACCTGGAAAAATCCGCTGGAGCAGCATCGTCACCTCATGGTGGTCCAAGGAGGGAAGAGGTAGTAACCTCGGCCAGACGGAACAAACAGATCGTCCCGTATGACCCAACCCGGGCAGGGAAAGGAAAATAAGTTCAGAAAAATGATGATCGACAGAGTGTGAGCCGAGGTAACCGCGACCAAGGCAATGCCGGTCGAGGGAAAGCTGCCAACAGCAATGCCGGACAGCGAAACTCGGAAGGAGCAGGACAACCGCAGCAGCGGAATATACCAAGGCGAGAGCAAAGTGCCGGCCGAGGTATGCAACAGAGAGGTGCGCCACAAGAGCAAAACCGGTACAACAACGGTGATTCGGAGATGGTAAACGCGGGATACCCAAGGCCGGATTATCATGTGATAGGGTCAAGATTGGGAAGCAGGGATTTGATGCCGGATGATGCTAGGTTGAAACTGGATCGACTGTATAGGTCGGAACAAATTGAGTGTCAAGGTTCACCGGGTCCAGCATGTTTTGGACCCCAGATCATGAAGGAGCCACCAGTACCCAACTTTCAGTTACCTAGGGGCACGAAGACGTATGACGACAGTACCAAGCCAGAGGATTGGCTGATAAATTATGCAACGGCTGTGAAAATTGCCACTAGCAACTTGAGACGGGCTGTACAATACGTACCCCAGATGTTGGAAGGGCCAGCAAGGGTATGGCTGAACAACTTGCCGCCCGAAAGCATTAACTGTTGGATAGATTTTGAGGAAATGTTCATCAGAAATTTCTCCAGTACGTATCAGAGGCCAAATAGGCCACAGAACCTAGCAATGTGTAAGCAAAGACCTAATGAGACGGATCGAGAATTTCTAACCCGGTGGTGTACTCTGAGAAACTCATGTGAGGGCGTGATCGAATCACAGGCCATAGCATGGTTCGCACAAGGGTGTAGGTATGGAAGTGAGCCGTGGATGAAATTGTAGAGGAAAATGCCGATTACCTTGATAGAGATGATCTGGATTGCCGATTCGTACGCTTTGGGTGATCTGACTCAACCTAGGCTCATATCGAACAATGAGTACTACCAGAGAGATGGAGCTGGATCGTCCCGGAGGAATGACTACAGAGGGAAAAGAAGAGATGATAGACCGGACCATCGATACGGTTCGCAACAAGTTGCAGCTGTGAATCAAGATCAACCCGGAGCAGGGAGCAATCGGCGCCAAAAAACTGGAGGGCAATGGACTCCAAGAAACGATGGCAAGAAAACATGGACGCCCGAGCAAAAGAGACAGTGGCAAGAAAAGAAAGACCGTCCGAGGTATACTTATGAGTCGGTGTTGGACCAGCCGTGTAAGTTTCACACGCCAAATCCGAATAACCCAGCGGGTCATACAACGAGGCAATGCGAGTGGATGCGCAAAATCGAGCAAGGCGGTTCGGGGAATGCTCAGGCACCCCGGAATGATCAGCCTCGGCAGGAATTACCCCGGCAGCAACTGCTCTCCGGAGCGAATGCGCAACAGCTAATGTTGCCTCCCCCTCCGCCGAGATATGATAACAATGAGAGAAGGGATGCAGTGCATCAGGTGGAAAATCAGCATCCACCGGATCAGAGGTACCCCGGAAATGAGGGGAGAAATGAGTACAGAGAGCATCATCAGAGCTATTGAGTATTCACCATGGAGGAAACAGATAGAAAAAGCTTGCAGCGCCAACATATGGAGGTGAATGCAGTAATGCCTGCAGTGACGAGGTACATGACTTGGTCAGACCAGGAAATCATCTGGAGCATAAGGGATCATCCCAAGCTTATGCCAAACCCCGATTCGTATGCGTTGGTGCTGGATCCGACATTCATTGGGCCTAACATTAACATGAGGTTCTCAAAGGTACTGATCGACAATGGTAGTAGCATTAACATCATGTACACGGACACAATGCGTAAGTTAGGCATCTCGGAAAACATGCTGCAGTCCACGAGGACAACTTTCCATGGAATAGTGCCTGGCATTTCTTGTGAGCCCATAGGTAAGGTCCGGGTCGATGTATTGTTCGACACGAGGGATAACTGCCGAACTGAGAATCTGGAGTTCGAAGTGGTGAACTTAGAAAGCGTGTATCACGCGTTACTCGGAAGGCCAGCGCTGAACAAGTTCATGGCAAGTTGGCATATTAGCTACTTAAAGATGAAGTTGCCCGGACCAAACGGAGTGATTACCATTGCAGGGGATTTCCGACGTTCCATGGAATGTGCGTCTGCCGGGTCTAACTTAGCCAAGTCGCTTGTGATTGCGCAGGAGAAAAGGAAAATTCAAGAGGTAGCAGCATTGGCTCAGTCCGCGCAGCAGTGTATGCCAGCGCTGAGTAACCCGCACGGAAGTGTCTCTTTCCAAGCCACGAAAGATACCAAGAAGGTTCCGGTTGATGATATGTTCCCAGAGCGCACCGTAACAATTGGTGTTGGGTTGAGTGATAAATAGGAAAGCGAGCTCGTCAGCTTCCTCCGTGAGAATCGGGACATTTTTGCTTGGTCCACACAGGACTTGCAAGGTGTTCCGAGGGAGTTGGCCGAGCACTCTTTAAACGTAAGACCCGGAGCTAAGCCGGTGAAGCAACCTCTCCGCCGCTTCGCCGAAGATAGGAGGAAAGTCATTGGGGATGAGATATCTCGGTTGCTAGCTGCAGGATTTATCATGGAAGTTCTTTACCCGGATTGGCTGTCTAACCCGGTGCTGGTGGAAAAGAAGAAGGATGACCCGAACATGGCACTGGTTTGGCGCATGTGTATCGATTACACGAACCTGAACAAGGCGTGTCCAAATGATCCATTTCCACTGCCAAGGATAGATCAGGTCATAGACTCAACTACCGGATGTGAACTGTTGTCATTCATTGATGCGTATTCTGGTTTCCACCAGATACCTCTGAATCCGGATGATCAAATAAAAACTGCGTTTATTACCCCGTATGGGGCTTATTGCTATCGCACCATGCTGTTTGGTTTACGTAATGCAGGGGAAACGTACCAAAGATGTATGCAAAAATGTTTGCACGACCAAATAGGTCAAAATGTACAAGTGTACATGGACGATGTGGTTATAAATACCAAGGAAAGAAAAATGCTCCTTGACGACATCAGGCAAACATTCACGAACCTAAGGAGGTTCCGAATGAAGCTTAACCCGGACAAATGCACCTTCGGTGTCCCGGCTAGGAAATTACTCGGTTTTCTTGTTTCCAGCCGAGGTATCGAGGTTAATCCAACCAAGATTCGGTCCATCGAACGAATGGAACTGCCGAAGTGTCTTAACAACGTCCAGAAGTTCACAGGTTGCCTGGCCTCGTTGAGTCGGTTTGTATGTCGGTTGGGAGAAAAGGCACTACCTCTCTACCAGCTTATGAAAAAGTCGGATAAGTTCGTTTGGACGCCGCAGGCCAATGAGGCCTTTGCTCAGTTAAAAAAGATGTTAGCCACTGCACCAGTATTGGCCTCACCACTATCAAAGGAGCCAATGCTGCTCTATATCACCGCAACCAATCGAGTTGTAACTGCAGTGATAGTGGTGGAGCGTGACGAGGAAGGTAAGTCGATGCAAAGGCCAGTGTATTATTTGAGCGAAGTGTTGTCAGCATCAAAGCAGAACTACCCACATTATCAAAAGGTGGCGTATGGCGTGTACATGGCCGCCAAGAAGCTGAGGCACTACTTTGAGGAGCACCCTATCTGGGTCATATGTGAGGCCCCCATATCCGAGATAATGAGTAACAAGGATGCGAGCAGCAGAATTGCAAAATGGGCAATTGAGCTAGCTCCTTATGCGCCGCAGTACGACAGAAGAGAAGCCATCAAATCTCAAGCTGTGGCAGACTTTCTCGTGGATTGGGCCGAGGCGCAATATGAACCGCCACTCCCTGATCCGAGTTACTGGCGAATGCACTTCGACGGATCAAAAACCAAAACCAGATTAGGCGCTGGAATGGTGCTTACCTCGCCTAAGAAGGACCAGCTGAAATATGTGCTGCAGATCCATTTGACAGCATCGAACAATGTCGCTGAGTATGAAGCACTTGTGCACGGACTCAAGGTGGCAAAGGAGGTTGGCATACGCCGGATCATATGCTTTGGCCACTCGGATTTGGTAGTACAGCAAGTGTCCGGAATGTGGGACGCCCTGGGTCCAAACATGGCGCTGTACAGATTTCATATGCAGAAGATATCTAGTTACTTTGAGGGATGTGAATTTCACCATGTACCCCGGGCGGAAAATGAGGCTTCCGACATGCTGTCGAAGCTCGGGTCAACCCGACAAGCAATTCCACCGGGTGTAGCATTAGAGCACCTCAGGAAACCATCCATCAGGCCCTCCCCTGAAACCGACTCAATTTATGTCCCGGAGGAGACGGGATCCGGAGCTGTGCCCATGGACATTGACATAGGAAGTAGCGCGCGAAACCCGGGGACTGCCTCAGCAGACCCGGGGACTGCCTCAGTAGACCCGGGGACTGCTTCGCAAGACCCGGGGACTGCTCAGCGCAATCCGGTTGAAGTTATGCCGGTGGATCAAATAGAGATTGATGAGGATGTATTCCCTGGCGAGCAATACCAGCTTGGGCACTACCCATATATCAATTCCTGAAGGATGGAACGCTACCTACTGAGGAAGTACTGTCCAGGCAAACATAGAGCCCTGCAAAGGCGTACACAATCATCAATTCCGAATTATATAAGAGAAGTGTGACCAATGTCCTCCAGCGATGTGTTGACCCGGAAGAAGGGCTTAACATCCTCCGAGATATACACCAAGGGGAATGTGGGCATCATGCCTCGTCCCGGGCCTTAGTGGCAAAAGCTTTCCGGCATGGATTCTATTGGCCAAATGCCTTAGAGTAAGCAGAAGATCTAGTGAGAAAATGCAATGGTTGTCAGAGGTATGCTACCAAGACACATATGCCCATGTCGGAACTCAAGACCATACCAATCACTTGGCCATTTGCCGTATGGTGTTTGGATATGGTGGGACCATTCAAACCAGCAAAGGGAAATATGACTCACATTTTGGTCATGGTGGACAAGTTTACAAAGTGGATTGAAGTAAAGCCCAGAAGAAAATGTGATGGAGCTACGGCCGTAACATTTCTCAAAGATATTATCTTGAGGTATGGATACCCCCACAGTATCATAACTGGTAACGACACAAATTTTGCGGAAGGAGCATTTGCGCGTTTCTGCCGGGATAAGAGGATCCGGCTGGACGTCGCCTCGGTAGCCCACCCTGCATCGAACGGGCAAGTGGAAAGATCCAACGGATTAGTGTTATCCGGGATAAAACCCCGACTCATTGAGCCGCTGCAAAGATCAGCGGGGTGCTGGATAGAAGAACTACCAGCGGTACTGTGGAGTTTAAGAACAACGCCGAATCGATCAACAAGCTATACGCCATTCTTTCTAGTATATGGGGCAGAAGCTGTATTACCAGCCGACATAGAGCATGATTCGCCTAGGGTCACCCAATACACAGAAGCCGAAGTGCAAGAAGCCCGACAAAATGATGTTGATCTGCTGGAAGAAGCCAGAGAACTGGCACTGTCCAGATCCGCCATATATCAGCAAAATCTCCGACACTATCATAGCCGGAAAGTGTGCCCCCGAGTCTTTCGGGAAGGCGATCTGGTGCTCCGGTTGGTACAACGTACTACTGGCATGCATAAATTGTCCCTCCCATGGGAAGGACCATTCATCGTGACAAAAGCATTGCACAATGATTCTTATTATCTTATAGATGCAAAACCACAGGAAAATAACAAGGCGGACAGGTCCGGAGAGGAATCTAAGCGACCATGGAATGTAGCACTACTTCGTCCCTTCTACACTTAGCCAAAAGTGTTTGTATCCGAATCGTCTCATATGTCGGTATGTATGTCGGCATGAGCTTATCAATGAAGTGTTGGCGACTCGAGCAATAACTCGGGGACTGCCCTAATAAATGTTTGTTGTTTTTCGCACGTTAGCTGGAATAAGTTGTTATACTTAACTCGGATTAGTAATGTGTAAGCACCAAAAACCTAACTCTTCGACTTGCTGCTGTCCAACAAGAATTGGCTTCATGGCAAGCAAGAGAACAAGTTTGGAATTGCGTAGCACATGAAAAACGACTAAGGAAAAGAATTTATTCGAGCCGACGTTTGTTTTTCGGACTAACCCTGTATTTATTTTCAAGTTATTATGCAGTTTCATTTTTTGAGCTAAGTCTAAAAGTTTCCCAGTATTGTTAAGACAATTTTTGAAACTCGGATTCGTAAGTCATAAAACCGAATCAAGGTAGACACTAACCGAGCCAAGAGATTGAACGAACAAGAAAAGGAAACTCAGGGACTACGCCCATGTTAATCCGGAATAAGAAGTTAGTAGCAAAATATCGCATATGTTGGGGATACAACTCCACCCGGCATTACCGGGGATCTGATAAATCTTTGAGTTTTTTCGATCAAGGAGCAGCAGGAGGAAGTTCAGCGTCATCATCGCCCTCTTCGATATTCGAGGCAGTGTCCTCTTCATCCTCGTCTGATTCATCCTCGACATTCTCAACCTCTTCGTCGCTAGCGACTTCCAGGAAGCTCGGACCCTCAGTCCATTCGTGAATGGGGGCATATTCGATGAGGCTGTGGGCGCAAGCCTGGCGCCGAGCTACCCACTCCGGGTCGTCGGTCCATCTGGATCCGGTGCGCAGGCGCGTAAGGAGGCTGAGGTCTATCTTCTCATACCACGTGAGAATGTGGTGAAGGATGGTATCAGCTGCAGGCGTCCAGCGGATTCTCTCTAGAGGTCGAGACGAGTCTCGATTTCCGAAAGCTTTTCAGCGAGAAGTGTGACTCTCTCCGGAGCGTCATCACCGGGATAGAACGTGTGGAAAACTCGGACTAAAACGTCGAGGAGATCCTTGCCGTAGTTCTTGATGATTTCCACGCGAGATGACAGGCTGACCAATAGGTCCTCCATGTCTAAGGGAATGCTCTCACCATCAGGAGCGACGGGAGTACCCCCTTCTCGGCGGAAATTGGCAACGGCAACACTCGCAATAGCAGTACCCTCTGGAAAGTGGCCTGAAAAACAAGGCAAATGAAGAAGCTAAAGAAAAGACATATGAAGTAATCCGGAGAAGTAAGGCGGATAAGGGAAAGGAACTTACGTGAGATATGGCTATGAATCCGGGTCAACTCTTTGATGCAATCATCACGTCTCTTCCGAAGCTGCTCAAGCTCAGCGTTCACCGAACCAAGTTGGATGTCGGACTCCCTGAGTAGGTCTTGATCCTTGGAGATCTGGAGGGTAAGGCGCTCGCGCTCTTCAGTGAAGTCCTGGCCAACCTTTTGGAGCTCGGATTGATGCTGGGCCTTCATTTTCTCAACATCGGCCTTGAGCCGGGCAATTTCATCATCCTTGGTCTAGAGGAGGGCAAGCTCATCGTCTTTCTTTTTTAGCTCGGCTTGGTGCTGCCCTGCTTGTTCGAGAAAATGCACCATCATATCAGGCACGGGCACACTATCTTCAAGCGATGCTGAAATAGTGTGTTGGCCCGGCAGAGCCAAGGTATGAATGTTTGCCGAGCCAAGGAAAAAAGGAGATAGAAAGCACAATGAAGATAGACAAAAGAACGTACCCTTGATCTGCTCCAAGTTCTTCCGCATTATCTTGTTCTCAGCCTCCACTCTAGCTGCAGAAACCGAACAATCAGAATAACTCCATAGAGGAAGAGGAAGGAAAACGGTGAAGTGCCAAGGAAAGAACTTACCCCTTTTCTCGTGCTCCGCAAGAAGTGCAGCATGCTTGGCACGGAGTGTCTTATGGGTATCCAACAAACGTTGGAATTCTGCACTCCGGCAGTTGGTGGTCACCTGAAAAAGATACAGAAAATCAATCCGACTCTAGGTATGTGCATATTCGAAGTGTACTAAGATCCGGGCCAAGTGGAACTTAACCCGGCTCTAGGTATGTGCATATGCGAAGTGTACTAAGGTCCGGGCCAAGTGGAACTTAACTCGGCTCTAGGTATGTGCATATTCGAAGTGTACTAAGATCCGGGCCAAGTGGAACTTAACCCGGCTCTAGGTATGTGCATATGCGAAGTGTACTAAGGTCCAGGCCAAGTGGAACTTAACCCGGCTCTAGGTATGTGCATATTCGAAGTGTACTAAGGTCCGTGCCAAGTGGAACTTAACCCAGCTCTAGGTGTATGCATATTCGAAGTTATGATGAAGCTACGTTAATTTTCTAAAGAGCATTCATACGAGTAACAAGTTACTCCCCCGGAGGCTCGGGGACTAATGGTTATTATATACAACATCTAAAGGGGAAGCAACGTACCTCCATCATTCGTCCAGCGAGGTTAATTGCCTTTGCGGCTGTGTTCATCTGGGCGGAGAACTCGGCAGGGCCAAACTTCTCCGAGAGGTCGTCGTCATGGACGAACTCCACCTGGTTCCAGTTCATGACGAACTCAATCAGGCTCGGAGGGTACCGCTCACCGGTGGGCATGTGGGGCGCCACCAAGCCCTTCGCAAGCGCTTCTTTCCTCTCAATCGAGGCAAGTGCTGGGCTGGTGTGCAAAACCATCTGCTGTGCATCTGCTGGCTCGGCAGGGGCATCTGTCGCTGCTGGAGTTTTCTTGGAAAGCATCGATGCAAGGGTGCGCTGCCCAACCTCGGCGGGTGTTGGCTTGGTAGCGTCTGGAGCTTTCTTGCCCTTGGCTTGCTGGGAAGAGGAAGCCATTGCAGTGATTTTCCCCTTAGGAGCGGCCGGGGCAGTTCCTCGCCGAGGTTGAGAAGACTCGGATGAGGCAGAGGAGCTAGGCGCTGGTGCTCATGTTGCGGGACTGGGCGCCGCTGCTGATGTTTTGGCAGCCGGGGTTGGTGCCGATGCCGGAGTTGGTATTGGTGCTGATCTGGTTGTTGGTGCTGGAACTGGTGCTGAGGTAGTCTCGGAGGTTGCTGGTTGCGGCAATGCCGAGGTGGTGGATGCGATCGCCTCGGCTGGGCCAGTCCTCCCCGCTCCGAGGTTACCCTCCTCTTGACGAGTTGGAGCTGGACTTAGAGCAGCCACAGAACCCTCTGGAATAGGGCTCAGTGGGCGTGACTCGTCGTCACGAGGGGGAGAAGGGCTAGGACGGAGAGGTGAAGAGATACTGGATCCACTTTGAGGGACCTCCACCGGAGCCCTGCGAAAGAGAACAAGGTCAGAAAGGAAATTATAACAATGTAAAGGAGAGCAAGTTACAGAAGGAAAGTGACTTACGCATCCGAGGTTTGGGACTCCTTGGGTTTCCGAGCCCTTCGTGCCGGGGCTTTGCCTGCCGGCTTGGAGGCAGTTTTGTCTCCGGCCTTCTTTCGCCTTTTTGCAGGCTGAGAAGGTCCGGAGGAGGAACTAGGTGTGGCTCCACGCTTCTTCTTCGGCGCCACCGGAACCGGTTCGTCCATGGCGAGGGGAGGATCCTCGTGGATGTGCCCACCGGGGTTAGCTGATGGCGAAAAGGCAAAAGAAAGGGGAACAACCTCAACAGGTTCAATCACCTCGACATCCGAGTCCTCATCATCGGGCCAATCTCTGATAGAAGAGAATTTACCGGTGGGTCGCTTTGTAGCGTCAGGTGTCGGGAGGAACATCTCCTGGTCCGTCTCCTCCTCGTCCGGGGTCTCTCGGTCCGGCGCCCACTTAAGGGTCAGATCTGTGCCGTCCTCAAGGGTCTGCTGGAGGAATAGCTGATAGAAAGAATGAACAACAGAGTCAGAAATGCAACAAAAACCGACATATTCGATCCGGAGTAAATTTGCCCCGCGAAGCTTACCGTGGGAGGGAGCCTGTCACGGCAAAAATGTTCAAGTCCCCATGTCCACTTAGAGGAGAAGTCCTTGGGGGTGGTGAAGAGAGCTTTAACTCGGCGATAAATCTCCGTGTTGGTAAGCTCGAAAGATGAGGTCCGGTTGGGGTCGCGTCCAAAGGTCATGTGGCACACCTTGTGGGTGCGCCTCTGAAGGGGAGAGATTCGGTTGCGCACGAAGGTGATCATAGCATCCTCGTTGCGCAATCCGAGCTTCTTCAGCTCCACGAACCTTTTGTTGACCTGGTTGGCCAGGGCCGTGGGCTTCTTGGAGATCTCCTCCCAAAGTTCCGGGTTAGGCGGACCCGGAGTGCAGGGGAGCAACCGAATCAAGTCTTCAGTGCCCGTATTCCGGACATAGAAGAAGGTCCGGGCCCATCCTTTGCAGGAGTCGAGCCCGGTGACCCGGGGGAAAACGGAGGTCCTCTGGGGTGAGATGGACGCAGCTCCGAATTGGGTGAGCTGCTTGTCCTCCAGTTCAGTATGGATGTTGGGGATGACGTTACGACGAAGGCCGAAAAACCGGATCCATAGCTCCTTCGTGGGCCACAGTCCGGTGTAGCCTTCGATCGTAGAAGCAAAGGCAGAGAGAGATGTGATGGCATTGGCTGGAAGGTGGTGTGGCTGCAGCTGATAGGTGCGGAGCCAATCCCGGAAAAAATCGCTCACTGGCAGGCCGAACCCTCTCTGGAAGTGGGACAAGAACACAACAAACTCACCCAGTTTGGGTGAGGGGACAGTTCGGCGGAAGGAAGACGAGCGGCGACACCGGCAGGGAGGTGCCTGGTCCGGTAGAGCCAGTCAAGATCATCTTGACAGACCCATGACCCGGCCCATGCGCCACGGTCCGCTGTTGAGCTGTCCTCCTCCATCTCCTGTTCGGCGACGACGAGTTCCTCTTCAGTCATATCATACTCACCACCTTCGCTGGCGCTAGAGGCGGCGGGGGTCAGAGGCTTGGAGTGAGGAGGACCCGTGGCGACGAGGGTGCGCAGTGGTGGCCGTGACGCGGAGGCACGAAGAAGTAGTGCGGCGGCTGTGATGCGGAAGTGTGAGGGAGAAACGCGGCGGCGATGCTGCTATTTGGAGCACTGGTGGCGGCGCGGTCGCGAGGAAGACGAAGAGGAACAACAACGGGCAGAGGGGCGCGGAGGGGAAAAATACTAAGGGACGCGCCCCTTCGCTATTTAACCACCCCCAAGAGGTGAGTGGGATCGCGTCCTGCGGATCGGCCGCACGCAGTGGCCGTGTATCACCAGCCCGGACCAATCAGTTGGGAGCCACACAGAGGACCACAGAGCGGAAATGATCCCATGACATGACACTGTGATGCGATAAACGAGGAGGCAGGCATGACGTGACTCGCGTACAGTAATAACTGACAATTACTGTGGCGGTTACTGTGCAGGCCCTTAAGATAAGACAACACAATGATTACGCTCCACGTGGGTTGGCATATGAAAGAAGGAGACAAGGCCCGGATGGAATCGCGGTAACTCGGACGGCAAGTGAAAACTTGCAATGTATAGAGGGAAAGTAAAACCGTGGGATCCGAGTCAATATGGTAACCCGGCCAGCAAGTGAAAGCTTGGAACGTGCGAAGGGAACGTAAATCCATGTAATTCGAGATAAATAGCTAACTCGGAAATGACGTCCGAGACTCAAGCATAAATGAACCTGATGTGACCTTAGCGGCCAAGGCAACTAAGGCCGCACTAGCTTCAGGGACTAATGTTGGGGGGATACCCCCGGGTTGGGTCGCTCCGGGGTATAAAGGCCGAGTTAGCCGAGGGTCGGCAAGGCCAAAGCGGAAGCTGGCCGGGTCACCTCAAGGCAGGCCGAATCACGGGGTAACCCGGACCAGGGGGCGTTCGCCTAACTGAGTCTCAACCGACTTAAGAGGTAAGTAGGAGAAGCTTGTCTGACTTGTATGCAGGGACAGGTATGGCCGGATCAGCTATGATCCGGGTCACGTCTGGCTTCTAGGAGAAGGAAGGAATCTTGCTGGTCAAAAAGAAGGCCCGGTTCGCACTGCCTGAGCGAAGCAGACGAAGGCAGGACCACTCCGACAAGGGTGACGACGCTCACGTCGGCTGACGCGGGCGCCGTAGAGGCTCACATAGCTAAAGCAAGAGTGACGCGGGGCTAAAGCGCCCCGGTTGGCTTACCCCTTTGGGAGGAAGCATATTCCTAGGAATATGCTTCCACATATGCCCTAGGTAGAAACCAAGCCACCTCTATAAAAGGGGGGCTAGGGTTTCAATAGAGGGGGTTGGGGTTCCGCGATTCTGATTGGGCTAAGGTTTAAGGCATAGCTGCAGGTGAGGGTAAGAGGGCTTCTTATTCCTCCTCTCGCCAAAACAGCTCAAGGAACACTTGTAACCTTGGAAACTAAGCAATATAACTTCTGTGTGGAGAACCACTCCACTATCCCTCCCTAGATTCCCCTAGTGTGTATTAGTCCCCACCTTTAGCCTATCCATGGCATCTGCCGTGATACCACCACGACAGGAGTTATTCGATATAACCAAAACAATAGCGAATAAGTCCTTGTACAATATTCATTGGAAACTTTGAATACAAAATCCATAGCTAAAACCAAAAGTAAAGCAAAATTTGTATTGCTTGGATTTTGGTACATTTTTTTGAGAAAGTTCGCATTCAGTGATATTTATCAATTATGGAGCAAATGGAAGATAGTGTGAAACACGATGAGGATTCAAAACCTTGCATCAGAGTGTTGAGAAGTGCAACAGAAAATGTTTCTGAATGATTCTCTTCAAAAAAGGAAAGAATCAACGATAATGATCATTGTGATTCCCCACTGGTGTTTTCACTACATGAAGTAGGATTCAAAATGTAGCCCATATCTTGTATGGAGACATTTGTGAATCATTTGTCATGATTACCAGAATATGAAATACCTACGAACTACTAAGGAAATAATGGTAAACTATAATTATGAGAAATCCTAGAAGCAAAATTCCCTTGAGATTAGAAAGCAATTCGTTGCTGAATCTCACAAGAAAAAGGGGTTACTTGGAATTTTCCCAAATGACTGGAAAGCCATAGTGGGAAAGGGGGTAAATGACAAAATCACAATTTATCAAGTATTGGACGAATTCAAATAAATTTGATTCAAGTGTGCTAAATGTCTAGTGGATTTAAAATTAGTAAAAGTACTAGTATCTCATAGTAAATCTCCAAGTTTGATGTTTGATCAAAGGATTTTGAAATCGTTCAACATAGTGAGTGGATATGGAATTTGCAAGAAATTGAGTGGGAGCTATGAAAGTCTTCCTAAAGCAATATGTGTATGACATATTTTTTGAGTGGGAGCAATATAAGTCTCAAATTCAAATATGTAGGAACATAGTTTGAGTATGAGTAGTGACTCATACCCAAATATGTTAGGAACATATTTTGAGTGGGAGTTTATAGACTAATTCTTAAGTGTGTTAAGAATAAAAGTGCAAATACCATTAAATAATGATTTATAAGGTGTAGAAGTTGATAATAAGTATATTATGATATTATCTAGTATTCCTTAAAGGATTCTGAAAAGAGTTTCAGAATAGAAGTTAATTAAGGAACTGGTAACTCAAGTTAGGAATAGTATTAAGTTTAACATCAATGGTTGAAAGAAAGAAAAGGATGATCATCATCCACTATGTTGAGACATAAGTTCTATCTTAGAAAACCATGATAGTAACTTAACATAATATGTGATCCAAGAAGAAACATTTAAAAGTGGTTAAGTTTGAATCACTGAACGTTGAGCTAAGTTTGTCCGTAGTGTCTAATAGAGAACTGTAGACATGTTTTCCAGATCCATAAAGGATGGCATATCTTAAAGCATAAAGAGTTATGTTATAAGGGAATATGTTGGAAACTCCTGTAAATACCGATTAAAGTCAAGTAGGAAGTGAGGTGAACAAAAACATCGAAAGTTGCACAGAGTGCACTCGTGTTTCTATGAATACATTTATAATAATAGATAAGGGTACCATCTAAAGTGTTGTATAATGTTATGGCGGGGCTATTTCGCTTTTAACATAGAATGATGTCTCCCAGGCACAGTGCCCATGAGAAAGCCCTCGAGGTTGATCTAAAGTCACTGTAGGCTCCTGGAATCAGGCCTCGTTCTGCTGCCATAGCGACAATGCATACACAAAGATATTATCATGTGATGATAAAGTATTAATGTCAATCAAGGTGACACTAGTAACTTGCAAAGGATTTGGGAATATAAAGTACAGACCCAAGACTCAACCTCTTCCATGAGCAAGCATGTTCAGGGTATCGGATATATGGTCCCAATGATTAAGAACAAATGCAGCTAGTTTATTTGTACTCTAGAGCAAGTGGGAGACCGTTGGAAATATGCCCTAGAGACAAATAGTAATAAGGACTATTATCATATTTCATAAAGTTTATGATTGAGTTTTATATCATGTTATAACTGTATTGAGTGGAAATGTCAATACACGTGTGATATATAAAAAACCGGGGGTTCCCAGTGAAACTCTAGTCACCGGTTCATTGGTCAAAAGATGATCAAGTTTCCTGATCATGTGGCATTTATGCCAGTTGGAAATGGAGTCAACTCATTCTGAGAATGAGATGATGAACCAATACCCAACCTAAACATCATGACCCGATCATGTCACGAAGTTCAAGTTATGATGATTAGAAATGGATCCTCGTAGACTATTCCTTAGACCGTGAGGCTATATCAATCACTGTCTCTCGAGAGTGCTTAGATAGCATCAAGCGTCACTTGGTAATACAGTGATTATAAAGGTGTGTTCAGGTACTCAGAGGAACCATAGAGGCAATATATGTCAAGAGCGGGATTTTTCCGTCCACGTGACAGAAAGATACTTAATGGCCCACTCGGAGAAGTTATATCCAATAGCTGTGCAGCGTGTGATTTGATCACAGGGATATCACTTGTCAAAACGAGTCAAGTAACATTGTTCAGTAATGAGATTGAACACGACATGGTGATGTAATTGATCAGATCTCGGGCAATGCAAGTATTAAGAGACAAAGGGAATAATACACGACCGTCCCGGTTCAAACGATGAAAGATCTTCGTGAAACGCATAGGGGTCACATGGCCATCCAGGTGCCTCTGTCGATCATTGGTCCGGGAGTGTCCCGACCATGTCTGAAGTGTTCCCGAACCATGGGGTATCATGCTTAAGGGTTTGTTGATTCTTAGAGAGTGTTTATAGGATTGGTAGAATCACCGAAGAATAGTATAGAGAAAACCGGAAGGGTTTCGGTAAGTCCGGAGGATGTCCGGAGTGGAGGTGGAAGGTGTTCCATAGCCACAGAGATTGAATAATATGTGAATGAATGTTAAATAGTGATTTAATCATTTATTCATAATTATTTAATAAAAGAGAAAATCAATTTAAAGGTCAAAAGGCTTAATGGGCCAATTCCGGAGGTAAGAGGGCCCATTAGGGAAAGGTAAGAGGGGAGAAGGGGCAAGGGGTGGCCATCTGGGCCAAGCCCCCTGCCATGGGGCCCACTAGGGCCGGCCGGCGGCTACCCCCTCCCTCTCCTTTAGTCCCACCCCGGGACTTTGAGGGAGGTAGTACCTCCCCTCCCCCTATATATAGTCAGGGTATTTGGGCAGATAAATACACACAATATTCAATAAAGGTTTCCTCACTTTTGGGGAGACCTCCAATTGATATTCTCTCTCTCTGACATGGGTATACCCTACAGGTACTCGAACTTGGTATCTACAACCTGAATACAGCGGAGGCCCACGGTGTCGCCAAGGCCCAAATGAAGGACTCGAGTAATCTACGGACTCTCGATTGCTTGAAGAACAAGAAGAAGCTAAAGATAGAAAGTTTGAAGGGGAAAACCCTAACTTGTAACCGACTCGACCTGCTATCCAAGACCTAGACTACCTATATAAAGGCTAGGAGGGGGCGGCGAGAAGGACACACGCAACCCTAGTTTCCACAACCCTCGCTAGATTGCATCTGCGCACCATTGTAATCCTCGATTCCTTCGATAATTCCACGGGCAGACAAGCAGGAGTAGGGACCTCTACGAGGCCTGAACCTGGGTAAATCTTTGAGTCCCCTGTGTGCTTGTTTGCTAGCCGATAGATGTCTCCAGCGCTCCCTCCTTCTCCTAAACCCAAGTCCATAACAATGGGCATTGATGAGTTAAACCCTCGTCAATTGGCGCCATCTGTGGGAATTGGGAGTGCTGATGTTGCGGCTTCTTCGGCCCCATCAACCGCGATCTACAACTCCGCAACAAAGGAGATCCGCCAGCTCTTCGGCGCGTTCGATTTCACCATCCACACGCCGGCCACTCGCCCGACCTTTGAGTCCGTGGGCGACGGAGTCAGCCTGGCGATAGGGAGCTTCCGCCTCCAAGTCGGTCAGATTGGCACGCTTCGTATGCCTGATCAGCCGATGGCGCCATCGATTTCCCCAGCATCATGGTTCCCTCCATTGATCGGCACCCTCAGCAAACTCAATGCCCCGACAACAGTCGAGAACATGGTCAGTGACAGCAGTCGCGACTCCGATCTGAGCGATCTGGCCACTGAAGATGGAACCTACGGTTCCAGATCTGAGAGTTGCGAGAGCAGCAGCTTCCCCAATAACTTCATGTGCGCCGTCATCAACACAGGTGATACCTCTGCCAACCGCGACAACGGTGGCAATCGCAGCAACGGAACCGACCCGCCTAACGGCGGCAACGATGGCTGGCGGCAACAGCGGCAACGGTGGCAATCGCACCCTCGTCGACAATGGAGGGGCAGTCGAACCTCCAACCATATTAAACGAGCAAACCGGCAAATGCGTCGTGATCAGGCTCAATGAGCAAGAATGGGCTCGCTGCCGCGAGGCCCTACGAGGCGCTCCTTTACCCTTCGGATCCCCGCAAGAACTACTGATGGGCTATCACTGGCTCCTGAAGGAAGAATTCAAGCGCCAAGTACAAACAATCGTGCAACTCGAGGCGCGCAAAAAGGCAGCAGATGAGTCGAGCCTTCGTCGTGCTGGGCTCTCCTCCCACAGAGGATCCTCCTCAAAGGGCAACAAGTACATCGCCAAGAAGAGGCAATTTCGGATGGCCCATCTCACCGAGTAAGAACGCCTAGAAGCTGCAAAGGTCCTCGACTTCAGCTCTATGACAGTCGACGCACGGGGCAATGTGTTCCCCAAGACGCCACAGGCTGCGGTGACAGCGGCCACCATGTACCTCCTCAACAACCAGCCGGCGACTGGAGATCCCCGGTCCGCCATGCACCGATCTACGATCGCGGGCCTGGGATTAAACGAGGCTGCCCTCAACAAGGAGCCAACACCGGAGCCAAAGAAGGGCAAAGCGCTAGCAAAGCGTTACTCCTCGCCCTCATCCAGTGATGACAACCACGACCTGTCTCGATGTCGCTGCTCATGGCGACATGACCACGACTACGACGCGTGTGATGACATCACACATCGCAAGATCGACAAATCAAGGGCACGACATGCTCGGTCGACTGACTCAGAAGAAGAAGACGTGGAGCTCTGCGGCGCCAGATGCTTCAGCAGGTCCATCAGGCAGAAGTGAATGCCAAAGGGGTTCAAACCCCCGTCGGAGAACCCAAAGTTTGATGGCCTACAGGACCCAAAGATCTGGCTGGAGGACCACATCTCCTCCGTCAGGCTCCATGGCGGCAGTCGAAGCACGGCCATGCAATTCTTACAGCTACAGCTGCAAGGCGCCGCCCGAGCATGGCTCAACAACGTCCCATGCGGATCCATTCGTAGTTGGGATGAGCTGGTTTACAGCTTCGTGCGCAACTTTAAGGGCACATACAAGCGACCCGCACCAATCGAAGAGCTGAGATGCTGCCAGCAAAGATCTGGCGAATCGCTGCGCTCCTACATCCAAAGATGGTCCATCATCGAGAACTCCGCAGAAAACATCTCGGAGGATCACGGGATTGACGCATTCAATGGCGGCGTCTGCCGCCTAGAACTTAGGGAGCAGCTGGGCCGCTCAAAGCCCAAGACCATAGACCACCTGATGGAGATCGCGAATCGGTGGGCCGATGGAGAAATTCGGTGAAGAATCGTGTTCACTCCGATGAGGAAGCAGAACTTGAGCGCAGACGCGATCGCCGAGGCAAGCGCCACATGCGCATCTACGATGACCGCGACGATGTCAACATGGTCACAACTGGCTACGCCGACAGACGCGACGATAACCGCAACAGCGGATACCGTAGCGGCGGATACTGCGACTCCGGGAAAACCGCGCAAGTGTGGCAACGCCGCAATCGCGATGAGGCACCCGCGACATCCATCGAGGACAAACTGTCCGGGCCATGCACGGTACACTTCTACATCGACAAGCATGATGGAAAGAAGAAGTCTAGCCACCTCCTCAAGGACTGCCGCGAGTTCCTCAAACTACACGAGGGATTGGTTCGGATGAACCGCAACATAGTCGAAAGAGGCTACGGAGCCGCTCCAGGTGCCGTGGCACATGGCGCTCTGCCACCACCACCTGGGCCACCCCCGAATACAGCTGCGCCGGACCAGCACCACGGAGGCGAACCCTATGCACGGGCCATGGGCACCATGATGATCCAAAAAGGACGCCCCTCCAATCGGGTGCAGAAGGCCATCACTCGCCAGGTCAACTTGGCAATGCACTCGCCACCATCCACCACTGAGTACCTCAGTGGAAGCGAGTCCTGCATCACCTTTGACAAACGTGATCATCCGCCTCAAATACCTTCTCCAGGCCATTGCCCCCTCGTACTCGAGGCGCAAATCGGAGGTTTTGACATGAGCCACGTATTCATGGATGGCGGAAGCGGCATCAACCTCATATCCGCGAGTACCTTGCGAGCAATGAGGATCCCTCTAACTTGCCTGGAGGCCTCGGACACAACATTCCACGACATCGTCCCTGGAAAAGGCGTATATCCCCTGGGCAAAATCAACCTCGACGTCATCTTCGGCACGCCGAAGAACTTCCGGCGCGAACGCATCGACTTTGAGGTCGTCGACTGGCCCTCAAAATACCACTGCATCCTCGGACGTGTCACGTTCGCTAGGTTCATGGCAGTGCCACACTACGCCTACCTGTAGATGAAAATGCCAGGTCCCAATGGCGTCATCACGATCAACGAGAACTTCGAGAGATTCGACAGCTGCGACAGGGAATTCAACAGAATTTCCCAGTCCTTTGGCATGCAGGAAGAACTGGCAAGACTGAAAGAGTCGACAGACAACAGTCTGCCCCCTGAGCCGGCCAAGCTCGCCCGATCTATCCTTCGACTCATCGGTGCACACAAAGAAAGTGCAGGTCCACCCATCGGATCCCGCCAAGACGGCCCTCATCGCCAACAACTTGAGTCCCGCATAGGAACTTGTGCTCGTCGAATTCCTCCGTGAGCACTAGGAAATTTTCGCCTGGTGTCTTGCGGACATGCCAGGAGTTCCTAGGGAATTCGTCGAGCACGCACTCAACGTCAACCCCGACGCAAGGCCAGTCAAGCAAACAATTCGACGATTGTCTGAGCCACGAGCGTAGGCAGTCGGAATGGAGATCAACATACTCCTCGATGCCAAGTTCATACGCGAGATCAAGGAAAGCACTTGGCTCACTAACACGGTGCTGGTACCAAAAAAGGACACGGATATCCTGCGGATGTGCGTGGACTTCACCTCTCTGAATAAGCACTGCCCAAAGGATCACTTCCCGCTGCCGCGCATCGACTAGATCATCGACTCCACCGCGGGATGCGAGCGCCTCTGCTTCCTCGATGCCTACTCAGGCTATAATCAGATTCGAATGAAGGAGGAAGATCAAGAGAAAACAGCATTTACAACGCCCTTTGGTGTGTTCTGCTACAACACAATGCCCTTCGGGCTAAAGAACGCAGGAGCCACCTACCAGCGGTGCATGCAGGCTTGCCTCAAGGAACAACTAGGTCACAACATTCAACTCTATGTCAATGACATAGTAATCAAGACCAAGGAGGAAGCCTCCCTAATCGATGACTTGCACGAAACCTTCGCCAACCTTGACCGCTACCGGATCAAGCTCAATCTGGACAAGTGCGCCTTTAGCGTACCATCTGGGCAACTACTCGGGTACCTCATCTCCGTGAGGGGAATCGAGGCAAACCCGAAGAAAATAAAAGCCATACTGGCCATGGAGAAGCCAAAAAACATAAGGGGCGTTCAGCAGCTAGCTCGGCGAATCGCGGCCCTCAGTCGATTCATCAGTCGGATGGGTGAAAAGGCGCTGCCCTTCTACCAACTCCTCCGCAAAGCTGAAAAGTTCGAGTGGACAAATGAAGCACAGGAAGCATTCGAAGACCTCAAGCACCTTCTATCCACCTCGCCAGTACTAGTGACCCCACGGGAAAGAGAACCAATGTTGCTATATATCTCTGCCACCAACCAGGTGGTCAGCACAGTGCTTGTCGTCGAGCGAGCCGAGGAAAACAAGGTCCACAGGGTACAGCGCCTAGTATACTACCTCAGCGAGGTCCTCACGCCAACAAAACAGCGGTATCCACACTACTAGAAGCTGGCGTACGGTGTCTTCATGACCACCCGGTGACTGCGCCATTACTTTCAGGAACACCCAATCGTGGTGGTCAACGACGCCCCGTTGGGGAATATCCTCAATAACCCCGACGCCATGGGACGAGTCGCGCTTTGGGGAATAGAATTGTCTCCACGAGACATCACATACGAAAAGCGCGACGCAATCACAAGTTCTCCCTAACTTCCTCGTGCACTGGATGGAGAACCAGCTCCCGGACAAACCAGATATGTCCTACCTCTGGACAATGCACTTCGATGGATCCAAGCGGAAGGATGGAGCAGGTGCAGGTGTCATACTAACATCACCTCAGGGAGACAAGTTGAAGTATATCCTGCGAATGTAGTTCACAGCCTCCAACAACGAAGCTGAATACGAGGCCCTGTTGCACGGGATGAGGATGGCAAAAGCCTGCGGCGCCAAAAGGCTCATCATATACGGCGACTCCAAGTTGGTCGTCAACCAGACAATGCATGAGTGCGACGCACTGAATGACAATATGATCGCGTACCGCGACCTCTACAACACACTCAAAGGAGACTTCGACGGTTGCGAGCTGCAGCACGTAGACCGCGAAAGCAATGAAGAGGCGGACGCACTCGCCAACATAGGCTCTACCTGCACCCCCATACCACCCGGGGTATTTCTCGAGCGCATCTGCGAATGCTCCATCAAGCCAAAGGCCGCAGAGAAGAAAACAAGCGCAACAACGGACTCGGGGGCTACGTCGCCCAATGAGTCAATGGCACTCGATGACTTGGAGCTGGACACAGGACTCGAGGGACCAATGAGCGTCATGATGATTGAGAAATCCTGGACGCAACCGTACATCACGTACCTCCTCAGCAAAAGGCTACCGGACGACCCGACTGATGCACGACACATTGCGCGGTGATCCAAGGCATTCACTGTTATCAACGGCAAACTATATAAACGCAGCATCACAGGAGTACTCCAACGATGCGTCTCCATGGCCGATGGAAGAGCTGTTCTCCTTGACATCCATGAGGGGACCTGCGGGCACCACGCTGGCAGTCGCGCCCTCGTCGCCAAAGCTCTACGAGCTAGATTCTATTGGCCTACGCCCATGCGTGATGCCAAGGACATCCTCCAGAAATGCAACGCTTGCCAACGATTCGCGGACAAGCCGAACGCACCGGGCGCAGAGCTCCGGCCAATTTCATTGGCCTGGCCCTTCGTGCAATGGGGACTCGACATGGTTGGCAAACTCCCAAGGTCCTCACGAGGAGGCTACGTCTACCTCTTGGTCGCAGTCGACAAGTTCACCAAGTGGATTGAGGCCATGCCAGCGACCAACCAATCAGGACACAACACAGTTAAGTTCTTCGAATCCATCGTCTACTGTTTTGGAGTGCCGCACAACATCATCACCGACAATGGGACGAACTTCACATCCAAGGAGTTCCAAGAATTCTGCGAGAATCTAGGGATCAACATCAGCTACGCCTCTGTAGCACATCCACAGACCAACGGTCAGGTGGAAAAAGCAAACGGGCTCGTCTGCGGCGGGATCAAAAAGCGACTCCTCCGGCCACTCGAACAAGCCGCGGGTTGCTGGCCAGACAAACTGCAATCCGTACTCTGGAGCCTATGCACAACTCCAAACAGTGCCATGGGCTACACTCCATTCTTTATGGTGCACAGAGCCGAGGCAGTCCTACCCGCCGAGGTACGGTACAAGGCGCCGCGCGTGGTCGCTTACAGCGAACAAGAGTCATCCCTCCCACTCGAAGACTCCATCGACCTCCTTGATGAGGCAAGAGAAATCACCACGGAAAGATCTACGATCTACCAGCAGAACCTGCGCAACTACCATAGTAGGAGGCTACGCCCCAGATCCTTCGTCGAAGGCGACCTGGTCCTGCAACTGAAGCAGCAGGGACATCTCAAGCTCGAGTCCCCCTAGGAAGGACCATACGTAATTACAGAAGTAATCCCAGGAGGCGCCTATTGCCTTCAAGATTTAGAGACAGGAGTCGCATACTCCAACCCCTAGAACATCGCACAACTGCGACGCTTCTACCCTTAGTTGTTTTTACTCTTAGACCACAAATAAGGCACTCAGCCAAGGCTACTTAGCCACACATTGTACTTCGTACTGTCCTTCGAATAAATAAATCTAAGTGCCCCAAAAACTCCGTGTTCTCCTTTATTTTTCCAATTTATCTACTCGGGGGCTGCGCCACCCTATATACATATGTTCTACGAACCAAAACGCGATATCCTGAGTAGCTGGCACATCAATCGAAACCCTTGACACAACATCAACCCAGCTGCAACGCACCTGACAGGTTGACAAGAGACTGAGATAATATCATGGCCAGGCTAACGAAAAGGACTCGCATAGTGCAACGCACTTCATGCTAACAAGCTCTTTATACATAATAAATAGTCAGTTATACACCATGTACACAAACTTTACCAGACTAGTACACTTATGTGCAGGATATAAACTAAGCTACTACTATAGCAAGAGAATGTTGGTTTGTTCCTCAAAGAAGTCGACAATCTCTTCTGCTGGGCGATCCACAACCTGGTAGTGCGGCACCATATTCCAGGCAGAACCTACTGGTGGCGCAGGCGGCCCAGCTGCAATTGCCGCAACATCTACGTCAGGCGTGGCACCAGCCACCAACTGTTGCCTCACGCACTCGCGAACCGTGGTCAGGTCTTGAAACTTGGCAAGGAGGGCCAGCAAGCTTGATGGAGTATCATCCAGCGGAAACATCGTCCGATAAATGTTCTTCAAGCATAACTGCGACTTCTTCAGAAAGTGCAGCACTCGCGACGCACGATCCTGCAGGGTCGCCAGCGCAATCCCACGATCATGATCTACCCAGAAGTATCCACTCTCTTGAAGTTGCTCCTGGGTAAGATCATGCATGCGAATGGTAATTCTATCCTTCTCATCCTGCGGATGATGCGCGCTGACAACTACACGAAGCAGCAACAACAGCATAAGTACAATGCACCGTCGCGAGTGACTACAAGGAAAAGATAAGATCAAGCAAACTAACACTTGAATTGGTCGCCCAGCTACGTCACCTCGCCAAGAAGATACTTCTCTCGGGCGGCGGATTTCTCTGCCTTCGACTTCCATACATCCGCGTTACCGCGGGGCACGGGCAACTCATGCTCCAACTGCTTCACGCGGTCACGTAGTCGCGAAAGCAGCGACAACTCATCTACCCTGGAGCGTGGCGGTGCCAAAGTATCATCAAGAGGCGGCGAGTCCTGAGTTTCCCTCAAAGGATCACTTGATGAACCCTACCACAAGTCAAGATAGAAACAAATAAGACGACCAAATCAACACAAAGACAAAAGATTCAAGTGCATTCAAGACTAGCAGAAGTATCGGCAGATACACTCGCCAGCAGTCATGTTCTTAACAAAGGACATAAACTAGTCAACTATTACAAAGCTACTAAGGAGCGATTGGCTTCTTCGAGTTCGACGGCTTTGGGGGCTTCATCGAGTCTGTGGCAGTGTCAGATGCCACTGACTTTCCACCAGCCCCCGTCGCCGCAGCTTTCGCCGCCTTCTTGGCGTGTTGCAGATCCTCAGAATACTTCGCAATAGTGTTTATCAGCTGAGGCCCATATTTGCCACAGGCAGTCGTGAAAGGAGCGAAGACTACCTGCTGGCCGTCCGTGCTAACAGGCATCGTCTTCGACACCGCGGCAGGGTCAGTCTCGACTCCGTGGGACTGCACCATGGCAAGCGACATGGACACACCAGCCGCGCGGAGTGAGTTCTTGTAGCTGGAAGGCATACCCCCAGTGAGTGACTCCACCAGCTCGTCTATGTTCTCGATTAGCTCCGCCTTGGGAATTAGCTCCTCCCGGAGGCAACTAAGAGCACCCTTGGCCTTGGAGAGTGTATCCTAGACGGCGGCGCTGCGGTCTTCGACTGCTAGCAGTGCACCCGCCAGAGCATCATCGCGACGAAGGGCCTACGGGTCGAAGCTCAAATCACTAGCATCTGTACATAAATCCGCACATGGACAAAGCATCAACGCCAATGGCGAAAAGTCGAGCCGAGAAGGATAACAATATCAAAAGCAAAGTACCTGAGAGGGCCTTGGCAATCGAGAAAAGCTGTTCTTCGAACAACTTCTCCCTGGCTATGAAGGAGGCATGCAGATCCTCTTCGCGCCTTTGCGCCTCGTCACGCGCCGCGATTGCCTCATCGCGACCCTTCACAGCCGTGGCGAGGGTTTTCTCTATGGTGGCAGTGTTGCGTAGGAAGGCGTTATGTTCAGCTACAAAACAAAAGGGATTGACTATCATTCGACCATATAAAAAGGAGAAGAAGAAGAAGAAGTGCAGGACACTCACTCTCAACCACGCGATGACACATCTCCAGCATCGCATGCTGGCGGCCCATCGCAAGCACTTGCTTCGCCAAGTGCGCGGCCTCCTTCACAAGGAGCTATCGCATAACAAAAGGATCAGCAGCAGCCATCGATTGCAACATCAAAAAGAAGAAAAGCCTACACTTACGTGATCCTCCAATGACTCCGAAGTCGTTTGGTGCGCAGTCATCCGGGCAACCATTCGATGCTCCCCTGCATGAGGGGAACTGGAAGAGTTGTGCCTGTAGTGGGCCGCCAATGGAGGGGAAGGAGCACGCTCGACCTCTTTCTTGGCCTTTGAGGTCGCGACTCCTGATTCTTTCAAAAATTGGACGTCGCCAGAAGATGATGATGCCTCTTGACTGCAAGACAAAATCCACATCAAGAAAGGGTAAACCCAGAGACGAGCCAACAAGGGCAAAATAGAGAAGAACAAGTCAACTAGAAAACTTACCAATCAAACTTGTCAAAGTCAAAAGTGGCCTCCCCCGACTCTGACGAGGACTCCTTGGGCAATCACATCTTCTTGCGAGAGGATGGTGCCACGGCGCTCACAGGAATGCCAGGGATCAGCGACTCCGCACCAACACCTGCACCTTTCGGAGTCGAAGGAGACGACGCATCGGAATCATCGCTGTGCGAACGCGTGCGAGTATCCGGACTACCTGACTCGGGGGCTTCCTCCTCCACATCAGATGGGACGGTCGACTCTGACTCGTCCTCTTCCAAGGCTTCGCGAGGGATAATCCCCTCAGGAAGAGGGGGCATACAAGGTGACACCGCCCAATCCTGCATACAGGCAACAAATTCAGCAAAAAGCAAGTAAAACAGCAGAGAAGCAATCGACGAACTAAGCTCCTGTGTTGCACAACTATACCTCGGGAGGAGGGTAGCAGCATCAAATGGAGGAACAACTGGCTCACTGGGGAGCACATCCTTGACGGTGTACTTGGTGACCAGTCGAACCCTTTTGTACACCTCACTCACGGACATGCCATCGGCAGACATGCGAGTGACATCGTCAGCGCCAGTCCACTAAAACATGGGGTGGACTCTGGCCTGCAGGGGCTAGACGCAACCTCCCTCTTCTTTGCCTATGCGACTCTCGAGGTCGTAGACACGCTCGTACAACACATCTGTCTCTGCGGATTCACCAGGCATGACTACATTCTTCCAGGAGCGCCTCCTCTTGCACGGCATCGCGGGGACGAAGGGCGTGAGTCCGAAGTGGTCTCCGTCGGCCTTCTGGTCGCGAACGTAGAACCACTTGTCCCTCCACCCTTGGATGGATGCTGTGAGCTTGATATCGAAATAGGTGGCGGATGGGTCGACGTGAATTCCGCAACCACCTACATCATATACTAAGGAGCCATAAGCAGATTGGCGCTTCAACTTGAAGAGGTGCTTGAAGAGGCCGAAGTGCGGCTCGATTCCGAGCTAGCACTCGCAGAGGGTGATGAAGCAAGAGATATGGAGGATAGAGTTCGGGGACAGCTGAAGCCCGTAGAAACAAAGGAGGCCCCTAAAAAAGGGGTGAAGGGGCAAGGAGAGACCACGAATGATGAATGCCAAAAACACCACTCGAAAACCAGCGGGAGGAGAAGGAATTGTCTCACCGCTGGGGACGCGCGCATCGGCGACTGCATCGGACAACACTCCATCTTGGCATAGAAGACGGAGATCCGATGACTTGATGATGGAGGGATGCCACGCGCCATTCGTGACGCGGGTGCCCGTGCCCTTCTTCTTCCCGCCGGCGGCGGCGCTGGTGCCCGCAGCGGCGGAACCGCCTTTCTTCTTTGCCGCAGCAGCGGTAGCCGCGTAATCGGCCGCAACACCTCCCTTCTTCTTCCCCATTGCGCGGTGGCTATGCGATCAAAGGAAGTAGCTCAGAAATGAGCGGAGCTGGTCCAGCGTCGTGGAAGAAACGAGCGCAGAGAAAGCAGAGGAGTAGCAGCAATGGCGATGAAAGCAAAGGATGAATGAGAGCAGATGAGAAATTACCGTCGCAACACCACTACTTAACCCCTGGAAGATGCAATCCAATGGCTCAGAAAAGCCCTATTGGACGCGTGGCAAACATCATGCTAGACACGTGGAGGAGTGGAAATGCAAACCGTCCCTCCACTGCTCCCATTACGCGCGGAAATCAAGGAGGCACGGTTAAAATAAAGATTACGCACGCCCAGTCAAATCAAAGTCAGAGGGTGGGACCCACTACTCGTCACATTCCGTCAAACTTGCTCACGCGGGCAACTGAGGTCATGAAATCATTAGCACTGACGTCATCAAAGATATGCAGCAGAAGACTTCGATTACTTTAGTCCTTGCTCGAGTCTTCGACTCCACCAAGCACTCGGGGGCTACTCCCATAGGGAGCGCTGGTCGCGCACCCTATGATTTTTTCTATTCTTTTTACAGGAAGATGGACAATCGAAAGCAAACCCAACCACTCAAAATACGGTTCGACTATGGACATGGGTTACTCCCGTAGGGAGCGCCAGAAACAAATTCAACTGAAACAAGCAAACAAAAGACGACAGCAGTCGGAAAAGTTCTTTAGTCCCTGCCTGAGTCTTCGACTCAACCAGGCACTCGAGGGCTACTCCCATAGGGAGCGCTGGTCGCGCACCCTATGATTATTTGTACAAAAAACTGTGTGTTGATAACATCCACACTTGAAGCTCATGGTGACACCTCCTCATAATTTTTCCCTTCAAAGAGACTGCATCTTATGGGTCGCCCGAATCGTCTCCACGATGATAAAATTCGGATGCCGCGCTTACAACGTGAAGGTAAGACCTGAATAAGGCCTGGCAACACATTAGCTGCGCACTACCAGAAATGTATCCGTGCCTACAGGTACGATGAACATGCCTTGACGGACGCGTTGAGTGCTCACACCCATATAACTGGAATTCGACTCCTGTAAGACCTCCGCGGCTTGAGTCGAATTACACCAGCACTTTTCCAGATTCGAGTCCGGGGACTCGAGTTCGAGTAGATTGCGTTGTTTCACCCTAAGGTGGTTAACTGATAACGATACATCGGTTAAATCAGGCACGCACATCGACAATCCCTATGACACAAACAAAGCAGTCGAAAATATACTCATTCGTGCACTCGAAAGGCTTCATAAAGTCCCCAGTCGAATCTATGATTCCACCGGACACTCGGGGGCTACTGACATGGGTATACCTATAGGTACTCGAACTTGGTATATACGGCCTGAATACAGTGGAGGCCCACGGTGTCGCCAAGGCCCAAATGAAGGACTCGAGTAACCTACGGACTCTCGATTGCTTGAAGAACAAGAAGAAGAAAGGATAGAAAGTTTGAAGGGGAAAACCCTAACTTGTAACCGACTCGACCTGCTGCCCGAGACCTAGCCTACCTATATAAAGGCTAGGAGGGGGCGACGAGAAGGACACACGCAACCCTAGTTTCCACAACCCTCGCTAGATTGCATCTACGCACCATTGTAATCCTCGATTCCTTCGATAACTCCACGAGCAGACAAGTAGGAGTAGGGACCTCTACGAGGCCTGAACCTGGGTAAATCTTTGAGTCCCCTGTGTGCTTGTTTACTAGACGATAGATGTCTCCAGCGCTCCCTCCTTCTCCAAAACCCAAGTCCATAACAATGGGCATTGATGAGTTAAACCCTCGTCTCTCTCTCTCTCTCTCTCTCTCTCTCTCTCTCTCTCTCTCTCTCTCTCTCTCTCTCTCTCTCTCTCTCTCTCTCTCTCTCTCTCTCGTGACCGTGGTCCTAAGTTCGTACTGTGCGAACGAGAGACATCTTCACCACAGAGCCCCATCGCGTTGCGGGATCCAGATCCAGGAGCTCTACTTACGCAACTGCTGCTCGATCAGGGAAGCGAGAGTCATCGTCAGGCACCGGATGTGTGTAACTCCTCGCGGGGTGTCACACTTGAGGCACTCAATTCATTGGAGCCGCAGGAGCGCAATGACTTCATCACGACCTTGAGGTCGACTTCGGTCTTCAAAGGTAAGTTCGCGAAAAGCCCCTCCCGTTACTGCATTACTAATAGATAGGTCCTGGCAACATCAGTGGTTCAGGGGCGTAGGGTAAAAATTATTGTTTTCATACGTGGAACCCCTACATATACATATATGTAATACTCATTGATTTTAACACACGAGGATAATGTTATTTTCGGGTATTGTCTTGGAACAAATGAACTTTCTTTGTCAGGTGCGTGATAGCACTCTTGATTGGATTAGGCCCCGAGGCTATGTTCGGATGTACTCATCGGGACATAGGCTTGAAAAATCATATTCTAACTATTCCGACAATATAACCTTGAGTTTTGTCGGGTGTGTGGCCAACGCTCCTGATAGGAGTAGCCCCTGAGGCTATAGTCGAATATTTGTATTCGATTGTAGGCTCAAAGTCTCTCTTGCTGAGGAATTTACTTCGACTCAGATTTTTATAAATGTTTTCTTGGGTCCTTATCCTTTTTATGGAGTCAAAGTGTTTTCTGACTTGCGTGGTATGACGTCATTTATGAAGAAATTGCACTGTGGTTTCTCAAAGACATGTCTCGATGGGACGTTTCAATTATGGGACCATGTTGCAGTAATGATGATGCATGGGTGGCGTCTCAGCGGAGTTTTTTGACTGCACGTCCCCTTTTCCGCGCGAAGGTCGAGGCATCGTGCGGGGTTTCTCCGTTTTTACCGCTGCAATAATTGCTCAAGATCTTTTTCTTTTGTAATCTTTTGACACACATCATCATCCTATGTGTTTCCGATGGTTCGATTTTACATAGAACGGCTGAGTTTTACGCTTTGTCTCTTTATAAACGAGGGGAGACTCGTTTTACTATTTTTACCATCTCCTCTTTCCTGGGTTCATCTTCTTCCTTGTTCCCTTCATGTGCTTGGCTTTCTCGCCTACTCCTTTTCTCTCCACGCACTTGTGCTATTTCCCAATCACCATGGGGAAGAGCAAGGTAGGAACTTCCACTACGGCCACCAAGGCCACAAGGAAGAGGGCTATTGGATGGGCCCCGTCGAAGTTCTCCGCACGAGATCCGTGTGAAGCACGAAACTCCGGTCATCTTGGGAAGGGCTCCTTCAAGCTTACAGGGGATGATGCCGCTCCTATCCCCGAATCTGGCTGGAGGGTAATGTTTCTCTCCTTTTTATATCGTGGCCTCTCTCTTCCTGTTCATGAATTTCTTAAAGGCCTCCTCTTTGTCTATGGCATGTAACTGTATCAGCTCACGCCCAACTCTATCCTTCATGTCACTTGCTTTGTTACCCTTTGCAAATGCTTCCTCAGGATCCATCCCCGTTGGGGCCTGTGGAAGTATTTCTTCTACGTTCGTCGGAACACCACCAATACCATTGTTCATGAGATCGGTGGCGCCATTTTCTCTGTTCACTCTGAAGTCCACTATTTTGACTTCAAGATTACTGACTCTGTCCAAGGATGGAAAACCAAATGGTTTTACATCAAGGACCAAAAAGTCGAGGGTTAATCTTTCTGCTTAGCCCCTTTTGACCCCAAGAAAACATGTCAGAAACTTGATTCTTGGGATCAACGTCTAACTCCTGAAGAAATGACGGAGATTGAACCCCTTCTCTCTCGCATTGAGAAACTTCATCACGAGATTGACACGGAATTACCGGGACTGCAAATCCTGGCATACTTTCTTCGGATCTATGTTTAGCCTCTTCATGCGAGGCTTTCTGGTATGTTGGCCTATACTGGCAAGAAAGACCCGATGAAGATTTCACCGGATGATGTTACCCTCAATGTCTATGAAAAGAGGGTTCGAAACTTCACACACTGACCAGGAAAAGCTTGGTTCCCTCTGATTGTCGTGTGGAGCCTTTTGGCAAGAAGAAGCGCCTTCTAGAGGTAAATTTTCATTGGTTTCCTTCCCCCTTTTTTGTTATTTGTGCGAATGTATGCTATTTCTACGACTGTCCTTCTTTTTCCTTGCTAGTCTTCTATCATGTAGGATTATGATCATCTATCTTCACTTCCTCCTCTCGCTGAAAGCGGTGAGCTCCCAGCCAATCCTTCTTTATACGACGATCTTCCTATGGCTAGGACTACTGCCGACGGAGAGGTGGAGGTTTCTATCGCTGAATCATCATCGAGTACTTAGTCCCTTCTGTCGGCTCGCTCTAAAGATTTTTGCGTGGCGCCTGCTGGCAAAAAAAGGAAATGCCCTGGTGCAGCAGAGAGGATTGAAGATTCAGATGACTCCACTGGCTCGAAGCCTTTGTTCATCGTCCCAGTTTAGTCAGCTCCTCCACATATGAATTTGTTCCACTTTACATGGAACGTTTCTTTGTAAGTATTGATTGTACCTTCCTTTGATTCTTTTCGGATGGTAGAATTATATTAGCTCCTTTATTTTCTTTTGTAGTGGTGATGAGTGGTAAGATCCTCCCATGTCTCCTCCTAGTACATCTATTGCCCTCCTCCGGTTAAATCTCCTCAGCCGTCCACGGATCCAAAGGAAATGCACATGTCTCTTGCAAATAAGATTATCCAGAAAGATATAGCCACTTTGCCAAAATTGTCAGCACAGAAAAGAAGAAAAATGGCTGGGAAAGGCGTGGTGATATCCAAGAGTCCCGTCGAGGTGGATATGCAGAATGTAAGTACTTCTTTGTTTTTAATGTAATTGTAGCTTCTCCTTTGCTCATTTTTCCTGATGTGCTGCTTTTTTGTGTTTGGCAGCCTTTGATGCGTGAGATGGTCGACATGCTTCTCACTTTATCAAGATCCATAATGAAGCCGAAGGACTGAGAGGTTTGTTCCCTTCAACTTTGAGAAGTGGGCATTTTTACCCCCTCCTTTTTCTTTTTGTTTGACTTTTGCATTGTTTTTCAATTGTCCATCCACTACCAAAGAGTCCGGGGTCATCTAGGACAAGGTGATAAAGTGTGCTGATGATTTGGAGGCAAAACTGCGGGTCACTGAGAAGGCTTTGGAAGAGGCTAACCAGAAGGCCAATGCTGACACCAAAGAAAAGGCAAAACAGATTGCTGCCCGAGATGAAAATCTTTGGAAGCACTTGGAGACCCTCAACGCTTCATTGACTCATGAGTTTACTATTGTCAAGGAAATATTTCTTCTTTTCTCCTGCTTCTTCCTTTTGGTTCTTAACTCTATTTGCATGTGCAGAGCTGACGGGCCAGAACTTAGTGCTGGATGAAGATAAGTGGGTTGACCCTTCATCGGATGTTGTTGGGACTTTGGAGGCCAATAGTGTTCGTGGGCATAATCTTCTTATCCGCTCACGTTGTGCTTTCAAGAGCTTGCATGCCAAAGTTTTCCCGGTGAAAGAGGTGCCAGCTGATTTGAACGACCTTGCTGCTGTTGGGGATATACTTTCCGGGTATCCTCACAGTTCCTCATTGACCAGGGTGGCCCACTTCAGGTTAGAGCTTTGCTTCACGGGCGGCCCAGTCAGGGAGAGAGAAGACGGAGTCCAATCCAGCTACAGGAAGGCCCAGAAGACTTACCGACTTAGGCCCGTAATGTTACTTGTAGTTCAAGATGTACTTTGTAACAGACTCTTAATCGTAGCCGGATTGATCTCTCCTATAAACCCTAGGCCGGATATCTATATAAGCCGTCCTAGGGAGAGCCTTTAGGGCACCCAATACTTTAGACCCTCAACTCGCACAGGCGATACCCTTGTAACCCATATTCCGGCTCTGCCGTATTACTGGATTGCTAGCAGGAGTAGGATTCGTCCAAAGCCGGCAGATTCGAACCTGGGTAAACTTGTGTGCTCACCGTCCCAGAACACCGTACGTCTCACAACCCTCTCTTCCGCACGCCTCGAGGACCCTCTCATGGCGTACTTGTCCTCAATCCGATGACAGTTGGCGCCCACTGTGGGGGCAAGTGAGCTCCGGATCTGCGTTCCGAGCAGAATCTACAAGAATCAAAATCGGCGAGACCATCGCCTCCGGTCGCATCCTCTATGCCAGCGACGTCCCTCTCATCGTTCTCGACGAGACTTGGATTCCGGCTAGGGAGGCCGTAACTGCCTATACAATCATGTCTTTTGGCGAGATCGATGTTTACATCGGTTTCGCTGAACCTGCCCAACCCACCCCAGCGGTGATGATAGAGGCAGAAGAATCTTTTGGGTCCCCTTTGTCCGTGGAGGCGACAGAGTTCCGGATCTCAGAAAACCCTACTCCCACCCAGCCCGCACCAGTTGCGGAGATAGTGGAGAAATCTGAGCCTGAAGAAGACCTCACGGTCCAAGTCGAATCTGGAGTGGATCTCCCTGGAGAAGCCGGATCCCAGATCGACCCACCCGTGGAAGTCGAAATCCAGGAGGAGCATTTCAACGACACTAATTCCGGCTCTGACGATGCCAAGACAGACATGCCTTTCCTTAGGTACACATTACAACGTATGATACTGCAAGGCGCAAGCGCAGATGCAATCCTCGAGACCATTAAAAGTTTCGATATGGCTGATCCCAAAAGCCGCAGGTACCTCAGGAAGCACGCAGCACACTTCGTCGGATATGTTGGATCCGGATCCGGCTCTGCCGATGCTGGAGAAAACACCGATTCGGTGCTAGAGGCAATTGGAACAAACGCCGATGTTCTCGCATCCTCGGATGAGTCTATGACGTCGGCAGATTTCCGAAAGTTCTCCGCGGAATATGAAGAGGAGTACAACTCCAAAGCTGCAGAAGAAGGAGAAGCCATGGATGAAGGATCCGGGGAACACTCTCCCAAAGCGCAGGATGACATGGACGTCGGAGATAATCCCGAAGTCCAGATGTCCGAAAGTACCGATCAGAGCTTGAATCCGGGAAATGGACCCAAAGCCGTCTTTGCTACCGGCGCTGCCAAGAAGGCAAAGAAGAAGAACAAGACCCGGCAAAAGACCCCCTCACAGAGGAAGTGATTGCCGAGGAATACGAGGAAGACTCGGATGGAGCACTTATCCCAGACGAGCCGAAAAAAGAAGCATCGGTGGATGGACACATGATCACAGAAGGTGCGCGTAAACTCATCGATGCCGCATTAACCACACCTATCCCTATAGCTGTAGAACTTACTGCAGATGAGCTGGACGAAAGGGCCCATGCCCTAGAAGTGCGTCGTCAGCAACTCCTCGATGAAGCCAAAAACATCAAGGTGGAGAAGAAGCGCATGTCAAACAAGGAGTACATGTCTCGTCTACATCAGAAGACACAGAAGCGTCACATAGATGACAACCAATTCCCACGTGTCCGTGCTGTCCTTTTTGGAGATGAGATGGGGAAGCCACGGAAAGATAGCAATGGAGATTGGGTATACCCAACACCAGTACAAAATACTGTGGCAGCTCATGAAATTCTATCGGCTAATCCAGGACCAGAGGAGATACGCTTGGGTATCAAGCTACTCAACAAGGGACTGGAGCAGCAAAAGGTCGCCTTGTCTAGAAGTCAAAAGCTGGTCTCGGATTCTGACCAATGTCGCACAGATCTGGCATGGGCTGACGTAAGATCCCACTACGTTCGGGCGCAATACCGTCACCCCGAACGTAGGGAAGACAATTATTCAAGAACCATATCGTCAGGACAGCATCGCAGAGATACACATAACTGGAGCAACGTCGCTCCAGTAGCCGAGAAAGACGCGATCGCTGCACTAAATCCGAGAAATCCTCCCTGAAAGGGAGAAGATAAAGAGAAACATCGGGAGGAGGATCGTCAGAGAATGCCACCTCCTAGACATGAAAACCGTCCGACTGAGCCTCACCATGGTGGGAACGACGGACGAAGGAACGACGGAAGCCATGCTGGAACAAGCCGACAGGAGGCTCGTTGTAGTCAAGAACCTCCCCGGAACCGGAATAATGACGCTCTGGATGGAGGTCGGTGATCAGCCGGAAACTACCCAGCTGCACCACCCTCTCCACCACACAGTTATCACAACGGACCCCAAGGAGGTCAAGGAGGACGGCATGGCGGAGGAGGTGGTGGCAAAAGCCGAAGTCTAGCCCGAAGGCACCGCAGCCACAACCGGCATTCGGGACGATCTCTATCCCCGAACGGCACAAGGCACAGGTTCAACTCCAACATAGAGGCTCGGCGCTACGAAAACGATGACGTGTACGTGGGCCCAAAGTGCTTTGGACCACGCATCAGAGCTACAAAGTTCCCGGAGGGATTCGCTATCTCAAGACATATCCAAGCCTACGACGACATTGCTCGGCCAGACACCTGGTTACAGGATTTCTTCCAAGCTTGCTGTATCACTAAAGGCAGAAACAGCCTGGTCGCAACCCGATATCTCCCACTTATGTTGTGGAAGACGGCACGATCATGGCTCAATGAACTTCCGGCGAACACCATCCACAACTGGTATGATTTACAAAGTGCGTTCTTTCAGAATTTCGAAGGCACATATCGGAGGCCCTGTACGGTTGGAGACCTACAACGTTGCACCCAGAAAGCCGGAGAAACGTGCCGGGATTACCTCGGATGATGGATCGACACCAAGAACTCCTGTGAAGGAGTAAATGATCAAACTGCGATTGAAGCTTTCATCACGGGTCTCCCAATTGGTTTACTGCGCCATCGCTTGAAGTGTGACAAGGTTACTGATTTGGGAGAAATGATAGAGATAGCGAACAAGTATGCAGATGCTGACGATGATGCAGAGGGATTACTCAATGCCCTGGATGTGCCTCAGTTGGCAAAACAACCAAAGCAACAAGCTCAGAAGCGCAAAAATACCTCAGAAGAAAAACCCAACACGGAAACGGTAGTGGTCACTACTGTTTCCTGGTCTAGAGGATGAGGAGGACATGGCGGAGGCTGCGGGCGTGGCCGTGGGACATCAAGGGTCCAAGGTAGAGGAGAACAACAACCAGGTAAAACCTACTCTTGGGCCGACATTGCCAATAACCCATGTGTGCATCACCTAGATGCCAGTGGGGGCTCGTCCCACACCAACGCTGAGTGTCGTTTTAACGACGACATCAAGAGAGATGATACCGTAGGCTACAAAGCTAAGTGGAAGAAGGGAAAGAAAAATCCCGAAAAAGACAAGGAGACCAAGGAAGATTCCGACATGGAGGAAGCTGATGCTTCAAATCCCAAGTCGAAGGGAAGAAAACTTTTCCCACCAAGAAGGACACTTATGTCACCTTCCTCGGATCTCAACCAGCAAAGGTCAACAAAGCAGTTCTCCACGAGCTCAATGCAACAGTTCCGGCTGTCCCCCAGTATCTGGATTGGTCGGAGGTGGCAATCACATTTGACCGCGCTGATCATCCGCCTAAGTTGCACAGGCGAGGAAAATACGCCTTATTCGTCAACCCACTTATTGACGGTTATGGTTTCTCCAAGACCCTCATGGACGGTGGTAGCAGCATCAATATTCTCTACGTCGAAACGCTATGCCAGATGTAGATCTCGGAAACACAGCTAAACCATAGCTCTGTGATCTTTCACGGAGTTATCCCAGGAAGACAAGCTAATTCCCTGGGAGAGATCACTTTGGATGTTACCTTTGGAACACCAAAGAATTATCGGACGGAGGCACTTTCCTTCGAAGTGGTCCCGTTCAAGAGCGCATACCACGCTATATTCGGACGTCCGGCTTACTGGGCTTTTATGGCTCGTCCGTGTTACATTTACAATATGATGAAAATTCTAGGTCCCAACGGCGTGATCACCATCAGGGGAGACCCGAAGAAGGCACGAGAGTGCGAAGATGGAAATGCCGCCTTTGCCGAAGCCGTGCTGCACGCCCAGGAGTACCAGGAGATCAAGAAGTGCATAGATCCGTCCGAGATGCCCGCGACAAAGAAGGATGTGACAAAGCCAAATCTGGAGTTCAAGGCATCAGAAGAGACGAAGCAGATGCCATTGAAGGATGATGGCCCCTCCAAGGTGACCCAGATAGGCGTAGGCCTAAGTAGCACATAGGAAAGCGCGCTCGTCAAGTTCCTCCAAGCAACTCAAGATATCTTTGCATGGCAGCCATCTGACATGATCGGAGTACCTAGGGAACTTGCCGAGCACTCTCTAAATGTAAACCCGAACGCTAAACCCATCAAACAGTCCTTACAACGGTTTGGCAATGAAAAGCGTAAGGCAATAGCTAAGGAACTAGCACGGCTCGAGTTAGCCGGATTCATAGAAGAGGTCATCCATACTGATTGGTCGGACAACCCTGTAATGGTCCCTAAAAAGGACACCACTGATTTAAGGATGTGTGTTGATTATACTGCCTTGAACAAGGCTTGTCCAAAAGATCCGTTTGCTCTGCCTAGAATTGATCAAGTTATCGATTCTATGGCAGGCTCGGAACTCCTCTGTTTTCTCGACGCATATTCCGGTTATCACCAAATACGGATGAAGGAATCTGACAAACTCAAGACTTCATTCATAACCCCCTTTGGAACGTTCTGTTTTGTTACGATGCCCTTTGGGCTAAAGAATGCAGGAGCTACGTACCAGCGCACGATGCAGCGTTGCCTCCATGACCAGCTTGGACGCAATGTACATGCATACGTGGATGATATCGCGGTCATGTCCAAAAAGAAGGAAACATTGATTTCCGACTTGGAGGAGACGTTCGCCAATTTACGAAAATACAACATCATGCTTAACCCGAAGAAATGCTTCTTTGGAATACCAGCCGGAAAATTGTTAGGTTTCATCGTGTCTCAAAGAGGCATAGAGGTGAACCGTGACAAAATCAAGGCTATTCTCAATATTTCTAGGCCAACTCGCCTGAAGGACGTACAAAGATTAACTGGTTGCATTGCTGCGGTCAGTCAATTTGTAAGCCGGCTTGGTGAAAGAGCCACACCATTATACAAACTCCTGAAGAAAACCAAGGATTTTGTCTGGACTGACGAAGCTGAAGCTGCACTACAAGACCTGAAGAAAGTACTCTCATCTGCTCCTATCCTTGCAGCGCCGGAACCTCAAGAACCAATGTTGCTTTACATTGCTGCGACAAATAAGGTTGTTAGTATCGTCATGGTAGTGGAGGGACCAGAGGAAAATCAGGAACACCTGGTGCAGCGTCCGACGTACTTTGTCAGCGAGGTCCTGACAGAATCAAAACAGCGGTATCCACATTATCAAAAGTTGGCTTATGGTGTTTTTCTAGCATCTCGTAAGTTACGACACTATTTTCAGGAGCATCCAATTACCGTGGTGAGAAAAGCTCCCATGAGAGATATAATCAACAATAGTGATGCCACAGGACGCGTCGCTAAATGGGGCATAGAGCTTGCAGCTTTTGATATTGAGTACAAACCCCGGACAACAATCAAATCCTAGATCCTTGCCGACTTTGTCGCTGATTGGACAGAGACCAAGGAGAACACGGTCCTCCCTGAGTCGGAATATTGGACCCTCTTTTTTGATGGGTCTAAGGCTCGAGAGGGCTCGGGGGCTGGCGTGGTGCTCAAATCACCCCAAGGAGATAAACTTTTATACGTGTTGCAGATCCACTTCACAGCGACAAACAATATTGCTGAGTATGAAGCACTGCTGCATGGAATCCGGATTGCTAAGGATATTGCATCCGACGATTGATGTGTTACGGAGATTCGGATCTTGTTGCTCAAAAAGTCTCGGATATTTGTAATGCAAATAAGCACATGGCAGCATACAAAGTTGTCGTGGATGATCTATCTAAATCGTTCGAAGGGTTTGAAGTTCAACACATCCCTCGAGCAGAAAATGAGGAAGCAGATGCACTATCTCGAATAGGCTCTGCGCGGAAAGAGGTCACAGATGGCGCATTTTTAGAGAACCTCAAAGTTCCCTCGATAAAGGGAATAGATGAGGAATATCCGACCAATTCCGACTCACCTTTGATAGCAGTTCTGACTGTAATTCCTAGCTGGACTCAACCCTACCTTGATTATTTGGTAGATGGCAAATTACCTGAAGACGAGGTGCTGAGCCGGCAGATTATCCGACGAGCAAAAGCCTATACTACTGTTAAAGGTGAGCTCCATAAACGGAGTGTTTCTAGGGTTTTTCAGCGCCGTGTATCTCCGGAAGAAGGAGTGGAAATCTTAAGGGAAATCCACGAAGGCGAGTGTGGTCACCATGCTGCAGCCAAATCTTTAGTGGCAAAAGCTTTTCGACATGGATTTTTCTGGCTTACGGCTCAGGCAGATGCCGAACGATTAGTCAAGACATGCAAAGGCTGCCAAAAGTACGCCAAGCAAGCTCATGTTCCAGCTGATCAGCTTCGAACAATACCTATAACATGGCCTTTTGCGGTCTGGGGGCTTGATATGGTAGGACCTTTTAAACGAGCTCCAAGTGGATTTACTCACCTCTTAGTGATGGTGGATAAATTCACAAAGTGGATCGAGGCTAAACCTGTCACTAGTTGTGATGGAGCAACAGCCAAAATATTTGTCGAGAATGTTATAATCCGGTATGGTTATCTGCATAGCATTATCACGGACAACAGGAGTAACTTTTCCATGGGAGAATTGGCTGAATTCTGTGACGAGCAAAATATCCGGCTTGACATTGCGTCAGTCGCACATCCACAGGCTAACGGACAAGTCGAAAGAGCAAATGGTTTAATTCTACAAGGCCTGAAACCAAGACTCGAAGCACCACTATGACGTGCTGTGGGGGCTTGGGCAGAGGAACTACCCTCCGTAATTTGGAGTTTATGAACAACTCCAAACAGGTCAACAGGATATACACCTTTCTTCTTGGTCTATGGCGCAGAAGCAGTTCTTCCTAGCGATTTAATTCATACTTCTCCTAGAGTGGCCGCGTATATCGAAGAGGATGCCAAGATTTCTCGACAAAATGATCTCGACTTAGTCGAAGAAGTTCGCGTCGTTGCTGAAATGAGATCTACAGCCTATCAACAGAAGTTACGCAAGTATCATAGCCAGAGAGTCCAAACTAGATCTTTCAATAAAGGCGATTTGGTTCTCCGGCTTGTGCAACAAAGAAAGCACAAACTTTCCCCAGTATGGGAAGGGCCCTTTTTAGTTAGTCGAGTATTGCACAATGGATCGTACTACTTAAATGACATGAGGCCAGTCAAAGAAAGACCTGCTACTAAGAAGAGAAAGAGAGCTGGAGGAAGTACAAATCCGGATGAGTTAGACAGACCGTGGAATATTGCTCAGCTACGTCCCTTTTATTCTTAGTTTATCCTTCTTTGTAATCATACATATGTACATGTTCTGTGAGAAATAAAAGTTTTGGTTGCCTCAAAGTTTTTCTGAGAAGTTTTTACCATCTTATTTCCTAAATGATCATGTCATAGTCGGAAATCCTAGAATGCTTGAAAGTACTTTATGCTCATGTTCGTTTTGGTTTAGATTTCCGATTCTAAAATTGCTACCTTCGGGTATAACTCTAAAAATTCTAGTCTTTACTTGGGTTATTTGTCTGATTGCTGGATGCGGGTATTTTCCGAGTAGTGAATTGTTGGTAGCCGGCTTTGTTTCCGAGTTTAAACTGGTTTAGCAATTGAGCTCCGTTGCTCGGCAAAGTTTCCGGCTGAAGGTTTAGCCGGCTCACGAAAGGGACGAGGCGGAAAGCCAGATAAACGATAAGTAGAGACGGAAAATTTCAAGTGCTTATGAAAACATTTCAGGCACACAAAAAAGTCTAAAGACAAAAGTGCTGAATAGATAAAAAACTTAGCACTAGCAAAAAGTCATAGTACTTAATATTTACAAGCGCATCATGTTCTTTCACAGAATAATACATAAGTTTGTGGTCTATGATGCAGGAGGAGATGAAGGAGCTGTCGGCTCGCTGGTTACTCTGCCTTGATATCGTTCCGAGATGTCCAGATCCGAGGTGGTCCATTCATCGTCGGAAACTTCTTCGGCTTCTTCTGCAGGAGTAGGCGGGGTATCCACACGGGTGAAGAAGGGGACCTCATAGCTGGTCAGATGAGCTACGTGGCATCCGTATCTGGCACAGGAGTGCATGATGGCTTGAAGGTCTTGCTCCTGGCCGTCTTCATCTACCTTGCAGTACCCTCTGGTCACTTGCCATATCTCCATGTTTCAATGGTGGCTCATGACCATGGTGAGAGCGTTCTGCGCAGTAGTCCGCGTGTAGGACATGTTCCAGTCCCGAACGAGATGCGGCATCTCCTTGGCCTTCTCCCGCACCTGGAAGTCCGACATGCTTGGCATGTTCGGAATCCTGAGAGACTCGCCAATGTCCTCAAGGGACTGGCGGTAGTCATGAAGAAGATCACCGACTTGGGTAAGCCGGTGGGTGCGGGGCTCAGACGAGGAGGAGTCCATCAAGTTCAGAGGACCTATACACAAAATAAAGATAAGAAAAAGCCGACATTGATATGTGTCGAAGAAAAAGATAAGTCAGAGAGGTGGAACATACCGAAAATGTATCGTCAACCTTGGTCTTCTCCTCCCGGAGACTCTGGAGTTCAGCCCGGAGCGCCTGGGATATGTCCTTCTCTCTGCTAAGCTCATTTCTGAGGTCCGAGATTGCTTGATCTTGGGCAGAGATCTTGCGATCGCGCTCTTCAGTGGCCATGGAGGAGGATTCAAGGACTTGAGCTATGCTCCTTTCATGATCCGCCTTGAGCTTATCCAGCTCTTGGCGGAGTCCCTTGTTCTCCACCACTAGGGTCTTGAGGTTCTCGGCCTCTTCAATCATAGCGATGGATTGTTTCACCAATGCTGTAAGTCAAAAAAGAACAACAGTTCAGGAAAAATTCGACATTGAAAAAGCAAGGTTTGAATCTCGGAATGTTTACCTTCAGCTTCATCCTTGGCTACCTTGAGCTCAGCATTTTTAAGTCGGAGAGCTTTGATGTCTCTCCGCTTATCACAGACATTGGTCAATAATTCCTGGTTATAGGAACATACTTTCTATAAGTCAGAATACCCAAAGTCAGAAAGCTACTTAAGACTCGGGCTAATATTTTTTGCTAAATATCAGCACGAGCCTTGGGGGCTACACTAGTTCATTCTTTGGCATCCTAATGAAAGCATAAACTCGGATTCTATATCCTACTTCATGCTTGGGGGCTAGAGGATATGATATAACATAATGTAAAAACAAGAGTTGGAATTCCGACTTACATATTGCTTGCGGGTGAGTTTGTCTAAACCCGCGTTCACATCAGCTGCCACCTTCTCGGCGAGAGTAACAGGGATCACTAGGGCTGTTGGAAGCTCGCCAATCCTGATCCTCTCGTCGCGAAGGCGGACTTGAGCGAGAAGGTCAGAGAACTTGACGTCCTCTGCTTCTTGCGCCTCCTCTTCGGGGGATAGATGGATTTTGTCCAGGACTTGCCTGGCTAGCCGCTGGATCTCCTCTGCAGATTTCCGGGTCAGGCCAAATTTGGCAAGACCCGGATTGCTCAGGAGGTTTTTGGCGAAGACCTCAGCCGAGGGATCATTACCCGAAGAGGGCTCACCCTTATCTTGAGCTGACGCACCCACGATGGCGTCAATGTGCGACCCAAGGATCACAGGTTCCGCTTGAGGAGCCGGATCTTCTGCAATCACCGGAGAAGGGATAATCGCCGGAGTTGCAGAAGGTTGAGGGGCCGGAGTCGGAGGAGCCACGATAGGGGAAGCTATTGTAAGCTTCGTCTGGTGCAAAGGCTTCGAAGAAGTCCCTTTCCCCTTGCCCTTGATGATTGATTTTGCTCTGAGAAGGTAGTAAAGTCGGAAACATTACATCTCGGAAAGAAACTGGAGTAAACAGCAAAGGCGGAAAAGTTGTGACAGAAGATTACCTCTTCATGACTGGCACCTGCTTTGTGCCAACTGCCACTGTCGGAGATTTGCGCTTCTTGAGCGCAAGATCTAGCAGTAGGACTACTTCCGTCTCCTAAGAAAACTCAGGAGGGTATCCTTCGAGCGGAGCAAGCTCCAACTCGGGGAGGTCAGCAAGCTGAAAACAAGGACACAAATCAGCATTGCAATATAACTCGAAAAGTGAAACACATAGAAGATGTACTGATGGAAGCTTACCGGCACCACGGGGTCTTCTGCAGTGTGCATATCTAGAGAAACCTCCGGAATACTCCTCTCAATCTGCTCCTTGATCATCCACTTGATCTGGGTTATGTAACCCTGAGTGGTGTAGGCTTTGGGGCTGATGCGGAGGGAGTCGTTTTTGGAAGACATGATGGAATGCATCAGTCTATCCCCGTGGTACTGAAGTGGCTGGATCCGACGTGAGACCCAGCACTGGACCAAGTCGGATCCCTTCAGATCCTTGTGCTTGATAAGGTATTCGATCCGCCTCTTAGCGAGGATCAGATCATCGGTGAGAGACGGAGCAGCCTCGTCCCAGGAAGGTTGGGCCATGGCGGCTCCGTTGACAAAAGCTGGCAAAGCAGTAGGTTTGCCGGGAGCCGGAATATCCCTATGGTAGAAAAAAGTGGCTGGCCATTGTTTGACCGAGTCACTGGCAGAAATTTTGGGATATGCCTGGTCTCGTCTAAGAGAAAAACTAATAGTTCCGGTGATGTAAGGAACACCGGCAGTGATGGAGTTCCTCCGGACATGGAAATAAAATCGGAAGAGAAGCAAACTCGGCCTAATGCCGAGAAAGCCCTCGCAAAGCGCATCATATGCGCTCATTTCTAGAAGAGAATTGGGAGGAATATTGTGGATTTGAACTCCATAGTGATCTATCACCTCGGAGAAGAACTCCGAGGGAGGAAAAGACAAACCTCGGTCCAGATGGGTGCCTAAGTGGACTCGCTCGCCCTCGCGCGGATTGGGGACGGTTTCACCGGAGCCGGTCCTCTAGTTGCCGGCGGCGAGGAGCCCCTCCTTCTCCATGTTCTTGAGGCCATCTTCGTCGAGGGCGCAGGGGATCTAGATTCCCCTCTAGCTCTCCTTCTCCGCTGCAGCTTCCGTTTTCACTGCCGCCGCCACTGCCGCCAAACCAGAGGAAGAGGACGATGAATCCATTGTTTCTCCGGTGATAAAGTGACCTAAAAGGGGCGGCGCTGGGGAGCTCTGTGGAGGAAAGGGCGAGGAGGCTCTGTGCGCGCTGGAAGATTGGGAGGAAAGGAACGGCAAGGGACTGGTGGAAAAGGAGAAGAAGGAATCTGAACCCCTTATATCCACCTACCTGTGCCAAGATTCGTGCAAACGCTATAGTGTAACCGCCACGTGTCGTGGAAAGAACTGGGAAGGGCCCGCATGATGATTTCGTTGCCTCAATCTCCATGCACGCATTGAAACGGCGCCTCGGTTCCACGAACCACAGACCCACCAATGGTCGTGCTGACGGAACGTCTGTCAGATGACGTGACTTGACCATGCTTGTGTCAGGTGGTGTTAGAGACCAAGTTCCGGCTTAGTTTAAAAGCGAGCTGGAAAATCTGAGTAACCCATTGAAAGGTCTGACTTACTTTTAAGACCTGGATCGTATTTTTTGTTGTGAAGTTTCAGGAACCCTTCAAGATTCTGCAAGCCGAAGATCAAGCTAGACGATGATGAAATCCGACTTTGGATCTTGGAGGCCTCCGGGGCTGCTGTTGGGGATATACTTTCCGGGTATCCTCACAGTTCCTCACTGACCAGGGTGGCCCACTTCGGGTTAGAGCTTTGATTCACGGGCGGCCCAGTCAGGGAGAGAGAAGACGGAGTCCAATCCGGCTACAGGAAGGCCCAGGAGACTTACTGACTTAGGCCCGTAATGTTACTTGTAGTTCAAGATGTACTTTGTAACCAACTCTTGATCATAGACGGATTGATCTCTCCTGTAAACCCTAGGCCAGATATCTATATAAGCCGTCCTAGGGAGAGCCTTTAGGGCACCCAATACTTTAGACCCTCAACTCGTACAGGCGATACCCTTGTAACCCATATTCTAACTCTGCCGTATTACTGGATTGCTAGCAGGAGTAGGATTCATCCAAAGCCGGCGGATTCGAACCTGGATAAACTTGTGTGCTCACTGTCCCGGAACACCGTACGTCTCACACCCCTCTCTTCCGCACGCCTCGAGGACCCCCTCATGGTGTACTTGTCCTCAATCCGACGACAGTTGCCGTCTTTGGCGCTGATCCAACCCTTCTCATTGGTTATAGTGTGACACAGTCGAAGAGTGGTGATGAAACTTCGATGGCTCTAGCGATGGCGCACGGTGAGAAGGTCGACTAGCAGAAGGTTAGCTCCTCTGTCCCAGTCACCTTCAATGGCCAGGCAGTCGATTTGAAGCATTTCCAATGGCCAGGCGCAGGTACGACAAGGTCAGCTTCTCCTTTTTCGACTGGTGCCCCTTTGTCGAGTGTTGCCTAGTTATTCCTGCGACTAGCGTTCCATCCGCTAGTGCTACCTTGTCCGTAGAGAATACTGCACCATAGTTTGTTTTGTAGCCATAACTGTCTTTCATTCTGCTGCTGTATTAAACTTAGTTTATTTTGTTTAAGCACTCGGTTTGATGAGAAACAATTTTTGTATATCTGTGTGGATTGTCCCTTGTGTACTGGAGGATCTGTATTTTTGTTTGTCCTGCCAGATATTGTGTGATTTGGCGGCTCCATCTGTGCCTACTCAGTCGTCAGATGCGAACCCATCTTTGTCTGGGTTGGGTGCGATTGGGACTGCTGTTGTTCGTGTAGTAGACCCACCATTATATGCAGAAAAAATTAAGCAGATGAAGAAACTTGAAGGTAAACTTCAGGTTGTCCAATTGATGGTGCATATTGCTCAACCAAAGACATGCCAGGCCCCGGATCATGAAGCATATTTTTTGGAGGAAATTTCCAAGGCGAGCAAGAAGATGCTATGTAAGTCTTCCACATTATTTTGTGTTGCTTCGTTTTTATTTGTAGAGCTTAATTTTCTCTTTCTTTTTTATTTAGGCATTCGATTGTGCGTGAGGGAAAAAACCCAATGTCTGTGCAATCAAATCCATGCTCTTGTGGCTGCTTCCCAAAATTCCGAAACTGACTTTTGGATTGATCACCTCCGCGCCTACTTTGTGGCTTTGTTTCAAGACCGTGTATCAAAGGTGGAGCAGTTTGTCAAGTATTGCCGTAGATTGTTGGCCATTGTATACAATGCCATGTTTCCCTAGGATCCGCTGCCTCAGATCCTAGCTGATTTACTGGCGAAATTTTGGCATGGTGAAAGGATTCATCACTTTCTGAAGCTCCAGCTTGTGGCGGGTGCTAAACTTGCACTTTCTTGGGTGCATGCGCACCACTCGACACTGGATTTGGATGCGGTATCTTTTGGGCTGCCTCCCCTCCTGGCGGTGGACTTGTTAACATGGCGCCTCACTATGCTACCACCCATAGTCCTGCAATTAGGATTGTCCGGAGATACCTGGAGGCAGACGAAGATTTCTTCATAAACATCTCCATCTAACTGTTTTTCTTAATTATGTATCTTTGTACTTGAAGAAATATCTGTGTAACTCCATTGTATTTCTACCAAAAAGGTCGTAAATTTATACGAGAATTTTTTTTTATCACGCAAGACCCTTGTGTTCGTCTAGCGCCTATAGGCTGAGTCAACTTTTATCTGAGTCAAAGACACATTGTATAGGAGCCGACGATTATTCATATGGCGTAATTGTTGAAGCCCCCGTGTATTGAGTTGATGAATAGAACAATAGAGATCTCGAAACCCAGTTTTGGGAACTTTTCTTTATTTATCATCGAATAGCAGAGGATACATTTTTTGCCGTGTTCGCCTGGCCGTTGGACTTATTGAATATAAAATACATAAAAGTAAAAGATCTTCCTGAAATCCGCGGCTTCTGTCTTGAGGTGCTCCATTGCGCTCTATGTGGGTTTAAGGGGGTTTCATCCTATCGACTGGAGGCGCAATGTCTGCATGGTGAACCAGAGAGAAAAGTGGTTGGTTTGCCGGATCGCTTGTAGTTGGGAAATCAATGCACACGTGTAGGCCGTCGCCTTTTTTGGGGATGGGTATTGGGTTAGCCACCCATGTTGCTTTTATTATCTCTACGATGCACCATGTATTTGTGAGGCGACGAACTTACTCTTCAATGGCCTTGATTCGTCGGGTGGACTGTTCATTGTCTGTTGTGTTTGATTTTGCTAGGTGCTCATAGGGTTCTTTTGGGGCTTCTTGTGTTTTGATGGAGTTTCCAAGAGTTTCATAATTCTCACGGGGGACACCGACGAGCATGCCTTCCTATGCGGGACCGACACTGGAGGCCAGATAGGTTGTTTTTGCGGGTGCGTGGTGCGCCTGATTTTGTTGGAGATATGCCCAAGAGGCAATAATAAAAGTGGTTATTATTATATCTTTGTGTTTATGATGAATGTTTACATCCCATGCTATAATTGTATTATTAGGAAACACTAATACTTGTGTGTTTTGTAAACATAAAAGAGTCCCTAGTAAGCCTCTTGTTGAACTAGCTTGTTGATTGATTGATGATCATGGTTTCCTGGTCATGGACATTGGATGTGATTAATAACAAGATTATATCATTAGGAGAATGATGTGATGGACACACACCCATAGTAAGCATAGCATAAGATCAAGTCATTAAGTTCGTATTGCTGTAAGCTTTCAAATGCATAGTAACCTAATCCTTTGACCATGAGGTTATGTTAATCACCATCACCGGATGGGTACTTTGATGACATCAAACACCGCTTCGTAACTGGGTGGTTATAAAGGTGTCATTGGGTATTCTGAAAGTATGCGTTGAAGCGCATAGACCAAGATTGGGATTTGTCCATCCATATGACGGATAGATATACTCTGGGCCCTCTCGGTGGAATGTCATCTAGATAGCTTGCAAGCATGTGACTGGGTCACAAGGGATGACATAACATGGAACGAGTAAAGAGTACTTATCAGTAACGAGGAAGAACTAGGTATGAAGATACTGACGATCAAACCTCGGATAAGTAGAATATCACATGACAAAGGGAATTGGTTTCGTATGTTAAATGGTTCAATCGATCACGAAGTAATCGTTGAGTATGTAGGAGCCGTTATGGATCTCCAGATCCCGTTGATGGTTATTGATCGGAGAGGTGTCTTCATCATGTCTGCATATTCACGAACCGTAGGGTGACACACTTAAGGTTCGAAGTTGTTTTAAGTAGATATGGAATTTGCGTTGGAGACCGAATGTTGTTCGGAGTCTCAGAATGGATCCGGGACATCACGAGGAGATCTGGAATGGTCCGGAGAATAAGATTCATATATTGGGGATCATTTTCTAAGTTAGGTAATGTTCCGGAGTGCTTGTATGGAGATTCTAGAAGGTTTCGGAATGTTCTAGAAGGTTCTAGAGGATTTCTTGGAGTTTACTTGAAAACCAAGAAAGGGATCAAGGAGACCAGGTGGGGCAAGACACGGATTCATGGGGGAGGAGGATTCCTCCCCCCTTCCCACCGCCGGCCCAAGGAGGGGAGTCCTACTAGGACTCCCCCTCCCCAGGCGCGCCTCCCTCCTTTAAATAGAAGGGAGGGGGCGCCCCCTCTTGGACCTCCTCTCATAACAACCAATCTCAGCCACCTCTCTCCTCCACCTTTCTTCTGCACAGGAATAGGCGAAGCCCTGCAGAATTCTCATCTCCACCACCACCACCACGCCGTCGTGCTGCTAGGATTCCGTGGAGAATATCTACTACCTCCGCTGCTCGCTGGAACAGGGAGAGGAAGGTCTGCTTCGACTCCGCACGTGTGACCGTCTGCGGAAGCGCTGCCGAAACGCGGCGCCGGAAGGATCGTCCACACGATCTTGAGATCGGCAAGTGATCGACTACATCATCCACGAGATCTAATCTCGTAACGCTTTCGGTTCTACGAGGGTTAGTACCGATCTATCTCGTTGCTCATGTCTAATAGATTAGATCTTGGCTTTTATCTAGATTAGATCTGGGTTTTGTTCGTTCTTGCGGTAGAAATTTTTTGTTTTCCATGCTACGAACCCATCAGTGATATCAGAGCCTTGTCTATGCGTAGATCTGTTGCACGAGTAGAACACAATGAGGTTGTGGGCGTTGGTGCTCATGCCGTCTTTTGCTATATGTGTACTTTGCATCTTGCGGTATGGTGGGATGAAGCGGCTCGGGCTAACATTACATGTCATCGTACATGAGACTTGCTCCACGCTTGACGTGCAACTTGCTTTGCACAAGTGGCTTTGCGGGTGTCTGTCTCTCCCATCATAGTATAGATCAAATCTACACTTTGGACTTGATAGCACTTGTATCAACGTTGTGGTTCAGTTTCGTAGGTAAGATGCGTTCTTAGTCGAAAGCCCCAAGCCACGTAAAACTTGCAAAGAAAATTAGAGGCGTCTAACTTGTTTTTGCAGGGGTTTTGTGATTTGATATGGCCTACATGTGATTGTGATTGTATTTGATGTATGCAATGATCCTTGTTGTAATATGGCAACCGGCAGGAGCCTAATGGTTGTCTTTAATTCTGTTAAGACCTGCATGTCTATTCATCTTGTAATAGCTTTGTTCCAAGTAGTTGTAATAGTTGCTAGTGAAGATGAACAACCATGAAGCGGCGCCACAGACCTTGACGCAATGCTGGTGATGATGGAGATCATGTCCGTGCTTTGGAGATGGAGATCAAAGGCATAAGAAGAAAGAGCCATATCATATCACACTAATTATGAATTGCCTGTGATGTTAATCCTTTATGCATCTTGTATTGCTTAGATCGCGACGGTAGCATTATAAGATGATCCCTCTCACTAAATATCAAGTAATAAAGTGTTCGTCCTTAGTTGGCACCGTTGCTAAGACTCGTAGTTTCGAAGCATCTCGTGATGATCGGGTGTGATAGACTCTACGTGTGCATACAACGGGTGCAAGCCAGATTTGCACATGCGGAAACTAAGGTTAATCTTGATGAGCCTAGCATGTACAGACATGGTCTCGGAACACGGAATACCGAAAGGTAGAGCATGAGTCATATGATTGATATGATGAACATGAAGATTGTTCGCCGATGAAGCTACATCATCTCACGTGATGATCGGACTTGCTGTAGTGGATTTGGTTCATGTAATCACTAAAACAACTCGAGGGATGTTGTTTTGAGTGGGAGTTCACCTAGTTAATTTAAGAATTAAAATTGAACACTATTTATCATAAACTTAGTCTAAACTACTTGCAAATTTGTTGTAGATTATGGTGAACGTTTCCATCAATTTCAATGCGTTCCTAGAGAAAGAAAAGCTTAAGAACAATGGAAGCAATTTCACGGACTGGTTCCGTGGACTGAAGATCGTCCTCAGGGATGGTCAGTTGACCTATGTGCTCGAAGCACCGCTAGGTGACCCACCTGCAGAAGATGCCACCGATGACGTAAAGAATGTTTATGCCACTCGGAAACATCACTACTCCACAGTTCAGTGTGCCATCCTGTATGGTTTAGAATCAGAGCTTCAAAAGCGTTTTGAGCACCATGACCCGTTTGAGATCATTAAGGAGCTCAAACTCATTTTTGAGACTCGCGCGGCCATGGAAAGCTATGAAGCTTCCGAGAAGTTCTTTACCTGCAAGATGGAAGAGGGTAGCTCTGTTAGCGAGCACGTGCTCACCATGTCTGGGCACGCAAACAAACTCCAAGAGTTGGGGATACCAATTCCTAATGAATTGGGGATTCACCGTGTCCTCCAATCACTGCCACCAAGTTACAAGAACTTTGTGATGAACTATAATATGCACTGCATGAACAAGACGTTGCCTGAACTATCATCCATGCTGAAAACTGCTGAAGTGGAGATCATGAAGGAGCACCAAGTGTTGATGGTCAATAAGACCACCAATTTCAAGAAATGGGGCAAGCCTAAAAACAAGGGAAACTTCAAGAAGGACGGCAAGAAAGATGCCGCACCTGCTAAGAAGCCCAAGGCTGGTCCTAAACCTGAAACTGAGTGCTTCTACTGCAAGGGTGCTGGTAACTGGAAGCGTAACTGCCCCAAGTACCTGGCAGATCTAAAGAACAACAACATCAAGAAGAAAGGTATATTCGATATACATGTTATTGATGTGTATCTTACTAGTAGTCGTAGTAGTGCCTGGGTATTTGATACTGGTTCAGTTGCTCATATTTGTAACTCGAAACAGGAGCTGCGGAATAAATGAAGACTGGCGAGAGACGAGGTGACGATGCGCGTTGGAAATGGCTCCAAGGTTGATGTGATCGCCGTCGGCATGCTCCCTCTGCATCTACCATCGGGATTAGTTTTAAATTTAAATAATTGTTATTTGGTGCCTGCGTTAAGCATGAACATTATATCTGGATCTTGTTTATTGCGAGACGGTTACTCTTTTAAGTCTGAGAATAAAGGTTGTTCAATTTATATGAGTAATATCTTTTATGGTAATGCACCTGAGATAAAAGGTTTATTCTTATTGAATCTCGATAGTAGTGATACACATGTTCACAACATATATGCTAAATGAATAAAATTGAATGATAATTCTACATACATGTGGCACTGTCATCTTGGTCACATTGGAGTGAAGCGTATGAAGAAACTCCATTCTGATGGACTTCTTGAATCACTTGATTTTGAATCACTTGAAAGGTGCGAAACATGTCTAATGGGAAAAATGACTAAGACTCCATTCTCTAGAATAATGGAGCGAGCTACGGACTTATTGGAAATAATACATACCGATGTGTGCGGTCCAATGAGTGTAGCATTGCGTGGTGGATATCGTTATGTTCTCACTTTCACGGATGACTTAAGTAGATACGGGTATATCTATTTTATGAAACATAAGTCCGAAACTTTCGAGAAGTTTAAGGAATTTCAAAGTGAAGTGGAAAATCATCATAACAAGAAGATTAAGTTTCTGCGTTCTGACCGTGGAGGTGAATATCTGAGTTATGAGTTTGGCATGCATTTAAAGAAATGTGGAATACTTTCACAGTTGACACCGCCGGGAACACCACAGCGTAATGGTGTGTCTGAACGTCGTAATCGAACTCTCTTAGATATGGTTCGGTCTATGATGTCTCTTACAGATTTACCGTTATCATTTTGGGGCTATGCATTAGAGACAGCCGCATTCACTTTAAATAGGGCACCATCTAAATCCGTTGAAACGACACCGTACGAATTGTGGTTTGGAAAGAAACCTAAGTTGTCGTTCCTTAAAGTTTGGGGTTGCGAAGCATATGTAAAGAAGTTACAGCCTGATAAGCTTGAACCCAAAGCGGAGAAATGCGTCTTCATAGGATACCCTAAAGAAAAAATTGGGTATACCTTCTATCATAGATCCGAAGGCAAAGTTTTTGTTGCTAAGAATGGATCCTTTCTGGAGAAGGAATTTCTCTCGAAAGAAGTGACTGGAAGGAAAGTAGAACTCGACGAGGTTATTGAACCTTCTCTCGGAGTTGAGAGTAGCGTAGCACCGGAAGATGTTTTTGTGCCGCCTGCACCAACTCGAGAGGAAGCTAATGATGGTGATCATGAAACTTCGAACGAAGTTACTGCTGAACCTCGCAGGTCAATGAGAGTTCGTACCACTCCTGATTGGTATGACTCTGCCTTGAACGTCATGTTGGTGGACAACACTGATGACCCTGCGACGTATGAAGAAGCTATGGTGAGCCCAGATTCCGACAAATGGCTAGAAGCCATGAAATCCAAAATGGGATCCATGTACGAAAACCAAGTATGGACTTTGGTGGACTTACGGATGGCCGTAAGGCTGTCGAGAACAAATGGATTTTCAAAAGAAAAACAGATGCTGATGGTAATGTTACCATCTATAAAGCTCGACTTGTCGCGAAAGGGTTCCGAAAAATTCAAGGAGTTGACTACGATGAGACTTTCTCACGAGTAGCGAAGCTAAAGTCTGTGAGGATTTTGTTAGCAATCGCTGCATATTTCAATTATGAAATTTGGCAGATGGATGTCAAAACGGCGTTCCTTAATGGTGATATTGAGGAAGATTTGTATATGGTATAACCCAAGGGTTTTTTCGATCCTAGTGATGCTGACAAGGTATGCAAACTTCAGCGCTCCATTTTATGGACTGAAGCAAGCATCCCGGAGTTGAAATCAATGTTTTGATAAAGTAATCAAAAACTTTGGATTTATACAAACTTAAGGAGAAGCTTGTATTTACAAGAAAGTGAGTGGGAGCTCTGTAGCATTCCTAGTACTATATGTAGATGACATATTGTTGATTGAGAATGATATAGAACTTCTTAATAGTGTCAAAACCTATTTGAATAATAGTTTTTCAATGAAGGATCTTGGCGAAGCGGCATATATTCTAGGTATCAAGATTTATAGAGATAGATCAAGACACCTAATAGCGCTTTCACAAAGTACATACTTAGACAAAGTTCTAAAGAAGTTTAGAATGGAAGAGAGCAAGAAAGGGTTCGTGCCCATGTTGTCAGGTAAGACCTTGAGTAAGACTCAAAGTCCGGCTACGGCAGAAGATAGAGAAAAGATGAATAATATTCCCTATGCCTTGGCCATAGGTTCTATCATGTATGCCATGCTGTGTACAAGACCAGATATAGCACATGCTGTTAGTTTGACTAGCAGATATCAAAGTGATCCTGGAATGGAACACTGGACAGCGGTCAAGAATATCCTAAAGTACCTGAATAGGACTAAGGATATGGTTCTTTCTTATGGAGGTGATGAACAGCTTGTTGTAAACGGTTACACTGATGCTAGTTGGAACACCGATCCAGATGACTCGAAGTCACAGTCTGGATACGTATTTATTTTGAATGGTGCTGCAGTGAGCTGAAGGAGTGCCAAGCAAAGCGTTGTGGCGAAATCTTCAACTGAATCGGAGTACATAGCTGCTTTGGAGGCTGCACAAGAAGCCATATGGATGAAGGAGTTCATTACTGAACTTGGCGTGGTTCCTAGTGCGTTGGACCCGATGGCCATCTACTGTGACAACACAGGTGCCATAGCTAATGCACATGAGCCAAGGTCACATAGCAAGCTGAAGCACATTAAGCTACGGTTCCATGCTATTCGCGAGTATGTCCAAGATGGTGACATAAAGATTTGCAAAGTACACACTGATCTGAATGTAGCAGATCTGTTGACTAAACCTCTCCCTAGAGCAAAGCATGACCAACACCAAACGCCATGGGTGTTCGGTATATTACCATGTAATCTAGATTATTGACTCTAGTGCAAGTGGGAGACTGTTGGAGATATGCCCAAGAGGCAATAATAAAAGTGGTTATTATTATATCTTTGTGTTTATGATGAATGTTTACATCCCATGCTATAATTGTATTATTAGGAAACACTAATACTTGTGTGTTTTGTAAACATAAAAGAGTCCCTAGTAAGCCTCTTGTTGAACTAGCTTGTTGATTGATTGATGATCATGGTTTCCTGGTCATGGACATTGGATGTGATTAATAACAAGATTATATCATTAGTAGAATGATGTGATGGACACACACCCATAGTAAGCGTAGCATAAGATCAAGTCATTAAGTTCGTATTGCTGTAAGCTTTCAAATGCATAGTAACCTAATCCTTCGACCATGAGGTTATGTTAATCACCATCACCGGATGGGTACTTTGATGACATCAAACACCGCTTCGTAACTGGGTGGTTATAAAGGTGTCATTGGGTATTCTGAAAGTATGTGTTGAAGCGCATAGACCAAGATTGGGATTTGTCCATCCATATGACAGATAGATATACTCTAGGCCCTCTCGGTGGAATGTCATCTAGATAGCTTGCAAGCATGTGACTGGGTCACAAGGGATGGCATAACATGGAACGAGTAAAGAGTACTTATCAGTAACGAGGAAGAACTAGGTATGAAGATACTGACGATCAAACCTCGGATAAGTAGAATATCGCGTGACAAAGGGAATTGGTTTCGTATGTTAAATGGTTCAATCAATCACGAAGTAACCGTTGAGTATGTAGGAGCCGTTATGGATCTCCAGATCCCGCTGATGGTTATTGATCGGAGAGGTGTCTTCATCATGTCTGCATATTCACGAACCGTAGGGTGACACACTTAAGGTTCGAAGTTGTTTTAAGTAGATATGGAATTTGCGTTGGAGACCGAATGTTGTTCAGAGTCTCAGAATGGATCCGGGACATCACGAGGAGATCCGGAATGGTCCGGAGAATAAGATTCATATATTGGGGATCATTTTCTAAGTTAGGAAATGTTCCGGAGTGTTTGTATGGAGATTCTAGAAGGTTTCAGAATGTTCTGGAAGGTTCTAGAGGATTTCTTGGAGTTTACTTGAAAACCAAGAAAGGGATCAAGGAGACCAAGTGGGGCAAGACACGGATTCGTGGGGGAGGAGGATTCCTCCCCCCTTTCCACCGCCGGCCCAAGGAGGGGAGTCCTACTAGGACTCCCCCTCCCCAGGCGCGCCTCCCTCCTTTAAATAGAAGGGAGGGGGCGCCCCCTCTTGGACCTCCTCTCATAACAACCAATCTCAGCCGCCTCTCTCCTCCACCTTTCTTCTGCACAGGCATAGGCGAAGCCCTGTAGAATTATCATCTCCACCACCACCACCACGCCGTCGTGCTGCTGGGATTCCGTGGAGAAGATCTACTACCTCCGCTGCTTGCTGGAACGGGGAGAGGAAGGTCTGCTTCGACTCCGCACGTGTGACCGTCTGCGGAAGCGCTGTCGGAACGCGGCGCCGGAAGGATCGTCCACACGATCTTGAGATCGGCAAGTGATCGACTACATCATCCACGAGATCTAATCTCGTAACGCTTTCGGTTTTACGAGGGTTAGTACCGATGTATCTCGTTGCTCATGTCTAATAGATTAGATCTTGGCTTTTATCTAGATTAGATCTAGGTTTTGTTCATTCTTGCGGTAGAATTTTTTTGTTTTCCATGCTACGAACCCATCAGATTTTCCGAAGTCTGCTCACTGGGGACATGTCCCTCGTGTAGTAGTTCTACATCCATGATTTTCAGCTAGCCAAATTCTGTCTCCATCCCAAAAGATTCTTATATTTTATTGAATTCTTGATCACAGCTATCCGATGGAACTTCCTCTTACTGTTATGATCCCATCGGGGGCTGGCATTTGATGACTACGCACTTCTATTCTTGTAGATAGTTGTTGGGCCTCCAAGTGCAGAGGTTTGTAGAACAACAGCAAGTTTCCCCTCAAGTGGATCACCCAAGGTTTATCGAACTCAGGGAGGAAGTGGTCAAAGGTATCCCCTCTAAAGAAACCCTGCAATCAAGATACAAGAAGTCTCTTGTGTCCCCAACACACCCAATACACTTGTCAGGTGTATAGGTGCACTAGTTCGGCGAAGAGATAGTAAAATACAAGTGGTATGGATATAAGACAACGGTGCCAGAAAATAGCTTGATGGCGTGGAAGAGACTAAAGGCAAACTGAAATAAAGATGGCAACAAGCAAACATGTAACAGATCTAGTTGTAAACGGTGTTTCAATGTTTAGAAACAAGGCCTAGGATCATACTTTCACTAGTGAACACTCTCATATAAATATCTTCTCTTTATGATACTACTCTTAACTACTCTATGGTTGGAAACTCTAATCCATGGTAGGGCTATAATAGCACACCTCAAAGTAAGCCTTTCCCATCTAGATAACCCCACACTGTCACCTTGAGCTCTAGATGGTTCCAACAAACACCACAATTTCATAGAAACATCCAACTCCAAATATAACTCATAACAAGTATTTGTAATCTCTAGCCTAAGTGCCATCATGGTGTGCACGGTGTCACTTTCACACACATGGGGAGAGCAGAGATCTATTAAAGCACCTTAGTAGCAAAGTAGATCTACTTTATTACAAAGCTCATGATCACAATATAATCATGCATAGAGAGAGAGATGAACACATAGCTATCGGTAGAACCCTTAGCCTCGAGGAAGAACTACTCCCTCATCATCATGGGAATCAGCAACGACGATGGAGATGGTGGTGGAGATCGATGGAGATGGCTCTGGGGAACTTCCCTGTCCCGGCAGGGTGCCAGAACAGAGACTCTTTGTCCCTCGAATCTCCCCTTCGGTGGTGGCGGTGCTGCAAAACTTTTCGTGGCTGGAGGCTAGATGATTTAGGGTTTTTGCACCGGGAGGCATCTTATCGGCGAAGAGGCAAGGTCGATGGGCGGCCAGGGGGCCCACACCACCTGGTGGCGCGGTCAGGGCTAGCCCACGCCACTATATGGTGTGCCCACCCTGGTGCCCTACTCCGTCTCTACTTCGTGTTTCCGGTTGCTCCAGGAAAAATAGGCATATTGGCTTTTGTCCCGTCCAATTTCGAGAATATTCATTTTTTAGCTTTTTTGAAACCAAAGACAGAAGAAAATAGGCAACTCGCACTATGGCATCTTGTTAATAGGTTAGTTCCAGAAAGTGTATAAAAATACCTCAAAGTGTGGAAAAAACATAAGAAAGTAGATAAAAACCAAGCATAGAACATCAAAAATTATGGATACGTTAGCAACGTATCAACATCGCCAAGCTTAACTCCTGCTCGTCCTCGAGTAGGTAAGTGATAAAAAGAAAGAAATTTTTTTGAGGTGACATGCACCATCACAAACTTGATCAAAGTATTTGTAAAACATGGATAGCTGGGATCATAGTACTTTAACATAGCATGAAAGATATAGTTCTAACAATAAGACATAGAAACAATGTTCTAACATGAAAAGGCACAAACAAAAGATTCATGAATAACAATGCTTTGCAAGCCGTTTGTTTGTTTCACATAAAGAAAACATAGCATAGTGGCATTCAACTTGTCCCTCATAGAGTAGCAAACATAGATGCATAGGACACCTTCAAAGTTCATAAGAGTGACTAGATACAAATAGACAAGCAATATCAAAGTTATGCATCAATCAACAAGTCTTGGGACAATGCACATAGAACTAAGAATGGCCACTACGCTCTCTCAATAGGTGCATAAAGATAGAAGGTGGAGACTCAATATAAAAGTGGAAGAAAGGCCTTCATAGAAGGAAGCAGGGATTCAAGTTTCATAAAGAGCTTCCAAAAATTATGGTACTTATTAACTTTCAGCTCTCATTGCCCCTATCATAAGCATCTTTAGGCGATTAAGGTTAAAGTGAACAAACTATGGAGTATATTCTTGACAAAGTATAAGTTGGAAATCTCATGTCCCTTGAATACGAGGGCCGCTCCTCATGCTACTCAAGTTTAGTTACCGATAAGTTCTTGTCATAGTAAGTACATGTGTATCATAGAGAACCGCCAACGGGTACCCCTTGCCCGATGATATGAAAGAATCCCCATATCAAAATGACAAGGCAAGTAGACAACGAGCATCTTAGCAATCTTCTTATTTACCATGGGAAAATGGTGCTTTTTTTTTCTCTCTTTCCTCTTTTCTCATATATCTTTTTTTCTTTTCTCCTTTTTCTCAATATCTAACTCTTTTTTATAAGAAGAATGCTTCATAGACAGCTCATTATGGTTACGCTACAGGTTTCCACCATGACATCATGGATTAGATCGATGGCCCAGGCGTTTCTCTAACTGACATGGGTATACCCTACAGGTACTCGAGCTTGGTATATACGGTCTAAATACGTACAGGCCCACGGTGTCACCAAGGGTCAGATGAAAGGACTCGAGTAACCTGCGGACTCTCGATTGCTTGAAGATCAAGAACAAGCTAAAGATAGAAAGTTTGAAGGGAAAAACCCTAACTTGTAACCGAATCGACCTGCTACCTGAGACCTAGCCTATCTATATAAAGGCTAGGAGGGGGCAGCGAGGAGGAGACACGCAACCCTAGTTTCCACAACCCTAGCCAGATTGCATCTACGCACCATTGTAACTTTCAACTCCTTTGATAATTCCACGAGCAGACAAGCAGAAGTAGGGACCTCTACGAGGCCTGAACCTGGGTAAATCCTTTGTCCCCTGTGTGCTTGTTTGCTAGCCGATAGATGTCTCCAGCGCTCCCTCCTTCTCCAAAACCCAAGTCCATAACAATGGGCATTGATGAGTTAAACCCTCGTCAATTGGCGCCATTTGTGGGAATTGGGAGTGCTGATGTTGCGGCTTCTTCGGCCCCATCAACCGCGATCTACAACTCCGCAACAAAGGAGATCCGCCAGCTCTTCGGCGCGTTCGACTTCACCATCCACACGCCAGCCACTCGCCCGGCCTTTGAGTCCGTGGGCGGCGGAGCCAGCCTGGCGATAGGGAGCTTCCGCCTCCAAGTCGGTCAGATTGGCACGCTTCTCATTCCTGATCAGCCGATGGCGCCATCGATTGCCCCAGCATCATGGTTCCCTCCATCGATCGGCACCCTCAGCAAACTCAATGCCCCGACAATAGTCGAGAACACGGTTAGTGACAGCAGTCGCGACTCCGATCTGAGCGATCTGGCCACAGAAGATGGAACCTACGGTTCTGAATCTGAAAGTTGTGGAAGCAACAGCTTCCCCAATCACTTCATGTGTGCCGTCATCAACGCAGGTGACACCTCCACCAATCACACTAATGGTGGCAACACCGGCAATGGCACCGATCCGCCCAACGGTGGCAACGGAAGCAACGGAGGAGAAGTCGAACCTCCTAGTATGATCAACGAGCAAACCGGCGAACGCGTCGTAATCAAGCTCAACGAGCAAGTGTGGGATCGCTGCCGCAAAGCCCTACGAGGTGCACCTCTACCCTTCGGGTCCCCGCAGGAACTACTGATGGGCTACCACTGGCTCCTAAAAGATCAATTCAAGCGCCAAAAACAAGCAATCGCGCAACTTGAGGCGCGTAAAAAGGCGGCGGACGAGTCGAGCCTTCGTCGCGCTGGGCTCTCCTCCTACGGAGGATCCTCCTCAAGAGGCAACGAATACCTCGCCATGAAGAGGCAGTCGCGGATGGCTCACCTCACCGAACAAGAGCGCATAGACGCCGCGAAAGTCCTCAATTTTAGTTCTATGACAGTCGACACGAGAAGCAACGTGGTTCCTAGGACGCCACAGGCTGCGGTGACAGCAGCCGCCATGTACCTCCTCAACAACCAGCCACCGGCTGGAGATCCCCGAACTGCCATGCACCGATCTACGATCGCGGGTTTGGGGTTAATCGAGGCTGCCCTCGACAAGGAGCCGGTACCAGACCCCAAAAAGGGCAAAGCGCTAGCAAAGCGCTACTCCTCGCCCTCATCCAGCGATGACAGTCATGACCTGTCTCGACGCCGCCGCTCACGGCGACACGATCGCGACTATGATGCACGCAACGACCTCACGCAACACAAGATCGATAAGTCAAGGGCATGACGTGCTCGATCGACTGACTCAGAAGAGGAAGATGGGGAGCTCTGCGGCACCAGATGCTTTAGCAGATCCATCAGGCAAAAGCGAATGCCCAAAGGGTTTAAACTCCCATCGGAGAACCCGAAATTTGATGGCCTACAGGACCCCAAGATCTGGCTGGAGGACCACATCTCCTCCGTCAGGCTACACGGAGGCAGTCGGAGTACGGCCATGCAATGCCTACAGCTACAGCAGCAGGGCGCCGCCCGAGCATGGCTTAATAACCTCCCACGCGGATCCATTCGCAGTTGGGATGAGCTGGTCTATAGCTTCGTGCGCAACTTTAAGGGCACGTACAAACGGCCCGCCTCAATCGAAGAATTGAGATGCTGCCAGCAAAGATCTGGCGAATCACTGCGCTCCTACATCCAAAGGTGGTCCATCATCAAGAACTCCGCGGAGAACATCTTGGAGGACCGCGCGATTGATGCGTTCAATGGTGGCGTCCGCCGCATGGAACTCAGGGAGGAGCTAGGCCGCTCAAAGCCCCAAACCATCGACCACCTGATGGAGATCGCGAATCGGTGGGCTGATGGAGAAGATTCGGTGAAGAATCGCGTTCACTCTGAAGAGGAGGCAGAACTCGAACACAGACGCGACCGTCGAGGCAAACACCGCATGCGCATCTACGACGACCGTGACGACGTCAACATGGTCGCAGCCGGCTACGCCGATAGATGCGACGATAACCGCAATAGCGGATACCGTAGTGGCGGATACCGCGACTCCGGGAAAACCACGCAAGTGTGGCAACGCCGCACTCGCGATGAGGCACCCGTGACCTCCATCGAGGACAAACTGTCCGGGCCATGCACGGTACACTTCTACATCGATAAGCATGACGGCAAGAGAAAGTCTAGCCACCTCCTCAAGGACTGCCACGAGTTCCTCAAACTACACGAGGGATTGGTTCGGATGAACCGCAACGCAGTCGAAAGAGGCTATGGAGTCGCTCCAGGCGCCGTGGCACATGGCGCACCGCCACCACCACCTGGGCCACCCCCGAACGGAGCTGCACCGGACCAGCACCACGGAGGAGAACCGTACCCACGGGCCATGGGTACCATGATGATCCAAAAGGGGCGCCCCTCCAATAGGGTGCAGAAGGCCATCACTCGCCAAGTCAACTTGGCCATGCACTTGCCACCATCCACCACTGAGTACCTCAGTGGCAGTGAGTCGTGCATTACCTTCGATAAACGCGACCACCCGCCTCAAGTACCTCGCCCAGGTCATTGCCCCCTCGTACTCGAGGCGCAAATTGGAGGCTTCGACATGAGTCGCATCTTCATGGATGGCGGAAGCGGCATCAACCTCATATTCGCGAGTACCTTGCGAGCAATGAGGATCCCTCTAACCTGCTTGGAGGCATCGGACACAACGTTCCACGACATCGTCCCAGGGAAAGGCGTATACCCCCTGGGCAAAATCAACCTCGACGTCATATTCGGCACGCCGAAGAACTTCCGGCGCGAGCGCATTGACTTTGAGGTCGTCGACTGGCCCTCACAATACCACTGCATCCTCGGACGCGTCGCGTTCACTAGGTTTATGGCGGTACCCCACTACGCCTACCTGCAGATGAAAATGCCAGGTCCCAACGGCGTCATCACGATCAACGGGAGCTTTGAGCGATCTGACAGTTGCGACAGGGAATTCAACAGAATCTCCCAGTCCTTCGGCATGTAGGAGGAGCTCGCGCAATTGAAGGAAACAACATACAACAGTCTGCCTCCCCTGAGTAGGCCAAGCTCACCTGATCTCTCCTTTGACTCATCTATGCACACAAAGAAGGTGCAGGTCCATCCATCAGATCCTGCCAAAACGACCCTCATCGCCAACAACTTGAGTCCCGCATAGGAACTCGCGCTCGTCGAATTCCTCCGTGAGCACTGGGAAATTTTTGCCTGGTGTCCTGCGGACATGCCAGGAGTTCCCAGGGAATTCGCCGAGCACGCACTCAACATCAACCCCGACGCAAGGCCAGTCAAGCAAACAATCAGGCGACTGTCTGAGCCACGAGCGCAGGCAGTCGGAATGGAGATCAAGGGACTCCTCGAGGCCAAATTCATATGTGAAATCAAGGAAAGCACTTGGCTCGCCAATACGATGCTGGTGCCAAAAAGGACACGGATATCCTACGGATGTGCGTGGACTTCACTTCTTTAAACAAGCACTGCCCAAAAGATCACTTCCCGCTACCACGGATCGATCAAATCATCGATTCCACCGCTGGGTGCGAGCGCCTCTGCTTCCTTGATGCCTACTCAGGCTATAACCAAATTCGAATGAAGGAGGAAGACCAGGAGAAGACCGCGTTTACAACGCCCTTTGGTGTGTTCTGCTACAACACAATGCCCTTCGGGCTAAAAAACGCGGGAGCCACCTACCAACGGTGCATGCAGGCTTGCCTCAAGGAGCAACTGGGTCGCAACATCCAAGTCTATGTCGATGACATAGTAATCAAAACCAAGGAGGAAGCCTCTCTAATCGACGACTTGCGCGAAACCTTCGCCAATCTCGATCGTTACCGGATTAAGCTCAATCCGGACAAATGCGCCTTCGGCGTACCATCTAGGCAGCTGCTCGGGTATCTCATCTCCGCGAGAGGGATTGAGGCAAACCCGAAAAAGATAAAGGCCATACTAGCCATGGAGAAGCCAAAGAACATAAGAGGCGTCCAGCAACTAGCCGGACGAATCGCGGCCCTCGGTCGATTTATCAGTCGAATGGGAGAAAAGGCGCTGCCCTTCTACCAGCTCCTCCGCAAAGCTGGCAAGTTCGAGTGGAACAATGAAGCGCAAGAAGCATTCGAAGATCTCAAGCGCCTGCTATCCACCTCGCCAGTACTGGTGACTCCACGAGAAAGGGAACCACTACTGCTGTACATCTTCGCCACCAACCAAGTGCTTAGTACAGTGCTCGTCGTCGAGCGGGCCGAGGAAAACAAGGTCAATGGCGTACAACGCCCGGTATACTACCTCAGCGAGGTCCTCACGCCAACAAAATAGAGGTACCCACACTACCAGAAGCTGGCGTACGTCGTCTTCATGACCGCCCGACGACTGCGCTATTACTTCTAGGAACACCAAATCGTGGTAGTCAACGACGCCCCACCGGGACATATCCTCAATAACCCCGACGCCACGGGGCGAGTCGCGCTTTGGGGAATCGAACTGTCTCCACGAGACATCACATACAAAAAGCGTGACGCAATCAAGTCACAAGTTCTCCCTGACTTCCTCGTGCATTGGATGGAAAATCAACTCCCGGATAAGCCAGACATGTCCTACCTCTAGACAATGCACTTCGATGGGTCCAAGCGGAAAGATGGAGCAGGAGCAGGTGTCATACTGACATCCCCTCAAGGGGACAAGCTGAAGTATATCCTGCGAATGCAGTTCATAGCCTCAAACAACGAGGCTGAATACGAGGCCCTGTTGCACGGGATGAGGATGGCAAAAGCCTGCGGCGCAAAGAGGCTCATCATATATGGAGACTCCAAGCTGGTCGTCAACCAAACAATGCATGAGTGCGACGCACTGAACGACAACATGATCGCATACCGCGACCTCTTCTATACACTCGAAGGAGACTTCGATGGTTGCAAGTTGTGACACGTAGGTCGCGAAAGCAATGAGGAGGCGGACGCACTCGCCAACATAGGCTCTACCTGCGCCCCATACCACCTGGGGTATTTCTCGAGCGCATCTGCGAACGCTCCATCAAGCCAAAGGCCGTAGAGAAGAAAACAAGCGCAGCAACGGACTCGGGGGCTACGCCATCCAATGAGCCAATGGCACTCGATGACTTGGAGCTAGACACAGGACTCGAAGGGCCAATGAGCATCATGATGATCGAACAATCCTGGACGCAGTCGTACATTACGTACCTCCTCAGCAAGCGCCTACCGGACGACCCAACAGAAGCACGACACATCACGCGACGCTCCAAGGCATTCGCCGTTATCAACGGCGAACTGTATAAACGCAGCATCATAGGCGTGTTACAACGATGCGTCTCCCTGGCCAATGGAAGAGCAGTCCTCCTCGACATCCATGAAGGGACCTGCGGGCACCACGCTGGCAGTCGCGCCCTCATTTCCAAAGCTCTACGAGCTGGATTTTATTGGCCCATGGCCATGCGTGACGCCAAGGACATAGTCCAAAAGTGCAACGCTTGTCAGCGATTCGCGGACAAGCCACACGCACCAGGCGCAGAACTATGGCCTATTCCATTGACCTGGCCCTTCGCACAATGGGGGCTCGACATGGTCGGCAAGCTCCCAAGGTCCTCGCAAGGAGGCTACGTCTACCTCTTGGTCGCAGTCGACAAGTTCACCAAGTGGATTGAGGCTATGCCAGTGACCAAGCAATCAGGGCACAACGCGGTCAAGTTCTTCGAATCCATTGTCAACCGCTTCGGCGTGCCGCACAGCATCATCACTGACAACGGGACGGACTTCACATCCAAGGAGTTCCAAGAGTTCTGCGGAAGCCTGGGGATCAACATCAGTTACGCCTCAGTCGCGCACCCACAGACCAACGGTCAGGTGGAAAAAGCAAACGGGCTCGTCTGCAGCGGCATCAAGAAGCGACTCCTTCGACCACTTGAACAAGCCGCGGCTTGTTGGCCAGATGAGCTCCAATCCGTACTCTGGAGCCTACGAACAACCCCAAACAGCTACATGCCATTCTTTATGGTGCACGGAGCAGAAGCAGTACTACCCGCCGAAGTACGGTACAAGGCGCCGCGCGTAGTCGCTTACAGCGAACAGGAGTCATCTCTTGCACTCGAAGACTCCGTCGACCTCCTCGACGAAGCAAGAGAAATCGCTGCAGAGAGATCCACGATCTACCAGCAGAACCTGCACAATTACCACAGTAGAAGGCTTCGCCCCAGATCCTTCGTCGAAGCTGACCTGGTTCTGCGACTGAAGCAGTAGGGGCATCTCAAGCTCGAGTCCCCCTGGGAAGGGCCATACGTGATTACATAAGTAATCCCAGGTGGCGCCTATCGCCTTCAAGATTTAGAGACAGGAGTCGCATACTCCAACCCTTGGAACGTCGCACAACTGCGACGCTTCTACCCCTAGCTGATTTTACTTTTACATCGCAAATAAGGCTACTCAGCCACACATTGTACCTCGTACTGTCCTTCAAATAAATAAAAGCTAAGTGCCCCAAAACTCTGTGTCTTTATTTTCACTTTGTCAATTTCATACTCGGGGGCTGCGCCACCCTACATACATCTGTTCTTCGAACCAATAAGCGCGATATCCTGAGTAGCTGGCACATCAATCGAACCCCTTAACGCAAACTTAACCCAGTTGCAACGCACCTGGCAGGTTGAGAAGGGATGGCCAAGCTAACGAAAAGGACTCGCATAGTGCAACGCACCTCACGCTAACAAAGCTATTTATGCACATTCGGCAATAAATTATCTACGACATACATATGAACTTTACAACACAAATACACTTATGTGCAGGATACAAATCTGGCTACTACTGCAACAGAAGAACATTGGTTTGTTCCTCAAAGAAGTCAACAATTTCCTCTGCTGGGCGGTCCACCGCTTGATAGTGCGGCACCATATTCCAAGTAGATCCGGCTGGAGGCGCTGGTGGCCCGGAAGCAATGGCGGCGACATCCAGGTCAGGCCTGTGCAATCGCACCATCGAGAGGGCAGCCTTGGCACCAGCCACCAACTGCTGCCTCACGCACTCGCGAACCGCGGACATATCTTGAAATTTGGCCAGGAGAGACAACAGGCTTGATGGAGTGTCATCCAACGGGAACATCGCCCGATAGATATTCTTCAAACATGACTGCGACTTCTTCAGGAAGAGCAGCACTCGCGAAGCGCGATCCTGCAGGGTCGCCAATGCAGTCGCCTGATCATGATCCACCCAGAAGTATCCACTCTCTTGAAGTTGCTCCTGGGTGAGACCATGAAGGCGGATGGCAATCCTATCCCTCTCCTCCTGCGGATGGCGTGCGCTAACAACTACACAAAGCAACACCAGCAGCATGAGTACAACGTACCAATGCAACTAACTACAAAGGAAAAGATGAGGACGAGCAAACTAACACTTAAACTGGTCGCCCAGCTGCGTCACCTCGCTAAGCAGTTATTGCTCGCGGGCGGCGGATTTTTCCGCCTTCGACTTCCACACGTCTGCGTTACCACGGATCAGGGGCAACTCACGCTCCAGCTGCTTCACGCGATCACGCAGTCGCGATAGTAGGGACAGCTCCTCTACCCTGGAGCGCGGTGGCGACACTGTCTCATCAAGAGATGGCGAATCCTGGTTTCCCCCCACAGGACCACTCGATGCACCCTACCACAAGTCAAGACAAAGGCAATTAAGGCGACCAAATTAACACAAAGGCAAGGGGAACAGATGCATTCAAAATAAGCATAAGTGTTTACAAACACACTTGCCAACAGGCACATCCTTAGGCTAAAAAGGCAACTGATCAATTATTACAACAAGCTAACTACGGAGCAGCTGGCTTCTTCGACTTCGACGGCTTCGGGGGCTTCATCAAGTCCGTGGCAGTATCAGATGCCACTAACTTTCCGCCGGCCCCTGAGGTCGAAGTTTTCGCCGCCTTCTTCGCACGTTGGAGCTCCTCCGAATACTTGGCAACAGTATTTATCAAGGAATGGCCATATTTGGCATAAGTAGTCGCAAAAGGAGCGAAGACTACCTGCTGACCATCTGCGCCAACAGGCATCGTCTTTGACACCGTAGAGGGATCTATCTCGACTCCGTGGGCTTGCACCATGGCGAGTGACATTGTCGCACCACCCGCCCGGAGCGAGTTCTTGTAAGTAGCAGGCACACCCCCGGCGAGTGACTCCACCAGCTTGTCCATATTATCGACCAGCTCCGCCTTCGGCATCCACTCCTCCCGGAGGCGACTAAGGGCGACCTTGGCCTTGAACAATGTATCCTGGATGGCGGCGCTTCGGTCCTCGACCACAAATACCGCGCTGGCCAGAGCGTCATCACGACGAAGGGCCTGCGGGTCAAAACTCAAGTCGCCAGCACCTACACCAAAAATACACATGGATCAAACTTCTAGTGCCACCGGCAAAACTCTAGAAGCATAGAGGAGCATCAATAAAATATCTACCAGTAAAGGTACTTGAGAGGGCCTTGGTGACTGAGAACAGTTGCTCTTTGAACAACTTTTCCCTGGCCGCAAAGGAGGCGCGGAGATCCTCTTCGCGCTTCTGGGCATCATCACGAGCCGCGATTGCCTCATCGCCCCCTTCACAGCTGCGGCCAATGTCTTCTCCAACATGGCGACATTGCGCAGTAAAGCGTTATGCTCAGCTACATGACAGTCAATAATTGGCTATCGGTCGAATATACCAAAACAGAGAGAAGACGAAAATAATAAGTGTGGAAGCAGTCACTTTCGACCACGCGGTGACGCGTCTCTAGCATTGCATGCTGGCGACCCATCACCATAACCTGCTCCGCCACTTGCGCGGCTTCCTTTACAAGGAGCTGTCACACAAAACAAGGAGTAAGAAGAGGGAAACAGAAGGCGTTGACTGCCACATTAAAAAAGAAGGAAAGATATACTTACATGGTCCTCTAGCGACTCCGAAGAAGTTTACTGAACCATCATCCGAGCAACTATTCAATGCTCCCCTACGTGAGGAGAGCTCGAAGAATTGTGCCCGGAGTGGGCCGCCGCTGGAGGAGAAGGAGCGCGCTCGACCTCTACCTTGGCCCTTGAGGTCGCGACTCCCGATTCCTTCAAAAACTCGACGTCGCCAGAAGATGACGACGCCTCTTGACTACAAGACCAAATCCACATTGAGAAAAGGCAAACTCCAGGGCAAAGCCAACAAGAAGAAAACAGAAAAGAATGAATGAACTCGCAAACTTACCAGTCAAACTTGTCAAGATCAAACGTGGCCTCCACCGACTCCGACGAAGACTCCTTGGGCAATCGCATCTTCTTGCGAGAAGACGGTGCCACAGCCCTCACAGGAACGGCTAGAATTGGCGACTCCGCGCCAACAGCCGTGCCTTCTAGAGTCGAAGGAGTCGACGCATCGGAATCCTGGCTGCGCGAACGCTTGCGAGTATCCGGGCTCTCGGACTCGGGGGCTTCCTCTTCCACATCAGAAGGGACAGTCGACTCAGACTCGTCCTCTTCCAAAGCTTCACGAGGAATAATACCCTTAGGGAGAGGAGGCATACACGGCGACACCGCCCAATCCTGCATACAGACAGTGAAGATCAGCAAACAGAACAGGTAAGCAACAGAAAAAGCAATCGCAAAAATAAGCTACTGCGTAGCACAAATGTACCTCAGGAGGAGGATTGGAAGCATCGAAAGGAGGAACGACTAGCTCATTCGGAAGCACATCCTTGAAGGTGTACTTCGTGACCAGTCGCACCCTCTTATCTACCTCACTCGCAGACATGCCATCGACAGACACGTGAGTGGCATCATCAGCGCCACCCCATTGAAACATGGGATGGACTCTAGCCTGGAGAGGCTGGACGCGACTACGCAGCCAAGTCCTGACAAGGGCGCAACCTCCCTCTTCTGTGCCTATGCGACTCTCGAGGTCGCAGACGCGCTGATATAGCACGTCTGTCTCCGCGAGTTCGGAAGGCATGATCACGTTCTTCCAAGAACGCATCTTCTTGCAGGGAGTCGCGGGATCAAAAGGCGCGAGTCCAAAATGCTCGTCCTTGGCCTTCTGGTCGTGAACATAGAACCATTTGTCCCTCCATCCCTGGACGGACTTGGCGAGCTTGATGTCGAAGTAGGTGGCGGACGGGTCGACATGGATTCCACAACCACCTATGTCGTAAACTAGAGAGCCAGATGCGGACTGACGCTTCAGTTTAAATAAGCGCTTGAAAAGGCCAAAGTGCGGCTCGATTCCGAGCCAGCACTCGCAAAGAGTGATGAAGCAGGTGATGTGGAGAATTGAATTTGGGGACAACTGATGGAGCTGGAGCCCATAGAAACAAAGGAGACCCCTAAGAAAGGGGTGGAGAGGCAAAGAAAGACCGCGAATGACGAATGCAAGAAACATCACTCGAAAACCAGCGGGAGGCACAGGAATGGTCTCACCGCTGGGGACGCGCGCATCGGCGGCTGCTGCAGAAATAACTTCGTCTTGGCGAAGAAGACGGAGATCCGAAGCTTTGATGATAGAAGGATACCATGCGCCATTGGTCACGCGGGTGCCCGCGACCTTCTTTTTCCCGCCGGCAGAGGCACTGGTGCTCGCAGCAGCGGGGCCACCCTTCTTCTTTGTGGCGGCGATGGTGGCCGCGGATTCAGCGGCAGCGCCTCCTTTCTTCTTTCTCATTGCACGGCGGCGATGAGAGCGCAGAAAATAGCTTGGAAACGAGCGGAGGTGGTCCAGAGCTGAAGAAGAGATGAGCGCAGGGAAAAGCAGACGAGCAGCAGCAATGGCGATGGCAGCGAGAACGAAAAGAGCGCAGATGGAAAAATTACCACCGCAACACCGCTACTTAACCCCTGGGAGATGCAATCCAACGGCTCACAAAAACCCTATTGGACGCGTGGCACGCATCGCGTTGGACACGTGGAGAATAAGAAGCGTGAACCGTCCCTCCACTGCTCCCATTACGCGCGGAAATCGAGGAGGCACAGTTAATAATAAGATTACGCACGCCCAGTCAAATCAAAGTCAGAAAGTGGGACCCACCGCTCGTCACGTCCCGTCAAAATCACTCAAGCGGGCAACTGAGGTCATGCAAGCGTCAGCACTGACGTCATCAACAGCTACGCAGCAGAAAACTTGGACTACATTAGTCCTTGCTAGAGTGTTCGACTCCACCAAGCACTCGGGGGCTACTCCCATAGGGAGCGCTGACCGCACACCCTACGTTTTTTTCTTTTCTTATTGCAGGAATATAGGCAATCACAATCAAACCCAACCACTCGAAACATGGTTCGACTATGGACATGGGTTACTCCCATAGGGAGCGCCGGAAACAATTTCGATTGAAACAAGCAAGCAAAAGACGACAACAGTCACAAAAGTGTTTTAGTCCCTGTCTGAGTCTTCGACTGAAACAAACAAGCAAAAATGATAGCAGTCGCAAAAGTTCTTTAGTCCCTGCCCGAGTCTTTGACTCAACTAGGCACTCGGGGGGCTACTTCCATAGGGAGCGCTGGTCGCGCACCTTATGATTATTTGCATAAAAACTGTGTGTTGATAACATCCGCACTCGCAACTCATGGCGACATGTAGCATCCCAATTGTCTAACAATTGTAATGCTACTTGGTCTAGTAATATAATGGCTACTTCAAATATATAATTGTTGCATCATAATAATATCATGCTCATGTCATCATGCCACCTTGCATTTGAGCATCATATAAAATCCTTTTCCTTTTGGTTCTTATCTCATATGCATTATTAATTGTTTTTTTGCCTCTTGATATTGTATTTGGTTGTTGATATATTGTTTAAATGCCCAAGTTGAGTTGGGGGCATATCTTTTATTCCACTCCACCACCTTGTCTTTCACCACCTTATAATTCCACCATCCAACTAAATATGAGCTTTGCACTTTATATGGGTTTTACCTCTAGCTCATAGGGGTTGGGATGGATCCAATTCTACTTCCCACATGCTCTCATCTTAGCATCATGTTGTTTTCACATCATTGATATATGAGAGCCACATGGCCACCTTTGCATGCCTTGTGAGTGGAACCCTTTTTCCTAGCTTCCATATGGATTATCATGGAATTATGCTCATGTTGGAATATTTTTGGGACTATTAAGCATCTAGTGGCACATACACACTTGCAAGTCCCAATTATAATCAAATGTGATCATCTCCAACTACTCCACATGGGGCATCCTTTCATTTCCTTTGGCTTGGCCTTAATTCCATGTTGGAAATACATGTGTTAATAAATGCCTATAATCTTTTACAATTGTTTTCACAATAATAAACATGGCATCTACTACTCATGCATGGGCCATGCAAGATCTCTACCAAAACCTTTCTTTGGGTTTTATTTCTTGGATTTTAAAGTGGAGTATTCCTTTTCTTTTTAGCTCTCTTCTTTTGCTCTTACACAACCCCCTCCATCTCTTTTCCCTCATGCTTGATCTAGTGGAGTATCTAGACCTAAGCCTCCTCACTCTCTAGCCTAGTTAAACCCTAAGCCTCACCCTCTCTCTCCAAACCATCCCCCCCTCTCTTCAAACCCTAGCTACCATGCCACCCTCTCTCTCGGCCTCTCTCTCTCTCACCTAGCTGGCCTCACCTGGCCACCCTGGCCCACCTAGCTACCACCCCAACCAAACCCTAGCTACACCCGAGCCATACCCCCTCTCTACCCCAACCCTATCTCCAACCCGAGCTCCCCCTCTCCCTCCCTCTCTCTTCTCTCTCTGCCACAAGGCCCCACACCGAACCACCCCCTTGTCCTCACCCTGGCCCCACCTGGCAGCCCCAGCATCACCTGCCCCTGCCCTGGCCGAGCCCGACCGAGCACGTGAAGGAGGAGGAGAAAAGGTGGTCGAGCCACCTTTTCCACCGTCCACTCCCGCACGGCATCCTCCCTATCCCTCTTATCCTCCCCCCACACGGCTCTCCTCTGGCCTCTCCAGATCTGGCTGAGGCGCCCTGCCCGCTCCCCTCTCTTCTCCATCGCCGCCAGCTACCCATCGCCGGCCACCGTCGGCTTCGGTGTCCACCAGCTGTACGAGGAGGCGGGCGTGGTGTTGTGGTCGTCGAGGAAGGACAGGAGGTCCCCGGCGTCGCCTCTGTACACATCAGCGAGGAGGAGGAGCCCCAGACCGCTGCACCACGTCGAGGCCGACGCCAAACCCTAGCTCCGGTCCGTCTGAGTCATCGTCGATCGCCAGCCCCTCTGCCCGAACAAACACCACCGACACACTCACGGTGAGCTGGCCAACCTCCTAGACAACACCCTCTGGCCGATCTCGCCCTAGCCTCTCCGGACGTTTCGTCAAACGGTCTCTGCGCGCCGCTGTGCTCTAGCGTCTGCACGCTCTCGCGCCGCGGAACCTCACCTAGCAGCGCAGCAGATCCTTAGCACCAACCCCCGCTAGCCGCAGTGGCTCCGCTCTCTGCGCGCGAGCCCCAGGTCGCGAGATCGATCCTTGCGCGCCGCGCTCTGCGCGTGCGAGCACCGACCTGTCCTCTGCACGCGGAGAAGAGGAACAGTACGGGCGCATTTTTGTGCATAACCCCCTGCTGCTTTGCGCGTGCAACCCGCGGTCCAGCCTGGTCCCATCTGTCTGTCTCAGTGCAGTTTTGCAGAAAAGCCCCCTGGTTTCCCTGGCCGTAACCCGCGCTCCAGCTCGGCCCCGCCTGGCAGCCCCGCGCGCCCGTTCGTTGACACGTGGGTCCGCAGCGCCTCGGACCCACCTGTCATCCTCTGTGACTGGGCGTGCTCGCGGTGACAAAAAGCTTCTCCGCGCGCTGTGCTGCTGAGTCAGCCTGGCCCCACCTGTAATTGACTGTGGCTAGAACTGGTCTGTGTGACAAAAGGTTTTTCTGTTATCTGTTTTAATTCAAATCTTTTCAAATTAATTTAAATTCAAATTTTAATTCTGTTTTTAAATAACTTTTAAAATATAAATCCAAATAATGCAAATAATATATGTTTTGAAATCAGAAAAATGTGAGGAATTCAAATATGGCCTTCAAAATATATTTTGAACACTTAATTTTTAAGTTGGTTAAAATTACAATAAAATGCCCTTTTACATTAATTAATTAATAACTTTTGTTTTATAAGTCCAAATTTAACAAATAATATGTCTAAAATGATTAGCTCGACGAGACCTTTTCTTTTTATTGCATTCCTTGTTCTGTTTTGCAGCATGCATCATATAAATATAAAGTATACAGCAACTAATATGGGGTTAAAATGTGACCAAAACTCAATAAAATGATTTATTCTTGTATTCCACACCTCACCCATGCCATGCTACCTTATTGCCATGCAAATTGTGCATCATTCATCATGGCATGATTGTTTGCTTGATGCATTTAATTCATATGCTTATGCACTTTATTTATGTTGGCCCTTGTTTGTTTGGTTCTTCTTCGAATAGACCCTGAGCAGGGGATATATCAAGATACCCAGGAGCACTACCCAGATCCGTCTCTCGCTTCAACTGATCTGCCAGGCAAGCACTACCACATGCTTGCATACATATAGTACCTATTGCCTCTATCTTATTCTTGCATCATTGAGTCGCGATTGCATTAATTTGAATCCCAAGTATTGCATAGCCTTTACTTTTTAAACCCCACCGAAGCTTGTTCCTCCACCCCATGAGCCATTACTACAGGAGTTGTTTGAGCCATGCGAGTCGTAGAACAGCATGTGTAGGGTATGTGAGTGTCGGATGGATAACGAGGTACCTAAACAACTTAACCTGAGTAGTAATGGGATAACTAATGAAAGTGGCATCGGTGAGCCATATTCGCTATTTGGTTTTTCAGGCTCACTTGTGTCCCGTAAGACCCCGAGTACTTGATTCTTGTTCCAAGAATATTCACGCTATCCACATCCGGGAGGCTTATGAACCCCCCTGAGCCAGAGCTTGATTCATTCTTATTTCTTGGGGCCACAAACAAGTTTGAGGTTTTATTTACTATCCTGTACTTATGCCATGCTTTACTGCTTTATTTAAATTGTGCGATGTACTGCACCTGTACTGTTTTGGAAAGCGGAGTGTTTTCGCGGTATCGACAAGCCCAGTCACACTTTTGGGTTCCCAGTCGTTTACAGCCACTGACGCAAACCTTGAGTCCGTCTCGGAGTCGGCTAACTCTGTTGCGGGTAGCTTAATGGGGTGGCCCCCTGAAATATTTCTGAATCCTATGATCGCTTTGTCGTGACTGCCTCGTTGGGTTTTGATTTGGTTTTTCCGAGGTTGATCGAGTGTGTGTTGCTATTTGTGCACCCCTGCAGGGTAAAACTTTCTGAAAGCCCTGTCCGCGGTTATGGACGACTTGGAGCACAGTTTCTCGATCATAGATAAGCATAACTAAAGTACCGCTTTTAATTTGACTAGACTAGGTACCTGACTAGTAAATAGTACAACACTCATGGAATGGATAATAAAACTGCCAACGGATGGGGGGGGGGGTTGTTCGTCCGCTTCCTCGTCGGTAAGCGAGGAGGAGGATGGATCTGTTAAGATTACCATTATAACTGTTATTAATAATTCACGGACATCCGTCTATCTCTGGATAGGCGGATGGTTAGCGAGTATCTCTAGAATTGTTAGGGTTTATCTTTGGCTGCAATTGCGTTACCCCAGGTTGTGTCCCCTTTATCTTTGGCTGCAATCTCTGGATAGACTTGATTCAGATGAACAGGTAATCTCGCAAGATGGATACTGGGTGGAAGAGACGGACGATGTGGGCAACGATCATTCGGTGTAGAGATTCCGGGAACGGGGATCCGTGAGATCTGTGGGCGGGATGTGTTTATTTATGGGGCATCTTATGCCGATTTGCTTCTTATCCGTACTCGGATCTTGTTTTCTGCTTCCGCTTGATACTCTGATGTTTGATGTATGAGGAGATATCCTAAACTATTATATCTATCTAGGATATTTGGATCTTGCCGTATGGCGTTGCTATATTTCCTTTCTTTTTAGATGGAATGGCTCTGATGTACTGTTGTATGGTGGCTTTCATACATACTCATTTGTGTATGTAGTTGATCCCTTCGCCTGTCGATTACGCCGCCCGTTCTTGTCCCGATGTTTGGAAATGGTTGGGACGGCCGAAAGGTCTACCTGTGAGTGGCATTTGGGCCCCACCGTACTATTTCAACCATTTCTGCTCATCCAGGCTTGTAACTAGGAGCGTAATTCACCGAGGTAGTTACAATTGGTATCAGAGCCATCCCGCCCTTCAGGGTCTCAGCCAAATGGTCGTTGTCTGTCTAGCAAATATTTTTGGTAGTTATGTATACTAGGGAAAAAAACGCGAGAGTAGGACTGCTTCCACTTTTCTTCTTACCCAACCACCACCCTTTTCTGGTAAGGAAGTGTAACGTTTTCAATCCTCTTCTTAAATTCAAACTAGGATTCACGTGTTCTGGGTTTCCGTAGTACCATAGGTTGTGTGTGTGTGTGTAATTCCTTGTCTATCTGTTGCATCCAAGTTGTTATCTTTATCGACCTTTTGGTTATCAACTGTTGGTACATTCCATACCGACAGGCTTTTGCAAACCGACACGATCTATCTGATTCGTTGTATACCGACGCGATCTGTCTTACTCTTTGTTAACCAACGTTATCTTGTTTGGGATGTTCGTTTCCGTAGTTACTAATCTTTAGGTTCATCTTGCGAAGAAGGTGTTGGGATATGTGTTCTACTTATTCATGTGCGGAGTAATGATTTGAGTGCGGGATGGAGTCGCGACCATACCACTACTCTTATCATTCGCTCTTGTATATTGAATTGGTAGAGTCACTAATCTTGATTCGTTAAGTGATTTTGCGCATCTATTGGTATTTTAATGCCGAAATTTGTGGAAAATTTTTCTTTGATATATTTCTGTACCACACTCCTTTTCAGTCGTGTGCGATATGCTTGATATCTTCTAGGTGCTTTGAACTTCGTTGATATTTTAATATCATCTTAGTAAATTGTATCCTTTAATCTTGGTTAATTCCATTTTGGTACTATTTTGGATTATTATTATTCTCCATCATAGTACTGACTTGTGTTTTATATCAATCACAGGATGGCACCACCACGCCGTTCTGAGGAGGACATACAACCTGAACTGGGGGCAGCGTTGTCAAGCATCGCCAATGCCTTGGCAGCAATGCAGCAGAACCAACAGCGCTTTGAAGAAAGTGTCAGGAGGAATGAGTTTGCTCCGCTACCTCCACCTCCCAAGCGAAGAGACATCAAAAGCTTTCTGAAGTTTAACCCACGCCAATTTGATGTTTCTGATCAACCACTTGATGCTGATGATTGGTTGCGTGAGATGTCAAGGCTGCTGATGATTGCTGATGTTCCTGAGCAAGAATGGGTAAAGTGTGCTACTCACCTTCTGAAGGGAGATGCAGCTCTCTGGTGGGAGAATTACCTGAAGGCAAACTGCACTGGTTTTCAGCCTACTTGGGGACAGTTCACTGGAGCTTTCAAAGAGCAGTATCTGTCAGAAATTGTCATGGAGAGGATGAAGGAAGTGTTTCTCAACCTCAAGCAGGGCAATGATAATGTCAATACCTACATCAGAAACTTCATGAACCTTTCTCGTTATGGTGGCGATGAGATCTCTGATGACAAGAAGAAGCAAAAGAGGTTCAGGCAAGGGCTCAATGCATCGAATAAATATGAAATCACACATGCAAGGCCGGCGTCTTTTCTGGAACTCCAGCATACAGCTCTGCAGGAAGAAGCAAGTAGGCAAGTGTTTGAGGAGTCAAAGAAACACAGCCGTGATGCAGCAAGCTCTTCAGCTATGTCAACTCCTTCTAAGCGTCGTGTCTGGGTTCCTAACACCCCACCGTCGCTCCCGGCTCCACCAATACCTTCAAGCTACGCAGCAAGGCCACCAAACTTCCTCACTGCTGCTCCCAGGGGCTACAACCACCACTACCCTGGAGCGCCTGGCGGAGTCCCTGGCTACGTTGCTCCACGTCCACCTGGTGCTTGTTACACTTGGGGAGACACTGGGCATCAAAGCTGGAACTGTACGTTGAAGAACAAAGCTCTTCCTCCACCACCTCCAAGATCTGCGGCAAGCTCTCCTTTGGTTCGTGCACCACCACCTCGGGCTCTCAACATCAACACCAAGCCCGGGTCTACTGTTGCTCGTGCCAACTGTGTCAACGCTGCTCAAGCTGAGCATGCACCTGGAGTTGTGATGGGTATGCTATCCGTTAACTCAGTCCCTGCACGAGTTTTGTTTGATTCTGGTGCATCGCATTCTTTTGTTTCTCACAAGTTTGCACATGAGAATGAGTTAGCGTTGGATCCTATTCTTAAGCGGTTGATGGTCCTTTCTCCTGGAGCAAAGATGGCAGCTTCTAAAATCAGCCATGGCAATCAAATTGAGATTGGTGGCTCTTCGTTCTCGGCTTCCTTAATCATTCTGGGCAATTCTGACATTGATGTCATCTTGGGCATGGATTGGTTGACAGCAAATGCAGCTATGATTGATTGTGCCGAACGCTCGGTTTCTCTGAAGATTCCTGAAGGCCATATAGTCTATTCTCCAAGTCTGACTCCTGCTATCCAGCTTTTCTCTTTGGCGGCTCTGAATGATGATGCTATGGAAGCTATTCAGAGTGTTCCGGTGGTCTGTGAGTTCCCAGATGTCTTTCCTGAAGAGTTGCCAGGTATGCCTCCGGATCGTCAGGTTGAGTTTGTAATTGAGCTTGAACCTGGTACCGCTCCTATCTCTAAGCGGCCTTATAAAATGGGTCCTGCTGAGTTGGCTGAACTCAAACGTCAACTTGATGAACAAGAGAAGTTGGGCTTCATTCAGCACAGTACTTCGTCTTGGGGTAGCCCAACCCTCTTTGTGAAGAAGCGAGACCAGACTGATAGACTTTGTGTTGACTATCAGGCTCTCAATGCTAAAACCATCAAGAATAAATATCCCCTTCCGCGGATTAATGATCTCTTCGATCAGCTAGCTGGAGCTGTGGTATTCTCTAAGCTTGACTTGAGAAGTGGTTATCACCAAATCAAGATTCGCAAGGAAGATGTTCCTAAAACAGCTTTCACCACCCGCTATGGCCTGTATGAGTACACGGTCATGTCTTTCGGTCTCACCAACGCACCTGCCACCTTCTCGAGGCTCATGAACTCGGTTTTCATGGAGTATCTTGATAAGTTCGTTGTGGTCTATCTGGATGACATCCTAGTCTATTCTAAGTCAAAAGAAGAGCATGAAGAACTCCTTCGGTGTGTACTAAACAAGCTTCGAGAGAACCGCTTGTATGCAAAGTTCTCCAAGTGTGAGTTTTGGCTGCCTCAAGTAACCTATCTTGGTCACGTCATCTCTGCCAAGGGCATTGCAGTCAACCCGAAAACTGTGAAGACAATTGTTGAATGGCTTCCTCCTGTCAATGTCAAAGAAGTGCGGAGTTTCCTTGGTTTGGCTAGTTATTGCCGTCGCTTCGTTCAGAACTTTTCGAAGATAGCGAAGCCTCTTACCGATCTCCTCAAGAAAGGCAAGAAATACCTTTGGACTCCTGCATGTCAAGCAAGCTTTGAGACACTCAAAGAGAAGCTCACTTCCACACCAGTCTTGGTTCCTCCGGATACATCCAAGCCTTTTCAGATCTTCTGTGATGCCTCTTTGCATGGATTGGGTGCGGTCCTTATGCAAGAAAAACAAGTTGTTGCTTATGCCTCTCGACAGTTGAAGACGCATGAGATCAACTATCCTACACATGACCTCGAGCTCGCCGCAGTTGTCTTTGCTTTGAAAGTATGGAGGCACTACTTGCTTGGCAACCGTTGTGAGATCTTTTCTGATCACAAGAGTCTGAAGTATATCTTCACTCAGCCTGATCTCAACCTTCGGCAGAGGAGATGGATTGAAGCAATCAATGATTTTGATTTGACCATCAACTACACTCCGGGCAAAGCTAATGTCATGGCCGATGCTCTCAGCCGCAAAGCTTATGTCAACAACCTCTTGATGGAAGAACAACAGCCTCTCTTGTGCGAGGAATTCCGTCAGCTCAACCTTGAAATTGTGGAACAAGGGTACCTCCTGAACCTTCTAGCAACCCCTCTCTTGGAAGAAAAGGTTCGCTCCTATCAGCTTGGTGATCCGTACACAAGAAAGGTCATCTCCAACATCCAGCTTCCGAAGTATGAGTCCTTCCACGTCGATGATCAAGGCACGCTTTTCTTTGAACACCGGATGTTTGTTCCGAACTACCCGGGTTTGAGAGAGCAAGTTCTCAAGGAGGCGCATGATTCTGTTCTTTCTATCCACCCTGGCAGCACAAAGATGTACATGGACTTGAAAACACAATATTGGTGGCCGGGTTTGAAACGATATTGTGCCAAGTATGTCTCGGAGTGTGATGTCTGCCGCAGAGTGAAAGCTGTCCATCAGAAACCTTCCGGTCTTCTACAGCCATTGAAACCCCTAGAATGGAAATGGGAGAAAGTAGAGATGGACTTCATCACTGGTTTCCCAAGGTCGCAGAAGGGCAACGATGCAATCTTTGTTGTCATTGACAGGCTTTCTAAAGTGGCTCACTTCTTCCCCGTCAAGGAAACAATTTCTGCAATTCAGTTGGCTGAGCTCTATATCAACAGAATTGTCTCTCTGTATGGGGTTCCGCTTGAGATCAGCTCAGATCGTGGAAGCATCTTCACTTCCAAGTTTTGGGAAAGTTTCCAAAATGCTTTGGGAACAAAATTGAACTTCAGCACAGCTTACCACCCTCAGTCGCAAGGACAAGTTGAAAGGATCAATCAGATTCTGGAGGATATGCTTCGTGCTTGCGTCATCTCTTTTGGCATGAAGTGGGAAGAATGTCTTCCTTATGCTGAATTCTCTTACAACAACAGCTTCCAGAAAAGTCTGAAGATGGCACCATTTGAGGCTCTCTATGGTCGCAAATGCAGAACTCCGATTGGTTGGTCGGGTGCAGGAGAAAGAATATTGTTTGGCCCTGACATTGTAACTCAAGCGGAGGAGAAAGTGCGCATCATTCTTGAAAATCTGAGGATTGCTCAAAGTCGCCAGAAGAGCAATTATGATAGGAAGCACACGGACATGGAGTATGTCCCTGGTGATCTCGTTTACCTTCGTGTCACTCCCATGAGAGGCACGCACCGCTTTGGTATCAAAGGAAAGCTGGCTCCTAGATACATCGGTCCTTTCAAAATTCGTGGGAGAAGAGGAGAAGTTGCTTATGCTCTTGAGCTCCCGGAAAAACTCAAAGTCCATGATGTTTCCACATCTCTCAGCTCAAGAAGTGCTTCAAGGATCCCGGCAGGACCGTGGACCATGAGCTTATCAATCTTCAAGAAGATCTGTCTTATCAAGAACACCCCACAAAAATCCTTGAAGTCCCAGAAAGAAGGACTCGCAACAAGTCCATCAAGTTCTGCAAGGTGCAGTGGTCGCACCATTCCGTTGATGAAGCCACTTGGGAACGTGAAGATGATCTTCGTGCCAAGTATCCTACCCTCTTTGTGTCTTCTTCTTCTTCCTAGAATCTCGGGGCGAGATTCCTGTTTAGTGGGGGAGAGTTGTAGCATCCCAATTGTCTAACAATTGTAATGCTACTTGGTCTAGTAATATAATGGATACTTCAAATATATAATTGTTGCATCATAATAATATCATGCTCATGTCATCATGCCACCTTGCATTTGAGCATCATATAAAATCCTTTTCCTTTTGGTTCTTATCTCATATGCATTATTAATTGTTTTTTTGCCTCTTGATATTGTATTTGGTTGTTGATATATTGTTTAAATGCCCAAGTTGAGTTGGGGGCATATCTTTTATGCCACTCCACCACCTTGTCTTTCACCACCTTATAATTCCACCATCCAACTAAATATGAGCTTTGCACTTTATATGGGTTTTACCTCTAGCTCATAGGGGTTGGGATGGATCCAATTCTACTTCCCACATGCTCTCATCTTAGCATCATGTTGTTTTCACATCATTGATATATGAGAGCCACATGGCCACCTTTGCATGCCTTGTGAGTGGAACCCTTTTTCCTAGCTTCCATATGGATTATCATGGAATTATGCTCATGTTGGAATATTTTTGGGACTATTAAGCATCTAGTGGCACATACACACTAGCAAGTTCCAATTATAATCAAATGTGATCATCTCCAACTACTCCACATGGGGCATCCTTTCATTTCCTTTGGCTTGGCCTTAATTCCATGTTGGAAATACATGTGTTAATAAATGCCTATAATCTTTTACAATTGTTTTCACAATAATAAACATGGCATCTACTACTCATGCATGGGCCATGCAAGATCTCTACCAAAACCTTTCTTTGGGTTTTATTTATTGGATTTTAAAGTGGAGTATTCCTTTTCTTTTTAGCTCTCTTCTTTTGCTCTTACACAACCCCCTCCATCTCTTTTCCCTCATGCTTGATCTAGTGGAGTATCTAGACCTAAGCCTCCTCCCTCTCTAGCCTAGTTAAACCCTAAGCCTCACCCTCTCTATCCAAACCATCCCCCCCTCTCTTAAAACCCTAGCTACCATGCCACCCTCTCTCTCGGCCTCTCTCTCTCACCTAGCTGGCCCCACCTGGCCACCCTGGCCCACCTAGCTACCACCCCAACCAAACCCTAGCTACACCCGAGCCATACCCCCTCTCTACCCCAACCCTAGCTCCAACCCGAGCTCCCCCTCTCCCTCCCTCTCTCTTCTCTCTCTCTGCCACAAGGCCCCACACCGAACCCCCCCTTGTCCTCACCCTGGCCCCACCTAGCAGCCCCAACATCACCTGCCCCTGCCCTGGCCGAGCCCGACCGAGCACGTGAAGGAGGAGGAGAAAAGGTGGCCGAGCCACCTTTTCCACCGTCCACTCCCGCACGGCATCCTCCCTCTCCCTCTTATCCTCCCCCCACACGGCTCTCCTCTGGCCTCTCCAGATCTGGCCGAGGCGCCCTGCCCGCTCCCCTCTCTTCTCCATCGCCGCCAGCTACCCATCGCCGGCCACCGTCGGCTTCGGCGTCCACCAGCTGTACGAGGAGGCGGGCGTGGTGTTGTGGTCATCGAGGAAGGACAGGAGGTCCCCGGCGTCTCCTCTGTACACAGCAGCGAGGAGGAGGAGCCCCAGACCGCTGCACCACGTCGAGGCCGACGCCAAACCCTAGCTCCGGTCCGTCTGCGTCATCGTCGATCGCCAGCCCCTCTGCCCGAACAAACACCACCGACACACTCACGGTGAGCTGGCCAACCTCCTAGACAACCCCCTCTGGCCGATCTCGCCCTAGCCTCGCCGGACGTTTCGTCAAACGGTCTCTGCGCGCCGCTGTGCTCTGGCGTCTGCACGCTCTCGCGCCGCAGAACCTCACCTAGCAGCGCAGCAGATCCTTAGCACCAACCCCCGCTAGCCGCAGTGGCTCCGCTCTCTGCGCGCGAGCCCCAGGTCGCGAGATCGAGCCTTGCGCGCCGCGCTCTGCGCGTGCGAGCACCGACCTGTCCTCTGCACGCGGAGAAGAGGAACAGTACGGGCGCATTTTTGCGCATAACCCCCTGCTGCTTTGCGCGCGCAACCCACGGTCCAGCCTGGTCCCATCTGTCTGTCTCAGTGCAGTTTTGCAGAAAATCCCCCTGGTTTCCCTGGCCGTAACCCGCGCTCCAGCTCGGCCCCGCCTGGCAGCCCCGCGCGCCCGTTCGCTGACACGTGGGTCCGCAGCGCCTCGGACCCACCTGTCATCCTCTGTGACTGGGCGTGCTCGCGGTGACAAAAAGCTTCTCCGCGCGCTGTGCTGCTGAGTCAGCCTGGCCCCACCTGTAATTGACTATGGCTAGAACTGGTCTGTGTGACAAAATGTTTTTCTGTTATCTATTTTAATTCAAATCTTTTCAAATTAATTTAAATTCAAATTTTAATTCTGTTTTTAAATAACTTTTAAAATATAAATCCAAATAATGCAAATTATATATGTTTTGAAATCAGAAAAATGTGAGGAATTCAAATATGGCCTTCAAAATATATTTTGAACACTTAATTTTTAAGTTGGTAAAATTACAATAAAATGCCCTTTTACATTAATTAATTAATAACTTTTGTTTTATAAGTCCAAATTTAACAAATAATATGTCTAAAATGATTAGCTCGACGAGACCTTTCTGTTTATGCATTCCTTGTTCTTTTTTGCAGCATGCATCATATAAATATAAAGTATACAGCAACTAATATGGGGTTAAAATGTGACCAAAACTCAATAAAATGATTTATTCTTGTATTCCACACCTCACCCATGCCATGCTACCTTATTGCCATGCAAATTGTGCATCATTCATCATGGCATGATTGTTTGCTTGATGCATTTAATTCATATGCTTGTGCACTTTATTTATGTTGGCCCTTGTTTGTTTGGTTCTTCTTCGAATAGACGCTGAGCAGGGGATATATCAAGATACCCAGGAGCACTACCCAGATCCGTCTCTCGCTTCAACTGAGCTGCCAGGCAAGCACTACCACATGCTTGCATACATATAGTACCTATTGCCTCTATCTTATTCTTGCATCATTGAGTCGCGATTGCATTAATTTGAATCCCAAGTATTGCATAGCCCTTACTTTTTAAACCCCACCGAAGCTTGTTCCTCCACCCCATGAGCCATTACTACAGGAGTTGTTTGAGCCATGCGAGTCGTAGAACAGCATGTGTAGGGTATGTGAGTGTCGGATGGATAACGAGGTACCTAAACAACTTAACCTGAGTAGTAATGGGATAACTAATGAAAGTGGCATCGGTGAGACATATTCGCTATTTGGTTTTTCAGGCTCACTTGTGTCCCGTAAGACCCCGAGTACTTGATTCCTGTTCCAAGAATATTCGCGCTATCCACATCCGGGAGGCTTATGAACCCCCCTGAGCCAGAGCTTGATTCATTCTTATTTCTTGGGGCCACAAACTAGTTTGTGGTTTTATCTACTATCCTGTACTTATGCCATGCTTTACTGCTTTATTTAAATTGTGCGATGTACTGCACCTGTACTGTTTTGGAAAGCGGAGTGTTTTCGCGGTATCGACAAGCCCAGTCACACTTTTGGGTTCCCAGTCGTTTACAGCCACTGACGCAAACCTTGAGTCCGTCTCGGAGTCGGCTAACTCTGTTGCGGGTAGCTTAATGGGGTGGCCCCCTGAAATATTTCTGAATCCTATGATCGCTTTGTCGTGACTGCCTCGTTGGGTTTTGATTTGGTTTTTCCGAGGTTGATCGAGTGTGTGTTGCTATTTGTGCACCCCTGCAGGGTAAAACTTTCTGAAAGCCCTGTCCGCGGTTATGGACGACTTGGAGCACAGTTTCTCGATCATAGATAAGCATAACTAAAGTACCGCTTTTAATTTGACTAGACTAGGTACCTGACTAGTAAATAGTACAACACTCATGGAATGGATAATAAAACTGCCAACGGATGGGGGGGGGGGGTTGTTCGTCCGCTTCCTCGTCGGTAAGCGAGGAGGAGGATGGATCTGTTAAGATTACCATTATAACTGTTATTAATAATTCACGGACATCCGTCTATCTCTGGATAGGCGGATGGTTAGCGAGTATCTCTAGAATTGTTAGGGTTTATCTTTGGCTGCAATTGCGTTACCCCAGGTTGTGTCCCCTTTATCTTTGGCTGCAATCTCTGGATAGACTTGATTCAGATGAACAGGTAATCTCGCAAGATGGATACTGGGTGGAAGAGACGGACGATGTGGGCAACGATCATTCGGTGTAGAGATTCCGGGAACGGGGATCCGTGAGATCTGTGGGCGGGATGTGTTTATTTATGGGGCATCTTATGCCGATTTGCTTCTTATCCGTACTCGGATCTTGTTTTCCGCTTCCGCTTGATACTCTGATGTTTGATGTATGAGGAGATATCCTAAACTATTATATCTATCTAGGATATTTGGATCTTGCCGTATGGCGTTGCTATATTTCCTTTCTTTTTAGATGGAATGGCTCTGATGTACTGTTGTATGGTGGCTTGCATACATACTCATTTGTGTATGTAGTTGATCCCTTCGCTTGTCGATTACGCCGCCCGTTCTTGTCTCGATGTTTGGAAATGGTTGGGACGGCCGAAAGGTCTACCTGTGAGTGGCATTTGGGCCCCACCGTACTATTTCAACCATTTCTGCTCATCCAGGCTTGTAACTAGGAGCGTAATTCACCGAGGTAGTTACACGACACCACCTCATAATTTTCCCTACAAAGAGATTACGTCTCCTGGGTCGCCCGAATCATCTCCGTGATGATAAAATTCGGATGCCGCGCTTACAGCATGAAGGTAAGACCTGAATAAGGCCTGGCAACGCATTTAACTGCGCACTACCAGAAATATATCCGTGCCTACAGGCACGATGAACATGCCTTGACGGACGCGTCAAGTGCTCACACCCATATAACTGGAATTCGACTCCTGTAAGACCTCCGCGGCCTGAGTCGAATTACGCCAGCACTTTTCCGGATTCGAGTCCGGGGACTCGAGTTTGAGTAGATTATGTTGTTTCACCCTAAGGTGGTTAACTGATACCGATACTTCGGCTATATCAGGCACGTATATCAACAATCCCTATGACATGAATAAAAGTAGTCGAAAATGTACTCACTCAGGCACTCGAAGACTTCAAAAAGTCCCCAGTCGAATCTGCGATTCCACTAGACACTCGGGGGCTACTGACATGGGTATACCCTACAGGTACTCGAGCTTGGTATATACGGTCTAAATACATACAGGCCCACGGTGTCGCCAAGGGTCAGATGAAAGGACTCGAGTAACCTGCGGACTCTCGATTGCTTGAAGATCAAGAAAAAGCTAAAGATAGAAAGTTTGAAGGGAAAAACCCTAACTTGTAACCGACTCGACCTTCTACCCGAGACCTAGCCTATCTATATAAAGGCTAGGAGGGGGCGGCGAGGAGGACACACATAACCCTAGTCTCCACAACCCTCGCCAGATTGCATCTGCGCACCATTGTAACTTTCGACTCCTTTGATAATTCCACGAGCAGACAAGCAGGAGTAGGGACCTCTATGAGGCCTGAACCTGGGTAAATCCTTTGTCCCCTGTGTACTTGTTTGCTAGCCGATAGATGTCTCCAGTGCTCCCTCCTTCTCCAAAACCCAAGTCCATAACAATGGGCATTGATGAGTTAAACCCTCGTCACTAACACACATACATAACTCCATGGATTTACAAGCTCCCCTTTCATTTCACACCGACGACATCCATAGACAAAAGAGCATTATATCAACTAGGTACAAAGTACAAGTGCAATGTTGAAAGTGTTCCCCATGACAACATGGTTCTACTAATCCCCAACATATAAGTGCAAGCATATACAACATAGATGACACAATGTTCAAGTTTATTAAGGGCAAGAAAAGTAAAGTGTGCCATCAAGTTCGTGAGAGCTTTAATCACTAGTTTTCTCATAACAAGTTTAATTCGGAAGGTAGATAAAAACATGAAATATACTTGGAATAGCAAATGCTAATAGGTAGGTATGGTGGACTCTTTGGAATAACTTGGTTTTAGGAGTTGGATGCATGAGTGGAACTCATACTTGGTTATGGAGGCTAGCAAAATACTAGGAGCGACCGACTAAAAGAGCAATAATGGCCATAATCATGCAGAGCGACAAAACATCATTTAATCAAAGCATAAAGTGATATTGCAAGTCGAAAACTAAAGGATCGTAAAGGCTATGGTGACTTGGGATAGTCCTAACATGGTGTGAGCATGCCCCAAGTCAACCCAAATAAAGCATCAAAGGAGAATACCACAATACTATGTTTTAATATGCTAAAACAACGCATGATTTTTCCAAGGCACATTAAGCAATATAAATTGTTTATAACATGTCATGCTACAACAAAGATCACTAAGCATAAAGCCAAAAAAATATCAAGCATGACATGACAAAGCATAGGCCACAGTCAAAAACAAGCTCTCTTTACCACTTAAGCATGAACTTTCCTACCTTTTTCCAATCCAAACCAAACTATTTGAAAACCAATGCATGAAAGAGGGGGTCCAACCAATTTATTCAGCAAACTAAGAAAACCAAGCAAACGAAAAACCAAAATGAAAACGAAAAAGAAGACGCTCCAAGAACAACACAACTGTGCATGAAACAATAAAAATGAAGTGTTTGGAAGAAACCTGGGATTTTTATTGATGAAGAAGGGGATGCCTTGGGCATCCCCAAGTTTTGACGCTTGTACTTCTTGGATAATTATTGGGGTGAAACAGGGTGGCATCCCCAAGCTTGAGCTTTAGTCCATTCTTCATCTCATTACATCATTCTCTCTATACACCTGAAATTTTTCCTTCATACAAAACTTCACACAATCTTTATTAGCAACATTAGTGCACTCAAGATAATAAGTCTTTAGGTTCAGTTTCAACACCTATAAAACTTCCATTAAAACACAAGCTACTGAAGCACTTCCCTCAAAAAGCTCAATTCCCCAAAGAGAACTCAAAAAGGAACCAACAAGAAGCAAATGCAAATAATGGCAGAAATTTGTCAAAACAGACCAGCAGGTAAAAACCAATTTTTTTGAAGACCTTCTGTTGCTCAAATAGAAAAGTGTTGAACTAACAAAATTTAGATAACAACCTGGGGCAGAAGCACAAAAATTCACGCCTCAGAAAGATGTACAGAGATTTTAAACGAATTGTTACGGTGAAGCACAAAAAATCTGTTTTGGGACAGCAACTTTCCCAAATCTTACTTCTCTCTCATTAGAGGTTATTCTTGGCACAAAAACCAAACAAAAAGGATAAGGAGAGGTGATTACAGCGGTAGTAACTTCCAAGACTCAAGTAAAACTTTTGGTTTATCTCCCAATAAGTACTTTTCTTTAACACCTTTAAGTTAGGCATGATAGTTTGAGAAGATGCTCACATAAGAAATATGAATTGAAGTAAATGAGAGCATCAAGAAGAAAATTCAAAGCACATTTAAGTCTAACCCACTTCCTATGCATAGGAATCTTGTAAAGAAACAAGTTATGAAAGCACAAAGCAACACAAATAGTAAAGCAAAACAAGTGAAACTTCAAGACTTTCAACATAAAGAGGGGAAACTTAATATTATTGAGATGCATAAAACCATATTTCCCTCTCTCATAATAACTTTCAGTAGCATCATGAATAAAATTAACAATATAACTATCACATAAAACATTCTTATCATGAGCCACATGCATATAATAATTATTACTCTCCACATAAGAATAGTCATTATTCTTAATCATAGTGGGAGCCAATTCAACAAAATAGCTATCATTATTATTCTCATCACCATAATCATCAAATATAGGAGGAATAATGTAATCATTAATTTTCTCCTCAATAGTAGGTGGACTGAAAATATCATATTCATCATTGTAATCATCATATATTGGAGGTTTGGTATCATCATAAGAAATAGAATAGCTATCTTCCAAAGATGGGGAAATAAAAAGATCATTTTCATCAAAACTAGCTTCCCCAATCTTAGACTTTTCCATAACATTAGCAATAATGGTGTCCAAAGAATTCATACAAACAACATTGCTATTAGCATGCAAATAAAGTTCCATAGGTTTTGTAATTTTCTATTCAAACACTTCATGTCCTAACTCAAGATAAATACTATAAAGCTCTCTAATTTTGTTGTTGTTTTCCATTAAGCCTAACTAGTGAAAATAAAAACAAGAAACAAAAAGACAAAATTGCAGAATATAAAGGAAATAACTTCGAGCACTCACACCAGAGGATGTGAGTACCTTTTACCTTACCTCACCGGCAACGGCGCCAGAAAATAGCTTGATGTCTACGCACTTCTATTCTTGTAGACAGTTATTGGGCCTCCAAGTGCAGAGGTTTGTAGAACAGTAGCAAGTTTTCCCTCAAGTGGATCACGCAAGGTTTATCGAACTCAGGGAGGAAGTGGTCAAAGGTATCCCCTCTCAAGCAACCCTGCAATCAAGATACAAGAAGTTTCTTGTGTCCCCAACACACCCAATACACTTGTCAGGTGTATAGGTGCACTAGTTCAGCAAAGAGATAGTAAAATACAAGTGGTATGGATATAAGACAACGGTGCCAAAAAATAGCTTGATGGCGTGGAAGAGACTAAAGGCAAACTGAAATAAAGATGGCAGCAAGAAAACATGTAATAGATCTAGTTGCAAACAGTGTTTCAATGTTTAGAAACAAGGCCTAGGGATCATACTTTCACTAGTGAACACTCTCATATAAATATCTTCTCTTTATGATACTACTCTTAACTACTCTCTGGTAGGACACTCTAATCCATGGTAGGATTATAATAGCACACCTCAAAGTAAGCCTTTCCCATCTAGATAACCCACACTGTCACCTTGAGCTCTAGATGGTTCCAACAAACACCACAATTTCATAGAAACATCCAACTCCAAATATAACTCATAACAAGTATTTGTAATCTCTAGCCTAAGTGCCACCAGGGTGTGCACGCTGTCACTTTCACACACATGGGGAGAGCAGAGATCTGTTAAAGCACTTGAGTAGCAAAGTAGATCTACGTGATTACAAAGCTCATGATCACAATATGATCATGCATAGAGAGAGAGAGATGAACACATAGCTACCGGTAGAACCCTTAGCCTCGAGGAAGAACTACTCCCTCATCATCATGGGAATCAGCAACGACGATGGAGATGGTGGTGGAGATCGATGGAGATGGCTCCGGGGGCACTTCCCCGTCCTGGCAGAGTTCCGGAACAAAGACTTTCTATCCCCCAAATCTCCCCTTCGGTGGCGGCGGTGCTGTGAAACTTTTCATGGATGGAGGCTGGATGTTTTAGGGTTTTTGCATCGGGAGGCATCTTATAGGCGAACATGCAAGGTTGGTGGGCAGCCAGGGGGCCCACACCACCTAGTGGCGCGGCCAGGGCTAGCCCACACCACCATATGGTGTGCCCACCCTGGTGCCCTACTCCATCCCTGCTTTGTGTTTCCGTGTTGCTTCGGGAAAAATAGGCATATTGGCTTTTGTCCCGTGCAATTCCAAGAATATTCATTTTTTAGCTTTTCTAAAACCAAAAACAGAAGAAAACAGGCAACTGGCACTATGGCATCTTGTCAATAGGTTAGTTCTAGAAAGTGTATAAAAATACCTCAAAGTGTGGAAAAACATAAGAAAGTAGATAAAAACCAAGCATGGAACATCGAAAATTATGGATACATTAGCAACGTATCAGCATTTTTAGCACCAAATATGCATAGTGGGGCACTGCCATGAACCTAGCGAAACCTACGCGTCCTAGGATCGGGTGGTGTTGTGATGGCCAGTCCATGACTTCGAACTCCAGTTTTTCGCACCTGAAGTTGTTCCTTGACCTGAAGACTATGTTGAGATAGACTTTGCCTAGAGCAATCTCGGCTTTGCCTAGAATTATCCCATGGAAACTTATGTCTATAGACGCTAGATTTGTCTGGGACCAATTCATTGCTCGTAGGGACTTGGCATAGATGAGGTTGATGCTGCTCCCTGCATCCAAGAAAACCTTGCTCATGTCGAACCCACCGATTTGTGCTTCCACTATTAAGGCTGACTGACCCGGTCGTGGTACCCGAAGAGGGTGATCAGCTCTACTGAACGTAACTTCTTGTTCTGGCCAGTGGAGATACTCGGGTGTAGGAGGTGGTGTTGTTACTACCATATTTCCTTGTCTCGTAATCAGCTTTTGTGTCCTGTCAGAGGGCCATCCTTTCTGGATCATCGACATTGCTCGTTTTGACCTAGGATACTCATCTGCTTGGTTTATTGTGTTTTGTGGCTGCCCTACTGGCGGATGTACCAGCCGCGGTGGTGGTGCACTGATGGCTAAAGCGCTAGGTGCAGTGGTGTAACCTCGGTTTGTTGCTTCAGTTGCCTTTGCATTGCATAGCTCCTGCATCTTTAAAAATGTTCGAAAATCCTTCATGAGTTGATTGGATCGCCTTTTTCCCGTTAAGTCGACGTAAAAGTGCATATTGCAGGGCCCTTCCAACATTTGCACTGCAGACATTGGTCGGTCTTGATGACTGCAGGTGCACAAATCAATTATAGCTAGTTTAGAAGTAAAGATATCGAACCCACAAAGATCTATTGGTAAAGGTCTTTATGCCCCTCATTACTCTCTACCAAATGATACTTATAAACTGCCTTTGATCTCAAGTAAAGGGTGTTTGAAAGGTTTATGGCTGTTTGTAGAAAAGAAATTAAAACAAGTAAAAGGAAACAAGTAACAAGTTTGTATGAAATCATGGTCAAACTCAATAGGGCTAAAACGTTCTCGGGGATGTAGGATACACCACTAGCATAGTATTATTGTTATATGTAATTAAGATAACATACTCCTTGTGTCATGATATGTGTGGAGAGAGCTCCATAATAAGATGTTCACTACAAGGCTCGTAGGAACCGGCTTTGTTGAGCCAAGAGTGAGGTCACCTCTAAATAACCACTGCGATGTCTGAGAGCAGTCACCCATAAAAAACCACCACAATTAAGGGTTTCCCCGTTGATATCGTAATTAGCTTTGGGAGTCCCTCTTTAGTCCTCCTTTGACCGTGTAGGTTACGAGCTGGTGCCAATCTATCACGGGACCATTCTGGGTACGATTCCAAGACACGTCCAAAGGATTTTTTCCCTCCCTCTAGTCTTGAGGGCAAATAATATGCGTCCGACTACACATACCATCTAAAGACAGAGATCAAACACAAATCATAATTATATCATAGACGGGCAAGTCATATGGACACAAGAATAGATCATCTTTATTATGAATTCATAATGGTGCTAGGGGTTCTCCATCTCCCAAGAACAAGGGAACTACTCACTCATGGAAGCAATCAAAAACATCATCATAATCAAATGAATGGATAAAAGTACGGTGGTAGATCTAATGCAAACCACATTTGAATCTGGAATTACAACAAGATCTAATAGATGAAAGATGGGGGTAATGGTGGTAATGGAGATGCAGTGATTGATGATGAAGGGGATGATGCGTTGTCCTCCAATGGTCTGTGAAATAGCTGGGATTTAACCCCAGCCAAGTTCCTCCTTCAGATCCCTTTAAGATGTGGTTTTTCGTGGTTTCTGGTGGCTCTGAATGTTGGATCTGCCTCTCGTCTACGCCAGGAGAAAGTATTTGACAAGACGGTCACGATGGCGCTTGGTACGGGCGGACGGTACGGGCGGGCTCCTCCCGTACCACTGGTTGTTACCAGTAGTAGTGCCTCCTCCTCGCTTGGTATTCTCCCAGGTGCGAAGGTAAATCCATAAAATGACTTTTATCACTTAGAAATATCATATAATTACACAATATGATAGCTCCAATTGATATGTTGATATATGACTCAATGATTTGGGATCCTGTTGAAACAAGAACAAAATAGTGCGCGTAGATGCAGTGAAATACAAAGATCCCTACTCTATTTATGCAAAAACTAAAGGTAAAAATGCTTCAATTTTGGACTCATCAACTCCCCCAAGCTAGGGTCTTGCTCGTCCCCGAGCAAGATGGTGGATTATGGACAAGATCATCATATTCATGAGACACGAGTCATTACAATAAATGAGGGAGAAATTGAAACAGGAATACAATATCAGATGTAGAGGTACTTCGGGGGTATTACCATACCCTTACACATTACATAACTTAGAGGCTTCCACACCTTTTCTAGTATTAATGAAATCATAAGAAGCTGCTAGTGATTTAACATATAATATGATCACATAATTCAGAGATATAGGGCACTAAGTTTATTAATGAAGATTCATGATCATTTTTTATTTGATTCTTTTGATAGCTGCTCTCTTGTTTTTCTTTTGATAATTGTATGTCTATATTTTTACTTGCTCCCTTTTCTGTTTTTCTTCCAGCACAGCTATTTGATCATGCTCACTACTTCAATGGCTTTCAAACACTCTTAATTATAATATGCTACCAGAATTCTTCTTCTCATAACTTAATCAATACTTTCATTGGTGTGGAAGTCCCTAAAAGCATGACAATTGTACAAGTATTGTAACACTCAACCTAGTTCAATCATCTAATATAATAATCATGAATCAAACACAACTTCAATTATCATAAAGTCTGACAACTCAATAGATATAAATCTTGTCTTGAACAAAGGGAGCTCGAAGTTGATGCAGCTACTGCAAATTCAGAAATTAAAGTCTAACATGCATGCAGAAAAGTAAACATGCTAAAACTGTAAGATAGATTACAAGGTTCCAAATCCCCCAAGCTTGGAATCAAGCCGGGTGGATCAAATAATCCCTTGCAATTACTTACTCCTTTTTGGGAGTAAAGAAGTCATCATCTTCCTCTTCTTCATCTTCCTTGAGACTGCAAGCTTGAGAAATACATGTGAATCGAGTGGACATCTCTATGATGCCAACGTGCAATTCTTTAATTACCTTGCTTAAGGTCTTCCTATCATGCACCATCTCCATGATAATCTTGGTCAGGAGTTGCACTCTACTGTTGATGTCATGGACTATCTTTTCGAGGTCTTTGCCCATCATCCAGTAAGAGTCAACTCCTTCTCGAATCTCATCTCGGTTTCCCCTTTTCTAGAAGAGGATCTCGGAGGGGATTTAAGAGAAGATCCTCGAATGTTATACCTGTAGGGGTTGAGTGGAGATTCTCCTTTGTTCCTTCCTTGTTCCACGTGCCTGAGCATCTGCAACTTTTGTAGGAACATATCTTCCCACTTGGGGAGTGGAACCACTTGTGCGGACTCGTGGTTTGAGGAAGATGAAGTATCTCCTTCGGATCCCTTCTTCTTGGCTTGTTCTTCAGAGACGAGCTCCTTCTTGGTCCAAATCTGCTTAATATGAAAAGGCTGCATGGACTTTGAGTGATTAAGTGAGATCTGAGGTTTCGTTGTAAATAGGAAAAAGAAAGCTTTAGATCTGAAGTAAGAAGAAAGAGAACATGAAAGAGAAAAATTGCAAATTAATGTATGAAGACAATGCATAAAAGGGGTTAAGGTTGGTCACGGGTAAGTGGTACGGGCAGACTCCGCCCGTACCATGTCCCCATACCGGTTCTTACTGCCTTTATCTCTCTTATTTTTATGAAGACTTGTCGAATAAGCATGGAAAGACAGAACCAGTAACAAGCATCGGTACGGGCATGGATTCCCATACGACCCGACCGTACCATATCAACCAAAAACAACATTGGTACTCCGACCGTTTAACAACCACTGGTATGGGTGCATCTGACCATACGGTCCACCCGTACCAGGTCGAAAAACTTCTTGGAGTAACCAGAAAAACTAACTATGTTTAGTGAAAAAGATAAAATCGTCTAAAAATTCCCAAAGTAGCAAACCTAAGTAACTAAAATTTGTTACCTTACTTTCGCTTGTTGTATTCTTTAGCCCAGACTAAAGAGATCAACTCCATAGTGTTTACCTCGCCAACTCTATAATGCTTCAATCGCTGCCCATTAATAATCCAGGATGAAGAAGAGGGCGTAGTATTTTTCAGTCTTACTGCTCCCGAAGGATATGCTTCTTCAACTTCATATGGTCCTTCCCACCTGGATTTCAATTTTCCTGCAAAAATCTTAAGCCTAGAGTTGCAGAGTAAAACTTTATCTCCTGTTTTAAATCCCTTACCCTCTAATTTTTTATCGTGCCATTTCTTCACACTTTCTTTAAATATTCTAGAATTTTCATAGGCCTCATTTGTGAGTTCATCTAAAGCATGAATATCTAAGATTCATTTTTTCCGTGTAGTTTTGAAAAGTTCATAGTTTTAATAGCCCACCAAGCCTTATGCTTAAGTTCTAAGGGAAGGTGACAAGTTTTTACCGTAAACCATTTTGTAAGGTGTCATTCTCGTAGGAATCTTGAAAGTTGTACGATACACCCATAATGCGTCATTAAGCTTCAAAGCGTAGCCTTTCTTGACTTGTTCACTGTTTTCTTAAGTATCACCTTGATTTCTCTATTAGATAATTCCACTTGTCCACTGGTCTGAGGGTGGTAAGGTGAGGCTACCCAATGGTCTACTCCATACTTTTGAAGTATCTTGTCAAAAGTTCCCTTCATAAAATGAGTTCCACCATCAGTAATAAAAAATCAGGGTAATCCAAACCTAGGAGAGATGATGTCCTTGATCATCTTAATGGAAGTGGCTGAATCTGCATGAGAAGTGGGTATAGCTTCAAACCATTTAGTAACATAATCAACATCAAAAAAATATGAGTATAACCGTTAGAGGGAACAAATGGTCCCATAAAGTCCATTCCCCATACATCAAATGGCTATATAACTAAGTCATATTTCAGATTCATTTCTTGTCTTTTACCAATGTTACTCATACGTTGACAAGCATCACAATTTCTAACATATTCATGAGATTCTTTGACTAGTGTAGGCTAGTAGAAACCTGACTGCAAGATCTTAGTTGCGGTATGATTACCAGCGTGATGCCCACCGTAAGGACTATCGTGACAAGCCTTAAGGATCGCCTTTTCCTTGTGCTCGGGTACACATTTCCGGATTATCTCGTCTATTCCATGCCTGTATAAGTAAGGGTCATCCCAAAATTAATGTTTTAAATCATTAAAGAATTTATTTCTTTGATTGTAATCCATTCCTTTTGGTAGAAACTTGCCTACAAGGAAATTAGCATAATCTGCAAACCAAGGATCACGAGGTTCTATAACTGCAAGGTATTATCTCGGTAAAGATTCGTTAGTAGGAATAGGATCCTCTATGAATCCTTCCATTCATGACAATGGTCAGCCATAGGGTTATCCTTTCCCCTTCTATCTACTATCTGTAGGACATATGCTTGTAGTAACAAGACCCATTTAATTAGATGGGGATTAGCATCTTTCTTAGCTAGAAGGTGTCTCAAATCTGGATGCTTAGTATAAACTATTACTTTTGAGTTGATAATATAATGTCTAAATTTATCACAAGCAAAAACAACATCTATAAATTCTTTTTTGGTTGTTGGATAGTTCCTTTGATCCTCATTAAAAACTCGACTAGCATATTGAATGACGTTGAGATTAGGTCCATCTCTTTGTCCTAAAACAGCCCCAATAGCATAGTAACTAGCATCACACATAATTTCAAATGGTTCATCCCAATTGGGTGGTTGAATGACTGGTGCAGAAATTAGTGCCTTTTTTAACTGTTCGAAGGAATCATAGCAATCTCTTCAAAAGTAAAAAGGGTATATTTATCTAAGAGACGAGTTAAAGGGGCAGCTATTTTAGCGAAATCTGTAATAAAGCGTCTATAAAACCCAGAATGTCCAAGGAAGTTCTTTACTCCTTTTATATCTTGCGGAATCAGAAGAGTTTCTAAAGTAACCAAATTTGAATTATCAATCTCTCTATTCTTTTCAGAAATCTTATACCCGAAAACTATACCTTCCCTTAGCATGAAGCGATAGTGATCACAATTGAGAACCATCTTGGTTTGTTTACATCGCTGCAAAAATCTATTAAGATTATAGAGAAATTGCTCAAAAGTAGTTCCATAAACAAAAAAATTGTCCATAAGAACCTCCATGGAACTTTCCACAAAACTTTCAAATATTTTTGGAACACACTCTTGAAAACTAGCAGTTGCATTACACAAACCAAAAAGAATTAATCGATAAGCATAGGTTCCATAGGGACAGGTAAAAGTAGTATTTTCTTGATCTTCAGGCTGGATAGCTATTTGACAGTATCCATATTATCTGTCAAGGAAACAAAAATAAGAATTAGCGAACATCCTTTCCATAATATCATTAATGAGGGGTAGTTGCTTATGAATTTTTATGGTTTCTTTATTCAACTTCCTAAAGTCAATACACATTCTATATCGTGCTATCGTTCTAGAAGGGATTAATTCATCCTTATCATTATTAATTATTTTTATACATCCTTCCCTAGGTATGCAATGAGTTGGACTCACCCACTTACTATCTGAAATTGGATAGATAATACCGCTATCCAACATACGTATAACTTCCTTTCTTACTACCTCTTTATTTTAGGATTCAACCTTTTTTGATTATCAACAAATGGTTTAGCATCTTCAATCATAGATCACTTGTGAGGTACTATGGAGGGATCTATACCTTTTATGTCACTAAGAGTGTATCCAAAAGCTTCACACTGTTTGACAAGTACCTCTAACAATTTCATGGTCTCCTTCGGAGAGATCTTATTATCTAGAATCACTGGGCATTTGCCTTCCTTATCTAAGAATTCATACCTGAGACCTGGAGGGAGAGGTTTTAAAACAAGGGGCGATGGATCCTCATCTCCTTTTCTTTCAAGTTCTTCAAATTCATCCACTACAAGAATCTGGGCGGTTCATGACAATCTGATATCGTCATGGATAGGGGTCAAAACATCGTAGATGGCCATCCGCAACGAATTCTGCAAAGAAAAAATAGGTCACGGACCTCGCATTATAATTCAATCCATGACATTTTTTCTGTCTAAAACCGTCACGGGCCTTCCGTGACGTTCCTCTAATTTCATCGCGACAAACTGGACCGGCCCGGCCCAGGCCCGGTCTTTCATGATGTTTTTATTTCTTCATGAACAATGCCACGTGGCGGATGGCACCGCGAGCTGCCGTCAACGAAATTTGCTGACGGCATTATTGGTGTCGGTGATGTCATCCCTATCATGACATTTTTTTCGTCATGACTTGATTCCGTAACCGCCGCTTCCTTACGTCATCACATCGTCTATGATGGCATGCCAGCCATGATGAATTTCGTTCCGTCGCTGCCTGCCAACGATAGGTAGACATGTGGTCCATTCAAATGATAACACGTGGGTCAATTGTAGGACAAGATGTGGACCAATCAGCGCCAGACATGTATCTTCTAGAATAAATGATGTTGTCATCACTCTCGTGATGTTACTAACCAAGACGAAAATATTTCGTAAAGAAACACTCAAGATGTTTATAGGATTACAATACATAATTTGACAGAAAATTCCAGGACGAATGTTTCACTCTAGATAAATGAATACCAGACTCGAATAAGATATAAGAAGGTTCAGCTCATGCCAGACACATTTCCACAGATTCACCAAATTGCCGGTTGTGGTTTGGACAGATGAGTTAACACTTGTTGTATTAATGCATTTGCCTCTTCTTGTTTCTTCCCCAGGTCTTCTTGTTTCTTCTGCATTGCTTGTAGGTCTTCCAAATACTTCAGCCACTCTGCCTTGCCAGATTCGTTCACCTACGGCAACTCCTCAATGGCACATCGCAGTTCCCATTACGTGCTTTATGATCCTCGAGTTGAGCTTCTAGCTGAGACTTAGTTGGTTTCGAAGTACTTGCAAGGATGCTGGTGTTCTTTAGGACAATTGGCTTTCTCTTGTTCTGAGATAGCACAAAGTGCATAGCGTTGGTGGAAAGAATTGCTTCATCCTTTGTGCCATCTTCTGGAGGATATGACACCAACTTGCTTTCCACGACTGCCTACAAGTTTTAGGAATAGAATAGAATATGAGAAACCTAGCGAGAAAATAATAAGCACAACGTATATGTGAGGGAAGAAAAGGGCATTGAATTTGACGAAGATGGAAAGTATTATGGAGGACTTATAGTTGCTTCTTTCATATTGTTAGTCAAGCCATTTTCGAGCAATTCAATGGATCCTCCTCCATGTCGCACACAACCTCGTAGCTGCGAGCACCAGTGGCATGAGGGTACTCGAGGCGTTTTTTGTTCTTGTTTTTTTTCCAGACAGAGCCTAAACAAACAGGGAGCATACAGTTAGTCCAGCTTAAACAATTCAAATAGGAGAAGTTTAGTAAACAAGACATGACCTTGTTTCTAGGGTCAAACAAAAAATCAATAAGCCTGCACCACTCCTCATTGCTCATGTGTTCCACATGAGATATCCTTGTAACTTCATTCGTTGGGAAATTGTCAAAAAACTATTTCTTCAGATAATGCCGTTGATTTCTTGCGTGCCTCATTAACTGATTGTTACAAGCAAACTGCACATCAGGTAGAGAGGGGTCCATGACAAACTTTTGCTGAAATAAAACAAAGATTATTAGACTTTGCATTAACAACAAAGGAAGAAAGGGACAACTGAGTGTTACAGAACATACATAAACTTTGCCATAGAAGTCCGCTCTAACATCCGGCCTCTCCCTGTACTCTTTCCACTAGGGGAAGATAGGCATTTGAGTCCTTACTGTTACTGAACACTCAGTGGAAAACTTGGCAGCGATCATTGGTGACACTGGTCTAGTTCTTCCTGGAGGAACGGCAAGTTGAAGTATTTTTCTGGGCATGTTTTCAACCACCAATTGAGGATCATCATGCATAATAGTGTCTCCAGAATGATTATGGCCAAATTCATCTACAAGAATATTATGGGTATGCGTTAGTGTTCTACAATAGTAAAATGCAATAATTATTATTCACACAATATAATGTTAGAGCAAGCAATTTGTTCAACATGTTACCTTCTTGATCCTAGTCAAAACGGTCAAATAACCATCCATCACATTGCACATTAGCCCGTTCGCCTTGCCTTGGGAAGCTGACAATTTAACTTGGGTACCTGAACCCTCAGATGCACCGTCCCTTTGGAGAGGTGCATAGTCGCTTTGGAGAGGCGCACGTGCATGGCCAGGTGGGGGCTACTGCTTGCCTTGGAGACATGCACCATTGCTTTAGAGAGGCGCTTGTGCATGGCCGGGCGGGGGCTGCTGCTTGCCTTGGGGAGGTGCCCATAGACGGTAGGGAGTGGGCAGCTGGCCTAGGGGAGGTGCCTGCGGACACCAGGGATCTGGCTGCTGGCCTTGGGGAGGTGTGTGCTTGGCTTGGGAAGCTTCCCGGCCGCCTTGGGCAACTAGTTGCTTCCCCTTGGACCTAGTATTTCTAGAAGTTTCTGTGCCTACACCTTGGCCCGCCAAGACGCGCTTTCAAGTAGATGCTACACCAGCAGGAGCCAACAATGTCCCGACGATAGCTGTCTTGTTGCATTTCCTCTTCTTTGGCTAGAAATTACATTTGTACCAGTCAATTGAGGATAATAAAAAAGCAATAGATATATGTCAATCAGTAAGCAAACAATTTAACACAAGATGAGTAAGAAGGTAAGGGGTCAACCTGCAACTCATTCTCCTCACTGACATCATCTAGGTCTCCTTCAGTGATATCTTCCTCCTCTTCAGGATCATAGTCAGATCCAGAGCAGTCATTTCTTGTCGTTTTAGGAGAGAATACAGTTGGCGATGGGAAAAGACCTGCAAAGGGCCTAACATCCAGTTGTTGCAAGCGCTCATTGTTTCTCATGATGTTTTTCAGCCGACTTTCTTCCATGGGATGCATTTGAGGATCTAACATTAATAAAGAAATCCAAGTCATCTACAAATTAAACAGGCAATTAAAAAAAATATAATGTATGGTGTTGATTACCCGATAGCAAACATGAGCAGGAAAATGAACCTATTGCCTCTCAAACAAGCAATTTCACAGGCATGCAAAATGAAACACATGAACATCAAGCAGGCTTAAAAGAGCAAAAACTTCATAGGCAAGGAGGTTAGTTACTTCCCTGTAGGCGCTACAACCTTTTTCTTGATGCACTTGTTGCCGGGAACCTTGCTGGACTTCCTTGTCAGCGAGGCGGATGACAATCTGGCGTGCCTTGACGGTGTGGTGGACGCGAGGAGACAAGCATTTTTGGTGGGCTGGCAGATGGGAGGATGGCATGATGGCAGTGCTCGACGGTGAGGTGGCAGATCCACGAGCTTGACAGTGTGGTTAGAAACCGGGAAGGTGAGGACGGGTTAGGGGTTTGGGCTAGGTCGACGGTTAGATGATTACTAGGGTGGATGGCAGCGGACGAGGGTACGACGACGATCGTGCTACGACGGGCGGGCGTTGGCTAGGGTGGGTGTAGGAGATTTGGATCTGTCATTTTTGGTGAGCGGATAAAGAAGGGTTTTCAATAGAGTATGTAAATGCCCTCTATGCCAACACATTGGCTACGCTATGCGGATGGGCTGAACGGTAACATCATCACGCGAGAATTTGGGTGCCCGAAATTTTGGGTCGACGGGAGGACCGAACCTGAAATTTTGGATTGGCGGGAAGATGGAACCACAAATTATTGGCTGTTGGATGAGTGATGTTAGGCTGAAATAAATCAACATTTAGGTTTCAAAAAAGCAACCAAGATTGCCACAATTAGGGTTCTTAATCTGTGACCAGTCTTGACAATCTCTTACTGGATCTCAGAATAAATGTCTTTGTTTTGTACCTAGAAATGATTTATTAAAATGGGGTGAAGCATCCTGGAGTGTGTTTTGTCATGTGGATAAACAAGGTGTGGTTTTGAGAATAACACGTGCATTGATCTCTAGAGACTCCATTTCTGTCAAACCATGGTGGTCATAAAGCCCAAAGAGCCCCTAGATTATGCAACTGCCACATGGGGATGGTGAACCAGTGTGACAGAAGCAGTTGCATCACCACACCCAATTGGAGTGTGTGTGGTCATGTGGATCATCAAGGTGTGGTTTTGAGAATATATGAACACATGCATTAATCTCTAGAGAGAGACTCCATTGGTGTCAAACCCATGGTGGTCAGAAAGCCCAAAGAGCCTCTGGAATATGCAAGTGCCACATGGGATGGTGAATCAGTGTGACATAAGCAGTTGCATCATCACACCCAACTAGAGTGTGTGTGCTCATGTGGATCATCAAGGTGTGGTTTTGAGAATATATAAACACATGCATTGATCTCTATAGAGAGACTCCTTTTTTTGTCAAACCCATGGTGGTTAAAAATCCCAAAGAGCCCCTAGAATATGCAACTACCACATGGGGATGGTGAACAAGTGTGACAGAAGTAGTTGCATCACCACACCTAACCGGAGTGTGTGGTCATGTGGATCATCAAGGTGTGGTTATGAGAATATATAAACACATCCATTGATCTCTAGAGAGAGACTCGATGTGTGTCAAAACCATTGTGGTCAGAAATCCCAAAGAGCCCCTGGAATATGCAACTACCACATGTGGATGGTGAACCAGTGTGACAGAAGCAGTTGCATCACCACACCCAACTAGAGTGTGTGGTCATGTGGATCATCAAGCTGCGGTTTTGAGAATATAAAAACACATGCATTGATCTATAGAGAGAGACTCCATGTGTGTCAAACCCATGGTGGTCAGAAAGGCCAAAGATCCCCTAGAATATGCAACTACCACATGGGGATGGTGAACCAGTGTGACAGAAGCAGTTGCATCACCACACCCAACTGGAGTGTGTGTGGTCATGTGGATCATCAAGGTGTGGTTTTGAGAATATATAAACACATGCATTGATCTCTAGAGAGGGACTCCATGTATGTCAAACCCATGGTGGTCAGAAAGCCCAAAAATACCCCAGAATATTCAGCTGCCACATCGGGATGGTTAACCAGTGTGACAGAAGAAGTTGCATCACCACACCCAACTAGAGAGTGTGGTCATGTGGATCATCAAGATGTGGTTTTGAGAATATATAAACACATGCATTGATCTCTAGAGAGGGACTCCAAGTGTGTTGATACATTCAAATGTATCTATAATTTTTGATGTTCCATGCTTGGTTTTATCTACTTTCTTGTGTTTTGTCCACACTTTGGAGTACTTTTCATATGATTTCTTGGACTAACCTATTAACAAGAGCCACAGTGTCAGCTGCCTGTTTTCTGCTGTTTTTGGTTCTAGGAAAGTCAGAAAATGATTATTCTCAGAATTGGACGGGACAAAAGCCAAAGTGCCTATTTTTCTGGAAGACAACAGATGTCAGAATATGAGACGGAGAAGGGCAGGGGCTGGCCACACCACCTGGCCACGCGGCCAGGCCTGGCCCGCACCAGGGGGTGGTCTGGCCGACCCCAGCACCCCCTCGACCTCTCCTTCCTCCTATATATTACCCTCGGGACCAAAACCCTAAGGACCCAATCAAAAATCCATGAAAGAGTCTGTAGCCGCCGTCATCTCCATCCCTAGATCGGGAGGGATCTGAAGCTCTTCTCGGCACCCTGCCGGAGAGGGGAATTCACCCTAGAGGCCTTCTTCATCATCATGCAAGCCTCCGGTGTGATGCATGAGTAGTTCATCTCTAGACTACGGGTCCATGTAGTAGCTAGATGGCTGGTTCTCCTCCTTTGTGCTATCATGTCTAGACCTTGTGAGCTCCGTTCATGATCAAGATCATCTATTTGTAATTCTGCATGTTGTGTTTGCGAGGATCCGATGGATATTGAGATGCTATTTTAGATTGATTATTGATTCTATCATGTCTTTGTTATTTGTGATCTTGCATGCTTTCCGTTGTTAGTAGCTATCTTGGCCAAGTAGATGCTAGCAACTCCAAGAGTTAGTATTTATGCTCGATAGTGGGTTCATGCCTCTGGGGAAGTGACAGAAATCTCTAAGGTACTAGATGTGCTGTTGCTACTAGGGAGAAAATAACAATCCATTGTTCATAGAACAATCATATTGTTTACTTTACACGCAATTCGTAAAGCAATGATCTGTTGCTTGCTACTTAATACTAGAGGGGGTTCAGATGATAACCTGAAGGTGGATTATTAGTCATAGATGCAGTTGGATGGCGATCTATGTATAATGTTGTAATGCCCAATCAAGTTCCAAAGGAGTCAAGATGATTAGTATATGTTTGTATGCTTTCTCGATGTTTGTCAATTACCCCGCTGTAATTTGTTTACCCAGCATGTTATCTATCTTAAGGAGAGCCACCTCTAGCAAACTATGGACCCCGGTCCTTTCTTTTACATATAATCTACAAACTGTTTACTTCTTTGTGTTTACTTTCTACAAACTATTACTTCCTTCCATTCGATACGTTTAATCCTTTGTTTTCAGCAAAACCGGTGAGATTGACAACCTCATCGCAAGTTGGGGGCAAAGTTCTGTGGTTGTGCTGTGGAGGTCTCCATGTTGCTGCTGGCACCGGTAGTGCGCCCTGCCAACGTTCAACTAGCTACACCTTTGGGTTGTTTCCGTACTCCTACTGGATTGATAACCTTGGTTTCTTACTGAGGGAAAACTTACTTTTGTGCTCATCATACCTTCCTCTTGGGGTTCCCCAACGAGCTCGATATATTTGGGCCATCAACAACTTTTTCTGGCACCATTTCCGGGGAGTCAAGGACATCTTCACAAGGGGAGTCCCTCATAACCAATTTCTTTACTTTGTTATTTTTTTTTGCTTAGTTTCTTTTTGCTTTATTTGCTTGTTTTGTTATCAAAAACACACAAAAATTAGTTTTACAAGTTTGCTTTCTTTATCAAAAATACAAAAAAACGACTACTCTTGAAAACACTAAGTTGTGTGACTTCACTAGCACCAACAACAATGATTTTATGAGCACACCTATTGCTCCACCTGTGCCTGAAGCTACTTTCTTTGACGTAAAACCTGCTATACTCAATCTTGTTATGAGAGAACAATTTTCTGGTATTAGTAATGAAGATGCTGCTGCCCATCAAAATAATTTTGTTGAACTTTGTGAGATGCAAAAGCATAGATATAGATGGTGATATTATTAAGCTAAAATTGTTTCCTTTCTCTTTGAGAGGAAAAACTAAAGAATGGTTGAATTCCTTAACTAGGAATAGTATTGATTCTTGGACTAAATGCAAAGATGCTTTTATTGGAAAATACCATTCTCCTGCTAAGATTATATCTATGAGAAGTGAAATAATGAAGTTTAAACAATCTGATAATGAACATGTTTCTCAAGCTTGGGAAAGAATGAAATCTTTGGTAAAGAATTGTCCCACTCATGCACTGACTGCTTGGATGATCATCCAAACTTTTTATGCAGGATTGAACTATTCTTCAAGGAACCTATTGGATTCTGCTGCTGGAGGTACCTTTATGACCATTACTTTGGGTGCTGCAACAAAGCTTCTGGATAATATGATGGTTAACTACTCTGAATGGCATACTGAAAGAGCTCCACAAGGTAAGAAGGTAAATTCTGTTGAGGAAACCTCCTCCTTGAGTGATAAGATTGATGTTATTATGTCTATGCTTGTGAATGGGAGAGCCCATATTGATCCAAATAATGTTCCTTTAGCCTCTTTGGTTGCTCAAGAAGAGCAAGTTGATGTGAACTTCATAAGAAATAACAATTTTGGCCATAATGCTTATAGGAATAATTTTGGTAACAATAATTATAAGCCATATCCTTCCAACAATGGTAATGCTTATGGAAGTTCCTACAACAATAATAGGAGTGCTCCCTCTGAACTTGAAGTTATGCTTAAGGACTTTATTAGTAAACAAACTGCTTTCAATAAAACTATTGAGGAAAAACTCTCTAATGCTGAAAGAAATATAGCATCTTTGGCTGAAGCTCAATCTTCTTTGAATACAATGGCTGCTAAACCTGAAACTAATGATAATCCCTTTGCAGCTATTAATGCTATACAAGTAAGAATTGATGAAAATGTTAGACTATTAGCTGAATTACATGATAAGTGGGAAAGAGAAGATGAAATTGCTAGAAACATTAGTGTTTCTACTATCACCACCACTAGTGTTGAGGCTAGTAATAGCACTACTACTTTTGATGATAATTTTCATTTTGATCTTGATGGTTGCAACATCTCTGAAGTTATTAAGTTCCTACAAAAACTTGCTAAAAGTCCTAATGCTAGTGCTATGAACATGGCCTTTACAAAACACATTACTGATGCTCTCATAAAGATTAAAGAAGAAAAGATGAAACATAAATCTTCTATTCCTATAAAACAGAAGATGGTTGGGAACCCATCATTAATATGAAAGTGAATGACTTTGATTTTAAAGCATTATGTGATCTTGATAGTAGTGTTTCTATTATGCCTAGAAGGATTTATGATATGCTTGATTTGCCTCCACTTGAAGATTTTTATTTGAATGTCCCACTTGATGATAGCTAAAAAGAAACTCATGGGGAGTATAAATGATGTTCTTATTATGGTTAAGAATGCCTATGTCCCTGTTGATTTCTATGTTTTAGATGTTGAATGCAATGCTTCTTGTCCTATTACTTTGGGAAGACCTTTTCTTAGAACTGTTGGTGCCATTATTGATATGAAAGAAGGCACCATTAAATATCAACTCCCACTCAAGAAAGGTATAGAACACTTCCCTAAGAAGAGAGAGAAAATTTCTTTTGCCTCTCCTATGAAAACAAAATTTGGTTTTAATGCTTCTTCATTTGAGAACACTTGATTCTTTCTTGCTTCTTATGCCTAACTTAAAGGCGTTAAAGAAAAGTACTTATTGGGAGATAACCCAAAGGTTTTAGACGAGTCATGGAAGTTATTACCTCAGTAATAACCGCTCCTTATCCTTTTTATTTGCTTTTTGTGCCAAGAGTAACCTCTAATGAGAGAGAAGTAATGATTGGGAAAGTTGCTGTCCCAAAACAGATTTCTGTGCTTCACCGTAAAAATTTGTGTAAAATCTCTGTACATCCTCTTGAGGCATGAATTTTTGTGCTTCTGCCCCAGGTTGTTATCTAACTTTTGTTCGTTCAACACTTTTTGATTTGAGCAACAGAAGGCCTTCGAAATTTTTTGTCTTTACCTGCTGGTCTGTTTTGATAGATTTCTGCCGTTTTCTGCATTTGCTTCTTGTTGGTTCCTTTTTGAGTTCTTTTGGGGAATTGAGATTTTTGAGGGAAGTGCTTCAGTAGCTAGTGTTTTAATGTAAGTTTATTTGGTGTTAGAACTGAACCTTAAGACTTATTATCTTGAGTGCACTAATGTTGCTAATAAAGATTGTGTGAAGTTTTGTATGAAGGAAAAATTTCAGGTGTACAGAAGGAATGAGTAATGAGATGAAGGATGGACTAAAGCTCAAGCTTCGGGATGCCATGCGTGTCACCCCAAGAAATATCCAAGAAGTACAAGCGTCAAAGCTTGGGGATGCCCAAGGCATCCCCTTCTTCATCAATAAAAATCCCAGGTTTCTTCCAAACGCTTCATTTTTATTGTTTCATGCACAGTTCTTGGAGCGTCTTATTTATCGTTTTCGTTTTGGTTTTTCGTTTGCTTGGTTTTCTTAGTTTGCTGAATAAATTGGTTGGACCCTCTCTTTCATACATTGGTTTTCAAACAGTTTGGTTTGGTTTGGAAAAGAGTAGGAAATCTCATGCTTAAGTGGTAAAGAGAGCTTGTTTTTGACTGTGGCCTATGCTTTGTCATGCCATGCTTGATATTGTTTTGGCTTTATGCTCAGTATTCTTTGTTGTAGCATGACTTGTTATAAACAATTGAGGTTACTTAATGTGCCTTGGATGAATCATGCGTTGTTTTAGCAAATTAAAGCATAATATAGTGGTATTCTCCTTTGATGCTTTATTTGGGTTGACTTGGCGCATGCTCACACCATGTTATGACTATCTCAAGTCACCATAGCCTTTATGATCCTTTAGTTTTCAACTTGTAGTATCACTTTATGCTTTGATCAATGATGTTTTGTCGCTCTACATGATTATGGCCATTATTGCTCTCTTAGTTTGTCGCTCCCAGTCTTTTGCTCGCCTCCACAACCAAGTATGAGTTCCACTCATGCATCCAACTCCCTAAACCAAGTTATTCCAAAGAGTCCACCATACCTACCTACTAGCTTATGTTATTCCAAGTATATTTATGTTTTTGTTTACCTTCCAAATTAAACTTGTTATGAGAAAACTAGTGATTAAAGCTGTCACGAACTTGATGGCACACTTTACTTTTCTTGCCCTTAATAAACTTGAACCATTGTGTCGTCTATGTTCTATATGCTTGCACTTATTTGTTGGGGATTAGCAGAACCATGTTGTCATGGGGAACGCTTTCAACATTGCACTTGGTACTTTGTACCTAGTTGATATCATGCTCTTTTGTCTATGGATGTCGTTGGTTTGAAATGAAAGGGGAGCTTGTAAATCCATGGAGTTATGTATATGTGTTAGAGAAACGCCTAGGCCGCTGGTCTAATCCATGCTGACATGGTGGAAACCTGCAGCGTAACCATAATGAGCTTGTCTATGAAGCATTCTTCTTCTAAAAAAGAGTCATATATTGAGAAAAAAAGAGAAAAAGAAAAAAAGAGATTATGAAAAGAGGAAAGAGAGAAAAAAGCACCATATTCCCATGGTAAATAAGAAGATTGCTGAGATGCTCGTTGTCTGCTTGCCTTGTCATTTTGATATGGGGATTCTTCCGTATCATCGGGCAAGGGGTACCCCGTTGACGGTTCTGTATGATACACATGTACTTACAATGACAAGAACTTACCGGTGACAAAACTTGAGTAGCATGAGGAGCGGCCCTCGTATTCAAGGGACATGAGATTTCTAACTTATACTTCGTCAAGCATGTACACCATAGTTTGTTCACTTTAACCTTAATCACTTCAAGATGCTTATGATAGGGGCAATGAGAGCTGAAAGCTATTAGTACCATAATTTTTGGAAGCTCTTTATGAAACTTGAATCTCTACTCCCTTCTATGAAGGTCTTTCTTCCACCATTATATTGAGTCTTCACCTTCTACCTTTATGCACCTACTTTGAGAGCATAGTGTCCATTCTTAGTTCTATGTGCATTGTCCCAAGACTATTTGATTGATGCATAACTTGATATTCCTTGTTCTAAACTATTTGTATCTAGTCACTCTTATGAACTTTGAAGGTGTCCTATGCATGTATATTTGCTACTCTATGAGGGACACGTGAAATACTATCATGCTATGTTTTGTTTATGTGAAACAAACAAACGTCTTGCAAAGCATTTTTATTCATGAATCTTTTGTTTGTGCCTTTTCATGTTGCATCATAGTTTCTTTGTCTTATTTCTAGAACTTTGTCTTTCATGTTATGTTGAAGTACTATGATCCCAGCCTTGAATGTTTTACAAATACTTTGATCAAGTCTTTGATGGTGCATGTCACCTCAAAAATTATTCTTTCTTTTTATCACTTACCTACTCGAGGACGAGCAGGAGTTAAGCTTGGGGATGTTGATACATTGCAAATGTATCTATAATTTTTGATGTTCCATGCTTGGTTTTATCTACTTTCTTGTGTTTTGTCCACACTTTGGAGTACTTTTCATATGATTTCTTGGACTAACCTATTACCAAGAGCCACAGTGCCAGCTGCCTATTTTCTGCTGTTTTGGTTCCAGGAAAGTCAGAAAATGAATATTCTCGGAATTGGACGGGACAAAAGCCAAAGTGCCTATTTTACTGGAAGACATCAGATGCCAGAATACAAGACGGAGAAGGGCTGGGGGCCGGCCACACCACCTGGCCACGTGGCCAGGCCTGGCCCACGCCAGGGGGTTGTCTAGCCGACCCCAACACCCCCTCGGCCTCTCCTTCCGCCTATATATTGCCCTCGGGACCAAAACCCTAAGGAACCGATCAAAAATCCACAAAATAGTCTATAGCCGCCGTCATCTCCATCCCTAGATCGGGAGGGATCTGAAGCTCTTCTCGGCACCCTGCCGGAGAGGGGAATTCACCCTGGAGGCCTTCTTCATCATCATGCAAGCCTCCGGTGTGATGCATGAGTAGTTCATCTCTAGACTACGGGTCCATGTAGTAGCTAGATGGCTGGTTCTCCTCCTTTGTGCTATCATGTCTAGACCTTGTGAGCTCCGTTCATGATCAAGATCATCTATTTGTAATTCTGCATGTTGTGTTTGCGAGGATCCGATGGATATTGAGATGCTATTTCAGATTGATTATTGATTCTATCATGTCTTTGTTATTTGTGATCTTGCATGCTTTCCGTTGTTAGTAGCTATCTTGGCCAAGTAGATGCTAGCAACTCCAAGAGTTAGTATTTATGCTCGATAGTGGGTTCATGCCTCTCGTAATATGGGGAAGTGACAGAAATCTCTAAGGTACTAGATGTGCTGTTGCTACTAGGGAGAAAACAACAATCCATTGTTCATAGAACAATCATATTGTTTACTTTACACACAATTCATAAAGCAATAATCTGTTGCTTGCTACTTAATACTGGAGGGGGTTCGAATGATAACCTGAAGGTGGATTATTAGTCATAGATGTAGTTGGATGGCGGTCTATGTAGAATGTTGTAATGCCCAATCAATTTCCAAAGGAGTCAAGATGATTAGTATATGCTTTTCTGCTTTCTCGATGTTTGTCAATTGCCCCGCTGTAATTTGTTCACCCAGCATGTTATCTATCTTAAGGAGAGCCACCTCTAGTGAACTATGGACCCCAGTCCTTTCTTTTACATATAATCTACAAACTGTTTAATGCTTTGTCTTTACTTTCTTCAAACTATTACTTCCTTCCATTCGATACGTTTAATCCTTTGTTTTCAGCAAAACCGGTGAGATTGATAACCTCATCGCAAGTTGGGGGCAAAGTTCTATGGTTGTGTTGTGCAGGTCTCCACGTTGCTGCTGGCACCGGTAGTGCGCCCTGCCAACGTTCAGCTAGCTACACCTTTGGGGTGTTTCCTTGCTCCTACTGGATTGATAACCTTGGTTTCTTACTGAGGGAAAACTTGCTGCTGTGCTCATCATACCTTCCTATTGGGGTTCCCCAACGAGCTCGATATATTTGGGCCATCATGTGTCAAACCCATGGTGGTCAGAAATCCCAAAGAGACCCTGGAATATGCAATTGCCACAAGGGGATGGTGAACCAATGTGGTAGAAGTAGTTGCATCACCACACCCAACTAGAGTGTGTGGTCATGTGGATCATCAAGGTGTGGTTTTGAGAATATATAAGCACATGCATTGATTTCTAGAGAGAGAGATTCCATGTCTGTCAAAACCATGGTGGTCAAAAAGCCAAAAGAGCCCCTAGAATATTCAACTGCTGCATGGGGATGGTGAACCTGACAGAAGCAGTTGCATCACCACACCCAACTAGAGTGTGTGTGGTTATGTGGATCATCATGGGGTGGTTTTGAGAATATATAAACACATGCATTGACCTCTAGAGAGAGACTCAATGTGTTTCCAACCCATGGTGGTCAGAAAGCCCAAAGAGCCCGTGGAATATGCAACTGCCACATGGGGATGGTGAACCAGTGTGACATAAGAAGTTGCATCACCACACCCAACTAGAGTGTGTGTGGTCATGTGGATCATCAAGGTGCGGTTTTTAGAATATATAAACACATACATTGATCTCTAAAGAGAGACTCCATGTGTGTCAAACCCATGGTGGTTAGAAATCCCAAAGAGCCCTGGAATATGCAACTGCCACATGGGAATGGTGAACCAGTGTGACAGAAGAAGTTGTATCAGCACACCCAACTAGAGTGTGTGTGGTCATGGGGATCAGCAAGGTGTGGTTTTGAGAATATATAAACACATGCATTGATCTTTAGAGAGGGACTCCATGTGTGTCAAACCCATGGTGGTCAGAAAGCATAAAGAGCCCCTCGAATATGCAACTGCCACATGGGGATGGTGAACCAGTGTAACAGAAGCACTTGCATCACCACACCCAACTAGAGTGTGTGTGGTTATGTGGATCATCATGGTGTGGTTTTGAGAATATATAAACACATGCATTGACCTCTAGAGAGAGACTCAATGTGTTTCCAACGCATGGTGTTCAGAAAGCCCAAAGAGCCCGTGGAATATGCAACTGCCACATGGGGATGGTGAACCAGTGTGACATAAGAAGTTGCATCAACACACCCAACTAGAGTGTGTGTGGTCATGTGGATCATCAAGGTGCGGTTTTTAGAATATATAAACACATACATTGATATCTAAAGAGAGACTCCATGTGTGTCAAACCCATGGTGGTCAGAAATCCCAAAGAGCCCTGGAATATGCAACTGCCACATGGGAATGGTGAACCAGTGTGACAGAAGCAGTTGTATCAGCACACCCAACTAGAGTGTGTGTGGTCATGGGGATCATAAAGGTGTGGTTTTGAGAATATATAAACACATGCATTGATCTTTAGAGAGGTACTCCATGTGTGTCAAACCCAGGGTGGTCAGAAAGCATAAAGAGCCCCTCGAATATGCAACTGCCACATGGGGATGGTGAACCAGTGTAACAGAAGCACTTGCATCACCACACCCAACTAGAGTGTGTGTGGTTATGTGGATCATCATGGTGTGGTTTTGAGAATATATAAACACATGCATTGGCCTCTAGAGAGAGACTCAATGTGTTTCCAACCCATGGTGGTCAGAAAGCCCAAAGAGCCCGTGGAATATGCAACTGCCACATGGGGATGGTGAACCAGTGTGACATAAGAAGTTGCATCACCACACCCAACTAGAGTGTGTGTGGTCATGTGTATCATCAAGGTGCGGTTTTTAGAATATATAAACACATACATTGATCTCTAAAGAGAGACTCCATGTGTGTCAAACCCATGGTGGTCAGAAATCCCAAAGAGCCCTGGAATATGCAACTGCCACATGGGAATGGTGAACCAGTGTGACAGAAGCAGTTGTATCAGCACACCCAACTAGAGTGTGTGTGGTCATGGGGATCATCGAGGTGTGGTTTTGAGAATATATAAACACACGCATTGATCTTTAGAGAGGGACTCCATGTGTGTCAAACCCATGGTGGTCAGAAAGCATAAAGAGCCCCTCGAATATGCAACTGCCACATGGGGATGGTGAACCAGTGTAACAGAAGCACTTGCATCACCACACCCAACTAGAGTGTGTGTGGTCATGTGGGATTTATACGAAATTACATCCTTATAACTGAACAACATTGTAAATGCAGATGATTTAAACCTTTCCTTAATAAGATAGTAACAAAATCTGACACCATGTGGGACCCACTCATCATGTTGTTGCTTGCTTAACCCTCCCTAGTCCCCACGACTTCACACACATTCGCTCTGCCCGGCGACCCAAATCCCTGCCCCTCCCCGGCAACCACCAAATCCCCTCCCTCCCCGGCGACGACGACGGCTGCGGTGGCTGCAAGCTCACGGGTAATGCTCCTCAAACTATGTCCACGCATCTCTACTACTATGCGTCTGTGTTTGATCATCGGCGACCTGCGTCGGTAATGCTGTGCTCGATCTAGGTCACCACGTCTATGCTCTAGGTCACCGGGGATGGGTCTAGGCCCTAGGTAAACACCTGATCTAGGTCTAGGCCCTAGGTAAGCACTCGATCTAGGTCTAGGCCCTAGGTAAACACACGATATAGGTCTAGCCCCCAGGTCAACACTCGATCTAGGCCCTTACACTTGTTTTAGTCACTTGATGTTTGTGCCTCTAATTTAATTCTTTTATTAACTCTCTAGGTCAGGTAGGATGAACTGTGAGGATTGTAGGTTCTGCGGCATTAAGGCTAGGGAGATACATGCGCATGTTCTAAAATTTTTCCTACTAGCACTAACTGTACACATCACATCCTCGTTCTATCATAGTAATCGTCTTCCTCGGACTTCTTAATGATCTTCAAATGGACCACACGATGTTGAACCCTGAAAATTTGGAAGTTATTGTGCAAAACATCATGGCGACGACACTGAAAAATTGCAAGCTCCGGCACAATGTTCCATCTTATGATGAGGTGAAGCAACATGTAGCCAAGAAAGTTGAGAAACCAAGGGACCTTACTAGAGGTTAGAGTCATTGACTTTGGCTTAAAGTGATAGTCATTCTTATGCCGCTACAGACTACATTCTAATATATTCTTTCTAGGTCCATCGATGAACGACAGGGAGGACTTCGATGATTACTGCGTGTTTGGAAACGACGTGGAATTGACTTCAAACCAAGCTATGTATCTCAGAGCAATTTCAGGACACAAGCCACCTATACCGCACTATGTGTGCAAGATGAAAAAGTCAAATGTCATCCCTGGGAAGGCCAAGATGGTAAACTTCTAAGATTTGACTCTTTAAGGGCGTGTTTGTTTCAAAGGAATAAATCCTACAAAATTCCTATGCATAACTTTCCTACACTACAATCCTATAGGATTTCTAACAAGAGGTGAGACCTCTTGGAAAGATTCCTACGTCTTTATGACAACTATGAAATATACCTAAACCCTATAAAATTTCCTGCGTTTTTCCTATGGTGCAATCAAACAGCTTATCTTACCGATTCCTACATTTTTCATTCCTGTACGATGCTTAGTGTCATGCCATTCTATTCCTGCACTTTTCCTATCCCTATGTTTTACAAATCCTTTAAACCAAACAAGCCCTAAATCTACTTATGCACATTGAACTATACTTCAGCAACTGACTTTATTCTTCACATCCAGTACTTTTCAGCTAGGTACATCAATGCCCATCTCAACAGGTATCCGCCGTTGGAGATTCCTGCCATAGTCGCAGATCATGTAGGACGTAAGCATGTTCAGTTCATCCAAGGCAGGAATGATGTTTCCCAAATGACAAGCAACTTGTCAAAGGTTGTCGAGGCTTCTCAAATCAAAAAAGGGGATTTGTTCATCTTCACCTTCTTCGAGGAGCTCATATTTGGCTTCACGTGTCATGTAGGTCGCCTGAAATGAGGGCACAAAGTACTTGGTTATGCGGGTTGGCTTCATGTGAACTCATAGTCGGTTTGGAACTGAATGTGAACCTGCAAGTTGTGTACTTGGTTTGGAACTCTTTTTAAATTTGGTTGTCTAGTTGGTTTGGAACTGAATGTGAACCTGCAGGTTGTGTACTTGGTTTGGAACTCTTTTTAAATTTGGTTGTCTAGTTGGTTTGGAACTGCATGTCAACCATGTTCTCTATATGTTTGTAAGATTGTGTGCTATCTCCATGTTGATATGTGTTGTGTTAATTGTTGCTATAATTTCCTGTACTTTCACATTTTACTTCTTCGTGTGATTGAGAACATGTGTATAAAAAATATTAAGTAGTGCTATGTTTGAAACGTAGTTGTCTTGTCCAGTTGTTGCGGCTATTAGTCAAAACATCAGTTTACTTATTGAAGGACGGCTGATTTAGGACATGCTTATAAGAATGGAAAAGTAGTTGATCTATCAAAACAGAGTCCACTGGTCCAGTGGTTCCAAACTTTGACCAACGAGTGTGCTTGCGAGTTCGAACCTTGGTGAGGGTACTCTGTTTTTATGCCATCTAATTTATACCAGATGGACTAACAGCTGGGCCTGGCTAAAACTCTCAGAACAACCCGTTAGACCCTGCCGTTCAAACTGACCCGACAGGTGGGGTGTAGGCACGGATGGCCCGGTCGTCGAAAAAAACACATTCAACCAAAGGCCCTTGATGAATTCCGTGATGATTTTATGCGGGATGAAATGCCGAACTGGGCTTCAGGGCCTCGGACGAAATCCGCGATGAATTTTTGTCGACGAAAACCTAGAACATCATGGATACCCGGGCTGGATGCCCTTCGAGTGCGTCGCGACAAAATGGCCCAGAACGTCGCGCATCTATGACGTTTTTACGGTCTGTCATGAATCATCCAGATTCTTGTAGTGAACCCTGAGGCCTGGCTTACGGTGCAGTGTTGAGAATCTCATCCAAATCTTCTTTTGCAGAGTCGTTGACAATTGAATCATCGCTCAACTCAGATTGCGAAGTACAAAAATAGATTGCTTCCAATTCCTCAATAGTCTTCTCCTCTTTAATCTCAACCTTATTTTCATAAGGTAATCTCGTGAATTGGCTGTAGTTTATTTCTACAGTTTCTTCACCAAACTGCAAAGATAAAGCCTGCTTTTTGTTGTCAATATCAATGTTCATGGAGTTGTAAAAATGATTACCAAAAATGACCAGGCAGGAGGAGTTCAAAGTTATTTCAATAATATTAAAACCAACTGGGTAAACAAAATCCCCAACAGAAACACATACATTTTGGAGTATCCCGTGAGTAGGATGCAAAGTTCGATTAGAAAACATAAAAGAAGCTTCTGATGGCTCAAGGTAAGATTGATCAAGATGATCATGCATTTCTTCATAAATTGTATAAGGCATGATATTTATGGAATAACTTAAGTCACAAAACCCTACACAAGTAATCCCTCCTAAACAAAAAGGAATTTTCTGTTGACTTCTATTCTTACCATCAAACTTGCCCCTATCATTTCAGAGGATTCTTTACTTACCATTATCACTTCATCCTTGAACAATTCAGGTTCCAGAAGTTCTTTTACTATCCCAATATTCTCTTTAATGGATCCCAGATCCTTAGTTAACCTTCCTATTCTTTTATTCCCTTCACCCTTGTTATCCATCACTTTAGTTAGAATAGTTTCTTCCTCAGCTAACATTTTCTTTTGCATTTTTGAATATTTATCACTATGGCAAGTTTTAGAAGGTTTTTCTTCCACAGGTGGTGTATAACGTTCCCAATATTTTGGGATCTACAGGTAGTTAGCATAAGATCTAATAATTTGAATAATCATGTGATGGTCAAGATTAAAATTTCCAAGCAGTTTTTCTATTTTCCTCGAAGCTAGAAATCTTTTTAATCAATTGTACTATATGGGATTCTCTTTATTAAACTCAACATCACAATCGGCTTTCTCTATCCTATTCACCATGTCTAGCAAATTCCATCCCCTTTCAACACTAAATTCGGTGAACGACCCATTGGTAAGGAAGTCAAGTTCATTTCTTTTATTATCATTCAAACCTGCGTAGAAGGTGTGTATCACCAGCCAAACCTGCGTAGAAGGTGTGTATCACCAGCCAACGTGGGAAATTTGATGAGGAGAGCGATCAAGCAATCCCCGAAACCTTGTATATCCTTCATGCAAGATTTCTTCAGGTTTTCCTTTAAAATTTGTGATCATGTGTCTTGCGCCAAGAGTTTTTGTCCTAGGAAAGAAATCAACTCAAAATAGAGAGGCTAGGCTCTCACAAGAATTAGTAATCTTTGCAGAACTTTGGATGTACCAAGAACGAGCCTCATCAATGAGAGTTTGAGTAAAGAGAGCAAACTTAACCTCATCCTCGATTTGTAAATTAAGGTGGAAAGTCCCACAAATATCTTCAAAGAACCCTACATGCTCATACGGATCCTCCGTACCATCTTCTGCAAATTTATTTGCATGCAAAAGATCCAAGCGCATGGGGTTAATACCATACCCTCTTGGGTTACTAAATTTTATATAGGCCTCCATGGGCGGACCGGAATTCCTCATAGCCTCCACCTGGATTATATGTTGGTACTCGCCCATAATGTATCACATAAAAGTAATAAACAACTTTAGTAAAACAATAAATAAAATAAGTAACTAAGAATAAAGACCCAAAGCGCTTAGCTCCCCGGCAATGGCGCCAGAAAATAGCTTGATGACTGCAAGTGCACAGATCAATTGTAGCTAGTTTCAAAGTAAAGATATCGAACCCATAGAGAGCTATTGGTAACGGTCTTTACGCCCCTCTTTACTCTCTACCAAAGAATACTTATAAGCTGTCTTTGATCTCAAGTAAAGGGTGTTTGAAAGGTTTATCGTTGTTTGTAGAAAAGTAATTAAAACAAGTAAAAGGAAACAAGTAACAAGTTTGTATGAAAGCATGGTCGAACTTAATAGGGCACCTCGGAGATGTAGGATACACCACTAGCATAGTATTATTGTTATATGTAATCAAGATAACATACTCCTTGTGTCATGATATATGTGGGGAGAACTCCATAATAAAATGTTCACTACAAGGCTCATAGGAAGCCACTTTGTTGAGCCAAGAGTGAGGTCACCTCTAAATAACCACTGCGATGTCTAAGAGCAGTCACCCATACAAACCACCACAATTAAGTGTTTCCTCGTGGATATCGTAATTAGCTTAGGGAGTCCCTCTTTAATCCTCCTTTGACCATGTAGGTGACGAGCCGGCGCCAATCTATCACGGGGCCATTCTAGGTACACCTCCAAGACACGTCCAAAGGATTTCTCCCTCCCTCTAGTCCCGAGGGCAAATGATATGCGGCTGACTACACATACCATCTAAAGAGAGAGATCAAACACAAATCATAGTTATATCATAAACGGGCAAGTCATATGGACACAAGAATATATCATCTTTATTACAAATTCATAATGGTGCTAGGGTTTATCCATCTCCCCAAGAACAAGGGAACTACTCACTCATGGAAGCAATCAACAACATCATCATAATCAAATGAATGGATAAAAGTACGGAGGTAGATCTAATGCAAAACACAATTTAATCTGGAATTACAACGAGATCTAATAGATGAAAGATGGGGTAATGGTGGTAATGGAGATGCATCGATTGATGATGATGGGGATGATGCGTTATCCTCCAATGATCCGTGAAGCAGCTGGGATTTTGCCCCAGCCAAGTTCCTCCTCCAAATCCCTTTAAGATGTGGGTTTTCATGGTTTCTGGTGGCTGTGAATGTCGGATCTACCACTCGTCTTTGAAGGAAATATGCCTTGAGAGGCAATAATAAAGTTGTTATTATGTATTCCATATATATGATAGATGTTTATTTTGCATGCTAGAATTGTATTGATCGGAAACATCAATACATGTGTGTTTAATAAACAAAAAGGGTTCCTAGTTATGCCTCTCTTATAAACTAGCTTGTTGATTAACAAGATGATCAAGGTTTCCTGATCATGGACATTGGATGTTGTTAATAACAAGGTCGCAACATTTGTGAAATGATGTGATGAACATTCATCCGAAGTATAGCATTACGATCAAGTCATTATGTTTATATTCTTATAACATCATACGAAGTAATCTTTATCCTTAGACCATGAGATCATGTTAATTGCTAACACCTGAAGAGTATCTTGATAACATCAAACGTCACACCGTAACAGGGTGACTATAAAGATGGGTTCAGTACTACGAAGGTGTTACGTTGAGGCTCATCGATCAAGAGTGGAATTTGTCAATCCCGATGACGGATAGATATACTCTGGGCCCTCTCGATGATATCACATTAGGGTAGCTTGCAAGCATGTGATGTGATCACTAGAATGTTATATCACAGGAACGAGAAAAGAGTGCATGTTGGTAACGAGATCAAACTATGTATTTGGATACCGATGATCGAATCTCGGACATGTATTATATCATGAGACAAAGGGATTAAATTACAAGCGTTAGAGGTTCTCACGATCACAGAAGTCATCGTTGAATATGCAGGAGTCGGTATGGATCTCCAGGTCCCGCTTCTGATTATTGATCTGAGAGGAGTCTCAATCATGTCTGCATTATTCGCGAACCATAGGGTGACACGCTTAAGAGTTACCGGACACCATTTTGGAGCACATATGTTTCAGACGAAAGAATTGCAAAGCACAGGAATTGTTTCAATAGAAACCGGAAATTGTTTCGGGTGAAATTGCAGAAAGTGGTTCTACATGTGATATTGAAATATTGCAAGGGGTTATATGTGAATGTTTGTTAATTAAAGTAATTAACAAAATTCTGAATAAACTTAATAAAAGAGTTTTATTAAATGAGAGAGCATTAACTTAGAGAATTTTAATGCATTTAAAGTGGGGACTTTAAAAGGGAATGTGAAGAGGCATTTTAATGTGGAGGGGTTACCACCACATGAATGGAGGAGGTGAAGGGTCACCTCCCCCATGCGCCGGCCATGGCGAGGGGCACCCCCTCCTCCTATAAAAGGCCACCCTCTTCCTCCTTCTTCCTTACACCTCCTTGTGAAGGATCTCTCTCCCCCTCTAGAATTATTCCCCCATGGTCTCGGATTAGCGAGATACATGTTCCCGGTGGCATTTCGTCTGGAAGGAGTTGCTGCTTCCACTGGATCGCTGGAGCGAGGAGGTGGAGGTTGTCCGGTGGCTGGAACGTGTGTGCGAGTACGGATGCGCTGCTGAGTTGCGGCGCTCGGACTTCCTCACGATATTGAGATCGGCAAGTGTACGACTACATCAACCACGAGTTCCTCCTCGTTAACAAAACTCGTTGTCTTTGAGGGTAAGTTCTCGTTGGATGTATGTCCACCCGTTGCTTTGTACCTAGTAGATAGATCTTGGCGTGTAGTTCTCATCGTAGGAAATTTTTTGTTTTCTATGTTGCGGACCCAACAGTGGTATCAGAGCCTGATCTATGCGTAGGTGCTTTGCACGGGTAGTACACATATGTTTATATGTGGGCGATGATGATCATGTTATTGCATCTTCTATGTATTTTGGATATTGGTGGCATAGTGGGATGAAGCGGCCCGGACCAACCTTACATGTCATCTTACATGAGACCGGTTCCACGACTGACATGCAACTAGTTTTGCATAAGTGGCTGGCAGGTGTCTGTCTCTCCTACTATAGTCAATATCTAATTTACAATGAGTTGCTAATAACTTGGTTATCCTCGTTGTGGTTCATGTTCGTATGTGAGAACGGTTCTATCTCCGAAAGCCCTAAGCCACATAAAACTTGCAATTTATAAATTAGAGGCGTCTAGTTTAGATTGTTGCTGGGCTAGTGTATTGATATGGTATTATTGTAAGCAGATGTATGATAGATACTCTTACAACTCACTCAACGTGTAAGTTCCATAGACCTTGTCCTTGCACACAAAGGAATGATAGAGATCATACCACGATGCAAATGATAGAGATCAAATGCATGGAACATATCATCTCACTTTACACATTAGATGTTAGCATCTTATACTGCTAGTTTGGCGCTTTCTGTAGCATTGTAATATGGTCCCTCATTTAGATATCAAGATAAAAATGTGTTATTCCTTAAGTATTCACCGTTCTGTGGATCGTGTTTCGAGACATCACGATATGATCAGGTGTACTCGACTCTACGCTTTCATACAACGGGTGTAAGACCGTTTTACACACGCGAGTACTAAGGTTCTTACTTGGCAAGCCTAGCATGTATAGACATGGCCTCGGAACACGGACCGAAAGGTTAAGCATGAATCATATAGTTGATATGATGCCCATATAGATGCTCGCCTTTGAAGCTACATCAACTCACGTGATGATCGGACTTGGTGTAGTGGATTTGGTTCATGTAATCACCAAAAGGACACGAGGGATGTCGTTTTTGAGTGGGAGTTCATTAGTAATTTGGATTAGTTGAACTCACTCTATCATAAACTTAGTCTAAATAAACTTTACAAATTCTGTTGTAGATGGCACCACCTGCTTTTTATTTCAATGTGTTCATGGAGAAAGAGAAACTTGCTCCGAATGGTAGCAACTTCACCAACTGGGCTATGAATTTGAGGATTCTCCTCACTGCTGCACAAAAGCAATATGTGCTATATGCGCTGCTAGGCCCCCCACCAGCTCCTGATGCCCCTGACGAGGAAAAGAATGTCTATATGACTCGTCAGGAGGACCACAACTTAGTTCATTGCGGCATACTGTTTGGCCTAGAGCCAGAACTTCGAAAGCGTTTCGAAAATGATAATGCCTTTGATACCATGGGAGAACTGAAAATGATTTTTGATACCCATGTTGCCGTAGAGAGTTATAATGCTACTGAAAAGTTCTTTAGCTGCATGATGGAGGAGAACTGCTCCGTTAGTGAGCATGTACTCAAAATGTCTGGGTACGCCGATAAGCTTGTGTCCTTGGGAATAACGATTCCCATTGACTTAGGCATACATCCTGTTCTCCAATCTCTGCCACCTAGCTACAAGAGCTTCGTGATGAACTATAATATGCAGGGCATGAAGAAGTCTCTTCCCGAGCTTCTCTCAATGCTTAAGACTGTAGAAGTGGAGATTAGGAAAGAACATCAAGTATTGATGATTAATAGGACCACCGGTTTCAAGAAGGACAAGAAAGGCAAGCAAAAGGGAAAGAAGGGTGGCCAATCTGTTGCCACACCTGAAAAGAAACCCCGAGCTGGCCCTAAGTCTGACACCGAGTGTTACTATTGCAAGGGGACTGGCCATTGGAAGCGCAATTGCCCCAAGTATTTGGCGGACAAGAAGTCCGGCAAGGCAAACAAAGGTATATGTGATATACATGTTATTGATGTGTACTTGACTAGTACTCGCAGTAGCACCTGGGTATTTGATACGGGATCGGTTACTAATATATGTAACTTGATTCAGGGGCTGCGGAACAAGCGACAACTAGCAAGGGATGAGGTCACGATGCGAGTCGGCAATGGATTAAGAGTTGATGTGATCGCCGTCGGAACGCTGCCTCTCCATATGCCATCGGGATTAGTTATAAACCTAAATAATTGTTATTTGGTGCCTGCACTGAGCATGAACATTGTATCCGGATCATGTTTGATGCAAAGTGGTTATTCTTTTAAATCTGAAAACAATGGTTGTTCGATTTATATGGATAATATCTTTTATGGTCATGCACCTATGTTGAATGGTTTATTTCTGTTGGATCTCGATAGTAATATTACGCATATTCATAATGTTAATGCTAAAAAGATTAAACTCGATGATGATATATCTACATATATGTGGCACTGCCGTCTAGGTCATATTGGTGTTAAACGCATGAAGAAACTCTATTCCGATGGACTTTTGGAATCACTTGATTTTGAATCATTTGATACATGTGAGCCATGCCTTATGGGCAAGATGACTAGAACGCCGTTTTCCCGTTCAATGGAACGGGTGACAGATTTATTGGAAATCATACATACTGATGTGTGTGGACCAATGAGTGTGTCGGCGCGAGGTGGATATTGATATTTTGTTACTTTCACGGATGATTTGAGTAGATACGGGTATATCTATTTGATGAAACACAAGTCTAAAACCTTTGAAAAGTTCAAGGAATTTTAGAATGAAGTGGAAAATCATCGTAACAGAAAGATCAAATTTCTGTGGTCCGACCATGGAGGTGAGTATCTAAGTTACGAGTTTAGCACACACATGAAAGAGTGTGGAATAGTTTCACAACTCACGCCTGCCGGAACACCACAACGTAATGGTGTGTTGGAATGTCGTAATCGTACTTTATTAGATATGGTTCGATCTATGATGTCTCTCACTGACTTGCCACTGTCATTTTGGGGCTATGCACTGGAAACAGCTACATTCACTTTAAATCGGGCACCATCTAAACCCGTTGAAACGACACCGTATGAATTATGGTTTGGAAACAAACCTAAGTTGTCATTTCGTAAAGTTTGGGGATGCGATGTTTATGTGAAGAAACTTCAGCCAGATAAACTCGAACCCAAAGCGGAAAAATGCGTCTTCATAGGATACCCTAAGGAAACGATTGGGTATACCTTCTATGACAGATCCGAGGGCAAGGTTTTTGTTGCCAAGAATGGATCCTTTCTTGAGAAGGAGTTTCTCGCGAAAGGTGTGAGTAGTCGGAAAGTAGAACTCGAAGAGGTTATTGAACCTTCTCTTCATGAAATGGCGAGTAGCGCAGCACCGAAAATTGTTTCGGAGTTGACTTCACCTAATGAAGAGAGAGCTAATGATATTGATCATGAAACTCCGAAAGAGGACACTACCGAACCTCGCAGGTCAAGCAGGACGCATGTAGCTCCTGAACTGTACGACAATCATGTTATGAATTTCATGGTTGATGAAATAGATGACCCTGCGACGTATGAAGAAGCGATGATGAGCTCGGATTCCAACAAATGGCTAGAAGCCATGAAATCCGAGATGGAATCCATGTACGAGAACCAGGTTTGGACCTTGGTGGACTTACCTCACGATTGAAAGGCCATTGAGAATAAATCGATTTTCAAAAGAAAAACTGATGCTGATGGTAATGTGACCATCTATAAGGCTCGACTTGTTGCAAAGGGGTTTCGACAAATTCAAGGAGTTGACTACGATGAGACATTCTCTCCCGTAGTGATGCTTAAGTCACTTAGGATTATGTTAGCAATTGTTGCATATTTCGATTATGAAATATGGCAGCTGGATGTCAAAACTGCGTTCCTCAGTGGTAATATTGAAGAAGAGTTGTATATGATACAACCTAAGGGTTTTGTCGATCCTAAGGATGCTAATAAGGTATGCAAACTTTAGCGATCCATCTATGGAATGAAGCAAGCATCCCGGAGTTGGAATCTCCGCTTTGATGAGGTGATCAAAGAGTTTGGATTTGTCCAAACTTATGGAGAGGCTTGTATTTACAAGAAAGTGAGTGGGAGCAATGTGGCATTTCTGATATTATATGTGGATGACATATTATTGATTGGAAATGATATAGATCTTTTAGATAGTGTTAAAAGTTATCTAAACAGCAAATTTTCGATGAAAGACCTTGGTGAAGCGTCATATATATTAGGCATTAAAATCTATAGAGATAGATCAAGGCGCCTAATTGGGCTATCGCAGAGTACATACCTTGATAAGATATTAAAGAAGTTTAATATGGACGGAAGTAAGAAGGGGTTCTTACCTATGTTGCAAGGCAAGACATTGAGTAAGACTCAAAGTCCAGCTATGGCAGAAGAAAGAGAGATAATGGATAAGATCCCCTATGCCTCGGCCATAGGCTCTATTATGTATGCCATGCTATGTACAAGACAGGATGTGGCACATGCTATTAGTTTGACTAGTAGGTACCAATCTGATCCAGGTTCGGAACACTGGATAGCGGTCAAGAACATCCTCAAGTACTTGAGAAGAACTAGGGATATGTTTCTTATATACAGAGGTGAAGAAGAGCTAGTCGCTAAGTGTTATGTTGATGCTAGCTTTGACACTGATCCGGGTGACTCTAAGTCTCAATCCGGATATGTATTTCTCTTGAACGGAGCAACAGTTAGTTGGAGGAGTTCCAAACAACCTATGGTGGCTGGGTCAACGACGGAGGCGGAATATATTGCTCCTTCAGAAGCAGCGCAGGAAGCGGTTTGGATTAAAGAGTTCATTACGGAACTAGGTGTGGTTCCTAGTGCATTGGACCCGATGGTGATCTATTGTGACAACAATGGAGCCATAGCCAACACAAAGGAACCGAGGTCTCACAAGAATTCCAATCATATTAAGCGCCGGTTTCACTCCATCCGCGAGCATGTCAAGGATGGAGATATAAAATTTGTAAAGTACACACGGACCTAAATGTAGCAGATCCGTTGACTAAAGCTCTCCCTAGGGAAAAGATGATCAACACTAGATTATTGTCTCTAGTGCAAGTGGGAGACTGAAGGAAATATGCCCTGAGAGGCAATAATAAAGTTGTTATTATGTATTCCTTATATATGATAGATGTTTATTTTGCATGCTAGAATTTTATTGATCGGAAACATCAATACATGTGTGTTTAATAAACAAAAAGGGTTCCTAGTTATGCCTCTCTTATAGACTAGCTTGTTTATTAACACGATGATCAAGGTTTCCTGATCATGGACATTGGATGTTGTTAATAACAAGGTCACAGCATTTGTGAAATGATGTGATGAACATTCATCCGAAGTATAGCATTACGATCAAGTCATTATGTTTATATTTCTATAATAGCATATGAAGTAATCTTTATCCTTAGACCATGAGATCATGTTAATTGCTAACACCTGAAGAGTATTTTGATAACATCAAACGTCACACCATAACAGGGTGACTATAAAGATGGGTTCAGTACTACGAAGGTGTTATGTTGAGGCTCATGGATCAAGAGTGGAATTTGTCAATCCCGATGATGGATAGATATACTCTGGGCCCTCTCGGTGATATCACATTAGGGTAGCTTGCAAGCAAGTGATGTGATCACTAGAATGTTATATCACGAGAATGAGAAAAGAGTGCATGTCAGTAACGAGACCAAACTAGGTATTTGGATACCGATGATCGAATCTCAGACATGTATTATATCATGAGACAAAGGGATTAAATTACAAGCGTTAGAGGTTCTCACGATCACAGAAGTCATCGTTGAATATGCAGGAGTCAGTATGGATCTCTAGGTCCCGCTTCTGATTATTGATCTGAGAGGAGTCTCAATCATGTCTTCATTATTTGCGAACCATAGGGTGACATACTTAAGAGTTACCAGACACCATTTTGGAGCACATATGTTTCAGACAAAAGAATTGCAAAGCGCAGGAATTGTTTCAATAGAAACCGGAAATTGTTTCGGGTGAAATTGCAGAAAGTGGTTCTACATGTGATATTGAAATATTGCAAGGGGTTATATGTGAATGTTTGTTAATTAAAGTAATTAACAAAATTCTGAATAAATTTAATAAAATAGTTTTATTAAATGAGAGAGCATTAACTTAGAGAATTTTAATGCATTTAAAGTGAGGACTTTAAAAGGGAATGTGAAGATGCATTTTAATGTGGAGGGGTTACCACCACATGAATGGAGGAGGTGAAGGGTCACCTCCCCCATGCGCCGGCCATGGGGAGGGGCACCCCCACTCCTCCTATAAAAGGCCACCCTCTTCCTACTTCTTCCTTACACCTCCTTGTGAAGGATCTCTCTCCCCCTCTAGAATTATTCCCCCATGGTCTCGGATTAGCGAGATACATGTTCCCGGTGGCATTTCGTCTGGAAGGAGTTGCTGCTTCCACTGGATCGCTAGAGCGAGGAGGTGGAGGTTGTCCGGTGGCTTGAACGTGTGTGCGAGTACGGATGCGCTGCTGAGTTGCGGCGCTCAGACTTCCTCACGATCTTGAGATCGGCAAGTGTACGACTACATCAACCACGAGTTCCTACTCGTTAACAAAACTCGTTGTCTTCGAGGGTAAGTCTCGTTGGATGTATGTCCACCCGTTGCCTTGTACCTAGTAGATAGATCTTGGCGTGTAGTTCTCATCGTAGGAAATTTTTTGTTTTCTATGCTGCGGACCCAACAGTCTTCGCCAGGAGAAAGTATTTGACGAGGCGGTCAGGATGGCACTTGGTACGGGCGGGCTCTACCTGTACCACTGGTCATTATCGGTACTGATACCTCCTCCTCTCTTGGTATTCTCCCAGGTGCGAAGGTAAATCCATAAAATGACTTTTATCACTTAGAAATATCATATAATTACACGGTATGACAATTTTAATTGATATGTTCATATAGGACTTAATGATTTGGGATCCAGTTGAAACAAGAACAAAATAGTGCGTGTAGACGCAATGAAATACAAACATCCCTACTCTATTTATGGAAAAACTAAAGGTAAAAATGCTTCAATTTTGGACTCATCAGGTCTCGATTTCTTGGCTGGTATTGCTGATGTGGCTCTATTCCACCGACATCGTCCCTACTGCTGCGATACCCATTGTTGTAATTGTTGCCTCTTCGGTCGTCCCCTCCGGAGAAACTAGCTGCAACATAGCTTGGTCTGTTGTATCCATCATTGCTTCATCATCTTTTGTCATTATTGCGCCTATCCCTGTCTTCTTTGGGTGAACGGGCTCGCTTATTGTGCACCGCATCTTCTCTGTCCGCCCAACGATTAGCCTTGTCCATCAGCTGTGACATCATCTTGGGCTTGACTCTTCCCATTTCTTCCATGAATTCTTGTCGATGAAGGCCATCATTGAAGGTGTCGATTGCTCTTTCGTTGGATATAGCCTCAGCCGATTTTTTATAATGTTCCACCACTGGATAATGGCTTGCATTGGTTCTCCCAGATTTTGCTTGCATGCTCGCATTGTTCTAGAGACACGGGTCGCTTGAATGTGGAGTGGAAATTACGGATGAATTTGTCCTCAAGATTTTTCTAACTGTTGATGGAATCTTCGGGTAGCTGTCTTAGCTAGGACCGTGCAGCGCCAGTTAGATGCAGTTACAAGCTTTGCATTGCGGTGGCCTTGGAGCCACCTTGTAATTTGACCATTGCTAAATAATATGCCAACCAGGCTTCGGGTTCTTGGAGACCGTTGTACTTATGATGATCGTGGGGGAGTTTGAAGTCCTTTGGCAGTAGAGTTTTGCGAACCCGTCGTGTAAAGCAACTAGCTCCACATAGCTCATATTTGTCCTTGCTTTCACTATTGTAATAGCTTCGGCTGCTATGCTCTTCTCTGGATCTGTCAATCTTGTGCTGTGTAATGTCATCTCTTGCGTCTCGCAGTTTGGAGCCTAAAAAGTGCACTCGATGTTGCGATCGCGATTGTCGGGTGTGCCCCACCTATCAAGGGCTGCTGCGATGACGTGGGGATCTATCAGGTTGTTGTGGAATTCCCTATTCTGCTTGTGCGAGAGATGCTCCTACCATGCCTAGGTTCATTAGAGCGGAGCGATGGAGAGCCGCGCGGGGATCGTCGGGTGCAGGTTGAGTTGTGAGCAGGTATGTTTGTGCAGCTACAATTGCGACTTGGGCTATTTTTGCTTGGATGTGTCTTGTTGGATCTACTAACATGAATGATAAATCAAGGTCTCGCGTCAATTCGTTTCTTTCAGCTTCAGGGATATTCTGCAGCCATGAGGTTCCTCTCCTTGGCTGCGCTCCTCCGGTTACTCTTCCTGATCCTCGGGTAGAGCTTAGCTGGGCCCGCCGAAGGATGGATTCATCAGCTAGTCTTTTCCTTTTGTCGAGCTACCTCTGCATCCTTAGTAGGTCTCTCTTTTTGTGATGAAGCAGGTATTGGTATGGTAGTAAATCTTCGCACGTGACTTTGGCTGTCATTGGAACCGTGATACGTTGCTAACGTAACTATAATTTTTGATGTTCCATGCTTGGTTTTATCTACTTTCTTATGTTTTGTTCCATCTTTGGAGTATTTTTCATAGACTTTCGTGGACTAACCTATTAACAAGTGCCACAGTGCCAGTTGCCTGTTTTCTGCTGTTTTTGGTTCCAGAAAGTCAGAAAATGAATATTCTCGAAATTGGATGGAACAAAAGCCAAAGTTGATATTTTACCGGAAGACTCACGGAGCTAGAAGACGAGACGGAGAGGGGCCACAGGGTGACCACAGCATGTGGTGGCGCGGGCTAGCCCTGGCCACGCCACCAGGTGGTGTGGGCCCCCTGGCCGCCCACCGACCTTGCATCTTTGCCTATAAGATGCCTCCCGATGCAAAAACCCTAAATCATCCAGCCTCCAGCCACGGAAAGTTCACTAGCGCCGCCGCCACCGAAGGGGAGATTTGGGGGATAGAAAGTATCTGTTCCGGCACCCTGCCGGGACAGGGAAGTGCCCCCGGAGCCATCTCCATCGATCTCCACCACCATCTCCATCACCGTTGCTGATTCCCATGATAAGGAGGGAGTAGTTCTCCCTCGAGGCTAAGGGTTCTACCGGTAGCTATGTGTTCATCTCTCTCTCTATGCATGATCATATTGTGATCATGAGCTTTGTAATCAAGTAGATCTACCTTGCTACTCAAGTGCTTTAATAGATCTCTGCTCTCCCATGTGTGTGAAAGTGACAGCGTGCACACCATGGTGGCACTTAGGCTAGAGATTACAATTACTTGTTATGAGTTATATTTGGATTTGGATGTTTCTATGAAATTGTGGTCTTTGTTGGAACCATATAGTGCTCAAGGTGACAGTGTGGGGTTGTCTAGATGGGAAAGGCTTACTTTGTGGTGTGCTGTTATAGCCCTACCATGGATTAGAGTGTCCAACCGGAGAGTAGTTAAGAGTAGTATCATAAAGAGAATATTTTTATATGAGAGTGTTCACTAGTGAAACTATGATCCCTAGGCCTTGTTTCTAAGCATTAAAACACCGTTTGCTACTAGATTTGTTACATGTTTGCTTGCTTCCATCTTTATTTCAGTTTTACTTTAGTCTTTTCCACACCTTCAAGCTATTTTCTATCACCGTTACCACTTATAATTATCTATACCACTTGTATTTCACCATCTCTTCGCCGAACTAGTGCACCTATACACCTGACAAGTGTATTGGGTGTGTTGGGGACACAAGAGACTTCTTGTATCTTGATTGCAGGGTTGCTTGAGAGGGGATACCTTTGACCACTTCCTCCCTGAGTTCGATAAACCTTGGGTAATCCACTTAAGGGAAAACTTGCAGCTGTTCTACAAACCTCCACACTTGGAGGCCCAACAACTGTCTACAAGAATAGAAGTGCGTAGACATCAAGCTATTTTCTGGCGTCGTTGCCGAGGAGGTAAGGTAAAAGGTATTCACACCGGAGGATTAAAGAAGAAGAACCTCCCACGACAAACGCCTATTTTTTGGCACCCTTGTCGGGGAGGTAAGGTAAAAGGTACTCACATCCTCCGGTGTGAGTGCTCGAAGTTATTTCCTTCAAAATCTGCAATTTTGTCTTTTTGTTTCTTGTTTTCACTAGTTAGGCTTAATGGAAAATAACAAATAGAGACCTTTATAGTATTTATCTTGAGTTAGGACATGAAGTGTTTGAAGAGAAAATTAAAAAACCTATGGAACTTTATTTGCATGCTAATAGCAATGTTGTTAGTATGAATTCTTTGGACACCATTATTGCTAATGCTATGGAAAAGTCTAAGCTTGGGGAAGCTAGTTTTTATGAAAATGATCTTTTTAGTTCCCCAGCTTTGGAAGATAGCTATTCTATTGCTTATGATGATACCAAACTTCCAATATATGATGATTACAACGATGAATATAATATATTCAGTCCACCTACTATTGAGGAGAAAATTAATGATTACAATATGCCTGCTATATTTGATGATTATGGTGATGAGATTAATAATGATAGCTATTTTGTTCAATTTGCTCCCACTACAATTAATAAGAATGACTATGTTTATGTGGAGAGTATTAATTCTTTTATGCATGTGGCTCATGATAAGAATGTTTCATATGATAGTTATATTGTTAATTTTATTCATGATTCCACTAAAAGTTATTATGAGAGAGGGAAATATGGTTTTATGTATCTCAACAATATTAAATTTCCCCTCTTTATGTTGAAAGTCTTGAAGTTGCACTTGTTTTGCTTTACTATGCTTATTATTTTGTGCTTTCATGCCTTGTTTATTTACAAGATTCCTATGCATAGGAAGTGGGTTAGACTTAAATGTGCTTTGAATTTGCTTCTTGATGCTCTCTTTTAATTCAATTCATATTTCATATACCTTGCCTTGTTGAAAATATTTCTGGTATTGATCTTAATGCTTCTTCATTTGAGAACACTTGATTCTTTCTTGCTTCTTATGCCTAACTTAAAGGCGTTAAAGAAAAGTACTTATTGGGAGATAACCCAAAAGTTTTAGATGAGTCTTGTAAGTTATTACCTCTATAATAACCGCTCCTTATCCTTTTTATTTGATTTTTCTGCCAAGAGTAACCTCTAATGGATGAGAAGTAATGATTGGGAAAATTGTTGTCCCGAAACAGATTTCTATGCTTCACTGTAAAAATTCGTGTAAAATCTCTGTACATCCTCTTGAGGCGTGAATTTTTGTGCTTCTGCCCCAGGTTGTTATCTAACTTTCGTTCGTTCAACACTTTTTGATTTGAGCAACAGAAGACCTTCGAAATTGTTTGTCTTTACCTGCTGGTCTGTTTTGACAGATTTCTGCCATTTTCTGCATTTGCTTCTTGTTGGTTCCTTTTTTAGTTATTTTGGGGAATTGAGCTTTTTGAGGGAAGTGCTTCAGTAGCTAGTGTTTTAATGTAAGTTTATTTGGTGTTAGAACTGAACCTTAAGACTTATTATCTTGAGTGCACTAATGTTGCTAATAAAGATTGTGTGAAGTTTTGTATGAAGGAAAAATTTCAGGTGTACGGAAGGAATGAGTAATGAGATGAAGGATGGACTAAAGCTCAATCTTGGGGATGCCATGCGTGTCACCCCAAGAAATATCCAAGAAGTACAAGCATCAAAGCTTGGGGATGCCCAAGGCATCCCCTTCTTCATCAAGAAAAATACCAGGTTTCTTCCAAACACTTCATTTTTATTGTTTCATGCATAGTTGTGTTGTTCTTGGAGCGTCTTCTTTTTCGTTTTTGTTTTGGTTTTTCGTTTGCTTGGTTTTCTTAGTTTTCTGAATAAATTGGTTGGACCCCCTCTTTCATACATTGGTTTTCAAATAGTTTGGTTTGGATTGGAAAAGAGTAGGAAAAGTTCATGCTTGAGTGGTAAAAAGGAGCTTGTTTTTGACTGTGGCCTATGCTTTATCATGCCATGCTTGATATTTTTTTGGCTTTTTGCTTAGTATTCTTTGCTGTAGCATGACTTGTTATAAACAATTGAGATTGCTTAATGTGCCTTGGAAGAATCATTCATTGTTTTAGCATATTAAAGCATAGTATTGTGGTATTCTCCTTTGATGCTTTATTTGGGTTGACTTGGCACATGCTCACACCATGTTATGACTATCCCAAGTCACCATAATCCTTTATGATCCTTTATTTTTCAACTTGTAGTATCACTTTATGCTTTGACCAATGATGTTTTGTCGCTCTGCATGATTATGGCCATTATTGTTCTCTTAGTTGGCCGCTCCCAGTCTTTTGCTAGCCTCCATAACCAAGTATGAGTTCCACTCATGTATCCAACTCTCTAAACCAAGTTATTCCAAAGATTCCACCATACCTACCTACTAGCTTAAGCTATTCCAAGTATATTCATGTTTTTGTTTACCTTCCAAATTAAACTTGTTATGAGAAAACTAGTGATTAAAGCTCTCACGAACTTGATGGCACACTTTACTTTTCTTGCCCTTAATAAACTTGAACCATTGTGTCGTCTATGTTGTATATGCTTGCACTTATTTTTTGGGGATTAGCAGAACCATGTTGTAAGGGGAACGCTTTCAACATTGCATGGGTACTTTGTACCTAGTTGATATCATGCCCTTTTGTCTATGGATGTCGTCGGTGTGAAATGAAAGGGGAGCTTGTAAGTGCATGAAGTTATGTATATGTGTTAGAGAAACGCCTGGGCCCCTGGTCTAATCCATGCTGACATGGTGGAAACCTGCAGCGTAACCATAATGAGCTGTCTATGAAGCATTCTTCTTATAAAAAAGAGTACTATATTGAGAAAAAAAGAGAAAAAGAAAAAAAGAGATTATGAAAAGAGGAAAGAGAGAAAAAAGCACCATATTCCCATGGTAAATAAGAAGATTGTTGAGATGTTCGTTGTCTGCTTGCCTTGCCATTTTGATATGGGGATTCTTCCGTATCATCGGGCAAGGGGTACCACGTTGGCGGTTCTCTATGAGACACATGTACTTACAATGACAAGAACTTACTAGTGACTAAACTTGAGTAGCATGAGGAGCGGCCCTCGTATTCAAGGGACATGAGATTTCTAACTTATACTTCATCAAGCATGTACACCATAGTTTGTTCACTTTAACCGTAATCACTCCAAGATGCTTATGATAGGGGCAATGAGAGCTGAAAGCTATTAAGTACCATAATTTTTGGAAGCTCTTTATGAAACTTGAATCTCTGCTTCCTTCTATGAAGGCCTTTCTTCCACCATTATATTGAGTCTCCACCTTCTATCTTTATGCACTTACTTTGAGAGCATAGTGGCCATTCTTAGTTCTATGTGCATTGTCCCAAGACTAGGTTATTGATGCATAACTTGATATTGCTTGTCTTAAACTATTTGTATCTAGTCACTCTTATGAACTTTGAAGGTGTCCTATGCATTTATATTTGCTACTCTATGAGGGACAAGCTGAATGCCACTATGCTATGTTTTCTTTATGTGAAACAAACAAACGTCTTGCAAAGTATTGTTATTCATGAATCTTTTGTTTGTGCCTTTTCATGTTGCAACATAGTTGCTATGTCTTAATGTTAGAACTTTATCTTTCATGCTATGTTGAAGTACTATGATCCCAGCTATCCATGTTTTACAAATACTTTGATCAAGTTTATGATGGTGCATGTCACCTCAAAAATTATTCTTTCTTTTTATCACTTACCTACTCGAGGACGAGCAGAAGTTAAGCTTGGGGATGTTGATACGTTGCTAACGTATCTATAATTTTTGATGTTCCATGCTTGGTTTTATCTACTTTCTTATGTTTTGTTCCATCTTTGGAGTACTTTTCATAGACTTTCGTGGACTAACCTATTAACAAGTGCCACAGTGCCAGTTGCCTGTTTTCTGCTATTTTTGGTTCCAGAAAGTCAGAAAATGAATATTCTCGGAATTGGACGGAACAAAAGCCAAAGTTGATATTTTACTGGAAGACTCACGGAGCCAGAAGACGAGACGGAGAGGGGCCACAGGGCGGCCACACCATGTGGTGGCGCGGGCTAGCCCTGGCCGCGCCACCAGGTGGTGTGGGCCCCCTGGCCGCCCACCGACCTTGCATCTTCGCCTATAAAATGCCTCCCGATGCAAAAACCCTAAATCATCCAACCTCCAGCCACGAAAAGTTCCGCAGCGCCGCCGCCACCGAAGGGGAGATTCGGGGGATAGAAAGTCGCTGTTCCAGCACCGTGCCAGGATGGGGAACTGCCCCCGGAGCCATCTCCATCGATCTCCACCACCATCTCCATCACCGTTGTTGATTCCCATGATGAGGAGGGAGTAGTTCTCCCTCGAGGCTAAGGGTTCTACCGGTAGCTATGTGTTCATCTCTCTCTCTATGCATGATCATATTGTGATCATGAGCTTTGTAATCAAGTAGATCTACCTTGCTACTCAAGTGCTTTAATAGATCTCTGCGCTCCCCATGTGTGTGAAAGTGACAGCGTGCACACCATGGTGGCACTTAGGCTAGAGATTACAATTACTTGTTATGAGTTATATTTGGAGTTTGATGTTTCTATGAAATTGTGGTGTTTGGTGGAACCATCTAGTGGTCAAGGTGACAGTGTGGGGTTTTCTAGATGGGAAAGGCTTACTTTGTGGTGTGCTGTTATAGCCCTACCATGGATTAGAGTGTCCAACCGGAGAGTAGTTAAGAGTAGTATCATAAAGAGAATATATTTATATGAGAGTGTTCACTAGTGAAAGTATGATCCCTAGGCCTTGTTTCTAAGCATTAAAACACCGTTTACTACTAGATCTGTTACATGTTTGCTTGCTTCCATCTTTATTTCAGTTTTACTTTAGTCTTTTCCACACCTTCAAGCTATTTTTTACAACCGTTACCACTTATAATTATCTATACCACAAGTATTTCACTATCTCTTCGCCGAACTAGTGCACCTATACACCTGACAAGTGTATTGGGTGTGTTGGGGACACAAGAGACTTCTTGTATCTTGATTGCAGGGTTGCTTGAGAGGGGATACCTTTGACCACTTCCTTCCTGAGTTCGATAAACCTTGGGTAATCCACTTAAGGGAAAACTTGCAGCTGTTCTACAAACCTCTGCACTTGGAGGCCCAACAACTGTCTACAAGAATAGAAGTGCGTAGACATCAAACCGCACCTGAAATTGCTGCCCATGCTTTTTGCCATGCTTCGGCTGGTAGCCAGAGAGTTTGCGGCTCGACTCTGCGTGGTTCTTCTCTTCCGAGATTATGCGGTTGTTCATCGGGTCTCCTTCGTTTCCATGATTTCCTTCGTTTCCATGATCTCCTGCATTATCATTCGACAAAATATCATCGGGGTCAAAGATAGGGTTACCGTTGGAGTTCTGCTGAGTTGAGGCGTCCCCGATGATCATGCACACTTGGTGTTGGGTTATGTATGAATTGGTGATGTCGTCATCGGATCTAAGGAAGACACTGTCCGGGGGATCAACAAAGTCCAGTAGTTTTTTCTCTGGGTAGATTTCGGCCATCCCAATTCTGAAGTCGATACTTTCGCCACTCTCTTCGGGTTCCGCATTTATCAAACTTAATCCATGTGGCGTAGTTGGCTAGAGGTCTGACCCAATGGTGAGATCGTCATAAAGACCATGAAGATCCCCTAGATCAGCTGTGTTTTCATTGTTTTCTTCAGTTTTCTCTGCCTGCAGTGTGGCTTCTGTGGATGATCCGACGGATGACATAGCTATCGCTGTAGGTGTAGATTTTTCAACTGACAGTCCCGATGAGATCGGATCCGAAAGGTGCGGTGCTTGGGATACTCCACTTGAAAGTGAAAACTTCCGATGATGAGATCGGTTCTACTGTTGAAATTGGCGTGCAACAAAATAGGGGTGGGCGGGCATGGATCCACTTTCATCGGATTTCTGCTTGATGAAAAGGGGTCCGCCGAATCCATGACTCTAGCATTCAGGGTTCCCACAGACGGCGCCAATTGACGAGGGGTAACCTCCGCAATGCCCATGGTTATGGACTTAGGGTTTCATGGAAAAGAGAACATTGGGGATTTCGTCGGATGTCAGGCAAACAAGGGAGTCAAAGTCACCTGATTATTGATGAACAAAGCTATTACAGATTGCTTGGGAGTTTTTCGGTACCTCCTCATAGTCTTCTCCCGTCCTATATATAATAGGGGATGACTACGAGTGCACAGATCGTTTGTAGCACGTTTCGAAATAAAGATATCGATCCCACACGGAGCAGTAGGCAAACGACTAAAATGTTTTTAACTAAAACTAAACGAAGTACTTAAGAAATGACTTGAAGATGCAAGAAAAGTAGAGTTGTTTTTGTGTTTTTGGTTGAATGAAGCAATTTAAAGTAAAGTAAAACTTAATGCAGAAAGTAAGAATCGCGTGTGTAAAAGAACTTGGAACTGCAATAGGGAAAAAGGCGTTCTCGGGGAGTGGTGGATACACTGCTAGCAATTTAGACTACGCAATCAAGATTATTATAACCAATATTCTCATGATTTGTATATGTGGGAGGAGCTCCATATATGGACAAATAGGCAGCAACCACTACTCACACCATCCTTCATAACCACAGCTGACAGATAAACGACATCAATCGTATTATCCCGCTATTAAGGGATTTCTCCCGTGGCATAGATATGGCTTTATGAGTTCTCCTTGACTCCCCAAGTTAGTGTGTAAAGAATGACAACAGCTTTATAGTCAAGGCAAGCGCTATCTTCCCTCCATCTACCAACAAGTAATCCCCTTCATCGAGTCCCCATAAGAGGCAAATATTAAGAAGGTGCACAACTCCCAACATCAAGATGAAGAAAATTAACACATACACATAATGATGTATAACATAATAATATCTATCTCATCTCAATCATACGCTAGGATTTCTCCATCTTCCCAAGAACTAGAGATCTACTCAGACATGGAGGCAATCAACATCATGGCAATGGTAATGGAAACAATTGTAAATGAATAGTTCTTGTATCAATCCATAACGAGTACGAAAATTACAACAAGATCTATATGGGGTGAAGATGGGATGGATGGAGATGATGGTGGTGCAGTGGTTGATGAAGATGGAGATCGATGCCTTGGCCTCCCAGATCTGCGTACGGCGAAGATGGATCCCTTGGGCAAATTCCCCCTCCTGATGCCTTCCGAAGGTGAGCTTTCGGCAATTTCTGGGTGTCCCTGATCCAGTTGCACGGGGTCAAACTATTTGAGGAGGAGGTGGCGACGCCAACTATATGACCGGAACTATACGGCTGGAAGAAGTATTTTGGTCGTATAGTTGGTCATTGAACCGTCTGTATGTCTTGATTGCTTCAGGTTTTCTTCTGGTGTTATTGATATTTCCCAAATAAGCATTTTACATTGTATTTGACTCCTTTTCTCCCTAATACAACTACTCCAAGAATTGTGTCCATTGTATCCATCATCTGTCCTGATCCTAGTGAAAACAGACATAAAATGTGCACGCGAGCGCCATAAACTACCAAGATCCTACATGTACAATGCAAAATAATAATATAAAACATGATGCAAATATGCACTCATCAACTTCGCCAAGCTTAGACTCTTGCTCGTCCCGAGCAAGTTTAGCTTAATGGAGGTGATCCTCATATTCATGAAGCTGAGTCGATAAAATAAATGAGGCAGTTGCAACATGTGTTTATCATATATGATACATAGGAATAAGTATATGAATAGTACCTTACTCGAACCATCTGAATAATATTAGAAGGCTTCCACACCTTAGTGATCAATAGTTCACAAAAGATGAATTTCAACATGATGTAAAAGTATCCGGTTCAACTGAATGAGTTAGCGAGGTAGTCCCAAGTATTTTTGGATTAACATATTCACTTGGGATTTAAAATCTCAAATGCTTCTTTGTCATACTACAATATAGTGGTGTATGCCTATTTGCTCTTTGCACATTTGCTCTTTTTCTTATTTCTTTTCTTCTCTTTTGTATATATGCTCACACTTTTGTTTAATTGTTGTGTAAAAGGAGCTAGCCATACATTCCACTTCATGTAGGAATTCAAAGTTTAACGATCTCAATTACAAAATTCCAATTGTATATGAAGCATCTTTATGACTTGAAGATTCTACCTCGACTTGTTCTCACTCTATTTTGATACCACTTTTGATTTTCCTTTGTTCAAGGTTTCTTTTTCAACTTGACTAATCAGATTATTTTTACTTTTGTAAATTAAACCATGAACTTACAACATATCGATTAAATTATCTTTATATGTTCCATTAATACCAATGGTGTGGAAGACTCCTATTGTTATCATCAAGTGCAAGTAAAATTATACTCAAGCCATTCATATATCCAATATGACAAGCACAAACTCAATAATGCTCCATATATGATAATAAACTCGGACTTTCACAAATGGGATTGACTATTCCTTAAGGGAATTTAAATGATGCAAACTTTTATTTCTAAACTCGCACTACTGCAAAACTAAAATAGTAATATAAAACTTATAAGATTGATTACAAGGTCTTAAAGATCTCCCCAAGCAGGGAATCAAGCCAGGCAGGATCAAATAACTCCTTGTTGGTACCTATTCCTCCTCCTCGGTTCGAAGAGTATTGCCTTCTTCCTCTGTGTCGCAAACCTTAGCCATGCTTGCGAGGCGAATGCTGAGCTCGGCCATGTCGTATTGAAGCTTCAAAATTTTCTTTTGGAGGAATTTCTTCTCATCTGTCCACTCAAAAACAGTTTTAATCAAGAAACCAACTCTACCATCGATGTCATCGACCTTTTTCTCAAGTTCTTTGCTCATCATCTAGTAGGAGTCAATCCGTTCTCCAATTGTTTTGATACACGCCTTCGAAGATTTTTCCAACTCATAGATCTTTTCATGAATCTCATCTTGCTGCACCTTTTTAGGTTTAAGAGGCGACGGACCGAGAGGAGGTTTATAGTAGGATCCTATGTTGTGACGATAGGGATTAGGGAGATACTCATCCTTGCTATTTCCCCGCTCAGCTTGCCTCATCATCTCCATCCTTTGTGGGAACATGTCCTCCCAGTTTGGGAGAGGCTTGATCTCCGGGCTGGATGATGATGATATCCTTTGGGTTCTACGCCTTCGATCCTCTTCATGGGCTTCTCTTCTTTCCTCCTTCAAATCTTGTTGACATGGAAGGGTTGCATGGCTTCGCTGCACGGATGTTGTTAGAGGAGCTTGTATAGGGATGGCGAGGATTTTTCGAGGCTAGAGGCTGTAGCTCTATGAAAACTTAATGAAAAAGGTTAGATGCGATCAACTTTAAAAGGGAAGGTCACAAACCTAGCCGTCGTTCGTAACGAGCAACTATACGGGCGCGGCCCGTATAGATCCAGCTGTATAGTTATGAACCGACTATATAATTCCTTCTACGGTGGAACCAACTATACGGCCGAAACTATACGGGTGGGAGTTTTTATTCCCGCTGCATAGTTGGTCGTTAAACCTTCTGTTCTCTGAATATTTGTTTTGGAGATGGGTCGATATCTATACGACCATAACTATACGGACGGTATTTTTATTCCCGCTGTATAGTTGGTCGTTAAACTATCAGTACCCAGAAAAGAGGTTTGTCAAAGGCATCAATATCTATACAATGGGAACTATACAGGCGGGATTTTAATTCCCGTCGTATAGTTGGTCGTTAAACTATCAGTACCTTTTGTGGATGGAAGGGGTGATTTCAAAACAACTATACGACCGGAACTATACCGTTATAATTTTTATTCCAGCTATTTAGCTAGTCGTTAAACCCTCTGGATCCACCAAAAATTTCCTACTTCTGCGAGGATTCTTTATTAATCTGAAACTTAACGAAATATCAAGTTTTGACAGAAAAATGATAGCTTAAATTTTCGACCAATTTTCACATTATCAATCTTCCTTTTTCTTCGCTAGAGCATCAAATGTTCCTTATTTAACACAATGCTTAATTAACACTTTAATTAAAAATTTAAAATTAAAACTTACTCAAACCTTTTCTTCGCATGGGTTGCCTCCCATGAAGCACTCTTTTATGGTCAATAGCTTGACCGTAGTGTTGCTCATTCTGTCTCGAGTCCATTCTTCTTGCAGTTGCTATTCCTTGTATATCTTTGCTTAATCCCCTCTTCTAGGTGATCACTTGTATTGTGGCTGCACGTATATCTTCTTTTACTCTATAATGCTGCAAGCTTTGTCCATTTACTACCCGACGAGGGTTTAACTCATCAATGCCCATTGTTATGGACTTGGGTTTTGGAGAAGGAGGGAGCGCTAGAGACATCTATCAGCTAGCAAACAAGTACACAGGGAACTCTAAGATTTACCCAGGTTCAGGCCTCGTTGAGGTCCCTACTCCTGCTTGTCTGCTCGTGGAATTATTGAAGGAATCGAGGATTACAATGGTGCGCAGATGCAATCTAGAGAAGGTTGTGAAAACTAGGGTTGCGTGTGTCCTCCTCGCTGCCCCCTCCTAGCCTTTATATAGATAAGCCAGGTCTTGGGTAGCAGGTCGAGTCGGTTACAGGTTAGGGTTTTCCCTTTGAACTTTCTATCTTTGTCTTCTTCTTGTTCTTCAAGCAATTAAGAGTCCGTAGGTTACTCGAGTTCTCTATTTGGGCCTTGGCGACACCGTGGGCTTCCGCTGTATTCAGGCCGTATATACCAAGCTCGAGTACCTGTAGGGTATACCCATGTCAGTATCTCCCGAGTGTCCAGTGAAATCGCAGATTCGACTGGAGACTTTATGAAGCCTTTCAAGTGCATGAATGAGTATATTTTTGACTGCTCTGTTTGTGTCATAGGGATTGTTGATATGCATGCCTTATTTAACCGATGTATCGGTATTAGTTAACTACCTCAGGGTAAAACAACACAATCTACTCGAACTCAAGTCCCCGGACTCGAATCAGGAAAAGTGCTGGTGTAATTCGACTCAAGCCGTGGAGGTCTTACAGGAGTCGAATTCCAGTATACGGGTGTGAGCACTCGACGCGTCCGTCAAGGCATGTTCATCGTACCTGTAGGCACGGATATATTTCTAGTAGTGTGTAGAAAATGCGTTGCCAGGCCTTATTCAGGTCTTATCTTCACGCTGCGAGCGCGACATCCGAATTTCTGTCATCCCGGAGATGATTCGGGTGACCCAGGAGACGTAGTCTCTTTGTAGGGAAAAATCATGAGGCGGTGTCTCCATAACTTCGAGTGCGGATGTTATCAACACATAGTAATATATACAAATAATCATAGGGTGCACGACCAGCGCTCCCTATGGGAGTAGCCCCTGAGTGCCTGGTTGAGTCGAAGACTCAGGCAGGGACTAAAGAACTTTTGCGACTGCTGTTGTCTTTTGTTTGCTTGTTTCAGTCGAATTTGTTTCTGGCGCTCCCTATGGGAGTAACCCATGTCCATAATCGAATCGTGGATTCGAGTGATTGGGTATGCTTTGAATGTCCATGTTCCTATAGAAAAGAAAAGAAAAATTGTAGGGTGCGCGATCAGCGCTCCCTATGGGACTAGCCCCCGAGTGCTTGATGGAGTCGAAGACTCGAACAAGGACTAAAGTAGTCGAAGTCTTATGCTGCGTAATTTTGAATGACGTCAGTACTGACCATGTGATGACCTCAGTTGCCCGCATGAGCGAGTTTGACGGGACGTGACGAGCGGTGGGTCCCATTTTCTGACACTGACTTGACTGGGCGTGCATAATCTCTGTTTTAGCTATGCCTCCTCGATTTCCATGCGTAATGGGGGTAGTGGGGGATGGTCTACACTTCAGGTCCACCACATGTTGAGCACGATGAACGCCACATGTCTGGTAGGGTTTTTCCTGGCCATTAGGTTGCATCTTCTAGGGGGTTAAGTAGCGATGTTGCGACGGTAATTTTTCACATCTGCTTCTCTTCTATGCCTTTGCCTCTGTCGCCATTGCTGCTGCTCCTCTGCTTCTTTGTGTTCGTCTTTCCTCGCGGCGCTGGACCATCTCCGTGTATTTCCCTGTTACTTTCTCCGGTCACATCGCCACCGCAAAATGGGGAAGAAGAAAGGAGGTGGCGCGGCCGATTCTGCCGCCGCCACGGTTGCTACGAAGAAGAAGGGCGGTTCCGCTGCTGCGGGCACCAGCACCGCTGCCGCCGGGAAAAAGAAGGGCACGGGCACTCGCGTCACCAATGGCGCGTGGCGCGCATCCATGATCAAGTTTGCTGAGCTCCGTCTTCTACACCAAGATGGAGTTGTGTCTGCCGCAGTCGCTAACGCGCGTGTCCCCGGCAGCGAGGTAATCCCCTCTCCGCCTGCAGGCTTTCGAGTGATGTTCCTAGCATTCATCATCCATGGTCTCTCGTTGCCCCTGCATCCTTTCTTCAGGGACCTTCTTTGTTTCTATGGGCTCCAGCTGTATCAGCTGTCCCCCAACTCCATCCTACATGTAGCTTGCTACATTACTCTTTGCGAGTGCTGGCTCGGAATCGAGCCGCACTTCGGTCTCTTTAAGCGCCTCTTCAAGCTGAAGCACTAGTCAACGTCTGGCTCCATAGTCTATGATTTAGGAGGCTGTGGTATCCACGTCGACTCCTCCGCCACATACTTTGACATCAAACTCATGGCATCCGTCCAAGGGTGGAGGGACAAGTGGTTCTATATCCGCGACCTGAAGGCCGACGGAGACCACTACGGACTCACGCCCTTCGATCCCGCGACGTCGTGCAATAGGATGCGCTCCTGGAAGAACGTAGTGATGCCCGGCGAATCCACGGAGACAGATGGGCTATACGAGCGCGTCTGCGACCTCGAGGATCGCATGGGGAAAGAGGAGGAAGCCTGCGACCTCATTCACACTTGGCTACGCCATCGCATCCACCCTCTGCAGGCTAGAGTCCACCCTATGTTCCAGTGGGCTGGCGCGGACGATGTCACTCGCATATCTACCGATGGCATTTCCACGAGTGAGGTAGATAAAAGGGTGCGACTGGTCACCAAGTACGCCGCCAAGGATGTGCTCCCCAATGATCCAGTCGTACCTCCATTCGATGCTACTAACCCTCCTCCTGAGGTACAATTGTGCTACGTAGTAGCTTTGTTTGTTGACAGCTGCTTTTCTGTTTTCATTGACTTGTGCTAAATTGTTTTTCTGTGTGGAGGATTGGGGGGTGTCGCCCTGTATGCCCCTCTTCCTGAGGGGGTTAACCCTCGTGAAGCCCTTGGAGAGGACAAGTCGGAGTCGACCGTCCCATCTGATGTGGAGGAGGAAGCCCCCGAGTCAAGTGGTCCGGATACTCGCAAGCGTTCGTGCAGCGAGGATTCGGATGCGTCATCTCCTTCAACTCCGTAAGTTGTGGTTGTTGGCACAGAGTCGCCGATGCCTGCCGTTCCTGTGAGTGCCGTGGCGCCACCTTCTCGCAAGAAGATGCGACTGCCAAAGGAGTCGTCGTCAGAGTCGAGGGATCAAACCTTCGATTTTGAAAAATTTGATTGGTAAGTATTATAAAGTTTTCCTTGTGGGTCTTCTTTTGTAGTTGTGTTCTCTTGATGTTGGTTTTGGTCTTCAGTCAGCCGGCGTCGTCATCTTCTGGCGACGTCCAATTTGTGAAGGAATCTGGAGTCGCGACCTCCAAGGCCGAGAAAATGGCTGAGTGCGCTCCTTCCCCTCCATTGGCGGCCCACTCTGGGCATAATTCATCAAGTTCTCCACACGATGTGGAGCATCGGATGGTTGCCCAGACGACTGCACACCAATCGACTTCGGAGTCATTGGAGGATCATGTATGTGTAGTACCTCTTTTTCTGATGTTTGCAGTCAAATTTTATCTATGCCATCCGCTGATCCTTTACTGTTTTCTTTATTGCAGCTCCTTGTGAAGGAAGCCACTCACCTAGCGGAGCAGGTGCTTGCGATGGGTCGTCAGCATGCAATGCTGGATAATCGCCATCGCGCAGTTGAAAGTGAGTGCCCTTTACTTTTCGTCTGTATCCTTGTGATATATTCGACTGATGGTTTATCTTTTGCTTGTGTTACAGCTGAGCATAATGCCCTCCTTCGTAGCACTGCTTCTCTTGAGAAAACGCTTGCTACGGCGGTGAAGAGCCATGATGAGGCAATCACAGCGCTAGACGAATCGCGGAAACGCGAAGAGGATCTACGCACCTCCATCGCAGATAGGGAGAAGTTGTTCGAAGAACAACTTTTCTCGATTGCCAAGGCTCTCTCAGGTATGCCCTTGTCTAGGTTTTCATCGTGTCTCTTCTTTTTAATGTGCTGCCATGCTGACTTTTGTGCTGATGCTTGATTCTTGTGTAGATGCCAGCGGCTTGAGCTTTAACGCGCAGGCAGTCCGTCGCGATGATGCGTTGGCGGGCGCAATTTCAGCAGTCGAAGACCGCAGCGCTGCCGTGTAGGGGACGCTCACAAAGGCCAAGGGCATTCTTAGTTGCCTTCGGGAGGAGCTGGCGCCCAAGGCTGAGCTGATCGAAAATATGGATGAGCTGGTGGAGTCCCTTGCCGGGGGCATTCCGGCGAGCTTCAAGAACTCGCTCCGTGCAGCTGGCGCTTCAATGTCACTCGCAATGGTTCAAGCCCACATAGTCGAAGTTGATCCTGCAGCGGTTTCCAAGGTGATGCCTGTCACCGCGGATGGCCAGCAGGTAGTCTTTGCTCCTTTCGCAACTGCTTGTGGCAAGTACGGGCCGCATCAGATCAATACAGTTGCGAAGTACTCTGAGGAGCTTCAACGAGCCAAGAAGGCGGCGAAGGCTGCGACGTCAGGGGCCTGCGGGAAGTCTGTGGCGTCTGATACTGCCACAGACTCGATGAGGCCCCCAAAACCAAAGTCTAAAAGTCGAAGAAGTCAGTTGCTCCTCAGTAGTCGCGCCTTATAATAGTTAAATAGCTTGTTTCTTTTGTGGAATACATGCCTTTTGGCGAGTGTATCTGCTGATACTTTGTTGATCTTGAATGTGCTCGAATCCTTTTTCTGTGCTTCGCCTTGGTCTTCTTATTGTCTCTTGCTTGCCTTGTGATAGGTTACATCGAGTGATCCTTTGAGGGAACCTTGGGATTCATCACCCCCTGATGAGACATTGGCACCGCCGCGCTCAAGGGTGGATGAGCTATCCTTGATCTCGCGACTCTGTGACCACATGAAGCAGTTGGAGCGTGAATTGCCCGTACTCCGTGGTAACACGGATGTATGGAAGTCGAGGGCGGAGAAGGCCACCGCCCGAGAACAATATCTGCTGGAGAGGTGACGCAGCTTGGCGACCAATTCAAATGTTAGTTTTCTTCTCCCTTATCTTTTTCTATAGTCATTCGCAGTAGGTCGTTGTCTTCATACTTCTGCCTTTGCTTGGTATAGTTTTCAGTGCGTGCCATCCGTAGGATGAGAAGGATAGGATTGCCATTCGCATGAATGACCTGACCCAAGAGCAGCTTCAAGCGAGTGGATACTTCTGGGTGGATCATGATCGCGCAATCGTGCTGGTGACCCTGCAGGATCGTGCGTCGCGAGTACTGCATTTCTTGAAGAAGTCGCAGTCATGCTTGAAGAATATCTACCAGACGATGTTCCCGCTGGACGCCGCTCCGTCGAGCCTACTGGCCCTTCTTGTGAAATTCTAGGACTTGAGTGCGGTCCGCGAATGTGTACGGCAATAGCTAGTGGTTGGTGCCAAGGCTGCTTTGTCGCTTGTGCGACTGCACAGGCCTAATCTGGACGTTGAAGCAATTGTGGTCGGACCGCCAGCGTCGCCAGTAGGTTCGACTTAGAACATGGTTCCGCACTACCAGGTGGTGGATCGCCCAGCGGAGGAAATCGTCGACTTCTTCGAGGAGCAGACCAACGTTCCTTTAATGCAACAATAGTTTAATTTGTATCCTGCACATAGTTGTACCAGTGTTGTAAAGTTCATATATGTTGTGCATAATTGATGTATATAAAGAGGTTGTTAGCGTATATGCTTTGTGAGTGCGTTGCACTATGCGATTCCTTTTCGTTAGCCTGACTTGTGTTTTATCTCAGCCCCTTGCCAACCTGTCAGGTGCGTTGCATCTGGGTTGGTGTTTGTCAAGGGTTTCGATTGGTGTGCCAGCTACTCAGGATGTCGCGTTAGTTTGTAGAACAGATGTGTATAGGGTGGCGCAGCCCCCCAAGTGGATAATTTGCGAAAAATAAAAGAAAAACACAGAGTTTTGGGGCACTTAGCTTTATTTATTCGCAAGATAGTACGAGGTACAATGTGTGGCTAAGTAGCCTTGGCTAAATAGCCTTATTTGCAATGTAAAACAGAAACGACTAAGGGTAGAAGTGCCGCAGCTGCGTGACGTTCCAACGCTTGGAGTACGCGACTCCTGTCTCTAAATCTCTAACCTGGGATTACTTCTGTAATCACGTATGGTCCTTCCCGAGGGGACTCAAGCTTGAGATGCCCTTTCTGTTTGCTGTCTCGTGGTTCATGTAGAGCTCGTTGGGAACCCCAAGAGGAAGGTATGATGAGCACAGCAGCAAGTTTTCCCTCAGTTATGAGACCAAGGTTTAATCGAACCAGTAGGAGCAAGGAAACACCCCAAAGGTGTTACTAGCTGACCTTTGGCAGGGCGCACTACCGGTGCTAGGAGCAACATGGAGACCTCAACTTGCGATGAGGTTGTCAATCTCACCGTGTTTTGCAGAAAACAAAGGATTAAACGTATCGAATGGAAAGAAGTAAAAATTTAAAGAAAGTAAACACAAAGCAGTAAAAGATTGTAGATTGTATGTAAAGTAAAAGGACTGGGATCCATAGTTCACTAGAGGTGGCTCTCCTTAGATAGATAACATGCTGGTGAACAAATTACAGCGGGGAAATTGACAAACACCGAGAAAGAAATACATGCATATACTAATCATCTTGACTCCTCTGAGACTTGATTGGGCATTACAACATAATACATAGACCGCCATCCAACTGCATCTATGACTAATAATCCACCTTCAGGTTATCATCCGAACCCCCTCCAGTATTAAGTTGCAAGCAACAGATTATTGCTTTACGAACTGCGTGTAAAGTAAACAATACGATTGTTCTATGAACAAAGGATTGTTGTTTTCTCCCTAGTAGCAACAACACATCTAGTACCTTAGAGATTTCTGTCACTTCCCCAGATTACCAGAGGCATGAACCCACTATCGAGCATAAATACTAACTCTTGGAGTTGCTAGCATCTACTTGGCCAAGATAGCTACTAACAACGGAAAACATGCAAGATCTCAAATAACAAAGACATGATAGAATCAATAATCAATCTGAAATAGCATCTCAATATCCATCAGATCCCCGCAAACACAACATGTATGGATTACAAAAAGATGATCTTGATCATGAACGGAGCTCACAAGATCTAAACATGAAAGCACAAAGGAGGAGAAACCAGCCATCTAGCTACTACATGGATCCGTAGTCCAACGATGAACTACTCACGCATCACACCGAAGGCTTGCATGGTGATGAAGAAGGCCTCCAGGGTGAATTCCCCTCTCCGACAAGGTGCCGGGAAGAGCTTCAGATCCCTCCCGATCTAGGGATGGAGATGATGGCGGCTACATACTCTTTTGTGGATTTTTTATCGGGTCCTTAGGGTTTTCGTCCCGAGGGCAACTTATAGGCAGAAGGAGAGGCCGAGGGGGTGCCAGGGCTGGCCTCACCACCCCCTGGCGCGGGCCAGGCTGGGCCGCGCGGCCAGGTGGTGTGGTGGCCCCCTGGTCCCTCTCTGTCCCGTATTCTGGCACTTGATCTCTTCCAGAAAAATAGGCACTTTGGCTTTTGTCCCGTCCAATTCCGAGAATATTCATTTTCTGACTTTCCTGGAACCAAAAATAGCAGAAAACAGGCAACTAGCACTATGGCTCTTGTTAATAGGTTAGTCCAAGAAATCATAATAAAAGTACTCCAAAGTTGGAAGAAAACACAAGAAAGTGGATAAAACCAAGCATGGAACATCAAAAATTATAGATACATTTGCAATGTATCAACATCCCCAAGCTTAACTCCTGCTCGTCCTCGAGTAGGTAAGTGATAAAAAGAAAGAATAATTTTTGAGGTGACATGCACCATCAAAGACTTGATCAAAGTATTTGCAAAATACTCAAAGTTGGGATCATAGTACTTCAATCATAACATGAAAGACAAAGTTCTAGCAATAAGCAAAGAAACTATGATGCAACATGAAAAGGCACAAACAAAAGAATCATGAATAACATGCTTTGCAAGACGTTTGTTTGTTTCACATAAAGAAAACATAGCATAAAAGTATTCAACTTGTCCCTCAATAGAGTAGCAAATATAAATGCATAGGACACCTTCAAAGTTCATAAGAGTGACTAGATACAATAGTTTCAAACAAGCAATAACAAATTATGCATCAATCAACTAGTCTTGGGACAATGCACATAGAACTAAGAATGGCTACTATGCTCTCAAAGTAGGTGCATAAAGATAGAAGGTGGATACTCAAATAATGGTGGAGGAAAGGCCTTTTGTAAAAGGAAGTAGGGATTCAAGTCTCATAAAGAGCTTCCAAAAATTATGGTACTTGTAGTTTTCAGCTCTCATTGCCCCTATCATAAGCATCTTGAAGGTGATTAAGGTTAAAGTGAACAAACTATGGTGTACATGTTTGACGAAGTATAAGTCAGAAATCTCATGTCCCTTGTATACGAGGGTCGTTCCTCATGCTACTCAAGTTTAGTCACCGGTAAGTTCTTGTCATCGTAAGTACATGTGTATCATTGAGAACTGCCAACGTGGTACCCCTTGCCCGATGATACGGAAGAAACCCCATATCAAAATGACAAGGCAAGCAGACAACAAGCATCTCAGCATTCTTCTTGTTTACCATGGGAATATGGTGCTTTTTTCTCTCTTTCCTCTTTTCATAGTATCTCTTTTTTTCTATTTTCTCTTTTTTTTCTCAATATAGGACTCTTTTTTTATAAGAAGAATGCTTCATAGACAGCTCATTATGGTTACGGTGCAGGTTTCCACCATGTCAGCATGGATTAGACCAGCAGCCCAGGCGTTTCTCTAACACATATACATAACTCCATGGACTTACAAGCTCCCCTTTCATTTCACTCCGACGACATCCATATACAAAAGAGCATGATATCAACTAGGTACAAGTACCAAGTGCAATGTTGAAAGCGTTCCCCATGAAAGCATGTTTCTGCTAATTCCCGACAAATAAGTGCAAGCATATACAACATAGAAGACACAACGGTTCAAGTTTATTAGAGGCAAAAAGTAAAGTGTGCCATCAAGTTCGTGAGAGCTTTAATCACTAGTTTTCTCATAACAAGTGAAAGGTAGACAAAAGCATGAATATACTTGGAATAGCATAAGCTAGTAGGTAGGTATGGTGGACTCTTTGGAATAACTTGGTTTAGGGAGTTGGATGCATGAGTGGAACTCATACTTTGTTGTGGAGGCTAGCAAAAGACTGGGAGTGACAAACTAAGAGACTAATAATGGCCATAATCATGCAGAGCGACAAAACATCATTGATCAAAGCATAAAGTGATACTACAAGTTGAAAACTAAAGGATCATAAAGGCTATGGTGACTTGAGATAGTCATAACATGGTGTGAGCATGTGCCAAGTCAACCCAAATAAAGCATCAAAGGAGAATACCACTATACTATGCTTTAATATGCTAAAACAACGCATGATTCATCCAAGGCACATTAAGCAATCTCAATTGTTTATAACAAGTCATGCTACAACAAACAATACTAAGCATAAAGCCAAAACAATATCAAGCATGGCATGACAAAGCATAGGCCACAGTCAAAAACGAGCTCTTTTTACCACATAAGCATGAACTTTCCTACTCTTTTCCAAACCAAACCAAACTATTTGCAAACCAAAGTGTGGAATAGGGGGTCCAACCAATTTATTAAGAAATCAAAGAAAAACAAGCAAACTAAAAACCAAAACAACAACGAAAAAGAAGACGCTCCAAGAAAAACACAACTGTGCATGAAATAATAAAAATGAAGCGTTTGGAAGAAACCTGAGATTTTTATTGATGAAGAAAGGGGATGCCTTGGGCATCCCCAAGCTTTGACGCTTGCACTTCTTGGATATTTCTTGGGGTGACATGCGTGGCATCCCCAAGCTTGATCTTTAGTCCATCCTTCATCTCATTACTCATTCCTTCCACACACCTGAAATTTTTCCTTCATACAAAACTTCACACAATCTCATTAGCAACATTAGTGCACTTAAGATAAATAAGTCTTAAGGTTCAGTTCTAACACCAAATAAACTTCCATTAAACACTAGATACTGTAGCACTTCCCTCATAAAGCTCAATTCGCCAAAGGAACTCAAGAAGGAACCAACAAGAAGCAAATGCAGAAAATGGCACAAATCTGTCAAAACAGACCAGCAGGTAAAGACGATTTTTTTCGAAAACCTTCTGTTGCTCAAATCAAAAAGTGTTGAACTAACTAAAGTTATATAACAACCTGGGGCAGAAGCGCAAAAAATTACAGCTCAATCCGACGTACAGAGATCTCTCAGGAATTTTTACGGTGAAGAACAGAAATCTGTTTCGGGACAACAACTTTCCCAATCATTACTTCACTCTCATTAGAGGTTACTCTTGGCACAAAAAGGAAATAAAAAGGATAAGGAGAGGTTATTACAGAGGTAATAACTTCCAAGACTCATCTAAAACTCTTGGATTATCTCCCAACAAGTACTTTTCTTTAACGCCTTTAAGTTAGGCATGAAAATTTGAGAAGATGCTCTCACAGGAAATATGAATTGAAGTAAAAGAGAGCATCAAGAAGCAAATTCAAAACACATTTAAGTCTAACCCACTTCCTATGCATAGGAATCTTGTATGCAAATAAATGCACAAAGAACAAAGTGACAGGCATAGGAAGATAAAACAAAAGTAACTTCAAAACTTTCAGCACATAGAGAGGTGTTTCATTACCATAAAAACTTCTACAACCATATTTTCCTCTCTCATAATAATTTTCAGTAGCCTCATGAATAAACTCAACAATATAACTATCACATAAGGCATTCTTTTCATGATCTACAAGCACTAGAGCTTTATTATAAACATTTTCAAAAGAATCCTCAGGAACATAACATTCACCCTCCTTTGATAAGCATGGGGGACAATCAAATAATGTAAGGGATAAAGAGTTACTATCATTAGAAGGTAGGCATGGGTAGATCTATTCTTCCTCCTTTTGTCCATCACTCTCCTCCTCTTTTTCATCTAATGAGCTTTCAGGTTCAGCAATTTCTTCTTCCCTGGAGGTTCTAGCAGGCGGTGGTTCATCTATTACCTTAGCAGTCATAAAACTATTCCCAAATAGGAAACTGAGTGAGCTATCCATAATGAAATAGTGATTGGAGCAGAGCTAGTCATAAAGGCAACTTGAGAAAGGAACTAATTTTTTTTGTGTTTTTGAAATAAGGAAGCAAACTTGTAAAACTAATTTTTTTGGATTTTTGAAGAATAAAACAAGCAAACAAAGCAAAAAGAAACTAAGCAAAACAAAAACAACAAAGTAAAGAGATTGGTTATGAGGGACTCCCCTTGTGAAGATGTCCTTGACTCCCCGGCAACGGCGCCACAAAAATCTTTGCTGGCTCGTGGTTTATGTAGAGCTCGTTGGGAACCCCAAGAGGAAGGTATGATGAGCACAGCAGCAAGTTTTCCCTCAGTTATGAGACCAAGGTTTAATCGAACCAGTAGGAGCAAGGAAACACCCCAAAGGTGTTACTAGCTGAGCTTTGGCAGGGCGCACTACCGGTGCTAGTAGCAACGTGGAGACCTGCACAACACAACCACAGAACTTTGTCCCCAACTTGCGATGAGGTTGTCAATCTCACCGTGTTTTGCAGAAAACAAAGGATTAAACGTATCGAATGGAAAGAAGTAAAAGTTTGCAAAAAGTAAACACAAAGCAGTAAAAGATTGTAGATTGTATGTAAAGTAAAAGGACCGGGATCCATAGTTCACTAGAGGTGGCTCTCCTTAGATAGATAACATGCTGGGTGAACAAATTACAGCGGGGCAATTGACAAACACCGAGAAAGCAATACATGCATATACTAATCATCTTGACTCCTCTGAGACTTGATTGGGCATTACAACATAATACATAGACCGCCATCCAACTACATCTATGACTAATAATCCACCTTCAGGTTATCATCCGAACCCCCTCCAGTATTAAGTTGCAAGCAACAGATTATTGCTTTACGAACTGCGTGTAAAGTAAACAATACGATTGTTCTATGAACAAAGGATTGTTGTTTTCTCCCTAGTAGCAACAGCACATCTAGTACCTTAGAGATTTCTGTCACTTCCCCAGATTACCAGAGGCATGAACCTACTATCGAGCATAAATACTAACTCTTGGAGTTGCTAGCATCTACTTGGCCAAGATAGCTACTAACAACGGAAAGCATGCAAGATCTCAAATAACAAAGACATGATATAATCAATAATCAATCTGAAATAGCATCTCAATATCCATTGGATCCCCGCAGACACAACATGTATGGATTACAAAAAGATGATCTTGATCATGAATGGAGCTCACAAGATCTAAACATGAAAGCACAAAGGAGGAGAAACCAGCCATCTAGCTACTACATGGATCCATAGTCCAAGGATGAACTACTCACGCATCACACCCAAGGCTTGCATGGTGATGAAGAAGGCCTCCAAGGTGAATTCCCCTCTCCGGCAGGGTGCCGGGAAGAGCTTCAGATCCCTCCCGATCTAGGGATGGAGATGACGGCGGTTGTAGACTCTTTCGTGGCTGCCGTCATCTCCATCCCTAGATCACGAGGGATCTGAAGCTCTTCCCGACACCCTGCTGGAGTGGGGAATTCACCCTGGAGGCCTTCTTCATCACCATGAGAGCATCCAGTGTGATGCGTGAGTAGTTCATCCTTGGACTACGGATCCATGTAGTAGATAGATGGCTGGTTCTCCTCCTTTGTGCTTTCATGTATAGATCTTGTGAGCTCCGTTCATGATCAAGATCATCTATTTGTAATTCTGCATGTTGTGTTTGCAGGGATCCGATGTTGTAATTCTGCCCCAGGTTGTTATCTAACTTCCGTTAGTTCAACACTTTTTGATTTGAGCAACAGAAGGTCTTAGAAAAAAATCGTCTTTACCTTCTGGTCTGTTTTGACAGATTTCTGCCACTTTCTGCATTTGCTTCTTGTTGGTTCCTTTTTGAGTTCTTTTGGGGAATTGAGATTTTTGATGGAAGTGCTATAGTAGCTAGTGTTCTAATGGAAGTTTATTTGGTGTTAGAACTGAACCTTAATACTTATTTATCTTGAGTGCACTAATGTTGCTAATAAAGATTGTGTGAAGTTTTGTATGAAGGAAAAATTTCAGGTGTATGGAAGGAATGAGTAATGAGATGAAGGATGGACTAAAGCTCAAGCTTGGGGATGCCACGCGTGTAACCCCAAGAAACATCCAAGAAGTACAAGCGTCAAAGCATGGGGATGCCCAAGGCATCCCCTTCTTCGTCAATAAAAATCCCAAGTTTCTTCCAAACGCTTCATTTTTATTGTTTCATGCACAGTTGTGTTGTTCTTAGAGCGTCTTCTTTTTCATTTTTTTTTGGTTTTTTTGCTTTGGTTTTCTTAGTTTTCTGAATAAATTGGTTGGACCCCCTCTTTCATACATTGGTTTGCAAATAGTTTGCTATGGTTTGGAAAAGAGTAGGAAAATTCATGCTTATGTGGTAAAAAGAGCTCGTTTTTGACTGTGGCCTATGCTTTGTCATGCCATGCTTGATATTGTTTTGGCTTTATGCTTAGTATTCTTTGTTGTAGCATGACTTGTTATAAACAATTGAGATTGCTTAATGTTCCTTGGATGAATCATGTGTTGTTTTAGCATATTAAAGCATAGTATAGTGGTATTCTCCTTTGATGCTTTATTTGGGTTGACTTGGCACATGCTCACACCATGTTATGACTATCTCAAGTCACCATAGCCTTTATGATCCTTTAGTTTTGAACTTGTAGTATCACTTTATGCTTTTATCAATGATGTTTTGTCGCTCTGCATGATTATGGCCATTATTGCTCTCTTAGTTTGTCGCTCCTAGTCTTTTGCTAGCCTCCACAACAAAATATGAGTTCCACTCATGCATCCAATTCCCTAAAACAAGTTATTCCAAAGAGTCCACCATACCTACCTACTATCTTATGATATTCCAAGTATATTCATGCTTTTGTTTACCTTCCAAATTAAACTTGTTATGAGAAACCTAGTGATTAAAGCTCTCACGAACTTGATGGCACACTTTCTTTTTGCATCTAATAAACTTGAAGCATTGGGTCCTTCTTTGTTGTGTATATGCTTGCACTTTATAAGTTGAAATTAGCATAACCATGTTTCATGGGGAATGCTTTCAACATTTCACTTGTACTTTGTACCCCGTTGATATCATGTTCTTTTGGTTACGGATCCCGGTGGTGTGAAATAAAAGTGGAACTTGTAAGATCATGGAGTTTGTATGTGTGTTAGAGAAACACCTGGGCCGCTAGCCTAAGCCATGCCTAATCATGGTGGAAACTTGCAGCATCACCATAATGAGCACTCTATGAAGAATCCTCAATAAAAACCTATGCAAATAGCAAAGAAAAAGATTGTTGAGATGCTCATTGTCTGCTTGCCTTGTCATTTTGATTATGGGAAAGCTCCTGTATCATGTGCATGGGGTACCCCGTTGGCGGTTCTTAATGATTCACATGTACTTACAATGACAAGAGCTTACTCGTGACTGAAGTTGAGTAGCATGAGGATCGGTCTTCGTAAGTAAGGGGCATGAGATTTCGGTTTATAACTTGTCAAGCATATCCTTTTAGTTCTGTCACTTTAACCTTAACCACTTCAAGATGCTTATGATAGGGGCAATGAGAGCTGAAAGCTATAAGTACCATAATTTTTGGAAGCTCTTTATGAGACTTGAATCCCTACTTCCTTTTACAAAAGGCCTTTCTTCCACCATTACATTGAGTCTCCACCTTCTATCTTTATGCACTTACTTTGAGAGCATAGTGGCCATTCTTAGTTCAATGTGCATTGTCCCAAGACTAGTTGATTGATGCATACTTTGATATTGCTTGTTTTAAACTATTGTATCTAGTCACTCTTATGAACATTGAAGGTGTCCTATGCATTTATATTTGCTACTCTATTGAGGGACAAGCTGAATACTATTATGCTATGTTTTGTTTATGTGAAACAAACAAACGTCTTGCAAAGCATTGTTATTCATGAATCTTTTGTTTGTGCCTTTTCATGTTGCATCATAGTTTCTTTGCTTATTGCTAGAACTTTGTCTTTCATGTTATGATTGAAGTACTATGATCCTAGCTTTGAATGTTTTGCAAATACTTTGATCAAGTCTTTGATGGTGTATGTCACCTCAAAAATTATTCTTTCTTTTTATCACTTACCTACTCGAGGACGAGTAGGAGTTAAGCTTGGGGATGTTGATACATTGCAAATGTATCTATAATTTTTGATGTTCCATGCTTGGTTTTATCCACTTTCTTGTGGTTTGTTCCAACTTTGGAGTAATTTTCATAGGATTTCTTGGACTAACCTATTAACAAGAGCCACAATGCCAGCTGCCTATTTTTCTGCTGTTTTTGGTTCCAGGAAAGTTAGAAAATAAATATTCTCGGAATTGGATGGGACAAAAGCCAAAGTGCCTATTTTTCCGGATGTCATCAAGTGCCAGAATACGAGACAGAGAGGGGCTAGGGGGCCACCACACCACCTGGCCGTGCGGCCAGGCCTGGCCCACGCCAGGGGGTGGTGTGGCCGCTCCCGGCACCCCCTCAGCCTCTCCTTACGCCTATATATTGCACTCGGGACAAAAACCCTAAGGGCCCGATCAAAAAATCCACGAATGAGTCTGTAGCCGCCGTCATCTCCATACCTAGATCGGGAGGGATCTGAAGCTCTTCCCGGCACCCTGCCGGAGAGGGGAATTCACCCTGGAGGCCTTCTTCATCACCATGCAAGCCTCCGGTGTGATGCGTGAGTAGTTCATCCATGGACTACGGATCCATGTAGTAGCTAGATGGCTAGTTCTCCTCCTTTGTGCTTTCATGTCTAGATCTTGTGTGCTCCGTTCATGATCAAGATCATCTATTTCTAATTCTGCATGCTGTGTTTGCGGGGATCCGATGGATATTGAGATGCTATTTCAGATTGATTATTGATTCTATCATGTCTTTGTTATTTGTGATCTTGCATGTTTTCCGTTCTTAGTAGCTATCTTGGCCAAGTAGATGATAGCAACTCCAAGAGTTAGTATTTATGCTCGATAGTGGGTTCATGCCTCTGGTAATCCGGGGAAGTGATAGAAATCTCTAAGGTACTAGATGTGCTGTTTCTACTAGGGAGAAAACAACAATCCTTTGTTCATAGAACAATCATATTGTTTACTTTACACGCAGTTCGTAAAGCAATAATCTGTTGCTTGCAACTTAATACTGGAGGGGGTTCGGATGATAACCTGAAGGTGGATTATTAGTCATAGATGCAGTTGGATGGTGGTCTATGTATAATGTTGTAATGCCCAATCAATTCTCAAAGGAGTCAAGATGATTAGTATATGCATGTATTGCTTTCCTGGTGTTTGTCAATTGCCCCGCTGTAATTTGTTCACCCAACATGTTATCTATCTAAGGAGAGCCACCTCTAGTGAACTATGGATCCCGGTCCTTTTCTTTACATACAATCTACAACTGTTTACTTCTTTGTGTTTACTTTCTGCAAACTATTACTTCTTTCCATTCGATACGTTTAATCCTTTGTTTTCCGCAAAACATGGTGAGATTGACAACCTCATCGCAAGTTGGGGACAAAGTTCTATGGTTGTGTTGTGCAAGTCTCCACGTTGCTACTAGCACCGGTAGTGCGCCCTACCAAAGCTCAGCTAGTAACACCTTTGGGTTGTTTCCTTGATCCTACTGGTTCGATTAAACCTTGGTTTGATAACTGAGGGAAACTTGCTGCTGTGCTCATCATACCTTCCTCTTGGGCTTCCCAACAAGCTCTACATCAACCACGCACCAGCACTTTTCTGGGCGCCGTGCGTTGAGCCATCAGGAGGAAGACTTTTGTCCGTCGACTCCTTGAGTCTCGCAAGTTCTTGCATGCCGAAGGATTGGGAAATTCTGTTCCCTGTCACAACTGTCGGACCTCTCGAAGCTCCCATTGACTGTGATGATGCCACGTGGTCCTGGCATTTTCATCTGCAGATATGCGTAGTGTGGCACTGCCATGAACCTAGCGAACGCGCCACGTCCGAGGATGCAGTGGTACTGTGAGGGCCAGTCAACGACTTCGAAGTCGATGCGCTCACGCCGAAGATAACGTCGAGGTTGATTTTGCCAAGGGGATACACGCCCTTGCCTGGGACGATGTCGTGGAATGTTGTGTCTGAGGCCTCTAAGCAAGTCAGAGGGATCCTCATTGCCCACAAGGTACTCGCGAATATGAGGTTGATGCCGCTTCCACCGTCCATGAAGACGCGGGTCATGTTGAAGCCTCCAATTTGTGCCTCGAGTATGAGGGGATAGTGGCCTAGACGAGGTACTTGGGGAGGATGGTCGCGCTTGTCGAAGGTGATGCAGAACTCGCTTCCACTGAGGTACTCAATGGTAGATGGTGGCAAGTTTGTTGCCAGATTGACCTGGCGAGTGATGGCCTTTTGCACCCGGTTGGAGGGGCGACCCTTTTGGATCATCATGGTGCCCATGGCCCGTGGGTACGGCTCGCCTCCGTGATGCTGGTCGGGTGTGGCCGCGCTTGGCGATGGTCCAGGTGGTGGTGGAGGAGCTCCATGTGCCATAGCGCCTGGGGCGGCTCCGTAGCCCCTATTGACTATGTCACGATTCATCCGAGCCAGGCCTTCATGGAGTTTGAGGAACTCGCGACAGTCTTTGAGGAGGTGGCTGGATTTCTTTTTGCTGTCATGCTTGTCGATGTAGAAGTGCACAGTGCATGGTCCGGACAGCTTGTCTTCAACAGACGTAGTGGGTGCTTCATCGCGAGTGCGGCGCTGCCATACTTGCGTGGTTTTCCCGGAGTCGCGGTATCCGCTATTGCGATTGTCATCGCGCATGTCGGCGTAGCCGGTGGCGACCATGTTGACATCGTCGTGGTCATCATAGATGCGCATTCGCCGTTTGCTTCCGTGGTCGCGTCTGCGCTCGAGTTCTACCTCCTCATCAGAGTGAACGCGATTCTTCACCAAATCTTCTCCGTCAGCCTACCGATTCGCGATTTCCATCAGGTGGTCGATGGTCTTGGGCTTCGAGTGGCCTAGCTCCTCCCTGAGATCTATGCGGTGAACGCCGCCATTGAATGCGTCGATTGCGCGGTCCTCCGAGATATTTTCTACGGAGTTCTTGATGATGGACCACCTCTGGATGTACGAGCGTAGTGATTCGCCCGATCTTTGCTGGCAGCACCTCAGCTCTTCGATTGACGCGGGCCTTTTGTAGGTGCCCTTGAAGTTGCGCACAAAGATGTAAACCAGCTCTTCCCAACTGTGAATGGATCCGCGTGGGAGGTTGTTGAGTCATGCTCGGGCGGCGCCCTGCAGCTGTAGCTGCAGGCACTGCATAGCGTACTTCGACTTCTGCTGTGAAGCCTGACGGATGAGATGTGGTCCTCCAACCAAAATTTTGGGTCCTGCAGACCGTCAAACTTCGGGTTCTCTGAGGGGAGCTTAAACCCCTTGGGCATTCCCTTTTGCCTGATGGATCTGCTGAAGCATCTAATGCCACAGAGCTCCACATCCTCGTCTTCTGAGTCAGTCGATCAGGCACGTCGCGCCCTTGACTTGTCGATCTTGCACTACGTGATATGGTCACGCGCATCATAGTCGTGGTCGTGTCGCCGTGAGTGGCGGCGTCGAGACAGATCATGACTTTCATCGCTGGATGAGGGCGAGGAATAGCGTTTTGCCAGAGCCTTGCCTTTCTTCGGCTCCGGTGTTGGCTCCTTGTCGAGGGCGGCCTCGATTAACCCTAAGCCTGCGATCGTAGATTGGTGCATGGCGGCTCGAGGGTCTCCAGCTGGTGGTTGGTTGTTGAGGAGGTACATGGTGGCCACCGTTACCGCAGCTTGCGGCGTTTTTGGTAGCATGTTGCCACACGAGTCCACCGTCATGGAGCTGAAGTCGAGGACTTTTGTGGCTTCTACACGTTCCTGCTCAATGAGGTGGGCTAGTCGAGATCGCCTCTTGTTAGCAAGGTACTCATTACACTTGGAGGAGGATCCTCCATGGGAGGAGAGCCCAGCTCGTCGGAGGCTCGACTCGTCTGCCGCCTTTTTGTGTGCCTCGAGTTGCGCGATTGTTTGCACTTGGCGCTTGAATTCCTCTTTCAGGAGCCAATGGTAGCCCATGAGCAGTTCTTGCGGGGAGGCAAAGGGTAGAGGGTTGCCCCGTAGGGCATCACGACAACGAGCCCACTTGAGTTCATTGAGCCTGATCACGACACGTTCGCCGGTCTGCTCGTTTATTATAGTTGGAGGTTCGACTGCCCCTCCGTTGTTGACAGGGGTGTCGTTTGGTGGTGGTCCGCCGTTTGGCGGTGGTCCGCCATTGGGTATGCCGCCATTTGTCGGGTCGGTCCTGTGGCCGCCGTTGCCCGTGTTGTCGCGATTGGCGGAGGAGTTGCCTGCATTGATAACGGTGCACATGAAGTGGTTGGGGAAGCTGCAGCTCCTGCAACATTCAGATCTGGAACCGTAGGTTCCATCTTCAGTTGCCACGTCGCCCAGATCGGATTCGCGACTACTGTCGCTATCCGTATTCTCGACTGTTGTCGAGGCATTGAGCTCGCTGAGGGTGCCGATCGGCGGGGGAAACCACGATGCCGGAGTGATCGATGGTATCGTCGGCTGGTTAGACATGCGGAGCGTGCCCATCTGACCAACTTGGAAGCGGAAGCTCCCGATCGCCAAGCTGATTCCATCGCCCACGGACTCGAAAGCTGGGCGAGTGGCTGGCGTGTGGATGGTGAAGTTAAACGCGCCGAAGAGCTGGCGGTTCTCCGCTGTTGCAGAGTTGTAGATCGTAGTTGATGGGGCCGAAGAAGCCGCAACATCAGCACTCCCAATTCCCACAGACGACGCCAATTGACGAGGGTTTAACTCATCAATTCCCATTGTTATGGACTTGGGTTTTGGAGAAGGAGGGAGCGCTGAAGACATCTATTGGCTAGCAAACAAGCACACAGGGGATTCAAAGATTTACCCAGGTTCAGGCCTCGTAGAGGTCCCTACTCCTGCTTGTCTGCTCGTGGAATTATTGAAGGAATCGAGGATTACAATGGTGCGCAGATGCAATCTGGCGAAGGTTGTGGAAACTAGGGTTGCGTGTGTCCTCCTCGCCGCCCCTCCTGGCCTTTATATAGATAAGCCAGGTCTCGGGGAGCAGGTCGAGTCAGTTACAGGTTAGGGTTTTTGCTTTGAACTTTCTATCTTTGGCTTCTTCTTGTTCTTCAAGCAATCAAGAGTCCGTAGGCTACTCGAGTTCTCTATTTGGGCCTGGCGACACCGTGGGCTTCCGCTGTATTCAGGCCGTACATACCAAGCTCGAGTACCTGTAGGGTATACCCATGTCACTACCCATGAAAGAGAGGGTGTTTTCGCCTGGAGCTTCACTGCCTCCGATGAATAAGCTTCTTCAACTATATATGGGCCTTCCCACTTCGATATGAGCTTCCCTGGAAAAAACTTAAGACAAGAATTATAGAGCAACAGTTTGTCTCCACTTTTAAAGGTCTTATTCTCTATTTTTCTATCATGCCATTGATGGCTCAAATTATATTTGAGCTTGTTGGGAACCCCAAGAGGAAGGTATGAGGAGCACAGCAGCAAGTTTTCCCTCAGTTATGAAACCAAGGTTATCGAACCAGTAGGAGCAAGGAAACAACTGCAAGATGTTGCTAGCAACTTGGAATCCTGCACAACACAACTACAGAACTTTACCCCAACTTACAGTGAGGTTGTCAATCTCACCGGTTTTGCTGAACACAAAGGATTAAACGTATAGTGTGGAAGATAGTAATTGCTTGCAGAAAGTAAACAGTAAATGGTAAATAGTAGATGGTTTATGAATGATAAAAGCATGGACCAGGGTCCATAGTTCACTAGAGGTGTTTCTCCTTAAGATAGATAACATGTTGGGTGAACAAATTACAGTGAGGCAATTGACAGATTTGAGAAAGCATAACAATGCATATACTAGACATCTTGACTCCTATGAGATTTGATTAGGCATTACAACATTATACATAGACCATAATCCAACTGCATCTATGACTAATAATCCACCTTCAGGTTATCATCCGGACCCCTTCTAGTATTAAGTTTAAAGCAATAGATAATTGCATTAAGCAAAGTGTGTAAATTAAACAATACGATCGCCCCATGGACAAAGGATTGTTGTTTTCTCCCTAGTAGCAATAACACATCTACAACCTTAGAGATTCCTGTCACTTCCCTAGATTACTAGAGGCATGAACCCACTGTCGAGCATAAATACTCCCTCTTGGAGTTGCTAGCATCTACTTGGCCAAGATAGCTACTAACGACGGAGAGCATGCAAGGTCACAAATAAGATAGACATGATAGAATCAATAATCAATCTAAAATAGCATATCAATATCCATCGGATCCCCGCAAACACAACATGTAAGATTACAAATAGATGATCTTGATCATGAACGGAGCTCACAAGATCTAAACATGATAGCACAAAGGAGGAGAACCAACCATCTAGCTACTACATGGACCCATAGTCCAAGGGTGAACTACCCACGCATCACACCGGAGACTTGCATGGTGATGAAGAAGGCCTCCAGGATGATCTCTCACCTCCGGAAGGGTGCCGGGAAGAGCTTCGGATGCCCCCAATCTAGGGATGGAGATGGCGGCGGCTACAGACTCTTTCGTGGATTTCTAATCAGGTTCTTAGGGTTTTCATCACGGGAGGCTTTTATAGGCGAAGGGGCGAGGTCGGTGGAGCACCAGGGGGCCCACACCCCCTGGTGGCATGCCCCAGGCGTCGCCACCACTAGGTGTGGCCGCCCTGGTGCGCCCCTTCGTATCTCCTTCGGACTCCGTGTTGCTTAGGGTAAAATATTGACTTTGGCTTTTGTCCTGTCCAATTCGAGAATATTTCTTTACTTGATTTTCTAAAACCAAAACAACAGAAAACAGGCAATTGGCACTATGGCATCTTGTTAATAGGTTAGTTCCAGAAAATGTATAAAAATACCTCAAAGTGTGAACAAAACATAAGTAGATACTAAACAAGCATGGAACATCAAAAATTATAGATACGTTTACGCCGTATCAACATCCCCAAGATTAACTCCTGCTCGTCCTCGAGTAGGTAAGTGATAAAAAAGAATAATTTTTGAGGTGACATGCATCATTATATTTATAAAGCATTGATAGCTAGGATCAAAGTACTCTAAACATAAGCATGAAAGATAGAGTTCTATTAATAAGACATAGCAACTATGTTGTAACATGAAAAGGTACAAACAAAAGATCATGAATAACAATGCATTGAAAGACGTTTTTTTGTTTCACATACAGAAAACATAATAAAAGTGGTATTCAACTTGTCCCTCATGGTATAGCAAAACATAAATGCATAGGACACCTTCAAAGTTCATAAGGGTGACTAGATACAAATAATTTAAGAGCAAGCAATATCAAAGTTATGAATCAATCAACAAGTTTTGGGACAATACACATTAAACTAAGAATGACCACTATGCTCTCTCAATAGGTGCACAAAGATAGAAGATGGAGACTCAACATAAAAAGTAAAAAAGAAAGACCCTTCACAAAGGGAAGCAGAGATTCAAGTTTCATAAAGATATTCCAAAAGTTATGGTACTTATTAGCTTTCAGCTCTCATTGCCCCTATCATAAGCATCTTGAAGTGATTAAGGTTAAAGTGACACAAATATCTGCATATGCTTGACAAGTTATAAGTTGAAAATCTCATGCCCCGTGCTTACGAGTACCGAACCTCATGCTACTCAACTTTAGTCACGAGTAAGTTCTTGTCATTGTAAGTACATGTGTATCATAGAGAACCGCCAACGGGGTACCCCTTGCCCCATGATACAGGAACTATCCCATATCAAAATGACAAGGCAACAGACAATGAGCATCTCAGCGATCTTTTTATTTTCTATTTGCATAGGTTTTTATTGAGGATGCTTCATAGAATGCTCACTATGGTTATGCTGCAAGTTTCCACCATGATTAGGCATGGCTTAGGCTAGCTGCCCAGGCGTTTCTCTAACACACATACAAACTCCATGATCTTAAAAGCTCCACTTTTATTTCACACCGTCGGGATCCATAAGCAAAAGATCATGATATCAACTGAATAATAAGTGCAATGTTGAAAGCGTTCCCCATGACAACATGGTTCTGCTAATTCACAACTTATAAAGCGCAAGCATATACGCAACATAGATGGACACAATTGTTCAAGTTTATTAAGTGCAAGAAAGTAAAGTGTGCCATCAAGTTTGTGAGAGCTTTAATCACTAATTCTCACATGACAAGTTTAATTTGGAAGGTAGATAAAAGCATGAATATACTTGGAATGGTGTAACACACCATGCATATGAATTTATAGTGTACTCTTTGGAATAACTTGGTTTTATTGGGAGTTGGATGCATGAGTAGAACTCATACTTGGTACAAGTGGAGGCTAGCAAAAGACTGGGAGCGACCAACTAAGAGAGCAATAATGGCCATAATCATGCAAAGCGATAAAACATTATTGATTAAAGCATAAAGTGATATTACAAGTCATAAACTAAATGACCATAGAGGCTAAGGTGACTTGTTCATAGTCTTAACATGGTGTAAGTATGTCCCAAGTCAAGCCAAATAAAGCATCAAAGGAGAATACCACAATATTATGCTTTTGAATGCTAAAACAACACATGATTCTTTCAAGGCTCATTAAGAAATCTCAATTGTTTGGAACAAGTCATTCTACAGCAATAATCACTAAGCATAAAGCCAAATCAATATCAAACATGACATGATAAAGTCTAGGCCACAGTCTAAACAAGCTTCTTTTGTACCAGTTATAAGCATGAAACTTCCTACTCTTTTCAAATCACCAATCAACTTATTTGAAACCACATATGAATGCGGGGTTCTAGGCAATTTATTCAAGCAAACCAAACAAAAGAAAACAAAAACAAAAACAAAAACAAAGACGCTCCAAGAATAATACAATTGTGCATGAAACAATATTTCTTGGGGTGACACGGGTGGCATCCCAAAGCTTGAGCTTTTGTCCATATTTCATCTCATCACATTGTTCTTCCCTACACTTTAAAATTTCCTTCATACAAAACTTCACGCAATCTTCATGAGCAACATTAGTGTATTCAAGATAATAAGTCTTTAGATTCAGTTTCAACATAAGTAAAACTTCCATTAAAACACAAGATACTGTATCAATTCCTTCTAAAAGCTCAAGCAATCAAAGATAACTCAAAGAGAAAGAGATTAAGAGGCAAATGCAAATAATGGCAGAAATCTATCAAAACAGACCAGCAGGTAAAACCCGATTTTTTCGAAGACCTTATGTTGCTCAAATATAAAAGTGATAAACTAACGAAAGTTATATAAAAACCTGGGGCATAATAACAAAAAATTATAGCTCAATACTATGTACAGGGATTTTCACGATTTTTTACAGTGAAGCACAAAAAATCTGTTTCAGGACAGCAACTTTCCCAAGTCTTACTTCTCTCTCATTAGAGGTTATTGTTGGCACAAAAACCACACAAAAAGGATAAGGAGAGGTTATTACTAAAGCAATAACTTCCAAGACTCAACAAAAGAAAAACTTACTGAATAAAAAATTTGGTTATCTCCCAATAGTGCTTTTCTTTAATGCCTTTGAGCTAGGCATAGGAAGTAAGATTCAAGTGTTATCAAATGAATAAGCATTAATATAAAAATTTGTTTTAACAGGAGAGGCAAAAAGTATGTTTTCTATCTTCTTAGGGTAGTGTTCTATACCTTTCTTGAATGGGAATTGATATTTAATGGTACCTTCCTTCATATCAATAATGGCACCAACAGTTCTAAGAAAATGTCTTCCCAAAATAATAGGACAAGAAGCATTGCATTCAACATCCAAAACATAGAAATCAACGGGGACATAGGTATTGTTAACCATAATAAGAACATCATTAATACTCCCTATGAGTTTCTTTTTAGCATTATCATCAAGTTGGACATCTAAATAACAATCTTCCAATGGTGGAAAATCAACCATTTCATAAATCTTTCTAGGCATAATAGAGACACTAGTACCAAGATCACATAAATCTTTGAGATAAAGATCATTCACTTTCATATTAATGATGGGTTCCCAACCATCTAATAATTTCCTAGGAATAGAAGCTTTATGCTTCAATATTTCTTCTTTAAATTTTTAGGAGAGCATATGTATTGTGTTTTGTAAAGGTCATATTCATAGCACTAGCATTAGGACTTTTAGCAAGCTTTTGTAGGAACATAATTCCTTCAGAAATATTGCAACCATCAAGATCAAAATCAACATTACCATCCAAGGTAGTAGAACTATTGTCTCCCATATTAATGGGGACTTCATGTGGTTTGCTAGCATTAACATTAGTGGTGGTGATAGTACAAATACTACTATTTCTAGCAATTTCATCTTATTTTGCCCACTTAGCATGCAATTCAGCTAACAGTCAAACATTTTCATCAATTCTAACTTGTATGGCATTAGTAGCAGCAAAAGGGTTTTCCATAGTTTCAAGTTTAGTAGCCATTTTATTAATCAAAGAGGATTGTGCTTCAGACAAATATCATATATTTTTTCAGCATTCAAAAGTTTTTCCTCAATAGTTTTATTGAAAGCAGTTTGTTTACTAATAAAATCCTTAAGCATGACTTCAAGTTCAGAGGGTGAACTCCAATTGTTGTTGTAGGAATTTCCATAAGAATTACCATTATTGGGTGGATATGGCCTATAATTGTTACTGCCAAAATTGTTCCTATAGGCATTGTTGCTAAAATTATTATTTCTAATGAAGTTCACATCAACTTGCTCTTCTTGGGCAACCAAATAGGCTAAGGGAACATGATTTGTATCAATATGAGATTTTCCATTAACAAGCATAGACATAATAACATCAATTTAGCACTCAAGAAGGAGGTTTCTTCAACAGAATTTACCTTCTTGCCTTGTGGAGCTCTCTCAGTGTGCCATTCAGAATAGCTAACCATCATATTATCAAGGAGCTTTGTGGCAGCACCCAAAGTAGTGGTCATAAAGGTGCCTCCAGTAGCAGAATCCAATAGATTTCTTGAAGAATAATTCAGTCCTACATAAAAGGTTTGGATAATCATCCAAGCAGTCAGTCCATGAGTGGGGAATTTCTTTACCAAATATTTCATTCTTTCCAAAGCTTGAGCAACATGTTGATTATCAAATTGTTTAAATTTCATTATTTTATTTCTCGTAGATATAATCTTAGCAGGAGGATAGTATTTTCCAATGAAAGCATCTTTGCATTTAATCCAAGAATCAATACTATTTCTAGGTAGGGATAGCAACCATTCTTTAGGTTTTCCTCTCAAAGAGAAAGGAAACAATTTAAGCTTAATAATATCTCCATCTATATCCCTATGTTTTTGCATCTCACAAAGTTCAACAAAGTTATTAAGGTGAGTAGCAGCATCATCAGTACCAGCACCAGAGAATTGTTATTTCATAACAAGATTAATCAAAGCAAGTTTAATTTCAAAGAAAGTAGCTTCAGGAACATGTGGAGCAATGGGTGTATACATGAAATCATTGTTGTTTGTGCTAGTGAAGTCACACAACTTAGTATTTTCAAGAGTAGTCATTTTTTGTGTTTTTCATAAAAGGAAGCAAACTAGTACACTTTTTTTGTGTGTTTTTGATAAAAAGAAACAAGCAAACTAAGCAGAAATAAACTAAGCAAAACAAAAATAAAGTAAAGAGATTGGTTGTTAGGGACTCCCCTTGTAAATCTATCCTTAACTCCCCGGCAACGGTGCCAGGAAAAAGGCTTGATGGCTCAAAATATATTCGAGATCATTGGGAACCCCAAGAGGAAGGTATGATGAGCACAACAGCATGTTTTCCCTCAGTTATGAAACCAAGGTTATCGAACCAGTTGGAGCAAGGAAACAACTGCAAGGTTTTGCGAGCAACTTGGAATCCTGCACAACACAACCATAGAACTTTGCCCCTACTTACAGTGAGGTTGTCAATCTCATTGGTTTTGCTGAATACAAAGGATTAAACGTGTGGTAAAGCACTTGGAATCTCATCGGTTGTCCCGAGGTGGGTTGTTGTTGGGGTCCTCCCGTGCTAGTCTCGCCTTCTCAATCTCTTTGAGAGAGTGGCAATTGGCGGTGGTGTGGGTGGCGGGTTTTCCCTCCCTGCTATGGTAGATCCAGGGCTGATTGAGTACGGCGGCGGGGTCGAATTTCAGCCTCGTCGCGTTGTTGGCACGGTAGTTCCTGCTGTCGCGGTAGTTTCCTCCATCGCGGCGGTAGTTCTTGGAGTCGCACTGGCCGTAGCCGGCGTTGGCGACGAAGTCGACTCGCCCGTCCGTGCGGCGCTTGCCGGTGATGCGGGTGTTGCTGTAGCGCATGTCGCGTAGGTGCCCGCTGTCGTGGATGCTAGTGCGGCGTCTTCCTCCCGACTCGTCGTCGGAGTCTTGGTTGGGGTCCTCCTCCGCATAGTGCTTGGCGATCTCGAGGAGGTCAGGGATGTTGTTGAGCATCCGGTAGACCCTCTTGATCTTGGCGACCAGGGGTTCGTATCGGCACGCGTTCTTGAAACAGTGTATCGCCGTGTCTGGGTGGATGCCGGAGGCGTTTATCCACAGTTCTTGCCATCTTTGGATCCAGCGGCGAGTCGACTCATGTTGTCCCTGGATGCATTGCTCCAGGTCCTCTATGGTGGTGGCGCGGGTGTAGGAGCCCTCGAAGTGCCTGACGAAGGCATCCCGCATTTCTTCCTAGGAATCGATGTTGTCAGTGGGGAGCGTATTGATCCACTGTCGGGTCGCACCCTCCATCATCAGGGGGAGCTGGAGAGCCGCGAGCAGGTCGGTGTGGTCTGCGATTCCCATTGCCATGAGGTATGTGTCTAGCCAGACAGCGGGCTCGTACGTCGGGTCGTACTTCTCGATCTCCTTGGGGGCCTTGAAGTTGGCGGGGTATTTTTCCCCACGAATCATGGGTCCGAAGCATTGCGGCCCGACTCGACTAAGTGAGCATCTTGGTTTCGGGTCGCCGCTGTTGGTGAGGGTGTGCCTCAGGTCGTTGGGTTGGCGCGACCGCCACGCCTGGTTGTTGATGATGTTCGTTCAAGCATCGACGGGCGGCCCATTGGCGGCGACCATGTTTTTCGCCGGTCGCGGCTTGTTGGTTGACAGCGTGGGATTGGCGGCCCATGGTTGGTTCACCAGGGGCTGGCGTGGTGGGCAAACTAATGCGTTGGCCACGGTGGGGTGGCCACTTGATGCCGCCCTGCTTGCTGATGAGCGGGAGTACATCCGCCCCCGTGGGTCGACTCCCGTGGCTTGTTGCTCGACGGCCCTGACGAGTAGGGCCTTGGCATACTGGATCTGTAGCGCGTTGTCGCCTTGGACGTCGAGGTTGGCGATCGCGGCGTCGGCCGCAACGACGTTGTCCACTGGGGTGGAGTATAATGGTAGCCCGTTGGCGTCATGGGCTTGAGGCGAGATGATGATCCGCGGTTGGTCCGGTGGGGGCGTGCGGCCCATGGGTGGTGGAGGGTCCCCGGTTTCCGGTGCGCCAGGTGGTGGTCTCGCGGGGTTGCTTCCGCCTGGTGGCGCGTTCTCGCAGTATTCGCACTCGGCGGTGCGCGTGGGGTCGCTTTCATCGTTGGAGTTCAGGACGCGGCCTTGGACGTTGGAGTTCAGGCGGGTCCTGATGCGGCGCTGGTGATAGAGCGACAGCTCCCACACCGTCTCTTGTTCGAGGCAGTATTTTTCTCGTTCGGTGAGTTCGTTGCGTTGCGCCTCCGCGAGCCGCATGCAGGCTTGCTACACCTCCGTGCCCGTCGCAGTCGGCAGGATCGGCGTGGCGAACGGATCTGGCAGGGCGGCCGTGCTGCCTGCCATGTAGATCGTGTTGAAGCGATTGGATCTGGCGTGAAAATCCTCGGGGGACTCCGAGCCGGAATCGGAGTCGAAGATCCCCAGGATGGAGGGGTCCTTGAAGTCCTCGGGGTTGGAGACTCGCGTGATGGAGTCCTCCCGTGATGCGGCGGTGATGGATCTGTTGACTGATGCAGGGGTCGCGGAGTCGGCGTCGTCATTTAGGGCATCATGGTTGGTGACGGCGTTAGTTTCGACCGCGTCGCTGGCGGCCAAGTCGTACTCGGTGACGAGGCTCCTGACGGAGTGGACCTGCTCCTCCGAAAGCAGATCGCGGTGTGGCGGCGATCCGCTGATGATCACCGTTGCAGCTGGGTCGATCGCGCCGGTGAAGCCGACAAAGAGGTTGATGGAGCCGACCGGCATCACCGTGCCATGAGTGATCCGACGTGACGTTGGGGTGTAGCTGCTAGGCAGGATCTGTAAGATCCCGTCGATGGCGATCATGCGACCGGTGGCGAGCGGCCGATCGATCGACGAGTAGGGTCTCGCCGCAGAACTCAGGCCAGTCCCGCTATGCCCCACGGTGGGAGCCACTATCGTGGAAATGGCCACGGCAGTCGCTGCCACTGGCAGCGATTGTGTGTTTCGTGAGGAAGAGTTGGCGGCCATCTGCGGTGCGAGATGGGGGCGGATGCACATGGGTTTACCCAGGTTCGGCCCCCCGAAGCGTAAAGACCTACTCCTGCTAGATTAGATTATCGGAGAGCGAGTTACAGGGGTGGCGAGCTCGGCGGCTAGGCAGCGAGTCGCTTGAGGGTGTGTATGATGGAACGTAAGTCTCTAGGATACCCTAGGGAGGTTTATATATGAGGCACCTCGCTAGGGTTTACAAGTTAAAACCGAACAAGATAAGGATCCAAAGGTTTTGATCTAATCCGACTGGGCTTCTGTTACGCTCCTGGGCCTCCAGTCGCCAGTCGCTGGGCCTTTCCTTCCTTCGTAGTCCAGTCGCCGTCTTTCGGACGCACTCGCAGGCCCTTCGGCCCAATCAGAACGTCCTACGGTGCATACCCCCTTCGTCATATCCCCATCAGTGTGGAAGATAGTAATTGCTTGCAGAAAGTAAACAATAAACGGTAATAGTAGATGGTATATGAATGATAAAAGCATGGACCGGGGTCGATAGTTCACTAAAGGTGTTTCTCCTTAAGATAGATAACATGTTGGGTGAACAAATTACAGCGAGGCAATTGACAGATTTGAGAAAGCATAACAATGCATGTACTAGACATCTTGACTCCTATGGGAGTTGATTAGGCATTACAACATTATACATAGACCGTAATCCAACTACATCTATGACTAATAATCCACCTTCAGGTTATCATCTGAACCCCTTCCAGTATTAAGTTGCAAGCAACAGATAATTGCATTAAGCAAAGTGTGTAAAGTAAACAATACGATCGCCCCATGGACAAATGATTGTTGTTTTCTCCCTAGTAGAAATAACACATCTACAAGCTTAGAGATTCCTGTCACTTCTCCAGATTACTAGAGGCATGAACCCACTATCGAGCATAAATACTCCCTCTTGGAGTTGCTAGCATCTACTTGGCCAAGATAGCTAGTAACGACAGAGAGCATGCAAGATCACAAATAACATAGACATGATAGAATCAATAATCAATCTGAAATAGCATCTCAATATCCATCGGATCCCTGCAAACACAACATGTAAGATTACAAATAGATGATCTTGATCATGAACGGAGCTCACAAGATCTAAACATGATAGCACAAAGGAGGAGAACCAACCATCTAGCTACTACATGGACCCATAGTCCAAGGGTGAACTACTCACGCATCACACCGAAGGCTTGCATGGTGATGAAGAATGCCTCTAGGATGATCTCTCCCCTCTGGCAGGGTGCTGTGAAGAGATTCGGATCCCCCTAATCTAGGGATGGAGATGGCAGCGGCTACAGAATCTTTCATGGATTTCTGATCCAGTTCTTAGGGTTTTCGTCCCGGGTGGCTTTTATAGGCGAAGGGGCAAGGTCGGTGGAGCACCAGGGGACCCACACCCCTGGTGGTGCGCCCCCCAGGGAGCGCCGCCACCAGGTGTGGCTGCCCTGGTGCGCCACTTCGTCTCTCCTTCGGACTTCGTGTCGCTTTGGGTAAAATATTGACTTTGTCTTTTGTATCGTCCAATTCTGAGAATATTTCTTTACTGGCTTTTCTGAAACCAAAAACAGCAGAAAACATGTAACTAGCACTATGGCATCTTATTAATAGGTTAGTTCTAGAAAATGTATAAAAATACCTCAAAGTGTGAACAAAACATAAGAAAGTAGATACTAAATAAGCATGGAACATCAAAAATTATAGATACGTTTATGATGTATCAGCCATCTTTTCACTTTTTCTTTAAACAATCTAGCATTCTCATAGGCCTCACTCCTAAACTCATCTAACGCATGAATATCTAATAAACGTTTTTCTCCTGCTGCTTTAAGATCATAGTTTAGGTTCTTGATTGCCCAAAAAGCTTTGTGTTCCAATTGTAAAGGTAAATGGCATGCCTTACCGTATACCATCTTATAAGGTGTACGGTATGCCCATAGGGTGTCAATTAACTTGTATGACCAATCTTTTCTTGATTTGTCCACCTTCTTCTCGAGTATGGTCTTTAATTCTCTATTAGAGAGTTCCACTTGACCACTCATTTGAGGATGATATGGTGAAACAACGCGGTGAGTTACTCCATATTTGCTGAGGATTTTCCTGAAAATTCCTTTCATAAAATGAGAACAACTATTGGTGATTAAGAATCTAGGAACTCCAAACCTAGGGAATATAACATCCTTGATCATCTTCACTAAGGCGGCTGCATCTGCATGGCTTGTTGGAATAGATTCAACCCATTTAGTAAGATAATCAATAGCAACAAGAATATGAGTATAACCATTTGATTCTATAAAAGGTCCCATGTAATCCATTCCCCATACATCAAAGGGTCCGATTATAAGACTATAATTCATTGCCATTTCCTGTCTCCTACCTATATTACCACTTCTTTGGCAAGCATCGAAGTGTTCTACATACCTGTGTGCGTCCTTGAGCAAGGTGGGCCAATAGAATCTGGATTGCAGTACCTTTGCTACAGTTCGCTTGCCTGCATGATGTCCTCCATACGGGCTGTCATGACAAGCTTGGAATATTGCATTTATTTCATGGTTAGGAACACACTTTCGAATCATTCTGTCAGGTCCATGACGATATAGACACAGATCATCCAAAAGTAATATTTAAGATCATTGAAGAATTTCATCCTTTGATTTCTTATCATACCAGGAGGTATAAATTTTACCGCAAGATAGTTAGCATAACTGCATACCAAGGATCAGCAATTTCAGCATTTGCTAAATATTCTCCTAGAAATGACTCATTTATAGGTACGGGGTTAGTAATTATTCCCTCCATCCTAGAGAGATGATCTGCTACCGGATAATCCTTACCCCTCCTATCTACTATTTGCAAATCATATTCTTGTAGTAATAAAACCCACCTAATCAACCTGGGCTTCGCATCCTTTTTCACAAGGAGGTGACACAAAGCTCGGTGATCCGTATGAACTATTACTTTAGAATTAATGATGTAAGATCTAAATTATAGCTAGGAACTCTTTTTCTGTAGTAGCGTAATTTTTCTGAATCTTATTGATACGTCCAAAACGTATCTACTTTCCCAAACACTTTTGCTATTGTTTATCCTCTAAACTTGTGTGATTGGGATGCAACTAACACGGACACGCTGTTTTCAGCAGAATTGCCTTGGTGTTTAGTTTTTGTGAAGAAAATCAACTATCAGGAAAAATCCCAGAAAATATGCCAAAAATCCTATTTCACCAGAAGACTCCCGGAGCCAGAATACGAGACGGAGGGGGGCTGGGCCCAGGCCACACCACCTGGCCGCGCGGGCTAGGCTTGGCCGCGCCAGGGGTGGTCTGGACGCCCCAAACACACCCTCGGTCTCCCTCTTCGCCTATAAGATGCCTTCTAACCTAAAAACTCAGGGGGGTTCGACGTTTTTCCAGAAGGAGTTCCGCTCCGCCGCCACCACCAGATTCCACAAAATAGCACCAGAAACTCCGTTCTGGCACCCTGCCGGGACGGGGAATTGGAGGAGATCATCGCCATCATCATCACCATCGCTTCTCCATCGACCATCCATGTTTCCCCATCTATGAGTGAGTAATCCCCCGCTGTAGGCTATGGGGATGGTAGGGATTGGATGAGATTGTTCATGTAATGGCATCAGATTGTTAGGGCATGGTGCCTAGTATCTATTATTAGTGCTTTTTGACTTTTTTGCGACTTGTTATGCTTAATGCTTGTCACTAGACCCGAAAACCATGATTTCAGATCTGAACATGTTATTGATTCATTATGATAGTATTGTTTTTGGTCTTACCTGCAAGTTGTATACACACGTTGTTGTCCAGAACCAATGGCCCCGAAGTGACAGAAATCGGGATAACCTGAGGGAATGGCTTTGATGTGAGCATCACATGTGTTCATGGAGTGTTAATGCTTTGCTCCGGTGCTCTATTAAAAGGAGCACCTTAATTGCCAGTAGTTCCCTTGAGGCCCCGCTGCAAACGGGCTGGCAGGACAAAAGATGTTGCGCAAGTTCTAGTTGCGAGCACGTATGACTATATATGGAACGCATGCCTAGGATTATCTAGTACTTGGATGCTTTATCTTATTTATCTGCAATTTCCCTATGTTATGATTGCCATGTGAATTGTCTTGTCCATGCAACGCCCGTCCATCCATCCCTATGCCTACCGCACTCGAATCCTACTGTTTACTGCTATTGTTACTATTGTCTTTACTTTACTACTACTGTTACTTTACTATTCCTACTACAAAACGGTTGCTACTGATAAACTGCTTTGAGCAAGATTGTTTCCAGGTGCAGCTGAATTGACAACTCAGTTGTTAAGGCTTATAAATATTCTTTGGCTCCCCTTGTGTTAAATCAATAAATTGGGTTTCACTTCCCTCGAAAATACTGCGATACACCCCCTATACTTGTGGGTAATCAAGACTATTTTCTAGCGGCGGTTGCCGAGGAGCATAGCTTTATTTATCAAGTTCACTTGGATTCATTATTGTTCGCTGCCATCCATCCATCATGGGTAAGTCTCGTGATGGCAAAGTTCCTATTTTACCATCCACTACAAGAAGAGGTACGGTTCTAAACACCTCTGTTGCTCTTGATTCACCATCTGTTATGAGTAAGCTCGTTACACCACCACATACACATGCTACACATACTGCTGAATCTAAAACTTTTGATACTTATGATGCTGCTTCTACTATGCTTGATAAGAGTGGTTCATTAGGTCCTTTCCTAGATGCTACGATTGATAGAACTATAGCTGGAAATACTGAAACTCCTAATGAAGACACTACTACACCTATTAGTTCAACTGAGTCTAGTGATAGTTATGATATTGAAGATGGTTATGTTGAGATGACCGATGAATTTATTAAAGAATGTAAAAACACCCATGATAGGAGCGCTGCTAAGAGTCTCCTTGAGAGGCGTAATATTAGACCCAAATTGTCTCCTATTGCTAAGTTTGCTTCTTCTCCCATAAACATTAAAGATAAAGATTATGATTTCTCTCTTGATCTATCTTACATATCTATTGTTGAGAAAGAACCTTTTTGTGGGACTAAGAATAAAAGTGCGGTAGCACATATGACTGAGCTTTCTACCATGAGTGGCTTGTTTTCTGATGATATTAAGATGCATACTTACTTTGTTGCTAAGATTTTCCCCTTTTCACTGAAAGGGGAAGCTAAAGCTTGGTTTAGTAATTTACCTCCTAGATCTATTGATAGCCCTGATTGCTTGATTAGTACTTTCCTACAGAAATATTTTCCTCCTAGTGCTAGACATGCTATTTTGCAGGAACTTTTTGATTTTAAACAGGGAGAAAAAGAGATATTTCCTGAATCTTGGGCAAGGTTTTGTACTTTGATTCATGCACAGGCTGGAAGTCCATTACCTAAGGATGAGCTTCTTGATATATTTTATAATGGACTAACTGAAGAATCTAGGACATACCTAGATAGTTGTGCTGATTGTGTTTTCAGGAATAGGACTCCCAAGGAAGCTGAGGAATTAATGGCTAAAATAAGCAAGAACTATGAAGATTGGACTCCTCCTAAACCAACTATACCTAAAGTAATTATACCTGAACCAGCTATACCGGCGCCTATACCATTATCTAAGAATAGGGGAGTTATTGAATTGAATGATGAAGTGATGAAGGAACCTAAGAAATGTCTTAAGGTGAAGGGGATTAAAGCTGCAGATGTCAAGAATTTACCTCCTATAGAAGAATTATGTAAGCCAATTCCCCACTCATCCACTATTGAGGTACACTCTCTCCAATACTTTGATGAAGGTGATATCCCTTACTCTAAACCTCCTGATCAATGCTTAGAAGAATTCAATATTTTTATGTTAAGCAAGATAATTTTAATAGAAGGGTGCAAAATCATCTAATGGAAAACACTAGAGCTATTGTTGATTTAAAAGATATTGTGGAAAGAACCTCTAATGATGTTAAAATGATTGTCAAAAAATTTCAAATGGTTCAAACTCAAATAGATCAACTTATTAAAGTGCAAAAAGACTTGCTAGTTAATGCTGCTAAAGAAAAACATTCTTATGAAATTAGAACTAGAAGTGGTGCTGCTACCCAGGATCCTCTATATTCTGAGGGGCATCCCAAAACAATTGAGCAGGATTCTCAACAAGCTGAAAATAGTGGTTCTACTTGTAAGAAAATAAAAAAGAAACATAAAACTATTGTAGAACCCTCTGAACCTTCTAAAGATCCTAATAGTATATCTATCTCTAGTGCTGAAACTGAAAGTGGTAATGAAGAAAATGATGTTCCCGATAAAGAAAAAGTTGAAGAAGAACCTGAAGGGCACACTAAGAATACTAAATACACTAAAGAAGATTATATTGCTAAGAAACATGGTAGTGAAAGAGAGCCTTGGGTCCAAAAACCTATGCCTTTCCCTGATAAGAAACACAAGTCAAAGGAAGATGAACACTATAATAAGTTTTGTGAGTGGATGAAACCTTTATTCCTGCAAATTCTTTTGGGTGATGCTATTAAATTGCCTCCTTACTCAAAGTATATGAAATATATTTTCTCGAATAAAAGGAAGATCCCTAATGAAGAAATCTCTACTTTGCTTGCTAATTATTCCTTTAATGGTAAGGTTCCAAAGAAACTCAGAGACCTAGGGATTCCAACTATCCCTTGCTCTATTAAGAATAGTTATGTTAGAACTTCTTTGTGTGATTTGGGAGCTAGAGTTAGTGTTATGCCTTTCTCTCTCTATAAGAGACTTCAACTAGAAAAATTAATACCAACTGATATATCTTTGAAAATGGCTGATAAATCTACCACTATTCCTGTTGGTATATGTGAGGATGTACCTGTTCAAGTGGCTCATAATTGCTTGAAATTAACTGATTTTGTTGTGCTTGAAATGCCTGAATATGATAATATGTCTATTATTCTTGGGAGACCTTTTCTTAATACTGCTCGAGCTGTTATTAATTGTAATCAAGGAAAGGTGACTTTCAATGTTAATGACAAGGAACATACTATCTATTTCCCCAAGAAGATTGATAGGACTTATGGTGTGAATTCAATTGAACATGTTGAGGGCATTCAAGTTTGAGAAATATATTGTCCCATACCAAGAGAAAAAATTGAAACGATTATGATTGGGACCATTGCTATCAAAGTTGAGGTAACATAATCATTAGTGGAATACAAAGTTTTGTTTCATATAAATTTGTTTTGGTAACAAGACCTGATCAACCTTTTTAACAAAAGGATTTCATTGAACAAAGCAATGTTTTCACCATGATTATCTCCACTTACTTCTATTCTATCCATTTAGTTTTTGGTTTTTGTTTAGTTTTCTTTTTTTGTTGTTAGTTGCTTGCATATTAGACTGTCTTAGAACTTCTGTAGTTCTAGCCTTGTTTTGTCATTGCATCATTCTCAAAAAAAATCTTTCTGTCAGAAATTCATTCATTTATACGTGAAAATGCCCAAAAATAAAGTGTCTCGAAAAATTCCAATAAATTCATATTAAATTTTTACGTGAAAAAAGGGGCAGTGGAGTGCCTGGAAGGTACCAGGGGGGCCCACTAGGCAGGCACACCACCTGGTGGCACGGCCAGCCCTGGGGCGCACCTACCTATTGTGTAGGCCACCCCTAGCCCTCCACTCACTCTCTCACTTGCCACTTTCTTCTCTCTCCCGAGTAGACACCAATTCATTGCTCGAAATCATGTTCTTGCTGTGCTTGCCCTTGATTTTTTGATCTCCTTGCTCATCCCATCTTTGCTGCTAAAATTTGGAGCATTTGTTCTCCAGTATGTGACTCCTCCGCTTGTCCAAGTAGATTTGTGTTTAGTGGTTTATATCTTGAGTATTTTGCTGCTGTAGGTGAGAGGTTTTGAGAACTTGTAAGCTTGTTTGATGCTTAGAGATATAGTTTTGATGCATGTTTAGGCCTCTTAAAATTCCCTATGAGTAGTGCCCATCATTGTATTCACTTTGCAATCACTTGTTTAATAGATGTTTAAATTTTAGAATATCAAACATGAACAACTGTACCTTTGGAGAAATATTTGAGAGGGATGCACCTAGGAGGTCAAGGCCCTCAAAATCAGCCTCTCAGTTCAGGCCATCATACAATGAGGATCTCATTGCACCTCGTATTGGTAATGAAGGAGATGATGGGGATGCTCACCCATCTACTTTTCCTTGTTTTACTTTCTTACAAGCTGCAGGGATTCTTGATGATTTCTTACTACTGATTCAGAGGGTTGGTTTGACCTCATACATGCAAGATGAGAGTGAGCAATACGCTATGCTCACCAAGACTTTTGTTGAGAGCTTCGTGTTTACTAACACGCCATATCAGTCAACTTTCTCTTTTAGAATTTATAATCTGCCCTTTAACATGTCATTGGAAAGATTTTGCGGTATTGTAGGTGTAAGCATGACAGGGACCGTGAAGAAGATTTAAGGGCGACCCACTGATTTGCTGGAGCTTTACCGAGGGTGACCAATGATGATGAGCGCGTGGCTCAGCGCAGAAAGATAAGAAACATCCTACTCCCTGCTCTTAGATACTTTGCATATTATCTTGCTACTAGCGTTCTGGGTAGAGAGAATACGAGTAATATCTCCAACTATCATTTAGGCTTCCTTGCTGCTGCGCTCAACAATGATACTCGGTACAACCTTGGCTCGCTTATTGCTCGCCGCCTAGCTGCTAGGGGGCCTATATATGGGGGCATCATTGCTTCACGTATGGTCAATGCATTAGAGCTTTCAGTGGACCCCAATGATACTAAATTGGCACCACAAAGGCTTGACCTTGCTGCTATGAAAACACATCACTTTGTCACTTCTGATTCTGATTTGGACAGTCTAGTATACAGGATGTTGTTTACTGACGGGGATGAGAGGGAGATCCCTTTTCCGCAATCTACTTTGTTTAGTGTTCACAGGATACCATGGTCGCGCTCTAAGGAGGAGGTGGACGAGTAGCTCCGCTTGCTGGGGTTCCACGGGCAACACCAGGAGGATGTGCCCTCCTACGATTACTCTGCGCATTACGGAGGGACGTACTCGAGCTTGCACCAGGACGAGGGTACCTCCTCGTCGTACCACAGAGACACTTCATCTTGGCCAGCTTGGGATTGATACCCACTTAGGCCAAAAGCCTAAGCTTGGGGGGAGGTACGCAGACATCACACTCATCTCCATATCATTTTGCGTCGGTACTTTGTATAATCATGTTTCGTTCTCTTTTTAGTTTTCGTTCTTTCTTTGTTTTTGCTTTCTAAAACACAAAAAGACCAAAAATATTTATGTTGTTTCTCTTTGCTTTGCTTCTTTCTTTTTACCTTGGTTTCCTTTTTCCTTTTTTCTTTGTTTGAACTATTCGAAAAAACCCAAAAAGATTTTGCTTTGCTTGTTCTTCCCTTTTTGGTTCTTGTTTTAAAAATCGAAAACACCAAAAATATTTGCTGTTCTTTTTTAGTTTTGTGAGTTTTTTGCAGGGTTCAGTCGTCCTTAGTGGGATTTGGTTTCATATTATTATTATTCAAGTCACACAAGTGAAGGGCAATAATGAGGATTAATGACAACTTGAGGTGTGGTAAGAGGCTGGTAACGAACTCTATTTGTTTTCATTTTTTTACATATACTCATCATTGTGGGCATTCTTAGTATGTTCGTGTAGGGTGTATGCTATTCATGGATGCTTAGTAGTTCTTGCTTTCTCATGATTAGTTCCAGCTTTCTAATAGTTTGTAGAATGTCATATGAATGTTTGCTTGCATTACTCTATTCATAACTTGGTATGACACCATGGTATCCTCCTCTGAATGTTTCACTTGAATTGACTTGGCACATGATCATGCATGCATATGGCTGAAATAATCAGTTAAGCCTCAATGAATTATTTTTCCTTGAGGGTCTTGAATCACTTTCATGCCATGATTAGTCCTGTTTTGTTGCAAGCATGATTATGACAGCTATTGCTCTCTCGTTTGTCGCTCCCTTACTATTGCTAGCCTTCACTTACATTGAGTATGTTTTACTCGTGTTTCCAATTCCCTAAACCCAAATATTGCCAAAAGTGTCCACCATACCTACCTATTAGCATCATTTGCTATTTCCGTGCATATTCAACATGCCTTGTTTTCTTCCGAATAAAATGTTTGCTTGTTATGAGAAAGTTAGTTAGTAAAGCTCTCATGAACTTGATGGCACACTTTATTTCCTGCACTTAATAAACCTGAACCATTGTGATTGCCCATGAAAGTTATATGCTTGCAAATTATAGGTCGGGGATTAGCAGAACCGTGCTGTCACGGGGAATGCTTTCAACACCTATAAATATATACCCAGTTGATACCATGCTCTTTTGTTTGCGGATGTCTTCGGTGTGAAATAAAAGGGGAGCTTGTAAGTTCATCGAGTTATGTATGTGTGTTAGAGAAATGCTTGGGCCGCCGGTCTAATCCATGTTGTCATGGTGGAAACCTGCAACGTAACCATAATAAGTATCTATGAAGCATTCTTCTTATAAAAAGAGAGAGAGATAGCTATTGAGAAAAAAAAGATTTGACAAAAGAGGAAAGAGAGAAAAAAGCACCATTTTCCCATGGTAAATAAGTAGCTGAGATACTCATTGTCTGCTTGCCTTACCATTTTTATATGGGGATTCTTCCGTATCATCGGGCAAGGGGTACCCCGTTGGCGGTTCTCTATGATACGCACGTATTTACGATGACAAGAACTTACCGGTGACTAAAGTTGAGTAGCATGAGTAGCGACCCTCGTACTCAAGGGACATGGGATTTCCAGTTTATAGTCTGACAAGCATATAACTCATATTGGACCTCACTTTCACCTTAACCATATTAAAGATGCTTATGATAGGGGCAATGAGAGCTCAAAGCTAATCAGTACCATACTTTCAGCATTTGGAAGCCTTTCAAACTATTCAAAACCTTTCTCATTTCCTTGTTGAGTCTCCACTTATTCTATGAGAACCTTCTTAAGAGCATAGTTGTCATTCTTAGTGTAACATGCTTGTCTCAAAACTTGATTATTTGTGTTATGACTTTGATGCTTGTATCTTTGATATCTTTACTTCTAGTCTTCACCTGGACTTCAGAGGTGCCTTGGCATTCACAATAAAAAGGCAAGCGAGATACCACCCTATCATACCTTGTTATGAGAATTGTAATATTTCTTATGTTTATGCTTCATGCTACTTATTATTTTTGAGTTGGAATCTATTCATATATTGCAATGCCTATTAAGTAAACTTACTTGCATACTGACGAGCGTTTAACTCATCAATGCCCATTGTTATGGACTTGGGTTTTGGAGAAGGAGGGAGCGCTGGAGACATCTATCGGCTAGCAAACAAGCACACAGGGGACAAAGATTTACCCAGGTTCAGGCCTCGTAGAGGTCCCTACTCCTGCTTGTCTGCTCGTGGAATTATCAAAGGAACCGAGGGTTGTGGAAACTAGGGTTGTGTGTCCTCCTCGCTGCCCCCTCCTAGCCCTTATATAGATAGGCTAGGTCTCGGGTAGCAGGTCGAGTCAGTTACAAATTAGGGTTTTCCCCTTCAAACTTTCTATCTTCAGCTTCTTCTTGTTCTTTAAGCAATCGAGAGTCCGTAGGTTACTCGAGTCCTTCATTTGGGCCTTGGCGACACCGTGGGCCCGTACGTATTTAGACCATATATACCAAGCTAGAGTACATGTAGGGTATACCCATGTCAGTAGCCCCCGAGTGTCCAGTCAAATCGCAGATTTGACTAGGGACTTTTTGAAGTCTTTCGAGTGCCTGAACGAGTGTATTTCGACCGCTTTATTCCTGTCATAGGGATTATTGATGTATGTGCCTGATATAACCGAAGTATCGGTATCAGTTAACCACCTTAGGGTGAAACGACGCAATCTACTCGAACTCGAGTCCCCGGACTCGAATCCGGAAAAGTGCTGGTGTAATTCGACTCAAGCCGCGGAGGTCTTACAGGAGTCGAATTCCAGTTATATGGGTGTGAGCACTCGACGCGTCCGTCAAGGCATGTTCATCGTACCTGTAGGCACGGATACATTTCTAGTAGTGCGCAGCTAATGCGTTGCCAGGCCTTATTCATGTCTTACCTTCACGCTGTAAGCGCGACATCCGAAATTGATCATCGCGGAGACGATTCGGGTGACCCAGGAGACGCGGTCTCTTTGTAGGGGAAAATTATGAGGCGGTGTCGCCATGAGCTTCGAGTGTGGATGTTATCAACACACAGTTTTTTGTACAAATAATCATAGGGTGCGCGATCAGCGCTCCCTATGGGAGTAGCCCCCGAGTGCCTGGTTGAGTCGAAGACTCAAGCAGGGACTAAAGAATCATTTTGCGACTGCTGTCGTCTTTTGCTTGTTTCAGTCAAATTTGTTTCCGACGCTCCCTATGGGAGTAACCCATGTCCATAGGCGAACCGTATTTCGAGTGGTTGGGTTTGCCTTTGATTGTCCATGTTCCTGAAAAAAGAAGAGAAAAATCATAGGGTGCACGACCAGCGCTCCCTATGGGAGTAGCCCCCGAGTGCTTGGTGGAGTCGAAGACTCGAGCAAGGACTAAAATAGTCGAAGTTTTCCACTGCGTAGCTTTGATGACGTCAGTTCTGACGCTTTCATGACCTCAGTTTCCCGCGTGAGCGAGTTTGACGGGACGTGACGAGCAGTGGGTCCCACTTTCTAACTTTGATTTGACTGGGTGTGTGTAATCTTTTATTCTAACTGCGTCTCCTCGATTTTCGCGCATAATGGGAGTAGTGGAGGGACGGTTCGCGCTTCCACTCCTCCACGTGTCCAGCACGATGTTTGCCACGCGTCCAATAGGGTTTTTCTGAGCCGTTGGATTGCATCTTCCAGGGGTTAAGTAGCAGCGCTGCGACGGTAATTTTCTCATCTGCTCTCATTCATCCTTTGCTTCCATCGCCATTGCCGCTGCTCCTCTGCTTTCTCTACGCTCGTTTCTTCCACGACACTGGACCAGCTCCGCTCTTTTCCGAGCTACTTTCTTCGCTCGCATCGTCGTCGCGCAATGGGGAAGAAGAAGGGAGGTGCTGCTGCTGATTCCGCGGCCACCGTTGCCGCGGCGAAGAAGAAGGGCGGCTCCGCCGCTGCGGGCACCAGCACCTCCGCCGGCGGGAAGAAGAAGGAGTGCTATCACGAATGTTGTGTGGCGCCCCTACATCATCAAGTCGTCGGATCTCCGCCTTCTTCGTCAAGACGGAGTGCTATCCGGCGCAGTCGCCGACGCGCGCGTCCCTGGCGGTGAGACAATTCTTGTTCCTCCCGCTGGTTTTAGAGTGATGTTTTTAGCATTCATCTTTCGTGGTCTCTCCCTGCCTCTTCACCCCTTCTTTAGGGGCCTTCTTTGTTTCTACGGGCTTCAGCTCCATCAGCTGTCCCCATAATTCTATCCTCCATATCCCTTGCTTCATCACTCTCTGCGAGTGCTGGCTCGGAATCGAGCCACACTTTGGCCTTTTCAAGCGCCTCTTCAAATTGAAGCGCCAATCTGCGTCTGGCTCTTTAGTCTATGATGTAGGTGGTTGTGGAATCCACGACGACCCATTCGCCACCTACTTCGACATCAAGCTCATGGCGTCCGTCTAAGGGTGGAGGGACAAATGGTTCTACATCCGCGATGAGAAGGCTAACGGTGAGCACTTAGGACTCGCACCCTTCGATCCCGCGACGCCGTGCCGGAGGATGCGCTCCTGGAAGAATGTAGTCATGCCTGGCGAATACGCGGAGACAGATGTGATGTACCAGCGTGTCTGCGACCTCGAGAGTCGCATAGGCAAAGAGGAGGGAGGTTGCGCCCTCATTCTCACTTGGCTGCGCCGTCGCGTCCAGCCCCTGATGATGCCACTCGTGTGTCTACCGATGGCATGTCCGCGAGCGAGGTGGACAAGAGAGTTCGACTGGTCACCAAGTACACCATCAAGGATGTGCTCCCTAGTGAGCCAGTTGTTCCTCCATTTGATGCTTCAAACCCTCCTCCCGAGGTATAGTTGTGCTACACAGTAGCTAAATTTGTCGATTGCTCCTCTGTTGTTTACTTGCTTTTTTCTAAATGTGTTGGCTATGTGCAGGATTGGGCGGTGTCACCTTGTATGCCCCCTCTTCCTGAGGGGATTATCCCTCGCGAAGCTTTGGAAGAGGACGAGTCAGAGTCGATCGTCCCTTCTGATGTGGAGGAGGCAGCCCCCGAGTCCAGTAGTCCGGATACTCGCAAGCGTTTGCGCATCGAGGATTCCAATGCGTCGTCTCCTTCGACTCTAGAAGGTACGGGTGTTGGTGCGGAGTTGCCAATTCCTGCCATTCTTGTGAGCACCGTGGCACCATCTTCTCGCAGGAAGATGCGATTGCCCAAGGAGTCTTCGTCAGAGTCGGGGGGAGCCACTTTTGACTTTTACAAATTTGATTGGTATGTTTTCTAGTCGATGTGCTCTTCTCTGTTTTTGCTCTTGATGGCTCGTCTCTAGGTTTTCCCTATCTTGATATGGTTTTTGTCTTATAGTCAAGAGGCATCGTCATCTTCTGGCGATGTCTAGTTTTTGAAGGAATCAGGAGTCGCGACCTCAAGGGCAAAGGAAGAGGTCGAGCGCGCTCCTTCCCCTCCAGTGGCGGCCCACTCCGGGCACAACTCTTCCAGTTCTCCTCATGCGGGGGAGCATCGAATGGTTGCCCGGATGACGGTACGACAGACATCTTCGGAGTCATTAGAGGACCATGTAAGTGTAGTTTTTCTCCTTTTTGGTGTTGCAGTCGATGTTATTTATTGCCTCTGCTGATTCCTTTTTGTGCGATAGCTCCTTGTGAAGGAAGCCGCGCACTTGGAGGAGCAAGTGCTTGCGATGGGTCGCCAGCATGCGATGCTGGAGACGCGTCATCGCGTGGTTGAAAGTGAGTGTCTTGCACTTCTTCTTCTTCCTTGTCGCCTTTTTATTATGGTCGACTGATAGTCAATCCCTTTCTGTTTGTAGCCGAACATAACGCTCTCCTGCGCAATGCTGCCACCATGGAAAAGACACTCGCCGCGGCTGTGAAGGGTCGCAATGAAGAAATCACGGCGCGTGATGGGGCGCAAAGGCGCGAAGAGGATCTGCGTGCCTCCTTTGCAGCCAGGGATAAGTTGTTCGAGGAACAACTGCTCTCAATTGCCAAGGCCCTCTCAGGTACTTTGCTTGTGGATGTTGTTATCCTTCTCTGCTTTGAACATTTTTCCGGTGGCGCTGATGTTTTTGTCCATGTGTGGATTTATGTACAGATGCTGGAGATTTGAGCTTTGACCCGTAGGCCCTTCGTCATGATGACGCTCTGGCGGGTGCACTGTCAGCAGTCGAAGACCGCAGCATCGCCATGCAGGACACGCTCTCCAAGGCCAAAAGCATACTCGGCCGCCTTCGGGAGGACCTGATGCCCAAGGCGGAGCTAGTCAAGAATATAGACGAGCTGGTGGAGTCACTCGCTGGAAGTGTTCCTGCTAGCTTCAAGAACTCGCTCCGCTCGGCCGGCGCATCCATGTCACTTGACATGGTGCAGGCCCACGGAGTCGAGATTGATCCTGCCGCGGTGTCAAAGGCGATGCCTGTTAGGGCGGATGACCAGCAGGTAGTCTTCGCTCCTTTAGCGACTACCTGTGGCAAATATGGGCCTTAGTTGATAAATACTGTTGCAAAGTATTCTGAGGAGCTACATCGCGCCAAGAACGTGGCTAAAGCGGTGGCATCAGGGGCTGGCGGAAAGTCAGTGTCATCTGACACTGCCACAGACTCGATGAAGCCCCCTAGGCCGTCGAAGTCGAAGAACACAACTGCTCCTTAGTTAGCTTTTGTAATAGTTAATTAGCTCATGTCCTTTTGTTTAAGAACGTGCCTGCTGGCGAGTGTATCTGCTGATACTTTTGCTGGTGTTGAATGCATTTGAATCCTTTGTCATTGTGTTGATTTGGTCGTCTTATTTGCTTCTATCTTGACTTGTGGTAGGGTATATCGAGTGATCCTTTGAGGGAAACTCAGGACTCGCCGACTCTTGATGATACTGTGGTACCGCCTCGTTCCAGAGTAGATGAGTTGTCGCTGCTTTCGCGACTGTGTGACCGCGTGAAGCAGCTGGAGCGTGAGTTGCCCGTGCTCCACGGTAACACGGATGTATGGAAGTCGAATGCGGAAAAAGCCGCCGCCCGAGAGCAGTATCTGCTTGGCGAGGTGACGCAGCTAGGCGACCAATTCAAGTGTTAGTTTGCCTACTCTCATCTTCTTTTTGTTGTCATTCGCCATTGTACGCTGTACTTATGTTACCGTTGCTGCTTCGTGTAGTTGTCAGCACGCGTCATCCGCAGGAGAAGAAGGATAGAATAGTCATTCGCCTGCATGATCTCACCCAGGAACAACTTCAAGAAAGTGGATACTTCTGGGTGGATCATGATCGTGCGACTGCGCTGGCGACCCTGCAGGATCATGCAGCGCGGGTGCTGCACTTTCTGAAGAAGTCTCACTACCGGGCGATGTTTCCGCTGGATGACACTCCATCAAGCCTGCTGGCCCTCCTTGCCAAGTTTCAAGACCTGATCGCGGTTCACGAGTGCGTGAGACAATAGTTGGTGGCTAGTGCCAAGGCTGCTCTATCGATGGTGCGACTGCATAGGCCTGCCATGGATGTTGCGGTAATTGCATCTGGGCCGCCTGCACCACCGACAGGTTCTGCCTGGAATATGGTGCCGCACTACCAGGCGGTGGATCGCCCAGCAGAAGAGATCGTCAACTTCTTCGAGGAACAAACAAACATTCTCCTGCTGCAGTAGTAGCCTAGTGTGTATCCTACACATAAGTGTACTTGTGTTGTAAAGTTCGTATAAATGTTGTGTATAACTTATTGTCGAATATGTATAAAGAGCTTTGTTAGCATGAAGTGCGTTGCACTATGCGAGTCCCTTTCGTTAGCCTGGTCATGCTTTTATCTCTGTCCCTTGTCAACCTGTCAGATGCGTTGCAACTGGGTTGATGTTTGTGTCAGAGGTTTCGATTGATGTACCAGCTACTCAGGATATCGCTTTTTGGTTCGTAGAACAGATGTATATAGGGTGGCGCAGCCCCCGAGTAGATAAATTGGAAAAGTAAAGGAAAACACAGAGTTTTGGGGCACTTAGCTTTATTTATTCGAAGAATAGTGCGAGGTACAATGTGTGGCTAAGTAGCCTTGGCTGAGTAGCCTTATTTGCAATGTAAAAAGTAAAGAGCGACTAAGGGTAGAAGCGTCGCAGTTGTGCGACGTTCTAGGGGTTGGAGTATGCGACTCCTGTCTCTAAATCTTGAAGGCGATAGGCGCCACCTGGGATTACTTCTGTAATCACGTACGGTCCTTCCCAGGGGGACTCGAGCTTGAGATGCCCCTGCTGCTTCAGTCGCAGGACCAGGTCGCCTTCGACGAAGGATCTAGGGCGAAGCCTCCTACTGTGGTAGTTGTGTAGGTTCTACTGGTAGATCGTGGATCTTTCCGCGGTGATCTCTCTTGCCTCGTCAAGGAGGTCGACGGAGTCTTCAAGTGCGAGGGATGACTCTTGTTCGCTGTAAGCGACCACGCGCGACACCTTGTACCGTACCTCGGCGGGTAGCACTGCCTCGGCTCCGTGCACCATAAAGAATGGCGTGTAGCCCGTGGCGCTGTTTGGAGTTGTGTGTAGGCTCCAGAGTACGCATTGCAATTCGTCCGGCCAGCAACCCGCGGCTTGTTCGAGTGGCCGGAGGAGTCGCTTCTTGATGCCGTTGTAGACGAGCCCGTTTGTTTTTTCCACCTGACCGTTGGTCTGTGGGTGTGCTACCGAGGCGTAGCTCATGTTGATCCCCAGGTTTTTGCAGAATTCTTGGAACTCCTTGGATGTGAAGTTCGTCCCGTTGTCGGTGATGATGCTGTGGGGCACTCCGAAGCGGTAGACGATGGACTCGAAGAACTTGACTGCGTTGTGCCCTGATTGGTTGGTTACTGGCATGGCCTCAATCCACTTGGTGAATTTGTAGACTGCGGCCAAGAGGTAGACGTAGCCTCCTCATGAGGACCTTGGAAGTTTGCCGACCATGTCGAGTCCCCATTGCGTGAAGAGCCAGGCCAGTGGGATTGGCCGTAGTTCTGCGCCAGGTGCGTGCAGCTTGTCCGTGAATCGCTGGCAAGCGTTGCATTTTTGGACGATGTCCTTGGCATCGTGCATGGCCGTAGGATAGTAGAATCCAGCTCGTAGAGCTTTGGCAATGAGGGCACGACTGCCGGCGTGGTGCCCGCAGGTCCCTTCATGGATGTCGAGGAGAACAGCTCTTCCGTCGGCCGTGGAGACGCATCGTTGCAGTACTACTGTGATGCTGCGTTTATACAGTTCGCCGTTGATAACAGCGAATGCCTTGGATCGCCGCACGATGTGCTGTGCATCAGTCGGATCGTCCGGTAACTTTTTGCTGAGGAGATACGTGATGTACGGTTGCGTCCAGGATTGCTCAATCATCATGACGCTCATTGGTCCCTCGAGTCCTGTGTCCAGCTCCAAGTCATCGAGTGCCATTGGCTCATTGGGCGGCGTAGCCCCCGAGTCCGTTGCTGCGCTTGTTTTCTTCTCTATGGACTTTGGCTTGATGGAGCGTTCGCAGATGCGCTCGAGAAATACCCTAGGTGGTATGGGGGCGCAGGTAGAGCCTATGTTGGCGAGTGCGTCCGCCTCTCGCAACCGTTGAAGTCTCCTTCGAGTGTGTCGTAGAGGTCGCAGTACGCGATCATGTTGTCATTCAGTGCGTCGCACTCATGCATCGTTTGGTTGACGACCAACTTGGAGTCGCCGCATATGATGAGCCTCTTGGCGCCGTAGGCTTTTGACATCCTCATCCCGTGCAACAGGGCCTCGTATTCAGCCTCGTTGTTGGAGGCTGTAAACTGCATTCGCAGGATATACTTCAGCTTGTCCCCTTGAGGTGATGTCAGTATGACACCTGCGCCTGCTCCGTCTTTCCGCTTGGACCCGTCGAAGTGCATTGTCTAGAGGTAGGACATATCTGGCTTGTCCGGGAGCTGGTTCTCCATCCAGTGCACGAGGAAGTCAGGGAGAACTTGCGATTTGATTGCATCATGCTTTTCGTATGTGATGTCTCGTGGAGACAATTCTATTCCCCAAAGCGCGACTCGTTCCGTGGCGTCGGGATTGTTGAGTATATGCCCCAACGGGGCGTCGTTGACTACCACGGTTGGGTGTTCCTGGAAGTAATGGCGCAGCCGCCGGGCGGTCATGAAGACACCGTACGCCAGCTTCTGGTAGTGCGGGTACCGCTGTTTTGTTGGCGTGAGGACCTCGCTGAGGTAGTATACTGGGCATTGCACGCCGTGGACCTTGTTTTACTCAGCTCGCTCGACGACGAGCACTGTGCAGACCGCTTGGTTGGTGGCTGAAATATATAGCAACAATGGTTCCCTTTCTCTTGGGGTCACCAGCACTGGCGAAGTGGATAGCAGGCGCTTGAGATCTTTGAATGCTTCTTGCGCTTCGTTGGTCCACTCGAATTTTTCAGCTTTGCGGAGGAGCTGGTAGAAGGGCATCGCTTTTTCACCCATCCGGCTGATGAATCGGCTGAGGGCCACGATTCGCCCAGCCAGCTGGTGGACGCCCCTTATGTTTTTCGGCTTCTCCATGGCCAGTATAACTTTTATTTTCTTTGGGTTTGCCTCGATTCCCCTCGCGGAAATGAGATACCCGAGTAGCTGCCCAGATGGTACGCCGAAGGCGCATTTGTCCGGATTGAGCTTGATCCGGTAGCGGTCGAGGTTGGCGAAGGTTTCGCGCAAATCGTCGATTAGAGAGGCTTCATCCTTGGTCTTGATTACTATGTCGTCGACATAGACTTGAATGTTGCGACCTAGTTGTTCCTTAAGGCAAGCCTGCATGCACCGCTAGTAGGTGGCTCCCGCGTTCTTTAGCCCGAAGGGGATTATGTTGTAGCAGAACACACCAAAGGGCGTTGTAAATGTTGTTTTCTCTTGATCTTCCTCCTTCATTCGAATCTGATTGTAGCCTAAGTAGGCGTCGAGGAAACAGAGGCGCTCGCATCCCGCAGTGGAGTCGATGATTTGGTCGATGCGCGGCAACTGGAAGTGATCCTTTGGGCAGTGCTTGTGCAGAGAGGTGAAGTCCACGCACATCCGCAGGATATCCATGTCCTTTTTTGGTACCAGCACCGTGTTGGCGAGCCAAGTGCTTTCCTTGATCTCGCGTATGAACTTGGCTTCGAGGAGTCTGTTGATCTCCATTCCAACTGCTTGCGCTCGTGGCTTAGACAATCGCCGAATTGTTTGCTTGACTGGACTTGCGTCGGGGTTGACGTTGAGTGCATGCTCGGCGAATTCCCTGGGAACTCCTGGCATGTCCGCAGGACACCAGGCAAAAATTTCCCCGTGCTCATGGAGGAATTCGACGAGCGCGAGTTCCTATGCGGGACTCAAGTTGTTGGCGATGAGGGTCGTCTTGGCGGGGTCCGATGGGTGGACCTGCACTTTCTTCGTGTGCACCGATGAGTCGAAGGAGAGATCAGGTGAGCTTGGCCGGCTCAGGGGAGGCAGACTGTTGTTTGTCGTCTCCTTTAGTCTCGCGAGTTCCTCCTGCAAGCCGAAGGACTGGGAAATTCTGTTGAATTCCCTGTCGCAACTGTCAGATCGCTCGAAGCTCCTGTTGATCGTGATGACGCCATTGGGACCTGGCATTTTCATAGGCAGGTAGGCGTAGTGGGGCACTGCCATGAACCTAGCGAACGCGACACGCCCGAGGATGCAGTGGTACTGTGAGGGCCAGTCGACGACCTCAAAGTCGATGCGCTCACGCCGGAAGTTCTTCGGCGTGCCGAAGATGACGTCGAGGTTGATTTTGCCCAGGGGTATACGCCTTTCCCTAGGACGATGCCATGGAACATCGTGTCCGAGGCCTCCAAGCAAGTTAGGGGGATCCTCATTGCTCGCAAGGTACTCGCGAATATAAGGTTGATGCCACTTCCGCCATCCATGAAGACGCGGCTCATGTCGAAGCCTCCGATTTGCACCTCGAGTACGAGGGGGCAATGGCCTGGACGGGGTACCTGAGGCGAATGGTCGCGTTTGTCAAAGGTGATGCAGGACTCGCTTCCACTGAGGTACTCAGTGGTGGATGGTGGCGAGTGTGTGGCCAAGTTGACTTGGCGAGTGATGGCCTTCTGCACCCTATTGGAGGGGCGTCCCTTTTGGATCATCATGGTGCCCATGGCTCGTGGGTACGGTTCACCTCCATGGTGCTGGTCCGGTGCAGCTGCATTCGGGGGTGTCCCAGGTGGAGATGGCGGAGCGCCATGTGCCACGGCGCCTGGAGCGGCTCCGTAGCCTCTTTCGACTGCATTGCGGTTCATCCGAACCAATCCCACGTGTAGCTTGAGGAACTCACGGCAATCCTTGAGGAGGTGGCTGGACTTTCTCTTGCCATCATGCCTGTCGATGTAAAAGTGCACTGTGCATGGCCCGGACAGTTTGTCCTCAATGGATTTTGCGGGTGCCTCGTTGCGAGTGCGGCGTTGCCACACTTGCGTGGTTTTCCCGGAGTTGCGGTATCCTCCGCTACGGTATCCGCTGTTGCGGTTGTCATCGTGTCTTTCGGCGTAGCCAACCGCGACCATGTTGATGTCGTCGCGGTCATCATAAATGCGCATGCGAAGCTTGCCTCGGTGATCGCGTCTGCGCTCGAGCTCCGCCTCCTCGTCGGAGTGAACATGATTCTTCACTGAATCTTCTCCATCGGCCCACCGATTCGCGATCTCCATTAGGTGGTCGATGGTCTTGGGCTTTGAGCGGCCCAGCTCCGCTCTGAGTTCTAAGCGGCGGACGCCACTATTGAATGCGTCAACCGCGCGATCCTCCGAGATGTTTTCTGCGGTGTTCTTGATGATGGACCACCTTTGGATGTAGGAGCGCAGCGATTCGGCAGATCTTTGCTGGCAGCATCTCAACTCTTCAATTGATGCGGGCCGCTTGTATGTTCCCTTAAAGTTGCGCACGAAGCTGTAAACCAGATCGTCCCAACTACGAATGGATCCGCGTGAAAGGTTGTTGAGCCATGCTCGGGCGGCGCCCTGTAGCTGTAGCTGCAAGCATTGCATGGCCGTGCTTCGATTGCCTCCATGGAGCCTGGCGGAGGAGATGTGGTCCTCCAGCCAGATCTTCGGGTCCTGTAGGCCGTCAAACTTCGGGTTCTCCGACGGGAGTTTAAACCCCTTTGGCATTCGCTTCTGCCTGATGGACTTGCTGAAGCATCTGGCGCCACAGAGCTCCACGTCTTCCTCCTCTGTGTCAGTCGACCGAGCACCTCGTGCCCTTGATTTGTCGATCTTGCACTGCGTGATGTCATCACGCGCATTGTAGTCGTGGTCGTGTCGTCGTGAGCGGCAATGTCGAGACATTTCGTGACTGTCATCACTATATGAGGGCGAGGAGTAACGCTTTACTAGCGCTTTGCCCTTCTTTGGTTCCGGTGTCGGCTCCTTGTCGAGGGCGGCCTCGATTAATCCCAAACCCGCGATCGTAGATTGGTGCATGGCGGCTCGCGGATCTCCAGCTGGTGGCTGGTTGTTCAGGAGGTACATGGTGGCCGCTGTCACCGTAGCCTGCGGCATCTTGGGGACCACATTGCCCCTGGTGTCGACTGTCATAGAGCCAAAGTCGAGGACCTTTGCGGCTTCTATGCGTTCTTGCTCGGTGAGGTGGGCCATCCGAGATTGCCTCTTCTTGGTGAGGTAGTCGTTGCCCTTTGAGGAGGATCCTCCGTAGGAGGAGAGCCCAGCGCGACGAAGGCTCGACTCGTCTGCCGCCTTTTTGCGCGCCTCGAGTTGCGCGATTGTTTGTACTTGGCGCTTGAATTCTTCCTTCAGGAGCCAGTGGTAGCCCATCAGCAGCTCTTGCGGGGATCTGAAGTGTAGAGGGATGCCTCGCGGCAGCGAGCCCATTCTTGCTTGTTGAGCTTGATCACGACGCGTTCGCCGGTTTTCTCATTTACTATGGTTGGAGGTTCGACTGCTCCTTCATTGTTAACGGGGGTGCAGTTGCCGCTGTTTCCACCGTTGCCGCCATTGCCACCATTGCCGCCGTTAGGCGGGTAGGTTCCGTTGCCGCGATTGCCGCCGTTGTCGCGGTTGGCAGAGGTGTCGCCTGCGTTGATGACGGCGAACATGAAGTGATCTGGAACCGTAGGTTCCATCTTTAGTGGCCCGATCGCTCAGATCGGAGTCGCGACTGCTGTCGCTGACCGTGTTCTCGACTGCTGTCGGGGCGTTGAGCTCGCTGAAGGTGCCGATCGATGGAGGAAACCATGATGCTGGGGCAATCGACGGTGTCATCGGCTGATCAGGCAGGTGAAGCGTGCCCATCTGACCGACTTGGAAGCGGAAGCTCCCTATCGCCAGGCTGATTCCGTCGCCTACGGACTCAAAGGCCCGGCGAGTGGCTGGCGTGTGGACGGTGAAGTCGAACGCCCCGAAGATTTGGCGGATCTCCGCTGTTGCAGAGTTGTAGATCGCGGTTGATGGGGCCGAAGAAGCCGCAACATCAGCACGCCCAATTCCCATAGACGACGCTAATTGACGAGGGTTTAACTCATCAATGCCCATTGTTATGGACTTGGGTTTTGTAGAATGAGGGAGCGCTGGAGACATCTACCGGCTAGCAAACAAGCACACAGGGGACAACGATTTACCCAGGTTCAGGCCTCGTAGAGGTCCCTACTCCTGCTTGTCTGCTCGTGGAATTATCGAAGGAACTAAAGGTTACAATGGTGCGCAGATGCAATCTAGCGAGGGTTGTGGAAACTAGGGTTAAATGTGTCCTCCTCGCCGCCCCCTCCTAGCCCTTATATAGATAGGCTAGGTCTTGGGTAGCAGGTCGAGTCGGTTACAAATTAGGGTTTTCCCCTTCAAACTTTCTATCTTCAGCTTCTTCTTGTTCTTCAAGCTATCGAGAGTCCGTAGGTTACTCGAGTCCTTCTTTTGGGCCTTGGCGACACCGTGGGCTCGTACGTATTTAGACTGTATATACCAAGCTCGAGTACCTGTAGGGTATACCCATGTCACATACTCTTTATTATGAATTGTCTAAGTAGTTGATCACTTGCTGAGAATACATACATCATATGAAGAAAATGTGTTCGTGAAAGTTTCTTTCATCGCACTCAGTTTTCAACTGAATTGCTTGAGGACAAGTAATAAGCTAAGCTTGGGGGGAGTTGATACGTCCAAAACGTATCTACTTTCCCGAACACGTTTGCTATTGTTTCTCCTCTAAACTTGTGTGATTTGGATGCAACTAAAACTGACTGATGATGTTTTCAGCAGACTTGCCTTGGTATCAGAAAATCAACTATCAGGAAAAATCCCGGAAAATATACCAAAAATCCTACTTCACCAGAAGACTCCCGGAGCCAGAATACAAGACGGAGGGGGGCTGGGCCCAGGCCACACCACCTGGCCGTGCGGGCTAGGCTTGGCCGCGCCAGGGGGTGGTCTGGCCGCCCTAGACACCCCGTCGGTCTCCCTCTTCGCCTATAAGATGCCTTCTGACCTAAAAACTCAGGGGGTTCGATGTTTTTCCAGAAGGAGTTCCGCTCCGCCACCACCACTAGATTCCACGAAACAGCACCAGAAACTCCGTTCTGGTACCCTGCCGGGACGGAGAATTGGAGGAGATCATCGCCATCATCATCACCATCACTTCTCCATCGACCATCCATGTTTCCCCATCTATGAGTGAGTAATCCCCCGATGTAGGCTATGGGGATGGTAGGGATTGGATGGGATCGTTCATGTAATGGCATCGGATTGTTAGGGCATGGTGCCTAGTATCTATTATTAGTGCTTTTTGACTTTGTTGCGACTTGTTATGCTTAATGCTTGTCACTAGGGCCCGAGTGCCATGATTTCAGATCTGAACATGTTATTGATTCATTATGATAGTATTGTTTTTGGTCTTACCTACAAGTTGTATACACACGTTGTTTTCCGGAACCAATGGTCCCAAAGTGACAGAAATCGGGATAACCGGATGGAATGGCTTTGATGTGAGGATCACATGTGTTCATGGAGTGTTAATGCTTTGCTCCGGTGCTCTATTAAAAGGAGCACCTTAATTGCTAGTAGTTCCCTTGAGGCCCCGCTGCAAACGGGCTGGCAGGACAAAAGATGTTGTGCAAGTTCTCATTGCAAGCACGTATGACTATATATGGAACACATGCCTAGGATTATCTAGTACTTGGATGATTTATCTTATTTATCTGCAATTGCCCTATGTTCTGATTGCCATGTGAATTGTCTTGTCCATGCAACGCCCGTCCATCCATCCCTATGCCTACCGCACTCGAATCCTACTGTTTACTGCTATTGTTACTACTGTCTTTACTTTACTACTACTGTTACGTTACTATTCCTACTACAACTGTTGCTACTGATAAACTACTGTCAGCAAGATTGTTTCCAGGTGCAGCTGAATTGATAACTCAGTTGTTAAGGCTTATAAATATTCTTTGGCTCCCTTGTGTCATATCAATAAATTGGGGTTCACTTCGCTCGAAAATACTGCGATACACCCCCTATACTTGTGGGTCATCACTTATTAAGAGGTCTACTAGCGTAATAAATAACATTTAAATTATTTCCGTCTCGCTGTCCTAACATAACTCCTAAAGCATAGTCACTAGCATCACACATGATTTCGAAAGGTTCATCCCATTTTGGAGATTGCATGATAGGTGCCAAGACTAATTTTTTTTTATGGTTCCCAAAGGCTGCAATGCAGTTATGATCTAAGTAGAATGGAGTTTCTTTCTCAAGAAGGTTGGTGAGAGGCATAGCTATTTTAGAAAAATCTTTTATAAAACGCTTATAACAACCTGCATGTCCCAGAAACATTTTTAAGTTTTTTATGTCCTGAGGAATTGGAAGATTTTCTATAGCATTTATATTAGTTTTATCTATTTCTATTACCTTCTCCGAAACCTTATGCCCAAAAACTTTACCTTCTCTTTCCATGAAACGACATTTTTCCCAATTCAAAACCAAATTTGATTGCCTGCATTTCTGCAAAACTTTTGTTAGATTGTAGAGGGAATTATCAAAGGTTGTTCCACAAATAACAAAGTCATTTTTTTAGAACTTCCATTGTCTTCTCAACAAAATCATCAAAGATGTTTAAAACACATTCTAGAAAAGTCACTGTTGCATTACATAAACCAAACGAAATTAATCTATAAGCATACGTGTCATAAGGGCAAGTGAAAGTTGTTTTCTCTTGATCTTCCGGTTGTATGGCAATTTGAGAATACCCACAATAACCATCAAGAAAACATAAATAAGAATTATTACCAAGTCTTTCTAAAATTGTATTCATGAATGGTATAGGTTTATGATTTTTCTGTGTCTCGCAGTTTAGCTTCCTAAAATCAATGCACATACGATATCCAACAATAGATCTTACAGGAACTAGCTCACCATCCTCATTCATAGCAGCATCAAGACCACCTTGTCTTGGTATGCAATGAGCTAGAATAACCCACTTACTGTCAGAAATAGGATATATTATGCCAGCATCTAATAAGTGTATAGCCTATTTTCTTACTACTTCCTTCATTTTTAGATTAAGCCTTCTTTGTGTATCCACTACAGGTTTAGCATCCTCAAGCATGGTAATCTTATGTGTTATAATTGATGGATCTATTCCTTTAATATCACTTAGAGTATATCCAAAGGCTTCACGATGCTTAACCAAGACTGAAATGAGTTTATTTGTTTCATTTTCTGATAGATTTTTGCTAATAATAACAGGACATTTATTTTCATTATCCAAAAACTCATACCTCATATCGTCTGGAAGTTGTTTCAATTCAATTGGTGGAGGTTCTTCTTCTCCTTTTCTTACCAGCTCTTCATAGTCATGTGGATTTTGTTCTTCCAGAACTGAATCAAGGTAATCATCCATGTCTTCTCTTTCCTCATCATCCGGTGCTTCCTCCCAATTAATTAGGCTCCTCTCTAATTCATCTCGTCGAGTACTGAAATGAATCGTGGCCAGCTCGGCAATCGTTTTCTCTTCCTTGATATCTTCCACTTCATATGGCCTCTTCTTTAGTTTGGCAAAGTGGATTGTCATTTCCTCTTCTCCAAACATCAGTGAAATAGTCTCCTTCTTATTATCAACTTGAGCTTTGGTTATGGAAATAAAAGGCCTGCCTAAAAGAATAGGAAAAAAGAATCTCGAGGCATGTCAAAAATATGAAAATCAAAGGGGTACATGAGTGATCCAATAAAGAGATAGATGTTTCTGATAACCCCTTCTGGTTTTATATTACTTCTATTAGACAATTTAATAGTAGTGTCTACCGGTTCCACATCTAGATTATTTAAATTACAGCGAAGTTCTTCTTAAAGTGATGAATGCATAATATTTATAGTGGAAATTGGCTCACAAATTCCGTATAAGAAAGTTTCTCCACAATATATAGGAGTCATAGGTTTAGAAGTTTCGTTACCTCGTACTTTACCTTCGATGAACTCTGAAGTTTCAAGGTCTAGCATAACCACTTCATTGTCCACTATTCATGCTTCCATAAGATCCTTTAATATAACATTATTTATATTGGTAGCTTTGGGGTTCTTTTCTAGTTTCTTTAATCTCCTCTTTATTTGTTCTTCCTCTTTTTGCCTTTTCTTGATATTCTCTTGAATAGGTGCTGAGGAGAACTCTTCCATTAGTTCTCTTGCACACTTCTTTTCTTCGAGGGTAGGTACCTATAAATGCCCTGCATAATTCACAATACTTTTCTTTACTGAGTAAGAATCAATACCGAGGGTTTTAATCATTGCACAAGTCCTTTCATCTACAAGGAAATCGTTAACACAAGCATATTCAGAAAAACTATTTGTAATGTTCTCCTCATTTTTATGATTTTCCGTTGCCTCCCTTATTTTTATTATTAATTTCCAAGCTTCATCATAGGTATAAGACAGAAAACTACCATTAGAAGCAGTGTCTAGGTTCACTCTATTTTCATTATTAAGACCTCCATAAAAAGTGTGAGTGATTAACCAATCAGGCAAATGATGATGGGGGCAATTATCAGGATAACTCTTGTACCTTAGATATCCTTCATACAAACCCTCATCAGGATTATTTTTGAAACAGATAATAATACCTCTCATCCTGTGAGCTTTGCTTTCTGAGTAATATTTTGATAGGAAATTGGTTGTCAATTCCATCCAAGTCCTTTGTGCTTCTGCACAAAAAGAGCTATACCAGTCGCAAACATTATTAGAGAGAGTTTGTCTAAACAACTGTGTTTTAACCATATCAAGATTACAGTCTGCAAATATAAAGGAACTGAGAACGTCTTCAAAGAATTGTAAGTGTCCATATGGACTCTCTTAATTGGTTCTTGCAAATTTCTTTGAGTGCAGTAGTTCAAATAATAAAGGGTGGATCTCAATTCCATCCAGATTTATGCTTTTATTGATAGTTATAAAAGCGTCCATGGGCGAATCCATTTTCCTTACTACCTCAAGCTGGATTAAATGATGAGTGTTGTCCATTGTTGCGGTCCTGCAACTGAAATTAAAAACTAGTACAAAGGAAGTAAATAACTAAAAGTAAAGTGACTTATAGCGCTAAGATCCCCGGCAATGGCGCCAGAAAATAGCTTGATGACTGCAATTGCACAGATTGTTTGTAGCTAGTTTCGAAATAAAGATATTGATCCCACAGGGAGTAGTAGGCGAAAGACTAAAATTCTTTTAACTAAAACTAAACAAAGTACTTAAGGAATAACTTTAAGATGCAAGAAAAGTAGAGTTGTTTTTGTATTTTTGGTTGAATGAAGCAATTTAAAGTAAAGTAAAACTTAATGCAGAAAATAAGAATCACGTGTGTAAAAGAACTTGGATCTGCAATAGGGAAAAAAGCATTCTCAGGGAGTGGTGTATACTCCGCTAGCAATTTAGACTAAGCAATCAAGATTATTATAACAAATATTCTCATGATATGTATGTATGTGGGAGGAGCTCCATATATGGACAAATAGGCAGCAACCACTGCTCACATCATCCTTCATAACCATAACTGACATATAAATGACATCAATCGTATTATCCCTCCATTAAGGGATTTCTCCCGTGGCATGGACATGGCTTTATGAGTTCTCCTTTATTCCCCGAGTTAGTACATAAAGAATGACAACAGCGTTATAGTCATAGTAAGTGTTATCATCCCTCCATCTACCAACAAGTAATCCCCTCCATCGAGTCCCCATAAGAGGCCAATATTAAGGAGGTGCACAACTCCCAACATCAAGATGAAGACAATTAACACATACATATAATTATGAATAACATAATAATCTATATCTCATCTCAATCATATGCTAGGGTTTCTCCATCTCCCTAAGAACTAGAGATCTACTCAGACATGGAGGCAATCAACATCATGGGAATGGTAATGGAAACAATTGTAAATGAATAGTTCTTGTATAAATGCACAACGAGTAAGGAAATTACAACAAGATCTAGATGGGGTGAAGATGGGATGGATGGAGATGATGGTGGTGCAGAGGTTGATGAAGATCGATGCCTTGGTCTCCCAGATCTGCGTGGGGCAAAGATGGATCCCTTGGGAAATTCCCCCTCCAAATGCCTTCCCGGGGTGACGTTTCGGTGATTTCTGGGTGTTCTGTATGTCGTCTCCCCCATCTAGTTGCACAGGATGAAACTATTTGAGGAGGCGATGGTGGTGCCAACTACACAACCGGAACTATACGTCCGGAAAAAATAACCCGGTCATATAGTTGGTCGTTGAACTGTTTGTATGCCTTGATTACTTCAGGTTTTCTTCTAGTGTTATTGATATTTCTCAAATAAGCGTTTTATCGTTGTTTTTGACTCCTTTTATCCCCAATACAACTGCTCCAAGAATTGTGTCCATTGTATCCATCATCTGTCCTGATCCTAGTGAAAACAGACATAAAATATGCACGTGAGCGCCGTAAAATACCAAGATCCTACATCTACAATGCAAAATAATAATATAAAACATGATGCAAATATGCACTCATCAATATGCCAGGTCTAAAAGACGTATACAGATAGGTTACATATTTACGATTACAGCACCAACACAATGTCAGTTCCTATTTCCTTATCTAATACAACAAAGGCTTCCATCGGATGATTCTTGGGCCATCATCTTGAATCTTCATGGGCCATGAGCCTTTATACTGCTAGGGTAGCAAATCATAAACATCCGAGTAATCATACCTATGTCACTATGTGATTACTGAAGTAATCCCAGGTGGTGTCCATCGCCTGAAGGACATAGAGTGGAGTCGAATACTCCAACCCATGGAATGTCGTGCAGCTTCGACGTTTCTACCCCTATATGTTTTTACTTTATTCAACAAATAAATAAATCTAAGTGCCCCCAACCATGTGTTTGTCACATTTACTTTTATTACTATTCTGCACTTGGGGGCTACGCCTCCTTGGCGACCTCGTCACATATACAATCTCGCAAAGCAATGACCTGATTAGCTAATCGAACTGTCAATTGAACCCTTGATAAACCCAACCTAGTTACAATGCAACTGACAGGTTCGCAAGGCGTCGAGATCCGCAAGTGTCAGGCTAACGAAAAGGCATTGCACAAGAAACTTACTCACAAAAAACAAAGGCTAACAAGCTTTACATAAAGCATGGGTATCAAAACACCCAGTCGGAAAAATATACAAGCTTTACAACACTTATACATCATGTGCAGGTTAAACACTATTCTACTGGCGCAAACGAAGAACATTGGTGCGCTCGTCGAACAAGCGAACAATGTCTTCCGCTAGCCGGTCAACTGCTCAATAGTTGGGCACCATGTTCCATCCCATCCCCGCTAGAGGTGGTGGTGGTCCCGTGACAACATCATCCAAGTACATGCCCACAAACGCCAACATAGCCTTAGCACCTGCAAGAAGCTGTTGGTGCACGCAGTCGCGTACGACATGAGCATTATGGAACTTTCGCATCAGAGCTAGCAAGCTCGAGGGTGCGGCATCCAACAGAAACATCACCCTGCAAATATGCTTCAAGCACGATTGCGCTTTCTTCAGAAAGTGCAGCACCTACGATAAGCGATCCTACAACATCGCCAATGTGATTGCACGATCCCGGTCGGTCTATAAAAACCCGCGAACATCCTCGATTATATCGAGATCATCTTGTCGAGAAACCTCGGCATCCTCTTTGATATACGCATTAACTCGAGGAGAAGTGTGGATCAAATCACTAGGAAGAACTACTTCTGCACCATAGACCAAGAATAAAGGTGTGTACCCTGTTGAGCTATTCGGAGTTATTCTCAAGCTCCATATCACAGACGGCAATTTGTCTGCCCATGCCCCCGTAGCACGGTGAAGTGGTGCTTCGAGTCTTGGTTTGAGGCCCTGAAGGATTAAACCATTTGGTCTTTCGACTTGTCTGTTGGCTTGTGGATGTGCTACTGATGCAATATCAAGCCGGATTTTTTGATCGTTGTAGAATTTGGCAAATTCTCTCATAGAAAAATTGCTCCTGTTGTCTATAATAATACTATGCAGATAACCGTATCGTATTATGACATCCTCGATGAATATTTTTGTTGTTGCTCTATCACAACTTGTCATGGGTTTAGCCTCAATCCATTTTGTGAACTTATACACCATCACTAAGTGGTGAGTAAATCCACTTGGAGCCTGTTTAAACGGTCCTACCATGTCAAGCCCCCAGATCACGAAGGGCCATGTAATCGAATTTGTTCGCAACTAAGAAGCCGGAACATGGGCTTGCTTGGCATATATTGGGCAGCCTATGCATGTCTTAACAAGCCGTTCGGCATCTGCCTTGGCTGTAAGCCAGAAAAATCTATGTCTAAAAGCTTTTGCCACTAAAGATTTGGCTACGACGTGATGTCCGCATTCACCTTCGTGGATCTCCCTTAGGATTTCCATTCCTTCTTTCGGAGACACACAACGCTGAAAGACCCCAGACACAGTCTGCTTATAGAGCTCACCATTTATTATCGTATAGGCTTTTGCTCGTCGGACGATCTACCAGCTCAGAACCTCATCTTCAGGTAATTTTCCATCTACCAAGAAATCACGGTAGGGTTTTGTCTAGCTGGGAATTACATCCAGAACTGCTATTAAGGGTGACTCGGATTTGGTCGGATACTCCTCGTCAACTCCTGTGATAGAGGGAACTTTAAGGTGTTCTAGAAAAGCACCATTGGGGACCTTTATCTGTGCAGAGCCTATTCGAGATAATGCATCTCCTTCCTCATTTTCTGTTCTAGGGATGTGTTGAACCTCAAACCCTTCGAATGATTTAGATAGTTCATCCACGATAGCCATATACGCTGACATGTGTTTGTTTGTACAGTGATCTGACACTTGTTGAGCAACAAGATCCGAGTCTCCATAACACATAAGTCGTCAAATGCTGATGTCTTTAGCAATGTGGATTCCATGCAGCAGTGCTTCATATCCGGCAATGTTGTTTGCTGTCGTGAAGTGGATCTGCAACACATAGAAAAGCTTATCTTGTTGGGCTGATTTGAGCACCACGCCAGCCCCCGAGCCCCCGAGCGCCTTAGACCCGTCAAAGTGTAAGGTCCAGTATTCCGACTTTGGTAGGGTCATATTCTCCGTTGTCTCTATCCAATCAACAACAAAGTCAGTGAGGATTTGGGATTTGATTGATGTGTGAGGTTTATACTCAATGTCGAAAGCTGGGAACTCTATTCCCCACTTTGCGACACGTCATGTGGTGTCGCTACTGTTGATTATGTCTCTCATGGGAGTTGTGCTCACCACGATAATCCGGTGCTCCCGAAAATAATGTCGTAGCTTCCTAGATGAGAAAAACACACCTTAGGCCAGCTTTTGATAGTGCGGATACCGCTGTTTGGATTCAGTCAAGACCTCGCTGAGGTAGTAGATCGGACACTGCACCAGGTGTTCCAATTTTTCCTCTGGTCATTCCACCACCATGACGACGCTGACAACCCTATTTGTTGCACCTAGATAGAGCAACATCGGTTCCTGAGGTTCCGATGCTGCAAGGATAGGAGCGGACGAGAGTACTACTTTTAGGTCTTGTAGTGCAGTTTCAGCTTCATCAGTCTAGATGAATTTTTTGGTCTTTTTCAGGAGCTTGTAAAGTGGTGTGGCTCTCTCAACAAGTCGGCTTACAAACCGACTAACTGCAGCAATGCAACCAGTTAGTCATTGTACATCCTTTAGGCGAGTTGTCCTAGAAATGTTGAGTATGGCCTTAATCTTGTCTCGGTTCACCTCTACGCCTCTTTGAGACACGATAAAACCTAACAATTTCCGGTTGGTATTCAAAGAAACACTTCTTTGGGTTAAGCATTATGTTGTATTTTCATAGATTGGCAAATGTTTCCTCCAGGTCGGAAATTATTGTTTCCTTCTTTTTGGACATTATCGCTATGTCATCCACATATGCATGTACATTGCGTCCAATTTGATCGTGGAGGCAACACTGCATAGTGCGTTGGTATGTGGCTCCTGCATTCTTGAGCCCAAAAGGCATTATAATAAAACAGAAAGTTCTGAAGGGGGTTATGAATGAAGTTTTTACTTTGTCTGAATCCTTCATCCGGATTTGGTGATAACCGGAATATGCGTCGAGAAAGCATAGGAGTTTCGAGCCTACCATAGAGTCAATTACTTGATCGATTCTAGGCAGAGCGAACATATCTTTGGGACAAGCCTTGTTCAAGGCAGTATAATCAACACACATCCTTAAATCAGTGGTGTCCTTTTTAGGGACCATTACAGGATTAGCCGACCACTTAGTGTGGATGACCTCTTCTATGAATCCGGCTAACTCGAGCCGGGCTAGTTCTTTAGGTATCGCTTTTTGCTTTTCATCGCCGAACCGTTGTAGAGACTGTTTGACGGGTTTAGCGTTTGGGTGTATATTTAGAAAGTGCTCGGCAAGTTCCCTAGGTACTATGGTCAGGTCAAAAGGTTGCCATGCGAAGATATCTGTATTAGCTTTGAGGAACTCGACGAGCGCGCTTTCCTATGCATGATATAAACCTACACCTATCTGCATCACCTTGGAGGGATCTCCTTCCTGCAATTGTGTCGTCTTCGTCTCTTCCGATGCCTTGAACTCTGGAGTTGGCTTCGTAACCTCCTTGTTCGTCATGGGCATCTCGGACGGGTCGATAGTTTACTTGATCTCCTGGTACTCCTGGGCGCGCAGTACGGCTTGAGCAAAGGAAGTATTTCTTTCTTTGCATTCTCGTGCTTTCTTTGGGTCTCCTCTGATGGTGATCACGCCATTGGGACCTGGAATATTCATCATATTGTAAATGTAACACGAACAAGCCATAAAAGCCTAGTAAGCCGGTCGTCCGAAGATAGCATGGTATGCGCTCTTGAACAGGACCACCTCGAAGGAAAGTGCTTCCATCCGATAATTCTTTGGAGTTCCAAAGTTAACGTCCAAAGTGATCTCTCCTAGAGAATTTGCCTATCTTCCGGGGACAAATTCGTGGAAAACCACGGAACTATGATTCAGTTGTGTTTCTGAGATCCTCATTCGACATAGAGTTTTGGTGTATAGGATGTTGATGCTATTGTTGCCGTCCATGAGGGTCTTGGAGAACCCATAGCCGTCAATAAGTGGATTGACGACTAGAGCGTATTTTCCTTGCCTGTGCAACTTAAGCGGATGATAGTCGTGGTCAAAGGCTAATGTTACTTCCGACCAATCCAAAAACTAAGGAACATCCCAAACAGTCGCGTTGAGCTCATGCATTACTGCCTTATTGACCTTGGTCGGTTGCGACCCAAGGAAAGTGACATAAGTGTATTTCTTCATTGGGAAGCTCTTCTTTCCATCTGACTTGGCATTTGAAGCTTCTGCCTCCTCCATGTCAGAATCTTCCTTGCTCACTTTTTCTTTGTCAAGATTTTTCTTTCCTTTTCGTCGCTTGGCCCTATAGCCAGCGGATTCGTCTTTCTTGATGTCATCATGGAAACAACACTCAGCATTTGTGTGGGACGAGCCCCCATTGACATCCGGGTGATGTACACATGGAATGTTGGCGATATTGGCCCAAGAGTAGGTTTTGCCAGGTTGCTAGTCTCCTCTACCTTGGACTCCGGATGTTCCATGACCACGGCCGCGGACGCCTCCGTGCCCTCCTCGTTATCCAGACCCGAAGGTAGCATTGCCTACCGTTGTTTCCGCGGTGGTGTTTTCTTCTAAGGTGTTCTTGCGCTTCTAGGCCTGCTGCTTCAGCTGTTTTGTCGGCTGTGGTACAACCAGCATGTTCAGCAGTCCCTCTAAATCATCATCGGTATCTACATACTTGCATGTCGTCTCTATTATCTCCCCAAAATCGGTAACTTTGTCATACTTCAAGCGATCACGCAACATACCAATTAGGAGTCCCACAATGAAAGCTTCAATTGCGGTTTAATAATTTACTCCTTCACAAGAGTTCTTGGTGTCTATCCATCATCTGAGATAATCCTGGCAAGTTTCTCCGGCCTTCTGGGTGCAACGCTATTGGTCTCCTACTGTACAGGGCCTCCGGTATGTGCCTTTGAAATTCCGAAAGAACGCGTTTTGCATGTCATACCAATTGTGGATGGTGTTTTCCGGAAGTTCATTGAGCCATGATCGAGCCGTATTCCTTAGCATAAGCGGGAGATACCGGGTCGCGACCAAGCTGTTTCCTCCTTTGGCGATACACTGTCATAGGGCTAGATGTGCCTTGAGATGGTGAATCCTTCTGGGAAGTTTGTTTGTCAAATGCGCAGTCCGAAGCATTTTGGACCCACATAGATGTTGTCCGACAAGTAGTGCCACACCTCTATGTTAGAGTTGATCTGGTGCCTCGCATCACTCGGTGATATAGACTGTTGTCGTGGTTGTTCGTTGTAGCTGCGGTGCCTTGGAACCATACTTCTGCTTCTGCCACCACCTCCTCCGCCACGACGCACTCCATGGCTCCCTCGAGAGCCGCTATGATGGCTTCTTGGTGGATAGGGTGGTGCAGGTGGATTATTTCCGACTGAGCACCGGCCTCCGGCCGAGCGTCATTATTCCGGTTCTAGGGAGGTCTTGGTTACGACGAGCCCCCTACCGGCTTTACTCGGCATGGTGTCCATCGTTCCTTCGTCTGTTGTTACCGCCATTGTGGCGAGGTTTAGCCGGACAGCTTGTATGTCTAGGAGGTGGCATCCTTTGTCGGTCCTTCTCCCCACGTCGCTCTTCTTCGTCTTCCCTGCGATTGTTTGATTGTCGCTGGGGAGGCTGTCTCGAAACCAGTGTTGCAACTATGTCTCGCTCTGCAGCTGGGGAAACGTTACTCCAGTCACGTGCAGCTCTTTGTCGTTGCCCTAAAGATCCGGTTCTTGAGTAATTGTCTTCCCAACGGTCAGGACGGTAGTGTTGTTCCGGATCCCGTCGGGGTCTTATGTCGTACCAAGCCAGATCCGTGCGACTTTGGTTGGACTTAGGGACCAGTTTTCCGCTTCCAGATTTCACGGCCTTCTGCGGCACCAGGCCCTTGGTAAGTAGCTTTACGCCTAACCAAATTTGGTCTAGATTTGGATTGTTCGCCAGGATATCTCGGGCTGCAGCAGTGTTTTCCACTTGTGTTCCATACACCAGGTCTCCCTTGTTGTCGATCCGAGGTTCTCCTTTGATGACATAATCTCCTTCGAAGAGGGTCTTGTGGACTTCCAGATTTTTGTAAGACCGCACAGGGCCGTTTCGGGTCTTTTGGTGCTGCAGGGAGTTAAACTGCCCCACAGATGCAATGTGCTTTTTCTCCTTGAGGATATTATTAGCTTCATCCAGGATTACTTGGCGATGCGCTTCTAGGGCTTGGGCCCTATCTTCCATCTCTATGGGTGTAAGGTCTGCAGTAGTGGGGATTTGTGTAGTAAGTGCATCTTTGAGGATTTTACAGGCACTAGGGGTAACCACGTGTCCATCCACCAGAGTGGTTTTCGGCTCATCTGGGATTAAAGCTCCATCTGAGTCTTCTTCGTATTCTTCGGCCATTGCCTCCTCAGCCGGAGGGTCTTTCGCCGGAGTCTTCTTCTTCTTTGCCCTCTTGGCAGTGCTGATAGCAAAGACGGATTTGGGTCCTTTTCCTGGAGTCAAGCTCTGATCAGTACTTTCGGACATTTGGGTGTCTGGTTTTTCTCCGAGATCCATGTCATTCTATGCTTTGGGAGAGTTTTCTCCAGATCCTTCATCCATAGTCTCTTCTTCTTCTGCAGCCTTGGAGTAGAACTCCTCTTCATATTCTGTGGAGAACTTCCAGAAATCTACCAACATCATGGAGACATCTGAGGAGGCCAGTAAGTCGACGTTTGTTCCGATTGCCTCCAACACCGAGTCATTGTCATCTCTAGCATCGGCAGAGCCGGATCCGGATCCAACATATCTAACAAAGTGTGATGTGTGCACCCTGAGGTAGTAGCGGCTTTCTTCACTGGCTTCCTCGAAACACTTAATGGTCTCAAGAATTTCCTCCGTGCTGGCATCATGCAGCATCATACGCCTCAACGTGTGCCTCAGGAAAGATTGTCCTGCTCTAGCATCGACAGAGCCGGATCTAGAGCTGTTGTTGCTTTACTCCTCCTGAGATTCGACCTTGCTGGGGAGATCATCCTGAGATTCGATCTCGCCAGGGAGATCCACTTTAGATCCGACCTTCACAGGAAGATCTACTTCAGGCTCATCTTTCTCGACTATCTCCACTTCAGGTGTGGGCTAGGTGGGATTAGGGTTTTCCGGGATCCAGAACTCTTCCGCCTCTGTGGATAAAGTGGACCCCGAAACTTCCTCTGCCTCTATCATCACTGCTAGGGTGGGTGGGGCAGTTTCAGCGAAATCGAGGTAAACGTCGATCTCGCCGGAAGACATGATGGTGTAGCTAGTCATGGCCTCCCTAGACGGAATACAGGTTTTGTCGATAAGAACGAGAGGGATGTTGCTGGCGTAGAGGACACGACTGATGGAGATTGTCTCGCCAATTCCGATTCTTGCAGATGCCGCTCGGAACGCAGATCCGAAGCTCACTTGCCCCACGGTAGGAACCAACTATCATCGGATTAAGGACAAGTACGCGATGAGGGGGTCCTCGAGGAATACGGAAGAGAGGGGTGTGAGTCGTACGATGTTCCGGGATGGTGAGCACACAAGTTTACCCAGGTTCGAATCCACCGACGATGGATGGATCCTACTCCTGCTAGCAATGTAGTAATACGATAGAGCCGGAATATGGGTTACAAGGGTTTCACATGTGCGAGTTGAAGTTGTAGACTATTGTGGGTGACCTAAAGGCTGGTCCCTAGGACGGCTCATATAGATATCCGGCCTAGGGTTTACATGAGAGACCTATCCGGATACGACTAATAGTGGGTTACAGAGTACATCTTGGACTACAAGTAACTAAATAGGCCTACATCGGTAAGTCTTCTGGGACTCCCCGTAGCTAGACTAGACTCCGTCTCTTCTCTCTGACTAGGCCGCCCATGAAGCATAGCTCTAATTCGAAGTGGGCCACCCTGGTCAGCGAGGTACAGTGAGGATACCCGGAAAGTATATCCCCAAAACCTTATGCATCCCCCAACATATGTGTGCACTCATATATCAGTATATAAGACCATCATAGAAGATAAAAAACTTGTATGCAACCAACCAACAAAGTATTTCACAATTGCCAAGAACAATCACTACTCCAACTTAGACATAGGTACAATATATCATGGGAAAACAATAGATTGTACAACACATCATGTTTTCCAAGAGATTGCAGTAGGGGTATGGAGAGGATCTTGCTGTAGATGTTGATGATGAACACCCCGGATGGGGGTGGAGTCCACCAAAGGTAATTCCGGTAGCATTTCCCACCTCCGATCTCTACCGGCGGTGGCCTACAGACTCTCTGTTTTTTTGTTTTCGATCTCCACCGCTTCCTCCTAGGGAACGCCTTGAGGGGTCTTTATATAGGCGTTTTTAGGTCAAGCTGATCAATCTAAGATGAAGACGGACAACATCGAATGTACGAGTACCAAACGAGACTGGGTGGCACGGCCTGGCCTAGGGCCCGCGCCACCAGTGCTCGTTTGGGCCTCGTGGCCCTCCTCGTTTACTTCTTGATCTCTAGATGCTTCTCGTGATACAATATTAATGCCCGAAAAATCCCAGGTCAATTTGAGTTCCGGAAGGACCCTGAAACGTCAAAATACGAAAACAGGGTTTTTCTGTCCTGTAGAGTTATAACCAAAATAAGGGGGTCGATGGAAAATCCCCATAAATCGATGCAAAACATGATTATAACATCTAATAACATCTTAATTTTTTGAAGTCTGCATCAATAAACTATGAAGTTCACGCATGAACTTTGCATGCATCACTTGTCTACTCTCTTTTTGGACTATAATGGACACAAACAATTCATTAAAGACATAATATTGGTGAAACTTCTACATGTGTTTGATAAGCATTCATATGGGAATAACGTCCTAACATAGAGATGATGCAACACGTCTCTCTTATACTCCTCAAGAAAGGGAAAACTCCTAACAATCTTGAATTAAGAATCAACAGGGTATAGCCTTAAGTAATTTGACATGATGTTTGAATAAAAAATATGCTACCTTGACCAAACAAGATTATCTTACTATCACAAGATAAATATAGCACATGGATTCACTTTACCCTAGTGACTCAGCAAAATAAAGGTAAATACCATAGTAGATCTCGAACTTGTTGTCACTATTCAATCACTACCAGTATGCTACTCCATCTAATACACACTTATATCCACACATGCTCTTGCATACAAGTTGCATCTATCAATACATCTTACACATAATAGGTTCCAATCACATATATCAAATCACAGAATAAAGATCTACCACATAGGAATTACAAATATGAACATAATGATGTTGGGAATCTCATATGGTACTAGATCTATGAAGAACAAGAGAGAGAGATAGAGATCAAGCTACTACCACAAACCCATAGTCCAGAGGTGGACAACTCCCTCTTCATCATGGTGATGATGGTGGAGATGCTAGAGAAGGTAGAGATGCCTCTGGTGGTGGCTCCGACGGAGTTTCCCCCTCCAATCTTCACTAGTTCTAGCTCTATTTTGGTGTTTCTATGGTGCCTCCTCCCGGCAACTCCTGAGGGGCCCTTTATATAGTGGTTTTTAGGTCAAACAAAGGCGGTAGGGGAAAGATCAAAGCAAATCAATGGCCGAGGAACAAAAAAGATTGGGTGGTGCGCCACCAGGTCGATCTTGGGCCTCCTGGTCCATCTAGTGAGGTCCAAGTGATCCTGGTGCTCCTCTTGATGAAATATTTACACTCCTAAGAGCCCAGCTCCATGTCCCTAAAAGGCAAAAATACACAAAATAGGGTTTTCCTGTCCTGTAGAGTTATAACCAAAATAAAGGGGATCATTGGAAAATCCCCACAAATCAATGTAAAACATGAATATAACATCATATATGTAGAAAATATGTGGGAATTCATAGCAACAAACTACAAGGTTCATGTATGCATTTTACATGCATCACTCGTCGATCGAGCTCGTCGGACGTTGTGCCCCTAGACGAACAACAGTGAGGGACTCATACCCCTAAGTGTCAAAAATCAAGACATGATATCTCGCGTGTCAGGTATGGGGCGCTCCCAAGGCGAGCTTGCTGACGCGACTCCAATGCCTGGCCTCTTGTGGCCCGGAGCATGGGCGATATTTCGAATCCTCGGTTCGATCGAAGAACCGAAAGTTGACTCTACCGCATCGTCAAGCTCTTCACCCGCTAGTGGACGGCCCTCCTTTAGGGACCGAACCTCAGGGGAAAGCCATTTAGAAGAAACCTCGCTGTCCCCCTTGAGGCCTGTACCACTAGGTGTGGTGTCGGGGGATGATCCTCGTATGGGATAAGCTAGGCCAAAGCTGGCTGGCTCCAGAAGAGTAAGGTCAGACGGCCGCATGACAAGGCGGCTGTAGCCCGGTGGAATTCCCCACCCGGGTTAGTGCCAAGCTATCCTGGCTAGCACGTCTAGCCGAGTAACCAAAAGAACCCGTCGGGTGGGCGGCTCCACCCGGTCGCCTCAGATTCGCTGGCGAGGATACGGAGGGCATGATGCCCCTGCAGATCACACCTCTGGATCCTCACGTCACCAGATAGGCTGGCGCGCTGCCCATACAGTGCTACATGACGACCTTACTTAGCGGGGAAAAGCTGGCGGTTGAGCATAGCATTGTCGGCTGACCTCTAATGGTCTGGCGGCTAGCACTATAGCACGCTGGGTAGCTACTATAGCGCTGACTAGGTTTAGGCCCACCGGCTGGGCCTCCAGTTGACCCAACTATGTAAACCCTAGGCCCGCTAGGTAAACCCTAAAACCCACATTGTAATCTATACCTCCCAGACAGTATATAAGGGAGGGTAGAGCTAGGGTTACGGGTAGACTCCATTCCCTTAGTTCATTCTCCACCTCTTGCTCATTCTTGCTAAGGAGCAGTAACATCTCAAGGAGCACCTGTATTAGGCATATGCCCCGAGATAGTAGATTCTTGTAGGAGTAGGGGTGTTACCTCGCCGAGAGGGCCCCAAACCTGGGTACTTCGTTGTGTCTACAGTGCTCGTGCCTAATCCCGTTGCGATAGCCACCGATTGCATCCTGATTGTCCCCTCTCAAGCCATCCCCGATGACACTATCGTGTTCCACACAACGACAATTGGCGCCCACCATGGGGTACATCGTGATGACCCACAAGTATAGGGGGTGTATCGCAGTATTTTCGATAAGTAAGAGTGTCAAACCCAACCAGGAGCATAATGTGTTGAAGAGTGGCTTGGAGCAGTAATTCTCTGTAAATACTTTGGAAACGGATTTTTAGGGGTTTTTGATAATGCAGATAAAATAAAGTACGAGTAAATAAAAGACCATGACACTTGATGCAGCAAGTGGCCCAGTCCTTTCTTTAGAAAAGGAAAAGCCGGTTGTATTACTTAAGATGACCAAACTTTCTCGAGGACACATGGGAATATCATTAAGTGCTTTCGCTTCATATAGTTGATTAATCTTCTTTAGTTTGATAAGTGTTGTGTGGGTGAACCTATGCTAATTTACCGACCTTCCTAGGACTAATACATACTTGTGATTAAACCCCTTGCAAGCATCCGCAAGTACAAGAAAGTAATTAAGATAAAAACCTAACCACAACTTTAAACTCTGAGATCCTACACTCCCTTGTGCAAAGGTTTCCTAACGGGGGTTCAGGTTTCTGTCACTCCGTCAACCCCTACGATTAGTAGCCAAATACACAATGCATTCCCCTAGGCCCATAAAGGTGAAGTGTCATGTAGTCGACGTTCACATGGCACCACTAGAAGAATAACACCACAACTTAAATAACAAACTATTGAATCTTTCTCAACACAATTCCACTACTAACAACATGACTTCTCCCATGTCCTCAAGAACTAAACGAACTACTCACAAGACATCATATGGATCAAGATCAGAGATGGAATAATGATAAGAAACAATCTGAACATAACAATAATTCAATGGTTCCACTCAATAGCATCAACTACAACAAGTAATCAACACCGGGAAAGTTTCCCCTAAGAACTATGCAAGATTCAACCCAATTGTTACAGCGGTATGAAGTTGTGATGATGGTGCGGGTGGAGATGATGATGGAGATGATGGTGATGATGATCCTGATGAAGTCCAGCTTGATGGTGGTGTTGATGGCGACGATCTCCCCTCTCCGGGAAGGAATTTCCCCGGCAGATTTCTGCCTGCCGGAGAGCTCTTTCTCTCTCTGTGGTTTTCTACCCCGCAGAGGTGGTAGAATCTTTCTGTGGTCCCTCCCCGAGTCTTAGGGTTTCGTGGGGATAATATACGCCAAAGGGGAGAGCCGGAGGTGGGCCAGGGTGGCCACACCACCTGGTGGTGCGGCCTAGGGTAGCCCGCACCAGGGGTGGTGTGGGCCCCCTATGGCCCAACTCCGCTCCCCCTTCTGGAATCCTTCATCTTCTGGAAAAATAGGATTTTCCATGTATTTTCTAATCTTCACGAATTTCGCCTCCAAACAATGCCTTTTCCATCAGAATCCTGACTACAGCGGTCCATCCTCCAAAAGTCATCAACCATGCAAAAACAGATGAAATAACATAAGTATCATCTGTTAATATGAAATATATCAATGAATAATAGTAAATTATGATATAGAATAGTGATGCAGAATAGACGTATCAACTCCCCCAAGCTTAGAGTTCGCTTGTGCCCAAGCGAAAACTAAGCTCAATAAACATGACCTCAGGTTTATGGAGTGAAGAGTCGATAAAAGAATACGGACAAGAAGCATCACATTCATCAATACACAAATCACAATAGAAGACAAGTCACTATTATATAACTTAACTTGTAATAAGTAAAGGAAACACAATAAAGATACATAAAGTAAATCATAATTGGTAATGGCAAACTTTGCTCTTGGTCAAAGAATAGTTAACAATTTGCAAGAGTTCAATCGTAAAGGGGTTTTCAATGATAGCTTTCAAAGTAATATTCACTAAGATAAGAGCAATGTGCAAAAAAGGAACATAAGAAACATGATTGAATAAATCATCATATGAATGAATGAAATGCAACAACTCAAAATACTTTCTGAGATAGAAAGGAATAGGTTTACTGACTCAACTAATAATTAAAAGATAGGCCCTTCATAGAGGGAAGCGGGGATCTCAAGTTTCATAAAGAGCTTCCAAAAATTATGGTACTTATTAGCTTTCAGCTCTCATTGCCCCTATGATAAGCATCTTTAGGTGATTAAGGTTAAAGTGAACAAACTATGGAGTATATGCTTGACAAAGTATATGTTGGCAATATCATGTCCCTTGAATACGAGGGTCGCTCCTCATGTTACTCAATTTTAGTTACCGGTAAGTTCTTGTCATAATAAGTACATGTGTATCATAGAGAACCGCCAACGGGTACCCCTTGCACATGATACAGAAGCTATCCCATAATCAAAATGACAAGGCAAGCAGACAATAAGTATCTCAGCAATCTTCTTATTTACCATGGGAATATGGTGCTTTTTTCTCTCTTTCCTCTTTTCTCATTTTTTTTATTTTTCTCAATCTCTATCTCTTTTTTTATAAGAAGAATGCTTCATAGATTGCTCACTATGGTGATACTGCAAGTTTCCACCATGATTAGGCATGGCTTAGGCTAGCGGCCCAGGCGTTTCTCTAACACACATACATAACTCCATGGACTTACAAGCTCCCCTTTCATTTCACACCGATGACATCCATAAACAAAAGAGCATGATATCAACTGATGCAATGTACAAGTGCAATGTTGAAAGCGTTCCCCATGACAGCATGGTTCTGCTAATCCCAACATATAAGTGCAAGCATATACAACATAGATGACACAATGGTTCAAGTTTATTAGGGGCAAGAAAAGTAAAGTGTGCCACCAAGTTTGTGAGAGCTTTAATCACTAATTTTCGCATAACAAGTTAATTCGGAAGGTAGATAAAAACATTAATTTACTTGGAATAGCAATAGTGCTAATAGGTAGGTATGGTGGACACAAATGGCATAGGTTTTGGTTTAAGGATTGGATGCACGAGAAGCATTCCCTCTCAGTATAGGTTTTAGGCTAGCAAGGCAGGGTAGCAAGCATAAGAGTTGAAGGAAACAAACAAACATACAAGTGATAAAAACAAACATGCAATCTTCCTTGGAAGCACAAAAGATCTTAACTAGAGAATACTAAGCTTATGAGCCAATCAAGGAAGAAAGATGATGAAATTATATTCTTTAAGAGTACTTTTATTCTTTTCATTCAATTCTCATAATAGTGTTGCTACTGACCGAGCCAGGTTTGCCAAAACCAACTAAATTTACTTAATGATCCCAAAGTGATACCAATAATAACAACAAGATCAATCATATAATAGTAATTGAAAACTAAAATAAGATATGCAAAAGAGTGAATGATAGAACTTCTCATTAATATTCCATAACAGCAACTCACACCAAGGGATACATAGATAACTAACGAGAGGTGGGACACTTCCATAATGCAAACCATCCTACATGATAACTTCTCTATTCATGATATGACTCTAATAAAAAGGTAAAAAGATAAAAGATAGTGATATGATACCACATCACTCCCCCAAGCTTGGAACAAACCAAGGGGATGCCAAAACCTGATGACGAATTACTCCTGTGGTGGTGGTGGTGGTGTTCTCTTGATCGGAGTGAGAAAATCTTCTAGGATCTTGCGAAGCCTAATATTCTCTTCTTGTAGTATCTCCACTTTTCTCCTCGGGACTAGGTACTTATCGCAAAACTCATCAGTGGACCGTAGAGCTTCCACTGCTGCAGGGCAGGAACCGAGGTTTAGATTTGGAGGTATCAGCCCTTGTCCTTTCATGCCTGCTGACATGCCCTTCACTTACTCCTTGATGCTCCGATCCATATCTTCGTGCCTAGCTGTGATCTTTTCTTCTTCCATGCATCCTATGAAGATCCTCTGCTCAAGGTCACGATGGAGCTCGCGCTGGCGTCGCAGCTCATAGTCCTCCGAAAACTGGAACAACATCTAAACAAAATAGATTGAAACGAAAACACGACGAGAACACGATATACGAACCTCGGGGAATCCGGGAAATTATATATTATGAAGTTTTACAATAAAAGGAAGGTACTGGTAGAAAACGAGTCAGAGACGGGCTCCGGGGTGGCCACACCCCCTGGTGGCACGGCCAGGTGGGCCCGCGCCAAGGGGTGGTGTGAGCCACCCGGGCTCCGCTTTCGTCCCTATTTCTACTCATTGCTTTCCATGTTAGATAAAAACTGCAAAAATATAAATTGACAGATTTTTTGCGGACCTTTTCTTACCAAAACTGTTACCTATTCGAAAACAGACTCTGCGGGTCTCTGAGCTTGACATTTAATAAATTCTTCCAGATTCACCACTTGAATAACATCAATATCTTCATCTTTATACACATATTGTTTGAGTCAATTAACCATTCACCATCTTATTACACCATTTTCTCCAATAACCTGGGAATTTCTTTCAAACAAAACTGCACACAATTCTCATTAGCAACATTAGTGCATGCGAGGTAATAAACCTTTTAAGTTAAATTTCAACTGAAATCCATCAAAACAGAAGCTACTGTAACAACTCTTTCCAAAAGCCCAAAAGGAATTCAAAAAGGAAATCGATATAAGAAGCAAATGCAAGAGTAGCAAAAATCTTTCAAAACAGACCAGCAGGTAAAGATCAATTTTTTCAAAATCTTTTGTTGCTAAAATCAAAAAGTTGAAAACTAAGGAAAGTTAAATAATAACCTGGGGCATGCACACAAAAAATTATAGATCAGTACGACGTTCTGGGATTTTTCATGATTATTTATAGCGAAGCACAAAAATCTGTTTCAGGACAGCAACTTCCCCAAATATTACTTCTCTCTCATTAGAGGTTGATCTTGACACAGAAACTAAACAAAAGGATAAGGATAGGTTATTGTAGAAGAAATAACTTCGAAGACTCAAATAAACAAAATCTGAAAACAAAAATATATTGGGTTGTCTCCCAAAAAGCTCTTTCTTTATAGCCATTAAGATGGGCATGATAATTTTAATGATGCTCACATAAGATTATGAATTGAAGTAAAAGAGAGCATCAAGAAGCAAAACTATACATGTTTAAGTCTAACCCACTCCCTATGCAAGGGAATTTTGTAAGAAAATAAATTGTTGAAACTAGAGGCTACTAGCATAGGAAAGCAAAACAGGTGCAACATAAAGACTTTCAGAATAAAACGAGGAAACTTAATATTATTGAGCTGCATAAGATCAATCTCCCCTCTCTCATAATAACTTTCAGTATCATGAATAAATTTAACGATATAATTATCACACGAACCATTGTATCAATGATCACTTATTCTAACAGAAAACACAGGGACACTAGCTCTCATAATACTATTTTGTGAAGCAATATTAGAAGTATCCTTACAGAGGATATGTGCCCATCTTCTACATATTTAGTGACAAAGTCTTTCACATTTGCTACTACTGGTTCAACATCTATTTGTTCATCAGGTTCAACAGCTTTATTTGTACTTTCATTAACCATACTAGCTATCACAGAATGTTCCTTTACTTTAACTGGGAAAGGTATTTTCTCCATATAAGGTTCTGGTAAAATATGATCAATAGTATGAACTTCGGTATTTCTTTTTAGGAATTTCAATATAAGAAGCAAAAGCTTTATAATAACTTGCAATAACTTGAGAGTCTAGACCATAAGCATTACTAATATTACGAAAGTCATTAGTTCCCATAAAAGATTTAATGCATACATCATCATAATTTATACCTGACTTTCTTCCTTTATCATTCTCCCATTCTTCAGCATTGTCTTGAATACGGTCTAGAAGATCCCATTTAGCTCCTTCTTCCATGCGTGTAAATGATCCAGCGCAAGAAGCATCAAATAGATCCTTATCATGAAGAGAAAGCCTTGCATAAAAGTTATTGATAATAATATTGTTGGGGAGCTCATGAATAGGAAATTTGAGCATTAGTAACTTCAATCTCCCCCAAGCTTGAGCTGTACTTTCTCCATCAAGAGGCCAAAAGTTGTATACTTGATTCTGATCTTTATGAATCTCACTAGGAGGATAAAATTTTGAATAAAAGAGAGGTACTATTTCCTCCCATTCAAGAGCTACACCATTCTTCAGCAGCTTATACCATTCCTCAGCTCTTCCTTTCAGTGATAATGAGAATAACTTATTCTTGACTTTATTTGTTGTAATACCTTCACACTTGAACAACCCGCATAATTCGTGCATAAAGAGCAAATGATCACCGGGATGGACAATTCCATCTCCAAAATAGTAGTTATCCATAACACGATCAATAATTCTTGTAGGTATCTTGAAAGTATTATTTTCAGCAGGTGTAGGTTCATCTACTACCTTAGTAGTGGTAGTAACATTACGAAGTAAGAAACTAAGTGAATTATCCATATTGAAATAAAGTAACTAACAGAAATAAACAATACTCACAGTAGAAGTTTCCTTTACCAGTTCCACTCTCCAATAGCGCTTCACTCCCCAGCAACAACGCCAGAAAATAGTCTTGATGACCCACAAGTATAGGGGTGTATCGTAGTATTTTCGATAAGTAAGAGTGTCGAACCCAACGAGGAGCAGAAGGTGTTAGCTAGTGGCTTGGAGCAGGAATTCTCTGTAAATACTTAGCAAACGGATTTTTAGGGGTTTTTGATAATGCAGATCAAATAAAGTACGAGTAAATAAAAGACAATGACAATAGATGCAGCAAGTGGCCAAATCCTTTCTTTAGCAAAGGACAAGCCAGTTGTATTCCTTAAGATGACCAAATGTTCTCGAGGACACATGGGAATATCATCAAGTGCTTTCGCTTCATATAGTTGATTAATCTTGTTTAGTTTGATAAGTGTTGTGTGGGTGAACCTGTGCTAATGTACCGACCTTCCTATGACTAATACATACTTGTGATTAAACCCCTTGCAAGCATCCACAAGTACAAGAAAGTAATTAAGATAAAAACCTAACCACAACTTTAAACTTTGAGATCCTACACTCCCTTGTGCAAAGGTTTCCTAATGGGGGTTCAGGTTTCTGTCACTCCGTCAACCCCTACGATTAGTAGCCAAATACACAATGCATTCCCCTAGGACCATAAAGGTGAAGTGTCATGTAGTCGACGTTCACATGACACCACTAGAAGAATAAAACCACAACTTAAATAACAAACTATTGAATCTTTCTCAACACAATTCCACTACTAACAACATGACTTCTCCCATGTCCTCAAGAACTAAACGAACTACTCACAAGACATCATATGCATAAAGATCAGAGATGGAATAATGATAAGCAACAATCTAAACAGAACAATAATTCAATGGTTCCACTCAATAGCATCAACTACAACATGTAATCAACACTGGGAAAGTTTCCCCTAAGAAGTATGCAAGATTCAGCCCAATTGTTACATCGATATGAACTGGTGATGATGGTGCTGGTGGAGATGATGATGGAGATGATGGTGAGGATGATCCCGATGAAGTCCAGCTTGATGGTGGTGTTGCAACGATATGCCCTCTCCGGGAAGGAATTTCCCCGACAAATTTCTTCCTGCCGGAGAGCTCTTTCTCTCTCTGTAGTTTTCCGCCCCGCAGAGGCGGCGGAATCTTTCGGTGGTCCCTCCCCGAGTCTTAGGGTTTCGTGGGGATAATATACGCCAAAGGGGAGAGCCGAAGGTGGGCCAGGGTGGCCACACCACTTGGTGGCGTGACCGAGGTTAGCCCGTGCCAGGGGGTGGTGTGGGCCCCCTATGGCCCAACTTCGGTCCCCCTTCTGGCATCCTTCGTCTTCTGGAAAAATAGGATTTTCCATGTATTTTCTGTAATTTTCTGATCTTCGTGAATTTCGCCTCCAAACAGTGCCTTTTCCATCAGAATTCTGATTGCAGCGGTCTATCCTCCAAAAGTCATCAACCATGCAAAAACAGATGAAATAACATAAGTATCATATCTTAATATGAAATATATCAATGAAAAACAGTAAATTATGATATAGAATAGTGATGCAAAATGGACGTATCACAGCGCTTTGGCTGGGGTCATCTTTCACACGGGACTCCCACTCGTGGCCGGTGAGCGAGTCGCCTCCGGCCTCGTCCTTACTCTCGGCTCCTTCGACTGCACTATCGATAATGCATCGTGCTTCACCGGGAAACATTCTCCAGCGATGGATCCGTCCTTTACTTCAGTGACCACCGCGTCTACATCGCAACTGTCGCCGAGGCTTTCCTGCAGGAGGTCGTCACCATCTCTGGTGTGCCACTCGGCTTCACTGCACACGCCGCTGTGACCAACTGTAGCTTCGAGGTCATGATGGCTAGCTCAGGGGAAAATCGTCGCCCGCCACTTGAGCGCCACACGGAGGAAGAAGAACTATTGACCGCCTCCATCCATCACCTCCGCAACACCGTCATCCCTGAGCAGGACCCGGTAATGGTTGCGCTGGAGGCCACCCGCCAAAACCTCCTGGAGGAGGCCAATAGGGTCGCGACTGCCCAGTGCTGGTTGAACACGACCATGCATGTGTACAACATCACTCATGGCTTCACCAACCTGCCCGGCGCTAGTCGGCACATCCAGCATCGAGGCCGTGACCTTGATTCAGAGCTATACCGTGTTGCTGACCCACTCACCCCCACAGCTCAGCCGGTTTACAACACTCCTGCCAAGAACATGAGGGTGATGAAGACGAAGGAGAAACACATGCTCATCGAGGACCTGAAGGAAACATTCGCTAACCTCTGTTGGTTCTAGATGAAGCTGAATCCGGAGAAGGGCGTCTTCAGTGTCCCAGCTGGCCAGTTCCTCGGATTCCTCGTCTCAGAATGAGGGATCGAGGCCAATCCGGAGAAGATAGGCGCAATCGAGCACATGCAGTTGCCACAGAACCTGCACGACATGCAGAAGTTCACCGGGTGCCTAGCCTCCCTCAGCCGGTTCGTCAGCCGGCTGGGTGAGAAAGCACTTCCACTATACTAGCTCATGAAGAAAACTGACAGGTTCGTCTTGATAGCTCAAGCAGACACGGCCTTCCATGGCCTCAAGTGCATGCTCTCCTCCCTGCCCATGCTGGCGTCCCTAGATGCAAAGGAGCCAATGCTAATGTACATTGCAGCCACCAACCGGGTCTTTAGTGTCATGCTCGTGGTGGAGAGGCTACAAGAAGGAAAAGCACAGTCGGTCCAGTGTTCGGTGTATTATCTAAGCGTAGTCCTCTCGCTCTCGAAATAGAACTACCCCTATTACCAGAATCTGGTGTACATCGTGTATATGGCCACCAAGAAGTTGAAGCACTACTTCCAAGAGCACTCCATCTGGGTGGTGGCATTGGCACCACTCTCTGAGATCATTGGCAACAACGACGCCATAGGCCGGGTTGCGAAATGGGCGATAGAGCTCGCTGCCCAGAACATCCAATATGATCCAAGGACGTCGATCTAGTCTCAGACCTTGGCGGACTTCCTCATCAATTGGGCGGAAACCTAGTACATGCCACCAGTCCCTAACTCCATGCATTGAAAGGTGCACTTTGATGGCTCCAAGATGCATGGTGGGTTGGGAGATGAAATCGTCATCACCTCTCCAAAAGGAGACCGGTTGGAGTACATGCTATAGATCCACTTCCGTGCATCGAACAATGTCGCTAAATATGAGGTGCTCGTCCATGGGCTCAAGATGGCAAAGGAGATTGGCATTCAACATATCCTCTTCTTCGGCGATTTTGATATGGTGGTGCAGCAAGTCTTAGGTGATTGGGATGCCAAGGATGCAAGCATGGCCCTATACCGAATCTCCATCCAACAATTGTGTGCTTTCTTTGAGGGGTGAAAATCCCACCATGTCCCACAAGCCAACGAGGCTGCTGACGCACTGGCTCGCATCAGCTCTAGAAGATAAGCAATTCCTCGTAGAGTTTCCCTGGAGCACCTGCGCAAACCCTCCATCACACCATCCCTAGAATCCTAGAGGACTCGGGGACTGTCGGCTCCAAGGACCCGGAGATCGGCTCGAACGCCCTAGGGACTACCACCTCGAAGGTCCCGGGGACTGCCTGTTGAAGGCCCCGACACCCCGAACCGGCTTCAGCAGCCCCGGGACTGCCGTCTCTGACCTTCCACCCCGTAGGCCACCCGACTATCCTGACCCGGCCATGCGTGAGGAAGTGAAGCTGATCATTCAGAACGTGCATGCCATTCGGTAGATCCCTCCCTGGGCCAAGCCCTTCATGGAATTCATCGCTAGAGGTGAACTCCCTGACGAAGAGGTTGTGGCAAGACAAATCAAGCACAGAGCAAGTGCATACACCATCATCAACAACGAGATGTACAAGTGCAGCATCGGAGGCATTTACCAGTGTTGTGTAAGCCAGGAGGAAGGAACCTGGCTCCTTGTGGACATCTACCAAGGGGAATGTGGCCACCATGCATCATCAAGGGGCATAGTGGCTAAGGCATTTTTCCACATTTTACTGGCCGACCGCGCTGGAGGATGTCGATCAAATGGTGCGAGCATGCAATGGTTGCCAGTGTTTCAGCCAACAGAAGCACACGCCAGCTGCAGCATTCAAGACAATCCTCTTCACCTGGCATTCACCGTATGGGGACTCGACATGGTCGTCCCCTTCAAGACATCGCGGTCTAGCACGACACATCTCCTGGTAGCAGTGGAAAATTTCACCAAATGGATCGAGGAAAATACCATCAAGAAGCTGGATGGACCCACAGTGATCAAGTTCTTCAGGGACATCATCACATGCTTCTACTACCCCCCAGCATCATCATCGTAGTTGCATGAATTTCATGAAAGGGGCCTTCACATGCTTCTGTGGACAAAAGGGCATCCATTTGGACCTTTCCTCCATCGCGCACCCCTAGTCAAATGGGTAGTGCGAGAGGGCAAACGGTCTGGTCCTAGCCAGAATCAAGCCCCAACTGATTGAGCCACTAATGAGATCTCCTGGATGCTAGATAGAGGAACTATCGGCAGTACTATGGAGCCTACGCACCACGCCTAATTGCTCAACCATCTACACTCTGTTCTTCCTCGTCTATGATGCATAAGCGGTACTACCCACTGACATCGAGTTCGACGCACCCTACAAACTGATGTACACGGAGCAAGATTCTAAAGAAACATGTGAAGACAGTGTCAACCTCCTCGAGGAATCACGAGAGATGGCCTTATCTAGATCCACCATCTACCAACAAAATCTACACAGGTACCACGCCAGCCAGATCTGCCCCATCTTGTTCCGAGAGGGCGACCTGGTCCTGCGACTAGTACAAAACACCAAGGGGATGCACAAGCGCTCTCCCCCTTGGGAGGGTCCATTCATCACCAGCCAGGCATTGCACAACAACTCCTACTACCTCATCGATGCCCAACAGCCGGCAAAGAACAAGACGGACCGCTCCAATAAGGAGACCAAACGTCCCTGGAACACGAACCTACTTCGCTCATTTTACACTTGAATAAGAAATGTATGTATCTTTACCTTTATGTATCATGAATGAACAATTGTAGAGCCTCGAGATAGTCTCGGGGACTCTGTTGTATTTCAGGACTTCATGGTGCAACATATTTCCCCTGGCTCCGGCTGTCTCTCCCGGGGAATCGCTGGCTGGCCCAGACTACTACACTCTCCAAACGGCCAAGTACCGTACGTGGTGCGAACGACCCACTCTTCGGTTCCCGCCGCAGACCGCAACCTAGCTGTCAACCCGGCAAGAGCAAAAGCTCAAGGACCCATACACGAAAAACTGCAAGGAAAGCAAACGTTTGGACATTCCGGTTGCGCTCGCTCGCCTAACACCGATAACAAAAATCTAAATTATCGTGTAGTATGTTTAATATCTACCCCTTCTGTTCTGGCTACAGACCGCAACCCGGCTGTTAGTTAGCAAGGACATAACGCAACGGCCAATGCTCACAAGAAAAACACAAAGTCATTGGCTAAATGAGAAACAACATATTTTCATAACACCCAGTGACCACAAAAGCACACCAGTTGTAAATATCTAACACGCATACTATCACTTGTCTATATTTTGCATGAGGTAAAACTTCACCGGCTGCCTAAGCCGCTCACAGACAACCACCTCCAAGCAAAGTTTTGGCCCAACTGACTGTGTCGGTCGGCCTGAAACTTGGGGACTACACCTAGTGGGTGCACTCCCGTGCCCCCATAGGAAAATGGAGTGGCCCATCCGAGTGGAGAACCAAGAGGGTTAAAGCTCCTGACTGAAGTTTTGGCCCGACCGACTGCGCCAGTCGGACCAAAACTCGGGGACTACACCTAATGGGTGTGCTCCTGTGCCCCCACTCAAAACAAAAAGAGACCCAGAAAATCAAAATTTTAAAATGCCCAAGGCAAAAGAAGATATCATACATACAGAAGACAAAGCTTCCACCAGATCTAACATTCAAATTGTCCAAGTACCACAACAAAGAAGGGCAAAGTTCATACAACTATGCTCGGCATACCGGGTATCCAAATTCACGGCTGAGGAGAAGGATCGGTGGCAGTAGGCGCGATCCTGCTGCTGGAGACAACATCGGTGGCGGCCAGCTCTGTATCTGGAGGCAGAGCAGCAGTTGCAGCAACGGCTTCGTCGACAACTGCCCGGATAGACTCCGTGTCCTCTGGTCACTATAGTCCCAATCCAGCTGCACACAGCTCACGATCTTGACACAGCAGGTGCGGATCTCAGTGAGCTCTTCACAAACACCGTTGTAGTTGGTCCCCTACCTGAAGCCACGACAGAAAGCCCCCATCTGCGCAGCTGGAAACCAGGACTTGACCAAGGGGAGAGTCATCTCCGAACCTCCACACGTAGCCCACTCCCGCCCCAAGTCGATGTGATCGACAGCCTTCTCCAGCACAGCGGCTAGCCCATTCATGGTATCTGACACATTGTCAAAGGGCCAAATATACTCCAAGAGTTCAACGCCGACCTGGCTCATCCAGAGGGCCTCCTCACCAAGCACACTAACAAGGTCCTCTGCCCACAGGTCGCGCCTAGTTTCATGGGCAGACAAGAGCCTGGTCGGTCGCTTCCGGATAGAGGGCTGCAACCGACACAACTCAACGTTACAAACCGACTACGGCAGACGGAAGAAATACATGACTAAGGAAAAAAGCAACTTCCTGATGGCTGCCTTAGAGACGCGTTGCAGCTCCGCGTACGCCTCCTTCTCGTGGGACCAGCTCACGCGCCGCTGCTCCTCCTGCTGCTTGAAGGACTCGTCCAAATTCTTCAAGGCTTGGGCGTGCACCTCCATGTTCTTCCTCATCTTGTCGGTCGTCGTTTCCAGTTTGTCCTTCAGCGCCACTAGCATCTCAATTTGACCATGGTGTGTCTAATTGGACTCCTGTAGATGGGGCACCTCAGCCTTCAGCTGGTCCACTTCCTTCTCCTTGTCCACTATCATGGCTGCAGGATGATACCCGATGATCAGCAAAAACCGCGAAAATTTGCGCAATTGCAAAGACATGTCGGAGCAAGATATCTTATGCCCCAACTCCTGGGTATTCTTCACCGCCTCCAGAAAAGCTTTCTGCGAAAATATAGGAGTGAAAAAGGGGCAAAAGGAAAATCGCTTGAAACACACGATGCAGGTCCAGAGAAAAACATACCTCAAAAGACACGTTCAGCCGCTTGGTCTAGCCGATCCCAAGCTCCAACACCTACACCAACTGTTGCACTTGGCCGCAGGCAATAGGAGCCTGGCTGGAGAGCTAGGAAATGATTGCATCTGGCATCAGCATGGTCGGAGCCAGTTTGAACCTAGTCACCAGCACTCCTCCTCATCCGAGGCGACGACGACAACCCATGTCTCCTCCCTTGCCACTAGCTCTGCCCCGGCAGCCGCGGTCCCGGAGCCGGAGTCTCCCGCCTGCAGAGAAGGTGGGGAGCTCATCGTCACCCATCTCATCTTTAGCTAGCTACACCATGAAAACCTATTGAAAATGGCAGATAAGAAACAGGAAATAACCGTTCAGGAGAAATCCATCCGGTTGAACAACGAACTTACCTTGGGTGGGAGATGGCTCCGGTGGTACGGAGGGTAGGAGTAGCTCCAAGGATGCTCCAACCCCTCCTTCAAGATCATGGCAAGCAAATATCGAAGGGCCTCGTACGGGACATCTAGCCAGGAGGTATGAGTTGGGTCCAGCGGCCCGACAGATGGCACATCTTGTGCGAGCGACGCTAAGGTGGAGCACCCGGTGGGCCATCCAAGATAAGGTGATGTCTCGGGCGGTGAGCTTACACTCATTCACTAGCACCTCCACTCGTGTGGCCATCCGGTCCATGTCCACCTGCGGCCCCCAGCCTTTCACTGTCCAGGCCTACCGGGTGGAAATGACGTTGGCAAACTCTGGCTGCCGGATCCAGTCAATCTCGGTGGCGTTGCGCACATAGAAGTACGAGCACTGCCATAGCTTGACATTGTCGGGGAGGTTGAACCGCGACATCGGTGATGTGGGCTGTGTGTAGATGGCGCAGTAGCCAGCATCCACTAGCGAGTCGCCCTTGTGCATCGTCTATGCCTTAAAGTTAAAAACCCTCAAGAAGTTCGTTGTATCCAGGCGAATGCCGAGGTAGGACTCGCAGCACGCGACGTGGTGCGAGAGCTGGGCCATGGCATTGGCGCCAAGGTGGTGAAGGCACAGGTCGAACATCTCAAAGAGCTCGAGGAGGAAGGTGCTAGCGGGCAGGCTAAACCCACGAGTGAAGTGCGCAAGGAATACAACCCGCTCACTGGCCTTGGGGTTTGGGACTCGCTCCCCATCGGGTGCGACTCGCACGTGGATGAGCCCCTCCTGTGGTAGGAACCGGCTGTGCCGATACTTCTGGATGAGTTCCTCCATGACGAAGGAGCCGCACCATCGTCCGCTCTGTTCCGGGAGCATATCTATCAGAGGCACCGTGACGAAAACCCTATACCCCGTCGTCATGCTGGCTTGTGGTGGCTCCAATGACCTTATACTGGCGGCACAAGAGCGAGGATGAAATGAAGCAGTGCAGGGGCGGGGAAGCAGAAGGGGAAAGTGCGAGGAGGGGGAAACCCCAACTCCCAAACCCCCATTTATCACCGTGGCACCCATGCGTTGGTTCCGCTTCACTTCCCCACATGTGGCAGCCAAACCACCCCTCTCCCCCACGACGGTTTGGCTCGGGATCACGTGTGCCCACAGAGATCCATGCAAAAGATCCCAGAGGAGATAACAAGGCACATGCGCGCGGTTACCAAGAAACTGAACGATAGGACGCGCTCGTCTTTGCCCCATGGAAATGATGAGATGAGGCGTGCGTCACAACCACTGATCGTGGCTGGCATAAGCACTGACCTCAGCAGCCAAGCTTTTCGCCTCCCATGCTCCGGTCACGCCCATATGCCGCTTCCGTCGCGGTTGTCACTGGCCACCGACTCCGTAGCCGGTTTAATCTAGCCGGGAAGCAATAAGAACTACAAGAACAACCTACAGTTGGATTCATCGTGAACTACAACTCAACAAGGGGCACGCAAGAACTTCTCTGCAGGGTGAAGTCCCAACGCGCTCGGGGACTAGTGTCGGGGGGATGACCCCCGGATGGGATAAGCTAGGCCAAAGTTGGCCGGCTCCGGAAGAGTTAGGCAGGATGGCCGCAAGACAGGGAGGCTGCAGCCGGGTGGAATTCCCCAACCAAGCCAGTGCCAAGCTATCCCGATTGGCCCTTTTAGCCAAGTAACTAAAAGAGCCTGTCGGGTGGGAGGCTCCACCCAGTCACCTCAGATTCGTTGGCAAGGATACGAAGGGCGTGACGCCCCTGCAGAGCATGTCTATGGATCCTCTCCACTAGACAGGCTGGCGTGCCGCCCGGACGGTGCTACACGACGACCGCACCGAGAGGGGCAAAGCTAGCGGTTGAGCACATCATTGTCAACTGACCTCTAAAGGTCTGGCGGCTAGCACTGTAGAACGGCTGGCAGCTAATGTAGCGCTCACTGGGTCCAGGACCACTGGCTGGGCCTCCAGTTGGCCCACCTGTGGAAACCCTAGGCCCGCTAGGTAAACCCTAAAACCCACATTATAATCTACACCTCCTAGACAGTATATAAGGGAGGGTAGAGCTAGGGTTACAGGTAGACTCCATTCCCTTAGTTCATTATCCACCTCTTGCTCCTTCTTGCTAAGGAGCAGTAACAGCTCAAGGAGCACCTGTATTAGGCATACGCCCCGAGATAGTAGATTCTTGCAGGAGTAGGGGTGTTACCTCACCGAGAGGGCCCCAAACCTGGGTAGTTCACTATGTCTGCAGTGCTCGTGCCTAATCCCGTTGCGATGGCCACCAATTGCATCCTGATTGTCCCCTCTCAAGCCATCCCAATGGCACTGTCGTGTTCCACACCATGACATGTGGCCATGCGGATAAGGGAGCGGCGGGGCATTGACTACCTCGACCTCCGGTGGGTGTGACAGTGGGTGGGCGAAGCGTTGAGTATGTTTACCCAGCGATTCGCCCAAGTACTCATTGCCCTCCCCTAGGAATCAACTAAATGAGTGGAGCTTGCCTTCTTTCTGGGGGTGCAAAGACCCCTAATGTGAAGGCGCATGATCACTCACATATTAGAATCCATCCCACAGATCTTCGCTGTCACGGATGCCTACACAAGGATCAAGGAGGGGGAGCTACCTCACCTCCCATAACCACGGGTGTGCTGCAACCCTCCCCTTGATAAGCTCCGGCATGAATGTCTTCTCCATTCCTATGGGATGGGTCATGCAGGGAGTATGACTAGTCAGGTTAGGAAAGGAGAAGACTCGAGAGCCATCGTTGGCAGTCCCGGTGGTACACCGGCCCAGGGGATCCTACCTGAAATGTGTCAGCTAGGTCTAATGCCCCCGAAGACCTGCTGGTGCCTCTTTCCACCCTCGCCTGGGTAGGAACCGCGAAGGGAGATAACATGTCATTGCCTAGGACCCCGGAGGTTACTCTGAGCCGGTAGGGTTCGTAGCATGGAAAACAAAAAAAAACTACTACAAGAACAAAAGAAACCAAGATCCAATCTATGGAAAATCCAAGATCTAATCTACTCCCTCTGTTTCGAAATATAAGATGTTTCAGCTTTGTGAAAGGAGTGTATCTGGACTCCTTGTATGTGTAGGTTCATTCAGTTTTGGAGTGAACCTCACACTAAAAGGGGTCTAGATACACTTCATTCACAAGCTAAAACATCTTATATTTTGAAACGGAGGGAGTACGAGATAAGTGCAACAAGATAGATGAGAACTAACCCTTGAAGATCCAAAGCCTTTAACGAGATCGGATCTCATGGTTGATGTAGTCGATCACTTGCCGATCTCAAGATTGAGTAGACGATCCTTTCGGTGCCACGTTCCGGCAGCGCGTTTACACTAGGTCACACGTACGGAGTCGATGTAGACCTTCCTCTCCCTGTTCCATCGGGCAGCAGAGGTAGTAGATCCCCTCGGAATCCCAGCAGCACGACGGTGTGGTGGTGGTGGAGGAGAAATCCTGCATGGCTTCGCCTAAGCTAGAGCAGGAGGAAGGAGGAGGAGTGTGGTAGCTAGGGTTTGGGGTGGAAGGGGCAAGGGGAGGCTCCACCGCTCCCCTCTTTATATAGAGGGGGTGCGGCCTAGGGTTCCCCCTTGGCCCACTTCCCCTTAGGGTTGTTACATGGGGAGGGGGGATTTTTCTCCCCCCCCCAAGTCCTATCCCCTATTTTCTTGGGATTCAAGTTTATTTCCTTTAGAACCTTCTAGAACTTTCTGAAACCTTCTAGAAGCACTAAACAAAACCTCTGGAACTTTTGAACCCCAGAAAATGACTTCCATTATCTGAATCTTATTCTCCGGACTATTTTGGATCTCCTCGTGATGTCCTGGATCCAATCCGAGACTCCGAACAACATTCTGTCTCCAACTAATATTCCATATCTACTTAAACAACATCGAACCTTAAGTGTGTCACTCTACGGTTCGTGAACTATGCATACATGGTCGACACACCTCTCAGATCAATAACCAATAGCAGGACCTGGAGATCCATAATGGCTCCCACATATTCAACGATGACTTCATGATCAAAAGAACCATTAACATACGATACTAATTCCCTTTGTCGCGTGATACTCTACTTATCCGAGGTTTGATCATCGGTATCTCCATACCTAGTTCACACTCGTTATCGATAAGTACACTTTACTCATACCGTGATATGTCATCCCTCGTGACCTAGTCACATGCTTGCAAGCCAATTGGATGACATTCCACTAAGAGGGCCCAGAGAATATCTATATGTCATTAGGATGGACAAATCCCATTCTTGATCCATGCACTTCAACTCATACTTTTAGAATACCTAATGCCACCTTTATAACCACCCAGTTACGAAGTAGCATTTGATGTCATCAAAGCACTCATCCGGTGATGGTGATTAACATGATCTCATGGTCGAAGGATCAGGTTACTATGTATTTGAAAGCTTGTAGCAAAACAAACTTTAATGACTTGACCTTATGATATGCTTACTATGGGTGTGTGTCCATCACATCATTGTCCTAATGATATGATCTTGTTATTAATAACATCTGATGTCCATGATCAGGAAACCATGATCATCTATCAATCAACAAGCTAGTCCAACAAGAGGCTTACTATGGACTCTTTTATGTTTACAAAACACACAAGTACTAGTGCTTCCTATTAATACAATTATAGCATGGGATGTAAACATTTATCATAAACACAAAGATATAATAATAACCACTTTATTATTGCCTCTTGGGCATATCTCCAACAGTATCCCACTTGCACTAGAGTCAATAATATGGATTACATGGTAATATACCTAACACCCATGGCGTTCTGGTGTTGGTCATGTTTTTCTCTAGGGAGAGGTTTAGTCAATAAATCTGCCACATTCATATCAATGTGTACTTTGCAAATCTTTATGTCACCATCTTGGACATACTCGCGAATAGCATGAAAATGTAGCTTGATGTGCTTCAGCTTCTTGTGTGACCTTGGCTCTTGTGTATTAGCTATGGCACCCATGTTGTCACAATAGATGGCCATCGGGTCCAACGCACTAGGAACCACACCAAGCTCAGTAATGAACTCCTTCATCCATATCGCTTCTTGTGCAGCCTCCGAAGCAGATATGTAGTCTGATTCAATTGAAAATTTCGCCACAACGCTTTGCTTGGCACTCCTCTAGCTCATTGCTGCTCCATTCAAAATAAATACGTATCCAGACTGTGACTTAGAGTCATCCAGATCGGTGTTCCAACTAGCATCAGTGTAACTATTTACAGCAAGCTCCTCGTCACCTCCATAATAAAGAACCATATCCTTAGTCCTTTTCAGGTACTTTAGGATATTTTTAACCGCTATCTAGTGTTCCATTCTAGGATAACTTTGATATATGCTGGTCAAACTAACAACATGTGCCATATCTCGGTCTTGTACATAGCATGGCATACATGATAGAGCCTATGGCCGAGGCATAGGGGATTTTGTTCATCTTTTCTCTTTCTTCTGCCGTAGCTAGACTTTGAGTCTTACTCAATGTCTTACCTGGCAACATGGGCAAGAACCCTTTCTTGCTTTCTTCCATTCTAAACCTCTTTAGAACCTTGTCCAGGTATGTACTTTGTGAAAGCGCTATTAAGCGTCTTGATCTATCTATATAAATCTTGATGCCTAAAATGTATGCTGCTTTGACAAGATCCTTCATTGAAAAACTATTATTCAGATAGGCTTTGACACTTTCAAGAAGTTCTATATCATTCCCAATCAACAATATGTCATCCACATATAGTACTAGGAACGCTACAGAGCTCCCACTCACTTTCTTGTAAATACAAGCTTCTCCAAAAGTTTGTATAAATCCAAAGTTTTTGATCACCTTATCAAAATGTTGATTCGAGCTCCAGGATGCTTGATTCAGTCCATAAATGGAGCGTTGAAGTTTGCATACCCTATCAGCATCTTTAGGATTGAAAAAACCTTTGGGTTGTACCATATACAACTCTTCCTCAATGTCACCATTAAGGAACGCTGTTTTGACATCCATCTGCCAAATTTCATAATCGAAAAATGCAGCGATTGCTAACAAAATCCTCACAGACTTTAGCTTTTCTACCGGTGAGAAAGTCTCATCGTAGTCAACTCATTGAATTTTTTGGAACCCTTTCGCGACAAGTCGAGCATTATAGACAGTAACATTACCATCAATGTCTGTTTTCTATTTAAAGATCCATTTGTTCTCGATAGCCTTGCGGCCATCTGGTCGGTCCACCAAAGTCTGCACTTGGTTTTCGTACATGGATCCAATTTCGGATTTCATGGCTTCTTGCCATTTGTTGGAATCTGGGCTCATCATTGCTTCCTCATACGTCGCAGGGTCGTTGGTGTTGTCCACCAACATGACATTCAAGATAGGGTCATACCAATCAAGAGTGGTACGAACCCTCATCGACCTGCGAGGTTCAGTGGCAACTTCGTTCGAAGTTTCATGATCTTCATCATTAGCTTCCTCTCTTATTGGTGCAGGCAGCACCGAAACATCTTCCGATGCTGCGCTACTCTCAAATCCGAGAGAAGGTTCAACAACCTTGTCGAGTTCTACTTTCCTTCTAGTCACTTCTTTCGAGAGAATCTCCTTTTCACGAAAGGATCCATTCTTGGCAACGAAAACTTTGCCTTCGGATCTATGATAGAAGGTATACCTAATTGTTTCTTTAGGGTATCCTATGAAGACACATTTTTTCGCTTTGGGTTCAAGCTTGTCAGGTTGTAACTTCTTTACATAAGCTTCATAGCCCAAACTTTAAGGAAAGACAACTTAGGTTTCTTACCAAACCATAATTCATACAGTGTCATTTCAACAGATTTAGATGGTGCCCTATTTAAAGTGAATGCGACAGTATCTAATGCATAACCCCAAAACGATAACGGTAAATCTGTAAGAGACATCATAGATCGAACCATATCTAAGAGAGTTTGATTATGATGTTCGGACACACCATTGCGCTGTGGTGTTCCTGGTGGTGTCAATTCTGAAAGTATTCCGCATTTCTTTAAATGCATGCCAAACTCGTAATTCAGATATTCACCTCCGTGATCAGAACGCACAAACTTAATCTTCTTGTTACACTGATTTTCTACATCACTTTGGAATTCCTTAAACTTCTCGAAAGTTTCTGACTTATGTTTCATAAAGTTGATATAGCCATATCTACTCAAGTCATCTGTGAAAGTAAGAACATAACGATATCCACCACGCGATGCTACACTCATTGAACCGCACACATCGCTATGTATTATTTCCAACAAGTCCGTAGCTCGCACCATTATCCCAGAAAATGGAGTCTTAGTCATTTATCCCATTAGACATGCTTCGAAGTGATTCAAGAAGTCCATCAGAAAGGAGTTTCTTCATGCGCTTCACTCCAATGTGACCAAGAAGACAGTGCCACATGTATGTGGAATTATCATTCAATTTTATTCGTTTAGCATCTATGTTATGAACATGTGTATCACTACTATCGAGATTCAATAAGAATAATCCATTCATCTCAAGTGCATGACCATAAAGGATATTACTCATATAAATCGAACAACCATTATTCTCAGACTTAAATGAATAACTGTTTCGCAATAAACAAGATCCAGATATAATGTTCATGCTTAACATAGGCATCAAATAACAATTATTCAAATTTAAAACTAATCCCGAAGGTAGATGAAGAGGGAGTGTGCCGACGGTGATCACATCAACCTTGGAGCCATTTCCAACGCGCATCGTCACCTCGTCTCTCGCTAGTCTTCATTAATTCCACAACTCCTGTTTCGAGTTACAAATATGAGCAACCGAACCAATATCAAATACCCAGGCACTACTACGATTACTAGTAAGATACACATCAATAACATGTATATCAAATATACATTTCTTCTTAATGTTGTCGTTCTTCATATCTGCCAGGTACTTGGGGCAGTTTCAGGCTTGTAGTAAAAGCACCCAGTATCAGGCCTAGGGCCAGCCTTGGGCTTCTTAGGCGCAGCAACTTTCTTGCCATCCTTCTTGAAGTTGCCCTTGTTCTTAGGCTTGGCCTGCTTCTTGAAATTGGTGGTATTATTGACCATCAACGCTTAGTGCTCTTTTTTAATCTCTACTTTAGTAGTTTTCAGCATGGAGAAGAGTTCATGCAACATCTTATTCATGCAATGCATATTGTAGTTCATCACAAAGTTCTTGTAACTAGGTGCTAGTCATTGGAGGACACGATGAATCCCCAACGCATTAGGAATCGTTATTCCCAAATCTTGGAGCTTGTTTGCGTGCCCAAACATTTTGAGCACATGCTCGCTAACAGAGTTGCCCTCTTCCATTTTACAGTTAAAGAACTTCTCGGAGGCCTCATAGCTTTACACGGCCGCGTGAGTTTCAAATATCATTTTGAGCTCATTGATAATATCAAAAGGGTCGTGGTGCTCAAAGCGCTTCTGAAGCTCCAATTTTAAACCGTACAGGATTGCACACTAAACTGTGGAGTAGTGATTCTTCCGAGTGAGGAAAACATTTTTAACATCATCGGGAGCATCCTCTGCAGGTGGGTCACCTAGCGGTGCATCTAGCACATAGGTCAATTGACCTGCACTAAGGATAATCCTTAAGCCACGGAACCAGTCCGTGAAGTTGCTTCCACTGTTTTTCATCTTTTCTTTCTCTAGGAACGCATTAAAGTTGATGGAGGGGGTCGCCATGGTCCACAACATATTTGCAAAGAGTTTAGACCAAGTTTATAACAAATTGAGTTAAAATTTAATTCTTAAATTAACTAGGTGAACTCCCACTCAAAACAACATCCCTCATGTTCCATTAGTGATTAGACGAACCAAATCCACTACACCAAGTCCGATCTTCATGAGAGAAGATGTAGTTTCAAAGGCGAACAATCAACATGTTCATCATATCATTCATATGACGCATGCTTTACCTTTCGCTATTCTGTGTTCCGAGACCATGTCCGTACATGCTAGGCTCGTCAAGATTGACCTTAGTATCCACATGTGCAAATCTGGCTTGCACCCATTGTATGCACACGTAGAATCTATAACACCCGATCATCACGAGATGCTTCGAAACGATGAGTCTTAGCAACGGTGCCTACTAAGGACGAACACTTTATTACTTGATATTTAGTGAGAGGGATCATCTTATAATGCTACCATCGCGATCTAAGAAATACAAGATGCATAAAGGATTAACATCACATGCAATTCATAATATGTGACATGATATGGCCTTTCTTCTTGTGCCTTTGATCTCCATCTCCAAAGCACGAACATGATCTCCATCATCACCAGCATGGCGTCAAGGTCAGTGGCGCCGCTTCATGGTTTTCCATCCTAACAACAACTATTACAACTACTTGGAATAAAGCTATACCAAGATGAATAGACACGCAGGTCTCAACAAATTTAAAGACGACCATTAGGCTCCTGCCAGTTGCCATATTACAATAAAGAACATCTCATACATCGAATATAATCACAATATCATAATGGCCATATCACATCACATGCCCCTGCAAAAACAAGTTAGACGCCTCTAATTTTCTTTGCATATTTTACGTGGCTTGGGGCTTTGGAATAAGAACCGTTCTTACCTATGAAGAAGAACCACAATGCTGATACAAGTGTTTTCACATGCAAATTGTAAATTGGATCTTAAATATGGTGAGAGAGACAAAAACCCGCAAAGCCACTTGTGCAATGCAAGTTGCACGTCAAGCATGGAGAAAGTCTCATGTGCGATGACATGTAAGGTTAGCCTGGGTCGCTTCATCCCACCACCCCACAAGATGCAAAGTACACGCGAAGCAAATGCCAACAAAAGAATCAACGCCAACAAAACCATTGTGTTCTACTCGTGCAACAGATCTACGCATAGACACGGCTCTAATACCACTTTAGGGTTCATAGCATGGGAAAAATTATACCGCAAAAACAAACGAAACCAAGATCCAATCTATGGAATAGCCAAGATTTAATCTACGAGATAAGTGCAATGAGATAGATGAGAAATAACCCTCGAAGATCCAAATCCTTTAATGAGATCAGATCTCATGGTTGATGTAGTCGATCACTTGCCAATCTCAAGATCGAGTAGACGATCCTTCCGGTGCCGCATTCCGGTTGCGCTTCCGCACTCGGTCACACGTATGGAGTCAATGTAGACCTTCCCCTCCTCATACCAGCGGGCAGCGGAGGTAGTAGATCCCCTCGGAATCCCATCAGCACGACGACGTGGTGGTGGTGGAGGAGAAATCCTGCAGGTCTTCTCCTAAGCCAAAGCAGGAGGAAGGAGGAGGAGAGTGGCGGCTAGGGTTTGGGGTGGAAGGGCAAGGGGGAGGCGCCACCCCTCCCCTCTTTATATAGAGGGGGTTCGGCTTATGGTTCCCCCTTGGCTCACTTCCCCTTAGGGCCGGCACATGGGGAGGGGGAGTTTTCTACCCCCTAAGTCTTATCCCAGGGATTCAAGTTTATCTACTTCAGAACCTTCTAGAACTTTCCGAAACCTTCTAGAAGCTCTAAACAAAACCTCTGAAACTTTTACGAACCCTAGAAAATGACTCCATTATATGAATGTTATTCTCCAAACTATTTTGAATCTCCCCGTGATGTCCTGGATCCAATCCGGGACTCCAAACAACATTCAATCTCCAACTCATATTCCATATCTACTTAAACAACATCGAACCTTAAGTGTGTCACCCTACGGTTCGCAAACTATGCAGACATGATCGAGACACCTCTCCGATCAATAACCAATAGCGAGACTTGGAGATCCATAATGGCTCCCACATATTCAACGATGACTTCATGATCGACAGAACCATTAACATACGATACTGATTCCCTTTGCCGTGCGATACTCTACTTATCCGAGGTTTCATCATCGGTATCTCCATACCTAGTTCAACCTCATTATCGATAAGTACTCTTTACTCGTACCGTGATATGGCATCCCTCATGACCTAGTCACATGCTTGCAAGCCAATAGGGTGACATTCCATCGAGAGGGCCCAAAGTATATATATATATATATATCTATCATTCGGATGGACAAATCCCATTCTTGATCCATGTTCTTCAACTCATACTTTCAGAATACCTAATGCCACCTTTATAACCATCCAGTTGCGAAGTGGTGTTTGATGTCATCAAAGCACTCATCTGGTGATGGTGATTAACATGATCTCATGGTCGAAGGATCAGGTTACTATGTATTTGAAAGCTTGTAGCAAAATGAACTTTAATGACTTGATCTTATGCTATGCTTACTATGGGTGTGGGTCCATCGCATCATTCTCCTAACGATACACTACAATAGAACTTGTATTTAGTGACAGACCCCTTTTGTCACTTAATATCCATATTTTGTCAATGAATATATGTTGTTAACAAAAAATGGGTTGTCATAAAAGCCGCGTCATAAAAAATCCATAACCACGGTTTGCATTTTTTTTGTCATCGTTTAACTTATATTAGTTGACGATGTTAGTTTTCTCAACAATCATGTGTAATCAATGACTGAAATATTTATCATGATATATATGAAAAGTTTGTCATCGTAAATTAGAAGGGTGTAGTATAGGTCATCATTACAGACGTGGAATTTTGTTAAGTTATTGCAATTTACTGATGTGGCATTATGACCAGTGGGACCCAGTGATTCTTATAGGTGGACCAACAGCGGGTCCAAGACAGTTCGGACAGGTGTGACTCTGAGGGTTTAGACAGGTGGGACCCATAGGATTCTGATAGGTGGGACCAAGAGGGTTCGGACAAGTGGGACCCAGAGGGTTCGAACAGGTGGGACCTAGAGGGTTCAGACATGTGGGGCCCAGAGGGTTCTGACAAGTGGGGTCTAGAGGGTTCTGACAGGTGGTACCAAGACGGTTCGGACAGGTGGGACCATGATGGTTATGACACGTGGGTCCACGTGTTGATGACAGTGTCAGTAATTTTGTCATGTTAATAATTATGTAGAAATGAAAAAAATCATACAGACAAATAAAATTTAGAACCAATATATAAAATGGCGGCGATAAAATTCTTTGCAATAGTTTTAACATGAAGATACAACTAAGTAAATCATATTTATGAACAATTTCATAAGGATGGAGGTGCTGTTGAGTTGCTGCTGAAAGGGCATGTATGCCCCCATGTGTGTTTTGGTAATTAATGACCATCCCTATAGGATTGTCCATTGGCATCGCTTGGACCATGTGATGGTCTCAAGGATGAAAAATAAGAAGCATTGTCTAAGGGCTTTGTGCCTATTGGAATCAAGTAGAAGAAGAAGATCAAGTATGTCTTGAAGAAGAAGAAGAAGATAGAGTTCCTCATGGCTATCTTCAATACATCATCAAGAAATGATGTGCAAGCTCAAGATGCACCATCTCTAGAAGATCTCATGCTTGGAGCTTGCCTCCTTGGCGTTCATGGAGTGATGAAGACAAGGTCAAAGAAGAGGTTTTCCCATGGAGTATAGGGGAGCCATTCGCAAGTCTTCATCAAGCAAGAGCAAGCACGAGCAATCAAGAAAGGTGTTCCATCTTGAAGGTGACAAGATCATCTTCATCAAGCTCAAGTGGGATGCTCAAGGAAAATGTATGATCTTGATAGGGTTTCTTCTTTACCGGTCTCTTGTATTGCTGGGAGACTAAGTTTAGGATAGATAGCCGTACTATCAAGAGGGGCTCTCGAGTGGGTGACTCGTTTATATCTTTCGAAGAGAGATCAAACCTTTGTATACATAGCATCATCTTTCTTTGTTGTTGTTTGGTTCTTGTCCATGTGAGGATCTAGATCTTGTGGTTATCTCCATAACAAGCTCTAGTTCGTCAAAAACGGATTTTCCTTGCATATCTTATTGCGTTTTTGATCTTGCGGGTTTTTCCGGCTCCACACCTTGGGAGGTATCTCACATATATATTCATGGTATTTTCTCCCTTGGTGATACCCAATATTTCCCCTTTTGTTGGATTCTACTCTTTAATATCTTTCCAACAAAATTTGTTTCATCCCATTTAGAGTTTCCAAGCTCAACTTCTTGCGTTTTGGGTTCTGGAGGTTTTACCGGTTCGTCGCTTCTGAGAGGTCATACCTTTCTCCATTTTATTTTTATCCTCTCTTGTTGGACTATCATGTTTCTTTGCATAATATTGTAGAGATTTTTTTTCTCTTCAAAACGAGCCCAAGATCATCAAAATCGAAGTCCGGAGTCAAAAGTTATTGAAGTTTTCGTGCAATGTTGTCCAACGTTTTTTGCTTGAGCGGTAGTACCGGCCCAAGTTCCGGCCAAAGTTCTGGTAAATCAGTTTTTTCTTCTGTATCTTGTGTTTCTATTTAGAGGTAGTACTGGTGGGGCACCGGTAGTTCCGGTGAGGCGCGAATCTGGCCCAAACGGGCAGATTTCTCTTGCCCTATTTAAGGGCCCCCTCTTCCCAAAAGTCTCCCCAACTTTGGAGGTCATTTTTGCTAGCTCTTCCACTCTCTCTCCTCCATTGTTGACCTTCAAAAGCTTGGCCTCTTCCCTTCTCCCTCCCATGATTCTTGCATCTCTTTGAGGGATTTGAGAGAGGAGATCTAGATCTACAATCCCCACCAAATCAAATCCCTTCTTTGTGAAGAAATCCTTGGGATCTAGATCTTGGAGAGTTTTTTGTTCTCCTCTTGTGTTCTTCCTCCCTTATTCCCCCAATAGCTTTTGTAGCTTTGGTAGAATTTGAGAGTGAAGGACTTGCCTCTTGCAGTTGGTGCATAGGTTTGAGTTTCCCTCGGAGATTCAGCGAGTTCAAGCCCTTCGGCTTGTTTCTCTTGGGTTCTTGGAACCCTAGACGGTTGTGTGGTTGGATTGTTGACCTTTTGTGGCATTGTTGCCTTTTGTGGCTTTGTAGCCTTTGTGGCATTGTTGTTGGGAGCCTCTGAAGGGTTTCGCAGCATAGTAAATCAAAATTTTCTACGGAAGCGAACAGAGGGAAAGCCAAGATCTAATCTAGGAGATGCAAACAACGAGAGAGATTGGATTAGATCTTCATACCCTTGAAGATTCGCACAGCGGAACGTTCGTCGGAACGTGGGTGATGTAGTCGTACTCGCTTCTCCTCCTCGCGATCCGATCCGATCTAGCACCACAAGTGGCGGTGCCTCCGTGAGATGCACACGTGCAGCACCTCGACGTCTCCTCCTTCCTTGGACCAGCAAGTATGGTGGAGAGATGGATTGGATCTACAACACGACGGCGTGGTGTATTTGGTGGAGAATTTCTGCAGCAGGCTTCGCCTGCAAACAGTCGGGAGGGAGAGAGGAAGGCAGCAGGGCTACTAGGGCTTGGAGGGAGATGTGTGTACCGGGGAGGGGGCGCACCAGCCCTCTATATATAGAGGGGGAGGGGGCGGCCAGCCCTAGCCCCTCCTCCAAGCCTATCTCTAGTTTAAACGATTTAAACTCTCCCCTTATCTAGAAATTCTATCTCGAGATTTAAACGAGTTAAATCTCTCTAGAATCGGCTGGGCGCTATGGGGCCTTGTGCCCCTGGCCCAATGCGGCCAGGACACTCCCTAATAGGCCCATGCCCCCTCCCGGAAGGTGGGACCACGTTGGCCCCCTTCCGGAAGGTTCTAGAAGCTTTCGGTACAATACCGATTAATCCGGAACAATTCCGAACTCCAAAAACTGCACTGCCTTATATGAATCTTATTCTCCGGACCATTCCGGAACCTCTCGTGATGTCCTGGATCCCATCCGAGACTCCGAACAAAAATTCATAAACCAATTATCCAATCTATCCTAGCGTCGAGACACGTTAAGTGTGTGACCCTGCGGGTTCGAGAATATGCAGACATGATCTTCTATCAATAATCAACAGCGGGGTCTGGGCACCCATATTGACTCCCACACATTCATCGATGATCATATCGGATGAACCATGATGCCAGGATTCAATCAATCCCATATATATATTCCCTTCGTCTCGCGATATTTTACTTGCCCGAGATTCGATCGTCGGTATCGTCATACCTAGTTCAATCTCGTTCACAGCAAGTACTTTACTCGTTCCATAATCCGATATCACTTTGTGATTAACTCCTTAACCACATGCTTGCAAGCGGTGTTGATATCGATTACTGAGTGGGCCCGAAGTATATCTCTCCGACTTGGGAGGGACAAATCTCATCTCGATACATACAACCCAACAGATACTTTCCGATTACCTGAGAGACACCTTTATGATCACCCTCTCATAGGATGACGTTTGATGACCTCAAAGCTTTCTTCCGATACCAGGGAGTTGTATTATCTCATGGTCTAAGGAATACAATATTTGACATAAAAAAAACTTTGCAAAGACGAACACGATGACACGATCTAATTGCTTCGCTTAGTTTGAGTCTATCCACCATATCATTCTCCAGTGATATGATCTCATTATCAATTGACAACTCATGTCTATGGTTAGGAAACCTTAACCATCATTGATCAATGAGCTAGTCCATAGAGGCATACTAGGGACACGGTGTTGTTCACAAACCACACAAGTATTAAAGTTTCCGCTTAATACAATTCTAGCATGGAATATAAACTTTATCATGAACAAGAATTATAATAATAACATCTTTATTATTGCCTCTAGGGCATAATTCCAACAGTCTCCCACTTGCACTAGAGTCAATAATCTAGTTTACATCTGGCAACAATCTCACACCCATGGCACTGAGGTGCTGATCATGTTTTACACGTGGAAGAGGTTTAGTCAATGGATCTGCGACATTCAGATCTGTATGTACTTTGCTAATCTTCAGATCTCCATCTGCTATATAATCTCGGATTATATGAAACTTGCGGTTGATATGCTTGGTCTTTGGATGATATCTTGGTTCCTTAGCGAGTGCTATGGCGCCAGTGTTGTCACACAATATCTCCAGTGGGTCCAATGCACTTGGAACCACGCCAAGCTCAGTGATGAAGTTCCTGATCCAAACTCCTTCACTTGATGCTTCTGCAGCAGCCATGTATTCCGCTTCTACTGTAGATCCCGCGATCACGCTTTGCTTGCAGCTTCTCCAGCTCACAGCTCCTCCATTCAAAATATACACGTATCCTGTCTGAGATTTACAATCATCCTTGTCGGTGTCGAAACTAGCATCGACGTAACCTTTTACGACGAGCTGTTCATCACCCCCATAGACTAAGAACATTTCTTTAGTCCTATTTAGGTACCTTAGGATGTTCTTCACGGCTGTCCAGTGTTCCACTCCTGGATCACTTTGATATCTGCTCGTCAAACTAAGAGCATTGGACACATCCGGTCTAGTACACAGCATGGCATACATGATGGAACCTATGGCCGAGGCATAAGGCACTTTGCTCATAGCTTCCCTATCATTTACCGTAGCTGGACACTGAGCCTTGCTCAATATCTTACCTGACAACATAGGCACTGAACCTTTCAATGCCTTATCCATTCTGAACCTTTTCAGAACTTTGTCTAGGTATGTACTTTGGCTTAAAGCTATCAGGCGTCTTTGTCTATCTCTATAGATTTTGATGCCCAATATATAATCAGCTTCACCTAGGTCTTTCATTGAAAAACACTTGTTCAAATAACTCTTCACATCGTTAAGCATGTTGATGTCATTTCCAATAATCAATATGTCATCCACATATAGTACCAGAAATGTCACCGAGCTCCCACTCACTTTCTTGTAGATGCAAGCTTCGTAGCAATTTGGAACAAATCCAAAGCGCTTGATCACTTGATCAAAACGAAGGTTCCAACTCCGAGATGCTTGCTTCAGTCCATAAATGGAACGCTGAAGTTTGCATACTTTATCAGCATCCTTAGGATCGACAAAACCTTCGGGTTGCATCATATACAACTCTTCATCAATGTTGCCATTGAAAGCAGTCTTGACATCCATTTGCCATATTTCATAATCATGAAACGCAGAAATTGCTAATAAAATCCGAATGGACTTAAACATCGCTACGGGAGAGAAAGTCTCATCGTAGTCAACACCTTGAACTTGTCGAAAACCTTTCGCAACAAGCCGTGCTTTATAGACGGTAACATTACCATCTGCGTCCGTTTTCTTCTTGAAGATCCATTTGCACTCAACGGCCTTTCGGTCGCTAGGAGGGTCCACCAAAGTCCATACTTGGTTTTCGCTCATGGATCCCAATTCGGATTTCATGGCTTCTAGCCATTTCTCAGAGTCTGGGCTCATCATCGCTTCCTCATAGTTCGTAGTTTCACTGTCTTCTACTAACAAGACAGTCAAGACAGGGTTGCCATACCACTCAGGAGGGGCACGCGACCTTGTCGACCTGCGACGTTCAGTAGCAGCATCGTCCGAAGCTTCATGATCCTTGTCATTAGCTTCCTCTATTGTTGGTGCAGCCGGCACTGGAACAATTTCAGGTGCTGCGCTACTCTCCAATTCAAGAGAAGGTTCAATAACCTCGTCTAGCTCTACTTTCCTCCCACTCACTTCTTTCGAGAGAAACTCCTTCTCAAGAAAGGAACCGTTCTTTGCGACAAACACTTTGCCTTCGGTTATGTGATAGAAGGTATACCCAATAGTTTCCTTAGGGTATCCTATGAAGACGCATTTCTCCGCTTTGGGTTCGAGCTTGTTCGGCATCAACTTCTTGACGTAAGCTTCGCATCCCCAAACTTTAAGAAACGACAACTTAGGTTTAGCACCAAACCATAGTTCATACGGTGTCGTCTCAACGGATTTAGATGGAGCCCTATTTAAAGTGAATGCAGCGGTTTCTAATGCATAACCCCAAAATGATAACGGCAAATCAGTAAGAGACATCATCGATCGGTCCATATCTAATAGGGTTCGATTCCGGCGTTCAGACACACCATTGCGCTGTGGTGTTCCGGGTGGCGTGAGTTGTGAAACGATTCCACTTGCTTTGAGATGCGTGAGAAAATCATAACTCAAATATTCGCCCCCACGATCGCATCGTAGAAACTTAATCTTTCTGTTACGATGGTTCTCCACTTCATTCTGAAATTCTTTGAACTTTTCAAACGTTTCAGATTTATGTTTCATTAAATAGATATACCCATATCTACTTAAGTCATCGGTAAAAGTGAGAAAATAGCGATATCCACCGCGCGTCGAAACACTCATCGGTCCGCATACATCGGTATGTATGATTTCCAACAAGTCCGTTGCTCGCTCCATCATACCGGAGAACGGGGTTTTGATCATCTTGCCCATGAGGCATGGTTCGCATGTGTCAAATGATTCAAAATCAAGAGACTCCAAAAGTCCATCAGAATGGAGTTTCTTCATGCGCTTTACACCAATATGACCTAGACGACAGTGCCACAAATAAGTAGTATTATCACTATCTACTTTGCATCTCTTAGCCTCAATGTTATGGATGTGTGTTTCATCCCTTTCGAGATTTAGAAGAAATAAACCACTCACAAGAGGTGCATGACCATAAAAGATGTTACTCATATAAATAGAACAACCATTATTCTCTGATTTAAATGAATAACCGTCTTGCAATAAACACGATCCAGAAATAATGTTCATGCTCAACGCAGGCACATAATAACATTTATTAAGGTTTAAAACTAATCCCGAAGGTAAAACTAAGGAGAGCGTGCCGACGGACATCACATCAACTCTTGATCCGTTGCCAACGCGCATCGTCACCTCATCCCTCGCAAGCCGCCGTCTATTCCGCAGCTCCTGTTTCGAGTTACAAATATTAGCAACTGAACCGTTATCAAATACCCAGGCACTACAACGAGGGCTAGTAAGGAAAACATCAATAACATGTATATCAAATATACCTTTGATGGTGCCAGCCTTCTTGTCCGCTAAGTACTTCGGACAGTTGCGCTTCCAGTGACCCTTGTCCTTGCAATAGAAGCACTCAGTTTCCGGCTTGGGACCAGACCTGAGCTTCTTCTCAGCAGGGGCATTGCGCTTGCCGCCGCCCTTATTGAAGGGCTTCTTTGCACCTTTACCTTTCTTAAAGGAGGGCTTGTTGACCATCAACACATGATTATCCTTCTTGATGTCCACCTCCGCGGCCTTCAGCTTTGCGAAGAGCTCGGTGATCGTATCAGTGGAACCAAACTGATTATGAGTCACTACAAAACTTTTGTAGCTGGGAGGGAGTGATTGCAGAACCCTGTCAATCTTGAGCTCCTCTGGAATCTTGCAGTCCAGTTGCTCAAGGCGTTGAGTGTAGCCCGACATCTTAATGGCGTGCTCACTAACGGAACTCCCTTCCTCCATCTTGCAGTTAAAGAACTTCTCGGAGATCTCATATCTCTCAGAACGGGCCTAAGTCTGAAACATGGTTTTCAACTCTTCGAGAATCTCAAAGGGCCCGGGATAGTTTTCAAAACGATTTTGAAGTTCCGGTTCCATAGCAAACAACATGGTGCTCTTAATCACACCATAATCATCTTTGCGCGACTGATAGATAGCTTTCTCATCAGCCGGCGCAGTTGCAGCAGGGGGGTTACCTAACGCTTTCTCAAGGACATAGTCCTTTTGTCCTCCAGACAGAATGATTCTCAGATTGCGGAACTAATTGGTGAAGTTAGACCCATTGTTCTTAAGCTTTTCTTTCTCAGCAAAAACGTTGAAGTTGAAGTTGGACTTAGCCATTTGATCTACAATATTTGCAAGTACAAATTAGACTATGTTCATGATAACTAGTTCAACTTTTAATCAAATTACTAGATGAACTCCCACTAAATTCAACATCCCTCAAGTTGTTTAGTGAACACGATCCAAATTCACCACACCTAATCCGATCTTCACGAGAAGAGATGTGGTTTCAATGGTGGACAACGAAGTGTAGATCATATCATTCATATGACTCGTGCTTAACCTTTCGGTTCATGTGTTCCGAGGCCATGTCTGTACATGCTAGGCTCGTCAAGTTAGACCCAAGTATTTCCGCGTGTGCAAAACTAGCTTGCACCCATTGTATGTGAGCGTAGAGTCTATAGCACCCGATCATCACGTGATGCTTGGACACGACGAACTTTCGCAACGGTGCATACTTGGGGAGAACACAGTTTTTATCTTGATCTTTAAGTGAGGAATCATCTTATAATGCTACCGTCGCGATCTAAGCATAATAAGATACATAAAAGGATAAACATCACATGCATATAACTTTATGTGACATGGTATAGCCAATCTTCGCGCAATGATCTCCATCTTGTGCGTTCCGGCATGATCTCCATCACTTCACCATGATTGCCTCCACCACGAATAGCAACTACAACTATTGCTAACTACTTAGCGATAAAGTAAAGCTATTACATGGCGTATAAGAAGTTAACTCGCAGGTCATACACAATTATAAAGACAACCATATGGCTCCTGCCGGTTGTGTACTGATCGACATGCAAGTCGTGAAACATTACAAAACATGATCATCGCATACATTATACACATCACATCTTGGGCCATACCATATCACAGAAAACACTCCCTGCAAAAACAAGTTAGACGCCTCTACTTTGTTGTTGCATGTTTTACGTGGCTTATGGGAGTAGATGCTAAGAACGATTCTTACCTATGGAAAGCCACAACGGTGATATTATGGTTACCAAACTCCGGTGTTAATCCCATGACAACTATAGTGAGAGAAACTGACATCCACCAGCCGCATGTGTGGAACAAGCCACACGTCAAGTGCGGAGCCGGTCTCGCGAGCGACGTCGCGTAAGGTTGGCCTGGACCGCTTCAATCTCACTATCCCGCGTCATAAGAAGAACACAAACAAGAGGCTTGCAACAGAAAACATCAACGCCCGCAACAACCATGTTGCGTTCTACTCGTGAAACACATCTACGCATAGATCTAGCTCTGATACCACTGAAGGGTTTCACAGCATAGTAAATCAAAATTTTCTACGGAAGCGAACAGAGGGAAAGCCAAGATCTAATCTAGGAGATGCAAACAACGAGAGAGATTGGATTAGATCTTCATACCCTTGAATATTCGCACAGCGGAACGTTCGTCGGAACGTGGGTGATGTAGTCGTACTCGCTTCTCCTCCTCGCGATCCGATCCGATCTAGCACCACAAGTGGCGGTGCCTCCGTGAGATGCACACGTGCAGCACCTCGACGTCTCCTCCTTCCTTGGACCAGCAAGTATGATGGAGAGATGGATTGGATCTACAACACGACGACGTGGTGTATTTGGTGGAGAATTTCTGCAGCAGGGCTTCGCCTGCAAACAGTCGGGAGGGAGAGAGGAAGGCAGCAGGGCTACTAGGGCTTGGAGGGAGATGTGTGTACCGGGGAGGGGGCGCACCAGCCCTCTATATATAGAGGGGGAGGGGGCGGCCAGCCCTAGCCCCTCCTCCAAGCCTATCTCTAGTTTAAACGATTTAAACTCTCCCCTTATCTAGAAATTCTATCCCGAGATTTAAACGAGTTAAATCTCTCTAGAATCGGCTGGGCCCTATGGGGCCTTGTGCCCCTGGCCCAATGCGGCCAGGACGCTCCCTCATAGGCCCATGCCCCCTCCCGGAAGGTGGGACCACGTTGGCCCCCTTCCGGAAGGTTCTAGAAGCTTCCGGTACAATACCGATTAATCCAGAACAATTCCGAACTGCAAAAACTGCACTGCCTTATATGAATCTTATTCTCCGGACCATTCCGGAACCTCTCGTGATGTCCCGGATCCCATCCGAGACTCCGAACAAAAATTCATAAACCAATTATCCAATCTATCCTAGCGTCGAGACACGTTAAGTGTGTGACCCTGCGAGTTCGAGAATATACAGACATGATCTTCTATCAATAATCAACAGCGGGGTCTGGGCACCCATATTGACTCCCACACATTCATCGATGATCATATCGGATGAACCACGATGCCAGGATTCAATCAATCCCATATATGTATTCCCTTCGTCTCGCGATATTTTACTTGCCCGAGATTCGATCGTCGGTATCGTCATACCTAGTTCAATCTCGTTCACAGCAAGTACTTTACTCGTTCCGTAATCCGATATCACTTTGTGATTAACTCCTTAACCACATGCTTGCAAGCGGTGTTGATATCGATTACCGAGTGGGCCCGAAGTATATCTCTCCGACTTGGGAGGGACAAATCCCATCTCGATACATACAACCCAACAGATACTTTCCGATTACCTGAGAGACACCTTTATGATCACCCTCTCATAGGATGACGTTTGATGACCTCAAAGCTTTCTTCCGATACCAGGGAGTTGTATTATCTCATGGTCTAAGGAATACAATATTTGACATAAAAAAAACTTCGCAAAGACGAACACGATGACACGATCTAATTGCTTCGCTTAGTTTGGGTCTATCCACCATATCATTCTCCAATGATATGATCTCATTATCAATTGACAACTCATGTCTATGGTTAGGAAACCTTAACCATCATTGATCAATGAGCTAGTCCATAGAGGCGTACTAGGGACACGGTGTTGTTCACAAACCACACAAGTATTAAAGTTTCCGCTTAATACAATTCTAGCATGGAATATAAACTTTATCATGAACAAGAATTATAATAATAACATCTTTATTATTTCCTCTAGGGCATAATTCCAACAGCCTCCAATTGAGTTGTGGAGATTGCCCCAATCTTGTACGGGTTCGGTGACCGCCCTCAAGTGTCCCATAGTGGAACATGAGTAGGTCTTTGTGGCGAGCTCACGGGAGAATAGGGTGAGCCTTTTGTGGCGTCGGTAGGTTGCGTGTCTTCGCATCTTGGGGTGAGGCCTTGTGTGGCGTTGGGTGAGCATCGTTCCACCACACCTCGAGGTGAGCCACTTGTGGCGTTCGAAGTACATTGCGTTCCCACACCTCTCCAACAGAGACGTAGCTTCTTTGGAAGTGAACTTCGGGAAACAAATCATCGTCTCCGCGTCCATCGGTTATCTCTCAACCGAGCCCTTTACTTATGCAATTTACATTGTGATAGCCTTCATGCTTGAAGTATTTTATCTTGCTATCACCTTGTTGCTTGTCTTGCTTAGCATAGGTTGTTGGTGCACTTGGTGAACCTAGTGGATATAGGTTTTGGCTTGATAAATTAAACGTTAAGTTTTATTCCGCATTTATTAGAGCCTAAACCGTAATATTTTTTAAACGCCTATTCACCCCCCCTCTAGGTGACGTCCATTTCCCTTTCAATTGGTATCAGAGCGAGGTCTCTCGCTTCTTTGGCTCACCGCCTCGAGAGTAAGGATGTCTCCTAGGGGTTTAGTGCACTCTCACACATTTACATTTAATGGCACAAATTATGATGTTTGGCGTATTCGCATGCTTAGTCATTTCCAGGTCATTGACCCAAATATTGAGCGAATTCTAGATATGGGCTTGTCTCCTCCAAAGGATCCCCAAAATCTATCTTTGGAGCAGGAGACAAACTCTTATCTCGAAGCTCAAGCATCTAATGTGCTTTTTAATGTTGTGAGCTTTGTAGTTCTTTCCTCAATCATGCCTTTTCGGAATGCTCATGATATTTGGACCAAGCTTCAAGCAAAATATGATGTGTCCAAGCTTAATGAGGATGATTGTGTTCCCTCCACCTCCGGCCATGATGAATTCTCATCTTCTTCCACTACACCAACATGTGAGTTGTCACAAGGTAATGATATGGTGAGTGGTGATAGAACTTGCAATGTGGATAGTGAGCGTGGCATTCATGATTCTTCATATCTATCTCATTGCAATGTTTTATCTTCGGGCATGAACACTTGTAGGACTATATGTGATTTACATCCTAGTGTTGATTGCCCTTCCGTATCTTCTAGAAATGGATTGAATATATCTCATGATGATATGCTTGCTTTGCCTTGTTGCCATGATAAATATGCTTCTATTTCCTCTTGTACCTGTGTTGCTAACCTTGTAGAGGAAATCGAAGAATGTGTGGGCCAAGGCAAGGTTGTGATTGGAGCTTCAAGGGTTCCCCCATCATCACCTTCTCCCAACATTCACTTATGCCTCATGGCTAAGGAATCAAAGGTAACTTCCCCTTTGGATCCCATTGCACCTAATGATGATGTGAATGTTGACTTAGAAGTAGAAGATGATGTTGCTTCTTTAAAAGAGAAGGGGGAGCTAGTCCTTCGTGCTCTTCACAATGATAAAAATCCTTGCTCTACTTTCATTGAAATCTTGAACTTTGCCATTGAAAGTAAGCAACTAATTTATGAGCATGAGGACACAATTGACAAAATGAGTAGTCTTGAGCATGAGTATGCTAATGACATTGCAAACTTAAATGAATCTCTTGAAGAGGAACAAACCACCAATGAATCTCTTGAGGAGACCTTTGCCCTAGAGCTATCTAGGGTGAAGAAATCCCATGATAAAGATCTTGAGGTGGCAAGTGACCTCCAAATTAACAATGATGAGCTTGAGTTTGCCTATGCTAAACTCCTTGAGGATTTTGAGCACCTCAACAATGGCTCTAGGGTCATAAAGGGGGATCTCATCAAACTCACCGAGTCAAATGAGCAACTTAAAGCTTCTTACTCTAAAGAGCATTCCAAGTTGCCCTCACCTCTTACTACTTTTGATGATGCTTGTGCTACTAACTCTATCTCTTGTGAAGCATCTATTGTGAAGGAGAATGTTGAGCTACATGCTCAACTTGCTTTGCTAACTAGAAACTATGGGAAATTGGAAGAGAGTCATGCTAAGCTCTCAAGCTCGCATGAGGACCTTCTAGTTTCCCATGGTAGTCTAAAGTTGGCTCATGAGGCTATTTTGTCAAAGGTAACATCAAGTATGCCTCATGTGGACATTAGCACTACATCTACTCCTAGTATCATATTGTCATTTGCTAGTCCTTGTAATTCATCCACTCATACTATTGCTATATCTTGTGATGAATTGCATCCCTTGCCTTGTTGCTCTAACAACGTAGCATCTACTTCCTCTAGTATTGTTGTTGATACTAACCATGTAGAGGAAAACAAGAAGCTCAAGGCTCAAGTCAATTCTTTTAAGAATGACTTGAAGAAGTGTCATGAAGGGAAGACCACACTCAAGAACGTCTTGGGTGTGCTAAGATCCCCAAATGACAAGAGTGGGCTTGGATATAACTCCAACATCAAGAACAAGCCCACCAACTTGTTGAAGCACAAGGGTAATAAGAAGAATGGCCAAGGTCAAGTGAAGAATCCGGCCACCATTGTGTGCTTCAAGTGCAAGGAAGAAGGACATCATGTGAGATGTTGCCCATTGAATAAGAAGCATCAAGGGAAGCGGCCTCAAGCTTCACCTCAAGCTCCACCTCAAGCTAGAAGAGGGCCTCTTCCCCCGACTCAAGCTCTTCCTCAAGGGGTGGCATCTTCCATGAAGAAAGATAGCAAGAGAAGAACTTGCTACATTTGCCGCGAGAAGGGGAACCTTTCTTCCTCATGCACCATGGGTAACTCCTCATCCAAGCCTATCTTGATATATGATGCATATTCTCTTGGTAAGGATGAGGTGGGCAATGTGTTTGCCAAATTTGTTGGTGCCCAAAGTGGGGTCAAGAAAAGAACCATTTGGGTGGCCAAGCCTATTGTGACTAACCTCTTAGGACCCAACTTGGTTGGGGACCAACAAGCTAAAACTTGATCAATAGGTGTTTGTTGGAGGGCATTGGAGGCTTGGCTACATTATGAACAATTGAGGGATCTTCATCATTTATTTTTGACAAGTCAAGACAATTGGACTATCTTGCTTCTATCTTATATCCAATGTTCCTCCTTGCGGTAACATGTGCTCAACTCCTTTACATTGAAAGTTACTTGATCCCTTGTGCATGTGTTGGTTTTGTACCATTATATGTGTTTGTACATGTTGTGCTTCCCTCATACCTATATTGTGTTGTCTAGCATATTTGTGTATGTTGGTTGACACAACATGTATTTGTGTTCTTATGTTTGAGCCTTTATTGAATTTATTTGGTATCTTTTTTGGCTCTTGGGAGCGATTAATGGACAATTCCATTTTGGGGGAGTGTTATGCTTGGGCATTCCACAATCCTAAAATGTATGTACATGAGGAATACCACTTAGTGTTAACATTACATGTTTATCTTGTCTCTATGTGGTATGTCATGCTCATGAAGAATTAGAATTCCATAATGTCCATTAATCATCTCCTTTTTGATCGTTTTGCCTCTTATCGAGATCTCTTGGGTTATCACATTATGGGGGAGTCATATGCTTGGTGCATATTACAAACCTAGAAAATGTGAACATTTGAGGTAGTGCCACTTAGAATTGATATTTATTTATCTAGCTCCTTTGTGGCACATTTAGCTCAAAAAAGTTCCAACTCCCTTGGATTGCTTTTATTGCTCATATTTTGGATCTTGTTTGTGAGAGTTTTTCTTGATATGTGTTTCCTCAAATTTGGACCTCCATATCCTCCTTGGAAACCATTCGCCTCAAGTTACTTTAATCTTTGATGATTGTGTGACTATTTGGAGCTATCAAGAATCTCTCTCGAAGCGTCAAGCATAATTTTTATATCTTGTTACATGCTTCTTTGTGTGAATATGATCATGATTTCCTTGCAAACTACCTCGGGAATTTTTTCCCATAACTCTTGTCCTTGGACAAGTGACACTCCATATATGGTAGGATTTATTGATCATGTTCACTTTGGCCTTTGCTTTTCTTTGTCCTATCTTTGGCCAAGAAATTGTTTTCGTTATCTCTCATTTCTTCCTTGCCTCTTGTGGATCCCTTTTAGTTTATTGGTATTCCCTTGTGTTTTATTTAATGTAGGTAGTAGTGATGATCTCATTTGTGTGCATTTTGTATTCAATCGCAAGATTCTATGTAATGCACCACTCATGGGGAGATCTCCTATATTATTTAGAATACTCATGTTTATGCTTCTTAATTTGATCCATATAGTGTTTCTTGTGCTTGGTTGCTTGATCTTTTCTTTTGGTACTTTGTGCCATCATGATAAGTGTAGAGAGTTTGGTTTATGTGTTGGAACCTTGCTCTATTTGGGAGTTGGTTTTGTCTCATCCTCTTTACTTGTTTGATCTTTTAGGATGAGATAAATCCTTGAGCATTGTGTGTTTTGTGCATATTTTTCTCTTTGTCTTTTTCCTTGTTCATTTGTTGAATTGGTGTCCTTTCATGTGTTGATTTGGCTCTTTGATACAATTTGGACACCTTTTGTCATGTCACACTCGTGTGCGCTACTTCTTGGTTTACTTGGTGTTTTAGTTCAAATTGTATCTCCTTTTTGGTTCTTGAAAGTCTAGTGCATGCATATTTACTTCTTGTATATATTATGGCATGCTTTCTTTCTATGATCCAATGTATAGTGGAAACTCCACCAAATCCTATCGGCTAAGATGTGCATGAAATTCAATTTCATATCAATATGCACATATTTATATGGAGGGACTCCTATGTATTGTAGTTTCACTAACTACTTTGGACCCAATTTATTTGGGACCATAGTGTACTTACTTGTGTGTAGGTACATTGGAGATATATTGGATGCTTGTCTCAAAAATTGGGAAGAAGTGGTGCTTACATGTCAATTGGAGGCAAGCGAGGATGATCAATCAATTCATATCCTATACATCCTACCAATTATATCTCGGTAACAAGTATCTCTCTCATGCATACATATCTTGCTTCCAACCTTTTGTAGGTTGCTTGTTGGCATGAGTTTGTGTTTTTACATATGTTGTGCTTATTTTTTTGGGGGAGATCTCTCTATTGCAAATGTGAGTATGCTGAGATGAGTGCATATAATGGGGACTATACAAAATCATGCTCATGATTCACGTATCCCAAATATGTCAATCTAGCAATTATATTTCCTATCCTTTCCTCAATTTTCTCTCATGTGCAATAGTGAGTATTTTGCATAGTTGATTTCTATTTGTGATACTTGTTGCCTTTCTCCATATATTCCAACTATTCCCTTTTCCCTTGGTAATAGTTGCAATGTATTTAGTGTGTTGGTGTTTGAAGCTCATTGATGTACAATAAGATATATTCGAGCCTTTGGCCATGCTGCTTTCATGCAAAAAATCCTATTGGTATGTTATATGACTTCATTTTGTTGTTCATGTGCTTTCTTGTGTATCTATTTTGTGTGTGCGTGTTTCTTTGTGGGCATATGTCTTTGTGATATTTTCCACCTAGAAACTTATACACACAAGAGAAGATAAATCTTTGGTTGTTTTTGTTTTCCTTGGAGACCACCTTTTACCTCTTGTTGATTCTTCGGTGGCTTCCAATTTTTTTTCTATGAGTGCTTGTCCCTTTTGTTTGCATCTCCGGGCACTCATAATTTGATCTCTCTTGCCGTGTATTGTTAAATGAGTTTGTAGGAGTGAGGATTCCATGATTGTGCACTTTGTTTCCAAATACAATTATTATAATTGGTGCATAATCCTTGGGGAGCTTCTTCAATTCATTTAAGAATGCTCATTTGCCTTCGTTCTCATCTTTTGTGTCTTAGATGTTTATGGTGAGTGAGGATTCCATATTTGTGCAATATGTATTCAAATTAGTTAATTCTATCTTATGCACAAAGATTGGGGAGCTTCCCTATTTCATTTAAACACTCATTTGCTAGTATCATAATATCTTGTTTCTTTCTTTTGGTATCAATTGTTATTGTCAATTGGTATTTTTGTGTCTTTTGGGTTGCTCGCTTCATTTGTTGAAGCTAGTTTATCTTTATTTTCTTTTTGCAATCTTTGGGTCCTCAATATAGTTTACTTCCTCCCAAGGATTCATCATTGGATATGTCCATGTGCACACCTTTGGAGGAATTCTCACTATATTGGCCGTCTAGAACTTTTCACCCATTTTGGCAATCGATGCCAATGGGGGAGAAGTTTTAGAGGGTTTAAGGGAAGTTGGTTTATGCTTTTGAGTTTTTTCTTAAGCATTAGCCTTGCATGCTCTTGCATTTTTGTTGTTGCTTTGCATGTTTAATATATAGAGGAAACTCAACCACCGATAATGGTTGGCAATCTATGCAATGAAATTCAAGTTCATCACACATGCATAGATTGTGGGAGAGTTTGCTCTATATATTGTGGTTGTACCAACATCACATACTTGTGTAGTATTTGATGTTGGGGTAACCATTTTGTTCGTTAAATTCCATATTTAAACCCTCTCTTGGGGATTTTCATCAATTACCAAAATGGGGGAGATTGAAAGGGCATGTATGCCCCCGTGTGTGGTTTTGGTAATTAATGACCATCCCTATGGACTAATGTGCAAATTGAGTCTCACTTGTAGGTTTGTCCATTGGCATCGCTCGGACCATGTGTTGGTTTCAAGGATGAAAAAGAAGAAGCATTGTCTAAGGGCTTTGTGCCTACTAGAATCAAGTAGAAGAAGAAGATCAAGTATGTCTTGAAGAAGAAGAAGAAGATAGAGTTCCTCATGGCTATCTTCAATACATCATCAAGAAATGATGTGCAAGCTCAAGATGCACCATCTCTAGAAGATCTCCTGCTTGGATCTTGCCTCCTCGGCGTTCATGGAGTGATGAACACAAGGTCAAAGAAGAGGTTTCCCCATGGAGTATGGGGAGCCATTCGCAAGTCTTCATCAAGCAAGAGCAAGCATAAGCAATAAACAAAGGTGTTCCATCTTGAAGGTGACAAGATCATCTTCATCAAGCTCAAGTGGGATGCTCAAGGCAAAGGTATGATCTTGATACGGTTTCTTATTTACCGGTCTCTTGTAGTATTGGAAGACTAGGTTTAGGATAGATAGCTGTACTATCAAGAGGGGCTCTCGAGTGGGTGACTCGTTTGTATCTTTCGAAGAGAGCTCAAACATTTGCATACATAGCATCATCTTTCTTTGTTGTTGTTTGGTTCTTGTCTATGTGAGGATCTAGAGCTTGTGGTTATCTCCATAACAAGCTCTAGTTCGTCAAAAACGCATTTTCCTTGCATATCTTATTGCGTTTTTGATCTTGTGGGTTTTTCCGGCTCCACACCTTGGGAGGTATCTCACATATATATTCATGGTATTTTCTCCCTTGGTGATACCCAATATTTCCCCTTTTGTTGGATTATACTCTTTAATATCTTTCCAACAAAATTTGTTTCATCCCATTTAGAGTTTCCAAGCTCAACTTCTTGCGTTTTGGGTTCTAGAGGTTTTACCGGTTCGTCGCTTCTAAGAGGTCATACCTTTCTACATTTTATTTTTATCCTCTCTTGTTGTAATATGATGTTTATTTGTATAATATTGTAGAGATTTTTGTTCTCTTCAAAACGAGCCCAAAATCATCGAAATCGGAGTCCGGAGTCAAAAGTTATTGAAGTTTTCGTGCAATGCTGTCCAACGTTTTTTGCTTGAGCGGTAGTACCGGCCCAAGTTCTGGCCAAAGTTCCGGTAAATCATGTTTTTCTTCTGTATCTTGTGTTTCTATTTAGAGGTAGTACTGATAGAGCACCGGTAGTTCCGGTGGGGCGCGAATCTGGCCCAAACGGGCACATTTCTCTTGCCCTATTTAAGGCCCCCCTCTTCCCAAAAGTTTCCCCAACTTTGGAGGTCATTTTTGCTAGCTCTTCCACTCTCTCTCCTCCATTGTTGACCTTCAAAAGCTTGGCCTCTTCCCTTCTCCCTCCCATGATTCTTGCATCTCTTTGAGGGATTTGAGAGAGGAGATGTAGATCTACAATCCCCACCAAATCAAATCCCTTCTTTGTGAAGAAATCCTTGGGATCTAGATCTTGGAGAGTTTTTTGTTCTCCTCTTGTGTTCTTCCTCCCTTATTCCCCCAATAGCTTTTGTAGCTTTGGTAGAATTTTAGAGTGAAGGACTTGCCTCTTGCATTTGGTGCATAGGTTTGAGTTCTCCTCGGAGATTCGGCGAGTTCAAGCCCTTCGGCTTGTTTCTCTTGGGTTCTTGGAACCCTAGACGGTTGTGTGGTTGGATTGTTGACCTTTTGTGGTCTTGTAGCCTTTTGTGAGATTGTTGCCTTTTGTGGCTTTGTAGCCTTTGTGGCATTGTTGTTGGGAGCCTCCAATTGAGTTGTGGAGATTGCCCCAATCTTGTACGGGTTCGGTGACCGCCCTCAAGTGTCCCATAGTGGAACGTGAGTAGGCCTTTGTGGCGAGCTCATAGGAGAATAGGGTGAGCCTTTTGTGGCGTCAGTAAGTTGCGTGTCTTCGCATCTTGGGGTGAGGCCTTGTGTGGCGTTGGGTGAGCATCGTGCCACCACACCTCGAGGTGAGCCACTTGTGGCGTTCGAAGTACATTGCACCCTCGCACCTCTCCAACAGAGACGTAGCTTCTTTGGAAGTGAACTTGGGAAACAAATCATCGTCTCCGCGTCCATTGGTTATCTCTCAACCGAGCCCTTTACTGATGCAATTTACATTGTGATAGCCTTCGTGCTTGAAGTATTTTATCTTGCTATCACCTTATTGCTTGTCTTTCTTAGCATAGGTTGTTGGTGCACTTAGTGAACCTAGTGGATATAGGTTTTGGCTTGATAAATTAAATGTTAAGTTTTATTCCGCATTTATTAGAGCCTAAACCGTAATATTTTTTAAACGCCTATTCACCCCCCTCTAGGCGACGTCCATTTCCCTTTCAGCTGCCCTGTCCTTGCTAATGTGATGTCATTAAGATGAAACTAAGTGTGGCTTCTAATTCTTGCTGCTTCTTTTCAGTTGCTCTATTTTTCTCTTCATGTGCCTTCATCAGAGTTGAATGGTCCTCTTCTTATTTTTTTCATTTCTTCAAATCTTTTATCCTAGGCTTCCATTGTTTCATGCATCTCTTGTTTGTACCTTTCAGCTACGAGGAGTGATTGTTCCTCATGTTCAGCAAACTTGTTTTGTAGTTCTCGGATGCGTGCTGTGGACACAGAGCTCTTCCTAGAGATTGATTCAATTCCCAAATTTGAGAGGAACGTGCTTGTGATGGAGCTCGTTGTGCTCTTCTCCTTCAAGACTTCTTCAATAATCCGCAATTCTATTTTTTCAGTGTCATCTTCTAGGCATGGTCTATTTTTCATGGTCATAATTACATCCTACAAATAAGTTCAAATCAAAGAATAAGAAATATTGAAGTAAAAAGTTTATTCATTATAAAATAGTAGCAGTATTCAAAACGTCTTACATAAGCATGTTTGGCTTCCGTAGTCATGATGCCTTCCTTGTTAGTGTGGGTAAGTCTATAGAATTCAATTGAAGATGTCACCTCCTCCAAGTTCTCCGAGTTCTACAAAAAAATTGGAATTATGAACATGAGTTAGCAAAATTTAAATGGAGTTTGGTAGAACAATTGTTTCATATATGAACTTAAAAATGTACAAGAGCTTCGTAGTGTGCAACAAAGCATCTCGATCCATTTGTATGGTTCTTCTTCACAGCTTCTCTGTCCACTTGATTCTTTAGACACATTTCCTAAATTTGAGTATGAACTTGTGAGTTTTCTATGCAGCAGAGATTTATCTGCTTAGTATTTGTAAGTGTAAATGTTAGTACCTGATAGTGGGCATCAAACATCTGTCCACAATATCTTTCCAACTTCTCTCTAGTACATTTGATGGCTTCATCTTATATGCTTCATGGGAGATCATATCTTTAATCTTGTCCCAGTTCTCCTTCTTAATCTTGTAGCATAGTTGGTGCATGCTACTCTGTATAATATTAGTGCACACTGTCTTGGTCACTACATCATTTGTGTCCATTTCAAAATTTCCCTGAAAAATGGAGATGCATATTATGTAGTTACATAGGTAGACAAGATAAATAACTATGTTGTAAAACTGTAGAATTAGGGCTCACCGCTACTTTGAGAATAGCACCTGGAATAACATATTTCAGAGTCTCATCTTTTTTGTATTGAGTCCAGTTGGTTGCCAGATGCACTTTGTCTCGGATTTGTATTCCAACCTTAGAGCTTAGTTTTACTGCTAGAAGAGGATTTTTGGGCCTTCTAACCCCCTTAGTAAATTCAGTTCTCATTTTATTCCCACCATTTCTTCTACTGTAGTCATGCAGACCATGGCCCATGGAAATTCCACGTTGCGCATGCTTTCACTTTGAACCGGAAGAAGTTACCTCTAAAACATGGTAGGAAGAAAGTTAAAATTAGAGTATATATTATAGGACTAACCATCAGTACAATTATTTAAGTGAAATTGTTAATACCTTTCTGTTTTGTAATGACAAGTTGATTATCGTCACGTGATTTGCTTCCTCTAGATGTTAGGTTCAACATTGGTGAGATTTGAACTTCTATGTTCTCACCCTTTGGGCGTGTAGGGATCTAACACACGATAGTTTTAGTTGCTTCAGTGACATGAGGTGCTCTTGATCTAGTGGTTACGGTATATTGAGGTACAGTTGTTGTTGCAGACTTCTTCTGTGTTGTAGTTGATGTACCATCATTAGCCTGTTTCCAAAAAAATAGTTAGTAACAAAATTGTAGTACTTTGCAGGGATTAAAATTTAGTGAAAATAAGATATGACAACCTTTGTTTTAGGGATACCGACGTTCTAGTCCTCGTCATCTTAAGTCGACTCGTAATTAGCTGTGGCCATTTCATCAGCACTGAGTTCATATGTAGGGTCTGGTTGAGTATGGTTAGCATGCTTTTGTTTACCTTTTTTGGTGGCCTCTGTCACTCTGCAAATGGTGATGTACAGGAATTTATGTGCTACCTCTTCCATATTTTCTAGAGGCAAACCTTTGGCGGCTTGCGCTTCTTTGAAAACTTCGATCATACGAGCTTTATTTTCTTCCAAATTTTTGTACTTGTTTGCCTCACATTAATTAGTTGATTTTTTCGGCGCCTAAGAAGGGATGGTCGCAATTGTATTACAGCTCAATAGCAGATTACATCATGAACTACAAAGTGTAGACAATTTTCATTTCTAAAATAACCTACCCAAGGGCATACATATTAAGAGTGTGTTGTTGAAGAGCAAACTAAAGTAGGTACAGTAGAAGTAGTTATATGTACCTTATGAGCACGGGATTGAGCTATAATGTTTTTATCTCTAATAATGTGATTTACTCTAGGGAATAGATGTAGGGAGTAGATTGTACTCAATCTATATACTGCGAAACAATATCATTGCGTGTGTGCGGGAAAACAATGTAGGGAGTAGATCGCTATTATTATAACTAGAATGACAGAAATAAGATGTTTAACCACTTTGTAATGAATGGTTCTAGCAGATCTACTACATATGAGAAGGATCGGGGGATTGAATTATCACTTGATGGTCGTTTGACATTGGGCTTCTTCTTTAGTGTAGACATCAATGGTTCGTGTGCCTTACCACTGTGAAGAATCCCGATAATGGCGTTGGCCAAGGAGATCACCGATCAGATGCGACGATGAGTTCTGATCCTTCAGCAACGAGATCGGATCCGAGAGAGGAGAAGGATGAGGCGCCAGAGGGGGATGGGTTTTGGGAGTTAAGATGAGACACAAATCATGGGAGGGATTCGTGCGCCATTTTAATGTTGCGAAGGTTTTAAATTTTGGCGGTGGGGTGAGGCAGAAAAAGGAGGGAACGAAAATGTGTCGAAAATATTGGAGGGAGGTTCTGTTTAGTTGTTAATTTTGATGTTAGAGGCAAAACATTTCCTGAAAAATTGGTTTACTTCGTATATGTATGTTTTACACAGTCGGTATAAAAATGAAATGAAGTACTAACAAGTTGAAAATTAATATTCCATTGAAAAGTCCAATTGTTAGACCTGAATGATGCATACATTACCCATCCCTAAATCATATCTAAGAATAGTGAAATATTCATATTGTTTAAATTACAAATTTATAAGCCATGTTTTGATCTATTGATGCTAGTTAAATGGATTCAAATTTGACACAAGGGTTTATCACCAGGTGGCTAGTGATTCTAGCATTGTATCTAGCCATTTTGGTTGGAAAATTTCACAACATTTCCTCAAAATTTGTGAAGCAAGTACCAAAACTACAATTTGAGACCTTTAAGTGGTTGTACATCTCATTAGGACCACAGAAAAGCAGTTGTACTTTTCAGATGCTTTCAGAATCTCTCAAAAGACTCTAGTCAACCCTAGTTTGACCAAACCTTGTGAATTTCATAGAAAAATGAAAAATTCTCAAAATCTCTTGAAACCTTCAAATTTGATCACTGTGTGGAAAATACTTTGCATGAAAAATGAGAAACTTGGAAAGAAATTTCCCCCTACCAGTCCACTCTCAAATGTGGGGTAGTTAGGTCAACGGTCATGTCCGACTACTAGAAAGAGCCACTTCTGTACCATGTTTTCATCTACCTTTCTTCAAATGGACTCAAATTTGGCACAAGGGCTTATCACCATGTGGCTAGTGATGCTTGCATTGTATCTAGCAATTTTGGTTTGAAAATTTCAAACCTCAAACTCAGAAACAAGACACCATTTGTGAAGCACGTACCAAAACTACAATTTGAGACCTTCAAGTTGCATGCTTGAGTGGTTGTCCATCTCATTGGGACCACAGAACAACATTTGTACTTTTCAGATGCTTTCGCAATCACTCGAAAGACCCTAGTCAACCCTGGTTTGACCAAACCTTGTGAATTTCATAGAAAAATGAGAAATTCTCAAAATCTCTTGAAACCTTCAAATTTGATCACTGTGAGGCAAATACTTTGCATGAAAAATGAGAAACATGGAAAAAAATGTCCCCCTAGCATTCTACTCTCAAATGTGGGGTAGTTAGGTCAACGATCGTGTCCGGCTACTAGAAAGAGCCACTTGTGTACCATATTTCCATCGACCTTTCTTCAAATGGACTCAAATTTGGCACAAGGGTTTATCACCATGTGGCTAGTAATGCTAGCATTGTATCTAGACATTTTGGTTTGAAATTTTCAAAAAATTCAAACCTCAAACTCAGAAACAAGGAAGAATTTGTGAAGAAAATACCAAAACTACAATTTGAGACCTTCAAGGTGCATGATTGAGTAGTTGTACATCTCATTGGGACCATAGAACAGTAGTTGTACTTTTCAGATGATTTCTCAATCTCTCGAAAGACTCTGGTCAACCCTGGTTTGACCAAACCTTATGAATTTCATAGAAAAATGAGAAGTTCTCAAAATCTCTTGAAACCTTCGAATTTGATCACTGTGTGGCAAATACTTTGTATGAAAAATGAGAAACTTGGAAAAATGTCCCCTAGTAGTCCACTCTCAAATGTTGTGTAGTTAGGTCAACGATCATGTCCGACTACTAGAAATATCCACTTGTGTACCATGTTTTCATCTACCTTTCTTGAAGTGGACTCAAATTTGGCACAAGAGTTTATCACCATGTGGATTGTGATGCTAGCATTGTATCTAGCCATTTTGGTTTGAAAATTTCAAAAATTTCAAACCTCAAACTCAAAAACAAGAAACCATTTGTGAAGCAAGTACCGAAACTACAATTTGAGACCTTCAAGTTGCATGCTTGAGTGGTTATACATCTCATTGGGACCATAGAACATCATTTGTACTTTTTAGATGCTTTCTCAATCTCTTGAAAGACTGGTCAACCCTGGTTTGACCAAACATTGTGAATTTCATAGAAAAATGAGAAATTCTCAACATCTCTTGAAACCTTCCAATTTGATCACTATGTGGCAAATACTTTGCATTAAAAATGAGAAACTTGTAAAAGAATGTCCCCCTAGCAGTCCACTCTCAAATAAGGGGTTGTTAGGTCAACGATCATGTCTGACTACTAGAAAGAGCCACTTGTGTACCATGTTTTCATCTACCTTTCTTCAAATGGACTCAAATTTGGCACAAGGGCTTATCACCATGTGGCTAGTGATGCCTGCATTGTATCTAGCAATTTTGGTTGGAAAATTTTAAAAATTTCAAACCTCAAACTCAGAAACAAGACACCATTTGTGAAGCAGGTACCAAAACTACAATTTGAGACCTTCAAGTTGCATGCTTGAGTGGTTGTACATCTCATTGGGACCACAGAACAACATTTGTACTTTTCAGATGTTTTCGCAATCACTCGAAAGACCCTAGTCAACCCTAGTTTGACCAAACCTTGTGAATTTCATAGAAAAATGAGAAATTCTCAACATCTCTTGAAACCTTCGAATTTGATCACTATGTGGCAAATACTTTGCATTAAAAATGAGAAACTTGTAAAAGAATGTCCCCCTAGCAGTCCACTCTCAAATAAGGGGTTGTTAGGTCAACGATCATGTCCGGCTACTGGAAAGAGCCACTTGTGTACCATATTTTCATTGACCTTTCTTCAAATGGACTCAAATTTGGCACAAGGGTTTATCACCATGTGGCTAGTGATGCCTGCATTGTATCTAGACATTTTGGTTTGAAATTTTCAAAAAATTCAAACCTCAAAGTCAGAAACAAGGAAGAATTTGTGAAGCAAATACCAAAACTACAATTTGAGACCTTCAAGTTGCATGATTGAGTAGTTGTACATCTCATTGGGACCACAGAATAGTAGTTGTACTTTTCAGATGATTTCTCAATCTCTCGTAAGACTCTGGTCAACCCTGGTTTGACCAAACCTTGTGAATTTCATAGAAAAATGAGAAGTTCTAAAAATCTCTTGAAACCTTCGAATTTGATCACTGTGTGGCAAATACTTTGTATGAAAAATGAGAAACTTGGAAAAGTGTCCCCTAGTACTCCACTCTCAAATGTGGGGTAGTTAGGTCAACGATCATGTCCGACTACTATAAATATCCACTTGTGTACCATGTTTTCATCTACCTTTCTTGAAATGGACTCAAATTTGGAACAAGGGTTTATCACCATGTGGCTTGTGATGCTAGCATTGTATCTAGCCATTTTGGTTTGAAAATTTCAAAAATTTCAAACCTCAAACTCAAAAACAAGAAACCATTTGTGAAGCAAGTACCAAAACTACAATTTGAGACCTTCAAGTTGCATCTTTGAGTGGTTATACATCTCATTGGGACCATAGAACATCATTTGTACTTTTTAGATGCTTTCTCAATCTCTTGAAAGACTGGTCAACCTTGGTTTGACCAAACATTGTGAATTTCATAGAAAAAAGAGAAATTCTCAACATCTCTTGAAACCTTCGAATTTGATCACTATGTGGCAAATACTTTGCATTAAAAATGAGAAACTTGTAAAAGAATGTCCCCCTAGCAGTCCACTCTCAAATAAGGGGTAGTTAGGTCAATGATCATGTCCGACTACTAGAAATATCCACTTGTGTACCATGTTTTCATCTACCTTTCTTGAAATGGACTCAAATTTGACACAAGGGTTTATCACATGTGGCTTGTGATGCTAGCATTGTATCTAGCCATTTTGGTTTGAAAATTTCAAAAATTTCAAACCTCAAACTCAAAAACAAGAAACCATTTGTGAAGCAAGTACCGAAACTACAATTTGAGACCTTCAAGTTGCATGCTTGAGTGGTTATACATCTCATTGGGACCATAGAACATCATTTGTACTTTTTAGATGCTTTCTCAATCTCTTGAAAGACTGGTCAACCCTGGTTTGACCAAACATTGTGAATTTCATAGAAAAATGAGAAATTCTCAACATCTCTTGAAACCTTCGAATTTGATCACTATGTGGCAAATACTTTGCATTAAAAATGAGAAACTTGTAAAAGAATGTCCCCCTAGCACTCCACTCTCAAATAAGGGGTTGTTAGGTCAACGATCATGTCTGACTACTAGAAAGAGCCACTTGTGTACCATGTTTTCATCTACCTTTCTTCAAATGGACTCAAATTTGGCACAAGGGCTTATCACCATGTGGCTAGTGATGCCTGCATTGTATCTAGCAATTTTGGTTTGAAAATTTCAAAAATTTCAAACCTCAAACTCAGAAACAAGACACCATTTGTGAAGCTCGTACCAAAACTACAATTTGAGACCTTCAAGTTGCATGCTTGAGTGGTTGTACATCTCATTGGGACCACAGAACAACATTTATACTTTTCAGATGTTTTCGCAATCACTCGAAAGACCCTAGTCAACCCTAGTTTGACCAAACCTTGTGAATTTCATAGAAAAATGAGAAATTCTCAACATCTCTTGAAACCTTCGAATTTGATCACTATGTGGCTAGTGATGCCTGCATTGTATCTAGCAATTTTGGTTGGAAAATTTTAAAAATTTCAAACCTCAAACTCAGAAACAAGACACCATTTGTGAAGCAGGTACCAAAACTACAATTTGAGACCTTCAAGTTGCATGCTTGAGTGGTTGTACATCTCATTGGGACCACAGAACAACATTTGTACTTTTCAGATGTTTTCGCAATCACTCGAAAGACCCTAGTCAACCCTAGTTTGACCAAACCTTGTGAATTTCATAGAAAAATGAGAAATTCTCAACATCTCTTGAAACCTTCGAATTTGATCACTATGTGGCAAATACTTTGCATTAAAAATGAGAAACTTGTAAAAGAATGTCCCCCTAGCAGTCCACTCTCAAATAAGGGGTTGTTAGGTCAACGATCATGTCCGGCTACTGGAAAGAGCCACTTGTGTACCATATTTTCATTGACCTTTCTTCAAATGGACTCAAATTTGGCACAAGGGTTTATCACCATGTGGCTAGTGATGCCTGCATTGTATCTAGACATTTTGGTTTGAAATTTTCAAAAAATTCAAACCTCAAAGTCAGAAACAAGGAAGAATTTGTGAAGCAAATACCAAAACTACAATTTGAGACCTTCAAGTTGCATGATTGAGTAGTTGTACATCTCATTGGGACCACAGAATAGTAGTTGTACTTTTCAGATGATTTCTCAATCTCTCGTAAGACTCTGGTCAACCCTGGTTTGACCAAACCTTGTGAATTTCATAGAAAAATGAGAAGTTCTAAAAATCTCTTGAAACCTTCGAATTTGATCACTGTGTGGCAAATACTTTGTATGAAAAATGAGAAACTTGGAAAAGTGTCCCCTAGTACTCCACTCTCAAATGTGGGGTAGTTAGGTCAACGATCATGTCCGACTACTATAAATATCCACTTGTGTACCATGTTTTCATCTACCTTTCTTGAAATGGACTCAAATTTGGAACAAGGGTTTATCACCATGTGGCTTGTGATGCTAGCATTGTATCTAGCCATTTTGGTTTGAAAATTTCAAAAATTTCAAACCTCAAACTCAAAAACAAGAAACCATTTGTGAAGCAAGTACCAAAACTACAATTTGAGACCTTCAAGTTGCATCTTTGAGTGGTTATACATCTCATTGGGACCATAGAACATCATTTGTACTTTTTAGATGCTTTCTCAATCTCTTGAAAGACTGGTCAACCTTGGTTTGACCAAACATTGTGAATTTCATAGAAAAAAGAGAAATTCTCAACATCTCTTGAAACCTTCGAATTTGATCACTATGTGGCAAATACTTTGCATTAAAAATGAGAAACTTGTAAAAGAATGTCCCCCTAGCAGTCCACTCTCAAATAAGGGGTAGTTAGGTCAATGATCATGTCCGACTACTAGAAATATCCACTTGTGTACCATGTTTTCATCTACCTTTCTTGAAATGGACTCAAATTTGACACAAGGGTTTATCACATGTGGCTTGTGATGCTAGCATTGTATCTAGCCATTTTGGTTTGAAAATTTCAAAAATTTCAAACCTCAAACTCAAAAACAAGAAACCATTTGTGAAGCAAGTACCGAAACTACAATTTGAGACCTTCAAGTTGCATGCTTGAGTGGTTATACATCTCATTGGGACCATAGAACATCATTTGTACTTTTTAGATGCTTTCTCAATCTCTTGAAAGACTGGTCAACCCTGGTTTGACCAAACATTGTGAATTTCATAGAAAAATGAGAAATTCTCAACATCTCTTGAAACCTTCGAATTTGATCACTATGTGGCAAATACTTTGCATTAAAAATGAGAAACTTGTAAAAGAATGTCCCCCTAGCACTCCACTCTCAAATAAGGGGTTGTTAGGTCAACGATCATGTCTGACTACTAGAAAGAGCCACTTGTGTACCATGTTTTCATCTACCTTTCTTCAAATGGACTCAAATTTGGCACAAGGGCTTATCACCATGTGGCTAGTGATGCCTGCATTGTATCTAGCAATTTTGGTTTGAAAATTTCAAAAATTTCAAACCTCAAACTCAGAAACAAGACACCATTTGTGAAGCTCGTACCAAAACTACAATTTGAGACCTTCAAGTTGCATGCTTGAGTGGTTGTACATCTCATTGGGACCACAGAACAACATTTATACTTTTCAGATGTTTTCGCAATCACTCGAAAGACCCTAGTCAACCCTAGTTTGACCAAACCTTGTGAATTTCATAGAAAAATGAGAAATTCTCAACATCTCTTGAAACCTTCGAATTTGATCACTATGTGGCTAGTGATGCCTGCATTGTATCTAGCAATTTTGGTTGGAAAATTTTAAAAATTTCAAACCTCAAACTCAGAAACAAGACACCATTTGTGAAGCAGGTACCAAAACTACAATTTGAGACCTTCAAGTTGCATGCTTGAGTGGTTGTACATCTCATTGGGACCACAGAACAACATTTGTACTTTTCAGATGTTTTCGCAATCACTCGAAAGACCCTAGTCAACCCTAGTTTGACCAAACCTTGTGAATTTCATAGAAAAATGAGAAATTCTCAACATCTCTTGAAACCTTCGAATTTGATCACTATGTGGCAAATACTTTGCATTAAAAATGAGAAACTTGTAAAAGAATGTCCCCCTAGCAGTCCACTCTCAAATAAGGGGTTGTTAGGTCAACGATCATGTCCGGCTACTGGAAAGAGCCACTTGTGTACCATATTTTCATTGACCTTTCTTCAAATGGACTCAAATTTGGCACAAGGGTTTATCACCATGTGGCTAGTGATGCCTGCATTGTATCTAGACATTTTGGTTTGAAATTTTCAAAAAATTCAAACCTCAAACTCAGAAACAAGGAAGAATTTGTGAAGCAAATACCAAAACTACAATTTGAGACCTTCAAGTTGCATGATTGAGTAGTTGTACATCTCATTGGGACCACAGAATAGTAGTTGTACTTTTCAGATGATTTCTCAATCTCTCGTAAGACTCTGGTCAACCCTGGTTTGACCAAACCTTGTGAATTTCATAGAAAAATGAGAAGTTCTAAAAATCTCTTGAAACCTTCGAATTTGATCACTGTGTGGCAAATACTTTGTATGAAAAATGAGAAACTTGGAAAAGTGTCCCCTAGTACTCCACTCTCAAATGTGGGGTAGTTAGGTCAACGATCATGTCCGACTACTATAAATATCCACTTGTGTACCATGTTTTCATCTACCTTTCTTGAAATGGACTCAAATTTGGAACAAGGGTTTATCACCATGTGGCTTGTGATGCTAGCATTGTATCTAGCCATTTTGGTTTGAAAATTTCAAAAATTTCAAACCTCAAACTCAAAAACAAGAAACCATTTGTGAAGCAAGTACCAAAACTACAATTTGAGACCTTCAAGTTGCATCTTTGAGTGGTTATACATCTCATTGGGACCATAGAACATCATTTGTACTTTTTAGATGCTTTCTCAATCTCTTGAAAGACTGGTCAACCTTGGTTTGACCAAACATTGTGAATTTCATAGAAAAAAGAGAAATTCTCAACATCTCTTGAAACCTTCGAATTTGATCACTATGTGGCAAATACTTTGCATTAAAAATGAGAAACTTGTAAAAGAATGTCCCCCTAGCAGTCCACTCTCAAATAAGGGGTAGTTAGGTCAATGATCATGTCCGACTACTAGAAATATCCACTTGTGTACCATGTTTTCATCTACCTTTCTTGAAATGGACTCAAATTTGACACAAGGGTTTATCACATGTGGCTTGTGATGCTAGCATTGTATCTAGCCATTTTGGTTTGAAAATTTCAAAAATTTCAAACCTCAAACTCAAAAACAAGAAACCATTTGTGAAGCAAGTACCGAAACTACAATTTGAGACCTTCAAGTTGCATGCTTGAGTGGTTATACATCTCATTGGGACCATAGAACATCATTTGTACTTTTTAGATGCTTTCTCAATCTCTTGAAAGACTGGTCAACCCTGGTTTGACCAAACATTGTGAATTTCATAGAAAAATGAGAAATTCTCAACATCTCTTGAAACCTTCGAATTTGATCACTATGTGGCAAATACTTTGCATTAAAAATGAGAAACTTGTAAAAGAATGTCCCCCTAGCACTCCACTCTCAAATAAGGGGTTGTTAGGTCAACGATCATGTCTGACTACTAGAAAGAGCCACTTGTGTACCATGTTTTCATCTACCTTTCTTCAAATGGACTCAAATTTGGCACAAGGGCTTATCACCATGTGGCTAGTGATGCCTGCATTGTATCTAGCAATTTTGGTTTGAAAATTTCAAAAATTTCAAACCTCAAACTCAGAAACAAGACACCATTTGTGAAGCTCGTACCAAAACTACAATTTGAGACCTTCAAGTTGCATGCTTGAGTGGTTGTACATCTCATTGGGACCACAGAACAACATTTATACTTTTCAGATGTTTTCGCAATCACTCGAAAGACCCTAGTCAACCCTAGTTTGACCAAACCTTGTGAATTTCATAGAAAAATGAGAAATTCTCAACATCTCTTGAAACCTTCGAATTTGATCACTATGTGGCTAGTGATGCCTGCATTGTATCTAGCAATTTTGGTTGGAAAATTTTAAAAATTTCAAACCTCAAACTCAGAAACAAGACACCATTTGTGAAGCAGGTACCAAAACTACAATTTGAGACCTTCAAGTTGCATGCTTGAGTGGTTGTACATCTCATTGGGACCACAGAACAACATTTGTACTTTTCAGATGTTTTCGCAATCACTCGAAAGACCCTAGTCAACCCTAGTTTGACCAAACCTTGTGAATTTCATAGAAAAATGAGAAATTCTCAACATCTCTTGAAACCTTCGAATTTGATCACTATGTGGCAAATACTTTGCATTAAAAATGAGAAACTTGTAAAAGAATGTCCCCCTAGCAGTCCACTCTCAAATAAGGGGTTGTTAGGTCAACGATCATGTCCGGCTACTGGAAAGAGCCACTTGTGTACCATATTTTCATTGACCTTTCTTCAAATGGACTCAAATTTGGCACAAGGGTTTATCACCATGTGGCTAGTGATGCCTGCATTGTATCTAGACATTTTGGTTTGAAATTTTCAAAAAATTCAAACCTCAAACTCAGAAACAAGGAAGAATTTGTGAAGCAAATACCAAAACTACAATTTGAGACCTTCAAGTTGCATGATTGAGTAGTTGTACATCTCATTGGGACCACAGAATAGTAGTTGTACTTTTCAGATGATTTCTCAATCTCTCGTAAGACTCTGGTCAACCCTGGTTTGACCAAACCTTGTGAATTTCATAGAAAAATGAGAAGTTCTAAAAATCTCTTGAAACCTTCGAATTTGATCACTGTGTGGCAAATACTTTGTATGAAAAATGAGAAACTTGGAAAAGTGTCCCCTAGTAGTCCACTCTCAAATGTGGGGTAGTTAGGTCAACGATCATGTCCGACTACTATAAATATCCACTTGTGTACCATGTTTTCATCTACCTTTCTTGAAATGGACTCAAATTTGGAACAAGGGTTTATCACCATGTGGCTTGTGATGCTAGCATTGTATCTAGCCATTTTGGTTTGAAAATTTCAAAAATTTCAAACCTCAAACTCAAAAACAAGAAACCATTTGTGAAGCAAGTACCAAAACTACAATTTGAGACCTTCAAGTTGCATCTTTGAGTGGTTATACATCTCATTGGGACCATAGAACATCATTTGTACTTTTTAGATGCTTTCTCAATCTCTTGAAAGACTGGTCAACCTTGGTTTGACCAAACATTGTGAATTTCATAGAAAAAAGAGAAATTCTCAACATCTCTTGAAACCTTCGAATTTGATCACTATGTGGCAAATACTTTGCATTAAAAATGAGAAACTTGTAAAAGAATGTCCCCCTAGCAGTCCACTCTCAAATAAGGGGTAGTTAGGTCAATGATCATGTCCGACTACTAGAAATATCCACTTGTGTACCATGTTTTCATCTACCTTTCTTGAAATGGACTCAAATTTGACACAAGGGTTTATCACCATGTGGCTTGTGATGCTAGCATTGTATCTAGCCATTTTGGTTTGAAAATTTCAAAAATTTCAAACCTCAAACTCAAAAACAAGAAACCATTTGTGAAGCAAGTACCGAAACTACAATTTGAGACCTTCAAGTTGCATGCTTGAGTGGTTATACATCTCATTGGGACCATAGAGCATCATTTGTACTTTTTAGATGCTTTCTCAATCTCTTGAAAGACTGGTCAACCCTGGTTTGACCAAACATTGTGAATTTCATAGAAAAATGAGAAATTCTCAACATCTCTTGAAACCTTCGAATTTGATCACTATGTGGCAAATACTTTGCATTAAAAATGAGAAACTTGTAAAAGAATGTCCCCCTAGCACTCCACTCTCAAATAAGGGGTTGTTAGGTCAACGATCATGTCTGACTACTAGAAAGAGCCACTTGTGTACCATGTTTTCATCTACCTTTCTTCAAATGGACTCAAATTTGGCACAAGGGCTTATCACCATGTGGCTAGTGATGCCTGCATTGTATCTAGCAATTTTGGTTTGAAAATTTCAAAAATTTCAAACCTCAAACTCAGAAACAAGACACCATTTGTGAAGCTCGTACCAAAACTACAATTTGAGACCTTCAAGTTGCATGCTTGAGTGGTTGTACATCTCATTGGGACCACAGAACAACATTTATACTTTTCAGATGTTTTCGCAATCACTCGAAAGACCCTAGTCAACCCTAGTTTGACCAAACCTTGTGAATTTCATAGAAAAATGAGAAATTCTCAACATCTCTTGAAACCTTCGAATTTGATCACTATGTGGCAAATACTTTGCATTAAAAATGAGAAACTTGTAAAAGAATGTCCCCCTAGCAGTCCACTCTCAAATAAGGGGTTGTTACGTCAACGATCATGTCCGGCTACTGGAAAGAGCCACTTGTGTACCATATTTTCATCGACATTTCTTCAAATGGACTCAAATTTGGCACAAGGGTTTATCACCATGTGGCTAGTGATGCTAGCATTGTATCTAGACATTTTGGTTTGAAATTTTCAAAAAATTCAAACCTCAAACTCAGAAACAAGGAAGAATTTGTGAAGCAAATACCAAAACTACAATTTGAGACCTTCAAGTTGCATGATTGAGTAGTTGTACATCTCATTGGGACCACAGAACAGTAGTTGTACTTGTCAGATGATTTCTCAATCTCTCGTAAGACTCTGGTCAACCCTGGTTTGACCAAACCTTGTGAATTTCATAGAAAAATGAGAAGTTCTAAAAATCTCTTGAAACCTTCGAATTTGATCACTGTGTGGCAAATACTTTGTATGAAAAATGAGAAACTTGGAAAAGTGTCCCCTAGTAGTCCACTCTCAAATGTGGGGTAGTTAGGTCAACGATCATGTCCGACTACTATAAATATCCACTTGTGTACCATGTTTTCATCTACCTTTCTTGAAATGGACTCAAATTTGGAACAAGGGTTTATCACCATGTGGCTTGTGATGCTAGCATTGTATCTAGCCATTTTGGTTTGAAAATTTCAAAAATTTCAAACCTCAAACTCAAAAACAAGAAACCATTTGTGAAGCAAGTACCAAAACTACAATTTGAGACCTTCAAGTTGCATCTTTGAGTGGTTATACATCTCATTGGGACCATAGAACATCATTTGTACTTTTTAGATGCTTTCTCAATCTCTTGAAAGACTGGTCAACCTTGGTTTGACCAAACATTGTGAATTTCATAGAAAAATGAGAAATTCTCAACATCTCTTGAAACCTTCGAATTTGATCACTATGTGGCAAATACTTTGCATTAAAAATGAGAAACTTGTAAAAGAATGTCCCCCTAGCAGTCCACTCTCAAATATGGGGTAGTTAGGTCAATGATCATGTCCGACTACTAGAAATATCCACTTGTGTACCATGTTTTCATCTACCTTTCTTGAAATGGACTCAAATTTGACACAAGGGTTTATCACCATGTGGCTTGTGATGCTAGCATTGTATCTAGCCATTTTGGTTCAAAAATTTCAAACCTCAAACTCAAAAACAAGAAACCATTTGTGAAGCAAGTACCGAAACTACAATTTGAGACCTTCAAGTTGCATGCTTGAGTGGTTATACATCTCATTGGGACCATAGAACATCATTTGTGCTTTTTAGATGCTTTCTCAATCTCTTGAAAGACTGGTCAACCCTGGTTTGACCAAACATTGTGAATTTCATAGAAAAATGAGAAATTCTCAACATCTCTTGAAACCTTCGAATTTGATCACTATGTGGCAAATACTTTGCATTAAAAATGAGAAACTTGTAAAAGAATGTCCCCCTAGCAGTCCATTCTCAAATAAGGGGTTGTTAGGTCAACGATCATGTCTGACTACTAGAAAGAGCCACATGTGTACCATGTTTATATCTACCTTTCTTCAAATGGACTCAAATTTGGCACAAGGGCTTATCACCATGTGTCTAGTGATGCCTGCATTGTATCTAGCAATTTTGGTTTGAAAATTTCAAAAATTTCAAACCTCAAACTCAGAAACAAGACACCATTTGTGAAGCACGTACCAAAACTACAATTTGAGACCTTCAAGTTGCATGCTTGAGTGGTTGTACATCTCATTGGGACCACATAACAACATTTGTACTTTTCAGATGTTTTTGCAATCACTCGAAAGACCCTAGTCAACCCTAGTTTGACCAAACCTTATGAATTTCATAGAAAAATGAGAAATTCTCAACATCTCTCGAAACCTTCGAATTTGATCACTATGTGGCAAATACTTTGCATTAAAAATGAGAAACTTGTAAAAGAATGTCCCCCTAGGAGTCCACTCTCAAATAAGGGGTTGTTAGGTCAACGATCATGTCCGGCTACTAGAAAGAGCCACTTGTGTACCATATTTTCATCGACCTTTCTTCAAATGGACTCAAATTTGGCCCAAGGGTTTATCACCATGTGGCTAGTGATGCCTGCATTGTATCTAGCAATTTTGGTTTGAAAATTTCAAAAATTTCAAACCTCAAACTCAGAAACAAGACACCATTTGTGAAGCAAGTACCAAAACTACAATTTGAGACCTTCAAGTTGCATGCTTGAGTGGTTGTTCATCTCATTGGGACCACAGAACAACATTTGTACTTTTTAGATGCTTTCGCAATCACTCGAAAGACCCTAGTCAACCCTGGTTGACCAAACCTTGTGAATTTCATAGAAAAATGAGAAATTCTCAAAATCTCTTGAAACCTTCAAATTTGATCACTGTGAGGCAAATACTTTTCATGAAAATGAGAAACATGGAAAAAAAATGTCCCCCTAGCATTCTACTCTTAAATGTGGGGTAGTTAGGTCAACGATCATGTCCGGCTACTAGAAAGATCCACTTGTGTACCATATTTTCAATGACCTTTCTTCAAATGGACTCAAATTTGGCACAAGGGTTTATCACCATGTGGCTAGTGATGCTAGCATTGTATCTAGACATTTTGGTTTGAAATTTTCAAAAAGTTCAAACCTCAAACTCAGAAACAAGGAAGAATTTGTGAAGCAAATACCAAAACTACAATTTGAGACCTTCAAGTTGCATGATTGAGTAGTTGTACATCTCATTGGGACCACAGAACAGTAGTTGTACTTTTCAGATGATTTCTCAATCTCTCGAAAGACTCTGGTCAACCCTGGTTTGACCAAACCTTGTGAATTTCATAGAAAAATGAGAAGTTCTCAAAATCTCTTGAAACCTTCGAATTTTATCACTGTGTGGCAAATACTTTGTATGAAAAATGAGAAACTTGGAAAAGTGTCCCCTAGTAGTCCACTCTCAAATGTGGGGTAGTTAGGTCAACGATCATGTCCGACTACTAGAAATATCCACTTGTGTACCATGTTTTCATCTACCTTTCTTGAAATGGACTCAAATTTGGCACAAGGGTTTATCACCATGTGGCTTGTGATGCTAGCATTGTATCTAGCCATTTTGGTTTGAAAATTTCAAAAATTTCAAACCTCAAACTCAAAAACAAGAAACCATTTGTGAAGCAAGTACTGAAACTACAATTTGAGACCTTCAAGTTGCATGCTTGAGTGGTTATACATCTCACTGGGACCATAGAACATCATTTGTACTTTTTAGATGCTTTCTCAATCTCTTGAAAGACGGGTCAACCTTGGTTTGACCAAACATTGTGAATTTCATAGAAAAATGAGAAATTCTCAACATCTCTTGAAACCTTCGAATTTGATCACTATGTGGCAAATACTTTGCATTAAAAATGAGAAACTTGTAAAAGAATGTCCCCCTAGCAGTCCACTCTCAAATAAGGGGTTGTTAGGTCAACGATCATGTCTGACTACTAGAAAGAGCCACTTGTGTACCATGTTTTCATCTACCTTTTTTCAAATGGACTCAAATTTGGCACAAGGGTTTATCACCTTGTGGCTAGTGATGCTAGCACTGTATCTAGCCATTTTGAAATTTCAAACCTGAAACTCAGAAACTAGGAACCATTTGTGAAGCAAGTACCAAATCTACAATTTGAGACCTTCAAGTTGCATGCTTGAGTGGTTGTACATCACATTGAGACCACAGAATAGCGGTTGTACTTTTCAGATGCTTTCGCAATATCTCGAAAGACTCTGGTCAACCCTGGTTTGACAAACCTTGTGAACTTCATAGAAAAATGAGAAATTCTTAAAATCTCTTGAAACCTTCGAATTTGATCACTGTATGGCAAATATTTTGCATGAAAAATGTGAAACTTGGAAAAAATTTCCCCCTAGCAGTCCACTCTCAAATGTGGGGTAGTTAGGTCAACGATCATGTCCAACTACTATAAAGAGGCACTTGTGTACCATGTTTTCATCTACCTTTCTTCAAATGGACTCAAATTTGGCACAAGGGTTTCTCACCATGTGGCTAGTGATGCTAGCATTGTATCTAGCCATTTTGGTTTCAAAATTTCAAACCTTAAACTCAGAAACATGGAACCATTTGTGAAGCAAATACCAAAACTACAATTTGAGACCTTCAATTTGCATGCTTGAGTAGTTGTACATATCATTGGGACCATGGAACAACATTTGTACTTTTCAGATGCTTTCGCAATCTCTTGAAAGACTCTGGTCAACCCTGGTTTGACAAAACCTTGTGAATTTCATAGAAAAATGAGAAGTTCTCAAAATCTCTTGAAACCTTTGAATTTGATCACTGTGTGGCAAATACTTTGCATGAAAAATGAGGAACTTGGAAAAATGTCCCCCTAGCAGTCCACTCTCAAATGTGGGGTAGTTAGGTCAACAATCATGTCCGACTACTAGAAAGAGCCACTTGTGTACCATGTTTTCATCTACCTTTCTTCAAATGGACTCAAATTTGGCACAAGGGTTTATCACCATGTGGCCACTGATGCTACCATTGTATCTAGCCATTTTGGTTTGAAAATTTCAAAAATTTCAAACCTGAAAGTCAGAAACAAAAGAACCATTTGTGAAGCAAGTACCAAAACTACAATTTGAGACCGTCAAGTTGCATGCTTGAGTGGTTATACATCTCATTGGGACCACATAACAGCATTTGTACTTTGCATATGCTTTCGCAATCTCTCGAAAGACTCTGGTCAACCCTGGTTTGACCAAACCTTGTAAATTTCATAGAAGAATGAGAAATTCTCAAAATATCTTGAAACCTTCGAGTTTCATCACTGTGTGGCAAATACTTTGCATGAAAAATGAGAAACTTGGAAAAACTGTCCTCCTAGTAGTCCACTCTCAAATGTGGGGTAGTTAGGTCAACGATCATGTCCGACTACTAGAAAGAGCCACTTGTGTACCATGTTTTCATCTACCTTTCTTCAAATGGACTCAAATTTGGCACAAGGGTTTATCACCATGTGGCGAGTGATGCTAGCATTGTATCTAGCCATTTTGGTTTCAAAATTTCAAAAAAATCAAACCTCAAACTCAGAAACAAAGGAACCATTTGTGAAGCAAGTAACAAAACTACAATTTGAGACCTTCAAGTTGCATGCTTGAGTGGTTGTACATCTCATTGGGACCACAGAACATTAGTTGTACTTTTCAGATGCTTTCACAATCTCTTGAAAGACTCTGGTCAACCCTGGTTTGGCAAACCTTGTGAACTTCATAGAAAAATGAGAAATTCTCAAAATCTCTTGAAACCTTCGAATTTGATCACTGTATGGCAAATACTTTGCGTGAAAAATGTGAAACTTGGAAAAAATTTCCCCCTAGCAGTCCACTCTCAAATGTGGGGTAGTTAGGTCAACGATCATGTCCAACTACTATAAAGAGCCACTTGTGTACCATGTTTTCATCTACCTTTCTTCAAATGGACTCAAATTTGGCACAAGGGTTTCTCGCCATGTCGCTAGTGATGCTAGCATTGTGTCTAGTTATTTTGGTTTGAAAATTTCAAAAATTTCAAACCTTACACTCAGAAACATGGAACCATTTGTGAAGCAAATACCAAAACTACAGTTTGAGACCTTCAAGTTGCATGCTTGATTAGTTGTACATATCATTGGGACCATGGAACAACATTTGTACTTTTCAGATGCTTTCGCAATCTCTTGAAAGACTCTGGTCAACCCTGGTTTGACAAAACCTTGTGAATTTCATAGAAAAATGAGAAGTTCTCAAAATCTCTTGAAACCTTTGAATTTGATCACTGTGTGGCAAATACTTTGCATGAAAAATGAGAAACTTGGAAAAAATGTCCCCCTAGCAGTCCACTCTCAAATGTGGGGTAGTTAGGTCAACGATCATGTCCGACTACTAGAAAGAGCCACTTGTGTACCATGTTTTCATCTAACTTTCTTCAAATGGACTCAAATTTGGCACAAGGGTTTATCACCATGTGGCCAGTGATGCTACCATTGTATCTAGCCATTTTGATTTGAAAATTTCAAAAATTTCAAACCTCAAAGTCAGAAACAAAAGAACCATTTGTGAAGCAAGTACCAAAACTACAATTTAAGACCTTCAAGTTGCATGCTTGAGTGGTTATACATCTCATTGGGACCACATAACATCATTTGTACTTTGCATATGCTTTCTCAATCTCTCGAAAGACTCTAGTCAACCCTGGTTTGACCAAACCTTGTAAATTTCATAGAAGAATGAGAAATTCTCAAAATATCTTGAAACCTTCGAGTTTCATCACTGTGTGGCAAATACTTTGCATGAAAAATGAGAAACTTGGAAAAACTGTCCTCCTAGTAGTCCACTCTCAAATGTAGGGTAGTTAGGTCAACGATCATGTCCGACTACTAGAAAGAGCCACTTGTGTACCATGTTTTCATCTACCTTTCTTCAAATGGACTCAAATTTGGCACAAGGGTTTCTCGCCATGTCGCTAGTGATGCTAGCATTGTATCTAGCCATTTTGGTTTGAAAATTTCAAAAAAATCAAACCTCAAACTTAGAAACAAAGGAACCATTTGTGAAGCAAGTACCAAAACTACCATTTGAGACCTTCAAGTTCCATGCTTGAGTGGTTGTACATCTCATTGGGACCACAGAACAATAGTTGTACTTTTCAGATGCTTTCGCAATCTCTTGAAAGACTTTGGTCAACCCTGGTTTGACCAAACCTTGTGAATTTCATAGAAAAATGAGAACTTCTCAAAATCTCTTGAAACCTTCGAATTTGATCACTGTGTGGCAAATACTTTGCATGAAAAATGAGAAACTTGGAAAAAATGTCCCCCTAGTAGTCGACTCTCAAATGTGGGGTAGTTAGGTCAATGATCATGTCCAACTACTAGAAAGACTCACTTGTGTACCATGTTTTCATCTACCTTTCTTCAAATGGTCTCAAATTTGGCACAAGGGTTTATCACAATGTGGCTATTGATGCTAGCATTGTATCTAGCCATTTTGGTTTGAAATTTTAAAAAAAATCAAACCTCAAACTCAGAAACAAGGATCTATTTGTGAAGCAAGTACCAAAACTCCAATTTGAGACCTTCAAGTTGCATGCTTGATTGGTTGTACATCTCATTGAGACCACATAACAGCAGTTGTACTTTTAAGATGCTTTTGCAATCTCCTGAAAGACTCGGGTCAACCCTGATTTGACCAAACCTTGTGAATTTCATAGAAAAGGAAAAATTCTCAAAATCTCTTGAAACCTTCGAATTTGATCAATCTGTGGCAAATACTTTGCATGAATAATGAAAAACTTGCAAAAAATGTGGCAGGCCTTGTTTCATCATGGATGTCTAGTTAAATCTTTGTTAAAACATTTTTACTTAATTATCACAAATTTGATTTTACGTCAAACAGATATTTGACCACAAAGTTAAGGGTTAACCAATCTTGATGAGAATCGTTCCACAATCGGACGCAAAAGGCTAATACTTATTACTTTCCCAAGAAACTGTCCACACAAATATTAGAGCATTAGTATATAGGGGCTCCTAACGATCTCACGTCCTCCCTCTTTCACAAACGCCTACTCCCATCTCGCCATCGTCTTGTTCTGTCGTGACCTCACTCTTTCATCTGCCAACAGAGAACGGTCCTATACCACCAGGAGAACTATGGAGATGACTGTCGAGGTACATATGTCGTCTTGACCCAACGCGGTGTGAACTCTTATAGCTGAGATTGTTTGTGATTTCAGTTGTGAAAGTGGTCAGCATATATTGTAGATCTGACTTCAAACTCACGGTCAAATTTATCATGTAGTGTGGTGTTTGTTTCGACACGAAGGGTCTATGCACTGCTGCGACTTAGAAGCACAATTTTTTCGCATTTACGCTACGTCAAGGATTCTAGGAGAGGGTGGTATGATTTTCTTATCAAAAAACATATGAATGTGTAGATCGTTTTATACTCCCTCCGTTCCTTTCTATAGTGTCTATAGTTTTTTTGAGAAAAAACCGAAAATATAAGGTATATTTAAAGGGACTATCATGTACATAAAAATAATTTAGGGGTTATATGTTACTATTCCATGTAATTGTCTTCCTCTCATTATGCCGTACATGCTACGCAGGTTCTCCCATGATATTCAAGATCTATTTTGCTCAATAAGTATTCAGTGAAAAAGTATGAAAAATGGTGATGCTACATGTCCTTTACTACACCAGAGAATTCTGAATTTGTGTTGATGGTTACGAATGAACCAAATTTAACTTTCATCAGTGGTGATGGATGGAAAGAATTTTGTAGAGTGTACAAACTTCAAAGGAAACAGCAGGTGAATTTCACCATTCACAAAAAAAATTGTGAATCAAATAGTGTTGTCTGTGGAAATTTCCCTATTATCCATCCAAGTAATACTTCTATCTTAATTTCATTCTTGGTTTGATTAAAATATTGCATAAATTTTTTTTCCAAATTTTGTTTGTAGCATACTACCATTTGGGAGTTGAGGGGATAGACATAGTTGATCGTCTCATTGTAACTTACGGAACCCAATTTAATTGGAGAATGATGGAGAAGATGTGCATAGAGGTAGGAAAGCTCGACGTGTTTGTAGACCATCATAATGATGGAGACTATGATCTCGGAAGAGCTTATGGATTACTTCATACCTTGAATTGGTCCAATTGCGCCAAGAAGTTAATGTTTTTGAATTGTCACAAACACCATTGTTTGCAAATTTTCAACATAAACTGCCTCGTTGTCTTCTTCCAAACAACATGGACCAAGAAGGTGTTATTACTGTAGTTTGCGATCCTAGGACGACGGTGCAATCGACGTACACCATTTCTACTGATGATGGTCGTGCGTGCGTCAACTGATGGGATAAATTCATGGAGAAGGAACATAGTTTTGAGATTGGACACAAGTTGTTCATGATGCTCTACCTTGGTGATCATGGTGCCTATCTATTTGTCTCTCATGTGCTAGATGTTAAACTTGGTCAGTAGTTTTAGAACATCACAATGTTGCCTCAACTGGTAATTTCATATTTGTCTTGAAGACTATTATTTATGCAGGATTTGCAAGATGTGTGTATGGTTGCAATACATTAATATGGCTACAAGTTAATTTTTCTAATGATTGAGTTTGCAACATCTAATGTGTACACTTACGGTAATCTTCATAAATTTAATCATTTGACTATGTAATTAACAAATGATTTATAACCTTACCAAATAAGACAATTTTATGGTTTGTTCCGCCATCCTACCAAATAAAGTATTCGGATGATGCATAAGTAATGTGCATGACATATTCATATATGTGCAGACTAGGTTGTTCAAATAGTACTGTAATTAGGTACATAATGAATAGAAGTGCACATTTGTTCTCTACACATTTTAATGTGCCACAAGTTACTGTGGTAGCTAGAGAATAAAATCAATTTTTATTCTCCTAGTTATAGTGCTAAGATGGGACTATCTCCTCGATAACCATACAGACGGTCCAAAAAACTAGGGATAAATTGCATCCCCGCAAAAGCCCCAATTTCTCATCCCCATTTCTTCTACGGTGGTTCTAGATAGTGTTGCTATCCTTCCATTTCTTCTATGGCAGTTCCAATCCTCTCTCCCTCTTCTTCCCATCGATCCTCTTCCTCCATGGCTGCAGGAGGCTCGGCCTTGCTGCACTAGGACCGCCTAGTGGACAACATGGACGACGGAAAGCGGATGACGGAGGTTCATCCGTTCCGTGTCCACAACGACACTTGCATCCAAGCAATCTACACCAACGAGGGCAGCCCCGTTAACAGTGTCCTCGTCATGTATCTAGAGTGTCTCAAGGACAAGGAGGTCAGGTTTGTCATGCTCGATTTGGAATACGACATCACACAGAGGAAGATTGCGGTCATGCAGATTGTGATGAAGGAGCATGTCCTCGTCTTCCACATAATCAGGTTCGATTTGTTGCAGTTCATCTTTATGCTGTAGTTTTTTATCCTTTTTTCGAGTAAGGTAATGTTGCTCCTGATGTAGTCATATTGGCCCATTTGCCTCCAAAAGTGGCCCAAAAGGTGTCCATGGCCCATTTTCCACCCCAACCTGTTGGCCCAATTGTAATTACAGAATGTTGTAACCCAAATTTATAAATGAACAAAAAAACACCAGGCAGGTTCCTTGTTGCAATATGTGCATTATTTGGAGACAAATAACACTTTGAATTGCTTGTGTTATATTTGTGAATGCCTAAGTAGGAAATTCTATAGTCTTATATGTAAAGTTACTTTGGAAATCAGAATTGCTTGTGTTATAATGTGAATGTGCTTCTTCAAATCAGATTTTCTAGTACACCTTGTAATAATCCTAGTTGTAATGTTACTTTGGATAGCCGTTTCAATCTTTGAACAAGGTTAAATCTTTTCCAGTACTTAAATGGCATAGTCTAAGCATGCCATCTCATTCTTTTAATAGAAAATCATTGTATTTGTTACTGCAACATATTTTGAACTGCCTGAGTTAAATAATGCAATGTAGGTGTAAGGACTATTTTGCTAGCCTTTGGGATTTCCTTTGGCGTAGAAATGCAACTTTTGTTGGTGTGGACATAAGGAAAGACAATAGATTATTGGAGGAAGAATGGTTGTACATTCCACAAGGCAAACACATCGACATCCAGGACATCTTCATAGGCATTCCTATTGTTGAATGTCTGCACAATTTTCCAAGGGAAACCAAACTCAATATCTTCCAAATAAAAACATGATTCTTCTTGATCTTCCAATATGAAGGGGGCATTCTTGTACCAAAGAACAAAAGTATTAACACTTTTGTAGTATCCATCATCTTTCATCTTCGATTTTTTGCTATCTAGATCAAACCAGTCACAGCGAAACAGGAATACTGATCTGGGACCATGCTTGTTAAGCACATACTTGAGCTCTAGAACTTCCTATAGAAGACCATAAAACTTATTATCTTGTTGAGCACCAACATATGCCTTATTGATTACCCCGCAATTCTGAGTTCTTAGGTTCTTCTCTTGAGTGATCGTACGAAACCTAGCACCCTTTACATTGCAAGCAGAGTGTACAATTAGACGCTTGTTTGGCCCATTTGCAAGTGACTTCAAATCTTCAGATGCATTGTTCAGTTGAGTCACATGGTTTTTAAACCATGCTGGGAACACTTTCTTGAGTGCCTCATCTATGTTATTAGCACCCCCTAACAAGTAATTATTCTTGGCAAACGTTGAAATAAACGAATAAAAATGAGACAATATGATATTAAGTATAATTAAAATCAATTATTTATGCATAATCATGTCCAAAAAACTTACTTGATATAAGGTTCTGCCTCTTCACAATTGTACAGAACATACCATACCATGTTATCAAATTCCTTCTCAAAAAAATCCAGACATGAGTTTCCAAACCCTTTGGCTCCATCAGAGAAAACTTTGAACTCATTAGCACTAACTTCCCTTTGGTTATCTTAGTTCCTTTCAGCTTTGTTAAATCTTGTTTCCATGTCATCATTAAAATATCTAGAGAAAAATGTGACGCACTCATCGACGATATACCCTTCAGCAATTGGACCTTCAGGCCTTCCTTTGTTACGGACAGTAGACTTAAGATAACCTAGTCTTCTCTCAACTGGATACATCCAGCAATAGCATTTCTTTTGGTGCAACACCTTTCAATCCAGCTGCCAAAATACGCTGCAGGAGAATGTGGCAGTCATGTGTCTTCATACCATGTACTTTTCCAGCTTCAATATCCACACACCTTTCCTAGTTTGAACAAAAACCATCTGGGAACCTAGTTTTTGCCAAAAACCTGCAAACACGTTTCTTCTTTTCCTTTTCAAGCGTCCAGGGCCCATGTGGCTTCAAACAAATATGCCCTTCTTCTTCCATCAAAAATTTCCTCCTAATGTTCATTTTCTTCAGATCAACTCTAGCAATGACAGTGTCCTTGTTTCTTCCATTAATTTAGAGAAGTGTCCCTACTATGTTGTCATATATGTTCTTCTCGATGTGCATCACATCAAGGTTGTGTGATAACAAAAGTGTGGACCAATAAGGTAAATAATGTAAGCTTCCCCTAAGGTGCTAGGTTGGTTCACCTTTAACAACACGCTTGCGCTTCTTACAAGTTGGATTTTTACCATGTATATAATCCTTAACTGGTTCTAGCTTCTCCTTTTTTCTTCTGCACTAAACTGCCTTGGTGGATCCCTCTTCTCAACTTTACCATTGAATAGTTTACTTCTCCTATAGGGGTGATCCTTAGGAAGCAACCGACGATGTCCAATGTACCTAATTTTGTGTTTTAGTGGCTCATATCAAGGATTCTCATTACAATACACACAAGCATAAAATCCTCTTGTGATATGGCTAGATATGGTAGCATACCCTGGATAGTCATGAATAGACCAGAGGAAAGCAGCGCGCAATTTGAATTCATCCTTTACAAGAACATCATATGTGTTAACACCTGCCCATAGCTTCATCATATCTTTAATAAGAGGCTGCATAAATACATTAAAATCCTTCCCTAGTGAATATTTCCCTGGTATAAGCAATGACAACATAAAGTTGGATTGATCCATGCACATCCATGGTGGGAAGTTATATGGAATCACAAATACTGGCCACGTACTATATGAACTGCTCATGTTACTGCTATAGGGGTTGAACCCATCTATGGCAATGCCTAGCCGTATCCTCCCGGGGTCATCAGAAAACCAACCAAACTTCTCATCAAAGTGTTTCCATGCCTTTCCATCAGCTGGGTGCCTCAAAACATCATCCTCAACAACCCTCTTCTCTTTGTGCCACCTTGTATGTGTTGACAATTCTGTTGAAACAAAAAATCTTTGTAATCTTGGAATTATAGGAAAGTGCCTCAAAACCTTGTGAGGCACCTTCTTGATTCCATTTGGGTCTCTCCATCTAGAAAATCCACAGACACGACAATGTGTATTCTTCTCGTGATCTCCCCAAAACAAAGCACAATTAAATTTGCACACATGTGTAGTCTGATAACCAAGCCCAACTTTAGAAAGTACTCTCTTGGCATCAGCATAAGATTTTGGGAAATCCACCCATGTCAAAGCATCACATAATAGGGAAAGAAAAGGATCAAATGCTTTGTTTGTGAACTGGTTGTATGTTTTGATATGAAGAAGCCTCATAATAAATGCCAACCTTGTATAAGTGTTGCATCCCTCATGAAGCTCTCTCTTGGCTTCTTCCAGTAGCTTTGAAAAAAACTAGGCTCATTAGGACCTTTCTTTCCAGACTTTTTCAACTCATGAACCATATTATATGCATCATCAACATAATTATTCTCATTGAATTCATCATATTCTTCATCATTGTCACTATCATATGCACCATGACCCTTACTGTGCTGGCCATCACTATCATTTTCATTATCACTAAATGCCTCCCCGTGATATATCCATTTAGTGTAATGCATGGACATACCATTACAATTTATCTGTCGCGGCACTTCTTTCTGATCACGAGGTACAAGATTAAGGTAGTGAGTGCACGGGCATAAAATTGCTTCATCTTCTGTCTTATGTTGTCGCACAAACTTCATGAATTCATTACAACCTTTCATGTATGGACCCGTGAACTATTTCACATTCTTAATCCAATCATGATCCATTATGTGCAATACAACTTATAGAATCAAATTCATTATCAGTAGTAATTACAAATCATTAATACTAATATATGAATTCAATATTTGCAAACGCATAAACTCATCTACATGCGATACATGATATGAAAATAACTAGACACATTGTTCGACTAGTTGAAAACAACAATAACTATACAATTTGTTGGCATTGCCACGCGATCTAACCTTTAAAATTGTATGAACCTGATTTTGAAAGGAAAATCTCATAGATAAGGTACAAGCCGACATGTAAATGAAACTCACCTCCTAGCAAATCCTACTCGTGCACCGCCTTCCAAATAGCCCTCCGATTACCTACAATAACCGTGTCCACGACCTCTCCTACTCTCAACAGCGACTGGGATCGGATCAACGGCGACCAAGATCGCCTCCTCCTATCCTGCCTCACACCGCCTCGACTTGGAAGGAATCTCACGGCAACGTGGTTTTGTCAGATCTTTCCGAATAATCACACAGTTAAAGATCATGTAATTATGACATATCCTATAACAAGTAATTTCTATTACAAAACTATACATGACAAACACATTACCTCTACCGTAGCGGCAGAAGCACTAATCAACTCATGGTCATGAGCTCAAACCCTACGTAAGACAATATGTTACATTTAATTTCTTTGCCTCATTGTTTTATAAAGCATCATTTAAATATTGATAAACTATTTTCCCCTACTAATAACTTGGTCTTGCATGATTTTCAATGACAATTTAAATGCACCACGATAAAATTTTGTCACATACATCGACAAACCACCCGGAAGAGTCATCCATGATGATATAACAATGACAAAATACTAAACCATCGTGCATTACGCTTAATCCTTGACGTCATAACCAAACCGTCAATGATTAAGATAATATATGACGGTTCACAACTTTTTCAATAAGCCATTTTGTCACTAAATATCATATATGTTGTAGTGATATGATCTTGTTATTAATAACATCCAATGTAGATCAGGAAACCATGATCATCTATCAATCAACAAGCTAGTCCAACAAGAGGCTTACTAGGGACTCTTTTATGTCTACAAAACACACAAGTATTAGTGTTTCCTATTAATACAATTATAGCATGGGATGTAAATATTTATCATAAACACAAAGATATAAGAATAACCACTTTATTATTGCCTCTTGGGCATATCTCCAACATTAACTTTGTGCATGCTTAGGCCTGGAAAGCTGCAATGGATGCCTGACGACACTCCCTTCCTGGTTCACACTCCCGTAGTTCCACCACCCCCATTTCAGTGAAGCGGGTGTAACAGAAGCCTGTCAAGAAGTGAGAAAACTACGAGCACCAACATCCAAGTAAGCAGAATGTAAGACCTTGTGCCGATCTTCTATACGACTATCGAGGCACACACATTTTTTTCTCGAGGTAGGATAGAGGGAAATGGCACCGAACATTGTCAAGGGCCCCGGATTAAACCCCGATCCGAGAAGCACCTCCCAACCCTGAGTTGGCAGAACCCACTCGGATTCCCAAGATGCCTCCTCTCGTCACCCACTACCTCGATACAGCAATGCCAATATTACTTGGGACTAGTCATTGAAAAGATGCTACCCCCCTCCCAATTCGCGACTGAGCCCTGGAGGTGCCCCCGAGTGGCACCCAAGGCCCTGCCTCCCCCTGCATACTCGTCAACCTCCCTAGCCCAGAGACCCAAGAAGATTCCCCGCGGGGCATCGCCGATGGCCCCGACGTTGTGTTGAGCTGGGGGATACCCTATGGACTCCCCGGGAGCCCGGGAATGCTCCAGATGCCTGAAAGTGCCTCTCCCTATCCGAGAAAAGGTCTGATGTGAGGAATCTTCATCCTCAGCAAAAGAACTGCGCCTCCAAAGACGCGGATCTACCCCTAGAAAGAAGCAAAAAGGAAGAACCGACGCCTGCCGACACCTCACATACGAAGGTTTGGGGAGGGAGATGGATGTTAAAGTCATCGCCCATGGCCCCGGGTTAAAGTCCGAGCCGAGCTTTCTCCCTCTCGAGCCGGGAAGCCCTTGAATGGTATTCCCCTTCAACGCTCGACCTCCATGAATAGTAAACATTAGTAGAAGAAGTTACCTCATGTTCGCGGAATCACCCCCCCGAGAGATGTCTGGCTAGAGAGCATGTTGGGGGCTTGTCCCCAAGAAAGATGGGCTACCCCAGCAAGCCGCTTCATCAATAGAACCAGAAGGGGCACTCCGCCCAAGATGGTGATATCAGAAGTATCCAAGATAAATTGGGCACCTACGGCAGAAGGCTAACGGTCCCCTCTCTCCCTTAGACAAACAATAATAGATGGACGTGCCCCGTGAAAGTGTGGTGCCCCCTCCTAGAAGAATAGGCGCCACTATCTGCTTAACGGGGCCGCCCGAAGATGAAGATACCAGGGAGCTACTCCTGTCCGGAGTAACCCTTGCCCAGAGGCGCCTGGTCATTGTTGCCTAGTTCCAAAGGGACCATTGCTCGGGCCGGTGGGGGGCCTAGGGAACATGGCAGCTCACCAAGGGCGGGAACCTGAGTAGGCATTACTCATCCTTCTGAAAACCGGGCGGGCATGCCTCGCCCGGGATAGAGGAAGGGGAATGCCTGCCTAGGTTCTCCTGGACAAGGTGTCATGACCCGGCCTTGGTCAGGGCGAAGATAGATTGTCAGGTTTATCCTAAAGAAGCGCCTAGCATGGTGACCTTTTGTCTCCCCACGACAGAATAGTCGGGCTTTCCCGCGGTTGGTCTCTGACAGTGACCGAGTCACCAGAAGAGTAAAATGCTCAAGGGCTACCCCGAGCACCTAAAATCCTTGTGCGTCGGCCTTGTGCATCGGCTGGGTCCCATAGCACAAGCAGTGTATCTAGAAGCAATCCTCGTGGATGAATATGAATGAGTTGATCTTTCACGCGCTCAATTTGGTTATCGTTCATCTGGGCTGCTTCATCATGCGGAGTAGCGTTTAGAATGGTCGTGTGTTTTTATAGGCGCCTCCTGGGGAAGGGAAGGTGCAAACCCAACTCGGAGCCCTCCCGCCTCTTCCCAAATGCGAACCGGGAAGCTCTTCCTCCTAAACCGAGGGATTGGGAGGGGGCTCAACAGAAGAGCTCAACTTCGACAACTAAAGCAAGATAATTCCATTTTCAGAGCATGAACCCTCGAGCATGTCCCTCTTTATGGCTTGCACGCGGGAAGGCGCTTTATCCTGGGCCCTCTTAGAGTGGCTTCCTCCCCTTACGAGGATACCGGGAGAGGGAACATTCCCCACGAGTATTCCACTAAGACCGCTGCCATGAGTTTGTTAAAAAAGAGAGTGACGAGGGTTTAACTCATCAATGCCCATTGTTATGGACCTGGGTTTTGGAGAAGGAGGGAGTGCTGGAGACATCTATCGGATAGCAAACAAGCACACAGGGGACTCGAAGATTTACCCAGGTTCAGGCCTCGTAGAGGTCCCTACCCCTTCTTGTTTGCTCGTGGAATTATCAAAGGAATCGAAGATTACAATGGTGCGCAGATGCAATCTGGCGAGGGTTGTGGAAACTAGGGTTGCGTGTGTCCTCCTCGCTGCCCCCTCCTAGCCTTTATATAGATAGGCTAGGTCTCGGGTAGCAGGTCGAGTTGGTTACAGGTTAGGGTTTTCCCCTTTGAACTTTCTATCTTTATCTACTTCTTGTCCTTCAAGCAATCGAGAGTCCGTAGGTTACTCGAGTTCTTCATTCGGGCCTTGGCGACACCGTGGGCTTTTATGTATCCAGGACGTATATACCAAGCTCGAGTACCTGTAGGGTATACCCATGTCATTAGCCCCCGAGTGTCCAGTGGAATCACAGATTCGACTAGAGACTTTATGAAGTCTTTCGACTGCATGACTGAGTACATTTTTTGACTGCTCTGTTTATGTCATAGGGATTGTTGATGTGCGTGCCTGATTTTAACCGATGTATCGGTATCAGTTAACTACCTTAGGTTAAAACAACGCCACCTACTCGAACTCGAGTCCCTGGACTCGATTCCAGAAAAGTGCTGGTGTAATTCGACTCAAGCCGCGGAGGTCTTACAGGAGTCGAATTCCAGTATATGGGTGTGAGCACTCGACGCATCCGTCAAGGCATGTTCATCGTACCTACAGGCACAGATATATTTCTGGTAGTGTGCAGCTTAATGCGTTGCCACGCCTTATTCAGGTCTTGGCATCCAAATTTTATCATCGCGGAGATGATTCGGGTGACCCAGGAGACACGGTCTCTTTGTAGGGAAATTATGAGGCGGTGTCGCCATAAACTTCGAGTGTGGATGGTATCAACACACAATACTTTGCACAAATAATCATAGGGTGCACGACCAGCGCTCCCTATGGGAGTAGCCCCCGAGTTCCTGGTTGAGTCGAAGACTCGGGCAGGGACTAAAGTACTTTTGCAACTGCTGTCGTCTTTTATTTGCTTGTTTCAGTCGAATTTGCTTCTGGCGCTACCTATGGGAGTAACCCATGTCCATAATCGAACCGTGCTTCGAGTGATTGGGTTTTGCTTTGATTGTTCATGTTCCTGTAATAAGAAGAAAGAAAAATCGTAGGGTGCGCGACCAGCGCTCCCTATGGGAGTAGCCCCCGAGTGCTTGGTGGAGTCGAAGACTCGAGCAAGGACTAAAGTAATCGAAGTCTTCTGCTGCATAGTTTTTGATGACGTCAGTGCTGACGATTTCATGACCTCAGTTGCCCGCGTGAGCGGGTTTGACGGGACGTGACGAGCGGTGGGTCCTACTCCCTGACTTTGATTTGACTGGGAGTGTGTAATCTTTATTTTAACCGCGCCTCCTCAATTTCCGCACGTAATGGGAGTAGTGGGGGGACGGTTCGCGTTTCAGCTCCTCCACGTGTCTAGCACGATGATCGCCATGCGTCCAGTAGGGTTTTTCTGAGCCGTTGGATTGCATCTTCCAGGGGTTAAGTAGTGATGCTGCCATGGTAAAATTCACATCTGCTTTCGTTCATCCTTTGCTTTCATCGCCATTGCCGCTGCTCCTCTGCTTTCTCTGCGCTCTTTTCCTCCGTGGTGTTGGACCAGCTCCGCACATTTCCCAGCTACTTCCTCCGGTCGCATCGCCACCGCGTAATGGGGAAGAAGAAAGGAGGTGATGCGGCCGATTCCGCGGCTACCGCTGCTGCGGTGAAGAAGAAGGGCGGCTCCGCCGCTGCGGGCACCAGCACCACCGCCGGTGGGAAGAAGAAGGGCACGGGCACCCGCGTCACGAATGGCGCATGGCGTCCCTCTGTCATCAAGTCCTCTGTTCTTCGTCTTCTTCGCCAAGACGGAGTGTTGTCCGCCACAGTCACCGACGCGCGCGTCCCCGGCGGCGCGGTAATCCCCTCTCCTCCTGCCGGTTTTCGAGTGATGTTCCTAGCGCTCATCATTCGCGTCCTCTCTCTGCCCCTGCATCCTTTCTTCAGGGGCCTTCTTTGTTTTTACGGGCTCCAGCTCCATCAGCTGTCCCCAAATTCCATCCTCCATGTAGCTTGCTACATCACCCTCTGTGAGTGATGGCTCAGAATCGAGCCGCACTTCGGTCTCTTCAAGCGCCTCTTCAAATTGAAACGCTAATCGGCATCTGGCTCCGTAGTCTACGATGTAGGCGGCTGCGGAATCCACGTCAATCCATCCGCCACATACTTCGACATCAAGCTGGCAATGTTCGTCCAAGGGTGGAGGGACAAGTGGTTCTACGTCCGTGACGAGAAAGCTGATGGAGAACACTTTGGACTCGCACCCTTCAACCCCGCGACGCCGTGGCAAAGGAGGCGCTCCTGGAAGAATGTGGTCATGCCTGGCGAATCCGTGGAGACAGAAGTGCTATACAAGCGCGTCTGCGACCTCGAGAGTCGCATAGGCAAAGAGGAGGGAGGTTGCGCCCTCATTCACACGTGGCTGTGCCGTCACGTCCAGCCCTTGCAGGCCAGAGTTCACCCCATGTTTTAGTGGGCTGGTGTTGACGATGTCACTCGCGTGTCTGCCGATGGCATGTCCGCGAGTGAGGTAGTCAAAAGGGTTCGACCGGTCACCAAGTACACCGTCAAGGATGTGCTCCCCAGTGAACCAGTTGTTCCTCCGTTCGATGCTGCTAACCCTCCTTGTCAGGGGGATGATCCCCAGGTACCCCAACCGGACAAGAAACTGAGCAGTCGGATCGCGTCCGGCTGACCAGATGCAGCCGGACAAGGCAGGACAGGCCGGTTACCGCATGGTAGCCGGATCAGCAAGAAGTAGCTGGCTACGACAATGTAGCCGGAACCAATCAGCGAGACAGGACGATGTGCGTATTAGTGCACGGTACGCCCTGTACGACGACAAGACTGGCAACTACCTAGCCATACCGAAGACTTTGCGGGGATGACGCGGGAACAGTGGCCCGATGCTGACGACGGGCTCGCACGGCGTCCACTGTACCCACGACAGCCATACCGCTCACACTCCGACGTGACAAGCCATACTGGGTACTGTAGATGACTAGTCGGCTAGGACCCGCCTGGGGCCCGCCAGTCGGACTGGCCAGTGAGACTGTTGCCTCTCTGCCTATATAAGGAGAGGCAAGGCCTCAGTAGAAAGGGTTGGTCTCATAGCATTTAAGACAGTAGCTAGCGAATACAGCTCGAGGAGCACTTGTAGCTCGTATATCCCACATAGTCAGATCTGGCAGGAGTAGGAGTTTTACCTCACCACGAGGGCTCTGAACCTGGGTACTTCCTGCGTCCAGTTACGCTTGCTCGTATCCAATCCCGCCTGCGGACGCCGTCGATAGCTTCCTTGCTAGTCCCCACACCTCTATCTAACCTCTTCAGGTATTGCCGTTCGCAATACAACGACAGTTGGCGCCCACCGTGGGGCGAGATGGCTTCGACCGGAGTCACGTTCCACACGGGACCCCGCACTTTAGCCGGTGAGCGTGTGGCCTCCGGCCTGGTGCTCACGCTCGGCAAGTTCGACTGCGTCATCGACAACGCCTCCTGCTTCACCGGAACCTCCTTCCTGGCGAATGGAACTGTCCTGCTATTCGGCGACCTCCCTGTCTACGTTGCCATAGTTCCGGAGCGTTTCCCTAGGGAAATCGTCTCTGTCGCGGAGCTGCCGCGCCCAGGCGGTAGCGCCTCCGCCGCATCCTGCGCCGTGGAGGTCATGATGGCCGGCTCCAGCTCTCACCCCCGCCAGCCGCGGGAGCGAGGCGTGGACGAGGTCAGAATTTCCGCTCCCCTGCTGCCGCGGAACCTGGTGGAGGATGCCATTGATCGGCTCCTGACGCGGGTTAACCTCGGGGATAACCCGGAGGAAGCGGAGGCCAACTTCACAATGGAGAGACAGATCCTCCTCCAGGAGGCCATGGAGCTGGCGGCAGCCCGCAAGCAACTCGAGATCACCCGGCGCGAGTACGACTGCGCACACGGTTTCACCCCGGCTACCGCGGAGCCAAGCCGGCGCGACCAGGTGCGGCGCCGGGGCGGAGAGCTAGGCGGTAGGATGGAAAAGGATGGGGAGCCGAATCCCGCACCCGCCTCATCCGGCCCACCTACAGCACGCCCAACAAGAACCTGCGCGCGGCACGAGCCGCGGTAGAAGAACTACCCAGTCTGGAGGGTGAGGAGCGAGCCTGCTAACAAGCTCGCATGCAAGAGCTCCTCCGCATCACGGACGAGCAGGCCGACGCCAACCGGCAGATGCAGGAGGACCCCAGCTACTCCAGGGGGAGCAAGCCGCCTGCCAACAACAGAGGCGCGCCGCGTGACACCCAGCAGGCGTCCTCCCGTCAGCCGGCCAAGGCCCGCAGCAGGTGGCACAGCTCTGGCAACAGGGGCCAGCCGCGCCAGGAGCAGACAGTGAACAACAACCCGCCGCCTCCCCCTCCACCAAACCGGGCACCCAGACTAGCCGGTTCCCGTCTCTCGGGCCGGGTGGGAGCGCCCATCCCGTATTGTCCGGATTCCCGTGACCGCATCGAGCTCCTCGCTCAAGCGCGCGTCACGGAGGAGGAAGACTCTACCGGTCCGGTTTGTTTCGGACCCCGCATCCGGAACGAGCCGTTTCCGGATAAATTCTCCCTGCCCAGGGACACCCCCAAGTACGACAGCAGCATCAAGCCGGAAGATTGGCTGACCGACTATGCTACGGTAGTCGGCATCGCCCATGGGAACAAGTGCACAGCCGTGCGCTACGTCCCCCTCATGCTAATCGGTTCGGCAAGGACGTGGCTCAACAGCCTTGCGCCCAACAGCATCAACGCCTGGCCCGACTTCGAGAACGTGTTCGTCCGCAACTTTAACGGCACGTACAAACGCCCAGGGCGCCCGCAAGACCTGGCCTTATGCGTCCAGGGTGACCGAGAGACCGACCGCGAATACCTCGCCAAGTGGACGGAGCTGCGCAACACCTGTGAGGGCATCCTGGAGAGCCAAGCCATCGGTTTCTTCATCGAGGGTTACTGAGAAGGCACATGCTTCTCCACCGGCTACTGTGTGACGAGCCGAAAACCATGGCAGAGCTCATGACGGTTGCGGACCAGTACCCCACGGTGGATGCCGCCATGAAGAAACCCCTCCGAGTAAACACGGACGGGCGTCCGAATCCCACGGAGCCGGCTCGCGACCGACCGAGCAATCCGGCTGGAGAAGCTGGATCCTCCCGACGCCACGGCAACGACAACCGGTTCCATGGGGACCGCCAGGCTGGACAACAGAAGCCTCGCTACCACGCGTGGCAGGTCAATGCCGTGGAGGGCGCAACCAACACACCAGATAATGAGGCAAGAAGGCAGAAGCCACGGCTCACCTTTGACCAGATGTTTGACGGCCCGTGCAAGTGGCATAGCGGTCCCTTCAAACCGGCTACGCACACAACCCGAAACTGCAGCTGGACCCGCCAGCTAAAAGACTAGGGTAACCAGCCTCGTCTACCCCCTTCCCCCGGTGGACCTCCACCACCGGCTAGAGGAGTCGGCAATGATGGTAACGGCAACAACAACAACGGCTACCCCCAGCCGCACGCCGCCTACCACAGCTTCGAGACGGAGCAGGACGAAAAGCACAGCCGCAGGCGACGCTCCAAGGAGGTGAATGACATCGTCTCTCCGGTCCCCTAGTACCTGAACTGGTCGGAAACCCCCATCACCTGGAGCCGGGAAGACCAGCCTGAGCATCTGCCGACTTCCGGGGGCTACACCATGGTGCTTGACCCCCTCATCGTCTCCAACGCGCGCACATGCCGATTCTCGCGCGTCCTCATCGACGGAGGCAGCTGCCTCAACCTCCTCTACCAGTCCTCACTGGAGAAGCTGTGCATTCGCGAAAGCGACCCGTGCCCGACTACCACGACGTTCCATGGCGTGCCACGGGGGCCAGCCTGCGCCCCGCTGGGGAAAATCCAGCTGGACGTCATCTTCGGGATCGAGGAGAACTTCCGCCGCGAACCAATCTAGTTCGAGGTGGTCAACCTGACAAGCTCCTACCATGCCCTCCTCGGGCGCCCCGCCCTTGCCAAGTTCATGGCCATCCCCCACTACGCGTACCTCAAAACAAAGATGTCGGGACCCCACGGCATGATCACCGTCGTCTGCTGTATCAGACGGTCGATGGAGTGCGCCTTAGCCGGTTCCAAACTGGCAGATGCCCTCATCATAGCCGAAGAAAAGCGCGTGATCATGCGCAATGTGGCCATGTCCCAGCAGGACATACCGGCTAGCAGCAAGCCAGCTGGAGAAGGAGCTTTCTAGCCGGCAAAGGAGACGAAGAGGATCCTGCTCGACCCCTCCGACCCGACTAAGTTTGTCACCATTGGTGCCGGCTTGGACAGCAAATAGGAAGGCATGCTCGTCGAATTCCTCCGTGAGAATTGGGACATCTCCGCATGGTCCCCCAAGGACATGCCGGGTGTGCCGAGGGAGTTTGCCGAGCACTCACTTCACGTGCGTCCGGATGCCAAGCCGGTCAAGCAACCTCTGCGCCGATTCGTAGAGGAGAAGAGGAAGATAATCGGTGACGAGATCACCCGGCTCCTTGCAGCCGGGTTCATCATGGAAGTATACCACCCGGACTGGTTGGCAAACCCAGTCCTGGTGCTGAAGAAGAACAAGACTTGGCGCATGTGTATCGACTACACCAGCCTGAACAAGGCGTGCCTGAAAGACCCCTTCGCCTTGCCCCATATCGATCAAGTCATCGATTCCACAGCCGGCTGTGATTTATTGTCTTTTCTAGATTGCTATTCCAGGTACAATCAGATCCGACTAAACCCGGTTGATTAGATTAAGACATCATTTATCACCCCCTACGGGGCTTTCTGCTACGTAACCATGCCTTTCGGCCTAAAGAACGCAGGCGCCACCTATCCGTGATGCATGCAGAAAAGCTTGCGGTCGCATATAGGCCGAAACGTGCATGCTTATGTGGACGGCGTGGTCATCAAGACCAAGGAGAAGCGCACCCTCCTTGAGGACCTGGGAGAGACATTTGGCAACCTCCGCCATCACCAGATGAAGCTGAACCCGGAGAAGTGCGTCTTCGGAGTGCCGTCTGGTCAGCTCCTCGGTTTCCTCGTATCACAACGAGGCATCGAGGCAAACCCGGAGAAGATCGCGGCCATCGAGAGGATGCAGCCACCCAGGAACCTGCTTGGAGTCCAAAAATTCACCAGATGCCTGGCTTCCCTCGGTCGTTTCGTCAGCCGGCTGGGGGAGAAGGCACTCCCGTTGTACCAGCTGATGAAGAAGACGGACAAGTTCTCCTGGACTTCGCAAGCCGACACCGCATTTCACGACCTCAAGCGCATGCTGTCCACAGCACCGGTTCTAGCTACGTCGGCTAGCAAGGAGCCAATGTTGCTCTATATAGCAGCCATCAGCCGGGTCGTCAGCGTCGTCCTGGTGGTGGAGCACCCCGAGGAAGGCAAGGCTCAGCCGGTTCAGAGACCCGTCTACTACGCAGTGAGGTTCTCTCCCTCTCCAAGCAGAACTACCCCCACTACCAGAAGATGTGCTACGGCGTTTACCTGGCATGCAAGAAGCTCAAGCACTACTTCCAGGAGCATCCGATTAAGGTCGTGTGCATTGCACCCCTTTCGGAGATCATTGGCAACAAAGACGCCACCGGCCGAGTCGCCAAATGGGCCATCGAGCTCGCCGCCTACTCCATCCAATATGAGCCCCGGCTCACGATCAAATTGCAGGCATTGGCAGACTTCCTCGTCGACTGGGCTGAGACCCAGTATCTCCCTGCCGGTTCCGGATTCGGACCACTGGAAGATGCACTTCGACGGGTCGAAGATGCTCGGGGGCTTGGGAGCAGGCATTGTGCTCACCTCGCCCAAGGGAGACCGGCTGGAGTACGTGCTGCAGATCCACTTCAAGGCCTCCAACCACGTAGCCGAATACGAGGCACTGGCGCACGGACTCCGGCTAGCCAAGGAGATCGGTGTCAACCGGATCCTGTGCTTCGGTGATTCGGATCTGGTGGTGCAGCAAGTGTCCGGAGAATGGGACGCCAGAGATGCAAACATGGCCCTCTACCGGTTCCACATCCAGAAGCTCAGCGCCTCCTTCGACGGATGCGAATTCAACAACGTCCCTCGCGTCAACAACTAGGCAGCCGATTCGCTCTCCAAGATCGGATCCACTAGGCAGGCGATCCCACCGGGGGTCTCCTTGGAGCACCTACGCAAGCCGTCCATCAACCCATCACCAGAGTCAGACTCCATCATCTAGGTAGGGAGCGCTCCGGCTGACGGAGCAGTAGAACCAAAACCAGCAGAGCCGCCAAAGAAGAAGACTCGCACCAACTCCGGCAAGGCAGTGCCTTCTGGCTCGCAAGACCCGAGGGCTGCCGGCTCATCAAGCAGCTCGGGGGCTGCCATCCCGGGTACCCCACCCGGATGACCCCCCGACATCCGTCAACCGGAGGACGGGAGCATGCTCGTCATTCGAGAAGTACCATCCTGGGCACAACCCTTCATGGACTACATCGCCAATGGAGAACTTATGGATGACGAGGTGGAGGCCAGGCAAATCTAGCGCCGCGCGCACACGTACACCATCATCAACGGCAAATTGTACAAGCACAGCGTATCCGGCATTTTCCAAAGATGCGTTGATATGGACACGGGCTACCGGCTACTCAGGGATATCCACTAGGGCGAGTGCGGGCATCACGCTTCGTCAAGGGCGATAGTCGCCAAGGTGTTCCGCCATGGTTTCTATTGGCCCACCGCCCTCAAGGATGCTGAGCAGCTGGTTCGCGCGTGCAATGGGTGCCAACACTTCGGGCAGCTCAGGCACAGGCCAACTTCGGTACTCAAGACCATACCGATCACCTGGCCCTTCGCTGTTCGGGGCCTCGACATGGTCGGTCCCTTCAAGCGGGCACGCGTGGGCATGACCCACCTGCTGGTGGCGGTGGACAAGTTCACGAAGTGGATCAAGGCCAAGCCTATCCGAAAACTGGATGGGGCGACAGTCGTTACCTTCTTCACCGACATCATCAACCGCTTCGGGTACCCCAACAGCATCATCACCGATAATGGCACAAACTTCGCCAAGGGGGCCTTTGCCCGGTTCTGCAGCAACAAGGGCATCCGGCTGGACCTCGCCTCTGTCGCGCACCCAGAGTCCAACGGGCATGTCAAAAGAGCAAACGGCTTGGTGCTAGCCGACATCAAGCCACGCCTCATCGAGCCGTTAGAGCGGTCACCCGGATGTTGGATCGAAGAACTTCCGGTTGTGCTGTGGAGCCTCCGCACCACGCCGAATAGATCAACCGGCTACACGCCGTTCTTCCTGGTCTACGGATCGGAAGCCGTCCTCTCTGCTGACATCAAGTTCGACTCCCTGCGCAAGCTCCTATACGATGAAAAAGGCAACCAGGAGGCGTGGGAGGATGGAGTGGACCTCCTAGAGGAGGCCCGTGAGCTGGCCCTGTACCAGCAGCGACTACGTCGCTACCATTCAAGCCGGATCCGCCCAGTCGCATTCCACGAGGGCGACCTGGTTCTCCGGCTGGTGCAAGACATGAAGGGCATGGACAAGCTATCGCCACCATGGGAGGGCCCCTTCATCATCAGCCGGGCGCTGCCCAACGACTCCTACTACCTCATTGGCGCGCAGCAGCCGCGCAAGAACAAGATGGACAAATCAGATGAGGAGACCGAGCGTCCCTGGAACGCGGCCCTGCTGCGCCCGTTTTACACCTAGTCACCAGGCAGTGTATGTATCCCGAAAACCCTATGAATGAAAATGTGGACCCCTACGAGGATCTCGGGGGCTCCTCGCTAGAAATGTGTATGCATCTGTTTTTCCGGTTCTAATTTTCTGGCTCCGGCAACCCCTACCTGGGGGCTCGCCGGCTGGCCCGGCCTGCTAAGTCAACAAACCGGTTGTGTAGTGTGCGATGATGTCAGAGGTCCACTCTTCGTCTCAGCTACAGACTGCAACCCGGCTGTTCGGCTAGCAAGAGCAAAAGCCCGAGGCATCCCACACGAAAAACGGGGAGGAGACGCAACATACCGGGCGTCCCGGCCCTACAACTAGCTCGAACCAATCCAGCTGCTAAGCCGTTAGTACCGTGCGCAACGTATTGTCATCTCCCTTCGATTCCGGCTGCAGACCGCAACCTGGCTGTCCGGCAAGGACGCAGCGCAAACAGCAGAACGCACGGGAAAGCAACCAAGTGGCTAGAAAGGCATAAGCTAGTTTTCGAAAAAACAAGCCGTTTTCGGCTACAATTTGGCAGACTAACCTATTAACATGTGAGGATGTATGTCTATGTATATTCTTGTACGACTACCCTAAGTCGAAATTCAGGAAAAGGGAAGAAGATTCGAAGTCCTTGCCTTCATCAAGCGCTCCGAATCTCGGGGGCTACACCCATTGGGTGCGCTCGTGCGCCCCTAGTGGAATCTTGTAGTTCCTGACAGGCTAAGAGCATTTAGCCGGTCGTTCGGAGCCCAGGTGAGGGCAAGGGCAGGAACAAGAGAAGAAAAGGAAGATTCGAAGCACCTGGCTATGCCAGCTACTCCGAATCTCGGGGGCTACACCCAGTGGGTGCGCTCGCGCGCCCCCACTAGAATGTTAATTTCCCCGGCTGAAGGCGTTCAGCCAGCAAAAGTAGCCGACTAAAGCGAGTCTAATCGGATAAAGTTAAAAGCCTTGGGAAAAATAAGGAAGATTCGAAGCACCTGGCTATGCTAGCTACTCCGAATCTCGGGGGATACACCCAGTGGGTGCGCTAGCGCGCTCCCACCGGGGGTGCAGTTCCTCCGGCTAAAAGGGGTGTAGCCAGACGAAGTTAGCCAGGTGAAGTTAGCCGGCAAAATATCAAAAGAAAATTCAGGGCACAAATTAAAGGAAAACCAAGAGTTCAACATTAACAAGCAAAAGGGAGACGAAGCTCCCATAAGTTACCCGGCATCAAAGATAGTCGGTACAGATAGAAAAGTTTCACACACATCTAAGGAAAGACAAATACACCCGGCATCCCGGGGCAGCGACTAAGCGGCAGGAGCCTTGTCGTGAGGAGCACCTTGACCAGCAGAAGCTTCGGGCGGAGAAGGAGGCGCGGAGCTCGATCCGGTCCCGGCGCCCGCAGGCGGCGGCATCGGGCCTTCCACGTCAGGAGTACCGACGGACTCCGAGTCGGTGAGCACCTCGTCGGGGTCCACGTAGTCGGCGATCTTGATGGCAGACCCATGGAGCTCTGGATGGGCTTGGCGGATGGCGGCAAGGTCAGCACCGGCATGGAAGCCTCCGTCGATCTTCTCGACGCGGGCATCCTTGTACCAGGAGAGCATGAGGGCCAGAGCCATCTCCACTCCGGTTCGCCCCACCAAGTCCTGCAGCCGATCCACTACAGCCGGCACCTCTCCCACCTTCGCAGCCAGCTGCGCCATCGTCTCCGGAACCAGAGCCTCCGGCCACACGAAGGAGAAGAGGTCCCGCGCCACTTGACGAAGCTTGGCAACTTCTTCGCCAAGAAGGACGACGAGCTCCTGGGCCTTCGGCTGCGCTCCCGGCCAGTTCTCCTGCAGCCGGTTGTAGGCCAGCAGGTCTATGCCGGGGTAAAAGGCTATCAGAAAAAAGGTTCAGATCCGGCTACCGGATCCGGAAAGAAAAGGGGACGAAAAGGGAACTTACCCTTAGCCGTGTGGCCGACCTGCATCAGCTCCTCCACCAGGGCCTTCTCCTTCGTCGCCAGCCGTTTGATCTCCTTCTCTTGGTCCTTGTTCTAGGCCTCGAGAAGGGCGAAGGCTTCGGCCCGGCTGGCGAGCGAGGCGTCGCGCTCCTTGACGGTGGCCTCCAGACCGTCTATCCTCATGTGCCAATCCTTATTCTGCAGCCGCAGAGTGGAGTCGGACTTGCTCAGTTGGTCGTTCACTTTCTTCAAGCGATCGATCTCGCGCTGAGCGCACACGAGGATGGCTGTAGCAAAACTGGCCATCAGTAAAAAAAAGGAAGAACAGGACGGATGAAGCGAACTTACTCTGGGAAGTCTCGTTGGCAGTGGCAAGCTTCTGCTCTAGGGATCGGTTCCCGCCAGCTGTGGCCTCCAGCAGCCGAATCTCCTTCACCGCCAGCTCGAGCGTGGCGGCAAGGTCCGATAGCGAGGCGGCGGAGGAAGCATCGTCGTCCACGGCATTGATGGCCAAGGACTCCTTCGCGGCGACTACCGCCATCCTCCACTCCTTCCCCGGCTCCTCATCGGAGTTGTCATCGCCAACAACGACGAGCTCCTTGTCGGCAGCCTCCCGCGCGCCCGCAGAAGAGCCATCCGGCTGGGAGGACTCCGCTTCCAGCTGGGGACCTTCCGGTTCGGCGGAGGCAGCCGGTTCAGCTCGAGGGGGAGGCGGAGGCGGTGCCTCAGACGAAGGAGGGGCGCTAGCAGGCGCAGTCGGGGCGGCGGGCGGCGACCCGGTCGACGCTCGTGCCGAGCTCGCAACTCCAAAAGAGACCAACACGCTAAGAAGACAGAAGAACGAAAAGCAAGTAAGCGAAATGCGGAAAAGGAGAAAAGGAAACAAGCGAAAAATGGCAAAGACAAGGTGAGAGGAAGCGTACCCCGGTACAACGGGAGGCAGCCCCTTCTTCCGGCCAAGGCGGCTCGGCGACAAGGCGCTGGTCCGGCTCCTCTTGGGAGCCGGCTCCTCCGCGGCAGATCGGCGGGAGCCGGAACGGTGGGAGCCACTCCCGCCGGCTTCGCCTTCCGTCGCAGGGCGCGGCGTCGGGTCGACGGTCGACGCGGCCTCCTCCTCCTCAACAACCTCCGGGTGAGGATTGGTCACCGGCTCGTCGTTCCGGCAAGGCATCCCCATCCCCGTCTGATTCCTCGCCGGACCGCCGAGCGCGCGGCTCGGGCAAGTCGGGCGTGAATTCCTCAAGGGGAGCCTCGCCCTCCTCGCGAATGATGCAAGGGAACATCTGCCATTACAAGAGATCAGTCAAATGAAACAAGGAAGAAATGCAAGAAATACCAAAAGAGCATCCGGCTAGAAGAGCTTACCCGGGCGCGCGGTTCTCTCGGGTGTAAGGCGCCAGACTGAACTTCTAGTTCTCCGGCAACCGCTCCTTGGTGATCGTCCACACCCACTCCTTCAGGTTGTGGTAGCAGGGATCACGGCGCGACAGCTGGGTCGGGTCCAGCCGGCCGGAGTAGTAGCACATCTTGTGTGCTCGCTGCTGCAACGGCATCATTAGCCGGGACATCCAGCTGAGGGTGACGTCCAGGCCAGTCAGCCGGCAGTGGACGAGGGAGCGCATGCGCTTCAGCATCTCATCCGTCTCCGCCTTGTTGCCGTGGAACTTCAGGTCCCAGTTCAGCCGGCTGGACTCGACGTCCTGGAAGGCCGGAAGGTTGATCCGGTCGATGTTGGTTAGGTTCTTCACGTAGAAGTACGACTGCTGCCATAGTCATACCGTGTCGTGAAGAAGGAATTTGGGGTAGCCGGTCTACGAGTGGGAATAGATGGAGGCGCCGCCGCAGACGACTAGTGGCCCATGCGTGAATTGCACCTACGGTCGGACTCGGAAGAGCCGGCAGAAGAGCCCGAGATCCGGCTGGATCCCGAGATAGCTCTCGCAGAATGCCATGAAATGCGCCAACGTCCTGATTGCATTGGCGCCGAGGTGGTGGAGACGGAGATCGAAGAAGGCAAGAAATGTCAAGAAGAAGGGATGCACCGGAAGGGCGAACCTGCATGCCAGATGGGAGAGGAAGATGACGCGCTTGTCGTCGGATTGAGGACAAGTACGCCATGAGGGGGTCCTCGAGGCATGCGGAAGAGAGGGGTGTCAGACGTACGGTGTTCCGGGACGGTGAGCACACAAGCTTACCCAGGTTCGAATCCGCCGGCTTTGGACGAATCCTACTCCTGCTAGCAATCCAGTAATACGGCAGAGCCGGAATATGGGTTACAAAGGTATCGCCTGTGCGAGTTGAGGGTCTAAAGTATTGGGTGTTATCTGGTCTTCCCTAAAGGCTCTCTCTAGGATGGCTTATATATGTATCCGGCCTAGGATTTACAGGAGAGATCAATCCGGCTACGACTAAGAGTTGGTTACAGAGTACATGTTGAACTACAAGTAACGTTATAGGCCTAAGTCGGTAAGTCTTCTGGGCCTTTCCGTAGCCGGATGGGACTCCGTCTTCTCTCTCTAACTGGGCCGCCCGCAAAGCAAAGCTCTAACCCGAAGTGGGCCACCCTGGTCAGTGAGGAACTGTGAGGATACCCGGAAAGTATATCCCCAACAGCAGCCCCCGGAGGCCTCCAAGCTCCAAAGTCGGATTTTATCATCATCTACCTTGATCCTCGGCTTGCAGAATCTTGAAGGGTTCCTGAAACTTTACAACAAAAAATACGATCCGGGTCTTTAAAAGTAAGTCGGACCTTTCAATTAGTTACTCGGATTTTCCAGCTCGCTTTTAAACTAAGCCGGAATTTGGATTCTAACGCCACCTGACACAAGCATGGTCAAGTCACATCATCTGACAGAACGTTCCATCAGAACGATCGTTGGTGGGTCTGCGGTTCACGGAACCGAGGCGCCGTTTCAATGCGTGCGTGGAGATCGAGGCAACGCAATCATCGCGCGGGCCCTTCCTAGTTCTTTCCATGACGCGTGGCGGTTACACTGTAGCGTTTGCACGAATCTTGGCGCAGGTAGGTGGATATAAGGGGTCTAGATTCTTTCTTCTCCTCTCCACCTGCCTTTTGCCGTTCCTTTCTTCCCAAATCTCCAGTGTGCCCAGAGCCTTTTCGTTCTCCTCCCACAGAGCTCCTAGCGCCGCCACTTTAGGGTCACCCTTTTTCACCGGAGTGAAAATGGCTTCATCCTCTTCTTCCTCTCTGGCGGTGGTGGCGGCGGCGGCGTGGGCGGAAGCAGCTGCGGAGAAAGAGAGCTTCCGGGGACTCTGGAACCCCTGCGCCCTCGACGAGGCTGGCCTCAAGAACATGGAGAAGGAGGGGCTCCTCGCCGCCGGCAACTGGCGGAGCGGCTCTGACGAGACCGTCCCCAATCTGCACGAGGGCGAGCGTGTCCACTTCGGCACCCATCTGGACCGAGGTTTGTCCTTTCCTCCCTCGGAGTTCTTCTCCGAGGTGATTGACCACTATGGAGTTCAGCTCCACAATCTTCCTCCCAATTCCATTCTAGAGATGAGCGCATATGCTGCGCTTTGCGAGGGCTTTCTCGGCATTACGCTGAGTTTGCTTCTTTTCCGGTACTATTTTCATGTCCGGAGAAATTCCATCACCGCCGGTGTTCCTTATATCACCGGCACCATTAGTTTTTCGGTTAGACGAGACCGGGCATATCCCAAAATTTCCGCCAGTGACTCGGTCAAACAATGGCCAGGCACTTTTTTCTACCATAGGGATATTCCGGCTCCCGGCAAAGCTACTGCTTTGCCGGCTTTTGTCGACTGAGCCGCCACGGCCCAGCCTTCCTAGGACGAGGCTGCTCCGGCTCTCACCGACGATCTGATCCTCGCGAAGAGGCGGATCGAATATCTCATCAAGCACAAGGGTCTGAAAGGATCTGACCCAGTCCAATGTTGGGTCGCACGTCGGATCCAGCCACTTCAGTACCACGGGACCAGACTGATGCATTCCATCACGTCTTCCAAAAAAGACTCTCTCCGCATTAGCCCCAAAGCCTACACCTCTCAAGGCTACATCAACCAGATCAAGTGGCTGATCAAGGAGCGGATCGAGAGGATGATTCCGGAGATTTCTCTAGACATGCACACTACGGATAATCCCGTTGTGCTGGTAAGCTCCTATCAGAACATCTTCTGCGTGTTTCACTTTTTGATATATTGCAATGCTGACTTGTGTATTTATTTTCAGCTTGCTGATCTCCCCGAGTCGGAGCTTGCTCCACTCGAAGGATATCCTCCTGAGTTTTCTCAGGAGACTGAAGTGGTTCCATTGCCGGACCTTGCGCTCAAGAAGCGCAAAGCTCCAACAGTGGTTGTTGGCACAAAGGAAGTGCCTGTTGTGAAGAGGTAACTTTCATTCACAATTTCCGCCTTTGTACCTTTTTCGAATTTCTTTCTGAGATGTAATGTTTTCGACTTTACTACATTCTCAGAGCAAAGCCTCTCATCAAGGGTAAGGGGAAAGGGATTCCTGCGAAGCCCCTGCGACAGGCGAAGCTCACCATAGCTTCTCCTGTCAAGCTCCTCCAACTCCTGCCCCTCAACCTTCTGCAACACCGGCGATTACTCCATCTCCGGTAGTTGCAGAAGATCCAGCTCCTTCAACGGCGCCTGTGATTCTCTGATCGCACACTGACGTCACCGTGGGTGCGTCAGCTCAAGATAAGGGTGAACCCTCTTCGGGTAATGATCCCTCGGCTGAAGTCTTCGCCGACAACCTCCTCAGCAACCCCGGACTTGCCAAGTTTGGCTTATCCCGGAAATCTGTGGAGGAGATCCAGCGGCCGGCCAGGCAAGTCCTGGACAAAAGCCATCTATCCCCCAAAGAGGAGGCGCAAGAAGCAGAGGACGTCAAGTTCTCTGACCTTCTTGCTCAAGTCCGCCTTCCCAACGAGAAGATCAGGACTTGTGAGCTTCCAACAGCTCCAGTAGTCCCTCTTACCCTCGCCGAGAAGGTGGCAGCTGAAGTGAACACGGGTTTAGACAAACTCACCCGCGAGCAATATGTAAGTCAGAATTCCAACTCTTGTTTTTACATTATGTTATATCATATCCTCTAGCCCCCAAGCATGAAGTAGGATATAGAATTCGGGTTTATGCTTTTATTAGGATGCCAAAGAACGAACTAGTGTAGCCCCCAAGGCTCGTGCTGATATTTAGTAGAAAATATTAGCCCGAGTCTTAAGTAGCTTTCTGACCTTGGGTATTCTGACTTACAGAAAGTGTATTCCTATAACTAGGAATTATTAACCAATGTCTGTGACAAGCGGAGAGAGATCAAAGCTCTCCGGCTTAAAAATGCTGAGCTCAAGGTAGCCAAGGATGAAGCTGAAGGTAAACATTCCGAGGTCCAAACCTTGTCCTTTGCGTTTTCAATGTCGAATTTTTCTGAACTATTGTTCTTTTTGACTTACAGCGTTGGTGAAACAATCCATCGCTATGATTGAAGAGGCCGAGAACCTCAAGACCTTGGTGGTGGAGAACAAAGGACTTCGCCAAGAGCTGGAAAAGCTCAAGGTGGATCATGAAACGAGCATAGCTCAAGTCCTGGAATCCTCCTCCATGGCCACTGAAGAGCGCGATCGCAAGATTGCCGCTCAAGATAAAATTATCTCGGACCTCAAGAATGAGCTTGGCAGAGAAAAGGACATCTCCCAGGCGCTCCGGGATGAACTCCAGAGTCTCCGGGAGGAGAAGACCAAGGTTGACGACATCATTTTCGGTATGTTCCATCTCTCTAACTTATCTTTTCTTTGACTTTCATCAATGTTGGTTTTTCCTTATCTTTATTTTGTGTATAGGACCTCTGAACTTGACAGACTCCTCCTCGTTCGAGCCCCGCACTCACCGGCTTACCCAAGTCGGTGATCTTCTTCATGACTACCGCCAATACCTTGAGGAAATTGGCTAGTCTCTCAGGATTCCGGACATGCCAAGCATGTCGGACTTCCAGGTGCGGGAGAAGGCCAAGGAGATGTCGCAGCTTATTCGGGACTGGAACATGTCCTACACGCGGACTGCTGCGCAGAACGCTCTCACCATAGTCATGAGCCACCATGGAAACATGGATATATGGCAAGTGACCAGAGGGTACTACAATGTAGATGAAGACGGACAGGAGCAAGACCTTCAAACTATCATGCACTCCTGCGCTGGATATGGGTGCCACGTAGCTGACCTGACCAGCTACGAGGTGCCCTTCTTCACCCGCGTGGATACTCCGCCACCTCCTCTAGAAGACGCCGAAGAAGTTTCCGACGATGAACGGACCATCTCGGATCCGGACATCTTGGCATGATATCAAGGAGGAGTAACCAGCGAGCCGACTTCTCCTTCATCTCCTCCTGCATCATAGACCAAAAAACTATGTATTATTCTGGAAAGACATGATGCGTTTTGTAATTATGAAGTACTATGACTTTTTCTAGTGCTAAGTTTTTTATCTATTTGGCACTTTTTGTCTTAGATTTTTTGTGTGCCTGAAAATGTTTTCATAAGCACTTAGAGATTTCCGTCTCTACTTATCGTTTATCTGGCTTTTCGCTTCGTCCCTTTCGTGAGCCGGCTAAACCTTCAGCCGAAAACTTTGCCGAGCAACGGAGCTTAATTGCTAAACCAGTTTAAACTCGGAAACAAAGCCGCCTTCTAGTACCAACAATTCACTACTCGGAAGATACCCGCATCCAGCAATCAGACAAATAACCCAAGTAAAGACTAGAATTTTTTAGAGTTATACCCAAAGGTAGCAGTTTTAGAGTCGGAAATCTAAACCAGAACGAACATGAGCATAAAGTACATTCAAGCATTCTAGGATTTTCGACTATGACACGATCATTAGGAAATAAGATGGTAAAAACTTCTCAGGAAAACTTTGAGGTAACCAAAACTTTTATTTCTGACAGAACATGTACATATGTATGATTACAAAGAAGGATAAACTAAGAATAAAAGGGACGTAGCTGAGCAATATTCCATGGTTTGTCTAGCTCATCCGGATTTATACTGCCTCCAGCTCTCTTTCTCTTCTTAGTAGCAGGTCTTTCTTTGACTGGCCTCATGTCAGTTAAGTAGTACGATCCATTGTGCAATACTTGACTAACTAAAAAGGGCCCTTCCCATACTGGGGAAAGTTTGTGCTTTCTTTGTTGCACAAGCCGGAGAACCAAATCACCTTTATTGAAAGATCTAGTTCGGACTCTCTGGCTATGATACTTGCATAACTTCTGTTGATAGGCTGTAGATCTCATTTCAGCAATGACGCGAACTTCTTCGACTAAGTCAAGATCATTTTGTCGAGAAATCTCGGCATCCTCTTCAATATACGCGGCCACTCTAGGAGAAGTATGAATTAAATCACTAGGAAGAACTGCTTCTGCGCCATAGACCGAGAAGAAAGGTGTATATCCTGTTGACCTATTTGGAGTTGTTCGCAAACTCCAAACTACAGAGGGTAATTCCTCTGCCCAAGCCCCCGCAGCACGTCTCAGTGGTGCTTCGAGTCTCGGTTTCAAGCCTTGTAGAATTAAACAATTTGCTCTTTCGACTTGTCCGTTAGCCTGTGGATGTGCGACTGACGGAATATCAAGCCGGATATTTTGCTCGTAGCAGAATTCAGCCAATTCTCCCATAGAAAAATTACTCCCATTGTCCGTGATAATGCTATGCGGATAACCATATCGGATTATAACATCCTCGACAAATCTTTCGGTTGTTGCTCCATCACAACGAGTGACAAATTTAGCCTCGATCCACTTTGTGAATTTGTCCACCATCACTAAGAGGTGCGTGAATCCACTTGGTGCTCGTTTAAAAGGTCCTACCATATCAAGCCCCTAGACCGCAAAAGGCCATGTTATAGGTATTGTTCGCAGCTGATCAGCCGGAACATGAGCTTGCTTGGCGTACTTTTGGCAGCCTTTGCATGTCTTGACTAATCGTTCGGCATCTGCCTGAGCTATAAGCCAGAAAAATCCATGTCGAAAATCTTTTGCCACTAAAGATTTGGCTGCAGCGTGGTGACCACACGCGCCTTCATGGATTTCCCCTAAGATTTCCACTCCTTCTTCCGGAGATACACAGCGTTGAAAAACCCTAGAAACACTCTGTTTATGGAGCTCACCTTTAACAATAGTATAGGCTTTTGCTCGTCGGACGATGTGTCGGCTCAGCACCTCGTCTTCGGGTAATTTGCCATCTACCAAGTAATCTAGGTAGGGCTGAGTCTAGCTGGGAATTACAGCCAGAACTGCTATTAAAGGTGAGTTGGATTTGGTAGGATATTCCTCATCTACTCCCTTTATCGAGGGAACTTTGAAGTGCTCTAAAAACGCCCCATCCGGAACCTCTTTCCGCGCAGAGCCTATTCGAGATAGTGCGTCTGCTTCCTCGTTTTCTGCTCGAGGGATGTGTTGAACTTCAAACCCTTCGAACGATTTAGATAGATCATCCACGACATCTTTATATGCTGCCATGTGCTTATTTGCATTACAAATATCCGAGACTTGCTGAGCAACAAGATCCGAATCTCCGTAACACATCAAACGTTGGATGCCAATATCCTTAGCAATCCGGATTCCATGCAGGAGTGCTTCATACTCGGCAATGTTGTTTGTCGCTGTGAAGTGGATCTGCAACACGTATAAAAGTTTATCTCCTTAGGGTGATTTGAGCACCACGCTAGCCCCCGAACCCCCTCGAGCCTTAGACCCATCAAAAAAGAGGGTCCAATATTCCGACTCAGGGAGGACCGTGTTCTCCTTGGTCTCTGTCCAATCAGCGACAAAGTCGGCAAGGATCTGGGATTTGATTGATGTCCGGGGTTTGTACTCAATATCAAAAGCTGCAAGCTCTATGCCCCATTTAGCGACGCATCCTGTGGCATCACTATTGTTGATTATATCTCTCATGGGAGCTTTGCTCACCACGGTAATTGGATGCTCCTGAAAATAGTGTCGTAACTTACGAGATGCTAGAAAAACACCATAAGCCAACTTTTGATAATATGGATACCGCTGTTTTGATTCCGTCAGGACCTCGCTGACAAAGTACGTCGGACGCTGCACCAGGTGTTCCTGATTTTCCTCTGGTCTCTCCACTACCATGACGATACTAACAACCTTATTTGTCACAGCAATGTAAAGCAACATCGATTCTTGAGGTTCTGGCGCTGCAAGGATAGGAGCAGATGAGAGTACTTTCTTCAGGTCTTATAGTGCAGCTTCAGCTTCGTCAGTCCAGACAAAATCCTTGGTTTTCTTCAGGAGTTTGTATAATGGTGCGGCTCTTTCACCAAGCCGGCTTACAAATCGAGTGACCGCAGCAATGCAACCAGTTAATCTTTGTACGTCCTTTAGGCGAGTTGGCCTGGAAATATTGAGAATAGCCTTAATTTTGTCATGGTTCACCTCTATGCCTCTTTGAGACACGATGAAACCTAACAATTTTCCGGGTGGTATTCCAAAGAAGCATTTCTTCGGGTTAAGCATGATGTTGTATTTTCGTAAATTGGCGAACGTCTCCTTCAAGTTGGAAATCAATGTTTCCTTCTTTTTGGACATGACCGCGATATCATCCACGTATGCATGTACATTGCATCCAAGCTGGTCATGGAGGCAACGCTGCATCGTGAGCTGGTACGTAGCTTCTGCGTTCTTTAGCCCAAAGGGCATCGTAACAAAACAGAAGGTTCCGAAGGGGGTTATGAATTAAGTCTTGAGTTTGTCAGATTCCTTCATCCGTATTTGGGGATAATTGGAATATGCGTCGAGAAAACAGAGGAGTTTCGAGCCTACCGTAGAATCGATAACTTGATCAATTCTAGGCAGAGCGAACGGATCTTTTGGACAAGCCTTGTTCAAGGCAGTATAATCAACACACATCCTTAAATCAGTGGTGTCCTTTTTAGGGACCATTACAGGGTTGGCTGACCAATCAGTATGGATGACCTCTTCTATGAATCCGGCTAACTCTAGCCGCGCTAACTCCTTAGCTATTGCCTTACGCTTTTCATCACCAAACCGTCGTAAGGACTGTTTGACGGGTTTAGCATTCGGGTTTACATTTAGAGAGTGCTTGGCAAGTTCCCTAGGTACTCCGATCATGTCAGATGGCTGCCATGCGAAGATATCTTGATTTGCTCGGAGGAACTTGACGAGCGCGCTTTCCTATGCGCTACTTAGGCCTACGCCTATCTAGGTCACCTTGGAGGGGTCATCATCCTTCAACGGCGTTGTCTTCGTCTCTTCTGATGCCTTGAACTCCGGATTTGGCTTTGTTACCTCCTTCTTTATTATGGGCATCTCGGACGGATCTATGCTCTTATTGATCTCCTGGTACTCCTGGGTGTGCAGCACGGCTTCGGCAAAGGTGGCATTTCCATCCTCGCACTCTCGTGCCTTCTTCGGGTCTCCCCTGATGGTGATCACGCCGTTGGGACCTGAAATTTTCATCATATTGTGAATGTAACATGGACGAGCGATAAAGGCTCAGTAAGCTAGACGTTCGAATATAGCATGGTATGCGCTCTTGAACGGGACCACTTCGAAGGAAAGTGCCTCCGTCTGATAATTCTTTGGTGTTCCAAAAGTAACATCCAAAGTGATCTATCCCAGGGAATTAGCTTGTCTTCCTGGGACAACTCCGTGAAAGATCACAGAGCTATGGTTCAGCTGTGTTTTCGAGATCTTCATCCGGCGTAGCGTTTCGACATAGAGAATATTGATGCTGCTACCACCGTCCATGAGGGTCTTGGAGAAACCATAACCGTCAATAAGTGGATTGACGATTAAGGCATATTTTCATCGCCTATGTAGCTTAGGCGGATGATCAGCGTGGTCAAATGTTATTGCCACTTCCGACCAGTCCAGATACTGAGGGACATCCAGAACTGTTGCATTGAGCTCGTGGAGAACTGCTTTCTTGACCTTTGCTGGTTGAGATCCGAGGAAGGTGATGTAAGTGTCCTTCTTGGTGGGAAAAGTTTTCTTCCCTTCCGACTTGGGATTTGAAGCGTCGACTTCCTCCATGTCGGAATCTTCCTTGGTCTCTTTGTCTTTTTCGGGATTTTTCTTTCCCTTCTTCCGCTTAGCTTTGTAGCCCGCGGTATCATTTCTCTTGATGTCGTTGTTAAAACGACATTCAGCGTTGATGTGGGACGAGCCCCCATTGGCGTCCAAATGATGCACGCATGGGTTATTGGCGATGTCGGCCCAAGTATAGGTTTTGCCTTGTTGCTGCTCTCCTCTACCTTGGACCCTTGATGTCCCATGGCCACGCCCGCGGCCTCCGCCATGTCCTCCTCGTCCTCTAGACCCGGGAACAGTAGTGACTACTACTGTTTCCACGTTGGGTTTTTCTTTCGAGGTATTTTTGCGCTTCTGAGCTTGTTGCTTTGGTTGTTTTACCGACTGAGGCACAGCCAGGACATTGAGTAGCCCCTCTGCATCGTCGTCAGCATCTGCATACTTGCTCGCTGTTTCTATCATCTCTCCCAGATCAGTAACCTTGTCACACTTCAAGCGATGGCGCAGTAAACCAATTGGGAGACCCGCGATGAAAGCTTCAATCGTGGTCTGATCGTTTACTCCTTCGTAGGAGTTTTTGGTGTCGATCCATCGTCCGAGGTAATCCCGGCAAGTTTTCCGGCTTTTTGGGTGCAACGCTGTAGGTCTCCAACCGTACAGGGCCTCCGATATGTGCCTTCGAAATTCCGAAAGAACGCACTTTGTAAATCATACCAGTTGTGGATGGTGTTCGCCGGAAGCTCATTGAGCCATGATCGTGCCGTCTTCCTCAGCATAAGTGGGAGATATCGGGTTGCGACCAGCCTGTTTCCGCCTTTGGCGATGCAGCAAGCTTGGAAGAAATCCTGTAACCAGGTGTCTGGCCGAGCAATGCCGCCGTAGGCTTGAATATGTCTTGAGATAGCAAATCCTTTCAGGAACTTTGTAGCTCTGATGCGTGGTCCGAAGCACTTTGGACCCACGTACACGTCATCGTGTTCGTAGCGCCGAGCCTCTATGTTGGAGTTGATCCTATGCCTTGCATCGTTCGGGGATAGGGATCGTCCCGAATGCTGGCTGTGGTTGCGGTGCCCTGGAGACGGACTTCGGCTTCTGCCACCACCTCCTCCGCTATGTCCTCCTTGACCTCCGTGGGGGCTGTTGTGATAACTATGTGGTGGAGAGGGTGGTGCAGCGGGGTAGTTTCCGGCTGATCGCCGGCCTCCATCCGGAGCGTCATTATTCCGGTTCCGGGAGGTTCTTGACTATGACGAGCCCCCTGCCGGCTTGTGCCAGCATGGTTTCCGTCGTTCCTTCGTCCGTCGTTCCCACCATGGTGAGGCTCAGTCGGACGGTTATCATGTCTAGGAGGTGGAATTCTTTGACGATCCTCCTCCCGACGTTTCTCTTTATCTTCTCCCTTTCGGGGAGGATTCTTCAGATTCAGTGCAGCGATCGCGTCTTTCTCGGCTACTGGAGCGACGTTGCTCCAGTTATGTGTAGTTCTGCGATGCTGTCCCGATGATCCGGTTCTTGAATAATTGTCCTCCCTGCGTTTGGGGTGACGATATTGTGCCCGGACGTAGGGGGGTTTTACATCAGCCCATGCCGGATCTGTGCGACATTGGTCGGAATCCGAGACCAGCTTTTGGCTTCCAGACAGGGCGACCTTCTGCTGCTCCAGTCCCTTGTTGAGTATCTTGATGCCCAAGCGTATCTCCTTTGGTCCTGGATTAGCTAATAGAATTTCGCGAGCTACCACGGTATTTTGCACTGGTGTTGGGTAAACCCAATCTCTGTTGCTATCCTTCTGTGGCTTTCCCATCTCATCTCCAAAAAGGACGGCATGGACACGTGGGAATTGGTTGTCATCCATGTGGCGCTTCCGTGTCTTCTGATGCAGGCGGGACATGTACTCCTTGTTTGACATGCGCTTCTTCTCCACCTCGATGTTTTTGGCTTCATCAAGGAGTTGCTGACGACGCGCTTCTAGGGCTTGGGCCCTTTTGTCCAGCTCATCTGTAGTAAGTTCTGCAGCTGTAGGGATAGGTGTGGTTAATGCGGCATCGATGAGTTTACGCGCACCTTCAGTGATCACGTGTCCATCCACCGATGCTTCTTTTTTCGGCTCGTCTGGGATAAGAGCTCCATCCGAGTCTTCCTCGTATTCCTTGGCAATCACCTCCTCTGTCAGAGGGTCTTTTGTCGGGGTCTTGTTCTTCTTCTTTGCCTTCTTGGCAGCGTCGGTAGCAAAGACGGCTTTGGGTCCGTTTCCTGGAGTCAGGCTCTGATCGGTACTTTCGGACATCTGGACTTCGGGATTGTCTCCGACGTCCATGTCATCATGCGCTTTGGGAGAGTGTTCCCCGGATCCTTCATCCATGGCTTCTCCTTCTTCTGCAGCTTTGGAGTTGTACTCCTCTTCATATTCCGTGGAGAACTTTCAAAAATCTGCCGACGTCATGGATTCATCCGAGGATGCAGGGACGTCGGCGTTTGTTCCAATTGCCTGCAGCACCGAGTCGGTGTTTTCTCTAGCATCGGCAGAGCCGGATCCGGATCCAACGTATCCGAAGAAGTGCGATGCATGCTTCCTGAGGTACCTGCAGCTTTCGCGATCAGCCCTATCGAAACTTTTAATGGTTTCGAGGATTGCATCAGCGCTAGGGCCTCGCAGTATCATACACCTTAGTGTGTACCTGAGGAAAGGCTTGTCTGTCCCGACATCATCAGAGTCGGAATCAGTGTCGTTGATGTGCTCCTTCTAGATTTCGACTTCCACGTGTGGGTCGATCTGGGATCCGGCTTCTCCCGGGAGATCCACTCCAGATTCGACTTGGACCGTGAGGTCTTCTTCAGGCTCAGATTTCTCCACTATCTCCGCAACTGGTACGGGCTGGGTGGGATTAGGGATTTCTGAGATCCGGAACTCTGCCGCCTCCGTGGACAAAGGGGACCCAGAAGATTCTTCTGCCTCTATCATCACCGCTAGGGTGGGTTGGGCAGGTTCAGCGAAACCGATGTAAACATCGATCTTGCCAAAAGACATGATTGTATAGGCAGTCACGGCTTCCCTAGCCGGAATCCAAGTCTCGTCGAGAACGATGAGAGGGACGTTGCTGGCATAAAGGATGCGACCGACGGTGGTGGTTTCGCCGATTCTGATTCTTGCAGATTCCGCTCGGAACGTAGATCCGAAGCTCACTCGCCCCACGGTGGGCCCCAACTGTCGTCGGGTTGAGGACAAGTACGCCATGAGGGGGTCCTCGAGGCGTGTGGAAGAGAGGGGTGTGATACGTACGGTGTTCCGGGAAGGTGAGCACACAAGTTTACCCAGGTTCGAATCCACCGGCTTTGGACGAATCCTACTCCTGCTAGCAATCTAGTAATACGGCAGAGCCGGAATATGGGTTACAAAGGTATCGCATGTGCGAGTTGAGGGTCTAAAGTATTGGGTGTTATCTGGTCTGCCCTAAAGGCTCTCCCTAGGACGGCTTATATAGATATCCGGCCTAGAATTTACAGGAGGTATCAATCCGGCTACGACTAAGAGTTGGTTATAGAGTACATCTTGAACTACAAGTAACGTTATAGGCCTAAGTCGGTAAGTCTTCTGGGCCTTTCCGTAGCCGGATGGGACTCCGTCTTCTCTCTCTAACTAGGCCGCCCGCGAAGAAAAGCTCTAACCCGAAGTGGGCCACCCTGGTGAGTGAGGAACTGTGACGATACCCGGAAAGTATATCCCTAACAGCGCTCCCCCTCCGTCGGGTGCGGCGACACCTCCCCTGCCGGCGCCAACCGCACTGCCACCTCCTCCGACGACGGGAGAACGCGGGTGGCGCGGTACTTCTCGATTTGGTCTTCGGTGACGGCAGGGCCGCACCAAGCCCCGCGGTTGGCGGCCATCTCCGGCTGACAGAGGGGAACGACGGCAAAAGAGTGACGGTGGCCTGTAGCGACAACGACGACGAGCGGGCGGCGCAGAAGGCAAGGGCGCAAAAGGGCACGAGCGAGCGGGGGGAAGAGGAACTGCAGCGGGGGAGCGAAGGAAAAGAACTGCCTCCCCCGCGGCGTACTTTAAAGGGCCGGAAGGGCAACCATCAACGGAGCCACGTGGCGTGCATCCGGACGGACCTCACCCCAACCACCGCCCAAATCCCGTGTGCCGAAGCAGGATGCACAGAAGATCCTGGAGCAGGAACCGAAGCGCCGGATAGCGGTTCCCCGAGGCGACGTGCGACGGGACGTTAAGCTGCCCGCCGCAGTACAATGATGGCCCGTGCGCGCGTGGCCGGCGTCAGCGCTGACGTCACGGGTAGCGCAACCGCCAGGCACAGCCGGACACAAATTCAAAATCGGGAGGGAGCGCGCACACATTTCGCCTAAGGGAGGAATCCACACGCGCTCGGGGCTAGTGTCAGGGGGATGATTCCCAGGTACCCCAACCGGACAAGAAACTGAGCAGTCGGATCGTGTCCGGCTGACCAGATGCAGCTGGACAAGGCAGGACAGGCCGGTTACCGCATGGTAGCCAGATCAGCAAGAAGTAGCCGGCTACAACAATGTAGTCGGAACTAATCAGCGAGACAGGACGACGTGCGTATCAGTGCACGGTACGCCCTATACGACGACAAGACTGGCAACTACCTAGCCATACCGAAGACTTTGTGGGGATGACGCGGGAACAGTGGCCCGATGCTAACGACAGGCTCGCACGGCGTCCACTGTACCCACGACAGCCATATCGCTCACACTCCGACATGACAAGCCATACTGGATACTGTAGATGACTAGCCGGCAGGGACCCGCCTGTGGGGCCCGCCAGTCGGACTGGCTAGTGAGACCGTTGCCTCTCTGCCTATATAAGGAGAGGCAATGCCTCAGTAGAAAGGGTTGGTCTCATAGCATTTAAGACAGTAGCTAGCGAATACAGCTCAAGGAGCACCTGTAGCTCGTATATCCCACATAGTCAGATCCGGCAGGAGTAGGAGTTTTACCTCACCACGAGGGATCCGAACTTGGGTACTTCCTGTGTCCAGTTACGCTTGCTCGTATCCAATCCCGCCTGCGGACGCCGTCGATAGCTTCCCTGCTAGTCCCCACACCTCTATCTAACCTCTTCAGGTACTGCTGTTCCCAATACAACAACACTCCTCCTGAGGTATAGTTGTGCTACGCAGCAGCTTAGTTTGTTGATTGCTTCTTTGCTGTTTCTTATCTTTGTGCTAAATTGTTGTCTGTATGCAGGATTGGGCGGTGTCACCTTGTATGCCCCTCTTCCTGAGGGGGTTATCCCTCGCGAAGCCTTGGAAGAGGACGAGTCGGAGTCGACCGTCCTATCAGATGTGGAGGAGGAAGCCCCCGAGTCGGGTAGTCCGGATACTCGCAAGCGTTCGCGCAGCGAGGATTCTGATGCGTCGTCTCCTTTGACTCCAGAAGGCGCAGGTGTTGGTGCGGAGTCGCCAATCCCTGCCATTCCTGTGAGCGTCGTGGCACCATCTTCTCGCAAGAAGATGCGACTGCCCAAGGAGTCCTCGTCAGAGTCGGGGGAGCCCACTTTTGACTTTGACAAGTTTGATTGGTAAGTTTTCTAGTTGCCCCTTTTTTTTGGTTCTTCTCTGGATTTGCTCTTTTTGGTTCGTCTCTGGATTTGCCCATTCTTGATGTTGATTTTGTCTTGCAGTCAGCAGGCGTCGTCATCTTCTGGCGACGTCCAATTTTTGAAAGAATTAGGAGTCGCGACCTCCAGGGCCAACAAGGAGGTCGAGCGTTCTCCCTCTCCTCCATTGGTGGCCCACTCCGGGCACAACTCTTCCCACTCTCCGCATGAAGGGGAGCATCGAATGGTTGCCCGGATGACTGCACACCACTCGACTTCGGAGTCATTTGGAGGATCATGTAAGTGTAGGATTTCTTCTTTTTGTTGTTGCAGTCGATGTTATCGATGGCTTCTGCTGATCCTTTGTTGTTTTCCTTTTGCCATAGCTCCTTGTGAAGGAAGCTGCTCACTTGGCAGAGCAGGTGCTTGCAATGGGCCGCCAGCATGCAATGCTGGAAACGCGTCATCGTGTGGTAGAAAGTAAGTGCCCGTTACTTCTCCCTTTTCTGCGTCGTTTTTATGTAGTCGACTGATGATCCATCCCTTTTGTCTTGTAGCTGAGCATAATGCCCTTTTGCACGACGCCGCCACCATGGAGAAGACACTCGCCTTGTGAAGGGCCACGATGAGGCAATCGTGGCGTGTGACGAGGCACAGAGGCGTGAAGAGGATCTGCGTGCTTCCATCGCATCCTGGGAGAAGTTGTTCAAAGAATAGCTTTTCTCGATTGCCAAGGCCCTCTCAGGTACTTTGCTTGGATATCATTATCTTTCTCTGTTCGATTTTTGCCGTTGGCGCTGATGTTTTTGTCCATGTGTGGGTTTATGTACAGATGATGGCGATTTGAGCTTCGACCCTCAGGCCCTCCGTCATGATGATGCCTTGGCGAGTGCGCTTTCAGCAGTCAAAGACCGCAGCGCCGCCGTTCAGGATATGCTGTCCAAGGCCAAGGGCGTGCTCAGTCGCCTCTGGGAGGAGTTGATGCCCAAGGCTGAGCTAATTGAGAACATGAACGAGCTGGTGGAGTCTCTCGCCGGGGGTGTTCCTGCAAGCTTCAGGAACTCGCACCGTGCGGCTGGCACGTCGATGTCACTCGCCATGGTGCAGGGCCACAGAATCGAAGTTGATCCTGCAGCGGTTTCGAAGGCGATGCCCGTTAGCACGGACGGCCAGCAGGTAGACTTTGCTCCCTTCGCGACTGCCTATGGCAAATATGGGCCGCAGCTGATTAACGTCGTTGCAAAGTACTCTGAGGAGCTGCAGCGAGCCAAGAAGGTGGCCAAGGCTGCGGCATCAGGGGCTGGCGAAAAGTCAGTGGCGTTTGATATTGCCACAGACTCGATGAGGCCCCCGAAGCCGTCTAAGTCGAAGAAGCCCATCACTCCTCAGTAGATTTGTAATAGTTAATTAGTATATGTCTTTTGTCAAGAACATGCCTGTCGCTAGTGTATCTGCTGATACTTTGGCCAATCTTGAATACACTTGAATCTTTTGTCTGTGTTTCGATTTGGTCTTCTTATTTGCTTCTTACTTGGTTTGTCGTAGGATGCATCAAGTGATCCTTTGAGGGAACCTCAGGATTCGCTGCTCCTTGATGATACTTTGGCACCACCGCGCTCCAAGGTGGATGAGTTGTCGCTGCTTTCGCGACTATGTGATCGCGTGAAGCAGTTGGAGCGTGAATTGCCCATGCTCCGTGGTAACGCGGATGTATGGAAGTCAAAGGCAGAGAAGGTCGCCGCCCGAGAACAGTATCTGCTTGGGGAGGTGACGCAGCTGGGCGACCAGTTCAAGTGTTAGTTTCCTTGCTCTTATCTTTTCCTTGTAGTCATTCGCAATGGTGTGCTGTCCTTATGCTTTCGTTGTTGCTTTGTATTGTTGTCAGCGCACGCAATCCGCAGGATGAGAAGGATAGGATTGCTATTCGCATGCATGATCTAACCCAAGAGCAACTTCAGGAGAGTGGATACTTCTAGGTGGATCATGATCGTGCGATTGCATTAGCGACCCTGCAGGATCGTGCATCGCGAGTGCTGCAGTTTCTGAAGAAGTCGCAGTCATGCTTGAAGAACATTTATCGGACGATGTTTCCATTGGATGTTGCTCCATCAAGCCTGCTGGCCCTTCTTGCCAAGTTCCAAGACCTGGTTGCGGTTCGCGAGTGTGTAAGGCAACAGTTGGTGGCTGGTGCCAAGGCCGCTCTGTCGCTGGTGCGACTACATAGGCCTGACGTAGACGTTTCGGCAATTGCGGCTAGGCCACCTACGCCACCAGCAGGCTCTGCTTGGAATATGGTGCCGCACTATCAGGCAGTGGATCGCCCAGCAGAGGAGATCGTCAATTTCTTCGAGGAGCAAACCAACGTTCTTTTGTTGCAGTAGTAGCTTAGTTTTGTATCCTGCACATAAGTGTACCAATGTTGTAAAGTTCGTATATATGTTGTGTATAATTGACTGTCGATTATGTATAAAGAGCTTGTTAGCGTGTAAGTGCGTTGCACTATGCGATTCCTTTTCGTTAGCCTGGCCATGCTCTTATCTCAGTCCTTGTCAACCTGTCAGGTGCGTTGCAACTAGGTTGATGTTGTGTCAAGGGTTTCAATTTATGTTCCAGCTACTCAGGATATCACGTTTTAGTTCGTAGAACAGGTGTGTATAGGGTGGTGCAGCCCCCGAGTGGATAAGTTACGAAAAAATAAAGGAGAACACAGAGTTTTGGGGCACTTAGCTTTATTTATTCGTGATACAGTACGAAGTACAATGTGTGGCTAGGTAGCCTTGGCTGAGTGCCTTATTTGTGATGTAAAAGTAAAAACGATTAAGGGTAGAAGCGTCGCAGCTGCGCGATGTTCCAGGGGTTGGAGTATGCGACTCCTGTCTCTACATCTTGAAGGCGATACGCGCCACCTGGGATTACTTCTGTAATCACGTATGGTCCCTCCCAAGGGGACTCGAGCTTGAGATGTCCTTGCTGCTTCAGTCGCAAGACTAGGTCGCCTTCGACGAAGGATCTAGGGCGTAGCCTCCTACTGTGGTAGTTGCGCAGGTTCTGCTGGTAGATCATTGATCTTTCTGCGGCGATTTCCCTTGCCTCGTCAAGGAGGTCGACGGAGTCCTCGAGTGCGAGGGATGACTCCTGTTCGCTGTAAGCAACCACGCGCGACGCCTTGTACCGTACCTCGGGGGGTAGCACCACTTCGGCCCTGTGCACCATGAAGAACGGGGTGTAACCCGTAGCACTGTTTGGAGTTGTGCGTAGGCTCCAGAGAACTGATTGCAGTTCGTTTGGCCAGCAACCCGCGGCTTGTTCGAGTGGTCGGAGGAGTCACTTCTTGATGCTGCCGCAGACGAGCCCGTTTGCCTTTTCAACCTGACCGTTAGTCTGTGGATGTGCTACCGAGGCGTAGCTGATGTTGATTCCCAGATTCTCACAGAATTCTTGGAACTCCTTGGATGTGAAGTTTGTTCCATTGTCTGTGATGATGCTGTGTGGCACTCCAAAGCGGAATATGATGGACTTGGAGAACTTGACTGCACTGTGCCCTGATTGATTGGTCACTCGCATGGCCTCTATCCACTTGGTGAACTTGTCGACTGCCACTAGGAGGTAGACGTAACCTCCTCGTGAGGAATTAGGGAGTTTGCCAACCATGTTGAGTCCCCATTGTGCGAAGGGCCAGGCCAATGGGATTAGCCGGAGCTCTGTGCCAGGTGCGTGTGGCTTGTCCGCGAATCGTTGACACGCGTTGCATTTCTGGACAATGTCCTTGGCGTCGCGCATGGTCGTAGGCCAGTAGAACCCAGCCCGCAGAGCTTTGGCCATGAGGGCGCAACTGCTAGCGTGGTGTCCGCAGGTTCCTTCATGGATGTCGAGGAGGACAACTCTTCCATCAGCCGTGGAGACGCATCGCTGGAGTACTCCTGTGATGTTGTGCTTGTATAGTTCACCGTTGATAACAGCGAATGCCTTGGATCACCGCGCGATGTGCCGTGCATCGGTCGGGTCGTCCGGTAGCCTTTTGCTGAGGAGGTACATGATGTACGGCTGAGTCCAGGATGATTCGATCATCATGACACTCATTGGTCCTTCGAGTCCTGTATCCAGCTCCAGGTCGTCAAGTGCCATTGGATCATTAGGTGGCGTAGCCCCCGAGTCCGTTGCTGCGCTTGTTTTCTTCTCTGCTGCCTTTGGCTTGATAGAGCGTTCGCAGATGCGCTCGAGAAATACCCCAGGTGGTATGGGGGCGCAGGTAGAGCCTATGTTGGCGAGTGCATCCGCCTCTTCATTTCTTTCACGGCCTACGTGCCGCAGTTCGCAGCCGTCGAAGTCCCCTTCGAGTGTGTCATAGAGGTCGCGTTAGGCAATCATGTTGTCGTTCAGTGCGTCGCATTCATGCATTGTTTGCTTGACGACCAACTTGGAGTCGCCGTAAATAATGAGCCTTTTGGCGCCACAGGCTTTTTCCATCCTCATCCCGTGTAGCAATGCCTCGTATTCAGCTTCGTTGTTGGAGGCGGTGAACTACATTCGCAGGATGTACTTCAACTTGTCCCCTTGAGGTGATGTCAGTATGACACCTGCACCTGCTCCATCTTTCCGCTTGGATCCATCGAAGTGTATTGTCCAGAGGTAGGACATATCTGGTTTGTCAGGGAGCTGGTTCTCCATCCAGTGCACGAGGAAGTCAGGAAGAACTTGCGACTTGATTGCGTTGCGCTTTACGTATGTAATGTCTCATGGAGACAATTCTATTCCCCAAAGCGCGACTCGTCCCGTGGTGTCGGGGTTATTGAGGATATGCCCCAACGGGGCGTCGTTGACCACCACGATTGGGTGTTCCTGGAAGTAATGGCGCAATCGTCGGGCGGTCATGAAGACGCCGTACGCCAGCTTCTGGTAGTGCGGGTATCGCTGTTTTGTTGGCGTGAGGACCTCGTTGAGGTAGTATACTGGGCGCTGTACCCCGTGGACCTTGTTTTCCTCGGCTCGCTCGACGACAAGCACTATGCTGACCACCTGGTTGGTGGCAGAGATATATAGCAACAGTGGTTCCCTTTCTCGTGGGGTTACTAGTACTGGTGAGGTGGATAGCAGGCGCTTGAGGTCTTCGAATGCTTCCTGCGCTTCGTTGGTCCATTCGAACTTTTCAGCTTTGCGGAGGAGTTGGTAGAAGGGCAGTGCCTTTTGACCCATCCGACTGATGAACCGACTAAGGGCCGCGATTCGCCCAGCTAGCTGTTTGAACGCCCCTTATGTTTTTCGACTTCTCCATGGCCAGTATGGATTTTATTTTCATCGGGTTTGCCTCGATTCCTCTCGCGGAGATGAGGTACCCGAGTAGTTGCCCAGATGGGACGCCAAAGGCGCATTTGTCCGGATTGAGCTTGATCCGTTAGCGGTCGAGGTTGGCGAAGGTTTCGCGCAAATCATCGATTATGGAGGCTTCCTCCTTGGTCTTGATTACTATGTCGTCGACATAGACTTGAATGTTTCGACCAAGTTGGTCCTTGAGGCAAGCCTGCATGCACCGCTGGTAGGTGGCTCCTGCGTTTTTTAGCCCGAAGGGCATTGTGTTGTAGCAGAACACACCAAAGGGCGTTGTAAACGCTGTTTTTTCTTGATCCTCCTCCTTCATTCAAATCTGATCGTAGCCTGAGTAGGCGTCGAGGAAGCAGAGGCGCTCGCATCCTGCGGTGGAGTCGATGATCTGGTCGATTCGTGGTAGCGGGGAGTGATCCTTTGGACAGTGCTTATTCAGAGAGGTGAAGTCCACGCACATCCGAAGGATATCCGTGTCCTTTTTTGGTACTAGCACCGTGTTGGCGAGCCAAGTGCTTTCCTTGATCTCGCGTATGAATTTGGTGTCGAGGAGTCTGTTGATCTCCATTCTGACTGCCTTCGCCTGTGGCTCAGATAATCGCCGGATTGTTTGCTTGACTGGCCTTGCGTCTGGGTTGACGTTGACTGCATGCTCGGCGAATTCCCTGGGAACTCCTGGCATGTCCACAGGACACCTGGCGAAAATTTCCCAGTGCTCACGGAGGAATTCGACGAGCGCGAGTTCCTATGCGGGACTCAAGTTGTTGGCGATGAGGGCCATTTTGGCGGGATCCGATGGGTGGACCTGCACTTTCTTTGTGTGCACTGATGAGTCGAAAGATAGGTAAGGCGAGCTTGGCTGGCTTATGGGAGGCAGACTGTTGTCTGTCGACTACTTTAGTCTCGCGAGTTCTTCCTACATGCCGAAGGACTAGGAAATTCTATTGAATTCCCTGTCACAACTGTCGGACCTCTCGAAGCTCCCGTTGACTGTGATGACGCCATTGGGACCTGGCATTTTCATCTGCAGGTAGGCGTAGTGCGGTACTGCCATGAACCTAGCGAACGCGACACGTCCGAGGATGTAGTGGTACTGTGAGGGCCAGTCGGCGACCTCAAAGTCGAGGTGCTTGCGCCGAAAGGTTTTTGGCGTGCCGAGGATGACGTCGAGGTTGATTTTGCCCAGCGGATATATGCCTTTTCCTGGGATGATGCCATGTAATGTCGTGTCCAAGGCCTTTATACAAGTCAGAGGGATCCTCATTGCTCGCAAGGTACTCGCGAATATAAGGTTGATGCCGCTTCCGTCGTCCATGAAGAGCGGGCTCATGTCGAAGCCTCCGATTTGCGCCTCGAGTACGAGGGGGCAATGGCCTGGACGGGGTACTTGAGGCGGATGATCGCGTTTGTCGAAGGTGATGCAGAACTCGCTTCCGCTGAGGTACTCAGTGGTAGATGGTGGCGAGTGTGTGGCCAGGTTGACTTGGCAAGTGATGGCCTTCTGCACTCGATTCGAGGGGCGTCCCTTTTGGATCATCATGGTACCCATGGCCCGTGGGTATGGCTCGCCTCCGTGGTGCTGGTCTGGCGCAGCTCCATTTGGGGGTGGTCCGGGTGGTGGTGGCGGAGCTCCATGTGCTACGGCGCCTGGGGCAGCTCCGTAACCTTTCGACTGCGTTGCGATTCATCTGAACTAGTCCCTCATGTAATTTGAGGAACTCACGACAGTTCTTGAGGAGGTGGGTGGACTTCTTCTTTCCATCATGCTTGTCGATGTAGAAGTGCACCGTTCATGGCCCGGACAGTTTGTCTTCAATGGATGTCGTGGGTGCCTCATCACGATTGCGGTGTTGCCACACTTGCATAGTTTTCCCGGAGGCGCGGTATCCACCGCTGCGGTAACCGATGTTGCGGTTATCGTCGCGTCTGTCGGTGTAGCCAGCTGCGACCATGTTGACGTCGTCTCGGTCATCGTAGATGCGCATACGGCGTTTGCCTCGGTGGTCGCGTCTGCGCTCGAGTTCTGCCTCCTCGTCGGAGTGAACGCGATTTTTCACCAAATCTTCTCCATTGGCCCACCGATTCGTGATTTCCATCAAGTGGTCAATGGTCTTGGGCTTTGAGCAGCCTAGCTCCTCCCTGAGCTCTATGCGGCGGACGCCGCCATTGAATGCGTCAATCGCGCGATCCTCCGAGATGTTTTCTGCGAAGTTCTTGATGATGGACCACCTTTGGATGTAGGAGCGCAGCAATTCGCCCGATCTTTGCTTGCAGCATCTTAGCTCTTCGATTGATGCAGGCCGCTTGTATGTGCCCTTGAAGTTGCGCACGAAGATATAAACCAGCTCATCCCAACTGCGAATGGATCCATGTGGGAGGTTGTTGAGCCATGCTCGGGCGACGCCTTGCAGCTGGAGCTGTAAGCATTGCATGGCTGTGCTTCGACTGCCACCGTGGAGTCTGACGCAGGAGATGTGGTCCTCCAGCCAGATCTTTGGGTCCTGTAGGCCGTCAAACTTCGGGTTCTCCGACGGGAGTTTGAACCCCTTGGGCATTCGCTTCTGCCTGATGGACCTGCTGAAGAATCTAGCGCCGCAGAGTTCCACGTCTTCCTCTTCCGAGTCAGTCGACCGAGCACGTCACGCCCTTGATTTGTCGATCTTGCGCTATGTGATGTCATCACGCGCGTCGTAGTCGTGGTCGTGTCGCTGTGAGCGGCGACGTCGAGACAGGTCGTGACTGTCATCACTGGATGAGGGCGAGGAGTAGCGCTTTGCCTTTCTTTGGCTCTGGTGTTGACTCCTTGTCAAGGGCGGCCTCGATTAATCCTAAGCCTGTGATCGTAGATTGGTGCATGGCAGCTCGGGGATCCCCAGCTGGCGGCTGGTTATTGAGGAGGTACATGGTGGCCGTTGTAACTGCAGCTTGTGGCGTCTTTGGGACCACATTGCCCCGTGTGTCGACCGTCATAGAGCTGAAGTCGAGGACCTTTGCAGCCTCTATGCGTTCTTGCTCGGTGAGGTGGGCCATCCGAGATTGCCTCTTGTTTGCGAGGTACTCGTTGCCCTTTGAGGAGGATCCTCCGTGGGAGGAGAGCCTAGCACGTCGAAGACTTGATTCATCTGCCGCTTTTTTGCGTTCGTCGAGTTGCGCGATTGTTTGCGCTTGGCGCTTAAATTCCTCCTTCAGGAGCCAATGATAGCCCATCAGAAGTTCTTGTGAGGAACCGGGGGGTAAAGGGTTGCCCCGTAGGGCCTCGCGGCAGCGAGCCCATTCGAGCTCATTGAGTCTGACCATGACGCGTTCGCCGGTCTGCTCGTTGGTTATGGTTGGAGGTTTGATTACTCATCCATTGTTGACGGGGGTGCGATTGCCACCGTTGCCGCTGTTGCCACCGTTTGGCGGGTTGGTTTCATTACCGCGATTGTCCGTGTTGTCGTGGTTGGCAGAGGTATCGCCTGCGTTGATGACGGCGCACATGAAGTGATTGGGGAAGCTGCTGCTTCCACAACTCTCAGATCCGGAGCTATAGCCTCCATCTTCAGTTGCCAGATTGCTCAGATCGGAGTCGCGACTGCTGTCGCCGACGATGTTCTCGACTGATGCCGGGGCGTTGAGCTCACTGAGGGTGTCGATCGATGGAGGGAACCATGATGCTGGGGAAATCGACGGTACCGTCGGCTGGTCAGGCATGCGGAGCGTGCCCATCTGACCAACTTGGAAGCGGAAGCTCCCTATTGCCAGGCTGATCCCGTCGCCCACGGACTCGAAAGCCGGGCCAGTGGCCGGCGTGTGGACAGTGAAGTCGAACGCGCAGAAGAGCCGGCGAATCTCCGCTGTTGCGGAGTTGTAGATCATGGTTGATGGGGCCGAAGAAGCCGCAACATCAGCACTCCCAATTCCCACAGACGGCGCCAATTGACGAGGGTTTAACTCATCAATGCCCATTGTTATGGACTTGGGTTTTGGAGAAGGAGGGAGCGCTGGAGACATCTATCGGCTAGCAAACAAGCACACAGGGGACTCGATGATTTACCCAGGTTCAGGCCTCGTAGAGGTCCCTACTCATGCTTGTCTGCTCGTGGAATTATCAAAGGAATCGAAGATTACAATGGTGCGCCGATGCAATCTGGCAAGGGTTGTGGAAACTAGGGCTGCGTGTGTCCTCCTCGCCACCCCCCTCCTAGCCTTTATATAGATAGGCTAGGTCTCGGGTAGCAGGTCGAGTCGGTTATAGGTTAGGGTTTTCCCCTTTGAACTTTCTATCTTTAGCTACTTCTTGTCCTTCAAGCAATCGAGAGTCCGTAGGTTACTCGAGTTCTTCATTTGGGCCTTGCCGACACCGTGGGATTTTATGTATCCAGGCCGTATATACCAAGCTCGAGTACCTGTAGGGTATACCCATGTCAGAGAGAAAAAAAGCCAAAAGGGCCAGTTGACTAAATGATCTCCTTTTTTCTTATCCTAGCCTCCCCATAAGGGTATCCTTTGATTACATAGGGAGAAGATTTAAAAAGATGAAAGAAGTAGGCCGTACGTGTTCAAAGATTGGTGGCACCATAGAGCATGAACCTCACGTGCCTTTGGCAGATATCAAAATCTTTGACTAAAAACTTGGTGTGACTATCGAAGGAGAAGAAGACGATCTCTGAGGTCTAGGAGGTGGTACAACGTGAAGCGGCCCCAACCCTCCTAAAGCACAACCTCCTGCAGGCGCCAAGGAAGACCTTCACTGACTTCGCCCTACAGCCACATCCCTTGGCCACGAACAGCACCTCGCGAGGGAAGTCACTGCCAAAGGCCTGAACCACCGCCTTGTGGAGTTCCAAAACTCCCTCAGGGTCACGGACTAGAGTCAAGAAGAAATTGAAGCCAACAAGACGAGGCCACCCCATGGAGGGGTGACCTCCTGAAGGACCGTCACCCCCTAGAGTGCCTTCCATCACTTCCCGGATGCCCCTGCCTGAACGACGGGGTTCACCCTCAAAAGGACAAGATGGAGGGTTGATGACCCACAAGTATAGGGGGTGTATCGCAGTATTTTCGAGGGAAGTGAAACCCAATTTATTGATTTGACACAAGGGGAGCCAAAGAATATTTATAAACCTTAACAACTGAGTTGTCAATTCAGCTGCACCTGGAAACAATCTTGCTCACAGTAGTTTATCAGTAGCAACAGTTTTGTAGTAGGAATAGTGAAGTAGCAGCAGCAGTAAAGTAAAGACAGTAGTAACAATAGCAGTAAAGAGTAGGATTCGAGTGCGGTAGGCATAGGGATGGATGGACGGGCGTTGCATGGACAAGACAATTCACATAGCAATTAGAACATAGGTCAATTCCAGATAAATAAGATAAAGCATCCAAGTACTAGATAATCCTAGGCATGTGTTCCATATATAGTCATAGGTGCTCGCAATGAGAACTTGCACAACATCTTTTGTCCTGCCAGCCTGTTTGCAGCGGGGCCTCAAGGGAACTACTGGAAATTAAGGTGCTCCTTTTAATAGAGCACCGGACCAAAGCATTAACACTCCGTGAACACATGTGATCCTCACATCAAAGCCATTCCCTCTGGTTATCCCGATTTCTGTCACTTCGGGGCCATTGGTTCCGGACAACAACGTGTGTATACAACTTGCAGATAAGACCAAAAACAATTCTATCATAATGAATCAATAACATGTTCAGATCTGAAATCATGGCACTCGGGCCCTAGTGACAAGCATTAAGCATAACAAGTCGCAACAAAGTCATAAAGCACTAAGAAAAGATACTAGACACCATGCCCTAACAATCTGATGCCATTACATGAACGATCTCATCCAATCCCTTCCATCCCCATAGCCTATAGCGGGGGATTACTCACTCATAGATGGGGAAACATGGATGGTCGATGGAGAAGCGATGGTGATGATGATGGCGATGAACTCCTCCAATTCTGCGTCCCGGCAGGGTGCCAGAATGGAGTTTCTGGTGCTGTTTCGTGGAATCTGGTGGTGGCGGCGGAGCGGAACTCCTTCTGGAAAAACGTCGAACCCCCGGCGTTTTTAGGTCAGAAGGAAACTTATAGGCGAAGAGGGAGACCGAGGGGCAGTCTGGGGCGGCCAGACCACCCCCTGGCGCGGCCTGGCCAGCCCGCGCGGCCAGGTGGTGTGGCTGGGCCCCAGCCCCCCTCCGTCTCGTATTCTGGCTCCTGGAGTCTTCTGATGAAATAGGATTTTCGGCATATTTTCCGGGATTTTTCCTGATAGTTGATTTTTTGCACAAAAAGTAGACACCAAGGCAATTCTGCTGAAAACAGCGTCAGTCTGCGTTAGTTGCATCCAAATCACACAAGTTTAGAGGAGAAACAATAGAAAAAGTGTTCAGGAAAGTAGATACGTTTTGGACGTATCAACTCCCCCCAAGCTTAGCTTATTGCTTGTCCTCAAGCAATTCAGTTGAAAACTGAGTGTGATAAAAGAACTTTCACGAACACATTTGCTTCATATGATGTATATATTATCAGCATGTGATCAACTACTTAGACAATTCATAATAAAGAGTATGCAACTAAGTTTACTTAATAGGCATTGCAAGATATGAATAGATTCCAACTCAAAAATAATAAGTAGCATGAAGCATAAACATAAGCAATATTACAATGCTCATAACAAGGTATGATAGAGTGGTATCTCGCTTGCCTTTTATTATGAATGCCAAGGCACCTCTGAAGTTCAAGTGATGACTAGAAGTAAAGATATCGAAGATACAAGCATCAAAGTCATAACACAAATAATCAAGTAATGAGACAAGCATAAAGAATGACAACTATACTCTCAAGAAGGTGCTCGAAGAATATGTGGAGACTCAACAAGTAAAAGAAAAGGTTTTGAATAATTTGAAAGGCTTCCAAATGCTGAAAGTATGGTACTTGTTAGCTTTGAGCTCTCATTTCCCCTATCGTAAGCATCTTTTAATGGTTAAGGTTAAAGTGACACAACTAAGAGGATATGCTTGACAAGTTATAAATCAAAGTCTCATGCCCCTTACTTACGAAGACCGATCCTCATGCTACTCAACTTCAGTCACAAGTAAGCTCTTGTAATTGTAAGTATATATACGTATCATAGAGAACCGCCAACGGGGTACCCCTTGCACTTGACACAGGAGCTATCGCATAATCAAAATGACAAGGCAAGCAGACAATGAGCATCTCAGCGATATTTTTATTTACTATGTGCATAGATTTTTATTGAGGATGCTTCATAGAATGCTCATTATGGTTATGCTGCAAGTTTCCACCATGATTAGGCATGGCTTAGGCTAGCGGCCCAAGCGTTTCTCTAACATACATACAAACTCCATGATCTTACAAGTTCCACTTTTATTTCACACCGCCGGGATCCATAAGCAAAAGAACATGATATCAACAAGGTACTAAGTACCAATGAAATGTTGAAAATGTTCCCCATGATACATGGTTCTGCTAACTTCAACTTATAAAGCGCAAGCATATACGCAACAAAGAAGGACGCAATGGTTCAGGTTTATTAAGTGCAAGAAAATAAAGTGTGTCATCAAGTTTGTGAGAGCTTTACTAACTAACTTTCTCATAACAAGCAAACATTTTATTCAGAAGAAAACAAGGCATATTGAATATGCACGGGAATAGCAAATGATGCTAATAGGTAGGTATGGTGGACACTTTGGCAATATTTGGTTTAAGGGAGTTGGGAACATGAGTAAAATACTCAGTGGAAGTGAAGGCTAGCAATAGTAAGGGAGTGACAAATGAGAGAGAAATAGCTGTCATAATCATGCTTGCAACAAAACAGGACTAAACATGGCATGAAAGTGATTCAAGATCCTCAAGGCAAAATAATTCATCGAGGCTCAACTGATTGTTTCAGTCATATGCATGTGTGAGCATGTGCCAAGTCAATGCAAATGAAACATTCAGAGGAGGATACCACAGTTTCATACCAAGTTATGAATAAAGTAATGCAAGCAAACATTCATAAGGCATGCCATAAACTATTAGCAAGCTGGAACTAATCATACGAAAGCAAGAACTGCTAAGCATCCAAAGATAACATACACCCTACACGAACAGGCTAAGCATGCCCACAATGATGAGTATATGTACAAAAATGAAAACAAATAGAGTTCGTTACCAGCCTCTTACCATGCCTCAAGTTGTCATTAATCCTCATTATTGCTCTTCACTTGTGTGGCTTGAATAATAATATGGAACCAATATCCACTGAGGACTGCTGAACCCTGCAACAAACTCACAAAGCCAAAGAAGAACGACAAATATTTTTGTTGTTTTCGATTTTTAAAACAAGAACCAAAAAGGAAAAACAAGCAAAGCAAAATCTTCATGGGTTTTTCGAATAGTTCAAACAAAGAAAAAGGGGAAAAACAAACAAGGCAAAAATAAGAAGCAAACCAAAGAGAAACAACAGAAATATTTTTGGTCTTTTTGTGTTTTAGAAAGCAAAAGCAAAGAAAGAACGAAAACTAGAAAGAGAACAAAACATGAATATACAAAGTACCGATGCAACATGATATGGAGATGAGTGCGGTGTCGGCGTACCTCCCCCCAAGCTTAGGCTTTTGGCCTAACTAGGTATCAATCCAGATACGGGTAAGGATTCCAAGCAGGAGGATCATGGTAAGAATGGTCGTAGTTGGGCCCGTGGGAAGAAGAATAAGCTCCCCAATCATAAGCAGGCTGCTGATATGAAGACTCTCCCTCATTCAAGGGCTGGACCGAATCATCCGTGACCTCCCTTCTAATATCCTGCTCCTATTGGGAGAGCTCTCCCAAGTACGTGTCAAGCTCCTCCTCGGTGAGGGACCATCCTTCCCTGTTATCAAGGTTAAACAAAACATGTGCAGGCAAAAGAACAACATGCTTGGACTTGCTCTTTCTCCAACCAGCTTTGACAAAGGTTATTTCATAAGATAACTCATTCAAACTAGCCCACGAGGAAACAAATTTATGTTGTATCATGGAATTAAAATCAAGCCTTTCTATGGGGAACTGTAAGTCTAGATGATGAGGCACTAAACCATACAATGCTAGTAAACGAGAAGCAATGAGGCCTCCACAAATTCCACCTTTCTCACGGTTAGCAGCAAGACGGAAAGCTATCAAACCACCTAAGTTGTAAGACCTATCTCGTTTAAGAGCAGCAGAGATAAATCCTAGATCATATGAAGATAATTTATTGGCAGTTTTCCTAGCAAGAACACACTTGGCAACAAAGTAGGCAAAATAACGAATGGAGGGAAAGTGAATGTTACGGATTTTCCATTCTCCTTCGAGAAGAGTCTCCCTTGGCAAATTTCTGCGTATAGATCCATGAGTGGTTCAGGTCGCTCCTTAATCCTTCTACATGATCCCCATTGAGGTACCTTAATAGCTAAACAAAAATCATCAAGAGAAAGGTCGACAACAATATTGTAAATTTTATAGTGGACCATGGGGTTAGGCAAAGAGTGACTAAATTGAGAGTTCTGCACCACAGACATGGTTAGCTTCACAAATTGACAAGGCTCATCTTCCAAAAAGTGCTCCAACCCTGCATTAGAAACCAAAGTGTGGAAATCTTAGAGAATTCCCGCAGTTCTCATGAACTTAGAACAAGGATAGATGGAGGGAAAAACTTCCTCCTCCCGGTGGACCTTCATGATCTCAGGCACCCATAGTTCATGTTGGTTTAGGTGATGCTCACTCATCTTCTATTCTGAAATTTAAACACCCATTAAACAAGTGATTGCAAAGTGAATATAATGAAGGTTTCTACTCATAGGGACTTGTAAGAGGCCTAAACATGCATCAAAACTATATCTCTAAGCATCAAACAAGCTTACAAGCTCTCATAACCTGTCACCTACAGCAGCAAAATACTCAATATATAATCCACTAAACACAAATCTACTTGGACAAGGGGAGGAGTCACATACCAAGGAACAAATGCTCCAAATTTCAGCAAGAAAGATGGACTGAACAAGGAGATCGAAAAAAATCGAGAGCAAGCACAGCAAGAACACGATTTCGAGCAATGAACTGGAGCTTGCTCGGGAGAGAGAAGAAAGTGGCAGGTGAGAGAGTTAGTGGGGGGCCAGGGGTGGCCCACACCAGGGCATGGTGCCACCTAGGGCAGGCTGCGCCACCAGGTGGTGTGCCTGCCAGGTGGGTCCCCCTGGTACCTCCCAGGCACTCCTCTGCCCCTTTTTCACGTAAAAATTTAATATGAATTTTCTGGAATTTTTCGAGACACTTTACTTTTGGGCATTTTTCAGGAAAAGAAGAATGATTTTCTGACAGACAGATTTTTGGAAATGATGCAATGACAAAACAAGGCTAGAACTATAGAAGTTCTAACACACTCTAACATGCAAGCAACTAACAACAAAGAAAACTAAATGAAAACAAAAACTAAAATGGATAGAATAGAAGTACACGAAGATAATCATAGTGAAAACATTGTTTTGTTCAATGAAATACTTTTGTTAACAAGGTTGATCAGGTCTTGTTACCAAAACAATTTCATATGAGACAAAAAAAATTATTCCACTAATGATTATGTTACCTCAACCTTGATAGCAATGGTCCCAATCATAATAGTTTCAAATTTTTCTCTTGGTATGGGACAATATATTTCTCCAACTTGAATGCCCTCAACATGTTCAATTGAATTCAAACCATAAGTCCTTTCAATCTTCTTGGGGAAATAGATAGTATGTTCCTTGTCATTAACATTGAGAGTCACCTTTCCTTTATTACAATTAATAACAGCTCATGCAGTATTAAGAAAAGGTCTCCCAAGAATAATAGACATATTATCATCTTCAGGCATTTCAAGCACAACAAAGTCACTTAATATCAAGCAATTATGAGCCACTTGAACAGGTACATCCTCACATATACCAACAGGAATAGTGGTAGATTTATCAGCCATTTGCAAAGATATATCAGTTGGTATTAATTTTTCTAGTTGAAGCCTCTTATATAGAGAGAGAAAGGAATAACACTAACTCCAGCTCCCAAATCACACAAAGCAGTCCTAACATAACTATTATTAATAGAGCAAGGCATAGTTGGAATCCCAGGGTCTCCAAGTTTCTTAGGAACCTTACCATTAAATGAATAATTAGCAAGCAAAGTAGAAATTTCTTCATTAGGGATCTTCCTTTTATTCGAGACAATATCCTTCATTTACTTTGAATAAGGAGGCAATTTAATAGCATCAGTCAAAGGAATTTGCAGGAATAAACGTTTCATCCACTCAAAAAACTTATTATAGTGTTCATATTCCTTTGACTTGTGATTCTTATCAGGGAAAGGTATAGGTTTTTGGACCCAAGGTTCTCTTTCACTACCATGTTTCTTAGCAATAAAATCTTCTTTAGTGTATTTAGTATTCTTAGTGTGGTTTTTAGGTTCTTCTTCAACTTTTTCCTCATTAGGAACTTCATTTTCTTCATTACCACTTTCAGTTTCAGCATCAGAGATAGATATACTATTAGGATCTATAGCAGGTTTAGAGGGTTCTACAACAGTTTTATGTTTCTTTTTCCTTTTCTTACGAGTAGAGCCACTATTTTCAGCTTGTTGAGAATCCTGCTCAATTCTTTTGGGATGCCCCTCAAGATATAGAGGATCCTGGATAGCAGCTCCACTTCTAGTTCTAATTTCATAAGCATGTTTTTCTTTAGCAGCATTAACTAGCAAGTCTTTTTGCACTTTAACGAGCTGATCTATTTGAGTTTGAACCATTTGAAAGTGTTTAACAATAAATTTAACATCATTAGAGGTTCTTTCCACAATATCTTTCAACTCAACAATAGCTCTAGTGTTTTCCATTAGATGATTTTGCACCCTTTTATTAAAATTATCTTCCTTAACAATAAAGATATTGAATTCTTCTAAGCATTGATCAGGAGGTTTAAAATAAGGGATATCACCTTCATCAAAGTGTTGGAGAGAGTGTACCTCAATAGTGGATGAGTAAGGAATAGGCTTACATAATTCTTCTATAGGAGGTAAATTCTTGACATCTGCAGCTTTAATTCCCTTCTCCTTAAGACATTTCTTAGCTTCCTTCATCACTTCATCATTTAATTCAATAACTCCCCTCTTCTTTGATGTTGGCATAGGCACCGGAATAGTAGGTTCAGGTACAATTACTTCAGGTATAGCTTGTTTAGGAGGAGTCCAATCTCCATAGTTCTTACTTATTTTAGCCATTAATTCCTCAGCTTCCTTAGGAGTCCTATTCCTGAAGACACAATCAGCACAACTATCTAGGTATGTCCTAGATTCTTCGGTTAGTCCATTATAAAATATATCAAGAAGCTCATTCTTAGGTAATGGACTTCCAGCTTGTGCATGAATCAAAGCACAAAACCTTGCCCAAGATTCGGGCAATACCTCTTTTTCTCCCTGTTTAAAATCAAAAAGTTCCTGCAAAATAGCATGTCTAGCACTAGGAGGAAAATATTTCTGCAGGAAAGTACTAATCAAGCACTCAGGGCTATCAATAGATCTAGGAGGCAAATTACTAAACCAAGTTTTAGCATCTCCTTTCAGTGAAAAGGGGAAAATTTTAGCAACAAAGTAAGTATGCATCTTAATATCATCAGAAAACAAACCACTCATGGTAGAAAGTTCATTCATATGTGCTACCGCACATTCATTCTTAGTCCCACAAAAAGGTTCTTTCTCGACAATAGCTATGTAAGATAGATCGAGAGAGAAATCATAATCTTCATCTATAATGTTTATGGGAGAAGCGGCAAGCTTAGCAATAGGAGAAAATTTGGGTCTAATAGTACGCCTCTCAAGGAGACTCTTAGCAGCGCTCCTATCATGGGTGTTTTTACATTCTTTAATAAATTCATCGGTCATCTCAACATAACCATCTTCAATATCATAAGTTTCACTAGACTCAGGTGAACTAACAGGTGTAGTAGTGTCTTCATTAGGAGTTTCTGTATTTCCAACTATAGTTCTAGCAATCGTAGCGTCTAGGAAAGGACCTAATGAACCACTCTTATCAAGCACAGTAGAAGCATCATCATAAGCATTAGAAGTTTCAGATTCAGCAGTAGTAGCAGTGTGTGTAGCATGTGTATGTGGTGGTGTAACGAGCTTACTCATAACAGACGGTGAATCAAGAGCAATAGAGGTGTTCAGAACCGTACCTCTTCTTGTAGTGGATGGTAAAATAGGAACCTTGCCATCACGAGACTTACCCATGATGGATGGATAGCAGTGAACAATAGAGAATCCAAGTGAACTTCATAAATAAAGCTATGCTCCCCGGCAATGGTGCCAGAAAATAGTCTTGATGACCCACAAGTGTAGGGGGTGTATCGCAGTATTTTCGAGGGAAGTGAAACCCAATTTATTGATTCGACACAAGGGGAGCCAAAAATATTTATAAGCCTTAACAACTGAGTTGTCAATTCAGCTGCACCTAGAAACAATCTTGCTCACAATAGTTTATCAGTAGCAACAGTTTTGTAGTAGGAATAGTGAAGTAGCAGCAGCAGTAAAGTAAAGACAGTAGTAACAATAGCAGTAAACAGTAGGATTCGAGTGCGGTAGGCATAGGGAAGGATGGATGGGCGTTGCATGGACAAGACAATTCACATAGCAATCAGAACATAGGGCAATTGCAGATAAATAAGATAAAGCATCCAAGTACTAGATAATCCTAGGCATGTGTTCCATATATAGTCATAGGTGCTCGCAATGAGAACTTGCACAACATCTTTTGTCCTGCCAGCCCGTTTGCAGTGGGGCCTCAAGGGAACTACTGGCAATTAAGGTGCTCCTTTTGATAGAGCACCGGAGCAAAGCATTAACACTCCGTGAACACATGTGATCCTCACATCAAAGCCATTCCCTCCGGTTATCCCGATTTCTGTCACTTCGGGGCCATTGGTTCCGCACAACAACGTGTGTATACAACTTGTAGATAAGACCAAAGACAATACTATCATAATGAATCAATAACATGTTCAGATCTGAAATCATGGCACTCAGGCCCTAGTGACAAGCATTAAGCATAACAAGTCGTAACAAAGTCATAAAGCACTAATAAAAGATACTAGGCACCATGCCCTAACAATCTGATGCCATTACATGAACGATCTCATCCAATGCCTACCATCCCCATAGCCTACAGCGGGGGATTACTCACTCATAGATGGGGGAAACATGGATGGTCGATGGAGAAGCGATGGTGATGATGATGGCGATGATCTCCTCCAATTCCCCGTCCCGGAAGGGTGCCAGAACAGAGTTTCTGGTGCTGTTTCGTGGAATCTGGTGGTGGCGGCGGAGTGGAACTCCTTCTGGAAAAATGTTGAACCCCCCGGAGTTTTTAGGTCAGAAGGCAACTTATAGGCGAAGAGGGAGACTGAGGGGCAGTCTGGGGCGGCCAGACCACCCCTTGGCGCGGCCAGGCCCAGCTCGCACGGCCAGGTGGTGTGGCTGGGCCCCAGCACCCCTCCGTCTCGTATTCTGGCTCCTGGAGTCTTCTGATGAAATGGGATTTTCGGCATATTTTTCAGGATTTTTCCTGATAGTTGATTTTCTGCACAAAAAGTAGACACCAAGGCAATTCTATTGAAAACAGCGTCAGTTCTCGTTAGTTACATCCAAATCACACAAGTTTAGAGGAGAAACAATAGCGCAAGTGTTCGGGAAAGTAGATACGTTTTGGACGTATCAAGGGTCCGGCGGAGAAGCTCGAAGAGGAGGACGACGCATCTTGGGAGAAGACACAGCGTGGCGGCTGCCACGTTCCATGACAGAAGGGAAAAGAGCGATGACACACGAAAGATGGGGTTATAAAGGGAGGCACGCGCCCTTACCCTGGGGAAACGCTTGAGGAAACTTCCGGCCTTCCTCTCTTTTTACCTTGGCCGTATAACCTGGGTCGCGAACCCCCCTCCCCCCTTGTGAGACAACGGGATACGTCCCCAGCCTATCCCTCCTAGGTTGAGGCACGTCCTGAGGCTACTATCGCATCCATGGGAATCGAGGTATCCTAGGACCTGCGGGCAGAGCGCAACCTAGGATAAGTGCCCGCGTGGGGGATCAGGAAGAACTCTCTCGGGATCCCGGTAATAACCCCGACAGCAGGTCAACCCCGGGTGGCCACATAGGGATAGGGACTTGACTGATATGACGCTCCTAGCGCCAGTCTGCACTAGGAAGGCTCTGAGCAACACCCGGTACCAAGGCAGGATTGCAAGGCCACCTTGTAGGTCGTATCCCACCACGTGGCTAAGCTCACACCACAATGTGAGATCCGACCCCTATGGTGTCCCCTTGTCCATATAAAAGGAGGCCCAGGTCAAACTTGGAGGGGAGAGCGAGAGCTAGACTAGAGAACCTTCCCGGGGAAGGATTCTAGTGTAACATTGTGATAATCAAATAGTAGCTAGTTATAGGACGTAGGGATCCACTCACTGCAGACATGAACCTAGGTAAAAAACCTCTATCTATCTCTATGAGTGTGTTCGTCTAGCTCACCGATCGAGCTCGTCGGACGTTGTGGCCCTAGACGAACAACAACTAGGGACTCATACCCCCGGTATTGAAAATCAAGACACTACACATTGATTGATATTCTTATTCACACACTTAAAACAGTCACACAATAAACACTCCAGATAATCTATCGTAGAAAAGGATAATTGCAATCAATCATACAATAGCACCAATCAAAACAATACAGTATGCATGCATGTATTAAAATAGTTATAGAAAGAAAACATTTTATAAACAATTTTCATAGTGCAAAATAAGGTTTAAAGGTATTTAAAGAAATATAAAATCATTACGTATAAAATAGTTCTGATTTTTTTATCTAATGCTACTGGATAGGCAATTTAATTTAGAACCCAATGCAACTGGATTCATCTCATTTGGAGTTACAGAATTAACACTATAATTATAATACTCTAACATGGAGTTTTAATTCCATAAAGTGTTTTCTACAGCATATGTGCAATTTATTATGGAAGCATGTTCTACATATTTTGTATGAGTCCAGGGGTATATCATGTATATTTTTCTGATCTATAGTTTATTTTCTATAAATTAATTACTCTAAAAGACTATTAAACCAGTTAAAGATATGTGACAAATACTTACAGTAAAGGTCATATACAAGTGTATAACAATGATCTACACAACATTGTGAAACCAACGGTATATTATTTGCAATTATGGACATGTAAATCTTTTTATATGAATTTTACAAGTTTAACACAATTTCTGAAAGTTTTAATCAATTTCAATTAAAAGGGATTATTCCCGCGTCGGGAAGGTGGCGCTGATGCGGCGGCTGAGTTAGCGCGACACGCGGCAAACAAGGAATGGGTAGTACCGGTTCGATTAGGGATCTAATCGGGGTGCATTCAAAGGCAATCAGACGGTCACGAACGGAAGCTTCTGAGCTCACCATTGCTGTCGGTGGTGGCTCTCGGGAAGTGGAGGTGGCGGCGGTTCCGGTGACCTTTGAGTATGGTAGGGTGGTCCATGAGAAGCGGGCAAGGACGATGAGCTCCATGGTGGACTTGGCTTTATCCTTTGCTTCCTAGGGGCGGTGTCGAGATGCGGCTGGTAGAGCTAGGCTCGGCAGAACTCTAGCAAGCTCGTGTGGGTGCTCTGGTGGTCCTACGGAAAAGGAGAGGTGGTAAGGGGGTGTGGCGGAACAAGAGGACATGAGTAGCGAGGAAGAAGATAGCGCGGGGACTCGGGAAGGTCAAGGTTGACCTCGATCTGGGTTCAAATGGCGGCGACTATGAAGAGAACTCTGGTGAGAAATCCCAACAGCCTGGCGACGCGGATAATAGTCTTTGGAGAGGTTTTAAGGAGTGGTGGGGATTGGCTTTATAGTGGAGCGGATTTATGAGGTGGGGGAAACAAGAATCAAGCAGAAACGGTGAATCACGCGGAGGAAGTTTGTCTCTATGACGAGTACAACCAGGTGAGGAAGATGACGAAGGCCCGACATGTTAGGAAAAAAAGAAGAGGGGAAGGAGAGGAAGTGTGGCTGTTGCTGCTGTCGCCCTTCGAGCCTGCTAGTGGGATGCTTTGGGATGACCTGCAGCGATTGTGCACGCCCGGAATGGTAGTTAGGTGCTGGCCTCCCGGGTGGGCCGGCTAGGCCGCTATGGTGCTATGTCCATGGGTGCTAGGTGGGCTGGGCTGGCCGGCACCAGTTCTCTTTTTATTTCTTTTTTGTTTATCTTTTTTTTCTTTAATAAATTTTGAATTAAATCACCAAATGAGCTCAAACTTATTTGTAATTTTTTTCTAAAATTCAGAATAACATTTTAGGATACTAGGGACACATAATCTTGTCCATTAGAAATTTACAAAAATAGTTTTCGCTAGAACATTTAGTACATGCAATAGGAGGTTTTGAAATAGGGGCTTTGACAAAAGGGTTTTGAAAATGAAAATTTTGCATGATGCTTTATGCAATGGACATCAAACCTATGAAACATTTCCATTCTAAAAACTAGGATGTTACAAACTAACCCCTTTAAGATAAATCTCGTCCTCGAGATTTGGAGTGGCTATCAAATAGGTTTGGGTGTTGTTCTCAAAGATCCTTCTAGCTTCTAAGTAAATTCCCCTCACTACAAGTATATTCATCAAGCTAACCCCCTTTAGAGGATTGAACTTGGCATCTCCAAACCTTAACTATTGGACTATATCTGACCCTCATTACTTAAGCTTCCAATGGTCTAAACCTTGTGTATCCAATGTAGTAAGCTAAATGGAAATATTTTGTGCTCCAACCTCTAAGACTTAATTGTGGCATCTTATAATAGCTATCAAATTATTCTCTAGTGAGTCCACTTTAACAGATCCTCTAAGTAAATCCATATGTGACTAATCTCATCCATGAATGCCTTGATATGAATGAAGGTGATGCACTAGTATTGAAAAGGTACGAGTGTGATGCATAAGTTAACCAAAAGCTTACCAGTCACAAAGCCTAGTTTATTGAGTCCTCCCTTCATGTTAACGTGGTTCACAGTTCCCTCCTCAGTTGAATCTGGCTTGGTCCCATTTTCCAGACAACAATAGGAGTAATGTCCCAACTTCTTGCACTTTTAAAATTCCATGTTGCTAAGATCTCGATTTCCATTGTCGTGATGGCCATTGAGTCAAGAATTGTGGCCATTTCCTCCTCCATGGTGCTTATGTCCATTGCTACCATGGTGGTTGTGTCCATTACCTCCAGGTATGTGGTGCTCAGAGTTGCTAGTACCATCATGGAAGGTACGGGTTTTCTGGTGTGGTCCAAAGTTGTGGTTGCCATTGTGCTTCCTCTTGCACCTCTCGGCTTAGGCTTGTTTCCCTTCAAGAATTCTAGCTTTGTCCATCAAAGTTTGGAAATCAAGGGCATGAACAATAGAGAGATGAACTGAGAGTTCATCATTCAGGCCATCCAGGAATCTCTCCCTCCTTTTGGCATTAGTATCTACACCCTCTGGCGCATAATGGAACAGATTAGAGAAGTCCTCTATGTATTCAGACACATTGTGGTTGTTTTGGCGTAGGCTACGGGACTCCTTTCACTTCAAGCGCATAACTCTAGTTGAGACATGGTGAGTCTTGAAACCTTCTTAAAACATGTCCCAGGTGACAGAAGAAATGGGGTGGGTGATCTAGAAAGTATCCCACCATGAAGTGGTTGGTCCCTCTAATAAGTGAGCATCGAACCTCACCTTCTCAACATCGATACATCCAACAGTCACCAGATCCTTGTTCACCGAGCATATCTAGTCTAGTGCAATCATTGGCTCAGGTACAGTAGAAAACTTAATTGGCCTCAACCTCAGAAATCAAGCGAGAGCATCAACTTGCAGGGGTGGATTGTTGTTGCCGTTGTTGCCACTGTTGTTGCCATTTTTGTTGTTATTGTTGTTCATATGCTGAGTTAGTACTTTCATCTGCTGAGTTTGTGCCTCCTTCATCTGCTACATTCCAGGTGGCATATGAACAGCACGTCTCAGAGGCATATGCGGCTCAGTATAGGAAAGTTTAGAAATAAGTAACTAAAGAAGTCCTACCCATGCAACAAACACATACAACAACAATCGTACAAACATTTAACCACAAGCAAACCCCAATGTTACAGGGGCTTAAACCTAGTAGTGTATAACCACAAAATATTTTTAAAGATGTTGGAAACATTACTATAGTAAGATAGAGCAACATATAAGCAATAGACAGAATCTGTCAAAATAGTACTTCAGGCTTAACGGATTTTTTTACCGACTTAAACTCGTTAGGAATTTTAGCCAATTTTTTCCATATAGTACAAGTAATTACACACCAGATCCTATTTTCTAAGATTTTTTTCTTAGTTACCAGTAATAAATGAAAATTCACATGGTAAAAAAGGTCAGGTAGAAAACTACAGCAGAAATCTCATGAATTCTAATCAAATCACATAATTTAAAATCGTCATGAAAATTCCAACAACTTTAGAGTTTCAAAATAACTGATCGTAAACCAAGCATCACACATTACGGCTCAATACAACCAAGCAAGCAACTAATATTTTCATACCACATAAGTTGGTAAGATCAATATGCTAACACGATAGCGATGATCTCCTAAAGAGATAAAATATGATGGTCCAATCTACTCAACTTGGTGAGATATTCATCTGTGTCATCTTCTTTAATCTTTTACTTGTAGGCAAACTCTTGTATAGGTATTTTTTATAAACTTCTAAAATATTATTCAATTCTTATATTTCTTAATGGTAGGTCATATCTTATAGGAGTCAAAAGAGTGGACATCTACAAGTTTTGAACAAGAAGAGGTTTTGAAAAGATAAACAAGGATAACAAGAACACTAATAACTAGAATATATGATAGTTCTCCTAATATAGGTCTCCTATTTCTAATCTGTTTCTAAGGTCACGAACCTACAGTCAACATAATGCTCTGATACCATCTGAAGTAATCCAACCCATTAAAGATTGGATCATGTATTTATAATGCTAGTCCCTTGGATCGATTAGCTAAAACACATAGTTTCGATGAATGAAAGAGTATCAATGCGTCACAATATTACAACACTGATCCAAGAATATAATTATTACAAAGGTGCTTAGCTCACTACTAGCTCAAATAACATAGTTCAACAAATAAACAAAAGATGAAAGCTCCATCACGCATAGGCAACACGTTGAGTAGAAATTCGTAACCTAAACGATTTGACTGGTTCGAAACCACTACTGGCTATTCCTGCTTCATCGACTCAGCCGTAGATGAATCTTTTCCGACTGACGCAAGATGTTTCCTTGTAAGTATTGTTGTCTCTCTTTGGTATTTTATTGCTTGTAACTTTGCCTTATGTTGACAAGAGACTCTCTCTTTGCTTCTTGTAGTGATGATGAAGAATAGACTCTTCCTCTATCTCCCCCTAGTACTTCTATTGCGCCTCCTCTTGCCAGGTCAACCATGCCATTGACGGGTCCAGGAAAACCGTGAATCGCTTGCGGAAGAACCGATCCTGAAGGATACTGGTGCCTCCCTGACACTGCCACTGCCAAAAAGAAGAAAAATTATGGGCAAGGGTGTGGCAAGCACCAAGAACCCTATCGAGGTTGACATGCAGCATGTAAGTACTACCCGTGAAATTTGTTCTTGTGGCTTGCCTCTATTCTTTATTTTATGACGTTCTTCTTCCTTTGTTGTAGCCACTAATGCGCGGGATGGCTAATATGGCCTATCATTTTATCAAGATCCGGGATGAAGCTAAAGGATCTAAAGGTTTGTTCTATCACTCGATAATATTGTCGTCATGGGCTTTCATTGACTTTGTGAAAAATTCTAAATATCTAGTTGCTACCAAAGAATCAGGGGTTATCCGGGATGAGGCACTAAAGCATGTTGAAGATTTGGAGGCCAAATTGCGGGTCGCGGAGAAGGCGCTGGAGGAGGCCAAGCAGAAAAACAAATTTGATGCCGAATAAAGGGAAAGGCAAGCGATTTCTCTTGCAGAACAAGATGAAAATATCAGGAAGCGACTAGAAGTTCTCAACACCTCTTTTACTCGTGAGTTTCTTCTTTATAATCTTCGACTTACGTTTTTCTCCTTTTGGTTATTGTTTCTTACTAGAGATCTCCTTTTTGCAGAGCTTAACGGCTAACCTCTAATGCTGGATGAGGACAAGAATGTGAACCCTTTGTCGGATGTTGTTGGCACTCTTGAGGATAATAGCGCTCGTATGCGCAACCTTCTGATTCGTTCGCATCGCGCCTTCAAAAGTCTTCATGCTGAAGTTTTCCGAGCGAAGGAGTTACCGACAGATCTGAATGACCTCGTCACTATCTTTGGCGCTGATTTGAACCTGCTGATGGGCTACAACATGGTTCAGTCGAAGAGTGGCGTCGAGACTTCCATGGCTTTGGTGATGGTGCACAGCGAAAAGGTCGACTGGAAGAAGGTTAGCTCCTTTGTTCCAGTCACCTATGATGGCAAAGCGATTGATCTTAAACCCTATGTTAAGAAGGCCAGGAAGTATTTGCGACTTCTCTTAGGTATAGGTAGAGGTCCCAAGAAATCCATCATCTATCCTTCGACTGGAGCTCCTTCTGGGAGTACTGCTCCAGTTGTGCCTTCTTCGGCCGGTTCTCTTTCGGCCAGTGCTACTTTATCTGCAGATAAATCTATCTCGTAATTGGCTTGTAGTTGTAGAAGCTTTCCCTTTTGTTTTATTGTGCTTGTAATGAACCTAGTTTCCTTTGCCAAACTACTCCTTATGTTGAGAAGTATTTGGTTTACATGTGTAAAAGTTGTATCTGTTGCATGCAAGTTATCTGGTTCACTAAAATTCTTGTACTTTTCATCTGTCCTACCAGATATTTCTTGATTCGACTGCTCTCTTTGGGTCCAATCATGCTTAGGATGCGCAACCATCTTCTTCTGGGGTGGGTTCATCTGAAAGTACCATTGTTCATGTTGTTGATCCTCCGTTATATGTGGAGAAGATTGAACAAGTGAAGAGACCTGAAGGTAATCTTTGAGTTGTGAAAGCAATGGTAGACATGTCGCAATCAAAAATGTGCAAAGCGTTGGATTGCGAATCGTATTTCTTAGAATAAATCTCCAAGGCGAGCAAGAAGATGCTTTGTAAGTATTTCGCAAAAGCCTCCTAGTTTTATTTGTTCAGTCATGGAAATTGACCTTCTTCTTTTCCTTCAGGTATTCGGCTGTTCGAGAGGGAGGAAACCCAACGTCTATGCAACCGAATTAGTGCTCTTGTGGCTTCCTCCAAAGGTACTAGTAGTGATTTCTGGACTGACCATCACCATGTGTGTTCCTTTGCCTTGCTCCAGGATCGCTTGTACGAAGTAAAGCAGTTTGTCGAGTGTTGTCACAAGTCTTTGGCCACTATGTACAATGCTATGTTTCCTTGGGATCCTCAACATCAGAGTCTTGCCGATTTGATGTCAGAGTTTCCACAAGGCGAGAGGATTTACCACTTCACAAAACTACAGCTTGTAGCGGGTGCCAAACTTGCGGTTTCATGGGTACACGTACACCACCCTGCATTGGACTTGCATGTTGTGTCACGGGGATTGCCTCCTCCTCCTGGTGATGGGTTGGTTAATATGGAGCCTCATTACATGGCTGCTTGCAAGCCTGCCATCAGGATTTCCCTCAGGTGTCTGAAGGAAGACAAAGATTTCTTCCTAAATTTTGCCATATGAATATTTCCTCCAACACGGAGCATGTATATTATGTAGATTTGTATTCGAATAGTTGATAAATATATGCCACCTTTTTAGTGAAGAGTCATTAGCTTATACAGAAATTGTATATTACGTGAGACCCTTCTGTTTGCCTGACGCCCTGGGGCTGAATCAGCTATTCAGGTCAAGGCACGTTGTATTGAAGCCAAAAAAAATTGGTATGGCATATTTGGTGAAGCCCCCGAGTGTCGGGTGGATATATTTGATCAGTTATTAATTGATGTAGCCCTTGAGTGCCTGGTTGATGAATAAAATGAATAGAAAGAGACTGAGACTCGGTTTTGGGAACTTGTCTTTATTTATCATCGAATCATTGGGGGCACATGTTTTTGCATGCTCACCTGGCCGTCGGCCTTATTGAAAATAAAATACAGAAAAAGTAAAAATCCTAGCGTATGTGCTTCTTTGTTGTCTTCGTGTGTTCCCTTTGACAATGGTGATTGATGTCTACGCACTTCTATTCTTGTAGATAGTTGTTGGGCCTCCAAGTACAGAGGTTTTTAGAATAGCAGCAAGTTTCCCTTAAGTGGATTACCCAAGGTTTATCGAAATCAGGGAGCAAGTGGTCAAAGGTATAACCTCTCAAGCAACCCTGCAATCAAGATACAAGAAGTCTCTTATGTCCCCAACACATCCAATACACTTGTCAGGTGTATAGGTGCACTAGTTCGGCGAAGAGATAGTGAAATACAAGTGGTATGGATATAAGACAACGGTGCCAGAAAATATCTTAATGGCATGGAAGAGACTAAAGAAAAACTGAAATAAAGATGGAAGCAAGCAAACATGTAACAGATCTAATTGCGAATCGTGTTTCAATGCTTAGAAACAAGGCCTAGGGATCATACTTTCACTAGTGAACACTCTCATATAAATATCTTCTCTTTATGATACTACTCTTAACTACTCTCCGGTTGGACACTCTAATCCATGGTAGGGCTATAACAGCACACCTCAAAGTTCGATTTCCCCATCTAGATAACCCCACACTGTCACCTTGAGCGCTAGATGGTTCCAACAAACACCACAATTTCATAGAGACATCCAACTCCAAATATAACTCATAACAAGTATTTGTAATCTCTAGCCTAAGTGCCACCATGGTGTGCACGCTGTCACTTTCACACACATGGGGAGAGCAGAGATCTATTAAAGCACTTGAGTAGCAAGGTAGATCTACTTGATTACAAATCCCATGATCACAATATGATCATGCATAGAGAGAGAGATGAACACATAGATACCAGTAGAGCCCTTAGCCTCGAGAGAGAACTACTCCCTCATCATCATGGGAATCAGCAACGGCGATGGAGATGGTGGTGGAGATCGTTGGAGATGGCTCCGGGGGTACTTCCCCGTCCCAGCAGGGTGCCGGGACAGAGACTTTCTGTCCCTCGAATCTCCCCTTTGGTGGTGGCCGCGCTGCAGAACTTTTCATGGCTGGAGGCTGGACAATTTAGGGTTTATGCATCGGGATGCTTCTTATAGGCGAAGAGGTAAGGTCGGTGGGCAGCGAGGGGGGCCACACCGTGCCCTGGCGTGGCCTAGGGCTTCCCGTGCCAAGGGGGTGGCCGCCCTATGGCCCCTCTCCGTCTCATCTTCTGGCTCCATGAGTCTTTCGGTAAAATATCGACTTTGGCTTTTGTCTGGTCCAATTCTGAGAATATTCATTTTCTGACTTTCTTGGAACCAAAAACAGCAGAAAACAGGCAATTGGCACTGTGGCATCTTGTTAATAGGTTAGTCCAAGAAAGTGTATAAAAATACTCCAAAGTGTGGAAAAAACATAAGAAAGTAGATATAAAACAAGCATGGAACATCAAAAATTATAGATACATTAGCAACATATCAACATCCCCAAGCTTAACTCCTGCTCGTCCTCGAGTAGGTAAGTGATAAAAAGAAAGAATAATTTTTGAGGTGACATGCACCATCATAAACTTGATCAAAGTATTTGTAAAATATTGATAGCTGGGATCATAGTACTTCAACATAACATGAAATATAAAGTTCTAACAATAAGACAAAGCAACTATGTTGCAACATGAAAAGGCACAAACAAAAGATTCATGAATAACAATGCTTTGCAAGACATTTGTTTGTTTCACATAAAGAAAACATAGCATAGTGGCATTCAGCTTGTCCCTCCTAGAGTAGCAAACATAAATGCATAGGACACCTTCAAAGTTTATAAGGGTGACTAGATACAAATAGTTTAAGAACAGGCAATATCAAAATTATGCATCAATCAACAAGTCTTGGGACAATGCACATAGAACTAAGAATGGCCACTATGCTCTCTCAATAGGTGCATAAAGATAGAAGGTGGAGACTCAACATAAAAGTAAAAGAAAGGCCTTCATAGAAGGAAGCAAGGATTCAAGTATCATAAAGAGCTTCCAAAAATTATGGTACTTGTTAGCTTTCAGCTCGCATTGCCCCTATCATAAGCATCTTGAAGTGATTATGGTTAAAGTGAACAAACCATGTAGTACATGCTTGACAAAGTATAAGTTGGAAATCTCATGTCCCTTGAATACGAGGGCCGCTCCTCATGCTACTCAAGTTTAGTTACCCGTAAGTTCTTGTCATAGTAAATACATGTGTATCATAGAGAACCGCCAACAGGGTACCCCTTGCCCGATGATAAAGAATAATCCCCATATCAAAATGAAAAGGCAAGTAGACAACGAACATCTCAGCAATATTCTTATTTACCATGGGAAAATGGTGCTTTTTCTCTCTTTCCTCTTTTCTCATATCTCTTTTTTTCTCTTTTTCACAATATCTATCTCTTTTTTTATAAGAAGAATGCTTCATAGACAGCACATTATGGTTACGCTGCAGGTTTCCACCATGACAACATGGATTAGACTGGCGGCCCAGGCGTTTCTCTAACACACATAGATAACTCCATGGACTTACAAGCTCCCCTTTCATTTCACACCGACGACATCCATAGACAATAGAGCATGATATCATCTAGGTACAAAGTACAAGTGCAATGTTGAAAGTGTTCCCCATGACAACATGGTTCTGCTAATCCCCAACATATAAGTGCAAGCATATACAACATAGATGACACAATGGTTCAAGTTTATTAGGGGCAAGAAAAGTAAAGTGTTCCATCAAGTTCGTGAGAGCTTTAATCACTAATTTTCATATAACAAGTTTAATTCGGAAGGTAGATAAAAACATGAATATACTTGGAATAGAAAATGCTAATAGGTAGGTATGGTGGACTCTTTGGAATAATTTAGTTTTATTTGGAGTTGGATGCATGAGTGGAACTCATACTTGGTATGGAGGCTAGCAAAAGACTGGGAGCGACCAACTAAGAGAGCAATAATGGCCATAATCATGCAAAGCGATAAAACATCATTAATTAAAGCATAAAGTGATATCACAAGTCGAAAACTAAAGGATCATAAAGGCTATGGTGACTTGGGATAGTCTTAACATGGTGTGAGAATGTGCCAAGTCAACACAAATAAAGCATCAAAGGAGAATACCACAATACTATGCTTTAATATGCTAAAACAACGCATGATTCTTTCAAGGCACATTAAGCAATCTCAATTATTTATAACATGTCATGCTACAGCAAAGATCACTAAGCATAAATCCAAAACAATATCAAGCATGGCATGACAAAGCATAGGCCACTGTCAAAAACAAGCTCTCTTTACCACTTAAGCATGAACTTTCCTACTCTTTTCCCATCCAAGCCAAACTATTTGAAAACCAATGTATAAAAGAGGGGGTCCAACCAATTTATTCAAGCAAACTAAGCAAACGAAACCAAAAACAAAAATGAAGACGCTCCAAGAACAACACAACTGTGCATGAAACAATAAAAATGAAATGTTTGGAAGAAACCTGAGATTTTTATTGATGAAGAAGGGGATGCGTTGGGCATCCCCAAGCTTTGAAGCTTTTACTTCTTGGATATTTCTTGGGGTGACACGGATGGCATACCCAAGCTTGAGATTTAGTCCATTCTTCATCTCATTACATCAATCTCTCCATACACCTGAATTTTTTTTCTTCATACAAAACTTCACACAATCTTTATTAGCAACATTAGTGTATTCAAGATAATAAGTCTTTGGGTTCAGTTTCAACACCAATAAAACTTCCATTAAAACACAAGCTATGGTAGTACTTCCTTTAAAAATTTCAAATTATCAAAGAGAACTCAAAGAGAAAGAGATTTAGAGGCAAATGCAAATAATGGCAGAAATCTGTCAAAACAGACCAGCAGGTAAGAACCAATTTTTTCGAAGACCTTATGTTGGTCAAATAGAAAAGTGTTGAACTAACGAAAGTTGAGTAACAACCTGGGTCAGAAGCACCAAAATTTACAGCTCAAACCTACGTACAGAGATTCTTCACGAATTTTTACAGCGAAGCACAAAAATCTGTTTCGGGACAGCAACTTTCCCAAGCATTACTTCTCTCTCATTAGAGGTTACTCTTGGCACAAAAACCACACAAAAATTATAAGGAGAGGTTATTACTGAAGAAATAACTTCCAAGACTCAACTAAAACTTTTGGGTTATCTCCCAATAAGTACTTTTCTTTAACGCCTTTAAGTTAGGCATGATAGTTTGAGAAGATTCTCACATAAGAAATATGAATTGAAGTAAAAGAGAGCATCAAGAAGCAAATGCAAAGCACATTTAAGTCTAAACCACTTCCTATGCATAGGAATCTTGTAAAAAAACAAGTCATGAAAGCACAAAGCAACAAGCATAGGAAAGCAAAACAAGTGCAACTTCAAGACTTTCAACATAAAGAGGGGAAACTTAATATTATTGAGATGCATAAAACCATGTTTCCCTCTCTCATAATAACTTTCAGTAGCATCATGAATAAAATTAACAATATAACTATCACAAGAAACATTCTTATCATGAGCCACATGCATAAAAGAATTAATACTCCCCACATAAACATAGTCATTCTTATTAATTGTAGTGGGAGCAAATTCAACAAAATAGCTATCATTATTATTATCATCACCATAATCATCAAATATAGGAGGCATATTGTAATCATAATTATTTTTCTCCTCAATAGTAGGTGGACTAAAAATATCATATTCATCATTTAAATCATCATATATTGGAGGTATAGTATCATCATAAGCAATAGAATAGTTATCTTCCAAAGTGTGTTTATTTGTAAACGTATCATCATTGGAAGGAACATGGATAGCACTAATAGTACAACAATTATTAATATCATCATTTTTAGAATTGGTACCGAAGAGATTTTCAATATCAAAAGTAGTGTGCTTTTCCCAATCATGATCACTACTATAGGTAATAGGCATAGGAACATCATCGAGTTCAGACTCATCAAAAACTATAATAGGAGCAACATGCTTAGGGGAAATACCGTTTCCTCTCTCCTTTTACTCCTCCTTTTCTTCTTTTTGTTCTTCTCTTCAGGAGGGAGAGGCTTGAAAGGAAGCTTCTCCATATACCCTAGTTTATTGTTAGAGACAATAGAAGGAACTTTGGAGGATTCCTCCTTTTCATTAATAAGATCAAAACACATATTAGTCCTGTCATATTTTGGTAAAATCTCATCTTTTATAATATTTTGTATGTAAGTATTTGTGTGGCAATTATCAACACAATAAAGATGACAACCATGCAGGACACTATTCATATCAAAAGCACCCATATCTACCAAAGAGGTTTTCTTGATAACTCTTCACACCCCAAAATAATGTAAGTTCATCATGCTGATTAGGAGTGATCATGTCATCACAATACAAACTTGCAGTACTCATTGGATTAGAAGGGCTATTATTATGACCTGAGCATTGAAAATTGAAATGACCCACTTCAAAGCAAAGTTCACAAATAAAAGGATAGAGGGCACAAACTTTTTTACCAAGATCATTTAGAGCCCTATACCATGTTCTAGTTTTTTCATTCATGTGGGTGATACAATATTCTTCTTCAATTTGATTATTCTCACAAGGTCAATGTATTCCACAAAAAATAACATGCTTATAAGAAATAGTACTTTCAGAGGTTTGAGCATGTTTATTGCTATCATTAATAACAATTTCATTTTCCATGCAAGTGTCTTTAAAAGGCTCATGATACATGTCCCATTTTTCTTTAGGAGCATTAATATGAGAAGTAAAGGATCTACAACAATCAACAAGAATTTGAGGATCAAGACCATATTTAGCACTAAGCTCTTGAAAATTAGTAGTTTCAGTGAAAGTCTTAATGCAATCATACTCATAGTTTATACCTAGTTCTTTACCTTTGTCGTTATCCCAATCTTCGGTATTGATTTGAATTGTTTCAAGAAGATCCCACTTAGCTTTGACCTACTTACTTGTGAAGGATCCCTCTAAACAGGTATCTAGATAGTCCTTGTAATGTCCTGAAAGCCTTGCATAAAAATTATTAATAACAATATTACTGGGGAGCTCATGAATGGGACATTTGAGAATTAGTGACTTCAATCTCCCCCATGCTTGGGCAATACTTTCTCCATCATGTGGATGAAAATTATAAATGTAATTCATATCTTTATGAATTTCATGAGGAGGATAAAATTTAGAGTAAAAGAGAGATTCAAGTTCCTTCCACTCCAAATGATGAGGATCATCTATGTAACATCCCAAAACTTGAATCCAATATATCAAGATCCAAATCACCCAATTTAGGGTTAACAAAAACTTTTTCTCATTTAAATAATTAAGCATGCATATGTGTGTTGCATTAAATAGGAATTGTTTTGAATTGCCATGATTGTTTGTTCTAATGGTTGTAAAATGATTCTAAGATGAATTCCACATCATCTAGATCATTCCCAAGCAAAATCCAAAGAAAAAGAATTCAAATAGAATTAATAAATGGAAATGGTCACTTTTGCCATTTTTATCCACTAGGACACTTTAGGTGTTCCTAGCACTCAATTTCAAACAGAAACAATCATGGATCTTTGCATCCCTTGCTAGTACAAGTAAAGATGTACCAAGGCCGACTTTGAAATCTTACAAAAACATTCAAACACTAAATTTAAATGGCATTTGAAAATGGAATCCATTTCATATGTCTAGATCCCACTTTTTCAAAAACCACTCAAATGAATTCAAGTTGACAATCCCCAGAAACCACACACTACCAAGAAACAGTGGAGATCACTCAAAAAATTTCATATCAAAATTCAAAACTTTGTTTCTTTCGGCCATTTTGTCAAACACCTTGTGTGCACAAATCAGACAAAAATCACAAACACTATTGTGAGCAGTGTTCTGGCCAATGTGGTCTCCCATTTTGCAACCACAGCCGCCCTAGTGCACCCCCTACCCTTTGCTAGCCCGGCCAACCACTATGCACACGACCAAATGGTCATGGCCACTACTCCCAAGCACATTGAGCACCCTCACCGTCGACAGCACGCCCTAGCGCCGCTAGCCTCACCCACCTTGTCCAGCACCTCGCTCGTGCCCCACTTACCCCTCCAGGCCAGCCCCAGCTCGAAGATAGAGAGAGGAGGAGCCAGGAACTGCCGTGCCTGGACCATGTCTGCCATGCCGATGCCGCCCGCAGTTCATGCGCTGTCCCTGCTCAATCATACCTCGCCTCACTCCAGCTGCCCGCCTACACGATCACCATTGTCCCAGGAGGCTAACGGACATGTCCGTTCCCCCGACCATGACCCGTAGCCGCCGGCCGCCGCGAAACTCGCCGTTGACAGAGGCAGCGTGCGTGCAGCGACGCGCGCTTCTCCCGACCACCTGGCACTGCACGCGCACCCCTGTGACAACCGCCAGGGCACAGCCCACCATCCTAGCCCACCGCCCAAGCCTCTAGCTCGCTGTGTCATCGCCTCCGATGAGCTCCGCCCATGCCTTTCTGCACCCCTCGCCCCGCTAAAAATAGAGAGCCTCCTAGCACCATTTCTTCACACCATCTTCATCCCTCCCCCTCAGAGACCTCCCAAAGCCCCACCGGAGCAAGCCACAGCCCGTAGTGCCCCAATTTCGCTGGAGTCTGCCGCGGAAGGAGGAGAAGGGCGCCACTAATCCAAGCCATCTCCTGGGACGCCGCCGGTACCAGGAGAACCACCATCGTCGCCTCGTCCATTTGCCCGCCTCGCCGACCCTCGCCGGAGCCCCGGTAAGCTCCCCAGACCCTCACCGACTATGCTAGGGTTCGTCCCCGTCGTGAACTGTTCTGGCCTGGACGATGGTTGTGAGCCGTTGATCTAGGATCTAATCCTGCGGCCACCATTCTCCCATACCGATTTGGTAACCCCTATCCCACTGACAGTTGGGGCCCTCACTTAAAGCCAGCCCGGGTGCTGCGTGGAGTAAAGTGGGCCGGCCCATTTATTTCCCGCGCGACCCATTAGATTCAACTAAATCCTTTTCCAGTTTAGCTTAAACTTAATTTTGTCCCTTAGTTCAAAAATCATTTCAGGGAGTTGTAAAAATCCAAATTGAATGATTCAAATTTTGTTGGAAAGATAATTTAAATCTCTATCCAAGACTATTGGATTTAAATCAATTAGAGTTATAGATATCTCCTAGCAAAAATAACAAGACAAAAGCTTTTTCACATTCAATTTTTTTTCAAAAATCAACCATAACAGCTTTTGAGTTGATTCCAACTCTCGAAAATCACATTTGATAATATCTATCTAAATATGTAATAATATTAAGGTTTGCATGAAGTGACTTTGGACTAGTACCAAAATAATGCTATATAGGCATTTCTAGTCACTTTAAATCATTAATTATTAAACTTGAATATATTAAAATGTGATCCAACATTTAAATCACATTCCCATGCATATGTGGTGATGACATGTGTCCATATGATCCCATATTTTAATTGGAGAATATTAAATCTTAGTTAATTTCAATGAGTAGAAATTACTTTTCTCAAATAAAATAAATGAAACTAGTTCATTAAATCTTATGATGTTTGTGATGATACTAGATCATCAAATGTGTGCCTTAGTGCGCTAAATAGACTAGTTAAGTATTGTTTGGTGATTGTGTGTTCTGTATGTATTTATAGACGATAGTACCAACCAAGTCTACGAGAAGGAGGAGTTCTACCCCGATGAAGAAGAGGAGAATTTCAACCACTGCACCAGCAAAGGCAAGCTATTATTGGCAAGCAAAAACTTGCAAGCCATCATTAACAATGCAAGCTAACCCTTGCAAGCTAGATAACCTAAGAAAATGCATTAGGCATGCTTGGTTATACTTTTTGACTTATACCTACTCCAAGTTTTATTTACAAGCTTTACCTTCTTTTACTTTAGCAAAGTCCTTTACTTGTTTATAGATAGCATAAAGAGTATAAAACTTGACCTATCTAGTTAGACTTAGATGTCATTCTATGGCATGAGATTGAGATTAGCATCCCACATTAGTGAACACTCTTAACTTAGTAGCTTACAGCTAAACCAAAAACTTGATCACTTTAGATGGGAATACTTGGTAAAAATGACTTGTGAAAACCTTGGAATGATGAGTCATTCTATTGAGATGTTTTGACATGTGTTGAGAAACACAAATGGTTTATGATGATGATGAAAATGTTGAGGCATGAGCCTTAGCCCTTTTATAAAAACTGATGGATGGGATCGGATGCGATACCATTCCAATTTTACCGTAAAACCACAATACCTGAATTGGGTAAGCCTTAGCCAGAAGTTTATATGCATTAGTATTAGTTCCCTCGTGGGAGAGGTTTGAGCTGAGGCTACCTCTCAATGTTGTCCACCTCTGCAGTGCCCAGGATGGTAGATGGCCATGGCTGGGAGGCCAAGCTCATAGGAGAGGTGCTTATACTAGAGTGTGTAAAGGAAAGGTTGTGTTTGATTATCTGCATACTAAGTATGATGATTCAGGGTTATCCCTGACAGATGTATCGAATATTGTGGTGAAAGTGTACCACCTCTGTAGAGTGTCAAACTATTCAAATATCCGCGTCCGCGGTTATGTACAGTTGGAGTGGCCATACTGTTCTGTTGTCAGATGTTTTCAAAATGACTTATGAAATGAATTGTGACATGACTTGACCACAACAGAATTGTGACTATGACAATTAATTTCCCACTTAGGTGATTTAGAACTTTATTTTATCTTTCTTTGTTTCTGAACTCAGCTTAGGTTTTGAACTTAACTTTACAAATAAACCTAGAACTTAGCATTTCTACTAGAACTATCTTACTTGTTAGTGATAGTTTGCGAGTACTTAAAGAGTACTCAAGGCCTTGTCCCTGGCTATTCCCGTGGCCAGACTATGAGGAGGACTACCCTGAAGGAGGACAGCAGGACGGCTACGACAACTAGGATCATCTCCCATCGTCAGCATTGCCTATGACACTGAAGATGGAGCCCACCGCTACGCTATTTATTTCGCTACTTGTTTGTACTAAGACTGGATCATGAGATCCTTTATTTGTGTAAGACCTTATTATGGTTTGTAATGGATGATGTACTGTGATATCCAATCTGTTATGTCTCGCAAAAATGGTAATTCTGGGATTGCAATGTATGGCATAACAGGCCTAGGATTAAAAATCCGGGTGTTGACAAGTTGGTATCAGAGCCATCCTGACCATAGGAGACCCTAGTTAGAATGGACGTCCAAACAAAAACTTAGTTTCAAAACAAAAGTGAGTATTTGTGAAAAATTATTTCCTCTCTTACCCTTGGGATTCTTTCTCTCAAAAAAATACATGTTCCTCAAAAATTCTTACATTACTACATAAAATTTTGACACACTTGATCACTTCACTAACTTTCTCATCCTAAATTATTATAGATGGAAGTTCAGTACTGCAAGTTCTACGAGTTGGGCAATGGAGGCCAACTGATCTTCGAGAGGGATCTAGATGCACTGTCTGAGTACTTGGAGCGTCCGCATCCGAAATTCTTTAGAGCTCAACTCAATGGTCCCCTAGGAGGAGATTTACAATGGCTAGTAGTTGTTGATCTTCGAGGCAAGTTAGAGGCACCAATGTCCGAGAAGATTCAATTATCCGTGAGTGAGAACAACTGGCTAGATGGATTAGCCAGGACAATGCATGAAGCTCTCGCTCGTCTTTGCGCATAGAATGTCAACCTGATCCAAGAAACCCGCTTTGCTCACTATGCAAGGCGTGATTCTATGGGAATGCCTCTGGAGATGCCAAGTCACCCGGAGTTGAAGCGTCAAGTGGAGAACCTCGACTTCCTACTGTACGACAAACAGAAGGAATTGGACAATGCTAGAGAGTTCGCCAACCACAACCTTGCCATTGCCACCTAGAAGGCCCAGACTTTCTCACTGCTAGTCAAGGGTCGTCAGTCACTTCGCCGTCAACGCGCAAAGAAGGATTGCACCATCAACTGTCTTCGCAAGAAGGTGGCCGACCTCGAGAAGACAATCAAGGAGTAGGAAACTCAGCTTGCGGCAAAATTAGAAGAGGAGGAAGGTGAAGACATCCAAGGGGATATTCACTCGTACCTTAGCAATGATGATGACTATCTGGAGGATGATGCCATGGACTTCTACACCGATGATGATGACTCCGACTTCATCGACGATGAGTAGATGCACTAGAGCACTATTGTAGGAGTGAGAAGTATCTGTCCCATTGTATCTTAGCTTGCAGAATGGTTCTTAAAACTATTTGTTTTCCTTTTGTTGTGGCGTGTGTGTGTTTGTATCATGTGCTTTGCTTGAATGAATGAAAAGAAGTTAGTTGCAAAACTTGAGTCAAACTCAAAGTTTTAGCTTTGAAACCAAAACCATAAACCTGAGAATTTTCCCTCTTACCCCATTATCTATCTCAATCTTCAGATGACTCGTGGAAACCAAGGAGGGAGCAGCTCATCGCAAGACCCAATGCTGCAGATTCTGCAAACGCTCATTGCAGACCATGAAGCTAGTAGGGCAGAGCGCCAAGCAAATCTAGCCACACTGCAGCAGATCGCCTAGATGGCTCACAACAATCAGAACCATGGAAATCAGGACCATCATGGATCCAAACTCAAAAACTTCCAGAATACCAATCCCCCAATATTTAGCAAGTCTGAAGACCCACTGGATGCTGATGATTGGTTACAGACCATGGAGAACAACTTAGAAGTCGCTGGAGTGGATGCCAACGAGAAAGTTTTGTTTGCCACCCACTATCTGGCAGGAGATGCAAGAGCATGGTGGAATAGCACCGGCACGATGAACCATGGTCAAGTGATGACGTGGGAAGCCTTCAAAGTCAAGTTCAGCACCCATGTGCCGCAGGGTCTAGTCACCAGAATGAGAGATGAATTCAGAGAGTTAAAGCAAGGCAGAATGACTATAGTGGAGTACCGTGACAGATTCTTGTCCCTCGCCAGGTATGCACCAAATGAGATCAACACGAAGGCCAAGAAGAAGGAGAGATTCCTGAACGGACTGCATGATGAGATGCAGAAAGTTCTCGTCAACATCTGTTTTGAGGATCTCGAAGAGATAGTCGACTCTGCCATTCAGATGGAGGGGAGATTAATCAAGCGAACGACAACCGCAAACGTCGGATGATGCACCAAGCTGGATCCAACATTCACCAGAAGTAGCGTCCCAACCTGTCTGCCGGATATGCCCCGCGGAACAATCGACCCCCAATGTCTCACCCAAGCTACCCTAACCATAGAGGAGGAAATGTGAAGTCCGGAGGAAACAACAATCACCCCGGCAACTCCAGCAATTTCAACCGTGAACCTCCCAAGCACAACAGCAACAACAACACTGCACCCAGAACTTGAAGCAATGTTGTGCTCGTGGCAGCAAAAGACAAGTCTCAGATTACTTGTTTCGAGTGTGGAGTGAAGGGTCACTACTCCAATGAGTGTCCCAAGAACATTGCCGCCATTTCCAATGTGAGTGCCCTAGCTCAACAGCAGCATCGTGTTCAGCCCGGAAGAAGATTCGCCCTAGGGAACCCTCAAAACCGCAACGGCCGTCTCTTCCACATGAACGCCGAAGAAGCCCAAGAAGCGCCAGATGTAGTGATGGGTATGCTTTCTATCAACTCAAGTTTAGAAAGAGTGTTGTTTGATTCTGGAGCATCGCGCTCATTTGTCATCGAAGAATTTGCATGCACTAGTAAGATTCACCCAACAAACTTGAAGCATGTCATGACAGTTTAAATACCTGGTTCAACTACAAAAGCTAGAAAATTTTGCAAAGTTGTACCTATCAGAATACATGGGATAGATTTTTATGTCAATCTAATAGTACTTGGAACCAAAGGTTTGGAAGTAGTAATAGGAATGGATTGGATGTCAAAGCATAAAGGATTGATAGACTATGCCAAGAAAGCCATCACCATGACCAGTAGCTCTGGAGTATCAGCAGAGCATATATCTGAAACCTTGCCCCGTCAATTCAAGTGCAACAAGAGTCTAGCCCTACCCACCATAGACCAAGTCAGAGTAGTCTGTGAATACCCCGACGTATTCCCAGATGAATTGCCCGGTATGCCCCCGGGTCGGGATATTGAGTTCATTATTGAAATAATTCCTGGAACCGGTCCCATAGCTCAGAGACCCTATAGCATGAACCCCTCTGAGTTAGTGGAACTGAAGAAGCAGCTGGATGCTATGCTGGAGACAGGCTTGATTCAACTAAGCGCATCGCCATGGAGATCGCACGTGTTATTCGTCAACAAGAAAGATGGAGGCAACCGTTTGTGCACAGACTACAGGAAGCTGAATGACATCACAATCAAAAACAAGTACCCTTTGCCAAAGATAGAGGATCTATTTGATTAGTTGACTGGTGCCAGTGTGTTCTCTAAGATCGATCTTAGGACTAGTTATCACCAACTTAAGATTCGTGCAACGGATATTCCAAAGACCGCCTTTACCACCCGATACGAATTATATGAGTATACGGTCATGTCTTTTGGATTAACCAATGCTCCCGCTTATTTCATGAATCTCATGAATAAGATCTTTATGAATTTTCTAGATAAGTTTGTCATTGTGTTTATCGAAGATATCCTTATCTACTCCAAGTCAGAAGAATACCATCAGTAGCATCTAATAATCATCCTTGAAACCCTTAGAGAGCATCGGTTATATGCCAAGTTCAGCAAATGTGAGTTTTGGCTGAAAGAAGTAGGATTTCTAGGACATATTGTGTCTGCCGGAGGAGTCGCTGTTGATCCCGCCAAGATCAAAGATGTTGAAGAATGGGAAGCCCCAACCACTCAAACCCAAGTCTGTGCATTTCTCGGATTAGCGGGATCTTACCGCAAGTTCGTCGAAGGATTTTCGATCATCACAAGACCCATGACCCAATTGTTGAAGAAGGACAAGAAATTCGAATGGACAGACAGATGTGAAGCAAGTTTCCAAGAGTTCAAGAAGAGATTAATTTCAGCCCCAATATTGATCATGCCAGATATCAAGAAGCCGTTTGATGTGTATTGTGATGCATCCAAGATTGGTCTCGGATGTGTATTAATGCAAGAAGGCAAAGCCATCGCATATCTATCTCGACAACTGAAGCAGCATGAGCAGAACTACCCCACCCATGATCTTGAGTTAGCAGCCGTAGTTTTGGCACTAAAGACATGGCGTCATTACCTTATGGGTAATCGCTGTGAGATTTACTCAGATCACAAAAGCTTGAAGTATATTTTCACTCAGAAGGATCTGAATATGAGGCAAAGGAGATGGATAGAGTTAATCAAGGATTATGACCTTGACATTCACTATCACCCTGGCAAAGCCAATGTGGGAGCGGATGCTCTTAGCAGATTGCCGTGTAGGCTAAACACCATGATCAAGGAGAAGCAACCTAGTTTGCATGAGGAGTTGGAGCAGTTTAGAACTGAGCTAGTTAGCAAAGGATTTTTAGCTAGCATTGAACTTCAACCCACTTTGTTTAGCCAAATCAAGGAAGCCCAGAAGGGAAATGAAAGTATCGACGGAATCAAGCGTCGTATTGGTACAGGAAAGGTACATGGATTCACCGAAGACGAATAAGGAGTTCTGTGGTACAAAGGATGTATCTGTGTGCCAGCAGATTCGGAGCTGAAGCAAGTTATCATGCAAGAAGCTCATGATACTCTTTATTCTATCCACCCCGGAGGAACGAAGATGTCAGGGTTTGAAGGAGCAATTTTGGTGGCACAAGATGAAGAGAGAAATCGGAAGCTACATCGCCAAGTGTGATATCTATCAGAGAGTCAAGGCGGAACTCAGAGACCCGCGGGACTATTGCAACCATTGCAGATTCTAGAATGGAAACGAGATTCCATTGGAATGGACTTTATCACCAGTTTGCCTACTTCTAGTAGGGGAAATGACTCAATCTGGGTCATCGTTGATAGATTGTCCAAGGTAGCTCATTTTATACCCGTCAACACAACCTACCAAAGTTCGAAGCTAGCAGAACTGTACATTGCTAGAATTGTTAGTCTGCATGGAACCCCCAAGACCATAGTGTCGGATCGAGGAACCCAATTTACCTCGAGATTTTGGCAGAAAGTCCAAGAAGGATTAGGAACCAAGTTGAATTTCAGCATAGCTTATCACCTGCAAACCGATGGACAGACTGAAAGAGTCAACCAAATCCTAGAAGATATGTTGAGAGCTTGTGTGTTAGAATATGGATCAAAATGGGAAGATTGCCTGCCTTTCGCAGAATTCTCATATAACAACATTTATCAAGCCAGTTTGCAAATGGCCCCATTTGAGTTCTTATACGGAAGAAAGTGTTGTACCCCTTTGAATTGGTCACTAGTAGGAGAGAGTCAGATTTTTGGACCCGACATCCTATGAGAAGCCAAAGAGAAGGTTCACAAAGTCCGTGAGCACCTCAAGACCGCCCAATCCAGACAGAAGAGTTATGCTGACAAGAGACGGAGAGACCTGACTTTCAATGTCGGAGATTTTGTGTATCTCAAGGTTTTGCCATTGAAAGGAACCCAATGTTTTAGTCTAAAAGGAAAGTTAGCCCCCAGATATATCGGACCCTTCAAGATTCTGAATCGTCGAGGAGAAGTATCATATCAACTGGAATTGCCTGAGGAGATGTCTGCCATCCACAATGTGTTCCATATCTTGTTACTTCGCAAATTCCTAGAAGTGCCGGAGAAGACCGAAGTTTTCAAGAACATCGATCACCGAGCTGTTGATATCAACAAGGATCTAACGTATCGTGAAGTGCCTATCCGTATCTTGGAGGAAGCTTATAGAACCACCAGGACCCGGAGTATCAAATTTCTCAAGATCCAATGGAGTAACCATACCAAAGAAGAAGCCACTTGGGAGCGAGAAGATTACATTAGGACTGAGTTCCTAGATCTCTTTAGTTCCTAGTATTCTTTCATAAATCTCAGGACGAGATTTTGTTTAAGGGTGGAAGGTTTGTAACATACCAAAACTTGAATCCAATATATCAAGATCCAAATCACCCAATTTAGGGTTAACAAAAACTTTTTCTCATTTAAATAATTAAGCATGCATATGTGTGTTGCATTAAATAGGAATTGTTTTGAATTGCCATGATTGTTTGTTCTAATGGTTGTAAAATGATTCTAAGATGAATTCCACATCATCTAGATCATTCCCAAGCAAAATCCAAAGAAAAAGAATTCAAATAGAATTAATAAATGGAAATGGTACTTTGGCCATTTTTATCAACTAGGACACTTTAGGTGTTCCTAGCACTCAATTTAAAATAGAAACAATCATGGATCTTTGCATCCCTTGCTAGTATAAGTAAAGATGTACCAAGGCCCACTTTGAAATCTTACAAAAACATTCAAACACTAAATTTAAATGGCATTTGAAAATGGAATCCATTTCATATGTCTAGATCCCACTTTTTCAAAAATCACTCAAATGAATTCAAGTTGACAATCCCCAGCAACCACACACTACCAAGCAACAGTGGAGATCACTCAAAAAATTTCATTTCAAAATTCAAAACTTTGTTTCTTTCGGCCATTTTGTCAAACACCTTGTGTGCACAAATCAGACAAAAATCACAAACACTATTGTGAGCGGTGTTCTGGCCAATGTGGTCTCCCATTTTGCAACCACAGCCTCCCCAGTGCACCCCCTACCGTTTGCTAGACTGGCCAACCACTATACACACGACCAAATGGTCATGGCCACTACTGCCAAGCACATTGAGCACCCTCACCGTCAACAGCATGCCCCTAGCGCCGCTAGCCTCACCCACCTTGTCTAGCACCTCGCCCGTGCCCCACTTACCCCTCCAGGCCAGCCCCAGCTCGAAGATAGAGAGAGGAGGAGCCAGGAAGCGCCGCGCCCGGACCGTGTCTGCCATGCCGATGCCACCCGCAGTTCACGCGATGTCCCTGCTGAACCATACCTCGCCTCGCTCCAACCGCTCTCCTACACGATCATCGCTGTCCCAGGAGGCTAACGGACATGCCCGTTCCCCCGACCGTGACCCGTAGCCGCCGGCCACCGCGAAACTCGCCGTTGACAGAGGCAGCGTGCGTGCAGCGGCACCCGCTTCTCCCGACCACCTGGCACTGCACGCGCACCCCTATGATGACCGCCAGGGCACAGCCCACCGTCCTAGCCCACCGCCCAAGCCTCTAGCTCATTGTGTCATCATCTCCGACGAGCTCCGCCCATGCCTCTTTGCACCCCTCACCCTGTTATAAATAGAGAGCCTCACAACACCATTTCTTCACACCATCTCCATCCACTCCCCCTCAGAGACCTCCCAGAGCCCCACCGGCGCAAGCCACAGCCCGTAGCGCCCCAATTTCGGCAGAGTCTTCCGTGGAAGGAGGAGAAGGGCGCCACTGATCCAAGCCATCTCCCGGGATGCCGCAGGTACCAGGAGAACTGCCGTCATCGCCTCGTCCATTTGCCCACCTCGCCGACCCTCACCGGAGCCCCAGTAAGCTGCCCCAGACCTTCACCGACCATGTTAGGATTCGTCCCTGTCGTGAACTATTCTAGCATGGATGATGGTTGTGAGCCGTTGATCCAGGATCTAATCTTGCGGCCACCATCCTCCCATACCGATTCGGCAACCCCTGTCCCACTGACAGGTGGGGCCCTCGCTTAAAGCCATCCCGGGTGCTGCGTGGAGTAAAGGTGGCCGGCCCGTTTATTTCCCGCGCGACCCATTAGATTCAAATAAATCCTTTTCCATATAGCTTAAACTTAATTTTGTCCCTTAGTTCAAAAATCATTTCAGAGAGTTGTACAAATCCAAATTGAATGATTCCAATGTTGTTGGAAAGATAATTTAAATCTCTATCCAAGGCCGTTGGATTTAAATCACTTAGAGTTATAGATCTCTCCTAGCAAAAATAACAAGACAGAAGCTTTTTCACATTCAAACATTTTTCAAAAATCAACCATAATAGATTTTGAGTTGATTCCAACTCTCAAAAATCACATTTGACAATATCTATCTGAATATGTAATAATATTAAGGTTTGCATGCAGTGACTTTGGACTAGTACCAAAATAATGCTATATAGGCATTTCTAGTCACTTTAAATCATTAATTATTAAACTTAAACTTATTAAAATGTGATCCAACATTTAAATCACATTCACATGCATTAAAATATGTGGTGATGACATGTGTCCACATGATCCCATATTTGAATTGGAGAATATTAAATCTTAGTTAATTTCAATGAGTAGAAATTACTTTTCTCAAATAACATAAATGAAACTAGTTCATTAAATCGTGTGATGTTTGTGATGATACTACATCATCAAAATGTGTGCCTTAGTGTGCTAAATAGACTAGTTAAGTATTGTTTGGTGATTGTGTATTCCGTATGTATTTATAGACAATAGTACCGACAAGTCTACGAGGAGGAGGAGTTCTACCCCGATAAAGAAGAGGAGAATTTCAACCGCTACACCAACCAAGGCAAGCTATTATTGGCAAGCAAAAACTTGCAAGCCATCATTAACAATACAGGCTAACCCTTGCAAGCTAGATAACCTAAGCAAATGCATTAGGCATGCTTGGTTATACTTTTTGACTTACACCTACTCCAAGTTTTATTTACAAGCTTTACCTTCTTTTACTTTACCAAAGTCCTTTACTTGTTTATAGATAGCATAAAGAGTATAAAACTTGACCTATATAGTTAGACTTAGATGTCATTCTATGGCATGAGATTGAGATTAGCATCCCACATTAGTGAACACTCTTAACTTAGTAGCTGAGAGCTAAACCAAAAACTTGATCACTTTAGATGGAAATACTTGGTAAAAATGACTTGTGAAAACCTTGGAATGATGAGTCACTCTATTGAGATGTTTTGACATCTGTTGAGAACCACAAATGGTTTATGATGATGATGAAAATGTTGAGGCATGAGCCTTAGCCCTTTTATAAAAACTGATGGTTGGGTTCGGATGCGATACCATTCCAATTTTACCGTACAACCACAATACCTGAATTGGGTAAGGCTTAGACGGAAGTTTATATGCATTAGTATTAGTTCCCTCGTGGGAGAGGTTTGATCTGAGGCTACCTCACAATGTTGTCCACCTATGCAGTGCCCAGGATGGCAGATGGCCATGGCTGGGAGGCCAAGCTCATAGGAGAGGTGCTTATACTAGAGTGTGTAAAGGAAAGGTTATGTTTGATTATCTGCATACTAAGTATGATGATTCAAGGTTATCCTTGATAGATGTATCGAATTTTGTGGTGAAAGTGTACCACCTCTGCAGAGTGTCAAACTATTTGAATAGTCGCGTCCGTGGTTATGGACAGTTGGAGTGGCCATACTGTTCTGTTGTCAGATGTTTTCAAAATGACTTATGAAATGAATTGTGACATGACTTGACCACAACAAAATTGTGACTATGACAATTAAGTTCCCACTTAGGTGATTTAGAACTTTATTTTATCTTTCTTTGTTTCTGAACTCAGCTTAGGTTTCAAACTTAACTTTACAAATAAACCTAGAACTTAGCATTCCTACTAGAACTATCTTACTTGTTAGTGATAGTTTGCGAGTACTTAAAGAGTACTCATGGCTTTGTCCCTGGCTATTTCCGTGGCCAGACTATGAGGAGGACTACCCTGAAGGAGGACAGTAGGACGGCTACGACAACTAGGATCATCTCCCATCGTCAGCATTGCTTGTGACACTGAAGATGGAGCCCACCACTACGCTATTTTTTCCGCTACTTGTTTGTACTAAGACTGGATCATGAGATCCTTTATTTGTGTAAGACCTTATTATGGTTTGTAATGGATGATGTACTGTGATATCCAATCTGTTATGTCTCGCAAAAATGGTAATCCTGGGATTGTGATGTATGGCATAACAGGCATCTGGGATTAAAAATCCGGGTGTTGACAATCTAGTAGCTCATACCACTCCCTTGCTTTGCCCTTAAGTGAAAAAGGGAATAACTTCCTCGTAACTTGGTTCATTGAAATACCTGCACACTTGAACAACTCGCATAATTCGTGTATAAAGAGTAAATGATCACCAGGATGGACAGTTCCATCTCCAAAATAACAGTTATTCATAACACGTTCAATAATTTTTATAGGTATTTTAAAAGGGATGCTTTCAGTATGTGGATTTAAAATATCACAAGTATCATTAGAATTACCACATATGGGAGTGATACATTAAAAGTGTATCTATAATTTTTGATGTTCCATGCTTGGTTTTATCTACTTTCTTATGTTTTGTCCACACTTTGGAATACTTTTCATATGATTTCTTAGACTAACCAATTAACAAGAGCCACAGTGCCAGTTGCCTGTTTTCTGCTATTTTTGGTTCCAGGAAAGTCAGAAAATCAATATTATCGGAATTGGAGCAGACAAAAGCCAAAGTCGATATTTTACCGGAAGACTCACGGAGCCAGAATACGAGACGGAGAGGGGCCAGGGGCTGGCCACACCACCTGGTGGCGCGGGCCAGGCCAGGCCTTGCCAGGGGGTGGTGTGGGCCCCTCCGGCACCCCCTCGGTCTCCCCTCTCGCCTATAAGAGCCTCCCGATGCATAAACCGTAGATCATCAAGCCTCCAGCCACGAAAAGTTCCGCAACACCGCCGCCACCGAAGGGGAGATTCGGGGGGATAGAAAATCTCTGTTCCGGCACCCTGCCGGGACGGGGGAGTGCCCCCGGATCAATCTCCACCACCATCTCCATCGTTGTTGCTAATTCCCATGATGATGAGGGAGTAGTTCTCCCTCGAGGCTAAGGGTTCTACCGGTAGCTATGTGTTCATCTCTCTCTATGAATGATCATATTGTGATCATGAGATTTGTAATCAAATAGATCTACTTTGCTACTCAAGTGCTTTAATAGATCTCCGCTCTCCCCATGTGTGTGGAAGTGACAGCGTGCACACCATGGTGGCACTTAGGCTAGAGATTACAAATACTTGTCATGAGTTATATTTGGAGTTGGATGTCTCTATGAAATTGTGCTGTTTGTTGGAACCATCTAGTGCTCAAGGTGACAGTGTGGGGTTATCTAGATAGGGAAAGCGGACTTTGAGATGTGCTGTTATAGCCCTACCATGGATTAGAGTGTCCAACCGGGGAGTAGTTAAGAGTAGTATCATAAAGAGAAGATATTTATATGAGAGTGTTCACTAGTGAAAGTATGATCCCTAGGCCTTGTTTCTAAACATTGAATCATCGTTTGCTACTAGATATGTTACATGTTTGCTTGCTTCTATCTTTATTTCAGTTTTACTTTAGTGTTTTCCATGCCATCAAGCTATTTTCTATCACTGTTACCACTTATAATTATCTATACCACTTGTATTTCACTATCTCTTCACCGAACTACTGCACCTATACACCTGACAAGTGTATTTGGTGTGTTGGGGACACAAGAGACTTCTTGTATCTTGATTGCAGGGTTGCTTGAGAGGGGATACCTTTGACCACTTACTCCCTGAGTTCGATAAACCTTGGGTGATCCACTTAAGGGAAAACTTGATGCTGTTCTACAAACCTCTGCACTTGGAGGCCCAACAACTGTCTACAAGAATAGAAGTGCGTAGACATCAGGGAGATAAAGTATCATCAGAGCAAATTTTCTTCTTTAAACCTGGGGAACTAAAAAGATTATTTTCATAAAAACCAACTTCCCCAAGCTTAGACATTTCCATAGCATTAGTAACAAAGGTGTTCAAAAGATTCATACTAATAACATTGCTATTAGGATGCAAATAAAGTTCCATAGGTTTTTTAATTTTCTCTTTAAACACTTCATGTCCTAAGTCAAGATAAATACTATAAAACTCTCTAATTTTGTTGTTGTTTTCCATTAAGCCTAACAAGTGAAAACAAGAAACAAAAAGACAAAATTGCAGAATCTAAAGGAAATAACTTCGAGCACTCACACCGGAGGATGTGAGTACCTTTTACCTTACCTCCCCGGCAATAGCGCCAGAAAATAGCTTGATGTCTACGCACTTCTATTCTTTAGACAGTTGTTGGGCCTCCAGTTGCAGAGGTTTGTAGAACAGTAGCAAGTTTCCCTTAAGTGGATTACTCAAGGTTTATCGAACTCAGGGAGGAAGTGGTCAAAGGTATCCCCTCTCAAGCAACCCTGCAATCAAGATACAAGAAGTCTCTTGTGTCCCCAACATACCCAATACACTTGTCGGGTGTATAGGTGCACTAGTTCGGCGAAGAGATAGTGAAATACAAGTGGTATGGATATAAGACAATGGTGCCAGAAAATAGATTGATGGCGTGGAAGAGACTAAAGGAAAACTGAAATAAAGATGGAAGCAAGCAAACATGTAATAGATCTAATTGCAAACGGTGTTTCAATGCTTAGAAACAAGGCCTAGGGATCATACTTTCACTAGTGAACACTCTCATATAAATATCTTCTCTTTATGATACTACTCTTAACTACTCTCCGGTTGGACACTCTAATCCATGGTAGGGCTATAACAGCACACCTCAAAGTTCGCTTTCCCCATCTAGATAACCCCACACTATCACCTTGAGCGCTAGATGGTTCCAACAAACACCACAATTTCATAGAGACATCCAACTCCAAATATAACTCATAACAAGTATTTGTAATCTCTAGCCTTAGTGCCACCATGGTGTGCACGCTAACACTTTCACACACATGGGAGAGCAGAGATCTATTAAAGCACTTGAGTAGCAAGGTAGATCTACTTGATTACAAAGCTCATGATCACAATATGATCATGCATAGAGAGAGAGATGAACACATAGCTACCGGTAGAGCCCTTAGCCTCGAGAGGGAACTACTCCCTCATCATCATGGGAATCAGCAATAGCGATGGAGATGGTGGAGGAGGTCGATGGAGATGGCTCCAGGGGCACTTCCCCGTCCCGGTAGGGTGCCGGAACAGAGACTTTCTGTCCCCCGAATCTCCCCTTTGGTGGTGGCGGCGCTACAGAACTTTTCATGGCTGGAGGCTGGACGATTTAGGGTTTATGCATCGGGAGGCTTCTTATAGACGAAGAGGTAAGGTCGGTGGTGGCTAGGGGGCCCACACCATGCCCTGGCGCGGCCTAGGGCTGCCCGCGCCAAGGGGGGTGCGGACGCCCTGTGGCCCCTCTCCGTCTCGTCTTCTGGCTCCGTGAGTCTTCCGGTAAAATATCGACTTTGCCTTTTGTCCGGTCCAATTCCGAGAATATTCATTTTCTGACTTTCCTGGAACCAAAAACAGCAGAAAATAGGCAACTGGCACTGTGGCATCTTGTTAATAGGTTAGTCCAAAAAAGTGTATAAAAATACTCCTAAGTGTGGACAAAACATAAGAAAGTAGATATAAAACAAGCATGGAACATCAAAAATTATAGATACGTTAGAAACGTATCAGTGATTCAATGGGGTTTTCTAGCCTTTTGAATGGAAGCATGGCTTCTGTGCGGTTGACCAGAGAAAAAGGATAGTGTCCTGCTTGGTTGCTTCGGGTGGCAAATTCGACGCAAACGCGAGGTCCTGTGCTTTTCTTCAGGGTGAATACTGGGTTGGCCACCCATGTTGCTCTTGTTATCTCTATGACGTGCCATGAGTTGGTGAGGCGATGGATCATTTGCCCAATGGCATCAATTGTTGGTTCCATGACCTGTTGGGTGGACCATATCAACGGTTGGATGTAGTTCGATTAGGTGCTCGTCGGGTTCCTTGGGGATTTCTTGTATGTTGGCTGATTCTGAAGATATCTCCCAATTCTCACGGGGGGACCGACGAGTGCACTTTCTTATGTGGGACCATTGTTGGAGGCCGGATAGATCACCTTCGGGTTTGTACGGTGGACTTGATTTTCTGGAGTTTGGTCGATGGGGACGTGTCCTTCGGGTAGTAGCTGTATCTGTAATTTTCAGCTCGGCAAATTCTGTCTCCATCCCGAAAGATTATGATATTTTGTTGAATTATCGATTGCAATTATCCAAGCGAGTAAAACTTCCTCTCATGGTTATGATTCCATTGGGTGCTGGAATTTTTAATACCAGATATCTGTAGTGAGGTACTGCCATAAATCTGCTGAAAACTGGCCGTCCCAGGATCACGTGGTACTACGATGGCCAGTCCATGACTTTGAACTTGAGTTTTTCATGCCTAAAATTGTTTCTTGATCCAAAGACTATGTCAAGATAAACTTTGCCCAAAGGAATTTTGGCTTCACCTAGGACTATCCCGTGGAAGGTTGTATCCATGGGTGTCAGGTTTGCTAAGGAACAATTCGTTGCTCGTAGGGTTTTGGCATAGATTAGATTGATGCTGCTGCCTGCATCCAAGAAAACTTTGCTCATGTAGAATCTGCAAATTTGGGCTTCCACGCTCAGAGCTAAATGGCCCGGTCGGGGGACCTGAAGTGGGTGATCATCCCTGCTAAATATGATTCCTTGCTTTGACAAATTCTGGTATTCGGGTGTGGGTGGTGGCGATGTCTCCGCCATGTTAACTTGTCATGTGATCAGTTTTTGAACCCTCTTGGATGGGTGCCCTTTCTAGATCATAGACATTGCTCATCTGGATCATTGATATTCGTCTTCCTCGTTTCTGTTTGTTGCGAGTTGTAGTTGTCCTGCTTGTGGTTGTACTGGATGTGGCGGCGATGCGCTGAGAGCTAGGGTTCCCGGTGCGGTGGTGATATGTCCAAAACGTATCTACTTTCCCGAACACTTTTACTATTGTTTTTACTCTAAACTTGTGTGATTTGGATACAACTAACACGGACTGACGCTGTTTTCAGCAGAATTACCTCGGTTTCTAGTTTTTGTGCAGAAAATCAACTATCAGGAAAAATCCCAAAAAATATGCCAAAAATCCTATTTCACCAGAAGATTCACGGAGCCAGAAGACGAGACGAAGGAGGGCCACGAGGGGCCCACACCACTTGGTCGCGCGGGCCAGGCCAGGCCGCGCCTAGGGGTGGTCTGGCCGCCTCGGTCACCCCCTCGGCCTCCCTCTTCGCCTATAAGTTGCCTCTTGACCTAAAAACCAAGGGGGGTTCGATATTTTTCCAGAAAGAGTTCCACTACGCCACCACCACCAGATTCCGTGATTGGAACCAGAAACTCTGTTCTGGCACTCTGCCAAGACGGGGAATTGGAGGAGATCATCGCCATCATCACCATCGCTTCTCCATCGACCATCCATATTTCTCCCATCTATGAGTGAGTAATCCCACGCTGGAGGCTATGGGGATGGTATGGATTGGATGAGATTGTTCATGTAATGGCATCAGATTGTTAGGGCATGGTGCCTAGTATCTATTATTAGTGCTTTTTGACTTTGTTGCGACTTGTTATGCTTAATGCTTGTCACTAGGGCATGAGTGCCATGATTTCATATCTGAACATGTTATTCATTCATTATGATAGTATTGTTTATGGTCTTACCTGCAAGTTGTATACACATGTTGTTGTCCGGAACCAAAGGCCCCGAAGTGACAGCAATCGGGATAACCGGAGGGAATGGCTTTGATGTGAGGATCACATGTGTTCACGGAGTGTTAATGCTTTGCTCCGGTGCTCTATTAAAAGGAGCACCTTAATTGCCAATAGTTCCCTTGAGGCCCCGCTACAAACGGGCTGGCAGGACAAAAGATGTTGTGCAAGTTCTCATTACGAGCACGTATGACTATATATGGAACACATGCCTATGATTATTTAGTACTTGGCTGCTTTATCTTATTTATCTGCAAATGCACTATGTTTTGATTGCCATATGAATTGTCTTGTCCATGCAACGCCCGTCCTTCCATCCCTATGCCTATCGCGCTTTAATCCTAATGTATACTGCAATTGTTACTACTCTCTTTAATTTTACTACTTCTATTACTTTGCTATTGCTACTACAAAACTGTTGCTACTGATAAACTGTTGTGAGCAAGATTGTTTCCAGGTGTAGCTGAATTGACAACTCAGTTGTTAAGTCTTATAAATATTCTTTGGCTCCCCTTATGTCGAATCAATAAATTGGGTTTCACTTCCCTCGAAAATACTACGATACACCCCCTATACTTGTGGGTCATCAAGATTATTTTCTGGCGTCGTTGCCTCTATTTATCAAGTTCACTTGGAATCACTATTGTTCGCTGCCATCCATCCATCATGGGTAAGTCTTGTGATGGCAAGGTTCCTATTCTACCATCCACTACAAGAAAAGGTACGGTTATGAACACCTCTATTGCTCTTGATTCACCATCTGTTATGAGTAAGCTCCTTACACCACCACATACACATGCTACACACACTACTACTACTTCTGAATCTGAAACTTCTGATACTTATGATGCTGCCTCTACTATGCTTGATAAAAGTGGTTCATTAGGTCCTTTCCTAGATGCTACGATTGCTAGAACTATAGCTGGAAATACTGAAACTCCTAATGAAGACACTACTACAACTGTCAGTTCACCTGAGTCTAGAGAGAGCTATGATATTGAGGACAGTTATATAGAGATGACCGATGAATTTATTAAAGAATGTCAAAACACCCATGATAGGAGTGTTATTAAGAGTCTTCTTGAGAGGCGTACTATAAAACCCAAATTGTCTCCTAATGCTAAGTTTGCTGCATCTCCCATAAACATTAAATATAAGGATTATGATTTCTATCTTGATCTATCTTACATAGCTATTGTTGAGAAAGAACCTTTTTGGGGGACTAAGAATGAAAGTGTGGTAGCACACATGACTGAGCTTTCTACCATGAGTGGCTTATTTTCTGATGATATTAAGATGCGCACCTACTTTGTTGCTAAAATTTTCCCTTTTACACTAAAAGGAGAAGCTAAAACTTGGTTTAATAATTTACCTCCTGGATCTATTGATAGCCCTGATTGCTTGATTAGTACCTTCCTTCAGAAATATTTTCCTTCTAGTGCTAGACATGCTATTTTGCAGGAACTTTTTGATTTTAAACAGGGAGAAAAAGCGATATTTCCTGAATCATGGGCAAGGTTTTGTGCTTTTATTCATGCACAGGCTGGATGTCCATTACCTAAGAATGAGCTTCTTGCTATATTTTATAATAGACTAACTGAAGAATCTAGGACATACCTGGATAGTTGTGCTGATTGTGTTTTCAGGAATAGGACTCCCAAGGAAGCTGAGGAATTAATGGCTAAAATAAGCAAGAATTATGAAGACTAGACTCCTCCTGAACCAGCTATACCTGAGACAATTATACCTGAACCAGCTATACCTGCGCCTATGCCAACATCAAAGAAGAGGGGAGTTATTGAACTAAATGATGAAGTGATGAAGGAAGCTAAGAAATGTCTTAAGGAGAAGGGAATTAAAGCTGTAGATGTCAAGAATTTACCTCCTATAGAAGAATTATGTAAGCCAATCCCCCACTCATCCACTATTGAGGTACACTCTCTCCAACATTTTGATGAAGGTGATATCCCTTACTCTAAACCTCCTGATCAATGCTTAGAATAATTTGATGTTTTTATTGTTAAGCAAGATAATTTTAATAAAAGGGTGCAAAATCATTTAATGGAAAACTCTAGAGCTATTGTTGAGTTAAAAGATATTGTGGAAAGAACCTCTAATGATGTTAAAATGCTTGTTAAACATTTTCAAATGGTTCAAACTCAAATTGATCAGCTTATTAAGGTACAAAAAGACTTGCTAGTTAATGCTGCTAAAGAAAAACATGCTTATGAAATTAGAACTATAAGTGGCGCTGCTACCCACGATCCTCTATATCCTGAGGGGCACCCTAAAAGAATTGAGCAGGATTCTCAACAAGCTGAAAATATTGGTACTACTCCTAAGAAAAGAAAAAAGAAACATAAAACCATTGTAGAACCTCCTGAACCTACTAAAGATCCTAATAATATATCTGTCTGTGATGCTGAAACCGAAAGTGGTAATGAAGAAAATGATGCTCCTGATAAAGAAAAAGTTGAAGAAGAACCTGAAAGGCACACTGAGAATACAAAATACACTAAACAAGATTTTGTTTCTAAGAAACATGGTAGTGAAAGAGAGCCTTGGGTCCAAAAACCTATGCCTTTCCCTGATAAGAAACACAAGTCAAAGGAAGATGAACACTATAACAAGTTTTGTGAGTGGATGAAACCTTTATTCTTGCAAATTCCTTTGACTGATGCTATTAAATTGCCTCCTTATTCAAAGTATATGAAGGATATTGTTTTGAATAAAAGGAAGATCCCTAATGAAGAAATTTCTACTTTGCTTGCTAATTATTCCTTTAATCGTAAGGTTCCTAAGAAACTTAGAGACCCAGGGATTCCAACTATTCCTTGCTCCATTAACAATAGTTAAGTTAGAACTGCTTTGTGTGATTTCGGAGCAGGAGTTAGTGTTATGCCTTTTTCTCTCTATAAGAGACTTCAACTGGAAAAACTAATACCAACTGATATATCTTTGCAAATGGCTGATAAATCTACTACTATTCCTATTGGTATATGTGAGGATGTACCTATTCAAGTGGCTCATAATTGCTTGATATTAACTGATTTTGTGGTGCTTGAAATGCCTAAAGATGATAATATGTCTATTATTCTTGGGAGACCTTTTCTTAATACTGCAGGAGCTGTTATTAATTGTAATCAAGGAAATGTGACTTTTAATGTTAATGACAAGGAGCATACTGCCTATTTCCCCAAGAAGATTTATAGGACTTATGGTTTAAATTCAATTGAACATGTTGAGGGCATTCAAGTTGGAGAAATATATTGTCCATACCAAGAGAAAAATATGAAACTATTATGATTGGGATCATTGCTATCAAGGTTGAGGTAACATAATCATTAGTGGAATTCAAAGTTTTGTTTCATATAAAATTGTTTTGGTAACAAGACATGATCAACCTTGTTAACAAAGGGATTTTAATGAACAAAACAATGTTTTCACCATGATTATCTTTGTTTACTTTTATTTTATCCATTCTAGATTTTGCTTTTGCTTAGTTTACTTTTCTGTTGTTAGTTGCTTGCATATTAGAGTGTCTTAGAACTTCTGAAGTTTTAGCTTTGTTTTGTCATTGCATCATTACAGAAACTTTTTCTGTCATAAAATCATTCACCTATACCTGAAAATTGCTCAAAAATAAAGTGTCTCGAAAAATTATTAAATTTTTACGTGAAAAAAGGGGTAGAGAAGTGCCTAGAGAGTACTAGGGGGGCCCACCAGGCAGGCACACCACCTGGTGGTGCGGCCAGCCCAGGGGTGCGCCTGGCCATGGTGTGGGCCACCCCTGGCCCTCCACTCACTCTCTCACTTCCCATTGCTCTCTCTCTCTCCCGAGAAAACACCAATTCATTGCTCGAAATCGCGTTATTGTTGTTCTTGTCCATGATTTCTTGATCTCCTTGCTCAGCCCATCTTTGCTGCTGAAATTTGCAGCATTTGTTCTCTGGTATGTGACTCCTCCGCTTGTCCAAGTAGATTTGTGTTTAGTGGTTTATATCTTGAGTATTTTGCTGTTGTAGGTGACAGGTTATGAGAGCTTGTAAGCTTGTTCGATGCTTAGAGATATTGTTTTGATGCATGTTTAGGCCTGTTACAAGTCCCTATGAGTAGTTCCCTTCATTATGTATTCACTTTGCAATCACTTGTATAATGGATGTTTAAATTTCAGAATATCAAAGATGAACAACCACACATTTGGAGAAATATTTGAGAGGGACACACCTAGAAGGTCAATGCCCTCAATATCGGCATCTCAGTTTAGGCCTTCATACAATGAAGATCTTATTGCACCATGCTTTGGCAATGAAGGAGATGAGGGGGATGCTCACCCATCTAATTTCCCTTGTTTTACCTTTTTGCAAGCTGCAGGGATCCTCGATGATTTCTTACTACTGGTTCAGAGGGTCGGTTTGACCACTTACATGCAGGATGAGAGTGAGCAATATGTCGTGCTCACCAAAACTTTCGTTGAGAGTTTCGTTTTCACTAACACCCCTTATCAGTCAACTGTTTATTTTAGAATTTATAATCAGCCTATTACCATGTCATTGGAAAGATTTTGCAGCATTATAGGTATAGGCATGACGGGGGAAAGTGAAGAAGATCCAAGGTCGACCCGCTGACTTGCTAGAGCTCTATCGAACTGTGACAAATGACGATGACCGTGTAGCTCAGTGCGGGAAGATAAGAAACATCCAACTCCTAGCTCTTTGATAATTTGCCTATTATCTTGCCACTAGCATTCTTGGTTGGGAGAACATAAGTAATATCTCTAATTATCATTTAGCCTTCCTTGCTGCTGCACTTAATAATGATACTCGGTACAATCTTGGCTCTCCCATTGCTCGCCGCCTAGATGCTATGGGAGCTATTTATGGGGGCATTATGGCTTCACGTATGGTTGTTGCATTAGAACTTTCTGTGGATCCTAATGACACTGTGCTGGCACCACAAAGGCTTGATCTTGCTGCTATGAAAATACATCACTTCGTCACTACTGACTCTAGTATGGAGGGTTTAGTATACAGGATGTTGTTTACTGATGGGGACGAGAGGGAGTTTTCTTTGCTGCAATCTACTTTGTTCAGTATTCACAGGAGGCCATGGTCACGTTCTAAGGAGGAGGTGGATGAGCAGCTCCGCTTTCTTGGTTTCCATAGGCAACACCAGGAGGATGTTCCTTCTTATGACTACTCTGTGCACTACCGTGGGGCGTCCTCGAGCTCGTACCCAGACACGGGTACCTCCTTGCCGTACTATGGAGGCGCTCCATCTTGGCCAGCTTGGGGTTGATACCCACTTAGGCCAAAAGCCTAAGCTTGGGGGAGGTACACCGACATCACACTCATCTCCATATCATGTTTAGTCTGAACTCTGTATATCCATGCTTCGTTCTCTTTTTAGTTTTCGTTCTTTCTTTACTTTTGCTTTCTAAAACACAAAAAGACCAAAAAATATTTCCGTTGTTTCTCTTTGTTTGCTTCTTCTTCTTTTTGCTTTGGTTTGCTTTTTCCTTTTTGCTTTGTTTGAACTATTCGAAAAACCCAAAAAGATTTTGCTTGTTTTTCCTTTTTGTTCTTGCCTTTAAAAATCAAAAACACCAAAAAATATTTGTTGTTCTTCTTTGGTTTTGTGAAGTTTGTTGCAGGGTTCAGCAGTCCTCAGTGGAATTTGGTTTCATGTTATTATTCAAGCCACAAAAGTGAAGGGCAATAATGAGGATTACTAACAACTTGAGGTGTGGTAAGGGGCTGGTAACGAACTCTTTTTGTTTTCATTTTTATACATATACTCATCATTATGGGCATGCTTAGTCTGTTCATGTAGGGTGTATGTTATTTATGGATGCTTAGTAGTTCTTACTTTCTTATGATTAGCTCCAGCTCGCTAATAGTTTGTAGCATGTCATATGAATGTTTGCTTACATTGCTCTATTCATAACTTGGTATGACACTATGGTATCTTCCTCTGAATGTTTCACTTGAATTGACTTGGCACATGCTCATGCATGCATATGATTGAAACAATAATCAGTTAAGCCTCGATGAATTATTTTGCCTTAGGGGTCTTGAATCACTTTCATGCCATGATTAGTCATGTTTTGTTGCAAGCATGATTATGACAGTTATTTCTCTCTTGTTTGTCGCTCCCTTACTATTGCTAGCCTTCACTTGCACTGAGTATGAGCTCCTCATGTTTCCAATTCCCCAAAACCAATATTGCCAAAGGTGTCCACCATACCTACCTATTAGCATCATTTGCTTTTCTGTGCATATTCAGTATGCCTTGTTTTCTTCCGAATAAAATGTTTGCTTGTTATGAGAAAGTTTGTTAATAAAGCTCTCATGAACTTGATGGCACACTTTATTTTCTTGCACTTAATAAACCTGAATCATTGTGACTGTCCATGAAAGTTATATGCTTGCAAATTATAGGCTAGGGATTAGCAGAACCGTGCTGTCACGGGGAACGCTTTCAACACCTGTAAATATATACCCAGTTGATTCATGCTCTTTTGTTTGTGGATGTCGTCGGTGTGAAATAAAAGGGGAGCTTGTAAGTCCATGGAGTTATGTATGTGTGTTAGAGAAAAGCCTGGGCCGCCGGTCTAATCCATTCCTAATCATGGTGGAAACCTGCAGTGTAACCATAATGAGTATCTATGAAGCATTCTTCTTATAAAAAAGAGAGATAGCTATTGAGAAAAAGGAAAAAAAAAGAGATTTGAGAAAAGAGGAAAGAGAGAAAAAAGCACCATTTTCCCATGGTAAATAAGGAGAATGCTGAGATACTCGTTGTCTTCTTGCCTTATCATTTTGATATGGGGATTCTTCCGTATCATCGGGCAAGGGGTACCCCGTTGGCGGTTCTCTATGATACGCATGTATTTACTATGACAAGAACTTACCGGTAACTAAAGTTGAGTACCATGAGGAGCGGCCCTCGGACTCAAGAGACATGAGATTTCCAGTTTATAGTCTGTCAAGCATATAACTCAGATTGGACCTCACTTTCACCTTAACCATTTAAATATGCTTATGATATGTAAACACCCGGATTTTTAATCCTAGATGCATGTTATGTCATACATCGCAATCCCAGGATTACCATTTTTGCGAGACATAACAGATTGGATATCACAGTACATCATCCATTACAAACCAATATAAGGTCTTACCCAAATAAAGGATCTCATGATCTAGTCTTAGTACAACAAGCAGCGGAATAAATAATAAGCGTAGTGGTAGGGTCCATCCTCAGTGGCACAGGCAATGCTGACGATGGAAGATAGTCCTAGTTATCATGGCCGTCCTGCTGTCCGTCATCTTGGTAGTCTCCTTCATAATCTGGCCATAGGAATAGCCAGGGACAAAAGCCATGAGTACTATTTAAGTACTCGCAAACTAATCACCAACAAGTAAGGTGGTGCTAGTGGGAAGAGCTAACTCTATGTTTATTTGTAAAGTTAAGTTTGAAACCTAAGCTGAGTTCAGAAACAAAGAAAGATAAAATAAAGTTCTAGAATCACTTAAGTTGGGAAGCTAGTGTCATAGTCACAACCCTGTTGTGGTCAAGTCAAGATTCATCATTCATTTCATAAGTCATTCTGAAAACATCTGACAACGAAACAGTATGGCCACTCCAACTATCCATAACCGCGGACGCGGCTATTCGAATAGTTTGACACTCTACAGAGGTGGTACACTTTCACCACAAGATTCGATACATCTGTTAGGGATAACCCTGAATCATCATACTTAGTATGCAGATAATCAAACATAACCTTTCCTTTACACACCCTAGTATAAGCACCTCTCCTATGAGTATGGCCTCCCAACCATGACCATCTGTCATCTTGGGCACTGCATAGGTGGACAACACTGAGAGGTAGCCTCAGCTCAAACCTCTCTGCGAGGGAACTAATACTAATGCATATAAACTTCCGGCCAAGGCTTACCCAATTCAGGTATTGTGGTTGTACGGTAAAATTGGAATGGTATCGCATCCGAATCCAACCATCCATTTTTGTAAAAGGGCTAAGGCTCATGCCTCAACATTTTCATCATCATAAACCATTTGTGTTTCTCAAGACATGTCAAAACATCTCAATAGAATGACTCATCATTCCAAGGTTTTCACAATTCATTTTGACCAAGTGTTCCCATCAAAAGTGACTCAAGTTTTGATTTAGCTCTAAGCTACTAAGTTAAGAGTGTTCACTAAGGTGGGATGCTAATCTCAATCTCATGCCATAGAATGACATCTAAGGTTATCTAGATAGGTAAAGTTTTATACTTGTTATGCTACCTTCAAACAAGTAAGGGACTTTGGTAAAGTAAAGAAAGTAAAACCTTGAAGTAAAACTTGGGGTAAGTAATATTCAAAGTGGTATCACCAAAGCATGCCTAAGGCACCTTGCTTAGATTATCTAGCTTAATTCTAGCTTGCTAACAATAGCTTGCAAGTGTTAGCTTGCATTGTTAATGATGGCTTGCATTGTTAATGATGACTTGCATTGTTAATGATGGCCTGCATTGTTAATGATGTCTTGCTAGTATAATACTTGCAAGTGTTAGCTTGCCTTGGTTGGTGCAGTGGTTGAAGTTTTCTTCCTCCTCCTCTTGGTAGAACTCCTCCTCCTCGAAAGCTTGGTCGGTACTATCATATATAAATACACACGGGACACACAATCACCAAACAATACTTAAATAGTCTACTTAGCACATTAAGGCACACATTTGATGATCTATTATCATCACAAGCATCACAAGATTTTATTAACTAGCTTCATTCTTTTTATTTAAGAAAAGTAATTTCTACTCATTAAAAATAACTAGGATTTAATATTCTCCACTTAAAATATGGGATCATGTGGACACATGTCATCACCACATATTCTAACATATGGGAATGTGATTTAAAGGTTGGATCACATTTTAATAAGTTTAAGTTTAAAATTTAATGATTTAAAGTGACTAGAAATGCCTATATAGCATTACTTTGGTACCAGTCCAAAGTCACTACATGTAAACCTTAGTATTATTACATATTCAGATAGGTATGGTTAAATGTGATTTTTGAGAGTTGGAATCAACTCAAAAGCTATTATGGTTGATTTTATAAAAATGTTTGAATGTGCAAATGCTTTTGTCTTGTTATTTTTACTAGGAGAGATCTTTAACTCTAAATGAATTAAATCTAACGGGCTTGGATAGATCTTTTTAGAAGATTTCCAACAAAATTGGAATCACTCAATTTGGTTTAGTAAATCTTCCTGAATTGATTTTTGAACTAAGGGACAGAATTGGATTTAAACTTAAATAGAAAACACTTATTTGAATTCGTGGGCTAGCGCGGGAAAGGAAATGGGCCGGCCCAGTGGCGTTCAGCGGCGCAGAGGGCGGCTGACAGGTTGGTCCCACTTGTTAGCGAGACTTAAAACCCGAAACGGTATCTAGCAATCTGGGCCACACGATTATAACGCGGATCAACGGCTCACAGTCGTCGTCGATGACGGACTCATCGCCGGCGAGACCGAACCCTAAACGGCCGGTGGGGGTCTACTAGGGACGTACCAGGGCTCCAACTAGTGCGGCGAGGCGGGCGATCAAACTGGACGGTGACGGCAGGCTCAGGCGAAGTCACGGCAGGGGCGGCGGTGGACGGAATCAACATCAGCGTCTCCTCCTCTGCAGCGGGCTCCTCCGGTGTAATTCCGGCGAAATACGGCTCGAGCGGCTCTGGCGAGAGAGGGGAAATGCTCAGGGGAGAGAGGGTAGTGGAATGGTGTTAGGAATTTGTGTTGGGAAGGCCTGCTTATATAGGCACGATGGTGAGACCGAGTGGTGTGGGCGGAGCTCGTCGGTGACGACGGCACAGGGGGCTATCGGCATGGGTGAGGTAGGCGGACGATGGGCGGTTCCCTGGTGGTCAGCTACGGTGTAATGGCGCGGCTAGGGATGGTGGCATATGGTCGGGAGCGTTGCGCGCTCTGGGAGATAGAGGCAGTGCTCGACATGGCGCTCGGAAACTATTGGTTGCGCGACGGTGCACGGCCGTGTCTGGCGAGGTGCTAGGGTCGAGGCGGAGCGGCATGCGCGGTATGGCATCAAGGCGCGGTCTGCTGCGTGCTGGAGGCTATCGCGCTCTGGCGAGCTTGCAGAGAGAAAGGGCGGCGCGATGCTAAGGTGGTCCAGGGCCTGGCTGGGCCTAGGGAAGGGGCAGTGAGTCATGGTGTGGTCTGGTCTAGCTACTAGACATGGTGAGAGAGAGAGGGGCGGTCGGCTGCGAGTTATCCATGCTCGACCGGCGAGCATGATGCTCAGGTGGCACGGCACTGCTACAAATGGCTAAGGGGTAGCCTCCTGATGTCTTGGTTGGGTCTTGGGGGAGAAAAAGGCATCTACTATGGTTCAAATGGTTCGCCAAAATTTGATCAAAAACAGTAATAGTTAGGCCAATTTGATTCTGCCCACCAGGTGTTCGACAAAATGGCCGAAAGAAGAAAACATTTGAATTTTGAAATGAAATTTGGTGGAGTTGTTGATCACATTCTTGAGCATCTCTGGTTGCTTGGGATTTTTAAATGGAGTTCATTTGAGTGGTTTTTTGAATAAGTGTGATCTTGATACCTACACTAGATTCAATTTTCAAATGTCATTTAAATTTAGTGTTTGAAAGTTTTTGGGATGAAACAAAGTAGGCCTTGGTAAATCACTACTTGTACTAGCATGGGGTGCAAAGATCCAGAATTGTTTCTGTTAAGATTTGAGTTCTAGGAATAGCTAAATTAGGCATGGTGATTAAAATGGCACAAATGACCATTTCCTTATTTTATTCATTTTGATTTGTTTTTCCTTGGGATTTGTTTGGGAATGATCTAGATGATGTTTAATTCACCTTAGAATCATTTTACAACCAATGGATCACTCAAACATGGCAATTCAAATCAACTCATAAATTAAATGCACACACATATGAATGCTTAATTATTTTTTAATGGAAAAGTTTTTGGTAACTCTAAATTTGATGATTTGGATCTTAATAACCTTGGATTAGAGTTTTGGGATGTTACAAACCTTCCCCCCTTAAATAAAATCTCGTCCCGAGATTTATGAAAAAAACTAGGAACTAAAGAGATCTGGGAACTCTGTCCTAATATAATCTTCTCGCTCCCAAGTGGCTTCTTCTTCAGTATGGTTGCTCCATTGAATCTTGAGAAATTTGATACTTCTGGTCCTGGTGGTTCTGTAGGCTTCCGCTAGGATACGGATGGGCACTTCACGATACGTCAGATCCTTGTTGATATCAACAGCTCGATGATCGATGTTCTTGAAAACTTCAGTCTTCTCCGACACTTCTAGGCATTTGCGAAGTAACGAGATATGGAACACATTGTGGATGGCTGACATCTCTTCAAGTAGTTCCAGTTGATACGATACTTCTCCTCGACGGTTTAGAATCTTGAAGGGCCCGATATATCTGGGGGTTAACTTTCCTTTCAAACTAAGGCGTTGTGTTCTCTTCAATGGTGAAACCTTGAGATATACAAAATCTCCGACATTGAAAGTCAGGTCTCTCCTTCTCTTGTCAGCATAACTATTTTGTCTGGATTGGGCGGTCTTGAGGTGCTCACGGACTTTATGCACCTTCTCTTCGGCTTCTCGGAGAATGTTGAGTCCAAAGATCTGACTCTCTCCTACTTGCAACCAATTCAAAGGGGTGCGACACTTTCTTCCATATAGGAACTCAAATGGTGCCATTTGCAAGCTAGCTTGATAACTGTTGTTATATGAGAATTCTGTGAAAGGCAGGCAGTCTTCCCATTTTGATCCATACTCTAACACACAAGCTCTCAACATATCTTCTAAGATTTGGTTGACTCTTTCAGTCTGTCCATCAGTTTGCGGGTGATAAGCGGTGCTGAAATTCAACTTGGTTCCCAATCCTTCCTAGACTTTCTGCCAAAATCTCGAGGTAAACTGGGTTCCTCAATCTGATACTATGGTCTTGGGGGTTCCATGCAGACTAACAATCCTAGCAATATAGAGCTCTGCTAGCTTCGAACTCTGGTAGGTTGTCTTGACAGGTATAAAGTGAGCTACCTTGGATAGTCTATCAACGATGACCCAGATTGAGTCATTTCCCCTACTAGAAGTAGGCAAACCGGTGATAAAGTCCATTCTGATGGAATCCCATTTCCATTCCGGAATCTGCAATGGTTGCAACAGTCTCGCGGGTCTCTGATGCTCTGCTTTGACTCTTTGATAGATGTCACACTTGGCGATGTAGCTTCCGATTTATCTCTTCATCTTGTGCCACCACAATTGCTCTTTCAAATCTTGATACATCTTCATTCCTCCGGGGTGGATAGAATAAAGAGTATCATGAGCTTCCTGCATGATAACTTGCTTCAGCTCCGAATCTGCTGGCACGGCCTTTGTACCACAGAACTCCTTCTTCGTCTTTGGTGAATCTAGGTACCTTTCCCGTACCAATATGACGTTTGATTCTGTCGATACTTTCATTTCCCTTCTAGGCTTCCTTGATTTGGCTAATCAAAGTGGGTTGAAGTTCAATGCTAGCTAAAAATCCTTTGCTAACTATCTCAGTTCTAAACTGCTCCAACTCTTCATACAAACTTGGTTGCTTCTCCTTGATCATGGTGTTTAGCCTACAAGGCAATCTTCTAAGAGCATCCGCTACCACATTGGCTTTGCCGGGGTGATAGTGAATGTCAAGGTCATAATCCTTGATTAACTATATCCATCTCCTTTGCCTCATATTCAGCTCCTTCTGAGTGAAAATATACTTCAAGCTTTTGTGATCTGAGTAAATCTCGCAGCGATTACCCATAAGATAATGACGCCATGTCTTCAATGCCAAAACTACGGCTGCTAACTCAAGATCATGGGTTGAATAGTTCTGCTCATGTTGTTTTAGTTGTCGAGACAGATAAGCGGTGACTTTGTCTTCTTGCATCAATACACATCCGAGACCAATCTTGGATGCATCACAATACACATCAAATGGCTTCTTGATATCTGGCATGATCAATATTGGGGCAGAAATCAATCTCTTCTTCAGTTCTTGGAAACTGTCTTCACATTTGTTGGTCCATTCAAACTTCTTGTCCTTCTTCAACAATTGGGTCATGGGTCTGGTGATGCTCGAAAATCCTTCGACGAACTTGCGGTAATATCCCGCCAATCCGAGAAATGCACGGACTTGGGTTCGAGTGGTTGGGGCTTCCCATTCTTAGACATCTTTGATTTTGGCGGGATCAACAGAGACTCCTCCGGCAGACACAATATGTCCTAGGAATCCTACTTCTTTCAGACAAAACTCACACTTGCTGAACTTGGCATATAACCGATGCTCTCTCAGGGTTTCTAGGATGATTCTCAGATGTTGCTCTTCTTCTGACTTGGAGTAGATAAGGATATCATTGATAAACACAACGATAAACTTATCTAGGAAATTCATAAAGATCTTATTCATGAGATTCATGAAATAAGCAGGGGCATTGGTTAATCCAAAAGACATGACCGTATACTCATATAAATCATAACGAGTAGTAAAGGCGGTCTTCGGAATATCCGTTGCACGAATCTTAAGTTGGTGATAACCAGTCCTAAGATCAATCTTTGAGAATACCTGGGCACCAGTCAACTGATCAAATAGATCCTCTATTTTTGGCAAAAGGGTACTTGTTTTTGATGGTGACGTCATTCACCTTCCTGTAATCGGTGCACAAACGGTTGCCTCCATCTTTCTTGTCGGCGAATAACACTGGTGATCTCCATGGAGATGCGCTTGGTTGAATCAAGCATGTTGCTAACATAGCATCCAACTGCTTCTTCAACTCTACTAACTCTGAGGGGTTCATGCTATAGGGTCTCTGGGCTATGGGTCCGGTTCCGGGGATTAGTTCGATAATGAACTCAATATCCCTATCCCGAGGCATACCTGGAAATTCATCTGGGAATACGTCGGGGTATTCACAGACTACTCTGACTTGGTCTAGGGTGGGTAGGGCTAGACTCTTGTTGCACTTGAATTGACGAGGTAAGGTTTTAGATATATGCTCTACTGTGACTCTAGAGCTACTGGTCATGGTGATGGCTTTCTTAGCACAGTCTATCAGTCCTTTATGCTTTGACATCCAGTCCGTACCTAGTACTACTTCCAATCCTTTGGTTCCAAGTACTATTAGGTTGGCATACAAATCTATCCCATGTATTCTGATAGGCACAGCTTTGCAAATTTTTCTAGCTTTTGTAGTTGAACCAGGGATTTGAACTATCATGACATGCTTCAAGTTGGTTGGGTGGATCTTACTAATGCTTGCAAATTCTTCGGTGACAAATGAGTGCGATGCTCTAGAATCAAACAACACTCTTGCTAAAACTGAGTTGACAGAAAACATACCCAGCACTACATCTGGCGCTTCTTGGGCTTCTCCGGTGTTCATGTGGAAGAGACGGCCGTTGCGGTTGTGAGGGTTCCCGGGGGCAAACCTTCTTCCTAGTTGAACACGACGCTGTTGTTGAGCTGGGGCATTCACATTGGCAATGGCGGCAATCTTCTTGGGGCACTCATTGGAATAGTGACCCTTCACTCCACACTCGAAACAAGTTATCTAGGACTTGTCTTTAGCTGCGACAGGCACAACATTACTTCCAGTTCTAGGTGCAGTGTTGTTGTTGTTGCTCTTGGGAGGTGCACGGGTGAAATTGCTGGTGTTGCCGGGGTTGTTGTTGTTTCCTCCGGACTTCACATTGCCTCCGCTACGGTTGGGCTAGCTTGGGAGAGACATTGGGGGTCGTTTGTTCCTCAGTGCATACCCTGCAGACGGGTTGGGACGATACTTCTGGTGACTGTTGGATCCAGCTTGGTGCATCATACGACGTTTGCGGTTGTCGTTTGCCTGGTTAATCTTCCCTTCCATCTGAATGGCAGAGTCGACTAGCTCTTCCAGATCCTCGAAGCGGATGTTGACGAGTACAATCTGCATCTCATCATGCAGTCCGTTCAGGAATCTCTCCTTCTTCTTGGCCTCTGTGTTGATCTCATCAGGTGCGTACCTTGCAAGCGACAGGAATCTATCACGGTACTCCACCACAGTCATTCTGCCTTGCTTCAACTCTCTGAATTCATCCCTCATTCTGGTGACTAGGCCTTGTGGCACGTGGGTGCGGCTAAACTTGATTTTAAAGGCTTCCCAGGTCATCACTTGACCATGGTTCATCAGGCGGATGTTGTTCCACCAGGCTCTTGCGTCTCCTGCCAAGTAGTGGGTGGCAAAGAGAACTTTCTTGTTGTCATCAACTCTGGCTACTTCCAAATTGTTCTCCATCGTCTACAACTAGTCATCAGCATCTAATGGGTTTTCCGAAGTGCTAAAGATTGGGGGATTGGTATTCTGGAAATTTTTCAGCTTGGATCCTTGATGATCCTGATTTCCATGCCCTTGGTTGTTTTGGGCCATTTGAGCTATCTGCTGCAGTGTTGCTAAGTTGGCCTGGCGCTCTGCCCTACTTGCTTCACGGTCTTCAACTAACATCTGCACAGTCTGCAGCATTGGGTCCTGCGATGATCTGCTCCCTCCGGGGTTTCCACGAGTCATCTGAAGATTGAGATAGATAAAGGGGTAAGAGGGAAATTTCTAAGGTTCATGGTTTTGGTTTCAAAGCTAAAACTTTATGTTTAACTCAGGTTCTGCAACTAACTCCATTTCATTACCTCAAACAAGCACACGATACAAACACACACACACCACAACAACAAAGGAAAACAGATGGTTTTAAGAACCATTCTGCAAGCTATGATACAATGGGACCGATACATCTCATGCTACGACAGTGCTCTAGTGCATCTACTCATCGTCGATGAAGTCGGAGTCGTCATCATCGGTGTGGAAGTCCACGGCATCCTCCTCCAGAAAATCATCATCATTGCTGAGGTAAGAATCCATATCTCCCTAGATGTCTTCACCCTCCTCTTCTTCCTCCTTTGCTGCAAGTCGAGCTTCTTGCTCCTTGATGGTCTTCTCGAGGTCGGCCACCTTCTTGTGAAGACGAGCGATGGTGCGATCCTTCTTTTCACCCTGGCGGCAAAGAGACTGATGGTCCTTGACAAGCAGTGAGAAAGTCTGGGCCTTCTGGGCGACAATGGCACGGTTATGGTTGGCAAACTCCCTAGCATTGTCCAATTCCTTCTGGCGATCGCACAGCATGAAGTCAAGGTTCTCCACTTGACGCTTCAACTCCGGGTGACCTGGCATCTCCATTGGCATTCCCATGAAGTCACTCCTTGCATAGTGCGCAAAGCGGGTTCCTTGGATTTGGTTGACACTGAGGGCACATAGACATGCGAGAGCTTCATGCATTGCCCTGGCTAATCCATCTAGCTAGTTGTTCTCTCTTATGGATAACTGGATTCTCCCGGACGTTGGTGCTTCTATGCTTCCTCGGAGATCAGCGGTGAGTAGCCATTGTAAATCTCCTCCTGGGGGTCCAGGAAGTTGAGCTCCAAGAAACTCCGGATGTGGGCGTCCCAATAACTCAGACAGTGAATCTAGATCCCTCTCGAAGATCAGTTGGCCTCCATTGCCCAACTGGTAGAACTTGCTGAACTGAGTCTCCATCTACAAGAATTTAGGATGAGGGAGTTAGTGAAGTGATCACGTGTGTCAAATTTTATGTAGTAATGTAAGAATTGGAGGAACATGAATTTTTGAGAAAGAATGACTTCCCAAGGGTAAGAGAGGAAATAGTTTTTCATAAATACTCACTTTGGTTTTTGAAATTAAATTTTTGTTCGGACGTCCATTCTAACTAGGGTCTCCTATGGTCAGGATGGCTCTGATACCAACTTGTCAACACCCGGATTTTTAATCCCAAATGCCTGTTATGTCATACATCGCAATCCCAGGATTACCATTTTTGTGATACGTAACAGATTGGATATCACAGTACATCATCCATTACAAACCAATATAAGGTCTTACCCAAATAAAGGATCTCATGATCCAGTCTTAGTACACAAGTAGCGGAATAAATAATAAGCGTAGCGGTGGGGTCCATCCTCAGTGGCACAGGCAATTCTGACGATGGAAGATAGTCCTAGTTATCATAGTCGTCCTGCTATCCGTCATCTTGGTAGTCTCCTTCATAGTCTGGCCATAGGAATACCAGGGACAAAAGCTGTGAGTACTCTTTAAGTACTCGCAAACTAATCACTAACAAGTAAGGTGGTGCTAGTGGGAAGAGCTAACTCTATGTTTATTTGTAAAGTTAAGTTTGAAACCTAAGCTGAGTTCAGAAACAAAGAAAGATAAAATAAAGTTCTAGAATCACTTAAGTTGGGAAGCTAGTGTCATAGTCACACCCTGTTGTGGTCAAGTCAAGATTCATCATTCATTTCATAAGTCATTTTGAAAACATCTGACAACGAAATAGTATGGCCACTCCAACTGTCCATAACCGCGGACACGGCTATTCGAATAGTTTGACACTCTGCAGAGGTGGTACACTTTCACCACAAGATTCGATACATCTGTCAGGGATAACCCTGAATCATCATACTTAGTATGTAGATAATCAAACATAACCTTTCCTTTACACACCCTAGTATAAGCACCTCTCCTATGAGTATGGCCTCCCAACCATGACCATCTGTCATCTTGGGCACTGCATAGGTGGACAACATTGAGAGGTAGCCTCAGCTCAAACCTCTCCCGCGAGGGAACTAATACTAATGCATATAAACTTCCGGCTAAGCCTTACCCAATTCAGGTATTGTGGTTGTACGGTAAATTGGAATGGTATCGCATCTGAGTACAACCATCAGTTTTTGTAAAAGGGCTAAGGCTCATGCCTCAACATTTTCATCATCATAAACCATTTGTGTTTCTCAACACATGTCAAAACATCTCAATAGAATGACTCATCATTCCAAGGTTTTCACAATTCATTTTCACCAAGTGTTCCCATCTAAAGTAACTCAAGTTTTGATTAGCTCTAAGCTACTAAGTTAAGAGTGTTCACTAAGGTGGGATGTTAATCTCAATCTCATGCCATAAAATGACATCTAAGGTTATCTAGATAGGTCAAGTTTTATACTTTTTATGCTACCTTCAAACAAGTAAGTGACTTTGGTAAAGTAAAGAAAGTAAAAGCTTGAAGTAAAACTTGGGGTAAGTAATATTCAAAGTGGTATAACCAAAGCATGCCTAAGGCACCTTGCTTAGATTATATAGTTTAATTCTAGCTTGCTAACAATAGCTTGCAAGTGTTAGCTTGCATTGTTAATGATGGCTTGCATTGTTAATGATGGCTTGCTAGTATAATACTTGCAAGTGTTAGCTTGCCTTGGTTGGTGCAGTGGTTGAAGTTTTCTTCCTCCTCCTCTTGGTAGAACTCCTCCTCCTCGAAAGCTTGGTCGGTACTATCGTCTATAAATACACACGGGACACACAATCACCAAACAATACTTAACTAGTCTACTTAGCATATTAAGGCACACATTTGATGATCTATTATCATCACAAGCATCACAAGGTTTTATTAACTAGCTTCATTCTTTTTATTTAAGAAAAGTAATTTCTACTCATTAAAAATAACTAGGATTTAATATTCTCCACTTAAAATATGGGATCATGTGGACACATGTCATCACCACATATTCTAACATATGGGAATGTGATTTAAAGGTTGGATCACATTTTAATAAGTTTAAGTTTAAAATTTAATGATTTAAAGTGACTAGAAATGCCTATATAGCATTACTTTGGTACCAGTCCAAAGTCACTGCATGTAAACCTTAGTATTATTACATATTCAGATAGGTATGGTTAAATGTGATTTTTGAGAGTTGGAATCAACTCAAAAATGGGAGGTTCCCTGGTGGTCAGCTACGGCGTAATGGCACAGCTAGGGATGGTGGCATATGGTCGGGAGCGTTGCGCGCTCTGGGAGACAGAGGCGGTGCTCGATGCGGCGCTCGGCGACTGTGGGTCACGTGGAAGTGCACGGCCGTGTCTGGCAGGGTGCTGGGGTCGAGGCAGAGCAGCGTGCGCGTTATGGCGTCAAGGCACAGTCTGCTGCGTGCTGGCGACTATCGCGCTTTGGCACGCTCTGGCGAGCTCGCAGAGAGAAAGGGCGGCGCGGTGCTGAGGTGGTCCAGGTCCTGGCTAGGCCTGGGGAAGGGGCAGTGAGTCGCGGTGTGGTCTGGTCTAGCTACTAGACATGGCGAGAGAGAGAGAGAGAGAGAGAGGGGTGGTCGGCTGCGAGCTATCCATGCTCGACCGGCGAGCATGGTGTTCAGGTGGCACGGCACTGCTGCAAATGGCTAAGGGGTAGCCTCTTGATGGCTTGGTTGGGTCTGCGGGCGACAAAGGCATCTACTAGAGTTCAAATGGTTCGACAAAATTTGATCAAAAACAGTAATAGTTAGGCCAATTTGATTCTGCCCACCAGGTGTTTGACAAAATGGCCGAAAGAAGAAAACTTTTGAATTTTGAAATGAAATTTGGTGGAGTTATTTTGATCACATGCTTGAGCATCTCTGCTTGCTTGTGATCTTTAAATGGAGATCATTTGAGTGGTTTTTGAGTAAGTGTGATCTTGATACCTACACTAGATTCAATTTTCAAATGTCATTTAAATTTAGTGTTTGAAAGTTTTTGGGATGAAACAAAGTGGGCCTTGGTACATCACTACTTGTACTAGCAAGGGGTGCAAAGATCCACAATTTTTTCTATTAAGATTTGACTTCTAGGAATAGCCAAAGTAGGCATGGTGATTAAAATGGCACAAATGACCATTTCCTTATTTTATTCATTTTGATTTGTTTTTCCTTGGGATTTGTTTGGGAATGATCTAGATGATGTTTAATTCACCTTAGAATCATTTTACAACCAATGGATCACTCAAACATGGCAATTCAAATCAACTCCTAAATTAAATGCACACACATATGAATGCTTAATTATTTTTAAATGGAAAAGTTTTTGTTAACTCTAAATTTGATGACTTGGATCTTAATAACCTTGGATTAGAGTTTTGGGATGTTACATGATAGGGGCAATGAGAGCTAAAAGCTAATGAGTACCATACTTTCAGCATTTGAAAGCCTTTCAAACTTTTCAAAACCTTTTCATTTCCTTGTTGAGTCTCCACACATTCTATGAGCACTTTCTTGAGAGCATAGTTGTCATTCTTAGTGTAATGTGCTTGTCTCAAAACTTGATTAATTGTGTTATGACTTTGATGCTTGTATCTTTGACATCTTTACTTCTAGTCTTCGCTTGAACTTCAGAGGTGCCTTGGCATTTATGTTTGCTCTACAATCAAAGGCAAGCGAGATACCACTCTACCATACCTTTTTATGAGCATTGCAATGTTGATTATGTTTATGTTTCATGCTACTTATTATTTTTGAGTTGGAATATCTTCATAGCTTGCAATGACTATTAAGTAAACTTAGTTGCATACTCTTTATTATGAATTGCCTGAGTAGTTGATCATATGCTGAGAATATATACATCTTATGAAGCAAATGTGTTCGTGAAAGTTTCTTTTATCGCACTCAGTTTTCAACTGAATTGCTTGAGGACAAGCAATAAGCTAAGCTTGGGGGAGTTGATACGTCCAAAACGTATCTACTTTCCCGAACACTTTTGCTATTGTTTTTCCTCTAAACTTGTGTGATTTGGATACAACTAACATGGACTGACGCTGTTTTCAGCAGAATTACCTTGGTGTCTAGTTTTTGTGCAGAAAATCAACAATCAGGAAAAATCCCAGAAAATATGCCAAAAATCCTATTTCACCAGAAGACTCACGGAGCCAGAGACGAGATGAAGGAGGGCCACGAGGGGCCCACACCACCTAGCCACGTGGGCCAGGCCAGGTCGTGCCTGGGGTGGTATGGCCGCCTCGGTCACCCCCTCGGTCTCCCTCTTCACCTATAAGTTGCCTCTTGACCTAAAAACCAAGGGGGGTTCGACGTTTTTCCAGAAAGAGTTTCGCTGCACCGCCACCACCAGATTCCGCGATTCGGAACCAGAAACTCCGTTCTAGCACTCTGCCGGGACGGGGAATTGGAGGAGATCATCGCCATCATCATCACCATCGCTTCTCCATCGGCCATCCATGTTTCCCCCATCTATGAGTGAGTAATCCCCCTATGTAGGCTATGGGGATGGTAGGGATTGGATGAGATCGTTCATGTAATGGTATCAGATTGTTAGGGCATGGTGCCTAGTATCTATTATTAGTGCTTTTTGACTTTGTTGCAACTTGTTATGCTTAATGCTTGTCACTAGGGCCCGAGTGCCATGATTTCAGATCTGAACATGTTATTGATTCATCATGATAGTATTTTTTATGGTCTTACTTGCAAGTTGTATACACACGTTGTTGTTCAGAACCAAAGGCCTTGAAGTGATAGCAATCGAGATAACCGGAGGGAATGGCTTTGATGTGAGGATCACATGTGTTCGTGGAGTATTAATTCTTTGCTCCGATGCTCTATTAAAAGGAGCACCTTAATTGCCAGTAGTTCCCTTGAGGCCCCGCTGCAAACGGACTGGCAGGACAAAAGATGTTATGCAAGTTCTCATTGCGAGCACGTATGACTATATGTAGAACACATGCCTATGATTATTTAGTACTTGGATGATTTATCTTATTTATCTGCAAATGCCCTATGTTTTGATTACCATATGAATTGTCTTGTCCATGCAATGCTCGTCCATCCATCTCTATGCCTACCGCGCTTTAATCCTACTATTTACTGCAATTGTTACTACTGTCTTTACTTTTACTACTGCTATTACTTTGCTATTGCTACTACAAAACTATTGCTACTGATAAACTGTTGTGAGCAAGATTGTTTCTAGGTGCAGCTGAATTGACAACTCAGTTGTTAAGTCTTATAAATATTCTTTGGCTCCCCTTGTGTCGAATCAATAAATTGTTTCACTTCCCTCGAAAATACTGCGATACACCCCCTATACTTGTGGGTCATCAGGTGGCGTATCCTTGGGTTGCTGCTTTGACTGCCTTTGCATTGCATACCTTCTGCATCTCTAGAAAAGTGTGGAAATCCTTCATGAGATGGTTCGATCGCCTCCTTCCTATGGAGTCGACGTAGAAGTGCAAGTTGCAGGGTCTCTCCAACATCTGTAGTGGGGACATTGGCGGTTCCCGCACCCTTGGTTAGTACCGTTGTGTGGAATTACTTCCGTCGGCGTCTTCTCTGCGGTTGCGGTATCCGCTTCCATGATCGTCGTTTCTTCGGCTGCTCCCCCCTAAAAAACCAGCAGCGACATAGCTCAACCCACCGTATCTGTCGTTGTTGCGTCTCCTCCTGTCGATATTGCGCATGTCCCGAACTTCCGCGAGTGAGCGCCCTCACTTGTTGTTTACTGCATCTTTGCCATCTTCCCAGCGATTAGCCATGTCTATTAGCTGTGATACTATTTTAGGCTTCACCTGACCTAGTTCCTCGATGAACTCTCTTTGGTGCAGGTCGTCGTTGAATGCGTTGATTGCCCTCTCATCAGATATAGTTTCGGCTGAATTCTTGATGATATTCCACCATTGGGTAAATGCTCGTATCGACTCTTCGGGTTTTTTCTTGCACGCCTGATGACTGCAAGTGCACATATCGTTTGTGGCTAGTTTCAAAATAAAGATATCGATCCCGTAGGGAGCAGTAGGCGAAAGACTAAAATGCTTTTAACTATAACTAAACGAAGTACTTAAAAAATAACTTTAAGATGCAAGTAAAGTAGAGTTGTTTTGGGGTTTTTGGTTGAAAAGGGTGATTTAAAGTAAAGCAGAACTTAATGCAGAAAGTAAGAATCACGTGTGTAGAACTTTGGAACTACAATAAGGAAAAGGCATTCTCAGGGAATAGTGGATACACCGCTAGCAATTTAGACTAAGAGGTCGAGAGTATTATAACGAATATTGTCATAATGTGTATGTATGTGGGAGGAGCTCCATATATAGACGAATAGCCAGCAACCGCTGCACACATCATCCTCATAACCACAGCAGACAGCAATCGACATCAATCGAATTACTGCACTATTAAGGGATTTCTCCCATGGCATGGACATGGCTTGGTGAGTTCTCCTTGATTCCCCAAGTTAGTACGTAAGGAATGACAACAACTTTATAGTCACAGTAAGTGTTATCATCCCTCCGTCTACCAATAGGTAATCACCTTCATCGAGTCCCCATGAGAGGCAAATGTTAAGGAGGTGCACAACTCCCAACATCAAGATGAAGTCAATTAACACGTTCACACAATGATGTATAACATAATAATATCTATCTCATCTCAATCATATGCTAGGGTTTCTCCATCTCCCCAAGAACTAGAGATCTACTCAGACATGGAGGCAATCAACATCATAGCAATGGTAATGGAAACAATCATAGATGAATAGTACTTATATAAATCCACAACAAGTATAGTAATTACAACAAGATGTAGACAAGATGTAGATGGGATGGATGGACATGGTGATGATGCAGTGGTGGATGATGAAGATCGATGCCTTAGCCTCTTTGATCTGCGCAGGGCGAAGATGGATCCCTTGTGGATGAGTTCCCCCTCTAGATGCCTTCCGGAGGTGAGGTTTCTACGATTTCTAGGTGTTATGTATGTCGTCTCCTCGAACCAATTGCACGGGGTGAAACTATTTGACGAGGCGGAGACGACGCCAACTATACGGCTGGAGCTATACGGCCAGAAAAGTTGCTCTGGTCGTATAGTTGGTCGTTGTACTCTCTGCCTCCCTCGTTCGCTTCTGGTTTTCTTATCGTATTATTAATATTTCCCAAATAAGCGATTTACGTTGTTTTTGACTCCTTTTCTCCACAGTACAACTGCTCCAAAAAAATTATCCATTGGATCCATCATCTGTCCCGATCCTGGTGAAAACAGACATAAAGTGTGTGCGCGAGCACCGTAAAATACCAAGATCCTACATCTACAATGCAAAATAATAGTGTAAAACATGATGCAAATATGCACTCATCAACTTCCCCATGCTTAGACTCTTGCTCGTCCCGAGCAAGTTTTTAGCTTAATGGATGTGATCCTCATATTCATGAAGCTGAGTCCATAAAATAAATGAGGCAATTGCAGCATGTGTTTGTCATGTACAATACATAGAAATAAGTTCATGAATAGTACCTTACTCGAACCATCTGAATAGTATTAGAAGGCTTCCACACCTTAGTAATCAATGGTTCATAAAAGATGAATCTCAATATAATGTAAAAGTATCCAGTTCAACCAAATGAGTTAGCGGGGTAGTCCCAAGTGTTTTAGAATCAACGTATTCACTTGGGATTCAGAATCTCGAAAGTATCTCTTTCTTGTACTATAATATAGTGGTATATGCCTACTTGCTCTTTGCACACTCGCTCTTTTTCTTTTTTTTCTTTTGTATATATGCTCACACTTTTTGTTTAAGTGATGTGCAAAGGAGCTAGTCATACATTCCACTTCATGCAGGAATTCAAAGTTTAATAATCTCGATTACCAAATTCCAATCGTATATGAAGCATACTTATTGAAGATTCTACCTCCACTTGGGATTCAGAATCTCGAAAGTATCTGTTTGTCGTACTACAATACAGTGGTATATGCCTACTTGCTCTTTGCACACTCGCTCTTTTTCTTTTTATTTTATTTTGTATATATGCTCACACTTTTTGTTTAAGTGATGTGCAAAGGAGCTAGCCATACATTCCACTTCATGCAGGAATTCAAAGTTTAACGATCTCGATTACCAAATTCCAATCATATATGAAGCATACTTATGACTTGAAGATTCTACCTCCACTTGTTCTAATTCTATTTTGATAACACTTTCATTTTCCTTTGTTCAAGGTTTCTTTTTTTCAATTTAACCATATGGATAATTTTTGTTTATAAATCAAACCATAGGCTTACAGTATATAAACCAAATTATCTTTAGGTGTTCCATTAATACCAATGATGTGGAAGACTCCAATTGCCATCTTCAAGTGCAAGTAAAATTATACTCAAGCCATCCATATATCAATAAAACAAACACAAACTCAAAATTGCTCCATATATAATAATAAACTCAGAATTTCATAAAAGGGATCGACTATTCCTGAAGGGAATCCTAATGATGCAAACTTTATTTGTAGTTTGAACTAATGCAAAAATGATAATAATAGATTACAAGGTCCTTGAAGATCTCCCCAAGCTTGGAATCAAGCCAGGCGAGATCAATTAACTCCTTGTTCGTACCTATTCCTCCTCCTGTGTAGAAAGAGTGTCGCCTTCTTGTTTCACGTTGCCCTCTTTAACTATGCTTGCAAAGCGAATGCTGAGCTCGCCCATGTCGTATTGTAGCTTCAACATTTTCCTCTTGAGGAATTTCTTCTCATCTGTCAACTCAAAGACAGTTTTAATTAAGAAACCAACTCTACCATCGATGTCATCGACCTTCTTCTCAAGATCTTTTCTCATCATCCAGTAGGAGTCAATCCCTTCTCCAATTGTTTCAACACATGCCTTAGAAGCCTTTTCCAACTCATAGATATTATCATGAATCTCATCTTGCCGCACCTTCTTAAGTTTAAGAGGTGATGGACCAAGAGGAGGTTTATAATAGGATCCTATGTTGTAACGATAAGGATTAGGGAGGTACTTATCCTTGTTCCTTCCCCGCTCAGCTTGTCTCATCATCTCCATCCTTTGCGGGAACATGTCCACCCAATTTGGGAGAGGCTTGATCTCCGGGCAGGATGATGACGATGATCCTTTTGGTTCTGCTTCTTCGATCCTCTTCACGGGCTTCTCTTCTTTCTTCCTCCAGATCTTGTTGACGTGGAAGGGTTGCATGGCTTCGTTGTATAGATGTTGTTAAAGGGACCTGTATAGGGATGATGAAGATCTTTCGAGGCTGGAGGCTGTAGCTCTGTGAAAACTTAATGAAAAAGGTTAGTTGCGATCAACTTTAAAAGGAGGGGTCAAAAACCCTAGCCGCCTTGCGTAACGAGCAACTATACGGGCGCAGCCCATATAGTTCCCGCTGTATAGTTATGAACCGACTATAGATTGGATCTATAGTGGAACCTAACTATACGGCCGGACCTATACGGGTGGAATTTTTTAATCCCCTCCGTATAGTTGGTCGTTAAACTCTCTGTGTCCTGGATAAAAAATTTGGGGAGGGGTCGACAACTATACGACCGCTACTATACGGGCAGAATTTTTAATTTCGGCCGTATAGTTGGTCGCTAAACTCTCAGTAACCCAGAAATTATTTTGTCAAAGGCATTGACAACTATACGGCCGCAACTATACGGGTGGAATTTTTTAATTCCGACCGTATAGTTGGTCGTTAAACTCTCAGTAACCCAGAAATTATTTTGTCAAAGGCATTGACAACTATACGACCGCAACTATACGGGTGGAATTTTTTTAATTCTGGCCGTATAGTTGGTCGTTAAACTCTCATTACCTTTTATGGATGGAAGTGTTGACGCCGCAACAACTATACGGCTGGAACTATATGACCGGAATTTTTATTCCCGTCGTATAGTTGGTCGTTAAACCTTCTGTGTCCACCAAAAATTTTCTGTTGCTCCAAGAATTCTTTATTACTCTGAAACTTAACAAAATATCGAGTTTTCACAAAGAAATGTCAGCTTAAATTTTCGACCAATTTTGGCATCATCAATCTTCCTTCTTCTTTGCTTGAGCAAGAATTGTTTCTCATTTAACACAATACTTAAAACCAGATTTTAGCTGAAAATTTAAAAACTTACTCAAACCTTTATTTCACATGGGTTGCCCAATAGCTTGACCATAGTACCACTCATTCCGTGTTGAGTCCATTCTTCTTGTAATTATTGTTCTTCGTATATCTTTGCTTTATCACTTCTTCGGGGGAGCTCAACTCTATGGTGATTGCACTTATATCTTCTTTCACCCGATAATGCTTCAAGCATTGTCCATTTACCACCCACGCAAGAGAGGGTGTTTTTCCTTGGAGCTTCACTGCTCCCGACGAATAGGCTTATTCAACTACATATGGACCTTCCCACTTTGATCTGAGTTTTCCTGGAAACAACTTAAGACGAGAATTATAGAGAAACAATTTGTATCCACTTTTAAAAGATTTATACTCTATTTTTCTATCATGCCATCTCTTAAGTTTTTCCTTAAACAACCTAGCATTCTCATAGGCTTCACTTCTCAACCCATCTAAATCATGCATATCTTATAAACGCTTTTCCCTTGCTGCTTTGAGATCATAATTTAGATTCTTGATTGCCCAAAAAGCTTGGTGTTCTAGTTCTAAAGGTAAATAGCATGCCTTATCGTACACCATTTTATAAGGTGCCATACCCATTGGATTTTTAAACGCAGTACGGTATGCCCATAAAGTGTCATTTAACTTATATGTCCAATCCTTTCTCGATTTGTCCACCGTCTTCTCTGTAACATCCCATTTTCTCCATCCATGTTTGTTGAGGGTTAGGAAGCTAGAAAATTAGGGGGAAATAAAACTTTTACTAATTGTTTGCATATAAGCCTAGCTCTATTAGATTGCTTGATCATTTGTGTTGCTTTGGTAGTGTTGTTTGCTAGTCTACATGCTTGCATGACCACCAAGGGTCATATTAGTTAGTCACCCCACAAGCTAAGAATTTGGCTAAGTCATAGAAATCTAGTTTTGTTCCAACTTTGGAGCCTTGGTTTGAATAAATCCTTCACCCTTTCTACCATGCAAGAGTACCATGTGGTACTATGCTATGAGTACTTAAGAACCACACCTTAGTCCTGGTTAAACCACAAGCCCAAGCCTCTTGCATGTGAGTGTTTACCTCACTAGTTGCCACTTAAGGAATGACCACCTTAATTTGTCCGATGTTTGGATGATCCTTGTGAGCTCATGGTTGTGATCTAGGAGGCAACCAAGACCTAAGCATGATCACCCAGTATCCCTCTGCAGCCCCATTCTTTCCCACTGCCATTGGTGGCCTCAGCTCGTGTTGGCAAGTTCCCAAAGTGGCCTCCTCACCAACTTGGCATAAGATCACCAAAAACCCTCTCTCCACTCACCTGCCCGTGTTACACCCTCTCCCTGGCCCTGGCATGATGCAGCTCGAGGAAAACCTCTCATGTACCACCTCGGACCACCCCCATGCAGCCTGGCCTGACAAGGAGGGAGAGAAACCCCCAGCAATGGTCAAGCCCTGCCCGAGTCGTCCACTCGTGCGCCAACCGCTGCCCTGTCGTGCCTGGACCCATGCGCGTGCCCGCACCTTCCCCAGGCACGCTCTGCACACCTCCGCTCTCTCACCCGCGGCCCCGACCAACCCCAACCCGCGCCAGCCATGTCGGTAGAGCGTTGCGCGCTCCGCGCCGCTCCCTCGCTCACACGGTACATTTCGACTCCACCCTCTGCCCCGAGGTGACCTCTCCCCCACCCTACTGACCTCCCTAGCCCCAGCGTCGTGCTGCAGCCCCCTGCCTCGCGACCTGTCACGCGTGACAGCACGCGAGCACCTCGCGTGTACCACCTCCCTCCCTGCCGTGCGCGCTCCTGAGGCCAAGTGACGCGATTGGACACACTAGCGGCCCTCCCACGCAGATACGGTATCCCGCCGCCGCTCCCAGCCAGTCCCAGGCCTGTCTCCCCCTCTCGTACCCTCCCCTATACCCGGTGCACCGTGGGTGCACCCCACTGGCTTTAAAGCCCCCGACCGCCCCAGCCCTCGCGCACCCACCCCATTTCCTCCCCGGCCACCTCCACTTCACCCCTAGAGTGGAGCCGAGCAGGCTCGGCCCTCCTGCTGCTCTCACCACCGCGGCACCGTCGAGCACGGTCGAGGTTGCTGTCGCCCGCCCGTCTCTCCGCTCTACCCTCACTCGGTCCCCTTCCCCACACCGCGTCTAACCGCTCCCTCTCCTCCCTTCTTGGCCAAGATCACCGGAGCCGCGAGGACGCCACGGACACAGAGGAGCCTAGGACGTCCCTGCCCCCGCCAACAGCCGAGATCGCCTCTGTCGCCCCTTGTTCGGATTCGCATCGATGACTGCCTCCAACGCCACCGTCTCCGACCCCTCTCCGCCCTAGGTGAGCCACCCCAAGCCCTGCACGGTCCAGCTAGGGTTTGCTCGCCGGCGTTTACGTCCTAGGAAGAAGACGTGTTGCGGGCCGTCGATTCGTCTTTTAATCTAATGGCCAGCATTGCCCGATACGGTTTCGCCCCTCTTTGCCTATGACACGCAGGACCTGCTGCGGGATTTGAATCCCCAGCTCTCCCGCGCAGGCCACTATGTACGCGGGCCGTCCCAGCTTCTTAGCGGGCCGCAACCCAGCCTCTGCACTGCCTTTTATTATTTATTTCAGGCCATTTTAATCCCTAGAAATTTGACCTGTAGATTTAATTCCACCAAATAATATCTGTGTAGTGATTTGGCTTGGTTCAAATTTTGTGGATTAGCCTATGTAATTGTTCACTGCTTGTCACTGGTAGCTAGTCAAAAGTATGTATGTGCTTTTACTCAGATTTTTTGTGGTAAATTGTATTTGTTTAGAGTATTTAATCCATAGCTTTAACTCTAGAGCTCAGAAAATTATGGAACCAATTCTTAGGCATTGCCTGTGAAATTGCCTACTGAGCAAAACTTGAATCACCCAATTTGGATGTGTGTAGCCTTTGTTCTTAATTTTACAAGTTATGAACAGAGGGTTCTTAGTTATTTTCCAAAGGTTGATATGAAGCTAATTTTGGGATGAAACAACCTCCCGGAGTTAGGCCTATGATAGTACTACTTATTCTTGGAAGGGCTTAATTTTTGGCTCTATAGTTCTGCCCTTGGGGATTTTAGTACTAAAATATGCACTATTTTTAGTATTTTATTTATTAAAAATCAACCCTTTTTGATAAAAATATGAAACCAGTGGGGTTGGCTTTGTATTTTCTCTGGCTACCTAGAAATATATTTTGTGGTCACTGTACACCAACTTGTCTTGGTCGAATCAGTTGCTTGTGTGCTAATCTAGTCTTCACCATTAAAATCACCAACTAAGTTTGATCAAATCTTTTTGATTGTTTCCAATGGCTTTGTACTGCTAGGATCAGTAGCTACTTGTGTTTGGTTGGGTTGGTTCAGTTGTGCACCTGTTTTGTACTAATTGCATTGTTTGTGCTTTGGATGATGATTGGTGTGGGGGTTGATTATATTTCCCCTTTTTCAACGATAGATACGAATGAGGACGAGTTTGAGAAAGGTACTTGGGAAGATTTTGAGGAAGAGGACCAGGAACAAGCTGCCAACCAAGGCAAGCCACCTACAAGTTCATGACACTTGTCCCATCTTTATTTTCATGCACTCCGTTTTACTTACTCTACTACTGCATTGTTTTACTCGCTATATTATTATTATGGTATTAGTTTGGCTCCACCAAACTTATGCCTATGGTACTGTCTAAGTACTCCCCCTTGGTATTACCTACTCCTACCCTAGTAGTTAAGGTGGTCTAATATACCACAACCCCTTGGAAACCCCGGTTTAGCCTAACAAAAACTCTAGGTTGGGAACCCGATGGCAAGGAAGGTTTTCATAAAAGTTTTGGACAGAAAACCTTGGCAAGTGGGACTTGCCGAGTGGTTTATAAAAATGATTTTTGGATCTTCTCTACAAGTGATGGCACAAAGGAAGGAGTTGAAGGAAAACTGTTTTCGAAAACGCACCCGGTTCTTTGCAGTCCAGCTATAACAACCACCCCGTGCAACCACACTATCCCTATATGGGAAGGGGCTTGACTAGAAGGTGGTCCTCTCTGATGCAAGAGCCTCGCAACTACTATAGGGGATTGCGATCTCTGGAGGGTGGGCCTTCTCTGGACAAACGGTCCATGTGGGACATCGACCGGGAGAAGGAACGAAGGGTTTACAGACCTCCACACGTTACTATGAGCCCCTCATTAAAAGCGCCCACTGTATAAAGTGTAAAATGCGCTCCGGTTGGTCCTCCGTACCCGACGTCCCGGTTTTGAGGGGAACAACACTCATAGGGTAGGTGCTTGTGTTAAGAGGGGATTATCCCAAAGGTCTTGTCCGGTTATCCGAAACCCGCATACTAGTGTATGACGATCCACGATAGTTCGCGGCAGATGTGTCGGATCTTGCGGGTAAAGTGTACAACCTCTACAGAGCATAAATCTATTCGAATAGCCGTGTACACGGTCATGGACGGGTTGGACAAACTTCTGTAGAGCGGTGCTGGTTTTGGTTTATAAAAAGGTTTTTCTAAAAAGAGATTCGGGCATGGGATGGTCGAAGGGCAAGGAGGATGGGCCATGGGATGGTCAGACCTAGTTGAAGTATTGGTCATGGGATGACCACAGTGGAAGTGAATAACAGGGTTGACCCCATCCTAGTAGTTCAAGTTTTTCCTAACTATTTTAACTCCAAAAAGGTTTTTGCAAGCATCGAGTGGTAGAGTTTAGAGTATATCTCTAAGAGATTTCACAAATAGCCCCCTTGGAGCCATCCCATCCAAAGCTTTATTGCATACTCTTTGTTCTTCCTTGTATGGTGGTTTGCGAGTACATTCAAAGTACTCATTGGCAATGTTCCCTGGCTATCAACTTGGTTAGATTATGAGCAGGATGAAGAAGACAATGGAGGGTACAATGACGACTTCGCGAACTAGGGTGTTTCTCCGAGTCAGGCACCTGTTGGGCTATGCCTTGACTCGGGTCCTCCGCGTTAATTAGTACCGCTGCTATTATCTATTTGTGCCCATGGAGGCAGAGTTGTAAGACTATTATTGTAAGACTTTTGTACCGTACTGTAATGGATGTGTGTACTTTGATATCATGTCGGTTATGCTCCACGATGCACTGATCATGGGATCGTGGTGGTTTGCATAATTTGGTAATCTCGGGTGAAAATCCGTGGTCTCCAAAGACTTGGTATCTGAGCCATCCTGACTTTAGGAGCCCCTAGTTAGCTTGGACGTCAGACCCGGACCCCAAAAACTATTTTCTCTATAAAGGAAGGAGTTTGGTATGTGCAAAAATAATGCTTATAACTCCTCCCCTCTATTTCAAAAACAACTTGCATTAAATTAAATTTTGCATATTTAAAATTTTGCACACTGTTCACTAACTTAAATTTACCTAAAATTTTGTAGTTGGTTGTGGTGTTCAACATGTACCGTCAGGTCGGACTAGACTTGCCACTCCAATTGTTTGAGGATGAGCTGAGGGACTTGGCCAAGCATGTGGGTTGTCCCACACCGGAGATCCAAGGCGCTTTCATTCCCAGGATGGTTGAAGGAGAGAAGAATTGGTTGGTTGTCTGCACCATGAGAGGTGGCGTAGTGCCTCCATTCTCCGAGGAGCTAAAGGTGGAGGTACTAGAGAAGGACTGGGGCGATGGCGTGCTCTGTGTGGCTCAGGAGGCCCTAGCACACCTCGCCTATCACCATCGCGAGCAACTAGAGGGTACCAAGTTCTACCATTTTGGGAGGCGCCACCCCCGGGGTTATGCCATCGTGACCCCGCAACACTACGACTTTGGTGAGCATATCCAGAACATGGAGTATCTCCTGAGGAAGACCCAGGAATCTATGGATGATGTTCGCACGCGCCTGGACAACAAGACCTTGGAGTATCTCACCCTTGTGGAGGACTTGAGGATCGAGAAGTTGGAGCACGCCTAGACCAAGCTGAACAAGCAGACTGTGGTGGCTAGAAACAAGCGTCTCCTGCAGACCACCAACGATCATAAGGAACTCTTGGTGACCATGGAGGCCCGGATAGAAGCATTGGAGGAGGAATGTGCTCAGCTCGATAAGGACAACGATGATCTACTGAGCGAGACAGAAAATGATGCTGCCTACAAGGAGGATTTCGATATGGAGCCCTAGAGTGACCCCGAAGATGATGATAATATGGAGGAGGAGGAAGAGGATCCAGAGGAGCGCGTTCTTGAGTCTAAGGATGATACCGAGGTCATCATTGAGGAAGACACCACCGCACGCTGTGACACGGAGTAGGTTTCACGCTAGTCTATGAGAGCAAGTGAGAATATCGCCATGTCCCCCTTTTGAGTGTCGATTTGTCTGTCTTCTGCTTTCTTGTATGGTTGAACTCATAGTATTATCTAGCATCGAGATGTGACACATAAACTTGGTTGTTTTGTGGTTAATTCTATGGTTGCTTAACTCCGAAGCACCCATCTCTCTTATGCATGCCTGTTTGTTGTGTTATTTCCTTCCCGCACCTTGATGATTCTGGTTGCGAACCGCCCCCTTTGTAACCCCTCCTAACTGTATACCTTTAGGATGGTGCGCCCACGCGAACCCCCTCCACCACCCCCGACCATGGCGCAGCTCCTACACATGTTCATGCAAGACCGCCAAGCCGCCAATGAGGAATGCCAAGCCAACATCGCCGCTCTCCAGCAGCTTGTGCAAGCCGTAGCTGGAAACACCCCCGACCCCGAGGGCGAAGAGCAAAGATCTAGACTTGGGGACTTTCAGAACACCAACCCACCTGTGTTCACCAAATGCACCAACCCACTTGACACCGATGACTAGCTCCGCACTATTGAGAACAACCTGGAAGTTGCCTATGTTGGAGAGAATGAGAAAGTCACCTTGGCCACCCATTTCCTCGCGGGTCAAGCTAGGACTTGGTGGATCGGCGTCAAGGAGATTCTGCCCGTGGGACAAGCCATCACTTAGGAGGACTTCAAGGAAAGGTTCCACAAGCGTCATATCCCGCCTGGTTTAATCAAGATGATGAGAGACCAATTCAGTGATCTAAAGCAGGGAGGAATGTCTGTGCTGCAATATCTGGAGAAGTACACTGATCTAGCCCGGTACGCCCCGAATGACACCAACACTAAAGAGAAGAAGGTGGATACCTTCATGAATGGCCTCCAGGATGAACTGTAGTGCCACCTAGTAGCCCAAAGGTTCCAGGAGCTGGATTCCCTCGTTGATGTCGCCATTCTGGTGGAGAACAAGCGCAAGGGAGTGATTGAGAATCGCAAGCGCCGGATGATGCAGCAGGGAGGACCCAGTGGACAGAGGTCGCGAAGCATGCCACCCTCAAGGCCTGCACCCCCACCGCAGAGGACTCTGTCCTATGCTCCGCGCCCCAACAACTCCAATCGCAACTACAACAACCCTCGCCCTGGAGGCGGGAACCCAAGACCCGCCCCTAGAGGCCCTGTCAACTCCAGTGTCCACCCGAATGCAGCTGGTTGCTTCAATTGTGGACAAGTGGGACACTTCTCACGTGAATTCCCCGAGAGGAAGAAGGACAATGCACCATGCCCTAATGCAGCCTGCCTGAATCAAGGTCACGCCAGGGGAGCCCCAGCCAAGGGCGCCGCCACCAAGAAGCATGCCAATGCTACCAGAGGACATCTGAACCATATCACTGCTGAGGAAGCCCAGGAGTCTCCTGACATTGTTCTGGGTACGTTCCTTGTCAACTCCATCCCCACTACAGTATTATTTGACTCCGGGGCTTCGCATTCATTTGTTACTGAGCCGTTTGTTGAAAGAAGTGGGATGGAACCTAGCCAACTGAGCAGGCACATGCTAGTACAAATACCCGGTTCAACGGACAAAACCAAATCCGTCTGCCGAAATATCCCCATAGTTATCCAAGGTATAACCTTCATGGCCGACCTAATAGTTTTGGGAGCCCAAGGTCTAGACGTGATTTTAGGAATGGATTGGATGACCAAGTACCATGGAATCATAGATTGTGCAAGAAAGTCCATATCCTTGGCAAGTAGTGAAGGTGTACAAGTCGAATACAAGGCAACTGTGCCCTCATCTCAGATCTATTGCCATAAGAGTATAGTCAGACCTACCCTAGAACAAGTTCTAGTAGTCTGTGAGTATCCAGATGTGTTCCCGGAGGAGTTGCTTGGTATGCCCCCTGATAGGGATATCGAGTTCATCATAGAGTTAGTCCCTGGAACCGCCCCCATAGCTCAGAGGCCGTACCGTATGAACCCCGAAGAATTGGTCGAATTGAAGAAGCAACTGGACGACATGGAACGCAAGGGTCACATTCAGCTGAGTGCCTCCCCTTGGGGATCACCCGTTCTTTTTGTGGATAAAAGAGATGGAACCACCCGGCTAGTGACTGACTACCGGAAGCTCAACGATGTCACAATCAAAAACAAGTATCCCTTACCAAAGATCGAAGATCTGTTTGACCAATTAAATGGAGCCCGAATCTTCTCCAAGGTAGATCTCCGCACCGGATACCACCAACTCAAGATCCGAGAGTCAGATATCCCTAAGACCGCCTTTACGACCCGATATGGTCTATATGAATACGCGGTCATGTCCTTTGGCTTAACCAATGCCCCTGCCTGTTTCATGAATCTCATGAATAAGGTATTCATGCCCTACTTGGACAAGTTCGTCGTAGTGTTCATCAATGACATCCTCATATACTCCAAGACTGAAGCCGGGCATGAGCAACACCTGAGAGTAGTACTGGGAACCCTCAGGAGCATCAACTGTATGCTAAGTTCAGCAAGTGTGAGTTTTGGTTAAAGGAAGTTGGATTCCTTGGCCACATACTGTCTGCAGGAGGAATCTCAGTCGACCCCTCCAAGATCAAGTCCGTTCTGGAATGGAAAGCCCCCACCAACCCCTCGGAAATCCGAAGTTTTCTGGGTTTAGCCGGATATTACCATAAATTTGTCAAAGGTTTCTCAAGCATCGCAAAGCCAATGACACAACTGCTGAAGAAGGACAAGAAATTCGAGTGGACCGAGAAGTGTGAGGATAATTTTCAGGAACTCAAGAAGAGACTAGTGTTTGCCCCTGTCTTGACCATGCCAGATATCACCAAAAGCTTTGAAGTTTACTGGGACGCCTCCAAGTTAGGACTTGGAAGTGTGTTGATGCAGGAAGGCAAGGTCATCGCCTATCTATCTAGACGGCTAAAGCCTCATGAGATGAACTACCCCACCCATGACCTGGAGCTCGCAGCGGTGGTTCACGCACTTAAGACCTGGCGCCACTACCTGATGGGGAACCGCTGCGAGATCTACACAGACCACAAGAGTCTGAAATATATCTTCACATAGAAAGAGTTAAACATGAGGCAGCAAAGATGGATTGAGCTAATAAAGGACTATGATCTTGGCATTCATTATCACCTGGGCAAGGCTAATGTTGTAGCTGACGCCCTCAGTCGGGAACCATGTTCCTTGAATGCTATGATCATGAAAGAACAACCAGAACTAAGTCAAGAACTAGAAAGGTTCGGACTCAAGATAGTCAGCCATGGATTCTTAGCCCATCTGGAGCTAAAGCCGACCCTCTTAGACCAAATCCAAGAAGCTCAGAAAGGCCACAAGAGTATTAAGGGTATTAAGAGAAGAATGGAAAGGGAAAACGTTCCCAGATTCAAGATTGACGACCGTGGTGTACTATGGTACAAAGGGCGCATCTGTGTACCCAGCGACCATGACTTAAAACAGATAATTATGAAGGAAGCCCACGAGGCACTCTATTCCATCCACCCCGGTAGCACCAAGATGTATCAAGATCTAAAGGAACAATTCTGGTGGCATGGGATGAAGCGCGAAATCGCTTTGTTCGTGGCTAAGTGCGATATATGCCAGAGGGTCAAAGCCGAGCACCAACGACCCGCCAAACTACTACAACCAATGAAGATTCTAGAGTGGAAATGGGAAAAGGTTGGAATGGATTTTATCACGGGATTACCCACCTCCAGCAGAGGTCATGACTCAATTTGGGTTATAGTCGACTACCTATCCAAAGTAGCCCATTTCATCCCTTTGAAGACAACCTTCAACGGAAAGAAGTTGGCAGAACTGTATATCTCCAGGATCATCAGTCTCCATGGAGTCCCCAAAGAGATCGTGTCGGACAGAGGACCGCAATTCACCCCCTGCTTCTGGAATAAGCTACATGAAGCCTTAGGTACCACTCTATCCTTTAGCACCGCCTATCACCCATAGACCGGAGGACAAACCGAGAGAGTTAATCAAGTCCTAGAGGATATGATCCGCTCCTGCGTCCTAACCTATGGATCCAATTGGGAGGATTGCCTGTCGTTCGTGGAGTTCTCCTACAATAACAGCTACCAAGCCAGTCTGAAGATGGCACCCTTTCAGTTCCTCTATGGAAGGAAGTGTAAAACCCCTCTAAACTAGACTGAAACTGGAGAGAGTCAAATCTTTGGCCCTGATTTGATCAAGGCAGCAGAAGAGCAAGTACAGCTAGCCCATGACCGCCTGAGAGCTACCCAATCTCGCCAGAAGAGCTATGCCGACACCAAACGCAGAGATGTGAGTTTCAACAAGGGAGACTTCGTGTATCTTTGCGTCTCCCCTCTCAAGGGAATGCAACGGTTTCACAAAAAAGGGAAGCTCGCCCCAAGGTACATCGGACCCTTCAAGATCCTCGCACAACAAGGGAAGGTGTCATATCAACTAGAACTACCCAAAGAATTGACAGAGTTCCATAACATCTTCCATGTGTCCCAACTCCGGAAGTGCCTCCAGACACCCAACAAGCCCGAAGCATTCAAAGAGATTGACTATCGAGCCATTGACCTCAACTGTGATCTCACCTAGCGAGAGGTGCCCGTCAAAATCCTAGAGAAAGCCAATAGGCTCACCCGGCGTCGGAAGATAAACTTCTACAAGGTTCAGTGGAGCAACCATTCGGAAGATGAAGCCACCTGGGAACGAGAGGATTTTCTCCAAAAGGAATTCCCCCATCTCCTGTCAGCAAAACTGGTGAATCTCGGGACGAGATTATTTTAAGGAGGGAAGGTCTGTAACATCCCGTTTTCTGCATCCATGTTTGTTGAGGGTTAGGAAGCTAGAAAATTAGGGGGAAATAAAACTTTTACTAATTGTTTGCATATAAGCCTAGCTCTATTAGATTGCTTGATCATTTGTGTTGCTTTGGTAGTGTTGTTTGCTAGTCTACATGCTTGCATGACCACCAAGGGTCATATTAGCTAGTCACCCCACAAGCTAAGAATTTGGCTAAGTCATAGAAATCTAGTTTTGTTCCAACTTTGGAGCCTTGGTTTGAATAAATCCTTCACCCTTTCTACCATGCAAGAGTACCATGTGGTACTATGCTATGAGTACTTGAGAACCACACCTTAGTCCTGGTTAAACCACAAGCCCAAGCCGCTTGCATGTGAGTGTTTACCTCACTAGTTGCCACTTAGGGAATGACCACCTTAATTTGTCCAAAGTTTGGATGATCCTTGTGAGCTCATGGCTGTGATCTAGGAGGCAACCAAGACCTAAGCATGATCACCTAGTATCCCTCTACAACCCCATTCTTTCCCCACTGCCATTGGTGGCCTCAGCTCATGTTGGGAAGTTCCCAAAGTGGCCACCTCACCAACTTAGCATAAGATCACCAAAACCCCTCTCTCCACTCACATGCCTGTGTTACACCCTCTCCCTAGCCCTGGCACAATGCAGCTCGAGAAAAACCTTCCATGTACCGCCTCGGACCACCCCCATGCAGCCTGGCCCGACAAGGAGGGAGAGAAACCCCCAGCAACGGTCAAGCCCTACCCAAGCCGTCCACTCGCGTGCCAACCGCTGCCCTGTCATGCCTGGACCCACGCGCGTGCCCGCACCTTCCCCAGGCACGCTCCACACCCCTCCGCTCTCTCACCCATGGCCCCGACCACCCCAACCCACGTCGGCCATGTCGGTAGAGCACCGCGCGTGCCGCGCCGCTCCCTCGCTCGCACGGTACGCTTCGACGCCACCCTCTGCCCCGAGGTGACCTCTCCCCCACTCTACTGACCTCCCTAGCCCCAGCGCCGTGCTGCAGCCCCCTGCCCCGCGACCTGTCACGCGTGACAGCACGCGAGCACCTCGCGTGCACCACCTCCCTCTCTGTCGTGCACGCTCCCGAGGCCAAGTGACGCGACTGGACACACCAGCGGCCCTCACACATACATACAGGATCCCGCCGCTGCTCCCAGCCACTCCCAGGCCTATCTCCCCCTCTCGCCACCCTCCCCTACACCCGGTGCACCGTGGGTGCACCGCACTGGCTTTAAAGCCCTCGACCGCCCCAGCCCTCGCGCACCCACCACATTTCCTCCTCGGCCACCTCCACTTCACCCCCAGAGCGGAGCCGAGCATGCTCTCCCCCCTGCTGCTCTCACCACCGCCGCACCAACGCAGCACCGTCGAGCACGGTCAAGGTTGCCGTCGCCTGCCCGTCTCTCCGCTCTACCCTCACTTTGTCCTCTTCCCCACATCATGTCTAACCGCTCCCTCTCCTCCCTTGGCCAAGATCACCGGAGCCGCGAGGACGCCGCGGACACCGAGGAGCCGAGGACGTCCCCGCCCCCGCCAGCAACCGAGATCGCCTCTATCGCCCCTTGCTCGGATCCGCATCGACGATCGCCTCCAACGCCACCATCGCCGACCCCTCTCTGCCCTAGGTGAGCCACCCCGAGCCCCGCATGGCCCAGCTAGGGTTTGCTCGCCGGTGTTTTCGTCCCAGGAAGAAGACGTGTTGCGGGCCATCGATTCGGCTTTTAATCCAACGACCAACATCGCCTGATACCGTTTTGCCCCTTTGTGCCTATGACACGCGGTCCGTGCTGCGGGATTTGAATCCCCAGCTCTCCCGCGCAGGCCACCGTGTACGCGGGCCGGCCCAGCTTCTTAGCGGGCCGCAACCCAGCCTCTGCACTGCCCTTTTATTATTTATTTTAGGCCATTTTAATCCCCAGAAAATTGTCCTGTAGATTTAATTCCACCAAATTATATTTGTGTACTGATTTGGCTTGGTTCAAATTTTGTGGATTAGCCTATGTAATTGTTCACTGCTTGTCACTAGTAGCTAGTCAAAAGCATGTTTGTGCTTTTACTAAGATTTTTTGTGGTAAATTGTATCTTTTTAGAGTATTTAATCCATAGCTTTAACTCTAGAGCATAGAAAATTATGAAACCAATTCTCAGGCATCTCCTGTAAAATTGCCTACTGAGCAAAACTTGAATAACCCAATTTGGATGTGTGTAGCCTCTGTTCTTAATTTTACAAATTATGAATAGAGGGTTCTTAGTTATTTTCGAGAGGTTGCTGTGAAGCTAATTTTGGGATGAAACCAACTCCTAGAGTTAGGCCTCTGATAGTACTACTTATTCCTAGAAGGGCTTAATTTTTGGCTTTGTAGTTCTGCCCTAGGGATTTTAGTACTAAATTCTGCACTGTTTTTAGTATTTTATTTATTAAAAATCAACCCCTTTTGATAAAAATATGAAACCAGTGGGGTTGGCTTTGTATTTTCTGTGGCTACCTAGAAATATATTTTGTGGTCACTGTACACCAACTTGTCTTGGTCGAATCAGTTGCTTGTGTGCTAATCTAGTCTTCACCATTAAAATCACCAATTAAGTTTGATCAAATCTTTTTGATTGTTTCTAATGGCTTTGTACTGCTAGGATCAGTAGCTACTTGTGTTTGGTTGGGTTGGTTCAGTTGTGCACCTGTTTTGTACTGATTGCATTGTTTGTGCTTTGGATGATGATTGGTGTGGTGGTTGATTATATTTCCCCTTTTTCAACGATAGATACGAACGAGGACGAGTTTGAGGAAGGTACTTGGGAAGATTTTGAGGAAGAGGACCAGGAACAAGCTGCCAACCAAGGCAAGCCACCTACAAGTTCATGACACTTGTTCCATCTTTATTTTCATGCACTCCGTTTTACTTACTCTACTACTGCATTGTTTCACTCGCTATATTATTATTATGGTATTAGTTTGGCTCCACCAAACTTATGCCTATGGTACTGTCTAAGTACTCCCCCTTGGTATTACCTACTCCTACCCTAGTAGTTAAGGTGGTCTAATATACCACAACCCCTTGGAAACCCCGGTTTAGCCTAACAAAAACTCTAGGTTGGGAACCCGATGGCAAGGAAGGTTTTCATAAAAGTTTTGGACAGAAAACCTTGGCAAGTGGGACTTGCCGAGTGGTTTATAAAAATGATTTTTGGATCTTCTCTACAAGTGATGGCACAAAGGAAGGAGTTGAAGGTAAACTGTTTTCGAAAACGCACTCGGTTCTTTGCAGTCTAGCTATAACAACCACCCCGTGCAACCACACTATCCCTATATAGGAAGGGGCTTGACTAGAAGGTGGTCCTCTCTGATGCAAGAGCCTCGCAACTACTACAGGAGATTGCAATCCCTGGAGGGTGGGCCTTCTCTGGACAAACGGTCCATGTGCGACATCGACCGGGAGAAGGAACGAAGGGTTTACGGACCTCCACGCGTTAATATGAGCCCCTCATTGAAAGCGCCCACTGTGTAAAGTGTAAAATGCACTCCGGTTGGTCCTCGGTACCCGACGTCCCGGTTTTGAGGGGAACAACACTCATAGGGTAGGTGCTTGTGTTAAGAGGGGATTATCCCGAAGGTCTTGTCTGGTTATCCGAAACCCGCATACTAGTGTATGACGATCCGCGACAGTTCGCGGCGGATGTATCGGATCTTGTGGGTAAAGTGTACAACCTCTACAGAGCGTAAATCTATTCGAATAGCCGTGTCCACGGTCATGGACGGGTTGGACAAACTTCTGTAGAGCGGTGCTGGTTTTGGTTTATAAAAAGGTTTTTCTAAAAAGAGATTCGGGCATGGGATGGTCGAAGGGCAAGGAGGATGGGCCATGGGATGGTCAGACCTAGTTGAAGTATTGGTCATGGGATGACCACAGTGGAAGTGAATAACAGGGTTAACCCCATCCTAGTAGTTCAAGTTTTTCCTAACTATTTTAACTCCAACAAGGTTTTTGCAAGAATCGAGTGGTAGAGTTTAGAGTATATCTCTAAGAGATTTCACAAATAGCCCCCTTGGAGCCATCCCATCCAAAGCTTTATTGCATACTCTTTGTTCTTCCTTGTATGGTGGTTTGCGAGTACATTCAAAGTACTCATTGGCAATGTCCCCTAGCTATCAACTTGGTCAGATTATGAGCAGGATGAAGAAGACAATGGAGGGTACGACGACGACTTCGCGAACTAGGGCGTTTCTCCGAGTCAGGCACTTGTTGGGCTATGGCTTGACTCGGGTCCTCCGCGTTAATTAGTACCGCTGCTATTATCTATTTGTGCCCATGGAGGCAGAGTTGTAAGACTATTATTGTAAGACTTTTGTACCGTACTATAATGGATGGGTGTACTTTGATATCATGTCGGTTATGCTCCACGATGCACTGATCATGGGATCGTGGTGGTTTGCATAATTTGGTAATCTCGGGTGAAAATCCGAGGTTGCCACATTCTCGAGTATGGTGTTCAGTTCTCTATTAGAGAGTTCCACTTGACCACTTGTTTGGGGATGATATGGTGAAGCAACGCGGTCCATACTCACTGAGGATTTTCCTAAAAGTCCCTTTCATAAAATGAGAACCACGGTCAGTAATTAAAAATCTAGGAACTCCAAACCTAGGGAATATGACATCCTTGATCATCTTCACTGAGGTAGCTACATCCGCATGATTTGTTGGGATAGTTTCAACCCACTTAGTAACATAGTCAATAGCAACAAGAATATGAGTATAACCATTTGACTCTATAAATGGTCCCATGTAATCCATTCCCCATACATCAAAGGGTTCAATTATGAGACTATAATTCATTGCCATTTCTTGTCTCCTACCTATATTACCTCTTCTTTGGCAAGCATCGCAGTATTCCACATACCTATGTACATCCTTGAGTAAGGTGGGCCAGTAGAATCTGGATTGAAGTACCTTTGCGGCAGTTCTTTTACCTACATGATGCCCTCCATATGTACTTACATGACAAGCTTCCAATATCGCATCCATTTCATGATTAGGAACACACTTCCGAATCATTCCGCCAAGTCCATGACGATATAGATACGGATCATCCCAAAAGTAATATTTAAGATCATTAAAGAATTTCATTCTTTGATTTCTTGACATACCAGGAGGTATAAACTTTGTTGCTAGATAATTAGCATAATCTGCATACCATGTATCGGTAATTTCTACTTTTGCTAAATATTCTCCCGGAAATGATTCATTAATAGGTACGGGGAAATTAATTATTCCCTCCATCCTAGAGAGATGATCTGCTAAAGGATTATCCTTACCCCTCCTATCTACTATTTGCAAATCATATTCGTGTAGTAATAAAACCCACCTGATCAACCTGGGCTTAGCATCCTTTTTCACAAGGAGGTGACGCAAAGCTTGGTGATCCGTATGAATTATTACCTTAGAATTAATTATGTACGATCTAAATTTGTCGCAAGCGAAAATTCTAGCTAGAAGCTCTTTTTCTGTAGTAGCATAATGTTTTTGAATCTTATTAAGAGGTCTACTAGCATAATAAATAACATTCAAATTCTTTCCATCTTGTTGTCCCAAAACAGCCCCTAAAGCATAATCACTAGCATCACACATAATTTCTAAAGGTTCATCCCACTTTGGAGGTTGCATGATAGGTGCTGAAACTAGTTTATCCTTAAGGTTCTCAAAAGCTGCAATGTAGTCATGATCTAAATAGAATGGAGTTTCTTTATCAAGAAGATTGGTGAGGGGCATAGCTAGTTTAGCAAAATCTTTTATAAACCGCTTATAAAAACCTGCATGTCCTAGAAACATTTTTAAGTTTTTAATGTCCTGAGGTATGCAGAGATTTTCTATAGCTTTTATATTAGTTTTATCTATTTCTATTCTCTTCTCCAAAACTTTGTGCCCGGAAACTTTACCTTCTCTTTCCATGAAACGACATTGTTCCCAATTCAAAACCAAGTTTGATTACCTTCATCTCTGCAAAAATTTGGTTAGATTGTAGAGGCAATTATCAAAATTTGTTCCACAAATGAAAAAAATAATTTGTTAGGACTTCCATAGTATTCTCAACAAAATCATCAAAAATCTTTAGAACACATTTCTAAAAAGTTGTTGCTGCATTACACAAGCCAAATGGAATTAATCTATAAGCATATGTGCCATAAGGACAAGTGAAAGTTGTTTTCTCTTGACCTTCCGGTTGTATGGCAATTTGAGAGTATCCAGAATAACCGTCAAGAAAACAAATGTAAGAATTATTACTAAGTCTTTCTAGGATTTTATCCATGAATGGTATAGGTTTATGATTTTTCTGTGTCTCTCGGTTTAGCTTCCTAAAATTAATGCACATGCGATATCCTACAATTGGCCTCACAGGAACTAGCTCACCTTCCCCATTCATAGCAGCATCAAGACCACCTTGTCTTGGTATGCAATGAGCTGGGCTAACCCACTTACTGTTAGAAATAGGATATATTATGCTAGCATCAAGAAAGCGTATAACTTCTTTTCTTACTACTTCCTTCATCTTAGGATTAAGCCTTCTTTGTGTATCTACGATGGCTTAAGCATCATCAAGCATGGTAATCTTATGTGTTACAATAGATGGATCTATTCCTTTAATATCACTCAATGTATATCCAAAGGCTTCACGATGCTTAACCAAAACTAAAATGAGTTTATTTGTTTCATTTTCTAATAGATTCTTGCTAATAATAACAGGACATTTATTATCATTATCTAAAAACTCATACCTCATATTGTCTGGAAGTTTTTCAATTCTATTGACGGAGGTTCTTCATATCCTATTCTTACCAATTCTTCATAGTCATGTGGATTTTGTGCTTCCGGAATTGAATCAAGGTAATCATCCATGTCTTCTTTCTTCTCATCACTGGTGCTTCTTTCCAGTTAATCAGGCTCCTTTCTAATTCATCTTGTGGAGTACTGAAATGAATTGCTGCTAGTTCGGCAATCGTCTTTTCTTCCTTGATATCTTCCACTTCATATGGCCTCTTCTTTAGTTTGGCAAAGTGGAATGTCATTTCCTCTTCTCCAAACTTCAATGAAATAGTTTCCTTCTAATTATCTACTCGAGCTTTGGTGATGGAAATAAAAGGCCTGCCTAAAAGAATAGGACAAAAGGAATCTCGAGGCATATCAACTATATGAAAATCAAGGGGGTACATGAGTGAGCCAATAAAGACATAGATATTTCTGATTACTCCTTCCGGTTTATATTGGTTCTATTAGACAATTTAATAATAGTGTCTACTAGTTCCACATCTAGATTATTTAAATTGTAGCAGAGTTCCTCATAAAGTGATGAAGGCATAATATTTATGGTGAAAATTGGTTCAAAAATTCCATATAAGAAAGTTTCTCCATAATATATAGGGGTCATTGGTTTAGAAGTTTCGTTACCTCCAACTTTACCTTTGATGAATTCTGAGGTTTCAAGTTCTAACATAACCACTTCATCTTCCACTATTCGTGCTTCCATAAGAGCCTTCATTTTGACATTATTTATATTTGTAGCTTTGGAATTCCTTTCTGGTTTATTATGTGTCTTCTTTATTTGTTCTTCCTCTCTTTATCTTTTTTCAAAGATCCCCTGTATAGGTATCGAGGAGAACTCTTCCATTAGTGCTCTTGCACGCTTCTTTTCTTCGAGGGGTTTATGAGGTTCCCATTCTGTAGGTACCTGCAAATGCCCTGCATAATTCTCAATAATTTTCTTTACTGTGTAAGAATCAATACCAAGGGTTTTAATCATTGTATTTGTCCTCTCATCTGCAAGGAAATCGTTAATGCAAGCATATTCAGAAAAACTATTTGTAATATTTTCCTTGTCTTTAAAATTTCCAGTTGCTTCTCTCATTTTTATTATTAGATTCCAAGCCTCATCATAGGTATAAGATAGAAAACTGCCATTAGAAGCAGTGTCTCGATTCGTTCTATTTTCAATGCTTAGCCCTCCATAAAAGGTATGGATGATTAATCAATCAGTCAAACGATGATGGGGGCAATTATCTAGGTAGCTTTTATACCTTAGATATCCTTCATATAAGTCCTCACTAGGATTATTTTTGAAACTGATAATAATACCTCTCATCCTGTGAGCTTTGCTTTCGGAATAATATTTTAATAGGAACTTGGTTGTCAATTCCTCCCAAGTCCTTGGTGCTTCTGCACAAAAAGATCGGTACCAATTGCAAACATTGTTAGAGAGAGTTTGTCTAAACAACCAGGTTTTAACCATATCAAGATTACAGTCGTAAAAAAAGAACTAAGAGTGTCTTTAAAGAATTGTAAGTGTCCATATGGACTATCTTCATTGGTTCCTGCAAATTTCTTAGAATGTAATAACTCAAATAACAGAGGATGGATCTCGACTCCATCCATATTTATGCTTTTGTTGGTAGTTATAAAAGCGTCCATGGCCAAATGATGTCTACGCACTTCTATTCTTGTAGACAGTTGTTGGGCCTCCAAGTGCAGAGGTTTGTAGAATAGCAGCAAGTTTTCCCTTAAGTGGATCACCCAAGGTTTATCGAACTCAGGGAGGAAGTGGTCAAAGGTATTCCCTCTCAAGCAACCCTGCAATCAAGATACAAGAAGTCTCTTGTGTCCCCAACACACCCAATACACTTGTCAGGTGTATAGGTGCACTAGTTCGGCGAAGAGATAGTGAAATACAAGTGGTATGGATATAAAACAACGATGCGAGAAAATAGATTGATGGCGTGGAAGAGACTAAAGGCAAACTGAAATAAAGATGGAAGCAAGCAAACATGTAACAGATCTAATTGCAAACGGTGTATCAATGCTTAGAAACAAGGCCTAGGGATCATACTTTCACTAGTGAACACTCTCATATAAATATATCATCTTCATGATACTATGATGAACTACTGTCTGGTTGGACACTCTAATCGTTGGTAGGGCTATAACAGCACACCTCAAAGTAAGTCTTTCCCATCTAGAAAACCCCACACTATCACCTTGAGCACTAGTTGGATCAAACAAACACCACAATTTCATAAAGACATCCAACTCCAAATATAACTCATAACAAGTATTTAATCTCTAGCCTAAGTGCCACCATGGTGTGCACGCTGTCACTTTCACACACATGGGGAGAGCAGAGATCTATTAAAGCACTTGAGTAGCAAGGTAGATCTACTTGATTACAAAGCTCATGATCTCAATAAGATCATGCATAGAGAGAGAGATGAACACATAGCTACCGGTAGAACCCTTAGCCTCGAGAGAGAACTACTCCTTCCTCATCATGGGAATCAGCAATGGCGATGGAGATCGATGGAGATGGCTCCGGGGGCACTTCCCCGTCCCGACAGGGTGCCAGAACAGAGACTTTCTGTCCCCCGAATCTCCCCTTCGGTGGCGGCGGTGCAGCGGAACTTTTCATGGATTTCTGATTGACTATTTAGGGTTTTGGCTTCGGGAGGCTTCTTATAGGCCAGAGGGCAAGATCGGTGGGCGGCCAGGGGGCCCACACCATGCCCTAGCGCAGCCTAGGTGGACCCGCGCCTAGGGGTGGTGTGGCCAACCTATGGCCCTCACCGACTCTCCTTCTGGCTTTGTTAGTCTTCTGGGAAAATAGTAACTTTGGATTTTGTCCCGTCCAATTCCGAGAATATTCATTTTCTGACTTCCTGGAACCAAAAACAGCAGAAAATAGGCAACTGGCACTGTGGCATCTTGTTAATAGGTTAGTCCAAGAAATCATATGAAAAGTACTCCAAAGTGTGAACAAAACACAAGAAAGTGGATAAAACCAAGCATGGAACATCAAAAATTATAGATACATTTGCAATGTATCAACATCCCCAAGCTTAACTCCTGCTCGTCCTCGAGTAGGTAAGTGATAAAAAGAAAGAATAATTTTTGAGGTGACATGCACCATCAAAGACTTGATCAAAGTATTTGCAAAACATTCAAAGCTGGGATCATAGTACTTCAATCATAACATGAAAGACAAAGTTCTAGCAATAAGACAAAGAAACTATGATGCAACATGAAAAGGCACAAACAAAAGATTCATGAGTAACAATGCTTTGCAAGACGTTTGTTTGTTTCACATAAAGAAAACATAGCATAATAGCATTCAGCTTGTCCCTCAATAGAGTAGCAAATATAAATGCATAGGAAACCTTCAAAGTTCATAAGAGTGACTAGATACAATAGTTTAAAACAAGCAACATCAAGTTATGCATCAATCAATAAGTCTTGGGACAATGCACATAGAACTAAGAATGGCCACTATGCTCTCAAAGTAGGGGCATAAAGATAGAAGGTGGAGACTCAATATATAAGTGGAAGAAAGGCCTTTTGTATAAAAGGAAGTAGGGATTCAAGTCTCATAAAGAGCTTCCAAAAATTATGGTACTTAATAGCTTTCAGCTCTCATTGCCCCTATCATAAGCATCTTGAAGTGATTAAGGTTAAAGTGAACAAACTATGGTGTACATGCTAGACGAAGTATAAGTCAGAAATCTCATGTCCCTTGTATACGAGGGCCGCTCCTCATGCTTCTCAAGTTTAGTCACTGGTAAGTTCTTGTCATCGTAAGTACATGTGTATCATAGAGAACCGTCAATGGGGTACCCCTTGCCTGATGATACGGAAGAAACCCCATATCAAAATGACAAGGCAAGCAGACAACAAGCATCTTAGCATTCTTCTTATTTACCATGGGAATATGGTGCTTTTTTCTCTCTTTCCTCTTTTCATAGTATCTTTTTTTTTCTTTTCTCTTTTTTCTCAATATAGGATTCTTTTTTTATAAGAAGAATGCTTCATAGACAGCTCATTATGGTTACGCTGCAGGTTTCCACCATGTCAGCATGGATTAGACCAGCGGCCCAGGCGTTTCTCTAACACATATACATAACTCCATGGACTTACAAGCTCCCCTTTCATTTCACACCGACGACATCCATATACAAAAGAGCATGATATCAACTAGGTACAAGTACCAAGTGCAATGTTGAAAGCGTTCCCCATGAAAGCATGGTTCTGCTAATCCCCAACAAATAAGTGCAAGCATATACAACATAGAAGACACAATGGTTCAAGATTATTAAGGACAAGTAAAGTAAAGTGTGCCATCAAGTTTGTGAGAGCTTTAATCACTAGTTTTCTCATAACAAGTTTAATTTGGAAGGTAAACAAAAGCATGAATATACTTGGAATAGCATAAGCTAGTAGGTAGGTATGGTGGACTCTTTGGAATAACTTGGTTTAGGGAGTTGGATGCATGAGTGGAACTCATACTTTATTGTGGAGGCTAGCAAAAGACTGGGAGCGACAAACTAGGAGAGCAATAATGGCCATAATCATGCAGAGCGACAAAACATCATTGATCAAAGCATAAAGTGACACTACAAGTTGAAAACTAAAGGATCATAAAGGCTATGGTGACTTGGGATAGTCATAACATGGTGTGAGCATGCGCCAAGTCAACCCAAATAAAGCATCAAAGGAGAAAACCACTATACTATGCTTTAATATGCTAAAACAATGCATGATTCATCCAAGGCACATTAAGCAATCTCAATTGTTTATAACAAGTCATGCTATAGCAAAGAATACTAAGCATGAAGCCAAAACAATATCAAGCATGGCATGATAGAGCATAGGCCACAGTCAAAAACGAGATCTTTTTACCACATAAGCATGAACTTTCCTACTCTTTTTCCAAACCAAACCAAACTATTTGAAAACCAATGTATGAAAGAGGGGGTCCAACCAATTTATTCATAAAACTAAGCAAACCAAGCAAACGGAAAACCAAAACAAAAACAAAAAAGAAGACGCTCCAAGAAGAACACAACTGTGCATGAAACAATAAAAATGAAGTGTTTGAAAGAAACCTGGGATTTTTATTGATGAAGAAGGGGATGCCTTGGGCATCCCCAAGCTTTGGCGCTTGTACTTCTTGGAAATTTCTTGGGGTGACATTCGTGGCATCCCCAAGCTTGAGATTTAGTCCATCCTTCATCTCATTACTCATTCCTTCCATACACCTGAAATTTTTCCTTCATACAAAACTTCACACAATCTTTATTAGCAACATTAGTGCACTCAAGATAAATAAGTATTAAGGTTCAGTTCTAACATCAAATAAACTTCCATTAGAACACTAGCTACTGTAGCACTTCCCTAAAAAAGCTCAGTTCCCCAAAAGAACTCAAAAAGGAACCAACAAGAAGCAAATGCAGAAAATGGCAGAAATCTGTCAAAACAGACCAGCAGGCGAAGACGAATTTTTTAGAAGACCTTCTGTTGATCAAATAAAAAAGTGTTGAACTAACGAAAGTTAGATAACAACCTGGGGCAAAAGCACAAAAAATTACAGCTCAATCCTACATACATAGCTCTCTCACGAATGTTTACGATGAAGCACAGAAATCTGTTTCGCGACAGCAACTTTCCCAATCATTACTTCTCTCTCATTAGAGGTTACTCTTGGCACAAAAAGTAAATAAAAAGGATAAGGAGAGGTTATTACAGAGGTAATAACTTCCAAGACTCATCTAAAACTCTTGGGTTATCTCCCAACAAGTACTTTTCTTTAACGCCTTTAAGTTAGGCATGATAGTTTGAGAAGATGCTCACATAAGACATATGAATTTAAGTGAAAGAGAGCATCAAGAAGCAAATTCAAAGCACATTTAAGTCTAACCCACTTCCTATGCATAAGAATCTTGTAAAGAAACAAGTCATGAAAGCACAGAGCAACAAGCATAGTAAAGCAAAACAAGTGCAACTTCAAGACTTTCAACATAAAGAGGGGAAACTTAATATTATTGAGATGCATAAAACCATGTTTCCCTCTCTCATAATAACTTTCAGTAGCATCATGAATAAAAGTAACAATATAACTATCACAAGAAACATTCTTATCATGAGCCACATGCATAAAAGAATTAGTACTCCCCACATAAACATAGTCATTCTTGTTAATTGTAGTGGGAGCAAATTCAACAAAATAGCTATCATTATTATTTTCATCACCATAATCATCAAATATAGGAGGCATATTATAATCATAATTAATTTCCTCCTCAATAGTAGGTGGACTGAAAATATCATATTCATCATTGCAATCATCATAAATTGGAGGTATAGTGTCTTCATAAGCAATAGAATAGTTATCTTCCAAAGTGTGTTCATTTGTAAACATATCATCATTGGAAGGATTGGTACCAAAGAGATTTTCAATATCAAAAGAAGTGTGCTTTTCCTAATCATGATCACTACTATAGGTAACAGGCATAGGAACATCATCGAGTTCAGACTCATCAAAAACTATAATAGGAGCTACATGATTAGGGGAAATACCGTTTCCTCCCTCCTTTTACTCCTCCTTTTCTTCTTTATCTTCTTCTCTTTAGGAGGGAGAGGCTTGAAAGGAAGCTTCTCCATATACCCTGGTTCATTGTTAGAGACAATAGAAGAAACTTTGGAGGATTCCTTCTTTTCATTAATAAGATCAAAACACATATTAGTCCTATCATATTTTGGTAAAATCTCATCTTCTATAATATTTTGTATGTAAGTATTTGTGTGACAATTATCAACACAATAAAGATGACAACCATGCAGGACACTATTCATATCAAAAGCACCCATATCTACCAAAGAGGTTTTTCTTGATAACTCTTCACACCCCAAAAATAATGTAAGTTCATCATGCTGATTAGGAGTGATCATGTCATCACAATACAAACTTGCATTACTCATTGGATTAGAAGGGCTATTATTATGGCCTGAGCATTGGAAATTGAAATGACCCACTTTAAAGCAAAGTTCACAAATAAAAGGATAGAGGGCATAAATGTTTTTACCAAGATCATTTAGAGCCCTATACCACATTCTAGTTTTTTCATTCATGTGGGTGATACAATATTCTTCTTCAACTTGATTACTCTCACAAGGTCTATGTATCCCACAAAAATTAACATGCTTATAAGAAATAGTGCTTTCTGAGGTTTGAGCATGTTTATTGCTATCATTAACAACAATTTCATTTCCATGCAAGTGTCTTTAAAAGGCTCATGATACATGTCCCACTTTTATTTAGGAGCATTAATATGAGAAGCAAAGGTTTTAAAACTATCAATAAGAATTTGAGGATCAAGACCATATTTAGCACTAAGCTCTTGAAAATCAGCAGTTTCAGCAAGAGACTTAATGCAATCATACTCATAGTTTTTACCTGGTTCTTTACCTTTGTTGTTATCCCAATCTTCGGTATTGCTTTGAATTGTTTCAAGAAGATCCCACTTAGCTTTGACCTCCTTACTTGTGAAGGATCCCTCTAAACAAGTATCTAGATAGTCCTTGTAATGTCCTGAAAGCCTTGCATAGAAATTATTAATAACAATATTACGGGGGAGCTCATTAATGGGACATTTGAGCATTAATGACTTCAATCTCCCCCATGCTTGGGCGATACTTTCTCCATCATGAGGATGGAAATTATAAATGTAATTCCTATCTTTATGAATTTCATGAGGAGGATAAAATTTAGAGTAAAAGAGAGATTCAAGTTCCTTCCACTCCAATTGATGAGGATCATCTAGTAGCTCATACCACTCCCTTGCTTTGCCCTTAAGTGAAAAAGAGAATAACTTCTTCTTGACGTGATCTGTTGTAATACCTGCACACTTGAACAACCCACATAATTCGTGTATAAAGAGCAAATGATCACCGGGATGGACAGTTCCATCTCCAAAATAGTAGTTATCCATAACACGGTCAATAATTTTTATAGGTATTTTAAAAGGGATGCTTTCAGTATGTGGATTTAAAATATCACAAGTATCATTAGAATTACCACATATGGGAGATAAAGTATCATCAGAGCAAATTTTCTTCCTTAAAACTGGGGAACTAAAGAGATCATTTTCATAAGAACCAACTTCCCCAAGCTAAGACGTTTCCATAGCATTAGTAACAAAGGTGTTCAAAAGATTCATACTAATAACATTGCTATTAGCATGCAAAGAAAGTTCCATGGGTTTAATTTTCTTTTCAGACAATTCAAGTTCTAACTTAGGAAAAATACTAAAAAGCTCTCTAATTTTTTTGTTGTTTTCCATTAAGCCTAACTAGTGAAAACAAGAAACAAAAAGACAAAATTGCAGAATCTAAAGGAAATAACTTCGAGTACTCACACCAGAAAATAGGCGTTTGCCGTGGGAGGTTCTTCTTCTTTAATCCTCCGATGTGAATAGCTTTTACCTTTCCTCCCCGGCAACGGCGCCAGAAAATAGCTTGATGTCTACGCACTTCTATTCTTGTAGACAATTGTTGGGCCTCCAAGTGCAGAGGTTTGTAGAGCAGCAGCAAGTTTTCCCTTAAGTGGATCACCCAAGGTTTATCGAACTTAGGGAGGAAGTGGTCAAAGGTATTCCCTCTCAAGCAACCCTGCAATCAAGATACAAGAAGTCTCTTGTGTCCCCAACACACCCAATACACTTGTCAGGTGTATAGGTGCACTAGTTCGGCGAAGAGATAGTGAAATACAAGTGGTATGGATATAAAACAACGGTGCGAGAAAATAGATTGATGGCGTGGAAGAGACTAAAGGCAAACTAAAATAAAGATGGAAGCAAGCAAACATGTAATAGACCTAATTGCAAACGGTGTATCAATGCTTAGAAACAAGGCCTAGGGATCATACTTTCACTAGTGAACACTCTCATATAAATATATCATCTTCATGATACTACGCTGAACTACTGTCCAGTTGGACACTCTAATCATTGGTAGGGCTATAACAGCACACCTCAAAGTAAGTCTTTCCCATCTAGAAAACCCCACATTGTCACCTTGAGCACTAGATGGATCAAACAAACACCACAATTTCATAAAGACATCCAACTCCAAATATAACCCATAACAAGTATTTAATCTCTAGCCTAAGTGCCACCATGGTGTGCACGCTGTCACTTTCACACACATGGGGAGAGCAGAGATCTATTAAAGCACTTGAGTAGCAAGGTAGATCTACTTGATTACAAAGCTCGTGATCTCAATAAGATCATGCATAGAGAGAGAGATGAACAAATAGATACCGGTAGAACCCTTAGCCTCGAGAGAGAACTACTCCTTCCTCATCATGGGAATCAGCAATGGCGATGGAGATGGCGGTGGAGATCGATGGAGATGGCTCCGGGGGCACTTCCCCGTCCCGGCAGGGTGCCGGAACAGAGACTTTCTGTCCCCCGAATCTCCCCTTCGGTGGCGGCGGCGCAGCAGAACTTTCCGTGGATTTTTGATTGACTATTTAGGGTTTTGGCTTCGGGAGGCTTCTTATAGGCCAGAGGGCAAGGTCGGTGGGCGGCCAGGGGGCCCACACCATGCCCTGGCGCGGCCTAGGTGGACCCGCGCCTAGGGGTGGTGTGGCCACCCTATGGCCCCTCTCCGACTCTCCTTCTGGCTCCGTTAGTCTTCCGGGAAAATAGTAACTTTGGCTTTTGTCCCGTCCAATTCTGATAATATTCATTTTCTGACTTCCTAGAACCAAAAACAGCAGAAAACAGGCAACTGGCACTGTGGCATCTTGTTAATAGGTTAGTCCAAGAAATCATATGAAAAGTACTCCAAAGTGTGGACAAAACACAAGAAAGTGGATAAAATCAAGCATGGAACATCAAAAATTATAGATACATTTGCAATGTATCAGCGAACCCATTTTCCTTACTGCCTCAAGCTGATTTAAATGTTGAGTATTGTCCATTTTGTGGTCCTGCAACTCAAGTAAAAAATAGTACAACGAAAGTAAATAACTAAAAGTAAAGTGACTTATAGCACTAAGCTCCCCGACAACGGCACCAGAAAATAGCTTGATGACTGCAAGTGCACAGATCGTTTGTAGCTAGTTTAGAAATAAAGATATCGATCACACATGGAGCAGTAGGCAAAAGACTAAAATGCTTTTAACTATAACTAAACGAAATACTTAAGAAATAATTTTAAGATGCAAGTAAAGTAGAGTTGTTTTTGGGTTTTTGGTTGAACAAGGTGATTTAAAGTAAAGCAAAACTTAATGCAGAAAGTAAGAATCATGTGTGTAATAGAACTTTGGAACTACAATAGGGAAAGGCGTTCTCAGAGAATAGTGGATACACCGCTAGAAATTTAGACTAAGTGGTCGAGAGTATTATAAATAATATTCTCATAATGTGTATGTATGTGGGAGGAGCTCCATATATGGACTAATAGCCAGCAACCACTGCACACATCATCTGCATAACCACAGCAGACAGCAATCGACATTAATCGAATTACTGCGTTATTAAGAGATTTCTCCCATGGCATGGACATGGCTTGGTGAGTTCTCCCTGATTTCCCAAGTTAGTACGTAAGGAATGACAACAGCTTTATAGTCACAGTAAGTGCTATCATCCCTCCGTCTACCAACAAGTAATCACCTTCATCGAGTCCCATGAGAGGCAAATGTTAAGGAGGTGCACAAATCCCAACATCAAGATGAAGACAATTAACACATTCACATAATGATGTATAACATAATAATCTCTATCTCATCTCAATCATATGCTAGGGTTTCTCCGTCTCCCCAAGAACTAGAGATCTACTCAGACATGGAGGCAATCAACATCATATCAATGGTAATGGAAACAATCATAGATGAATAGTACTTGTATAAATCCACAACAAGTATAGGAATTACAACAAGATCTAGACAATATGTAGATGGGATGGATGGAGATGGTGATGATGCAGCGGTGGATGATGAACATCGATGCCTTAGCCTCTCGGATCTGCGCAGGGCGAAGATGGATCCCTTGTGGATAAGTTTCCCCTCCAGATGCCTTCCAGAGGTGAGGTTTCTGTGATTTCTAGGTGTTCTGTATGTCGTATCCTCAAACCAATTGCACGGGGTGAAACTATTTGACGAGGCGGAGGCGGCGCCAACTATACGGCCGGAGCTATACGGCCGGAAAAGTTGCTCTAGTCATATAGTTGGTCGTTGGACTCTCTGCCTCCCTTGTTCGCTTCTGATTTTCTTCTGGTATTATTAATATTTCCCAAATAAGCGATTTATGTTATTTTTGATTCCTTTTCTCCATAGTACAACTGCTCCAAGAATTGTATTCATTGGATCCATCATCTATCCTGATCCTGGTGAAAACAGACATAAAGTATGCACGCAAGCACCGTAAAATACCAAGATCCTACATCTACAATGCAAAATGATAGTGTAAAACATGATGCAAATATGCACTCATCAACGCCCGTAACTTCTCCAACGATGTGGGTCGCTTGAACATGGGTGTGAAGTTTCGGATGAACTTATCTTTAAGGTCATTCCAACTACTAATGGATTCTTTGGGAAACTGTTTGAGCCATGACCATGCATCTCCGCTTAAGTGTAGTTGTAGGCTTTGCATTGCGGTAGCTTTGAAGCCATCTGGTAGTTTGACGGTTGCCAGATAGTCTGCTAGCCAAGCTTCGGGTTCCTGTAGACCGTCGTATTTCTGGCGATTGTGAGGAAGTTTAAAATCTTTGGGGACTGGTGTTTTGCGAACCCGTTGGGTAAAGAAACTAGCTCCACATAGTTCATACTCATCCTCACTTTCCCCATTGTAGTATCTTCGGTTGCTGTGCTCCTTCCTGGATGTATCAATCCTGCGCTGTGTGATGTTGTTTCTTGTGACATCTCGTGTCCCGGTGTTCAAAAAGTGCACCTGATGTGGTGATTGCGATCGTCGATTGTGCCCCACATGCCGAGGGCTGCTGCGATGGTGTGGGGATCTGTCGGGTTGTTGCGTGACTCCTTGTTCTCCTTGTGCGAGGGATGGTCCCACCATACTGAGGTTCATGAGAGCGGATCAATGGAAGGCCGCACATGGATCATCGGGTGCGAGTTGAGTTGTGATTAGGTAGGTCTACGCGGCGACGACTGCGGCCTATGCTGTTTTTTCCTTATGTGTCCCTCTTGGTCTACCGACATAAACGATAGATCGAGGTTTCATGCCATCTCGTTTCTTTATGCTTCAGGGATATTCTGCAGCCGCAAAGTTCCTCTCCTTGGTGGCGCACCTCCATTCACGCTTCCCGGTCCTCGGGTAGAGCTTAGTGATACGTTGCTAATGTATCCATAATTTGTGATGTTCCATGCTTGGTTTTTATCTACTTTCTTATGTTTTGTCCACACTTTGGAGTACTTTTCATATGATTTCTTGGACTAACCTATTAACAAGAGCCACAGTGCCAGCTGCCTGTTTTCTGCTGTTTTTGGTTCCAGAAAGTCAAAAAATCAATATTCTCGGAATTGGACCGGACAAAAGCCAAAGTCGTTATTTTCCCAGAAGACTCATGGAGCCAGAAGGAGAGACGGAGGGGGGGCACAGGGTGGCCAAAACACCCCTAGGCGCGGGTCCCCCTAGGTCGTGCCAGGGCATGGTGTGGGCCCCCTAGCTAGCCACCGACCTCGCCCCTTTGCCTATATATTCCTCCTGATGCGAAAACCCTAAATCAATCAGCCTCCAGCCACGAAAAGTTTTGCAGCGCTGCCTCCACCGAAGGGGAGATTCAGGGGACAGAAAGTCTCTGTTCCGGCACCCTGCCGGGACGGGGAAGTGCCCCCGGAGCCATCTCCATCGATCTCCACCACCATCTCCATCGCCATTGTTGATTCCCATGATGAGGAGGGAGTAGTTCTCTCTCGAGGCTAAGGGTTCTACCGGTAGCTATGTGTTCATCTCTCTCTCTATGCGTGATCTTATTGAGATCATGAGCTTGTAATCTATAGATCTACCTTGCTACTCAAGTGCTTTAATAGATCTCTGCTCTCCCCTATGTGTGTGAAGTTGACAGTGTGCACACCATGGTGGCACTTAGGCTAGAGATTACAAATACTTGTTATGAGTTATATTTGGAGTTGGATGTCTCTATAAAATTGTGGTGTTTGTTTGAACCATCTAGTGCCCAAGGTGACAGTGTGGGGTTATCTAGATGGGAAAGGCTTACTTTGAGGTGTGCTGTTATAGCCCTACCACGGATTAGAGTGTCCAACCAGAGAGTAGTTCAGCGTAGTATCATAAGGAAGAATATATTTATATGAGAGTGTTCACTAGTGAAAGTATGATCCCTAGGCCTTGTTTCTAAGCACTGAAACACCGTTTGCTATTAGATCTATTACATGTTTGCTTGCTTCTATCTTTATTTCAGTTTTACTTTAGTCTTTTCCATGCCATCAAGCTATTTTCTATCACCGTTACCACTTATAATTATCCATACCACTTGTATTTTACTATCTCTTCGCCGAACTAGTGCACCTATACACCTGACAAGTGTATTGGGTGTGTTGGGGACACAAGAGACTTCTTGTATCTTGATTGCAGGGTTGCTTGAGAGGGGATACATTTGACCACTTCCTCCATGAGTTCGATAAACCTTGGGTGATCCACTCAAGGGAAAACTTGCTGCTATTCTACAAACCTCTGCACTTGGAGGCCCAACAACTGTCTACAAGAATAGAAGCGCGTAGACATCACTTAGCTGCACCCGTTGGAGGTTGGATTCATCGGCTAGTCTTTTCCTTTCATTGAGTTGCCTTTGCATTCTGAGTAGGTCCCTTTTCTTGTGATGGAGTAAGTAGTGGTAGGCCATTAGGTCCTCACGCGTTGGTTTTGCTATCATCAGGACTACACCCGATATTGCATCCCTTGCTCTTTGCCATGCTTCGGCGGATAGCCGAAGAGTTTGTCATTCGCCTTTGCATGGTTCTTCTCTTCTTGGTATGACTCGGTTGTTGGGTGGGTCTCCTCTATTTTCATGGTTTTCTACATCATCACCTTATAAAATATCGTTAGGGTCAAGGAGTAGGTTACTGTTGGAGCCACGCGGTGTTGTTGTTGGTTCGCCAATGATCACACACACTTGGTGGTGCGTGAGGTACGAGCTGCTGCTATTTTTACTGGACAAGAGACATTGTCCATGGAATCCTACGGGTTTTGCTCTAGATAGATTTCAGCCATCCTGATTCCAAAGTCGATGTCTTTGTCGCTTTCCTCGGGTTCATTATTTGCAGGACTTGAGCCATGTGGTGGCGTTACATGGACATCTGATCCGAAGGAGAGACCGTCGTATAGATCGGCTAGATCCCCTAGATCTGCTAAGTTTCCAGAGTTTTATTCGCCGTTCACCGACTAGGGTGCGGCTTCTTCATATGAGCCGGCAAAAGTCTCAGGAACCACCGTGGGTGCTGCTATTGGAGCCGACATACCCGATAAAACCGGGGTCGGTAAGGCAGACTCTTCGGGTTCCTCCACACTAAAGTGGAAACTTCCAACAATGAGATTGGATCTGCAATTGAAGTTGACGAGAACCGAGACTAGGGTGGGTGAGCATGGTGCGGCTACCGTTGGATTGTTGCTTGATGGAGAGGGGGCCACAGAATCCATGGCTACAGCATCTAGATTTCCCATAGATGGCGTCAATTGATGAGGGGTAACCTCGGCAATACCCATGGTTATGGACTTAGGGTTTCATGGAAAAGAGAACGCTGGGATTTCGCCGGCTGATCAGATAAACAAGGGAGTCGAAGTCGTCTGATTGCTTATGGTCAAATCGATTACAGATCGCTCAAGGCTTTTTTCAATGCCTCTCCGTTGGCTCCTCCTAGCCTATATATAATAGGCTAGGTCTCGAGGTCGTATACAGATAGGTTACAATCTTACAATTACAACACTAGTACAATGTCGATTTCTATTTCCTTATCTAGCAAGCTATGCTTTTCGTCGGATGCTTCCTGGGCCTTCTTCTTGGGCTTCGTGGGCTATGATCCATCATGTAACCGGAGTAACTAATCATAAGAACCCGAGTAGTTGATACCTCTGATCCAGATTACGGATGTAGTATAACTTCTTTTTCCCTAGTAGACCTAGGTTATCGAATCCTCGGGAAGCGAATGCATAGTAAAGTTACTTGAATGGACCTTCGGGAGTTTTATAATTCATTTTGTGTTTTTACCGGACCAATAGCTTGCGTCTTTTTGTTGTTGTCGATGACGGAGAGAGAGGGCCTAGGGCGTTCGGTTTCACCTATAGCTGTGCAAAACATCTGATGGAAATAAAAGATAGAAATAAAGTATGCGTGTACTTGTTAGAGCAAGATAAATTATATGTGAGCAGTGCATCCATAATTGTTATTGCCTCCGCAACCGCTTATAGCAATAACCTACTAATCTCATCCATAGAACTTCTGATATGCGTAGTGATGTCACTCTTAATCCCAAGAAAATTCCTCACATACAGCCGTACTACCCCTAGGAGTGCCAGAGGAGTGATTCCATCATGATTACATCTACCTAGGAGTGCCAAGAATCTTACCCACTATAGCATTGCTGCTACAAGTGTTTAATCAACTCATATCCGAAATCTAGAAGTTTCTTCCATTAAGATTGTTTGTAGGCTAGCGGAGTTGTTGGCATCCCATGAAGTTTGACACGCATAAAGCTATATCATTCTTATGATTAACAAGTCAAACTTTGGCATGCTCACGAAAACCGCTAAACATTAATTCAATCGAACAAATCTTTTTAAGGAGAGCTATCAAGTCAATCAACATTTTCAGTGGTGTTGAGTGTCTCTAGAAATAAGCCTTCAAGATTAAGAAATACAACACCCAAGCCTTCAATTGAGAGACTTTTTCTTATTACAATTGTTTAGTAATTTTTAGACAAGACTTGGTTAATTACGAGAACTAGAACAAAATATACCCAATTAGATACCCGTGCAAACAAAAATAGGCCCAAAGCCCTTGGACATTGTTTATTCTTCTATCTTGAAACCAACGCATCGTCCAAGTGATGCCAATGGACAAATCCAATATGTGAAACACAATTCAAACATTAATTCATAAAGATTATCATTAACACACATGGAGACATACATGTCCTTTCAATGAGCCCATCTCTTTCGCTAACCAATTCTCATTAAAATATATGAAGGTGTATGTTTACCTAGCAAAAGTTAAGGTAGCCGCTATGTCTAATATTACCTCTCCTCGCACGCTTATTTAACCTGTAATACTACATTTTCCTAGCAACATCTGGTATATCCAAAATCAAACATAATGAACATGATCGTATGCTTGCCCATGGACGATGATGAGAATATATTTCCTATCTCAAATATTTAACTGCCAAATTCCAGTATCATTGTTTACTATGTTTACCTGGCTATCTATTTTGAATTGCAAAAAAAGATATACCAGTGAAAATTTGCTAGAGAACATCCGTATTTTCCTAAAAAAATATGTTGCCCCGCTTTCAAGTAAAACAACCACGTTCATACAACATTCACAAACAAGTGCATGGCAAGTGAAAACTACAGTTTGCTGGACAGCAAAACAATCATGCCCAACTAGAAGTAGAAGAAGAAAACGAAAGAACTGATAAAATTCCCCATATGGGTGCAAGACTCATCGGTCGAACTAGGTAGAAAAGCGACGAGTCACCACTAGATCCTCCAGCATGCCGTCCAGCCGATCCTTGTCCCTCTGCCTATAGAACGGGTATCACTAACACCACCGTTATTTTCTGGTATTATCAAAATATACTGTCCGATTATATATTTGTCTGATAACATTATAATTTTGTGGCACATTCAACAGAACACACCGCACAACAAATAACGCAAAGTTTGACAATTCTTTTCAAAACCGGTCATAGCATGACCATCCTACGCAGAAGTGTCAAACTTTTTATTTCTGACCATGCGATGTGTTCTGACAAATGTGACACAAAATTATAATGACACCTGACAATGATATAATTGGATAGTATGTTTCGAGAAATGCAAGAAAATAACACTGTTATATAGCAAATTTTAAATAACGATAACCAAAAAACTCTCGCCCAGGCAGTTGACATTTTTTTGAACGGGAAAATGCCTAGAAGGGCCTAGAAGCTGCTCAAATTATGAGGTGGGTACAAAATTACATAGAGACCCTTGATTACATTCACCACACAGAAGAACCAAATATTTGAAGATAAGACCTCAGAATTTGCAAAAAGGACCTTAGGACTACAAAATAAAAAGCAATGATCCCTTGGTCCACTTCGCCGCCATGAGATCTTTAGGCCCCCCTTCTTTTCAGCTTCTTAGCCAGCTTCTCCCAGAAGCTACCCTCGACCAGCTTCTCCCAGAATCTCATCTTCAAAATTCATTCAAATTTCTTAACTAGTAGTTTCAACGTCAATTTAAAAGTATAAACGATTTTGGCAGATGAGATTCTGAGAGAAGTTGGTCGAGGTAGCTTCTGGGAGAAGCTGGCCAAGAAGCTGAAAAGAAGGGGGCCGGCATTGGAGCCAGCGCCGCCACCGGGAAACGAGCCACTTGGGGCGACACCAGCCATGAATTCCATGTCGAGGTCGATGGAGATCTTCCAGATGGGCTCCTGCGCGCACTCTTACGCTTGCCATGCCACATGGAAGAAGGAGCCCAGACTCTGCCGAGAGTGGAGTGGCCTCTCCGGCACCGATGCCAATGCTTAGGAGCTCCACAAAGCGCAGCTTCCGGGAAGCATGCATGGGCGCGCAACCCAACCTCCCTTGGAGCTCCAGGGCGAGGAAGAAACAATTTCGATTTCGATGACGCGCCGCCACCGTGAACTTGGAAGAGGAGGAAGATGACCCGCCAGATCCTGAAGCTCCAACACAACTGCCCCTTGCACATGAGGCAAGACCACCAGGTCGATGCAGAGGGCATGGCACCGCTACTCCACTCCTCCTCGCAGCCTTGGCATGCCAGGAGCGGGATCACCATGCTCGCGCCGCACCATGACTCCCATCCCCCTCGCCACCATGGTCGGCGTAGTACGCGACCCAACATCAATCGGTCGCCCGCGACACGAACTTTATTTGAGGAAGCGGTGGCTCCTCCCTCCTTGCACCACTCCGACCAGAGGAGCAGTAGACGAATAGGACGAACCCTATAGCTCACAAGATCCAATCGCCGAGATCTCGAGCTCCCCTTAAACTATTGGGCAAAGCGTCCACCACTCGCACACGACCAACTAACCTACATTCTACAGCTATTGCTGCGTCTCTCTACTACCGCTCCCCCCCCCCCCCCCCCCCCCCGCTACTCCGACAGGAGGGGTTATGGAGAGAGACAGATGCTTCCACATGACTCTCAAAGCAAAGCAAAGGAGGTGAGAAGAGGCCGAATTTCGAGGTGGCTGACTCCGACAACCCAAACCAATAATGCAAGCCATGAATAAATCTTATGAGAGCGGGTCTATTGATAGACCCCTATGACTGACACATGTCCTCGTTTCAGTTTTTTAGATTTTTTTTGTCCCTTAATTAGCTGCATGGAGGTGGGTCTATCGTGAGTCCAGACCGGGTCTAAGATTTATTTCCCAGTCCCACTCTGTAGGCACACCATCCGCTTCAACATGACGCACGGGCCCAACCGGTCAGCGAGACATTAGACCGGGAGTCCAATTGACACTGCTGTTCGTCGCGACCACGGGGATAAAATTGGGGGAAGAAAAATTCTCCAATTGCGGCGGCCGCAGCAGAACCAAAAAAACAAAATCCATTCTGTCGCCGAATTCGCTTTCCATTCGTCGAATTCGGCTCGGGCGTCCGGCCTCTCCGATCCAGGTCAGCGTCTTCCCCGTCCTCCCCTAATCCCCTCCGTCTTTCCCCAAAATTTTCATCGAGGAAATTCCACCCGTGATGTCGATGGTTTCACTCGTGATGTCGTCGAGTTTGTAAAATTTGAGGTGGGTTTGTTTCGGATTGGGGATTCCCGAAAATGGGTTTGCTCGAAACATTGTTTTCGAGTAGAAAACTATTGCTGCTCGAAACATTGTTTTAGATCACGGAGCAACGCTTGGGCTGACCTGGCCACGTAGCAAAATCTTCGTTCTAAACTCTGTGTTTCTTGATTTGATTACGCAGATTCTCGCTTACAAGATACTTCTTGCGGCCAGCCCTACGGGATTGCTGGAGCTCCACCTGGGTGTTTGGCGGCAGAAGCTAGGGTTTGCTCTCTTCTTCGCGGAGCTGCCACATTTAGTGTTGTTGCAAGATGCAGCCCTCCAGGAAAGTTGCTCGGGTCGACACGGCGGAGATCAAGTCGCGGCTTGTCAGGAAGATCGGCCACCAGCGTGCAGAGCTCTACTTCCATAGCCTCAAGAAGTTCCTGGGTTTTCAGCTTGGGAAGAGCGAGTTTGACAAGATCTGTGTGACTGCTCTGGGGAAGGAGAACATTAAGCTTCACAATTTCCTTGTCCGGTCTATCCTCGGCAATGCTTGTATGTCGCTGGGGCCGCCGCCCAGCAGGCAGACTCCCACCGGGAATTCACAGACGAGCACCGTGACGAACGGGCCATTGACTAGTGGCGTGCAGTTGGTGAGGAGGGTGCGGCCAGTGGGTAGCCGGGACAGGAGGTTTGGAGATAAGCCGAGTCCACTTGGAAAGTCCCCTCTTGGTCATCCAGGGGCCGGGGAGTTTGTGTCCGTGGAGGATGGTGAGGAAGTTGACCAAGCCAGGGGCAGCCCAGTGTGTGTGCAGAGTCAGAGCCCGATTAGGGCTCCGCTGGGAATCCCCTCGAAGGCTCAGAATCCTCAGCCTTCGATATCTTATGCTTCAGAGGTTTGCTACAGTAATGGTGAATTGCCGGATACACAATACTTGTCAAAGCTACTTGAGAATAAGCTGAAAGCCGAAGGCCTTAGCATATCCCTGGAGTGTGCTGATCTGCTGAACTCTGGGCTTAATGTGTACATATGTCAGATGCTGAAGTCTTGTTTGGGTGTTGCGAAAGCAAGAGGAAACTTAATTAGGAAGCGTGAAGCTTATGGGAGTGTTGCTGCTGCTGGTGTAAATGGTGGGCGAAATAACGGCTTTGCTTCAGAATTAGGCTGTTCCTACCAAGCTTCACTGGTAGATCTTTCCACAGCTGTACAGTCTAATGCTCAGTTGCTGGGGTGCGACTATGCCAGGCAATACGAGAAGATTGCTTCTCACATCCTTGACAGCTAAACAGCAGCAGCTATTTCCTCATGGAACTTCATCAGTTGTTATGTTTGGCAGAGCAGGCGATCCATTGCCATAGATTGGTGTTATAGAAATCTACATCTAGTTAGGTTGAAGTGAAGTAGATTTTGACTGCCATAGGCTGAGAGGGGGTACCCCAGTGTTTTTGGTTAGGATGATACATCTTGGGATTTCAGTACATCATAGTTCACTGTCATTACCTGTGATTATTCACAAAATAAAAAGTTTCTGCCAATGCACCTTCGCTTCGTTTTTACAGATAATCATGTCTTGAATGTGTCACTGTTGTCTTTGATAATTTGCACCTGTTATGTTTGCTCTGCCCAAGAGAAATTATCGTTTGCCCATACTTTCTTATATGTGCTCTTAATCTTTCTTCTTTTACCATGAACCGTGAACATCGTTCTTTCTACCTTGTTTATGTTTCCGCTTCGGATTTCCCAGAGGTATCTTAATTTTTGTATGATCTATCTAGTTCTGTCTAGAGGCCAGCATATATTAGGACAGTATAACGGGGAAGGTTAGGATCAGACGGTGCGCCGCGTCCATGTTGTTGTGAGCTGGGCTGTCGCCGATGCTTGGCTTGTTTTGAGTAGCTACAGTGTCCAACGGGCTGCTACTCCATGTGCACTTTTGCTGCTCTTGTTTAAACAGGTAGATTGGGCCGTGCCGATTTGCGGTAGTGTGCGTTCTGGAACTGTGAGCGCTCTCACTGGCGCATGATTCAGCAGTTACTGTGCTTCTGTCCACTGGCATTCTGTGATTTTGCTCTGAGCTTGCCTGCCACATGTGATGGCTCTCCTGGTCTTGCCTGTTCATGTGTTCATCCATTTTCCGTTTGCCTGGTGTCCCCCGCTGTGTTTTCAGCTCATGTAGAGGGAGGATCCCACTGAAGCCTCGCCCCTTCCACTTCTTCAACCCCTGTTATAAATGTTTCCCCTTGTTTATCCTTTCTTTCGGTATCTTCTTTCTCATTGTCCATTTGGTTCTTCCAGACAGAGTTTCCCATTGAATTGATCTTGCTTCATGTATTGTTGTCGTGTTTTCGGTTGATTGTTAGCCTGTAGTTGGTCTTCTTTGTGTTCTAAATTGCGTTCCCACTTGTATTTCCCGAGATGTCTGGGACTGTGGAACATTGGGATCCGGTAATTGTCCAAACTTTAGAGATGGATTCTGGGCCCAGAGCTGCAGTGACCGAGAGTAACATCGCTAGTGTGCTGTCGGTGGCACCTCATCGACACGGAAAAGGCCAACTCTTAAACACTTTGTATGTATACTTCTTTTGATGTTGAAGCACAAGGTTCTCCGTCTGAAAAGACCTGATTCTAGACTTACTAACGGCTTGCCCTTGGATCAAGAAGTTGCATTGCCAGGTTAATGACTCTTCACTGAATTTTACACCCCAAATTGAAGAGTTAGGCAGGCGAGTGATTATAATGCTCTACAAAAATGGTCCCTTATTGGTTTATCTTCACAGGCCTTTTGTTGATGCACTCTACAAAAATATCGGCTCTCGTACCCCATTCTTGCATATTATTTTTGGCCAAGTTAATGTAAAGAACATATGACAGCCTCGTGTTACATTATCTCATATTAACAGCTGAGTTACTCGCTAATTTCAGATGTGCTTATCCATGGTGGAGAGGGAAAGTCATTAACTCATATATGTAAGAAGGAAAGGTGGTCGCTGGAGGAGATTGCTCTTGTCCTCAAGCAAGAATTGACCAAAGTATGAAAAATAATAGTGCAGCTAGAGAAATATATGGTGGCATGTGCGAATGGCTTCTTTTACTAGTCCCTCTGTTCACTAATGTAAGACCTTCTAGATATTTCGAAGTAGACTAGATTCGGACTAAAATGGGTGAACCTAAACAATAAAACGTGTCTAGAACTCTAGATACATGCATTTTCAAGAAAAGCTAGAACGTCTTACATTAGTGAACGGAGGGAGTACATTATTGATTTATTATAGGTTTATATTATGTTTTGTGAATAATCGTAGGCTTATTATAAACTATAATTGCTCTGCATGTCTCTGTTCCCTTTTTTTGCTGACAGTAGTTCACATTAGTGTGTATAGCTGAGTAAGATGCGGACTGTGAGGTCAGGTGGCCTGGTCCACCGGCTCATGGTGCAAGTTCAACAGAGGTCCATATTGCAGTATTTTTTTCTAGAGTTACAAGGGTGAGAAGTCAGGAACTAACTTTGCCAAGTTCTTTTTTTCTGAGTGCTAGGGTGCTCGAGGTAATGACATGTGATGTCCGGAACGACTACCCATGCAGTGGGGTGCAGGTTAGTTTCATGCCTCCGAATCTTGCCATTTTTTATGTCGTAGTAGGAAACTGCAACACAATTTGATCAGAGTGCTTCTGTAAATAATATTTAATAAATAATTCTTCCACCAAAATGTATTTTTTTATGTTATTCATCCTTACCTTCTATGAGCATTATGCATTATAAAATTTTGCAAGTATCATTTTTTTTTTGAACAGGGGAAGGGCCTAGAAGGCCCTAGGAACTGCTTTCATCCAACGGTGGGATACAGATTACAGAGAGGCTCCGAAATAAACGGAAATTACAACAAGAGCCTACACTTTTACATAAAGGACCCTGAAAATATCTGGAAAAACGCAATCGGATCCTTCTCCACCGAGCATGCGCGTCTGCAACCTGGCCAGCCTCACCGCCGCCGGGGACGAACCACTTGGGACGGGGACGCCGAGAAGCGCCAGGGCAGAGCGAAAAAGAGGTCTCCGTAATGGCATCGCGCCTGGAGGTTGAAGCACAGCCAGCAGCAAGTGGCTTGGGAGGGCTGCCTTTCAGCCATCTGAAGCAGAGGCAAGGCAGCTCCGGCTGCCGCGAGTCCTCTGCTGAGAAACTCCCGGGAATGGAAGCAGCCCAAGCTTCCCGCCGCTTCGACTAAGCCTTGGACCGGAAGCCGATGCCATCGACAGCGCCACCACCTTGGTAGCCGCAGAACGAGGGCACCGCAGCCAAGAACTCCAGATCGGAGCAGCCACCGAGCTTTATTGAAGGGGAGGGGGAGGAGTTGTAACTGGCCACCATCGGCTCCGCCCACTGGAGCACCGCAGCCAAGCACCACGCCGCCATCCACCACCAGACGCCGCTCGCAAGCACTGGAGGTGAACTTCCCGCCGGCATACCGCCAGTCGCCACAGGGGCACACACGGGACGAAGCCCAAAACTACTACTAAACCTAAGACTACTATACAGGGAAGGGACCCTCACCCTACTCGCCACCGGCCATCGCTGGAGAGGAGAGGGGAGGGGCCAGGCGGCCCTAGATCTGTAGGGAGACGGGAGAAGCAGTTGGGGAGAGGAGAGGGACGGGGATGTGGAGATCACATCATTTAGGTTCCACTTAACCAAAAGAAAGTAAGTCCACTTCTTAACCCTAAACTATTGCAGAAGTTCAGTATATATGAACCTTGAACTCTGATCTGTTGTTTGTTTTAAACGTTGATTTCTTGAATCACTTTATTTTACTCCCTTGGCCCTATCCCAAGTGCTTTTTTGCCGACTGAAACATGTGCCATCAGTTTTACAAATTCAGCACTTTTTCATGTTAGCAACTCAATTTTAAAAAATCGAAATCAAGGAAGTGGAGGAAATAGTAATGGCAATATTTATAGGGAATTTGTAATTTTTTTAAAATTCAGAGTTTTTTAAGATTGTCCTTTGAACATCTTTCCAGTTAAATATCAAGAGTTTTTTTTTTCCAGAAGTACTATTAAAAAGAGTTTAGGTACATGTCATATGTGGACTGTTGAATCCAGCTTTTTCATATTGACTTTCTCTGAATTTCGAAAGTTCCAGATTATTAAAAAAATGACTTTATGTAGTAATGTTTTTCCTGATTTCCCTGTTCCTTTTTGCTTAAGTTGCTGAAATGGTAAGGTTTGGACGTGTATGTTATGTCATATGGCTGCAAGATGTCGTCTTAGTCTGCACAAAACCACTTGGGACAGGGCAAAGGAGGGTAGAGTAAACTGATTAAAATGTTTAAGATTAAACACAACTTGCTCCAGAGTTCAAGGTTGATAAATGAACTTCATCACTATTTCAGGATTGAAAAAGTGGACCTTTTATCTAACACTAAGATGGTCAGAACCAAACAGTAAGTAGCAAAGCCTTGTTGGCTGATAACCTTAGTTTAGCTAGCACCTTAAGTACTCTAGTTTCTTTGCGAAACTACCGTTTGGACCTTGCTGCAACATACTGGTGAAAATAAAGCAGTTAGCACCTAAGCAGTCTGTTCTGTTGATTTTTGTATCTTCGCATGAACATGATATTGTAAAAAATGAAACCATCTATGTCAGTGAATTGGTTGTAACTTTAAATGAATGCCTTGAAACTTGAGTGCTTGCAGTTGATTGAAACTAATTTTAAATTCCATGTCAGATTCGACCTGCTTATCGAATTTCCACCAGATAGGTTAATAGGAGTTATAGGAACGAAGCCTGCTAGGTTATTTGGCCCCGTCTTTCTGCTCTTTTAGAGATTAAAGTTAAGTACATTTTTGGGTGTCTCAGTTAGCTGTTAGTCTGCATGCTGTTGCATACAATGTTTCTAAGGAAACGAAGCAACTCTTCGGATGGAGATGTGATTCCTACAGCTCTGTGCAGGTGATGAGTTATTCAAGATTGCAAGCAACCTTGTCCGCCTGGTTGAAGCTTCAGTATTGCAGTTGCAGCATGGACATGGGCAAGTGAATGCCTGCTCAGAACCTAGACCTGAAACAGTCAAACAATGAAGACAACGGTTTTGGGTTAGCCTACTTGCATAGTGGATAGATTAAGCTTTGCTGGAGTTGCACGGTTGCACCAATGTGTGGAGCACATCAACCTCCACATAATTCAGTAAGCTTGCATCGGCTTGCTGCTTGCAGCTAGAATCTTAATTCTTGACGGTGCAGTGCTGAAGTGGAGACGACATATCAATATTACTACTCCCTCCGGCCCGAATTATTGGCCGCGGGGTCATTTTGCAAAAACACCCTCCAAATTTTCCCACACAACACCACACTCCCCGTCTTCTTCCCCTGCCTTGTCTCGCTGCCGACCAAGCCCGTGTCTTTCGCTGCCGCTCAGGGCCGCTCCATCCTCAGCCACCAAGAGCGCTCGCCCACGCCGCTCGCCTGCGCTGCTCGACCGTGCCGCTCGCTGCCTCTCTCCAACGCCGCTCACCGCCGCTCTCCAACGCCGCTCACCGCAGCTCCATCCGCGAACCCTAACAAAAATTGTTTCTTGCCGCTCCTCCTCCAGGACCGAGATGGTACCTTGGGCATCTCTGTCGAGTTTGGCGGCGACATTGGTGGCGGTGGAGACCCCCAATCTCCCCCCTCTCCACTATATTCCCTTCTCGAGGTACTGCTCCTTCTCCAGATCCCCACCCCACCTCTGCTCGTCGGGGCTATCCTTTAAGTGCGCCTCTTTCCCTCTCTTAACTACAGCAAAACCAGCCCGTGGAGGCGGTTTTATATACGGAGTAGCATGGTGGAGTACTGATACAATATTGTGGTTTTAAACGTTGTGAGCTGCTAAGTATTTGTTGTCAACCTGTTTTTTTCCGGTGATTGTCTATACCCGTAACCTTTTTGTCCACTGCTGTTTTGTAAAGATGTTATTCTCGATATCAGACAGTCAGTAGCTTTTCTTCACATGCTAGTGGGTGAATCTAAACTCCAATATAATTTCGAGCATTAGCTTACTCTGAATCTAAACTGTTGTAATCTGTTAATCTGTAGCTGTGACATGTTTAAGAAATTTGATCCGGTCCATTTATCAAATTTGATCAGCAGGCAGAGGTTACGCTGTGACATGTTTAACCTGTAGCTGGCTAGCCTCATAGTTAGGCAGAAACGCCCATGTTCCGAGTTCCGATAATTTGACATGGGACGGAAACAAGAAAAAGAAGAGCAGGAGTTCCAGCAAGTGTTACGGCATCCCAGTCCCAACACACGCACACCAAAAGAACTTCCTGCCAGGGGATGTGGATGTGGAGGATCAAGACACCAACCAGATCCTCTTCTCTGCCATCATCGACTAAGATCTCCTCTAGTATCGAACAATGTTCTTCCATTTTGTGAGAGTTTCAGCAGAGTGTGACGGGATTTTACATGTTTGTGCGATAAGCTGTCAATAATTGTGTTGGAGTGTCTCAGAGAAAATACAGTGTTGAATTCTCGGTTCCTGATGTTGCTCCTGCTCTGCATTTAGCCGCACCGTGTTTGCACATCATTTGTCTAGTCAGTTCTCATTGTCTAGTTTATTTAGCTATAGACGCCAATGATTCATGAACGTTGATTAAAGTTTGTGAATGTAGAACATACTTTTATTTGCTTGAAGTGATTTCACGAGGAATTGGTAGAAAGGCTCCTTGGGAATTCGTGCAGCCGGGCAGAAGTGGAACAGATAAAGGCTTGCTCCTTCAGCAATACCCAGTTAGCCATTTGTAGGTGTCAGTTAGCCATTTTTTAATATATGTGTTAGCAAAGCATCTTAGCATGAGATATCTGTACTTCTGAACTTTGAATAGTGCATCTGGTGATCTGGGGAAAATTTTGAGTTTGTTGGATAGTTCTGGCTCAGCCAAAATAAAAATTTAGTTGAACAATGATACTTTCCCCTCAATCTCAAGGAGCTATTTCGGATTTTAACAAGTTGTTCTTTCTTTTATTTTTCAGATGGAAAATAAGTTAAGCATAGCTCTACAATCTCTGCTTGGAACATTAGAGGCTGTGGAGCCATTCTCTGTCACCCCAGGACAACTTTGGAGTACAGTTTCAGGTATGTACGTCAGTGTCGCATCTCACTGTATCCTTTCTGAACGAGCGCTCATGGATCTCTTTTTATTGTTTGCATACTAGTGTGATATTCTGTTGGCCCACCATTAGGAGCTTTGTAGGCCATTTTTAATTGTTGTAGATTTTCTGGAGCAACATTTCTAGAAGATAAACATTTCTAGAAGATATGTCTGGAGTAACATTTTTGCCAAGTATGAACTCTCACTGAACTATTTTTTAAAGCCTGTTGTAGGAGAATGTTTTGGAAGCTAAGCTACATACATGCATGGCTTACATATGTGAATGTATGTGCTAGTACTGTGTTGTACACAACCAAGTGCAGAGGTACTTCAGACTACATATTGAGTTGTGAATATTGCAGATACCATTCATCTTTTAGCACGGTTGGCCAGGTATTCATTTTGAAAATTTGAATTCTAGATCTTGCTTCCATACAAATTATTGCATGCACTCTATATTGAGTATATATTGTGCATACTGCAATTGACAATATATATTGTGTTAATTAACAAACAAACAATTACTCATGCTCCTGGAATATGCATGTTGTTCTATGTGGAATATGCCTCCTAGAATATGCATTGTAGATAGCTCCATGATCAGTACATGAGTACATGCTCCAGTAAAGGGACAACTGGTGTTTAGTTGATCTTATCAGTTCTGACCAATGGTACTTCTCGGTTCTGACCAATGTTCTCAGTTCAGCTGGTAATAAGAAAATACACTTATATTGCATCAAGAACTCGATTCAGTTTCATGTGGGATGATTTGAACTTGAACAACTCCATGAGGATGAGCTGCTTTCAGTTTCAGTGGGACAATATGATGATTTGTAACTTGGCATATTTCTTTCATTGAATAGTCACAAAACTGCATGTTTCAAAGTTTCAGTTACACGGCAACGGCGAATGCCTGAGATGGACCTTGGCGTCGACGGTGCTGGCCGGTGGCAGCCGCAGCTCGAGGCCGCGGCGAGGAGGCCAGAGGAGCTCGACACGGTCCTTGCTGTCGAGTTCGTCTACTTGTGCGACGACGAACAGCGAGGGACCTCACAGTGGCGGCGGACGAAGACGGACCTGGACCTCACAGGAATGGCCACGGCGAGGACGAGGCGAGCGAGGACGACGACGGGGAGGGGCACCGGAGCTGGACTGATCTCCGCCTCCCCAGATGACGGCGCTCACGATTGGCCTCCGCCTCCCCCGATGACGACGACGGGGAGGGGAACTGGAGCTGGACTGGGAGCTGGACCAGAGAGGGAGGAGATTGGGTGCGGGCGCGGGAGATCGCGGGATCTAGACCAGGAGATCGCCGGAGATCGCGGGATCTAGACCGAGAGACCACCGGAGATCGTGGGATCGGACGCTAGCAGGCGCCGGAGATCGCAGCGGACACTAGATTTCAAAATTAGAAACTTGATTTAGGAGTAATATTGAACAATTTGATTCTATCTGGATTTCTTTGTAAAAATGTATTTGTACGGGGCGCGCAAACAGTAATTTGGGCCGGAGGGAGTACAATCTTGATTCTTGAACTCTTGCTTGAGTTCAGATTACAACTTTCAACCTTTAATCGGTTCATTTTGAGACCTTGATCTCTTGACAAGGTTCGGGCATGGGTTTAGTTTAGGTGGGTTTAACCACCGCCTTTGACTCTGGTTTTGCGCTAAGCAATCTGCCATGCAAATTAATTCAGCCATGTGGGACTGAAACTTCACCTCCTGGACAGTCAGAACGTCGTTCCACTGACAACTCATAGATGTGCAACATGTCATAACATGGGTATGATCAAATTTGTCTTGTACAAAAAAGACAAGTGGTTGTTGTTACACTATATCAAGATACAAGTTGAATATTTTGTCATTTTTGTGCAGGGTATATTTAATCATATGTTTGCACGATTTCTTTTGTTGATTGAGACATATAATCAAAGAAAAGCAATACCAGTTCGTTACAATAGAAAACTAGCAAAAATAATGAAAACTAGGTGAAAAGGCGAGCTTCGCCTCACTGCCTAGAGGGCGTCCTGACACAACATGACTGGCAACGTCTGTGGCTGTGTTCATGCTGCACTTATATTCTCCATGTGTGTTTACATTCTGTTGAGCAAAAACTCCTCCTAATTTGTAACATCCCACATCTATAACCGTCGGTGGCTAACATGTTTCATTGCAATAAACTACATTGTGTTATCCATGATACCCACAAGCTAAGTCAAACAGAAACATGAACTACTTAACACCAATCTTTCAAAAATATATTTTTCCATCTCAATACTGATTTGGGATCATCACCATTTACAAAGATACACAAAAATGTTATAATACTAGATCAATTAGTCTATAATTCAACATTATACCAATTGCACTTCACAGTATAAAATGCTAAACACATAGATCATCATTTTTAGGTGTTGGGCAGCGTTCCATTAATTTAAGACAGGAAGTTCATTACAAATATTGTCCCGAATAAGATCCAAAGACTCATTGACCAAAACAACGCCCGGCATATGCTCAGTTGATCTGGTTAGGACATGGGCCACCCTATTACAATGTCTACTAACATGAACAAATATAGAAGCAAATCTAGAAGCTGGCTTAATATCACAAACCACAACACCAGTTGAAGTTTTTTCCCTAATAGGCAGGGTCATTCTTTTTTGAAGTGAGTGAAAGGCAAACTGACAAAAGGATAACATTTCCAAAGCCCGGTTCCAGTGCAAAGAAATATGTAGCAAGTCTAGCATCTTTAGATTTAGCCAATTCAGTAGATGAAACCGCTCAAAGAAAGAACATGTTGTCGTAAACAAGCACCGAAATATTGTATCAGATAAGAATCCCCAATCCCATATGATTGTGAAAGGATATCAGCGTCCACATTAATCTTAGGCGGTGGAGATCACTTTGGAATTGAAGATTGGGTCTCACATAGATAAGTTAGGTGCACATCAATAGCAGAAACAGAGTAGAAGGAGATGAACAGTTAAATTACTTGAACACAATTTTTCAGTACCTGCATAATATGGTTTTAGCATAACTCATAATTGTTTTCACTAAAACAATAGCATGCACATTATAGGTACCAACAGTATGATTTATTGCATCAATGATTAAATTACTATTTCTAATAAATAAAATTAGAACTACATAATATGTCGGATCTCAACCGTCAATGTTTTTTGACTATCTAATGAACATGTTAAGTACCAGGAACTATGCCTTAGTTATGTGTGCAGAGCTACAGTAGTACAGTCTCAAAGCTATTATCTATCTCGATAACAAAAGTACATGTAATTAGATTGCACCAAAAAAATGTGCAATTAGACACCATGCTACAGCTACAAAGAACACCATAAGAAATTTGGCACCAAACATAATTCTAGGAACCATCAGATATTCATAGTCTACAGCGATACATATATGAACAGGTGGATTCAGAATCCATGTACAAAAAGAAAGAACTACACAAAAATAGAAAAAAAGTGGACATGTCTCCTCTGTTAGGACGATTTTATAGATAATGGCATATGATAAACATTGAATGTGATTACTAAGATAATATGTTACAATATAAATAGGGTCAATCATTTGGAAGCGGCATTCTCTAACCAGTTCATCATTTTAAATCTTAATTCATAAGTCAAAAGAAAAAACAAATCAATTAATGTTATGATAGGGAATCCTCTAAAGAGTAACCAACTCACTGACATACAGCGGACGTTTCTGAACAGAAGCTCGTCAACTAAACCTCTAGCAGCATAGTTAAATGTTTACTGATCTGCATAGCAAGATGGAAACAACTTAGGTCCCATTGCTGTAAGAAACTATATGAAGTATAGGAAATCAACACAAAATTATAATAGTTTGCACTATGCAAGTGCTGCAAATATATTAAATTTTGGTTGGATGTGAAGCACAACTCACAGGTTTAGCTATCCTATACATCCGCATATGCCTCTGGACCAGTGCCAATGGTTTGTCCATGCCTCAGTTGGGAGAAGGTTCAGACTCCACATTTGAATGTAACACAAGGCATTAGTTGACAATAACTTTTTCACTATTTCCCTTCCTTTATTCATCTAGTTATTCTTCGAACTGAAAAGTTCCATTGCCTTGAAGTTGTTTAAGATTTTCTGAAAACCTGTGAGGCATTTAACGGGTAATGTTTTGAAGGTAAACTTTACTCCCTAGTAGCAGGCTAATAAAACCATAGCAATTCAGATTTATCTCTCCAAAAATATGCATGCAACATTATTCTTGAGCGTACTATAATTGCTCCCTAGTAGCAGGCTAATAAAACCATGGAAGTCAAGTAAAATATTTCTGAGAGACACATTATTCTTAAGCGTACTATAATTTTTTACTCTTCTTACTGGAACAACGTCCAGACCACCCAGCACACTATTTTTTCTTAGGGGTATTGTTTCATAGCAGCATAGAGAGGCATGAAACTGATATCAGATGGGTATCCATATGATAATAGTACTAAACAAATCAAATGGAGAAAATCTTTTTTATTTCAAACCCAAATTGACTGCATAACTTATGTGAAACTTACAGTAGTTGTTCCTTGTTCTTTCTAAACCTACACTTGTATACATCTCCAACTATAGCATGATGAAGATATGAGCTTCCATATATGTTGACAAACAATCACCTACAGCAGCGAGAAGGAAATTAACATCTATATGGACATATACATCAGTATGGGGAAATAATATAGAAATTATTATGATTGCAACAATTGCACCATTAGCTAATTGGTAACTTTGATTCGATTGTTACGTACTGAAGATTTTTAGAGGAAAAGACCGATCGTCCTGTCTCATATTTTGCACAAACATCATAGAAATTTTGGCACCAAAAACCAACCAAACCACTCTTAAGTACTCAGTTCCTATAGGAACTCTGCACACCACTAAATCATTATGGAGTTCTTGGATCCTTTTTCAAAGAATCCATCTTCCTACCGCATCAAGGTCGCTAGGCAAGGAGAACAGTGACTGTGTAGCGCCGCTGGTGAGGACGAAGGAGGGGACCCTCCATAACATCTTCGCCTCTCCCTTGATCCCCAAACTACCTACCTTGCACACACCAAAGAAAAGTCCGAGATAGATACTCGAAAATCTAGGCCTAAGCTAATAGACAGAACTGCGACAATGATCAGTGTGTCGTTGGCAAGTCATGGAGCAGCTAGAAAATGCGATCACACCTGCCTCTGGGTCGTCGGTGTAGAGCTTTGAGGCACTATACCTGATGAACAATCAGTCATTCACTCTAAAAATGCCTCTTTGGATCCTCTTTTTTCCATGTAGATGTGGTGAAAATTCTTGCTAGTGATGATTGCTTCTTTTCTTCTCTATCCCAACATCAATTTGACCACAATCAACATGGTTCTATAATAAGTTTTAACTACTCAGACCACTGGTGCGTCGTGACCACGTCTGATACATGTCGTCGTAAAAGAAGTAGACCAAACATGCAATTATATTCTCTGATCCACCACGTTTGCATTTGCAGTATTCCAGCTGCTACTGACAGAAAACACAACAAGATGGTCCAAGCCTGATACATGGAGGCTCATACTTTACTTTTCAGCTGAAGTTCATACATTTTACAAAAGAGTTGCAATCAGATAACAATTATTCTGCATGTCAAGTGAACTGTATATGCAAGTGATTCAATATTTTTATATTTGTTAAGAAACCATCTTTAAAGTAAATCATGTTACACATATAGGAGAAACAAACTTTACATACATGACTGGACAATTCCTAACAAACAGCTAGTCAATCACTTCACGAACTTTATCATTAAGAAATCAGCTAGTAAACAAATCTTCTAACTTTACAGTAAAATCACGTTACCTAGATAGTGGAAACAAAATGCATATGTAGGACCAAAAAACACATAAAAGCTTAACCAGGCCATCCACGTAGTAATCAACACACTAAAGGCAACCCATGAGTCAAACATTATAAATAACCCACCTTACAAAAGGAAGAGAAGGAAACCCCGCTAGCAGCAGAGAACAGAACAAAGCTAATAGCCCCACCTAACAAACTGCACAACAAATATGCATCACAAACAAACAAAAAAATTAGAAAATGAAGAAGGGAAGCAGAAAGAAAAAACAACCACGGGATTAGAAGAAATAGAATGTAGAAAAGGCACAAAAAACCTAAGAAAAACACAGAATGTAGAAAAGGCAGAAAAGAACAAACTACAACTCCCAACCCCAGGATCAACTCCGAACAACGATGGTGCCACTCGGCAGCAAGGCGCCAGACACATGTCCTGCCCGTACGATCACCACCAAATCTCCAATAAGGACGCGAACAACACACTACACCAGGATCAGAGACGCTGCACTCACCTAAACGGCCTGAAATGCTCGCTAGTAAATGGATGATCCAACCCCAAATCGACCAGGCGGAGGAAAGTAAAAAACCTTATCATGTTACTAATGTTCACATCTGAAACTATCATAAACCAGATCTTACTTGGGAAATTTTTGAATTACTACAACCCATAGCAAATTAGCAAGTCGTATATTAAGGTTGAATTATTCAACCTCAAGTTCCGTTGCATCAAACGCACAGTTATAAATTCATAGATCATAAGCTACCCTCAATTGAGCCTCAACCTATACAACAAAGATTTATCCATGCCCCCCACAAACAACCACGTGCAAGCTCGATAGTGAATTACACAGATTCAAAGCAGATAACACCGGAAACCAGGAAGACGCATACCTCGCCGGTGCTCTAAAAGGGCTTAGTGACCATCCATTACTGCAGGTCACCGATCAGGTATTCAGGAACATCGAGGCCTCGTTGGAATCTAGGGGTGCCTGAAACGGGCCGCCGCCTCGCCATACAACGAATCCATGGATGGCAACCACCGTCGCTTGTACTCAAAATGCTGCGCCATGGCTTCTGACCGGACGCCTACATCGGTTGTGGTGAGTATTAGGCCAGCTGATAGGATACAATCATCAAATACAACAACGATGAGAGACACAGTTGATTGAGCACTCTAGGGCCACACGTGAAAATTTTAGGCCAACTGACAGAATCATACGCATACATATTGCTCAAATATTTTTAAGACACTCACAATCTCGGCAGTTTCTCATCAATTACTTGCGAATCTGGCGGCACACCTAGTAGCGCAAATATGGCGCGAAAGACCTGAAAAGCTAAATTGGAAAGATTTAGAAACACAACCACAATTAGCTGCACCAAAATAACAGTCAGTAAGAATTATTAACACCACATGGGAGCCACATATATTATGCATGATGTTTTGTCACACATAACGGCAACATATTGTCTGACTGAACCACATAGATTAGATCCATACCGTGGAAGGCATTATCACGGAACTTTTGTTTGCAAAGTATTAATATGCAAGAGGGGGAAAAAGCGAACCAAGGTATATTTGCCTTGAAGAAATGAAGGGTCATATGGTTAACTAAGGAAATCGTGAGCTTTTTTGGATTACCCTATACCAGAAGCAATATTAAGCATTGTTATTGTTCCAGACGTGAATCAATTTATCAAAAATAGTGTTTTCGTCCTCCATAAATTTTGCCAATGTACCATAAGTGGAGGAAGCAAAATAAATCAATAATTAAACTATGCAAAATATTAAGTGGGGGAAGCTAAAACTACCATTAAAACTATTCCACCGTGTAACGGACATAATAAGTGCTTAAAAGAACAAATTACTATCCTGGCTTATTAGCTTTCTTTCTTGTCAGTCCTTGCTTCTTATCAACCTGTACCACTATGCAATACTTAGCTGAAATCTATTTGGAACCCATTACAGAGAATTAGAAATAGAGATTACTATCAAACGATGTTTTATATATTGCACAGTTACCTAATTACTCTGTTTGACAATGCACGTCTCAAAACATACCCAAGCTTTGGATAAGTTTACAGATTCAAAACCACCTAACGTAGATTTTTCCACCTTTACTACTGGGTTAGCTTGGTTTCTATTCCAGCCTTTTAAAAAATACAAACTAAATAAAAAGTTCTTCCTAAAAATGAAAGAAAATAGAAATACTCATGGATATACACAAACCCAATAGCACCCAAATTGGTGAACATTACCGAAAATGGTCAGAAATCCTAAAGTAGATGGTTGCAACCGAGCTAGTCGTATCCGGGCCATTGAGCATGGCAATCTCCGATGGAGCAACGTGGCATAACCACATACATATGAGATGAAAGATAAACATAAGACTACATTACATTCTAGAAATAAACATGGATTCACGGTAGAACCAAAATTAAACAAACCAAAAAAACAGTTGAACTAAGAAATACTTCAAATGCATGAAGATGCATCATATTACCCACCAAACAAATAAAGAAAAATAGATGCACACTGCTTATAAAATAAGCATTAATCTTGTCTAAAGCTTTGATGCATGATTGGACAAGGTGCAACCCTAGTCTAGAGATTAATGCAGTTATTGGCTACTAACACTACCAACCCCTTGCTTTGGGTTTGCGCCACAGATAAACATCCAATAATGCATATGCATATGGCCTACACTACATCATATATTCTAATTCAGCTGCAAAGTAATACATCAGTCCAAGTAATTGAATGCGCCCGGTAAAGCACACATATGAACTTAGCTGGGAAAAAATACAGCAATCTAACAACCGAGCTGCAAAGGTAGGTGCCTTTATTCTTCATCATCTACAAAGGCGACCTCCTCTGATATGTGTCGTGTTCATCGTCAGACCGAAATGCATGAATTAGCTAGAGAAATTAATAGGCCGACATTTCTAGAATAACATAATAAACTTAGATTAGTGTCGTCAAAACTGGTTATATTGTTGCCCTTCGCAATAAAAACAATCAGTGTATTTCTAATTCAGCACATTGGTTAATTCGATTATCCAACCAGTGGAACCTTGTTATTTCAGACTTGCTGATTTAGCCAAAGAATTATGATTTATCATGAAGTGTGACTCAGTTGTAAGAAAATGTAGCCAGGCTTACATTTTAGAGGTATTTTAGCCAGTTATAGTATCTGGATTGACAATGGGGTCTTCTCTGTATCCTATATCTAGAGGGCACCTCCTACTCTCAAGATATATTTAGAGGAAAAAATTATCTCATATGTAATGTGAGAACAAATAAATGTGTCTACACCTTACTCTGAATACAAAACCATCATAGTAAAGAATCGGGAAGGAGAGATAGAGTGAGGGAGGGGATAGACACGCACCTTGCTTCAATATGCATCAGGGGCCATACCGTGTGAGACCCTACATCAGTCCATCAGATACCCAACTATTTCAAACCTTAAAGCACCAATCAACAATCAATTCATATCAGATCTCATCCATCTAAAACATATGGTGCTAGAAGGGAGACCAGTGGGGCTAAGGCGTTGTCGTCGTCGCATTGGAGGGCATGATGGCACATCGGCCGATCCCCTCCTCGCCGACCTCCGCAACGGAGCTTGAGGAGGAAGTGGTGCTAGAGCGCAGGCTTAACTCCTACTCGTCAACCAATGTGACGGCATTGGAGGAGGATGCGGTGTTGGGCCGTACCGACACGGAGAAGGACAATGGGGGCAGAGACACGGGTTCTTGAGCGTGGTCACCATCGTCACCTTCCCATGAGGGAGGAGACGGGCAGCGGGATGAGCGGCGTCAGCGGCGAGTTGAGTGGCTAGAGGAGGGGCGGGGGCTGGGACAGCGGCGGCGGAACCCTAACTCTCTCCGAGCTCCACGAGAGCAAGAGATGGTGGAGAAAAATTGGAGTCGGAGACACAGAGAAGACCCAATCCCACATGCAACGATGGTAGTGAGGGAGGCCCACGACCAGTGACACAGAGCAGCGTAGGCCCACCAGCAGCGACACAGAGCAGCAACTCTGCACGGCAGATGCTCTCAAATCGCTCGCATTTGCTCAAGATTAATAAGCCTATAAATAATAAGTTTCTACATGGAAGAAAATTTTATTGTTGATATAACAAATCATTGTAGAGTTTGAAAAAAATGTTGATTGTTTTTCATAGTGCAAAACATATTGAGAGCCAAGTGTTGGCTTGGTGGCAAGGCTAGCGAGTGCGCAGCCAGCTCACCCGGGTTCGAGTCCCCAAGGGGATCGAATTAAACAGGGTTTTATCCGAGCGCGTTTAATTCACTGCTGGAGATATCTCATCTATCTAACAACGTATAACCCGCGAGGGATCATTCCCCGGGGGTCAACCTTTTTTTTAAAGTGCGAAACATATTTCAGTTGGTCAACGTTTTTTTTAAAGTGCGAAACATATTTCAGTTGTATAGTGAAATTGCATCCAGTATAATTGGAACAAAAGGTTATGTGGAAGCTTGATGGAAAAACAAATTAGGAGTCACTTGCTAAACACACAAATGCTTCCATAGCTAAAAAATATGGTTCACAAGTAAACGTGGGGATTTGATCCATGAGCATCCAACCTAGATGAATAGGGTGGGTGTTGTTGTCTTGACCCATGTTGTGAGTTTTACCGATATGTTACCCATGGGTCACCACGATTAATATTAATATGGAAGTTACATTTTAGGTGTTCAATTGCCTAAGATGATCAATCATGGTTGTAGCTAGTCACTTGAACTATAAGTGTTGTATTGGACTTCTAATAATGTCGGCTTCAAACCGTAATTTACTTGCATGAATCATGCAATTATTTTTTGAGTATATGTCGCCCTTAGATTAATGCGCAATCACTTGAATATGCCAAAATTGACGGGATGTGTTTAATAATTGTCAACCCCATTCCACCTTTATTAGCAATTATTGAAGGTGTGCTTTGCAACTAGTCCAATTTGGAGCTACGATCGGTACATTGTTAGGTGGCCTAGTTACTTGTGTGGTTCACCAGCTAATTTTTTCCTGAATCAAATCGCACATCGGGCATAGATGCCATAAATATTTCCTTACATCATTCATAAACATAGTATCGGTAATGTTAGTTGTGAGATAAGACTGGTTTTCCGTTGGTTTCCCTTATACATTCGTCAATTCTTTTTCTATTCAATTGAAGGAAAATCTTCCTTCCGTTTCATGAAAACAAATTGTGATAGAGAATGTTGTCTAACATGGTTTATCGATGTTTTAGTAAAGTTTTTTCTATCGCCTCATCACTATCAAAGTTAACTTTTTTTAAGATAGTTTAAAAGTATATGGTCATTTCTTTTTCACCGACTTTAACACACAAACACGATAACATAGGACACATGAATCATAAATTGAGTATTTGAACATTCAACATTTGGGTACAACTCATCCATCGGCAACTTTGTTCATTCAAACCCCTCCTTTCCTATTGTTTTTAATTTGTCCTCGGATCAGTTTGTTTCTGGAAAGTGTGGGTTTCAAGGAACAAAAGAGTCACTCAAGATTTTGACAACATCGTTGTTTGTACCATTAGACAGTTCCCACTTTAGTATCCGATTCATTGGTTTTGGAAACTAGATATTAAGGTAGCCACTCAGCCTTTGGGGATTTAACATTTTGGTATCGCTCATATAGTGGCCACATTTGAACCTCTCCTTTTATGTCGTCTTTAATTTGTGCTTTGATCATTAGCACAATCTATTTGAAAAGTGGAGGTTCTCAAGAAACAACGAAGCCACTAGAGGTATTGACAACATCGTCATTGGTATCATTTAGAAGACAATGGAGAACAGTTTTGGGAACTACTAGATATTAAGTTAGCCGCTCACTCTTGCAATATTGCTACTCCCCTTGTTCGTCGGTGAACTTGTAATTCTATATCTTATATTTATAGTGGAATCCTCATTGTGCTAGAAATTTCTCAAAGAAAGCAATTGTATCTTATCATACAGTCCTTCCGTCCAGAAATAAGTCAGACAGAGGGACTACTATAATATGATCACCACTTTCTTTTTTTTGCTTAGAAGACCTTGAGAAAATATCTCTTGTCTCATACTCCCTCCCTTCCTTTCTATAGTGCCTATAGTTTTTTAAGAAAAAATCCAAAATATAAGATATAGTCCGTTACATAACTTGTTTGGACAACTTTTTTAGAGAGTTTACATAAAGTATATAGCGTTTCATGACTCTTGCAAACTCCTCTATTTGATCACGTCAATTAGTCATGAGAAATCCCACCCAAAACTATTTTAATTTTCTCTCCACATGTGTTTCTTAATTTCCGTGCCAAAAACTATAGGCACTATAGAATGAAACGGAGGGAGTATTGTTTATTGTTGACTTCTTTTAGCGATGTCAATCCATTGTTCACCCTCTCCACCTGACGTCCCATGTTCTAGTAATAATCCAGTTTTCTTGGCACCAAATTTTCGACCTATGTGTAAATAGGTTAAACTATATAATTTTTTTAATCAAAACCGCGAATTGAGTTTCTGAAACTTACTCTGTCGGTCTTTTTCTTTTTGAGAAATATCACTCCTCCATCTAGAAATAAGTGACTTGAATGATATATTTGAATTTAGACAAATTCAAATCAGTTATTTATAAATCATTAGGAAGACCTCAAGCAAAAAAATCGTTAGCAAGATGTTTTATTTTAGCTGAAAAAAAGCAAGACGTTTTATTTGGGCACGTGCGAGAAGAGTCAGCAGTCAGGATCAGGCCGCTGGCCCCGACACCCACCCACCAACACGCCAGCCCACTCTGGCGGCACTGCGACCCGGATCGACGCGACTTGCGGGCCCGACCCGTCAGAGAGACACCAGCCCGGGAGCAAGGGCCCGCGGTGAGGTTGCAATTGCGCACGAGCCCCGTTGACCCTGCTGTTCGTCGCGTCCACGCAATATAGTTGGGGAACCAAAAAAAATCTCCAATTGCGGCGGCCGCAAAAACCAAAACCAAAATCCATTTTATCTATCGGCGAAAATCGCATCCGGTCCTTCGATTCTTGGCTTGGGGTGTACGGCCTCTCCAATCCAGGTCAGTCTCTCTCTCCCCTCGTCCCCTCATTCATTCCCCAATATTTTGTTTCGAGGAAATGGGGCATTGTTCGGTCGTATCTGGCATCGGATTTTGCTGGAGTTTGTAAAAATTCGAGGCGGGTTTGCTTCGGATCGGCGATGTCCCGTACCCGTTTGCTCGAAATATTGTTTTGGAAGTACTAGATTGGTTGGTCTGTGCGAGCTCTTGGATCACGGAGCAACCCCCTGTGCTGACCTGACCGCGCAGCTAATCCTGTCGCTTCTTGATCTGATTGCGCAGATGGGTGCTGCGATTCTGGCTTAAAGGATACTTCTCGCGGAGCGCTTTCCGAGGATTGCTGGAGCTCCTCCCGGGTGTTCGGTGGCTGCTAGGGTTTGCTCAGCCCATCACCAGCTCCGCGGAGATACTGCATTTGGTGCGGTTCCAGGATGCAGCCTTCAAGGAAGCTTGTCCGGGTGGACACGGCGGAGGTCAAGGCGCAGCTCGTCAGGAAGCTCGGCCACCAGCGCTCCGAGCTCTACTTCCACAGCCTCAAGAAGTTTCTGAGCTTTCAGCTCGGCAAGAGCGAGTTCGACAAGATCTGTGTGACCACATTGGGGAAGGAGAACATTAAGCTTCACAATTTCCTCGTCCGGTCGATCCTCGGCAATGCTTACATGTCGCTTGGGCCGCTGCTCAGCAGGCAGACGCCCACCGGGAATTCACAGACCAGCGCTGTTACGAACGGGCCATTGGCAAGCGGCGTATCACTAGCAAAGAGAATGCGGCCGGTCGGTAACCGGGACAGGAGGTTTGCTGACAAGCCGAGTCCGCTTGGAAAGTCCCCTCTTGGTCATCCAGGGGCTGGGGAGTTTGTGTCCGTGGAAGAGGGTGAGGAGGTTGATCAGGCCAGGGACAGCCCGGTGTGTGTGCAGAGTAAGAGCCCCATTAGGGCTCCGCTGGGAGTCCCGAAGGTTCAGAATTCAAAGCCTTCCTTATCTTCTCCTTCAGAGGTGTGCTACAATAATGGCGAATTGCCAGATACGGGGTACTTGTTGAAGCTGCTTGATAATAAGTTGAAAGAGCAAGGCCTTAAAATAACCCTGGAGTCTGCTGATCTTCTGAACTCTGGGCTGAACATGTACATAAATCAGCTGCTGAAGTCTTGTTTGGGCGTCGCCAAGGCAAGGGGAAACAGGATGAGGGCGCACAGAGCTAGTGGAAGTGCTGTAAATGGTGGGCAGAATAATGGCTTCGCTTCTGGCTCAGGTTGTCCCTACCAAACTTCAGTGGTAGATCTCTGCACAGCTGTACAGTCTAATCCTCGGTTACTGGGGTGTGACTATGCCAGGCAATACGAGAAGATCACTTCTCATCTTCTTGACAGCTAAACAGCAGCAGCAGCTATAGATTTTATCATAGAGCTTCAGCAACCGTCATGCTGGGCACTGTAGGCAATCCATTGCCATCGTCTGGTGCTGTAAAAATCTACAGCTAGTTAGGTTGAAGTGAAGTAGGTTTTGACTGCCACAGGGCTGAGTGGGGTACCACCCCCAGTGTTTTTGTTAGGATGGTGCACCTTACCATTTCAATACATCATACTAGCTCACTTTCGTTACCTGTGATTATTCGCCAAAAAATCAAAGGGATATTGCCAATTTTTCTTTGCTTCTTTTCCGCTGCTAGCAGATTGTTGCCTTAACTGTCCAGAGAAGCAGTCAATGTTTTCCTTGTATTTGCTGCTGCTGGATGGTAATTTAGATCTGCTACCTGTGGTCTGCTGAAGAACAACATTTCTATCCCAACCCCATGCCATGGTTTGCCTGCCATGTTGAATTGTTGATCCTTGTGCTTCGGATCTCCAAATGGTATTCTGAAGTTTTGTATGGTCTGCTTGCACACACACAAGTTTGGTGTTTTGTGGGAGCATCTGCTGTACCTTTTTCAATTGTCTATGAAAATATGCACTTGGATGCTGTCTGCTTACCTGCGATGTATCATAGAGCTTCAGCAGCCACCATGTTGGGCACTGTAGGCCATCCAATTGCCATCGACTGGTCCTGTAAAAATCTACAGCTAGTCAAGGTTGATGTGAAGTAGATTTTGAATGCCAGAAGGCTGAGTGGGGTACCAACCCCAGTGGATGATAGGTAAATCTTAGCATTTCAATACATCATAGCTCACTTCCATTACTTGTGATTCTATCGAGAGAAAAAAAAAGGATGTTGCTGATTATCCTTGGCTTTGTGGCAGCTGCTTGCAGATAGTTTTCCCAACTGTACACAGAAGCAGGCTCCGTTGCTTGGATTTGGTGCTGCTGGGTGTAGTAAGTAGTAGTAGTAATTTGGATTTGCTACCATTGCTCTGCTGAAGAACATTCGTTTTGTCCCCAGCGCCCTGCTATGGTTTTGATCCTTGTACTTGGGATTCCGGGCTGAAGCTGTGTATGATATGTCTATCCTTATGTTGAAAGGAAGCCAGCATATGTGCAAGTTGTCTCTTGTACATCCGACTCTACATGCCTCCATTGCAAGCTGCTGTACCTTTTACCTCTGAACATATGCAATATTGTTATGTTATAGTATGACAATTCTAAAATTTAACGGGAAACATCAATGTATCCAGACAGAGTTTTAGCGTATACATACATGCGAATTTAGACAAATCCGTGACATGTAATTCGGGATAGAGGGAATAGTAGTTTGGATTTGGTGCTGTTGGATAGTAGTAGGAATTTGGATTCGGTACCATTGCTCTGCTGAAGAAGAACATATGAATTGCTATTAGTTCCTTTTGCTTCGGAAATCGGACTGGTATCTGAAATTATATGATCTGCCTATTCTTGTGTACGGAAGCGAGCATATGTGGTGACTTGTGAGCAGCGCCTGCTGGATCTTTTACCTCTCCATATATGCAATATTGGTATTATGCTGTGTATTCTATTGTTGAGCACGAAACATGATATCTGGATGCGCCCACGTAGATTTCCTCTTCTACATCTGGTTAGTAATCACTCCTCTTGACTATAATAGGTCGTCAGAATTCAGACCATAATCCCTGACCGACCGTACGTACCATCTCTGAATTACGAGCATCAGATATTTTTTTTTTGCTCTGGCGCTAACGCCGAGCAGTCAGAGTCGATCACAAAGATTGAGTCAAATCAGGCCATCGTCCGGCGACGACGTGGACCGACCAGTCTGACGCTTTGTCGCTGCTGTTACTCGGAATCTGAGTACGTCGCGGTACAAGATCGTTGCATACGTTGTACGGAGTACTAGTACGCAGAGCTTATATACGAACCATACTATCTAACCTGTCCGTGCCGACCTGCAGCTGCAGTGCCTATCTGTGTTCTCTTCCCTGCCACCTGGGATCTAATTTCTTTTTACGAAATTTTACCGATCTACTTATTTATAATCTCTTCCCTGCCTATTTGTCTAGTTCGGTAAAACCGTAAAATTATAAGTTGATAAAGGCCAGCGCAGCGTCAAGCATGAGTACGAGGCACGAAAAGGCAACATCATCATCGTGTTAATTTTCTTTCTCTCTCGCACCGTCTCACGCTTTCAGCAAAAGTGCTTTTTTTCTCTTACCAGCCATGAGAACTGAAAAGGAAGACATGGTAAATGTGCCCTGCACGGCTGAACCCGGCAACAACAAGAAGAAAACACACACACACACACACACACACACACACACACAAAATGCTGCACAGCGTACTTGCTGTCGAATTAGTTTACTGCCATTTGAAACGACGCCCGCTTTGCACACGCGAGCATGCATATGATTCAGGACCTCCGAGCGAGAGGAATCACCGTCAGGAGAAGAATGGAAAACAGAGCGGCATCGGTACGTGACGTCCTCGCGGAACAAACTGTAGCAAGAAGGTACGTCGTAGCGGTGAAAAAAAGGAGGAGGCGACACAAGAGGCGTGGAGCGTGCACGCGCTTTTTGGGCCGCAGATGCTGCTAGTGTGAGCTCATCAGACATCAGTCATCGAAGCCATGCAATGAAATGCAATGCAAGCCCCGTCTTTTGATGTCAGTCTGGGTTGTTTTTCTGGTTCCGTACTGTTTGCCGCTGAAAGGAGCAAGGGTTTCACTCAACCGCTGCTCCTGCTCCTGCCGCCGTCTGCTTTCGGTGCTCAGCCGGGTGCTGCCGGCTCCGTACGTACTCCCGGACGTGGTAATTACAAAACGTCCCCGTTCTAACTGGTGATTTCTCCCGATACTACGTTTAGGGATGATTTGTTACGGAACGACTCCTACGGACGTACGTGGCCTGCAGACCTTCGTCCTGCAGTGAATTCTCGGAACAACTGCTTAATAAGCGCAAATAGCATCCTTCCGTTAGTGTAGCATTACTCAATTTCTCCTCACAAATGGTGATAGCATTTTTTTTAAGGTACAAAACCTTGTCAACGATGTGGAAATTCATACAAAACCTTCCTAGACATCTTCCACTCATACAAAACCTTCTCAAATATGTGCACAATCATACAAAAACGCTCTCCTGCTGACACGTGTCCCCCGCCACACTGAAAGTGTCTGTTACAGCGAAGCCTCTGCCCTCCTAAAAAAATTGTGACTATGAACCTGTGGCTGGATGTCAACACCCGGATTTTTAATCCCAGATGCCCATTATGCCATACCTCGCAATCCCAGGATTATCATTTTTGCGAGACATAACGGATTGGATATCACAGTACATCATCCATTACAAACCATACATAAGGTTTTACACAAATAAGGATCTTATGATCCAGTATTTAATACAACAAACAGCGGAAATAAACGATAGCGTAGCGGTGGGGTCCATCTTCAAGGGCACAGGCAATGCTGATGAAGGCAGATAGTCCTAGTTATCATAGCCGTCCTGCTGACCATCATCTTGATAATCTCCTTCATAGCCTGGCCATGATAATAGCCAGGGACAAAAGCCATGAGTACTTTTTAAGTACTCGCAAACTACTACTAACAAGGGTTATAATTCTAAGTTAAAAATGCTGAATTTAAAGAATAACTATCAAGTTAAGTTTGAAACCTAAGCTAAGTTCTGAAGCAAGAAAAGATAAAGTAAAGTTCTAGAATCACTTAAGTTGGGAATCTATTATCCTTAACACACCCCTGTTGTGGTCAAGTCAAAGTTCATCATTCATTTCAAGTGATTTAGAAAACATCTGACAACGAAACAGTATGGCCATTCCAACTGTCCATAACCGTGGACGTGGCTATTCGAATAGTTTGACACTCTGCAGAGGTGGTACACTTTCACCACAAGATTCGATACATCTGTCAGGGATAACCCTGAATCATCATACTTAGTATGCAGATAATCAAACATAACCTTCCCTTTACACACCCTAGTACAAGCACCTCTCCTATAAGCATGGCCTCCCAACCATGACCATCAGTCATCTTGGGCACTGCATAGGTGGACATCATTGAGAGGTAGCCTCAACTCAAACCTCTCCCGTGAGGGAACTAATACTAATGCATATAAATTTCAAGCTAAGCCTTACCCAATTCAGATAATGTGGTTGTACGGTAAATTTGGAATGGTATCGCATCCGAATCTAACCATCAGTTTTATAAAAGGGTTAAGGCTCATGCCTCATCATTTTCATCATCATAAACCAATTGTGTTTCTCAACACATGTCAAAACATCTCAATAGAATGACTCATCATTCCAAGGTTTTCATAACTCATTTTCACCAAGTGTTCCCATCTAAAGTGACTCAAGTTTTTGAGCTATTCTAAAGTACTAAGTTAAGAGTGTTCACTAAGGTGGAAAGATGGGATCAATCTCATGCCATAGAATGACATCTAAAGGGTTCTAAGTAGGTCAAGTTTTATACTCTTTATGCTACCTTCAAAATTAATTAAAGAACTTTGTGTAAACTAAGGGAGGTAAAACTTGTCAATAAGACTTGGGTTACTAATAGTTAAAGGGGTGTGATCAAAGCATGCTTAAGGCATCTTTACTAAACCATCTAGTTTTATTCTAGCTTGCTAACAATAGCTTACTAAAGCATGTTTGCAAGGGTTAGCTTGCCACTAATAGCTTGCCTTGGTTGGTGCAGTGGTTGAAGTTTTCTTCTTCTTCTTCTTCTTGGTAGAACTCCTCCTCCTCAAAGGCTTGGTCGGTACTATCGTCTAGAAATACATAGGGAGTGCACAATCACCAAACAATACTTAACTAGGCTAAGTAGTATTCTAAACCACACAATTGATGATCTATTATCATCCCAAACATCACAAGTTTAATTTAATAGTTTCAACCTTTTTATTTTGGAAAAGTAATTTCTACTCATTGAAAAATTAACTAAAATTTAATATTCACCACCAAAATATGGGCTCATGTGGACACATGTCCTCACCACATATTCTAACATGTGGGAATGAGATTTAAAGGTTGGATCAATATTACTTTGGTTTAAGTTTATTATTTAATGATTTAAAGTGACTAGAAATGCCTATATAGCATTATTTTGGTACTAGTCCAAAGTCACTGCCTGTAAACCTTAATATTATTACATATTTGGATAGATAGGATGAAATGTGATTTTTGAGAGTTGGAATCAACTCAAAAGCTAACTTGGTTGATTTTACAAAAATGTTTCAAGTTGCAAAAGCTTCTGTCTTCTTATTTTTATTAGGAGGAATCTATAACTCTAAATAAATTAACTCCAACGCGCTTGGATAGAGCATTTCAATACCTTTCAGACAAAATTAGTTTCATGTAATTTGGATTTGTCAAACTCATAGAGTTGAATTTTGAAACACTGGACAGAAACTATATTCTAACTAAAAAGAAAAATCCAGATTTGAATCTACGGGCTTGCGTGGAAAAGGAAATGGGCCGGCCCAGTGGCGCTATGCGGCGCAGGGCTTAGCTGACAGGGGGGTTCCACTTGTCAGCGGCACTTAAAATGCGAAACGGTACACGCGCTGTGGGCCGTGCGATTAGAGGCTAGATCTACGGCTGAGGGTCGTCGTCGACGACAGACAGGTCGCCGGCGAGCTCGAACCCTAGCGGCTCGGCAGGGGTCTATTGGGGGCGTACCAGGGCTCCAGCGGGGTCGGCGATGCGGGCGAACAAAGTGGAAGACGATGGCGAGGCGAGGCGTGGTCGCGGCGGAGCTTGGCGTGGCCGGAATCAACGACACCCTTCTTCTCTAGAGGCGGCGGCTCCGGCTCCAATTCTGGTGAGCTGCTGCTCCACTTGCTCCGGCGAGAGGTGGGTGAGGTTCAGAGAGGTGAGGGGAGTGGAATGGTGTGAGTCTTTGGTGCTGGGGAGGGCTCCTTTTATTGGCTCGACGTTGAGACCGAGCGGGATGGGCGGTCGACGGTGGCGACATGGCTACGGCGAGCTAGCGGCATGGCTGGGGATTGCGATCGGTGGGCGGTTCCCTGGCAGTGCTCTAGTGCTTCAATGCGGCCGTAGGGGCGGTGGCATGTGGTCGGGGCGAGGTGGCGCTCTGCGCGGCCGAAGCGGCTGTGTCCATGACGAGCGGTGTCTGTGGGGATTTGGGCGGCGAACGGAGGTGTCTGGGGTGTTCTCCAGGTCGAGGCGGAGCGGTGGGCGCGGGCTGGTGCCAAGGGGCGGTCGGTGCGAGCGGGGACAGCGCGCGCTCTACGGGCAGCGTCGGCATGGTCGATAGGCTCGGGGCGCGGCGGTTCCTGGTCGTTCTGGTCGCTGTCCTTGGGCTGGGACTGGTTGGGCGGTGGAGGTGGACCACGGGCTATCTCCAAGACACGGTGGACGGCGCGGGCGGCGGCTGTGGCGTGCTGTCGCCGGTGGGGTGCCCAAGTGGGGGCTCGGCCTTAATGGCCATGACCATTTGGTCTTGGCACAGTGGGTGGCTGGGCTAGAGAGGGGTTAGGGGGAGTAGTGGAGAGATTTTGGTGGCAAGTTGGAGAACAAGTTTGTCCAGAACACTATTTAAAATAGTGAAATTTGTTTAGTTTAAAATCTGCCTGCCAAGTGTTTTATGAAATGGCCACAAGAGAAAAAGTTTTGAATTTTGAGTTCAAAATTTTTGGGTGATCTCCACTAGTGCTAGGTAGTCTCTGGTTGCAAGGGTTTTGAAAATGGTGCTGAATTAGATGGTTTTTGAAATAGGGGTGATCTATGCATATGCATTAGATTCAATTTTAAACTGTCATTTAAGATAGTTTACAGAATGTTTTTAGTAGATCAAGAGGTGGGCCTTGGTACCTCATTATGTGTACTAGCAAGGGGTGCAAAGATCAAGAATTGTTTCTGTTAAGAAATGAGTACTAGGAATAGCCAAAGTAGGCATGAGAGTTAAATTTGTCAAAATGACCATTCCTTCATTTTAATTCTTTTTGATTTGATTTTCTTTAGGAAAAGTTTGGGAATGATGTAGATGATGTTTAAATCACCTAAGAAACATTTTACAGGCATTGGATCAATCAATCATGGCAATTCAAGCAACTCCTATTTTAAATGCACACATATATGAATGCTTTCATTTTAAATTTGGAAAAGTTTTTGTTAATCCCATTTTTGGATGATTTGATCTTGATAAGCTTGGATTGAAGTTTTGGGATGTTACAAACCTTCCCCCCTTAAACAAAATCTCGTCCCGAGATTTACAAGGAAAACTAGGAACTATAGAGATCTGGGAACTCTGTCCTAATGTAATCCTCGCGCTCCCAAGTGGCTTCCTCCTCAGTATGGTTGCTCCACTGAATCTTGAGAAACTTGATACTCCTGGTCCTGGTGGTTCTGTAGGCTTCTTCTAAGATACAGATGGGTACTTCCTGATAGGTCAGGTCATTGTTGATTTCCACTACTCTGTGATCGATATTCTTGAAAACTTCAGTCTTCTCAGGCACTTCCAAGCATTTGCGAAGTAACGAGATATGGAACACATTGTGGATGGCTGACATCTCTTCAGGCAATTCCAGCTGATACGATACTTCTCCTCGGAGGTTCAGAATCTTAAAAGGTCTGATATATCTGGGAGCTAACTTTCCCTTTAGACTAAAGCGTTGAGTTCCCTTCAATGGTGAAACCTTGAGATATACGAAATCTCCGACATTGAAAGTCAGGTCTCTCCTTCTCTTGTCAGCATAACTCTTCTGTCTGGATTGGGCGGTCTTGAGGTGCTCACGAACTTTGTGAACTTTCTCTTTTGCTTCTCGGAGAATGTCGGGTCCAAAGATCTGACTCTCTCCTACTTGCGACCAATTCAAAGGGGTACGACACTTTCTTCCGTATAGGAATTCAAATGGTGCCATCTACAAACTAGCTTGATAACTGTTGTTATATGAGAATTCTGCGAAAGGCAGGCAGTCTTCCCATTTTGATCCGTATTCCAACACACAAGCTCTAAGCATATCCTCCAAGATCTGGTTGACTCTCTCAGTTTGTCCATCTGTTTGCGGGTGATACGCGGTGCTGAAGTTCAACTTGGTTCCTAATCCTTCCTGAACTTTCTGCCAAAATCTTGAAGTAAACTGGGTTCCTCGATCTGATACGATGGTCTTGGGGGTTCCATGCAGACTAACAATCCTAGCAATGCACAGCTCTGCTAGTTTTGTACTCTGGTAGGTTGTCTTGACAGGTATGAAGTGGGCTACCTTGGATAGTCTATCAACTATGACCCAGCTTGATTCATTTCCCCTACTAGAAGTAGGTAAACTAGTGATAAAGTCCATTCCGACGGAATCCCATTTCCATTCCGGAATCTGCAATGGTTGCAACAATCCTGCAGGTCTCTGATGCTCTGCTTTTACTCTTTGACAGATGTCACATTTGGCGATGTAGCTTCTGATCTCTCTCTTCATCTTGTGCCACCAAAATTGCTCTTTCAAATCCTGATACATCTTTGTTCCTCCGGGGTGGATAGAATAAAGAGTATCATGAGCTTCCTTCATGATAATTTCCTTCAGCTCCGAATCTGCTGGCACACAGATACGTCCCTTGTACCATAGTACACCTTCTTCGTTTCCGGTGAATCTAGGTACTTTGCCTGTACCAATACGATGTTTGATCCCGTCGATACTTTCATTCCCCTTCTGGGCTTCCTTGATTTGGCTAATCAAAGTGGGTTGAAGTTCAATGCTAGCTAGGAATCCTTTGCTAACTAACTCAGTCCTGAACTGCTCCAACTCCTCATACAAACTTGGTTGCTTCTCTTTGATCATGGTGTTTAGCCTACACGGCAATCTGCTAAGAGCATCCGCTACCACATTGGCTTTGCCGGGGTTATAGTGAATGTCAAGGGCATAATCCTTGATTAACTCTATCCATCTTCTTTGCCTCATATTCAACTCCTTCTGGGTGAAGATATACTTCATGCTCTTATGATCGGAGTAAATCTCACAGCGATTACCCATCAAATAATGACGCCATGTCTTCAATGCTAGAACCACGGCTGCTAGCTCAAGGTCATGGGTTGGATAGTTCTGCTCATGCTGCTTTAGTTGTCGAGACAGATACGTGATGACTTTGCCTTCTTGCATCAATACACATCCTAGACCAATCTTGGATGCATCACAATACACATCAAACGGCTTCTTGATGTCGGGCATGATCAAAATTGGGGCTGATATCAATCTCTTCTTCAGCTCCCGGAAACTGGCTTCACACTTGTCTGTCCATTCAAACTTCTTGTCCTTCTTCAACAATTGGGTCATTGGTCGGGCTATGCTCGAGAATCCTTCTACGAACTTGCGGTAATATCCCGCTAATCCGAGAAATGAACGAACTTGGGTTTGATTGGTTGGGGCTTCCCATTCTTCGACATCTTTGATCTTGCTGGGATCAACAGAGACTCCTCCGACAGACACAATATGTCCTAGGAATCCTACTTCTTTCAGCCAAAACTCACACTTGTTGAACTTGGCATATAACTGATGCTCTCTCAGGGTTTCTAGGATGATTCTCAGATGTTTCTCATGCTCTTCTTCTGACTTGGAGTATATAAGGATGTCGTCGATAAACACAACTACAAACTTATCTAGGAAATTCATAAATATCTTATTCATGAGATTCATGAAATAAGCAGGGGCATTGGTTAATCCAAAAGACATAACCGTATACTCGTATAAACCATAGCGAGTACTAAAGGCGGTCTTCGGAATATCCGTTGCACGAATCTTAAGTTGGTGATAACCAGTCCTAAGATCAATCTTTGAGAATACCTGAGCTCCAGTCAACTGATCAAATAGATCCTCTATCTTTGGCAAGGGGTACTTGTTCTTGATGGTGACATCATTCAACTTTATGTAGTCTATACACAGACGGTTGCCTCCATCTTTCTTGTCGACGAATAACACTGGTGATCTCCATGGCGATGCACTTGGTTGAATCAAGCCGGTTGCTAACATGGCATCCAACTGCTTCTTCAGTTCTACTAACTCTGAGGGGTTCATGGTATAGGGTCTCTGGGCTATAGGTCCGGTTCCGGGGATTAGTTCGATAATGAACTCTATATCCCTATCCGGGGGCATACCTGGCAATTCATCTGGGAATACGTCGAGGTATTCACAGACTACTCTGACTTGGTAAATGGTAGGCAGGGCTACACTTTTGTTGCATTTGAATTGACGGGGTAAGGTTTCAGAGATATGTTCTACTGTTACTCCAGAACTACTGGTCATGGTGATGGCTTTCTTAGCATAGTCTATCAGTCCTTTATGCCTTGACATCCAGTCCATACCTAGTACTACTTCCAATCCTTTGGTTCCAAGTACAATTAGGTTGGCATAAAAATCTATCCCATGTATTCTGATAGGTACAACTTTGCAAATTTTTCCAGCTTTTGTGGTTGAATCGGGGATTTGAACTATCATGACATGCTTCAGGTTGGTTGGGCGAATCTTACTAGTGCATACAAATTCTTCGGTGACAAATGAATGCGATGCTCCAGAATCAAACAATAATCTTGCTAAAATTGAGTTGACAGAAAACATACCCAGTACGACATCTGGTGCTTCCTGGGCTTCTTCTGCGTTCATGTGGAAGAGACGACCGTTGCAGTTGTGCGGGTTTCCTGGGGCAAATCTTCGTCCTGGTTGAACACGACGCTGCTACTGAGCTGGGGCATTCACAGGGGCATTGGCGACAGTCTTCTTGGGACACTCATTGGAGTAGTGACCCTTCACTCCACACTCGAAACAAGTGATCTGGGACTTGTCCTTGACTGCGACAGGTACATCATTGCTGCTAGTTCTGGGGGCAGTGTTGTTGTTGTTGTTGTTGCTCTTGGGAGGGGCACGGTTGAAGTTGTTGGTGTTGCCGGAGTTGTGATTGTTTCCTCCGGGCTTCACATTTCCTCCGCTACGGTTGGGTACCTTGGGCAAGAATTTGGGGGTCGGTTGTTCCTTGGTGCATATCCTGGTGAGGGGTTAGGACGGTACTTCTGGTGACTACTGGATCCAGACTGCTGCATCATACGACGCTTGTGGTTGTCGTTTGCCTGGTTAATCTTCCCTTCCATCTGAATGGCAGAGTCGACTAGCTCTTCAAGATCCTGGAAACGTATGTTGACGAGGACAGTCTGCATCTCATCATGCAGTCCGTTTAAGAATCTCTCTTTCTTCTTGGCCTCTGTGTTGATCTCATCCGGTGCATATCTGGCAAGTGAGAAGAATTTGTCACGGTACTCTACTACAGTCAATCTTCCTTGCTTCAGTTCACGGAATTCATCTCTCATCCCGTTGACAAGACCTTGCGGCACATGGGTGCGGCTGAACTTGACCTTGAATGCTTCCCAGGTCATCACCTGGCCATGGTTCATGTTGCGGATGCTATTCCACCAAGCTCTTGCATCTCCCGCCAGATAGTGGGTGGCGAAGAGAACTTTCTCATTTTCCTCAACTCCTGCAACTTCGAGGTTGTTTTACATGGTCTGTAACCAGTCATCAGCATCTAATGGGTTTTCAGATTGGTTGAAGATTGGGGGATTGGTGTTCTGAAATTTTTTGAGTTTAGATCCATGGTGATCCTGATTTCCATGTCCTTGGTTGTTGAGAGCCATTTGGGCGATCTGCTGCAATGTTGCTAAGTTGGCTTGACGCTCGGCCCTGCTTGCTTCATGGTCCGCGATGAGATTCTGCAAGATCTGCAGCATTGGGTCCTGCGACGAGCTGCTCCCTCCTTGGTTTCCACGAGTCATCTGAAGATTGAGATAGATATAGGGGTAAGAGGGAAATTCTAAGGTTCATGGTTTTAGGTTTTCAAAGCTACAACTTTGAGTTAGACTCAGGTTTTTCAACTAACTTCATTTTCATTCATGCAAGCAAGCACACGATACAACACACACCACAACAATCAAAGGGGAAAACAGATGGTTTTAAGAACCATTCTGCAAGCTACGATACAATGAGATGGTACATCTCATGCTACGACAGTGCTCTAGTGCATCTACTCATCGTCGATGAAGTCGGAGTCTTCATCATCAGTGTAGAAGTCCACAGAATCCTCCTCCAGAAAATCATCATCGTTGCTGAGGTAAGAATCCATATCTCCCTGGATGTCTTCACCCTCATCATCTTCTTCTTTGGCGGCAAGCTGAGCTTCCTGCTCCTTGACGGTCTTCTCGAGGTCGGCCACCTTCTTGCGAAGACGGGCGATGATGCGATCCTTCTTGGCACGCTGGCGACGAAGAGACTGGCGATCTTGGACGAGCAGTGTGAAAGTCTGGGCCTTCTGGTCGGCAATGGCACGGTTCTGGTTTGCTAACTCTCTGGCATTGTCCAGTTCCTGCTGTCGGTCATGAAGCAAGAAGTCAAGGTTCTCCACTTAACGCCTCAACTCTGGGTGACTTGGCATCTCCATCAGCATTCCCATGAAGTCACGTCTTGCATAGTGGGCAAAACGGGTTCCTTGAATCTTGTTGACGCTGAGGGCACATAGATGTGCGAGAGCTTCATGCATTGCCCTGGATAATCCATCTAGCTAGTTGTTCTCTCTCATGGAGAACTGAATTCTCCCGGAAGTTGGTGCTTCAATGCTTCCTCGAAGATCTACGGTGACTAGCCATTGTAGGTATCCTCCTGGGGGTCCTGGAAGTTGAGCTCCAAGAAACTCCGGATGCGGGCGTCCTAGTAACTCCGACAGTGAATCCAGATCCCTCCCGAAGATCAGCTGACCTCCGTTTCCCAACTGGTAAAACTTGCTGAACTGAGTCTCCATCTACAAGAATTTAGGATGAGGAAATTAGTGAAGTGATCAAGTGTGTCAAATTTTAAGTAGTAATGTAAGAATTTTGAGGAACATGTATTTTTGAGAAAGAATGAGTTCACAAGGGTAAGAGGGGAAATAGTTTTTCATAAATACTCACTTTGGTTTTGAAGCTAAGTTTTTGGTTTGTACGTCCATTCTAACTAGGGTCTCCTATGGTCAGGATGGCTCTGATACCAACTTGTCAACACCCGGATTTTTAATCCCAGATGCCCGTTATGCCATACCTCGCAATCCCAGGATTACCATTTTTGCGAGACATAACGGATTGGATATCACAGTACATCATCTATTACAAACCATACATAAGGTTTTACACAAATAAGGATCCCATGATCCAGTCTTTAATACAACAAACAGCGGAAATAAACGATAGCGTAGCGGTGGGGTCCATCTTCAGGGGCACAGGCAATGCTGACGAAGGCAGATAGTCCTAGTTATCATAGCCGTCCTGCTGACCATCATCTTGATAATCTCCTTCATAGTCTGGCCATGATAATAGCCAGGGACAAAAGCCATGAGTACTCTTTAAGTACTCGCAAACTACTACTAACAAGGGTTATAATTCTAAGTTAAAAATGCTGAATTTAAAGAATAACTATCAAGTTAAGTTTGAAACCTAAGCTGAGTTCTGAAGCAAGAAAAGATAAAGTAAAGTTCTAGAATCACTTAAGTTGGGAAGCTATTATCCTTAACACAACCCTGTTGTGGTCAAGTCAAAGTTCATCATTCATTTCAAGTGATTTAGAAAACATCTAACAACGAAACAGTATGGCCATTCCAACTGTCCATAACCGCGGACGCGGCTATTCGAATAGTTTGACACTCTGCAGAGGTGGTACACTTTCACCACAAGATTCGATACATCTATCAGGGATAACCCTGAATCATCATACTTAGTATGCAGATAATCAAACATAACCTTCCCTTTACACACCCTAGTACAAGCACCTCTCCTATGAGCATGGCCTCCCAACCATGACCATCAGTCATCTTGGGCACTGCATAGGTGGACATTATTGAGAGGTAGCCTCAGCTCAGACCTCTCCCGTGAGGGAACTAATACTAATGCATATAAATTTCCAGCTAAGCCTTACCCAATTCAGGTAATGTGGTTGTACGATAAATTTGGAATGGTATCGCATCCGAATCCAACCATCAGTTTTATAAAAGGGTTAAGGCTAATGCCTCATCATTTTCATCATCATAAACCAATTGTGTTTCTCAACACATGTCAAAACATCTCAATAGAATGACTCATCATTCCAAGGTTTTCATAACTCATTTTCACCAAGTGTTCCCATCTAAAGTGACTCAAGTTTTTGAGCTATTCTAAAGTACTAAGTTAAGAGTGTTCACTAAGGTGGAAAGATGGGATCAATCTCATGCCATAGAATGACATCTAAAGGGTTCTAAGTAGGTCAAGTTTTATACTCTTTATGCTACCTTCAAAATTAATTAAAGAACTTTGTGTAAACTAAGGGAGGTAAAACTTGTCAATAAGACTTGGGTTACTAATAGTTAAAGGGGTGTGATCAAAGCATGCTTAAGGCATCTTTACTAAACCATCTAGTTTTATTCTAGATTGCTAACAATAGCTTACTAAAGCATGTTTGCAAGGGTTAGCTTGCCACTAATAGCTTGCCTTGGTTGGTGCAGTGGTTGAAGTTTTCTTCTTCTTCTTCTTGGTAGAACTCCTCCTCGAAGGCTTGGTCGGTACTATCGTCTAGAAATACATAGGGAGTGCACAATCACCAAACAATACTTAACTAGGCTAAGTAGTATTCTAAACCACACAATTGATGATCTATTATCATCCCAAACATCTAAAGTTCAATTCAACAGTTTCAACCTTTTTATTTTGGAAAAGTAATTTCTACTCATTGAAAAATTAACTAAAATTTAATATTCACCACCAAAATATGGGATCATGTGGACACATGTCCTCACCACATATTCTAACATGTGGGAATGAGATTTAAAGGTTGGATCAATATTACTTTGGTTTAAGTTTATTATTTAATGATTTAAAGTGCCTAGAAATGCCTATATAGCATTATTTTGGTACTAGTCCAAAGTCACTGCCTGTAAACCTTAATATTATTACATATTTGGATAGATATGATGAAATGTGATTTTTGAGAGTTGGAATCAACTCAATAGCTAACTTGGTTGATTTTACAAAAATGTTTCAAGTTGCAAAAGCTTCTGTCTTCTTATTTTTATTAGGAGGAATCTATAACTCTAAATGAATTAACTCCAACAGTCTTGGATAGAGCATTTCAATACCTTTCAGACAAAATTAGTTTCATGTAATTTGGATTTGTCAAACTCACAGAGTTGAATTTTGAAACACTGGACAGAAACTATATTCTAACTAAAAAGAAAAATCCAGATTTGAATCTACGGGCTTGCGCGGTAAAGGAAATGGGCCGGCCCAGTGGCGCTATGCGGCGCGGGGCTTAGCTGACAGGGGGGTCCCACTTGTCAGCGGCACTTAAAACACGAAACGGTACACGCGCTGTGGGCCGTGCGATTAGAGGCTAGATCTACGGCTGAGGGTCGTCATCGACGACAGACAGGTCGCCGGCGAGCTCAAACCCTAGCGGCTCGGCGGGGGTCTATTGGGGGTGTACCAGGGCTCCAGCAGGGTCGGCGATGCGGGCGAACGAAGTGGAAGACGACGGCGAGGCGAAGCGTGGTCGCGGCGGGGCTTGGCGTGGCCGGAATCAACGGCACCCTTCTTCTCCAGAGGCGGCGGCTCCGGCTCCAATTCTGGCGAGCTGCTGCTCCGCTTGCTCCGGCGAGAGGTGGGTGAGGTTCAGAGAGGTGAGGAGAGTGGAATGGTGTGAGTCTTTGGTGCTGGGGAGGGCTTCTTTTATAGGCTCGACGTTGAGACCGAGCGGGATGGGCGGTCGACGGTGGCGACATGGCTACGGCGAGCTAGCGGCATGGCTGGGGATTGCGATCGGTGGGCGGTTCCCTGGCAGTGCTCTAGTGCTTCAATGCGGCCGTAGGGGCGGTGGCATGCGGTCGGGGCGAGGTGGCGCTCTGCGCGGCCGAAGCGGCTGTGTCCACGACGAGCGGTGGCTGTGGGGCTTTGGGCGGCGAACGGAGGTGTCTGGGGTGTTCTCCAGGTCGAGGCGGAGCGGTGGGCGCGGGCTGGTGCCAAGGGGCGGTCGATTTTTGTTAACAACTTCTATTTTATATGTGTGCATTTTAAATCATGACAATTCAAACAACTTCTATTTTAAATGCACACATATATGAATGCTTTCATTTTAAATTTGGAAAAGTTTTTGTTAACTCCATTTTTGGATGATTTGATCTTGATAAGCTTGGATTAAAGTTTTGGGATGTTACACTGGATCGAGATTTCTAATTTGCGTCTAGAATGTTAAGACGCCAAGGCATAGCGGGGTCCGAGTTGCTTGTAATAACCCCATTCGAAAAGTTGGGGGGAGGGGGGGGGGGGGGAGGGGGAGGTGTATTTTAAGTGACGGTGACCAAACCAAATATTTTCAAATCTTCTCCGTTATGTCAGAATATTCCGTTACACTAGTACCTGCCATGCCCCTTCTAAGTCATCCTGCACGTGTCATAGGGGTAAATTCATTTCTGTACTTTCCTAACCCCCGACACTGAATCCGGCAGCGGCGGCGACGACGGTCCTTTTTCTCCCTCCCGCCGACACTGAATCCGGCGGTGGCTACGGGGAGGGGTATTTCAAGTGAACGGTGACCAAACCAAATATTTTCAAATCTTCTCCGTTATGTCAGAATATTCCGTTACACTAGTACCTGCCATGCCCCTTCTAAGCCATCCTGCACGTGTCATAGGGGTAAATTCATTTCTGTACTTTTCTAACCCCCGACACTGAATCCGGCAGCGGCAGCGACGACGGTCCTTTTTCTCCCTCCCGCCGACACTGAATCATGTGGTGGCTGCGGTCCTTTTTCTCCCTCTCTCGCCTTTTCACAGCACAACATCTCTAGCAAGGCGAAGATGTTAGCTACGTCGGCGACTGATTCGGGTCCGTTGGAGCCAGAGTCTTGGGCGCAACACCGGAGAAGCGAAGCAGCGGCGTAGTATTCAACCCAGGTTAGCGAGGAGGTCAGCTAGAAGTCGGCTACCAAGGTACCTACGAGCAGCGGGTTGAAGAGAAAATCAAGGCCGGCGACGGATTGTTTGGCGGTGGTGCGAGGTTGCGGCACCCAGATCTCAAAGAAAACCACCCAGGAGAAGAGCGAGAGGTGATTTTTTATTATCTATGACTTATATTATAAGTAGATTAGTTGATGTAAAATAGAATCAAATGAACTGAAAAGTCCCCTTTTCAAATCAAATTAGGCACATCTACGATACAATGAACCTATATGAGTTCACAGTTCATGTATGTCAGTACACTACAAAACATGAGTGATACCTATATGCAAATTGAGCACTACCATGAGCTTCAGATGGTTTGGGAGTGTTGTGCAGCTGATCGTAAGGTGAAAGTTGAAGCGATGATTGATGATATGTATGCAGATACTGGAGATCTTGCTGCCAGAGCTTCTGCTCCTCGAGATTACGGACCAACATATATTGATTAAGCTAAGTTTAGTATACACTTAGAGGTGGATTCATACACAGCAAAACTTGATGGCGGAGTTAATAAGCCTGTTTCGCTATGTACTGTGGAGATACGTCGATTCCAAAAACATAACTCTTGATGAAATGAGAGAAATGATTGGTAAGAAAATCAGTATTGGTCCTAAGAAGATGTCACGACTCCAGTGGTAGCATCATAAGAAGCAAGAATTCATAGAGGCTTTGGATACTAAAGATTTGATGCAGATTATGCGACAAAAGAAGCAAACTAGGAAGGTGTTCTTCTTGGATGCCATTTCTGATGTTATTGAACATGTTATAGTGGATGTAGAGACCCCTATAGTGGCTAAACAAAACGAGGTGATCGCCGTTGATCAGATCTAATGAGAGCTGCTACCCAAGGCTTGTCTTATGGACCGCAGGGTTCCCTTGCCTGTATTTGTAACATAGATTGTTGTTTCATTGAAACAGTGTTTCTATGATTATGTTTATTGAGAGATTGCAATATAGTGTTGTGTGAGGTGTTGAGATTTTTAGACATATCACTCACTGAAACCGTTGTTGTTATAATAAGACATAAGTACATTCTAGTTAACATGATTATGTTTGTTGACATGATGTACTATACTTATTTCTGTGACTATGTTTGTTGAGAGATTGTAATATAATGTTTTTTGAGCTGTTGAGATTTTTGGATATATCAATCACTGAAACAATCATTGAACAAGTGATGCATAAGTACCTTTTAGTTGACATTATTATGTTTATTAAGATGATGTAATATACTGCTATGTGAGATCGGTAATTTGACTAATCGCTGGATAACTACCTATTAATTAGAAGACAATACTATGATGGATGAACGAGTGCAGGGTTTAGGAAAAAACTTACTAGGTAGGAGACAATAATCTATTGGACGAAGAGGGTTAGGATTTAGGATTAATTATTAAGGGGTTAGTGCACTAAATAATGCATTATACCCTAAACCATAAACTCTAATATTATAGTGTCACATCCAGTAAACTATCGTAACATGCCCAATAAGCCAAATGCACACTAGGAATCAAACTCGGGCGGCTTTGACAGAAGTCAGCATCTCCCAACCACTGAACAAAGGAGACCCTAAAATCCCTTGGCCTAGCCATGTGGGACTAAACAAAGGAGAGGAGATAGGGAGGCTTGGCCGCCGTCCAAGGCCCCTGTGAGCCCCGAGCGGATGCCCTAGGGCCCAACCGACCACCTCCTCCCCCTTCTCCCTTTTGGTTTCCCCCATGGGCCCTTCCCCTTAGGTAATTGGCCCAATAGGGAATTTAACCATTTTTATTCTTTTTATTTTATTAAAAAATATAAATCAATATTTAATATATATTTACATATTATTTAATTCCCATGGTTACAGAACTCCTTCCATCTCACTCCGAACATCCTCCGGACCTTCTCAGAACCCTTTCGATTTCTCCCTCTCTTTTCTTCAGTGATTCCGATGATACCAAAATGATCTCCGAACTTTGTTAAACCCTTAAGTGTCCTACCCTACGGTTTGGGAATACTCCAAATATGGTTAAGACCCCTCTTGGACCAATGATCATCAGCGGGACCTGGATGCCCATAATGACCCCTGTGCATTCCACGAAATATTTGTCGTTGAACCATCAACATCGTGTCCTATTTCTTTTGCCTCTATGATACTTGCATTGTCCGAGATCTGATCAATGACATCACCATACCAAGTTCAATCTCCTTACCAATAAATGCTACTTAACTCGTTCCGACAAGTGATATCTTCATGACTTAGTCACATGATGTGCAGCTTATGGATATAACTTCTCAGAGTGGGCCTAGAGTATCTTTCCGTCACGCGGATAAAAAAATTCCTCCCTTGACACATATGCCTCTATAATTCCCCTTTGATGTATCTGAACATACCTTTATGATCACCATTTTACCGAGTGACATTTGATGTGAACAAGGCACTCTCATGTGACAGTGGTTAAATACGGCCTCACAGTCTGAGGAACAAGTCACCACGTTTCCTAATTATCGCAACTTGAACTTTGTTATATGATTGTTTACGATGCTTAGATTGGGTATGCTCATCATCTCATTCTCCCAATGAGGTGATTCCATTGTCAACTGGCATAAATTCCACATGATCATCTGTTGACCAATGAACCAGGGAATAGAGATTCACTAGGAACTTCTTGTTGTTTACATATCACACGTGTATTGACATTTCCATTTAATATAGTTATAACATGATATAAAATCTAATTATAAACTTCATGAAATATGATAATAATCCATATTATTATTTGTCTCTAGGGCATATTTCCAACAATACTATAGCACCCTTTCTCCCTTGTCCTTTTGTGATTGGAGAGAAGAGACATAGAGATGTCATATCTTTACGAAATCTTAGTATTTTAAATGCACACAAGCAGTTCACCCCTTCGTCCACACCACTTCCACCCACCAGTACCCCACACGACCTCTCCACCACCCTAATTCCCAATCACATGCCATGTGCCTTAGCCTAGCCCTAAAAATGGACCATGTCCACCATACACCCACCATGTCCACCATACACCCACATCTCTCAGGTTTTAAGCCCACCGGCCACCCTGATCCCCTATTTCCTCCACCTACCACCACTTTGGTCTCCTTGGAGCTCTGGATCGGCCTCCTGCCCCTCAGTTCCGAGGAAGAGGAAGGAAACCCTCGCAGTACTACGAGAAGGAAGAGCACTTCACGGTCAATTTGGGCTCCTTTCCCTCCCCTTAACTTCTCCCTCGAGGACCCCTCTATGTATGCATATAACCGTTCCCTCCTTTATGCTTAGGGCAACCTCTATCTATGGCTCCGACAAGTCTCCGCGGTGGTCGTCGCAAGCACCAGCATGCGAGCCTCCTCCCGTCGCCAAAACTCTTGATGTCACCCGTAGATGAGGTTGTTGTCGAGCACCGCGTCATCCTGAACCCTTCCCGTCGCCTACCCAAGGCCCCAGGTGAGCTCCCGGTTCCCTTATGGCCACACTAGGGTTTCGCCTCGTCGGCGTCTGTTGAGAAGAAGACGACGACTTGCCATGAATCTGGACTTAATAGGAAGGCCAACCTCGTCCCTTACCGTTTTGGCCTCGCTCAGTGACTGACTGGTGGCCCCCGCACCCGGATGTTTGAATCGGTGCCTCATGCACACATGGATGCTGGATTGGGCTGACCCGACACTGTGCTCCCGGGCCCGGTCAGATCTAGCCCGCGACAAATTATTTTTCTGAAAATTCAGATTTGGGGCAGTATAAATTAGATTTAAAAATATCCAGCTATCGAAATAGCTAGTCACCAGATCTATCCTTTGGTACAGATCTCATCCCCAGATCCACAGTGTGAATTTTTAGATAATTAAAGCAAGATAAACTACCTCTTTCACTCAAAATTCATTTTGGGAGTTTTATAGCTCTAAATAAATTGAATCTAAAATATACTAGAAGGTATCCATGATACCTTGCATATGTCCTTTGTTTCATGCCAATTAGATCCGTTTATTACAAGTAGTGAAAAAGACAAATTTCTTGCAGATATGACTTGGGGATTTTCCTAGGTCATTCTAATAAATATTTGAGTTGGTTCCAAGTCTCAGTGATCATGGATTCCAAGATTTATCAAACCCACTGAGGAAACTTTTATTTGACTTACAGAGAATTTCAAGTGAATTAAAGGCCCAAACAGTGGATGGTTTCACTAGAAAAATTATAAGAAAATAAATATAAATGATAAAAATGAAAATCCAAACTTTTTTGGCTCAAGAAATTCATATCTATCTCGTGGTATGACCCTTTCTTGCTAAAAAATATTTTGGTACAGTGAGCACATTATGGTGCTTGTAAGTCCTATTTTAAATATCCAATTATTAAATAGAACAACCAAGTTTAGATTTTGGCAAAGATAAATTTATTAGTGCTCAGTAATGTTGGGTGCATCCAAGCTAATGGTTTCTAAACCCTAGATACCAAACTTGTCCTTTAAGCTTATTTTCTTCTTCAAGTGTTTGTGTGGTGGTTTAAAAATGAAAATGCCCTAATTGGCCTAATTAGAAGAAAAAATTAGTAGTATTTAAGTGTTTTAATTTAGTTACTGAATGCTTTTTTGTGTTTTAGTTTCTTGGTGACTTGATTATGGTATGGTGATTGATGAATGCCTTGTTTGGGTGTTTTTGCTCGTTTACTTATTTGCGAGGATAGATGGGATTGTGGTGAGTTCGAGGAAGGAGGAGTAATTGTGTAATTCGAAGAGGAAATCCAAGGACAAAGTGCTGACCAGGGCAATCCACCTACTTGATGATAATCTTGTTCTACTATTTACCTTATGCATGTTTTACCTATCCACTTATGCAAATTGCATCTTTTTTACTATATTGCTATTTATATCTCGTAGTAGTTTGGCTCCTCCGAGCTATTACGCAATGGTACTGTTAAGTACAATCCATTGATGATACATATTCATCCTCTAGTATATTAGGATGGTGGATAGCACCATGCCCAATTAGAAACCCCTTATAGCGAAAGCAAAACTATAGGTTGAGAACCCCTCGAAATGTTTACAAATAGTGTTGTTTTCTAAACCTTGGGAATATTGCCTTACCACGAGGAAGTTTTGGAGAAAAGGAAAGATTTTGTTTTCAAATGATGCTGTAAGGAAAAATGTTTGTGAAAACACACCTAGTTCTATGTAGTTTGCTAGAACAACTAAATGGTGCAACCACAATATCTTAGAGTGGGACGGGGCTTGACTTGAAGTTTGTTTATTCTAGTATGGAAAGCCTCACAACTTCTTATAAGAGTTCGTATCCCTCGAAGCCGGGTCTCCCCAACGACGAAGGGTCCTTGTTGGGAACATTGACCTAGGGGAGAAACGAACTGCCTTCAGGTGCAACCGGGCAATACTATGAGCCTATCATTGACACTGCACACTCTATGGAGTGGAAAATACACTATGGATGGTCTTTGGTGCCCGATGCCCCGATGTTGAGAGGAACACCTCATAGGGTAGGCGTCCATGCCGGGATAGGCATTCTAAGGGTCTTGTTTGGTTACTTGACCCACAATCCATGCGAGATCAGGGCAGTGTAATCGAATCTTGTGGGTAAAGTGTATAACCTCTGCAAAGTGTAAATCTATTCGAATAGCCGTGTTCACGGTCATGAACGGTTAGGAAGGTTGCCTCTTAGTGGTGTTGGTTTTGTTTTCAAAAAGGTCTGTGGAAAGGAAAAAGCTCTCGAAAAGGTTTGGTCATGAGATGATTGGAAAGGAAAGGATCTTGGTGATGGGATTTGGGCAAATGAAAGGGAGTGTTTTGGCCATGGGATGACCTAAAAAAGGAAAAGTGGGTGATCCCATCCTAGTTGTTTTCAACTTCAAACGCTTTTAAAATGTTTTTCAACAAATATATAGAGATGCTATATCTACCAGAGAAATTTGGTTTTAGAAAAGAACCTTATATAGAGTCATCCTATTACCACCGCCATATTGCATATATTTTTATTATTGTTCTCTTAATGTGGTTTACGAGTACATTCAAATGTACTCCATCCATTTTAAAATATAAGATATTTTAGCTTTGTGAAGGGAATGTATCTAGACTCCTTTAGTGTTAAGGTTCACTATGAACTATACACTAAGAGGCATCTAAATATATTTGCTTCACAAAGCTAAAACATCTTATATTTTGAAACAGAGTACCCACTAGCATTATTTTTCCTGGCTATTTACTTGGTCAGACTTCGAGGAGGAAGAAGGAGGAGGAGGAGATGGTAACAACTATACGAACTAGGACATTCTCCCCGTCAGTTTTCTGAAGGATTAAGGCTTGACTCGGACTCAACATTTGATGAAGTTTCAGTGCATCTGTTTGGAGGTAGCCCGACGTAAGATATAACTATAAAGGCATTGATGTAAAACATGTACTCGTTTATAAAATGGATGTATTCTTTGATACTCGTCGATTATGCTCCACGACACACCGATCATGAGATCGTGGTCGAATGCATAAGAGATTCTTGGATGGCTAATCCGGGAGCCCAACATTATGTGCTTCCCCCATCTCGAATGACGATAGATGTCAGAGATTTGTCTAAATTCACATATATATAGACGTATTTTAGTGTGTATATATATACATGTGAATCTAGTCAAATCTCTAACTATTTTGAGACGGAGTAGGTACATTCGATAAAGTGCAGCAGTAAAAATGTTTGATCGAATCTTAAAAGATATAAACATACATTGTTAGTGACACATGTTAGTAAACTAGAAATCCAATTCGGTTCATAGGTGCAAACAAACCCATTGTTGGAAAGCATATTTCAACATGTTAAAAAAATTATATGCATGTACATCTAGATATTATATGTACGTACACAAGTTTTCGAGAAAAAATAATATTTTTTACGCTTTACAAAAAGACAAATTTCGATGCTGCAACATAAATATTCATTGACATTCATTTGCTCTGTTTACACAAGCTATATAAAATATTTATTTTTTTCTAAAAACCTTGTGTATCAACATAGATGTTGCAGATGTACGTGTGAAATTTTTGTTTACGTTTATTTTACATTTTAAATTTTGTTTTTTATATATTTTTCATAATAGGTTAATTTGCACCGTAAGTAAAACACCAGCGCCGTTAATAAACATGTTTTTAGGAGTTTTAGGTTCATTATCTTATATTTTGAAACGGAGGGGGTATATCCGTAAAATGTCAATCTTTGTTCACAAACTTCCCCTTGCCCATTGACAAATAGTACTCCCTGTAAACACCAGATAGGCCGGCTCCTCCCATGGATGCATTCACCCACTCTTACGTAATGATCATCCCGACGGCAGTACGGCACAATGTTTATCTTATCTTCACCTAGCTAAACTAGCTGTTACGGCAGCGCGGCCGGCTCGCGCTTCCATGGGAACCGGAATGATGAGAAGTGCGGCGGCCCCGATGCGGCGGCCGGCGCGTGTGGGGAGACAGACAGGACGGTGGCGAATTCCTCACGGACGCCAATGCGCTTTCTCTCTGGAAAAGTTGGGCTCTGAATTCTAGCCAGCGAAATTCTTCACGCCCTCGTCAGCCCGTGCGTGCGTGCGACTGCGTCTAGCCAGCAGAGCACGCATGTCCCCCGCTTAGTATACTTTGGCATTCTCCATCAAGCTAAATCTTGCTATTCCTCGTGCTGTTTTTTATTTATCAGCATTCAGGATGTGAGATGGGCTCGACATTATTTATATTACTTGTCAGGTGCTCGCAGCTTCTGTCTGCTAACACAAATGACACTAAATTGTCTCATTAGGTTAGCTAAAGAAATCGTGAAATCAAATACTACTAGTATGGAGTATGAACTGTAACCTCTAATCTAGAAACACACTCCTTTTTTGGATACAGGAACGCTGTGGTACCGATGCTGCGCTTTTGAGACGTTGCACGCTGCTCTCCGAAATCTGAACACTGCATGCATGGATCGTTTGCTTTTCCGAGGAAACACAATTCGTACGTCCTTCTTTGCTGTCCGGGAAATCATGGAGTAATCGGTGGGGGAAAAAATGTGCTTGGTGAAAACCGCTGACAAAAGTACCTTCTTTTTTCACCATGGGCTTTTGCCGCTTTAGAAGTATGCGGAGGAGATGAGGTGGCTTTCTCCCCTACCTACAAAGCCTCTACTGCTCCAGTTTTCCTGGTTGCACAAAGGTTACTCGTGATTACTTGTTGATCACAATACAATTACTATGAAAATACTAGTACGAAATTTGAGAAAAATAACTAGAACAGATTCCGAAAACCTGTCACACATGTTCTCAAGATCTCAAAGTGCAAATCAATTCACAAATCGGGGACGTGAATAGAGAAGGGATAAATAGAGTTGGTGTTGGCCGATATATCATCGATGCACACAATATCAAGAAGCAAGAAAGTAGGCAAACAACATCAATTCACCAATCCGGTTTCATCTGTGGCCGAGACATCACTGACGCTGTTGAGCTTGTCCACTGCTGCCACAAGCACCGAACTCCGTGCATTGTGCTCAAGCTAGATTTTCGCAAAGCCTTTGACTTTGTCGACAGGGGTGCCCTTGAACACATCATGTGTGCTCGTGGTTTTGGCATTACTTGGTGTGCATGGATAAGAATGATCCTCGAGACTGGGTGCACAGCGGTGTTGGGTTCGTAGCATAGAAAACAAAAAAAATTCCTACAGTTGGAACTACTAAGCACCAAGATCTATCTATTAGATACAAGCTACGAGTGGATATACATCCATAGAGAACATACCCTTGTAGACCGACAAAGTGTAACAAAGTTGAACTCGTGGATGATGTAGTCAAACGCTTGCCCATCTCAGGACCGAGAAGAAGTCCAGCGCCGTAACTCAGCAACACATCCGTGATCACACACACGTTCAGCCCACCGAACAGCCTCCACCCCTCGCTCCAGCGAAGCAGCAACTCCTTCCAGACGAAACGACACCGGGATCATGTATCTCGCTAATCCGAGAACATGGGGAAATAATTTTAGAGGAAGAGAGAGATCCTTCACGAGAAGGTGTGAGTGAGAATGAGTGAGAGGAGGGCTTTATTTAGGAGAGGGGGGCGGTAGCCCCTTCCCATGGCCGGCGCACCATGGGGGGTGCCCCCACCTCTTCCTCATTCATGTGGAGGGAGCTCCACTCACATAAATTGCCTCTCCATTTTCTCCACTCAAAAATTCCACTCATATGCATTAAATTTTCACCAAATTTAATGCAACTCTTTTATTTATTTTATTGATAATTTTGTTAATTACTTTAATTAACAAATATTCACATAAAAACCCCTGTAATATTTCAATATCACATGTAGAACCAATTTCAGTAATTTCACCCGAAACAATTCCGGTGTCCATTGAAATAATTCCAGCGCTTTGCAATTCTTTTGTGTGAAACATAGTTGATCAAAATGGTGTAGGCATACCTTAAGTGTGTCACCCTACGGTTCGCAAATAATGCAGACATGATCGAGACCCCTCTCAGATCAATAATCAGAAGCGGGACCTAGAGATCCATACTGACTCCCACACATTCGACGATGACTTCTGTGATCGTGAGAACCTTTAACACTAGTAACTTAATCCCTTTGTCTCGCGATATATTACATGTCCTAGATTCGATCATTGGTATCTCTATACCTAGTTTGATCTCGTTACCGACATGCACTCTTTTCTCGTTCCCGTGATATAACATTCTAGTGATCACATCACATCACTTGCTTGCAAGCTATTCTTGATGTGATATCACCGAGAGGGTCCAGATTATATCTATCCGTCATCAGGATGGACAAATCCCACTCTTGATCCATGAGCCTCTACATAACACCTTCTTAGCACTGAACCCACCTTTATAGTCACCCTTTCATGGTGTGATGTTTGATGTTATCAAGATACTCTTTCAGTGTTAGTGATTGACATGATCTTATGGTCTAAGGACTAGGATTATTTCGTATGATGTTATAGCAATATAAACACAATTACTTTGATCGTAATGCTATACTTCGGATGAATGTTCATCACATTATTCCACAAATATTGTGACCTCGTTATTAACGACATCCAATGCCCATGATTAGGAAACTTTGATCATCTTGTTAATCAACGAGCTAGTTTATAAGAGAGGCATAACTAGGAACTTTCTATTTGTTTATTAAACACACATGTATTAATGTTTCCATATTAGTACAATTATAGCATGCAAAATAAACATCTATCATATACTTGGAATACATATAATAACAACTTTATTATTGCCTCTCAGGGCATATTCCCTTCAGTCTCCCACTTGCACTAGAGATAATAATCTAGTTACATAGTGATAAATCTAACACCCATAGAGTTCCGGTGTTGATCATGTTTTGCCCTAGGAAGAACTTTAGTCAACGGGATCTGCTACATTGAGATCCGTGTGTATTTTATAAATCTTTATATCTCCATCCTTGACATGTTCGTGGATGGAGTGAAACCGGTGCTTAATATGCTTGGAATTCTTGTGAGACCTTGGTTCCTTGGCGTTGGCTATGGCTCCATTGTTGTCACAATAGATCACCATTGGGTCCAACGCACTAGGAACCACACCTAGTTCAGTTATGAACTCCTTCATCCAAATCGCTTCCTGTGCTGCTTCTGAAGCAGCAATATATCCCGCCTCCGTCGTTGATCTTGTCACCACAGGTTGTTTGGAGCTCCTGCAACTAATTGCTGTTCCGTTCATGAGAAATACGTATCCGGATTGAGACTTAGAGTCATCCGGATCGGTGCCAAATCTAGCATCGACATAACAAGTAGCGACCAACTCTTCTTTACCTCCGTATACAATAAACATTTCCTTAGTTCTTCTTAAGTACTTAAGGATATTCTTGACCGCTATCCAGTGTTCCGTACCTGGATCAGACACTACAAGAATTCCTTCCTTAGTGACTTGGCCCGACGGTCGTCGTAGAAGGCGCGTCGTCCGCGACGAATTTCTCAGCTCGGCCGTGGCCAATGGAAAACTTTTTTTCTGGTTTCGCGGCCCTCTACTACGACGGAACCGCTAAAAACATGGAGGAAGCTCGGCTGGCGCGTGGAAGAAGCAAGACTTTCGTTTCCTCGCGCGATGTTGACTCGCCGAACTCTTTTGAGGTGTGTGGATCTTAGACGTTAGTGTCTCTAGTGAACCATACTTTTCGGTCGCGCCTCCCTGATTTGAACTCGATAATGTTGCTCGAGGCGTCTGCCGTTTAGTCAGGCTGCTGGGTCCCACATGTCAGCCTCTTATTAAAAGAATCATGTGTATGATGGAATTTTTTCCTTTGCTCGTGCTATCCTTTTCCGAAGTTGACAGCGTTACTCGATGCATCTACCGTTTAATCAGGCTGCTGGGACCCACATGTCATCCTCTCATTAGAAGAAACATGTGTATGATGGATTTTTTTCCTTCACTCGCGCTACCCTGTTTCGAAGTTGATAGCGCTGCTCGATGCATCTACCGTTTAATCACACTGCTGGGCCCCACATGTCATCCACTCATTAGAAGAAACGTGTGTATGATGGATTTTTTGCTCTCGGTCGCGCCTTCGTGTTCCAAACTTGATAGCATTGCTCGCTGCATAAACTGTTTATTCAGGCTGGTGGGTCCCCTATGTGAGCCTCACATTAGAAGAATCATGGATATGATGGATTTTTCTTCTTCTCTAGCGCTATCCTATTCCGAACTAGATAGTGTTGCTCGACGAATCTGCCATTTGCTCACGCTGTTGGGTCCCTCATTTTAGCCTCTCATTACAAGAAACATGTGCATGCTGAACTTTTTTATCGCTTGTGCCTCCCTGTTTCGAACTGACAATGTTGCTCGATGCAGCATCTGTATAAGGTCGCGTTGCTGGGTCCCAATATCAGCCTCTCTGTAAATGAAACGTGCATGGACTTTTTTTGGCCATGCCGCTGTTTTGACCTTGGCAACTTGCTGGGTCCCAGATATCAACCACCTCTATGCAGGAAACGTGTCTATGCTGGGTCCCAGCTGACAGCCTCTATTTGAAAGAAACGTGTGTATGTTGGACTGTTTTTTCGGATCTCAGATGTCAGCCTCAGAGTACAAAAAATGCTCATAAAGGCCGAATTAAAAAGATTCTAGGCTAACTCGTGGCGGATGCCCTATTCATCATGGCTTATATTCCATGGGCTCACACCTAAATTGAATGGGCTATGGTCGGTGGCCACAAGACCACGAAAAGGCCGAATTAGAAGATATTGGGCTATGCTTGGGGCTAATAGGCTAATTTCATGGGCTATGCTTGGGTCTGCTGGGTCCGACATGTCAGCTTCTCTATAAGTGCAACATGTGTATAATGAACTTTTTTGGCCGCGTTCGCTGTTTTCACTGTGGCAGCCATGTATGGTCTTACTGTTGAGGCCCTTATGTTAGCCTCTCTGGCATGTTCTGGCTTGTGGGTCCCCGATGCAGTCTTGTATGTTCTGTATGGTGGGTCCCTGATGCCAGCCTCTCTGTCCAAGTATTTAAACTTCTTTTTCGAACACATCCTAAAATAACTCGAAGGACGCTGCATGCTGGTGGGTCCGTGATGTCAGCCTCTCCATACAATATTGCTAGAAGAAGAAAATATAAACCCAAGATACACACACAGAGAGGCGATTTAAACAAAAGACCTTCAAATCAAATAAACGTAAACTAAGTGCGTTTCCACTAGAACAAAGATATTTATAGAAAAAATATCATTAAACTTTTATTACTACTACAACTTATGTATTAGTCTTCTTAAAGTATTTTGTGTGTTTATGTTTATCTCTTTTAAAATATAAAAGAGCAGCGCTCCTGGCATCTTAATTTATAAAATACCACATAATGGGGTATTTTCTTAAAAACATGGGTATGCAAAGTTTTTTTATTATGAGAGGTGGGGGGCAATGCCCAAAAGTCCGAATTAAAAAGAGTTGGCTATTGCTCTACGTGGGTTATATTCCATAGGCTATGCTCCATGGGCTTCATTCTCAAATTTCACTAGGCTATGCTCAGCAGTCCGCTGACCCCTAAAAAGCCGAACTAATATGTTCTCAGCTATGCTCCATGGGCTCCTTTCCAAAATTTTGCTAGGCTGTGGTCAGTAGTCCCTGACCCCGAAAAGAATAAATTAAAATGTTCTGGGCTAAAGAGGGGCCGGATGAGCTAGTACTAGATTTCTTCTCCTAGTTAATAAAAATTGCATTGTGATGTGGTCTGCTGGATTCAAAACAAAGACCTCAGCAAGGCCGGGGGAAAAGCGATAATTCTTTTTGGCAGATATTCATGTCAAAATTCAGTAGTACAGAATAAGGTGTTAGAAAAATTATCAACATATTCGAAGTTAATATTCAGGAGCACTTTACTAATTCAGCAGCATTTCAAAAGTGACCAATTCAGCAATACAGACAATGAAATACAATACCAGTACATCAGTATTAGTTGCACAAAATGCTTTAGTAATAGCAACGAAAAAACATTTGAGAGATTCAGTAGCTTTCCTGCATGAAATTCAATAGCAGTACAGAGAGAATCAGTTCTTGTTCCAACTAAAAAACCTTGGCGCACAATCAGTTTGGCCTGTTCTCTGAATAGACTCAATCATTGGAGCAAGCAAAACCAACGATCAAGTATGCTTCTATGTGAGTACCTCCTCCTTACGTTAATGCCTGTGTGATCGCCCATAGCAACCCAAAATGCTCAAGACTCATCCAGATAATTGTGACAATGCTAAGTTTCAAAAGAAAAGCAAGACAATCTGACGCACTTCATCTAACCGTACCAGTACATCACGGTTCATTCTACAAAATATTGTACTAATAGTAACGATAGAACATTTGACAGATTCAGTAGCATTTGAAAGATTCAGCAGTATAGAATAACACCGTAAAAATATCAGATAGATTCCCGGTTCATATTCAGTAGCACTTGACAGAGTCAACACAACATTTCGAAGTGACCGGTTGTGGCAGTATACAGACAGTGACCAAAAGAATTGACAGATTCAGCAATGCGGACAATGAAATTCAATAGATGTAGCAAGGACTGATTTAAAAGGAAAGCAAGATCATATTCTGCACTTGACCGGTCGATCTGAACAAGTACCGAACAAAACTTTTGATAAGTTTAGTAGCATTTGAAAGATGCAGCAGTACATAGTAAGAAAGAAAAATATCGATAGATTCACATTTCACATTCAACGTCACTTGGACATATTCAGCAGTATTTCAAAGTGACTGATTTAGTTTGTCCTTTTCTCCGTACACTCGATCATTGGAGCAAGCAAAACTGGCGATCAAGTCTGCTTTTCTGTGCATGCCTCCTTCTCACATAAATGCATGTGTGTGACCTCCATAGGCTTCTCAAAATGCCTAAAGCCTCGTCAAGATTATGAGTTTATGATAAGGCCAAGTTACAAAAGAAAAGCAAAACCATCTACTGCACTTGATCTAAACAAGTAGCAGTATATCAGTATTAGTTCTATAAAATGCCAAGTTCCAAAAAAAAAGCAAGACAATCTGCTGCACTTGATCTAAACAAGTACAAGTACATCATATTTAGTTCTACAAAATATTGTATTGTATGTACTAATAGTAACAATAGAACATTTGAAAAATTTAGTAGCATGTAAAAGATTCAGCAGTACAGAATAAGACCAAAAAATATCGACAGATTTCCAGTTTATATTCAGCAGCACTTGACATATTCCTAGTTCATATTCAGCAGCACTTGACAGATTCAGCAGCATTTCAAACTGACCGAATTAGCAGTACACAGACAATATTTGACAGATTCAGCAATGCACATATTGAAATTCAATAGATGTAGCTAGGCCTGATTCGAAAGTAAAGCGAGACCATATTCTGCACTTCATCAGTTGATCTGAACAAGCACCAGTACATAGTTATTATTGCAAAATAGATTAGCAGAGGAAGAACTCCATAGAAAATACTCAGAACTACCTTAAGCTAGGAACCACGTCTCCCAAAATGATAAGTACCAGTACATACAGTAGGTATTACTACAAAATACATTAGCAGTAGTTGAACTCCATAAAAATACTCCTAAGAACTACTACTAAGAACATGTAGTAAGTCTTTCTAGCAGTTCAAATACTCCAACGAACATTAAGATGTGTTTATCTCACTCATGAATCCTGTTAATCCGAAGACAGTATTCCAGGGTGAACACCGACGGTCAATGAGCGACAAGGTGCGACATCGGTACCGGTAGGAGCCACTGTATCTCATCGAACGGGATGCTGTCGGGCGACGTGGTGCTCTCCGACACGCATAGCCAGGAATTTTTTATCCTTCTCCCCTCAATCACAATCGACGACCAAAACTTCACCATGTACCGCAGCGACAAGCATGCTGCCGACCTAACGCATACGATGGATACAACGTGTAGCGTTTGGCGCGTGTAAAATCGCACCACGAACACAGTACCATCGTCCCCGGATCCGATGATATCTACTGTCCGCATGCGTGTTTAGCCGTAGCGGAAACTGCGCACCCTCATCGAGTGAGCTTCACGGAGGTGGGTGAGGAGCGCCGCCGGCGAGGCGACGAAAATGCAGCCATCCTCCATGCAGTTGCAAGGGCCATGCACGCACGCGATCTTGTGGTTGTGGACTTGACGGTAGGCGACCAATGTCCCGCAACCATCGTTGGGGCATCTGCTACCTTTTCCATTGGTGACTCGGAGGTTCAACTCCTTGGAGCATGCGGCCAGCTGGACGGTGATGGTAGTGTTCATATGCATAGCGATCTCGTTGAACATGTCGGTGCTGACGTTGCTCCATCCGCCGTACCGCCGGTTGGGCCCCGAATCCGCCATCGCGTCCCGATGGTTTGGGGGCGAGACAGACCAATCTATGACTGTTGAGAGGTTTTGGAGGAGAGGGGTGGTGGCCTGGAAGGACCGATGCTGCGGGCGATATGGCGAGGAAAACGAGTGAAGCACGCGTTGGAGACGATACCAAATACTACCGAAGATGGGGAAGACGGTATGGCTCTCTGAACAAGGATTTTTTTTTGTGTTCCTTCGTCGGTCTTCTGTTGCAGGGTGCATCTGCATCGAGGAGACTTTAATTATTAGCTAGCTAGTGTAGCACGCCAATGCTGTCTAGTACTGTACAATCGAGGAAACTTTACTAATTAGCTAGCTAGTCTAGCACGCCAATGATGTCTAGTAGAATGTCATATCATCACAATATAAAATTGTACTACTCCATAAAGTAGTAATAGGTAAAGCTGAGAAAATAATTATATTTTCGAGCTGCTTCCATAAAGTATCGGGTGTATATTTGGTTCTTGTACTTTTGCATAGCGTTCATTGTGCTAAAGTCTAGTATCAATAGAATCTCTTACTTCCCCCGTTTTAAAATATAAGATGGTTTAGCTTTTGTAAAACAAATGTATCTAGACATCTTTTACTACACACAAAGTAGTGTGTAGTTTTTGAGTGAACCACACACTAAAAGTCTTCTAGATACATTCGTTTTATAGAAGTTAAGACATCTTATATTATGGAACAAAGTGAGTAGATGCTAGAATGGAAAAGAAGATTCGAGGGTTAGCAACGTTGGAATTTGCTAGTCTTGATACAACGGTTAATGTTGAAAGTTAACCGTATACTATATAGTGGTAAGATAAGATAAGATAAATCTCTAAAAAATATGGTCTCTTCATATCAGCTTAACCAAAGACTAGTGCATGAGGCTAGAATCGTTGAAGCCAAGGTTGTTTTCATAGAGTACTACCCTTACACAAACATAGAGGTGATTGTTCAAGTGTATGACATGTGGTCCGTAACATCCTGTTGATGCTAAAATTTCCATAATTTCTAAAGGAACTCTAGAATCGGTGGACTAAAGTGCATTATGCTAAAGGTCCAAAAAAATATAGTCAAGTTCATACGAGTAACTAAACATAGTACCAATACAAGGACATGTTTCAAAGGAGAGGAGACCAACAAGTTGAAAGCCGATGACTTCAGACAACCAAACAAATTAAATAGTTCAACATGGTCGAGAACTATTTCTCTAATTGTAGTACCAACTATTACATATGGATTGCATCAGTACATACTGTGGCAACATGTCTTGTTTCTTAGTTAAGCATGAGGCCGGTTCTAATCGACGACATTCGTGAAGGTTGGTATGAACCAAAGCGGATGCTTCACCGTTCCTATCCAGAAGCGAGGGTTACTAATTTCCTCAAGGACATTGATTTCAGAAGTAACACCGTAGTCTTTACCACTCAGACTGAAGCGGCATAATTCAGGCTGCCACTCTTTCCATGTTGCAGTTGGTAAGATGTAGACACAGTTGCTTCTCATCAGATAACTGATGTCTGCAAGAGCACAGATTGTTTGTAGCTAGTTTCGAAGTTCAGATATCGATCCCACAGGGAGCCCAAAGGTAAATGTTTATGGGTGAAGTCTCTGTCACACCCGAAGTTGTCACATCTCTTCGAGTGAATTGACTGCAAGTGTTGAAATAGGAATAGGGTTTTGATTAAATGAGATGTATTTAAATAGAACTAAAATGTAAACTTCAGAAATATAAAGCATAAAAGTAAAGAATGGCTTGGTTGTTTGATGTTTGCTGCAGATGGCGAAAGAAGGTGCAGGAGATTGATGGCCCAAGATATCTCGAGATCGTTGGGGAAACCCAAGAGGAAGGTATGATGAGCACAGCAGCAAGTTTCCCTCAGTTATGAAACCAAGGTTTAATCGAACCAGTAGGAGCAAGGAAACACCCCAAAGGTGTTGCTAGCTGAACTTTGGCAGGGCGCACTACCGGTACCAGCAGCAACATGGAGACCTGCACAACACAACCACAGAACTCTGTCCCCAACTTACAGTGAGGTTGTCAATCTCACCGGTTTTGCTAAAAACAAAGGATTAAACATATTGTGTGGAAGAAAGTAATAGTTTGCAGAAAGTAAACAGAAAGCAGTAAACAATTGATTGTAGATTGATGATAAAAGAAAGGACCGGGGCCATAGTTCACTAGTGGTGGCTCTCCTTAAGATAGATGACATGTTGGGTGAACAAATTATAGCTGGGCAATTGACAAACATCGAGAAAGCAATCATGCAAATACTACTCATCTTGACTCCTATGAGATTTGATTGGGCATTACAACATTATACATGGACCGTAATCCAACTGCATCTATGACTAATAATCCACCTTCAGGTTATCATCCGAACCCCCTCCAGTATTAAGTTGCAAGCAACATATAATTGCATTACACATTGCGTGTAAAGTAAACAATACGATTGTTCTATGAATAAAGGATTGTTGTTTTCTCCCTAGTAGCAACAACACATCTAGTACCTTAGAGATTTCTGTCACTTCCCCAGATTACTAGAGGCATGAACCCACTATCGAGCATAAATACTAACTCTTGGAGTTGCTAGGATCTACTTGCCCAAGATAGCTACTAACAATGGAAAGCATGCAAGATCACAAATAACAAAGACATGATAGAATCAATAATCAATCTGAAATAGCATCTCAATATCGATCGGATCCCCGCAAATACAACATGTAGGATTACAAATAGATGATCTTGATCATGAACGGAGCTCACAAGATCTAAACATGATAGCACAAAGGAGGAGAACCAGCCATCTAGCTACTACATGGACATGTAGTCCAAGGATGAACTACTCACGCATCACACCGGAGGCTTGCATGATGATGAAGAAGGCCTCCAGGGTGAATTCTCCCCTCTGGTAGGGTGCCGGAAAGAGCTTCAGATCCCTCCCAATCTAGGGATGGAGATGACAGTGGCTACAGACTCTTTCATGGAATTTTGATTGGGTACTTAGGGTTTATGTATCGGAGGCATCTTATAGGCGAAAGGGGAGGCCGAGGGGGTGCCGGATGCGGCCATACCACCCCCTGGCACGGGCCAGGCTGGGCCGCGCAGCCAGGTGGTGTGGCGCCCCCTGGCCCCTCTCCGTCTCGTATTCTGGCTCCTTGTGTCCCTCGGTGAAAAACTGACTTTAGATTTTGTCCCGTCCAATTCTGAGAATATTCATTTTCTGACTTTCCTGGAACCAAAAACAGCAGAAAACAGGCAGCTGGCACTGTGGCTCTTATTAATAGGTTAGTCCAAGAAAGTGTATAGAAAGTACTCCAAAGTTGGAAGAAAACATAAGAAAGTAGATAAAAACCAAGCATGGAACATCAAATACGTTAGCAACGTATCAAAATCCCCAAGCTTAACTCCTGCTCATCCTCGAGTAGGTAAGTGATAAAAAGAAAGAATAATTTTTGAGGTGACATGCACCATCATAAACTTGATCAAAGTATTTGTAAAACATTGAAAGATGGGATCATAGTACTTCAACATAGCATGAAAGACAAAGTTTTAACAATAAGACATCAACTATGTTGCAACATGAAAAGGCACAAACAAAAGATTCATGAATAACAATGCTTTCCAAGACGTTTGTTTGTTTCACATAAAGAAAACATAGCATAGTAGCATTCAGCTTGTCCCTCATAGAGTAGCAAACATAAATGCATAGGACACCTTCAAATTTCATAAGAGTGACTAGATACAAATAGTTTAAAACAAGCAATATCAAAGCTATGCATCAATCAACAAGTCTTGGGACAATGCACATAGAACTAAGAATGGCAACTATGCTCTCAAAGTAGGTGCATAAAGATAGAAGGTGGAGACTCAACATAAAAGTAAAAGAAAGGCCTTCATAGAAGGAAGTAGGGATTCAAGTTTCATAAAGAGCTTCCAAAAATTATGGTACTTATTAGCTTTCAGCTCTCATTGCCCCTATCATAAGCATCTTGAAGTGATTAAGGTTAAAGTGAACAAACTATGGTGTATATGCTTAACGAAGTATAAGTTGGAAATCTCATGTCCCTTGAATACAAGGACCGCTCCTCATGCTACTCAAGTTAGTTACCGGTAAGTTCTTGTCATAATAAGTACATGTGTATCATAGAGAACCACCAACAGGGTACCCCTTACCCGATGATACGGAAGAATCCCCATATCAAAATGACAAGGCAAGCAGACAACAAGCATCTCAACAATCTTCTTATTTACCATGGGAAAATGGTGCTTTTTTCTCTCTTTCCTCTTTTCTCATATCTCTTTTTTTCTTTTTTTCTTTTTTTTCTCAATATCTAACTCTTTTTTTATAAGAAGAATGTTTCATAGACAGCTCATTATGGTTACGCTGCAGGTTCCCACCATGACAACAGGGATTAGACCAGCGGCCCAGGTGTTTCTCTAACACACATACATAACTCCATGGACTTACAAGCTCCCCTTTCATTTCACACCAACAACATCCATAGACAAAAGAGCATGATATCAACTAGGTACAAAGTACAAGTGCAATGTTGAAAGCGTTCCCCATGACAGCATGGTTCTGCTAATCCCCAACATATAAGTGCAAGCATACACAACATAGACAACACAATGGTTCAAGTTTATTAAGGGCAAGAAAAGTAAAGTGTGCCATCAAGTTCGTGAGCTTTAATCACTAGTTTTCTCATAACAAGTTTAATTCGAAAGGTAGATAAAAACATGAATATACTTGGAATAGCATATTCTAATAGGTAGGTATGGTGGACTCTTTGGAATAACTTGGTTTTAGGAGTTGGATGCATGAACGGAACTCATACTTGGTTATGGAGGCTAGCAAAAGACTGGGGGCGACCAACTAAGAGAGCAACAATGGCCATAATCATGCAGAGCGACAAAACATCATTAATCAAAGCATAAAGTGATACTACAAGTTGAAAACTAAAGGATCATAAAGGATATGGTGACTTGGGATAGTCATAACATGGAGTGAGCATGCGCCAAGTCAACCCAAATAAAGCATCAAAGGAGAATACCACAATACTATGCTTTAATATGCTAAAACAACGCATGATTCTTCGAAGGCACATTAAGAAGTCTCAATTGTTTATAACATGTCATGCTAAAACAAAGAATACTAAGCATAAAGCAAAAACAATATCAAGCATCGCATGACAAAGCATAGGCCATAGTCAAAAACAAGCTCTCTTTACCACTTAAGCATGAACTTTCCTACTCTTTTCCAATTCAAACCAAACTATTTGAAAAACAATATATGAAAGAGGGGGTCCAACCAATTTATTCAGAAAACTAAGGAAACCAAGAAAATGAAAAACCAAAACAAAAACAAAAAAGAAGACGCTGAAGAAACAAAACAACTGTGCATGAAATAATAAAAATGAAGTGTTTAGAAGAAACCTGGAATTTTTATTGATGAAGAAGGGGATGCCTTGGGCATCCCCAAGCTTTGACACTTGTACTTCTTGGATATTTCTTGGGGTGGCATACGTGGCATCCCCAAGCTTGAGCTTTAGTCCATCCTTTATCTCATTACATCATTCCTTCCATACACCTGAATTTTTTCTTTATACAAAACTTCACACAATCTTTATTAGCAACATTAGTGCACTCAAGATGACAAGTCTTTAGGTTCAGTTTTAACACCAATAAAACTTCCATTAAAACACAAGATACTGTAGCACTTCCCTCAAAAAGCTCAATTCCCCAAAAGAACTCAAAAAGGAACCAACAAGAAGCAAATGCAAATAATGGCAGAAATCTGTCAAAACAGACCAGCAGGTAAAGACTAATTTTTTGAAGACCTTATGTTGCTCAAATAGAAAAGTGTTGAACTAACTAAAGTTAGATAACAACCTGGAGCAGAAGCACAAAAATTCAAGCCTCAAAAGGATGTAGAGAGATTTTACACGATTTTTTATGGTGAAGCACATAAATCTGTTTCGGGACAGCAACTTTCCAAATCATTACTTCTCTCTTATTAGAGGTTATTCTTGGCACAAAAAGCAAATAAAAAATATAAGGAGCGGTTATTACTGAAGTAATAACTTCCAAGACTCATCTAAAACTTTTGGGTTATCTCCCAATAAGTACTTTTCTTTAACGCCTTTAAGTTAGGCATAAGAAGCAAGAAAAAGGATCAAGTGTTCTCAAATGAAGAAGCATTAAGAGCAAATTTTGTTTTCATAGGAGAGGCAAAAGAAATCTTCTCTATCTTCTTAGGGAACTGTTCTATACCTTTCTTGAGTGGGAGTTGATATTTAAGGGTGCCTTCTTTCATATCAATAATGACACTAATAGTTCTAAGAAAAGGTCTTCCCAAAGTAATAGGACAAGAAGCATTGCATTCAACATCCAAAAAATAGAAATCAACGGGGACATAGGCATTATTAACCATAATAAGAACATTATTAATACTCCCCATGAGTTTCTTTCTAGCATTATCATCAAGTGGGACATTCAAATAACAATCTTACAATGGTGGCAAATCAAGAATATCATAAATCCTTCTAGGCATAATAGAAACACTACTATCAAGATCACATAAAGCTTTGAAATCAAAATCATTCACTTTCATATTAATGATGGATTCCCAACCATCTTCTTGTTTTATAGGAATAGAAGCTTTATGTTTCATCTTTTCTTCTTTAATTTTTATGAGAGCATCAGTAATGTGTTTTGTAAAGGCCATATTCATAACACTAGCATTAGGAATTTTACCAAGCTTTTGTAGGAACTTAATAACTTCAGAGATATTGCAACCATCAAGATCAAGATCATAATTATCATCTAAAGTAGTAGAGATATTACTAGCCTCAACACTAGTGGTAGTGATAGTAGAAACACTAATGTTTCTAGCAATTCCATCTTCTCTTTCCCACTCAGCATGCAATTCAACTAATAGTATAACATTTTCATCAATTCTAACTTGTATGGCATTAGTAGCAGCAAAGGGATTATCAATAGTTTCAGGTTTAGCAGCCATTTTATTCAAAGAAGATTGAGCTTCAGCCAATGATGCTATATTTCTTTCAGCATTAGAGAGTTTGTCCTCAATAGTTTTATTGAAAGCAGTTTGTTTACTAATAAAGTCTTTAAGCATAACTTCAAGTTCATAGGGTGCACTCCTATTATTGTTGTAGGAATTTCCACAAGCATTACCATTGTTGGGAGGATATGGCCTATAATTATTATTACCAAAATTATTCCTGTAGGCATTGTTGCTAAAATTGTTATTTCTTATAAAGTTCACATCAAATTGCTCTTCTTGAGCAACCAAAGAGGCTAAGGGAACATTATTTGGATCAATATGAGCTTTCCCATTAACAAGCGTAGACATAATAACATCAATTTTATCACTCAAGGAGGATGTTTCTTCAACATGATTTACCTTCTTACCTTGTGGAGCTCTTTCAGTATGCCATTCAGAATAGTTAACCATCATATTATCCAGGAGCTTTGTTGCAGCACCCAAAGTAATGGTCATAAAGGTACCTCCAGCAGCAGAATCCAATAGATTTCTTGAAGAATAGTTCAATCCTGCATAAAAGGTTTGGATAATCATCCAAGCAGTCAGTCCATGAGTGGGACAATTCTTTACCAAAGATTTCATTCTTTCCCAAGCCTGAGCAACATGTTCATTATCAGATTGTTTAAATTTCATTATTTTACTTCTCATAGATATAATCTTAGCAGGAGGATATTATTTTCCAATGAAAGCATCTTTGCATTTAGTCCAAGAATCAATACTATTCGTAGTTAAGGAATTCAACCATTCTTTAGCTTTTCCTCTCAAAGAGAAAGGAAACAATTTAAGCTTAATGATATCTCCATCTATATCCCTATGCTTTTGCATCTCACAAAGTTCAACAAAGTTATTTAGATGAGCAGTAGAATCTTCATTACCAATACCAGAAAATTGTTCTCTCGTAACAAGATTGAGTAAAGCAGGTTTTATTTCAAAGAAAGTAGCTTCAGGAACAGGTGGAGCAATAGGTGTGCTCATGAAATCATTGTTGTTGGTGCTAGTGAAGTCACACAACTTAGTATTTTCTAGAGTAGTCATTTTTGTGTGTTTTTAATAAAGAAAGCAAACTAGTAAAACTAATTTTTTTGTGTTATTGATAAAGAAACAAGCAAACAAAGAAAAACAAATAAAACAAAGTAAAGAGATTGGTTATGAGAGACTCCCCTTGTGAAGATGTCCTTGACTCCCCGGCAACGGCGCCAGAAAAAGCTTTGATGGCCCAAGATATCTCGAGCTCGTTGGGGAACCCCAAGAGGAAGGTATGATGAGCACAGCAGCAAGTTTTCCCTCAGTTATGAAACCAAGGTTTAATCGAACCAGTAGGAGCAAGGAAACACCCCAAAGGTGTTGCTAGCTGAACTTTGGCAGGGCGCACTACCGGTACCAGCAGCAACATGGAGACCTGCACAACACAACCACAGAACTCTGTCCCCAACTTACAGTGAGGTTGTCAATCTCACCGGTTTTGCTAAAAACAAAGGAATAAACATATTGTGTGGAAGAAAGTAATAGTTTGCAGAAAGTAAACAGAAAGCAGTAAACAATTGATTGTAGATTGATGATAAAAGAAAGGACCGGGGCCATAGTTCACTAGTGGTGGCTCTCCTTAAGATAGATGACATGTTGGGTGAACAAATTATAACTGGGCAATTGACAAACATCGAGAAAGCAATCATGCAAATACTACTCATCTTGACTCCTATGAGATTTGATTGGGCATTACAACATTATACATGGACCGTAATCCAACTGCATCTATGACTAATAATCCACCTTCAGGTTATCATCCGAACCCCCTCCAGTATTAAGTTGCAAGCAACATATAATTGCATCACACATTGCGTGTAAAGTAAACAATACGATTGTTCTATGAATAAAGGATTGTTGTTTTCTCCCTAGTAGCAACAACACATCTAGTACCTTAGAGATTTCTATCACTTCCCCAGATTACCAGAGGCATGAACCGACTATCGAGCATAAATACTAACTCTTGGAGTTGCTAGCATCTACTTGGCCAAGATAGCTACTAACAACGGAAAGCATGCAAGATCACAAATAACAAAGACATGATAGAATCAATAATCAATCTAAAATAGCATCTCAATATACATCGGATCCCCGCAAACACAACATGCAAAATTACAAATAGATGATCTTGATCATGAACGGAGCTCACAAGATCTAAACATGATAGCACAAAGGAGGAGAACCAGCCATCTAGCTACTACATTGACCCGTAGTCCAGATATGAACTACTCACGCATCACACCGGAGGCTTGCATGATGATGAAGAAGGCCTCCAGGGTGAAATCCCCTCTCCGGTAGTGTGCCGGGAAGAGGTTTAGATCCCTCCCGATCTAGGGATGGAGATGACGGCGGCTACAGACTCTTTCGTGGAATTTTGATCGGGTACTTAGGGTTTCCGTATTAGAAGTAATATATAGGCGAAAGGAGAGGCCTAGGGGGTGCCTGGGCTGGCCACACCACCCCCTGGCACGGGCCAGGCCTGGCCGCCCTCTGGACCTTCTCCGTCTCGTATTCTGGCTCCAGGTGTCCCTCGGTAAAATAATGACTTTGGCTTTTGTCCCGTCCAATTCCGAGAATATTCATTTTCTGACTTTCCTAGAACCAAAAATAGCAGAAAACAGGCAGCTGACACGGTGGCTCTTGTTAATAGGTTAGTCCAAGAAATCATATGAAAAGTACTCCAAAGTGTGGACAAAACATAAGAAAGTAGATAAAACCAAGCATGGAACATCAAAAATTATAGATACATTTGCAATGTATCAACATCCCCAAGCTTAACTCCTGCTCATCCTCGAGTAGGTAAGTGATAAAAAGAAAGAATAAATTTTGAGGTGACATGTACCATCATAAACTTGATCAAAGTATTTGTAAAACATTCAAAGCTGGGATCATAGTACTTCAATCATAACATGAAAGACAAAGTTCTAGCAATAAGACAAAGAAACTATGTTGCAACATGAAAGGGTACAAACAAACGATTCATGAATAACAATGCTTTGCAAGATGTTTGTTTGTTTCACATAAAGAAAACATAGCATAGTGGCATTCAGCTTGTCCCTCATAGAGTATCAAACATAAATGCATAGGACACCTTCAAAGTTCATAAGAGTGACTAGATACCAATAGTTTAAAACAAGCAATATCAAAGCTATGCATCAATCAACAAGTCTTGGGACAATGCACATAGAACTAAGAATGGCCATTATGCTCTCAAAGTAGGTGCATAAAGGTAGAAGGTGGAGACTCAACATAAAAGTAAAAGAACGGCCTTCATAGAAGGAAGTAGGGATTCAAGTCTCATAAAGAGCTTCCAAAAATTATGGTACTTATTAGCTTTCAGCTCTCATTTCCCCTATCATAAGCATCTTGAAGGTGATTAAGGTTAAAGTGACACAACTAAGAGATATGCTTGACAAGTTATAAGCCGAAGTCTCATGCCCCTTACTTACGAAGACCGAACCTCATGCTACTCAACTTTAGTCACAAGTGAGCTCTTGTCATTGTAAGTACATATGTATCATAAAGAACCGCCAACAGGGTACCCCTTGCACATGATACAGGAGCTATCCCATAATCAAAATGACAAGGCAAGCAGACAATGAGCATCTCAGTGATCTTTTTATTTGCTATTTGCATAGGGTTTTATTGAGGATGCTTCATAGAGTGCTCATTATGGTGATGCTGCAAGTTTCCACCATGATTAGGCATGGCTTAGGCTAGCGGCCTATGCATTTCTCTAACACACATACAAACTCCATGATCTTACAAGTTCCACTTTTATTTCACACCGCCGGGATCCATAAGCAAAAGAAGATGATATCAACGGGGTACAAAGTACAGGTGCAATGTTGAAAGCGTTCCCCATGATACATGGTTCTGCTAACTTCAACTTATAAAGCGCAAGCATATACGCAACAAATATGGACGCAATGGTTCAAGTTTATTAAATGCAAAAAAGTAAAGTGTGTCATCAAGTTCGTGAGAGCTTTAATCACTAGTTTTCTCATAACAAGTTTAATTTGGAAGGTAGAAAAAACATGAATATACTTGGAATAGCATATGATAGTAGGTAGGTATGGTGGACACTTTGGAATAACTTGGTTTAAGGAGTTGGATGCATGAGTGGAAGTCATACTTGGTGGTCGAGGCTAGCAAAAGACTGGGAGCTACAAACTAAGAGAGCAATAATGGCCATAATCATGCAGAGCGACAAAACATCATTGATCAAAGCATAAGTTGAAAACTAAAGGATCATAAAGGCTACGGTGACTTGGGATAGTCATAACATGGTGTGAGCATGGGCCAAGTCAACCCAAATAAAGCATCAAAGGAGAATACCATAATACTATGCTTTAATATGCTAAAACAACGCATGATTCTTCAAAGGCACATTAAGCAATCTCAATTATTTATAACAAGTCATGCTACAGCAAAGAATACTATGCATAAAGCCAAAACAATATCAAGCTCGTTGGAGAACCGCCCCTTAGCCCCTTCCTTCATGCCTTCTTGGGAGCCCTCTAATGGCTCGTGTATTAACAAGCTCGTTGGGGAACCCCAAGAGGAAGGTATGATGAGCACAGCAGCAAGTTTCCCTCAGTTATGAAACCAAGGTTTAATCGAACCAGTAGGAGCAAGGAAACACCCCAAAGGTGTTGCTAGCTGAACTTTGGCAGGGCGCACTACCGGTACCAGCAGCAACATGGAGACCTGCACAACACAACCACAGAACTCTGTCCCCAACTTACAGTGAGGTTGTCAATCTCACCGGTTTTGCTAAAAACAAAGGATTAAACATATTGTGTGGAAGAAAGTAATAGTTTGCAGAAAGTAAACAGAAAGCAGTAAACAATTGATTGTAGATTGATGATAAAAGAAAGGACCGGGGCCATAGTTCACTAGTGGTGGCTCTCCTTAAGATAGATGACATGTTGGGTGAACAAATTATAGCTGGGCAATTGACAAACATCGAGAAAGCAATCATGCAAATACTACTCATCTTGACTCCTATGAGATTTGATTGGGCATTACAACATTATACATGGACCGTAATCCAACTGCATCTATGACTAATAATCCACCTTCAGGTTATCATCCGAACCCCCTCCAGTATTAAGTTGCAAGCAACATATAATTGCATTACACATTGCGTGTAAAGTAAACAATACGATTGTTCTATGAATAAAGGATTGTTGTTTTCTCCCTAGTAGCAACAACACATCTAGTACCTTAGAGATTTCTGTCACTTCCCCAGATTACTAGAGGCATGAACCCACTATCGAGCATAAATACTAACTCTTGGAGTTGCTAGGATCTACTTGCCCAAGATAGCTACTAACAATGGAAAGCATGCAAGATCACAAATAACAAAGACATGATAGAATCAATAATCAATCTGAAATAGCATCTCAATATCGATCGGATCCCCGCAAATACAACATGTAGGATTACAAATAGATGATCTTGATCATGAACGGAGCTCACAAGATCTAAACATGATAGCACAAAGGAGGAGAACCAGCCATCGAGCTACTACATGGACCCGTAGTCCAAGCATGAACTATTCACGCATCACACCGGAGGCTTGCATGATAATGAAGAAGGCCTCCAGGGTGAATTCTCCCCTCCGGCAGGGTGCCGGGAAGAGCTTCAGATCCCTCCTGATCTAGGGATGGAGATGACGGTGGCTACAGACTCTTTCGTGGAATTTTGATCAGGTACTTAGGTTTTCTGTATCGGAGGCATCTTATAGGAGAAAGGGGAGGCCGAGGGGGTGCTGGAGGCGGCCAGACCACCCCTGGCGTGGGCCAGGCTAGGACGCGCGGCCAGGTGGTGTGGTGGCCCCGTGGCCCCTCTCCGTCTCTTATTCTGGCTCCTTGTGTCCCTCGGTGAAAAACTGACTTTGGCTTTTGTCCTGTCCAATTCCGAGAATATTCATTTTCTGACTTTCCTGGAACCAAAAACAGCAGAAAACAGGCAGCTGGCACTGTGGCTCTTGTTAATAGGTTAGTCCAAGAAAGTGTATAGAAAGTACTCCAAAGTTGGAACAAAACATAAGAAAGTAGATAAAAACCAAGCATGGAACATCAAAAATTATGGATACGTTAGCAACGTATCAGAGATTCAGTTCATGGTGATAGTGACTATACCAGGTGGATGAATGATAAATGTAACAATTACAACCACGAGCTCTGGACTTTGTTTTGTTTGAACCTTATCATCTGTGCCGGTTGTCTCTGACGCCGAGTGAACTTATGGGAGCTTCGGCTCCCCCTTTTTTATCCAACCGCGCTATTTGGCTTGCTTTCAACTTGTGATTTTTTGTATGCTTCGAGGTTCTGATATTTTGCCGGTTGAACTTATCCGGCTACCTTCACTCGGCTGAACGCCTTTAGACAGGGGAACTCTAACTCCAGTGGGGGCTCACCAGCGCATCCACTGGGTGTAGCCCCTGAGATTCGGAGTAGCTGGCGTAGCCGGGTGCTTTGAATCTTCTGTTTTCTTCAAGTCTTTAGCTTCATCCGGCTAGACACCTCTAGCCGGTTACTTTCACTGGCTGGACGCCTGCAGCCCGGGGAACTTCCATTCCAGTGGGGGCGCGTCAGCGCACCCATTTGGGTGTAGCCCCCGAGATTCGGAGTAGCTGGCGTAGCCAGGTGCTTCGAATCTTCTTCTTTTCTTTCTACCCTTGCCCTCACCTAGGCTCCAAATATCTGGCTAACGCCTTTAGCCGGTCGAAAACTACAAGATTCCACTGGGGGCGCGCGAGCGCACCCAGTGGGTGTAGCCCTCGAGATTCGGAGCGCTTGATGAAGGCAAGGACTTTGAATCTTCCTCCTTGTTGAATTCCGACTCGATGTAGTCTTACAAAAACAAACATACATACATTCCCACCCGTCAATAGGTTAGTCGGTTAAGGTAGCGCCTTTTTAGCCAGAAGGCGGATTTGTTTTTAGAAAACTAGCTTGTGCCTCTCTGGACACTTAGCCACTTTCCCGTGTGCTCTGTTGTTTACGCTGCGTCCTTGCCGGGCAGCCAGGTTGCGGTCTGCAGCTGGAATCGAAGGGAGGTGACAATACGTTGTGCACGGTACTGACAGCTTAGTAGCCGGATCGTTCAAACTAGTTGCAAGGCCGGGATGCCCGATCTGTCGCATCTCCTCCCTGTTTTTCATGTGGGATGCCTCAGGCTTTTGCTCTTGCTAGCCAAAAAGCCAGGTTGCGGTCTGTAGCTGAGACGAAGAGTGGGCCTCTGACATCATCGCACACTACTCAGCCGGTTTGTTGATTTAGCAGGTCGGGCCAGCCGGCGAGCCCTCGGGTAGGGGTTGCCGGAGCCGGAAAAACTGAACCGGAAACAAATACACACAATTTCTAGCAAGGAGCCCCCGAGCATCTCGTAGGGGTCTGCATTTTCATTCATAGGGTTTGCGGGATACATACACTGTCCAGTGACTAGGTGTAAAATGGGCGGAGTAGGGCCGCGTTCTAGGGGCGCCCTGTCTCCTCATCTGACTTGTCCATCTTGTTCTTGCGCGGCTGCTGCGCATCGATGAGTTAGTAGGAGTCATTGGGCAGCCCCCAACTGATGATGAAGGGACCCTCCCAAGGTGGCGATAACTTGTGCATGCCCTTCTTGTCTTGCACCAGCCAGAGAACTAGATCGCCCTCATGGAATGCAACGGGGCGGATCCGGCTCGAATGTTAGTGGCGTAGGCGCTGCTGGTACAGGGCCGATCTGGACAGCTCCAGCTCACGGGCCTCCTCGAGGAGGTCTACGCCGTCCTCCGGCACCTCCTGGTTGGCCTTTTCATCGTATAGGAGCTTGCGTGGTGAGTCGAACTCGATGTCTGCAGAGAGGACGGCTTCCGAGCCGTAGACAAGGAAGAACGGGGTGAAGCCGGTTGACCTGTTCGGCGTGGTGTAGAGGCTCCATAGCACAGCCGGAAGTTCTTCGATCTAGCATCCGGGCGATCTCTCCAAGGGCTCGATGAGGTGCGGCTTGATGCCGGCTAGCACTAGGCCATTTGCCCTTTCGACTTGCCCGTTGGATTGCGGGTGCACAACGGAAGTGAAGTCTAGCCGGATGCCCTTGTTGCTGCAGAACCGGGCGAAGGCCCCCTTGGCAAAATTCATGCCATTGTCGATGATGATGTTGTTAGGGTAGCCGAACCGGTTAATGATGTCGGTGAAGAAGGTGACCACTGTCACCCCGTCCAGCTTCTAGATAGGCTTGGCCTCTATCCACTTTGTAAACTTGTCCACCACCACCAGTAGATGGGTCATGCCTGCGTGCGCCCGCTTGAAGGGACCGACCATGTCGAGACCCCAGACGGCGAAGGGCTAGGTGATCGGTATGGTTTTGAGAACCGCCGCTGGCATGTGCCTGAGCTGCCCGAAGCACTGGCACCCATTGCACGCGCAGACTAGCTGCTCAGCATCCTCGAGGGCGGTGGGCCAATAGAAACCGTGGCGGAACGCCTTGGCGACTATTGCCCTGGATGAAGCGTGATGCCCACACTCGCCCTGGTGGATGTCCTTGAGCAGCCAGTAGCCTGTGTCCACGTTCACACACCGCTGGAAGATGCCGGATATGCTGCGCTTGTACAGCTCCTTGTTGATGATGGTGTATGTGTGCGCGCGTCGCCGGATTTGCCTGGCTTCGACCTCATCATCTCGGAGCTCTCCATTGGCGATGTAGTTCATGAAGGGTTGCGCCCAAGATGGTATCTCCCGGATAGTGAGGATGCTTCTGCTCTCTAGTTGAGGGTCATCGAGGGGTCGTCCGGATGAGGTACCCGGAACAGTAGCCCCCGAGCTGCTTGACGAGTCGGCATCCCCCGGGTCCTGCGAGCCGGTGGGTACGGACTTGCCAGAGTTGGTGCGAGCCTTCTTCTTCGCAGGTTCTACCGGCTCCGCGTCTACTGTGCCATCCACCAGAGCACTCCCTGCCCAGATAATGGAATCCGACTCGGGGGACGGGTTGATGGAGGGCTTGCGCAGATGCTCCAAGGAGACCCCTGGTGGGATCGCCTGTCTGGTGGATCCAATTCGTGTGAGCAAATCAGCTGCCTCGTTGTTGACGTGAGGGACATGATGGAACTCACATCCGTCGAAGCAGGCGCTGAGCTTCTGTATGTGGAACCGGTAGAGATCCATGTTTGCGTCGCGGGCGTCCTACTCTCTGGATACCTACTGCACCACCAGATCGGAGTCGCCGAAGCAAAGAATCCGATTGACGCCGATCTCCCTAGCTAGCCAGAGTCCATGCGCTAGTGCCTCGTATTCGGCAACGTTGTTGGAGGCCTTGAAGTGGATCTGGAGGATGTACTCCAGCCGGTCTCCTTTGGGCGAGGTGAGCACGATGCCGGCTCCCAAGACCCCGAGCATCTTTGAGCCATCAAAGTGCATCCTCCAGTAGTCCGAATCAGGAACCGGTGGGAGGTACTGGGTCTCGGCCCAGTCGACGAGGAAGTCTGCAAGAGCTTGCGACTTGATTGTGAGTCGGGGCTCGTACTAGATGGAGTAGGCGGCGAGCTTAATGGCCCACTTGGCGACTCAGCCGGTGGCATCGTTGTTGCCGATGATTTTTGAAAGGGGTGCGGTGCACACGACCTTAATCGGATGCTATTGAAAGTAGTGCTTGAGCTTGTTGCACGCTAGGTACACACCATAACACATCTTCTGGTAGTGGGGGTAGTTCTATTTGGACAGGGAGAGAACCTCGCTGAGGTAGTAGACGGGTCTCTGAACCGACTGAGCCTTGCCTTCCTCGGGGTGCTCCACCACCAGGACGACACTAACGACCCGGCTGATGGCTGCTATATAGAGCAACATCGGCTCCTTGCTAGCTGGCGTGGCTAGAACCGGCACTGTGGATAGCATGCGCTTGAGGTCATGAAAAGCGGTGTCGGCCTGCAAGGTCCAGGAGAACTTGTCCGTCTTCTTCATCAGCTGGTACAACAAAAGTGCCTTCTCCCCCAACTGGCTGACGAAACGGCTGAGGGAGGCCAGACATCCAGTGAACTTCTAGACTCCAAGCAAGCTCCTGGGCGGCTGCATTCTTTCGATGGCTGCAATCTTCTTCGAACTTGCCTCGATCCCTCGCTATGAAATGAGGAAGCCGAGGAGCTGGCCGGATGGGACACCGAAGACACACTTCTCCAGGTTCAGCTTCATCTGGTACTACTAGAGGTTGCCGAATGTCTCTCCCAAGTCCTCGAGGAGGGTGCGCTTCTCCTTGGTCTTGATGACCACATCGTCCACATAGGCATGCATGTTTCGGCCGATCTGCGAGTGCAAGCATTTCTGCATATAGCGCTAATAGATAGCGCCTGCATTTTTCAGACCGAAAGGCATGGTTACATAATAGAAAGCCCCGTATGGGCTGATAAATGATGTCTTTATCTGGTCAGCCGGATTTAGCTGGATCTGATTGTAACCAGAATACCAATCCAAGAAGGACAACAAATCGCAGCCGACCATGGAATCGATAACTTGATCGATACAGGGCAAGGCGAAGGGGTCTTTCGGGCACACCTTGTTCATGCTGGTGTAGTCGATACACATGCGCCAGGTCTTGTTCTTCTTCAACACCAGGACTGGGTTGGCCAGCCAGTCCGGGTGGTATACCTCCATGATGAACCCGGCTGCAAGGAGCCGGGTGATCTCGTCACCAATGATCTTTATTTTCTCCTCTATGAACCGGCACAGAGGCTGCTTGACCGGCTTGGCATCCGGTCACACATGAAGCGAGTGCTCGGCGAACTCCCTCAGCACACCTGGCATGTCCTTGGGTGACCATGCGAAGATGTCCCGATTCTCACGGAGGAAGTCGACGAGCGCGCCTTCCTATTTGCTGTCCAAGTTGGCACCAATGGTGATGAACTTGGTAGGGTCGGAGGGGTCGAGTGGGATCCTCTTTGTCTCGTTTGCCGGCTGGAAAGCTGCTTCTCCAGCCGGCTTGCTGCTAACCGGTATTTCTTGCTGGGCCATGGCCACATTGTGCATGATCACGTGCTTCTCTTCGGCTATGATGAGGGCTTTTGCCAGCTTGGAGCCGGCTGAGGCGCACTCCATTGACCGCCTGAAGCAGCCAGCAACGGTGATCACGCCGTTTGGTCCCAGCATCTTTGGCTTGAGATACGCGTAGAGGGGACAGCCATGAACTTGGCAAGGGCGGGGCACCCGAGGAGAGCATGGTAGGAGCTCATCAGGTTCACCACCTTGAACCATATCGGCTCGCGGCGGAAATTCTCCTCGGTCCCGAAGATGACGTCCAGCTGGATTTTCCCTAGCGGAGCGCAAGCCGGCCCCGGCAGTACGCCGTGGAATGTTGTGGTAGTCGGGCTCATGTCGCACTCATGGATGCCCAACTCCTCCAGCAAAGACCGGTAGAGAAGGTTGAGGCTGCTGCCTCCATCGATGAGGACGCGCGAGAAGCGGCAGGTGCGCTTGTTGGAGATGATGAGGGGGTCAAGCACCATGGCGTAGCCCCCGGGAATCAGAAGCTATTCCGGCTGATCCTCCCGGCTCCAGGTGATGGGGGTCTCCGACCAGTTCAGGTACTGGGGGACTGGGGAGACGATGGTGTTGACCTCTTTGGAGCATCTCCTGCGGCTGCGCTTGTCGTCCAGCTCTGTCTCGAAGATGTGGTAGGCAGCGTGCGGCTGGGGGTAGCCGTTGTTTTTGTTGCCACCGTTGCTGCCGTTACCATCATTACCGGCTCCCCTAGCCGGTGGTGGTGGTCCACCAGGAGGGGGCGGGGGAAGACGTTGCTGGTTGCCCTGGTCCTTTAGCTGACGGGTCCAGCTATAGTTCCAGGTGGTGTGCGTAGCCGGATTGAAGGGACCGCTATGCCACTTGCACGGGCCGTCAAACATCTGGTCAAAAGTGAGTCGCGGCTTTTGCCTTCTCGCATCATTAGCCGGTGCGTCGGGCGCGCCCTCCACATCATTGACCTGCCGCGCGTGATAGCGAGGCTTCTACTGTCCGGCTTGGTGGTCCCCATGGAACCGGTTGTCGTTGCCGTGGCACCGGGAGGATCCGGCTTCTCCATCCGGATTGCTCGGACGGTCGTGAGCCGTCTTCGTAGGAGTCGGACGCCCGTCAGCACTCACTCGGAGGGGTTTCTTCATGGCGGCATCCATCGTGGCGTACTGGTCCACAACCGTCATGAGCTCCGCCATGGTTTTCGGCTCGTCACACAGTAGCCGGTGGCGAAGCATGGTGCCTTCTCGGCATCCCTCGATGAAGAAGCTGATGGCCTGGCTCTCCAGGATGCCCTCGCAGGTGTTGTGCAGCTCCGTCCACTTGGCGAGGTACTCGTGGTCCGTCTCGCGGTCGCCCTGGATGCATAGGGCCAGGTCGCGCGGGTGGCCCAGACGCTTGTACGTGCCGTTGAAGTTGCGGATGAAGACCTTCTCAAAGTCTGGCCAGGTGTTGATGCTGTTGGGTGCGAGGTTGTGGAGCCATGTCCTCGCTGACCCGGTTAGCAGAAGGGGGACGTAGCGCACAACTGTGCGCTTGTTCCCTTGGGCGATGCCGACTGCCGTGGCGTAGTCGGTCAGCCAATCTTCCGGCTTCATGCTGCTGTCGTACTTGGGGGTGTCCCTGGGTAGGGTGAACTTATCCAGAAACGGCTCGTTCCGGATGCGGGGTCCAAAACAAACCGGTCCGGTGGAGTCTTCCTTTTCTGTGACACGCGCTTGAGCGAGGAGCTCGATGTGGTCACGGGCATCCGGACGATCCGGGTTAGGCGCTCCTACCCGGCCCAAGAGACGGGAACCGGTAGGTGTTGGTGCTCCGGTTGGTAGAGGGGGAGGCGGTGGGTTGTTGTTCACCGTTTGCTCCTGGCGCAGCTGGACCTTGCTGCCAGAACCGCGGCGCTTGTTGCGGGCCTTAGCCGGAGGGGAGGACACCTGCTGGGTGTCACGGGGCGCACCCTTGCTGTTGGCGGGCGGCCTACTTCCCTTGGAGCAGCTGGGGTCCTCCTGCATCTGCCGGTTGGCATCAGCCTGCTCGTCCGCGATCTGGAGGAGCTCCTGCACCCGGGCGTGCGGCCGGGCTTGCTCCTTGCCCTCCAGGTTGGGCAATTCGTCTACCGCGGCTCGCGCCGCGTGCAGGTTCTGGATGGGTGTGCTATAGGTGGGCCGGATGAGAGCGGGTGCCAGATCCAGCTCGCCATCCTTCTCCATCCTACCGCCTAGCTCGCCGCCCCGGCGCCACACTTGTCCGTGCCGGCTCGGCTCCGCGTTGGCCGGTGTGAAGCCGTATGCGCGGTCGTACTCGCGCCGGGTGATCTCGATCTGCTTGCGGGTCGCAGCTAGCTCCATGGCCTCCTGGAGGAGAAGCTATCTCTCCATGGCGAAGTTGGCCTGCGCCTCCTCCGGGTTATCCCCGAGGTTAACCGGCATGAGGAGCCGGTCAATGGCCTCCTCCACCGGATTCCTGGACTATGGCGGAGCAGAAGTTCCGCCCTCGTCCGTGTCCTGCTCCCACGGCTGGCGGGGGTGAGAGCTGGAGCTGGCCATCATTACCTCGACTCCACGCGGGGTAACGGAGGCGCTGCTACCAAGGTGCAGCGGCTCCGCGACGGAAACGGTCTCCCTAGGGAAACGCTCCGGCACGGTGGCAATGTAGATGGGGAGGTGGCCGAAAAGCAGGATAGAACCGTTTGCCGGAAACGAGGTTCCGGCAAAGCAGGAAGCGTTTTTGATGACGCAGTCAAATTTGCCGAGCGTGAGCACCAGGCCGGAGGCCACGCGCTCACCGGCTGAAGTGCGGGGTCCCGTGTGGAACATGACTCCGGTTGAAGCCATCTTGCCCCATGGTGGGTGCCAACTATCGTTGTATTGGGAACGGAAGTACCTAAATAGGTTAGATAGAGGTGTGGGGACAAGCAGGAAAGATCTCGACAGCGTCCGCAGGCAGGATTGGATACGAGCAAGTGTAGCGAGACACAAGAAGTACCCAGGTTCAGAGCCCTCGTGGTGAGGTAAAGCTCCTACTCCTGCCGATCTGACTATGAGTGGTATACGGGCTACAATCACTCCTCGAGCTATATTCTCTAGCTACTGCCTTAAATGCACTGAGACCAACCCCTTCTACTAGAACCTTGCCTCTCCTTATATAGGCAGAGAGGCAACGGTCTTGCTGGCCAGTCCGGCTGGCAGACCCCATAGGCGGGTCCCAGCCGGCTGGTCATCTACAGTACTCGGTACACTTACATCCCATCAGAGTACAAGCGGTAAGGTCGTCATGGGTACATTGAACGCCGTGCGAGCCCGTCATCAGCGTCTGGCCACTGTTCCCGCGTCACCCTGCAAAGTCTTCGGTACGATCGGGTAGTTGCAGGTCTTGTCATCATACCAGGGCGTACCGTGCATTGTACAGCACGTCGCACTGTCCTGTTGATTGAGTCTAGCTACGCTGATGTAGCCGGACCCACACCTTGCTGCTCCTCGCGGTTCCGGCTTCCATGAAGTAGCTGGCTTGACTTGCTCTTGTCCGGCTGCGCTCAGCTAGCCGGACGCGGTCCGACTGTCGTGATTCTTGTCTGGTTGGGGTATCCAGAGGTCATCCCCCCGACAGTGGAGCAAGATGAAGAACGTCTTCCCCTTCTTCTCCGAATCTCTTCTTTCTCCCTTCTAGATGGTATGGCGGCTGCTGTTTGTGTTTTCGTCCCTCGTCCCTTCACGGAAGTTGTCCCTTTTGACAAGACAGAGGCGACGGCAACTATACGGCAGGAACTATACGGCCATAAAAATATTCCCGCCGTATAGTTGCTCGTTAAAGCTTTTGTGAGGTCCCCTCGCGTGCTTCCAAAGTGGGACTTGCTTGTTTTCTCTAGAATATTGTATTTCTCTAGTTAAATCCTTCTGTTGACGTTCAGAACCTAAAACACACATTAAAAACCAAGGTTTCTTTGCTACCGAAGTATTAGCATTAGGTAAAGCCAGAAAACGATCAAATCCGGGAGAAAACCATCAATAAAAACCATAAAAAATGTGTCAAATTTCACAGCTATCAACTCCCCCAAGCTTAGATGTTGCTCGCCCTCGAGTGACAAGGAAATAAGGAAAAATAGCGGAGATTCGAGACTGAAAAATAAAGGAATTCATAAGGTTGAATTGGTATCAAATTCTTTTCTTCACAATCCCTGCAATCTTAAATATGATCATACAAGTATTCACAAGATTGCACTGAGTCCACTTCCTAACCACGTATATCTTGTTAGCAAATAAATCATATGCCCAAGCAAGTGTCAAAAGTTTAGCTAGGAAAGTGAGACAAATTCTTTTGGTGCCTCTCTTTATGGAGAGATGAAAACTTTTTGTTCTTGTTTGTTTAATCAATTAAGAGTACTCAAGTTGGCATCAAAGCATGTAATTTAAGAACAACTCATCTATCCCATGTCAAAATTTCAAGACTATCAAAGCACGTCTTTCTTTCCTTTTGCCTTTCAAAAACTTTAGCTCTTTCATAAAGAAATCATACCACTATTTTTATCATGTTTAATTGGGGTTGTGTTGTGCACTCGTGACCATGCTAATAAATAGTTGTTGATCAATGATGGGCCAGAGGAGTACTACAACTTTCACTTGGAATGTGAAACCATGAGGAGACAAAAAAATTTACCCGCCATAGCATTGCTGCTTGATGGCTCAAAATACATCGAGCTCGTTGGGAACCCCAAGAGGAAGGTATGATGAGCATAGCAACAAGTTTTCCCTCGGTTATGAAACCAAGGTTACCAAACCAGTAGGAGCAAAGAAACACCTCCAAGGTGTTGTTTCCAACTTGGAATCCTGCACAACGCAACCACAGAACTTTGCCCCCAACTTACAGTGAGGTTGTCAATCTCACCGGTTTTGCTGAAAACAAAGGATTAAACGTAGTGTGTGGAAGATAGTAATTGCTTGTAGAAAGTAAATAGTAAACAGTAAATAGATGGTAGATTGATGGTAAAAGAAAGGACCGGGGTCCATAGTTCACTAGAGGTGATTATCCTTAAGATAGATGACATGTTGGGTGAACAAATTACAGCGGGGCAATTGACAGACACCGAGAAAGCATACATGCATATACTAATCATCTTGACTCCTATGAGATTTGATTGGGCATTACAACATTATACATAGACTGTAATCCAACTGCATCTATGACTAATAATCCACCTTCAGGTTATCATCCGAACCCCCTCCAGTATTAAGTTGCAAGCAACAGATAATTGCATTAAGCAAAATGTGTAAAGTAAACAATACGATTGCTCCATGAACAAAGGATTGCTTTTTTCTCCCTAGTAGTAACAGCACATCTAGTACCTTAGAGATTTCTGTCACTTCCCTAGATTACTAGAGGCATGAACCCACTATCGAGCATAAATACTCCCTCTTGGAGTTTCTAGCATCTACTCGGCCAAGATAGTTACTTACAACGGAAAGCATGCAAGATCACAAATAATAGACATGATAGAATCAATAATCATTCTGAAATAGCATCTCAATATCCATCGGATCCCCACAAACACAACATGTAAGATTACAAATAGATTATCTTGATCATGAACGGAGCTCACAAGATCTAAACATGGTAGCACAAAGGAGGAGAACCAACCATCTAGCTACTACATGGACCCGTAGTCCAGGGATGAACTACTCACGCATAACACCGGAGGCAGTCATGGTGATGAAGAAGGCCTCCAGGGTGATCTCTCCCCTCCGGCAGGGTGCCGGGAAGAGCTTTAGATCCCTCCCGATCTAGGGATGGCGATGGCGGCGGCTACAGACTCTTTCATGGAATTTTTGATCGGGTACTTAGGGTTTTCGTCCCGGGAGACTTTTATAGGCGAAGGGGCAAGGTCGGTGGAGCACCAGGGGGCCCACACCAGGTGGCATCACGCCTAGGGCTAGTCACGCCACCCTAGGGTGTGGCCGCCCTAGTTCCCCTCTTCGTCTCCCCCCAGACTCCGTGTTGCTTCGGGTAAAATATTGACTTTGGATTTTGTCTGGTCCAATTCTGAGAATATTTTCTTACTAGCTTTTCTGAAACCAAAGACAACAGAAAATAGGCAACTGGCACTGTGGCATCTTGTTAATAGGTTAGTTCCAGAAAATGTGTAAAAATACTCCAAAGTGTGGACAAAACATAAGAAAGTAGATATAAAACAAGCATGGAACATCAAAAAATTTAGATACGTTTACAACGTATCACTGCTATAGACGTTTACATAACTCAATAGCCCAAATCAACTGGTTTCCCACATTTAGATCGTTCGTTGGCCAGCGGAGTTAATAGTTCCCCATGGAATACGATAGAGTTGTAATGACACGCGTAAAGCAATATCTTATGGTAATTATTTATAAAAAGTAATGGCATAATTTCTACTACTTCGAAGCATCCATTTTATCAAACAATTTCAATCAAAGGTACGATCAAGTCTATCTATATTAATCTCAAATGGGATGCAGTGGTTCTAAAATTAAATTCTTTGGGCTAAATATGGACTCAAGTCATCTTTCAGATGCTTTTTCTTCTTGTAAAAATGTAGGAAGTATTTTTAACCAAGTTCTTTGCTCATTATTTCAAGGCTAAAAAGGAGACACTAGCAAATGAATCAAATTTATAGGATAACAAGCTAAGTGGGGAGCGACCTTAGTGCAAGTGAGTAAATATTTGTAGGATCAATTTAAGGTTGCAGAAAGGATGATGAAAAGAATGTGATACCTCTTTTTGCTTGCTTCATTCCCATATTTAAGTCGAACCCCATCTATATTTCCCTATTGCCAAGTCACCTGAAATTAAGCAATCTCTGAGAAAAAACAAAGAAACAAACTTGCGAATAAAATTACAACTATTTTTTTGTATTTTTGGTTTAGACATGCAAAGCTGAAAATAAACATGCAAATTTGAAGAAAGAAAATAAATCAATAGAAGAAAATAAAAATATGAATGCAAAGTTTGGAGGTTTTCAAACCTCCCCCAAGCTTAGGCTATTGCCAGGCTCAGTTGTTGCCGTCATTTGGCGGCTGGTGAGGATACTGCCGGTAGTAGTCAGGGAAGTGGGTCATGAAGTGACTGAAGTTGTGAGTCAAAGTATTCACATCTTCATTCACTTCCTGAAGAGTGTGGTCGATCTCCCCAATGCGCTGGTTGAGCTGCTGGAACTCCTGATAGGGGACGTAGTTGTACCCCTGTTGTGGCTGGTTGGGCCACGGGTCCCAAGCTCCTCCTTGCTGCTGCTGTCCTTCCCAAGTAGGGCTATGTCCCTGCTCTTCCTCCTACTCCTGCTCCTGCTCCTCGTCATCCTGCTGCCCTTCATCTTCCTCTTCCTCGGGCTGAATCTCAGCCAAGATCTCTGTCACTTGGTCCTTGGTGAGGATCCAAGTGTTCTTCTCCATAATCGAGAAGGCTTGGGGGCAGGGCAACTGAACCTGCTCACCCTGTGCATCATTAAGATAATTGAATTGATATGCTCGGAGCCTACGGTTAGCATGGTAAATACCAAGGAAACCACAAGCAGTCAAATACTTGACGTCCATGAGTTTGGAGCCGTCAACAGGTTCCATAACAGGTAGTACAATGTTTAATGCATAGGCAAGGTGGGTTACCAATCCACCAATACGAATATCACCTTTGGTCTTGTTGCTTTGGTGGCGGAAGTGCTGGATGAGTAGAGCTGCAGGACTGGGGCTTTGTGGTGAAGTGGGGAAGAGGGCCTTGGTGATCATTTCCATGTCCGCATTGGCCATGGAGCCTGTGTCACCTCTTCCCAGTAGTGTGTTGGCGCGGAATAGAGCATAGTAGAGAATGGTTGGGTTCTGGATGGTGGACATATTTTCTTCTGATAAAAGTGCCTGCCACCATTAACATAAATAATCCCCCAAGTCTCTCCACTTGTAACACTATAGAGGTTAGTAACACCAGGCTCCCCAGTATGAGGGAAGCTAAAAGCATTGCAAAATTGTTCAAAACTTATGTCATAGTGCTGCCGGTTCATGGTGAAGCTTATCATGCACATGTTACCTTTCTCCATATGGTCATCATTGAAGGAGGCAAGGAACTCATGGGTAAGCTCGGTGTAGGTATCGTGGCTTGCGAAGCCAAGTACCGCCAATCCTGCCCTGCTGCACATGAGGTCAAAATCCCCCTTCAACCCTGCCACGGTGAGAAAGTTGTGGTCAGCCCATCATGTGGGCAGCACCCTCCTTGACGAGACAATGTCAAACTTGGAGTTGCTTGGGGCTCGGGACCCTGAGCTCGAGCCCTCACCCTGTTGGCGCTTGCTCGAACGAAAGAGGTTACCGATTTTGTTCATCGTGATGTACTGAAAAAATTCACCATAAAACCTTAGGCATATAGTTTCTATATGATATATGAACGATTCTACATGGAAAAATTCAATCCTAATGTGAGAAATTAATAGTTAAAACAAAATAAGCTTGAGTTCATCCACTAGATCAATGTGAGAGTTTCAACCATGGAAATCTGAAAATAAAGCATGGATAGGGAGAGAAACATACCGGTCTGTTGATTCCCCCACTCAAACAAACGAAATCCATGAAGAATCAAGAGTTCTAGGTGGATTTTCAGAGGTTTGGAGAGAGAATATGAGAGAAATAATGAGGAGAGGAGGAAGACCTAGCCGCCCCGGTGCGATTTTGTGGTCGCACCAAACTATAAGGCTGGAACTATACGGGCGGGTGATGTTGTTCCGACCATATAGTTGTGGCGGTGCTGCCAACTAGGGTTTCTTTATACAGAAAACAGCTATACGGACGCAACTATACAGCCGGATCGCAATGATCCTGCCGTATGGTTGGCAGTTAAACTGTCTGCCTCTCGAGGTAAATTTCTAAAACTAGCATCGATATCTATACGACCGGAACTATACGGCCGGAATTTTTATTCCCGTCGTATAGTTGGTCGTTAAACTCTCAGTACCTTTGGGATGAAATTGTACGAAGGCATTGATATCTATACGACTGGAACTATATGTCCAGGATTTTTATTCCCTGCCGTATAGTTGGTCGTTAAACTCTCCGTGTCTTCAAGGAAAATTTGTTGATGACAAAGATATCTATACGACCGGAACTATACGGCCAGAATTTTTATTCCCGTCGTATAGTTGGTCGTTAAACCCTCAGTAATCATCAAAAAAAATTCTGTTTCTTCAAGGGTACCTTCTTATCCCAAAACTTAGCGAAATACCTTGGTTTTAACAGAAAATTGATAGTAAAAATTGCCGACCAACATTAGCATATTAAAAGCAAAATTTTAGCTTCTGTAAATAGAAAACTCAAACTTTTATTCTTTTTATTATTCTCTACTCATTCAATCGACATTTCCACTACTTTTTGATATCTGCATCTTCACGGGCGCGCTTCCGTAAGAATGTCTATGAAAAAGTGGTAGGAATGCGATGAACTTCTTATTTTCTAATCTATTTAATTGACAGGATGGGTTGACTCCCATTAAGCATTTATTAAGAATGGTTGAGTAACTCAACCTCTTCTCTCTTCTCGAATTCTTACCTTGGGTTGCCCCTTATCAAAGTCACTTACCACATGAACTGTTTTGCCGGTGGAACATATCTTTCTCCTGCTTCTAGCTTCTTTGGAAAATACCGGATGATTTCAGCATCATAAACATTGAATATCATCTTTCCTTCAGCACAATCTACTAATGCACCTGCAGTACCGAGGAAAGGTCTTCCAAGTATTATAGATAGTCTTTCATCTTCTGGCATTTCAATAATAATAAAATCAGTGGGAATCACATGCTCATCTATCCTAAGTAAGACATCCTCAATCATACCAACGGGTTGTTTAGTAGACTTGACAGCCATCTATAAAGTGATAGCAGTAGGAGAATACTCCCCTAATCCTAACCTTTTATAGAGGGAGTATGGCATTACACTAACTCCTTCTCCTAGATCACACAAGGCATTGTGAATATCAGTTTTACCTATTGAGCATGAAATAGTTGGTATTCCGGAATCTCCAAACTTAGACAACAACTTCCCATTAGCAGGATAGCTAGTTACCATGGCAACATTTTCAGTTATTTCTTTCTTTCTACTAAGAATATCATGCAGGAATTTACCATAAGTAGGAACTTTGATTGCATCCGCAAATGGGATTTCCAGACGAAGGTCACTAAGTGCCTTTGTAAAAGAATTATAAATTACCTGATCCGGTGCTTTCTTTTTTTTGATCTGGATGAGGAAGCTTTTTCTCACCTGACTTACTCTTATCTTTTACCTTTTGTGGGGGGTCAGGATCTTTCGTTGCTTTCTTTTGTTGTTACTTATTGCTTTTCTTCTTTTCTACTACAACAACTTCATCTTCCTTGCTTATTTCTTTATCTTCTCTTGGATCAAATGCCTCTTCATTAGAGTCATAATGGTCATCTTGTGCATCATTTTGGTCCTCCTTGATTTGGTCTTGTGTCTCAGTTTGATCTTGAGGATCCACCAATGTATCAACTTCTTGGCTTGCTTCGAGCAAGGCTTTTTCCTTCTGCTCTATTTCAGCTTTGTATTCCGGTGGTCCTAAGGCTCCTGTAACAACTGCACCCCTTCTTGTGACAACATTAGTAGAAGTAGGAATATCTTTATCTTCACGAAGAAAAATTTGATAACCAGATGCTATTTGTTCACACTGGGTTTTAATCATACTAAGATACTTGTGAAATAATTTTATTTCTTGGCCAATCTCATCATAATTTTCCATGAGTTCCACCAAAATCTTTTTGTGTTTTTGGAAATTCTTATGCAAGTTATTATGAGATTTTACTTGTTGATGTTTTAATTCTTGAAAAACTTTTCTAGTTTCATGTTCTTCAGTCAAAACTTGTAACATATCTACTTTGTTTTCCTTAACAAGTTCAGAAGGTATACCTTTTTCTTTCATAGTTTTATGTACCTCAGGCATAAGATCAGGAGTTATCCGAAGTATCCCTTTTTCCGGCTTAGTGCCAAAATCAGGATTATATAAAGAATTATTCTTAGCCCTAGTAGACATTAATTCCAAAAATTTAGTTAAGTATTTATTCATCCTCCTGCTGCGAAGTCAAGAAACTCTCTACATTGAGTATTGAGACCATGGTAAAATAAATGGCAAATTGTTAGTTCAGAATAGCCATGATTAGGAATACTATTGATCATTCCAAAGAATCTTTTCCAGGCTTTTGGGTAGTTTTCTCTCACATTCTGACTAAAGTTGCCTATGTTCTTTCTCAGTTCAGTTACCTTTTTAAAAGGAAGAAACATGTTTATGAATTTAGTAATGCAGTTTCCCCAACATTTAATGTAATGGCGAGGGAGAGAATATAACCACTCTAGAGCTTTACCTTTAAGAGACCATCGAAATAATTTAAGACGAGAGAAGTCTCTTGGCAAACCTTTTGGTCCAAGCGATGTTATCACATCATCGAATTCTCTAATATGTCTTCCTAGGTCTTCATCTTCCCTTCCATTGAAAGCTTTCTCCTGCAAATTTTAATAATTCCACCATCAAATCGATATTCTCTAACTCCAGGATTAGGGAACTCTATTGGTTGTTTAAGAAATTCTGAACTTGGAGCACTATATTCCCTGAGAGTTTTCTCAGGTTTCATAGAAATTGTCCTGTAAATAGACATGTTTTCCATAATATCACTCAGGTTTTCAACTTCAACTTTATTTTATCCTAAAAGTTTTTCAATAATTTCTTCGTGCCTCTGAGCAGGCACGTGCTCAATATAATCCGGCAGGTAGGTCCTACCAGAGCATGTAGACCCTTTGTCTCCTAGGGAGATCATTTTTTAGTAGCAAGACCTGAAATGTCAAAGACAAACACTTAGTGCTTAGCTCCCCGACAACGGTGCCAGAAAATAGCTTGATGTCTGCAAGAGCACATATCGTTTATAGCTAGTTTCGAAGTTCAGATATCGATTCCACAGGGAGCCCAAAGGTAAATGTTTATGGGTGAAGTCTTTGTCGCACCCGAAGTTTTCATAGGTCTTCGAGTGAATTGACTACAAGGGTTGAAATAGGAATGGGGTTTTGATTAAATGAGATGTATTTAAATAGAACTAAAATGTAAACTTTAGAAATATAAAGCATAAAAGTAAAGAACAACTTGGTTGTTTATTGTTTCCTGCAGATGGCAAAAGAAGGAGCATGGAGATTCAATTCATGGTGATTGTGACTGTGCTAGGTGGACGAATGATAAATGTAACAATTATAATCTTATAAATATATGTGTAGGCGAGCAACCCATAATTAGTCGGAACTCCTCTTGGTCGAGTTCATCCCAACTTCAATAATCCTACTAGCCTATTACCAAAACCATGGTCGGACACTAGACGATTAAGACCCTTCAGGTCGCTTAGCGATTAAGCTCCTTGGATCAGACTAATGCAATAAACACAGTGGTTCCTTGTCATCCTCGATTCTACTAGCTTTTCATTGATATCCCTGTGTCACCCGGGGGTCACTAGTCTACTAGCGAATAAGATCTTATCTATGTAGAACAAAGCATCATGTTGTCTGGGCCATTAATTGGACAACAAGCATTAGGCATCCCACAGATAGTCAAGAACACATAATATAGTAATTAGAATCAATCACAAAATAATGGAAAATATATGAAGGCACATCACATCTCACCAATCCCCTACATCTCCCACGCCCAAGGAAATTACTCACACATGAGAGAAGAACGGATCATCAATATAACTGAATAAAGGGAATTCGTCTTTGTATTACCGTGGAGATCCAGAATAAGAATAGAAAAATATCCAACACAATTCAAGATGGGAAGAAACAATCTCAAACCCTAGTCTTGCAAGGTGGAGATCCCTCTCTCTCTCAAGTACAAGTAGTGGCTATGGGGTGTGTTGGCTAGGAGGTCGAAGATCGTAGAGCGAGATGAAGAACGTCTTCCCCTTCTTCTCCGGATCTCTTCTTTCTCCCTTCTGGATGGTATGGCGGCTGCTGTGTTGTGTTTTCGTCCCCCGTCCCTTCATGGAAGTTGTCCCTTTTGACAAGACAGAGGCGGCGGCAACTATACGGCAGGAACTATACGGCCGGAAAAATATTCCTGCCGTATAGTTGCTCGTTGAAGCTTCTATGAGGTCCCCTCGCGTGCTTCCAAAGTGGGACTTGCTTGTTTTCTCTAGAATATTGTGTTTCTCTAGTTAAATCCTTCTGTTGATGTTCAGAACCTGAAACACACATTAAAAACCAAGTTTTCTTCACTACTGAAGTATTAGCGTTAGGTAAAGCCAGGAAACGATCAAATCCGGGAGAAAACCATCAAGAAAAACCATAAAAAATGTGTCAAATCTCATAGCTATCAATAACCTGAGGTAAGATCTGCACCGCCTATGCGCATGATAATCGGATAGTTCACTCCAAGGAAAAGAGAATATGATCCAAGGTCAGCAATCCTTTTCCATGGATTAGCTTGATCAACCTGAGCAGTGTTCATTGAGAACACCAAGCAGCCAAACCCGGAAGTATAAGTGGAGATAGTGCGACCGCAGTGTACAACACGAGGATGAGCATCACTATTATGATGGCGACAATGACAAGTAAAACAACTAGGATCATAAGAAACGCCAAGCGTATATATATAAACAAGTCTAGAACCATCTATAGATCTTGCTAACCACCAAAAACAAAAAAAAGTAGTCGTGCTCGTCTCTAGTAGCATTAAGAAATGAATCCACCAACTCATCTGCGGCAGCTGGTCGCACCAAGACCAGCACAGGACCTTGAAAAAGGTAGCAGAATTTAACTTATGATTCTGGCAACATGATATAGTGAATCCTACTGAAAAATTTCCTTCCAATTGAACTGCATGCAAAGTAGCTCGAACATAAGAAAAACGACTACGGCCTAGAATCGTACAAAGGAAACAAAGCATTATATAATAGGGAAATTTCCTAGAGAATGAACTCATATTTTTTTTGAACAAGACGGGCAATTTTTGGCTCGTTTTGTCTAAAAAAGGCAAACATAATTGACCGGTTCATTTGCAGGGAACTTGCCGAAAACCCGTGCAAATGCAGAAAACATAGGATAGGAAATACACATGATTTTACATTTGCATGTTCATTTATACTCCCGCAGGATTGCGGTGTGTTGGATTACATTGCATGGAAAAACCATTGAACGGATTCTTTTCAGGAGCTTCAAGTAGATCTTAAATTTCTATCGAATGAATTTAAAGACATCTATAAAAATCTACTGTGCATAATTCAATCCGATGAATCAAACGACTGCTATAAGAAAAAATCCTATGGAAAAACTATGATTCATACAGTTCATAGAGTCTAAAATAACTACTCATATTTTCATTTAAACGAAACACTACCTATGTCAATTCAGTACAATAGCTTGGGCACATGAGTAATTAATCCAGTACACTACATATGAAGGAATAATTACCAGGATGAAGAGGATCCCAAACATGAACCTTGCCATATAGAGCTATGACGAAGACTAGTTCGTCGTGGGTAATTCCATCATTGTAACTATAAGGGCTCATGGTGTGGTTAAGAGGAAGTGGGAGAATTGTCCACCCATCATCACCGCCCTGAAGGATGGCTATTCTAACATTGAATTCTGCAACAAGTGAGAAATATTTATATCTCCCAGCAGTTGTGGGAACTTGGCAAATAGCAATCTTCTGCATTACAGCTGGAAGATCATTATCCAACAAGAACGTGGTTGGCTGGTCGGTTGCTTGGAACGGCAATGCTGGGAGAGGAATCTTCTGACGAGTGTACACGTTGCAAAGCTCCAACTTTCCTCTAAAGCCAGTCGTGGCAATCCAATCTCCATTGGCGCCTACCCACTACCCAGAAGTATAGCCTGGTACCATAGCATCAGAGGAGAATCTGTCCAGCAGCGACAACTTGCACGGGAGGCTATCAATTTTGAAGTAATGCAAGAAATCTAGCGGTCCCTTTGTCCGAGGGGAATGGAGAACACATGGGAGGCCAAATGGCATTGAAGCATATAGAGTTGCACTAGTTTTCGTAGATTCAAGAAAAAGTTTGGACAAACCGATTAGGCTGGAGGCGGTGATGACATCACATCGGGTTATGAGTTCTTCAAAGGGGCCTTCGGTAAACACGTCATGAAAAAGCTCAGAATCATGCTCACTATTCTTGCTCACTGACGCCATCGCAAGGTAGCTCTGTATTTCATTGATTGGGGTTTCGAAAGAGAGGGGGAATCAACGGTGGCAACTCCCTGAGCAAGACAAGGAAGAGAATCCAAAAGCGGCATATGGCAGCAATGGCGACGCGTGGTGCGGAAGGGGAAGACGTCGGGAAGAGAAGGGGAAGACACCCTGGAGGGGGTGGGGGAATAGGAAAGGGGAAAAAGATGGATTAATCAACATGAGCGTGCGATCCTCAGCTGCATTTTGAGGAGACAGTGACCCGCCGACTCTCTACTCCCTAGTACTAGTTGACGTCTAGACGGTCGGAGTAGTTAATTTGGAGGAGACTGTAACCGGCCTGACTCCCTAGTACTGACGCTTAGGATACGGGTTGTACTGTAATTCGGAAATCTGAGCTTTGTATTTTTATTTTTATTTTACTTGCATGGACGAGCTCTGTATTTCTTTTTTCATGGAACAAGATCTATATTAGGGCATCACCTATGTATGTGGAAAAACTTGTCGATAAGATGGGTCCCACATACTACACCATAAGCTAATTCATTGCACCACAATGTGTGTAGACAAACTTGATCATAAGCTAGGACCCACATTTAAGAGCTAACGACACACATCCTTTTGACTGAAATTAGTTTTATATTGCTATGTGTACTACTCCCTCTGTTTAGAAATATAAGATGTTTTAGCTTTGTGAGTCAAATGTATCTAGACATATTTTAGTGTATAGGTTCGTAGAGGTTTAGAGTGAACCTGTACATAAAAAAGAATCTATATACATTCATTTCACAAACCTAAAATGTCTTATATTTCCGAATGGAGGGAGTAGATATCATTATTTAGTGCTTGTGGACTACCCAAGGACATCCACTATGTGCAAAAAACCACACCTTAAGTCCTAGAGTATATGGTAATGTTTGTAGTCTACCTTATACATAGTGGAAGAAATAATAGTTATTTCTTCCCTCTCATGCATGAGTATGTCGGATCAGACATGTGGGTCCCAGCTTATGGCTAAAGTTCACCTTATACATAGTGGGGGATTTTACAAGATAGGTGGGTCCCGTCTTATGGCTAAAGTTCACATCATACATAGGTGATTCCCTAAGGGCATCCACTATGTTGTCCATAAGAGTGTCCACAAGCAAAAAGTAGTCCTTATGGATGACCACATACATAGTAGAGCTTCACCTTAAGGAAATTTTCTTAAGGTTGACCTATAAGCTTGTGGCTTGTCCATAAGCAATATAAAATTATTTACTCTCTCCTCTCTCTCTTGCATGTGTATACTTTTTGCAAACATATGGGTCCTAGCTTATAGATAAGTTGACTTTATACATTATAGCTACTTCCACAAGCTGTGTGGGACCCACCTTATGGCAAACATTCACCTTAGGGCATCCACTATGTTTTCCATAAGGGTGTCCAAAAGCAAAAAGTAGTCCTTATGGATGACCACATACATAGTACAGCTTCACCTTAAGGAAATTTTCTTAAGGGTGACCCATAAGCTTGTGGCTTATCCATAAGCAATATAAAATTATTTACTATCTCCTCTCTCTCTCTTGCAGGTGTATACTTTTTGTAGACATATGGGTCCCAGCTTATAGATAAGTTGATTTTATACATTATAGCTACTTCCACAAGCTGTGTGGGACCCACCTTATGGCAAACATTCACCTTATACATAGGTGATGCCCTAAGCTTATGGGTCACCCTTAAGCTTTTTGGCTTGTGGACAAGCTCCACTAGGCATATGGATAGCTCTTAAGGTGTACTTTTTTGGCTTATGGTGTGGTTTTTTCACACATAGTGGTAATGAAGCTGTAGGTATATTTTACAGAAAGGACCATAAGAAAACAAGGAGACACAACCAAGTCCCACAAAATAACAAAAAGCATCCTGCAAGGATTCGTTGAAACACGGTCTAGTCCCTGTAAGAACGAGCTCTGTATTCGTTTTGTCAATTCTATGCCCATGGAAAGCTAGTTTGGCAAGGATCTACACTTTTAGTCCCGCTTCTTACATCTAGGGTGAAAATTAGTCTCACATCTTGTAAATGGGCAAAACTAGCCCCATAGCTTGCACCACGGGCGCAGTTTAGTCCATTTCAAACGGATTGGATGGAATTTGAATGAACTGAGTGAATTTGACCGTGTTGAGTTGTCCTTACCAGGTAGTTTTTTGCGGGTTAGTCCATACTAGTAAGTTGCACCTGTCTTGCACGTCAGACTCAGATAATAGAAGTATAACATATCATCACTATAAAATTATAAATAGGTAAAGAAATAATTATACTTCTGAGCCATATCCATAAAGTGTTGAGTGTATATCTGGTTCTTGTGTTCTATACAATGTAGATTTCAACCTTTATTAGATACTTTGGTAACATGTGTTTGAGGTTTGTGCATAAATTTCATTGTGCTAAACACTGTTAATAGAGAATCTTCTATATCCCATAATGGAAAAGAAGATACAACCGCTAGCAATGTTGGGATTTGACAATCTTGATTCAACGAACAGTGTTCAAAGTTCTTCGTACACTATATAGTTGTAATATGTAAGATAAGATAAGAAAAACGAGGCGAAGGTAATTTATGGGCCCACGCAAGGCATTGTTGTTTACAGAAAAGCACATGTGCTGAATCTAAAATCTTGGGAATTTGACATGATATGCGAACATCATATGTCCATGTGCTCATCCAACGTACTTCACAATGCTCAAGTTGAATCATCACATATAAAACAATTGATGCATATGGATTGTGAAGTGTATAAGAAAATAATCAAATTTGGTTAGATTTCAGCTAACTTGAAACTAACGATGAAATATTGAGTGAAATGCACACATGTGTAGTTTTAGTTAACTTTAGAATTGTAAAAGACAGTGTTCAGCCAAGCTAAAACGACATCAATCTATGCAAAAATTCTACATGAACTTTCAAAAGCAATAGAAGTCGTGGAAGGACACCACTTTGAGGCTGGTACTATTTTACTATCTCAATCGCAAAAAGGCGCGTTCAGGACAGCTAAACGTGTATGGATTTGGTCAAATACGCTCAAATTTGTTTGAAATGGACTGATTTGCACCAAGGATGCATGTTTTGGGAATTATTTTGTCCACTTTGCAAGATATGGGACTAATTTGTACCCCAGGTGCGAGAAGTCGGACTAAAACTATATTTACCACGATCTTTGGTAAGAAACAAATTATACAGATCCTCTAACTTATATTGTAGAAGAAAATCTAGAGAAGTCGTAGGACCCTAACTTTCCTTCTTCCAAACAAAACAATATTAAGGCCTAAATGTCGTAAAATTAATTTGTACTACCTCCATCCTAGAGCTTAAGGCTTATATTTTTGTACATGTGTCTTGCCATGTGTACATGTGTGGCCATGTGTACATGTATTTGTATGTGTCTGTGTACACGTGTCTGGTGTGCGTCCATGTACATGTATACGTGTAGCTGTTTGTGCGTGTGTATGACATGTGACTAGCCAAGTATCTACATGCATGTACATATATAGTTACATATACATGACATTTTTAGTATGAGTATATGTATGAGAGGGAGCTGTGCTACAAATATATAATCCCTCCGACCCATATTTGTTGGTTTAGATTCATCTAGATACGGATGTATCTAGTCAAGTTTTAGTGCTAGATACATCCGTATCTAGAGTCTAGACAAACGTAAGTCAACTAATATGGATCAGAGGGAGTACATATATATGTGCTATTGTGTTGTATGTATGACATACTCGCCCCACATCTTAGCACACACACAAAAACATTAAGATTATTATATCTTATCTTATCTTACAATCTTATCTTACCACTATATAGTGTATGAATAACTTTGAATATTAACCGTTGGATCAAGAATCACGAATCCCGATATTTCTAGCTGTTGGATCTTTTTTTCCATTTTAGCATCTAGAATATTCTATTTTTTTTGAATGGTCTAGAAGATTCTATTGATAGTCTTCATCATAATCATGCTATACACAAAACTCAAAACACACTTCTCCATCATTCTAGAATCTTCTCCCTTCTAGACCATGTTACCAAAAATTTCATGTTTTAGATAGCTAATAATTGTTGACTTCTACATGATCTTATCTTACCACTATATAGTGTAGGAACAACTTTGAATATTGACCGTTGGATCAAGACTTATGAATCCTAACATTTCCATCCGTTGGATCTTCTTTTTCACTCTAGCATCTAGAAGATTATATTGATAGTCTTTATCACAATGAATGCTATGCACAAAACTCAAAACACACTTGTCCATCATTCTAGAATCTTCTCCCTCGTTTCTTTAGACCATGTTATCCAAATTTTAAAGCTTTAGATAGCTAATAATTGTTGACTTCTACATGATATACAAAGTACAATAATGAAATATACACCCATACTTTATAGATGTTGATCAAATTTCTATTTTTTCTACTTTACCTATTATAATTTTATATAGTGATAATATGTCAGACGTTTATTATCTCAGTCCCACGTGTAGGGCACGTGCAACTTACTAGTATACAAAGTACAAGAACCAAATATATACCCATTCTTTATAGATGTTGATTAAATTTATATTTTTTCTGCTTTACCTATTATAATTTTTTATAGTGATGATATGTCAGACGTCTATTATCTGAGTCTCACGTGCAGGGCACGTGCAACTTACTAGTATTATACGAAGGCTAGGAAAGTAGATTTTTTTTGGGATTGCCGAACCTTCTCTTTCCTCTTCCTATAGCTAGTTTTTAGCAGTCCAAAATAGCAATGATGTTGGAGGTGCTATCATGACTAAGGGCATCCGCAATATGCAAAAAAGCACACCTTAAGGCCCATGTGGCATTTCTAAGGTTCACCTTATACATTGTGGAGAAAATAAACATGTCTTTAAGCCTTGTAGACTTAGGCCATCCGTAATGTATCTTATTTTATCTTACCACTATATAGTGTACGAATAACTTTGAATATTGATAGTTGGATCAAGACTCACCAATCCCAACATTTCCAGCCATTGTATCTTCCATTCTAGCATCTAGAAGATTCTATTGATAGTCTTTATCATAATGAATGCTATGCACAAACTTCAAAACATACTTATCCATCATTTTAGAATCTTCTTCCTCGTTTCTTTGGACCATGTTACCAAAAATTTCAAGTTTTAGATAGCTAATAATCATTGACTTCTACATGATATACAAAGTACAAGAACCAAATATACACCTATACTTTATCGATGTCGAGCAAATTTATAATTTCTTCTTATTTACCAATTATAATTTTGTATAGTGATGATATGTCAGACGCCTATTATCTGGCACATGCAACTTACTAGTATAAAGTTGCATATGCCTTACACACGTGAGAATAAGATAATAGAAGTATGAATATTATTTTTTATATAAAATTATAATAGGTGAAATAATTATAATTTTGAGCCACGTCCATAAAGCATCGGGTGTATATTTGGTTCTCTACTTTGTATCATGTACTCCCTCCATTCTAAATATAAGATGTTTTAGCTTTTGTAAATGGAATGCATCTAGACGCATTTTAGTGTGTAGGTTCCGAGTGAACCTACACGTTAAAAGGTGTCTATATACACTCGTTTCACAAAAGCTAAAACATCTTATATTTCAGAACAGAGGGAGTAGAGACCAACCTATTAGCTACCAAATACTCGACATGCTCTAGAGAAATGACCAAGAAGATTCTATAATTATCAATAGTATCTTCAAGATGATAAAATGGAAAAGAATATCCGATGGCTCGCAATGTTGGGACTCATGAGTCTTGATCCAACAATCAATATTCAAAGTTATTCGTACACTATATAGTGCTATGATAAGATAAGATAAACAATAATATCTTCTATACGATGCTATAGAATGGAAAAGAAGATGCAATTAATGTTGGGATTCACGAGCCTTTGATCCATCCAACGGTGAATGTTGTTTAAGTTATTCGTACACTATGTAGTTGTAAGATAAGATAAGAAAGACTATCAAAATTATCTTCTATATAATAGAATGGAAAGAAGAGGATCCAACGTCTAACAATGTTGGGATTCGTGAGTCTTGATCCAACGGTCAATATTAAAAGTTATTTGTACACTATATAGTGGTAAGATAAGATAAGAAATAATATCAATAGTACCATGATATAATTAGGGTGCTTCATGCTAAATGTATTGACCTCGATGTAATTTCCCTCTTTTTTGGTTTCTTGATGTAAAACGTACTCCCACCATCTTTGCAAAATTCGAACCTACAAGTAAGTGGTAAAATTTAAGCATATTTAAGCTTAGTTTTCAACGTGTATGAAAATTCTTCGATTTCAAGATGAACGACCAAGGTCATGGCCATATCTACATCATACTTTATGCTGATGATGATCACATATCCAAGAATCTGCATGCCGCCAAATTTGCCCATATTTTGAAAAAAAACGAAGCGGGAGTAGTATGAAGAGTATGAATTGATCGACTCCTCTATCGAGAAGGACTCGAACCCGACTACTTTTCTTACTTAATTTTAGGGTGCTTCGTGCTAAATGTATGGACCCCGGTGTAAATTTTACCTTTTTTGGTCATTGATGTAAAATGTACTACCACCGTCGTCCGCATAAAATTCTAATCTAAAAGTAAGCAGGATATATTGCTCTTAAAATTTTCCAAAAATCTTTTGAAACTAACCAGGAATTCAGTACATCGATAACCACCGAAAGTTCTGGAAACTAACCAGGAATTCAGTACCTGCCATGAAAAAGTGGTAAACATGAGTAGTCCGTACTTTAATTTTTATGCCCACCCTTGGATTTTAACGCGCACCTTCTTGGTACTTCGGGGCAGATTCCTCGTTAGAAAGAAAAAGTTTCCAGTGACCAGAATTATTTTGCGCACGAATATTTTGGATCTGAATTCTGAGACCCAATTTTCAGAAAAAAAGGACTATTGTGCAAAACTTGAGTAGTCCGTACTTCTACTAAACCAGGGGCACCGTAAAATTAACCCCAAAGCTACTAAAGAAAAAAACGGAGGAAAAAACAAAGAGCGAGAAGAGATTATTAGAGAATATAAACGAGAGGCAGCACGAGAGCAGTGAAGGAGTTGAAGGTGGTGCGATGTTAGAGTAAAGCTAGTTTGACGGGTTTCTGACCCGAGGTATAGGTACCTACTACTAGTAGCACAATACTACTAGTAGTACTACTATGTTTTATCTCTCCTTCGCTGTCTCTCACCATCCATCCTCTCTCCCCTCCTGTGCAGTGCCCCGCGCGCACCGGCCGACTGATCTCTCCCTCATCCCACTGCGTGGCACCGCACATGTGTGCCTTTGTACGACCGTGTTGTGTATGTGTGGCCTGTTTTTTCCTTTTTCTTGACAAGAGTCTCTAGCGTGTTGGTCAGCTGCCTTGGTGTGCATATATAGGAAGAGGACATCACAGATTTCACAATGTCCTGCTCCATGTTATTGTGTTGAACAGTACCAAAGCGAATTCCACCATGCTTAGAACCATCATGTCACACCCCTCCCCAAAAAAATTCCATAGCACCGTAGGCTCCTTTTTTTCTCTATGAAGACTGTTGGTTAATAAAAACATAATATTTGTTAAACCCACATGTGATATATCCATATAAATGACACAGTGACAATAACAATGGAGCATCATCATACGTCTTTCCTTCTCCTTTTTTTGTGAAAAGGATCCTAGCATTAAAAGAAACATCGAACGGTACAAAGCACCTCAACAAAAACTAAAATTACATCGAAATCCTTGAGATTCCCTTCGTCTTCAACCTCAGTTGCCCACACTACGAGGAGCAACGGTACCTGCCAGAGTGACATGTTTGTTTGCAAAGCTGTCGAGGATATCCCTACGGCGGAGGATGGCGGCCGTGCGGGCGTTGTTCACACCCGACGTGCCCTGGAATACACACTGCTCAAGGAGGCTGATGAAGAGGTCCAGCTCGTTGTGCTGGGCAAGACGCTGCGCGATAACAACTACCTCCATGTAGACATTTGCCGGTGCAGCGGGCAAAGCCTCGAAAAGCTGCAGGGCCATCAATGCACGGAATAGATCGTCTCCAGAGAGACTAGCCAGGGAAGCGGTGAGCGCGGCAACAACCTGGGGTGGAACACCTGGACCAAAAATTGGGGCTAAAAGTCAGTTATAGGTAGGCTAGATGAATGAAGTCCATAAAATAAAACGATATCGCTGCCGGTAGCATGCATTGTGGCAAATGTACCTGTTGGGTATGCGTCACGGCGCATGGCCTGAAGGCGGGCAGTGAGGTCGTCCACCATGCATGTGATGATGCCAAAGCTGGCGAGTAAAGAGTCTACCGTCTTCTTAAACCAGGCTGCGAAGATGGCGTCAAAATGGGTGTGTGCCACGATGCGTGCCAACACGACATGGAGGCGCTGCAAAGAGTCGACATGGCGGTGGGCGTCCCTGGCTTTCTCTATCAGACGGATGGCACTCACCCACACAACCTCCATCTCTCTCTCTCTCTCTCTCTCTCTCTCTCTCTCTCTCTCTCTCTCTCTCTCTCTCTCTCTCTCTCTCTCTCTCTCTCGGGATATCGCTCTGCGGTAGACTCCACCGCCGCTCAATTTAGGTACTTTTGTACTCTTACTTTTGGAAGTGTAGTACATATATAGTACTAGTAGTAGTACCTGTACAAGCAATCAACGGTAGAAATCTACTACCACCGGTATAGTTGACCTTCAAGTATTAAGTGCCTACCTAACCAAGCCTGCATGCTTATCTTGGTAATTGTGCAGCCTCTCGCATAGCCAAATCCCCACTTAACATGGAGTACTAGTACTGCCTATTCAAAAAACATCTACTAGCTAGTAGTAGTATTGTACTCCCTCTGTTTGCGACTGTTTTGTTGGTACCAAGACGTGGCCTTCAAAATCAGTGAGAAAATCTTGGGAACGTTAGAGCTAGCCTCTTAACTGCACCGTAATTCTCTCTCCATTGGTTTATTTTTTTCCTTCACGCTCTACTGCATGCAGAGATAAAAGGTAGATGCCAGAAATTAAGGGATGCAATAACTAGGGCGCTAGAAATTACTCCCCCATATCATTGCATTTTACTACTCCCTGTATTCTATACTTCGTGTCAGGAACCCATGGCAGCTTTGCTATGACATCGTACCGCCTGTGCACCTCGCTCCTACGGGTCCTCACAAAGTTAAAAGAAAATGCCACCGCCCCAATTATCACACAGAGTGGACAGTGGACCATGTGGTTTCTTTATAATTCCCATGTTTTTAGTACTAGAATTTTTCAAGCTTCCTAGCTAACTTCGCACACTTTAGTGACTTTTTGCCGATTTAACGAAAAAAAGAAAAGATTTACGCATGATGAACTACCATGTTACGTGCACTACATGCCATGAAAATGGTAATAATGGAAAGTACTCCCTCCGTTCAGAAATATAAGACATTTTAGCTTTGTGAAATGAATGTATCTAGACGCCTTTTAGTGTATAGGTTCACTCCGAACCTCTACGAACCTTTACACTAAAAGACGTTTAGATACATTCGATTCACAAAACTAAAAAGTCTTATATTTCTAAACAGAGGGAGTAATACGCGTAAGAGGACGCCACATAAAAGTATTTGGTCTTTTATAATTTCTTTATTTTATTTCCATGTCTTCAAAATATTATCAAATTTTTACGCATGAAGTAGATTCTTAGCACGAAAATAGTTGCATTTCTCAAAACTCGCGCTGGTTCTTGGTATATTGACAGTGTTGGTACCTTCAAACGACATTTGAAAAATTCAAGAGCAAACTTATCGCGCTTACTTGTAGTTCATATCTCACCTAATTTCGTTAAATCAACATAAAGTCCTCTAAGTGGGCGAAATCAGCTACGAAGCTTGAAAAATGCTAAAAGTAGGGAACTGTAAGAAAGACATTATCCACTTTGTCTAACTAGTAAGTTGCATGTGTGTTCCACACATGATGAGAATCAAATAATAGAAGTATGACATATCATTTTTTATATAATCATAATAGGTAAAGCTCAAAAACAATTATAATTTTGAGTCACGTACATAAAGTATCGGGTGTATATTTGGTTCTTGTACTTTGTACCATGTACTATAGAAATCAGCCTATTAGCTACCTAATACTCAACATGCTCTAGAAAAATGACGAAGAATATTCTAGATATATTGAGAAGTGTGTTTTGAGGTTTATGCATAGCGCTCACTATGCTAAAGACTATCACTAGAATCTTCTAGTAGATGCTAGAATGGATATAAAGATCCAACGGTTTGCAATGCTAGGATTTGCTAGTCTTGATCCAACTGCCAAAGTTTAAATTATTTGTACACTATATAGTGGTTAAATTATTATATAATAGGTAAATAACAAAAAATTATAAATTTGATCGACATCTATAAACTATGGGTCTATATTTGGTTCTTGTCTTTGTATCACGTAGAAGTAAACATTTATTAGCTATTCCTAGTACTTAAAAATTATGGTAACATGGTCTAGAGAAATGATGGAGATGTGTGTTTTCACGTTTTTGCATAGCATTCACTTTGCTAAAGACTATCATTAGTATCTTCTAGATGCTAGAATGGAAAATATGATCCAATGGCTGGTAATGTTCGGATTCGCGAGTCTCGGTCCAACGGTCAATATTAGAAGTTATTCGTACACTATATAGTGGTAAAAAATGTGGGGTGGTGGCATTTTTTCAAGTAGGGTGGGCCTAGAAGGAGCAAGGTACTTCAATTCACAACTTAACATGGTCAGTGGAAGTACATGTTACATCAGGGACCTCAAAAAAAAAAAATTACATCCAAGTCCACATATTTCTTATCACTATATAGTGTACGAATAACTTTGAATATTGACCGTTGGATCAAGACTCGCGAATCCCAGCATTTCCATCCGTTGGATCTTCTTTTCCATTCTAGCATCTAGAAGATTCTATTGATAGTCTTCATCACAATGAATGCTATGTACAAAACTCAAAACACACTTCTCCATCATTCTAGAGTCTTTACCCTTATTTCTCTAGACCATGTTACCAAAATTTTCAAGTTTTAGATAGCTAATAATCATTGACTTCTACATGATATACAAGTACAAGAACCAAATATACACCCATACTTTATAGATGTTGATCAAATTTATATTTTTTCTACTTTACCTATTATAATTTTATATAGTGATGATATGTCAGACATCTATTATATGATCTCACGTGCAGGGTACGTGCAATTTACTAGTAATATAAAGGGCCCTGAAAATAAGCATGGAAAAGCAGTCGGGTCTGGATCTCATTCACCACCCACTAGCCGATGCATACTCTTTGTACGGAGTACTAGAACACTTGTACTTGGTTAACAAAGGAAATCGGCGTGGTGCTCACTTTAGCCAGATCTTGTTGATGAAGAGCATCGAATGTGATGGGATGTATCTTATCTTATCTTACCACTATATAGTGTAGGAATAACTTTGAACATTGACCATTAGATCAAGACAAGCAAATCCAAATATTGCTAGATGTCAGATATTTTTTTCCATTCTAGCATCCACAATATTCTATTGATAGTCTTTAGCATAATAAATGATACTAGTGTTTAATAAAGTGTGGCAAGCCAAACTATGGCAAAAAACCAAACACATACCAAATTGCCAAACTTATGCATGTTATCTTATCTTACCACTATATAGTGTATGAATAAATTTGAACATTGACCATTAGATCAAGACAAGCAAATCCAAATATTGCTAGATGTTGGATCTTTTTTCCATTCTAGCACCCAGAATATTCTATTGATAGTCTTTAGCAGAATAAAGGCTGATAGTGTTTAATAATGTGTGGAAAGCCAAACTATGGCAAAAAACCAAACACATACCAAATTACCAAACTTTGGCTTGGCAAATTCTGGCTAGGAACCAAACACTTCTAAAGTACTAGAAGAAAATATACACCCATATACTTTATAGACGATGTAGATCAAATTTATAATTTATTGAGCTTTACCTATTATATAATCTTACAACTATATATTATACGAATGAATAACTTTGAACTTTGATTGTTGTATCAAGAATGGTAAATCCGAACATTGCAAAATGTTGGATCTTCAATCCATTCTAGCATCTAGAAGAAGATTCTATTGATATTCTTTAGCACAATAAATGCTATGCGCATAAGCCTTAAAACATGTCTCTATCATTCTAGAATATTTTAGACATTTCCATAGACCATGTTACCAAAATTTGAAGTATTAGGTATAGCTAACAAACATTGACTTATACATTGACTTCAACATGATATAAAGTATAAGAACCAAATATACACCCATACTTTATAGATGTCCATCAAATTTAAAACTTTTTGAGCTTAACCTATTATATAATCTTATCTTACCACTATATAGTGTACAAATAACTTTGAACTTTGACCGTTGGATCAAGACTGGCAAATCCCAACACTGCTAAATAAAATTAAGTTGGATCTTCTATCTATTCTAGCATCTAGAAGATTCTATTGATGTTCTTTAGCGCACTGAATGTTATGCACAAAATTCAAAACACACTTCTCAGTAATTCTAGAATCATCTTTGTTATTTCTCTAGAGCATGTCGAGTACTAGGTAACTAATAGTTGGTTGATTTCTACATGATAAAAAGTACAAATAACCAAATACACACCTAGTACTTTATGGATGTAGCTCTTAATTATAATAGGTAAAGCACAAACATTTATAAATTTGATCAACATATATATATAACTAGTAAATTACACATGTCCTACACGTGAGACTCAGATAATAGATGTCTGACATCTATAAAGTATGGGTGTATATTTGGTTCTTGTACTTTGTACGTTATATCATGTAGAAGTCAGCGATTATTAGCTATCTAAAACTTGAAAATTTTGGTAACATGGTCTAGAGAAACGAGGGAGAAGATTTTATAATGTTGGAGAAGTGTGTTTTGAGTTTTGTGCATAGCATTCATTGTGACAAAGACTATGAATAGAATATTCTAGATGCTAGAATGGAAAAGAAGATCCAACAGCTAGAAATATTGGGATTCACAAGTCTTGATCCAATGGTTAATATTCAAAGTTATCCGTACACTATATAGTGGTAAGATAAGATAAGAAGTATGGGTGTATATTTGGTTCTTGTACTTTGTATCATCATATAGAAGTCAAAGATTATTAGCTACCTAACACTTGAAATTTTTGGTAACATGGTCAAGAGAAACGAGGGAGAAGATTCTAGTATGATAGAGAAGTGTGTTTTGAGGTTTGTGCATAGCATTCATTATGATGAAGACTATCAATAGAATCTTCTAGATACTGGGGACTTGTTTGATTCATAGGATAGGAAAATCATAGGAATAGGAAAAACATAGGATTACAATTGCATGCCCACTATAATCCTATAGGAACCCATATATATGAAAGAAAGTTTGTTTGATTCCATCGAAGGAAAAAAAGGATTCTAAGAAAGAGGTTTGGGCGTGGATGTTAGATTTCCTATGCAATCTAGTGCAAAGGATTCCCTAGGAAAATATCCTATAGGAATCAATAATCATACAAATCAAACAACCATTATAGAAAAATTCTTATGGGATTTAATCCTATAAATTTCCCATGTAAATCCTTTGAATCAAACATGCCCTAGAATGGAAAAGAAGATCCAACGGCTAGAAATGTTGGGACTCACGAGTCTTGATCCAACGGTCAACATTCAAAGTTATCCGTACACTATAAAGTGGTAAGATAATGGAAAGATGAGATAGTGGTAAGATATACTACTCTTGTTGCTCCATGTCACACCCCGAGAAGAAGAAGGACACACACACAGAGACTCACAAAGATTGCTCTTGAAGTTATACTATGAAACTATTTTGAAGGTGTACACTATGGGTCAATATCTTGAAAATCGCCGAGATTTCTAAACGACTCAATATCTTGATATATATGAATTTGTATGCTGGCAACTCTTACATAGATTAAAAAAAAGAATATAAAGAAAAATGAATAAACGAAAAGGGTCCGCATGACATCCTCTCGTTTGCAGTACCAACCATTAAAAAATGGTTAACATGAGATTTGAAACATTCGAAAGAGTCATCGTCACATTAGATATGGCTTGAACTCCTGAGGGTTTCTCGAGCTGAACAACTGATTAGGTCATGGCCATATCTACATCATAGTTCATGATAATGTTCCCATATTTGGTAGATGGGTGTGTCTTCCCACGGTATATGATAATGCTGGGGTGGAATTTCAAACTAGTATTAGGAAAAACATGTTCAAATTTCTGAGTGTATCTTTAGGGTCTGTGTTGTAAAAGTGTAGGTCCCAGATGTATTTTAGTTTTCTTTTTGGACCACTATGTAATTTTTATGCCCACCCTTGGATTTTAACGTGCACCTTCTTGGTACTTCGGGGCATATTCCTCGTTAGAAAGAAAAATAAAAATTTCCTAGTGACCGGAATTATTTTGCGTACGAATATTTTGGATCTGAATGCCCTAGACCCAATTTTTAGAAAAAAGGACTATTATGCAAAACTTGAGTACTCCGTACTTCTACTGAACTAGGGGCACCTGAAAATTAACCTCAAAGCTTCCAAAGAAAAAAAACGGAGGAAAAAACGAAGAGCGAGAAGAGATTATTAGAGAATATAAACGGGAGGCAGCGTGAGAGCAACGAAAGAGTTGAAGGCGGTGCAATGTTAGAGTAAAGCTGGTTTGACTGGTTTCTGACATGAGGTACAGGTACCTACTACTAGTATCACAGTACTACTAGTAGTACTACTGTGTTTTCTCTCTCCTTCGCTGTCTCTCACCACCCATTCTCTCTCCCCCCTCCTGTGCAGCGCCCCGCGCGCACCGGCCGACTGATCTCTCCCTCGTCCCACTATGTGGCGCTGCACACGTGTGCCTTGGTACGGCCGCGCTGTGTGTGTGGCCTGTTTTTTCCTTTTTTTCTTGACAAGAGTCTCTAGCATGTTGGTCAGCTGCCTTGGTGTGCATATATAGGAAGAGGACATCGCAGATTTCACAATGTCCTGCTCCATGTGTTGTATAAACCACCACTTGGACAGTTTTTGTACTTTGTATTATGTAGAAATCAACCTATTAGCTACCTAGTACTCCACATGCTCTAGAGACATGATGAAGAAGATTCTAGAATTATCGACAAGTGTGTTTTGAGGTTTGTACATAGCGTCTATTGTGCTAAAGAGACTAGTAAGTTGCACGTGAGGCTCAAATACTAGACGTATTACATATCATCACTATACTAGTAGTAAAAGGCACGTGCCACACACATATATACAGTATAAAATGTTATTTAACAAACATTAAGTCAATAGTCTTGTTAGAGAAAAAATGCACACATTAAGTCTACTACGTAGTAAATTGATAATAGACGTCTGACATATCATCACTATATAAAATTATAATAGGTAAAGCAGAAAAAGTTATAAATTTGATCAACATCTATAAAGTATGGGTGTATATTTGGTTATTGTACTTTGTATAGTATATCATTTAGAAGTCAACGATTATTAGCTATCTAAAACTTAAAAAATTTAGTAACATTATCTAGAGAAACGAGGGAGAAGATTCTAGAATGTTAGAGAAGTGTGTTTTGAGTTTTGTGCATAGCATTCATTGTGATGAAGTCTATCAATAGAATCTTCTAGATGCTAGAATAGAAAAGAAGATCCAACGGCTGGAAATGTTGGGATTCGCGAGTCTTGATCCAACAGTCAATATTCAAAGTTATTCGTACACTATATAGTGGTAATATAAGATAAGAATTAATAATATCTATCTACACATATTGAGAATACAATCTACTATGCCATGAAATTTGGGGGGGGGGTGACATGATGGTTCTAGAACATGGTGGTGTTTTCTCTAGGTAATACTACATGAATCTAGATGCTCTGAACCATTGGATCTAACAGCCCAACAGTCAAGATTGGTGCTATGGATCCTATTCAAAACTGCTCCATTATAGTATGGGTAAAGCACAAAAATTTACAAATTTGCTCAACATTTATAATGTATGGATGTATATTTGGTTCTTATGCTTTGTATCATCATATAGAAGTCAACGATTATTAGCTATCTAAAACTTAAAAAATTTGGTAACACGGTCTAGAGAAATGAGAGACAAGATTCTAGAATGATGGAGAAGTGTGTTTTGAGTTTTGTACATAGCATTCATTGTGATAAAGACTATCAATAGAATCTTCTAGACTATTCAAAAAAATAGAATCTTCAATATTCAAAGTTATTCATACTCATAGTGTTTACACAGGAAGCCACATTTTTATTCCTGTTAGTAAATGACATCAAAAAAAGATACACGACAAAATTATCTTTTTACTGAAGTGTATAAGATGCGTTATTGGCACTGCCAATTATAGTAGTTCATGCACATGTTAAACCTGTCTGCATGTTTCTCTGTAGTAACTTCACTTCTCTTACACGTGTCTATCAACTGAAAACTTTCCAAACCTAATTGAAAGAGGAGCTGGCAAATCCTGGGAAAGACTGATCAGTAAAAACTCTAAAAGAATGTGTGGATTTATTTTCCAAGGTACTACAACGCGGTGCTATAGCCAAGAATATGTTGTTGTGTAATGCTAGGTTCCCTGCGAGCTCGTCAAAGTCCAAGTTCAAGTTCAAGTCCAACTCCAAAGCCATTTCTTTGCATATTCATGTTCTAGAGGAACAACGCCAAGCTGAACAATCATTATCATCTGCCCTGAGTGTATACAATGAACGTTTGATCGCAAAGTTAGAAGAAATTTTAATTCGGCTGGAGCACTCCATAGAAAATAAGGATAAAGTCATGAAGATGCTCAATATTTGTGGTTGAGCACTAACAGCTGAGGTCAGTCCCTTTGTCATGAAATGGAACCCAAAGATGAAAGTATTTGTTAGTGCACTAGTCTGCACTTGTTATGAACTTGAGTTGTTTCCTTGTTGCGACATGTCTATAATTTATATGGTACCTTATAATGTACTACCTCTATTTCAAAATATATCCCTTTTTAGCAAAGTTGTTTTAGCTTGCTAACGATCCTTATAGTATCAATGGTGGTACTATTGACGAACAAAATACACCAATATGGAAGTAGTATGATTCCTGAATGCGTGATCTCTAGATTGCTAGCCTGCTTAATATTGGTGCTTTATATTCTACAAGGTTGGATTGTTGTGTACTAATATATGTGTGGATGGAGAAAATTGCATCTAAAACCAGTCTGTGTCATTTTTTGCACAGAACACATAAACATGACCTTTTTTGTGGCTAGCACGGCTTGTGAATTAAATTTTTGCACCTGGCCCAAATAAACATCTTAACCTGATGGGTTAGAGCATCTCTAACCCATCGCCAAAACAGCAATGGAGGAGTAAATTTACTCCTCTAACGGCCAAAGCCTCACCGAACCTAACCCTAACCCCTATCGCCGTTTTGAGGAGAATAAATATAGGACTTGCCACCGCGACCTCGACTCCTTTATTTTTTTCTCCCCCACCCACACGTCCGCTATCGGCCAGCTGCCCTTCCCTGGATCTGTGCTCCGCCGACAGCCAGCTACCCTCTGTGCTTCTCCTGGTAGCCTACGTCGCCGGAATCGTCCACCACGAGCCATTTTCCTGGCCACAAATGCGCTGTCGAGCTTCACTGGATTCGAATTTGCCGGGATCCGATCGGATCCTCGAGGCCAGGCACCCTCCAGCATGACTCAACGCTGTTGCAACTCCCCGACCGAGCTCACAGGAGAGGCGCCGTGAGCACCCGTGCTGCCACTAGCTCCGGATCCGGCACCAACCCTTGGACCCGCACCGCACCTTCCCGTACCGGCACTGCCGGAACAAGGTGAGGAAGAGATAAGCTCCTGGGTTCTTTGTAGCATTTTTGGTTAAAGCTCGTTAATTTTGTAATCTAGATGATTCTTCGTAGAAAGGTGAAGAAGAGGGAAGATCCATGGTCCGAGGATGACGACAATGATTTCTACTTTGCTTGGCATCATCAAACAATTGTTGGAGTCGACCAGCCTTTCCAACAATTTTGGAAAGAAATACATGCCAATTTCAATGGAAGAATTAGTGGAGATGCAAGGTCATTAGTATTGATTATGAATAGGTGGACTTTGCTAGTAATTTACTCCAATACAAGAAATCTATGAATAAATGGAGCTTGCATGTATGAATAATGGTGTATGAACATTGAGCTTCTCTCTTATTCATCTTGTTAAGTATGAGCTAACGTGAGATTTTGGCAAATTAGGATGATGCTATTACTATGTATGACTAATTTATTGATATTATATATATATATATATATGAACTATAAATCTTTATGTGACACAAAAGAAACTGTGCTAGATGCAAAAATAAATTGTTTCTTGTGCAACAAATGCCACAAACTGGTTATTTGTGGATGCACCAATATAGTATGATACAGTATATTGTGTTACAAGTGCTGCTGTCCTGGATCATTGATCGTAAGGTTCAGGTTCTCAAAACAATGCCTTAGCCCTTTGTTGCACACCATATTCATACGCGTCATGTCATAAATGGAACTACATTTTTGAACGGAGCTCAACATTTTCTTTCACGTCTAAATGGATTGATGAACAGATGGGGTACCGCAAAAAAAGACCTTATACAATTTTTCTGTTCTATTACTTGGAGTAGTCCCATTCAAAACCATAATAGAGCTGCAAATCCTCCTGCCATCCTCCGTAATATTTTTGAATTCGAGATCATGGTATCCAATTTTCTACCCCTCCGTCCAGAAAAAGGCTACTTTGAGCAAGGTCCTGGATGATGAGTTGATGTGACTAGGCCCTGGATCTATGAACAGAGGGAAGTACGGTCTACTAGCAGTTATTACTTGGACTGTCACCAAATTCAAATTCTGAATCGAGAGGCAAAAGCTCCCACCTACACGAAATATTTGGGCCCCATGTTTAATCTTTCGTATATTGCAAAATTTCGTTTCACCTATCATACCGATGATCGATGGCGATTGTGAAATTGCTGGGTTGGGTGGTCGGGTTCACTTGTAATTTTTCTTACTAGGACTATAGCCAAATTCAAAATCTTTATCGAGGGTCAAAACCTACAGCCCAAACAATTTCACAGATGGAGTCAACATTATTTTTTCTAAGGGAATATTTTTTTTATACCTAAACATAGGGAGTACCATTTTTTCGAATTTATTACTTGTACTCTAGCCAAATTCAAAATCTCAGTTGAGCGGCAAAATTTACCAATGTTCTGCATAATTATGTAGGATGATCAGTTGATGTGACTCTCGGCCTTCAATTCCTGACCAGATAGTGTACTAGTCTACAACTATCTTTTTATATTATTACTTCACTTCTAGCCAAATTCAAAATCATAAAATCAAGCGGCAAAATTCCAACCGACTCATATGCATTTCGTGCCCCTCCGTTTTAAAGATTTTTAGGCAAAATCTCCCACTGATGGAGTACCATTTTTCTAGTATTACTTGGACTCTTGCCAAATTCAAAATCTCAATCGAGCGGCAAAATCACACACACCAACCTTGAAGCATTTCTCGCCCCACCGTTTCAAAAACTTTGAACAAAAATTCCGACCGGGGAGTACCATTTTTCTATTATTATTATTTGTCCTGTAGCCAAATTCAAAATCTCTATCGAGCGGCAAAATCACACACCGACCTTGAGCATTTCCCGCCCCACTGTTTCAAAAACTTTGAGGCAAAATATACCATCGCAGAGTACTATTTTTCTATTATAGTATTATTATTTTCCAGTAGCCAAATTCAAAATCTCAATCAGGCGGCAAATTCACACACCGACCTTGAATCATTTCCCGCCCCGCCGTTTCAAAAACTTTGAGGCAAAATCTCCCACCGTGGATAATCATTTTTATATAATTATTATTTGTTCGGTAGCCATATTCAAAATCTCTGTCGAGCGGCAAAATCATAGACCGACCTTGAAGCATTTCCCGCCCACCGTTTCAAAAACTGAGGCAAAATCTCCCACCATGGAGTACCATTTATCTATTATTATTATTTGTCTGGTAGCCAAATTCAAATCTCAATTGACCGACAAAATCACACACCAACTTTGAAGCATTTCCTGCCCCACTATTTGAAAAACTTTGAGGCAAAATCTCCCACCGGGGAATTACCATTTTTTATTATTAGCCAAATTCAAAATCTCAATCGAGCGGCAAAACCAGAGGCCTACTTTGAATCATTTCACGTCCCTCCGTTTCAAAAACTTTTAACATTAAAATTCCTTTTCTACCCATTGTTTCGACGCCCTCTAGGCACGCTAAACTCGGTAGCTTGGGGGCACGATCGTAATTATTTTTCTGTTCACCCCATAGTCCCGATTCCCGTAGTTTTTCCAGCTGGCCCTCCCAAAACCTAGGCTTCTCTCCCATGCCCTCACCTCCACGACCACCGCGCGCACCGCCCGGCGGCAATTCCACGACTGCTGGAGTCGCTTCATCGATGCCCACCCCATCGGATCTAGTTCACCGGGTCTCTCTACCACTCCACCAGAGTTGTAGTCTCGCTGACCACGCCTATGGCATCGTCGACCGCCCATGCTCTGTTTCCCTGCTGCCGAAAGTTACCCAACCGTACCAGAGCAGCTTCACCGTTGTCCACCAGACGGGATCTAGTTCAATAAGTTCCATGTCCACTGCTCCAGACCAGCTACACGGTCATCGCCGTTGACTGCATCAGCATCGACCGCCCAAGATCTGCTTCCCTGACGCCAATAGCCACCACAACCGCAGCACCCTCGGTGACCTGGATGTCACTCGCATGGTACCGACGATGCTTAGACGCCTCTCTGACCAAGGTAAACAAATCTCCAACCCGTTTTTGTTTTGTCAGCGATATAGCAGGTTCAAGCCTATCATAGTGAACTGCATTTTTGTAATCGTGCTAGTACATACAAGTCACTGGGCACGCCTGTTCTTCATGCTAGTACATACAAGCTCATTAGACATGATAGTTTGCATTTGCTGCTCTACAAATTTCAAGTGTGCACATGTCTGTTCTTATTTTAGCTTCTCCGTACACCATTAAATGCCTACTATTGTGTAGTTCTTACAAAATGTAATGTCAGTAGAAAATATTAGTGTGGATTCCTTGCTCCACACTTACTGACTCTATCTGGTTATTCTTGAGCTAAGTTCCTGCTATTATTTCCTCCCTGGCATCATTCTGCTATCCTATAGTACCCATTCAAACTCTTCGTACTAGTTCGATTATAATTTTGTTTTTGCCATCTGATTCTTCAAAATATGCAACACTGATTATTTTCTTTTTCTTTGTGTAGAGCTCAAAAAGGAAATACTGAACATTTTGGTTTTCATAGGCTACAAGTCTACCAGCGATGCCATTATATATTTTCTGTATAGTTTATTCATGTTTTCCATTCATGCTCGACAAGTTATGGTATAATGCGGTTATAATTTCTATGTGGTTCATTCTTAGCTATGACAGTAACTGCATGCCATTGTGTAGCTCACCGCAAATTCCGAGTCACCCAACGTCTCTTGCATTCTAGGAGATACCACTGCTTCCATATATATTTGATGAAATGATCTGGCTAGTTTATACTAAAATTCTAAGAAACACTTTTTTTGATTGCTCATTTCATTGTTGGCATACTTGTCTAATGCTTGTTTGTCCCGTTCTACAGGTTCATAAGCCACACCATTATATCTCGTATCTGGTTCTGGTTCATCCTAGGAAATGACATAACTATCATCTACTATATATTTCATTCATGATTTGCATTCCTGCTCTACAAGTTCGTATTATGTAGTTATAATTCCTATCTGGTTCATTCTTATCTACGAGTAGTTTGTCTTATTTGCTGTATAAACTTGTTATTAGTTAGTTTTAGACTGCCATTATTGCTATCGCCACCAATGAGGGGACTACACGATTATGTCTCAAGGTGGTTTTCCAATGTAGCTGTCACACTCAAAGGGAGATGCAGTTGATGGATTGAGAAAGCAAATTAAGGACTCTGCTATCAACTTGATTGGCAATTGAAATGCTGAATGTTCTTTTCCTTTTGTTCATATTATGTAATATTTTTAAGAAGTTTGCAACTGATGTAATATCTAGATAACTCGCATAGGCCATGTAGGCATTTAGTTGACACCGTCCACGCATGGCGGTACCATAACTACGCAAGTCAGGTCGATCAGGTAACAGTATAGGGTTTTGTTATTTTCCCTTCTTGTATTAGGCCTATCATGAATAGTAAAAGATGCTCGTAGTTATACTGACATTATGATATTTGCATGGGATTCAGAAAGGCCGAAACTGTAGGTGTCTGTGAATTTAATGGGCCTACCTTCAGGTGGCAACTAGTAACAGTAATAGGCTAGAACAGTAACATGCTAAAACAGTAACAGGCCAAAACAGTAAAATGCCAAAACAGTAACAAGCCCAAACAGTAACAAGCCAGAACACCAGTAGGCCAGAACAATGGCAACCCTACACAGTAATGGTCTAGAACAGTAACAGACCAGAAAAATGGTAGGCTAGAATAGTAAAGGACCACAACAGTAATAGACCTGAACAGTAAATGGCCAGAACAGTAACGATCCAGAACAGTAACAGGCTGAAAATTGTACCAGACAGGAACAATAACAGACCGAACATATTGCCAGGCCAGAACAGTACCAGATCAGAACAGTTGTAGGCCATCGATGGGCCCAAAAAGTTAACAAATGGTACAGTAAAAGGCCAAAATAGTATCGGACCTTCCCAAAAGTGGGTTGTTCGTAGGCGGCCCAGGACGAGCTATGTGAACAGTGACAGGCTGACCGTAGGCCTTAATAGTATCAGGCCGACTTGACGCAGGCTATTAACGGGCCGCATAGTATTCGAACAATGTGGGCTTCTATATGCCGAAACAGTAACGCGCCTGACATTCGCGGGCCGCTACTGGCCGCATCTTTTGGGCCCATTTCAAACGGTGTCAGACGAAATAGTAATGGGCCATAATCTTATTGGGCTCTCCTAATGGGCCGACCCACTTAATTATTAGAAGGCCTTGGCTGGCCTGGCTTCTACCATGGTTTCTGTGGCCGTTAACAGTGGTAACTGGGCGTTAACGGTGTTTGTCACGTGGCATTTTGCACGACGTCAGCAGTCAACAAGGCTGGCAAACAGATCTACGATGGAACAAGTTTTCGTGGCTAAAGGTTGTGATCCTCCACGGTCAGAAAAAACCGTGGAAGATTTTTTTGTGACGGGGCTTTTACCACGAAGGGCATCCTTCATAGAAGACTTTTTAGCCACGAAAAATGGGTCTTCAACCTCGAAAATCGTCCATTATAAAAGCCAATTTTTCTTGTAGTGAGATTGGTACCTACTAGTCAAAGTAATAGCATGTGCCACATCCGGTCTTGTACATAGCATGGCGTACATTATAGAGCATATGGCTGAAGCATAGGGGATCTTGTCCATCATCTCTCTTTCTTCTGTTGTAGCCGAACTTTGAGTCTTACTCAATGTCTTGCCTTGCAACATAGGTAAGAACCCCTTCTTACTTTCGTCCATTTTAAAACTTCTTTAAGATCTTATCAAGGTATGTACTCTCTGATAGCCCTATTAGGCGCCTTGATCTATCTCTATAGATATTTGTGCCTAATATGTATGACGCTTCACCTAGGTCCTTCATCGAAAATTTGTTGTTTAGATAACTTTTAATACTGTTTAAAAGATCTACATCATTTCCAATCAGTAATATGTCATCCACATATAATATTAGAAATGCCACATTGCTCCCACTCACTTTCTTGTAAATACAAGCCTCTCCATAAGTTTGGACAATTCCAAACCCTTTGATCACTTCATCAAAGCGGAGATTCCAACTCCAGGATGCTTGCTTCAATCCATAGATGGATCATTGAAGCTTGCATACCTTGTCAGTATCCATAGGATTGACAAAACCCTTTGGTTGTATCATATACAACTCGTCTTCAATGTTACCATTGAGGAACGCAGTTTTGACATCCATCTGCCATATCTCATAATCGAAATATGCAGCAATTGCTAACATAATCCTAACCGAGTTTAGCATCGCTACGGGAGCGAATGTCTCATCGTAGTCAACTCCTTGAATTTGTAGAAACCTCTTTGTGACAAGTCGAGCTTTATAGATGGTCACATTATCATCAGCATCGTCTTTTCTTTTGAAAATCCATTTATTCTCAACAACCTTTCGGTCGTGAGGTAAGTCCACAAAGGTCCAAACCTTGTTGGAATCCGGGCCCATCATCGCTTCTTCATACGTTGTAGGGTCATCTATTTCATCAACCATGAAATTCATAACAGGATTTCCATACAGTTCAGGAGCTTTGGTAGTATCCTCTTTCGGAGTTTCATGATCATTATCATTAGTTCCCTCTTCATTCGGTGAACTCAACTCTGGAACAATTTTCGGTGTTGTGCCACTCGCTGTTTCATGAAGAGAAGGTTCAATAACCTCTCTGAGTTCTACCTTCCGACTACACACACATTTCGCGAGAAACTCTTTCTCTAGAAAGGATCCATTCTTGGCAATGAAAACCTTGCCCTCGGATCTGTGATAGAAGGAATACCCAATAGTTTCCTTAGGGTATCCTATGAACACACATTTTTCCACTTTGGGTTCGAGTTTATCCGGCTGAAGTTTCTTCACATAAACATTGCATCCCCAAACTTTAAGAAATGATAGCTTAGGTTTGTTTCCAAACCACAATTCATACGGTGTCTTTTCAACGGATTTAGATGGTGCCCGATTTAAAGTGAGTGCAGCGATTTCTAATACATAACCCCAAAATGATAGTGGCAGGTTAGTCAGAGACATCATAGATCAAACCATATCTAATAAAGTATGATTATGACATTCTGACACACCATTACACTGTGGTGTTCCGACAGGTGTGAGTTGTGAAACTATTACACAACCTCCCATATGTGCGCTAAACTCCTCACTTAGATACTCACCTCCATGGTCGGATCGTAGAAATTTGATCTTTCTATTACGATGATTTTCCACTTCACTCTGAAATTCCTTGAACTTTTCAAAGGTTTTAGACTTGTGCTTCATCAAATAGATATACCTGTATCTACTCAAATCATCCGTGAAAGTAACAAAATAACGATATCCACCTCGCGCTGACACACTCATTGGACCACATACGTCAGTATGTATGATTTCCAATAAATCTGTCGCCCGTTCCATTGAACCGGAAAACAGCGTTCTAGTCATCTTGCCCATAAGGCATGGCTCACATGTATCAAATGATTCGAAACCAAGTGATTCCAAAAGTCCATCAGAATGGAGTTTCTTCATGCGTTTAACGCTAATATGACCTAGACGGTAGTGCCACATATATGCAGATATATAATCATCAAGTTTAATCCTTTTAGCATCAACATTATGAATATGTGTAACACTATTATTGAGATCCAACAGAAATAAACAATTCATCACAGGTGCATGACCATAAAAGATATCATTCATATAAACTGAACAACCATTGTTTTCAGATTTAAATGAATAACCACTTTGCATCAAACACGATCCGGATACAATGTTCATGCTCAGTGCAGGCACCAAATAACAATTATTAAGATTTATCACTAATCCCGACGGTAGGTGGAGAGGCAGCGTTCCCATGGCGATCACATCAACTCTTGATCCATTGCCGACACGCATCTTGACCTCACCCCTTGCTAGCGCTCGCTTGTTCCGTAACCCTTGATTCGAGTTACATATATTAGCAACCGATCCAATATCAAATACCCAGGTGCTACTGCGAGTACTAGTCAAGTACACATCAATAACATGTATATCATATATACCTTTGTTTGTCTTGCCAGCCTTCTTGCCTGCCAAATACTTGGGGCAGTTGTGCTTCCAATGACCAGTCCCCTTACAATAATAGCACTCGGTATCAGACTTTGGGCCAGCTCGGGATTTCTTTTCAGGCGCGGCAACAGATTTGCCACCCTTCTGTTTACCCTTCTTGTCTTCCTTGAAACCGGTGGTCTTATTGATCATCAACACTTGATGTTCTTTCTTAATCTCCACCTCTGTAGTCTTAAGAATTGACAGAAGCTCGGGGAGAGACTTCTTCATGCCCTGCATGTTATAGTTCATCACGAAGCTCTTGTAGCTAGGTGGCAGAGATTAGAGAACATGATGTATGCCTTAGTCAATGGGAATCATTATTCCCTAGGACACAAGCCTATCGGCGTACCCAGACATTTTGAGTACATGCTCATTAAGGGAGCTGTTCTATTCCATCATGCAGCTAAAGAAATTTTCAGAAGCATTATAACTCTCTACGACAGCATGGGTATCAAAAATCATTTTCAATTCACCCATGGTATCAAAAGCATTGCCATTTTCGAAATGCTTTCAAAGTTTTGGCTCTAGCCCATACAGTATGCCAATGAACTAAGTTGTGGTCCTCCTAACGAGTCAAATACACGTTTTTTTCCTCGTCAGGGGCATCAGGAGCTGGTGGGGGGCCTAGCGGCGCTTCTAGCACATATGGCTTGTGTGCAACATTGAGGAGAATCCTCAAATTCATGGCCCAGTCGGTAGAGTTGCTACCATTCATCGCAAGTTTCTCTTTCTCCATGAACACATTGAAATTAAAAGCAGGTGGTGCCATCTACAACATAATTTGTAAAGTTTAGACTAAGTTTATGATAGATCGAGTTCAACTAATCCAAATTAGGAATAAACTCCCACTCAAAAACAACATCCCTCGTGTCTTTTTGGTGATTACATGAACCAAATCCACTACACCAAGTCCGATCATCACATGAGTCGGTGTAGTTTCAAAGGCGGGCATCTATATGGGCATCATATCAAATATATGAATCATGCTTAACCTTTTGGTCCGTGTTCTGAGGCCATGTCTGTACATGCTAGGCTCGCTAATTAAGAACCTTAGTACTCGCGTGTGTAAAACTGTCTTATACCAGAAATATGATCGTGGATTCAAGTACACCCGATCATCATAGGATGTCTTGAAGCAGCAAAACATAAACGGTGCGTACTTAAGGGAGAACACATTTTTATATTGATATATAAATGATACTAAAACGCCAAACACGCAAACAAGCAATAGCGTGGATTTATCTTATAATGCTACTAAAACGCCAAACAAGCAATATAAGATGCAAACATCAAATGTATCAAGTGAAATGATATGGTTCTTGCACTTGATCACTATCATGTGCATCGTGGTATGATCTTTATCATTCCTTTGTGTGTAAGGCCAAGGTCTATAGAACTTACACGTTAGGTGTGTTGTAAGAGTATCAACTATACATCAACTTACAATATTACCATATCATGACACTAGCCCAGCAACAATCTAAACTAGACGCTTCTAATTTATCCATTGCAAGTTTTACGTGGCTTAGAGCGTTCGAAGATAGAATCGGTCTTACCTATGAACAAGGAACCACAACGATGATAACTAAATTATTAGCAACTCATTGTAAATCAGATATTGACTATAGTAGGAGAGACAGACACCCGCTAGCCACTTATGCAAAACTAGTTGCATGTCAAGCGTGGAACTGGTCTCATGTGCGAGGACATGTAAAGTTAGTCCGAGCCGCTTCATCCCACTATGCCACCAATATCCAAAATACATATAAGAAGAAATAATATGATCATCATCGCCCACATACTCATATGTGTACTACCTGTGCAAAGCATCTACGCATAGATCAGGCTCTGATACCACTGTTGGGTTCGCAACATAGAAAACAAAAAATTTCCTACGGTGGGAACTACTAAGCACCAAGATCTATCTACTAGATACAAGCTATGGGTGGATATACATCCATAGAGAACATACCCTTGTAGACCGACAAAGTGTAACGAGATTGAAATTGTGGATGATGTAGTCGAACGCTTGCCGATCTCAGGATCAAGAAGAAGTCCAATGTCGCAAGTCAGCAACGCATTCGTGATCGCACAAACATTTAGGCCAACGAACAACCTCCACCTCCTTGCTCCAGCGAATCAGCGGAAGCAGCAACTCCTTCCAGACATAATGCCACCGGGAACATGTATCTCACTAATCCGAGACCATAGGGAAATAATTCTAGAGGGGGAGAGAGATTCTTCACGAGGAGGTGTGAGTGAGGAGTGAGAGGGGGCTTTATATAGGAGAGGGGGAAGCCCCTCCCCATGGCCGGAGCACCATGGGGGGTTCCCCCACCTCTTCCTCATTCATGTGGAGGGAGCTCCACTCACATAAATTGCCCCTCCATTTTCTCCACTAAAAAATCCCACTCATATGCATTAAATTTCCACCAAATTTAATGCAACTCTCATTCAATAAAACTCTTTTATTTATTTTATTCAGAATTTTGTTAATTACTTTAATTAACAAACATTCACATAAAACCCCCTGCAATATTTCAATATCACATGCAGAACCAATTTCAGCAATTTCACCCGAAACAATTCTAGTGTCCATTGAAATAATTCCAGCACTTTGTAACTCTTTTGTCTGAAACAAATTTGCTCCAAATGGTGTTGGTATCCCTTAAGTGTGTCACCCTATAGTTCGCGAATAATGCAGACATGATCGAGACCCCTCTCAGATCAATAATCAGAAGAGGGACTTGGAGATCCATAATAACTCCCACACATTCAACGATGACTTCTATGATCGTGAGAACCTTTAATGCTAGTAACTTAATCCCTTTGTCTTGTGATATATTACCTGTCCGAGATTCGATCATTGGTATCTCTATACCTAGTTTGGTCTCGTTATCGACATGCACTCTTTCTCGTTCCTGTGATATAACATTCTAGTGATCACATCACTTGCTTGCAAGCTATTCTTAATGTGATATCACCGAGAGGGCCCAGAGTATATCTATCCGTCATCGGGATGGACAAATCCCACTCTTGATCCATGAGCCTCTACATAACACCTTCATAGCACTGAACCCACCTTTATAGTCACCCTTTCATGGTGTGATGTTTGATGTTATCAAGATACTCTTTCAGTGTTATGATTGACATGATCTCATGGTCTAAGGACTAGGATTACTTCGTATGATGTTATAGCAATATAAACCCAATGAATTTGATTGTAATGCTATACTTCAAATGAATGTTCATCACATCATTCCATAAATGGTGTGACCTCGTTATTAACGACATCTAATGCGCATGATCATGAGACTTTGATCATCTTGTTAATCAACGAGCGAGTTTATAAGAGAGGCATAACTAGGAACTTTCTATTTTTTTATTAAACACACATGTATTAACATTTTCGTATTAATACAATTATAGCATGCAAAATAAACATATATCATATACTTGGAATACATATAATAACAACTTTATTATTGCCTCTCAGGGCATATTCCCTTCAAGCGATTCTCCTCGGTGTGCCTGGGAGGTGGATTGATTGCAAGCGGGGGCTTCTGCAGGGTGATCCATTGTCGCCATATCTGTTCATAATTGTCGCGGACATGCTCCAGCAGCTGGTCACCGGTGATGCCTCCTTGTCTCGCTTGCGGCATCCTCTTTTGGATGACCTCCCTTGTCTGGTCATCCAATAGGTGGACAACACATTGCTCCTTCTATGTGCTCATCCATACCAACTCCAACTCCTTTGAGCCAAAGAGATCCTGGACTCCTTCTATCGGGCCACCGGACTACTCATCAATTATGACAAGTCAGAGTTCATCCCTGTCCAGGTGCCTGCCGATTGTGCCACTGCGCTGGCCTCGCTCATCGGCTGCGTGCCAGCGTCGTTCCCCTAGACCTACCTTAGCCCCTCTCACTGTCGCCAAGCCGCGGGTTCAGTGAAGGGAATATGCCCGAGAGGCAATAATAAAGTGGTTATTATCTTATTCCATGTTTATGATAAATGTTTATTTTGCATGCTATAATTATATTAATTGGAAACGTTAATACATGTGTGTTCAATAAACAAAATACAAAGTTCCTAGTACTGCCTCTCATATAAACTAGCTTGTTGATTAATAAGATGATCAAGGTTTCCTGATCATGGACATTGGATGTTGTTAATAACAAGGTCACAACATTGGTGGAATGATGTGATGAACATTCATCCGAAGTATAGCATTACAATCAAAGTCATTATGTTTATATTTCTATAACATCATACGAAGTAATCTTAGTCCTTAGACCATGAGATCTTGTTAATTGCTGACACCGGAAGAGTATCTTGATAACATCAAACGTCACACCATAACAGGGTGACTATAAAGATGGGTTCAGTGCTACAAAGGTGTTATGTTGAGGTTCATGGATCAAGAGTGGGATTTGTCCATCCCGATGACGGATAGATATACTCTGGGCCCTCTCGGTGATATCACATTAAGATAGCTTGCAAGCAAGTGATGTGATCACTAGAATGTTATATCACGGGAACAAGAAAAGAGTGCATGTCGGCAACGAGATCAAACTAGGTATGGAGATACCAATGATCGAATCTTGGACATGTAATATATCGCGAGACAAAGGGATTTAGTTACGATGTTAAAGGTTCACACGATCACAAGAGTCATCGTTGAATATGTGGGAGTCAGTACGGATCTCCAGGTCCCGCTGCTGATTATTGATCAGAGAGGGGTCTCGATCATGTCTGCATTATTCGCGAACCATAGGGTGACACACTTAAGGGATACCGACACCATTTGGAGCAAATATGTTTCAGATAAAGATTTAAGCAAGCGCTGGAATTATTTTAATAGACACCAAAACTGTTTCGGGTGAAATTGGTTCTGCATGTAATATTGAAATGTTGCAGGGGGTTTTATGTGAATGTTTGTTAATTAAAGTAATTAACAAAATTCTGAATAAAAATAATAAAAGAGTTTTATTAAATGAGAGAGCATTAAATTTGGAGAAATTTAATGCATTTAAAGTGGAGACTTTAAAAGAGAATGTGAAGGGGCATTTTAATGTGGAGGGGGTTACTGAAGGGAATATGCCCGAGAGGCAATAATAAAGTGGTTATTATCTTATTCCATGTTTATGATAAATGTTTATTTTGCATGCTATAATTGTATTGATCGGAAACGTCAATACATGTGTGTTTAATAAACAAAAAGGGTTCCTAGTTATGCCTCTCTTATAGACTAGCTTGTTGATTAACAAGATGATCAAGGTTTCCTGATCATGGACATTGGATGTTGTTAATAACAAGGTCACAACATTGGTAGAATGATGTGATGAACATTCATCCAAGTATAGCATTATGATCAAAGTCATTATGTTTATATTGCTATAACATTATACAAAGTAATCTTAGTCCTTAGACCATGAGATCATGTTAATTGCTAACACTAGAAGAGTATCTTGATAACATCAAACGTCACACCGTAACAGGGTGACTATAAAGGTGGGTTCAGTGCTACGAAGGTGTTATGTTGAGGCTCATGGATCAAGAGTGGGATTTGTCCATCCCGATGACGGATAGATATACTCTGGGCCCTCTCGGTGATATCACATTGAAATAGCTTGCAAGCAAGTGATGTGATCACTAGAATGTTATATCACGGGAACGAGAAAAGAGTGCATGTCGGCAACGAGATCAAACTAGGTATGGAGATATCAATGATCGAATCTCGGACATGTAATATATCGCGAGACAAAGGGATTTAGTTACTAGCGTTAAAGGTTCTCACGATCACAGAAGTCATCGTTGAATGTGTAGGAGTCGGTATGGATCTCCAGGTCCCGCTTCTGATTATTGATCCGAGAGGGGTCTCGATCATGTATACATTATTCGCGAACCATAGAGTGACACACTTAATGGATACCGACACTATTTGGAGCAAATATGTTTCAGATAAAGATTTAAGAAAGCGCTGGAATTATTTCAATAGACACCGAAACTGTTTCGGGTGAAATTGCTGAAATTAGTTCTACATGTAATATTGAAATGTTGCAGGGGGTTTTATGTGAATGTTTGTTAATTAAAGTAATTAACAAAATTCTGAATAAAAATAATAAAAGAGTTTTATTAAATGAGAGAGCATTAAATTTGGAAAAATTTAATGCATTTAAAGTGGAGACTTTAAAAGAGAATGTGAAGGGGCAAATTTATGTGGAGGGAGTTACCACCACATGAATGAGGAGGTGAAGGGTAACCCCCATGGGGCGCAGGCCATGGGGAGGGGTACCCCCCTCCTCCTATAAAAGGCCCCCCTCACTCCCCTTCTTCCTTACACCTCCTCGTGAAGGATCTCTCTCCCCCTCTAGTATTATTTCCCCATGGTCTCGGATTAGCGAGATACATGTTCCCGGTGGCTTTATCTGGAAAGGAGTTGCTGCTTCCCCTGTTTTGCTAGAGCAAGGGACGGAGGTTGTCAGGGTACCGGACGTGTGTGTGATCACGGATGCACCGCTGCTTTGCGCTGCTGGACTTGGTGGTGCTGGAGCTGGATCTGAAGGACGTGCTAGAGCCGGACCTGCTCGGACTTCCTCACGATCTTGAGATCGGCAAGTGTACGACTACATCAACCACGAGTTCCTACTCGTTAACAAAACTCATTGTCTTCGAGGGTAAGTTCTAGATGGATGTATGTCCACCCATTGCTTTGTACCTATTAGATAGATCTTGGCGTGTAGTTCTCATCATAGGAAATTTTTTGTTTTCTATGCTGCAGACCCAACAGTGGTATCAGAGCCTGATCTATGCGTTGGTGCTTTGCACGGGTAGTACACATATGTTTATATATGGGCGATGATGATCATGTTATTGCATCTTCTATGTATTTTGGATATTGGTGGCATAGTGGGATGAAGCGGCCCGGACCAACCTTACATGTCATCATACATGAGATCGGTTCCACGACTGACATGCAACTTGTTTTGCATAAGTGGCTGGCGGGTGTCTGTCTCTCCTACTATATTCAATATTTGATTTACAACGAATTGCTAATAACTTGGTTATCCTTGTTGTGGTTCCATGTTCGTAGGTAAGAACGGTTCTATCTCCGAAAGCCCTAAGCCACGTAAAACTTGCAATTGATAAATTAGAGGCGTCTAGTTTAGATCGTTGCTGGGCTAGTGTATTGATATGGTATTTTTGTAAGTAGATGTATGATAGATACTCTTACAACACACTTAACGTGTAAGTTCCATAGACCTTGGCCTTACACACAAAGGAATGACAAAGATCATACCACGATGCATATGATAGAGATCAAATGCATAGACCATATCATCTCACTTTACACATTAGATGTTAGCATCTTATACTGCTAGTTTGGCGCTTTCTTTAGCATTGTAAGATGATCCCTCATTTAGGTATTAAGATAAAAATGTGTTCTTCCTTAAGTATGCACCATTTTATGGATCGTGTTTCGAGACATCACGTGATGATCGGGTGTACTCGACTCTACGCTTTCCTACAGACGGGTGTAAGACAGTTTTACACATGCGAGTACTAAGGTTCTTACTTGGCGAGCCTAGCATGTACAGACATGGCCTCGGAACACAGACCGAAAGGTTAAGCATGAGTCATATAGTTGATATGATGCCCATATAGATGCTCGCCTTTGAATCTACATCAACTCACGTGATGATCGGACTTGGTGTAGTGGATTTGGTTCATGTAATCACCAAAAAGGCACGAGGGATGTCGTTTTTGAGTGGGAGATTATTTCTAATTTGGATTAGTAGAACTCAATTTGTCATAAAATAAATCGAAGTGAATTTGCATAATTTGTTGTAGTCATTGGCATTTGTTCACTACCTTATGCTTAGTTTTAATTGAGATAATAGAACTATAGAATTCTGGATATTTACTTTACGAACTGGTATCGTATTGTTTTGAATGTCAATTTAAAGTTTATAAGTCCTATTGCAAACTTTCAGCAAACTCCATGTACTCCATGAAGTTTAATAAGAAGTATTAAATCAAGAGTAAGAATTCCAATGTTAGTATCTAAAGTATCATGTTTGCCTCCATGATTATTGATATTCAAAAGTTGTTTTAATATCAAGATTATATTGGAGCTGAAAATTGTTTCAGAAACCATCATGTGTGAAAGATATTGTGATATCTAAAACAAAGTTTTTGGTTGCATTATGATAGAGTGTAATTTAGCAAAATACATGTTCTCATATTGTATGACAATTTGTGAAGGATGGAGATGCTAAGCATCCGGATCTCCCAAAAAGGTTTTGGGAACTAACATTATACTCGTGATTCTTCCTTATAGGCTATAGTAGCTTGATCATGAAAGTTGTCATGATAAGGGTGAACAGAAGATGTAAGTAAAATGTTTACTACACTAAAAGATTACTAAAGAATGGATTTTTGAAAGAATACCAAACATTTGATGATGGTGATCCACTTCAAAGTGCAAGGCCAAAGGTATTAGTATTTGACTATATAGGCTTTTTACTATGTGTCATGTGAATGACACCACTATTGATGTTGATAGATTCTTTTAAAAGAAAAGGAATTATTGAAAGAGAATCTATAAAATATTTGGCAGAAAAGAAAAGGTTGGAGATGTCCAACTTAGGTATATAGAAGATATACATGTTATGGTAGTATTCCTTGCTTGTTAAACAATGTGGCTCTTAGGTATTGGATACCGGTATTGGATAACGAATTGGTTGGTATGAAGTGTCATACAGGACAACACAATTCATGAACTGCAATGGCCTAAGTAACTGGCAAGAGAATAAGTGATGATGTTCATCGAAAACAAATAAAGTGTTATTGTGTTTTTTCGTTGTCGTCAAACCTAGCCTTCAAGATTTGTTTTAATAATTGTTATTTTGTTTCAGTATTATGAGAACAATGGTTGTTCAAATAAATTACTGTATTCCATAAAGGATGGATGAACTTTTTACAAGTCTAGTGGGAGAAATCACATCCATAAACACTATTGCTAAAATTTCGCAAGACAAATGATTGAAAGATCACTTATGAAGTGATATCGCTGTTTAAATTATATTGAAAAGAAAACATGAAGAAACTCCATGTTGATGGATATTTGGAGTCATTTGATTTTGATCAATTGACGCTTGTGAAACTTTCCTCGTGATAATTGAAACTCCGTTCATAGGCCAAAAAGGAACATATGACTAACTTATTGGATATTATACATATTGATGTATATAGTCCATTATATGTAGCCATATGCGATGGATCTTTTTGCTTCATATGCTTTCTCCAGAAATTTGAGTGAATATATCTATATATTTACTTAATAAGGAAGAAGTATGAAACATTTGAAAATTGTTCAAAGACTTTCAAGATGAAGCGAAAAATCATTGTAACAAGAAAATAAAAGAGTTTATGATTTGATCATAAAGGAAGATATTTGAGTTACAGGTTTAGCAAAACACCAAAGATTTCAGGAATTGTTCCATGAATTTGCATTTCTTGATAAACCACAGGAGTATGGTATGTTCGAGAGATCAAATCAAACCTTGTTTGACATGGTAACATAAAAGGTGTCATTTATAAAACTGACATTATGTTTTAAGGATTGAAGCTTTAGAGACTACCGCTTTTACACTGAAAAGAGCACCATCATGATCCGTTGAAATGACACCATTTAAGTTATGGTTTGGGATAAAACCCGAATTATCTTTTCTTAAATTTTGGTATGCTATGCATAAGTAAAATGTTTACAACAAAAGCACGTATTTGTAGGTTATCCCAAAGAATTTGTTGGGAATTTCTCCATAACATCGAGGACAAAAGAGTTTGTTACTTGGAACGTCAAGTTTCTTGAGAAGGAATTTTTCGTGAAAAGTTAAGTGGGAGGACAATAGAACTTTGCTAAGGTTGTTGAACCTTAGCTATATGTGTTAAGTAGCGCAGCGCCGGAAAGTGTCCCGGTGGCGACCACAATGCTCATGGCTCCCGTGATTACAAAAGGTGTGATCTCGGAGATTAGAGTTCCTATTGAACCATGTGGGTCGGTAAGAATCAAATAGTGTGATTTGATAAGCAAGTCGTTATTGTTTTGACAATGATGAACCGACTACATGCAAAGAAGCGATGATGGGCCCTGACTCCATAAAATGACTAGAAGTCATAGAATCCGTGATAGTATCCATACACGAGAAATCAAGTTTCTGAACTTGGAAGACCCTCTGGAAAGGCGTGAAGCCTATCGGTCATTTTTGGATCTATAAAGAAATAGACATGGATGTTTAACATCTATGAAATAGTCGACATGTCGGAAATAAGTTTACGACAATGTTCAAGGAGTTGACTATGACAAGATTTGATCTTTTATAGCGATAGTTAGTCTTGACGGATTAATGTAGCAACCACTACATATAATTTGGTATATGGTAGTTGAATAAACAAAACAAGGTTCTTCTAATGGACTGGTTACCTAGGACGTGTACATGACATAGTCCGAAGGGTTTTGTTAATTCAAAGGGTGCAAAAAGGGCATGCAAACTTCAAAAGTTGAAGTAAGCATAGCGTAGTTGGAATCTTCACCATGATGAAACTGTTAAAAGAGTTTAAATTCATCGGAGATGATGAAGATGCTTGCATTTGCAAGAAATTAAGTGGGAGTGCTGAGACATATTTCTAATACATTATGTAGAGGACATATTGTTGATTGGAAATGATGTATCTTGTATTGACACAAGTTAAGAATTTCATTAAATAAGATTTCGATGAAAGACTTGGGCAAAACCGGAATATTAGGCATCAATATCTATATGGATAGATTGAGGCGCTAATATGGTTGTGCTAGACATACATATATGAGATATTGAAAGGGTTCAATATGGAAACAACAAGAAAGGTTCTTGCTGCATGGAAATGATTGTATCAAGATTCAAGTGTTTCAACACTTGGTGAGTAAAATCACATGAAGATTTTGATCGATTATACCATGATATGTATATATCCAGATATGTCCTATGCTCTAAATGTTATAAGAACATACCAGAATGATTCATAAGATGATCATTGGACAATAGTAAAGATATTCTTATAAGCTTTGGAAGAACTAAGAATATATCATGTATAAGTGACAAATAGTTAAAGGTAGTTCATTGTAAAGTGTTACATTGATACTAGTTTTGTCACAAGATACAAAATTAAAAATTTATCTCAATTTAGACTATGGGTGGCACAATGTAATGGAAAGGATGTTCCATGATGGATTTGGATGAGTTCAAAATTTGAGACATTGTGACGGATACTACAACAAAAGGCTAAGTATATAACTGCTATAGTAGCAGCAAAGGAGGGCTTTTGTGTTAAGTAGTTTGTTATCAAACTAGGTGTGGTTCAAAGTGGGCTAATACTATGAAGATATATTGTGTGACAATAATATCAACATATTTTAAGCCGAACGAACTAAAGGTCTCACCAAAGGACCAAATTTATACAATGCCATCTCATTTGAGAATGAGTGATGCGTAGAGACGCAAAGACATGCAAATACACACGGACCTGAAACTGTCAGATCCAATGATTATGTTAACCACTAGCAATCGCGTATATGCAACACCAGAAAGCCATAGGTGTTCAATATGAAAAGTTTTTCAAACTAGATTATAGACTCTAGTGCAAGTGGGAGACTGAAGGGAATATGCCCGAGGGGCAATAATAAAGTGGTTAATATCTTATTCCATGTTTATGATAAATGTTTATTTTGCATGCTATAATTGTATTGATCGGAAACATCAATACATGTGTGTTTAATAAACAAAAAGGGTTCCTAGTTATGCCTCTCTTATAGACTAGCTTATTGATTAACAAGATGATCAAGGTTTCTTGATCATGGACATTGGATGTTGTTAATAACAAAGTCACAACATTGGTGGAATGATGTGATGAACATTCATCCGAAGTATAGCATTACGATCAAAGTCATTATGTTTATATTGCTATAACATCATACGAAGTAATCTTAGTCCTTAGACCATGAGATCATGTTAATTGCTAACACCGGAAGAGTATCTTGATAACATCAAACGTCACACCGTAACAGGGTGACTATAAAGGTGGGTTCAGTGCTACGAAGGTGTTATGTTGAGGCTCATGGATCAAGAGTGGGATTTGTCCATCCTGATGACGGATAGATATAATCTGGGCCCTCTCGGTGATATGACATTGAAATAGCTTGCAAGCAAGTGATGTGATCACTAGAATGTTATATCACGGGAATGAGAAAAGAGTGCATGTCGGCAACGAGATCAAACTAGGTATGGAGATACCGATGATCGAATCTCGGACATGTAATATATCGCGAGACAAAGGGATTTAGTTACTAGCGTTAAAGGTTCTCACGATCACAGAAGTCATAGTTGAATGTGTAGGAGTCAGTATGGATCTCCAGGTCTCGCTTCTGATTATTGATCTGAGAGGGGTCTCGATCATGTATGCATTATTCGCGAATCATAGGGTGACACACTTATGGGATACCGACACCATTTGGAGCAAATATGTTTCAGATAAAGATTTAAGAAAGCGTTGGAATTATTTCAATAGACACCGAAACTGTTTCAGGTGAAATTGCTGAAATTGGTTCTACATGTAATATTGAAATGTTGCAGGGGGTTTTATGTGAATGTTTGTTAATTAAATTAATTAACAAAATTCTGAATAAAAATAATAAAAGAGTTTTATTAAATGAGAGAGCATTAAATTTGGAGAAATTTAATGTACTTAAAGTGGAGACTTTAAAAGAGAATGTGAAGGGGCAAATTTATGTGGAGGGAGTTACCACCACATGAATGAGGAGGTGAAGGGTCACCCCCATGGGGCGCCGGCCATGGGGAGGGGTACCCCCCTCCTCCTATAAAAGGCCCCCCTCACTCCCCTTCTTCCTTACACCTCCTCGTGAAGGATCTCTCTCCCCCTCTAGTATTATTTCCCCATGGTCTCGGATTAGCGAGATACATGTTCCCGGTGGCTTTATCTGGAAAGGAGTTGCTGCTTCCGCTGTTTTGCTGGAGCAAGGGACAGAGGTTGTCGGTGTACCGGACGTGTGTGTGATCACGGATGCACCGCTGCTTTGCGGTGCTGGACTTGGTGGTGCTGGAGCTGGATCTGAAGGACGTGCTGGAGCCGGACCTGCTCGGACTTCCTCACGATCTTGAGATCGGCAAGTGTACGACTACATCAACCACGAGTTCCTACTCGTTAACAAAACTCGTTGTCTTCGAGGGTAAGTTCTCGATGGATGTATGTCCACCCATTGCTTTGTACCTAGTAGATAGATCTTGGCGTGTAGTTCTCATCGTAGGAATTTTTTTGTTTTCTATGCTGCGGACCCAACAGTTACCACCACATGAATGGGGGAGGTGAAGGGACACCCTCCCCTCCTCCTATAAAAGGCCCCCTATCACTCCTTCTTCCTCACACCTCCTCGTGAAGGATCTCTTTCCCCCTCTAGTATTATTCCCCCATGGTCTCGGATTAGCGATATACATGTTCCCTCTGGCTTTATCTGGAAAGGAGTTGCTGCTTCCGCTGCTTTGCTGGAGCGAGGGACGGAGGTTGTCGGGGTACCGGACGTGTGTGCGATCACGGATGCACCGCTGCTTTGCGGTGCTGGACTTGCTGGAGCTGGATCTGATGGACGTGCTGGAGCCGGACCTGCTGGACTTCCTCACGATCTTGAGATCAGCAAGTGTACGACTACATCGTCCACGAGTTCCATCTTGTTAACAAAGCTTTGTTGTCTTCGAGGGTAAGTTCTCTATGGATGTATATCCACCCGTTGCTTGTATCTAGTAGATAGATCTTGGCGTATAGTTCCCATCGTAGGAATTTTTTTGTTTTCTATGCCGCGAACCCAACATTCAGGACCTCCAACACCTTGTCGTCAAGCTCGAGAAGTTGTGTCCCGGTTGGAAAGGCGCCCTATTGGATGTTGGCAGCCGTCTAACCCTCACGGATGTTGTCCTTTCCGCGCTTCCTACCTTTGTGATGAGCGCAATTCCCCTTCCTCACCATGCTCGAGCGCATGGACTGCCCGTGCTGAGCAATGTTGTGGAAGGGGAAGGGCTCGTGTAGCGGGGACAACTATTTGGTTGCGTGGCACGACATCTTCCGCTCTTGTTCCGAGGGTGGCTTGGGCGTGCGAGACTTGCAAATTCACAACACCTAGCTATTGATGAAGTTTGTCCACAAAATCCTCCATGGGGATGACACACCATGGGTTCGCTAGGTTCGCCGTTGGTACAGTATCACTGGCATCTCTGAGCCGTTGTCCATGCTAGCACTAGTAGAAAACAGACCTTTGGTCCAGGGGTATTAGCCCCGGTTTTGCTACAAACCGGGACTACTGCCCCGGTCCAACGGCTAGAACTGGCCCTAGGGGGTGGCAGGCACTAGCCCCGGTTCGAACGGGACCTTTAGCCCCGGGTCGTGTAACAAACCGGGGCTAAAGGGTTTCAGGCAGGCCAGGTCGGGCGCCAGACCCTTTAGTCCCGGTTTGATATACGACCCAGGGCTAAAAGTGGACCTTTAGCCCCGGTTCTAGACACGAACCGGGGCTAAAGGTCTAGCTATATCTTCTTCCCCTGCCCGAGCCACCATTCAAGCTGGTGGCTCTCCTCTCTCTCTCTCTCTCTTTCTTGCTTCAAGCTCGAGTTCATGCCCTTTTTTTCCTCAAGATTTGTCTATATTTTGTGGTGCCCCATCTATCCAAAGGTTCTAAAAGGTGAGCAACTTCATCCTTTGAACTCTCATTGCTATATTAGCTCATTTCATGCTCTATCTTATAGATGGATTTATGGATTTAGTTTGGTAGTAATTTTTGCAATGATAGCATGAGATCGATGTTTAGATTCTATATATCTTGTATTAATGTAAGTAACTCTAAGGTAAATATCACAATATGTGGATTCTATCTATATACATCTTGTTTTGGCACATAGTCTCGAAATTTGATTTTAGAAGCACACACATGCGTGAGTTCATCATTCTAACTAGCTAGCTGGGCAAAATATCCTTCTTCGTCTACCTGCGTTCAACAAACTGAAAAAATTGTAACAAAGATAGGGTTAATTCATAAAATCTTGATAAGAAGACATCACAATTCACATATTAGGGAGTGCCTCTATGGCGAGCTCCTCGAAGATATCTAAGGACGGGATCCTAAGACATCTTCGAGAAGCTCTGCCGTAGTGGTGTCCCTGCTCTCCCACACCATCTTTCGGTTTATTTCTTCTCTAGCTAAATCAGTATGCTGGTGGAGCTAACTAATTTCACATATTAGAGAGTGCCTCTACGGCAAGATCCTCAAAGATGTCTGAGGACAAGGTCCTAAGACATCTTCGAGAAGCTCCGCCGTAGTGGTGTCCCTAGTCTCGTACACCATCTTGCAGTTCTTCACAAGAATGCATACCTATTTATAGATTAAGCAGCACAACATAGTGTCGGGCACTGATAACATAATGTCGACACACTCACCCTGGCATAGTGCTGCCACCCACCCAAAATAGTGTCCGCATTTAATTTACTGGCTTAGTGCTTCCCACTGAGGACATAGTGTCGACATGTTGTCTCCACATCCACATTTAGTCCCGGTTGGTGCCTCCAACCGGGACTAAAGGTTCATCATATCTTTAGTCCCGATTGCTGGTTTTAATTTTGTTTTTTAGATTAGTACTAATTAATTATGATTATGCTGCCACCCACCCAAAATAGTAGAGTCATTTAATTTACTGGCTTAGTGCTGCCCACTAAGGACATAGTGTCGACATGTTATCTCCACATCCACATTTAGTCCCGGTTGGTGCCTCCAACCGGGACTAAAGGTTCATCATATCTTTAGTCCCAGTTGCTGGCTTTGATTTTGTTTTTTAGATTAGTACTAATTAATTATGATTATGTTTGATGTAATTAATTATATAATGCAGATGAGCCGGCAATGGATGTACGCTGACCGACTCTCTAACGAGTTCATTAAAGGCGTGCATTCTTTTCTTCTTGTGGCCGAGGCAAACAAGCGGAATGGTTTTATGTCTTGTCCATGTGGTGTCTGTCGGAATCATAAAGAATACTCTTCCTCAAGAGTCCTTCACAACCACCTGTTTCGGTCCGGTTTCATGACCGGCTATAATTGTAGGGACCAAGCACAGAGAAAGAGGGGTTATGATGGAAGACAACGAAGAAGAAGAGAATGACAACGACTACCCTGAATACAATGGTACTACAATGGAAGACAATGATGAAGAAGAAGATGAAGAACGGGCATCAGATCTGCCCGATGATGATCTTAGTCGGGCCATTGCTGATGCCTAGGAAGAATGCATAACTTAAAGGGAGAGGTTGAAGTTCAAGAAGATGTTAGAGGATCACAACAAATTGTTATACCTAAATTGTGAAGATGGGCACAAAAAACTGGGTAGCACACTGGAATTGCTGCAATGGAAGGCAGAGAACGGTGTGACTGACAAAGGATTTGAAAATTTGTTGAAAATAATGAAGAAGTTGCTTCCAAAGGATAACGAACTGCCCGCCAGTAACTACGAAGCAAAGAAGGTTGTCTGCCCTCTAGGATTAGAGGTGCAGAAGATACATGCATGCATTAATGACTGCATCCTCTATCGTGGCGAGGAGTACGAGAATTTCAAAACCGGCGGGAATAATAAATATGGCAGAGAAAAAATTTCAAAACCTAAAGTCTCATGACTGCCACGTGCTTATGACCCAACTGCTTCCGATTGCATTGAGGGGACTCCTGCCGGAAAATGTTCGAGTACCCATTGTGAAGCTATGTGCGTTTCTCAATGCAATTTCTCAGAAGGTAATCAGTCTAGATAGTCTACTAAGGTTACAGAAAGATGTGGTCCAATGTCTTGTTAGCTTCGAGTTGGTGTTCCCACCATCCTTCTTCAATATTATGACTCACCTCTTAGTTCACCTACTCGATGAGATTAACATTCTTGGTCCTGTATTTCTACACAATATGTTCCCCTTTGAGAGGTTCATGGGAGTGTTAAATAAATATGTTCGTAACCGTGTTAGGCCAGAAGGAAGCATCTCAAAGGGATATGGAACAGAGGAGGTCATTGAGTTCTGTGTTGACTTTATTCCTGACCTTAAGCCCATCGGTGTTCATGAATCACGGCATGAGGGTAGAATTAGTGGAAAAGGCACGCTAGGAAAGAAAGCAAGGATATGTATGGACGGACATTCTCTCACTAAAGCACACTACACAGTTCTGCAAAGTTCCACCTTGGTGGCTCCGTATATCGAGGAACACAAGAATATTGTACACTCCAACAATCCGGGGAAGCCTGGCTCCTGGATTAGAGATGAACATATGAGGACTTTCGACAGTTGGTTGCAGACACATCTCATAAATGACATAAATGTTGGAGAGCAGTTCTAATTGTTGGCAAGGGCACCATCTTCAACTATATTAACTTTCCAAGGGTACGAGATAAATGGGAATACATTTTACACGATTGCCCAAGATAAAAAGAGCACCAATCAAAACAGTGGTGTCCGATTTGATGCAACAGACAAGAATGGGCAAAAGGATACATATTATGGTTACATAGAGGAGATATCGGAACTTGACTATGGACCTTTTTTAAGGTTCCTTTGTTTCGGTGCAAATGGGTCAAGCTGACAGGAGGCGGGGTTGAGGTAGACAAGAAATACGGAATGACAACAGTGGATCTCAACAACCTTGCGTATAGACATGAACCATTTGTCCTAGCCAATGATGTGGCTCAGTTTTTTATGTGAAGGACATGTCTACCAAACCGAGAAAAAGGAAAGATAAGCACAAGAATACAACATCCGATGAGCCAAAGTGCCACATAGTTCTTTCAGGAAAAAGAAACATCGTGGGGGTGGAGGATAAGACAGACATGTCAGACGATTATGATAAGTTTCATGAAATTTCGCCCTTCGCTGTGAAGGATGACCCAAGCATCCCGTTAAGTAAGGAAGATGCTCCATGGTTACGGATTAGAAGAAAACCCTAACATGTGTGGATGTTGGTGATCTACAATATTATTAAACCTTTATTTTTAATAACCTTCTTATATGTATATGGATATGAACTATCTCGATCTCAATAGGTAGTATTGCAACTTGTTGTGGCCAGACATTTATTAATATTAAAACGTAAAAATTAGTCATAATCATATCTAGCCCTGTAGTACCCAGCTTCTAGGTCGTCTTTGGAATCGTCATCGTCGTCGCTCGTAGCACGCAGATGGATCCTCAACCATTTCTCGTAGCACGCGGATGGATCCTCCGGCCTCGGATTCACGACGCGCGGGGGAGGGGGATCCCGGATGACGACCCCAGTACGCCCTAGGCCTTCACCACCACCACCATTCTTGTGGCTATACTGCTGGTGAAAGTGCGGGTACCTTAGGCGAGGATGGTATCCCATGGCGATGTAGCGCATCACACCGGCGATAGTCCGGTTCGCCCACCACAGGCGGCGACCAGCCTCGTTGTGGTTCACTGGGGGCGGGCCGTCACCCTCGTACCTGGCGAGCTCTCTTTCCTGCCGGTTTGCGAAGAAGGCATTCCAGGTGTCGAGGTTGTCGGGATCCCAATGGGGATCCATCCGCTGCTCCGGTGTGAGCTCGAGGTAGAAGTGGTTCGTGATGGCCGCCTGGCGGGCTGAACCTTGAGGCACAGGAGGAACAGGAGCCCCTCCAGCGCTCAGCATCCAGCCAGCAGGCAGCCGATACCCCGACGGGCATGGGTAGCTGGAGGCGCAAAGTGCCTCGGTCTCCTCGAGCGTCAGAAAAGCCCAGTAAGCGGTATCCATTGTTGTGAGAGAGAAGGCGTGGATGTGTGGATGGACATGGTGGTCGACATAGATATAGAGGAACATGGCGGGAGAACATGGCGGGAAGCGGGGGAAATGGCGGGAGAACATGGCAGGAGAACATGGCGGGAAGCGGGGGAAATGGCGGGAAGCAGGGGAAATGGCGGAAAAATATGTTTTAGTCCTAGTTAATAGTTTTAGTATTAAATATTATATTTCTAATGAGTCTATTATTTTTTGTGAATATTTTGGTATATTATATGTATTTTTCCATTTTTAAATAATAAACTATATTTTTATTATTTTTTGTGAACATTTGTACTAAATATAATACTTGTTAAACAATAGATAATTTCATTTAAGTTGTATAATAAAGTATGATAATAGATTTAAATTATAGATCTTCTTTTTCTGAAATTTTTGATATATAATACATATTTTTCTGAAAACTATAAACCATTTTTGGTTTTGGCGTCAAAAACAACCTTTAGCCCCGGGTTGTAATACAACCTTTAGCCCCGGTTTACAAATCGGGGTTAAAGGGGTGTGGCGCGCGGGAAGTGCGGTGGGCCGAAAACACCTTTAGCCCCGGGTTGTAATACAAACCGGGGCTAAAGGGTGGGGCTAAAGGGGGGTGGTATAAATACCCCACCCCCACCCCAGGTCGTGCCACGACCCGGAGAGACACTTTTCACCATTCGTTCCCAGAGGAGCTCGCCGCCCGCTCATGCCGCCGCCCGCGCCGTCCGTGTCACGCCCCTCCGTGCCGCCGCAGCCGTCCGTCCCGCCGCCACCCGCGCCGTCCCGTCTTCGGCTGCGCCGCCCGCACCACCTCGCCTTCAGGTGATCGTCGCCCTCAATTTGGTTAATTTTGGTTAGTATAGGTTAGTATTAGGTTAGTATTTAGTATTAGTATTAGTATTAGTATTTAGTATTAGTATTAGTATTTAGTATTAGTATTAGTATTAGTATTAGTATTAGTATTAGTATTAGTTAGTATTTAGTATTTAGTATTAGTATTAGTATTAGTATTTAGTTAGTACTTAGTATTAGTATTAGTATTAGTTAGTATTAGTATTAGGTTAATTGTATAGGTTAGTATTATTTAGGGTTAGTTAGAATACTTAGTTAATTAGGTTTAGTTTAGTTAGTGTTAGGTTTAGGGTTAGTGTTATTAGTTTAGTTAGTTAATTATGTTTTATGATTGTAATTTATTGCTATTATTTAGTTATGCCGCGTCCACCTCGTCCGAGCCTACTGGACTCCGTCGGGGATGTCCGAGTCTGGGCTCCGCCAGGTTGGCACTGGGAGGTGGCTACATGAGTTAAAATAAGTTAAATGCAGCCAAAAAGAAATATCACCATCATATGGGCACAAGTGGCTACAGGAGTGCCATGCCTAAGTGGGATAAAGCTGAGGCTGACCTGGAGGCTAAAGGGGTCACTCCAGCTACGTCTAGTTGGCCCTTGAGGTCAAGAAATTGGGTATTCGGACATGGGGCATCATTAGACCCAGAAACAGGCGAGATTGTTGTAGCCGAAGAAATTTCTTCGTACAAGAAAGAACTTATTAAAGTGATAAAAGAGGTTGAAGAGGGAACGTTTGTTCCCGACAAAGAGAACGATGAGCTAACAAAGGCTCTCGGGAATCCTGAAAAGGCTGGACGAACAAGAGGGTTCGGACCTTCTTATCCATGGGTTATCGGGTTTTCCGAGCACCGTGACACGTACAGAATCCGATCAAGAAGAACAAAGCGGCAAAAAGAGGAGGATACGGAGCGATTCACGAGGTTTGAAGCCATACTGCAGGAGCATCGCCAGGAGCTTAATGAACTTAAAGGACTCTGACAGCAAGATCCTGCACCGGACAGTACGGTCGGCCCATCGCAACGGAAAAGCAGCGTGGCTTCCATAGAGGGCCACGGTAATGATGCAACGATGGATGTGTACCCCGTGGATGCAATTAAGGAGAAGACTAGTTGTGAGCTGCATGTTGAACTAAAGAATATTTCCATGAAGGTGGTGGTCGGCTTTGCTTTACCTTCTGCACCGGGAGCGACCTACCACTGCAATCCGATTCCAGTTGGCTATGCTCGTGTCGGTGTGGATGAAATTCTACCTATGTGTCAGTCACTACAGCTTGACATCCCTGGAGGTGAAGGGGAGACGACACTGGGAGAAGTCACGAGTGGCTTCATTCTTTGTAAAAAAGAATACATCAAGTTTCCAGACTCGACACCAAGGCCACCTTCTCCACCGAGAAACAATCCATCACCTCCAAGGAAACCGTCTCCTCCCAGTGCACCGTCTCCTCCAAGTCCACCTCCAAGTGCACCGTCTCCTCCCAGTAATAGTCCAATCCATGACCCCAACACGAGTTCATCTCAATCTACGCAGCCACCTCCACCCACTAAGGGCCAAAAGCGGAAGAATACCACCGCTCCGTCGAGCGATAACCGATGCCCAAAGTTGTCGCCCCTCCCAAGAGTACCGCCGGTTCCTCCCAAGAGGTCTTACGACCTGACCGATGAGGAGACCGATGCGGTCGTACGGGCTGAAGTGGATGCTCATTTTAAAAAGAAACAACCTGAGCTAGAGGTCCAAATTAAACCGGAAACCAAGGAGCACTTTAGGAAATTACTGACGCAGCCATCCCAAGCTCAGTTAAATGCGCCAGATGACTATACACGATATCTTCAGAAGACACTGAAACAGAAGAGATCAAGCGGTAGAGAAAGCACCACAAAAAAGGTTCCCCAGTAGGGGGAACAAGCAAAACAATCGAGTGGTAGCGGAAGCATCAGAATAGACGTCCTCCAGCTGGGGAAACAAGCAAAACAATCGAGTGGTAGCCGAAGAACCAAAAGAGATGTTCCCCAGCTGGGGAAACAAGCAAACCAATCGCTCCCCCCACTCCAGGTGCAGATACCCGAACCTCAACTATATGAGGTAGAACCTATGGATCCGGAAACGGCTAGGATATTGGCCGAGCAATGTGGTATGCCTATTCATGAAATTATTTACGGCGATATGCCCAAGGCTGACGTAGCACCCAAATTTATTAACGGGGAGCCTCTGGTCAGTTCTGAGAGGCTTCGGGATATGCCAACACAAATGTGACGATTCCATGAATGGTACATGAAAGCATAAAAAAAACAGCGAAATTGGCTCTTACTGAAAGTTTGAAAATCGCATTACTTCACTGAAGACGAGGTCCCTATTGAATTTACAGAATTATTTCAGTTATTCAATCTAAAGGAACTCGACAAAACTATCCTCAGTTCGTATTGTCTGTAAGTGATTACTTTATTTATGTAATTAGGTCTCTATCTCAGCTTGTTCAATTTATTGCCGGTAAGTATACTCACTATATTCTTTTGTACGCTATATATAATGATGCAGAATGAAGATGCTCGATTGTAAAAGAAAGTCTATCAATGGATTTGGGTTCATTGACCCACATCGAGTTCATGGACCTATACTAAAGGATAAACCACTGGAGACCGAGCACAACTTGTTGTGGTTTCTCACGAAACAACATTTCTGTAATAAAATACTATTTCCTTACCACGACGGCAAGTGAGTTTTTGTACACATTAACTTTTGCTTACTCGATGTTCAGTGTAAATTATGAGTTACTGACGTATGTAAACCTTGCGTAGGTACCACTGGATTCTTCTAAGCATTTCACTTGACTTGGGAAGAGTTCACATCATGGACTCACTAAACAAAGACATTGAAAACTACCGCAGCATTATCGATGCGTTTCAGAGGTAATTTCAACCATTATCGCACTATATCGATTTCTTTCGTTCATTTTCTGGGATATTAAGTAGTTATTAACTAATACATTAATTTTCTTTGTCGGGCAGGGTTTGGACACAGTTCAAGAACCATGTCCGCGGTTAATAGCGTGAGAAGCTATTTTTTAAATCACTCTCGGTAAGTAGTACGAGCTAAGTCCGCGCATCTATTTAATTCTAGTTTATGTGTATTTATCATGCTAGAGTTATTCTTTGATTGAATTCTATTCTTGTAATGTGCGCGAGGCAGCCACAGGAAACTAATCTATATGGATTCTACGTGTGCGAGTTCATTCGCATCAGTATTGAGAAGCCCTCGGAAAATATTCGAGTAAGTAAATAATATATTCACCCTTTATTTTTATTACAAAATGTTGTGTTGAGTCTAATTCATACGATCTTATTTTTATATAGTTGGACGCGATGCGGGACAAGCTCCCACCAGAGGACCGCCTAATAGCAATCCAAGAGGAATTTGCTGCATTTTTATCGACGAGGTCATCGACCCACCCGGAGAATACTCTATACGTAGACCCTAAAGCATCCATGTAATAATCTTCATGTAATAAAATAGACATGCTCTGGACCCGGTTGGGACTCCATGTATGCTTGTAAAAGAAATTATATTATATATTGCGTCAATGTGTACAAGTACTGTGTAGTAGCGTTCTGTATGTATACGAAACTTGTTTCTAATGAAAACACAGAATAAAAAATAATTGAACACAAAACACAAAATGAAAAGAAAAACACAAAACCCTAAAACTCTATCCCTACCGCGGCAGCCAAATGGCCAAAATACGGCCGCGGCAAGGAACCTTTAGTCCTGGTTCGTAACACGACCCGGGGCTAAATGTCCTGCCGCCCAGCGCGCCTCGCAGGCCACGTGGTTGGACCTCTAGCCCCGGTTCGTAACAGAACCGGGGCTAAAGCTTGAACCTTTAGTCCCGCTTTTGCAGTCCAGCAATCCGGGGCTAAAGGCTCTTACGAACCGGGACAAATGGCTTAGTTTCTACTAGTGTAGATATGCCTATCTGGCACGCGTTCAAGCGCGTGTCCGCCGTCTACCGTGGGCTCGTGATGGTGCGAGTAGGTAATGGGTCGACGACCTCGTTCTGGTTCGACAACTGGCATCCCACGGGGACCCTATTCTCCCGCCTCCCGGCCAGCCTCTCGCATTGCACCAACTTGGCGATCACCGTCATGGATGTTCTCCATGGTTCCCGTCTCACCCCCTCCCACTCCAACCCCGCCTCACTGCTGTCGCCGAGGCCGAACTCTAGGAGTTGTCGTTGTCCCTCCGCCATGCGACCCTCTCTGACTGCTCGGACGAGCGGCGCCTCCCGGGTGGTGCTCTCTTTGCTGCCGGCGATGCCTACCATCTTCGCTGCAGCTCTGGTGTCGCGTTGCTCCTATCGGAGTTTAACTGGCTGAACTTCTCCCCCAGAAGGTGCGCATCTTGTTCTGGGTTGCGAGGCACGGCAACACGCGGACGCGTGCACTTCTTCATCGTCATGGGTGCCCGCCTTCCGCCCGGTGCCCGTTTTGTCCAGCTGACGGGGATCTGATGCACATGTCCTTTCGGTGTGCATGCCTGACTCCACTCCTCGCCCCCTTGGTGTGGATGTTTCGGCGTCTGTCAGTGATCTCGAGGATGTCTGCAGTGCGTTAGCTTCTTCGTTCGGCGCCCATGCTCCTGCATCGTCGCACACCTTGACCCTGCTGGTCCTCTGGATCGTCTGGAAAAGCAGGACCAGTATGATCTTTGAGACTACATGGCTGACTCCTCGTCAGTTTGGTGAACTCTTGGTCGATCACTACAAGTTCTGGTTGGCTCGTTGCCCCCGCTCGCTGTCTGTGCGCCCTTTAGAACTGTGGTGTGATCGTGTGCGTGAGCGGTTGAGGTAGCCACCGCCCACAAAGCATTTTTGTACTTAAGATAGTCTTGAACCGCTTCATATGCTATTATTAATACAAATTTACTTCAGGTGAGGTTTTTGCCCCACCGTTCGTTCGTAAAAAAATCAAAAAGTATGATATTCAGAGGGAAAAGTGTCTACAATATGCCTTTGGTGCCATTGTTATCCTAGTCACGGTTATAATAGCCATGTCTGGCTTTTTTAAATGAGCGAAGTAGTTGTTACTCTGAGGAGGTGGCTATTCGGCTCACGGGTGCATTTGCACCCATTGTAAGAAAATATTTTTTTAAATGTCAAAAAAAATTAAAAAATTCTATCTATACATTTGAACATTTTATATTCGTTCATAAGTTTTCGGTACGAAAGAACATTCTACATGTCTCGTGAAGAAAAGAAAAAAATAACCAGTATGACATTTTTTTGTCTTTTTATATATAACTCATAAAATTTTCTTTCATCCTGAAAACTTGTGAACGAACATAAAATATTCGAATGTACATGTAGACATTTTTTTTTGAATTTTTTGACATTCCAAAATATGTTGTTTCGCAATGGGTGCAAATGCACCCGTGAGCCAAAAGGAATTTCATTGCTCTGAGCATTATTATATATGTTAATAATCTATATGTGAGAATTGATTGCATGATATACGTTCTTTGCATGAAAAAAAGATTGTACAGAAAAATTCAACAAGATTAAAATGCACCTTCAAAATAACACAGGCAAACTGGTTAGTGAATCTCGAAAACATCTCACCAGCACGAAGCCTTGATCAGTATATAATCAACAACAGAGGAGACCTTAAACGGTTTATAATTGAAACCGCCTCTAATCAGGTATATGTTTAAGGCGGTCAAAATTAATAACCGCCTTAGTTACCAGTTTTCGAGACTGGCGGTACAACGGTCCATCTCAGGACACCCCTAGAGGCGGTTCGTTTTTATGAACAGCTGTGGTTCAAAATTCTAGGAAGACGACCACTATTTTCCTTCGTCTCAGGTTTTTTTAGAGGCGTTCTGTTTTAACGACCAACTGAGGAGAAAGTAGTACTAGAGACAGTGTTTATTTCTAACCGTCTGAGGCTGCTGTCAGAGGTGGTCACAAAATAACGACCGCCTGAGGTTACTGAACACAGCCGGTTGTTTCTATTTTAGGGTAAACCACCTCTAAACACTGTCTCTAACTAACGAGTTTGTACTGGTCAAAAATGCCCAGCACAAGAGCACAGTGGTACATTTCGTACACCACAACCAAACACCGTTAACTATTTTTAAATTTGATCAATTTTATAGAGAAAAGAAGCAACATCTATGACACTAAATTAGTATTACTACTAGATTCATCTTTCTATACCGATTTGACCAAGTTTGACTTAAAACAAGAGCTAAAAGTTGATGGACGCAGTAAGTACGCATAAAACAACGTGATCTGTCACTAAGGTATCTCACATAGAGGTAGAGGTAGATAACCGTATACATGTAAAATCAAAATTCTTTGGTGAGAGACAAGTTTTATCTATCCCTCCCCAAAAAGCCTTCGCACTAGGGTAAAGAAAGCCGAGAAAGCTGGAGTGCCCTCTCTCAGTCGTCACTCTTGTCTGTCTGTGGCCCACCACGCCGTACGGCTGCGCCTCTCTCCACCGGCAAAGCGTGCGCCATTGTCTTGTCCCTTGGACTATCCCTTCCCCTTGCTTAGGCTTTTTAATTAGCACTCCAATTAATAAACTATAATCGTTCAGTTTAAGTAATATGGCCGGCGAAGCAATGGCCCTTAATAGAAAAGAATACTATGCAAAGCCATCTTGCATCCAGTAAACAGACATGCATGCATGCATGCTTTGGTGCTTCGTCTGCAAGGGACGTGTCTGCATCAGCCAGGCCCTTTATCTGCCTCTTGTTCAGTTTCAGTTTCTGCCTGTCTACCAGCTTGCTTGGTTTTCATGCAATGCCAACACAAAGACTGTTGTTCCCATTCTTGAAAATAGTCTTTCTGATCTGCCACAAGGCACCATGCCATGCATGCAACAGTGTTTAGACAAGAACCTGCCCAAGATGTATGTGTACTGTAGATCTCCATGCAATATACGTGTAGCAGTTAATGCTGATATATCAAGTGTACACAAGTAATAGTGCTTGTAAGGGGCAATAGTTAATGATGCAGGTAGTGGCACAAATGTACATGTTGGCATCATCAGATCATGTGGATATATGAAGGATCATACACAATTACACATGCCCCTTTGCTTGTTTTCAGTGACAAGCTGACAGCTCCATCTTACTAGGTTGTTGCTTGTTTGCACATACATGCACAGAGTTACACAAGCCAAAACTGTAGTATATTACTAACTGGAGCTGAAGCCTGAAGCAATGCATGGTGCATACATATCCATGTCCTTCATCTGGGCATGCAATGATCAGGGGCACCACTATCACTATGCATGCATGTCACCGGATGAAAACATTTTATAATTTTGAATCACACACAAGCAAAGTGCACGCTCACCGTTTGAAATGCACTCCTCCTTCGTTCCTCCTCCTCTTGATGTACTACTAGGAGTACTATTAAGTATTAACAGCAGTTTCTTGGCGGGGCCAACCTGAGATTAAACAAGACCACTGCAGGGGCTGTCTGCTCTGCGAGGGGCAGTACTTGCCTTCTCTCTTTCTCTCTCTGCATGCAAGTGAGTGCCACTGGGGCTCTTGTTGCTTGGCATGCCAAAAAGGAGCCCTGCCAAAAGCAAAAAATATATGTCTACCTAGTGTCCAGCGACAGGCACCATGCCATCCATGGCCATTGGCCATTGGCCATTGCAGCTCTGCTTATAAATCAGGACCTCCCTGCAACTGCAACTGCCATTCCCAGTTTCACCATCAACACCAGCTCTCTTTAGCCTTTTCTCAATTTTGCTATCTTTCTTGTCCATGCAAGTTTGAGTGTTGAACTAACTGAAGAGCTAGGCAAGGGAGGAGAAGAAAGTACTACTGTACAAGTTTCTTGTGAGTTCTTGGCATACAGGTGAGTTCATTAGTTCCCTGGGCTTGCCTGATCAATATCTGTCTTGAAAGTTCAATTAAGTTTTGTTTCACATTTCAGCAGACTCTAAGTGAACTAGAAGTTGAGGAGACATGGGCAAGCTTGTGAGACAATGTGACATGGAGGTCATGAAGATGGCCATGCTCAAGCATGAAGAGACCTTCAGGCAACAGGTTCATGAGTTGCATCGCCTGTACCGCATCCAGACGCAGCTCATGGCCGGCGATCTGAGCACCCGCCGCCAGCCGCGACGCCGCGGCAGCAAACAGCCACGGCGGGCGCTGAACCTGCAGCTCCCCGCCGACCAGTACATTGTCGGCGCCGACGACGAAGACGACGAGGAGCTGGAGCTGACGCTCGCCGTGGGCGGGAGGACCGGTACCGCCTGCAAGAACAAGGTCGGCAAGCGAGGAGAAGCCAACTACAACGCCGGCTTCTCCTCCCCCTTCGCCTCCGACTGCTCCGGCGGCACGAGCCTGTCGTCGTCGCCACCGTCGTCGGCCGAGTACTCCGAGGGCGGGGTCGCGATCCACGGCTACGCGCCGCTGCCGCTGCCGCCGCCGCCGTGCCAGAGGGCGATGGCATTCGACCTTGGCGTGGCGGAGGCCATGAAGCAGCACCAGTCGCCGTGGCAGCTGGTGCAGTGCCAGTATCTCAGCCTCAGGATGACTTGAACGAATTCCATCGTTGGAAGCTAGCTGATCATGTTTATCTTCCAAGCCATGGCAATGACATGATCGCATCGTACTAGTAGATCGGTTGTGTTGCGTTGTAGAAGAAGCAGTAGTCACCTAGTATGTTTTTTTTCCTTTCTTTCCTTTTTCGCTGTTGCTAGGTGAGACATTAATGGAGCTTGGGAAGGAAGCACTGAGTTCTGATCATGAATTCCTCCTGATCCATCCCAAAGCTGCTAATTGATTGATCATGACAAATGAGTGCATGCTGATTGATCAATGTTGAGAGTTTAGACCGGTGTGAATTGATGAATAATATGCCATGTTCATGATTTGTACTCCTTTTTGCGTTGATGCATGCATGCAAAGGTAGCCATGAAAAAGGTCAAATGCAGTAAAAAGTGATATTCAGAGAAACAGACGTGCAGAGAAACTATTAGAAAGCATGAAAAGCGAATAGTGGTGTGGTACATAGGGAAAAGGAGGCTACGTTTTTGCAGTACAAAAGGTTGCAGTTGATGGACACTAGATGTGGTGGTCACATTTGATTTTCCAAATTAACATGGAGTTCACACTTTTTTATCACAACTAGCAGGACTCCATAGAACACATAGCATAGGAAAATGATGCTCTCTCTCTCACACACACACCTTAGGTAGGAAAATGATCCACTCTCTCATGGTTTATATCTTGAAGCAATATGAGCAACAAACGGTTATGGACCTACTAGTTATTCAAAGATCAATAAAATCTTTTGAACTGTACAAAAAGGTGCAAACTATACGTTCTTCATTTCAAAGTTTGAAAATCTGCATATTGGATTCATATTTTTTTAACCTCGGCATATAAAGTCATATCGAGGGAAAGTACATTGTTCTTTTATCTCCTCGGATTGGTATTAGTCTACTGTTGTAATTGACGGATCTGCCTCACTACCACCGCGGGGGGGGGGGGGGGGGGGGGGGGGGGGGCATCCTTTCTTATCAGCATGCGCATCTAATGTGTTGTTCTTTTTGACAGGTCACTACGGAAATCGAGATTCTGTTGGACTTTTTTTTTGCCAAGTGTTTATAATCCGGATACTCGGCGAACATCTCTTTGTCGTGTATCACAAGATCGACACCCGGAAAGCAGATCATTCACGGCAAAGTTGCCCTTTCGCCGAGTGTGTTACGCTTCATGCACTAGCCAACGCAACCAAAAGTCCAACGCACTCTACCAGGTTGTCAATACCCGCACCACGCCTATGCCGGTTCGTGACCTGTATGCACAACTTCTCGCCACGGAGCACCGTCAGTCTTCAAGTCGAGCGGAAGCAGACATGCACTATCCATCGGCTCACTTCTCCGGTGCACAAGCCCGTTCTGTATGGTGCAGCGGCCCATGTCGCCGCGTATGGGGCACCGCGCGGTGGTGGTTTTCGCCCTACTTACCGCCCGGACACGCGACACCAGCAGCCCAACAACCAGGCGTCGAGGCCTCCACCTCCGAACACGTCTAGCAAGCCCAACAATGGGCGCATCACTATTGTGTGCCAACTTTGCGGCATCCCTCGACACACTGCTGCAAAATGCTTCAAACGCTTCAACAAGGATTTTCTTGGAGTTGGAAATGATGGGAGCAACACGGAGCGCCAAATTGCTATGGCGGCAAATGCTGTCTCGCACGGCGTCCATGGAGGACAGGTGACGACCGTAGACCCAACATGGTATGCGGACTCGGGCGCAACTTATCATGTCACTCACGAGCTCGAGAAGCTCACCACCAGGAGGCCCTACTATGGCACCGAGCAAGTCCACACGGCGAATGGAGCAGGTATACTTATTCATAATATTGGTCATGCTCTTTTACCCATTCTATCCTCTAAGCCACTAAATTGTAATCATGTCCTTCATGTCCCCAATGCTCGTCACAATCTTTTGTCTATGAGTAAACTTTCCGAGGACAATAATGTATTTATTAAACTTTATCCTCATGATCTTTTTGTAAAGGATCGGGACACGAGGGAACCCATTCTTAGAGGTCGATGCCATGGTGGTCTTTATGAGATTAAAGCTCCTATCATCAAGCAAACACTTAGTAGTATCAAGGTGTCACGTGATATGTGGCACAGTCGCCTAGGTTATCCAGCTTTGCAAGTCGTCCAACATATTCTTCATAGTCATGATTTACCATCCACCATCGAGTCAAATAATAAATAAATGAGTCTGTGATGCTTGTCAGCAAGGAAAAAGTCACCAGTTGCCTTTCTCTTTGTCTACTCATGTAACAAAATATCCATTAGAGATCATTTATTCTGATGTGTAGGGCCCTGCCCAGACTTATGTCAGTGGACATCGATTTTATGTGAGTTTTGTTGATGCTTACAGTCGTTTTACTTGGCTCTATTTACTTAAGCATAAATCTGATGTCTATGATGTTTTTCTCTAGTATCTTACAGTGACCCGACCAGACTTGTTCTTTGTTGTCAATAAGGTGTGTCAATACCTCCATGACCCTCGCACTCCCCCCACATGTCTGCTGTTAAGCTCATCCTTCGTTATGTTTGTTTCACTATTGACAGTGGTCTACAATATCGATATTCTACGTCTACACTTCTCTGAACATTCTCAGATGCAGACTGGACTGGCAGTATGGATGATCGGCGATCCACGGGAGGATATGCTATATTTTATGGAGGTAACTTGATCGCCTGGAGTGCTCGTAAGTAGGCTACAGTTTCTAGATCGAGTACTGAGTCTGAGTATAAGGCTCTTGCTAATGCTACAACAGAGCTAGTTTGGGTTCAGTCTTTGTTACAGGAGCTTGGTGTTACACAAGTGCAACCTCCAGTGTTATGGTGTGACAACATTGGGGTGACATACCTGTCTTTGAACCCAGTCTTTCATGCAGGGACAAAGTACATTAAGATTCATTTCCACTTTGTCCGTGAGCGTGTTGCTCGAAAACAACTTCAGATTCAGTTCATCTCTTCTCAAGATCAAGTTGCTGATATCTTCACCAAACCACTCCCTTTACCACTGTATGAGCTTTGTAAGCGCAATCTCAATCTGTCTTCACCAGTTGAGATTGAGGGAGGGTGATAGAATATGTACTAGTATACGTATGTATGTACGTCAGGGTGTTGTATTTACTGTACATGTAGCCTTGATCAATATATAATGAGAAGAGAAACTGCCGGCTGTGTCACGCCGTGCAAACGTAACAATTCTTCCGCTTATTAGAGTGTCCTGCGGAAAATCATTAGGCAACCACGGACATACATGGTAAATTCGAAAAAAAAACACTCGGTAAAAGTGGGATACACGGCAAACCGTCGTGCCGTACGTCCTGCCTGCCCGCAACCGATGCCTTTGTCATGTATGTGAAAGCTTTGTTGTGTGTTAAACGGAAAACACTCGACGAAGAGGTTCTTTGCTGTGTATCAAAATTTTACCGAGTGTTTTTGTCAAATACACGGTAAAATTAGCAGGAAATCTATAATTTTTAGCCCACTCATTGCCAGGCTCCCTCTTGCGGAACCATCGGTGTATCCGTGATGAAGTGATATGTTGTGTACATGAAGTGATATGTTGTGTACATGAAAATGATTTTTACAAAAAATCAGGACCAAGATTTAGGACACATGTGGTTCGAATTTCACCCGCTTTCAAACAAATCAGCAGGAAACCGTGCAAAATCTCAGAAATTCACGGAAAGATTTTAAAGTGTGGTACAGGGTGAATCGTACATCGTAACATTCTATTTTTGCACGGTTCTTTGGTGAGGTTACCAACCGGAGTTCCCATAGACGCTTCACAAATAAAATCACTTCCGCCGCTCGAAAAATGGAAAGTACATTTTTTTATAAAAGTGTATGAAAACTCAGAAAGGCAACGTTGCGGGGAATCCCAATGTCCATGCGTGTGTCAAATATGGGATCGTACCGATAAACTATTCCATGGGTGAGGCCATGACCTAGGTCATTGGCCTTGAAAGTCAGTCAACCTCGCTCGTGGTAGCTCTGTGAAGGTTTTCTCAGGGATATCCGTAGCATAAGTGTGTCATTTTCTATCTCAAATATCTCACATAAAATGACGTTGCACGTGGTTTTTCCATTTGTATGATTTTTTTTCTGAATTAGGTGTGCCCTCTCGAAGCTATGGTCAAGGCGGGAGCCACGGCGCATGTTTGTCCGGGGATCCCTCTTGTGGAACCGTTGGCGTATCCGTGATGAAGTGATATGTTGTCAACACGAAAATGATTTTTACAATAAATCAGGACCAAGATTTAGGGCACATGTAGTTCGAATTTCACCTGCTTCTAGACGAATCGGCAGGAAACCATGTAAAATCTCAGAAATTGACGGAAAGCTTTTAAAGTGTGGTACAGGGTGAACCGTTCATCATAAAAGGTCTTCTATTTTTGCTTGGTGCCAATATTTTTACCATATAGCCACACTTATACCAAGTCCATATAGCTACGTAGATAACACATTTCAATTATGCTTGTGCCAAACTATGCCTTGTTCGAGTCATGTCAATATTCTTACCATATAGACACACTTATGCCAAGTTCATATGTTACCTTTTGTGCTACATAGATAACAATTTTCAATTATGTTTGTGCCAAATTTTACCTTATTAACATCATGTCCATTAGCTACACATACCTACTTTGAACTTTGAAAAATTACATCATTTTTACTCGTGCTTGTGTGCTTTGGACTTTTGAGGATTACATCGAGGAACGCCATGTCGAGGTGGAATATGCTCGCCGTTGATGGAGCTATGTACCACATGCTAGAGAAGAACTTGTGTGCCACTTGGTTGTGTGCATGGATTTGTGAACTACAATTCAAGTGTTTGTTAAACTTGTGAACTTTGTATGCATGGTTAATGTACTAGTGCACTTTGTGAACCTATTATGTGAGTGCTTGTTGTGCTATATGCCTGGTGTGAGGCTACGTGAAAGGGCATTGATATATCTAAGTATTTTGGTGTGGACGACAACTCCACTTGTGGTTTAATTGTGTGTCTAAGTTGTAGGATTTATTTATGTGCACATTTTTGGTTGGTGGACTCATCTCTTGAAGACTCATGAAGATGGCGCTTCTTGTTGTGCATTTCTCTTTATTTTGTTGTTTTAGGAGGCCATACTGTCAAGAGGGGCCGCCTTAGAAGGATGTGGGGGAATTATGTTTCTTTCACAAACCATATTTGCACTTCCACAACCTTCCCATTTTCCAGCGAGAGAGGGATCAGTTTGAGGTTTTGAGTTGTTTCTATTCTGACCAGAAGTACCGGTGAAGCACCGATAGTTCCACCCGCAGGGATTGGCGGGGATGGCGTCGGCGGTAGTACCGGCACAAGTACCGGACAAGTTCCGCTGCCCCAGGGATGCTTACAGTTAGCTCTCTGTCTTGGGGTGTTAATTTACCGCAACTTGGGTCGAAAATTGACCGGTAGAGACGGAACTTATGGCCAGTACTACCTCGTCACTTCCTAGGTCTTGTGCCTATAGTACCTGTATCGGTACTTCCGGCGAGCAGTTGGTAGTTCCGGTCAAGGGTTTCGCGACCCAGAACTTCCGAGCCGATTCCTCGGTCCTGTTTCAATGAGGCCATGCCTCAGCTCATTATCTTCTATATTTTGAGAACGTATTTTAGCGGAACTTGATCGGAAGTTGGGCCGGTAGTACCAGTCGGAAGTTCCGCTCGCACTCAGTCAGAACTTCCAGCCCGTACTCTGACGCAGTTCCTATAGCTTTCGAGCCGGTTCGCTATCGGTAGTACCGATAGTGTCGCAGAACCGGGAAATGGCTCGATTTGAAGGGGCCTATTTAAGGACCCCTTCTTCCTCCTACCCACCTAACTCTTCAATATTCTCTCTCCTCCATTAATACTAGAGTTCATTCTTGCTAGATCTCTCTCACTACCCATCCAAAGCTCTTGATCTTTTCAGGAGTGGGAGAGGTGACCTAGATCTACACTTCCACCAAAGGAAATTCGATTCCCCACCCATCCTTTGTGGATTTTGTTACTCTTGGATTCTTGGAACCCTAGACGGTGTAGGACGTCCTCGAATATCGGGCATGTGTTGTGAAGCTTCGTGGAGTCGTTCAGGGCACTCCAATTGAGTCGTGGGGACTACTCTCAACCTTGTTGTAAAGGTTTCGTTGGCGCCTTCAAGGTCACCGGTTAGTGGAACGTGAGCTCACCTTTGTGGTGAGTTCACCAGAAAATAAGGTGACGCCTTTGTGCGCTTGGGTGACCTTGTGTGCCCCCAACACATCTCCAACGTAATCTTCCTTGGAAGTGAACTACGGGAATTACATCTTCGTGTCTCCTTGCCGGTTTACTCGCTCATCTCCTTTACTTCTTATCCTTACCGCTTTGTTACTTGTTGTTGTTCTCTCCATATAGGATTGTTCAGCTAGATGCATCTCTAGAGAAATTAATTTTGTGCAAAGCCTAAAATTGAAGAAAAAGATAAAATTTGGTAGTATCCGATTCACCCCCTTCTAGTCGACCTTAGTTGGTCCTTTCAATTGGTATAAGAGCCAAGGCTCTTATTTCGGGATTTACCGCCTAAGAGACTATGGACAACGAAGAGGGTAGTGGTGGTGAAGCCACCAAGAATTTGGCATCCATGGATGACCTCAAGCGATTGGAGACATCCATGTTGACCAAATTCAAGGAAATGATGAACCTTTTGCATTCATTTAAGACTAATTCCATGGATACTACTCCCCAAAACCATAGAGCCTCCCGCCGAGGTTGGTCCCGTTGCAGCCGCTACTCACTTGGGTTTGGGCTTTGTCGCTCAAACGGCAAAACAACCAAGTGAGAGCACAGAGGTGCTTGATGACTCGACTTCGAAAGGGGAAGGGGATGAAAAGGATTACTCGGCAGTTCCCCCACCTCCAAAGTATATCTGGAACTGATTATTCACATTCATCATATCATTCCTTAAGGAGCACTGCCTATGTTAGATACTTCAAACTTCGCCAATTGGCAATATCTAATAAAGTCTCTTATTTCTGGCTCTTCTATCGAGTTAATGAGGACCGTGGATGTAAAGAAGATGACTCGAGCCGAGGTTGTGGATAAGAAACTTAATGCCACCACTATTTGGGAATGATTTAAAATGCTTTGACCCCTAAGGAATTTGCTTACATTCGCCAATTCTCCACCGCCAAAAAAGCTTAGGATCATCTCACAGAGCTATTTGTGTGGAATGCAAGCATTCAAAGCTCCAAGTTTTATGAAGTCAAAAATTAGTCCGATGGCTTTGCTATGCAAGATGATGAGTCTCCCGAAGACATGTATCGGTGACTCAAGGTTCTTTGTGTCACCATGAGGGATCTTGGAGATACTTATGTTGATGGCAAGTTCATGAAGAGAAAGTCTGTTCAAGCTCTTCTTCCCTTTTAAGAACAAAAGCTCAAGTCCATCAAGGGAAGAAGCAACTATCACATCATGACATCACAATAAGTCTTGAGTGAAGTTATTGCCATGACGATCACCAAGAAGAATGCGGAATCCGCACGTGCTCGTGCCGATGGATCTCAAAAGGTGAATCTTGCCTTGAAGGCCAAAGTGGTAGAAGTTGATGAAGAATAAGACACTAGTGAGTGGTCCCAAGAGGACATCAATTATGCCTTCAACGAGCACTTGTCACTTGCATGAAGGGCCTTTTGGAACAAGCCGAGCATGAAGTCAAGTTCATGGGACAACACAAGATTCAACTCAACAACAAAGGCTCCTAAAGTGTGGTCTTGCTACAATTGCAATGACAAGAGTCACTTTGTAGCCGGATGTACCTTCAAGAATAGAGAAGAAAATGGTGGTCATCTTATTGTCAAGTCAAGACCTCCTCGTCCAATGAACAAGAACTTCCCCAACAAGAACCTCGCAAACAAGGAAAGGACAATGGTGGTCCATGAAGAATATTTCTCGGGTACGGAGGATGATGATGATGATAGTGAAGGTTAAGGTGGTGAGATCGTGGGAGTTTTATTTATTGCCACTTCTTTTACTCCATGAATGTCCCTCTTCAACTCTCCAAATGAGAACATCATCTACCCCAACCAAAAGTGTATCATGTCCAAAGCCACTAAGGTAACACCCACTTCCAGATCCCTTTCAAATGAACATCCTTTGCATGACCTTGAGGGTCTCAAGGTAAAGAAAGAGAAGGTAAGAATGTGTGATTTCATTGATCATTTGGATGATGATACTAAAATTTGCGTTGAAACTCTTGTAAGCCAACTTGATCATGGTAGGGAAATTCTAGATGAAAAGGAAGAACTAATTGACTTGCTAGGAAAAAATGAAAGAGAGGCCACCGATCAAATTGCCTCCCTTTCACAATCTCTTGAGGATGAACAAAATCTGAGATTCACTCTCGAGGAGAGTGCCACCAAGCTTGTGGAGGATCATAATTATTCCATGTCTCAACTCATTAAATAATGTGATCATGCTCTTGCTTTGGTTAAAGTGCTTAAAATGAGAAAGTTGAGTTTGGTGTTGGTCATGATAGGAGTCAAGAGGATCTCGAGAAACTCAAAAGGAACACCACGCCTTGGAGAGTAAATTCTCAAGCCTCTTTGAAGCCCATGAGAAAAGTCAATTGAATAATGAACAATCAATATCTTCCGCTATGAATATTGTAGATTTGCCTAGTTCTTCTAACCCTTGTTGCAAGCATGTAACTCTTGTTGAAGAGAACAAGAAGTTGAAAGATCAACTTGCAAAAGGGAAAGTTGACAAGAGAGGAGTTGGGTACATTGCCAAGCCCAAGAAGAAGCAGAAAAACAACAAGAAGAAGAACACGTGCATTGCTCAAGGACCACCTCATGGTCCTACCATTGTTCAAAGTGACAACTTTGCCTGGAAGAACAACCCTTCCTATATTCTTTGCAAATCTTATGATGGTCATGTATATGCAAAATACATTGGCACCTCATACGCTCATGATTATCATTAGCCCATTTGGGTACCAAAGACACTTGTTACTAACAAAAAGGGACCCGTTGCAAAATTAGTACCTAAAACCAAAGCTTGATTTTCTTGTAGGACTTTGATTCTGGAGGAGCAAAATGGGTGCTCGATAGTGGAGCCAAAAGTCATATGACCGGAAGAAAGTCAATCATTTCGGAGATAAGGCCAAACTTTGATGACACTTTGGTCTCCTATGGTGATAAAACAAGTTCTCAGGTATTGGGTTTTGACAAGGTGGTGGTAACCCCAGATGTATCTTTGGTTAACGTCATGCTTGTCAAAACTCTTGGATACAACCTCCTTTCCGTTCATGCTCTAGCAATTATGGGTCTTTCATCTTTCTTTAATGAGCACTCTATGGTTCTCATGTGGAGCAAGACTCTCACGTGGATTTCATAGGGCACGTAGAGAATGGCTTGTACATGGTTGAATTCTCCGGAAACACCACCACACATGCAATATGTATCTATGCTAAAGCCGATGTGGTGTGGCATCGTCGCTTGGTCCATATAAACATGAGGTCTTTGCAAAGTCTCTACACAGGGGGGCCACATCCTTGGACTAAAAGACATCTCCTTTGACAGAGATCGTGTGTGCAAGCCTTGTATGAAGGAAAGATGCCCCACAATAAGGTCCTCAATCAAATTACCACTGAATGTTGCTTGGAACTTGTAACACCCCTGGACTCCCCATGCCCGAGTTGTCACTCCTGACAGCTTAATAGGATATATAGACTGGCCCCACAGACCAACACTAGTCTTTTCTATGCACTTTGCGCATCTGGGACCCACTTCCCGGTCGGTCACCCATCCTCAAATTGCTCTAGGCCAAGCACACTTAACCTTAGCGTTCTTTTCAGATGAGATTTCAGAAAATAAGTTGCAACTTTTTGGTATGAGTATCCTGTCAATCCTATTAAGCCATGCGCCAGTGTCTCACATACATCCACCCTTAGAAGATCGAAGCCCTCGTCAATCAACCACAAGCCAGGAATGTCCCCTCTTGGCACACGTCTATGCGTACAGTGCCAACACATGTGCCATGCCATGTCCACTCTGGGCTACACGCGCCATGCTCCACATGTTTGTCAATGAGACACACACACATTAGTGTAACCGCAATGATTGACTCTGATACCACTTGTAACACCTGATACGTTGCTAACGTATATATAATTTTTGATGTTCCATGCTTGTTTTATATCTACTTTCCTATGTTTTGTCCACACTTTGGAGTATTTTTACACATTTTCTGGAACTAACCTATTAACAAGATGCCATAGTGTCAGTTGCCTGTTTTCTGCTGTTTTTGGTTCCAAAAAAGCCAGAAAATGAATATACTCGAATTGGACGGGACAAAAGCCAAAGTCAATATTTTATCAGAAGACACATGGAGTCCGAAGGAGAGACGAAGGGGGGCCACAGGGCATCCACACTCCCCTTGGCGCGGGGAGCCCTAGGCCGCACCAGGGCATGATCATTTAGTTTTCAACTTGTAATATCACTTTATGCTTTAACTAATAATGTTTTGCCGCTTTGCATGATTATGGCCATTATTGCTCTCTTAGTTGGTCGCTCCTAGTCTTTTGCTAGCCTCCACATGTACCAAGTATGAGTTCCACTCATGCATCCAACTCCAAATAAAACCAAGTTATTCCAAAGAGTCCACCATACCTACCTATTAGCATTATTGCTATTCCAAGTATATTCATGTTTTTATCTACCTTCCGAATTAAACTTGTTATGTGAAAATTAGTGATTAAAGCTCTCATGAACTTGATGGCACACTTTACTTTTTTTGCCCTAATAAACTTGAACCATTGTGTCATCTATGTTGTATATGCTTGCACTTATACGTTGGGAATTAGCAGAACCATGCTGTCATGGGGAACGCTTTCAACATTGCACTTGTACATTGTACCCAGTTGATATCATGCTCTTTTGTCTATGGATGTCGTCGGTGTGAAATGAAAGGGGAGCTTGTAAGTCCATGGAGTTATGTATGTCTGTTAGAGAAATGCCTGGGCTGCTGGTCTAATCTATGCCTAATCATGGTGGAAACCTGCAGCATAACCATAATGAGCAATCTATGAAGCATTCTTCTTTAAAAAAAGAGATAGAGATTGAGAAAAAGATAAAAATAAAAAAAGAGATGAGAAACGAGAAAAGAGAGAAAAAAGCATCATTTTCCCATGGTAAATAAGAAGATTGCTGAGATGCTCGTTGTCTGCTTGCCTTGTCATTTTGATATGGGGATTCTTCCGTATCATCGGGCAAGGGGTACCCCGTTGGCGGTTCTCTATGATACACATGTACTTACTATGAACAGAACTTACCGGTAACTAAGCTTGAGTAGCATGAGGAGCGGCCCTCGTATTCAAGGGACATGAGATTTCCAACTTATACTTTGTCAATCATATACTCCATGGTTTATTCACTTTAACCTTAATCACTTCAAGATGCTTATGATAGGGGCAATGAGAGCTGAAAGCTAATAAGTACCATAATTTTTGGAAGCTCTTTATGAGACTTGAATCCCTGCTTCCTTCTATGAAGGCCTTTCTTTTACTTTTATGTTGAGTCTCCATCTTCTATATTTATGCACCTATTGAGAGAGCATAGTGGCCATTCTTAGTTTAATGTGCATTGTCCCAAAACTTGTTGATTGATTCATAACTTTGATATTGCTTGTTCTTAAACTATTTGTATCTAGTCACCCTTATGAACTATGAAGGTGTCCTATGCATTTATGTTTTACTACTCTATGAGGGACAAGCTGAATACCATTCTCATTATGTTTTCTTTATGTGAAACAAACAAATGTCTTGCAAAGCATTGTTATTCATGAATCTTTTGTTTGTGCCTTTTCATGTTACAACATAGTTGCTATGTCTTATTGTTAGAACTATATCTTTCATGCTATGTTGAAGTACTTTGATCCCAGCTTTCATGCTTTGCAAATGGTTTGATCAAGATTATGATGGTGCATGTCACCTCAAAAATTATTCTTTTTTATCACTTACCTACTCAAGGACGAGCAGGAGTTAAGCTTGGGGATGTTGATACGTTTCTAACGTATCTATAATTTTTGATGTTCCATGCTTGTTTTATATCTACTTTCTTATATTTTGTCCACACTTTGGAGTATTTTTACACATTTTCTGGAACTAACCTATTAACAAGATGCCGCAGTGCCACAAAGCCAGAAAATGAATATACTCGGAATTGGACGGGAAAAAAGCCAAAGTCAATATTTTACCGGAAGACACATGGAGTCCGAACGAGAGACGAAGGGGGGCCACAGGGCAGCCACACCCACCCTTGGCGCGGGCAGCCCTAGGCCGCGCCAGGGCATGGTGTGGCCCCCTGGCACTCCAACAACCTCGCCCTTTCGCCTATAAGAAGCCTCTGATGCAGAAACCGTAAATAATCCAGCCTCCAGCCACGAAAAGTTCCGCAGCGCCACCGCCACCGAAGGGGAGATTCGAGGGACAGAAAGTCTCTGTTCCGATAGCCTGCCGGGACGGGGAATTTCCCCCGGAGCCTTCTCCATCTATCTCCACCACCATCTCCATTGTCGTTGATGATTCCCATGATTATGAGGGAGTAGTTCTTCCTCGAGGCTAAGGGTTCTACCGGTAGCTATGTGTTCATCTCTCTCTCTATGCGTGATCATATTGTGATCATGAGCTTTGTAATCAAGTAGATCTCCCTTGCTACTCAAGTGCTTTAATAGATCTTTGGCTCTCCCCATGTGCGTGAAAGTGACAACGTGCACACCATGGTGGTACTTAGGCTAGAGATTACAAATACCTGTTATGAGTTATATTTGGAGTTGGATGTCTGTCAACACCCGGATTTTTAGTCCCAGATGCCTGTTATGCCATACATCACAATCCCATGATTACCATTTTTGCGAGACATAATAGATTGGATATCACAGTACATCATCCATTACAAACCATAATAAGGTCTTACACAAATAATGGATCTCATGATCCAGTCTTAATACAAACAAGTAGCAGAATAATAAGCGTAGCAGTGGACTCCATCTTCAGTGTCACAGGCAATGCTGACGATGGGAGATGATCCTAGTTGTCGTAGCCGCCCTGCTGTCCATCTTCCTGATAGCCCTCCTCATAGTCTGGCCACGGGAATAGCCAGGGACAAAGCCATGAGTACTCTTTAAGTACTCGCAAACTCTAACAAGTAAGGTAGTTCTAGTGGGAATGCTAAGCTCTAAGTTTATTTGCAAAAAGCCAGATTTATCTAAACTGAGTTCAGAAGCAAAGAAAGTTAACTTAAATGTTCTAAATCACTTAAGTTGGGAACCTAGTTTTCGTATTCACAACCCTGTTGTGATCACGTCAAAATCATAGTTCACTTCACAAGTCATTTTGAAAATATCTGACGATGGAACAGTAGGGCCACTCCAACTGTCCATGACCGCGGACGTGGCTATTCGAATAGTTTGACACTCTGCAGAGGTGGTACGCTTTCACCACAAAATTCGATACATCCGTCAGGGATAACCCTGAATCATCATACTTAGTATGTGGATAATCAATCATAACCTTTCCTTTACACACTCTAGTATAAGCACCTCTCCTATGAGCTTGGCATCCTAGCCATGGCCATCTTCCATCCTGGGCATTGCATAGGTGGACATCATCAAGAGGTAGCCTCAACTCCAACCTCTTCCGCGAGGGAACCCATACTAATGCATATAAACTTCCGGATAAGCCTTACCTAACACAGGTATTGTGGCTGTACAGTAAAATTGGAATGGTATCGCATCCGAACCCCAACCATTAGTTTTTATAAAGGGCTAAGGCTCATGCCTCAACATTTTCATCATCAAATCCATTTGTGTTTCTCAACACATGTCAAAACATCTCAATAGAATGACTCATCATTCCAAGGTTTTTATAATCATTTTCACCAAGTATTCCCATCTAAAGTGATCAAGTTTTATGATTAGCACTAGCCACTAAGTTAAGAGTGTTCACTAATGAGGGATGCTAATCTCAATCTCATGCCATAGAATGACATCTAGTATAGGCCTAGATTTATACTCTTTATGCTATCTAGACTATCTTTCCAAGATCTCACATAGCATTAACTAAGAGTAAAGAACTTCGGTAAAATCAAAAGAGTAAAGATTGCAAGTAAAACTTGGGATGGGTATAAATCAAAATATATAACCAAGCATGCCTAATGCATCTTTCTTAGGTTAACTTGCACCTAGTGATGGCTGATACATTGCAAACGTATCTATAATTTTTGATGTTCCATGCTTGTTTAGTATCTACTTTGCTTTGCTTTGTCAACACTTTGAGGTATTTTTATATGCTTTCTAGGACTAACCTGTTAACAAGATGCCATAGTGCCAGTTGCCTATTTTCTTCTGTTTTTGGTTCCAGCAAAGGCAGGAAATCAATATTCTTGGAATTGGACGGGCAAAATCCAATATGGCTATTTTTCCCGGAGCAACACGAAAACACGAAGCAGACACGGAGTAGGGCACCAGGGTGGGCACACCATATGGTGGCGCGGGCTAGCCCTGGCCGCGCCACCAGGTGGTGTGGGCCCCCTGGACACCCACCGACCTTGCCTCTTGGCCTATAAGATGCCTCCCGATGCAAAAACCCTAGATCGAACAGCCTTCAGCCACGAAAAGTTCCGCAGCACCGCTGCCACTGAAGGGGAGATTCGGGAGACAGAAAGTCTCTATTCCGGCACCCTGCCGGGACGGGGAAGTGCCCCCGGAGCCATCTCCATCGACTCCACCACCATCTCCATCGTCGTTGCTGATTCCCATGATGAGGAGGGAGTAGTTCTTCCTCGAGGCTAAAGGTTCTACCGATAGCTATGTGTTCATCTCTCTCTCTATGCATGATCATATTGTGATCATGAACTTTGTAATCAAGTAGATCTACCTTGCTACTCGAGTGCTTTAATAGATCTCTGCTCTCCCCATGTGTGTGAAAGTGATAGCGTGCACACCATGGTGGCACTTAGGCTAGAGATCACAATTACTTGTTATGAGTTATATTTGGAGTTGGATGTTTCTATGAAATTGTGGTGTTTGTTGGAACCATCTAGAGCTTAAGGTGACAGTGTGGGGTTATCTAGATGGGAAAAGCGAACTTTGAGGTGTGCTGTTAGCCCTACCATGGATTAGAGTGTCCAACCGGAGAGTAGTTTAGAGTAGTATCATAAAGAGAAGATATTTATATGAGAGTGTTCACTAGCGAAAGTATGATCCCTAGGCCTTGTTTCTAAGCATTGAAACACCGTTTGCAACTAGATCTGTTACATGTTTGCTTGCTTCCATCTTTATTTCAGTTTTCCTTTAGTCTTTTCCACGCCATCAAGCTATTTTCTGGCACCATTGTCTTATATCCATACCATTTGTATTTCACTATATCTTCGCCGAACTAGTAAACCTATACACCTGACAAGTGTATTGGGTGTGTTGGGGACACAAGAGACTTATTGTATCTTGATTATAGGGTTGCTTGAGAGGGATACCTTTGACCACTTCCTCCTTGAGTTCGATAAACCTTGGGTGATCAACTTAAGGGAAAACTTGCTGCTGTTCTACAAACCTATACACTTGGAGGCCCAACAACTGTCTATAAGAATAGAAGTGCGTAGACATCAGGCTATTTTCTAGCGCCGTTGCCGGGGAGGTAAGGTAAAAGGTACTCACATCCTCCGATGTGAGTGCTCGAAGTTATTTCCTTTAGATTATGCAATTATATCTTTTTGTTTCTTGTTTTTATTTTCACTAGTTAGGCTTAATGGAAAACAAAAAAAATTAGAGATCTTTATAGTATTTATCTTGAGTTAGGACATGAAGTGTTTGAAGAGAAAATTAGAAAACCTATGGAACTTTATTTGCATGCTAATAGCAATGTTATTAGTATGAATTCTTTGAACACCATTATTGCTAATGCTATGTAAAAGTATAAGCTTGGGGAAGTTGGTTTTGATGAGCATGCTATTTTTAGTCCCCCAAGCATGGAGGAGAAAATTTACTTTGATGATACTATGCCTCCAATATATGATGATTACAATGATGAATATGATATTTTCAGTCCACCTACTATTGAGGAGAAAATTAATTTTGATTACAATATGCCTCCTATATTTTATGATTATGGTGATGAGAATAATAATGATAGCTATTTTGTTGAATTTCCTCCCACCACAATTAATAAGAATGACTATGCTTATGTGGAGAGTAATAATCATTTTATGCATGTGGCTCATGATAAGAATGTTTTATGTGATAGTTATATTGTTAATTTTATTCATGATGCTACTGAAAGTTATTATGAGAGAGGGAAACGTGGTTTTATGTATCTCAACAATATTAAGTTTCCTCTCTTTATGTTGAAAGTCTTGAAGTTGCACTTGTTTTGCTTTCCTATGATTGTTGCTTTGTGCTTTTATGACTTGTTTCTTTACAATATTCCTATGCATAGGAAGTGGGTTAGACTTAAATGTGTTTTGAAATTGCTTCTTGATGCTCTCTTTTACTTCAATTCATATTTCTTATGTGAGCATCTTCTCAAACTATCAAGCCTAACTTAAAGGCGTTAAAGAAAAGTACTTATTGGGAGATAACCCAAATTATTTAGTTGAGTCTTGGAAGTTATTTCTTCAGTAATAACCACTCATTATCCTTTTTATTTGCTTTTTGTGCCAAGAGTAACCTCTAATGAGAGAGAAGTAATGCTTGGGAAAGTTGCTGTCCCGATACAGATTTTTGTGATTCTCTGTAGAAATTCATGTAAAATATCTATAAGTTGTTTTGAGGCGTGAATTTTTGTGCTTCTGAGCCAGGTTGTTATCTAACTTTCATTAGTTCAGCAATTTTCGATTTGAGCAACAGAAGGTCTTCGAAAAAATTGGTTTTTACCTGCTGGTCTGTTTTGACAGATTTCTGCCATTATTTGCATTTGCTTCTTGTTGATTCCTTTTTGGGTTGTTTTTGGGGAATTGAGCTTTTTGAGGGAAGTACTACAATATCTTGTGTTTTAATGGAAGTTTTACTTGTGTTGGAACTGAACCCAAAGACTTATTATCTTGAGTACACTAATGTTGCTAATGAAGATTGTGTAAAGTTTTGTATGAAGGAAAAATTTCAGGTGTAAGGAAAGAATGATGTAATGAGATGAAGAATGGACTAAAGCTCAAGCTTGGGGATGCCACCCCATGTCACCCCAAGAAACATTCAAGAAGTACAAGCGTCAAAGCTTGGGGATGCCCAAGGCATCCCCTTCTTCATCAATAAAAATCTCAGGTTCTTCCAAACACTTCATTTTTATTGTTTCATGCACAGTTGTGTTGTTCTTGGAGCGTATTGCTTAGTTTGCTTGAATAAATTGGTTGGACCCCCTCTTTCATGCATTCATTTTCAAATAGTTTGGTTTGGGTTGGAAAAGAGTAAGAAAGTTCATGCTTAAGTGGTAAAGAGAGCTTGTTTTTGACTGTGGCCCATGCTTTGTCATGCCATGCTTGATATTGTTTTGGCTTTATGTTTAGTGATCTTTGTTGTAGCATGACATGTTATAAACAATTTATATTGCTTAATGTGCCTTGGAAGAATCATGCGTTGTTTTAGCATATTAAAGCATAATATTGTTGTATTCTCCTTTGATGCTTTATTTGGGTTGACTTGGCGCATGCTCACACCATGTTATGACTATTCCAAGTCACCATATCCTTTATGATCCTTTAGTTTTCAACTTGTAATATCACTTTATGCTTTGATTAATGATGTTTTGTCGCTTTGCATGATTATGACCATTATTGCTCTCTTAGTTGGTCGCTCCTAGTCTTTTGCTAGCCTCCATAACCAAGTATGAGTTCCACTCATGCATCCAACTCCTAAAACCAAGTTATTCCAAAGATTCCACCATACCTACCTATTAGCATTTTCTATTCCAAGTATATTCATGTTTTTATCTACCTTCCAAATTAAACTTGTTATGAGAAAACTAGTGATTAAAGCTCTCACGAACTTGATGGCACACTTTACTTTTCTTGCCCTTAATAAACTTGAACCATTGTGTCGTCTATGTTGTATATGCTTGCACTTATATGTTGGGGATTAGCAGAACCATGCTATCATGGGGAACGCTTTCAACATTGCACTTGTACTTTGTACCTAGTTGATATCATGCTCTTTTGTCTATGGATGTCGTCGGTGTGAAATGAAAGGGGAGCCTGTAAGTCCATGGAGTTATGTATGTGTGTTAGAGAAACGCTTGGGCCGCTGGTCTAATCCATTCCATCATGGTGGAAACTTGCAGCGTAACCATAATGAGATGTATATGAAGCATTCTTCTTATAAAAAATGAGTCAGATATTGAGAAAAAATAGAAAAAGAAAAAAAAGAGATATGAGAAAAGAGGAAAGAGAGAAAAAAGCACCATTTTCCCATGGTAAATAAGAAGATTGCTGAGGTGCTCGTTGTCTGCTTGCCTTGTCATTTTGATATGGGGATTCTTCCGTATCATCGGGCACGGGGTCCCCCGTTGGCGGTTCTCTATGATACACATGTACTTACTATGACGAGAACTTACTGGCAACTAAACTTGAGTAGCATGAGGAGCGGCCCTCGTATTCAAGGGACATGAGATTTCCAACTTATACTTTGTCAAGCATATATTCCATAGTTTGTTCACTTTAACCTTAATCACTTCAAGATGCTTATGATAGGGGCAATGAGAGCTGAAAGCTAATAAGTACCATAATTTTTGGAAGCTCTTTATGAAACTTGAATCCATGCTTCCTTCTATGAAGGCCTTTGTTTTACTTTTATGTTGAGTCTCCATCTTCTATCTTTATGCACCTATTGAGAGAACAAAGTGGCCATCCTTAGTTCTATGCGCATTGTCCCAAGACTTGTTGATTGATGCATAACTTTGATATTGCTTGTTCTTAAACTATTTGTATCTAGTCACCCTTAGGAAATTTGAATGTGTACTATGCATTTATGTTTGCTACTCTATGAAGGACAAGCTGCATGCCACTATGCTATGTTTTCATTATGTGAAACAAACAAACGTCTTGCAAAGCATTGCTATTCATGAATCTTTTGTTTGTGTCTTTTCATGTTGCAACATAGTTGCTATGTCTTATTGCTAGAACTTTATCCTTCATGCTATGTTGAAGTACTATGATCCTAGCTATCCATGTTTTACAAACACTCTGATCAAGTTTATGATGGTGCATGTCACCTCAAAAATCATTCTTTCTTTTTATCACTTACCTACTCGAGGACGAGCGGGAGTTAAGCTTGGGGATGTTGATACGTTGCAAACATATCTATAATTTTTGATGTTCCATGCTTGTTTAGTATATACTTTGCTTTGCTTTGTCAACACTTTGAGGTATTTTTATATGCTTTCTAGGACTAACCTATTAACAAGATGCCATAGTGCCAGTTGCATGTTTTCTTCTGTTTTTGGTTCTAGAAAAGGAAGAAAATCAATATTCTCGGAATTGGACGGGACAAAAGCCAATAAGCCTATTTTTCCTGGAGCAACACGGAAACACGAAGCAGAGACGGAGTAGGGCACCAGGGTGGGAAAACCATATGGTGGCGTGGGCTAGCCCTGGCTGCACCACCAGGTGGTGTGGGCCCCCTGCCGCCCACCGACCTTGCCTCTTCGCCTATAAGATGCCTCCCGATGGAAAAACCCTAGATCGAATAGCCTCCAGCTACGAAAAGTTCCGCAGCGCCGCCGCCATGGAAGGGGAGATTTGGGGGGATAGAAATTCTCTGTTCTGGCACCCTGCCGGGACGGGGAAGTGCTCTCGGAGCCATGTCCATCGACTCCACCACCATCTCCATCGCCGTTGCTGATTCCCATGACGAGGAGGGAGTAGTTCTTCCTCGAGGCTAAGGGTTCTACCGGTAGCTATGTGTTCATCTCTTTCTCTATGCATGATCATAGTGTGATCATGAGCTTTGTAATCAAGTAGATCTACCTTGCTACTCAAGTGCTTTAATAGATCTCTGCTCTCCCCGTGTGTGTGAAAGTGACAGCGTTCACACCATGGTGGCACTTAGGCTAGAGATTACAATTACTTGTTATGAGTTATATTTGGAGTTGGATGTTTCTATGAAATTGTGGTGTTTGTTGGAACCATCTAGAGCTCAAGGTGACAGTGTGGGGTTATCTAGATGGGAAAAGTGAACTTTGAGGTGTGCTGTTATAGCCCTACCATGGATTAGAGTGTCCAACCAGAGAGTAGTTTGGAGTAGTATCATAAAGAGAAGATATTTATATGAGAGTGTTCACTAGCAAAAGTATGATCCCTAGGCCTTGTTTCTAAGCATTGAAACACCGTTTGCAACTAGATCTGTTACATGTTTGCTTGCTTCCATCTTTATTTCAGTTTGTCTTTAGTCTCTTCCATGCCATCAAGCTATTTTCTGGCACCGTTGTCTTATATCCATACCATTTGTATTTCACTATCTCTTCGTCGAACTAGTGCACCTATACACCTGACAAGTGTATTGGGTGTGTTGGGGACACAAGAGACATATTGTATCTTGATTGCAGGGTTGCTTGAGAGGGATACCTTTGACCACTTCATCCCTGAGTTCGATAAACCTTGGGTGATCCACGTAAGGGAAAACTTGCTGCTGTTCTACAAACCTCTGCACTTGGAGGCCCAACAACTGCCTACAAGAATAGAAGTGCATAGACATCAATGGCTAGCCTTGATTGGTGGAGTGATTGAAGTTTTCTTCGTCTTCTTCGGGGTAGAACTCCTCCTCCTCGTATCCTTGGTCGGCACTATCGTCTATAAATAAATACGGGGTAGACAATCACCAAAAAATACTTAACTAAGTCTAATTAGCACACTAAGGTTCAAACTTGATGATCTAGCATCATCACACTCATCACAAGATTTAAATAACTAGTTTCATTTATTTTATTTGAGAAAAGTAATTTCTACTCATTGAAATTAATTAAGATTTAATATTCTCCAATAAAATATGGGATCATGTGGACACATGTCATCACCACATATTCTAATACATGGGAATGTGATTTAAAGGGTTGGTCACTGATGACCCACAAGTATAGGGGGTGTATCGCAGTATTTTCGAGGGAAGTGAAACCCAATTTATTGATTCGACACAAGGGGAGCCAAAGAATATTTATAAGCCTTAACAACTGAGTTGTCAATTCAGCTGCACCTGGAAACAATCTTGCTCATAGAAGTTTATTATAAGCCTTAACAACTGAGTTGTCAATTTAGCTTCACCTGGAAACAATCTTGCTCATCGCAGTTTATCAGTAGCAACAGTTATGTAGTAGGAATAGTAAAGTAGCAGCAGTAGCAAAGTAAAGACAATAGTAACAAAAGCAGTAAACAGTGGGATTCAAGTGCGGTAGGCATAGGGATGGATGGACGGGCGTTGCATGGACAAGACAATTCACATAGCAATCAGAACATAGGGCAATTTAAGATAAATAAGATAAAGCATCCAAGTACTAGACAATCCTAGGCATGTGTTCCATATATAGTCATACGTGCTCGCAATGAGAACTTGCACAACATCTTTTATCCTGCCAGCCTGTTTGCAGCGGGGCCTCTAGGGAAATACTGACAATTAAGGTGCTCCTTTTAATAGAGCACTGGAGCAAAGCATTAACACTCCATGAACACATGTGATCCTCACATCAAAGCCATTCCCTTCCGGTTATCCCGATTTCTGTCACTTCGGGGCCATAGGTTCCGGACAACAACGTGTGTATACAACTTGTAGATAAGACCAAAAACAATACTATCATAATGAATCAATAACATGTTTAGATCTGAAATCATGGCACTCGGGCCCTAGTGACAAGCATTAAGCACAACAAGTCACAACAAAGTCATAAAGCACTAATAAAAGATACTAGGCACCATGCCCTAACAATCTGATGCCATTACATGGATGATCTCATCCAATCCCTACCATACCCATAGCCTACAACGGGGGATTACTCACTCATAGATGGGGGAAACATGGATGGCCGATGGAGATGATTGTGGAGATCAATGGAGATGGCTCCGGGGGAACTTCCCCGTCCCGGCAGGGTGCCGGAACAGAGACTTTCTATCCCCCGAATCTCCCCTTCGGTGGTGGCGGCGCTACGGAACTTTTTCTTGAAATACGTTGAACCCCCCAAAGTTTTTAGGTCAGAAGGCTTCTTATAGGCAAAGAGGGAGACCGAGGGGGTGCCTGGGGCCACCACAACATGCCCTGGCGCGGCCAGGCCTAGCCTGCGCCTGGGGGGGGGGGTGTGGCCAGCCCCTGGCCCTCCTCCGTCTCGTATTCTGGCTCCTGGAGTCTTCTGGAAAAATAGGCACTTTGGCTTTTGTCCCGTCCAATTCCGAGAATATTCATTTTCTGACTTTCGTAGAACCAAAAACAGCAGAAAACAGGCAGCTGGCACTGTGGCTCTTGTTAATAGGTTAGTCCAATAAATCATATGAAAATTACTCCAAAGTGCGGACAAAACACAAGAAAGGAGATAAAACCAAGCATGGAACATCAAAAATTATTGATACATTTTCAATGTGTCAACATCCCCAAGCTTAACTCCTGCTCGTCCTCGAGTAGGTAAGTGATAAAAAGAAAGAATAATTTTTGAGGTGACATGCACCATCAAAGACTTGACCAAAGTATTTGTAAACATTCAAAGCCAGGATCATAGTACTTCAATCATAACATAAAAGACAAAGTTCTAGCAATAAGACAAAGAAACTATGATGCAACATGAAAAGGCACAAACAAAAGAATCATGAATAACAATGCTTTGCAAGACGTTTGTTTGTTTCACATAAAGAAAACATAGCATAGTGGCACTCAGGTTGTCCCTCATAGAGTAGCAAACATAAATGCATAAGACACCTTCAAAGTTTACAAGAGTGACTAGATACAAATAGTTTAAAACAAGCAATATCAAGGTATGCATCAATCAACAAGTCTTGGGACAATGCACATAGAACTAAGAATGGCCACTATGCTCTCAAGAAAGTGCTCATAGAATGTGTGGAGACTCAACAAGGAAATGAACAGGTTTTGAAAAGTTTGAAAGGCTTCCAAATGCTGAAAGTATGGTACTTATTAGCTTTGAGCTCTCATTGCCCCTATCATAAGCATCTTTAAATGATTAAGGTTAAAGTGACACAACTAAGAGGATATGCTTGACAAGTTATAAATCGAAGTCTCATGCCCCTTACTTACGAAGACCGATCCTCATGCTACTCAACTTCAGTCACAAGTAAGCTCTTGTCATTGTAAGTATATACGTTTTATAGAGAACCGCCAACAGGGTACCCCTTGCACATGACACGTGAGCTATCCCATAATCAAAATACAAGGCAAGAAGACAATGAGCATCTCGGCGATCTTTTTATTTACTATGTGCATAGATTTTTATTGAGGATGCTTCATAGAATGCTCATTATGGTTATGCTGCAAGTTTCCACCATGATTAGGCATGGCTTAGGCTAGCGGCCCGGGCGTTTCTCTAACATACATACAAACTCCATGATCTTACAAGTTCCACTTTTGTTTCACACAGCCGAGATCCATAAGCAAAAGAACATGATATCAACTAGGTACAAAATACCTATGAAGCGTTGAAAGCGGTCCCCATGATACATGGTTCTGCTAACTTCAACTCATAAAGCACAAGCATATGCGCAACAAAGAAGGACACAATGGTTCAGGTTTATTAAGTGCAAGAAAATAAAGTGTGCCATCAAGTTCGTGAGATCTTTACTAACTAACTTTCTCATAACAAGCAAACATTTTATTCGGAAGAAAACAAGGTATATTAAGTATGCAAGGAAGTAGTAAATGATGCTAATAGGTAGGTATGGTGGACACTTTGGCAATATTTGGTTTAAGGGAGTTGGAAACATGAGTAAAACACTAAGTGTAAGTGAAGGCTAGCAATAGTAAGGGAGCGACAAACAAGAGAGCAATAATGGCCATAATCATGCAGAGCGACAAAACATCATTGATCAAAGCATAAGGTGATACTACAAGTTGAAAACTAAAGGATCATAAAGGCCTATGGTGACTTGGGATAGTCATAACATGGTGTGAGCATGCGCCAAGTCAACCCAAATAAAGCATCAAAGGAGAATACCACTATACTATGCTTTAATGTGCTAAAACAACGCATGATTCATCTAAGGCACATTAAGAAATCTCAATTGTTTATAACAACTCATGCTATAGAAAATAATACTAAGCATAAAGCCAAAATAGTATCAAGCATGGCATGACAAAGCATAGGTCACAGTTAAAAACATGCTCTCTTTACCACTTAAGCATGAGCTTTCCTACTCTTTTCCAATCCAAACCATACTATTTGAACACCAATGTATGAAAGAGGGGGTCCAACCAATTTATTCAGCAAACTAAGCAAACTAAAAACGAAAACAAAAACGAAAAATAAGACGCTCCAAGAACAACACAACTGTGCATGAAACAAAAAATGAAGCGTTTGGAAGAAACCTGGGATTTTTATTGATGAAGAAGGGGATGCCTTGGGCATCCCCAAGCTTTGACGCTTGTACTTCTTGGATATTTCTTGGGGTGACATGCGTGGCATCCCCAATCTTGAGTTTTAGTCCATCCTTCATCTCATTACTCATTCCTTCCATACACCTGAATTTTTTCCTTCATACAAAACTTCACACAATCTTTATTAGCAACATTAGTGCACTCAAGATAATAAGTCTTTAGGTTCAGTTCTAACACTAATAAAACTTCCATTGGAACACTATCTACTGTAGCACTTCCCTCAAAAAGCTCAATTCCCCAAAAGAACTCAAAAAGGAACCAACAAGAAGCAAATGCAGAAAATGGCAGAAATCTGTCAAAACAGACCAGCAGGTAAAGACGATTTTTTTCGAAGATCTTATGTTGCTCAAATCAAAAAGTGTTGAACTATCGAAAGTTAGATAACAACCTGGGTCAAAAGCAAAAAAATTCATGCCTCAAAAGGACGTTCAGAGATTTTACACGAATTTTTTACGGTGAAACACAGAAATCTGTTTCAGGACAGCAACTTTCCCAATCATTACTTCTCTCTCATTAGAGGTTACTCTTGGCACAAAAAGCAAATAAAAAGGATAAGGAGCGGTTATTACAGAGGTAATAACTTCCAAGACTCACTAAAACTTTTGGGTTATCTCCCAATAAGTACTTTTCTTTAACGCCTTTAAGTTAGGCATAAACAAAAACTAAAATCGATAGAATAGAAGTAAGCGGAGATAATCATAGTGAAAACATTGTTTTGTTCAATGAAATCCTTTTGTTAACAAGGTTGATCAGGTCTTGTTACCAAACAATTCCATATGAGACAAAACTTTGTATCCCACTAATGATTATGTTACCTCAACCTTGATAGCAATGGTCCCAATCATAATAGTTTCAAATTTTTCTCTTGGTATGGGACAATATATTTCTCCAACTTGAATGCCTTCAACATGTTCAATTGAATTCAAAACCATAAGTCCTATCAATCTTCTTGGGGAAATAGATAGTATGTTCCTTGTCATTGACATTGAAGGTCACCTTCCCTTGATTACAATTAATAACAGCTCCTACAGTATTAAGAAAAGGTCTTCCAAGAATAATAGACATATTATCATCTTTAGGCATAAAATTTTGAGAGGATGCTCTCATAAGAAATAAGAGTTGAAGTAAAAGAGAGCATCAAGAAGCAAAATCAAAACACATTTAAGTCTAACCCACTTCCTATGCATAGGAATCATGTATGCAAATAAATTCACGAAGAACAAAGTGACATGCATAGGAAGATAAAACAAGAGTAACTTCAAAACTTTCAGCACATAGAGAGGTGTTTCAATGCCATGAAAACTTCTACAACCATATTTTCCTCTCTCATAATAATTTTCAGTAGCCTCATGAATAAACTCAACAACATAACTATCACATAAGGCATGCTTTTCATGACCTACAAACACTAGAGCTTTATCATAATTTTTTTCAAAAGAACCCTCAGGAACATAACATTCATCCTCCATTAGTAAGCATGGGGGACAATCAAATAATTAAGGGATAAAGAGTTACTCTCATTAGAAGGTAGGCATGGGTAGCTAATCCATTCTTCCTCCTTTTGTTCATCACTTTCCTCCTCTTTTTCATCTAATGAGATTTCAGGTTCATCAATTTCTTCTTCCATAGGATCCTGCAATGCATTAGTCTCTTCCATTTGTGGAAAGCATCTATTAAAATATTCAAAAATATAGCCATTTTCATCCTTGTAATTATCAAAGAAAAATTTAAGTACACCATAAACCTCATACTTATAAGGTGAATCATCAATATTTTCAAGCAAACTAGCAAGTTCAAAAGCACCCTTCCAAGCAATAAATTCTTCAATTTGTTCTGCATCATAAAAGTCATAAATTCCTTTAGCATAGGAAGATATGGTATCATTATCATTATACTCACATTGAAAAGGGAGGTGTTTATACCTCTTTCTGCAACAAGACTCATCACAACAATAAGTAACATTATAAGTAGAGCACACGTTTCTAGCAATGGTATACAATCTATCAATTTGTTCCCATAAGTGTTTCCCTTTTTGTGACAAGCGGTGTTCCTTATAATAATATTTTTGATCTTCCTTGAACCCACCTTTCCAATAAGATTAAGTTTCAAAGAAACCAACCATTGGCCACAAGCATGATAAAGCAAGACAATAACAAACCAACGAAAATAACAACTAGAGTAGGAACTAATTTTTTTGTATTTTTGATAAAGAAAAAAAAGCAAACAAGGATAAAATAAACTTAGCTTGAACAATAGTGATCCCAAGTGGACTTGATAAATAAAGCTATGCTCCCCGACAACGGCGCCAGAAAATAGTCTTGATGACCCACAAGTATAGGGGGTGTATCGCAGTATTTTCGAGGGAAGTGAAACCCAATTTATTGATTCGACACAAGGGGAGCCAAAGAATATTTATAAGCCTTAACAACTGAGTTGTCAATTCAGCTACACCTGGAAACAATCTTGCTCACATGAGTTTATCAGTAGCAACAGTTTTGTAGTAGGAATAGTAAAGTAGCAGCAGTTGCAAAGTAAAGACAGTAGTAACAAAAGCAGTAAACAGTGGGATTCGAGTGCGGAAGGCATAGGGATGGATGGACGGGTGTTGCATGGACAAGACAATTCACATAGCAATCATAACATAGGGCAATTGCAGATAAATAAGATAAAGCATCCAAGTACTAGACAATCCTAGACATGTGTTCCATATATAGTCATACGTGCTCGCAATGAGAACTTGCACAACATCTTTTGTCCTGTCAGCCCGTTTACAGCGAGGCCTCTAGGGAACTACTGTCAATTAAGGTGCTCCTTTTAATAGAGCACCGGAGCAAAGCATTAACACTTCGTGAACACATGTGATCCTCACATCAAAGCCATTCCATCCCGGTTATCCCGATTTCTGTCACTTTGGGGCCATAGGTTCCGGACAACAACGTGTGTATACAACTTGCAGATAAGACAAAAAACAATACTATCATAATGAATCAATAACATGTTCAGATCTGAAATCATGGCACTCGGGCCCTAGTGACAACCATTAAGCACAACAAGTCGCAACAAAGTCATAAAGCACTAATAAAAGATACTAGGCACCATGCCCTAACAATCTGATGCCATTACATGGACGATCTCATCCAATCCCTACCATCCCCACAGCCTACAGCGGGGGATTACTCACTCATAGATGGGAGAAACATGGATGGTCGATGGAGATGATGGTGGAGATCGATGGAGATGGCTCCCGGGGCACTTTCCCGTCCCGGCAGGGTGCCGGAACAGAGACTTTCTGTCCCCCAAATCTCCCCTTCGGTGGTGGCGGCATTGCGGAACTTTTTCTAGAAAAACGTCAAACCCCCAAAGTTTTTAGGTCAGAAGGCTTCTTATAGGCGAAGAGGGAGACCAAGGGGGTGCCTAGGGCCACCACACCATGCCCTGGCGCGGCCAGGCCCAGTCCGCGCCTTGGGGGGGGGGGGGGGGGGGGCTGTGGCCAGCCCCTGGCCCTCCTCCGTCTCGTATTCTGGCTCCTGGAGTCTTCTGGAAAAATAGGCACTTTGGCTTTTGTCCCGTCCAATTCCGAGAATATTCATTTTTTGACTTTCCTGGAACCAAAAACAGCAGAAAATAAGCAGCTGGCACTGTAACTCTTGTTAATAGGTTAGTCCAAGAAATCATATGAAAAGTACTCCAAAGTGCAGACAAAACACAAGAAAGGATATAAAGTGACTAGAAATGCCTATATAGCATTATTTTGGTACTAGTCCAAAGTCACTACATGCAAACCTAAATATTATTACATATTCAGATAGGTATTGTCAAATGTGATTTTTGAGAGTTGGAATCAACTCAAAAGCTATTATGGTTGATTTTTTAAAAATGTTTGAAGTTGCAAAAGTCTCTGTTTTGTTATTTTTTCTATAGAATATCTCTCAATCCAAATGATTTAAATCCAACGGGCTTGGATACATATTTTAATTATCTTTCTAACAAAATTTGAATCATACCATTTGGTTAATTGAAACTCTCTGAATTTATTTTTGAATAATTGGACAGAATATGATTTCAACTAAAATGGAAAATCAATTGTTTGAATTTTTGGGCCAGCGCGGGAAAGCTAACGGGCCGGCCCAGTGGCACTCCGCGGCGCAGCAGGCTGCTGACAGCGCGGACCCACTGGTCAACGAAACTAACTAAGCGAAACGGTATGGGCGAATCCGAGCCGTGCGATCAACTTCTAATCTAATGGCCGACGAATGACTCCGGCGAGGAACTAGACCTAGCGCGGCGGTGGGGGCCTGGCGGGGCTCACCTGGGCTCCAAGTAGGCTCGGTGACAGGGGAAAACGGCGTGGTAGACAACGGCGAAGCGAGGTGCGGTCATGGAGAGGCTTGGGGTGGTCGCAATCGATGGCGCCCTTCTCCTCCAGCAGCAGCGGACTCCGGTGCAATTCCGGCACTGTGGTGCTCACCTTGGTCCGAGAAGGGGTGTGGGAGGCTCAGTGGTGAGTGTGGAGTTGAGTGGTGTGAGGAATGGAGGTTGGGGTGGCCTCGTTTTATAGCTCGACGAGGGGTCAGAATGGTGCGGACTGGTGCCTCCGGCGAGGGCGGCACAGAGAGATAATGGCATGGCTGGGGTAGGTGGACGGTGCGGTGTCTCCTGGCGATCGTTGCTGGCTTAAAGGCGAGGCATGGGGCGGTGTGGAACAGTCGGGCGCGTGCGGCGCTCTGGGCGGAGGCAGTGGTGTTTGCGGCAGCGCACGGGAGCTACAGGTCGCGCGGCGGCAAACGGGGATGTCTGTCGGGGTGCTGCTATCATGGCGGGTCTGTGCATGCAAGAGGAAGTCAAGGCGCGGTGCGTGCAAGATGGTCGGACACGGTGCACTGGAGCGCTCTGGACACGGCGCAGAGAGGCGGTGCGTGACAGTGCTTGTGTGGTCCAGAGCTGGGCTTCGATCGTGGGGTGGACAGGGGGTGGCGGTAGGAGCTCGCATGTCTGGTGCACGTCCTGGGCAAGGCTGGCGTGGCTCCTACCGTGCTGCCCACTGTCGGCCGGCGATGACCAAGAACGGGTGGCACTCCACTGTGCCAGCGGCGAAGGGGGGAGCTGGTCTGGGGCAAGGTTAGGCTTAGAGGGGACATGGGGTTAAATTGGAGACCAAATGGTCGATGCTCACTGTACCAAACAGTGCAACTAGTTTAGTGTTTATTCTGTGCCTACCAAGTGTTTGATGAAATGGCCGCATGAAAATTATTATCGAATTTTTGATTCAAACTTTTTGGGTGAACTTGATTTAAGGTTGAGAGACTAGGTTTGCTTGGGATTGTCAAGGTGAACTGATTTGGTGGGTTTTTGAGAAAGTGTGATCTTCTCATATGAATTGGATTCAATTTTCAAATGTCCTTTAAACTGAATTTCTAGATGTTTTTGTAAGTTTGTAAAGTGGGCCTTGGTACATCTTTACTTGGTCTAGCAAGGGGTGAAAAGAGATAGATAAGTCTCTGTTAGAAATCGTCTTCTAGGAACACCTAAAGTGGCCTAGTGGTTTAAAATGGTCAAAATGATCATTTGCCTTATTTAATCTTATTTGATTTCTTTCTCTTTGGATTTTGTTTGTAAGTGGTCTAGATGATGTGGCATTCACCTTTAGACCATTTCTCAACATTTAAAACAATTCAAGCATGGAATTTTCAAACAATTCTATACTAATGCAACACCCACATGCATTCATATTAATTATCTTAATAAAAGTTTTTGTTAACCCTAAATTGGGTGATTAAGGACTTTATAACCTTGATTAAAGATTTGGGGTGTTACAGTGTCTCTATGAAATTGTGGTGTTTGTTGGAACCATCTAGCGCTCAAGGTGACAGTGTGGGGTTACCTAGGTGGGGAAAGCGAACGTTGAGGTGTGCTGTTACAGCCCTACCATGGATTAGAGTGTCCAACCAGAGAGTAGTTCAGAGTAGTATCATAAAGAGAAGATATTTATATGAGAGTGTTCACTAGTGAAAGTATGATCCCTAGTCCTTGTTTCTAAACATTGATACACCATTTGCAACTACATCTGTTACATGTTTGCTTGCTTCCATTTTTATTTCAGATTGCCTTTAGTCTTTTCCATGCGCCATCAAATCTATTTTCTGGCACCGTTACCACTTATAATTATCCATACCACTTGTATTTCACTATCTCCTGGATGAACTAGTGCACCTATACACCTGGCAAGTGTATTGGGTGTGTTGGGGACACAAGAGACTTCTTGTATTTTGATTGCAGGGTTGCTTGAGAGGGGATACATTTGACCACTTCCTCCATGAGTTCGATAAACCTTGGGTAATCCACTTAAGGGAAACTTGCTGCTGTTCTACAAACCTCTGCACTTGGAGGCCCAACAACTGTCTACAAGAATAGAAGTGCGTAGACATCAACACCCTGGACTCTTTGTGCCCGGGCTATCACTCCTGGCAGCTTAATAGGATATCTAGATTGGCCCCATAGACCAACACTAGTATTTTCTGCGCACTTTGTCCTCACTCATGAGTGTCTGGGACCCACTTCCCGGTCGGTCACACATCCCCAAATTGCTCCAGGCCAAGCACGCTTAACCTCAGAGTTCTTTTCAGATGAGATTCCAGAAAAGAAGTTGCAACTTTTTGGTATGAGTATCCTATCAATCCAATTAAGCCATGCACCAGGGTCTCACATAACTCCTTCAGATGGACCTTTTTGGGCCTCCATCTCACGATAGTCTTGGAGGGAAGAAGTATTGTTTGATAATTGTGGATGACTTCTCAAGATACACTTGGGTTTATTACTTCAAGTTCAAGAGTGAGACTCAACAGACTGTCATCAACTTTGTTAATCATGTTAGCAGAAACACAACTCAACTATCTTGTCTATTCGAAGTGACAATGGCACCGAGTTCAAAAACTATACTTTGGATGAGTTCCTTAGTGATGAGGGGATCAAGCACCAATACTCCACTCCTTATACCCCTCACAAAATGGTGTTGCCGAAAGGAAGAATTGTACCCTGATGGATGCAGCCCAGACAATGTTGGCGGAATTCAAGTCATGATATAAATTTTTGGCTGAGGCCATTTCCACTGCTGACCATGCTTGCAATGGTCTATTGTTGGGTGCGCAACATAGAAAACAAAAAAATTCCTATGATATGAAAAACTAAGCACCAAAATCTATCTACCTAGATATAATCAATAGGTGGATATACATCCATAGAGAACATACCCTTGAAGAGCGACAAAGCATTATGAGATTTGATCTCGTTGATGATGTAGTCGCTCACTTGCCGATATCAAGACCGTGATGAGGTCTAGCACCGCAACTCAGCAGCGCATCCGTGATCGCACATACATCTGGTAGCTGACCACCTCCATGTACTCTCTCTAGCAAAGCAACGGAAGCATAAATCCTTTCCTGAGTAAGCCACCGGGAACATGTAGTTCACTAATCTGAAGCTATGAGGAATAATCTAGAGGGGGAGAGAGATCCTTCACTAGGAGGTGTGAAGTGAGAGGAGGAGGACTTTTATAGGGGGATGGGGCAACACTCCCATGGACGATGGCCAAGGTTGTGCCCCCACATCTCCCTTCATGCATGCGGGTGGAAGCTCCACTCACGTAAAACCATGTCCACTCACATGCATTAAATTTCCACCAAATTTAATGTATCACTCATTTAATAAAACTGTTTTATTTATTTTATTCACAATTTTTTTAATTAATTTAATTAACAAACATTCACATAAAACCCCTTACAACATTTCAATATCACATGCAAAACCAATTTTAGCAATTTGACCCGATACAATTCTAATGTCCATCGAAATAATTCCAACACTTTCATTTTCTTTCTCTGGTATCTTATTTGCTCCAAACAATGTCGAGATCCCTTAAGTGTGTCACCATACAGTTCGAGAATAATGCATACATGATTGATACCCCTCTCCGATCAATAATCAGCAGCAGGACCCGAAGATCCGTACTGACTCCCACACATTCAATGATGACTCTTGTGATCGTGTGAACCTTTTAACGTTGTAACTAAATCCATTTTTCTCGCGATATATTACATGTCCAATATTCGATCATCAGTATCCCCATACCTAGTTTGATCTCGTTACCGAGAAGTACACTTTTCTTGTTTCCATGATATAACATTCTAGTGATCTTATCACTTGCTTGCAAGCTATGTCAATGTGATATCACCGAGAGGGCCCAGAGTATATATCTCCGTCATGGAGATGGACAAATCCCACTCTTGATCCATGAGCCTCTGCATAACACTTTCAGAGTATCTGAACCCACCTTTACTGTCACCCTGTTATGGTGTGAGTTTTGATGTTATCAAATTACTCTTTCGGTGTTAGTGATTGACATGATCTCATGGTCCAAGGACTAAAGTTACTTTGCATGATGTTATAGTAATTTAATCATGATGACTTTTATTGTATTACTATACTTCAGATGAAATAACATCACATCATTCCACCAATGTTGTGACCTCGTTTTTAACAACATCCAATGTCCATGATCAGGAAACCTTAATCATCTTATTAATCAACGAGCTAGTTTATATGCGAGGCATAACTAGGAACTCTATATATTTGTTTATTGAACACACATGTATTAAAGTTTCCAATTAACACAATTATAGCATGCAAAATAAACATCTATCATATACTTGGAATAAGATAACAACTTTATTATTGCCTCTCGGGCATATTCCCTCCAGTCTCCCACTTGCACTAGAGACAATAATCTAGACTATATAGTAATGAATCTAACACACATGGAGTTCTGGTGTTGATCATGTTTTTCCCTAGGGAGAGTTTTAGTCAACGGATCTACTACATTCAGATTCGTATGTACTTTACAAATATTTATATCATCATCCTTGACATGCTCGCGGATGTAGTGAAACTAGCTCTTGATATGCTTGGAATTCTTGTGAGCCCTCGGTTCTTTGGCATTGGTATGGCTCCATTGTTGTCACAATAGATCACCATTGGGTCCAATGCACTAGGAGCCACACCCAGTTCCATTATGAACTCCTTCATCCAAACCGCTTCCTCCGCCACTTCTGAAGCAGCAATATATTCTGCCTCCGTTGTTGATCCTGCCACCATGGGTTGTTTGGAGCTCCTCCGACTAACTACTGCTCCATTCATGATAAACACATACCCGGATTGAGACTTAGAGTCAACCGGATCGGTGTCGAAGCTAGCATCAACATAACACTTAGCGACGAGCTCTTCTTCACCTCTGTACATGAGAAACATGTCCTTAGTCCTTCTTAAGTACTTAAGGATATTCTTGACCTCTATCTAGTGTTCTGAACCTGGATCAGATTGGTACCTGCTAGTTAAACTAATAGCATGTGCCACATTCAGTCTTGTACATAGCATGTCATACATAATAAAACCTATGGCTAAGGCATAGGGGATCTTAACCATTATCTCTCTCTCTCTCTTCTGCCATAGCCGGACTTTGAGTCTTACTCAATGTCTTGCCTTGCAACATAGGCAAGAACCCTTTCTTACTTCTATCCATTTTAAACTTCTTTAAAATCTTACCAAGGTATCTACTTTGTGATAGTCCAATTTGACATCTTGATCTATCTCTATAGATCTTGATGCCTAGTATGTATGATGCTTCACCAAGGTCCTTCATCGAAAATTTGCTATTTAGATAACTTTTAACTTTATTTAAGTGATCTATATCATTTCCAATCAATAATATGTCATCCACATATAATATTAGAAATTCTACAGAGATCCCACTCACTTTCTTGTAAATACAAGCTTCCCGTAAGTTTGTACAAATCCAAACCCTTTAATCACCTCATCAAAGCGGAGATTCCAACTCCGGGATGCTTTCTTCACTCCATAGATGGATCCTGAAGCTTTCACACCATTCAAGCATCCTTCTTCAATATTACCCTTGAGGAATGCGGTCTTGACATCCATCTGCCAAATTTCATAATCGAAAATATATCAATTCCTAACATAATCCTATTGGGTCCACAACATAGAAAACAAAAAAATTCTTACGATGAGAACTACACCCCAAGATCTATCTACTAGGTACAAAGCAACAGGTGGACATACATCCATCGAGAACTTACCCTCGAAGACAACGAGTTTTTTTAACGAGTAGGAACTCGTGGTTGATGTAGTCGTACACTTGCCAATCTCAAGATCGTGAGGAAGTCCGAGCAGGTCCGGCTCCAGCATGTCCTTCAGATCCAGCTCCAGCACCACCAAGTCCAGCACCACAAAGCAGCGGTGCATCCGTGATCGCACAAACGTCTGGTACCCCAACAACCTCCGTCCCTCGCTCCAGCAAAGCAGCGGAAGCAGCAACTCCTTTCCAGATAAAGCCACCAGGAACATGTATCTCGCTAATCCGAGACCATGGGGGAATAATATGTAAGATCCCTCCTTTGTAAAAGGAAAAGATCCCTGTGATTGCAATGCTAGTCCCTGGATCAATACTAGCATCCACAGTTTAAGATGAAGTACACAGATACAAAGGTCGTTTATTACAGTCATTCCAGAGATAAAACATAGTCTTTTACAACTCAGGGCCAAAGGCCTAATACAAGAGTTTATGGAATAAGTAAATAAACATAAGTCTTCATCTTCATGTGCCACAGGCAAGCATGTTGAGTGTAGACTCATGACTCCTATTCATCATCGGAGTAACCTGCAACATTACAAGTTACAGCCACAGAGGGTCAATACTTTGGAATAGTATTGGCAAGTGATACCTTAGTATATATTAAGTGGACTATAATACTATATGCATTTGGCTAAGTGGAGTTTAGGCTGGCTTTGCTCAAAATAGATTTTTCCTTAACATTTGAAAACACTAAATTTTTGCTTAACAAAAACCTTCCCGAGGCATCTACCAATCAAAGACTGAAGATCCTTTCCAAGGCATCTACCAATCAAGGACTGAAGATCCTTTAACCCTTGTTCACCCACAAGTTTTATTTAGAAGTTGGAGTGATGAGATTCTTGAAGTTTCCATGTCTTGATGCTCAAATTGTCCTTTACCAGGGACAGGGCTAAGTACTTAGGTTTTACACTCTGCAGAGGTGGTGCACTTTCCCCACAAGACTTGGTTTCCCAAGACAAGATCCTTCAGAAGCCTTTCCTTAGTCAAATGAACGCGTTCCAACCTATCATTCCCTCTACCACCAACTGTCCAAGAGACTAAGTTCTAGCAACCTAAGATCATGGCAGAGCCCATATTGCCAAGTGGTTGCACTTGAAGCTTCTCAACATTTGACATCTCAAATCTCTTTGTTTCCTGGGTGGCCATCCACAAGTGAGATACACTAAGGTAAACCATAAACATGGGCCTTGTGAACCACTCAACCAAAAACCACCAAGCAAGTCCCATTCCACCCAGGAGATTCATTAACTTAGTTGTTTTGTTAAATAAAACACAAGTCCTCAGACTTAGAATATTTTTCCATAGTGTGAATATATAAACCACCCTTGTTTTCTAGTAGCTAGGCTAAGCATGGCATGGCAACTTATCCTTAGGGAATTTTCCTAGCAACTCTACCATTCTAATCTACATAGGATTTCCCAACATCATTTGACAAAAGTAGCATGCAAGTCTTAGCAACATATCTAATGCAAGTATAAAATATAGGAATGGAATATTCATGAAGATATCACTTGCCTTGGTAATGTGGAGAGTAGCACTCGTCACAATCACAATCACTAGCAAAATCTACACACAAAGTTGTAGCACACAATTACACACAAATATATACAAACAAAAATAATATGAATGCATGCATGCATGAATTTACTAAGTGGTGATTTTTGAAAACTCTACCAAGCAAGTGTAAGTTTACAGAAACTTAACAAGTCACAAGTTTGCCCACTAAACATATTTAACCCTAAAACAAATTACTAAACTAAAACCAAACTCAAATTATCCTTAAACAAGTTTCTACAAATAAAGTCATTCTATTGGTTACTATTTGCTAAACACATTGGATAGGCAGAAAGGTCTTGTCTCACTGAATCCAACGGTATAAAGTTTGCAAAATTCTAACGTGGCAATCAAAAGTTATAATCATTTGAATTTGGATCAAATTTCTGGTTTTAAACCTGTTTTAGATCTAACCCTAGCCACGCGTCGCGCTGTGATTGGCGCGTACCGCTTCGGTTGGATCGCGCTCTGCAGCCGCAGGATCTAAACAGATCATACGCTCTAGATCGCGTACCGCTTCGGGGTTAAGTGAATCTATCCTAGCGCTCGGATCTGGATCTAACGGTGCTTGTTCAAACGACCATGTCCTGGCGGCGCGCGGTGTCAGCGAGCGGCGGAGCGCTCAGTCTACGACGGCGCTTGCGTTCCAGGTCGTCCGCGAGAGGGAGAAGGGTCATACCAGGTTCGCAAGAGGCTGCTGAAGCTCAAGGTGGCTTTGGTTTGTCAAGGGGCGCACAGAGTTGCGGTAGATTTCTCGCCGGAGTTGGATCTGGCAACGGTGGTTCTGTTCGAGGTCGGAGGCGACGTTGTAGATCACTAGGATGCAAACAAAGGGCGTGGTCAGATGCAGAAGATCATGGAGAACATGCGAGCGTGAACGACAAGGTTCGGGGCGGTCTGGACTTACCACTAGAGCTCGCCGGAGTTGATGTTTCCGTCGGTGCTTGCGGTGTCGAGTGGAACCGGCGACCTGGGGTAGTACAGGAAGAACTAGTGAGGTCAGGAGGTGCGCAAAGACTCACTGAGCAAGATAGCAAGGACGAGAGGCAGAGGGGAACACGGCTCACCGGAATCGATCGCCGGAGAGGCCTCTGTCTGCGGCGGTGCGAGGATGATTGAGAGCAGCCTGGTGGCGGAGTGAGCGAGGTGTTTGGGGGAAAATGCTCGCGAGGCAGAGAGGGTCTTATAGCCAGAGGATCGACAGGAAACGCTCGCGGTTTAATGCCCAATTACGCCGCGCCATTACCGGCAGTGACTGCAGCAACGACGTGGTCGCGGGCGTGGTTTGGGGAAGACGAGGACGACGTGGACCGGGCCCGCTCGTCAGCGAAGTGTGCAAGGTGAAGGTGGGGTATGGCTGTCAGCGACTGGGTGTGTGCTCTCGCGCGTGAGAGAGGGAAAAGAAAATCCCGGGTGGGCTAGTTGGGCTTGATCCACTGCTGGGCCAGAATTCAGCCGCGCGGCCCTTTTCTTTTGTTTAACTCTTTTTCTTTTCTAATTCTATTTTCTGGAATGATTTTTGATATGAATTCAAATCCTTTTGAATTCAAACAAAATTGGGGATCTTTGCAGGGTTCTGTGGTTTCAAATACAGTCTTTAACCATGTGGTTACCTTGCAAGGCCTGGTCAAGCTTGGGCTTTGAAATAAACAGAGACTTTGTCTCTAGTTTGAAAATGTTTGAAATAGGGTTTTGAAATTAATTCTAAGTTGGATACTTGGGTTAAAATGCTACACCTAATCTTTCCAACAATGGAGGAAAGTAAACAAGTTCCTAAACAATCCAATCTCAAAGGGTGATGGCCAATTGAGTTGAATTTGCTCACATGAAATCATAGCACAACTTCTCTTTCTAAGAGATTTTGAGAAAAACCCTAAATGAATGAAGGATGCAAGGATGATATGAATGAGTTTTGAAATATGATTTTAGGGATGTTACAAATCTAACCCCCTTAAGATGAATCTCGCCCTCGAGATTCGGATTGGCTAGCAAATAGGTGAGGGTGGTCTTTCCGAAGATCATCTTCTCTTTCCCATGTTGCTTCCTCTTCGGAATGATGATTCCATTGTACTTTGCAAAACTTGATAGTCTTTGTCCTTGTGACTCTTTCTGCGGTCTCAAGAATCTTGACAGGCTTTTCTTCATAGGTGAGATCAATTTCTAGTTGAACTTCTTCCAAGGATATGGTATCCTTCAAAGAAGATCCTTCCATCTCCGGGTGACATTTCTTAAGTTGACTCACATGAAAAACATTATGGACTGCTAATAAAGATGCTGGCAGTTCGATTTCATATGCAGCTTCTCCCTTGCGACTTAGAATGTTGAATGGTCCAACATATCTTGGTGCTAACTTTCCTTTGACTCCAAATCTTTTCACTCCACGAAGTGGTGATACTCTAAGATAAGCTCTATCCCCAACTTCGTAAGTGACTTCTCTACGCTTAGCATCTGCGTAGCTTTTCTGTCGAGACTGTGCTATCTTCAACCTGTGTTCCTTGAATTGCTTACACAAGTCATCTGGCAATTCACCTTTGGTAAGGCCATTTACAAACGCCTTACGACTTAGGGCATCTGCTACTACATTTGCTTTACCAGGATGGTATTGCAAACTCAAGTCGTAATCCTTGATAAGTTCTAGCCATCTCCTTTGTCTCATATTGATTTCCTTATGGGTGAAGATATACTTCAAACTCTTATGATCGGTGAATACTTCACAACGTTTTCCCAAAAGGTAATGTCTCCATGTTTTGAGTGCATGGACAACAGCGGCTAACTCTAAGTCATGAGTAGGATAATTTACTTCATGTGTTTTGAGTTGTCTCGAGGCATAAGCCACAACTTTTCCGCCTTGCATAAGTACGACACCTAATCCTTGATGCGAAGCATCACAATATACTTGGAAATCCTTTTCCAAATCTGGTAGACACAGAACTGGTGCTGACACAAGTCTCTTCTTTAATTCTTGAAAGCTGAGTTCGCAACCTTCAGACCAAGCAAATTTCTTATCTTTCTTCAACAATTCTGTCATTGGTTTAGCCACCTTTGAATTTTTTTCAATGAATCTTCTGTAGTAACCTGCTAAACCAAGAAAACTACGAACTTCTTTTACGTTCTTAGGAGATTCCCATTCTGTCACAGCTGAAACTTTAGCAGGATCAACTGCTACACCATCCTTTGTCATAACATGACCAAGAAATCCAACTTCCTCTAACCAAAACTCACACTTGCTGAATTTGGCATAAAGCTTATGTTCCCTTAGTTTCTCAAGTATCAAGCGTAGATGTCTTTCATGCTCTTCCTTGCTCTTGGAGTAGACTAAGATGTCATCGATGAAAACGACAACGAACTTGTCGAGAAATTCCATGAACACTTTGTTCATCATATTCATGAAGTATGCTGGAGCGTTGGTTAAACCAAAAGGCATCACCGTGTACTCATATAATCCATACCTTGTGGTGAATGCTGTTTTAGGTATGTCTTGCTCTCTTATCTTGAGTTGAAAATAGCCTGACCGAAGATCAATCTTCGAGAATACACATGGTCCTTCTAGCTGATCAAACAAGTCATTGATTCTTGGCAAAGGATATTTGTTCTTGATGGTTACCTCATTGAGGGAACGGTAATCTATGCATAATCTTTGAGTTCTATCTCTCTTTTCTATGAACAAAACTGGAGCTCCCCAAGATGAAGAACTTGGCTGGATGAATCCTTTCTGTAACTGTTCTCCAAGTTGTTTCTTGAGTTCCTTAAGTTCGTCAACTGACATTTTATAAGGCCTCTTTGCTCTTGGTCCAGAACCTGGTACCAAATCTATTATAAACTCTACATCTCTATCTGGTGGCATTCCCGGTAACTCTTTCGGAAACACATCCGGATATTCACACACAATTGGCACACTGTCCATGCTAACCCCCTTAAGAGAATTCAGCTTACTTCCTTTAGATTTAAAATTGGACTTGAATTTTATCCTCTTACCTTCAGGGGTTGTGAGTGAAACTGTACGATTGGCACAATATAGTACTCCCTCATACTTAGCCATCCAATCCATTCCCAAAATCACATCTAATCCTTGGGAATTCAGGATTATTAGGTTTACTGGAAACTTATGTTTTCCGATCTCTATGACTAGATCATGACATCCTGAATTTACTATCATTTCTCCACCAGGAGAACTTACTCTTATAGGACACCCAATGGTTTCTACCGGTAGTTCATTTCTTTCGACAAATGCTTTTGATATGAATGAATGAGATGCACCAGTGTCAAAGAGTACAAATGCTGAGATGGAATTGAGTCTGAACTTACCAGCAACGGCATCAGGCTCTTCATAGACATCTTCCACATTGATGTGGTTAACCTGTCCTTTCTGGAAAGGATTGGGCTTGTTAGGTCCTTCAACCTTCTTTTCAGGGCACTCATTAGCATAATGCCCCAGCTTCTTGCATTTGAAGCATTCAACCTGACCGATGTCCTTTTTAGGCTGACTTCCACTTCCACTTCCACTTCCACCATGGTGGCTCTTATGTCCACTCTTGTGATTCTTGTACTTATCATTGTCATGACTGCGATGATGCTTGTTGTCATGACGGTTGTGGTTGTGGTGCTTGTTAAACTTCCCATGCTTGTGGGGTCCTGAGCTGACACTATCATCATAGTGAGATCGTTTATGAGACGATCCCGAGCTGTGCTTGTCGGAGTGTTTCCTCTTTCTACTCTCGACTTGCTTCATTTTATTCTCCACAATAACAGCCTTGTCACACAGCGACTGATAAGTTGGAACATATGCCACAGACAGCTGTAGATTTAACTCATCATTCAAGCCTTCCAGAAACTTTTCCTTTCTTTTGGCATCGGTGTCAACCTCATTCGATGCATAGCGCGCTTGGTTGTTGAACTCTTCAATATATTCAGCCACGCTGTGGTGGCGCTGTTTCAGGTTGTGAAACTCCTTCTTTTTCAGGCTCATCATTCCTGGTGAGATATGAGTAGTACGAAAGCCATCTTCAAAGATAGCCCGAGTCACCTCATCGATAGGAGTGGTGATCTGGAAGTTGTCCCACCATGCGGCGGCTGGTCCTTCCAACAGATGTGCCGCGAACCTGACTTTTTCAGCATCCGTGCAGCCCACGGTCACTAAATCTTTGTTCACAGAACGTAGCCAATCATTGGCCACCATGGGATCAGTCGTTCCTGAGAACTTAGCTGGCCTCAGACGCAGAAATCTGGTGAGCATATCAAAACCCGGAGGGTTGTTGTTGTTGTTATTGGGGTTGTTGTTGTTCTGGTTTTGGATGAATGTCATCATCATTTGCATAAGCTGTGTCTGCGCATTCATCATCTGTTGCATTTCTGGGGTAATGTTGGGGTTGGGGTTGGGGTTTGCGCGACGGGGAGGCATCTGTGGTTTATTCATATAGAGATAAGAATGAGATACCCTTACATGATTTATGCACAATACATCGCACAAGCAAACACATAGCATGCAACACAAGGATAAAAGCTCAACAACAAGATAACAAAAGTCTCAAGTAAAAACACACAAGTGGCAAGCCATCCACATGTCGGATGGTCCAATAATAAGTTCACAAATAACGAGTACGATAAATAAAGATAACTGAGTAGTCAAGTCTACTCGTCAGCATCAATCTCCTCCTCGACAAAGGTAAGACCCGCGTTCTCCATTGCGGTCTTGTTCTCCTCGATGGTAGTGGTCAAAGAGTCGATCTTGGCCTTGAGAGCCCTATTCTGGGAACGAAGTCTCTCAATCAATGTCTGCTGCTGCTCTAACTCAAAGTCCTTGGACTGCAGTTCCTCGGTCATGTCCCGGATCCTCTTGTTCCTATCCTGGACACGTTTCTCTTGACTCTTGAACTTACGGTCTTGGGTCTCGAACTTCGCCTCCATCTCCTTGACTGTCTCGTCCTGCTGCACGAAGAGCTTGTCCTTCTCGCGAAGCTGCACCTGGAGCTCGTCATTGCTAAGCATGACGTTGGTCCTGTCAGTATCCACGTGCCTAATAAGAGTCTCTAAGTCCTGGAGGTACAGGCGTATCGGCTCTGCTGTGACCCTCGAGTCGTCCTCAAAGTCGATGGACTCTCCGTCATCATCACGCCTTCCGAAGGCGTGGAAGTGAGTACCTCTAACCTGTCGAGAGTGACGGCCTAACAGTCGTCCTATCAGGTCCTGCATGACAACCTCCATGCCTCTCTCCCTGTCATCGTGCATAAGCTTGAAGACGATGGCCTCCGTAGTAGGCTCTGTCTGGCGTCCTGGCTGGTTCACCTTGAAGCCCCAGAGGTCCTTCCTCTCAAACTTGGTGAGTGGGTGCACCGTAATGGTGGGAAGAGGGAGATCGAGCAAGGTAGTAAGCTCTACGATACAAGGACCAAAACGGGTAACCTGGAACTCCTCAACGGTGCTGATGGCAATAGGCATCTATTTATAAGATTGAAAAAGTTAGAACAACACAATTTAAGATAAACAAGTCAAACATTGATACACAATCTTGGAACACAAAAATCACACAAGTCGTGCATACATGAATCCATTACATCAACCAAGGTTCAAACTTATTTAAGGTATCATTTGGAAAATAAGGTGATAGGTGGTGGTCCAACTAACGAAGTGCGTTCACAAACCTATCTCACTGGATCTGGTGGCTAACACAATGTTCCTAGAGGCAATAAGCCTATCTTGTTCACATGCTTCTATCACTAAGTCTATAATATCTCCCCTTAAGGTTTGGTTGGTGACTTCCAACTCTTGGGTATGTTCCTTCTCCTTCTCTAAGTCTTTTTGGAGGTTGAGCATCCTGCATTTGACTCTAGCACTTAGTTCTTTGATAGTCTTCCAAGCTGCTTCTTTTGCTGACTCAAAGAATGTGGTGTGCATAAAAGTGTTGGTGTACATGCAGAAGCCTTTTTCTTTGTGGTTGTCTTCCTTGTTTTTGTACAAGTGAAGCTGTACCCACCAATACTCCACTCCTTCCTCCATCACTGGAAAGCCCTTGTACATAGCTGCACCATGTACTTCCATTGTCTCCATGAGGTCTCTGAGAATCTTGGGAAACTCAGTCTCACACTCCAAGGTCATGGTCATGAGTGGCCCTTTCTTCACGGCTTCGTTGATGGAGTTCATCTACCAATAGAGATGAGAATGAGAAGATTAGAAAAGTTTACGAGAAGAATAGACAAGTGTAGAAGTAGTTGATTTTTTTTTCTTTTTCCTTAGTGGTTTCCAATCCTAGGGTCATAATCCTACAGGCAACACAGTGCTCTGATACCATCTGTAAGATCCCTCCTTTGTAAAAGGAAAAGATCCCTGTGGTTGCAATGCTAGTCCCTGGATCAATACTAGCATCCACAGTTTAAGATGAAGTACACAGATACAAAGGTCGTTTATTACAGTCATTCCAGAGATAAAACATAGTCTTTTACAACTCAGGGCCAAAGGCCTAATACAAGAGTTTATGGAATAAGTAAATAAACATAAGTCTTCATCTTCATGTGCCACAGGCAAGCATGTTGAGTGTAGACTCATGACTCCTATTCATCATCGGAGTAACCTGCAACATTACAAGTTACAGCCACAGAGGGTCAATACTTTGGAATAGTATTGGCAAGTGATACCTTAGTATATATTAAGTGGACTATAATACTATATGCATTTGGCTAAGTGGAGTTTAGGCTGGCTTTGCTCAAAATAGATTTTTCCTTAACATTTGAAAACACTAAATTTTTGCTTAACAAAAACCTTCCCAAGGCATCTACCAATCAAAGACTGAAGATCCTTTCCAAGGCATCTACCAATCAAGGACTGAATATCCTTTAACCCTTGTTCACCCACAAGTTTTATTTAGAAGTTGGAGTGATGAGATTCTTGAAGTTTACATGTCTTGATGCTCAAATTGTCCTTTACCAGGGACAGGGCTAAGTACTTAGGTTTTACACTCTGTAGAGGTGGTGCACTTTCCCCACAAGACTTGGTTTCCCAAGACAAGATCCTTCAGAAGCCTTTCCTTAGTCAAATGAACGCGTTCCAACCTATCATTCCCTCTACCACCAACTGTCCAAGAGACTAAGTTCTAGCAACCTAAGATCATGGCAGAGCCCATATTGCCAAGTGGTTGCACTTGAAGCTTCTCAACATTTGACATCTCAAATCTCTTTGTTTCCTGGGTGGCCATCCACAAGTGAGATACACTAAGGTAAACCATAAACATGGGCCTTGTGAACCACTCAACCAAAAACCACCAAGCAAGTCCCATTCCACCCAGGAGATTCATTAACTTAGTTGTTTTGTTAAATAAAACACAAGTCCTCAGACTTAGAATATTTTTCCATAGTGTGAATATATAAACCACCCTTGTTTTCTAGTAGCTAGGCTAAGCATGGCATGGCAACTTATCCTTAGGGAATTTTCCTAGCAACTCTACCATTCTAATCTACATAGGATTTCCCAACATCATTTGACAAAAGTAGCATGCAAGTCTTAGCAACATATCTAATGCAAGTATAAAATATAGGAATGGAATATTCATGAAGATATCACTTGCCTTGGTAATGTGGAGAGTAGCACTCGTCACAATCACAATCACTAGCAAAATCTACACACAAAGTTGTAGCACACAATTACACACAAATATATACAAACAAAAATAATATGAATGCATGCATGCATGAATTTACTAAGTGGTGATTTTTGAAAACTCTACCAAGCAAGTGTAAGTTTACAGAAACTTAACAAGTCACAAGTTTGCCCACTAAACATATTTAACCCTAAAACAAATTACTAAACTAAAACCAAACTCAAATTAGCCTTAAACAAGTTTCTACAAATAAAGTCATTCTATTGGTTACTATTTGCTAAACACATTGGATAGGCAGAAAGGTCTTGTCTCACTGAATCCAACGGTATAAAGTTTGCAAAATTCTAACGTGGCAATCAAAAGTTATAATCATTTGAATTTGGATCAAATTTCTGGTTTTAAACCTGTTTTAGATCTAACTCTAGCCACGCGTCGCGCTGTGATTGGCGCGTACCGCTTCGGTTGGATCGCGCTCTGCAGCCGCAGGATCTAAACAGATCATACGCTCTAGATCGCGTACCGCTTCGGGGTTAAGTGAATCTATCCTAGCGCTCGGATCTGGATCTAACGGTGCTTGTTCAAACGACCATGTCCTGGCGGCGCGCGGTGTCAGCGAGCGGCGGAGCGCTCGGTCTACGGCGGCGCTTGCGTTCCAGGTCGTCCGCGAGAGGGAGAAGGGTCATACCAGGTTCGCAAGAGGCTGCTGAAGCTCAAGGTGGCTTTGGTTTGTCAAGGGGCGCACAGAGTTGCGGTAGATTTCTCGCCGGAGTTGGATCTGGCAACGGTGGTTCTGTTCGAGGTCGGAGGCGACGTTGTAGATCACTAGGATGCAAACAAAGGGCGTGGTCAGATGCAGAAGATCATGGAGAACATGCGAGCGTGAACGACAAGGTTCGGGGCGGTCTGGACTTACCACTAGAGCTCGCCGGAGTTGATGTTTCCGTCGGTGCTTGCGGTGTCGAGTGGAACCGGCGACCTGGGGCAGTACAGGACGAACTAGTGAGGTCAGGAGGTGCGCAAAGACTCACTGAGCAAGATAGCAAGGACGAGAGGCAGAGGGGAACACGAGGCTCACCGGAATCGATCGCCGGAGAGGGCTCTGTCTGCGGCGGTGCGAGGATGATTGAGAGCAGCCTGGTGGCGGAGTGAGCGAGGTGTTTGGGGGAAATGTTCGCGAGGCAGAGAGGGTCTTATAGCCAGAGGATCGACAGGAAACGCTCGCGGTTTAATGCCCAATTACGCCACGCCATTACCGGCAGTGACTGCAGCAACGACGTGGTCGCAGGCGCGGTTTGGGGAAGACGAGGACGACGTGGACCGGGCCTGCTCGTCAGCGAAGTGTGCAAGGTGAAGGTGGGGTATGGCTGTCAGCGACTGGGTGTGTGCTCTCGCGCGTGAGAGAGGGAAAAGAAAATCCCGGGTGGGCTAGTTGGGCTTGATCCACTGCTGGGCCAGAATTCAGCCGCGCAGCCCTTTTCTTTTGTTTAACTCTTTTTCTTTTCTAATTCTATTTTCTGGAATGATTTTTGATATGAATTCAAATCCTTTTGAATTCAAACAAAATTGGGGATCTTTGCAGGGTTCTGTGGTTTCAAATACAGTCTTTTAACCATGTGGTTACCTTGCAAGGCCTGGTCAAGCTTGGGCTTTGAAATAAACAGAGACTTTGTCTCTAGTTTGAAAATGTTTGAAATAGGGTTTTGAAATTAATTCTAAGTTGGATACTTGGGTTAAAATGCTACACCTAATCTTTCCAACAATGGAGGCAAGTAAACAAGTTCCTAAACAATCCAATCTCAAAGGGTGATGGCCAATTGAGTTGAATTTGCTCACATGAAATCATAGCACAACTTCTGTTTCTAAAAGATTTTGAGAAAAACCCTAAATGAATGAAGGATGCAAGGATGATATGAATGAGTTTTGAAATATGATTTTAGGGATGTTACATAATACTAGAGGGGGAGAGAGATCCTTCACAAGGAGGTGTAAGGATGAAGGAGGGAATGGGTGGCCTTTTATAGGAGGAGGGGGGTGCCCCTCCTCTCCATGGCCGGCGCATGGGGGGGTGACCCCTCACCTCCCCCATTCATGTGGTGGTAACCCCTCCACATTAAAATGCCTCTTCACATTCCCTTTTAAAGTCTCCACTTTAAATGCATTAAAATTCTCCAAGTTTAATGCTCTCTCATTTAATAAAACTCTTTTATTATTTTTATTCAGAATTTTGTTAATTACTTTAATTAACAAACATTCACATAAAACCCCCTACAACATTTCAATATTACATGCAGAACCAATTTCAGCAATTTCACCCGAAACAGTTTTGGTGTCTATTGAAATAATTCCAGCGCTTTCTTAAATCTTTATCTGAAACATATTTGCTCCAAATGGTGTCGGTATCCCTTAATTGTGTCACCCTACGGTTCGCGAATAATGCAGACATGATCGAGACCCTTCTCAGATCAATAATCAGAAGCGGGACCTAGAGACCATACTGACTCCTACACATTCAACGATGACTTCTGTGATCGTGAGAACCTTTAACGCTAGTAACTAAATCCCTCTGTCTTGCAATATATTACATGTCCAAGATTCGATCATCGGTATCTCCATACCTAGTTTGGTCTCGCTACCGACATGCACTCTTTTCTCGTTCCCGTGATATAACATTCTAGTGATCACATCACTTTCTTGCAAGCTATCTTAATGTGATATCACCGAGAGGCCCCAGAGTATATCTATCCGTCATCGGGATTGACAAATTCCACTCTTGATCCATGAGCCTCAACATAACACCTTCGTAGCACTTAACCCATCTTTATAGTCACCCTGTTATGGTGTGACGTTTGATGTTATCAAGATACTCTTCCGGTGTTAGCAATTAACATGATCTCATGGTCTAAGGATAAAGATTACTTCGTATGATATTATAGCAATATAAACATAATGACTTGATCGTAATGCTATACTTCGGATGAATGTTCATCACATCATTCCACCAATGTTGTGACCTTGTTGTTAACAACATCCAATGTCCATGATCAGGAAACCTTGATCATCTTGTTAATCAACAAGCTAGTCTATAAGAGAGGCATAACTAGGAACCCTTTTTGTTTATTAAACACACATGTATTAATGTTTCCGATCAATACAATTATAGCATGCAAAATAAACATTTATCATAAACATGGAATAAGATAATAACCACTTTATTATTGCCTCTCGGGCATATTCCCTTCAGTCTCCCACTTGCACTAGAGTCAATAATCTAGTTTGAAAAACTTTGCGTATTGAACACCTATGGCTTTCTGGTGTTGCATATACGCTATTGCTAGTGGTTAACATAATCTCTGGATCTGACAGTTTCAGGTCCGTGTGTATTTGCATGTCTTTGCGTCTCTATGCATCACTCATTTTCAAATGAGATGGCATTGTATAAATTTGGTCCTTTGGTGAGACCTTTAGTTCATTTAGGTTAAAATATGTTGATATTATTGTCACACAATATATCTTCATAGTATTAGCCCACTTTGAACCACACCTAGTTTGATAACAAACTACTTAACACAAATGCCCTCCTTTGCTGCTACTATAGCAGTTATATACTTAGCCTTTTGTTGTAGTATCCGTCATAATGTCTCAACTTTGGAAATCATCCAAATCCATCATGGAACATCCTTTCCATTACATTGTGCCACCCATAGTCTAAATTGAGATAAATTTTAATTTGTATCTTGTGACAAAACTAGTACCAATGTAACACTTTACAATGAACTACCTTTAATTATTTGTCACTTATACATGATATATTCTTAGTTCTTCCAAAGCTCATAAGAATATCTTTACTATCGTCTAATGATCATCTTATGAATAGTTCTGGTATGTGATCACAACATTTAGAGCATAGGACACTCTGGATATATACATATCATGGTATAATCGATCAAAATCTTCATGTGATTTTACTCACCAAGTGTTGAAACACTTGAATTTTGATACAATCCTTTCCATGCAGCAAGAACCTTTCTTGTTTTCTCCATATTGAACCCTTTCAATATCTCATATATGTATGTCTGGCACAACCATATTAGCGCCTCAATCTATCCATATAGATATTGATGCCAAATATTCCAGGTTTGCGCAAGTCTTTCATCGAAATCTCATTTTAATGAAATTCTTAACTTGTGTCAATATAAGATACATCATTTCCAATCAACAATATGTCCTCTACATAATGTATTAGAAATATGTCTCAGCGCTCCCACTTAATTTCTTCCAAATGCAAGCATCTTCATCATCTCTGATGAATTTAAACTCTTTTAACATTTTCATAATGGTGAAGGTTCCAACTCCGCTATGCTTACTTCAACTATTGAAGTTTGCATGCCCTTTTAGCACCTTTTGAATTAACAAAACCCTTCGGACCGTGTCTTGTACACGTCCTAGGTAACCGTTCTATTAGAAGAACATTGTTTTGTTTGTTCAACTACCATACATCAAATTATATGTAGTGGTTGCTACATTAATCCGTCAAGACTAAATATCACTATGAAAGATCAAATCTTGTCATAATCAACTCCTTGAACATTGCCGTAAACTTCTTTCCGACATGTCGACTATTTCATAGATGTTAAACATCCATGTATAATTCTTTATAGATCCAAACACGACCGATAGGCTTCACGCCTTTCCGGAGGGTCTTCCAAGTTTAGAAACTTGATTTCTCATGTATGGATACTATCACGGATTCTATGACTTTTAGTCATTTTATGGAGTCAGGGCCCATCATCGCTTCTTTGCATGTAGTCGGTTAATCAATTTCAAAACAATGATGACTTGCTTATCAAATCACACCATTCTATTCTTACCGACCGACACGGTTCAATAGGAACTCTAATCTCCGAGATCACACCCTTTGTAATCACGTGAGCCATGAGCATTGTGGCCGCCACCGGGACACTTTCCGGCGCTGCACTACTTAGCACATATAGCTATGGTTCAACAACCTTATCAAAGTTCTATTGTCCTCCCACTTAACTTTTTGTGAAAAATTCCTTCTTAAGAAACTTGATGTTCCAAGTAACAAACTCTTTTGTCCTCGATGTTATGGAGAAATTCCCAACAAATTCTTTGGGATAACCTACAAAGACGTGCTGATCCGACTTTGGTTATAAACATTTTACTTATGCATAGCATACCAAAATTTAAGAAAAGACAATTCGGGTTTTATCCCAAACCATAACTTATATGGTGTCATTTCAACGGATCACGATGGTGCTCTTTTCAGTGTAAAAGCGGTAGTCTCTAAAGCTTTAATCCTTAAAACATAATGGCAGTTTTATAAATGACACCTTTGATCTTACCATGTCAAACATGGTTTGGTTTCATCTCTCGAAAATGCCATACTCCTATGGTTTATCGGGAAACACAAATCATGGAACAATTCCTCAAATCTTAAGTGTTTTGCTAAACATGTAACTCAAATATCTTCCTTTATGAATGAATCATAAACTCTTTATTTTCTTGTTACAATGATTTTCCACTTCATCTTGAAAGTCTTTGAACAATTTTCAAATGTTTCATACTTCTTCCTTATTAAGTAAATATACAGATATATTCACTCAAATTTCTAGAGAAAGCATATGAAGCAAAAAGATCCATCGCATATGGCTACACATAATGGACTATGCACATCAGCATGTACAATTTCTAATAAGCTAGTCATCCGTTCCTCTTTGGCCTATGAACGGAGTTTCAATTATCTCGAGGAAAGTTTCACAAGCGTCAATTGATCAAAATCAAAGACTCCAAAAATCCATCAACATGGAGTTTCTTCATGTTTTCTTTCCAATATAATTTAAACAGCGATGTCACTTCATAAGTGATCTTTCAATCATTTGTCTTGTGACATTTTAGCAACAGGGTTTATGGATGTGATTTCTCCCACTAGACTTGTAAAAGTTCATTCATCCATTATGGAATATGGTAATTATTTGAACAACCATTGTTCTCGTAATACCGGAACAAAATAACAATTATTAAAACAAATCTTGAAGGCTAGGTTTGACGACAACGAAAAACACAATAACACTTTATTTGTTTTCGATGAACATCATCACTTATTCTCTTGCTAGTTACTTAGGCCATTGTAGTTCATGAATTGCATTGTCCTGTATGACACTTCATACCAACCAATTCGGTATCCAATACCGGTATCCAATACCTCAGAACCACATTGTTTAACAAGCAAGGAATATAGCCATAACATGTATATGTTCTATATACCTAAGTAGGACGTCTCCAACTTTTTATTTTCTGCCAAATATTTTATAGATTCTCTTTCAGCAATTCCTTTTCCTTTTAAAAGAATCTATCAACATTAATAGTGGTGTCATTCACATGACACATAGTACAAAGCGTATATAGTCAAATACTAATACCTTAGGACTTGCACTTTGAAGTGGATCACCATCATCAAATGTTTGGTATTCTTTCAAAAATCCATTCTTTAGTAATCTTTTAGTGTAGTAAACAATTTACTTACATCTTCTATTCACCCTTATCATGACAACTTTCATGATCATGCTACTATAGCCTATAAGGAAGAATCGCGAGTATAATGTTAGTTCCCAAAACCTTTTTGGGAGATCCGGATGCTTAGCATCTCCATCCTTCACAAATTCTCATACAATATGAGAACATGTATTTTGCTAAATTATAATCTATCATAATGCAACCAAAAACATTGTTTCAGATATCCCAATATCTTTCACACATGATGGTTTCTGAAACAATTTTCAGCTCCTATATAATCTTGATATTAAAACAACTTTTGAATATCAATAATCATGGAGGCAAACATGATACTTTAGATACTAACATTGGAATTCTTACTCTTGTTTTAATACTACTTATTAAACTTCATGGAGTAAATAGAGTTTGCTGAAAGTTTGCAATAGGACTTATAAACTTTAAATTGACATTCAAAACAATTCCATACTAGTTCGTAAAGTAAATATCCAGAATTCTATAGTTCTATTATCTCAATTAAAACTAAGCATCAAGTAGTGAATAGACGCCAATGACTACAACAAATTATGCAAATTCACTTTGATTTAGTTACGAAAAATTGAGTTCGACCAATCCAAATTACTAATGAACTCCCACTCAAAAACGACATCCCTCGTGCCTTTTTGGTGATTACATGAACCAAATCCACTACACCAAGTCCGATCATCACGTGAGTCGGTGTAGTTTCAAAGGAGAGCATCAATATGGGCATCATATCAACTATATGACTCATGCTTAACCTTTCGGTCCGTGTTCCGAGGCCATGTCTGTACATGCTAGGCTCGCCAAGTAAGAACCTTAGTACTCGTGTGTGTAAAACTGTCTTACACCCGTTGTATGAAAGCGTAGAGTCGAGTACACCCGATCATCACGTGATGTCTCGAAACACGATTCATAGAACGGTGCATACTCAAGGAAGAACACATTTTATCTTGATATCTAAATGAGGGATCATCTTACAATGCTACAGAAAGCGCCAAACTAGCAGTATAAGATGCTAACATCTAATGTGTAAAGTGAGATGATATGGTCCATGCATTTGATCTCTATCATTTGCATCGTGGTATGATCTCTATCATTCCTTTGTGTGTAAGGCCAAGGTCTATGGACTTACACATTGAGTGTGTTGTAAGAGTATCTTTCATACATCTACTTGCAACAATACCATATCAAGACACTAGACCAACAACGATCTAAACTAGACGCCTCTAATTTATCAATTGCAAGTTTTACGTGGCTTAGGGCTTTCGGAGATAGAACCGTTCTTACCTACGAACATGAACCACACCGAGGATAACCAAGTTATTAGCAACTCGTTGTAAATTAGATATTGACTATAGTAGGAGAGACATACACCCGCCAGCCACTTATGCAAAACTAGTTGCATGTCAGTCGTGGAACCGGTCTCATGTACGATGACATGTAAGGTTGGTCCGGGCCGCTTCATCCCACTATGCCACCAATATCCAAAATACATAGAAGATGCAACAACATGATCATCATCGCCCACATATAAACATATGTGTACTACCCGTGCAAAGCACCTACGCATAGATCAGGCTCGGATACCACTGTTGGGTCCGCAGCATAGAAAACAAAAAAATTCCTACGATGAGAACTACACGCCAAGATCTATCTACTAGGTACAAAGCAACGGGTGGACATACATCCATCGAGAACTTACCCTCGAAGACAACGAGTTTTTTTAATGAGTAGGAACTCGTGGTTGATGTAGTCGTACACTTGCCGATCTCAAGATCGTGAGGAAGTCTGACCAGGTCCGGCTCCAGCACGTCCTTCAGATCCAGCTCCAGCACCACCAATTCCAGCACCGCAAAGCAGCGGTGCATCCGTGATCGCACACACGTCCGGTACCCCGACAACCTCCGTCCCTCGCTCCAGCAAAGCAGCGGAAGGAGCAACTCCTTTCCAGATAAAGCCACCGGGAACATGTATCTCGCTAATCTAAGACCATGGGGGAATAATACTAGAGGGGGAGAGAGATCCTTCACGAGGAGGTGTAAGGATGAAGGAGGGAATGGGTGGCCTTTTATAGGAGGAGGGGGTGCCCCTCCTCTCCATGGCCGGCGCATGGGGGGGTGACCCCTCACCTCCCCCATTCATGTGGTGGTAACCCCTCCACATTAAAATGCCTCTTCACATTCCCTTTTAAAGTCTCCACTTTAAATGCATTAAAATTCTCCAAGTTTAATTCTCTCTCATTTAATAAAACTCTTTTATTACTTTTATTCAGAATTTTGTTAATTACTTTAATTAACAAACATTCACATAAAACCCCCTATAACATTTCAATATTACATGCAGAACCAATGTCAGCAATTTCTCCCGAAACAGTTTCGGTGTCTATTGAAATAATTCCAGCACTTTCTTAAATCTTTATCTGAAACATATTTGCTCCAAATGGTGTCGGTATCCCTTAAGTGTGTCACCCTACGGTTCGCGAATAATGCAGACATGATCGAGACCCTTCTCAGATCAATAATCAGAAGCGGGACCTGGAGATCCATACTTACTCCTACACATTCAACGATGACTTCTGTGATCGTGAGAACCTTTAACGCTAGTAACTAATTCCCTTTGTCTCGCAATATATTACATGTCCGAGATTCGATCATCGGTATCTCCATACCTAGTTTGGTCTCGTTACCGACATGCACTCTTTTCTCGTTCCCATGATATAACATTCTAGTGATTACATCACTTGCTTGCAAGCTATCTTAATGTGATATCACCGAGAGGGCCTAGAGTATATCTATCCGTCATCGGGATTGACAAATTCCACTCTTGATCCATGAGCCTCAACATAACACCTTCGTAGCACTGAACCCATCTTTATAGTCACCTGTTACGGTGTGACGTTTGATGTTATCAAGATACTCTTCCGGTGTTAGCAATTAACATGATCTCATGGTCTAAGGATAAAGATTACTTCGTATGATGTTATAGCAATATAAACATAATGACTTGATCGTAATGCTATACTTTGGATGAATGTTCATCACATCATTCCACCAATGTTGTGACCTTGTTATTAACAACACCCAATGTCCATGATCAGGAAACCTTGATCATCTTGTTAATCAACAAGCTAGTCTATAAGAGAGGCATAACTAGGAACCCTTTTTGTTTATTAAACACACATGTATTGATGTTTCCGATCAATACAATTATAGCATGCAAAATAAACATTTATCATAAACATGGAATAAGATAATAACCACTTTATTATTGCCTCTCGGGCATATTCCCTTCAAATCCTAACTGACTTTAGCATCACTACGGGAGAGAACGTCTCATCTTAGTTAACTCCTTGAATTTTTCGAAACCCCTTTGGGACAAGTCGAGATTTATAGATGGTCACATTACCATCAGCGTTAGTTTTCTTCTTGAAAATCCATTTATTCTCAATAGCCTTTCGGTCGTGAGGTAAGTCCACCAAGATCCAAACCTTGTTTTCGTGCATGGATTCCATCTCGGATTTCATGGCTTCTAGCCATTTATTAGAATCCGGGCTCATCATCGTTTCTTCATATGTCGCGGGGTCATTGTTTCCATCTACCATGAAATTCATGAAAGGATTTCCGTACAGTTCAGGAACTGCACGTGTCCTACTTGACCTGCGAGGTTCGATAGTGTCCTCTTTCAGAGTTTCATGATCTTTATCATTAGTTCCATCTTCATCTGGTGAAGTCAACTCTGGCACTGCGCCACTCGTCATTTCATGAAGAGAAGGTTCAATAACCTCTTCGAGTTCTACCATCTGACTACTCACACCTTTCACGAGAAAATCCTTCTCTAGAAAGGATCCATTCTTGGAAATGAAAACCTTGCCCTCGGATCTGTGATAGAAGGTATACCCAATTGTTTCTTTAGGGTATCCTATGAACACGCATTTTTCCGCTTTGGGTTCCAGTTTATCCGGTTGAAGTTTCTTCACATAAACATCGCATCCCCAAACTTTTAGAAATTATAGCTTTGGTTTGTTTCCAAACCATAATTCATACGGTGTCGTTTCAATGGATTTAGATGGTGCCCTATTTAAAGTGAATATAGCGGTTTCCAGTGCATAACCCCAAAACAAAAGTGACAAGTTAGTCAGAGACAACATATATCAAACCATATCCAATAAGGTACGATTACGACACTCCGATACACCATTACACTATGGTGTTCTGCTGACTCGTGTATTAACGAGCTCGTTGGGAACCCCAAGAGGAAGGTATGATGAGCACATCAGTAAGTTTTCCCTCAGTTATGAAACCAAGGTTATCAATCTAGTAGGAGCAAGGAAACACCCCAAAGGTGTAGCTAGCTGAACGTTGGCAGGGCGCACTACCGGTGCCAGCAGCAACGTGGAGACCTGCACAACACAACCACAGAACTCTGTCCCCAACTTGCGATGAGGTTGTTAATCTCATCGGTTTTGCTGAAAACAAAGGATTAAACGTATCGAATGGAAGAAAGTAATAGTTTGCAGAAAGTAAACACAAACAGTAAACATTTGATTGTAGATTTGAAAGTAAAAGAAAGGACCAGGGTCCATAGTTCACTAGAGGTGGCTCTCCTTAAGATAGATGACATGTTGGGTGAACAAATTACAGCGGGGCAATTGACAAACATCGAAAAAGCATGCAAGCATCTACTAATCATCTTGACTCCTTTGAGATTCGATTGGGCATTACAACATTATACATAGACCGCCATCCAACTGCATCTATGACTAATAATCCACCTTCAGGTTATCATCCGAACCCCCTCCAGTATTAAGTTGCAAGCAACAGATAATTGCATTGCGAATTGCATGTAATGTAAACAATACGATTGTTCTATGAACAAAGGATTGTTGTTTTCTGCCTAGTAGAAACAACACATCTAGTACCTTAGAGATTTCTATCACTTCCCCAGATTACCAGAGGCATGAACCGACTATCGAGCATAAATACTAACTCTTGGAGTTGCTAGCATCTACTTGGCCAAGATAGCTACTAACAACGGAAAGCATGCAAGATCACAAATAACAAAGACATGATAGAATCAATAATCAATCTAAAATAGCATCTCAATATACATCGGATCCCCGCAAACACAACATGCAAAATTACAAATAGATGATCTTGATCATGAACGGAGCTCACAAGATCTAAACATGATAGCACAAAGGAGGAGAACCAGCCATCTAGCTACTACATTGACCCGTAGTCCAGATATGAACTACTCACGCATCACACCGGAGGCTTGCATGATGATGAAGAAGGCCTCCAGGGTGAAATCCCCTCTCCGGTAGTGTGCCGGGAAGAGGTTTAGATCCCTCCCGATCTAGGGATGGAGATGACGGCGGCTACAGACTCTTTCGTGGAATTTTGATCGGGTACTTAGGGTTTCCGTATTAGAAGTAATATATAGGCGAAAGGAGAGGCCTAGGGGGTGCCTGGGCTGGCCACACCACCCCCTGGCACGGGCCAGGCCTGGCCTCCCTCTGGACCTTCTCCGTCTCGTATTCTGGCTCCAGGTGTCCCTCGGTAAAATAATGACTTTGGCTTTTGTCCCGTCCAATTCCGAGAATATTCATTTTCTGACTTTCCTAGAACCAAAAATAGCAGAAAACAGGCAGCTGGCACGGTGGCTCTTGTTAATAGGTTAGTCCAAGAAATCATATGAAAAGTACTCCAAAGTGTGGACAAAACATAAGAAAGTAGATAAAACCAAGCATGGAACATCAAAAATTATAGATACATTTGCAATGTATCAACATCCCCAAGCTTAACTCCTGCTCATCCTCGAGTAGGTAAGTGATAAAAAGAAAGAATAAATTTTGAGGTGACATGTACCATCATAAACTTGATCAAAGTATTTGTAAAACATTCAAAGCTGGGATCATAGTACTTCAATCATAACATGAAAGACAAAGTTCTAGCAATAAGACAAAGAAACTATGTTGCAACATGAAAGGGTACAAACAAACGATTCATGAATAACAATGCTTTGCAAGATGTTTGTTTGTTTCACATAAAGAAAACATAGCATAGTGGCATTCAGCTTGTCCCTCATAGAGTATCAAACATAAATGCATAGGACACCTTCAAAGTTCATAAGAGTGACTAGATACCAATAGTTTAAAACAAGCAATATCAAAGCTATGCATCAATCAACAAGTCTTGGGACAATGCACATAGAACTAAGAATGGCCATTATGCTCTCAAAGTAGGTGCATAAAGGTAGAAGGTGGAGACTCAACATAAAAGTAAAAGAACGGCCTTCATAGAAGGAAGTAGGGATTCAAGTCTCATAAAGAGCTTCCAAAAATTATGGTACTTATTAGCTTTCAGCTCTCATTTCCCCTATCATAAGCATCTTGAAGGTGATTAAGGTTAAAGTGACACAACTAAGAGATATGCTTGACAAGTTATAAGCCGAAGTCTCATGCCCCTTACTTACGAAGACCGAACCTCATGCTACTCAACTTTAGTCACAAGTGAGCTCTTGTCATTGTAAGTACATATGTATCATAAAGAACCGCCAACAGGGTACCCCTTGCACATGATACAGGAGCTATCCCATAATCAAAATGACAAGGCAAGCAGACAATGAGCATCTCAGTGATCTTTTTATTTGCTATTTTCATAGGGTTTTATTGAGGATGCTTCATAGAGTGCTCATTATGGTGATGCTGCAAGTTTCCACCATGATTAGGCATGGCTTAGGCTAGCGGCCTATGCATTTCTCTAACACACATACAAACTCCATGATCTTACAAGTTCCACTTTTATTTCACACCGCCGGGATCCATAAGCAAAAGAAGATGATATCAACGGGGTACAAAGTACAGGTGCAATGTTGAAAGCGTTCCCCATGATACATGGTTCTGCTAACTTCAACTTATAAAGCGCAAGCATATACGCAACAAATATGGACGCAATGGTTCAAGTTTATTAAATGCAAAAAAGTAAAGTGTGTCATCAAGTTCGTGAGAGCTTTAATCACTAGTTTTCTCATAACAAGTTTAATTTGGAAGGTAGAAAAAACATGAATATACTTGGAATAGCATATGATAGTAGGTAGGTATGGTGGACTCTTTGGAATAACTTGGTTTAAGGAGTTGGATGCATGAGTGGAAGTCATACTTGGTGGTCGAGGCTAGCAAAAGACTGGGAGCTACAAACTAAGAGAGCAATAATGGCCATAATCATGCAGAGCGACAAAACATCATTGATCAAAGCATAAGTTGAAAACTAAAGGATCATAAAGGCTACGGTGACTTGGGATAGTCATAACATGGTGTGAGCATGGGCCAAGTCAACCCAAATAAAGCATCAAAGGAGAATACCATAATACTATGCTTTAATATGCTAAAACAACGCATGATTCTTCAAAGGCACATTAAGCAATCTCAATTATTTATAACAAGTCATGCTACAGCAAAGAATACTATGCATAAAGCCAAAACAATATCAAGCATCGCATGACAAAGCATAGGCCACAGTCAAAAAAAAGCTCTCTTTACCACTTAAGCATGAACTTTCCTACTCTTTTCCAAACCAAACCCAAGTATTTGAAAACCAATGTATGAAAGAGGAGGTCCAACCAATTTATTCAGCAAACTAAGAAAACAAAGCAAACAAAAAACCAAAATGAAAACGAAAAAGAAGACGCTCCAAGAACAACACAACTGTGCATGAAACAATAAAAATAAACGTTTGGAAGAAACCTGGGATTTTTATTGATGAAGAGGGGGATGCCCTGGGCATCCCCAAGCTTTGACGCTTGTAATTCTTGGATATTTATTGGGGTGACACGCGTGGCATCCTCAAGCTTGAGCTTTAGTCCATTCTTCATGTCATTACTCATTCCTTCCATACACCTGAAATTTTTCCTACATACAAAACTTCACACAATCTTTATTAGCAACATTAGTGCACTCAAGATAATATGTCTTTAGGTTCAGTTCTAACACCAATAAAACTTCCATTAGAACACAAGCTACTGTAGCACTTCCCTCAAAAAGCTCAATTCCCCAAAAGAGCTCAAAAAGGAACCAACAAGAAGCAAATGCAGAAAATGGTAGAAATCTGTCAAAACAGACCAACATGTAAAGACGGATTTTTTCGAAGACCTTCTGTTGCTCAAATTGAAAAGTGTTGAACTAACGAAAGTTAGATGACAACCTGGGGCAGAAGCACAGAAATTCACGCCTCAAAAGGACGTACAGAGATTTTACACGAATGTTTACGGTGAAGCACAGAAATCTGTTTTAGGACAACAACTTTCCCAATCATTACTTCTCTCTCATTAGAGGTTACTCTTGGCACAAAAAGCAAATAAAAAAGGATAAGGAGCTTCCAAGACTCATCTAAAACTTTTGGGTTATCTCCCAATAAGTACTTTTCTTTAACGCCTTTAAGTTAGGCATAAGAAGCAAGAAAAAGAATCAAGTGTTTGAAGAAGCATTAAAACCAAATTTCTTGCCCTTACCTCTCTTAGTTTTGTTCTTAACCTTGGGGAACTTGTGAATACTTGGTGGAGAAACAAAGTGCATGATTCCCTTTTCCACATATTTTATTGCTCCAAGGAGTTTGAAGAGGGATCTTCCAAGTGTGATTTGTCCTTTTCCTACACATTCAATAATAAGATAATCAGTAGAAACCATTTTCCCCAGGATCTTTGTAAACACTCCTTCAGTTATTCCAATGGGTAATATTGTGGCATTATTAGCAAGAAAATTTTCTTCTCCTCCTTCAGAAAGCCCCCAAAGATTCAAGGATTCATAAATATCTTTGGGCATAAGACAAAATTCAGACATGATATCACAGCGAGCATGAAAAGTTTCATTGTTTATTGCAATCTTTACTGTGGGAAGCCATTCTGAGGGTTCAAAATTTATTGGAACATAGTTGTGATGCTCCCTAAGCGTATTATACCAATCTTTCAAACTAGCAGTGCTGGTCTCTAGCAAATATGTTTATGAAAGAAATATCAGTTTTGCTAGGAAAGTTGTAAGTAAAGACCAACTTCTTTATGGCATTAACAGCATCATCCTCATTGCATTGGAGGAAATCTCCTCCCACAACAGCATCTAAAGCATATCTATAGCAAAGAGCAATTCCAAGGTAAAAACTGCTGAGGAACAAGCTTTGAGTCATTTTAGGCTCAGTTTTTTCATGTAGATTAGAGATTCTAGACCAAGCTTCTTTGAAACTCTCTTCAATTCCTTGTTTAAAAGTGAAAATCATTTCCTCAGGTGACATAGTGATTGGAGCAATGCTAGACATAATAGCAACTTAAGATAGGAACTAATTTTTTTGTGTTTTTAAATAAAGAAAGCAAACTTGTAAAACTATTTTTTGTGTGTTTTTGATAAAGAAATAAGCAAACAAAGCAAAAGAAACTAAGCAAAACAAAAATAACAAAGTAAAAGAGATTGGTTATGAGGGACTCCCCTTGTGAAGATGTCCTTGACTCCCCGGCAACGGTACCAGAAAAAGTACTTGCTGACTCGTGTATTAACGAGCTCATTGGGGAACCCCAAGAGGAAGGTATGATGAGCACAGCAGTAAGTTTTCCCTCAGTTATGAAACCAAGGTTATCAATCCAGTAGGAGCAAGGAAACACCCCAAAGGTATAGCTAGCTGAACATTGGCAGGGCGCACTACCGGTGCCAGCAGCAACATGGAGACCTGCACAACACAACCACAAAACTCTGTCCCCAACATGCGATGAGGTTGTCAATCTCACCGGTTTTGCTAAAAAGAAAGGATTAAACGTATTGAATGGAAGAAAGTAATAGTTTGTAGAAAGTAAACACAAAACAGTAAACAGTTGATTGTAGATTTGAAAGTAAAAGAAAGGACCAGGGTCCATAGTTCACTTGAGGTGGCTCTCCTTAAGATAGATGACATGTTGGGTGAACAAATTACAGTGGGGCAATTGACAAACATCGAGAAAGCATACAAGCATATACTAATCATCTTGACTCCTTTGAGCTTCGATTGGGCATTACAACATTATACATAGACCGCCATCCAACTGCATCTATGACTAATAATCCACCTTCAGGTTATCATCCGAACCCCCTCCAGTATTAAGTTGCAAGCAACAGATAATTGCATTACGAATTGCATGTAATGTAAACAATACGATTGTTCTATGAACAAAGGATTGTTGTTTTCTCCCTAGTAGCAACATCACATCTAGTACCTTAGAGATTTCTGTCACTTTCCTAGATTACCAGAGGCATGAACCCACTATCGAGCATAAATGGCTAAGATAGCTAATAACAATGGAAAGCATGGAAGATCACAAATAACAAAGACATGATAGAATCAATAATCAAGCTGAAATAGCATCTCAATATCGATCAGATCCCCGCAAACACAACATGTAGAATTACAAATAGATGATCTTGATCATGAACGGAGCTCACAAGATCTAAACATGATAGCACAAAGGAGGAGAACCAGCCATCTAGCTACTACATGGACCTGTAGTCCAGAGATGAACTACTCACGCACCACACTAGAGGCTTGCATGATGATGAAGAAGGCCTCCAGGGTGAAATCCCATCTCCGGCAGGGTGCCAGGAAGAGCTTCAGATCCCTCCCGATCTAGGGATGGAGATGACGGCAGCTACAGGCTCTTTCGTGGAATTTTGATCGGGTACTTAGGGTTTCTGTATCAGAGGCAATATATAGGCGGAAGGAGAGGCCGAGGGGGTGCCTGGGCTGGCCAGACCACCCCCTGGCACGGGCCAGGCCTGGCCGCATGGCCAGGTGGTGTGGCTGCCCTCTAGCCCTTCTCCGTCTCGTATTCTGGCTCGAGGTGTCCCTCGGTAAAATAATGACTTTGGCTTTTGTCCCGTCCAATTCCGAGAATATTAATTTTCTGACTTTCCTGGAACCAAAAACAGCAGAAAACAGGTAGCTGGCACTATGGCTCTTGTTAATAGGTTAGTCCAAGAAATCATATGAAAAGTACTCCAAAGTGTGGACAAAACATAAGAAAGTAGATAAAACCAAGCATGGAACATCAAAAATTATAGATACATTTGCAATGTATCATGTTCTAGCATGCATGAGTTGTGAAACTATTCCATACTCTCCCATGTGTGTGCCAAACTCATAACTTAGATATTCACCTCCACGATCAGAACGTAGAAATTTAATCTTTCTATTACGATGATTTTCCACTTCACTCTGAAATTCATTGAACTTTTCAAAGGATTCAGACTTGTATTTCATCAAATAGATATACCCATATCTACTCAAATCATCCATGAAAGTACAAAATAATGATATCCACCTCGCGCCGACACACTCATCGGACCAAAATTATCAGTATGTATGATTTCCAATATATTTTTCTCTCGTTCCATTGTATCGGAAAACAGGGTTCTAGTCATCTTTCCCATAAGGCATGGCTCACATGTATAAAATGATTCAAAATCAAGTGATTCTAAAAGTTCATCTGAATGGAGCTTCTTCATGTGTTTTACGCCAATATGACCTAGACGACAGTGCCACATATATGCAGATATATCATCATTAAGTTTAATCCTTTTGGCATCTACATTATGAATATGTGTATTGCTACTATCGATATTCAAAAGAAATAAACCATTCATCATAGGTGCATGACCATAAAAAATATTATTCATATAAATCGAACAACCATTGTTTTTCGACTTAAAGGAATAATCGTCTTGCAGTAAACATGATCTGGATACAATGTTCATGCTCAATGTAGGGACCAAATAACAACTATTAAGGTTTAAAACTAATCAACATAGTAAATGGAGAGGTAGCGTTCCAATGGTAATGACATCAACTCTTGATCCAATGCCAACACGCATCGTGACATTGTCCCTTGCTAGTGGTCGCTTGTTCTGTAGCCCTTGATTTGAGTTACATATATTAGCAACCGATCTAGTATCGAATACCTAGGTGCTACTATGAGTACTAGTCAAGTACATATCAATTACATGTATATAAAATATAACTTTGTTCTTCTTGTCGCCCTTCTTGTCTGCCAGATATTTGGGGCAGTTGCGCTTCTAGTGGCCAGTCCCCTTACAATAGTAGCACTTAGTATCAGGCTTAGGGCCAGCCTGAGTCTTCTTCTCAGGCACATCAACAATTTGCCGCCCTTCTTGAAGTTACCCTTCTATTTACCCTTCTTGTCCTTCTTGGAATCGGTGGTCTTATTGATCATCAACACTTGATGTTCTTTCCTAATCTCCACTTCAGCAGTCTTAAGCATTGACAAAAGCTCGAGGAGAGACTTATTCATGCCCTACATGTTATATTTCATCACGAAGCTCTTAAAGCTTGGTGGCAGAGATTGTAAAACACAATGTATGCCTAAGTCAATGGGAATCGTTATTCCCAAGGCTACAACATTATTGGCATACCCAAACATTTTGAGTACGTTCTCACTAACGGAGTTGTTATCCTCCATCATGGAGCTAAAGAAATTTTCTGAAGCATCATAACTCTCTACGGCAACATGGGTATCAAAAATTATTTTCAATTCACCCATGGTATCAAAGGCATTGCCATTATAGAAACGCTTTCGGAGTTCTGGCTCTAGCCCATATAGTATGCCACAATGAACCATGTTGTGGTCCTCCTAGCGACTTAAGTAAACATTTTTTACATCGACAGAAGCATCATTAGGTGGTGGGGGTCCTAGGGGAGCTTCTAGCACATATTGCTTTTATGCAGCAGTGAGGAGAATCCTCAAGTTCAGGGCCCAGTTGGTAAAGTTGCTACCATTCGATGTAAGTTTCTCTTTCTCCATGAACACATTAAAATTAAAAGCAGCTGGTGCCATCTATAATAGAATTTTTAAAGTTTGTTTAGACTAAGTTTATTGTAGATTGAGTTCAACTAATCCAAATTACAAATGAACTCCCACTCAAAACAACATCCCTCGTGTCTTCTTGGTGATTACATGAACCAGATCCACTACAACAAGACCGATCATTACGTGAATTGGTGTAGCTTCAAAGGCAAGCATCTAGATGGTCATCATGTCAAGCATATGACTCATGCTTTACCTTTCGGTTCATGTTTAGAAGTCATGTTTGTACACCCTCATGTATAAAACTGTCTTACACCCGTTGTATGCGAATGTAGAGTCTATCACAACCGATAATCACGTGGTGTCTCAAAATGACAAACTTCCTTAATAGTGCATACTAAAGGAAAACCACATTTTATCTTGATATTTAAATGAGGGATCATCTTAAAATGCTACTAAAGCGTCATACAAGAAATATAAGATGCAAACAAACATCATATGCAAAAAGTGATACTCCCTCCAGTCCATATTATTATTCTCAACTTTGTCTAGATTCGGATGTATCTAGTTAAATATTTAGGCTAGATGCATTTGTATCTAGACAAAGTTGAGAACACTAATATGGACCGGAGGTAATATGATATGGTTCTTGCACTTGATCACTATCTTATGCATCGTGGTATGATCTTCATCATTCCTATATGTGTAAGTACAAGGTTTATGGAACTTACACTTTGGTATGTTATAATTTCCAAGAGTATCAAACCATACTACAAATTATAACATTACCATATCATGACACTTGCCCAGTAACAACTAAACTAGACGCTTCTAATTTATCGTTTACATGTTTTTACGTGGCTTAGGGCTTTCGAAGATAGAACCGTTCTTACCTATGAACATGGAACCACAATCATGATAATAAAATTATTAGCAACTCATTGTAAATTAGATATTGACTATAGTAGGAGAGACAGACACCCGCTAGCCACTTATGCAAAACTTGTTGCATGTCAAGCGTGGAATATGTCTCATGTGCGAGGACATGTAATGTTAATCCGGGTCGCTTCATCCCACTATGCCACCAATATCCAAAATACATATAAGAAGCAATAACATGATCATGAGCGCCCACATAATCATATGTGTTCTACTCGTGCAAAGCATATGTGCATAGGCTCTGATGATACCACTGTTGGGTTCACAACATAGAAAAGAAAAAATTCCTACGATATGAACAACTAAGCACCAAGATCTATCTACCTAGATACAATCAATGGGTGGATATACATCCATAAAGAACTTGCCATCGAAGAGTGACAAAGCATTATGAGATTTGATCTCGTGGATGATGTAGTGGTTCACTTGCCGATCTCAAGATCGTGATGAAGTACAGCACCGCAACTCAGCAACACATCCATGATTACACACATGTTTGGTACCCGACCACCTCCATGTCCTCGCTCTAGCAAAGCAGCGGAAGCAGCAAATCCTTTCGAGAGTAAGCCACAAGGAACATGTACTTCACTAATCTGGAGCCATGGGGAATAAACTAGATGGGGAGAGAGATCCTTCACGAGGAGGTGTGAATTGAGAGGAGGAGTGACGAGGTGTAATCTCGGCAATGCCCATGATGATGGACTTGGGGTTTTGCATAAAAGAGAATGCCGGGGATTACGTCAGATATAAGGCAAACAAGGCAGTCGAAGTCGCCTGAATACTTGATGAATAACACTATTACCGATTGCTTGGGTTTTTTTTCGGTAACTCCTCCTAGGCTTCTCCCGTCCTATATATAATAGGCCAGGTCTCAAAGTTGTATACAGATAGGTTACATATGTATGATTACAACTCTAATACAACGTTGGTTCATATTTACTTTCCTAATACAACTAAGGCTTTCATCGGTTGCTTCTTTGTGCCATCACCTTGAACCTCCATGGGCCGCAAGCCTTTATACAGCTAGGGTAGAAAATCATAAGAACCCAAGTAACCGTACCTATGTCAAGGAGGATGAGGAATTTTGTAGGGGGTGGGGGCAGGTCCCCCATGGCCCACAGCCAAGGTGGTGCCTCCACCTCTCCCTTCATTCATGTGGGTGGAAGCTCCACTCACATAAAACCTTTTCCACTCACATGTCCACTCACACGCATTAGATTTCCACCAAATTTAATGCATCTCTCATTTAATAAAACTATTTTATCTATTTTATTTAGAATTTTGTTAATTACTTAATTAACAAATATTCACATAAACCCTTTACAACATTTCGATATCACATGCAAAACCAATTTCAGCAATTTGACCGGAAACAATTCTGGTGTCCATCGAAATAATTCTAGTGCTTTCATTTTCTTTCTCTGGTATCTTATTTGCTCCAAATGGTGTCGGTATCCCATAAGTGTTTCACCCTACGGTTCGCGAATAATGCAGACATTATCAAGACCCCTCTCCGATCAATAATCAGCAGCAGGACTTGGAGATCCGTACTGACTCCCATACATTCAACGATCACTCTTGTGATCGTGTGAACCTTTTAACATCATAACTAAATCCCTTTGTCTTGTGATATATTAAATGTCTGAGATTCGATCATCGGTATCCCATACCTAGTTTAATCTTGTTACCGACAAGTACTCTTTTCTTGTTCCTGTGATATGACATTCTAGTGATCTTATCACTTGCTTGCAAACTATGTCAATGTGATATCACAGAGAGGGAGTAGAGTATATCTCTCATCGTCGGGATGGATGATAAGTGCAAGTGCACAGATAAATTTCTAACACCCCGTCCATTGGGCCCTAGGGGTGTTACTCCTGGTAGCTTAATAGGATATTTAGACTGGCCCATAGACCACCACTAATCTTTTCTACGCACTTTGTCCTCACTCCTGCGCACCTGGTACCCACTTCCCGGTCGGTCACCCATCCTAGAATTTCTCTAGGCCAAGCACGCTTAACCTTAGAGTTCTTTTCAGATGAGCTTCCAGAAAAGAAGTTGCAACTTGTTGATATGAGTATCCTATCAATCCTATTAAGCCATGTGCCTGGATCTCATATACACCCACCCTTTAGAAGATCGATGCCCTCATCGATCAAGCACACCCCAGGAACGTACCCTCTTGGCACACGTCTATGCGTCTAGTGCCGACACATGCGCTATGTCCTGTCCACTCCGGGCCACACGTGCCATGCTCCACATGTCCCGCCACTGACCTGCACACACCCGTTTAACCGCGAGGTCGGCTCTGATACCACTTGTAACACCCCGTTCACTGGGCCCTAGGGGTCTCACTCCTGATAGCTCAATAGGATATCTAGACTGGCCCCACAGACCAACACTAGTCTTTTCTATGCACTTTATCCTCACTCGTGCGCACCCGGTACCCACTTTCCCGTCGGTCACCCATCCTAGAATTTCTCTAGGCCAAGCATGCTTAACCTTAGAGTTCTTTTCAGATGAGCTTCCGAAAAAGAAGTTACAACTTTGTGATATGAGTATCCTATCAATCCTATTAAGCCATGCGCCTGGATCTCACATACACCCACCCATTAGAAGATCGATGCCCTCATCGATCAAGCACACCCCAGGAATGTCCCCTCTTGGCAACATGTCTGTGCGTCTAGTGCCGGCACATGTGCCATGCTGTGTCCACTTCGGGCCACACACGCCATGCTCCACATGTCCCGCCACTGACCCGAACACACCCTCTTAACCGTGATGTCAGATCTGATAGCACTTGTAACACCCCATTCACTGGGCCCCATAGACCAACACTAGTCTTTTTTATGCACTTTGTCCTCACTCATGCGCACCCGGTACCCACTTCTCGGTCGGTCACCCATCCTAGAATTGCTCTAGGCCAAGCACGCTTAACCTTGAGTTCTTTTCAGATGAGCTTCCGAAAAAGAAGTTGCAACTTGTTGATATGAGTATCTTATCAATCCTATTAAGCCATGTGCCTAGATCTCACACAATTGTAGCTAGTTTCGAAATAAGAGTATTGATCCCATAGAGAGATATTGGTAGAGGTATTTATGCCCCTCATTACTATTCACTAGAGAGTACTTGTAGGTTATCTCTAATCCCAAGTAATGGTGTATAAAGAGTGTGTTTGAATAAGTGCTAAAGTAAACAAGAATAAATTAAATAACAAAAGTAAACTAAAGAAAGAGAGTGTCTATGAAGTGTTGTGTGATATGGTTGAGGGGTTCTCAAGGAGTGTAGGATTCACCACTAGCAGGGAGAATTATGAATGATTCGGATAACCTATTTCTTCTATCATGATATGTGTGGAGAGAGCTTGATAATAAGATGTTCGCTGCAAGGCTCATAGACAGTGACTTTGTTGAGCTAAGAATGAGGGCATCTCTAAATAACCACCATGATGTCTAAAAGCAGTCACCCATACAGACCACCAGAATTAAGGGTATCCCCGTGGATATCATAATTAGCTTAGGGAATCTCTCTTTATTCCTCCTTAGACCGTGTGGGTTATAAGCCAGCGCAAGTCACAATAGCATTGGGCATACATCCAAACATGTCCTAAGGATTTCACCCTTTTCTTTAGTACCAAAGGCAAATGATATGTGGACGACTACACATACCATCTAAAGAAAGAGATCAAACACAATATCATAAAACATCATAGACCAATAAGTTAATGGACACAAGTATAGATCATCTTTATTTTAATGCTTAATAATACTAGGGTTTCACCATCTCTCCCCAAGAACAAGGAAACTACTCATACATGCAGAGGACCAACTTCATGGTAATAGTATGGATGAAATATGAAGGTACAATTGAATACAAGTTAAAATCCACAATAGAGACTGAATCACAACAAAGTAAATAAAGGAGATCGAAGTTGGAGATGTTGTTGATGAAGATGGTGATGAAGATCGATGTGTAGCCCTTCAACATGCAAGTATCCTCTCTCCCTTGAGTGGTATGGTGGTGTAGATCTTGTGGGTGGCGGCTATGGAGCCTGCGGAGTGGCAGGGATCTGCCCGTATGGCGTGGGTGGACTCTACCCCTTCTTCTAAGGTTTCCTCCTCTTTAAATAGGCATTTGGAGGTCTCGCAAACCGACGGAGCTAGGGCCAAATATGCCCATTGGGACTTTATATATGCTATTCCCTTTGACGAAATGAAGCCGTCGGAGGGCGGTACAACCGTACAGTATGGGTGGGCTCTGCCCGTACCAGTGGTCGTTACGCCTGTAGTACTCTGTAGTGTTTTGGCTGCCATTTCTTCATATGGACTCCGAATGAGGTGTTCTATGCTTCGTTGGATTTTGATGGAATAGGGCTAAAACACCATGGCCTTGGATCTTCATTTGTAGTTGATGGAAAAATCCACTTTTCCTCCCCTCAAATGGCTAAGTCTGGTGCCTGCAACTCCTCCAAATTGAATACTCTTAGCTCCTTTTATCAATGATTGTTCATAGCACCTACACACAAATCAAAGAGAATAAAAAGGTAATAAAATCCTAATAAAATTACTAATGTGCAAAGTCCATGTGGAAATGAATGAGAACTAGGAATCATACATAATAGGCATAGTTGTAGATAGATGTAGCATGTAATGAGTGACAAGATGAATAATTTATATACTTAAATATGCTTCAATTTTGGACTCATCAACTTCCCAAAGCTAGACTCTTGCTCATCTGCGAGCAAGATGGTGGATTATGGACAAGGTCATCATGTCCATGAGGCACAAATCGATACCTTAAATGAGGCAAAATTGAAACAAAAGTACAATATCGGATGTAGAAGATTGATGCCTTGTATCCTTATTTTCCATGCAAGCTCAAAGTAAGAAAGAACATATTCATACAAGGCAACACAAGCTCAGTTATGTCAATCCATAAAAGTTCAATTAAAACTTCAATGCTCCATGTCAAAAGTGAATCTAGCTTTGAAAGCAAACTTGTGATCCTCCTATTGCGCCTTTTATGTTTTATATCTCCTCACTTTTGTGTAGTAAGGGCTTTAGAAAATAAGAGTGACAGATCATGTAATAAGAAGCTTAGCATTAGAGTGTCTCATTAGAACACCCATATCAATAGATAAAGACTATCAAACACTACTATTCCACTGATTGTCTTTCAAGAAAATTCATAAAGTAGTAAGGAGACCATGCCAAGGACTTGTTATGTGGATCTTCATTTTTTACTCCTTTCAGGGAGGATTCTCAATAAGGATCATTGAGTGATTCTTTTAAACAATGGTTTGCACAACCTTTGAGAGTACCAATACTTTTTCCCATTACGGTGACATTTATGCCACCCATGTCGTCAACTCATAGCCAAAATCATGGGTTGTACCATAGATCGTTCGTAGGCCAGTGAAGTTGTTGGCATCCCAAGGTGTGCCTTAAAACATAGAACTCTTTAATTAGTACCACAGTTTGATCCACAAGGTTAGCTTTGGATTGAATCACAATTACTGCTAGACTTAATTTCTATCAAACGACTCCTTTAAAGAGTGCCATCAAGCCTCTATCAATAAATCTTTGGGGTTGAGTATCTATAAGGCTAGAATCTTAAAACAATTAAACATCACTTGAGAAATTATTTAGATGCTTCATCAATATACTTTTATTCATTTTAAGTGTAGAAATCATGCCAATGTATTCTAGAGGATCACAAAGTTCTTCTCAAGTTGGATAAAGATTTTAACATAGTGAATCAAAGCTCTAACTCAAATCTTATGAATCCTAACAAAAGAAAGTGCATCCATTATATAAACATGAAACACAACTTACCTAAGCAAGAATTCTAAAACAGTGGGATACATGATTTCCCAAAAAGTTTCATTGAACAAGAACATTGGACAAGACTCTACACATGCAGAAGTAACTTCCCCAAGATAGAACTTTTGTAAGAACCAAACTTGAATAGATTACGATAAGAAAAGAGAAAATGCAGTTATCAAAAGAGAGTGTGAGAAGTGGTTACCTACCCAAGCTTGAACAAATCAAGGGTGACACACTTTACCGTTGATGTACGAATAACCTCACTTTTGATGGACATGGACCTTTGGTTCAACGAATACTTCCTTTTTGAAGTGTTGGGTTGAAACAACCAAGTGGCTTATTCAAGTATTTGCATGGTTGGCACAAACCATGCACGTCATCACACAAGGTTCAAGTCCCTGCAAAAATAACAAACAAAGTAAAAGCAAATGATTCGGTGTACGAACGGAGTTCGTTCACCCAACCACGAGAAGAAAAATAAAATAAATATGAAACACTATAGAGAATTATAGGCTAGAGAGTTTCAAAGTTAGGTAAAATAAAATGAAGTACAATTGAACATGTAGAAGGTAACCCACTGACCTGAGGTTGTCAATATAAAAATATTGGAGGGATTATAGCCTTTTTGTACTCGTCCATGCCCTTACTGCGTAGTGCTGCTCTTTGGTACGGGCGCGTGGTACGGACGGGCTCCCCCTGTACTGCGCCTCGTCTTCTCCTTTTCTCTTTTTTTATTTTTTTTGAAGGGTTCTGTCAAAGTTGGTACGACCGGGTGGTACGTGCAGGATGCGCCCGTACAGGTGGTCATTATAGCCTCTGGGTCATCTTCATGTTTCCTTTGCCTGGTAACGAGGTCAGTACGGGCGGACGGTATGGATGCGCCCCACCAAATCGGTGCTCGTTAATCTTGGAGTAACTTTTCTAGAAAATTTTCTGCTTCTTCCGATGTGTCACATTAGCGGTATGGGCATGCGGTACGGACAGGTCTACCCGTACGGCTGCTCGTTAAGCTCACTGTGAGCACCGAAACAAGTTATTTTCTCCGAAAATTTTATTATAAACCTAAAATGCTCTTCCAGCAACAAAGCAAACATATGTTTTTGTTGAGAAGATTTAACCAATATATGCAACACATGATTAGAGCAACAAGCAATTCTACCGTTTGAAAATAGTCCGAAGCTAAATCTAATAGGAAATCATGCATATATATAAGTGCCAACACAACATGATTACAACTAGATTCAAGACACAAAATAAAGAAACACACCTAAAAACATCCGGGTTGCCTCCCGAGAAGCGCTTTCTATAAATCCATAAAGCTAGGGTTAGATGCTCCATTAAATAATCCACCTAGATCCTAGGGGATATCAATTCAAGGTGTAATGGTACTTACCTCCAGCAAAGGGTTGGAGCATCTCATAGTAGAGTATGGTCAAAGACCCTCTTGCGGTGCATCAGCATCATATAGATGAATATGTTCTCTCTTCCAAGCGAGCGTGGATGCACCAAGTGTGGTGAGCATGCCTCCTTATGTAGCTGCAACGAGAGGATCAGAGGTTGAAATATAATTATTAAACTTTTACCTTGGTTACCATTGTAGGAGAACATTCATAGTATTCTTTCTTTGCAACAAGGAGTAAATCAGGTCCTTGCATATTGGGATCGAAAGATTCATAGCGAGGTTCTATCTCTAGTTTATCATTAGTAATGCTATCCTCATGACTATGTAGCCAGAAGGCCTCGTGGATAAATTACAATTAGTTTTAGAATTATAAGAATCATTACTAGAGAGGCATCATCAACAAATGTAGTATTTGTAGTGTGCCAATCTTTGTCAACCTCACCTTTTTGTTGTTCCTCCTTTTATAGTGGTTCCTGCAAATGGTTATCTTCGGGCACAATAGACCGTGCTTTACCCTCTACCACAAGTGGATTACCACTAAGACATTCTTGGCAATAAGATTGTAACATTGGTAACAAGTTGGTGATTTTCATATGAAGCATATTATCACTACTCTTTCTTATGATTGAATCTTTTGAGGGTAGATCATGGAGACCTTTATAAATCAAATACTCTATGACTTCATCACTAGTGTCAGACACTAGGGAATCTTCAAGAGTAATGGAACATTGAAAACTAAAGTTCCCAATTGCCATACATTTATCACAAGGCTCATGATATGAATTACAAAAGGATTTTGCACAATCATCTAGCAAATCATACAAGTTAAACAAATCCATACCAGTGGTAGTAGTATATTCATTGTGGTGTATATCCTCTTCTTCTTTCTTCCGTGAGTCTTGCAAAAGGTTAATCTGTTCCGCGGCTATCCGCTTGTGAGCAATCACCAATGCATCATCACAAAAGTTATCAATACAATAAGAGTATATAAGGTATACTATTCCATAGATCTTATTGAGTACTTCATCTTCTCTTTTATATCACTCATGTGAGCTAGCAACTCACAACAACCGGTAAAAAGTACTCTCTCATAAACCACCATATTAGCAGAGAATTCGTGATTCCCATTATAAAGTGCTAATGTGATATCAACGGTATTATTCTTACATTGATAATTAAAATGATATTTGGATCCACAGTCTTCACAAGTAAAATTGTACGAGGTACATAATGTGGATGAATAGCCTTTCAACCAATTCACCCATTCTTCTAATACCTTTTCCCTCGTACTATAATATCCAAAAGTTCCAACTTTCTTCTCCTCTATTGCGAGCTTCATCTATTCAAAAATAGAAATCTCGGAAGACATGATTAGTAGCAAATGGTTTTATAGTTTTTGTTTTATAATTTTTTATGGGGTTTATTTGTTATTTTCAAATAAGTAAATGCAGTAAAAAGTAATAAACATAAATAACTTGAAACTTGTAAACAACTTTTAATACAACAAAAATAAATTAGCAACTAAGAATAAAGACCAAAAGCGTTTAGGTCCCCAGAAACGATGCTAGAAAATAGCTTTATGCCCCTCATTACTATTCACTAGAGTAATTGTAGGTTATCTCTAATTCCAAGTAATGGTGTATAATGAGTGTGTTTGAATAAGTGCTAAAGTAATGAAGAACAAAGTAAATAACAAAAGTAAACTAAAGCAAGAGAGTGTCTATGAAGTGTTGTGTGATATGGTTGAGGGCTTCTGGAGGAGTGTAGGATTCACCACTAGGATGGAGAATTATGAATGATTAGGAGAACCTATTTATTGTGTCATGATATGTGTAGAGAGAGCTCCATAATAAGATGTTCACCGCAAGGCTCATAGGCAGTCACTTGGTTGAGCCAAGAATGAGGTCATCTCTAAATAACTACCACGATGTCTTAAAGCAGTCATCCATACAGACCACCGCAATTAATGGTCTCCCCGTGGATATCGTAATTAGCTTAGGGAATCTATCTTTATTCCTCCTTAGACCGTGTGGGTTATAAGCTAGCACAAGTCACGATAGCATTAGGCATATGTATAAACATGTCCTAAGGATTTCACCCTTTTCTTTAGTCCCGAAGGCAAATGATATGTGGACGACTACACATACCATCTAAAGAAAGAGATCAAACACAATATCATAAAAACATCATAGACCAATAAGTCAATGGACACAAGTATAGATCATCTTTATTTCAATGCATAATAATACTAGGGTTTCACCATCTCTCCACAAGAACAAGGAAACTACTCATACATGAAGGGGATCAACATCATGGCAATAGTATGGATGAAATATGAAGGTACAATTGAATACAAGTGCAAATCCACAATAGAGATTGAATCACAACAAATTAAACAAAGGGCATCAGAGTTGGAGACGTTCTTGATGAAGATGGTGATGAAGATCGATGTGTAGCCCTTCAAGATGCAAGTATCCTCTATACCTTGAGTGGTATGGTGGTGTAGATCTTGTGGGTGGTGGCTATGGAGGCGGCGGAGTAGCAGGGCTCTGCCCCTATGGCGTGTGTGGACTCTCCCCCTTTTCTAGGGTTCCCCCTCTTTAAATAGGCATCTGGAGGTCGGTTTCATGAACCGATGGAGCTAGGGGTGAATATTCCCATTAGTCCTTCACAAATGTTGTTCCGTTTGATGAAACGAAGCCGTCAAAGGGCGGTACAACCATACAGTACAGGTGGGCTCTGCCCGTACCAGTGGTCCTTACGCTTGTAGTACTCCGTAGTGATTTGGCCGTCATTTCTACATACAGACTCCGATTGAGGTGTTCTTTGGCTTGTTGGATTCGTATGGAAGAGGGATACAACACCATGTCCTTGTATATTAATTTGGACTTGATGGAAAATTCACTTTTTCCTCCCCTCAAATGGCTAAGTCTGGTGCCTACAACTCCTCCATATTGAATCCGCTTGGATCCTTTTATCCATGATTGTTTATAGCACCTACACACAAATCAAAGACAAGAATAACGTAATAAAATCCTAATAAAACTACTAATGTGCAAAGTCCATGTGAAAATGAATGAGAACTAGTAATCATACATAATAGGCATAGTTGTAGATATATGTAGCATGTAATGAGTGACAATATGTATAATTTATATACTTAAATATGCTTAAATTTTGGCCTCATAAATGGAAGAATCCCACTCTTGATCCATGAGCCTCTACATAACAATTTCGGAGTATCTGAACCCACCTTTACTGCAACCTTGTTACAGTGTGACGTTTGATGTTATCAAGTTACTCCTCTAGTGTTAGGGATTGACTTAATCTCATGGTCTAAAGACTAAATTTACTTTGCATTATGTTATAGTAATTTAAACATGATGACTTCGATCATATTTCTATACTTCGGATGAAAGTTCATAACATCATTCCACCAATGTTGTGACCTTGTTATTAACAACATCCAATGTCCATGATTAGGAAACCTTGATCATCTTGTTAATCAACAAGCTAGTTTATATGAGAGGCATAACTAAGAACTCTATATATTTGTTTATTAAACACATATGTATTAACGCTTCCAATTAACACAATTATACCATGCAAAATAAACATCTATCATATACTTGGAATAAGATAATAACAACTTTATTATCGCCTCTCGGGCATATTCCCTTCATCTATACCTTCGCACGCACAAGAACAAGACTCCATATGAAATTCTCACCGGACACAAGCCTAGTGTTAGCTACTTCTGGGTGTTTACTTGTATATGCTTCATTCTCAAGAAGGGTGTTCGGTTGTCCAAGTTTGAGTCAAAGGCATAAGAGGGTATCTTCGATGGGTACTTCGGTCAAACTCATCCTTATAGAGTCTACAACAAAGCCAATGGAAGAGTTGAAGAAACGAGCAATGTAAGTTTTGATGAAGAGCATGAGTCCCTCATGAGGCAAGATGGTGTTCGTGATCCTAGTGATGAAATTCCTCCTCAAGCCATAAGAAGAATGGTGTGGGATTCTTCCTCCCCATTGAGGAACCCCTTGTGGCTGAAGGAGAATGACCATGCTCCACTCAAGTGGATCTCTCACTCTCACAAGATCATCTTGCCCCTCAAGGACTAATTATTGCATCTCAAGATCCTCCAAGATCTTCCCAAGCTACTCATGTACATGACTCCTCAAGTTCTGGTCAACGTCAAGCTCTTCAAGATCTACCTTCTCAAGATAGTGGAAGTTCACAACACAATGACCAAGGTCAAGGTATTGTTGATCAAGGTCAAGCAAATGATGATGAAGGTCAAACTAATGTATATCCAAATATTGATGATGATGCTCCAATGGTTGATATTAATGAAGATAGTGATCAAGTTTGTGGTTATAGTAAGGTGGGGACTAAATGGTGGTGATGACCAAGTGGTAGCTCAAGAATCTCGTCTTGAGACCCAAGCCCACCGTCAAGCATATCGACTCTCCAAGCTCATCAAAGATGGACATGTCCTTGATAATGTCTCTGGAGATTTCAATAGGGGTTCTACTACTAGAAGGCAATTAACTTCATATAGCTCTCACCATGCTTTTATCTCTCATGTTGAACCCCAAAAGGTCTTCGAAGCACTTAAAGATGATGACTGGATTGATGCTATGAATGAATAACTTCACAACTTTAAGCGGAACAAGGTGTGAACATTAGTGAAGCAGCCAAAATATTATCAAAATGTCATCGGGACCAAGTGGATATTCAAGAACAAGTGTTATGATAATGGGATAGCCGTACTCAACAAGGCGAGGTTTGTGGCCCAAGGATACTCTCAAGTTGAGGGCATTGACTATGTGAAACATATGCCCCCATTGCTCGTCTATAATCTATGCACATGCTTCTTGATTATGCCAATCATCATAGTTTTAAATTGCAACAAATGGATGTTAAGAGTGCTTTCCTTAATGGTCCTTTGAAATAATTGGCTTATGTCAAGCAACCTCTAGGTTTCAAGGATCCTCTCTTCCCGGACCATGTCTACAAGCTTGACAAGGCACTATATGGCCTCAAACAAGCCCCACGTACGTGGTATGAGTGCCTTAGAGAGCTCTTGATAGATCATGGCTTTGAAGTAGGTCTAATTGACCCCACTTGTTTTACTAAGGGAGTCAGAGGGAACTTGTTCATTTGCCAAATTTATGTTGTTGACATTATTTTTTGGATCTATTAACAAAGCTTTTAATGAGGATTTTGCCAAGCTCATGACCTACCGCTTCGAGATGTCTATGATGGGGGGTTGGAACTCTTTCATGGATTTCAAGTAAAGCAATTGAGGAAAGGGACCTTCATCAACCAAGCCAAGTACATTCAAGATATGCTCAAGAAGTTTAGCTTGGGCCAAGTGAAAGGTGCCAAGACCCCTATGCCCACAAAGGTTAATCTTGATCTCGACTCCAGGGTACTATTCTATGATTGGTTCTTTGCTTTATCTTTGTGCATCCTGACCAGATATCATGTTGAGCATGGGTATGTGTGCAAGATTCCAAGGCGCACCAAAAGAAATCCACATGGTGGCAGTTAAGAGAATCTTTCGATATTTGTTTCATACCCCAAACTTTGGGTTATGGTACCATAAGGGAGCCAAGTTTGACCTCATTGGATACACGGATTCGGATTGGGCGGGAGACAAAGTGGAAAGGAAGTAAACCTCCAGAGCTTGCCAATTCCTTGGAAGATCTTTGGTATGTTGGTCGTTAAAGAAGCAAAACTGCGTATCCATGTCCACCACCAAAGCCAAATACATCTCTGCCGCAAGTTGTCGTGCTCAATTCCTATGGATGTAGCAAACCTTGAAGGATCTTGGTCTATCTTTTAGCAAGGTGCGACTTCTTTGTGACAATGAGAGTTCCATTACCCACAACTCGGTGCAACACAACAAGACCAAGCATATTGAGATTCGTCATCATTTCATCTAGTATCATGTTGCAAGAGGGGATATTTATTTGGAGTATGTTCCCACCAAGGCCAATATAGCAGATCTATTCACGAATCCACTTGATCAAGCAAGGTTCTGAGAGTTAAGGCATGAACTAAATATCATAGATTCAAGCAATGTGGCTTGAGTACCTTGCACACCTACCCATGTCTCAAAGGATATCTTCATTTGGATGTAGGCATGGATTTAGGGGGAGTGTAGTTCCTTATATGAACCAACACTACCCCTATTATGTGCACATTAACGTATTCATTCTCTATGGTATCTCAAGGAGACAAAATGAGCTTCGATGATGAGTTTTGGTAATGACCCCCAGATATATCTTTGCGGTTTCAAGCCAGGTTTACTCATATATGGTGGCCTCGGCCACCGAGCATTTTGTTTTGATTACTTTTGGTTTTCTTCTTGATTCATTTTGGTAATTATATCTTTTTTGGCATTCTTTTGGTTCTTCACATATCCTTGTGTGTCTATCCTAAGCATGTATCCTTACTTAAAACACATCTATCTCTTCCACAAGTTCATTCCTTGCCACATTCCAAATCTGGGAAAGGTTTTTCTGGTGGCACGGGAAGTTCCGGCTAGGCACCGGTATAACTAGTCCTGGGGTGAGTTCTCTATAACTTCTCCCCGGAATGATACTACCGGCCGCGCTTGGAACCCTCACGTGGTCAGAAGTTCCGGCCATTGACTGGTACTACTGGCTATGTTTTCAACCTATAAGTAATGGGCATAGGAGGAAAATGGGAATCCTTCCCCTTTTCCCCCTAGACCCACTTCTCATAGGATGCAGCCATCAGAGACAATACAAGAAAAGTTGGCTTTTACAACAGACGATTTTCGTGGTTGAAGGCCTGTTTTTCGTGGCTAAAAAGTCTTCTACCACAGTTTTTTTCCCGACCGTGGGGGATCGCAACCTTCAGCCACGAAAACTTGTTCCGTCGTAGATCTATTCGCTAGTCGCGTTGACTGCTGACATCATGCAAACTGCCATGTGGCAGCCGCCGTTAGCGGCCAGTTATCACCGTAACGGCCATAGAAACCATGGAAGAAGCCAGGCCCAGCCAAGGCCTGCTAAATTCTAACTGGGCCGGCCCATTAGGGGAGCCCAATAAGAAGATGGCCCATTACTATTTTGTCCTGCACTGTTTGAAATGGGCCCAAAGTTGTAGTTGGCAGCAGCCCGCGATCTTTCAGGCCCAATACTGTTTCGGCCTAAAGAAGGCCCATGATGGTCCAACACTCTGCGGCCCATTAGCAGCCTGCGCCAAGTCGTTCCTGTACATTTAAGTCCTGCGGGCGGCCCATCACTGTTTATCGCAGCCCATCATGGGCGTCCTACTGACGGCCCTTGTCTGAGATGGCCCGTTACTGTTCAGGCCTGTTACTTTCCTGACCTTTCACTGTTCCGGGCTTTACCTATTCAGGCCCGCAAGCGGCCCTTTACTGTTCTAGTCTGGTAAATGTGTCGGCCTGTTACTGCCCTTGCCTAGAAATTTCTCGGGCCATTACTATTCTGGCTTGCCACTATTCTGGACTTTCACTGTTGCAGCCCTTTACTGTTGCGGCCGGCTACTGTTTTGGCCCGTTACTGTTCTAGGATTTCACGGTTTCTTGCTTGTTACTGCGTTGGGCTGTTTCTGTTAAGGCATGTTATTGTTAAGGCCTGTTACTGTTATGGCATGTTACTCTTACGGCCTGTTACCATTACGGCATGTTACTGCTATGTCTAGTTACAACTTGTAGGTCGGCCCATTATGTTTACGGCCTTTTACAGTTTCAGCCTTTTCTGAAGCCCATGCCAATATCATAAAACATTTATATAATCCAGCATTTTTTACTGTTCATCATCGGCCGAATACATGACAGGCCAATAACAAAGCACGATACTATTCCCTAATCGACCTGCCTGGTGTAGTTACCGTAACGACTACCGCATATGTGGACAACGTCAACTAAATGCATACATGGCCTACACGAGTTATCTAGATATTACATCAGCTGCAAACTTCTATTAAATTATTACATATTATCGAATCAAGGGAAAGAAAAATCGGCATTTCAGTTAACAATCAAGTTGATAGCAGAGTCTTCAATTGATCACCTGCATCTTCCCTTGAGTGTGACAGCTATATTGGAGGAGACATGATCTTGCAGCCCCCTCTTTTGTGGCGATAACAATAATTGCACCCTAAAACTAAGTAATAACAAGTTAATACATCAAACAAGACAAACTACTCATTTGACTGATATGACAGGAGCTATGATCTGGAGTTTACAACTGGTCAATGGTTTAATTATTGACCAACACATCAAACAAACAAGACAAGCAAGCATGCATTAAACAAGTGTGCCTACCGTGAAACGAGCAATCAAAAAATGTGTGTGTGTGGCTTAGAATTTTAGCAAAAATAAACTAGCCAGGTCATTTCAACAAATATATATGGAAGCAATTCTATACCCTAAAATGCAAGAAACGTCGGGTGACTCGGAATTTGCACCGAGACACAAAATGGCATGCAATTACTGTCATAGCGAAGAATGAACCAGATAGAAATTATAACCGCATCATACAAGAACTTGTAGAGCAGGAATGCAAACCACGAATGAACTATATATTATAGAGGATAGTTATGTCGTGACTTAGGACGAACCAGACCTAGAACCAGATGCAAGATATAATGGCGTCGCTCGTGAACCTGTAGAGCAGGACAAACAAGCATTAGACAAGTGTGCCTAGAATGAAATGAGCAATCAAACAAAGTGTTTCTTAGAATTTTAGCAAATATAAACAAGCGAGGTCATTTCAGCAAATATATATGGAAGCAGTGGCATCTCTTGGAATGCATAGTCGTTGGGTGACTCAGAATTTGCGGTGAGCTACACAATGGCCTGTAGTTACTATCATAGCTAAGAATCAACCAGATAGAAATTATAATGGCATCATAAAAGAACGTCTAGAGCAGGAATGCAAACCACGAGTGAACTACATAGTAGAGGACAGTTATGCCATTTATTAGGACGAACCAGCACCAGATAAGGAAATAATGGCGTTGCTTGTGAACCTGTAGAAGAGGCTATGCAAACCATCATGTTCATTGTTCCATTCTGGGCTCTATGCAAGAAAAGAAAATAGTTAGTGTTGCAGCTTTTGAAGAACCAGATGGTAACAACAAAATTATAATAGAATTAGTATGAAGAGTCAAAACGGGTACTACCGGACAGCATAACGATGCCAAGGAGGAAACAATAATAGGAACTTATCTCAGGACGAACCAGATAGATTCTGTAACTGTGGAGCGGGGAATCCAAACTAATATTTTCCACTGATTTTACATTTTGCAATAACTACACGATAGCAGCAATTACTGTTGTTCGGAGTAGCTAAGAACATGTGCATGACTTCAAAATTTGTAGAGCAGTAAATGCAAACCAACATGTCTAGTGACCTACTCGTAGTATCTAGCACGAAGAACAGGCGTGTGCTTTGACTGGGTGTATAGAACGATTAGAAAAATGCAGTTCACTGCGATAGGCTTGAACCTGCTGTACTGCTGACAAAAGGAGAAAAGAGTTGGTGATTTGGTTACCATGGTCGGATAGGCTTCTAATCATCATCCGTACCGGCGCGAGTGACATCCTTGTCACCCAGGGTGCTTCGATTGTGCCAGCTGTTTGCGTCGGGAAGCAGATCTTGGGCGCTCGATGCCGGCTTGACCACGGTGGACGAGGTTGAATCGGTGTACTACACAGCGGTTCAGGTAAGGTATGGGTGGGGAGGATGCCGCCAGCGTTGTTGCAGATCTTGGGCAGTCGTTGACGGATTCGGCGCCGTGGAGGGGAAAGTGGGAAAGGGAAATCAGGTGCGATGGACGACGACAGAATTGGTGACCAAGGTCGGGTTCGGTGGACGTCAGTGAAGCGGCAATGATGCTTTGGATGAGACCGCATCTGATGCAACTTCGGTATACTGTTGGCTGAGGAGTGCATGGTGTCGAGTTCCGGCGGGCAAAGCCAGCCGCGGAGAAGTGCTGAGGGAGGTTCCGGGTGCGAGAAATTTCATAGTGTTTGAAATGGAGGGGCGCGGGAGGGTGGGGACCACGTGATTTTGGTATCATTTGAAACGGAGGGGCGCTAGAAATTTCGCAGTGTTTGAAATGGAGGGGCGCGAGGGAGTAGGGACCACATGATTTTGGTATCGTTTGAAACGGAGGGGCGCCCGAAATTTCACAGTGTTTGAAATGGAGGGGCGCGAGGAAGTGGGGACCATGTGATTTTGGCCGTCTAGCAATCTTGTCTATCCATCCCACATCAACGGGCCATAGGGTATACCTTCCCTTCGAAGGCTCTGGTGCGGACGCCTATGCAAGCAATCGCTGGGTGTCAGTAGACTATAGGGGTAGATGTGTAGGTTACTGTAGTAGCAGGCCATTAATCAGGCTAGCTGGCGCGATGTCATTTTGGCGCTCCACGAGTTCAAACTTTTATTTGTGGTGTTCAGGAGTGAATGCATGCAGCTCAAAAAAAGGTATTGTACTTACGTGACTAGTAAACTGTACGTGCTTTGCACGACTATTTTATTGCATGCACTCCAATAACTTACCTTATTAAAGCATAATAATATCCTGCATAATTTAGAACTTTGGTGCAATACTTGGTCGACTTATTAGAACTAAACATCTCTCGGGTATTTTAGAAGTACTCCCAAACATGTTTCTAGCTTACCAAGATATCGTGTATTTTTAATGGATGCAGTACTATCGATGGTTTGCATGACTGTCGACATGCACAATTTTGGTTTTGCATTGTTCACATTTGACGTCCAAGCAGACAATGTATATATACCTCTCCATTAACAACGATAAGTTTTGTCATTTTTCCCTACTTTCTAAATGTTACACTAAACTAGCATCATTTCCAATGATGCATGAAACGACCAAAAAAGAGTTGTGACCATTTTTTAGTATCTAAAATTATTTTCACTTTTAATAATTATTTTTTACCATTTTATAGAGCATTCCATAAAACGAAACAATGTTTTCACCATCAGGGAAAATGTTTCCATTACATGACAAAAAATAATGTCTTTATCACCAAGAATATATAGCATAAGAAATGAATTCCAACACAATAACCATATGCAATGACCTGATGTGTATAAACCTTAGTGACCGTCTAATTTGTAATTAGAAGTGTCAAGGAGGGAGATGCTAGATTCATTTGTGGTGGCTAGGTGAATTTTTTTAATTCAATAAATGTACTACATTCTTGTGGACACTCACAAAGACAATTGACCTCTTGTCTTAGGAGACTTGTGATAAAACTATTACTAGTAGTTCGGAAATAAGTGACTTAGAATTTATCTAGATTCGTATATATTACTAAAATACGTCTATATACTCGTGAATATGATTTATATACTCGATCTATATACTTGTGAATCTAGAAAAACCTAAGTTTCGTATTGAGGGAGTATAGCAATATTATAAATTTACAATGTTGTCATGATAAATAATGATATTCGCTACACTCCATAAACGAAACCACTTGTTTTCTTCTGTCACAGTTTTACATTTTTGTACTAAAGTATTTTTACTATAAAATAACACACGAAATTAGTTACACGTTAGTGATTAAGTACTTCCGCTAATTTTTATTTACATACAGAGGTAATACTACACACCCAATTGACATCATAAGTAATATCTCTTTCTCTCTTTCTAGAGGAGTTCTCTAGGTTTTCAGCTTCAATAATTATTTGTCAGATACGTAGAATTGAACACTTTAAATTATACAGCGAGTGATTAGATGGATGGACGATTGGTGCATAGAGGCAGTCGAGCTGGTAAAATGCTCACATTTAATGCTAGATGTGAGCACAATTGATTGAGTGGCAAACCTTTCTTTTGTGCGGTCGAGGCCCCGGTACGCTGATGACCCTCGCTAATCAACACAGCTCACACATAAGTGTATTTTTACGTAGTAGTAGTAGAAATATCATCCAGGGAGACTGATAACCCACAAGTATAGGGGATCGTGTGTAGCCTTTTCAATAAGTAAGAGTGTCGAACCCAACGAGGAGCTAAAGGTAGGATAAATATTCTCTCAAGTTCTATCAACCACTGATACAACTCTACACACACTAAATGTTTGCATTATCTAGGAAATAAAACTAGAGCAACAATACGAGTAATAGAGATAGCTTTGCATGATAATAAATAACAAGAAAGTAAAGCTAGTTGCTGCAGCAATAAAATATACTAAACTAACAAAACCATGAGTGTGGAATAGTGGTGGTAATTGTGGTGACTTTGTCCAAGTTTAAATAGCAAATAGATCAGGTTCATTGTCTTCGATGCAGTTTTCTATGTGGGAAAGGCTAAATATACATGCGCTTCACTACTTGGAATTACATGTACTATATGATTTGATTGTTAGCAAACATCCTTAAGTACTAATCAATGCATTAAGATTTCCCCAACCATAGCCTTAAGTTTAATGGTCCTCTTACTCCCATACATGCAACATTCCGGTTCGTGTCCTCAGGTTTCTGTCACTCCGGCAGAACTCCCCTTCCTTTTACACATACTACAAACCCTATGATGTTTAATCCATGCGCGCACAAATATAATGGACACCAAAAGACTGTACCATATCAACATACAACTCTAATGAACCAAAGACGTTCAACCATTCAATCTAAGAACAAAGAAACTACGCAAACATGACATAGATCATAGGATTATAACTTATAGCATCAACCAACATGTTTACATAGGATGGTACAGAGGTGTGTGGGAGGATGAACCACTGCATAATAGGAGGATTAGGTGATGGAGATGTCGGTGAAGATGGTGAAGAGGGCGGCAGTGGCACCGGCGGTATCATGGGGGAGAACCGCCCCTTAGCCCCTTCCTTCATGCCTTCTTGGGAGCCCTCTAATGGCTCGTGTATTAACAAGCTCGTTGGGAAACCCCAAGAGGAAGGTATGATGAGCACAGCAGCAAGTTTCCCTTAGTTATGAAACCAAGGTTTAATCGAACCAGTAGGAGCAAGGAAACACCCCAAAGGTGTTGCTAGCTGAGCCTTGGCAGGGCGCACTACCGGTGCTAGTAGCAACATGGAGACCTGCACAACACAACCACAGAACTCAGTCCCCAACTTGCGATGAGGTTGTCAATCTCACCGTGTTTTGCTGAAAATAAAGTATTAAACGTATCAAATGGAAGGAAGTAAAAGTTTGCAGAAAGTAAACACAAAGCAGTAAACAGTTTATAGCAATGTAAAAGAAAAGGACCGGGATCCATAGTTCACTAGAGGTGGCTCTCCTTAAGATAGATAACATGCTGGGTGAACAAATTACAGTGGGGCAATTGACAAACATCGAGAAAGCAATACATGCATATACTAATCATCTTGACTCCTTTGGAACTTGATTGAGCATTACAACATTATACATAGACCGCCATCCCACTGCATCTATGACTAATAATCCACCTTCAGGTTATCATCCGAACCCCCTCCAGTATTAAGTTGCAAGCAACAGATTATTGCTTTACGAATTGCGCGTAATGTAAACAATACGATTGTTCTATGAACAAAGGATTGTTGTTTTTTCCCTAGTAGAAACAGCACATCTAGTACCTTAGAGATTTCTGTCACTTCCCCAGATTACCAGAGGCATGAACCCACTATCGAGCATAAATACTAACTCTTGGAGTTGCTAGCATATACTAGGCCAAGATAGCTACTAACAACGGAAAGCATGCAAGATCTCAAATAACAAAGACATGATAGAATCAATAATCAATCTGAAATAGCATCTCAATATCCATCGAATCCCCGCAAACACAATATGCAGAATTACAAATAGATGATCTTGATCATGAACGAAGCTCACAAGATCTGGACATGAAAGCACAAAGGAGGAGAAGCAGCCATCTAGCTACTACATGGATCCGTAGTCCAAAGGTGAACTACTCATGCGTCACACCGGAGGCTTGCATGGTGATGAAGAAGGCCTCCAGAGTGAATTCCCCTCTCCGGCAGAGTGCCAGGAAGAGCTTCATATCCCTCCCGATCTAGGGATGGAGATGACGGCGGCTACAAACTCTTTTGTTGATTTTTGATTGGGTACTTAGGGTTTTCGTCCTGAGGGAATCTTATAGGCAGAAGGAGAGGCCGAGGGGGTGCTGGGGTCAGCCATACCACCCCCTGGCGCGGGCCATGCCTGGCCGTGCGGACAGGTGGTGTGGCTAGGCCCTAGCCCTTCTCCGTCTCGTATTCTGGCATCTGATGACTTTCGGAAAAATAGGCACTTTGGCTTTTGTCCCGTCCAATTCCGAGAATATTCATTTTCTGACTTTCCTGGAACCAAAAACAACAGAAAACAAGCATCTAGCACTGTGGCTCTTGTTAATAGGTTAATCCAAGAAATCATATGAAAAGTACTCCAAAGTGTGGACAAAACACAAGAAAGTGGATAAAACCAAGCATGGAACATCAAAAATTATAGATACATTTGCAATGTATCACCCTCCCCCATGGAGATGGGATCCATGGGGGAGGCAAAAACGTGGCTTTGGTGGCTGCAAATTCGTGGGTGGAGATACCCTGAGCGAATTAGGTTTCCTCCCTTTATATAGCTTCTCGGATTCCCGTCACCCCATATTGGGCTGCAGTAAATCGAGCCTAGAAGGCCCGTTCGGACATGGAATCAGCTAAATTTTATGTCTAGTACGTTTGTCACGAAATTTACAACAACTTTGTAGTTGAAGAGTTTTCTGTTTGACGCCGTCTTTGACCCGAAACGTGATCATCTTCAAAAAGAGTTCTGAGACAGATTTCTGGAAAAATCCCAATTTGACTCCAACAATGTTTCCACTTGTGTTCTTGGTAATTCCTACACATCAAAGTGTAAAACAAGAACATTGTGCACTTTTTCAACTATTAGTAGGTTAGTCCAAATAAATCATAAACTTTATACAAAAAGGAGTGTCAAAAGCATATTATTAGCATAAAACCATAAAAAATTATAGATACATTATGGACGTATCAGAGACAGAGTTCAGCGTCTAGCAATCTTGATCGTCCAATGCGAAATCAACGGGTCAAAGCGGATACCTTCTCTATGAAGGCTCTGGCGGGAATGCCTATGCAAGGAATCGTTGGCTATCCATGGATAGACTATAGGGGTAGCTGTGCTTGTGACCCAAAGTACTCCAGAGTCCAGACAATAGTTGGGTGTCCCCGACGCTGATGATGCATTTTCTTGTATAGACACTTGATCCGGATCCCTACACATCTGACAAAGTAGAAAGTATGACCAAATTTAAATATCACTCATTAACGATTTAATTATTTTTTATTTATCAGACATACTCTCCCTCCAGCCTAATTTTTCTGAAAATGCCCTCCAACCTAATTAAAAAGGATGTAACATATTTGACTAAATTTGAATGTAATATGTACACTGAATAGTGACTACCATACGACAAGTATATCCTTACAAAAGCTCCACATAGCGCATTCGAACGATAAAGAGTGCAATATAATTATGCGTAGACGGATGAGAAAAAAAATAATCCATGCACCCAAAAGAAAGAAAAAGGAGGGCCACGTAGGCAAGTCCTCCCCCTTCCTAGTTCCTACTCCAAGATTCGGCGATTGCAACACTGTGGCCACCTTGCGGAGGTAGGGCCTCGACGACCTCCGCAATGGTCGTGACCTCGACGGCCAACATGAGATGGCTTCTCTCTCCCTACTTAGCGGGGCGTGACCTGGACGATCTCCACAATGGTGGCTGCTGGCTGCGGAGAACCGTGACTTCTTTCTTCAAATTTTCACACTCAGCGCGAAGCATGGAGGAGTCACGCTCATAAGATCGTGCGAGATTCATTTGAAAAGCCAAATCGGCTCGGAGGCGATCACACTCTAGGTTGAGCTCGAAGTTTTTCTAAAGAATGTTGATGTTATGGCTATAGATTTCATCTACTTTGGCCGAGATTCTCGCCCTGACTTCCTGCATGGAAAATGCATCGTCAGTAAGAGAGCATGGAGTGCATGCAGAGAAGAACAAAAAATGTCAATACATGTATAGTGACTACAGTACCTCTCTTCTTCGACAGAGAGCGGGCATGAGGGCATCGTACGCGTCAGGGATATCCATCGTGCTATCGACCCGTGGGGTGGAAAATTCGACGCTCGAGCCGCCTGCCCTGAAAGATGTACATAGACGGTTCAATAGTAGGAGCAGATAGACCAGGAATCAACGGAAGTACAAACCTACCCGGACTCTTGGTCCCCATGATAGCCGCTTTTCGGATACATGCGCGAAGACGAGCCCTCGCCCCATGGCTGGTCTCCTTTCTCGGTCCGAGCCTGCAGGTCACCCTGCCGACAGGATTTCTCCATGGCTCTAACCACCGCCATCTTGCTATTCTTCCGACGAGACAGGATACTTTGTGACATAGCTGGATGAATAAGTAGAGACGAAAGGGAGGAGCATTGGAAGAAAATGGTTTCTACGAAGGCGGAGCGAGGTAGTACTAGTAGGAGGAGAGAGGAGAGTGAATAGTGGAAGCAAAACGTCAAGTACTCGGTCTCGCTTGTTCAAAAAAGAGTACTGGGTCTCGTCGCCGGCCTTCGAGCAATCTCATTGGTCCATCAAGTGATCGAGCTTACTAGCTGCAAATATTGTGCAGTGTGCTAAGGCTTGGGCATGAGCTAAGAAAATAACTTAGACGTGAGTCTAGCAAAATCAAAACTGCTCCACCGTTTAGGTCTCTTGCGTGGGTCCCTTGTAGTAACTTTTTTTCACTTTTTATCTCCAAACTACTAGTGCTCTGGCCAATGAAAATGCCTCAAAGTATTATGCCAAATATTTTAATCAACTAGCCTCTTGGTCTTGTACTAGACACAAGTCCAAGAATATTTTAATCAAAACTGCTCCATCGTTTAGGTCTCTTGCTCGTAGTAGTAGTAGTACTCCCTCCCATCCATATTTACTCGTCGCTGAATTGGACGTATCTAGCAATGAAGCAATGAATCGGATGGAGTAGTAGTAATAGTCACATTGAATATACTTAGGACTTGACGCATAAACATCACAAATGGTCGCCAAAAGATTGAACGCCAATCTTAAAGATAACTTTGGGCTTCTTTGGATAACAGGATTTAAAAACACCAGAATTTGACTCGGTCACAGGTACAAAACAATGGATTGCAAAATAGAGGAAATAGCTTTCTTTGGATCACAGAATTTCAAAACATAGGATAACAGGGTCAGAGGTACAAATCTGCTAGCTTAAAGTCATTTCAATGAAACACTGTAAACGCAGAGGAAAAATGCATCAATCCTACGCGAATGAGTGTTAAAAAGTGGATGTTGAAATTCCTATGGGATTGGGGTGTAGAAATGCAGGTTATATGAATTTTGGAGGTATGATTCCTTTCATCCAAAGGGCTTCCTTATAAAAAAATACTATGGGTCGAATTCCTCCAAAATTCCTTTGAAAATCCTTCGATCCAAATTGGCACTTAAACAAGATGTGTGTGCTCATGATAGATGAACACCTTCCGGTGGGAGGTGATGCTATCGTAGATTTTCATCTTGAACTCGTCTACGGTGACCTTGAACATAAGGCAGTCACCCTCCTTCAACCCATGGAAAGCAGCAAAGGTAGCCCACTCTTTGTTCAGGACGATCTGGTCTTTGTTGCGGTTGGCATGGACAACCCACTCGCATTCCTCGCATGATTGGACCACCACTAGTTGTGGGTAGGGGCATCCCTTCAAGTAAGGCTTGAAGTAAGTCGGGATGATAAGCATATACAAGTCATGCTGGACTAACTGGATGTAGAAGAGCCTAGGACGATCCGCCGTGGCATGGTGTCCAACCGACCTAGGGTGTCCTCTCGGTTTGGTAGAACTAGTGACTGACCTGGCAGCACTTGCCCTTGCCAAGGCCTCCACTCTCCTGCCCGGTAGCTTCAACTCCCTTGGTATGATGGGGATAGCATCTTCATAGCCACCTGGAGCTGGAGCAGTCCGGTCAAGAATGTAGTCTAAGTTCATCATTACAACTGGGTCATCCTACATGAAAATTACCATTGTGTCAGTCCTTTGGAATTACCAAAACAGCACAATGCATTGTATAAATTGACTAAAGATCACGATGAGTCATTGCACCATCAAAATTACCTGAACAACACAAGGTACCATGTAAATTAAATTGCCTACATGGCACAATGCATCATCAGAATAACCTAACCCGATGGGTCCTCAAAATTATCTGAACAGCTACTAGAAGGCATGACATTTAATTAGATTGATTAAACAGCACAATGCATATCCCCCACACAAAAAACAGCACAATGCATAATCTGAATGGCTAAAACATCACAATGCATTATCTGGATCGACAAAATAGCATATATGCAGTGCATCATCAAAAATACAAAAACAGCAAAAGGTATTATGTGATACGTTGCTAACGTATCCATAATTTTTGATGTTCCATGCTTGGTTTTATCTACTTTCTTATGTTTTGCCCATACTTTGGAGTACTTTCTATACACTTTCTTGGACTAACCTATTAACAAGATGCCACAGTGCCAGCTGCCTATTATCTGCTGTTTTTGGTTCCAGGAAAGTCAGAAAATGAATATTCTCGGAATTGGACGGGACAAAAGCCAAAGTCAGTTTTTCACCAAGGGGGACACGGAGCCAGAATACGAGACGGAGAGGGGGCAGGGGCCGGCCACACCACCTGACCATGCAGCCAGGCCTGGCCCACGCTAGGGGGTGGTCTGGCCGCCTAGGGCACCCCCTCGGCCTCCCCTTTCGCCTATAAGATGCCTCCGATACAGAAACCCTAAGTACCGGATCAAAAATTCCACGAAAGAGTCTGTAGCTGCCGTCATCTCCATCCCTAGATTGGGAGGGATCCGAAGCTCTTCCCGGCACCCTGTCGGAGGGTAGAATTCACCCTGGAGGCCTTCTTCATCACCATGCAAACCTCCGGCGTGATGCGTGAGTAGTTCATCCTTGGACTACAGGTCCATGTAGTAGCTAGATGGTTGGTTCTTCTCCTTTGTGCTATCATGTTTAGATCTTGTGAGCTCCGTTCATGATCAAGATCATCTATTTGTAATCTTACATGTTGTGTTTGTGGGGATCCAATGGATATTGAGATGCTATTTCAGATTAATTATTGATTCTATCATGTCTTTGTTATTTGTGATCTTGCATGCTTTCCGTTGTTAGTAGCTATCTTGTCCAAGTAGATGCTAGCAACTCCAAGAGTTAGTATTTATGCTCGATAGTGGGTTCATGCCTCTAGTAATCTGGGAAAGTGACAGAAATCTCTAAGGTACTAGATGTGTTGTTGCTACTAGGGAGAAAACAACAATCCTTTGTTCATAGAACAATCATATTGTTTACTTTATACGCAATGTGTAATGCAATTATCTGTTGCTTGCAACATCATACTGGAGGGGGTTCCGATGATAACCTGAAGGTGGATTATTAGTCATAGATGCAGTTGGATTATGGTCTATGTATAATGTTGTAATGCCCAATCAAAACTCAAAGGAGTCAAGATGTTTAGTATATGCATGTATGCTTTCTCGATGTTTGTCAATTACCCCGCTGTAATTTGTTCACCCAACATGGCATCCATCTTAAGGATAACCACCACTAGTGAACTATGGACCCAGGTCTTTTCTTTTACCATCAATCTACAACTGTTTACTGCTTTCTGTTTACTTTCTACAAACTATTACTTTCTTCCACACAATACGTTTAATCCTTTGTTTTTAGCAAAACCGGTGAGATTGACAACCTCACTATAAGTTGGGGGCAAAGTTTTGTGGTTGTGTTGTGCAAGTTTCGACGTTGCTGCTGGCACCGGTAGTGTGCCCTACCAAAGTCCAGCTAGCAACACCTTGGAGGTGTTACCTTGATCCTACTGGTTCGATAACCTTGGTTTCATAACTGAGGGAAAAGTTGTTGCTGTGCTCATCATACCTTCCTCTTGGGGTTCCCCAACGAGCTCGATATATTTTGGGCCATCAAGTACTTTTTGTGGCGCCGTTGCCGGGGAGTCAAGGACATCTTCACAAGGGGAGTCTCTCATAACGAATCTCTTTACTTTGTTTTATTTGTTTTGATTAGTTTATTTTTGCTTTGTTTGCTTGTTTCTTTATCAAAAATACAAAAAAAATTATTTCCTACTATATTTGTTATTTTCGTTGGTCTGTTATTGTCTTGATTTATCATGATTTCCATCAATGGTTGGTTTCTTTGAAACTAAATCTTATTGGCAAGGTGGGTTCGCGGAAGAACAAAAATACTATTATAAGGAACACCACTTGTCACAAAAAGGGAAACATTTATGGGAACAAATTGATAAATTGTATACCATTGCTATAAATGTGTGCTCTACTTATAATGTTACTTATTGCTTTAATAAATTTTGTTGTCATAGGAGGTATAAATACCTCCCTTTTCAATGTGAGTATAATGATTATGTTACCATATCTTCTTATGTTAAGGGAACTTATGACTTTTATGATGTGGAACAAATTGAAGAATTTATTGCTTGGAAGGGTGCATTTGAATTTGCTAGTTTGCTTGAAAATACTGATGATTCACCTTATAAAGATGAGGTTTATGATACACTTAAAGTTTGCTTTGATAATTACAAGGAATAAAATGGCCATATTCTTGAATATATTAATAGATGCTTTCCACAAACAGAAGAGACTAATGCCTTGCAGGAGCTTATGGAAGAAGAAATTGCTGAAACTAGAAGCTCATTGGATGAAAAAGAGGAGGAGAGTGATGATCAAGAGGAGGAAGAATGGATCTACCCTTTCCTACCTTCTAATGAGAGTAACTCTTTACCCCTTACAATATTTGATTGTCCCCCATGCTTACTAAAGGAGGATGAATGTTATGTTCCTGAGGATTCTTTTGAATATGTTTATAATAAAGCTCTAGTGCTTGTAGATCATGAAAAGCATGCCTTATATGATAGTTATATTGTTGAGTTTATTCATGAGGCTACTGAAAATTATTATGAGAGAGGAAAATATGGTTGTAAAAGTTTTCATGGTACTGAAACATCTCTCTTTTTGCTGAAAGTTTTGAAGTTACTCTCGTTTTATCATCCTATGCCTGTCACTTTGTCCTTTATGAATTTATTTGCGTATAAGATTCCTATGCATAGGAAGTGGGTTAGACTTAAATGTGTTTTGAATTTTCTTCTTGATGCTCTCTTTTACTTCAATTCATATTTCCTATGTGAGCATCTTCTCAAACTATCATGCCTAACTTAAAGGCGTTAAAGAAAAGTACTTATTGGGAGATAACCCAAAAGTTTTAGATGAGTCTTGGAAGTTATTACTTCAGTAATAACCGCTCCTTATCCTTTTTATTTGCTTTTTGTGCCAAGAGTAACCTCTAGTGAGAGAGAAGTAATGCTTGGGAAAGTTGCTGTCCCGAAACAGATTTTTGTGCTTCACCATAAAAATTCGTGTAAAATCTCTGTACGTCATTTTCAGGCGTGCATTATTGTGCTTCTGCCCCAGGTTGTATCTAACTTGCGTTAGTTCAACACTTTTTGATTTGAGCAACAGAAGGTCTTCTAAAAAATTGGTTTTTACCTGCTGGTCTGTTTTGACAGATTTCTGCCATTATTTGCATTTGCTTCTTGTTGGTTCCTTTTTGGGTTCTCTTTGGGGAATTCAGCTTTTCAAGGGGAGTGCTTCAGTAGCTTGTGTTTTAATGGAAGTTTTATTGGTGTTGAAACTGAACCTAAAGACTTATTATCTTGAGTGCACTAATGTTGCTAATAAAGATTGTGTGAAGTTTTGTATGAAGGAAAAAATTTAGGTGTATGGAAAGAATTATGTAATGAGATGAAGAATGTACTATAGCTCAAGCTTGGGGATGCCACCCCGTGTCACCCCAAGAAATATTCAAGAGGTACTGTAACACCCTCGAAATCGGCCCGATGCAAGTTTTAGCGCTTCCCGCCAAACCCGCATAGAAACGATTCAAAGGTGCCCACCAGGCACTTGCGTGCGGGTGGAAAACAAAGTAATATCATTACACAATAGTCCTTGATGGAACCCACAAAACATATATATACAACAGCGACTCAATGAGTCAAGAATACAGATATACAATACAAAGATCCAAATCACCTGGAAAACGATACAGCGTCCGAGTACGGGCAAGATGCAAATTGAGCTAAGAGCCCTGAAGAATAACCAATGGCGTCCATAACCCTGCCCAGGCCAAGCCGGAAGGGTAACCCTGCTAACGACGTCGATCTCAAAACCTGCTAAAGACAAAGGGGTGCCGACAAAGGGCAAAGGAAAAAGAGAGCGGTCAGTACTGAGGCCAGTACACGGCGAGACTAGAATTCGGCGGTCCTCGCCTACATAGGTATGGTGGACTGAGCGGCAGCGCGGCATGCACTAAACAACCTATAGAGACTCGAGATAACTGTCGGCTATCAGAGAGGGATAAGAAAGACCTATTCGGAACCAACCTGATTCTACCACCAAACATACCCATCCTGGTATTTCCCCCTCGAGACCAGACGAGGAAGTCAACCGAGGAACTCACGCCGTTGGCAGTTTTATTTATTCAGTTATCGTTGCAGCAATTACTAGTTAGGTATAGATAGTCATCCTGATATAATAAGCAGTGGGCACTTTTAGTTACCCATTCCATTGTAGCTGCAACACTTACTAGTCAGATACAATTAGCATGAGATATCCCAAACCCAGCAGTTGTTGGTACTTTTATTTAGCCATTCCGTTGCAGTGAAGCTGATTACTAGTCATATCGGATACAAGTCAAATTATAACAGTAAACTTTAGTTATAGTTGTCTATGATCGAGAACTGTGCTCCAAGTCGTCCATAACCGCGGACACGGCTTTTCGAAAAGATTTAACCCTGCAGGGGTGCACCAAAGTATCCACACGCACTTCGACCCTTTTTGCCAGATCAGTTAACATACACCCATCGGTATGTCGGCGGGGCCTAAGTCATGATGTTTCCCAGACCCAAAGCAAGTACATGGGGGACACCCCACTAAGCTACCCGCAACGAAGTTGGCCGGCTTCGGAACGGACCCAGGGTTTGCGTCAGTGGCTGTAAATGACTGGGAACCCGAAAGTGTGACTGGGCTTGACGATACCGCGAAAACACTCCGCAATCCTAAACAGTACAGGTGCTCCACGCACAATCTTAAATAAAGCAGTAAAGCATGGCATAAGTACAGGATAGTAAGAAAGCCCCAAACTACTTGTGGCCCCCAGTACAATACTTTGAATTCAGGTAGTAAGCCGATGGGGGTGCCCACACACCCCACCTGTGGTTAGCGCGCTCGATCTCGGAACAGGTGTCAAGAACTCGGGGTCCTACGGGACACCAGTGAGCGGTTAAAACCAAATATTGTCTATTACCCACCGGTGCCTCTGCATTTACCTACTTTCAATTTTAGTTATTAAACAGTAATTAAAGCCATGACCATCTCCAACATAAAGCATAAGGCAGTACTCCAACAACTGTGGTACTCGATGACACGCAACAACACTTGAGCAAGCGACTACGACGCGCAAGTCCAACTATCTACCAAACAACAGGTAATAGGATGTGTCCAAGGCAATATAAGGCTGCAAGGGATATCACGGGCACGAAAACTAGAGCATCGCAACACAGATAGCAATAGATCAATAGGAGGGAATAAATACTATAAAAGTAAGATAGGTAGAAAGAGGGAGAATGCTCGCCTGAAAACATTGCCAAAGGTTTATCCGAAGATCGGGGCGAAGCTCACATCAACTCAACGGCCTTATCCGCGAAGAAGCAAAACACTAGAATAAACACCGGATGCACTATTTAATACTACGGCAAAAGATCGGGCATGATGCATGTATGATGTATGACATGGCAAGATGCGATGCAATTAGGCAATATTAACGGAACCGGGGTCCCGGAATTATTTAAGTGGTTCAAGTTGTTCAGATATCCCACAATTTAAATGTTGTCTTAACATGGCAAAAGATAGCACCGGTTCGCTACACCAATTTAAATGGGACCAATATAAGACTAGATTGCCCGCATATGGATCCCATATTTAATTTAGGTGATTCGTCGAAACACCCCCAAACACCCATAATATGTATGCAAGCATGTACAAATAAATATGCAGCAATTTATATAGATGTCATTTATAAAAATAGGGGTCTTGGTGAGGGGATCACATTAGGGTTCGGCGAACTTGGTGTTCACTGGGGGTCGGTGGGATTCGATTCCGGCGGGATCGGTCTTCGGGGTTGGACTCCGGGATCGGGCTTCGGATCCATGAAGGAGATCTTGGAGTTCCGGCTTTATTGGTCGGTGGCGGTCTTGGGTCGGTTCCGGTGGTCTCGGGTAGCTCTAAGATCGGGTCTTCGGTCTCCGTGAAGAAGAACATGAAGCCAGTGCCAGGGTTCGGTCTTCCAGGTCCAAGAGGTCGGGGTCTTCGAGTCCATGTCGACGACCTTGGGGTTTCGGCTACGATTGTCGATGTCCGGCTCGATGGCGAACTTGAGTAGGCGCCGACACTCATCTCAAACCTTTGCAGCCAAAACTAGACGACGGGATACTTGGCGTTAGGAACATGGTCCGGGTCTTGGTCGGGTCATCAGACGGTGGCCGTGCTCCAGAACAATAGCCACAAGGTCACCATCTATCCGCATAGAGCAAGGAACTGCACATGAAACAAGGACACATGCACCACCACATCAAACCGAAGCATACACAGGTTTCCAAGAGTTCTGCGTGCGCACCAACGCAAGGACGGCGAGACGGAGGTGCGGGGCACCATCTAGGACAGAGGACGGTGTGCTCGAGCTGAGGTGGGCGATGCGGCGGCGTGCCTGCAGGTGGGGACGCGCTTGGGGCGAGGCGGGCGCGGTGGTGTTGGAGAGGAAGTCGTGGCAAGGCCGGTGGCGGTCGTTTGCCGGGAGCACTAGGTGCTGAAGGTGGCGCTGCAGGAACTGGGGAAGGAGACGACGGTCTCGGGCCTCCGATGGCGGCGGTGACCGTGTCTTGCAGGGGGAAGGCGGAGCCCCGGCAAGGCGGGCTCAGTGACGCGACGAGGTGGCGGATACAGGGCGAGGCAGAGAGGAGGAGAGCAGAGGCGGGCGGCCCGGCGGCGGAGGCGAGATCTCCGGGAGGAGAGAGGCGCGGGGACGACGGCGCTCGGCGACCGGCTACGGAGGAGAGAGCCGGGGAGCTCGGCCTGGCGGCGGAGGGCGCAGGGGCTCTGGCGGATGCGGGCTGGAGAGAGGAGATGGGGTTGGTGGCCGACGGGATCGAGGAGGGGCGCGGTTGGTGGGAGGAGGACGCGCGCCAGCGCGGGTCAGCGCGGTAGGGGCGAGTAGAGGAGGGCACGACGCCGGAGATGAGGATGACCGGCGACGGGGTCGCGCGGCCGGGGCCGGCGCTGGAGGGCGGCGGGCGGCAGCGACCGTCGGGGGGGAGTGGGGCAGATGGGTGGCGTGATGCCAGGCGGTGGGCCGCAGGTGGGAGTGGTGGCACGGAATTGGGGACGGGAGTGGGACCGGGGGCTACGGTTGTTCACTGGGTGGACCGGTCGACCAGGTGGGGTTTGGGGCGCGTGCGGGGCGGTGAACGAGGCGGGACAGCGGGGAGCGTGGGCGGGAAACGGACGTGGGGCGCGCCAGGTGGGGCTGGGGTGCGGCAGGTGGAGGCGGTTCTGCTTGGTAGAGGCCAGGTGGCGCGCGGGAGTACAGGTGGTGGGACCAGGCGGTTCAGCGCGGCAACGTGGCGTGCTGCGAGTGGAGGAGGTGATGTGGCTGGTTGGTGGAGGAAGGCGGGTAGGCTAGGTTTAGGTAGAAAAAGGGTTTGGGGTGTTTTTGGGATAGGTAGAATTTTTATCTGGAGGTGGCCGGTTGGGCTTTCGGGCCTGGCTGGCTGCCTCCTAAAAAAATAATTTAAATATTTTATTTATTAAAACGAGGCTTTTGCAAACCGTTGGTAGACAAAACAAAATATTCTGGAGACCGGGGTTTGGATTTGAAATAAAGACGGGAATATTGGAAAACAAAACTAGGCGTTTTGAAAATAGTTTTAGACAAACAAATGCACAATGACATGACGATGCTCAAATGCAAGGTGGCATGATGACATGAGCCTGCGGTCATGACGATGCAATGCACAAAAACAACGCGATTTTCTAGTAGTGGTTTTGCGGGGCGCCACAGGTACAAGCGCCAAAGCTTGGGGATGCCCAAGGCATCCCCTTCTTCATCAATAAAAATCTCAGGTTTCTTCCAAACACTTCATTTTTATTGTTTCATGCACAGTTGTGTTGTTCTTGGAGCGTCTTTGTTTTTGTTTTTGGTTTTTTGTTTGCTTGGTTTGATTAGTTTGCTGAATAAATGGGTTGGAACCCCTCTTTCATGCATTGGTTTTCAAATAGTTTGGTTTGGATTGGAAAAGAGTAGGAAAAGTTCATGCTTAAGTGGTAAAAGGAGCTTGTTTTTGACTGTGGCCTATGCTTTGTCATGCCATGCTTGATATTGTTTTGGCTTTATGCTTAGTGATCTTTGATGTAGCATGACTTGTTATAAACAATTGAGATTGCTTAATGTTCCTTTTAAAGAATCATGCATTGTCTTAGCATATTAAAGCATAGTATTGTGGTATTCTCCTTTGATGCTTTATTTGGGTTGACTTGGCGCATGCTCACACAAGGTTATGACTATCCCAAGTCACCATAGCCTTTATGATCCTTTAGTTTTCGACTTGTAATATCACTTTATGCTTTGATTAATGATGTTTTGTCGCTCTGCATGATTATGGCCATTATTGCTCTCTTAGTTCGTCGCTCCCAGTCTTTTGCTAGCCTCCATAACCATGTGTGAGTTCTACTCATGCATCCAAATCCTAAAACAAAGTTATTCCAAAGAGTCCACCATACCTACCTATTAGCATTTTCTATTCCAAGTATATTCATGTTTTTATCTACCTTCTGAATTAAACTTGTTATGTGAAAATTAGTGATTAAAGCTCTCACGAACTTGATGGCACACTTTACTTTCTTGCACTTAATAAAATTGAACCATTGCGTCCATCTTTGTTGCATATATGCTTGCGCTTTATAAGTTGAAGTTAGCAGAACCATGTATCATGGGGAACGCTTTCAACATTGCACTTGTACACTGTACCTAGTTGATATCATCTTCTTTTTCTTATGGATCCCGGCGGTGTGAAATAAAAGGGGAACTTGTAAGATCATGGAGTTTGTATTTGTGTTAGAGAAACGCCTGGGCCGCTAGCCTAAGCCATGCCTAATCATGGTGGAAACTTTCAGCATAACCATAATGAGCACTCTATGAAGCATCCTCAATAAAAGCCTATGCAAATAGCAAATAAAAAGATCACTGAGATGCTCATTGTCTGCTTGCCTTGTCATTTTGATTATGGGATAGCTCATGTATCATGTGCAAGGGGTACCCTGTTGGCGGTTCTCTATGATACATATGTACTTACAATGACAAGAGCTTACTTGTGACTAAAGTTGAGTAGCATGAGGTTCGGTCTTTGTAAGTAAGGGGCATGAGATTTCAGCTTATAACTTGTCAAGCATATCCTCTTAGTTGTGTCACTTTAACCTTAATCACCTAAAGATGCTTATGATAGGGGCAATGAGAGCTCAAAGCTAATAAGTACCATAATTTTTGGAAGCTCTTTATGAAACTTGAATCCCTACTTCCTTCTATGAAGGCCTTTCTTTTACTTTTGTTGAGTCTCCACCTTCTATCTTTATGCACCTATTTTGAGAGCATAGTGGCCATTCTTAGTTCTATATGCATTGTCCCAAGACTTGTTGATTGATGCATAATTTTGATATTGCTTGTTCTTAAACTATTTGTATCTAGTCACTCTTATGAGCTTTGAAGGTGTTGATATTGCTTGTTCTTAAACGTATGCATTTATGTTTGCTACTCTATAAGGGACAAGCTGAATGCCACTATGCTATGTTTTATTTATGTGAAACAAACAAACGTCTTGCAAAGCATTGTTATTCATGAATCTTTTGTTTGTTCCTTTTCATGTTGCAACATAGTTGCTATGTCTTATTGTTAGAACTTTATCTTTCATGCTATGTTGAAGTACTATGATCCCAACTATCAATGTTTTACGAATACTTTGATCAAGTTTATGATGGTGCATGTCACCTCAAAAATTATTCTTTCTTTTTATCACTTACCTACTCGAGTTTATGATGGTACCGCGCCAGGGGGTGGTGTGGCCGCCTAGGGCACCCCCTCGGCCTCCCCTTTCGCCTATAAGATGCCTCCGATACAGAAACCCTAAGTACCTGATCAAAAATTCCACAAAAGAGTCTGTAGCCGCCGTCATCTCCATCCCTAGATCGGGAGGGATCAAAAGCTCTTCCCGGCACCCTGCCGGAGGGGAGAATTCACCCTGGAGGCCTTCTTCATCACCATGCAAGCCTCCGACGTGATGCGTGAGTAGTTCATCCTTGGACTACGGGTCCATGTAGTAGCTAGATGGTTGGTTCTTCTCCTTTGTGCTATCATGTTTAGATCTTGTGAGCTCAGTTCATGATCAAGATCATCTATTTGTAATCTTACATGTTGTGTTTGCGGGGATCCGATGGATATTGAGATGCTATTTTAGATTGATTATTGATTCTATCATGTCTTTGTTATTTGTGATCTTGCATGCTTTCCTTTTTAGTAGCTATCTTGGCCAAGTAGATGCTAGCAAGTCCAAGAGTTAGTATTTATGCTCGATAGTGGGTTCATGCCTCTAGTAATCTGGGTAAGTGATAGAAATCTCTAAGGTACTAGATGTGTTGTTGCTACTAGGGAGAAAACAACAATCCTTTGTTCATAGAACAATCGTATTGTTTACTTTACACGCAATGCGTAATGCAATTATCTATTGCTTGCAACTTAATACTGGAGGGGGTTCGGATGATAACCTGAAGGTGGATTATTAGTCATAGATGCAGTTGGATTATGGTCTATGGATAATGTTGTAATGCCCAATCAAATCTCAAAGGAGTCAAGATCTTTAGTATATGCATGTATGCTTTCTCGATGTTTGTCAATTGCCCAGCTGTAATTTGTTCACCTAACATGTCATCTATCTTAAGGAGAACCACCACTAGTGAACTATGGACCCCGGTCCTTTCTTTTACCTTCAATCTACAACTGTTTACTGCTTTCTGTTTACTTTCTGCAAACTATTACTTTCTTCCACACAATACGTTTAATCCTTTGTTTTCAGCAAAACCGATGAGATTGACAACCTCAATGTAAGTTAGGGCAAAGTTCTGTGGTTGTGTTATGCAGGTTTCCACGTTGCTGCTGGCACCGGTAGTGTGCCCTGCCAAAGTCCAGCTAGCAACACCTTGGAGGTGTTTCCTTGCTCCTACTGGTTCGATAACCTTGGTTTCATAACTGAGGGAAATTTTGCTGCTGTGCTCATCATACCTTCCTCTTGGGGTTCCCCAACAAGCTCGATATATTGTGGGCATCATTATGTAATTAAATTTAATAAACAGTGTTTGCACAATCAAAATTACCTAAACTGATGGGTCATTGAAATAATCTGAACAGATAGAAGGCATATCATTTAATCCTAAATAGCAGAAGGCAGATCAAAATGGATGAAACAACACAGTGAGGAGACAGGACATAATGCATCATACAAAAAAATACCAAAACAGCACAACATGTCTTGGAAAATTCCTAAACAGCACAATGCATCATCTAAGTACCAAAACAGAACCCTGCATCATCGTCGTCAAGAATATTCCATAACTAAGCAGAACAACACAAAAGACAAATATAGATACATTCAAATCTAGGCAAAGTCAAGTCAGTTATTTCTGGACAGAGGGAGCATAAAGAACAGCACAAAAGACAATTATCAAGAATATGACATACAACTAAGCAGTTCAACAAAGGACCTGCAGTACACGTTGCAAAAATCTAACTAGATGCACGTTGGATTTGGGTTAAAGCCCCAATCCTCTAGATCTAACCTCGTTGCAGTTGGGGGGCACGAACTTGCACAAGGGTCGATGGGTTGAGCAGATGAACAAGGCGCCACTGATGAAGAACCAGCCACATACGCTGAAGAAGCACAGATAATCGCTGATGAAGGGGGCGCCACCGATAGGGGTTTCACCGTGTACACTCTGAAATTTGGCACATTGGGAATGAGAGTCCAACCTGCAGACAAAAAGGACGCGTCCACCGCCGCACGAGCATTCATTCCCAACGCACGCGGCGCTGGAGGCTTGGACGACCATTTGGTGGGCGACGAGGGTTTTGGCGCGACCGGTCGAAACCCTAAGGGCGACGGACGCCTCACCTTGGACATGACCCGCACACACGCGAAAGGCGAAGGATGCTGAGGCCGTCGGAATCGAAAAAGCCACCTGCAGCTCCGAAGCAGAGATTGATGAGGACCCCAGCTCAACTACGGACAAAGGTTTTGGCATTAGTTTCATCGAGGCAATGACTGGGTTAACGACTGAGAGTCGTGAGGTGAGTGCGGTAATGTGATAGCGAGAGAGGGAATGGTGGGGGAGGAGTTATTAGAGAATGGGAGTGGGTAACCCTCTATCAGCTTTAGTAGTACCGTACTACAAAAAAACTACATTTCACATATCATTACTTTTTGACGAACTAGTTCATTTCTTTGAACCGACTAAAATAGTGGGTACCCTTTAGGTTTCAAACTTCCATCTGGTACCTGTTTTGCTAGTAGTAAGTACAGTACAATACTTTGTATTACCCTCCATCCCAAAATATAAGGCGCCTGAGGATTAGTCAAAAGTCAACATTTTTTAAGTTTGACCATGATTATACACAAAAAATATAAATTTATAATACTAAATTAATATCAATAGATTCACCATAAAGCATATTTTCTTAATATGTCCATTCAATATTGTAGATATTTTTTCTAAATATTTGGTGAAAGTTAGCAAGGTTTGACTTTTGACCAATCCTTAGACGCCTTATATTTTGGGACGAAGGAAGTAGTATAAAACATTTTTAGATAGAGGAAATTGCACGATCCACCATCTTTTCATCGCACTTTTGCACAAAGCACTTGGTGGACGTCATTTTTGCACATTTTAATAGGTTTTTTAGCGTAATATGCACAAATTTGACCAGTTAGTCCTGTAATGACCGATTTAACCTCATTGGTAGCAAGACTGACAAGTGGCCCCGAATGCCATTGCTCCCATTCACACACAAAGATTTGAATGATGCTAAAAACTAGATACTAATGATATTTATCACTCGCAAAGCTTTTTTGGATGCATGTAGCTGGTATGTAAGAGACTTATTTCATATGAAACTTCAATGTTTACACAAAGGTACCAACATAACAGTCCGTCACACATTGAATTTGCGAAGGCTTTATTTGGTCGTAATAAACTTGTTTTTGAACATAACTTGTTTGTACATTAGATTTGACGTTTCGTTCACATATCCAAATGTCCATCAAAGAGTTTCTTTTAAAGTGTAGGACTAACGATATATGTCTGTTTATTACGCCTCACATAAAAAACACCCCGATTAATCATAAACATTAACAAGATTATTATTTTCCCTTGATTTATTTTCCTGAGAGCAAGCACGATGAATATGCCTCGGAATACCATAATCCTAGTTTCTAGACAAAGTTTATACATGTTTCACTTACAATTATGAACTTTTTTGAGTTCTCAAGGTTTCCTAGTGAACTTCACATTATTAAACTAATTTAAGATGATTTATCAATGTTAGATAAAATTTGAACTATGAGTAAGTAGTAGATTGCTCTTAAAGTTATACAAGTATCTTTTGAAGGTACCCACACCCAGACTGTCAATATATCGGAAATCAATAAATTTGTTGGATTCAACTTCCTGCTAAGCATTTGCATGTACAAAATTTGTCTTTTATTTGAAAATAATAAAAAACATTGCACGGTGACCTCCGACTTGTCCTACTTGCTATGAAAAATGATTATTATCAAGAGAGTTCGCATATAAAAAATAATGTAATTGAAAATATGGCCTACAATGTATGAACATATCCTTAGGCTTCAGGACGAAAGACAGGCTAAATGGTCTTATATATATGTACAACATACTTTATGGTAATGTTCCCATATTTGGTAGATGAGTGCATCTTGGCATGGTGAACAATAATGCTACCAGTACTGGGAGTTTCCAACATTTAGGAATAAAAAATCATTTTCAAATTTGAACTACAAGTAAACATGATAGAATGCTCTTAAAAAGTTACAAACATCCTTTGAGTCTTTATGGTATCAAGCCGGTCAATACTTCAAAAACCAACGAGAGTTCTATAGGAATATTAAAATTCTTGCTACGAATATGCATGTTCACAATTCGATCCTCACTAGCTATGAACAAAAATAATGAAAACCTAAAAATGAAGCCTTCTTCATGGCGTCCTCTTGCATGTACTACTATTTGCACTGAAAAATAATTAATAACCGTGAGTCATCATAAATTACAAAAAAATTGTTACACAATATATATGGCCCACGGTGTATGAACAATCTTCGGTTTCAAGCCGAACGACAAAGGTAACAACCATATGCACATCGTATTGTATTATAATGTTCCCATATTTGGTAGATGTGTGCACCTTGGCAAGGTGAAAAATAGTGGTAACCACAGGTTCCAACTTATAGGAACAATGAAACTGAAAGCGACAAGATTTTTTCTGTAAGCAAGTACAAAGAAAAATGGCTTAGAGTACCACAACAACAACCCTAGTTTTCAGACAAAGCATGGACCTTGATACACTTATGATTGATTACCAAGTTTTATGAGTTCAAAAGCTTCCGAGCCAACTGTTTTCCTTGCTAAATGTATGGACATCGATGTAATTTTACCTTTTTAGGTCCTTGATGTAAAATGTACTTCCACCGTCCATGTAAAATTCAAACCTAGAAGCAAGTGGTAAAATTTAAACGTATTTAAGATTGTTAGTTGTTAATGAGTATGAACATTCTTGGAGTTTCAAGCCGAACGACCAAGGTCATGGCCATATCAACATCGCACTTTATGCTGATGATGATCCCATATCCAAGAATTTGCATGCCACCAAATTTGGCCATATATTTTGAAAACAAATGAATAGGAAGTAGCGGTATGAAAAGTATGGGTCGATCAGCTGCTCTCTCGAGAATGAGCCGAACCCGACTGTTTTATTTCTTTGCTTAATTTTGGGGTAGTTCATGCTAAATGTAATGATATCGATGTAATTTCCCCCCTTTTAAGGTCCTTGATGTAAATTATACTCCCACTATCCGTGTAAAATTCGAACCTAAAAGCAAGTGGTAAAATTTTAAACATATTTAAGATTATTAGTTGTCGATGAGTATGAACATTCTTGGGTTTCAAGACGAACGACCAAGGTCATGGCCATATCTACATCATACTTTATGTTGATGATTCGTGATCCCATATCCAAGAATTTGCATGCTACCAAATTTGGCCATATTTTGAAAACAAAACAAACAGGAAATAGTATGAAGATTATGGCTTGATCAGCTTCTCTCACGAGGAGCAAAACATGACTATTTCCCTGCTTAATTTTAGGGTGCTTCGTGCTAAATGTATGGACCTCGTTGTAATTTTACCTTTTTTAAACATATTTAAGATTATTTGTTGTCAATTGGTATGAACATTCTTGGATTTAAAGACGAACGACCAAGGTCATGGCCATATCTACATCATACATTATGATGATGATGATCACATATCATAGAATTTTCATGCCGCCAAATTTGGCCATATTTTGAAAACAAACCAAGAGGAAGTAGTATGAAGAGTATGGCTCGATTAGCTTTTCTCTCGAGAAGGAGCCAAACATGATTGTTTTCCCTGCTTAGTTTCAGAGTGCTTTATTCATGCTAAAAGTATGGACCTCGATGTAATTTTACCCCTTTTTAGGTCCTTGCTGTAAAATGTACTCCCACCATCCATGTCAAATTTGAAGATAAAAGCAAGTGGTAAAATTTAAACGCATTTAGGCTTAGTTGTGTGAATGAGTATGAAAAATCATGGAATCAAAGCCAAAACACCAAGGTCATGGCCATATCCATCTACATCATACTTTATATCGATGATTCATGATCCCATATCCAAGAATTTGCATGTCGCCAAATTGGGCCATATTTTGAAAACAAACAAAGAGGAAGTAGTATGAAGAGTATGGCTTGACCAGCTGCTCTCTCTCGAGAAGGAGCCAAACCTGACTGTTTTCCCTGCTTAATTTTAGGGTGCTTCGTGCTAAAAGTATGGACCTTGATGTAATTTTACCTTTTTTAAATGTATTTAAGATTATTTGTCGATGAGTATGAACATTCTTGGATTTCAAGACAAACGACCAAGGTCATGGCCATATCTACATCATACTTTATGCTGATGATGATCACTTATCCAAGAATTTCCATGCCCGCCAAATTTGGCCATTTTTTTAAAACAAACGAAGAGGAAGTAGTCTGAAGAGTATGGCACGATCAGCTTCTCTCTCAAGAAGGAGGCAAACATGAGTGTTTTCCCTGCTTAATTGTAGGGTGCTTCTTGCTAAAAGTATGGACCTCGATGTAATTTTACCCCTTTTTAGGTCCTTGCTATAAAATGTACTCCCACCGTCCATGTAAATTTCAGAGATAAAAGCAAGTGGTAAAATTCAGCTATTTTTTTAAACAATACATTTTTTTAATAATTTCCACGAATAATACAAGAATTGAAAGATTTGCAATTCTAGCATGGTATCGGCAGTTGTATAACCGACCAGTCCTTATCGGCTTTTGAATAGACGACTAGTCCCTGTCTGCTTTTGAAAAGCTGATAAGTCTCTGTCTGCGTTTGAAAAGCCGGCAGGTTATAGGGAAATGTATAAAATAGAGGGACTAGTCAGCTTTTCAAAAGCAGACAATGACTAGTCAGCTTTTCAAAAATAGTCAGTGCCTAGTCGGCTATTCAAAAGCCGATAAGGACTGGTCGGCTTTTCAAGTGCCGACACCGCGCTAGAATTGTAAATCTTTCAATTTGTGTATTATTCGTTAAAATTATTTTAAAAATGTATTATTTAAAAGAAGGGCTAAAATTCAAACGTATTTCATCTTAGTTGTGAATGAGTATGAACAATCTTGGATTTCAAACCGAACGGCCAAGGTCATGGCCATATCTACATCATACTTTATATCGATGATTCATGATCCCATATCCAAGAATTTGCATGCCGCCAAATTGGGCCATATTTGGAAAACAAACAAGGAGGGAGTAGTATAAAGAGTATGGCTCGATTAGCTTTTCTCTCGAAAAGGAGCAAAACATGACTTTTCCCTTTTTAATTTTAGGGTACTTCATGCTAAATGTATGAACCTCAATGTAATTTTACCTTTTTAGGTTCTTGATGTAAAATGTACCTCCATCGTTCGTATGTGTAAAATTCGTACGTAAAAGCAAGTGGTAAAATTTAAACGTATTTAAGCTTATTAGTTGCTACTGAATATGAACATTCTTGCATTTCAAGCCGAACGACCAGGGTCATGGACATATCTACATCATACTTTATGCTAATGATTCATGATCCCATATCGAAGAATTTGCATGCCTCCAAATTTGGCCATATATTTCAAAAACAAATGAAGAGAAAGTAGTATGAAGAGTATGGCTCGATCTGCTGCTCTCTCGAGAAGGAGCCGCACCCGAGTATTTGCATTGCTTAATTTTAGGGGGCTTCGTGCTAAATGTATTATTTACATTTTTAGATACTTGATGTAAATTGTACTCCCACCGTCTGTGGTGGTCCCATATTTGGGCGTAAAATGGGTGTGAATCATGGCATGGTAACAATGTTGCCACTCGAAGTTCCCAACCATGAGGAAAGGAAAAAAATCAATTTTCCAAGTGAGAGGAGTGTATTTTCTGTAAAGCAGGTACTCCCTCCGACCCAAATTAATTGACTCAAGTTTATCTAGATTCGGATGTATCTAGTACTAAAATATGTCTAGATACATCCGAATCTAGACAAATATGAGTCAATTAATTTGGATCGGAGGGAGGAAGGATATGTATTTTTGTTTAAAAGAAACAAAGAAACAGAAGAGAAACATTGGGCACAGAGGAAGCAGCTCGAGAGAGCAGCGAAGAGGAGGAATTAAAGACGGTGCGATATGAGAGCAAATCCGTGATGGCTTCCTGACACAAGGTACATGGTACAGTCATCTAATAGTACTAGTAGTACGGAACTAGTACTAGTAAATTTCAGGACCTTTACTATATAGTACTACTGTATGCACGCAAAAAAAATTGTGTTTTCTCTCTCCTTCAGTGCCTCATCACCATCCCCACACCCCGGCTAGGTGATCTGTCCCTCGTCCAAAACGTGGCGCTGTGCACGTGTGTCGACCTGCCTTGTCATTGGATCCATGTCAGTATCAGGCGTGCTATATAGAAGGAACCATTTTGGGGCTTGGCGACAAAAGGGACAGTAATCATACTATTATTAGAGTCGGAGTTCAAACTTTCGCAGTTTCAAAATTTTCACTTCCTTCCCAAACATTCGGAGGGAAGGTTATTCAAAAGATTCAAAAGATAGTGGTGCACAAGGGATTGTTTATACTGTCTGGTTTTTGCAGTACGTCCCATCGCATTCGATGCACTTGATTATAATCTAACCAGCTTTACCACTACTCTATAGTACTCCATTGTCGTTCCATTTCACACCCTGCGAAGAGGAAGCCACCAAGCACACCCACAACACGCTGGATCGAAAGTACAGTAGCAGTAGTACGAAGGGTATGGCTCGGCCGCTCGCTCGAGAAGGACCCGCACCCGACTGTTTTTCATTGCTTCATTTTAGCGCCCTTTGTGCTAAATGTATGGACCTCTATGCAATTTTCTATTTTTTGAGGTCTTCGATGTAAACTGTACTCCCACCGATCTTCTCAAATTTTAACTAAACATAAGCGCGATAGGTTGCTCTTAAAATTTTCAAAAAATCTTTTGAAGCTAAGCAGGAATTCGATACATCGAAAAACCACCGAAAGTTCTGAAAAATTTATGTTCTTGCTATGCATCCGCATCCCGAAAAAGTTGACACGGTTTTCATAACATTTCAAAAAAAAAGAATAAGAAGTATAACAATTTTTTTGTGTCATCATGTTATGTGTATCCGAAAAACGAGTTATAAAAGTATAATACAAACATTATTAATTATTCTTTGGTTTCAATAATACTTTATGTTAATGAAATTAGGTCAAACTTGAACTACAAGTAATAAATTGTAGGTTGCTTTGAAAGTTTTATGAAAAAAGATTTTGGAGGTACCCATCGAGCGGTTAATTAATATATCAGAAACCACGGAGAGTTTTGACGAGTGGTTCGACTTCTAGCTAAGATTTTGCATCATGAAAATTTTGAAAACCTTTTGAAAACGATCACATGAAACAGGGAGAGAGGGGAAATGATTTTTCTATTCTCTATGGGCAACCCACAAGCTTGAGGTGCACCTTATTAGGCTTAAAGATACAAACTCTATTTTCTCCACAATGTATATGGTGAACCTTAGTGGATGCCACATACTAGGCCTTAAGGTGTGCTTTTGTACACATTGCTGATGCCCTTATTAGGGCAAAAGCAAATAGTACTCCCTCAATCCAAAATAGTGTTCTCACATTTGTCTAGATTCGGATGTATCTAGTCATGTTTTAGTGCTAGATACATCCGAATCTAGAAAAATCTAAGAACATTAATTTGGATCGGAGGGAGTAGTATATTAATACTTTTTTGAGGAAAGTATATTAGTACTAGTACACTAGTATAGTACTAGTACTTATTTATTTGCTTAGACATATGCTCACCTCTGTCCACACGCTCTAGACGCTAAGATAATAAAACGTAGGCAGGGTAAAAGAGGGCATCAACAAAGAGGGGTTGAAGGCGGTTTGATGTCAGAGGAAAGTTATGATGGGTTCCTGACACGAGGTACTCCTGCAGCCACTCTACTAGTAGTAAATTTCAGGACCTATGCACGCAAAACAAAGTGTATGTTTTCTCTCTCCTTCGCTGCCTCTCACCATCCATCCTCCATCTCTCCTACCCTTTCCCCTCGCGCACCGGCCCGGCTGATCTCTCCCTGGTCCACAACATGGTGCTGCGCACGTGTGCCTTGGTACGGCGGCTCGATGTCTCTGGCGTGTTCGGCAGCCACGTTGGCATGGAGTAGGGACGAGGAGTACATAGGAAGGAAACCACTTTGGTCCTTGGCGGCAAAAAAATTCAAACTTTTCTGGTTTTCGAAATTTTCACTTGCTTCCCAAACATCGGGAGGGAAGGTTACTCAAAAGATCGGCCATTCGCAGTACTTCTTATCTTATCTTTTCTTATCTCTTACAATACCATACCATACTACTATATAGTGTATGGATAACTTCGAACATTGACCGTTGGATCAAGACCGGCAAATCCAAACAGTGTCGTCGGTGTGATTTTCCAACTATATCAGGAAAGAACATTCAATTATTCTCCATTTTTCGAGTGGATGACAAGCAAGGTTGTGCTTTTCCTTTTAGGAATGTCTGAAGAATATTGGATCTGAATGCCAGAAGCCAAGTTTACCAACATGTTGTACCAACGATTCCCATGTTTTATTTATGAGTTTTCAAACTTCCTAGCTAACTCTGCCTATTTGACCGAATGACTTTATGCCAATTTATCGAAATTAGGTCAAATTTAAAACTACAAGTAAATTGTAGGTTGCTTTGAAAGTTTTACGAAAAATCTTTTGGAGGTACCCATCGAGGGGTCACAATTAATATATCATAAAACACTGAGAGTTTTGACGATAGGTTCAACTTCTTGCTAAGATTTTGCATCTTAACAATTTAACGAAATTAGGTCAAACTTGAGCTACAAGTAAGCGCGATAGATTTCTGTTGAATTAAATGTATTTTTGGAGGTAGATGAGTGCATATCCTTGTAGTAAACAATGTCGTCAGTGTGAGTTTTGAACTATCACGAAAGAACATTCTCAGTTTTCCGAGTGATGACGATGTAAAGAAAGCTCGAAGAATATGGATCTCAATGCCATAATCTAGGCTTCTAAACATATTAAGTGGACCAACGTGTTTTACTTATGATTCTCATATGTTTTTTGAGTTTTCAAACTCCCTAGCTAATTATTCTAGCCACTTGAATGACTACATGCCGATTTATCGAAATTAGGTCAAACTTGAACTATAACTAAATTGTAGGTTGCTCTGTAAGTTTTACGAAAAAACTTGTGGAGGTACCGTACCGATCGGGGGGAGGTCACAATCAATATATGAGAAACAACCGAGAGTTTTGACAACAGGTTTGACTTCTTGCTAAGATTTTGCATCGCATGACACTATTTAACGAAATTGGGTCAAACTTGAGATACAAGTAAGCGTGACAGGTTGCTGTTGAAATATATGACTTTTCAGAGAGGTAGATGGGTGCATTTTCTTGTAGTAAACAATGTCTTCGGTGTGATTTTCCAACTATATCAGGAAATAACATTCAATTATTCTCAATTTTCCAAGTGCTCACGAGCGTGGTTGTTCTTTTCTGTAAAGAAATGTCTGAAGAATATTGGATCTAAATGCCAGAAGCCTAGTTTACCAACATGTTGTACCAATGATTCCCATGTTTTATTTATGAGTTTTCAAACTTCCTAGCTAACTCTACCCATTTGACTGAATGACTTTATGTCGATTTATTGAAATTAGGTCAAAATTGAAACTACAAGTAAATTGTAAGTTGGTTTTAAAGTTTTATGAAAAATCTTTTGGAGGTACCCATCGAGGGGTCACAATTAATATATCATAAAACACCGAGAGTTTTGATGATAGGTTCAACTTCTTGCTAAGATTTTGCATCTTGACAAGTTAACGAAATTAGGTCAAACTTGAGCTACAAGTAAGCACGATAGATTGCTCTTGAATTAAATGTATATTCAGAGGTAGATCGGTGCATCTTGTTGTAGTAAACAATATCGTCAGTGTGAGTTTCCAACTATCAGGAGAGAACATTCAATTCTACATTTTCCGAGTGAAGACGAGCGAGGTTAGTTGTTCTTTAATTTTCTATAAAGAGAAGTCTAAAGAATATTGGATGTGGATACCACAAGCCAAGTTGACAGACATATATAGTGGATCGACAACATGTTGTACTTGCGATTCCCATGTTTTATGAGTTTTCAAGCTTCCTAGCTAACCCCGCCCATTTGAATGACTTTTTGTCGATATCTTGGAATTAGGTCAAATTTGAAACTATAAGTAAATTGTAGGTTTTGCTTTGATAGATTTATGAAAAAGCTTTTGGAGGTACCCATTGAGGAGTCAAAATTAATATATCAGAACCCAGCGAGAGTTTCGACGATAGGTTCAACTTCTTGCTAAGACTTTGCATCTTGACAATTTAACGAAATTAGGTCAAACTTGAGCTAGCTACAAGTAAACGCCATAGATTTCTCTTGAATTAAATGTTTTTTCATAGGTCGATCATCAGTGCATCTTTTTGTGGTAAACAGTGTCGTCGGTGTGAGTTTCCAACTATCAAGAAAGAACATTCAATTCTACATTTTCTGAATGAAGAATACAAGCGAGGTTGTTCTTTTTCCTAAAGAAAAGTACGAAGAATATTGGATCTGAATGCCACCAGCCAAGTTTACATGCAGATATATTGGACCAACATGTTGTACCAACGATTCCCATGTTTTATGAGTTTTCAAACTTCCCAGCTAACTCTGCCCATTAGAATGACTTTATGTCGATTTATCGACATTAGGTCAAATTTGAAACTACAAGTACTACTAAAGTGCACGTGCCCTAGATGTGAGACTCAGATAATAGACATCTGGCATACCATCACTATATAAAATTATAATAGGTAAAGCAGAAAAATATAATAGGTAAAATTTGAACTACTACAAGTAAACTGTGTAGGTTGCTTTGAAAGTTTTATGAAAAAGCTCTTAGAGGTACCCATTGGAGGGGGCGCGAGGGGGGGGGCAATTAATCTACTATCAGAAACCATAGAGAGTTCTGACAAGGGGTTCATCTTCTTTGTAAGATTTGGCATCTTGACAGTTTAATGAAATTAGGTCAAACTTGAGCTACAACTAAGTGCGATATATTTATCTTGAATTTAATGATATTAGGTCAAACTTGAACTACAAGTAATAAATTGTAGGTTGCTTTGAAAGTTTTATGAAAAAAGCTTTTGGAGGTACCCATCGAGCGGTTAATTAATATACCAGAAACCACAGAGAGTTTTGACGAGTGGTTCGACTTCTAGGTAAGATTTTGCATCATGAAAATTTTGAACACCTTTTGAAAATGATCACATGAAACAGGGAGAGAGGGGAAATTATTTTTCTATTCTCTATGGGCAACCCACAAGCTTGAGGTGCACCTTATTAGGCTTAAAGATACAAACTCTATTTTCTCCACAATGTATATGGTGAACCTTAGTGGATGCCACATACTAGGCCTTAAGGTGTGCTTTTGTACACATTGTTGATGCCCTTATTAGGGAAAAGGCAAATAGTACTCACTCGATTCAAATTAGTGTTCTCACATATGTCTAGATTCGGATGTATCTAGTCATGTTTTAGTGCTAGATACATCCGAATCTAGAAAAATCTAAGAACATTAATTTGGATCGGAGGGAGTAGTATATTAGTACTTTTTTTCAGGAAAGTATATTAGTACTAGTACACTAGTATAGTACTAGTACTCATTTCTTTGGTTAGACATATGCTCACCTTTATCCATGCGATGCACACGCCGAAAGAATAAAACATAGGCAGGGTAAAAGAGGGCAGCAGCAAAGAGGAGTTGAAGACGGTTCGATGTCAGAGGAAAGTTATGATGGGTTCCTGACACGAGGTACTCCTGTGGCCACTCTACTAGTAGTAAATTTTAGGACCTATGCACGCAAAACAAATTGTGTGTTCTCTCTCTCCTTCGCTGCCTCTCACCATCCATCCTCCCTCTCTCCTACCCTTTCCCCTCGCGCACAGGCCCGGCTGATCTCTCCCTGGTCCACAGCATGGTGTTGCGCACGTGTGCCTTGGTACAGGGGATCTATGTCTCTGGCGTGTTCGCCAGCCGCGTTGCTATGGAGTAGGGACGAGGAGTACATAGGAAGGAAACCACTTTGGTCTTGGAGGCAAAACAATACAAACTTTTCCGGTTTTCGAAATTTTCACTTGCTTCCCAAACATCGGGAGGGAAGGTTACTCAAAAGATCATCCATTCGCGGTACTTCTTATCTTATCTTTACCTTCTCTTATCTCTTACAATACCATACCATACCACTATATAGTGTACGGATAACTTTGAACATTGTCCATTGGATCAAGACCGGCAAATCCAAACAGTGTCGTCGGTGTGATTTTCCAACTATATCAGGAAAGAACATTCAATTATTCTCAATTTTTTGAGTGCTCACGAGCGAGGTTGTTCTTTTCCGTAAAGAAATGTCCAAAGAATATTGGATCTAAATGCTAGAAGCCAAGTTTACCAACATGTTATACCAAGGATTCCCATGTTTTATTTACGAGTTTTCAAACTTCCTAGCTAACTCTGCCTATTTGACCGAATGACTTTATGTCGATTTATCGAAATTAGGTCAAATTTGAAACTACAATTAAATTGTAGGTTGCTTTGAAAGTTTTACGAAAAATCTTTTGGAGGTACCATCGAGGGGTCACAATTAATATATCATAAAACACTGAGAGTTTTGACGATAGGTTCAGCTTCTTGCTAAGATTTTGCATCTTGACAATTTAACAAAATTAGGTCAAACTTGAGCTATAAGTAAGCGCGATAGATTGCTATTGAATTAAATGTATTTCCAAAGGTAGATGGGTGCATCTTCGTGTAGTAAACAATGTCCTCGGTGTTAGTTTCCAACTATCACGAAAGAACATTTAATTCTCAATTTTTCGGGTGATGACAAGATTGTTCGTTTACGTAAAGAAACACCAAAGAATATGGATCTGAATACCACAAGACAAGTTTTCAGACATAAATGTATGTACGTTGATGTAATTTTACCTTTTCTAGGTCCTTGATGTAAACTGTACTCGCACCGTCCTTGTAAAATTCAAATCTAAAAGCAAGTGGTAACATTTTAAAGTATTTAAGATTATTAGTTGTCGATGAGTATGAACGTTCTTGGATTTCAAGCCGAACGACCAAGGTCATGGCCATATCTACATCATACTTTATGCTGATGATGATCCCATGTCCATGAATTTTCATGCCGCCAACTCTGGCCATATATTTTGAAAACAAATAAAGAGAAAGTAGTATGAAGAGTATGGCTCGATGAGCTTCTCTCTCGAGAAGGACCCAAACATGACTATTTTCCCTGCTTAATTTTAGTGTGCTTCGTGATAAATGTATGGATCTCGATGTAAATTTACCCCTTTTTAGGTCCTTGCGGTAAAATCTACTCCCACTGTCCCTGTAAAATTCGAACACAAAGCAAGTTGTAAAATTTAAACTTATTTAAGCTTATTAGTTGTCAATGAGTATGAACATTCTTGCATTTCAAGCCGAACCACTGATGTCTACGCACTTCTATTCTTGTAGACAGTTGTTGGGTCTCCAAATGCAGAGGTTTATAGAACAGCAGCAAGTTTCCCTTAAGTGGATTACCCAAGGTTTATCGAACTCAGGGAGGAAGTGGTCAAAGGTATCCCTCTCAAGCAACCCTGTAATCAAGATACAACAAGTCTCTTGTGTCCCCAAGACACCCAATACACTTATTAGGTGTATAGGTGCACTAGTTCGGCGAAGAGATAGTAAAATACAAGTGGTATGGATATAAGACAACGGTGCCAGAAAATACTTTGATGGCGTGGAAGAAACTAAAGGCAATCTGAAATAAAGATGGAAGCAAGCAAGCATGTTACAGATCTAGTTGCAAACGGTGTTTCAATGCTTAGAAACAAGGCCTAGGGATCATACTTTCACTAGTGAACACTCTCATATAAATATCTTCTCTTCATGATACTACTCTGAACTACTCTCCGATTGGACACTCTAATCCATGGTAGGGCTATAATAGCACTCCTCAAAGTTCGCTTTCCCCATCTAGATAACCCCACACTGTCACCTTGAGCTCTAGATGTTTCCAACAAACACCAGAAATTCATAAAAACATCCAACTCCAAATATAACTCATAACAAGTATTTGTAATCTCTAGCCTAAGTGCCACCATGTTGTGCATGTTGTCACTTTCACACACATGGGGAGAGCAGAGATCTATTAAAGCACTTGAGTAGCAAGGTAGATCTACTTGATTACAAAGCTCATGATCACAATATGATCATGCATAGAGAGAGAGATGAACACATAGCTACCGGTAGAACCCTTAGCTTCGATAGAGAACTACTCCCTCATCTTCATGGGAATCAGCAACGATGATGGAGATGGTGGTGGAGTCGATGGAGATGGCTCCGGGGGCACTTCCCCGTCCCGGCAGGGTGCCGGGACAGAGACTTTCTATCCCCGGAATCTCACCTTCGGTGGCGGCGGCGCTGTGGAACTTTTCATGGCTGGAGGCTGGTCCATTTAGGGTTTTCGTCCCAGGGTTTTCGTCCCAGGGGGCCCACACCATGCCCTGGTGCGGCCTAGGGCTACCCGCGCCAAGGGGTGGTGTGGCCGCCCTGTCGCCCCTCTCTGTCTCGTATTTTGGCTCCGTCGGTCTTCCGGTAAAATATAGACTTTGGCTTTTGTCCGGTCCAATTCCGAGAATATTCATTTTCTGACTTTCCTGGAACCAAAAATAGCAGAAAACAGGCAACTGGCACTGTGGCATCTTGTTAATAGGTTAGTCCAAGAAGGTGTATAAAAATACTCCAAAGTGTGGACAAAACATAAGAAAGTAGATATAAAACAAGCATGGAACATCAAAAATTATAGATACATTTGCAGCGTATCAACATCCCCAAGCTTAACTCATGCTCGTACTCGAATAGGTAAGTGATAAAAAAGAATAATTTTTCAGGTGACATGCACCATCATAAACTTGATCAAAGTATTTGTAAAACATGGATAGCTGGGATCAAAGTACTCTAACATAGACATGAAAGATATAGTTCAAAGAATTAGACATAGCAACTACGTTGTAACATGAAAAGGCACAAACAAAAGATTCATGAATAACAATTCTTTGCAAGATGTTTGTTTGTTTCACATAAAGAAAACATAGCATAGTGGCATTCAGCTTGTCCCTCATAATGTAGCAAATCATAATTGCATAGGACACCTTCAAAGTTTATAAGGGTGACTAGATACAAATAGTTTAAGAACAAGCAATATCAAAGTTATGCATCAATCAATAAGTCTTGAGACAATGCACATAGAACTAAGAATGGCCACTATGCTCTCTCAATAGGTGCATAAATATAGAAGATGGGGACTCAACATAAAAGTAAAAGAAAGGCCTTCATAGAAGGAAGCAGGGATTCAAGTCTCATAAAGAACTTCCAAAAATTATGGTACTTATTAGCTTTCATCTCTCATTGCCCCTATCATAAGCATCTTGAAGTGATTAAGGTTAAAGTGAACAAACTATGGAGTATATGCTTGACAAAGTATAAGTTGGAAATCTCATGTCCCATGAATACGAGGGCTGCTCCTCATGCTACTCAAGTTTAGTTACCGGTAAGTTCTTGTCATAGTAAGTACATGTGTATCATAGAGAACCGCCAATGGGGTACCCCTTGCCCGATGATACGGAAGAATCCCCATATCAAAATGACAAGGCAAGCAGACAACAAGCATATCAACAATCTTCTTATTTACCATGGGAAAATGGTGCTTTTTTCTCGCTTTCCTCTTTTCTCATCTTTTTTTTCTTTTTCTCTTTTTCTCAGTCTCTATCTCTTTTCTTATAAGAAGAATGCTTCATAGATTGCTAATTATGGTTACGCTGCAGGTTTGCTGCATGATTAGGCATGGATTAGACCAGGCGCCCAGGCGTTTCTCTTACACACATACATAACTCCATGGACTTACAAGCTCCCCTTTTATTTCACACTGACGACATCCATAGACAAAAGTGCATGATATCAACTAGGTACAAAGTACAAGTGCAATGTTGAAAGCGTTCCCCATGACAGCATGGTTCTGCTAATCCCCAACATATAAGTGCAAGCATATACAACATAGATGACACAATGGTTCAAGTTTATTAAGGGGAATAAATGTAAAGTGTGCCATCAAGTATCGTGAGAGCTTTAATCACTAGTTTTCTCATAACAAGTTTAATTCGGAAGGTAGATAAAAACAAGAATATACTTGGAATAACAAATGCTAATAGGTAGGTATGGTGGACTCTTTGGAATAACTTGGTTTTATTTGGAGTTGGATGCATGAGTGGAACTCACACTTGGTTATGTAGGCTAGCAAAAGACTGGGAGCGGCCAACTAAGGGAGCAATAATGGCCATAATCATGCAAAGCGATAAAAAATTATTAATTAAAGCATAAAGAGACAAAAACTAAATGAGCATAGAGGCTATGGTGACTTGGTATAGTCTTAACAAGGTGTGAGCATGCGCCAAGTCAACCCAAATAATCATTAAAGGAGAATACCACAATACTATGCTTTAATATGCTAAAACAATGCATGATTCTTTCAAGGCACATTAAGCAATCTCAATTGTTTATAAAATGTCATGCTACAACAATAAATCGCTAAGCATAAATCCAAAACAATATCAAGCATGACATGACAAAGCATAGGCCACAGTCAAAAACAAGCTCCTTTTATACCACTTAAGCATGAACTTTTCCTACTCTCTTCCAACACCAAATCAACCTATTTGAAAGTACTCACAAAGATAATAATAAATAAAGATCAGTGAGCTTGTCTCACAAATCCAAAAAGAAGAACTAAAAAGTTCTAAGCTGAAAGCACAAGAAAACTAAGGCTAAACACAGTGCTAGCAAAAGAGAACACTCTCAAAACAATAAGAATGAAAACTAGAGTGTTCTAGGCAATGAATAACGGCGTGTGTCTCTCTCCAAAAGAAGTGTGTTGGGATCCAACCAACTTATTTAAGAAAACCAAACAAGAGAAAACTAAAAACAAAAACAAAGATGCTCCAAGAACAACACAACAATGCATGAAACAATAAAAACGAAGCGTCTAGAAAGACCTGGGATTTTTATTGATGAAGAAGGGGATGCCTTGGGCATCCCCAAGCTTTGATGCTTGTACCTCTTGAATATTTATTGGGGTAACACGGGGTGGCATCCCCAATCTTTAGCTTTTGTCCATTCTTCATCTCATTACATCATTCTTTCCCTAGACCTGAAATTTTCCTTCATACAAAACTTCACACAATCTTCATCAGCAACATTAATGCACTCAAGATAATAAGTCTTTGGGCTCAGTTTCAACACCAATAAAACTTCCATTAAAACACAAGCTACTGTAGAAATTCCCTTGAAAAGCTCAATTCCCCAAAGAGAACTCAAATAGGAACCAACAAGAAACAAATGCAAATAATGGCAGAAATCTGTCAAAACATAACCAGCAGGTAAAAACCAATTTTTTCAAAGACCTTATGTTGCTCAAATCGAAAAGTGTTGAACTAACGAAAGTTACATAACAACCTGGGGCATAAGCACAAAAATTCATGCCTCAAAACGACGTATAGAGATTTTACACGAATTTTTACAGCGAAGCAAAAAAATCTGTTTCGGGACAGCAACTTTGCCAAGCATTACTTCTCTCTCATTAGAGGTTACTCTTGGCACAAAAAGCAAATAAAAAGGATAAGGAGCGGTTATTACAGAGGTAATAACTTCTAAGACTCATCTAAAACTTTTGGGCTATCTCCCAATATGTACTTTTCTTTAACGCCTTTAAGTTAGGCATGATAGTTTGAGAAGACGCTCACATAAGAAATATGAATTGAAGTAAAAGAGAGCATCAAGAAGCAAATTCAAAGCACATTTAAGTATAACCCAATTCCTATGCATAGGAATCTTGTAAAGAAACAAGTCATGAAAGCACAAAGCAACAAGCATCGGAAAGCAAAACAAGTGCAACTTTAAGACTTTCAACATAAAGAGGGAAACTTAATATTATTGAGATGCATAAAACCATGTTTCCCACTCTCATAATAACTTTCAGTAGCATCACGAATAAAATTAACAATATAACTATCACATAAAACATTCTTATCATGAGCCACATGCATATAATCATTATTACTCTCCACATAAGCATAGTTATTCTTATTAATAGTAGTGGGAGCAAATTCAACAAAATAGCTATCATTATTATTCTCATCACCATAATCATCATATATAGGAGGCATATTGTAATCATTAATTTTCTCCTCAATAGTAGGTGGACTTAAAATATCATATTCATCATTGTAATCATCATATATTGGAGGTATAGTATCATCAAAGCAAATTTTCTCCTCTAAATATGGGGCACTAAAAATATCATTTTCATAAAAACTAGCTTCCCCAAGCTTAGACTTTTCAATAACATTAGCAATAATGGTGTCCAAAGAATTCATAATAACAACATTGCTATTAGCATGCAAATAAAGTTCCATAGGTTTTTTAATTTTCTCTTCAAACACTTCATGTCCTAACTCAAGATAAATACTATAAATCTCTCTAATTTTGTTGTTGTTTTCCATTAAGACCAATTAGTGAAAATAAAAACAAGAAACTAAAAGATATAATTGCAGAATCTAAAGGAAATAACTTCGAGCACTCACACACTAACAACAGTACTAGAAGATAGTTTAGTAGCCAGAAGATGTGAGTACCTTTTACATTACCTCCCTAGCAACAGCACCAGAAAATAGCTTGATGTCTACGCACTTCTATTCTTGTAGACAGTTGTTGGGCCTCCAAGTGCAGAGGTTTGTAGAACAACAGCAAGTTTCCCTTAAGTGGATTACCCAATGTTTATCGAACTCAGGGAGGAAGTGGTCAAAGGTATCCCACTCAAGCAACCCTGCAATCAAGATACAATAAGTCTCTTGTGTCCCCAACACACCCAATACACTTGTCAGGTGTATAGGTGCACTAGTTCGGCGAAGAGATAGTAAAATACAAGTGGTATGGATATAAGACAATGGTGCCAAAAAATACTTTGATGGCATGGAAGAGACTAAAGGCAATCTGAAATAAAGATGGAATCAAGCAAACATGTAACAGATCTAGTTGCAAATGGTGTTTCAATGCTTAGAAACAAGGCCTAGGGATCATACTTTCACTAGTGAACACTCTCATATAAATATCTTCTGTTCATGATACTACTCCGAACTACTCTCCGGTTGGACACTCTAATCCATGGTAGGGCTATAACAACACTCCTCAAAGTTCGCTTTCCCCATCTAGATAACCCCACACTGTCACCTTGAGCTCTAGATGGTTCCAACAAACACCACAATTTCATAGAAACATCCAACTCCAAATATAACTCATAACAAGTATTTGTAATCTTTAGCCTAAGTGCCACCATGGTGTGCACGCTGTCACTTTCACACACATGGGGAGAGCAGAGATCTATTAAAGCACTTGAGTATCAAGGTAGATCTACTTGATTACAAAGCTCATGCTCACAATGTGATCATGCATAGATAGAGAGATGAACACATAGCTCCCAGTAGAACCCTTAGCCTCGAGAGAGAACTACTCCCTCATCATCATGGAAATCAACAACGGTGATGGAGATGGTGGTGGAGTCGATGGAGATGGCTCCGGGGGCACTTCCCCGTCTCGGTAGGGTGCCGGAATAGAGACTTTCTGTCCCCAGAATCTCCCCTTCGGCGGCGGCAGCGCTATGGAACTTTTCGTGGCTCGAGGCTGGTCCATTTAGGGTTTTCGTCCCAGGGGCTTCTTATAGGCAAAGGGGCAAGGTCGGTGGCTGGCCAGGGGGCCCACCCCATGCCCTGGCGTGTCCTAGGGCTGCCCGCGCCAAGGGGTCATGTGGCCGCCCTGTGGCCTCTCTCCATCTCATCTTCTGGCTCCGTGAGTCTTCTGGTAAAATATCAACTTTGGCTTTTGTCCGGTACAATTCCGAGAATATTCATTTTCTGACTTTCCTGGAACCAAAAGCAACAGAAAACAAGCAACTGTCACTGTGGCATCTTGTTAATAGGTTAGTCCAAGAAAGTTTATAAAAATACTCCAAAGTGTGGACAAAACATAAGAAATAGATATAAAACAAGGATGGAACATCAAAAATTATAGATACATTTGCAACGTATCAACCACCAGGGTCATGGACATATGTACATCATACTTTATGCTCATGATTCATGATCCCATATCAAAGAATTTGCATGATGCAAAATTTGGCCATGTATTTTAAAAACAAACGAAGAGGAAGTAGTACTACGAAGAGTATGGCTTGGTCAGGTTCTTTCTCGAGAAGGAGCCAAACCTGACTATTTTCCTTTGCTTAATTTTAAGGCGTGCTTTGAAGGAAATATGCCCTGAGAGGCAATAATAAAGTTGTTATTATATATTCCTTATACATGATAGATGTTTATTTTACATGCTAGAAATGTATTGATTCGGAAACATCAATACATGTGTGTTTAATAAACAAAAAGGGTTCCTAGTCATGCCTCTCTTATAGACTAGCTTGTTGATTAACAGGATGATCAAGGTTTCCTGATCATGGACATTGGATGTTGTTAATAACAAGGTCACACCATTGGTGGAATGATGTGATGAACATTCATCCGAAGTATAGCATTACGATCAAGTCATTATGTTTATATTGCTATAACATCATACGAAGTAATCTTTATCCTTAGACCATGAGATCATGTTAATTGCTAACACCGGAAGAGTATCTTGATAACATCAAACGTCACGCCGTAACAGGGTGACTATAAAGATGGGTTCAGTACTACGAAGGTGTTATGTTGAGGCTCATGGATCAAGAGTGGAATTTGTCAATCCAGATGACGGATAGATATACTCTGGGCTCTCTCGGTGATATCATATTAGGATAGCTTGGAAGCAAGTGATGTGATCACTAGAATGTTATATCACGGGAACGAGAAAAGAGTGCATGTCGGTAACGAGATCAAACTAGGTATGGAGATACCAATGATCGAATCTCGGACATGTAATATATCGAGAGACAAAGGGATTTAGTTACAAGCGTTAAAGGTTCTCACGATCACAGGAGTCATCGTTGAATGTGTAGGAGTCAGTACAGATCTCTAGGTCCCGCTGCTGATTATTGATCGGAGAAGGGTCTCGATCATGTCTGCATTATTCGCGAACCGTAGGGTGAGACACTTAAGAGTTACCGGACACCATTTTGGAGCACATATGTTTCAGACGAAAGAATTGCAAAGCGCAGGAATTGTTTCAATAGAAATTGGAAATTGTTTCGGGTGAAATTGCAGAAGGTGGTTCTGCATGTGATATTGAAATATTGCAAGGGGATATATGTGAATGTTTGTTAATTAAAGTAATTAACAAAATTCTGAATAAATTTAATAAAAAGAGTTTTATTAAATGAGAGAGCATTAAAATTGGAGAAATTTAATGCATTTAAAGTGGAGACTTTAAAAGGGAATGTGAAGAGGCATTTTAATGTGGAGGGGTTACCACCACATGAATGGGGGAGGTGAGGGGTCACCCCCCCATGCGTCGGCCATGGAGAGAGGGGGCACCCCCTCCTCCTCCTATAAAAGGCCACCCATTCCCTCCTTCATCCACACACCTCCGTGTGAAGGATCTCTCTCCCCCTCTAGAATTATTCCCCTATGGTCTCGGATTAGTGAGATACATGTTCCCGGTGGCATTTCGTCTGGAAGGAGTTGCTGCTTCCGCTGGATCGCTGGAGCGAGGAGGTGGAGGTTGTCCGGTGGCTTGAACGTGTGTGCGAGTGCGGATGCGCTGCTGAGTTGCGGCGCTCGGACTTCCTCACGATCTTGAGATCGGCAAGTGTACGACGACATCAACCACGAGTTCCTACTCGTTAACAAAGCTCGTTGTCTACGAGGGTAAGTTCTCGTTGGATGTATGTCCACCCGTTGCTTTGTACCTAGTAGATAGATCTTGGCGTGTAGTTCACACCGTAGGAAAAATTTTGTTTTCTATGCTGCGGACCCAACATGCTTCGTGCTAAATTTTTGTACCTCGATGTAATTTCCCCCTTTTAGGTCCTTGATGAAAACAAACGAAGAGGAAGAAGTACTATGAAGAGTACGGCTCGATCAACTATTCTCTCGAGAAGGAGCCAAACCAAACTATTTTATTTGCTTAATTTTAGGGTACTTCATGCTAAATGAATTAACCTTGATGTAATTTCCCCTTTTTAGGTCCCTGATGTAAAATGTACTCCTACCGTCCTTGTGAAATTCAAACCTACAAGTTAGTGGTAAAAGTTAAACGAATTTAAGGTTAGTTGTGAATGAGTATGAACAATCTTGGATTTCAAGCTGAACGGCCAAGGTCATGGCCATATCTACATTATACTTTACATCTATTATTCACGATCCCATATCCAAGAATTTCATGTCGCCAAATTGGCCATATTTTGAAAACAAACGAAGAGGGAAGTAGTACGAAGAGTATGGCTCAACCAGCTGCTGTCTCGAGAAGGAGCCGAACCCGACTGTTTTCCCTGCTTAATTTTAGGGTGCCCCGTGGTAATTCAATGTATAGACCTCGATGTAATTTTACCTTTTTTAGGTCCTTACTGTAAAATGTGCTCCCACCGTCCGTGTAAAATTTGAACATAAAAGCAAGTGATAAAATTTAAACGTAATTAAGCTTATTAGTTGTTAATGAATATGAAAATTCTTGCATTTCAAGCCGAAAGACCAGGGTCATACATATTTACATCATACTTTATATGCTGATGATTCATGATCCCATAGCGAAGAATTTTCATGCCACCAAATTTGGCCATATTTTGAAAACAAATGAACAGGAAGTAGTATGAGGAGTATGCATGCTTGGTCAGCTTCTCTCTCTAGAAGGAGCAAAACATGACGGTTTTTCTTGCTTAATTTTAGGGTGCTTCGTGCTAAATGTATGTACCTCGATGTAATTTTACCTTGTTTAGGTCTTTGATGTAAAATGTACTACGAATGTCCATGTATTCGATCCTAAAAGCAAGTTATAAAATTTAAACATGTTTAAGATTATTATATGTCGATGAGTATGAACATTCTTGGATTTCAAGACGAACGACCAAGCTCATGGCCATATCTACATCATACTTTATGTTGATGATTCGTGATCCCATATCGAAGAATTTGCATGCCCCCAAATTTGGCCATATTTTGAAAACAAACAAAGAGGAAGTAGTATGAAGAGTATGGCTCGATCAGCTTCTCTCACAAGAAGGAGAAAAACATGACTATTTTCCCTGCTGGCGCTTCGTGCTAAATGTATGGACCTCAATGTAATTTTACCTTTTTTAGGTCCTTGGTGTAAAATATACTCCCACCGTTCGTACATGTAAAATTCGAACCTAAAAGCAAGTGGTAAAATTTAAACGTATTTAAGATGATTAGTTATCGATGAGTATGAACATTCTTGGATTTCAAGACGAACGACCAAGGTCATGGACATATCTATATTATACTTTATGTTGATGGTTCCTGATCCCATATCCAAGAATTTGCATGCGACCAAATTTGGCCATATTCTGAAAACAATTGAAGAGGAAGTAGTACGAATAGTATGGCTCGATCAGCTTTTCTCTCGAGATGGAGCAAAACATGACTATTTTCCGTGATTAATTTTAGGGTGCTTCGTGCTAAATGTATGGACCTCGATGTAATTTTACCTTTTTTAGGTCCTTGATGTAAAATGTACTCCCACCATCATTACGTGTAAAATTCAAACCTAAAAGCAACTATAAAAATTTAAGCATATTTAAAATTATTAGTTGTCGATAAGTATGAACATTCTTGGATTTCAAGAAGAACGACCAAGGTCATGGGCCTCATGGCCATATCTACATCATACTTTATGTTGATGGTTCATGATCCCCTATCCAAGAATTTGCAAGCCGCCAAATTTGGCCATATTTTGAAAACAAACAAATAGGAAGTAGTATGAAGAGTATGTCTCGATCAGCTTTTCTCTCGAGAAGGAGCAAAACATGAATGTTTTTCCTGCTTAATTTGAGGGTGCTTCGTGCTAAATGTATGGACCTCGATAAAATTTTACCTTTTTAGGTCCTTGATTTAAAATGTAATCCCTACATCCTTACGTATAAAATTCGAACCTAAAAGCAAGTGGTAAAATTTAAACGTATTTAATTTTATTAGTTGCCGATGAGTATGAACATTCTTGGATTTCAAGCCGAACAACCAAGTTTATGGCCATATCTACATCATACTTTATGCTGATGATGATCCCATGTCCAGAAATTTTCATGAAACCAAATTTGGCCATATATTTTGAAAACAAACAAAGAGAAAGTAGTATGAAGAGTATGGCTCTGCTCTCTCAAGAAGGAGCCGGACCCGACTATTTCCCTTGCTTATTTTTAGGGTGCTTCGTGCTAAATGTAAAGACCTCTTTGTAATTTTATCCATTTTTAGGTTCTTGATGTAAATTGTACTACCATCATCCATGATGTTCCCATATTTGGGAGTAAATGGGTGAATCATGTCATGGTAATAATGTTGCCACTCGGAGTTTCCAACCATTAGATAAATCTAGCACGAAAACATGACTATATACATTCTAATCTAGATAAATCTGAGAACATTATATGGATCGGAGGGAGTAGTAAATATGCATTCAAAACAAATTGTGTTTGCTCTCTCCTTCAGTGCGGCATCACCATCCCCACACGCAAAGAAAATTGAGGATATTTCGAACTTTTTTCTTCGGCACGGTATGATTTACTGTCCTAGCTACCTACCGAAAAAAACAGTAGCGCCTCAAACTAAGGGCCAGCGTTGCGGGCTGGAACGTTAAGAAATACTACTATATCTAATTTTCTGTTATTATTCCTTTTTTCGTAAGCGTCTATATTAACGTCCCGTGTTAGTTTTGCCCTAACATACCGGGTCGAAGTAGTCGATCCGACAACCGGAGGAGAACCGCCACGCGGCCCTCATCGTCTTCCTCTGCTGCTCCGGCCGCTTGTGCACCATCGTTGCCCCTCTCCACCTTTGTAGAAAGGTAGAAACCGCCAACCCATCCTGACTAATCTTCCATTGTACTCTTCCCCGGAACGACATCTGGAGCGATGTAGCGTAAGATATCTGAGCGCTACAGCCAGGCAATCGGATTTGGCAACCTCCACTACATACCGCTGATCAACATCATCGGTTGCGCCGATCTTCTAAGCACCGCTCGCCTGGCTGGCAGCATGGTTGGCATGCGTCGAGGGATTGCGGAAGATCCTGGTCTCCCGTTTGGTTTGCCCTGCCTACTTCACTCTGACCCGCAGACATGGCCACTAGACCGTGACGAGCAGGTAAAAATCAGCTTTGCATGATTTTTGTAGGACTCGAATCCTTAGATTCTTTCCTATGGATTGAATTTGGATCAAAGTAATCGTGGTATGCAAATTATTTTGAACTGCAACCCCCACCCATGCTTAAATCCCATAGGAATTGGAACATCTACTTGAGGCTCAACTCTCATCGTGCCAATCATGTAGGTAGTTTTCCTATGTTTTATAATCGCCTGTTTTTCATTGGCAAACCTGTGAAATTCCTGTGGTCTCAATCCTGCGATCGAAAGAGGCCCAAGACTTTTGCTTCAGTGTCCCCCCTCTCCTCCAAACATACTAATCTGAAAACATAAGAACGACCAGGATTGTTGATACATGTAATGGAAGGTGTATTGGCCAATCAAGGCTGGCATTATATTTAAGTTTCATGTGTTTTACAAACACAAGATTTCTGTAAAAAGTTGGCTCTTTGGTTTACATGAATACAAAAACATAGGATTACTTTGAAAAATGGTAAAATCAAAGTCAAACCTCATGGGAGAGTATATTTATGATGTTATCGTGTCTCTTGGGACCTCATTCTTGTTCTTTGCGCGCGTAGGAATTTGAAAATGAGGTCCAAGTTGGATATGAAGAATTGCATATGACTTTTGGAGGATTCTAACCCATAAGATTTTGGAAGATATCAAATTCCTATGGAGTCACTTCTTAGTTCCTATGCCCTCCATTCCTTAAGAATCTAAACAAGAGCTCCACCCTCACTCTATTTCTCCTTTGAGAAGTCCAATGCGCTTACACTATATTCCTACAAAACTCTTGTGTTTATTTCCTATTCACCATCCAAAGACACCTGTTACAAAATTCCTGCATTTTTAATTCCTAATATGAATTTACTGTACCTACCATGTCAATCCTGTGTTTTTCCTATTCCTACGTTTTTTAAAAACCATTGATCGAAAGAGGCCCCTATTCTTGTTAATCAATCATAGGAAAATTGCCTGCATTTTTTCCTCTGGTCCATTCCTCTGAACAGTGCCAACATAGGAAACTTAACTATTCCTACACTTTTTCTTTAATGCAAACAAGACCTTATTCCTTGGTGTGTTTGTCTGCATGCATTCATGATTTATTCAACGCGTTTCTGCATCTTTCAGATAGTAGTTTTTCCGCAAAGCTAGCTAGCACTACCCCCTTAGTCAAACACCTTGCATGCCCCTATATATGAAGAAAATCTGTTGAAGGGTATTGACGCGTTGCTGATGCCACTAGACAATCCAACAGTAGAAGCATTTGTACCAGTTGATGATGACATACCTGGAACATGGGATGATGAAGGATTTGAAAACAAGGGTCGCTGGGTTGGTGCCAACAGAGAATGGATTGCGATTGCAAAGCACCCGGGGCGTTGGTACCTCCAAAACGTCTACAGTATGGCATGTATCGAGCTGCCAGGTGTGCAGCGTGTTGATATTTATCCATCGAGTAACCAGTGTTTCCCCGGCCCCCCATGCACTTACCTCTACAAGAACATGTATATCGAGCTGCTAAATATACAAATAGCAAAGAACCATATAGATTTGACAACCAATGGCACTACAGCGCGATGGCGGTGTTTGACAAATTTATTGCTACCATAGATTTTCCTTGTGACAGGGACTGGATTATCCTTCGAAACGACTATCTTGCACCAGCAAGGTATGTCGATGCCATTGCCAAGTGTCTAATGAGTGGTTCTATTGATCGCATATACGCAGTGACAGAACCGCGAGGAGATGTTCTTGTCTGGGAACCAAACAAGTGGAGTGAGTCCCGTTATTTAAAAGTAAAATTTATAAACTACTTACAACTGCATTGTTCGTGATACTTTTTCTCACTGAAATGCACACACAGGTATACTTGCAGGCCCGCGTGTCATACGGGCTCTAGTAATTGAAGAGTCTGCAAACGTCCAAGTCGGTGACGATGCCGAGGTTGAAGATATTGCATTACACAGCTGGTACTTGGTAGAGCTTGGCTGGAATATCCTGTGGATTCACACCAGGGGTGCACGAACCAGCAGGCATGGTAATCCTGTATCATACATGGGTAGAGAACTGTTCACTTATTCCTCGCTCCGTTGCCATGTTTTCTAGAGGGCCCTTAATTTGGATGACCCTGTATCACCAGAATGGATCAGAAGGGATAATCTTGAAGAGAGGTCAATGTTTGTGGGAATCAACCATCCATTCATCCTCGATCCCCCTACAAACTCCGAACCTGGTGTTGCCGATGTTGACGAAGCTCTCTTAGTGTTCAGAGGAGACTGTGCACTGCACACGTGTGCTGCGAACATCGCCCACAACCAGTTCTAGATTGGAGCCACATGCACGTCAATGGGGGAGCTTCCATAGGTTCATCACTTAACTACACTGGAGCGGAACATAGAGAGCAAATGTTTGAGGCGCCAATGTTGTTCGTGCCAACCCTGCCTCGTTAGAACTATGTGAAGTTTGACCAAAATACCGAAAAGCTTATTATGAGTACTCGCAACATCATTTTTGTAGCTAGTACTTGTCACCATGTCATTTACAGTACTATGTACGTAGTACTTTCATACTATATTGTAGTATCAGTACTTGCAACATAATTTCCACTATTGCTTGTACTAGGCACCATGTACGTAATAATATACTTTTATAGTATGTGTTTGATGTTTCCCTATTCAAGCACTCAAGATGCCGTGCCCAATTTTGTAGGCAATTGATTTTTGCATGACAATTAGTAGTACTGTATTGATGGCAAGGTTTGCTTTGTCCACAGCATTCGTGTAAACTCGCCGCATTTATTCTCTCACCAGCCCCCGCCCCAGCCCCAACCCTCTCTCACACAGCACTCCTTAATCGCCATTGCGCTTCCCTCCATTGATGACCACCACCGCCGCAACTTACTCGTCTTAGGCGGGTCGGCTGCGGGCGGCGGGCCCTACAACCTCATCTATAGAGCCGTCGCATCCCTCAAACATCGCGGTGGCAGTGCGGTATGTACATAATCCCCGGAACCCTTGATCTTGATGATGAGATGCGGTCAAGCTTTTATTAGCGCTTGGTTAACATTGGGTTGGTGTTGAGTATAGTTCTCATCTAGTGCATTTAACCCGTTTGTATACTACAGTTCAGTTTTACGCATACAAGCTAGTTTCGGTGCTAGATCTACGATGAACTGTAATAATAAGTTTAAATTTTGTATTGATTGATCCATGGCTGATGATGATTTGGGAGGCCACTCGGTATGTTTTGCTTTAGATTTGTCTCAGGGGCGGAGGTCCCTTTAATTTGGGCAAGTTAGGGCGGCTGCTGCCCTACCCTGATTTTTGCCAAAATTTCGAGTATATGTATGCATCTCTAGCATCGGCAACAGATAGAGCTCATCATGTTCGTCCGTTCGTCTGTTCCTGGGTGTTCGGTATCTGTACTGCTCGATAAAAAACTGCACTAATGTGATGCCTAGACCTTGGAAGTAGTACTAATATAACTGGCGTTCATGCTAGCTAGAGTTAAGACTTTAATTTGTGTACTTCGATAAGAAAATTGCTCCACTTTACTTTCTTAGCTGATCTTGTATTGTACTCTATCAGCTAATAGTATTCTATTCCACAATTATTGAAAGCTGGTAGAGACATTATTTGTAGCATCCCAATTGTCTAACAATTGCAATGCTACTTGCCTATTATATATATTCCTACTTCCTACATATTAATTGCATCATCATTATATCATGCCCATGTCACCATGCCACATTGCATTTGAGCATCATATAAAATCCTTTTCATTTGGCTCTTCTCCTCTTATTGCATTTGCCTTATTACTTGTTTTGACCTCTTGCTATATTGTAGTTGGTTATTGATATATTGCTTGATGCCCAAGTAGAGTTGGGGGCATATCTTTTATTTTTCCTTCCATCTACTAACTTGCCATATCATCTCCTATTGATATCATCTTCAATTTCCAACCATATATATGTATGTGGTCATATTGTTTTGATGATATTTTAATTTTTGTCACGTGTATATTTATGGGTTCCTTCCTTTTTCTACACATGGCTATATGGTTTTGTTCCAAACCACCCAATTGTCAGGTACATGTACAATTGCATGTGCTCATATTTCATGCCACATAAATTAATAACCCTTCTCCCTTCTTTCATTTTATTATTCTCCTTTCTTGTGTTTTTGCTTAAATTTGTTTTGGACTTCAATTCATTTGGAGCAGGTTCTTTTCAAATCCTAGATAATAAAAACACACTCGAACAATCTAGTATATCCTAAGCTTCACCACCATGCACGTGCATGTGCATGCACCAAAACACCAAGCTAGCTTATGCCAAACATCCTAAACACTAGTGAGTGAATCACACACATGTACCTAGCCAGCTAAACTCTGATGCCACCAGACCCCTCCTTTGAACCCCAGCTGCACCCAACCAGCCTGTCTCTTGTTCAGTCTTGACCGCACCCGGATAGCGAGGTGCCAGTGCCCTGTTTCTCTTCCTGGCCTCTCTCACGTGGTCAGCCGAGCAAGGACGCTCCCCCACGCCGAGCGCGTGCCCTCTTCTCCCTCGGCATAAAGAAAGTGCTAGCAACAAACCTACTCCAGATCGAGTCCCCCTCCCTCTCTGCCTTTCCTCCACGAAAGCCCCCGCCGCCGCAATGGCTGAATCCACCCAGCGCCCGCTTGAGTTACGCTGACGTCTCCCTTGTCCCCGCGCCGGGAGCATCCCCGTGCTCGCCTCCGACGTCTACCACCTGGAGCGAGGAGGAGAAGGCCGGGACCGCCGTGCTCTGACGTGCCGCTCATGGCCAACGTGGTCGCCGCCGCTGTCGTCGCCTTCCCGTCTCCGCCTTGCCGTCCTTCCTCAACAACCCGCAATGAGCCCTCCGCCATGCCCCGCCCCTCTGGGTCACGCCGTCCGCCCGCGCTAGCCAGCTCGCTCGCCGAGCGCCCCTGCTGCCGATCCCGCACCGCGCATCGTGTGTGACGTGCACAATAGCAGCAGCAGCTGCGTGCGCCGCAGAGATGCTGACCCTCTGTTCCCGGTCTTTTTCTGTCGTCCCTGATCCTCCGACGGTGAAGCAGGCTCAACAATATCTGTTCCCAGTAGATCAAGCATCACACTGGAGAAAACCAAACCCAGATCTGAACTCTGTATCCCCCAATAACAACTGACGAAGATGGGTAGGTTTATCTGTTTATCTCTGTGAGTTTTCGCTATGCTTTATGCCGTTGTTCCTCGCAAGATCCCGTCCGTTATAGACCGTCGTTTGAGAAACCTTGAACACGAGAGTTGGAGATCTAAGCGAGATCTACGACTTTTGTTCTTCGAGCACCTTAATTCGTAGCGGTTTGCCCGGGATCGTCCTCGCCAAATCGTTGTAGCTAGCTGTTTCTGTGAGGGGAATTCAGTTTCGTCAGACGCGCGGTTTCGTATTTGCAGAAGCACCCCTGCAAGTTGTTGCCGATCAAACTCAGGTCCCCAGCCGTCCCGTGTGTCACCAGATTGGCCCCGCGCGCGCGTGTGGCCCCGCATCCGGCCGGGCCCGTCTGTCACTGGCTGCGGGTAAGCTCTCCGTGGGTGAGAAAAGTTGCCCGATGTTTTCTTTTGCCAGCACAGCGTCTCTCAGCGTCGGCCCCACTTGTCTGAGACGGTGGCTCCATCTCTCTGAGTATAAAAAATATTTGTTCTTTTTCTGTTTAATAAAAATGATTTCAGAAATTGTTAAATATGTTTTAAATCCAGAAATTAATAACTTTTAATTAGTAAATCCAAATAATACAAATAATATATGTTTTTGAATCAGAAAAATGTGAGGTTTTCAAATATGCCATTCAAAATAATGTTTTGACTAATTTAAATTTTCGAAATTGTTTAATTGCAATAAAAATAACTTTTCTCAATTAATTAATAACTTTAATTCTATAACTCCAAATTTGGCAAATAATATGTCTAAATCGATCAGCGCGACGAGCCCGTTCTAACTACGCATTCCATGTTATGAATTGAAGCATGCATCATATAAATACTAAGTGGACAGCAAGTTATATGGGAGCAAAATATGACTAAAAACTTAATAAAATGCTTTATTCTTGTACCCCACACCTCACCCATGCCATGCTATGTTATGCCATGTAATTTGTACATCATTCATCATAGCATGCGTGTTTGCTTGTCGTATTTTATTTATATGTTTGCGCATTATATTTATGTTGGCCTTGTTTGTTTGGTTCTTCTCGGATAGACGCCGAGCAGTGAAAATTATCAGGAATCCCAGGAGTACTACCCAGATCCATCTCTCGCTTCAAATGAGCTACCAGGCAAGCACTACCACATGCTTGCATACATATAGTACCTATTGCTTCTATCTTATTCTTGCATCATGGAGTCGCGATTGCATTAAATGGAATCCCAAGTACTGCATAGCCTTTACTTTTAAACCCCGCCGAGCTTGTTCCTCCATCCCATGAGCCACTACTACAGGAGTTGTTTGAGCCATGCGAGTCGTAGAACAGCATGTGTAGGATATGTGAGTGTCTGATGGATAACGAGGTACCTAAACAAGTTAACCTGAGTAGTAATGGGATAATTAATGAAAGAGGCACCGGTGGGCAATATCTATCATTTGGTTTTTATGTCCACTTGTGTCCCGTAGGACCCCGAGTACTTGATTCATGTTCCTTGACTATTCGCACTATCCACATCCGGGAGGCCTTATGGACCCCCCTGAGCTAGAGCTTGATTCATTTCTATTTCTTGGGGCCACAAACTAGTTTGGGATTTTATTTACTATCCTGTACTTATGCCATGTTACTGTTTATTAAGATTGTGCGTGGAGCACCTGTACTGTTTTGGATGCAGAGTGTTTTCGCGGTATCGACAAGCCCAGTCACATTTTCGGGTTCCCAGTCGTTTATAGCCATTGACGCAAACCTTGGGTCCGTCTCGGAGTCAGCCAACTTCGTTGCGGGTAGCTTAATGGGGTGGCCCCCTGAACTATTTTATGAATCCTGTGATCGCTTTGTCGTGAATGCCTCGTTGGGTTTTGAGTTGGTTTTTCCAAGGATGATCGAGTGTGTGTTGCTATTTGTGCACCCCTGCAAGGTAAATCTTTCTGAAAGCCGTGTCCGCGGTTATGGACAACTTGGAGCATAGTTTCTCGATCATAGACAAGCATAACTAAAGTACCGCTTTTAATTTGACTAAATATCTGACTAGTAATTAGTGCAATACTCATGGAATGGTTAATAAAACTGCCAACGGATGGGTTGTTCGTCCGCTTTCTCGTTGGTAAGCGAGAAGGAGGATGGATCTGTTACTTTATACTGTTATAACTATTGTTTCTAATTAACGGACATCCGCCTATCATTGGTTAGGCGGATGGTTAGCGAGTATCTATAGACTTGTTAGTTATTATCGTTTGCTGCAATTGCGTCACCCCAGGTATATGTCCCCTTTAGAGGCATAAAGACTTGCTGAGTACCCCTAGGGTCTCACACGATAAATTGTTTGATTCAGATGAACAGGTGTATTCGCAAGATGGATACTGGGTGGAGAAGACAGATGATGTTGGCAACGATCACTCGATGTAGAGATTTCGGGGATGGGGATCCGTGAGATTTATGGGCGGGATGTGCTTATTTATGTGGCATCTTATGCCGATTTGCTTCTTATCCGTACTCGGATCTTGTTTCCCGCTTCCGCTTGATACTCTGTTGATTGATGTATGAGGAGCTATCCTACACTATTATCTCTATCTAGGATATTTGGATCTTGCCATATGGCGTTGCAATATTTCTATTTCTTTTAGATGGTATGGCTCTGAGAACTGTTGTAAGGTACCTTGCATACATACTCACTTGTGTATGTATTTGATCTCTTCGCCTGTTGCCTACGCCGCTCGCTCTTATCTCGATGTTCTTGGAAGTGGTTAGGGCGGCCGACGGGCCTACACGTGGGTGGCCCTGGGGCCCCGCTATAATTCCTTAACCACTTTTGGTTCATCCAGGCTTGAACTTAGAGCGTAGGGTCCGAGGTAGTTAAAATTGGTATCAGAGCCATCCCGCCCTTGAGGGTCTCAGCCAAAATGGTCGTTCTCAGTCTAGCAAATATTTTGGTAGCTATGTGTACTAGGGAAAAACAAAACGTGAGAGTAGGACTGCTTCCATTTTTCTTCTTACCCACCCACCCACCCTTTTCTGGTAAGGAAGTGTAACGTTTTCAATCCTCTTCTAAAAATTCAAACTAGGATTCACGTGTTCTGGCTTTCCGTAGTACCATAGAAAGTGTGTGTGAGTGTGTATCTCCTTGTCTATCTATTACACAACCTTGTTGTCGCAATCTGCTTTTGGTTATCAACTGTTGGTATAGTCCATACTGACAGGCTTTTGTAAACCGACGCGATCTATCCGACTCCTTGTTAACCGGTGCCATCTTGTTAAGGGTGTTCTTCCTGCCAGCATGCTTTCACAGAATGTGGAGTTGCTAATCTCTATCTATTAAGTGGTTTTGGGCCTCTATTGGTATTTTATTGCCGAAAAATGCGGAAAAAAATTCTTTGATACATCTGTGTTTCCACACTCCTCTTTAGTCGTGTGTGAAACATTACCTATCTTCCTTTTATCAGCGTATTCATGCTAACTCGTTCTTTTGTCACTGGCACTTAATCCTGGAGTTTTACTTCATCATCAATTCTTCTGGGCTAAATACATAACGTGTGTCGATCCAATGCGTGTGATTGTAATTTGGTTCTCGGCATAGCTATATGACACTTATCATGAGTGGAATAGGATCAATACTATAAATCCAATCCTCCAAATGATGGCGGTTATCTCCTGTGATTTTGAGTTACACTGTGATCATATCTATGCATATTCAAGTATTTTTGGCAATCCGGAGTTTTCTCAAGGCACTACGATGGTCTATCATCTGTTTATCATGCTTCACATCTTTTTGAACTCCATATCCGCAAAATTCTCTTTACTACGAGGGAATTTCATCTTTTCGTCTCTGATAGTTTTTCTTAATGTATGAGTTATCATCGCTTCTTATCCAAGATCTCCTTATCTTTCAACCGGTGCTCTGATCGACAATGTGAACCAGACGGCATCTCTCTTTTTCTTTCGAAGGACCAGATAATCTATTCTGCCAATGCATCTCTTTCAACATGAATCCTCGCTCGTAACGTTGATCTTTCAAAGAGCGTTGAGCTCAGGGAGTGTTTCGAGCGTTTGTCCGTTTCTCCCGCCTCTTGAACTTGATATTCTCGGAATATCTTGTTAATCCGTGGTGGTATATCTTGATGATATGCTTGCTTATTCTATATCAATGGAAGAACATGGAAGATCATCGGTGTCTCTTTCTCTCAAGATTCGTGAACACTGCCTGTGTGCAAAGTTCTCAAAGTGTAAATTCGGAATTTTTGAAGTCATCTATCTCGGCCACGTCCTTCTGCTAAAGACATCATTTCAATTCGGGAATCATCAAGTCAATTTCTAATTCCATCCTTCACCTACAACCAATCCGGAGTTTTTCCTTGATTCGGCAAGTTATCAGCATCGTTTCGCCAAAGTTTCCCTTAACACAACTAAATCTCTCTTGGTTATTCTTCAGAAGGATCAGTAATTCTTTTAATCTTCCGCTCATCAAGTAGCCTTTGAAACCCTCTCGTTCTATCGTCTATGCTCAATCCACCGGAGGCCATGAAGACTTTTCAGATCTTTTGTAATCCTTCTGTTCAAGTTGTTGCTATCTTTTCCTTATCTATCGAATCTTGCAGCTGTTCTCCATAATCTTCCTTCATATCTTTTCTGGTGGTTTGGATCTTTCCAACATGACGACAACATCATCATCTGTATCTATCTTTGAATCCGGCGAATCGTTTGCGTCTATCCTTGTTTTCTAATGGAGTTCCATGAGTTCTTTTGTCAAGATCTTTAGTCTGTTTTCGGAGTTGGGTTGCATGGTTTTCCTATTCATGTGCGGAGTAATGCTTTGAGTGAGGGATGGAGTAGCTACCATACCATTACTCTTATCATTCGCTCTTGTACATTGGATTGGCGGATTAATGCAATTTCACTCATTCCACGGAAGTTAGAAGTGGCCTTTATTCCTCGATACTTTTACTTCCGCCCTTGTTTTTCTGGAGTGCTCTCTCGAAGAAAGTAATCAATAATCTCTTGTTGGTGATCTCGCCATTTCTACACGGAGCAAAATATTTAATTATCTGGTGGGAATAAACGCAAACTCTTGTCTGTCCTCGTCTTTCTACCGGTGTTCGACATCGTCCAACAAGATGGATGAAGTATATCTCTGACTTCATTTGTCAATCCTTTTGCCTCTTGGTAAAGCCAATCTAGGTTGATGCCATCAATCGCAAAATCTTTTCCACATTCCACTTCTTCTCGAGATTCTACAATAATCTAGTGTAACCTCTGTCTCTGGAAGATATATCCGCGCACCTTAATTGAGTGATCCCTTGGTTCTTACCGGCACAACAAGAATCTAATCCGACAACGTCTAACTCAAATTTTTTCCGTGATATCAAGGAACTCTATTGTTTGAAGCCGGTATTGTTTCCGAACTTCTTTTCCCAAATCCGAGAGAAGATACAATTCTATTTTTCATAGTGGTTGATATCCTCTCCAAAGTAGCTCTTTCATCCGGTGAGACAAAGATTCATCTTCTCTGTATCTGTAAATCTTTAATCTTAATGGTGTGTCGTTTCTTTCTCCCTGATACATCGTCCTTTCTATTTCTTTCACAAGTGGTTCTATTCTTTTATCTTGTTTCTCGAAAACCAGAGCTATGTTCATCCATCCTTCTTGTCTCACGACAATCCTTCAACTCTTCTAACCCGTTGTTTATCAAGTAAAACGCAAGACTCGCAACAAGTCTAGCAAGTTTTGCAAGGTGCAGTGGTCGCACCATTCCGTTGTTCATCAACTTGGGAACGTGAGGGTCACCTTCGTTCCGAACACCCGCCTCTCGTCGTGCCTTTTTCTTTTTCCTAGGAATCTCGGGGCGAGATTCTTGTTTAGTGGGGGAGAGTTGTAGCATCCCGATTGTCTAATAATTGCAATGGTACTTGCCTATTATATATATTCCTACTTCCTACATATTAATTGCATCATCATTATATCATGCTCATGTCACCATGCCACATTGCATTTGAGCATCATATAAAATCCTTTTCATTTGGCTCTTCTCCTCTTATTGCATTTGCCTTATTACTTGTTTTGACCTCTTGCTATATTGTAGTTGGTTATTGATATATTGCTTGATGCCCAAGTAGAGTTGGGGGCATATCTTTTATTTTTCCTTCCATCTACTAACTTGCCATATCATCTCCTATTGATATCATCTTCAATTTCCAACCATATATATGTATGTGGTCATATTCTTTTGATGATATTTTAATTCTAGCCACATGTATATTTATGGGTTCCTTCCTTTTTCTACACATGGCTATATAGTTTTGTTAAACCACACCCAATTGTCAGGTACATGTACAATTGCATGTGCTCATATTTCATGCCACATAAATTAATAACCCTTCTTCCTTCTTTCATTTTATTATTCTCTTTTCTTGTGTTTTTGCTTAAATTTGTTTTGGACTTCAATTCATTTTGGAGCAGGTTCTTTTCAAATCCTAGCTAATCAAAAACACACTCGAACAATCTAGTATATCCTAAGCTTCACCACCATGCACGTGCATGTGCATGCACCAAAACACCAAGCTAGCTTATGCCAAACATCCTAAACACTACTGAGTGAATCACACACACATGTACCTAGCCAGCTAAACTCTGATGCCACCAGACCCCTCCTTTGAACCCCAGCTGCACCCAACCAGCCCGTCTCTTGTTCAGTCTTGACCGCACCCGGATAGCAAGGTGATCGTGCCCTGTTTCTCTTCCTGGCCTCTCTCACGTGGTCAGCCGGGCAAGGACGCTCCCCCACGCCGAGCGTGTGCCCTCTTCTCCCTCGGCATAAAGCAAGTGCTAGCAACAAACCTACTCCAGTTCGAGTCCCCCTCCCTCTCTACCTTTCCTCCACGAAAGCCCCCGCCGCCGCAATGGCTGAATCCACCCAGCGCCCGCTTGAGTTATGCTGGCGTCTCCCTTGTCCCTGCGCCGGGAGCATCCCCGTGCTCGCCTCCGACGTCTACCACCTGGAGCGAGGAGGAGAAGGCCGGGACCGCCATGCTCCGACGTGCCGCTCATGGCCAACGTGGTCGCCGCCGCCGTCGTCGCCTTCCCGTCTCCGCCATGCCGTCCTTCCTCAACAACCCGCGGTGAGCCCTCCGCCATGCCCTTCCCTCTGGCTCACGTCGTCCGCCCGTGCTAGCCAGCTTGCTCACCGAGCGCCCCTGCTGCCGATGCCGCACCATGCACCGTGTGTGACGCGCACAATAGCAGCAGCAGCTGTGTGCGCCGCAGAGATGCCGACCCTCTGTTCCCGGTCTTTTTCTGTCGTCCTTGATCCTCCGACGGTGAAGCAACCTCAACAATATTTGTTCCCGGTAGATCAAGCATCACACCAGAGAAAACCAAAACCATATCCGAGCTCTGTATCCCCCAATAACAATTGACGAAGATGGGTAGGTTTATCTGTTTATATCCGTCAGTTTTCGCTGTGCTTTATGCCTCTGTTCCTCACAAGATCCCGGCCGTTGTAGACCTCCGTTTGAGAAACCTTGAACACGAGAGTTGGAGATCTAAGCGAGATCTATGACTTTTGTTTTTCGAGCACGCCTTAATTCGTAGCGGTTTTCCCGGGATCGTCCTTGCCAAATCGTTGTAGCTAGCTGTTTCTGCGAGGGGAATTCAGTTTCGTCAGACGCGCGGTTTCGTATTTGCAGAAGCACCCCTGCAAGTTGTTGCCGATCAAACTCAGGTCCCCAGTCTTCCCGTGTGTCACCAAATCGGCCCCGCGCGCGCGTGTGGCCCCGCATCCGGCTGGCCCCGTCTTTCACTGGCTGCGAGTAAGCTCTCCGTGGGTGAGAAAAGTTGCCCACTGTTTTCTTTTGCCAGCACAGCGTCTCTCAGCGTCGGCCCCACTTGTCTGTGACGGTGGCTCCATTTCTCTGAGTATAAAAAATATCTGTTCTTTTTCTGTTTAATAAAAATGATTTCAGAAATTGTTAAATATGTTTTAAATCCAGAAATTAATAATTTTTAATTAATAAACCCAAATAATACAAATAATATATGTTTTTGAATCAGAAAAATGTGAGGTTTTCAAATATGCCATTCAAAATAATGTTTTGACTAATTTAAATTTTTGACATTGTTTAATTGCAATAAAAATGCCTTTTCTCAATTAATTAATAACTTTAATTCTATAAATCCAAATTTGACAAATAATATGTCTAAATCGATCAGCGCGACGAGCCTGTTCTAACTACGCATTCCATGTTATGAATTGAAGCATGCATCATATAAATACTAAGTGGACTGCAAGTTATATGGGAGCAAAACATGACTAAAAACTTAATAAAATGCTTTATTCTTGTACCCCACACCTCACCCATGCCATGCTATGTTATGCCATGTAATTTGCGCATCATTCATCATGGCATGCTTGTTTGCTTGTCACATTTCATTTATATGTTTGCGCATTATATTTATATTGGCCTTGTTTGTTTGGTTCTTCTCGGATAGACGCCGAGCAGGGAAAATTATCAAGAATCCCAGGAGTACTACCCAGATCCATCTCTCGCTTCAACTGAGCTACCAGGCAAGCACTACCACATGCTTGCATACATACAGTACCTATTGCTTCTATCTTATTCTTGCATCATGGAGTCGCGATTGCATTAAATTGAATCCCAAGTACTGCATAGCCTTTACTTTTAAACCCCACCGAGCTTGTTCCTCCATCCCATGAGCTACTACTACAGGAGTTGTTTGAGCCATGCGAGTCGTAGAACAACATGTGTAGGGTATGTGAGTGTGTGATGGATAACGAGGTACCTAAACAACTTAACCTGAGTAGTAATGGGATAATTAATGAAAGAGGCATCGGTGGGAAATATCTGTCATTTGGTTTTTATGTCCACTTGTGTCCCGTAGGACCCCAAGTACTTGATTCCTGTTCCTTGACTATTCGCACTATCCACATCCGGGAGGCCTTATGGACCCCCCTGAGCTAGAGCTTGATTCATTTCTATTTCTTGGGGCCACAAACTAGTTTAGGGTTTTATTTACTATCCTGTACTTATGCCATGTTACTGTTTATTAAGATTGTGCGTGGAGCACCTGTACTGTTTTGGATGTGGAGTGCTTTCATGGTATCGACAAGCCCAGTCACATTTTCGGGTTCCCAGTCGTTTACAGCCATTGACGCAAACCTTGGGTCCGTCTCGGAGTCGGCCAACTTCGTTGCGGGTAGCTTAATGGGGTGGCCCCCTGAACTATTTTATGAATCCTGTGATCGCTTTGTCGTGAATACCTCGTTGGGTTTTGAGTTGGTTTTTCCGAGGTTGATCGAGTGTGTGTTGCTATTTGTGCACCCCTGCAGGGTAAATCTTTATGAAAGCTGTGTCCGCGGTTATGGACGACTTGGAGCATAGTTTCTCGATCATAGACAAGCATAACTAAAGTACCGCTTTTAATTTGACTAAATATCTGACTAGTAATTAGTGCAATACCCATGGAATGGTTAATAAAACTGCCAATGGATGGGTTATTCGTCCGCTTTCTCGTTGGTAAGCGAGAAGGAGGATGGATCTGTTACTTTATACTGTTATAACTATTATTTCTAATTAACGGACATCCGCCTATTATTGGTTAGGCGGATGGTTAGCGAGTATCTATAGACTTGTTAGTTATTATCGTTTGCTGCAATTGCGTCACCCTAGGTATATGTCCCCTTTAGAGGCATAAAGACTTGCTGAGTACCCCTAGGGTCTCACACGATAAATTGTTTGATTCAGATGAACAGTTGTATTCGCAAGATGGATACTGGGTGGAGGAGACAGATGATGTTGGCAACGATCACTCGGTGTAGAGATTCCGGGGATGGGGATCCGTGAGATCTATGGGCGAGATGTGCTTATTTATGTGGCATCTTATGCCGATTTGCTTCTTATTCGTACTCGGATCTTGTTTCCCGCTTCCGCTTGATACTCTGTTGATTGATGTATGAGCAGCTATCCTACACTATTATCTCTATCTAGGATATTTGGATCTTTCCGTATGGCGTTGCAATATTTCTATTTCTTTTAGATGGTATGACTCTGAGAAGTGTTGTAAGGTAGCTTGCATACATACTCACTTGTGTATGTATTTGATCTCTTCGCCTGTTGCCTACGCCGCTCGCTCTTGTCCCGATGTTCTTGGAAGTGGTTAGGGTGGCCGACGGGCCTACACGTGGGTGGCCCTGGGCCCATGCTATAATTCCTTAACCACTTTTGGTTCATCCAGGCTTGAACTTAGAGCGTAGGGTCCGAGGTAGTTACATTATATGTCCAAGGGATTTTTTTTGCATTGTTCGGGCAAGAAGAGCTTAGATAGACTCATCATCGAAGAAGACAAGAGAGTCATGTGCAGTCTGGATGGAGGGGCTAGCGAGGAACACCCACGTGGAGAACACCTGTGACGAGTTCTGCAAGATGCCGTTAATACCAGGAGGGTTAGACGTGCGGAGCATACCATCTCCTTTTTGCTAATGTTTGGCGGTGAGTATCCAGAGGCCATCAAGCTGAAGATATGTAAAGCCTACAGCTAGGACGCCGAGATGAAGAAGTAAGATGGCAAGGTAATCATTGACGAAGGATGGCTAGATTTTGCCAAAGCACATGACTTGAAGGTAGGATACTTTCTGGTATTTAAGAAGCTTGCCACCACTTCCTTTAAGGTGATAGTATTTGATCATGATAACTGCGAGAAGGTGATCAGATGTGCAGGTTATCACCCATGATTTGATGGAAAATTTACTATATCGTAGGTGTATTAATGTAGTGACTGTTCGCTTCTAAATATAACTATTCTGTAAAGAGGTGCTTGAACACCTTCCGTTATCATGCATCATGTTGGAACACCGTGGTACTTAATCGCGCTAGGCTCCAATGTGGAGGTATTTATTGTACTATGTTTGCAGCAAAACTGCAAAACAAACATCTAGTGTACTACTGCTAGTATTGTACTACCTCTAGTTCCAAAGTATTAGGGCTAGACATAAAACTCAAAACTCGATGAGTTTAATGAGCACTCGTTTGCTCGGCTTGTTCAAAATCGACTCATTTCCTTAACGATCTTGGTTGAGATGCAGTTTTTGCTCGATATCCTTAATGAGCTAAACGATCGAGTTAACGATGTTCGTGAGCTACTCGTTACGCTCGGTAACAACCAAGGTAAGGCCCACTTATGTTTCTACATGTCTAATCTAGCAGCCCATCTAAGGCAAACATCTAGCCCATTGAGTAAGACTGATCAATCCAGGAGCGAGAGCGACCGACCAAAAACCTTACCCTAGACTCTCCCGATCGATTCAGAATATTTCTCATGTGTCTCGTCAACTAGTCATCTCCCACTACATACCCTATCTCCATCTTCTCGATCTAGATCTGCTAACCGCGGCACTGACTGAACCCTACCGACTGTCGTTTTTAATTATCGGTATGCCTCTGTCTGAGGCTGGTACATTTTCATAACGAGCAGCTCGTGAGCGCTCGTTAACATCTAATGAACCGAGCTAAGCTTTACTTTTTGCTCGTTATCCTTAACGAGTTTAATGATCTGAGCCTTAATGAGCATGAACCTTAACGAGCCGAGCCTTAACGGGTCGAGCTGCTTGATAGTCCAACCCTACAGTATAATCCTTTTTAGCAAACTAAACAAACATCATCTAGTCAAACATGATAGTAGTAGTAACTCTAGTCGGTGTACACGGCAATGTGCCGGCCTAGCTGTAATGGCCCAGGTTGTGACATGGTTAATTTAGGACACGATAGCGTGCCGGCCTAGCTATAAAATGCGCCAGGATTTCAAATGGTTAATTTAGTGCACTGTAGCATGCAAGCCAAGCTAATCGGCGTCCTAGATGAGCTCTAGAGGCCTTGCAAAAAAAACTCGTTCAAAGAGCCATCCCATCTTCCCCATCTCGGGTGTTTTTATCCCCACTCGCCAACACCGCCTGGCCCCGCATTTGGGATCGTCACTAGTGCACGCTTCGCACATTTTCCTCGCCATCTCACCCGCTGCATCGGATCTTGCAGGCTGCACGCCACCCCTCTCCAAAAGTCCCCCGATAGTCATACTCTGGTCCGACCTCTTCCCCCAATCCATCCCAATGTCGCAATCAACGCACAACCCACTGCACGACGTCTGGAGCAAGGTCGGTGACGATGTTTACAACAAAATCGCTATGCGCCTGGACACTACCAGCACCGCCCGGCTGGCCGCATGCTCCAAGGAGCTGTACCGCCAAGTCGCGGGCAGAAAAGGTAGAAGATGCCCCAACGACCACTGCGGGACATTCGTCCCCTACAATAACGTCTACGACCACATAATCTAGTGCTTTCACAACCAACAAGTGTGCACGGAGCCTGGATGCGAGTTCATCACCTCGTCGGTAGAGCTAACACCTATGGTAGAGCTCGTTCGCCACCTCACAGTTGCCCGCTCGAGGACTGCGCCCATAATGCCCTATAGCCACAAACACTGGGACCCGTCTAAGACGGTGCCCATAGGGGGCTCATGGAGAGCGGATATCATCGACATCGGGAAAGAGGGCACCGTGTTTGTCGCCCAAATTGATGGACACACCACGGACATTGTCATATCCCCCAGGTTCGTCAGTTCAGGGGTGTGCGAATCACCACGGTACAAGGTGAAGCTTTGGTCATTGTCTATGTGGCATGAGCTCCATGCAGTCTAAATGATGGTGACATCTGAGCTGACGAGCAGGCCATCATCGGCTGAAGTCGCCCTGGAAGGGCTCATGTCATACTTGTCGCAGCCGCGGTGTTACCTGGAAGCTTCTGAACCGTTCGTCGGAATTCCCTATGGATTAGGAGTATTGCATCAACAAGTTTCATAAGTGAGATAAAACATCTAAATATTTTTTGTGATGATCCCAATGTTAAGATATGTAACGTCGTACTAATTAATTACTACTTTATGTTGGTGATAGAATCAATTTGTATGGGCAGAGTGATGTCTATGCACTTCTATTCTTGTAGATAGTTGTTGGGCCTCCAAGTGCAGAGGTTTGTAGAACAGCAGCAAGTTTCCCTTAAGTGTATTACCCAAGGTTTATCGAACTCAGGGAGGAAGTGGTCAAAGGTATCCCTCTCAAACAACCCTGCAATCAAGATACAAGAAGTCTCTTGTGTCCCCAAGACACCCAATACACTTGTCAGGTGTATAGGTGCACTAGTTCGGCGAAGAGATAGTGAAATACAAGTGGTATGGATAATTATAAGTGGTAATGGTGCTAGAAAATAGCTTGATGGCACAGAAAACACTAAAGGCAAACTGAAATAAAGATGGCCTAGGGATCATACTTTCACTAGTGAACACTCTCATATAAATATCTAACAGATCTAGTTGCGAACGAAGTTTCAATGCTTAGAAACAAGGCCTAGGGATCATACTTTCACTAGTGAACACACTCATATAAATATCTTCTCTTCATGATACTACTCTAAACTACTCTCTACTTGGACACTCTAATCCATGGTAGGGCTATAACAGCACACCTCAAAGTTCACTTTCCCCATCTAGATAACCCCACACTGTCACCTTGAGCTCTAGATGGTTCCAACAAACACCACAATTTCATAGAAACATCCACCTCCAAATATAACTCATAACAAGTATTTGTAATCTCTAGACTAAGTGCCACCATGGTGTGCACGCTGTCACTTTCACACACATGGGGAGAGCAGAGATCTATTAAAGCACTTGAGTATCAAAGTATATCTACTTGATTAAAAAGCTCATGATCACAATATGATCATGCATAGAGAGAGAGATGAACACATAGCTACCGGTAGAACCCTTAGCCTCGAGGAAGAACTACTCCCTCGTCATCATGGGAATCAGCAATGGCGATGGAGATGGTAGTGGAGATCGATGGAGATGGATCCGGAGGCACTTCCCCGTCCCGACAGGGTGCCGAAACAGAGACTTTCTATCTCCTGAATCTCCTCTTCGGTGGCGGCGGCGCTGCGGAACTTTTCATCGCTAGAGGCTCCCGTATTTAGGGTTTTTGCATCGGGGGCTTCTTATAGGTGAAGGGGAAAGGTCGGTGGCCAGCCAAGGGGCCCACACCATGCCCTGGCACGGCCTAGGGCTGCCCGAGCTAAGGGGGTGTGGCCGCCCTGTGGACCCCCTTCGTCTCTCCTTCGGACTCCATGTGTCCTCCGGTAAAATATTGACTTTGGCTTTTGTCCCGTCCAATTCCGAGAATATTGATTTTCTGCCTTTTCTAGAACCAAAACCAGAAGAAAGCAGGCAACTGGCACTGTGGCATCTTGTTAATAGGTCAAATCCAGAAAATGTGTAGAAATACTCCAAAGTGTGGACAAAACATAAGAAAGTAGATATAAAACAAGCATGGAACATCAAAAATTATAGATACGTTTCCAACGTATCAACATCCCCAAGCTTAACTCCTGCTCGTCCTCGAGTAGGTAAGTGATAAAAAAATTTGAGGTGACATGCACCATTACAATCTAGATCAAACCATTTGCAAGCATTGAAAGCTGGGATCAAAGTACTCTAAACATGAGCATGAAAGATGAAGTTCTAAAAATAAGACATAGTAACTATGCATGCAACATGAAAGGATACAAACAAAGATAATGAATAACAATGCATTGAAAGACGTTTGTTTGTTTCACATATAGAAAACATAATGAGAATGGTATTCAGCTTGTCCCTCATAGTGTAGCAAATCATAAATGCATAGGACACCTTCAAAGTTTGTAAGGGTGACTAGATACAAATAGTTCAAAAACAAGCAATATCAAAGTTATGCATCAATCAACAAGTCTTGGGACAATGCACATTAAACTAAGAATGGCCACTATGTTCTCTTAATAGGTGAATAAAGATAGAAGATGGAGACTCACCATAAAAGTAAAAGAAAGGCCTTCATAGAAGGAAGCAGGGATTGAAGTCTCATAAAGAGCTTCCAAAAATTATGGTACTTATTAGCTTCCAGCTCTCATTGCCCCTATCGTAAGCATCTTGAAGTGATTAAGATTAAAGGAACAAACTATGGAGTATATGCTTGACAAAGTATAAGTTGGAAATATCATGTCCCTTGAATACGAGGGCCGCTCCTCATGCTACTCAAGTTTAGTTACCGGTAAGTTCTTGTCATAGTAAGTACATGTGTATCATAGAGAACCACCAACAGGGTACCCCTTGCCCGATGATACGGAAGAATCCCCATATCAAAATTACAAGGCAAGCAGGCAATGAGCATCTCAGCAATCTTCTTATTTACCATGGGAAAATGGTGCTCTTTTCTCACTTTCCTCTTTTCTCATCTTTTTTTTTATTTTTTCTCTTTTTCTCAATCTCAATCTCTTTTTTTCATAAGAAGGATGCTTCATAGATTGCTCATTATGGTTACGCTGCAGGTTTCCACCATGATTAGGCATGGATTAGACCGGTGGCCCAGGCGTTTCTCTAACACACATACATAACTCCGTGGACTTACAAGCTCCCCTTTCATTTCACACCGACGACATCCATAGACAAAAGAGCATGATATCAACTAGGTATAATGTACAAGTGCAATGTTGAAAGCGTTCCCCATGACAGCATGGTTCTGCTAATCCCCAACATATAAGTGCAAGCATATACAACATAGATAAAGCAATGGTTCAAGTTTATTAGGGGCAAGAAAAGTAAAATGTGCCATCAAGTTCGTGAGAGCTTTAATCACTAGTTTTCTCATAACAAGTTTAATTCGGAAGGTAGATAAAAACATGAATATACTTGGAATAGCAAATGCTAATAGGTAGGTATGATGGACTCTTTGGAATAACTTGGTTTTATTTGGAATTGGATGCATGAGTGGAACTCATACTTGATTATGGAGGCTAGCAAAAGACTGGGAGTGACCAACTAAGAGCGCAATAATGGCCATAATCATGCAAAGCGACAAAACATTATTAATTAAAGCATAAAATGATATTACAAGCCGAAAACTAAATGATCATAGAGGCTATGGTGACTTGGTGTAGTCTTAACATGGTGTGAGCATGCGCCAAGTCAACCCAAATAAAGCATTAAAGGAGAATACCACAATACTATGCTTTAATATGCTAAAACAGCGCATGATTCTTTCAAGGCACATTAAGCAATCTCAATTGTTTATAACATGTCATGCTACAAAAACAATCACTAAGAATAAATCCAAAACAATATCAAGCATGGAATGATAAAGTCCAAGTCATAGTCAAAAACAAGCTCCTTTTACCACTTAAGCATGAACTTTTCCTACTCTTTTCCAATCTAAACTAACCTATTTGAAAACTAATGTATGAAGGAGGGGGTCTAACAAATTTATTCAAGCAAACTAAGCAAACCAAGCAAACGAAAACCAAAAACAGAAAACGAAGACGCTCCAAGAACAACACAACTGTGCATGAAACAATAAAAATGAAGTGTTTGGAAGAACCTGATATTTTTATTGATGAAGAAGGGGATGCCTTGGGCATCCCCATGCTTTGACGCTAGTACTTCTTGGATAATTCTTGATGTGACATGGGTGGTATCCCCAAGGTTGATCTTTAGTCCATTCTTCATCTCATTACATCATTCTTCCATTACACCTGAAATTTTTCCTTCATACAAAACTTCACACAATCTTTATTAGCAACATTAGTGCACTCAAGATAATAAGTCTTTGTGTTCAATTTCAACTTCAATAAAACTTCCATTAAAACACAAGCTACTGTAGCACCTCCCTCAAAAAGCTCAATCCCCCAAAAAGAACTCAAAAAGGAATCAACAAGAAGCAAATGCAAATAATGGCAGAAATCTGTCAAAACAGACCAGCAGGTAAAAACCAATTTTTTCAAAGACCTTCTATTGCTCAAATCGAAAAGTGTTGAACTAACGAAAGTTAGATAACAACCTGGGGCAGAAGCACAAAAAATCACAGCTCAAACCGACGTACAGAGATTTTACGCGAATTTTTACAGCGAAGCACAAAAATCTGTTTCGGGACAACAACTTTCCCAAGCATTACTTCTCTCTCATTAAAGGTTACTCTTGTCAAAAAAAGCAAATAAAAAGGATAAGGAGCGGTTATTATAGAGGTAATAACTTCCAAGACTCATAAAACTTTTGGCTTATCTCCCAATAAGTACTTTTCTTTAACGCCTTTAAGTTAGGCATGATAGTTTGAGAAGATGCTCACATAGGAAATATGAATTGAAGTAAAAGAGAGAATCAAGAAGCAAATTCAAAACACATTTAAGTCTAACCCACTTCCTATGCATAGGAATCGTGTAAAGAAACAAGTCATGAAAGCACAAAGCAACAAGTATAGGAAAGCAAAACAAGTGCAACTTCAAGACTTTCAACATAAAGAGGGGAAACTGAATATTGTTGAGACACATAAAACCATGTTTCCCTCTCTCATAATAACTTTCAGTAGCATCATGAATAAAATTAACAATATAACTATCACGTAAAACATTCTTATCATGAGCCACATGCATAAAATAATTAATACTCCCCACATAAACATAGTCATTCTTATTAATTGTAGTGGCAACAAATTCAACAAAATAGCTATCATTATGCGAGAGATTCAAGTTCCTTCCACTCCAAATGATGAGGATCATCTAGTAGCTCATACTACTCCCCTGCTTTGCCCTTAAGTGAAAAAGGGAATAGCTTCCTCTTAACTTGGTTCATTAAAATACCTGCACACTTGAACAACTCGCATAATTCGTTTATAAAGAGTAAATGATCACCAAGATGGACAGTTCCATCTCCAAAATAATAGTTATTCATAACACGTTCAACAATTTTTATAGGTATTTTAAAAGGGATGCTTTTAGTATGTGGATTTAAAATATCACAAGTATCATTAGAATTACCACAAGCTTAGTAGCCAGAGGATGTGAGTACCTTTTACCTTACCTCCCCGGCAACGGCGCCAGAAAATAGCTTGATGTCTACACACTTCTATTCTTGTAGACAGTTGCTGGGCCTCCAAGTGAAGAGGTTTGTAGAACAACAACAAGTTTCCCTTAAGTGGATTACCCAAGGTTTATTGAACTCAGGGAGGGAGTGGTCGAAGGTATCCCTCTCAAGCAACCCTGCAATCAAGATACAAGAAGTCTCTTGTGTCCCCAACACACCCAATACACTTGTCAGGTGTATAGGTGCACTAGTTAGGCGAAGAGATAGTGAAATACATGTGGTATGGATAATTATTAGTGGTAACGGTTCTATAAAATAGCTTGATGGCGTGGAAAAGACTAAAGGCAAACTGAAATAAAGATGGCATCAAGCAAACATGTAATAGATCTAGTTGCAAACAAAGTTTCAATGCGTAGAAACAAGGCCTAGGGATCATACTTTCACTACTGAACACTCTCATATAAATATCTTCTCTTCATGATACTACTCTAAATTACTCTCCAGTTGGACACTCTAAATTACTTTCCCCATCTAGATAACCCCACACTGTCACCTTGAGCTCTAGATGGTTCCAACAAACACCACAATTTCATTGAAACATCCAACTCCACATATAACTCATAACAAGTATTTGTAATCTCTAGCCTAAGTGCCACCATGGTGTGCATGCTGTCACTTTCAGACACATGGAGAGAGCAGAGAGAGATCTATTAAAGCACTTGAGTAGGAAAGTAGATCTACTTGATTACAAAGCTCATGATCACAATATGATCATGCATAAAGAGAGATATGAACACATAGCTACCGGTAGAACCCTTAGCCTCGAGGAAGAACTACTCCCTCATCATCATGGGAATCAGCAACGACGATGGAGATGGCGGTGGAGATCGATGGAGATGGCTCCGGGGGCACTTCCTCGTCCCGAGAGGGTGCCGAAACAGAGACTTTTTGTCCCCTGAATCTCCTCTTCGTTGGCGGCGGTGCTATGGAACTTTTCGTGGCTAGAGTCTCCCGTATTTAGGGTTTTTGCATCAGGGGATTCTTTTAGGCGAAGGGGCAAGGTCGGTGGATGGCCAGGGGTCCCACACCATGCCCTGGCGTGGCCTAGGGCTGCCCGCGCCAAGGGGGTGTAGCCGCCCTGTGTCCCCCCTTCATTTATCCTTCGGACTCCATGTGTCTTCCTGTAAAATATTGACTTTGGCTTTTGTCCCGTCCAATTCCGAGAATATTAATTTTCTGCCTTTTCTGGAACCAAAAACAGAAGAAAACAGGCAACTGGTACTATAGAATCTTGTTAATAGGTTAGTTCTAGAAAATGTGTAGAAATACTCCAAAGTGTGGACAAAACATAAGAAAGTAGATATAAAACAAGCATGGAACATCAAAAAATATAGATACGTTTCCAACGTATCAGAGAGGTGGAACAAGTTTGCGGCAATGTATACCTATTTCCAATGTACGCTGCTGACATAGTGGGCCCACAGGAGACGGTGTGACAAGGAAAGGGTAAAAGGCAAGAAAGAAAGTGCTACCTAGCCAGCACTTGACACGCTGTTGTGTTATGCCGAGTATTTTGTATGGAGGTCTTAACTTGCTACTGCTAATCTATTTTGTAGTATATATATGTAGTGGTACTTGTTCAGATCGACCGATCAAGTGTTGAATATGGACTCTCTTTCATGAGTCATGGCCTTTCTACAACTATTGAATTTCAATGTCTTCATTGCTGAATCTGTCATTTCTTTTCGCCATTGTCTGTACTGCTGAATCCGTCACTTTGAAATGCTGTTGACTTTGTCAAGTGGTGCTGAATATGAACTAGGAATCTGTAGATATTTTTTCTGTCTTATTTTGTACTGCTCAAGCTTCAAATGCTACTCAATCTATCAAGTGTTATGTCGTTACTATTACTAAGGTATTTTCTAGAACTAATACCGATATACTGGTACTTGTTTAGATCAAGTACAGTAGATGGTCTTGCTTTCCTTTTTAAACTTGGCTTTGTCACAATCTAGATGAGGCTTGGGCATTTTGGGATGCATATATATGGGGGTCACACTGGTATTAATGTGAAGAGGAGGTATGCACACAAAAGCATACTTGATCGTCAGTTATGCTTGCTCCAATGATCGAGTGTGTTTGGAGAAAAGGGCAAACTGATCATGCGACAAGGTTTTTAGAGCTGAAACATGAACGGGTTCTCTCTGTACTGCTATTGAGTTTCAGTGTATGTATAGCTGAAACAGTCATTTTGGAATGCGACAGAACCGGTCAAGTGCTGCTGAATATGAACTAGGAATCTGACGATATTTTTTCTGTCTTATTATGTACTACTGGATCTTTCAAATGCTACTGAATTTGTAAATAAAGTTATGTCGCTGCTGCTGGGCTGCTTGCACTAGAGCTTTTGCATGAGTGTCATCAGAACCGTTAGATGTGTCTTGGACAGAAATGAGAGGGTACCAAGTGAAGTCATTGGATACCTGTCCAGTTTTGGCGCACGCGGTCTGTGTCCCTTGTTCTTTAGATATTTTTACACGAATATATGTCAAAAGAATTACCGTTTCTTTTTCCCTCCGGTAGGGAGGCCTGTGTTCTGAATCTGGCCGAGCCAAGCAAATTTTACTAAAGAGGAGGTAAAATCTAGCCCATTCGACCCCTCTTTAGCCTAGAACAATTTAATTCGGCCTTGTAGGGGTGATACATTGCAAATGTATCTATAATTTTTGATGTTCCATGCTTGGTTTTATCTACTTTCTTGTGTTTTGTCCACACTTTGGAGTACTTTTCATATGATTTCTTGGACTAACCTATTAACAAGAGCCACAGTGCCAGCTGCCTGTTTTCTGCTGTTTTTGGTTTCAGGAAGTTAGAAAATGAATATTCTCGGAATTGGACGGGACAAAAGCCAAAAATCATATTTCACCAGAAGACTCCCAGAGCCAGAATATGAGACGGAGTGGGGCTAGGGCCCAGCCACACCACCTGGCCGCGCAGGCTGGGCCTGGCCACGCCAGGGGATGGTCTGGCCGCCCTAGGCACCCCCTCGGTCTCCCTCTTCGCCTATAAAATGCCTTCTAACCTAAAAACTCAGGGGGGTTCGATGTTTTTCTAGAAGGAGTTCCGCTCAGCCGCCACCACCAGATTCCACAAAACAACACCAGAAACTCCGTTCTGGCACCCTGCCGGGACGGGGAATTGGAGGAGATCATCGCCATCATCATCACCATCGCTTCTCCATCGACCATCCATGTTTCCCCCATCTATGAGTGAGTAATCCCCCGCTATAGGCTACGGGGATGGTAGGGATTGGACGAGATCGTTCATGTAATGGCATCAGATTGTTAGTGCATGGTGCCTAGTATCTTCTATTAGTGCTTTATGACTTTGTTGCGACTTGTTATGCTTAATGCTTGTCACTAGGGCCCGAGTGCCATGATTTTAGATCTGAACATGTTATTGATTCATTATGATAGTATTGTTTATGGTCTTATCTGCAAGTTGTATAAACACATTGTTGTCCGGAACCAATGGCCCCGAAGTGACAGAAATCGGGATAACCGGAGGGAATGGCTTTGATGTGAGGATCACATGTGTTCATGGAGTGTTAATGCTTTGCTCCGGTGCTCTATTAAAGGAGCACCTTAATTGCCAGTAGTTTCCTTGAGGCCCCGCTGCAAACGGGCTGGCAAGACAAAATATGTTGTGCAAGTTCTCATTGCGAGCACGTATGACTATATATGGGACACATGCCTAGGATTATCTAGTACTTGGATGCTTTATCTTATTTATCTGCAATTTCCCTATGTTCTGATTGCTTTGTGAATTGTCTTGTCCATGCAACACCCATCCATCCATATGCCTACCGCACTCGAATCCTACTATTTACTGCTATTGTTACTTCTGTCTTTACTTTACTATTGTTGCTACTTTATTATTCCTGCTACAAAACTGTTGCTACTGATAAACTGCTGTGAGCAAGATTGTTTCTAGGTGTGCTGAATTGACAACACAGTTGTTAAGGCTTATAAATATTCTTTGGCTCCCCTTGTGTCGAATCAATAAATTGGGTTTCACTTCCCTCAAAAATACTGCGATACACCCCTATACTTGTGGGTCATCAAGACTATTTTCTGGCGTCGTTGCCGAGGAGCATAGCTTTATTTATCAAGTCCACTTGGAATCACTATTGTTCAAGCTTAGTTTATTTCTGCCTTGTTTTCTTGTTTCTTTATCAAAAATACACAAAAAAATAGTTCCTACTCTAGTTGTTATTTTCGTTGGTCTGTTATTGTCTTGATTTATCATGCTTTCTACCAATGGCTGTTTTCTTTGAAACTGAATCTTATTGGCAAGGTGGGTTCATGGAAGATCAAAAATATTATTATAAGGAACACCGCTTGTCACAAAAAGGGAAACACTTATGGGAACAAATTGATAAATTGTATACCATTGCTAGAAACGTGTGCTCTACTTATAATGTTACTTATTGCTTTGATAAATCTTGTTGCTATAAGAGGTATAAACACCTTCCTTTTCAATGTGAGTATAATGATAATGTTACTATATCTTCTTATGTTAAAGGAAATTAAGAATTTTATGATGTGGAACAAATTGAAGAATTTATTGCTTGGAAGGGTGCATTTGAACTTGCTAGTTTGCTTGAAAATATTGATGATTCACCTTATAAATATGAGGTCTACGATATACTTATATTTTGCTTTGATAATTACAAGGAAGAAAATGGCTATATTCTTGAATATATTAATAGATGCTTTCCACAAATGGAAGAGACTAATGCCTTGCAGGATCCTATGGAAGAAGAAATTGATGAACCTAAAAGCTCATTAGATGAAAAAGAGGAGGAGAGTGATGAACAAAAGGAGGAAGAATGGATTAGCAAGCCATGCCTACCTTCTAATGAGAGTAACTCTTTATCCCTTACATTATTTGATTGTCCCCCACACTTACCAAAGAAGGATGAATGTTATGCTCATGTTATCTATGATAATCCTTTATTTATGCTTAACTTCGATTTGCATGGTATTAAAGAGTTTTGCTTAGAAAATGTTTATGATAAAGCTCTATACGATGGTCCTATATTGAATGATCAGCCATGTTGTTATAGAATTGTTAAAAGTGGGATTGAAGGTTTTAATCCCACTATTTTTGAGCTTGATAAAAGTTATGTGTTTGTAGATCATGAAACGCATGCTTTATGTGATATTTATAATGTTGAGTTTATTCATGAGGCTACTGAAAATTATTATGAGAGATGAAAATATGGTTGTAGAAGTTTTCATGGTATTGAAACACCTCTCTATGTGCTGAAAGTTTTAAAGTTACCCTTGTTTTATCTTCCTATGCCTGTCACTTTGTTCTTTGCGAATTTATTTGCATATAAGATTCCTATGCATAGGAAGTGGGTTAGACTTAAATGTGTTTTGAATTTTCTTCTAGATGCTCTCTTTTACTTCAATTCATATTTCTTATGTGAGCATCCTCTCAAACTATCATGCCTAACTTAAAGGCATTAAAGAAAAGTACTTATTGAGAGATAACCCGAAAGTTTTAGATGAGTCTTGTAAGTTATTACTTCAGTAATAACCGCTCCTTATCCTTTTTATTTTCTTTTTGTGCCAAGAGTAACCTCTAATGAGAGAGAAATAATGGTTGGGAAAGTTGCTGTCCCGAAACAGATTTATGTGCTTCACCGTAAATATTTGTGTAAAATCTCTGTATGTCCTTTTGAGGCGTGAATTTTTGTGTTTCTGCCCCAGGTTGTTATCTAACTTTCGTTAGTTCAACACTTTTCGATTTGAGCAATAGAAGGTCTTCGAAAAAATTTGTCTTTACCTGCTGGTCTGTTTTGACAGATTTCTGCCTTTATTTGCATTTGCTTCTTGTTGGTTCCTTTTTGAGTTCTTTTGGGGAATTGAGCTTTTAGAGGGAAGTGCTACAGTAGCTTGTGTTTTAATGAAAGTTTTATTGGTATTGTAACTGAACCTAAAGACTTATTATCTTGAGTGCACTAATGTTGCTAATAAAGATTGTGTGAAGTTTTGTATGAAGGAAAAATTTCAGGTGTATAGAAGGAATGAGTAATGAGATGAAGGATGGACTAAAGCTCAAGCTTGGGGATGCCACATGTGTCACCCCAAGAAATATCCAAGAAGTACAAGCGTCAAATCTTGGGGATGCCCAAGGCATCCCCTTCTTCATCAATAAAAATTCCAGGTTCCTTCCAAACACTTCATTTTTATTGTTTCATGCATAGTTGTGTTGTTCTTGGAGCGTTTTCTTTTTTGTTTTCATTTTGGTTTTTAGTTTTCTTTGTTTTGTTAATAAATTGGTTGGACCCCCTCTTTCATACATTGGTTTTCAAAAAGTTTGGTTTGGATTGGAAAAAGAGTAGGAAAGTTCATGCCTAAGTGGTAAAGAGAGCTTGTTTTTTACTGTGGCCTATGGTTTGTCATGCCATGCTTGATATTGTTTTGGCTTTATGCTTAGTATTCTTTGCTGTAGCATGACTTGTTATAAACAATTGAGATTTCTTAATGTGCCTTGGATGAATCATGCGTTGTTTTAGCATATTAAAGCATAGAATTGTGGTATTCTCCTTTGATGCTTTATTTGGGTTGACTTGGCGCATGATCACACCATGTTATGACTATCCCAAGTCACCATAAGCCTTTATGATTCTTTAGTTTTGAACTTGTAGTATCACTTGATGCTTTGATCAATGATGTTTTGTCACTCTGCATGATTACGACCATTATTGCTCTCTTAGTTTGTCGCTCCCAGTCTTTTGCTAGCCTCAACAACCAAGTATGAGTTCCACTCATGCATCCAACTCCCTAAACCAAGTTATTCCAAAGAGTCCACCATACCTATCTATTAGCATATGCTATTCCAAGTATATTCATGTTTTTGTTTACCTTCCAAATTAAACTTGTTCTAAGAAAACTAGTGATTAAAGCTCTCACGAACTTGATGGCACACTTTACTTTTCTTGCCCTTAATAAACTTGAACCATTGGGTCCTTCTTTGTTGCGTATATGCTTGCGCTTTATAAGTTGAAATTAGCAGAACCATGTATCATGGGGAACGCTTTCAACATTGCACTTGTACTTTATACCCCGTTGATATCATGTTCTTTTGCTTATAGATCCCGGCGGTGTGAAATAAAAGTGGAACTTGTAAGATCATGGAGTTTGTATGTGTGTTAGAGAAACGCCTGGGCCGCTAGCCTAATCCATGCCTAACCATGGTGGAAACTTGCAGCATCACCATAATGAGCACTCTATGAAGCATCCTCAATAAAAACCTATGCAAATAGAAAATAAAAAGATCATTGAGATGCTCATTGTCTGCTTGCCTTGTCATTTTGATTATGGGATAGCTCCTGTATCATGTGCAAGGGGTACCCCGTTGGCGGTTCTTTATGATACACATGTACTTACAATGACAAGAGCTTACTCGTGACTAAAGTTGAGTAGCATGAGGTTCGGTCTTCGTAAGTAAGGGGCATGAGATTTCAGTTTATAACTTGTCAAGCATATCCTCTTAGTTGTGTCACTTTAACCTTAATCACCTTCAAGATGCTTATGATAGGGGCAATGAGAGCTGAAAGCTATAAGTACCATAATTCTTGGAAGCTGTTTATGAGACTTGAATCCCTACTTCCTTCTATGAAGGCCTTTCTTCCACCATTATATCGAGTCTCCATCTTCTATCTTTATGCACCTACTTTGAGAGCATAGTGGCCATTCTTAGTTCTATGTGCATTGTCCCAAGACTAGTTGATTGATGCATAACTTGATATTGCTTGTTTTAAACTATTTGTATCTAGTCACTCTTATAAACTTTGAAGGTGTCCTATGCATTTATGTTTGCTACTCTATGAGGGACAAGCTGAATACTACTATGCTATGTTTTCTTTATGAGAAACAAACAAACGTCTTGCAAAGCATTGTTATTCATGAATCTTTTGTTTGTGCATTTTCATGTTGCATCATAGTTTCTTTTTCTTATTGCTAGAACTTTGTCTTTCATGTTATGATTGAAGTACTACAATCCCAGCTTTGAATATTTTACAAATACTTTGATAAAGTTTATGATGGTGCATGTCACCTCAAAAAATATTCTTTCTTTTTATCACTTACCTACTCGAGGACGAGCAGGAGTTAAGCTTGGGGATGTTGATACATTGCAAATGTATCTATAATTTTTGATGTGCCATGCTTGGTTTTATCTACTTTCTTGTGTTTTGTCCACACTTTGGAGTACTTTTCATATGATTTCTTAGACTAACCTATTAACAAGAGCCACAGTGTCAGCTGCCTATTTTCTGCTGTTTTTGGTTCCAGGAAAGTCAGAAAATGAATATTCACAGAATTGGACGGGACAAAAGCCAAAAATCCTATTTCACCAGAAGACTCCCAGAGCCAGAATAAGAGACGGAGTGGGGCTGGGGCCAAGCCACACCACCTGGCCGCACGGGCTGGGCCTGGCCGCGCCAGGGGTGGTCTGGCCGCCCCAGGCACCCCCTCGGTCTCCCTCTTGGCCTATAAGATGCCTTCTGACCTAAAAACTCAGGGGGGGTTCTACGTTTTTTCAGAAGGAGTTCCACTCCTCCGCCACCACCAGATTCCACGAAACAATACCAGAAACTCCGTTCTGGCACCCTGCCGGGACGAGGAATTGGAGGAGATCATCGCTATCATCATCACCATCGCTTATCCATCGACCATCCATGTTTCCCCCATCTATGAGTGAGTAATCTCCCGCTGTAGGCTATGGGGGATGGTAGGGATTGGATGAGGTCGTTCATGTAATGGCATCAGATTGTTAGTGCATGGTGCCTAGTATCTTCTATTAGTGCTTTATGACTTTGTTGCGACTTGTTATGCTTATTGCTTGTCACTAGGGCCCCGAGTGCCATGATTTTAGATCTGAACATGTTATTGATTCATTATGATAGTATTGTTTATGGTCTTATCTGCAAGTTGTATACACATGTTGTTGTCTAGAACCAATGACCCCGAAGTGACAGAAATCGGGATAACTGGAGGGAATGGCTTTGATGTGAGGATCACATGTGTTCACGGAGTGTTAATGCTTTGCTCCGGTGCTTTATTAAAAGGAGCACCTTAATTGCCAGTAGTTCCCTTGAGGCCCTGTTGCAAATGGGCTGGCGGGACAAAAGATGTTGTGCAAGTTCTCATTGCGAGCACGTATGACTATATATGGGACACATGCCTAGGATTATCTAGTACTTGGATGCTTTATCTTATTTATCTGCAATTGCCCTATGTTCTGATTGCTTTGTGAATTGTCTTGTCCATGCAATGCCCGTCCATCCATCCCTATGTCTACCGCACTTGAATCCTATTGTTTACTGCTATTGTTACTACTGTCTTTACTTTACTATTGCTGATACTTTATTATTCCTACTACAAAACTGTTGCTACTGATAAACTGCTGTGAGCAATATTGTTTCCAGGTGCAGCTCAATTGACAACTCAGTTGTTAAGGCTTATAAATATTCTTTGGCTCCCCTTGTGTCGAATAAATAAATTGGGTTTCACTTCCCTCGAAAATACTGCGATACACCCCTTATCCTTGTGGGTCATCGAGGGGTCAGGGGACTTGCTGACGACAGCCCATTTAAATATTTATCAAGGAGCCCATGGAGAATAGCACATGGAGTATAGCCCATTGAGTATAGTATATGAAGAATAGCCCAAAATGTTTAATTTGGCCTTTTTGGAATTGCCCTTTAAAACAAAAACAAAAAACCCGCCTACCCATGTTTTTAAGAAACTACTCCATTATCTGGCATTTAATAAATTGAGATGCCCACAATTCTTCTAATGTGAGGCTGACATAAAGGACCCACCAGCCTGAATAAACGGCTGATGCAGAGAGCAAATCTATCAAGTTCGGAACACGAAGGCGCGACAGAGGGTAAAAAATCCATCATACACACCATTCTTCTAATGAGAGGATGACATGTGGGGCCCAGCAGCGTGATTAAACGGTAGATGCATCGAACAACGCTGTCAAGTTCGGAACAGGGTAGCGCGAGCGAAGGAAAAAATCCATCATACACACGTTTCTTCTAATGAGAGGATGACATGTGGGGCTCAGGAGGTTGGTTAAATGGTAGATGCGTCGAGCAACGCTATCAACTCGGAACGAGGTAGCGCCAATGAAGGAAAAAAATTCATCATACACACGTTTCTTCTAATGAGAGGATGCCATGTGTGACCCAATAGCGTGATTAAGCGGTTGATGCATCGAACCACGCTATCAAGTTCGGAACAGGGTAGCGCGAGCGAAGGAAAAAAATCAATCATACACACGTGTCTTGTAATGAGAGGATGACATGTGGGGCTCAGAAGGTTGGTTAAACGGTAGATGCATCGAGCAGCGCTATCAACTCGGAACAGGGTAGCGCTAGCGAAGGAAAAAAATCCATCATACACACGTTTCTTCTAATGAGAGGATGACATGTGGGGTCTAGCATCGTGATTAAACGGTAGATGCATTGAACAACGCTATCAAGTTCGGAACAGGGTAGCGCGAGCCAAGGAAAAAAATCCATCATACACATGTTTCTTCTAATGAGAGGATGACATGTGGGGCTCAGAAGGTTGGTTAAACGGTAGATGCGTCGAGCAGCGCTATCAACTCGGAACGGGGTAGCACTAGCGAAGGAAATATTACATCATACACACGTTTCTTCTAATGAGAGGATGACAAGTGGGTCCCGGGAGGTTGATTAGACGGTAGATGCATCGAGCAGCGTTATCAACTTCAGAACAGGGTAGCGCGAGCGAAGGAAAAAAATTCCATCATACACACGATCCTTCTAATGAGAGGCTGACATGTGGGACCTAGCAGCCTGACTAAACGGCAGACGCCTCGAGCTACGTTATCGAGTTCAAATCAGGGAGGCGCGACCGAAAAGTATGGTCCACTAGAGACACTGACGTCCGGGACCCACACACCTCAAAAGACTTCGGCAAGTCAACATCACGCGAGGAAATGAAAATCTTGCTTCTGCCACGCGCTGGCCGAGCTTCCTCCATGTTTTTAGAAGATCCGTCATAGTAGAGGCCCGTGAAACTGGAAAAAAATGTTTTCCATTGGCCACGGCCGAGCCGAGAATTTCTTCGCGGAAGACGCGCCTTCTACGATGACCGTCGCGCCAATTCATTGCGGAAGGAAAATTTTCTTGTAGTGAGAAGACCTACCCATGGAGGCGCCTCCAGATCCTCCATCTCTGGCCTCCCTCTCCAGATTGTCTCCATGGGAATATTACCCACCTCGATCTCCCACCATGGACCCCAATATTCTCCCTCAGCTCCATCCATTAATGGAGATCTTGCTCATTCCTTCGCTTGAGTTAGGGCACACCATGTCTAGGCATGTTCTTTGGCCATAACTTCACGAGAAGATCTTGGCAAGACTAGGGTGACCATGTTTGTGTAGATTGTTGACATACATTGGTCGATCTTTCTCTCATTTCCTCTATATTTGGTGAAATGTCCCTATGGTGCCCTCACTGGTACTACTGGTGGGTGCGACCAGTATTTTCGAATGACTGCTTTAGCAAGTAGTTCCAGATGTTCACCAGAACTTCCGATGAACAGGGGTATTCTCTCGTTCCATGTATTTTTTCAATCTCCACTTTGTTTTCCTATCTAACTTGTGGACTTACCCCATGTTTCGTCCCTTCCTATATGCTTTCTTCTCAAGGCAAGGTGGTTCTGGTGGTGGCAACAAGCACTCTTGTGCCTATTTTTTCAAGTCTCCCAATCCTCGTGATGTTACAGGTCCTCCACTAGAGATTGAAGATGAAGATCTTGAGGTTGTTCATCCCTCCACTCAGAAAGCCTTCAGCAGCTTGTCATGCAGCCGAGGCCAAAGGGAAGAAACCTACTACCTCCAAGAAGCAAGCCACCAAGGGCCCCGCAACCAACAATAAGAAGATTTCCAAGTGTCCCTTGTAAGCTTACGAAAAGTTTCACTTCAAAGACCCGTATCTTGTTCCTTGTGATCGTCGCACTAGAGATCCCTTCTTACACACTTCTCGGCAAGAGGAGATCTATCTTGGAGTGTATGTGCCATTGGAGCATATGTTTGCCCCTCGGAAACATATCAATGTGGGCTACATGGAGAGGATGATTACTTACTTTGGTGAAGCCTTGACATGTGTAGGAGGTTTGGGCTTCTCAAGATTATGCAACATCGTCAGAACTTTGATGAGAGAGCCATTGCTCAGTTCTCCACTCTCTTCATGGATTTTGACCCCATGGATGTGACCATGAAGTGGATGACATATAACCAGATATTGACTGCCAAGTGGTCTGCATTTGCGGATCTTCTTGGCTATTCAAGCAAGTTCCATGGCAAATGGGTGGATATGCCATGCGAAGAAGGCCTCAGCTGTTGAAGTTTTGGAGCCTCTCTATATTGAAGGTTGGGGAGTCAATGGACAAAGCGCTCACCTTCTTCCCGTCTATTACATCATGTGACGTGTGTATCAAACACTACTGCTCCCAAGGCAGGTAACTTTGTTCAGATCCGTTCTTTCCAGATTGACCTCATGCTACAAACTTATCTTCACAAGGATTCCCATGAGAGGCTTGATGTGACGAACTACATATACAATGAGATTTGGATCGCCATGCTTGAGAAGCGGTCTTGCCCCTATGCTCCCTATATTTAGACTCTCATCAACGCAAAGTGGTTGCAAGCTACCAAATCATGGTTTCCTGAGGATGGCTTCTCCATCCATGAGGAGAAATCCCTTCATGTGAAAAATCACGTGAAGCCTAGGACTCAAGAGGAAAAGGAGGCTGCTATTTGGAAGGCTGAGAAAGAAAAGGCTAAGTCTGTAGGCCAGGTTGTGTCTAGTGATGATGATCATGAGGGGTATGTTCTACCCCAAGATAGAGAGCCAGCCCTCTTGGGCCAAGACCTTGATGAGGAAGCTCAAGAAGTATTTTTGCTTCATGCAACAGCATGAGTATTGAGCTTATGTGGACAGGAGGCACAGTGTCAAGAGGGAGAAGACCATCATGAGGAATCTCAACATTGATGTATCCCTAGAATCAAGCTCTGTCATAGTGCCCAAGGCCCAATGGGTGGGCGAGAATTTCAAGTGGACTAATAGTGAATATGAAGATCAAGACACCATGACTGGTCTTCCGCCATCTAGCTGGGCGCATGCCACCTGGAACCCTAAGCCTCCCTTTCTATATCTTGGTGGTTGAGGGCGTAGTTTTGTCTTTGCCCCTTTTTAGCGTCTTGATGCCAAAGGGGGAGAAATGTCTATTAGGTTGCTATGGGGTTTGCATGGGGTATGCCATGATCTCGTTCTTGCTTTTATCCTTTTATGCTCATGAACATTCTTATTTATATATGTATGCTTGTGGACCTCGTTATTTGTTCTACTCTATGTATGGGACTATGTGCTATGGTATCTATGTGGTATTCTTGTGGTTGGTTGTATATGGTGGAGTTCTCTATATTGTTGCCCAGTCTATTGTCTCTCACCATATGATTGTTGGTGTAAAGGTATGTCCTTACTCACTTACTCTCGTATCGTTGCACTTGTCTTGTTTTTGTAAAGGTAGGGGGAAGTCTATCCTTGTGTGTGTATGTTACATTCCATAAGAAAATTTCATATCATGCACACATCTAGGGGAGCTGATAGCTATGAGATTCGACACATTTTTGATGGCTTTTATTGATGGTTTTCTCCTGGATTTGATTGTTTTCTGGTTTTACCTGACGCTAATACTTCGGTAGCAAATAAAACTTGGTTTTTAATGTGTGTTTCAGGTTCTGAATGTCAACAGAAGGATTTAACTAGAGAAATACAATATTCTAGAGAAAACAAGCAAGTCCCACTTTGGAAGCTCACGAGGGGATCTCACAGAAGCTTTAACGAGCAACTATGCGGCAGGAATATTTTTTCGGTTGTATAGTTCCCGCCGTATAGTTGCTGCCGCCTCTGTCTTGTCAAAAGGGACAACTTCCATGAAGGGACCGAGGATGGAAACACAACACAGCAGCCACCACACCATCCAGAAGGGAGAAAGAAGAGATCCGGAGAAGAAGGAGAAGACGCTCTTCATCTCGCTCCACGATCTTCGACCTCCTAGCCAATACACCCCCATAGCCACTACTTGTACTTGAGAGAGAGAGGGATCTCCACCTTGCAAGACTAGGGTTTTAGATTGTTTCTTCCCATCTTGAATTGTGTTGGATATTTTTCTATTCTTATTGTGGATCTCCACGGTAATACCAAGACGAATTCCCTTTATTCAGTTATATTGACGATCCATTCTTCTCCCATGTGTGAGTAATTCCCTTGGGTGTGGGATATGTAGGGGATTGGTGAGATGTGATGTGCCTTCATATATTTTCTGTTAGTTTGTGATTAATTCTAAATACTATAATATGTGTGCTTGACTATTTGTGGGATGCCTAATGCTTGTTGACCAATTAAGGGCCCAAACAACATGATACCTTGTTCTACATAGATAAGATCTTGTATGTTAGTGGACCGGCGACCCTCAGGTGACAGGGATATCAATGGAAAGCTAGTTGACTCAAGGATAACGAGGAACCACTGTGATTATTGCATTAGTCCGATCCAAGGAGATTAATCGCTAAGCAACCTGAAGGGTCTTAATCGTCTAGTATCTGACCATGGTTTTGGTAGCAGGCTAGTAGGATTATTGAAGTTGGGATGAAATCTACCAAGAGGAGTTCCGGCTAATTATGGGTTACTCGCCTACACATATATCTATAAGATTATAATTGGTACATTTACCACTCGTCCACCTGGCACAGTCACTATGACCATGAACTGAATCTCCCCGTGCCTTCTTTCGCCATCTGCATGAAACAACAAACAAGCAAAGCCATTCTTTACTTTTATGCTTTATATTTCTGAAGTTTACATTTTAGTTCTATTTAAATCTATCGCATTTAATCAAAATCCCATTCTTATTTCAACACTTGCAGTCAATTCACTCGAAGACATGTGACAACTTTGGGTGTGACAGAGACTTCACCAATAAACACTTACCTTTGGGCTCCCTGTGGGACCGATATCTGAACTTCGAAACTAGCTACAAACGATCTGTGCACTTGCATTCATCAGGAGCCTCTCTTTGCAAAAAAATGTACTTCATTTACTATTTATATGCAAATTTTATGGGGTTGTCATCGAACACCAAAAAGGGGGAGATTGAAAGGGCATTGATCTCTCTAACTGTTTTGGTGTTGATTATAACTCCACTTAGGGTTTAATTGTGTGCCTAAGTTGCAGGATTTATTCATGTGCATGTTTTTGGTTGGTGGAATCATCTCTTGAAGGCTCATGAACATGATACTTCTTGTTTTGCATTTCTCTTTAGTTTGTTGTTTTAGGAGGTCGTACTATCAAGAGGGGGTCCACTTCGGAAGGATGTGAGCGAATCATGTTTCTTGCACAAACCACATTTTCACCTCCACAGCATTCCCATTTTTTAGCGAGAGAGCGATCAGTCTGAGATTTTGAGCTGTTTCTGTTCTAATCAGAAGTACCTATGAAGCAATGATAGTTCTGCCCACAGGATTTGTGGGGATGGCATCGGTGGTAGTACCGGCACAAGTACCGACCAAGTTCCAATGCCCCAGGGATTCTTATAGTTAGCTCTCTATCTAGGGGTGTTAATTTATCAGAACTTGTGTCAGAAGTTGACCGGTAGTACCGGTCAGAAGTTCTGGTTGTCTTTGAATGGAACTTCTAGCTGGTACTGCCTTGTCATTTCCTAGGCCTTGTGACTATGGTGCCTGTATCGATACTTCCAGCAAGCAGTCGGTAGTTCCGGTAAGGGGTTTCGCGACCCAGAACTTTCGGGCCTAGTTCCGGTCCAGTTCCAATGGGGCCATGCCTCAGCTCAGCATCTTCTCTATTGTGAGAATGTTTTTAGCAGAACTTGATTAGAAGTTGGGCTGGTAGTACCAGTCAGAATTTCCGCTCGCACTCAGTCGGAACTCCCGGCCCGTACCCTGAGGCAGTTCCTACAACTTTCGAGCCATTGGAATGTGCCTGACTAAAAGTTCAGATTCGCTGCCGGTAGTACCAGTGGTGCCATGGAACCAAGAAACAACTCGATTTGAAAGGACCTATTTAAGGACCCCTTCTTCATCCTCCCCACCTAACTCTTCAATATTCTTTCTCTTCCACTAATACTAGAGTTCATTCTTGCTAGATCTCTCTCCCTACCCATCCAAAGCTCTTGATCTTTTGAGGAGTGGGAGAGGTGACCTAGCTCTACACTTTCACCAAAGGATATTCGATTCCCCCACCCATCCTTTGTGGATCTTGTTACTCTTGGGTTCTTGGAACCCTAGACGGTGTAGGACATCCTCGAAGCTCAGACATGTGTTGTGAAGCTTCGTGGATTCATTGAGGGCACTCCAATTGAGTTGTGGAGATTGCTCTCAACCTTGTTGTAAAGGTTTCGTTTGACACCTTCAAGGTCACCAATTAGTGGAATGTGAGCTCGCCCTTGTGGTGAGTTCACCGGAGAAGAAGGTTAGGCCTTTGTGGCGCTTGGGTGACCTTGTGTGGCCCAACACCTCTCCAACATAGACATAGCTTTCTTGGAAGTGAACTACGTGAACTACATCTCTGTGTCTCCTCCTCGGTTTCCTTGCTCCTCTCCTTTACTTCTTGTCCTTACTGCTTTGTTACTTGTTGTTCTCTCCATATAGGACTGTTCACCTAGTTACATCTCTAGAGAACTTAATTTTGTGCAAAAGCCTAAAATTGAAGAGAAAGATAAAAATTAGTAGTCTCCTATTCAACCCTCTCTAGTAGACCTTAGTTGGTCCTTTCACTACGTATAAATATCTGTCCATATTTGTTTTGAAACGCATGATATAATAGAAAACAGGGAAATTCTGTCAAATTTTTCCTAGAATTTGCCATGTATCCCAGGTTATACACACGACACATAGATAAACTTTGCCGAGTATTCCATGAAATACACTTGGAAAAGAGTAAATATTTATTGTGTGTTACCATACGAAACACTCGGCAAAGTGTAAACATTGCCATGTATTGCAGTTAGGAACACTAGGCAAAATCCTTTATTTGCCGTGTATTTTTACGCGAGACACTCGGCAAAGAATAAGAGGCGACGTGGCTCAATCTCGTGAACAAGATGACATGGCGAAATCTTGGTTGTTTATCTTTGTCGCGTGTCTAACGGAAACACTTGGCAAATGCCTGATGTCGTCGCGTTTCCTGCGTGCTGTGAACTCTCGGTTTGCCGAGTGTACCGGTTTAAATACTCGACAAAGATGTTTACTGAGTATAGATATGTAAACACTCTGCAAACTCGACTTTACCGGCGCAGTGTTTGTTGTCTGCTCTTTACCGAGTGTAAATACACGGCAAAATTTTGCTAAGTGTTTTTAGGCCTTTGCTGTGTATTTTAAATACAGAGCAAAAAAATCATTTTCAAGTAGTGAGTGCACCTCAACCGTATCATCGAATGATTTTCCCTAGGAGGTACATCATGTATCTAGTCTAATGGACTTAATAGAGGCCATCTATGATATAAATTTGGTGAAGGAAGGAGTTTTACCGCATTAGGTTTTCTAAGGTTACAATCGTGCTCAATGTTTGCACAATTTCTATCAGAATTTAGAGGTTGCTACTAGCATAGAACAATTTGTAGTTTCCATTATGAACTTTCATGTCTTGTATTGTTCTGCCACATTGTATTTGGAACGCTAGATGCCCAATTAAACTTTTACCTCAGCCGCTACCTAGGGGTGCATTGTATCAAACCTAATAGATGCCATTATCTATGATATAAATTATTTCTCCTACCTCTGGTGGCCTTGGGACCTTGCAGGTGTGACAAACCATTGCCCCTCGCCAGCGGGGGGGTCGTTCTTTGTTTAGGCTGCTTTTCCATGTCTTTTTCGGGATGGTAAGATGCATGTTACATCCTTAAGTCAAAAGAAGGTCCTCTGGCCTTATCCTCGTTTGGGTGGTCGATCTAGCACCGATGGAGGGCACGTGGAGTCGTGTGTATGAATTTCCTAGGATCTAGTCGATTTTCGTGTTGTTAGTGTGATTTCAGGCCAGACTCTTTTGATCTATGGATGCCATCATTGTCGATGGTTGAAGCTCTAGCGTGTTGGTCCTTTGGGGCCTTAACATGACGACTTATCGTATGTATACTATAACAAACTTACATCAACAAGCTTTTCTTGAGAAGAAGAGTTCACTGATGGCGATGGTGTCCCGAATACTAGAGCTAGGTGCTAACAAATGTTAAGGGAACATAAGCTATATTCTAAGTTTAGCAAGCATGAATTTTGTCTAGATAAGGTAGAATTTCTTGTATATGTTATCGTAAGGATAGATATTCAGTAAATCCAACAAAAGTCCATTCAGTATTACATTGGCAAGCACCAACCAATATTAAAGAAATCAGAGGTTTCCTAGGAATGACAGGGTATTACCGATTTTTTTTGAAGGATTTTCAAAGATAGCAGGGCCAATGATAAAATTGCTAAGAAAGAATACTCCATTAGAGTGGAATGACAAGTTTGAGGCAAGTTTTCAAAAGTTGAAGACCAAATTAACAACAACACCAGTCTTATTAGCAGTGCCAGAAAGGGGCTAGGATTACACAATATATTGTGATGCATCCAAGGATGGATTGTGTTGTACTTATGCAAGATCGTAAGGTAATTGCTTATGGATCTAGACAACTTAAACCTCATGAAGTCAATTACCCAACACATAATTTGGAGTTAGCAGTAGTTGTGTTTGCATTAAAAAGTTGAAGCCATTGGTCGCAGTTGGCTCATCCTAGCGATCGGAGTTCGTTCCCTATCAGGGACGAATTTCCGGAATTCTCACGTCGACCAACTTCTTCTATATCAAAAAAGTGTATAGTTCCTCATAGCATAGTTTCATTTCATTTTTTAAAGTTGGAGCCATTTTATCTATGGAGAAAAGTGTGAGTTATTCACTGATCAGGACAGTCTCGGGTACTTCTTTACTCAACAAGAGTTGAATATGAGATAAAAAGATTGTTGGGGTTGATTAAAGATTATGACCTCATAATCAATTATACTCCAGAAAAGGCCAATGTACAAGCCAATGCTTTGAGTCGGAAGAGCACAGATAATCAACCAATGCATAGGGAATTACCAAAAGAGTTGAAGATGGACTTAGAATGTCTGCAAATTCAATTATTAGAAGGCACATCTCTCATAGGATTAGCTACTATGATACTAATTGTATAAAGTAAGAGTGATCTTCGAAATTAAATAATCCAACGTCAGTTGGATGATCCTTTCACAGTGGAAGGAATTCGGTGGATTACAAAAGAAAAGCAATCAGTATTACATTTGGGTGAATTTGATTCCTTATTCAGAAGAGAATTTGTGTACCAGATGTACCAGAAATCAAAGCGTTAACTAGAATTCATTTCCAAAATTTATAAATAAGAAATTTGAATCACAACTTTCATATTTGGCATGCATGTCAATTCTCACTAGACTTTATTTCAAGCAAACAACTCCTTTCAAGAGTGCCATCAGGTCTATCAATATATCTATTGGGTTAAGTATCTTCAAAGGTAAAATCCTAAGACAATCACTCAGCATACAAGTCATAAATTGGAGACTTTTCTTATTGTACTTGTTTAGCAATATTATTTTCAAGGCAAGACTTGGTTAGCTACAAGAACTATAGAAAAAGCTTCCACAACTAATTATCCATACAAATAAAAAGCTTTACTCTAACTATTTTGAATTACTCCTATCACCATAGCATCTTAACAAATCAACTAACTAGGATAAAGATTTAAAATTTCTAAAGTGGGAGACATACCTTCCATGAGTGACTTTACCGGTTCTCTTCCTTATGAGGATGTGTTCCTTTAAAAATCAAGTCAAATTACTCTCATAATAATATTGAAGCAAAGAGGCAATAGGCAAATCCCCTTTATCGAAAAAAGATAAAAGGAAAAATCTTTTTGTATTTTTGAAGATGGGGATTAAAGAATATAAAAGGCTTGTGACCAAGCAAGATACTGAGAAAATAAAACAAGCAAATAAAAAAAGGAAACGAAAACAAAAAGCAAATGAAAAAGCAAAGTGTTGGAATAAGCCCAACACGAATATTTCAAAGCTCTCACGGAGCTACAGTACAACCTCATTAATGCACAAATATAAATTCTTAGGGAACACATCCCCAAGCTCAGGCTTTTGCAAGGTCTTTTGTTGCTCATTATGGTGACGGTGGATAATTTTCCAAGTTCCATTGGCTGTTCCAATTGGTGAACTGGGTTGAGAGGTTTGCGATGGCATATCGAAGGTTGATGGAGAGGTTGCTCATGTTCTGTATGATTCCTTCAAGCGCGTAGATATCTTCATAGGTGGTGGTGTAGTTTGGTGCCAACTGCTCCTACTCGGGGCCTTCTTGTTCTACTTCTTTATCTTCTCCGTCTTCATCCATGAGTACTTCTTGTTGGGTAGTCTTGCTGAAGGGGATCGCAGCAGAAAACAAAAAAATTCCTACGATGGAATCCCAAAACTTCCTAGGATCTATCTATGTAGTAATGCGGTAACGGCCAATGCGTATAGAATACATACCCCTTGTAGACCGTACGCGGTTAATGTTCCGCGGGGAACATGGTTGAAGTAGTCATACTCGTAGCCGGCCTCAAGGTCGCGAAGCTCCTCGCAGGTCACTCCATGCTCTTTCTTCATCTTCATCATGCAGCAGCTCCGGCTCATGACATTTAAGCGCCCCAAGTGTTACGCCTCGTGTCTTCCTACACATCCGGTGCACGATGAGACCTCCGGCTCCCCGATCCCGCCGGGAGTGTGGAAGTTGATATCCGGCTAGGAATCCCTGCAGCGCAACGGCGTGCTGCAGGTGTGCCTTGATCGCACAATCCAGACTTAGGGCCATGGTCACAAGGTATAGAGAGAGGGAGGGAGAAAGTCAACCAAAGGACTTCTCAAATTGTGTGTGTTTTAGTCCTCCCATGGGCACCCCTTTATATAGGCTAAGAGGGTGTGCTTTTCTCAAAGGCTAAGCCATGTGGGACTAAATGTCAAAAGAAAAAGGGGAAAAAGGAGCTCCCTAGTCGGATGGCTGAATCAGTTCAGCCCAACAGGCAGAGTGAGCAGCAGCTAAAAGCAGCATGGGAAGGGGATGGCCGGGTGGGCCTTGGCGCTGCCCACCTCGCGCCCAGCAGCTCCCACCGCGGTGGCCTGGCGAGGCGACCCATGTGGGCCGGTGCCCCCCGTGGCCCAGCTGCAGCAGCTGCTGCTGCCAGCGGCCGGGTGGGCCGACGCTCACCCGTGGCCTAGTGGCCAGCGGCCAGCCCGGGTGGGCCGGATGCCCTGGTGGCCCATCTAGAGAGGCGAGGGGAGAGGCGGCCTGGGGTGGGCCGGCTGCGCGACCGCGTCCCAGCTCGGCGCCTGGTGCAACCCAACTACTCGCCGCCCTGTGCGGTGGCGGTTATCCGCCGCCCACGGGGCTGACTGTTTTCCTTTTTCTCTTTCTTTTTCTGCAGCTTTTCTTTTAGGCTATTTCCCTCCGGGGATTTGGCCTAATATAGAAGTTGCCTTTATAAATCTTGACTTAAATATTATTTAGAATATATTAATTTATAATTAACATATAATAAATATATATTTAAATTCCCATTTATCCGAAAACACTTTTCCGGTCTTTTCCTTTATTCTTTCTCCGAACAACTTCGGATCTCTCTGCGGAACGATTCCGGCTTTCTCTCTTTCTCTACTGTGATTCCGTATTACAAATGATCACTCTCATCGTACCCTTAAGTGTATCCTCTCATGGCTCGGGAATGCTAGACATGATCTGTATCAATGATCAACAGAGGGACCAGGGATATCCATGTGACCCCTATGCATTCCTGATGACAATGTCGTTGGAACCGCTAAATGTAGCATCCTCTTCCTTTTGTTTCTCGATACGACTTGTTCAATCTCGTTCACAACAAGTTATGTTTTCTTGTTACCGTGGTATTACATCCCCGTGACCGAGTCACATGTTGCAACATTTATGGATGTAATCTCACCAAGCCGGCCGTATGTATCTTTACCCGTCATGTGGGTGAACAAATCCCGATCTTGCAGTCACATATCATCTATTGTTCCTTCGGAATATCCAACGTACACCTTTATAACCATTGTATTACCAAGTGGCGCTTGATGGAGTCTAAGCAGCCTCGGAAAACAGTGAGTAATATGAGCTCATGGTCTAAGGAGGAGTCTAGGTATAGCTGTTGCAACAATGAACTATATGACTTGATCGTGTTGCAATCCTTTGAGGAATGTCCAATCACATCATTCTCCAATGATATGATCCCATTGTCAGTCGGTATAAATGCCCATGATCTTGAAACCCAGATCGTCCTCATGACCAACGAACTAGTATAAATAGAGGCTACTAGGGACTTGGTTGTTTCATACCACATCTGTACCAATGCTTCTACTTGGCACAGTTATAGCATAATATAAAACTATTATAAACTAATTAAGATATGACAATAAAAACCTATTTATTATTTGCCTCTAGAGCATATCTCCTTCACTTGCTTCAACCTACACGTCATAACGCAAACGTCCATTCTCGATACAGAATAAACCATTAGGAAAAGGAGCAGGGATCAAGTGACCGGCTCTAGGTATATATCAAAGAAGTGTCTACCATTTAATTTATAAATCATACCACAAGCTTTAAGAGCAGTGAAACCGAGACGACGAACACCTACCAACGGTTGGATATTACCTAGGTTAATATGGAGTGCTCGAGCGAGAGCGATGACAGCTCCTCCTCCGCATTTGGGACTACAAACTTGAAGAGCTTGATGCTTAAGATAAAATACGAGAAGAGCGCCCAAATTTTGCATTAAGTTACAGTTGGGAATAACAGCTCTTGCGAGTATCATCATGTCCTCTTCATTGACTCTAGTAAACTCACCACGTGCCTGTAAGGTATTAGCAATAACATAGAACAAATAACAAACAACATGACACTCAGTTTGTTGATTACCCGTGGGTGTAGTTGAAGGACCTCTCATAGAGTTAAAATATTCCAAGAGCGTAGGACTCAGAATGAAACTAGTGGAGCGAATGTTGGTGGTGTTGTTAGCAAACCTAAAATATTGAGCCCATTGATCGAGTGTTAAGTCATACTCACGGTTCATTAGGCGTAAGGTGATGTGATCAACTCCTAGGCTATCTTCCTCAAAGCAATAAACTGGACACACCGTATGCGACAAGGTGCTGAGGAACTCAAGGGTCAAGCGACGATAAGTGGCAATATCCTAAAAAACAAAGTGAAGCAAACCAATATTATTGCATAGTAAAATGAAATCATGGCCAAGGCCTAGTTCATTAAGAATATAAGGACACGCTCATTTGGTAGACTTGATATCTCGGCTCTTGAGATGGTTGAAACAGTTGAGATGGTACTCCTCAATGAACTATATGCCAAGTGACTCAGGGGTTAGCTCTTCAACAGGTGGTGCGGCTTGTTTCGCAGCCATCGCACGTGTATGGCTCCTTGTATTCGTCTAAAAACAAATTAAAGATAATTAAAGATTTGATACAATAGAAACATAGCAAAAGAAATCCTCTACACTGTCTACAAAAGAATCTCCTCTAAAAAACTAAGCATGCTCATAATTAATATTAGTTCAAAAACAAGACCTAAGTCTAGATTGATAATGACAAAGGATAGAGCAAGGTTTTGATACAAATAAGTAGGGAATCGGAGGATAAACATAACTTGGATCACTTATGTGCAAGGAATCGTAGAAAGAACTAGTAGAATTGAAGATCCAATTGAGGTTGTTTGAATTTTGGAGGAAGAAGAAAGAGAATAAGTGTTTTAGGCTTAGGTTTACCTCCTCCCCGAGGTTAAAATCGCAGCCGAACAGGTGGAACGGAGGGCGGTACGGTCGCAACCCGCCCGTACCGGGTGTCATTACCTTGGGATCGACACATACTCCAGGCGATGCACTCGGTACGGGCACACGGTTATAATAACCCTGATTTTTAAGATTTTAACGAATTTGAGTTAAAGTGAAAATTAAACTAATTGTTTTGATTTTTTTTCTAATCTCTAGTATTTCGATTAGGTGCTAATATTTGTGTGTAACAAAAATAAAGGAGTTAGTTAAAAGTGGCAAGCTAACATTTCTTGTCGTTTGCATGTACACCAGTAGTACCAACGCATGCATGTCGATCAAGCTATCTAAAATGTGTAAAATGTGTAGTAATTTTTCATACGTGCATGTAGATGCTATGCATTGCATGTAGTATAGTACTAGTTGACTTGTATGAAGTAAGAGAGATCGGGAAACGTGTTGGAGCTTTGCTTATACTCAGGTTTTACGGCTGTGGACCTGAAGACTGTACTACTAGTATAGTAGTACAAGCTTGTATACAAGATATTTAGGAGAGGGAACGTGGCACCGTACAAATGGGTGTCCGCGTCTTGGTGGCAGCACGTGTGTAGACTAGACATTAACTATAGATTTAAGTTTGTAAAAAGGAAGCATTCCCGGCTATGTGGGAGTACGTGTCTATCGCTAGTGGGACCAAGAAGAAAAATATTAAACAGGACCAGCTTAAAAAAAAGAGTAATTAGTCCATGCATGCATGAGGAAAAAATCAAACGAACGTAGTTAGAGCATCTTTCATGCATTGTAGTATGGATGATGAAACGTCTATATCAACTATGAACGTTGGGTCATCACATTCACAAGAGTATTGGTCTCAAGAATATAAAATTGAACAACATGGTGATGAAGTTGACATGGAGAATGATGGTGAGGGTGAGGGTTTCGGTGATGCACTGAAGGAGCGGGCGGCCAACTACATCATGGATAGCATTTTACTATGCAACACATGGTGCAATGTGGGCCTGGATTCAGTCATAAGCACGGACCAAACAAGAGACACTTATTTGGTTATGATGAAGGAGTACTTCAGTACATACGACCAAAGTGGAATTGGGCGGCCGGATGTATATTTTCATTCTCATTGGTTTGCAGTTTCATCGAATTGTCAAAGGTGGGCGGTGACATTGGAAAATGTTGAACGAATGAACCCAAGTGGCACAAATGACAGAGATAGGGTATGTTGTATTATTTTGTGACATCTGTTTATCTTCCATGTGGATACTTTGTTCAATTTTTTATTGTCAATGACTAATTTTCTCTCTTTTGGTTCATATATCTCAACATTGCCCAAAATTTATTCAAGGGGTATCCAAAGAGAACCAAGAAGGGCAAGCTGGTTTAAGAAAGGCCATTCATATTGGCCCATTATTATAAGGAGCTAGATAATGAAGAGAAATTGAAGAATGTTATGTGTTGCAAGTGCCAAAGAGAGACGAAGTCAACTATGGAGACAAGAATCATTGATGATGATGAAGCATAAAGCAAGGATGGTACTCCAAACTTGGTTCAAAAAACAAAAATAAGACCCACCGGAAGGAAACAAGCAGAATAAAAGGGGAAGAAGACTAGAGATGGTGAAATAAAGAAGTCATTTGACGCTATGTGAGTGCAAGAAAGGAAGCTTTTGAGGAGAGGAAGTTTTCAAGGAACAAAGAAATACAGGATAGGTCAACGAGCGATGAGAGAAGGCATGTAGCCAAGGAGAGGAGGGCCTTCGTAGAGGAAGAAAGTTGCTATCGAAGAAACTATCTGTCTCATGGAGCATGAGAAAAGTATCTTCTTCATGGACACAACCAACCTCGATGAAAGGAAAACGGAATACATCAATCTTTGTCGTGATCAAGTCTTGGATCAAAAAATAATGATGGGAAGTTACATGAATGGATACATGGGAGGTGCTAACATGGGAGGATACATGGGTGGCAAAGCACCTAAGGGAGGCATGAGTGGAATGAGTGCACCTATAGAAGGCAGTAGCGGCATGGGACCACCTACAGGTGGCATTGGAGGCATGGGTGGCATGGGTGTACCTATTTGGGAGGCATTGGTGGCATGGGTGCACCCATGGGAGCTACAATGGGTGGCATTGACGACATGGGAGCACCTTCGGGTGGCATTGGAGGCATGGGATCTACAATGCGTGACATGAGAGCTAGAATGGGTGCATTAATGACTATCATGGTATCTCCCATGCCTCCCATGAGTGGTTGTTTTGGAGTTTTCATGGGTGATGGCACGTTCTCCTAGAATACACCAACATCGTCCAAGTTTCCAATGATGATGAAGCACAAGATGGAGATGCCCATGGAAAGGACGAGGCATGATGGTCATAGGCATTGATGTTAATGTTTTATGTGTTTATTTGAACTTCATTCCAGTGATGAACTTAGTTGTGTTGAATTATGCTATGATTTTGAACTATGCCATGGATTTAATCTATGCTATGATGATCAAGTCATGTTCTTGAATTTCTGTGTGTGTTGGGAATTAGATTTATATGTTCATCACTTCTTTGTTTGATCTCGACAAGTTGAGATGCATTTAATCTTGGCAAGTGGAAGCCAATCGTGGCTTATTTTAGTGCGGCTGGAAAACTGCTGCCTACATAGCTTGCATTTTAGTGCGCCTAGAATGTTGTAGCCTGCCGCACCCACTAAAACAGCCAAAATGGCGCCCAAAAACTAAAAGTCATGCACTCTTTTAGTGCAAAATGTTGGATATGCTCTTAATATTGGTAGTTGACGGACCTCTTGCAGGCGTTGAGTTTCCCTTTAGCAATCGCCATGGAATCGACCTAAGCGTCCACTGTGTCGTAGTTGACGATCTGGTGATATAGACGGGAGGATATAGACACCCGAATGCTAGGGGTCGTGCGGTCACCTCTATTGATGACACCTTCAGGCGCACCGCCATGCGGGAGGTGGGAGAGAAGGTCTATCACAGGGTCAAGTTGGAAACAATTTGAGTTCTTGTGCCAAAATCTAAAATGTTTCTTAAATTTCCCTTGTAGTTATTGAAGTCTTAAAGACCTGAGTGGTTAAATCAACTGTCTCCTCAAGTAAGGTCCAACATGATATGCTTCCACCGGTACCCAAAATAAATCATGTCTTCTGTGTTGCACTGAACTCTAATAGTTTGACATCCATCAATAAATAATGGAGAGGTGTTAAATAAGTTGTACTTTATTCTCCACACAGCTAGCCGACCGTCTACGGTGAGAATCGGGAAGAGATTGAGAAGGCCCGACTGCTAAAGACGGGATTGAGTGTCTCCATGGACAATGACACTACAAACATATACGTTCTAAGCGGTGTGACAATTAAAACATCGGTTAGTGTGACGCAATGGTCATACTGTGTGACAATGCCATGAAGACGACACGGCGAAGAGCGCATGTCCGTCTAGTTATTGTTCATTTGCGTGGACATCTTGCGTGATGATCAACCTGTGAGTTAAGGACACGTGTGAGAGAGTGTGCCAATGCGAGCAACTCATTAGCTTTCTTTGTCCTGCGAAGGACATGTCATATCATCTAAGAGTCATTATATAGCTCACTCATATAATAGATGAGTTATTAGTTGGTGCTTGAATAGACTTTAATTAATATTTAATTATTTAATGTATGTATGCTATTACCTCTAGGCTATATGCAAGCCTCTTTTTCTTGATTCTTGTGCTATCGCCGAGCTATAGAATAAGAGCCAACTCGTCTCTCTTTACTCCTTTCTCTCCCATCCAACTAGAACTTTTGATGATGTGGCAGTCGTAGGCTTATTATACTTGCTTTTAGTCAGCAAAGCGGTCGTCTTAGATATTTTTAGAGCAAACCGACTTGTTTTTTTTGTATAAATAGGTACTCCTGTGTCTGCCCTCACTTGCACATCACATCGACACATTAGAGAGAGAGACCACCAGGAGTAAGAAATACTAGCATGTTTCGCGCGCTTCGTCGCGCTGTTTGGCTTGCGTTGGTGCAAGTGTTGTGCTGTCTGGTCTGCCATGGCCTCGTGAGGGATCCTTGCAGGGGAAGCTGCATGAGGAGATCTGCTCGAGTGTTTGGGAATACCAGACATCAGAGGAAGTTGAAGAAAAGTCAGCAGAAAGAATGATTCAAACGCTAGAGAGAAACTATTGTTTTGAGACGAAAGATCTCAATTGGCTGGATAAGCGCCATTTTCATCGGTACAACACAAACTCCTGCACCGGGTGGCGTGTCGCACAAGAGGAGATCCAAAACCTGAAGATGAATGTGGAAGCTCTTGCAAAGGGGTGGAGTCACACGCTGGAAGAAGTCGATCACGCGTGTAATCTGGTGGCCTCTCGTCAGGTTGCTAGTCCAAATGAAGCTGTTCAGGTTGCGCTTTTTGAAGGTATCACTCAGTTCAAAAAGAATAGTCGAGAAGTATTAGTATGTTTCCTGAGTGTTTCGTCCCACCTATAGTGTTGGCTCAATCTGGCTGAGCTAGGTAGAAGTTTCAGTATAAGCTTAATTTAGCCTAGGCTGCTGAAGAATAATGGATGTGTAATGTACTACAATTGTGTTTCCAACTTTCTGCACTTTCACACGCCCATCTTGGATGTTATTATGTAATGTACTAAGCATGGTATAATCCACCGTTTGTGTTAAGCCTGATATTTTCATATCTACCATGTATGATATTTTCAGATCTACCATGTAGAAATTCCTAACTTGTTTCCAAAATGCAGCTCCATGCAACAGTAACACATAAAAAAAATTAGTTTCGCAATAACCACTACTTAAATATAAAGTTGTACTTGGGCAAATAGGCAGTCTTTTTTACAAAAATTTGCATGGAATGCAACCCTGATTGTTAAAATTGTAAGGAATGTTGTCTAGGGATGAAATTTTCGCTTGGTGAGCTTTCTTGTTGTTTTGCTTCCTCTACCCGAGAGGGCCTCATGTAATCATATAGATGCCAGATTCCCACCAACTGGAGAACAAAAAGATGACCAACATACTATGTTGATTGAATGACTGCCTGTCACCATCCTTTTTCATTACCATGTGCCGTAAAAATGGTGTCTTGCCATGAACCAATTTAGAGCAGGGCGGATTAAGTGCAAAAAAATACAAATAGTTGTGCTTACTTACATTCTCAGAGTCTAATTGAGCTACATTCACAATATCTTGAGCAACTATAAGGTCAGTTTCTTGCATACTTCCAAACAAATCTCTTAACCAGTGTCATGAGCTGACCTGACCTCTTTTATCATCTCCAAACAAGCCTGTCAATTCTTATTTATGACCCACAACTAGTAGTGTCGATATACAGACGAATATGATGGCGTATCATGAGTATTTCCTATTCCGTAGTTGGACCTTCTGGTTTTAACATAAGGAATCAAAAGGTACACCCAAGCAACGTAAGTCTAAAGTTCAAAGTGGTGGTACATATGAACCAAGATTTAGTAACAGAACAGATAGCGAATAAGACCTACATTAAATAGTTCTTTTTTTCATTGAAGGATACCCAAACAGAACACATGGAACACTTATACTTATTCACACATACATGACAATAACAACAAAACGGCAAGACAACACTTCACAAACAGAGCGACATAGCCTAAACAACAGAGCGAACAATCGAACCATAAACCCAGTATGCAAGGATCGACCAACTGCCTTCACACCCCAAAACACACCTCGCCCTTCCACAACACAAACGTAACCACATGGCGCATACCTCCCATGCAGACCACCAAAGGCTAGTACCATCTCCCGCGAGAAGTACTGCCACCACTCCTCAAACAGCAACGTAAACACAGTCAAGAACTGCTAACCTGCTGAATCTAAGGGGGAAAAGACTGGCAAAAAACCAAGAAATAGATGGTAACTTTTTATACCTTTAAGTCCACATCATTCGTACTTGAGACGTGGACATGCGCTAGGCTAAGAAACTCCCTAGCAAGCTCCTCCTGCCGTGCAAACACCAGGATATCAGAATCAACACCTTTGACCGCCGAGAGGGGAAGTACATCATCGTATCGAACAATGATGTGTGAAAGCTTCCTCATCACTTCATGAAGCGATTAAACATCAGTGAGTTCCCTCTGTCAAGCAAAATCCACCACCAAAGCCGCCCCTCCAGCAATGTGATGCGGCTCTGCAAACTGACTAAAGGCCACATTGAAAAAATGGTAATTTGCATCATCCATATTATACCCGGTTTCGATCATACTCCCGCATCTACTTCTGACTGACGCGGTGCATCACACTTTTTTTTAGCTTAAATCCAAACTGATTTTCCCTGGCTGGCAGATTATATCTCATCCAAGCCACCGTCCTTCCAGACCCTGGGCTATCGAGGCCCTCAGCGTAGGCACATAGGCCAAGTTGTGCTATCATATCACATGCCACAGCCATCCGAGACAACGTATCGCTTGCGAAAACAATAAGACATGAATACTCTCCTTTTGAAACGAATTAAAAATGTGGACAAACAACAACAAAACAGGGAAGAAACAAATGGTTTGTCTGCAATATACAGGACAACAAAGCGCATGGTGATTTCATACATTCGGTCTACTTTTAGTATCAAGGTATATAGATATAAGATAGTCTATAGGGTCCAAAGGGAAAAAATCCATGTCTGAACCTAGACATAAAAACAATAGAACAACACAAAGAACCCATAAATATTCATGGACGCCTAGAATAAAAGCTTCAGGGTTACTAATCCAACTGCTAAACAACAAAATGCGCCTGCTCAACCCTTGAGCTGCACCAAATTTCACAACATTAACTTTGTACATACATCATTTGCATTGTTAATTTAGTCCTAACCATTACATGGTAACACATACACATCATTTAACTTGGTCTTAAATTACAGATTAAATGTTGTATTAAAGTTTTGTTATGCCAAGGAACCCACTTTATAATATGTACTCCCTCCGTCTCGAATCAGATGTTTGAGATACATTTAGATTTGCATGTATGTATAGGCTAAAACATGTCTAGATAAATGCGAATCTCGAACAATCTCAAACATCTCATTCGAGATGCAGAGAAAAGAATTTTTTAACAATCTTGAAAGAGAAGATCGACCCAATCTGAAACTAACCAACAAAACAGGGTTGATACTTTATCTGAAACTATATGTCAAGTATCCATCATACATACTGTAGATGAACTCTCCTATCCGTCATAAAAATAATTAGTTAAAAAAATTTAACAATCCATCATATACAACAGTTAGCGGTGGAAAACTTATATCTCTACACAAAGGATAACCACACAAAAAACTGCATTTTTTCTAGAACAACGACCTGTTCTGAACATACTATTTCCATTCCTTGTTGCCAACATCAGACCAAAGAAAGCTAGCCACAGATTTTAAGTAATTCATATAGCGCGCATAAAAAAAGACTAACATGCACCAGGAAAGAACTTATGTCATACATCAGTCATCAGATGTTGATGCATATTTACTCAGAAAAGATATGCATAATCCTGTTTTACATAGAAACAGAACATCAGCCCGCTAAATGAATTATACCCAAAAATTGAATAAATGAACAGACAACTTTGATAATTTTCAAGAGTACGTACTAAGTAGTATCCTTAAACTGTAAAGCCACAGAAAGAAACAGTACGTCGTGCTCTAAAAAGCTTTATCAGCAAAAGAGTAAAGGAATAAAAATTATCAGTTTACTAATAACGACCCATATCTTGTTCTCAAATCATCTCATAAGCAAAATAAAAAAACTGAGCGAATAAACCGTGTCAAGAACTAAACAAACAGGAGAGAAGCAACGGTACAATCAAAAGGTCTGGGGCGCACTCACCGGTTTGTCGCCAAGATACATATTGTTAGCAGGAACCGCAGATCTGGTCAACACTGGATGTCGCAAGTCGCCTGCTCTGGCAAATGCTGTAGGAGGCATAGGGGCTCAGGAACCTGCAGCAGAAAGGCAAGAAACTCCTTCAATCCGTGGTGACAGAAAAGAGCCATGGCAACCAAAAAAACAAAAGACGAACCTCCTGCCAGTGAATCTTGCCCACACTATCAAGAATGTCCATGTTTATCTCCGCTGAGTCAAGACAACCAGAACAAACACTAAGAGCCACACCGCCGCCAAGAAACCCCAGCGCCGCCACCGAGAAGTCCAACCGCGGCATAAATCCCCACACCATCGCCAAGAAATCCAGCGCCGCCACCGAGAAATCCAACCGCTACAGAAATCCCCACACCGCCGCCAAGAGATCCAGCACCGCCACCGAGAAACCCAACCGCGACAGCAAAGAAATCCGCCCCAGTCTGCCGAGAAGACCACAAGAAGTGCTCCCGACAACTCGCACGCAATGTAAGAAAGACAACTTGACCCATCCATCAGGAAACTGACAGGTGTGGCCCACAAAGCACGACCCACTTGTCAGCGGGGAAAAGCCACCACACACCCGAGCTTTCCCTACAGCCAACATGTGGCCAAGCCAGGCCACCGCATCACACGCCCACGCACCAGGTCGCCGCGTCCGACAAGCAAAACAACAGGGACCACACGCAAAGACAGAGAACATGCAATGCGATTAGCCCCAGATCGCTCAACCAGTACCATGCTTAAGCTTTTAAGGAATGATAGACTGATAGGGCTGCTATTTTTGAGCTACCCGCTTCACATGCTGTCCTCAAGGGAAGTCCTAGCGCTTTTGACTCATAGGGTTTCCTGTGATAAGGAAATGACTGAATAATCTTGTCACCGGTAGATTGGTGGACCTCCATGCTTTTAGATAGATCTAATTTATCAGCGATGATAAGGAAATGACTGAACAATCTTCTCATTGGTAGATTGGTGGACCTCCATGCTTTAGATATATCTAACTTATCAGGGATTGATTGCACCACTGTGTCAACTGGCAACAACTGAAACTGGGAGACCGGTCCATAACATACACAGAGACTGCAAACTCTGCTGGACTTTGCCCATGAAGATTTACTTCATTCGTGGCCAATGCACTCTGCTGTCTTGCATTCTTTATCTGGATAGTCAAAATACTATGTCTAAAAAATTCAACTTAGCTGTCAGCAAAAAACTCCATATTGTGAACACTCTCTTGAAACATAAAGTACTAAATAAGTGATATTCCCTGTGATGGTTTCTTGAGTGCTAGAAAAAATAAAAATAAATATGGGCATAGTGATAGCATCAAAATTGTTTGTCCATGCATAACCGATTTACTTAGAAAGTGAACAAACGTATAAAATTGTACAAGTATCCGGTACATGAGAAGCAAGGAAATTAATTAATAGATGTACGTGAGTATATCTCAATGAGAATCATCCAAAGCATGGATCACGAAGTTCAGTTTGAATATTTGTTCCATGTAAACTTCCATAGAGTACACCAATGTGTGGTGTCTTAGCAAAATTATACCAAAAAGAGAAAATAGCCAGGGATTGGGGATTAATTCATCTAAACAATGTAGTACATAGTGCTAAAGAAAATTATAGAAGACAAACTAAAGATACTCGTGTTTATATAACTATGTCTGATAAAAAACCTGGAACAACCAAGGACCTAGGACCATAGAAATAGAAATAGATTGTTACAATCAACTGAAGTGGTGAATAAACAGTACCATTCTTGTGACAAAGCCTAAACGATAAGTAGAGTTCAAAGGCATAAAAAAATTAAACCAGCAGTTGCTGATGACCAAATTTGCCGATCAAGATGACCTCTCTGCTCCCCTCACACCATAGTCTCCTTGACCCAACATCTTATATTTACCTACACCAAAATTTGTAGGAGCCCAATCATTCGGACACGGAGCAGGCAAAGAACAGAGAAATCCAAAGCAGCTTAAAAAAGATTTATATACTAATATTGTTTGTTGTCCTGCAGTTGTAACAGTGTATGGCAACCTGCATATGTCAGAGAAAGAACTAAGTATCCTGGTACCTACTCTTGCCAAACACGAAAAAGTAAAAAATAAAACCATCGTTCACTACCACAAAGACTGTGCTAATCTCACAAACTTTAATATAGTAACAAAGGAGACCAAGAACTCCGATCATGCAAATGAAGAGCATGATCATAACCCATCGATAGCCAGCCAGCAGATAAATCATATGGATCAACTAAAGATGAAGGACCAGGAATACTCGAACTTGCAGTGAAATTATTAGATTTTCATAACCCTTGAATTTTGTGCCCTGAATTTACTACTCCCTCCGTCCAGAAAAAACTGACTTGGCTTTGTCTAGATTCGAATGTATCTAGACGCATAGTCAGTTATTTCTGGACGGAGGGAGTACTTGGAATCAGAGGAATGAAATGCATACATGGTTCAAGGAAGCCTCAAAGTAGAATATAGCCCCACCGTAGGTACTTCACATATTGATAATGTTGGAGTGTTGAGTTTTTGAAAGGATAAGTGTATCTAATATTACTTCGATGTACAGAATAAAAAAATTCCTTGTTAATTTGGATAATACCTGTTTTTGCCTACTCCATTATGTCAGGATCTGTATGACCGTTTTGTTGCTACCTTTGCTGAATATTCATTTAGGTTCAAAGGTGAGAAATTTGTATTGTTGAATCTTAGTCTCTATAACTTAAGCTACGATAATCTATAAATAGTTACAGCCACGGGCTTAATTAACTCTCAATATATTGTTCTCTCAATCTTATATTTTATTGAAAATTCTATAGTGCTTACCCTTTAAGTTCTTCCTCTTTGAAAAATCATTCGCTACCAAAGTTCACAGACAAACTTAAGCCTTAGATTAAGAAAGATAACTCGTTTGTTGTTTTCTTCTCTTCATTGATAATTGTTGTACCTCAAATATGCAAGATTACTTCTATTTTACCAGTTTATAAAGGAGTGACAACATGCTGATATAGATTCTTCTATGTTTATATTTACTTTGCTCCACCCTATCTGAAGATAATTTGTTATTAATACTCCCTCCATTTCAAAATATAAGATGTTTTAGCTTTGTGGATGTAGTGTATCTAGACCTTTTTTAGTGACTAGGTTCATCTAGATTTGGAGTGAACCTACACACTAAAATAGGTCTAGATACACGTTTCATAAAGCTAAAACATCTTATATTTTGAAACGGAGGGAGTAGTAACTAAATACACAGGTTAACATGATAAAACGTCGCTTGGCACTAACTGAATTATTAATGTTTGCTCAACTCACCCAATTTGCCATATTAAAGCACAAAAGGAATTTAGAAAGATACTCAAATCAGAACAAAGAACATGTAAAATACGAATATACCATGCAAAAGATGATTAGATCCACATTTACCCAACGAGCGAGGCGCAAATTCAACATCTTGCAATGCTAATAGCTCAGGAGAAACAGCAGCAACAGAAAGGCCACCAATGCCATCCAAAATCCACCATGGCTTGTTCGTACAGAACCGAATAAACATAATTTGTAATAACGGGAACTACACATCTAGCAAAAGCACACGAAAATAGGAAAACATTAGCAAAACCAGCAGGCACATCAACAACCGGCCTGGGTGGCGACTAGGCGAACGACGTATCAATGCTGGCAGGTCATGGGGAGCCTCCCTATTAGGCCATGACCCCAGCAAATCCATATCCTCGGTGGTGCGCTCGAGGATCCCCTGCAGCAGGTCGAGGCGGTCCTTGAGGGCCATCTCCTCCTAGAGGGTGCTGAGCAGCTCCACCCTGATGGTCCAAGAGGTGCAGACTGAAGTAGTGGTCGTTGAGACGGGCGGCGGTGGTGAGGGGAGGGAAGATATGGGGAGGGACGCCGGTGGAAAGGATTTGTGTCCCCCTCGGACGTGGTGTTCGTTGAGGCGGGCGGCGGTGGTGAGGGGAGGGTAGAGTTGGGGAGAGACGCCGACGGACAGGTCCGGCACGATGACCTTGGTGACGCCGAGGCAGATCTCGACGGCGCAGGGGTGCGCCCCACCAGGAGAAGCCTCCGCGGTGGCGACGGAGTGGAGACCCTCCATGTTGTCCACGGCGTAGGCGGCGGCATTAGGGAGAAAGCAAAGAAGACGTGGGGGACAACGCGACTGCTCAGCCGTGGTGTGGAACTACGATGGATGGTAGGTCGTCGTCGCCTCCGCGCGATGCCCAATCGTCGCCCGATGCTCGGCTGCCGCCGCTGCCAGGGAGGTGAGAGACGGGTTGAGAGAAGATAGGTTTTGGGTCTTTAGGATAGAGAGAGAGGCGAGAGATTGCTCTTGGCCTAAAGGCAGCAATACGGATCAGCAGAGGCCCACAACCAGCGGCACATGATATCAGTGCGCGTCGTAGATGGCCTCACAGGGCTCGCAGCTGCATAGGCATAACAAGCCCACATGCAATGATGGTAGTGAGGGAGGCCCACGGCCAGTGACACAGAGCGGCGTAGGCCCACCAGCAGCGACACAGAGCGGCAGCTCTACACGGCACATGCTCTCAAATCGCTCGCATTTGTTCAGGATTAAGCCTATAAATAATTGTGAGAGTGAGAGATATCGGTAGTCACACCCACATACTTGTCAGACCATGGGAATTTAGAGGGGAGGTGTTGGTGAAGTGTCGAGCCATGTTTGCATTGCTACTGGATTTTTTATACTTCTTGGGATTATTTGATTGTTGGTGGTTTTCTGTTGGAATTTATATCTAATCTGGATTTCCATATCAAGAAGATTTATTCTACTCTTCATGCATCTCTCATATATCTTGTAGGGTATATTTTGTTGTTAATATTTATGATGAATTATTTGAGATATAAGATGTGTGGATATTCCGTTGAAATATTTGTGGCTAATAACCCGTGTCGTGATGCGGTGATGGATCCACTGGAGCCACCGATACGAACCATGTATTTAGCATGCCATGGATTTAGAGAAGACCATGGGAATTGATACAAATGTTTTTTAAATAAAACCCGGTGCTTCGAAGATAACCGTATTGTACTGGTCACAGTTTAGGTATGGGATTGACTAAGTTCTCCGCTAGGGGACGGTCCTGAACTGGAACGTGTCAGTGATGGATCCATAGTAGCCATCGACATTAGTAAATTCAGGTATCCGGATTTTAGTGGGTCAAAGGGCTCTGCTCTTCTAGAGGCATGTGTGGTTCTAGAGAGTGTAAAACGTTAATATTAAACCCTATCACTCCTGAGTTTGGGAATGCTTACTTTCATATGTGGAACCATATATTTTTAATTTGCTTAACAACTTTATTCACCTATTTCTGGACAACAAAGCCTATTTTACTTTTTGTACTAACCCTTCCTTCCTTTTGTTTTTAGATACAGAGTGCGGAGAAGTCATCATTGGGAAGTTTAGCTGGATCGGTGGACGGGAAGTGATTTAGGAATCTAGTTGTATTCTTTTGTAAATGTATAATAAACTTGTAATAATATATGTTTTGAGCTTCTCGAGATCCACTGTGCCGTCTTATACCGTGTCTTTGAGCCTTGGGGGTATGTAGACCTCCCGGTCTATATGTGCACGGTGACTGTCACTCTCTCGGGGCCAGTCTCGGGACGTGACAGCGGTACTATCGCACGCCCCTTACCGTTGGCCATTAAGTGTGCATTACCTTTTTTAATTTCTGATATTTTGCTCCGGGGAGGTACGGGCGCGGTACGGGCAACTCCAGTCGTACGGCAGGTCGTTAAAACGTCTATCTCCAGGAAACAAAAATCTGAGAATTCATTCTTTGGTGCCGAGATGTGGTATGGGCTCGTGGTACGACCAGACCCGGTCATACTACTGGTCTTTAAACCTCTGAAAACATCAAAAACTTAAAAAAATCAGTAGAAACTTTATACGCCTTTGCAGATCTGCTATAACAAAAGAATGACAGAAAAAATATTTTACTAAATTTCAGTACCTTTTTTGGCCAAGTGTTAGCAAATATTACAGAGTTCTTCGAAGGATCTTCTTAAACACTCCTTTATTAAAACAAAAACAAGACAAAACTAACACAAGTAAAAAAATATTTCATATGGGTTGCCTCCCTTTAAGCGTTTCTAGTTAAGGTCAATTAGTTTGACCCATACGATCATCATTTGGTTTTAGAAGTGGAACACCCACTTTAAAATAGTTAGCTTTCAAAATAATGACACCATCATCACTAGGTTTGAACTTTTTCTTTTTAGGAAAGTGGACTTCAAAAGATTCTCTAGATGGTAGTCCTATTCTCACATTTCCTTCATGTAAATTAATTATTTAATAGTTCTTAGGAGTGGCCTACCTAGAATTATAGGTGCAATGAGATATTCAAACATGTCCACTATAACAAGATCAATAAGAACAGGACATCCTTTAATTTTAACTACTATATTTTCTTTAATCCCTACAGGTTATTTATAAATTGAATAAGCAAGATGGAGTCTCATTTCACACTACAAGAAAGCTTTCCTTCCGCAATGACTTAGTCCGACGGTCGTCGTAGAAGGCACGTCTTCCGCGACGAAATTCTCTGCTCGGCCGATGGAGAACTTTTTTTTCCAATTTCGCGGACCTCTACTACGACAGAACCTCTAAAAACATGGAGGAAGCTTGGCTGACACGTGACAGAAGTAAGATTTTCGTTTCCTCACGCGAGGTTGACTCGTCAAAGTCTTTTGAGGCGTGTGGGTCCCGGATGTCAGTGTCTCTAGCGGACCATACTTTTCGGTCGCGCCTCCCTGATTTGAACTCGATAACATTGCTCGATGCGTCTGCCGTTTAGTCAGGCTGCTAGGTCCCACATGTCAGCCTCTCATTAGAAGGATCATGTGTATAATGGATTTTTTTCCTTCACTCGCGCTACCCTGTTCTGAAGTTGATAGCGCTGCTCAATGCATCTATCGTTTAATCCACCTCCTAGGACCCACATGTCATCCTCTCATTAGAAGAAACATGTGTATGATGGAATTTTTTCCTTCGTTGGCGCTACCCTGTTCGAAATCGATAGCGCTGCTCGACGCATCTACCGTTTAACCAACCTCCTGAGCCCCACATGTCATCCTCTCATTAGAAGAAACTTGTGTATGATGAATTTTTTTCCTTCGCTCGCATTACCCAATTCTGAACTTGATAGCGTTGGTCGATGCATCTACCGTTTAATCATGCTGCTGGGCCCCACATGTCATCCTCTCATTAGAAGAAACATGTGTATGATGGACTTTTTACCCTTTGTCGCGTCTTCGTGTTCTGAACTTGACAGCGTTGCTCGTTGCATCAGCCGTTTATTTAGACTGGTGGGTCCCTTATATCAGCCTCACATTAGAAGAATCATGGGTATGATGGAATTTGTTTCTTCTCTAGCACTACCCTGTTCCGAACTAGATAGCGTTGCTCGACGAATCTATCGTTTGCTCACACTGCTGGGTCCCCCATTTCAGCCTCTTATTACAAGAAACGTGTGCATGCTAAACTTTTTTATTGCTCGCACCTCCCTGTTTTGAACTGGCAATGTTGCTCGATACAGCATATGTATAAGGTCACGGTGCTGGGTCCCACATATCAGCCTCTTTGTAAATGAAACGTGCATATGATGGACTTTTTTTGGCCATGTCCGGTGTTTTGACCTTGGCAACTTGCTGGGTCCCAGATGTCAACCACCTCTATGCAGGAAACGTGTCTATGCTGGGTCCCAGCTGACAGCCTCTATTTGAAAGAAATGTGTGTATGTTAGACTGTTTTTCGGGTCCCAGATGTCAGCCTCAGAGTACAAAAAATGCTCATAAAGGCCAAATTAAAAAGATTCTAGGCTAACTTGGGGCGGATGCCCTATTCGTCATGGCTTATATTCCATGGACTCACTCCTAAATTGAATAGGCTATGGTCGGTGGCCACAAGACCATGAAAAGGCTAAATTAGAAGGTATTGGGCTATGATTTGGGCTTATAGGATAATTTCATGGGCTATGCTTGGGCCTGTTGGGTCCGACATGTCAGCTTCTCTGTAAGTACAACGTGTGTATGATAGACTTTTTTTGGCCGCATCCGCTGTTTTCACCGTGGCAGCCGTGTATGGTCTTACTGCTGGGACCCTTATGTCAGCCTCTCTAGCATGTTCTGGCTTGTGGGTCCCTGATGCAGGCTTGTATGTTCTTCTGGTAGGTCCCTGATGCGAGCCTCTCTGTACAAGTATTTAAACTTTTTTCGAACCCACCCTCAAACACACTCTAGGGACGTTGCATGCTGGTGGGTTCGTGATGTCAGCCTCTCCGTAATGCGATATTGCTAGAAGAAAAAATATAAACCCAAGATATGATTCGAACAAAAGACCTTCAAATCAAATAAACGTAAACTGAGTGTGTTGCCACTACAACAAAGATATTTATAGAATTAATATCATTAAACTTTTATAAGTACTACAATTTATGTATTAGTCGTCTTTAAAATATTTTGCGTGTCTATGTTTATCTCTTTTAAAATATAAAAGGGTAGTTCTTCTGGCTTCTCAATTTATAAAATGTCACATAATGGAATATTTTCTTAAAAGCATGTGTAGGCAGAGTTTTTATTTTATTTTGAGAGGTGGGGGCAATGCCCAAAAGGCCGAATTAAATAGGGTTTGGCTATTCTACATAGGCTGCTCTACGTGGGTTATACTCTGTAGGCTATGCCCCATGGGCTTCATTCTCAAATTTTAGTGGGTTGTGCTCAGCAGTCCCCTGACCCGTAAAAGACCGAATTAATATATTTTCGACTATGCTCCATGGACTCCTTGCTCCAATTTCACTGGGTTGTGGTCAGCAGTCCCTTGATCTCGAAAAGACCAAATAAAAATGTTCTGAGCTAAAGAGGGGCCGAATGAGCTACTAGATTTCTTCTCCTTGTTAATAAAAATTGCATTGTGATGTGCTCAGCCGGATTCAAAACAAAGACCTCAGAGAGGGAGGGGAAAAACGATAATTCTTTTTGGCAGCTATTCATGTCAAAATTCAGCAGTACAAAATAAGGTAGACAAATTATCAACAGATTTGAAGTTCATATTTAGGAGCACTTGACCAATTCAGCAGCATTTCAAAAGTGACCAATTCAGCAATACAGACAATGAAATACAGTAGCAGTACAGAGAGAACTAGTTCTTATTTTAGCTCTAAAAACCTTGTCACGCGATCAGTTTGTCCTTTTCACCAAACACACTCGACCATTGGAGCAAGAAAAACTGACGATCAAGTCTGCTTTGAGTATCTTCTTCTTACATCAATGCCCGTGTGACCCCCGTATGCAACCCAAAATTTCCAAGTCTCATCACGATTGTGACACGCCATGTACAAGGGCGACGAGCACGCGTCCGGTTCATATTCAGCAGCACATGACAACTTCAGCAGCAATTTAAAGTGACCAATTCAACGGTTGCACAAAATGACCAGATTAATTGGCAGCATACATGTAAAATTCATACGATAAACTAGGAAATTCGGGATCCTTAATTTTGGCAATTCCAATTACGAAGGGAATCTGCCACCAACATAAACTAGCTAATTAGTACAACATTACATACACTCACAGTAGGATCATCACAAGAGGATTAAGATGTGATATCTCACCAGTGAATCGTGTACGACGACAGGTTCAGTAGTATGCAAGTAAAGTCGCGGCTTGGACAGAAAAGACGTGAGCACTTCCTGCACGGTGTTGGCCGGCGACGGCCTAATCGTTATCTCGGATGACCTCTTTACAACAACCTGATTGAAACTAGTGAACAAGACCAATGACCAAAACCTCACCTCGTACTACGGCGATTCGCATGCCACCGATCTGACCGGCCTGACAGACAGGAGCAAGTCCGTGCTATGCCCGTTAATTTGGGTGATGAACAGCTTTCCCTCCTTCCCGATGTCGATGACCTCAGCTCTAAGCGAGCCCAGTGCACGAAGCGGCACAGACGGGTCCCATTTTTTGGGGCTGTATCTGGGCATTGTCATCTAGTGGGTAGATATGAGGTGCTCGACGAACACTTTCTTGACGCCGGTGAACTCGCATCCTAGCTCCATGCAAACACACCGGCGGTAGTTGCATGCGATCTTGTGGTCGTAGACTTCCTTGTAGGAGACCAAAGTCTAGCAGATGTCATTGGGGCATCTACTACCTTTTCCGCCAGCAACTTGGCGGTACAACTCCTTGGAGCATGTGGCTAGCTGGACGGTGCTGGTAGTGTCCAGACGCTTAGCTATTTTGTTGAAGATGTCGTCGCCGACCTTGGTCCAGATGTTGTTCAGCCGGTTGTGCCTCGAATCCACAGCCATCACGTCCGGATGGATTAGGGGCAAGGACGGATCTATATATGACTGTTGGGCTTATTTGGAGGAAAGGGGTGGCGGCCTAGAAGGATCGATGCTGCGGTGAGATGGCGAGAAAAATGTCTGAAGTGCATGCTCGAGAAGATCCAAATGCGGCCTCTCAGAGTTGGGAATGGCTCTTTGAAGGAGGGGGTTTTTCTATGCTCCTTCGGCTGTCTTCTGCCGGGCGTACTGCATCGAGCACGCCGACTAGAGTTATGGTGTAGGGAGTACTATAGATACTCTAGACTGACACGCTGCCATGGAGTGTTCTCTCATCACATCTCAGTTATTAGAACTGGGAGATGATTTATTTACTGCTTCCATTTTATACTACTCCCTCCAGTTCGTATTCTAATGGCCTCAACTTTATTTAGATTCACATAAGTTAGACAGAGTAGTTGTAAGTTGAGTCACTTATGTTTTTGGGTACTTCATAGTACGTACCAAAATACCAAGATGTTGAACCTCATATGAACTTTCTAGAAAGGTACCCCTTTGCAAACATTGGCAAGCCTGCTAAAATTGTTGAAACTTCTAGAAAGGCAAGAACCCACGACCTAAATTGCATCAAGCTTGGTGAAATAACGACAGGTTCATAGTTCATATTCAGCAATACAGACTCTGAAATTCAATAGCAGGACGGCGAGAATTAATTCTTGTTTCAGCACTAAAAACCTTGGTGCGGGATCAGTCGCTTTTCTCCGAACACACTCGTTCATCGGAGCAAGCAAAACTGACCATCAAGCCTGCTTTTCTGTGTATACCTTCTACTCACATCAATGACTTTATGACCCACATATGCAAAGCAAAATGCCCCAAGCCTCATCTAGATTGTGACAAGGCCATGTTCAAAAGAACAGTAAGACCATCTACTACCCGTGATCTAAAAAAGTATCAGTACGTCAGTATTAATTTTACAAAATACTTTAGTACTATAATAAAAACGACAGAACATTTGACAGATTCACTACCATTTGAAACATTCAGCAGCACTGAATAAAATAGAAAAATATCAATAGATTCCAAATACATAATCAGCGGCACTTGATAGATTCAACAACATTTCAAAGTGACTGATTTAGCAGTACAAATAATGACCAAAAGAATTGACAGATTTAACAATGCAGACACTAAAATTCAATATTTGTAGCAAGGCCATAATTCAAAAGGATAGAGAGAACATATTCTGGCCATGTTCCAAAAGAAGAGCAAGACCATCTACTGGTCTTGATCTAAACAAGTACCAATACATCACTATTAGTTCTAAAAAATACTTAAGTAATAGCAACAACAGAACATTTGACAGATTCACTTCCATTTGACAGATTCAGCAGCACTGAATAAAACAGAAAAAATCAATAGATTCCAAATACATAATCAGCGGCACTTGACAGATTCAACAGCATTTCAAAGTGACCGATTTAGCAGTACAGATAATAACAAAAAGAATTGATAGATTTAACAATGCAGACGCTGAAATTCAATAGATATAGCAAGGCCATAATTCAAAAGGACAGAGAGAACATATTCTGGCCATGTGCCAAAAGAGGAGCAAGACCATCTACTGGTCCTGATCTAAATAAGTACCAATACATCACCATTAGTTCTAAAAAATACTTTACTAATAGCAACAATAAAACATTTGATAGATTCAATGGCATTTGAAAGATTCAGCAGTACTGAACAAGACAGAAAAATATCATTAGATTCCCAGTTCATAATAAGCGGCACTTGACAGATTTAGCACCATTTCAAAGTGACCGATTTAGCAGTACAAATAAGGACCAAAGAAATTGACATATTCAACAATGCAGATATTGAAATTCGGTAGATGTAGCAAGGCCATGATTCAAAAGGAAAGAGAGACCATATTCTGCACTAGATCTGTCAATCTGAACAAGTACCAGTACATAGGTATTACTCCTACTATAAAATAGATTAGCAGTAGCAGAACTCTATACAAAATACTCAGAACTACCTTAAGCTAGGAACCACATGTCCCAAAATGATAAGAAAAATCTTGTCGAGGAGTACATGTGTTCAAGTTATGATCATCACAAGAAGATAAAGATGTGTTAATCGCTAAAAATCTTGTCGATACAAAGCTTGTATTCCACGGTGATCTTCGATGGTCGATTCCGATGACGAATGACCAGATTAGACCGACAAATCGACAAAGAGCAAGTGGCTTTAGAATTCACATAGAATACCTTCTCACACAAGCCATTTGGACGTGTAGAGCTCAACTTCACCATGAACTGTGGAAACAAGCACGCCGCTGGCCTGACGCACACAACGAATATCAAGATGACATCGTTGCGCCCATCAAATAGCATGTAGAACACCGTGCCATTGTACCCGGTTAGCCTGATATCTACATTTAGCGAGCTCGGTGCCAACACCGGCTTAGAGATGTACCTGCCTTTCCTACCATAGTGTAAAATGTGCAACCTCATGGAGTGGGCTTCTCTGAGGTGGGACTGGAGCACAAATAGAATTGCGGCGAACTCACAGCCAGGCACCATGTAGTTCCATGGGACTGCATCAGCGAGCATTGAACATGAAAACATATTTGGTTGGACAACCCATACCAATTGGGTCTGTCACCAACATAAAGTAATTAACTAGTACGAGATTACACATATTCATATTAGGATCATCACAAGAAGATTTATATGTGTTAACTCACTCTTGGTTGATATTCTTGTAATCTTGGGGGAATTCCGACAACATCTTGAGAAGCTCGCGGGTAACGCTGCGGTTTCAACAGGTATGACATGAGCCCTTTCAGCGCGACTTCAGCCGATGAAGGCCTGCTTGTCTGCTCAGATGTTGCTGCCATTTCGATCGAATGGAGCTTATTCCATTACGGGAGCGACCATAACATAACCTTGTACCGTGGCGATTCGCACGCCGCCGACTTGATGTACCTGACGAATAGGAAGATGTCCGTGGTGCACCCTCCAATTAGGGCAGCAAACTCCATGCCCTCTTTCCTAATGCCGATGATCACTGGTGCGGGAACCTGGTCAGTCAGGTACCAGTGCTAGTTGGAGTAGGTCACTTCGGGCAAATAGTACATCTTGTGGGCAAGTTTCAAGTGGTCAAAGAGCTCGTGCACAGTCAATGGCCGGGTGATGAACTCGCATCCTCGCTCCATGCAGGCTGCGCACGGGGCGTAGCAGCACTGGATCTTGTGCTCACAGACATCATTGTAGGATACTAATGAACAACAGCGGTCATTGGGGCACCTTCTACCTTTTCCGCCGGTGACCAGGCGGTATAGCTCCTTAGAGCATGCGGCCAGCATAACGACGCTGATAGTGTCCAGACGCATAGTGATTTCATTGAAGACATCGTCGCCGACCTTGCTCCAGCTGCAGTGTTGCGAGTTGCACCTCAAATCCTCCATGTAGTTGTTGGTGGTTTTTGGAGGAGAGGGCTGGTGGCCTGGAGGGAGTGATGCAGCATGCAAGATGGGGAGTAAAATGTGTTAAGCGCACGCCAGAGATGCGTCCAGGCGGCATCGGCAAGTGGGGATAAACTAAATGGAGATAGAGAAGATGGGATGGCTCTTTGAAAGAGGTTTTTTCTTTTCTTCTGTTGTAAGAAGCGGCTGCATCGAGGACGCCGGCTAGCGTGAATGTGTGTAAAACGCACCCTTGTGCAATAAATTAAACATGTTACTTCCTAGCGAAGTACACTCTCGTCACAACGGAGTACTATTTACAACTTCTATTTTCATACTAGTATTAGGGCATCACCTATGTATGTGGCATAATTTGTCTATAAGCTGGGAAGTTTTAAGAAAAAGCTTTTCGATAGTTTTTGATGTACTGAATTCCTAGTTAGCTTAAGAAGGTTTTTGGAAAATTTTAAGAGCAATCTATCTACCGTACTTACTTGTAGTTAAAATTTGACACGGTCGGTGGGAGTACGGTTTACATCGAAGACCTCAAAAAAGAGAAAATTACATAGAGGTCCATAAACTTAGCACAAAGGGCCCTAAAGTTAAGCAAGGAAAAGCACTCGCGTCCTTCTCGAGTGAGAAACTGAGCCATACCCTTCGTACTTATATACTTGCTTCACACAAACACACAAAATGCTCCTCACACTTTCGAACCAGCGTGTTGGGGGTGTGCTTGGTGCTTCCTCTTTGCAGGGTGTGAAATGGAATGACAGTGCAGGTCGACGCACATGGGCAGAACCATGTTGTAGACGAGGGAGAGATCAACGGGCCAGGGTGTGTGTGGATGGTGACGAGGCAGGGAAGAAGAGAGAAAACACAATTTGTTTTGCGTGCATATATATAGTAAAGGTCCCGAAATTTTCATAAGAGGTTCAATTTCTTGCTAAGATTTTACATCTTGACAACTTAACAAAATTAGGTCAAACTTGAGGTAGAAGTAAGTGTGCTAGATAGATCTTGGATTAATTTTCTTTTCGAAGGTAGATGGGTGCATCATCTTTTAGTAAAAGATGTTGTCTGTGTGAATTTCCAACTATCAGGAAAGAACATTCTCAATTTTCCCATGTTTTGCGAATTTTAAAACTTCCTAGCTAACTCTGCCGACTTGAATGAGACTCTATGCCAATTTATCAAAATTAGGTCAAATTTGAACTACAAGTAAATTGTAGATTGCTTTGGAAGTTTTACGAAAAAGCTTTTCGGTGGTTTTCGGTGTACTAAATTCCTGGTTAGAGCTTCAAAAGTTTGTTGGGACATTTTAAGAGGAATCTACCTATCGTGCTTACTAGTAGTTAAAATTTGACATGGACGGTGGGAGAAAGTACGATTTGCATCGAAGACCTAAAAAACTTTACATAGAGGTCCATAAATTTAGCATAAAGGGCCCTAAAGTTAAGCAAGAAAAAGCAGTCGGGTCCTTCTCGAGAGAGCAACTTAGCCATATACCCTTCGTACTAGTGTACTTGCTTCACACATAAAAAAAATGCTCCTCACACTTTTGAATGAGCGTGTTGGGGTGTGCTTGGTGCTTCCTCTTTGCAGGGTGTGAAATGGAACGACAAGGCAGGTCGACGCACGTGGGCAGCACCACATTATGGATGATGGAGAGGTCAGTCAGTCGAGGTGTGTGTGGATGGTAATGAGGCAGTGTGAAGGAGAGAGAAAACACAACTTGTTTTGCATGCATATAGATAGTAAAGGTCCTGAAATTTTGACAAGAGGTTCAACTTCTTGCTAAGACTCTACATATTGACAACTTAATGAAATTAGGTCAAACTTTAGCTACAAGTAAGCGTGATAGATAGCTCTTGGAATAATTGTCTTTTCGAAGGTAGATGGGTGCATCTTCTTTTAGTAAATGATGTCGTTGGTGTAAGTTTCCAACTATCAGGAAAGAACATTCTTGATTTTCCCATGTTTTGTGAATTTTAAAACTTCCTAGCTAACTTTGCCGACTTGAATGATACTATGTGCCAATTTATCGAAATTAGGTTAAATTTGAACTATAAGTAAATTGAGGTTGCTTTGGAAGTTTTACGAAAAAGCTTTTGGTGGTTTTCAATGTACTAAATTCCTAGTTAGCTTCAAAAGTTTTTTGGAAAACTTTAAGAGGAAACTATCTATCACGCTTACTTGTAGTTAAAATTTGATACGATCGGTAGGAGTACGGTTTAGATCGAAGAACTCAAAAGAGAACATTACATGTAGAGGTCCATAAATTTAGCACAAAGGGCCATAGTGTTAAGTAAGGAAAAGCGGGTGGGTACTTCTCGAGCGAGAAACTGAGCCATGCCCTTCGTACTACTGTACTCGCTTCAAACAAAAAACGCTCCTCACGCTTTCGAACCAACGTGATGGGGGATGTGCTTGGTGCTTCCTCTTCATAGGGTGTGAAATGGAACGACAAGGTAGGTTGATGCACGTGGGCAGCGCCACATTGTGGACGAGGGAGAGATCAGTCGGCTGGGGTGTGTGTGGATGGTGATCAGGTAGTGAAGGAGAGAGAAACCATAATTTGTTTTGCATGCATATATATAGTAAAGGTCCTGAAGTTTTGACAACACGTTCAACTTCTTGCTAAGAAATTGCATCTTGACAACTTAACGAAATTAGGTCAAACTTGAGCTACAAGTTAGCATGATAGATTGCTTTGGGATTAATTATTTTTTTGAAGGTAGATGGGTGCATCTTCTTTTAGTAAACGATGTTGTCGGTGTGAGTTTGCCAACTTTTAGGAAAGAACATTCTCGATATTCCCATGTTTTGCAAGTTTTAAAAATTCCTAGCCAACTCTGCTAACTTCACTGAGACTCTGTGCCAATTTATCAAATTTAGGTTAAATTTGAACTATAGGTAAATTGTAGGTTGCTTTGGAAGTTTTACGAAAAAGCTTTTCAGTGGTTTTCGATGTATTGAATTCCTGGTTATAGCTTCAAAAGTTTTTTGGAAAATTTTAAGAGGAATCTATCTATCGCGCTTACTAGTAGTTAAAATTTGACATGGTTGGTGGGAGCGAGTACGGTTTACATTGAAAACCTCAAAAAAGAGAAAATTACATAGAGGTCCATAAATTTAGCATAAAGGGCCCTAATGTTAAGCAAGGAAAAGCAGTCGGGTCCTTCTCAAACGAGCAACTGAGCCATACCCTTCGTACTACTATACTCGCTTCACACAAAAACCGCTCCTCACACTTTCAAACCAGCGTGCTGGGGGTGTGCTTGGTGGTTCCTCTTTATAGGGTGTGAAATGGAACGACAAGGCAAGGCGACGCACGTGTGGGCAGCGCCACATTGTGGACGAGGGAGATATCAGTTGGCCTGGGTGTGAGTGGATGGTGATGAGGCAGTGAAGGATAGAGAAAACATAATTTGTTTTGCATGCATAAATATAGTAAAGGTCCTGAAATTTTGACAACACGTTCCACTTCTTGCTTAAAATATGCATCTTGACAACTTAACGAAATTAGGTCAAACTCGAGCTACAAGTTAGCGTGATAGATTGCTCTTGGATTAATTGTCTTTTCAAAGGTAGATGGGTCCATCTTCTTTTAGTAAACGATGTCGTCGGTGTGAGTTTCCAACTATCAGGAATGAACATTCTCGATTTTCCCATGTTTTGTGAATTTTAAAACTTTCTAGCTAACTCCGCCGACTTGAATGAGACTTTGTGCCAATTTATCGAAATTTGGTCAAATTTGAACTACAAGTAAATTGTAGGTTGGTTTGGAAGTTTTACGAAAAAGCTTTTCGGTGGTTTTCGATGTACTGAATTCCTGGTTAGCTTCAAAAGTTTTTTGGAAAATTTTAAGAGGAATCTATCTATCGCGCTTACTTGTAGTTAAAATTTGACACGGTTGGTGGGAGCGAGTATGGTTTACATCGAAGAACTCAAAAAGTACGAAGGGTCGGGGTGTGCTTGGTGCTTCCTATTCCTAGGGTGTGAAATGGAACGACAAGGCAGGTCGACGCACGCGCCACATTGTGGACGAGGGAGACATCAGCCGGCCGGGGTGTGCGTGGATGGTGATGGGGAAGTGAAGGAGAGAGAAAAAATATTTTGTTTTGTGTGCATGTATATAGTAAGGTCCTAAAATTTGGACAAGACGTTCAACTTCTTGCTAAGAATCTGCATCTTGACAACTTAAGGAAATGAGGTCAAACTTGAGCTACAAGTTCGCGTGATAGATTGCTCTTGGATTAATTGTCTTTTCGAAGGTAGATGGGTGCATCTTTTCGAAGGTGACGGCAGTTGACATGGGCATACCTTACAGGTACTCAAGATCAGCATATACAGTCCAACCTAGAAGAAGCCCACGATGTTGCTAAGGCCCAGTCAAGATTCGGGTGACCAGGGAGACTTCGACTCCTTGTTGCACACGACAAACTCAAGATAGAAGTTTAAAGGGAAAACCCTAATATGTAACCGACTCGGCCTGCTATCCCGAGACCTAGCCTATCTATATAAAGGCTAGGAGGGGGCGGCGAGGAGGACAATCCGCAACCCTAGTTTCCACACCATCGCCAAATTGCATCTCCGCGCCCATGTAACTTTCGACTCCTCGATAATTCCAAGAGCAGACAAGCGGGAGTAGGGTTCTCTGTGAGGCATGAACCTGGGTAAACCTCGTGTCCCATGTGTGCTTGTTTGCTAGCCGATCGATGCCTCCAGCGCTCCCTACTTCCTCGAACCTAAGTCCATCTGCGATGGGCATTGATGAGTTAACCCCTCATCAATTGGTGTCGTCTGTGGGAATCGGGAGTGCTAATGTTGCGGCTTCCTCGGCCCCATCAACCGCGATCTATGACTCTGCAGCAGCAGAAATTCACCTCCTCTTAGGTATCTACGACTTCACCGTCCACACGCCAACCACTCGCTCGGATTTCGAGTCCGTGGGCGATGGAATCGGCCTGGCGATCGGGATCCTACGCTTCCAAGTTGGTCGGCTAGGCACACTTCGCCTCCCTGATCAGCCGAAGGTTCCTGTGATTGCTCCTGCATCATGGTTTCCACCACCGATCGGCACCCTGAGCAAACTCAACGCCCCACATCAGTCAGGAATACGGACAGCGATAGCAATCACGAGTCCGATCTAGGCAATCTGGCAACAAAAGATGCAGCCTACGGCTCCGGATCTGAAAGCTGTGGGAGCAATAGCTTCCCTAGCCATTACATGTGCGTCGTCATCAATATGGGTGGCAATGGCGTCACTCGAGACAACATCGGCACTGGCGGTGGCTGATACGTCTATAACGTATCTATAATTTTTGATGGTTTTATGTTAATAATGTGCTTTTGATACTCCTTTTTATATAAAGTTTATGATTTATTTAGACTAACCTACTAATAGTTGCAAAAGTGCACAATATTCTTGTTTTACACTTTGATGTGTCGGAGTTACCAAGAATACAAGTGGAAACCTTGTTGGAGTCAAATTGGGATTTTCCAGAAATCTGTCTCAAAACTCTTTTTGAAGATGGTCATGTTTCGGGTCGAAGCCGGTGTCAAACAGAAAACTCTTCAACTACAAAGTTGTTGGAAATTTCGCGAAAAACGTTCTGGACATAAAATTTAGCTGATTCCGAGTCCTAACGAGCCCGATAGGCCCGATTTCGCGAAAAATGTTCTGGACATAAAATTTAGCTGATTCCGAGTCCTAGCCGGCTGTTATGAGTTATATTTGGAGTTGGATGTTTCTATAAAATTGTGGTGTTTGTTGGAACCATCTAGTGCTCAAGGTGATAGTGTGGGGTTATCTAGATGGGGAAAGCAAACTTTGAGGTGTGTTGTTATAGCCCTATCATGGATTAGAGAGTCCAACCGGAGACTAGTTCAGAGTAGTATCATGAAGAGATGATATTTATATGAGAGTGTTCAGTAGTGAAAGTATGATCCCTAGGCATTGTTTCTAAACATTGAAACATCATTTACAACTAGATCTGTTACATGTTTGCTTGCTTCCATCTTTATTTCAGTTTGCCTTTAGTCTCTTCCACGCCATCAAGCTATTTTATGGCACTGTTGTCTTATATCCATACCACTTGTATTTTACTATCTCTTCGCTGAACTAGTGCACCTATACACCTGACAAGTGTATTGGATGTGTTGGGGACACAAGAGACTTCTTGTATCTTGATTGCAGGGTTGCTTGAGAGGGATACCTTTGACCACTTCCTCCCTGAGTTCGATAAACCTTGGGTAATCCACTTAAGGGAAACTTGCTGCTGTTCTACAAACCTCTACACTTGGAGGCCCAACAACTGTCTACAAGAATAGAAGTGCGTAGACATCAAGCTATTTTCTGGCGTTGTTGCCGGGGAGGTAAGTTAAAAGGTACTCATATCCTCTGTCTACTAAGCTATCTTCTAGCACTGTTGCTGGTGTGTTAGTGCTCGAAGTTATTCCCTTTAGATTCTGCAATTATATATTTTTGTTTCTTGTTTTTATTTTCACTAGTTAGGCTTAATGGAAAACAACAAAGAAATTAGAGATCTTTATAGTATTTATCTTGAGTTAGGACATGAAGTGTTTGAAGAGAGAATTAAAAAACTTATGGAACTTTATTTGCATGCTAATAGAAATGTTGTTAGTATGAATTCTTTGGACACCATTATTGCTAATACTATGGAAAAGTCTAAGCTTGGGGAAGCTAGTTTTTATGAAAATGATCTTTTTAGTTCCCTAGCTTTGGAAGATAGTTATTCTATTGCTTACGATGATTCCAAACCTCCAATATATGATGATTACAGTGATGAATATGATATTTTCAGTCCACCTACTATTGAGGAGAAAATTAATGATTAGAATATGCCTCCTATATTTGATAATTAGGGTGATGAGAATAATAATGATAGCTATTTTGTTGAATTTGCTACCACCACAATTAATAAGAATGACTATGCTTATAGGGAGAGCAATAATTATTTTATGCATGTGGCTCATGATAAGAATGTTTCATGTGATTGTTATATTGTTAATTTTATTCGTGATGCTACTAAAAGTTATTATGAGAGAGTAAACATGGTTTTATGCATCTCAATAATATTAGGTTTCCCCTCTTTATGTTGAAAGTCTTGAAGTTGCACTTGTTTTGCTTTCCTATGCTTGTTGCTTTGTGCTTTCATGACTTGTTTCTTTACAAGATTCCTATGCATAGGAAGTGGGTTAGATATAAATGTGCTTTGAATTTGCTTCTTGATGCTCTCTTTTGCTTTAATTCATATATCTTATGTCAGCATCTTCTCAAACTATCGTGCCTAACTTAAAGGCGTTAAAGAAAAGTACTTCTTGGGAGATAACCCAATAGTTTTCTTGAGTCTTGGAAGTTATTACTTCTGTAATAACCTCTCCTTATCCTTTTTTTGGATTTTTTTGCTAAGAATAACCTCTAATGAGAGGGAAGTAAGATTTGGGGAAGTGCTGTCCCGAAACAGATTTTTGTGCTTCACTGTAAAAATTCGTGAACAATCTCTATATGTCGGATTGAGCTGTAATTTTCTGAATAAATCTCAGGTTATTATCTAACTTTCGTTAGTTCAACATTTTTATATTTGAGCAACAGAAGGTCTTAGAAAAAATTGGTTTTTACCTGCTGGTCTGTTTTGACAGATTTCTGCCATTATTTGCATTTGCCTCTTAATCTCTTTCTCTCTGAGTTCTCTTTGATCATATAAACTTTTTAAAGGAAGTTCTACAGTAGCTTGTGTTTTAATTGGAAGTTTTACTTGTGTTGAAACTGGACCTAAAGACTTATTATCTTGAGTACAGTAATATTGCTAATGAAGATTGTTTGAAGTTTTGTATGAAGGAAATTTTAAAGTGTAGGGAAGAACAATGTGATAAGGTGAAGTATGGACAAAAGCTCAAGTTTGGGGATGCCACCCACATCACCCCAAGAAATATTCAAGAAGTACAAGCGTCAAAGCTTTGGGACGCCCAAGGCATCCCCTTCTTCATCAATAAAAATCTCAGGTTTCTTCCAAACACTTCATTTTTATTGTTTCATACACAATTGTGTTGTTCTTGGAGTGTCTTTGTTTTTAGTTTTATTTTGTTTGGTTTTCTTAAATAAGTTGGTTGGATCCCAACACACTTTTTTTTGAGAGAGACGCACCTCGTTATTCATTGTTTAGAACACTCTAGTTTTCATTCTTATTGTTTTGTGAGTGTTCTCTTTTGCTAGCACTATGTTTAGCCTTAGTTTTCTTGTGCTTTCATCTTAGAACTTTTTAGTTCTTATTTGTTGATTTGTGAGACAATCTCACTGATCTTTATTTATTATTATCTTTGTGAGTTGTTTCAAATAGGTTGATTTGGATTAGAAAAGAGTAGGAAAGTTCATGCTTATAGTGGTACAAAGGGGAGCTTGTTTTGACTATGGCTTAGACTTTATCATGTCATGCTTGATATTGTTTTGGCTTTATGCTTAGTTATTTTTGCTGTAGCATGACATGTATAAACAATTGAGATTGCTTAATGTGCCTTGAAAGAATCATGCGTTGTTTTAACATATTAAAGCATAGTATCGTGGTATTCTCCTTTGATGCTTTATTTGGGTTGCCTTGGCGCATGCTCACACCATGTTATGACTATCCCAAGTCACCATAGCCTTTATGATCCTTTAGTTTTTGACTTGTAATATCACTTTATGCTTTAATTAATGATGTTTTGTCACTTTGCATGATTATGGCCATTATTGCTCTCTTAGTTGGTCGCTCCAGTCTTTTGCTAGCCTCCATAACCAAGTATGAGTTCCACTCATGCATCCAACTCCAAATAAAACCAAGTTATTCCAACGAGTCCACCATACCTACCTATTAGCATTTGCTATTCCAAGTATATTCATGTTTTTATCTACCTTCCGAATTACACTTATTATGAGAAAACTAGTGATTAAAGCTCTCACAAACTTGATGGCACACTTTACTTTCCTTGCCCCTAATAAACTTGAACCATTGTGTCATCTATGTTGTATATGCTTGCACTTATACGTTGGGGATTAGCAGAACCATGCTATCATGGGGAACGCTTTCAACATTGCACTTGTACATTGTACCCAGTTGATATCATGCTCTTTTGTCTATGGATGTCATCGGTGTGAAATGAAAGGGGAGCTTGTAAGTCCATGGAGTTATGTATGTGTGTTAGAGAAAAGCCTGGGCCGCTAGCCTAAGACATGGCTAATCATGGTGGAAACTTGCAGCATCACCATAGTGAGCAATCTATGAAGCATTCTTCTTATAAAAAAAGAGATAGAGATTGAGAAAAAGAAAGAAAAAAAGAGATGAGAAAAGAGGAAAGAGAGGAAAAGGCATCATTTTCCCATGGTAAATAAGAAGATTGTTGAGATGCTCATTGTATTCTTGCCTTGTTATTTTGAATATGGGATACCTCCTGTATCATGTGCAAGGGGTACCCGTTGGCGGTTCTCTATGATACATATGTACTTACTATGACAAGAACTTACCGGTAACTAAACATGAGTAGCATGAGGAGCGACCCTCGTATTCAAGGGACATGATATTGCCAACTTATACTTTGTCAAGCATATACTCCATAGTTTGTTCACTTTAACCTTAATCACTTCAAGATGCTTATGATAGGAGCAATGAGAGCTGAAAGCTAATAAGTACCATAATTTTTGGAAGCCCTTTATGAGACTTGAATCCCTGCTTCCTTCTATGAAGGACTTTCTTTTACTTTTATGTTGAGTCTCCATCTTCTATCTTTATGTACCTATTAAGAGAGTATAGTGGACATTCTTAGTTTAATGTGCATTGTCCCAAAACTTGTTGATTGATGCATAACTTTGATATTGCTTGTTCTTAAACTATTTGTATCTAGTCACCCTTATCAACTTTGAAGGTGTCCTATGCATTTATGTTTTGCTACACTATGAGGGACAAGCTGAATACCATTCTCATTGTGTTTTCTTGATGTGAAACAAATAAACATCTTTCAAAGCATTGTTATTCATGAATCTTTTGTTTGTACCTTTTCATGCTACAACATAGTTGCTATGTATTATTGTTAGAACTCTATCTTTCATGTTCATGTTTAGAGTACCTTGATCCCACCTATCAATGCTTTTACAATAATGATAATCAAGATTGTGTTGGCTGCGTGTCACCTCAAAAAAAATATTGTTTTTAATATTGTTTTTATTGTTTACCTACTCGAGGACGAGCAGGAACTAAGCTTGGGGATGTTGATACGTCCATAATGTATCTATATTTTTTGATGGTTTTATGCTAATAGTATGCTTTTGATACTCCTTATTATATAAATTTTATGACTTATTTGGACTAACCTACTAATAGTTGCAAAAGTGCACAATGTTCTTGTTTTACACTTTGATGTGTAGGAATTACCAAGAATACAAGTGGAAACCTTGTTGGAGTCAAATTGGGATTTTCTAGAAATATGTCTCAGAACTCTTTTTGAAGATGGTCACGTTTCGGGTCGAACGTGGCGTCAAACGAAAAACTCTTCAACTACAAAGCTGTTGGAAATTTTGCGACAAACGTTCTAGACATAAAATTTAGTTGATTCCGAGTCCGGACAGGCCCGATAGGCCCGATTTACTACAACCCAAGATGGGGTGACGGGAATCCGAGAAGGCCCGATTTACTGAAGCCCAAGATGGTTGACGGGAATCCGAGAAGCTATATAAAGGGAGGAAACCTAATTTGTGGGGAACACCTCCACCCACGAATTTGCAGCCACCAAAGCCACGTTTTTGCCTTCCCTATGGATCCCATCTCCATGGGGAAGGGCTCCCAAGAAGCCATGAACAAAGGGTGCTAAGGGGCGGTGCTCCCCTGTGATACCGGCGGCAGGGAAGGAGTCCTCCGCGCTACCGCCGGCGCCACCGCTGCCTCTTCACCATCTTCACCGCCATCTCCATCGACTCCACCGCCATCTCCATCGACGTTGCTGATTCCCATGATGATGAGGGAGTAGTTCTTCCTCGAGGCTAAGGGTTCTACCGGTAGCTATGTGTTCATCTCTCTCTCTCTATGCGTGATCATATTGTGATCATGAGCTTTGTAATCAAGTAGATCTACCTTGCTACTCAAGTGCTTTAATAGATCTTTGCTCTCCCCATGTGGTGTGAAAGTGACAGTGTGCACACCATGGTGGCACTTAGGTTAGAGATTACAAATATTTGTTATGAGTTATATTTGGAGTTGGATGTTTCTATAAAATTGTGGTGTTTGTTGGAACCATCTAGTGCTCAAGGTGACAGTGTGGAGTTATCTAGATGGGGAAAGCGAACTTTGAGGTGTGCTGCTATAGGCTTACCATGGATTAGAGTGTCCAACCGGAGAGTAGTTCAGAGTAGTATCATGAAGAGATGATATTTATATGAGAGTTTTCACTAGTGAAAGTATGATCACTAGGCCTTATTTCTAAACATTGAAACACCGTATACAACTAGATCTGCTACATGTTTGCTTGCTTCCATCTTTATTTCAGTTTTCCTTTAGTCTCTTCCACGCCATCAAGCTATTTTCTGGCACTGTTGTCCTATATCCATACCACTTGTATTTTACTATCTCTTCGCCGAACTAGTGCACCTATACACCTGACAAGTGTATTGGGTGTGTTGGGGACACAAGAGACTTCTTGTATCTTGATTGCAGGGTTGCTTGAGAGGGATACCTTTGACCACTTCCTCCCTGAGTTCGATAAACCTTGGGTAATCCAGTTAAGGGAAACTTGCTACTATTCTACAAACCTCTGCACTTGAGGCCCAACAACTGTCTACAAGAATAGAAGTGCGTAGACATCAGTGGCATCCCATTCGCGAACGGTGGCCCCCCAAACGGTGCCCCCACCAACAACGGGACAGAAGGGCCCATCCCGGAAGATCAGCCAGACCTCTTGGCGAATGAGAAAACCTGTGAGCACGTGCTGATCAAGCTCAACGACGCTGAGTGGGCTCGCTACAGGGAAGTGATATGTTCCTAACGTATCGATAATTTTTTATGTTCCATGCTTGTTTTATATCTACTTTCTTATGTTCTGTCCACACTTTGGAGTATTTGTATACATTTTCTTGGACTAACCTATTAACAAGATGTCATAGTGCCAGCTGCCTATTTTCTGCTATTTTTGGTTCCAGGAAAGTCAGAAAATGAATATTCTCGGAATTAGACGGGACAAAAGCCAAAGTCAATATTTCACCGAGGGGGACACGGAGCCAGAAGACGAGAGGGAGAGGGGCCAGGGGCCGCCCACACCACCTGGCCACGTGATACGTTGCTAACGTATCCATAATTTTTGATGTTCTATGCTTGTTTTATATCTACTTTCTTATGTTTTGTCCACACTTAGGAGTATTTTTATACACTTTCTGAGACTAACCTATTAACAAGATGCCACAGTGCCAGTTGCATGTTTTCTGCTGTTTTTGGTTCTAGGAAAGTCAGAAAATCAATATTCTCGGAATTGGACCGGACAAAAGCCAAAGTCGATATTTTACTAGAAGACTCACGGAGCCAGAAGACGAGCCTCCAGGCACGAAAAGTTCCGCAGCGCCGCCACCACCGAAGTGTTTAAAGAGAAAATTAAAAAACCTATGGAACTTTATTTGCATGTTAATAGCAATGTTGTTAGTATGAATTCTTTGGACACCATTATTGCTAATGCTATGGAAAAGTCTAAGCTTGGGGAAGCTAGTTTCTATGAAAATGATCTTTTTAGTTCCCCAGCTTTGGAAGATAGCTATTCTATTGCTTATGATTATAACAAACCTCCAATATATGATGATTACAATGATGAATATGATATTTTCAGTCCACCTATTATTGAGGAGAAAAGTAATGATCACAATATTCCTCCTATATTTGATGATTATGGTGATGAGAATAATAATGATAGCTATCTTGTTGAATTTGCTCCCACCATAATTAATAAGAATGACTATGTTTATATGGGGAGTATTAATTCTTTTATGCATGTGGCTCATGATAAGAATGTTTCATGTGATAGTTATATTGTTAATTTTATTCATGATGCTACTAAAAGTTATTATGAGAGAGGGAAACATAGTTTTATGCATCTCAATAATATTAAGTTTCCCCTCTTTATGTTGAAAGTCTTGGAGTTGCACTTGTTTTGCTTTACTATGCTTGTTGCTTTGTGCTTTCATGACCTGTTTCTTTATAAGATTCATATGCATAGGAAGTGGGTTAGACTTAAATGTTCTTTGAATTTGCTTCTTGATGCTCTCTTTTACTTTAATTCACATTTCTTATGTGAGCATCATCGAAATTATCATGCCTAGCTCAAAGGCTTTAAAGAAAAACACTTATTAGGAGATAACCCAAAAGTTTTAGATGAGTCTTGGAAGTTATTACCACTGTAATAACCTCTCCTTATCCTTTTTATTTGCTTTTTGTGCCAAGAGTAACCTCTAATGAGAGACAAGTAATGCTTGGGAAAGTTGCTATCCCGAAACAGATTTTTGTGCTTCGCTGTAAAAATTCTTGTAAAACATATGTATGACGTTTTGAGGCGTGAATTTTTGTGCTTCTGCCCCAGGTTGTTATCTAACTTTCATTAGTTCAACACTTTTCTATTTGAGCAACATAAGGTCTTCGAAAAAATTGGTTTTTACGTGCTGGTCTGTTTTGACAGATTTCTGCCATTATTTGCATTTGCTTCTTATTGGTTCTTTTTGAGATCTCTTTGGGGAATTGAGATTTTTGAGGGAAGTGGTTCAGTAGCTTGTGTTCTAATGGAATTTTTATTGGTGTTGAAACTGAACCTAAAGACTTATTATCTTGAGTGCACTAATGTTGCTAATAAAGCTTGTGTGAAGTTTTGTATGAAGGAAAAATTTCAGGTGTATGGAGAGAATGATGTAATGAGATGAAGAATGGACTAAAGCTCAAGCTTGGGGATGCCACCCCGTGTCACCCCAAGAATTATCCAAGAAGTACAAGCATCAAAGCTTGGGGATGCCCAAGGCATCCCCTTCTTCATCAATAAAAATCCCAGGTTTCTTCCAAACACTTCATTTTTATTGTTTCATGCACTGTTGTGTTGTTCTTGGAGCGTCTTTGTTTTTGTTTTTAGTTTTCGTTTGCTTGGTTTTCTTGAATAAATTGGTTGGACCCCCTCTTTCATACTTTAGTTTTCAAATAGGTTGGTTTGGATTGGAAAAGAGTAGGAAAGTTAATGCTTAAGTGGTACAAAAGGGAGCTTGTTTTTGACTGTCGCCTATGCTTTGTCATGTCATGCTTGATATTGTTTTGGCTTTATGCTTAGTGATTTTTTGCTGTAGCATGACATGTTATAAACAATTGAGATTGCTTAATGTGCCTTGAAATAATAATGCATTGTTTTAGCATATTAAAGCATAGTATTGTGGTATTCTCCTTTGATGCTTTATTTGGGTTGACTTGGCGCATGCTCACACCATGTTATGACTATCCCAAGTCACCATAGCCTTTATGATCCTTTAGTTTTCAACTTGTACTATCAATTTATGCTTTAATTAATGATGTTTTGTCGCTCTGCATGATTACGGCCATTGTTGCTCTCTTAGTTGGTCGCTCCCAGTCTTTTGCTAGCCTTCATAACCAAGTATGAGTTCCACTCATGCATCCAACTCCTAAAACCAAGTTATTCCAAAGAGTCCACCATACCTACCCATTAGCATTTGCTATTCCAAGTATATTCATGTTTTTATCTACCTTCCGAATGAAACTTGTTATGTGAAAATTAGTGATTAAAGCTCTCACGAACTTGATGGCACACTTTACTTTTCTTGCCCCTAATAAACTTGAACCATTGTGTCATCTATGTTGTATATGCTGGCACTTATACATTGGGAATTAGCAGAACCATGCTGTCATGGGGAACGCTTTCAACTTTGCACTTGTACTTTGTATCTGGTTGATATCATGCTCTTTTGTCTATGGATGTCGTTGGTGTGAAATGAAAGGGGAGCTTGTAAGTCCATGGAGTTATGTATGTGTGTTAGAGAAACACCTGGGCCGCCGGTCTAATCCATACTGTCATGGTGGAAACCTGCAGCGTAACCATAATGAGCTCGTATGAAGCATTCTTCTTATAAAAAAGAGTCAGATATTGAGAAAAAAAGAAAAAGAAAAAAAAGATATGAGAAAAGAGGAAAGAGAGAAAAAAGCACCATTTTCCCATGGTAAATAAGAAGATTGCTAAGATGCTCGTTGTCTGCTTGCCTTGTCATTTTGATATGGGGATTCTTCCAAATCATCGGGCAAGGGGTACCCCGTTGGCGGTTCTCTATGATACACATGTACTTACTATGACAAGAACTTACCGGTAACTAAACTTGAATAGCATGAGGAGCGGCCCTCGTATTCAAGGGACATGAGATTTCCATCTTATACTTTGTCAAGCATATACTCCATAGTTTGTTCACTTTAACCTTAATCACTTCAAGATGCTTATGATAGGGGCAACGAGAGCTGAAAGCTAATAAGTACCATAATTTTTGGAAGCTCTTTATGAAACTTGAATCCCTACTTCCTTCTATGAAGGCCTTTGTTTTACTTTTATGTTGAGTCTCCACCTTCTATCTTTGTGCACCTACTTTGAGAGCATAGTGGCCATTCTTAGTTCTATGTGCATTGTCCCAAGACTTGTTGATTAATGCATAATTTTGATATTGCTTGTTCTTAAACTATTTGTATCTAGTCACTCTTATGAAATTTGAAGGTGTCCTATGCATTTATGTTTGATACTCTATGAGGGACAAGCTGAATGCCACGATGCTATGTTTTCTTTATGTGAAACAAACAAACATCTTGCAAAGCATTATTATTCATGAATCTTTTGTTTGTGCCTTTTTATGTTGCAACATAGTTGCTTTGTCTTATTGTTAGAACTTTGTCTTTCATGTTATGTTGAAGTACTATGATCCCAGCTATCAATGTTTTACAAATACTTTGATCAAGTTTATGATGGTGCATGTCACCTCAAAAATTATTCTTTCTTTTTATCACTTACCTACTCGAGGACAAGTAGGAGTTAAGCTTGGGGATGTTGATACGTTGCTAACGTATCCATAATTTTTGATGTTCCATGCTCGTTTTATATCTACTTTCTTATGTTTTGTCCACACTTTGGAGTATTTTTATACACTTTCTGGGACTAACCTATTAACAAGATGCCACGGTGCCAGTTGCCTGTTTTCTATTATTTTTGGTTCCAGGAAAGTCAGAAAATCAATATTCTCGGAATTGGACCGGACAAAAGCCAAAGTCAATATTTTACCGGAAGACTCACGGAGCCAGAAGACGAGCCTCCAGCCACGAAAAGTTCTGCAGCACCGCCACCATCGAAGGGGAGATTCAGGGGACAGAAAGTCTCTGTTCCGACACCCTGCCAGGACGGGGAAGTTCCCCTAGAGCCATCTCTATTGATCTCCATCGCCATTGCTGATTCCCATGATGATGTGGGAGTAGTTCTTCCTCGAGGCTAAGGGTTCTACCGGTAGCTATGTGTTCATCTCTCTCTCTATGCATGATCATATTATGATCATGAGCTTTGTAATCAGGTAGATCGACCTTGCTACTCAAGTGCTTTAACAGATCTCTGCTCTCCCCATGTGTGTGGAAGTGATAGCATGCACACCATGGTGGCACTTAGGCTAGAGATTACAAAATACTTGTTATGAGTTATATTTGGAGTTGGATGTCTTTATGAAATTGTGCTATTTGTTGGAACCATCTAGTGCTCAAGGTGACAGTGTGGGGTTATGTAGATGGGAAAGGCTTAGTTTGAGGTGTGCTGTTATAGCCCTACCATGGATTAGAGTGTCCAACTGGAGAGTAGTTCAGAGTAGTATCATAAAGAGAAGATATTTATATGAGAGTTTTCACTAGTGAAAGTATGATCCCTAGGCCTTGTTTCTAAGCATTGAAACACCTTTTGCAACTAGATATGTTACATGTTTGCTTGCTTCCATCTTTATTTCAGTTTTCCTTTAGTCTCTTCCACACCATCAAGCTATTTTCTGGCACCGTTGTCTTATATCTATACCACTTTTATTTCACTATCTTTTCGCCGAACTAGTGCACCTATACACCTGAAAAGTGTATTGGGTGTGTTGAGGACACAAGAGACTTCTTGTATCTTGATTGCAGGGTTGCTTGAGAGGGAATACCTTTGACCACTTCCTCCCTGAGTTCGATAAACCTTGGGTGATCCACTTATGGGAAACTTGCTATTGTTCTACAAACCTCTACACTTGGAGGCCGAACAACTGTCTATAAGAATACAAGTGCGTAGAAATCACCGTGCGGCCAGGCCTGGCCCGTGCCAGGGGGTGGTGTGGCCGCCTAGGGCACCCCCTCGGCCTTCCCTTTCGCCTATAAGATCCCTCCGATGCAGCAATCCTAAAGACCCGATCAAAATTCCACGAAATAGTCTGTAGCCACCGTCATCTCCATCCCTAGATCGGGAGGGATCTGAAGCTCTTCCCGGGACCCTGTCTGAGGGTAGAATTCACACTGGAGGCCTTCTTCATCACCATGCAAGCCTCCGATGTGATGCGTGAGTAGTTCATCCCTGGACTACGGGTCCATGTAGTAGCTAGATGGTTGGTTCTTCTCCTTTGTGCTACATGTCTAGATCTTGTGAGCTCCGTTCATGATCAAGATCATCTATTTGTAATCATACATCTTGTGTTTGCGGGGATCCGGTGGATATTGAGATGCCATTTTAGAATGATTTTTGATTCTATCATGTCTTTGTTATTTGTGATCTTGCATACTCTCTGTTGTTAGTAGATATCTTGTTCGAGTAGAATCTAGCAACTCCAAGAGGGAGTATTTATGCTCGATAGTGGGTTCATGCCTCTAGGAATCTGGGGAAGTGATAGAAATCTCTAAGGTACTAGATGTGCTCTTGCTACTAGGGAGAAAACAGCAATCCTTTGTTCATAGAACAATCGTATTGTTTACTTTACACACAATGCTTAATGCAATTATCTGTTGCTTGCAACTTAATACTGGAGGGGGTTCAGATGATAACCTCAAGGTGGATTATTAGTCATAGATGCAGTTGGATTACGGTCTATGTATAATGTTGTAATTCCCAATCAAATCTCATAGGAGTCAAGATGATTAGTATATGCATGTATGCCTTCTCGATGTTTGTCAATTGCCCCGCTATAATTTGTTCACCCAACATGTCATCTATCTTAAGGAGAATCACCACTAGTGAACTATGGACCCTGGTCCTTTCTTTTACCATCAATCTACAACTATTTACTGTTTTCTATTTACTTTCTGTAAGCTATTACTATCTTCCACACAATACGTTTAATCCTTTGTTTTCAGCAAAACCGGTGAGATTGACAACCTTACTGTAAGTTGGGGGCAAAGTTTTGTGGTTGTGTTGTGCAGGATACCAAGTTGGAAACAACACCTTGGAGGTGTTTCCTTGCTCCTACTGGTTCGATAACCTTGGTTTCATAACTGAGGGAAAACTTGCTCCTGTGCTCATCATACCTTCCTCTTGGGGTTCCCCAACGAGCTCGATATATTTTGGGCCATCAGGAAGCTCTACGGGGCAACCCCCTATCCCCCAACTCATTGCAAGACATGCTGATGGGTTATCACTGGCTGCTCAAGGAGGAGTTCAAGCGCCAACAGCAAGTAATCGCCTAGCTCGACAAGTGCAGGAGGGTAGCGGATGAGTCGAGCCTCCATAGGGCTCAGCTCTCCTCCATCAGAGGATCCTCCTCTAAAGGCAACGATCATGCGGCTGCTAGAAGACGTTCATGACTCGCTCACCTCACTGATAAGGAGCGATCGGAAGCCACTCGAGTCCTCGACTTCTCATCCATGACAGTGGACACACGGGGCAATGTGCTCCCCAAAACACCGCAAGCAATGGTGACGACAGACACTATGTACTTGGTTAACAACTAGCCGCCAGCTGGGGACCCACGGTCTTCCATGCACCAATCTATGATCGCAGGCCTAGGACTAGTCGAAGCTTCCGTCATCAAGGACCCTATGTCGGAGTCAAATAAAAGCAAGGATCTAGCCAAGCGCTACTCTTCCTCTTCCTCTAGTGATGACAACCATCATCTGTAGCGGCGACGACGCTCATGGCGACACGACTATGACCACAACGTGCGTGATGACATCACGCAGCACAAAGTCAACAAGATGCATGCGAGGCACGCCTGTTTGACTGATTCAGAGGATGATGGGATAGAGCTCTGCGGAGCCAGCTGCTTCAGCAGAGCCATTCGACAAAAGCGAATGCCAAAAGGGTTCAAACTCCCATCAGAGAACCCGAAATTCGACGGCGTCCAGGACCTGAAGATCTGGCTAGAGGATCATATTTCCTCCGTCAGGCTACACGGCGGAACCATGAGCATGGCTATGCAATTCCTCTAGTTACAGTTGCAAGGCGCCACCCGTGCATGGCTCAATAACCTCCCGCGCGAATCGATTCGCAGTTGGGATGAGCTGGTTTATAGCTTCGTGCGAAACTTCAAAGGCACTTACAAAAGGCTCGCATCAATCGAAGAATTAAGAGGCTTCTACTAGAAGGCTGGCGAGTCGCTGTGCTCATACATCCAGAGATGGTCCATCATCAAAAACTCTATGGAAGACATCTCTGAGGAGCTGCCCCGGGCGCTGTGGCTCATGGAGCACAACCACCACCACCCGGGCTACCACCACCCGCAGTTGCGCCAGTCCAAAACAACGGAGGTGAGCAATACCCATGAGCACTGGGAAACATGGGAATGATCCAAAAAGGACGCCCATCAAATCGGGTGCAGAAATCAATCACTCGCCAAGTCAATATGGCGATGAACTCTCCACCCTCCACCACTGAGTACCTTACTGGGAGCGAGTCCTACATTGCCTTCGACAAGTGCGATCATCCACGTCAAATACCTTGCCCAGGTCATTGTCTGTTGGTGCTCGAGGCACAAATTGGAGGCTTCGAGATGAGTTGAGTCTTCATGGATGGAGGCAATGGCATCAAACTCATGTTCGCAAGTACCTTGCGTGCCATGCGAATCCCTCTGTCATGCCTGGAAACTTTAGACACAACATTCCACGGCATCATCCCAGGGAAGGGCGTATACCCCCGGGCAAAATCAGCTTGGATGTCGTATTCGGAGGACCAACAATCTTCCGGTGTGAGTGCATCGAATTCGAAGTGGTACACTGACCCTCACAATACCACTTCATCCTCGAACGTGTCGCGTTCGCGAGGTTCATGTCGGTGCCACACTACGCCTACCTGCAGATGAAGATGTCGGGCCCCAACGGCATTATCACAGTCAACGGAAGCTTCGAGAGGTCCGACAGCTATGACAGGGAATTCAACAGAATCTCCCAGTCTTTCGGCATGTAGGAGGAACTGGTGAGGTTGAAGGAGTCGACAGACAACAGTATACCTCCTCTAAGTAAGCCAAGATCACCTGACCAATCCTTTGACACATCGTTCCACACCAAGGCGGTCCAGGTCCACCCAATAGACCCGACCAAGACGACCCTTGTCACCAACAACTTGAGTCCCGCATAGGAACTCACGCTAATCGAATTCCTCCGTGAGCGCTAGTTAATCTTTGCTTGGTGTCCAGCGGACATGCCAGGGATTCCCAGGGAATTCGCCGAGCACTCACTCAATGTGAATCCTCAAGCAAGACCAATGAAGCAGACGATACGTCGACTATCTCAGCCAAGGGTAAAAGCGGTCGGCATGGAAGTCAACAGACTCCTCGACGCCAACTTCATACGCGAGATCAAGGAAAGAACATGGGTAGCAAACCCCGTGCTCGTTCCTAAAAAGGACGGAGAACCTACGGATGTGTGTGGACTTCACCTCTCTGAACAAACATTGCCACGACACCTGCGTTGAACTCACCCATGAGTTCCTTGCCTCCTTATACGATGACCCCAAGGAGAAAGGTAACATGTGCACGATAAGCTTCACCATGAACCGGCAGCACTGTGAAATAAATTTCGATTTTTTTTGCAATTCTTTTAGCCTCCCTCATACTGGGGAGCCCAATATTACTAACCTCTATAGTGCCACAAGTGGAGATACTTGGGAGGTTATTTCAGTTAATGGCGGCGGTCACTTCTATCAGAAGAAGATGTCCACCATTCAGAACCCAACCATTCACTACTTTGCTTTGTTCCTCGCCAACACAATGATGGGAAGGGGTGATACTGGTTCCATGGCCAATGCGGACATGGCGATGATCACCAAGGCTCTCTTCCCTACTACAACACAAAGCCTCAGTCCTATAGCTCTACTCATCCAGCACTTTCGCCACCAGAGCAACAAGACCAAATGTGATGTTCGCATTGGTGGATTGGTAACCCACCTTGCCTATGCATTAAATGTTGTACTACCTGTTATGGAACCTGTTGATGGCTCCAAACTTATGGACGTCAAGTATTTGAATGCTTGTGGTTTCCTTGGTGTTTACCATGCTAACTCGAGACTCCGAGCATATCAATTCAGTTATCTTGATGACACACAGATTGAGCAGGTTCAGTTGCCATGTCCCCAAGCCTTCTCGATTGTGGAGAAGGACACTTGGATCCTCACCAAGGACCAAGTGACAGAGATCTTGGCCGAGCACCAGCCCGAGGAAGAGGAAGATGAAGGGCAGCAGGATGAGCAGGAGCAAGAGCAGGAGGGAGAGCAAGGATACAACCTGGCTTGGGAAGGACAACAGCAGCAGCAGCCAGGAGGAGCCTGGGAACCGTGTCCCAACCAGCCACAGCAGGGGTACGGCTATGTCCCCTATTAGGAGTTCCAGCAGCTCAACCAGCACGTTGGGGAGATCGACCACACTCTTCAGGATGTGAATGAAGATGTGAACACCTTGACTCACAACTTCAGTCACTTCATAACCCACTTCCCCGACTTCCACCAGAAGTATCCGCGCTAGCCTCCAAATGACGGCAACAATTGAGTCGGGCAATAGCCTAAGCTTGGGGGAGGTTTGAAAACCTCCAAACTTTGCATTCATGTTTATATTTCTTCTTTTGATTTATTTCTTCAAAAATTGCATGTTTATTTTTAGTTTTGCATTCCTAAACCAAAAATACAAAAAAATTAGTTGTAATTTCATTTGCAAGTTTGTTTCTTTTGTTTCTCTCAGAGATTGCTTAATTTCAGGTGACTTGGCAATATGGAAATATAGGAGAGGTTCGGCTCAAATACAAGAACGAAGCAAGCAAGGGAGGGTATCACATTCCTTTCATCACACTCTTTGCAACTGTCGTGATGATGCGTGGTGTCCACACTCGCCCTAGTGAATGTCAACCAGCAGCCGGATCCCCTCCTCCCGGCTTACGCACCGCTGATAAATGCCACCAACGCTGTGCTTGTAGAGCTCGTTGTTGATGATAGTTTATGCACTAGCTCTGCGCTTCACTTGTCTTGCCTCTACCTCCTCTTCAGGCATCTCTCCTCTGGCTAGGAAATCCATGAATGGCTTGGCCCATGTTGGGGTTTCCCGGATGGCGCATACCGCCTAGATAAGCATGTTTACTTCTACGCGGATGACCGGGTTGGGCTCGTCTAGAGGCCGACCCGGCGGAGTAGTGGAGCCGGCAACCTCTAGGCTGGACGCGGCAGTCCCCGGGTGTGATGAAGCAGTCCCCGGGTGCGGTGAAGCCGTCGCGGAGGTCTTGGAGCCGACAGTCCCCAGGTGCGGTGAAGCAGTCCCTGGGTGCGGTGAAGCCGTCGTGGAAGCCTTGGAGCCAGCAGTACCCGGGTACAGTGAAGCAGTCCCCAGGTGCGGTGAAGCCGTCGCAGAGGTCTTGGAGCCAGCAGTCCCCCGGTCCACGTCTAGTATGATGGAGTCAGATTCTAGAGACGGCGTAATAGATGGCTTGCGCAAGTGCTCGAGGGAGACTCCAGGCGGAATTGACTGTCTTGTTGACCCAATGTGGGCGAGCATGTCCGCGGCCTCGTTGTTTATTATGGGGACATGGTGGAACTCGCATCCTTCGAAACATGCACACAACTATTGTATGAATAAGTGATACAAGGCCATGTTTGTGTCCCTGGCATCCCAATCGCCTGACACTTGTTGTACCACCAAATCCGAGTCACCAAAGCATAAGATGCGCCGAATGCCGATCTCTTTTGCCATTCTGAGGCCGTGAACGAGCCCCTCGTACTCAGCGACATTGTTGGAGGCGCGGAAATGGATCTACAACACGTACTCTAGCCGGTCTCCCTTGGGGGAGGTGATGACCACTCCAGCTTCGAGCTCCCTGTACATCTTGGAGCCGTCAAAATGCAGCTTCAAATGCGTGGAATTAGGGCAAGGCGGCAGGTACTGCATCTCTGCCCAATCAACAAGGAAATCTGCCAAGGCCTGAGACTTGATCGCTGTTCTTGGCTCATACTGTATGTTATGGGCGGCAAGCTCTATGGCCCATTTTGCCACCCGGTATGTGGCATATCTATTGCCGATGACCTCCAAAAGTGGCGCTAGCACCACCACCCGGATGGAGTGTTCTTGGAAGTAGTTCTTCAACTTGTTGGCGGCCATGTACACGCTGTACACCAGCTTCTGGTAATGTGGGTAGTTTCGTTTTGAGAGCGAGAGTACCTCACTCAAGTAGTATATCGGTCGTTGCACCGACTGTGCCTTTCCTTCTTCCGGCCTCCCCACTATCAACACCACACTAATAACCCTGTTAGTGGCTGCGATGTACATCAGCATGGGCTCCTTTGCCACTGGTGCTACCAGTATAGGTGGTGAGGTGAGCATGCGCTTGAGGTCACGGAAGGCTTCATCCGCCTGCGATGTCCAGACAAACTTGTTCGTCTTCTTCATTAGCTGGTACAGCGGGAGTGCTTTCTCGCCCAGCCGGCTGATGAACCAGCTGAGGGAGGCAAGGCATCCGGTGAACTTCTGGACGTCTCGCAAGTTCTTGGGCGTCTGCATGCGCTCGATTGCACCAATCTTCTCCAGGTTTGCCTCGATTCCTCGTTCTAATATGAGAAAACTGAGTAGCTGGATGGCTGGGACGCTAAACACGCATTTCTCCGGGTTCAGCTTCATCTGGAACCGGCGGAGGTTGGTGAATGTTTCCTTCAGATCTTCAAGGAGTGTTTGGCGCTCCTTGGTCTTGACCACTACATCATCGACGTAGGCGTGTACATTTCTGCCGATCGGAGTTTGTAGGCATTTTTGCATGCAGCGCTGGTATGTTACCCCAGCGTTCTTCAGTCCGAACGGCATGGTGGCGTAGCAGTAAGCTCCGTAAGGAGTAATGAATGCTATCTTTATTTGATCAGCGGGGTTCAGCCGGATCTGGTGGTAGCCGGAATAAGCGTCCAGAAACGACAACAACTCGCAGCCGGCCGTGGAATCGATCACTTGGTCTATCCTTGGCAGGGCGAATGGATCTTTGGGACATGCTTTGTTGAGGCTGGTGTAGTCAACACACATGCGCCAAGTCTTGTTCTTCTTTAGTACCAGTATGGGGTTTGCCAGCCATTCCGGGTGGAAAACCTCCATGATGAATCCGGCTGCGAGCAGCCGGGTGATCTCCACACTGATGGTTCTTCTTTTTTCTTCCACGAAGTGGCGCAGTGACTGTTTTACCGGCTTTGCATCCGTCCTGACATGTAAAGAGTGCTCGGCGAGCTCCCTCGGAACGCCTGGCATGTCCTTGGGGGACCATGTGAAGATATCCTGATTCTCACGGAGGAAGTCGACGAGCGCGCTTTCCTATTTGCTGTCAAGGCTGTCTCTAACCAGGACGAACTTGTTCGGCTCGGCCTCGTCTAGCAGGATCTTTGTCGTGCCCTTGGACGACTTGACTTGTGCTTCCCCGGTCGGCTTGGGTTCGCTAGCCGGCATGTCCTTCTGCAGGGCTGCCACATTCTGCATGATAATGCGCTTCTCTTCCGTGATGATCATGGCCTCCGCTATCTTGGACCCGTCTGTGGCGCATTCCAGAGACCGCCTGTAGCAGCCGGCAACGGTGATGACAACCTTTGGCCCTGGGAGCTTCGGAGGTACGCATAGTGCAGTACCGCCATGAACTTGGTGAGCACCGGGTGCCCCAGGATTGCGTGGTATGCGCTGCAGAGGTTGACCACCTCAAACCAGATGGGCTCGCGGTGGAAGTTATCCTCCATGCCGAAGATGACGTCCAACCGGATCTTTCCGATGGGAGAATGCGACGGGACCGGAACGGCTCCGTGGAAGGAGGTGCTTGATGGCTCCAGCTGCGACTCGCTGATACCGAGCCGGTCTAGCGAGCTGCGGTACAGGAGGTTGATGCTGCTCCCACCATCTACGAGGACACGGGAGAATCTGCAGGAATGCTTCTTGGAGACAATGATAGGATCCAAAACCATCGCGTAAGTGCCTAGGTGAGGCAGCTTGGCTCGCTGGTCCTTCCGGCTCCATGCAACTTCTTGTTCCGACCAGTTGAGGTACTAGGGGATGGGAGGAACAATCGCGTTCACCTCTGCCTCGCCGTCTCTTGTTGTGCTTGGTCTCCGGCTCCGTCGTGAAGATGTGGTAGTTTCCCACCTGGCGGGGGTAGTTTTCACCATCATTCTCTCTCCGGCGCTGGTTATCGTGGTCATCTGGCGGCCCACCTGTTGGGGGTGGTGGAGCCTGCCCAGCCGACACGCTAGCAATTTCCGCCATCTTCTTCGTCCACGTGCACTGGCGCGTGGTATGTGTAGCCGGTTTGTTGCCTCCGCTCTGGAACTTGTATGGCCCATCAAGCATTGACTCGATGGTGTACTTGGGGCTCGGAGGCCCGTCATCAGGCTTCTTTCTCCGGCTTCCGCGTGCAGTCGGATCCTCCTGCACTGCCGCCACCTGCCTAGAACCATATTGGTTATCCGGCTGGTCGTCCTTTCTTTTGCCGTGGCGGTTGTCATGCCGCCTGGAGATATGGCCGTTCCCCTCCGGCTGGCGTCGATCCACAGCGACATCGACGATGATTTGCCCCTGGTCGTCCACCCGGACGGATCTTTTCATTGTCGCGTCAGCGGTGGCGTACTTGTCTGCGATGGCCATGGTCTGTGCCATGGTGGTGGGCTCCACCCGGTGAAGCTTGTGCTTGAGCATAGTGTCGTCTCTGCAGCCGTTGATGAAGAAGTCGACTGCCTGATGCTCGCGTACCCCCTCGCAGGAGTTGTGCATGCTCGTCCACCGGGTTATGTAGGAGAGGTCAGATTCATTCGGCCCCTGCACGCAAAGACCAAGCTCGCCGGGTCGACCTGGGCGCTTGTAGGTGCCAGTGAAGTTGCGGACGAATGCCTGGTCGAAATCGGTCCAAGTGTTTATGCTGTTGTCGGGGAGGCTGTTGAGCCATGTCCTGGCCGAGTCAAGGAGGATGAGTGGGGCGTAGCGCACAGCCACCCGGCGGTTGCCGTTTGTGATGCCCACCGCGGTGGTGTAATCCACCAGCCAGTCCTCCGGCTTGACCGAGCCGTTGTACTTTGGTGTATCCCTTGGGAGCGAAAATCCCTTTGGAAACGGTTCATTCTGGCTTCACGGTCCGAAGCATCTTGGGTCGGCTGGGCTTTCCTCTACCAGCGTGCGTGACTGGACCAGAAGGTCGATGCGTGGGACTTGGGTCGGCTGGGCTTTTCTTGTAGTTCTTCTGGCTCGAGCGGCCCCAGCCGGCCAGATAGGTGGGACTTGGGTAGCGCTTGGCCTTTTCCGGCTTCATCGGCCGACTCGCCATTTTTGCTGGTGACAGCTGCTAGATACATTGCAAATGTATCCATAATTTTTGATGTTCCATGCTTGGTTTCATCTACTTTCTTATTTTTTGTCCACACTTTGGAGTACTTTTTATATGATTTCTTGGACTAACCTATTAACAAGAGCCACAGTGCCAGCTGCCTGTTTTCTGCTGTTTTTGGTTACAGGAAAGTCAGAAAATGAATATTCTCGGAATTGGACGGGACAAAAGCCAAAGTCATTATTTTACTGAGGGACACCTAGAGCTAGAGTACGAGACGGAGAGGGGCTGGGGCCCGGCCACACCACCTGGCCCGCGCCAAGGGGTGGTCTGCCTCCCCAGGCACCCCCTCGGCCTCTCCTTCCGCCTACATATTGCGTCTAATACGGAAACCCTAAGTACCCGATCAAAATTCCACGAAAGAGTCTGTAGCCGACGTCATCTCCATCCCTAGATCGGGAGGGATATGAAACTCTTCTTGGCACCCTGCCGGAGAGGGGAATTCACCCTAGAGGCCTTCTTCATCATCATGCAAGCCTCCGGTATGATGCGTGAGTAGTTCATCTCTGGACTACGGGTCCATGTAGTAGCTAGATGGCTGGTTCTCCTCCTTTGTGCTATCATGTTTAGATCTTGTGAGCTCCATTCATGATCAAGATCATCTATTTGTAATTCTGCATGTTGTGTTTGTGGGGATCCGATGGATATTGAGATACTATTTCAGATTCATTATTGATTCTATCATGTCTTTGTTATTTGTGATCTTGCATGCTTTCCGTTGTTAGTAGCTATCTTGGCCAAGTAGATGCTAGCAACTCCAAGAGTTAGTATTTATGATCGATAGTGGATTCATGCCTCTGGTAATCTGGGGAAATGACAGAAATATCTAAGGTACTAGATGTGTTGTTGCTACTAGGGAGAAAATAGCAATCCTTTGTTCATAGAACAATCATATTGTTTACTTTACACGCAATTCGTAATGCAATTATCCGTTGCTTGCAACTTAATATTGGAGGGGGTTCGGATGATAACCTGAAGGTGGATTATTAGTCATAGATGCAGTTGGATGGCGGTCTATGTATAATGTTGTAATGCCCAATCGAATCTCAAAGGAGTCAAGATGAGTAGTATATGCTTGTATGCTTTCTCGATGTTTGTCAATTGCCACGCTGTAATTTGTTCACCCAACATGTTATCTATCTTAAGGAGAGCCACCTCTAGTGAACTATGGACCCCGGTCCTTTCTTTTACATTCAATCTACAATCAACTGTTTACTGCTTTGTTTTTACTTTCTGCAAACTATTACTTCCTTCTATTCAATACGTTTAATCCTTTGTTTTCAGCAAAACCGGTGAGATTGACAACCTCATCGCAAGTTGGGGGCAAAGTTCTGTGGTTATGTTGTGCAGGTATCCATGTTGCTACTAGCACCGGTAGTGCGCCCTTCCAAGGCTCAGCTAGCAACATCTTTGGGGTGTTTCCTTGCTCCTAATGGATTGATAACCTTGGTTTCGTACTGAGGGAAAACTTGCTGCTGTGCTCATCATACCTTCCTCTTGGGGTTCCCCAACGAGCTCAATATATTTTGGGCCATCAAGCATATTTTTTGGCATCGTTGTCGGGGAGTCAAGGACATCTTCACAAGGGTAGTCCCTCATAACCAATCTCTTTACTTTGTTGTTTTTGTTTTGGTTAGTTTATTTCTGCTTTGCTTGCTTGTTTCTTTATCAAAAATACAAAAAAAATTGTTCCTACTATAGTTGTTATTTTCGTTGGTCTATTATTTTCTTTCTTTATCATACTTTCTATCAATGGTTGGTTTCTTTGAAACTGAATCTTATTGGCAAGGTGGGTTCACAGAAGAACAAAAATATTATCTATTATATACTAAAAGTACATGAAGGGTTAACCAGAAATTAGATAAATCACTAGAAAATCCTAGAATAATCAGAAACATCTAGCCCTTAATGTGGTGGACCTTTATCAGTTAACCGACTCTGCACCGTTGGATGTTTGTAACCACACCCGGATCTGCACCGGAAAATTCGTACCAGGCCAAACACGACTACGAACAATCCTACCAGGCCATCGATCGGCAAAACACGACTCATGTACCTCAGACTCCAGCTCAAACACGTGTTCACAAATTCAGTGCTCAATCTCTAACTCAAACATGTTTTCATGTTTCACGTGAACCAACTAATCACCTATTAGAACCTATCTATCTACAACAAATTCCCTTTCGAATCTCCTCTACTACTCCTAAAAAAATCTTATCGTTCAGACTACTCCTATAATATCCCACGACTTGACTTGCGATCTCTACATATGATCTCTACATACGGCCAGCCCTCCCCATTTCTAATCTTCCCTGTTGGCTAATCTTTCATCATCGGCTTCATCGAATCAGCTCCAGAACTCTATTAGGTACCTTCTTCCTCTACACAATAGCAATTATTCAGTGAATCTACGACTCTTGATTGCTGTAATCTTCCCTGTTGGCTAATCTTTCATCACCGGCTTCATCGAATCAGCTCCAGAACTCCATTAGGTACCTTCTTCGTCTACACAATAGCAATTATTCAGTGAATCTACGAATCTTGATTGATGTAATCTTCCCTGTTGGCTAATCTTTCATCACCGGCTTCATCCAATCATCTCCAGAACTCCATTAGGTACCTTCTTCGTCTACACAATAGCAATTATTCAGTGAATCTATGAATCTTGATTGATGAATGATGGAAAAAACTACTATGCTTGCTCTAGATCTATCAATATAACTGTAGATGTTACATTTGGGTGCACTGCATGTTTTCTATATAAATTATTTTCTATACATCCAATCTGCAAGGAACCTATACCTCCATATATTAGGTATCTTGTTCTCCATAAGCTATGGATCTCGATCGATGAATCATGCCAAAAAACATTTTTTTTGCTCTACACATCCAATCAGCAACGAACCTCCATTAGGTACCTTATTCTGCACAGAAATAAATATTTTTGTGCGATTGCTAAGCTGAGCTATGGATCTTGATCGATGAAGCATTCAACAAAGCTATTTTGTTTGTTCTAGATATATTAATATCAGCACATTAATATTGCCGTACACTGGTTTCATATATAGATTCTTCTTATACAACTTCTGTATGTTTTCATATATAGATTCTTTTTATACTACTTATTACTTTAGTAGTAACATGTCTAATTCACTATATATTATCTTGATTAACTGACCAGTGAAATAATATTCTGCAATTATAATCAATGGAGTACTCATCTAGAGAGATTCTAGATATATAACCTAACTGATTGATAGTCTAATATATGCATCACGTTGTAGTTTATATGACCAAAGCTATTCCCTTGCTATATGTAACTGTTCTGCCAGTTAATACTTTCTATTCATGGTTTGATTAAAAAAATTAGAAAATCTAACTATACCTCAAGTTTTGGTAATATTACTTACTTTTTAATTAGTAACATCAATGCTTATCCTTTTAGGGCCTCAGATAATATGGCACCTACACTGCTAAACGCATTGACTAGAAGAAGTGCGGCATGTACAATCAAGGCTAAAGTTTTAAGGCTTTGGGACTCAATAAACTTATCAATAAATGAACATATTAACACTGATACGATTTTATCAGATAAGAAGGTACAATTATTAGACATCTCTATATGTGCGGTTTCATTATTCTAATTGATTCAGATCTTACTAATATTTTCTTTTATGTAGGGAAATACAATCCATTCTTCAATTGGGAACAAACTGTCCAGCAAGTTTAAGACAAAAATTGAAGAGGACTGCGTCTACATATTTAAGTCCTTCAAAGTTTGGGAGTATGAAAGATTTTGACCACTAAAGAACAATCTCAAAATCAATTTCCTTTTTGATACAACAGTGAAGGAAGTTCATGATGACAAAATAAATTTTCTGGACTATTACTTTGAGTTTGCTGATAGCAATACCTTAGATAGTAGGGTAAATTTTGATAGACAATGTTCAGGTATGTAGATCAGTCCTATGAAAAAAATTACTGAATTAGATTTACGAGTATGTTTCTATGTAGATGTGATTGGGCTGCTTACGGCAATGGAACCAACAAAGGAAATATCGAAAAACAAGGGGACAAGCTGGGAGCAAAGTACAACCATTCGTGAGATCGAAATTCTTCTGCTAGAGTAAGTAATGTAAATTATTATATTGAATTATATATTTTTAGAAAAATTAATTACAGAGTTTATTTCCTTCAGTGGTGAGAAGATCAGGATTAGTCTATGGGGAGACCTATTAGCAAATATGCTAAACGAAGATCTCTTGCACAAACAAACAATCGTGATTGTCACGTCGACTTTGGTCAGAAAATTCAATGGTGAGCGGTTTTGTTTCTTTGTGTATACACTAAAATCGGATGTTACTAATAATTTTGAACCAGGGTTATCTCTACGTACTACAAATGCGTCTAAAGTCTACTTAGACATTGAGATTCCAGAGGCGGAAAAAATCATCGAGAGGTATGATATATAAGAATTTACTTACATATAGAAGTTTTGAAGTTACAAATTTATTTGTTTATGCTACAAACTTATTATAGGCATTGTAGAAGAGATGTTTTCCCAATGATGTTGGAGGTTGATGAAAGCAGCAAAGGAATCATTGAAGAGCAAATGTTTTATAATAGAAAATCATTGAAGGAAATTATAGAACTTCGGTGTGGTGATGTACAAAAAAAGGTTTTCCGCTAACCATGATCATCAACTATATTTTACACCTATTGTAATTTTGTTAAGTTATTGGATCATTTTTATCTTATCTGATATTAGGAATTTGTATGCACAATCAAAGCAACAATTGATGAGATTATAGCGGACAAAGGCTGGTGGTACATGTCATGCAAAGTTTGCTATTCTGCAACAAGAAAGGAAAAGAATGATTATATTTGTAACTTATGTAATGAAGTAGCTGAAAATCCAGAACTACGGTAAGTATATGATATGTCCATAGAATGTTTTTACGTGTTTTATAATTTTTAATACCATTGAATAACACTATCATATTAGGTACCTACTTAAACCGAAGGTAAGCGATGAGACAACAAAAACATTTGTGATGTTTAATGAGGTAGCACAAAGACTTTTGGGTGGCATAAGCGCATCTGCCCTTCTAGACCAAGTTGGATTCACCAACATAATTCCGGATGTTATTCAAGACCTATATGGTAAAACACTCGTATTCCGAGTAAAGTTGACTTCAAGGAATTTGGAAGAGTGCATGGAAAATTATAAAGTGAGCTACACTTTTGAACCTAAGGACAAGCTTGAGATGGAATATTTAAACAAAAGAATTGAAGAGGTATGCTCATATACATTTCATACTTTTCAAATGGTTTATGAAAGTTTAACTATTATGTTATTTATTATAGGACATACTAGATAACCAAGAACCAGAAGATTCTTCAAATTATCCTACGCAGAAATCAGATAATGAGGTAAGGCTACTAACAAATAATTTTAGTATCATAAGTATCCATTAGTTTTATTTTAATATTACCACAATTGTTTTAGAAAAACAGAGAGAAAAATATGACTGAAAAGGAAATCTCTACATCTAAACAAAAAGTTTGAAAGATTGAAGCAGACAGATCTAAAAAAACAAAAAACTACGAGAGAGAAAGATTCCTTCCAAATATAGCAAAATATCTATAGAAAATATAAAGCATCATGATGACGAGGGAAAAAATTAAAGAAGATGAGAGAAACAAGAGATATAGAAGGTATCTAAAAATATAGCTTATGGCAATGGCCACAAATTTTGTATAGAAAATAAACTTCTTGATGATGAGGTATTCCATTGAAAACACTTCACATATTCTATATATAAAATAAGTACTATTATTATGAGATCACCAAAATGTAGGTACATAGATCGACAATAGTAAGGTACTTTGACTTAAGTATAGAAGTGTTTCTTTTGATATATTACTTTAAAAAAATTATTTACTGATGATATTTTCGCAAGAAGAAGATGGACAAATAAAGAGATGCAGAGAAGATTTGAAAGTGGATGGTCGTAAGAGATCTAGAAAAGATGTGAGGGAGCACAAAGACAACAAGAGATGTAAAACAGATAAAGTTGTTAAAAAAACAATTCTGGACGTTGAGGTATTCTATTAAAAATACTTCATATTCTATATATATCAAATATTTTTGTTGTCATAGAGCATTATATGATATTCTTTAACGATATTTCATAGGAAGGGCAGAGACAGAAGAAGAGGTTCCAAAAAGGTGTGAGAGAGGAGAAGCACAACAATAGACGTACAAAAGATGCGACACATGATAAACAAAAAAACAATGTAAAAATGTAGCGAGTAAGTTCATTTCCAGAAATAGCAAAAAAAAGATTACAAAGAGTCTTCTGTATGATGAGGTATTCTATTGGAAATACTTTCCAGTGCAATTATCAATTACCTAATACTTTGTATCATGAACCACTATCAAAATCTAACTCCATATTGCATTAACCTGTCTTGTAGGTACAAGATGAAGAAGATGATGAAATTATCAGCATGGCTGTTGGTTTCAAAAATGAAGATATGAATAAACAGGTAATCACATTTAAAGAAGTGTATATTATATATAAAAATAATTATTTGACATATAAAACAACATTCTCTAAATATAAAATGACATTCTCTCTTACATTCTAATTCTCTCTTACGTTCTCTAAAGATAAAATAACATTTTTCTTACAGGAAGATGGGGAACAAAATGGTACAGATTCTGATTGTAGCAATGAAGATAGTAACAGTGAGGTACTTTCATAGGAAAAAACAACATATACTTGTCATACTTAATTCTAAAATAAAAAATATTTTTATTATAAGCAAAAGATGAAGAGAGTTATGAAGTCAACAGTAAAAGTAATGATACTACCAACAAATATAGGAAAGGAAGTAAAAAAATTAACAAGGTATATATTAGGATGATGTAAACGTTTCATATTTACCATGTTTAAATAGTAACATTGATTTTGTACTTTTGCAGAGAAACAAGAAAAACCATGCTGAGAACAACAGTATCATTTCTGATAGCAGCAATGAAGATATTAACAATGAGGTACTTCCACAGGAAAAAACAACATATACTTGTCATACGTTAGTTCTGAAATAAAAAATATTTTTCTTATAGGCAAAAGAGAAAGAGAGTTATGAAGTCAACAGTAAAAGTAATGATACTACCAACAAAGATAGGAAAGGAAGTAAAAAAATTAACAAGGTATATATTACAATGATGTAAACATTTCATATTTACCATGTTTAAATAGTAACATTGATTTTATACTTTTGCAGAGAAACAAGAAAAACCATGCTGACGACAACAGTATCGTCACAAATGACTATATCGAAGAATGGGATGCAAAATCCACACAGAAAGTGGAGAAGAAAAAGACTAACTGCAACAATAAGAAAAAAGAATCAACAGAAGGCAAGAATATGGTGCAATCCTTGCATCGCAATAACCATCAAGACAGACCACAGAGGATTAGGAAGGCACCTGAATTTTACATAGGCTAGGCACAAGACAGTAGCAAGTGCTTTACAATAAACTTACAAATTTATTCTAGATACTATACATACTTAGTGTAATTTGCATTCATATAACAATTTATTTTTATTTTATGCTCAGCAAGAGCATGGATTTTAGTTATTATGTGTGCTTTACGAAGGTACACTTATGAAGTTCCGATTCTATGAATATTTAGCTGTTGCCAACTCTAGCTTAATAAATGCAAATTCTTCTGATATTTGTTTACCTTTCACTCATATATACATAGATTATTTACTGAAAAAATAAAGCATTTTGTATCTTAAAACCAAAAACAGCAAAAGGAGGCATACTAAAAGAACTTAAACATGAGCCAATTTTTTATAACAATAGAGGAAATGTGGAAAGGAGATATACTAATAAGGCGATGTTAAAATATCAGGGGTTGACTTCCTGCCGTAGGTCTATTGGGTCCTCACCGTGGACTACCGACTACCCTGTCAGATGAGGCAAATTTGAAAATTACTAACCCAAAGTTCAAAACCCAGCTAGCTCACGGGTCTGCTGGGTGAAGAGTTTCAGTTAGAGTCCGAGATAGATACACCACCAGAGAGCAAGCCACGGTAAGAATAATGTTGTACAGTTTTTTAAAACCTTACATGGCAAAAAAAAGCCTATAAGCGACCCCCTAAAAAATATGTTCACGTACTATACACTAAAAAAATAGGTTGACGTACTATTATATCTCTAAAAGAAGATCCTGAGTTGCAGAACTTAAAAAAAATCCAGAGATCAATTATATCTCCAAAAACAGACCGTGAGATACAGAACTTAAAAAATTGAGAGATCGTACGACTAGCTTCTATATATAAGAAAACTACGTGACATTAAAAATTGTACGTAGGAATAAGATCTACGACAAGACAAACAAGCATTCAATTCAAGGTACACATCACAATCAAATACGTAGTTTCTTTTATTATTCATGTATATATGGTTGTGGCCATGCTCCATTACGGTTTCATTATAGATCTATAGATCTATGCTTCGATTGACTTACCCAACTACAACACGAGGTTACAAGATTTGATCACAATCACGAGGCTTAAAGATTGATCTTCAATTCTACAAGCAGAAGGGGGTAATCATCAGGTAAAGCTTTGATCATGAAAACAAATCTTGCAAACCTATAGTGATTATTCAAAAATAATTTTGTGTCAGAAGAAAGGAAGTTCAATATATTATAAAAATCAAGAAGAAATAGCTTTATTCCTCATATATGTCCAGAAGTTTTCCTTGTAATGTGATTAAAAATGTTGCTTTCCATCATCAATTACCATCTCATTGTTCACTGAATCTATGTTTTATTGACTCCAATGTAACTACAACACCAGGTAAATTTTTTTAAACAATATATGGTAGGTACACATCACAATCAAATACGATAGTTTTTATTATTATTCATGTATATATGGTTGTGGCCATGCTCAATTACAGTTTCATTATAGATCTATAGATCTATGCTTTGATTGACTTACCCAACTACAACACGAGGTTACAAGCTTTGACCATAATCACGAGGCTTGAAGATTGATCTTCAATTCTACAAGCAGAAGGGGGTAATCATCAGGTAAAGCTCTCATCATGAAAACAAATCTTGCAAATCCAATTACAATATCATTGTTCACTAAATCTATGTTTTTATCGACTCCAATGTAACTACAACACCAGGGTAATTTTTTTTAAATAATATATGGTCTTAAAAGAAAATCCCCTGGCTTCTACAACAATAAAGTATTCATAAGGTTAAAAAATTATTGAAAAGTTTAAAAACTTTAAGAGTAATGGTAGTTCTCATTAACTGCGAAAGGTAGTTAATTTTTTTCACGTCATAGTTGGAGCTTAACATCCTCTTTTAACTCTTTTTATGCATTCGTTGTTGTTCAGGAAGAAGCAATGAAAAGAAAAGGTGGGACACATAGCAAGGATTGTGAGAAAAATACGAAGATGGTCAAAATAAACCAAATAAGCAATCCAACAAGGTGAACGGTTAATAATCATAAATCTATACTACCTGCTACATCCCTGGACTTATTGAATAGCCCATGCAGACATAAAAATCCTTTTCAAAACCATCTAACCAATCTAACATTGTAGATTGCAACTTAAAGTAACTTGATTGAAAAAATAAGTGTACATTGCAACTTAAAGTAACCTGATTGAAACAATAAGGATAGAAGTACGAACTACAATATATAGTTTGGAAAATGTGTGTTTGTTTTGAGTTAGACTTGGCCATGTTAAATCACTATTTTTCAAATAATATATGACTAATGTAAATCTAGAGAAACAACACAAAGTGCAAGATTGGTAAGGAGAAACAAACTTAAAGAAAGGAAAAACAGAGGATATTCGCTCATAAATGGAGAAGTGTCACAGTGTACAGCTATACCAGAAAGACATGCTATGAACGAGGAGAGGTAAGAATAAATTATCAAAGTATTTCCTTATATGTATTGTCACTTAGTGTAGTTAATTTTGTAAAATTTAATTGCTTATCTCTACACTCGCTACATGCTACTATTAATAGGATATACTAGAAGTTAGATTATAGCTTGCTTCAGCTATGCAAAAATACCTTACTAGCATATTATAAAATGAATTATTTTGTATTGTTCCTAAAAATAGGAAGACGGGATTGTACTGTCTATGTGTTGAATTGTAGATAAGGTTAGCACTATTAATTAACCTACACGGATTTGATGTAGTAATATATAGGATCTAGCCCAGTATATGATACACATATGGTAGCACGGGTATAATGTCAATATGGATTTTCTATTATGTAGGGATTTTCTATTATGCAGGGCAAGTGATTCAGCAGAGGTGGCTAGAGAAGCAAGACTGAATAGGAAAAGGAAAATGCAAAACAAAAGCAATGCAAAAGCAATACCAAAACAAAACTTGGTCAACAGTCAAAATGTTAAAACTACAAGGTACGTCAAGATCAATTAAATCAACAATTTGGATTTTTAAGATATGATAATATGACATTTGTGTTATGCATGTGTGCAGGACTAAAAGTAATAGAAAGAAAGCTACATCAAGGACAAAAAACAAATCGCGAGATATGTAAGTTGTATTAAGTTTGATTTTATATGAATAATAACAATCATTGAAATATTCAAAATGTTTGTATGTATCTTGAATAGGACATCAGAAAGGACTACTATGAAAATTTGGAACTGTGGAACACCAACCTGCAAGTGCGAACGATGTGGTGCAATTTTCTGGTATGAAGAAAGAACTAAAGGAAGAGGGAAAGCCACACCAACTTTTGGACTATGCTGCCAACTGGGCAAAGTTGATTCGCCACCTTTAAGAGAGCCACCTGCTTACCTTATGAAATTGCTAAGGAAAGACAATGGAAAGAGATCAAAAAACTACATGCAGAATATCAGATTGTACAACTCCATGTTTGCTTTCACGTCAATGGGAGGAAAGATTGACAAAGCAATAAACAATGGAAGTGGACCTTATGTTTTCAAAATGAATGGGCAAAACTACCACAAAATTGGTACTCTACTACCTGAAGGTCAAGACAAGCCACGCTAGGCACAACTGTACATCTATAACACTGAAAATGAGGTAAATAACAGGATTATGGCGTCAACATCAGAAGATAAAAGAAAGTCAATAGATTCTCACACAGTTGAAGGCCTCAAAAATATGCTAGATAAAGAAAATATACTAGCAAAAACATTCAGAATGGCGACATATTTGAAGAAGGTGACTATCAAAATGTGAAGTTAAGGCTAATCAATAAACGCCACGCAAATGGAAGACCACATGACATGCCACCTGCAACTGAGGTTGCGGCTCTGATTGTGAATGATACAATAGAAAGTATAAAAGGACGGGATGTCATTGTTCAGTAAAAAAACATGAAGCCAAGAAGAATATCAGAGAACCATCCAAAATTCATGGCTATGCAATATCCACTACTATTCCCTTACGGAGAAGATGGGTACAAAGAAAATATACCTTACATATTAATACAAGGAAGAGAATTCAAGAGAAAGCATGTCACAATGTTGGAATACTATGCATATCGTGTACAACAACGTACTAACCAATCTATGCACTTTCTCATGTGTGAAAAGCTTACATTGCAATACATTGTAGATGCCCTTGCATGCATTTTGCAGTACAGGCTACAATGGATCAGAAGACATCAAGGTATCCTAAGGACGGAGCTATATGCTGGCTTGCAAGACGCAATAGATAGAGGAGATACAAGGGTGGACCAAGTAGGAAAGAGAATACTACTTCCATCTAGCGTAACAGATAGTCCGAGATATAAAGTACAAAACTACCAAGATGCCATGGCAATATGCCGCTGGGCTGGATACCCAGATCTATTTGTGACATTCACATGTAACGCAGCTTGGCTGGAGATTCAATATATGCTAAATGAAGTAGGGCAAACAGCATGGAAAAGACCAGATATTGTTGACCGGGTGTTCCACATAAAGCTCAAGGAGTTCATGAGAGACATAAAAGAAAGAGAATACTTCGGAAAAACACTTGCAAGTAATAATATACTCAAACTATCATGCCTAACTTAAAGGCGTTAAAGAAAAGTACTTATTGGGAGATAACCCAAAAGTTTTAGATGATTCTTGGAAGTTATTACTTCAGTAATTACCGCTCCTTATCCTTTTTATTTGCTTTTTGTGCCAAGAATAACCTCTAATGAGAGAGAAGTAATGATTGGGAAAGTTGCTGTCCCGAAACAGATTTATGTGCTTCACCGTAAAAATTCGTGTAAAATCTCTGTACATCCTTTTGAGGCTTGAATTTTTTTGCTTCTGCCCCAGGTTGTTATATAACTTTCGTTAGTTCAACACTTTTTGATTTGAGCAACAGAAGGTCTTCGAAAAAATTCGTCTTTACCTGCTGGTCTGTTTTGACAGATTTCTGCCATTTTTTGCATTTGCTTCTTGTTGGTTCCTTTTTGAGTTCTTTTGGGGAATTGAGATTTTTGAGGAAAGTGCTAAAGTAGATTGTGTTTTAATGGAAGTTTTATTGGTGTTGGAACTGAACCTAAAGACTTATTATCTTGAGTGCACTAATGTTGCTAATAAAGATTGTGTGAAGTTTTGTATGAAGGAAAAATTTCAGGTGTATGGAAGGAATGAGTAATGAGATGAAGGATGGACTAAAGCTCAAGCTTGGGGATGCCACGCGTGTCACCCCATTAAATATCTAATAAGTATAAGTGTCAAAGCTTGGGGATGCCCAAGGCATCCCCCTCTTCATCAATAAAAATCCCAGGTTTCTTCCAAACGCTTCATTTTTATTGTTTCATGCACAGTTGTGTTGTTTTTGAAGCGTCTTATTTTTCGTTTTCGTTTTGGTTTTTCCTTTTCTTTGTTTTCTTAGTTTGCTTAATAAATTGGTTGGACCCCCTCTTTCATACATTGGTTTTCAAATAGTTTGGTTTGGATTGGAAAAGAGTAGGAAAGTTCATGCTTAACTGGTAAATAGAGCTTGTTTTTGACTGTGGCCTATGCTTTGTCATGCCATGCTTGATATTTGTTTTGGATTTATGCTTAGTATTCTTTGTTGTAGCATGACTTGTTATAAACAATTGAGATTGCTTAATGTCCCTTGGATGAATCATGCGTTGTTTTAGCATATTAAAGCATAGTATTGTGGTATTCTCCTTTCATGCTTTATTTGGGTTGACTTGGCGCATGCTCACACCATGTTATGACTATCCCAAGTCACCATAAGCCTTTATGATCCTTTAGTTTTCAACTTGTAGTATCACTTTATGCTTTGATCAATGATGTTTTGTCGCTCTGCATGATTGTGTCCATTATTGCTCTCTTAGTTTATCGCTCCTAGTCTTTTGCTAGCCTCCGTAACCAAGTATGAGTTCCACTCATGCATCCAACTCCTTAAACCAAGTTATTCCAAAGAGTCCACCCTACCTACCTACTAGCTTATGCTATTCCAAGTATATTCATGTTTTTGTCTACCTTCCGAATTAAACTTGTTATGTGAAAATTAGTGATTAAAGCTCTCACGAACTTGATGGCACACTTTACTTTCTTGCATTTAATAAACTTGAACCATTGGGTCCATCTTTGTTGCGTATATGCTTGCGCTTTATAAGTTGAAATTAGCAGAACCATGTATCATGGGGAACACTTTCAACATTGCACTTGTACTTTGTACCCCGTTGATATCATGTTCTTTTGCTTATGGATCCCGGCGGTGTGAAATAAAACTGGAACTTCTAAGATCATGGAGTTTGTATGTGTGTTAGAGAAACGCTTGGGCCGCTAGCCTAAGCCATGCCTAATCATGGTGGAAACTTGCAGCATCACCATAATGAGCATTCTATGAAGCATCCTCAATGAAGACCTATGCAAATAGCAAATAAAAAGATCGCTGAGATGCTCATTGTCTGCTTGCCTTGTCATTTTGATTATGGGCTAGCTCCTGTATCATGTGCAAGGGGTACCCCGTTGGTGGTTCTCTATGATACATATGTACTTACAATGACAAGAGCTTACTTGTGACTAAAGTTGAGTAACATGAGGTTTGATCTTCGTAAGTAAGGGGCATGAGATTTCGGCTTATAACTTGTCAAGCATATCCTCTTAGTTGTGTCACTTTAACCTTAATCACCTTCAAGATGCTTATGATAGGGGCAATGAGAGCTGAAAGCTAATAAGTACCATAATTTTTGGAAGCTCTTTATGAGACTTGAATCCCTACTTCCTTCTATGAAGGCCTTTCTTTTACTTTTATATTGAGTCTCCACCTTCTATCTTTATGCACCTACTTTGAGAGCATAGTGGCCATTCTTAGTTCTATATGCATTGTCCCAGGACTTGTTTATTGATGCATAGCTTTGATATTGCTTATTTTAAACTATTTGTATCTAGTCACACTTATGAACTTTGAAGGTGTCCCATGCATTTATGTTTTGCTACTCTATGCGGGACAAGCTGAATGCCACTATGCTATGTTTTCTTTATGTGAAACAAACAAACGTCTTGCAAAGCATTGTTATTCATGAATCTTTTGTTTGTGCCTTTTCATGTTGCAGCATAGTTTCTTTGTCTTATTGCTAGAACTTTATCTTTCATGTTATTATTGAAGTACTATGATCCCAGCTTTGAATGTTTTACAAATACTTTGATCAAGTTTATGATGGTGCGTGTCACCTCAAAAATTATTCTTTCTTTTTATCACTTACCTACTCGAGGACGAGCAGGAGTTAAGCTTGGGGATGTTGATACATTGCAAATGTATCCATAGTTTTTGATGTTCCATGCTTGGTTTTATCTACTTTCTTATGCTTTGTCCACACTTTGGAGTACTTTTCATATGATTTCTTGGACTAACCTATTAACAAGAGACACAGTGCCAGCTGCTTATTTTCTGCTGTTTTTGGTTACAGGAAAGTCAGAAAATGAATATTCTCGGAATTGGACGGGACAAAAGCCAAAGTCATTATTTTACTGAGGGACACCTGGAGCCAGAGTACGAGACGGAGAGGGGTTGGGGCCCGGCCACACCACCTGGCCACGCGACCAGGTCTGGCCCATGCCAGGGGGTGGTCTGGTGGCCCCAGGCACCCCCTCGGCCTCTCCTTCCGCCTATATATTGCCTCTAATACAGAAACCCTAAGTACCCGACCAAAATTCCATGAAAGAGTCTGTAGCCGACGTCATCTCCATCCCTAGATCGGGAGGGATCTGAAGCTCTTCCCGGCACCCTGCCGGAGAGGGGAATTCACCCTGGAGGCCTTCTTCATCATCATGCAAGCCTCCGGTGTGATGCATGAGTAGTTCATCTCTGGACTACGGGTCCATGTAGTAGCTAGATGGCTGGTTCTCCTCCTTTGTGCTATCATGTTTAGATCTTGTGAGCTCCATTCATGATCAAGATCATCTATTTGTAATTCTGCATGTTGTGTTTGCGGGGATCCGATGGATATTGAGATGCTATTTCAGATTGATTATTGATTCTATCATGTATTTGTTATTTGTGATCTTGCATGCTTTCCGTTGTTAGTAGCTATCTTGGCCAAGTAGATGCTAGCAACTCCAAGAGTTAGTATTTATGCTCGATAGTGGGTTCATGCCTCTGGTAATCTGGGGAAGTGACAGAAATCTCTAAGGTACTAGATGTGTTGTTGCTACTAGGGAGAAAACAACAATCCTTTGTTCATAGAACAATCGTATTGTTTACTTTACACGCGTTCGTAATGCAATTATCCGTTGCTTGCAACTTAATACTGGAGGGGGTTTGGATGATAACCTGAAGGTGGATTATTAGTCATAGATGCAGTTGGATGGCGGTGTATGTATAATGTTGTAATGACCAATTGAATCTTAAAGGAGTCACGATGAGTAGTATATGCTTGTATGCTTTCTCGATGTTTGTCAATTGCCCCGCTGTAATTTGTCCATCCAACATGTTATCTATCTTAAGGAGAGCCACCTCTAGTGAACTATGGACCCCGGTCCTTTCTTTTACATTCAATCTACAATCAACCGTTTACTACTTTGTGTTTACTTTCTGCAAACTATTACTTCCTTCCATTCGATACGTTTAATCCTTTGTTTTCAGCAAAACCGGTGAGATTGACAACCTCCTCGCAAGTTGGGGGAAAAGTTTTGTGATTGTGTTGTGCAGGTTTCCACGTTGCTACTAGCACCGGTAGTGCGCCCTGCCAAGGCTCAGCTAGCAACACCTTTGGGGTGTTTCCTTGCTCCTACTGGATTGATAACCTTGGTTTCGTACTGAGGGAAAACTTGTTGTTGTGCTCATCATACCTTCCTCTTGGGGTTCCCCAACAAGCTCGATATATTTTGGGCCATCACTGCTGCGTCGCGGGTGTTGTTCCCACGACCCGCTGATTCGCCGCTGGGCGGTTGCTTGGCCTCGCTCCGTTTGGGGAAGATGCCTTGCTGGAGCCTACAGCTGGATCCACCATCCACCGAGCCGGTTGGGTCTTGCTATTGCCGGCCATGCTGAGTTCTGCCTCAGCATGCTGTTTGTTTGGCGTGACCACGAGGAGCTAGACACGTGACTGCTGACGGAGCAGCTCCTCGCCCTCTAGGTGGCTTAGTTCGGCGACAGCCGCCTCCACGGACCACATGTTTTTGGCGGGAGTGCTGTAAACCGGCTGCACCGCGGGCGTTCGCGGATCAGCAGCACGATCCATCTCCGAACCGAGGTTTCGGCCTTGGGGTTGGGCCAGGCAGCTAGTGCCAAGTGGGCGAAGCCATGCACGATGTTGTATTCGCGCATGGTTGTGTTCATCCACCGTTGGGCGGCTGCCACCTTGCCAGCTTCTTCCAGGAGGCTCTAGTGAGTGGCCTCCAGCGCTACCACAGCTCCTGCTGGGTCCGCCTCGATGGGTGTGATGGGGTTGTGGAGGTGCCCGATGGACGCGTTGAGCAGGTCTGGGTTCAGGAGGCGCGAGTTAGCGGCGTGATTTCCCCGTTGTGATCCAGAGGTGGGCGACGGTTCTCGCCCGAGCCCGCCATCATGACCTCGACGCTGTCGCTGGCGATGCGCGAAGCAAAGAAACCAGGAGGCGCGCCAGACACGGTGACGACCTCGCGAGGAAAGGTTTCGGCGATGGAGGCGACGTAGACATGGTGCTCGCCGAAGTGCATGATGGAGCCTTCGCTTGGGAAGGTTCCCCCAGTGAAGCGGGATGCGTTGTCGAGGACGCAGTCGAAGGAGTCGAAAGTGAGGACGAGGCCGGAGGAGACTCGCTCACCAGCAACGAGTGTAAGTCCCATGTGAAAGATGACCCCAGCCGAAGCGTTGTGCCCCACGGTGGGTGCCAACTGTCGTGGTGTGGAACATGGCAGTGCCATCGGGGTGGCATGAAGGGGACAATCATGATGCTATCGGTGGCTACTCGCAATGGGTTGGGCACAGATACTGCAAACACAGTGATGTACCCAGGTTTGGAGCCCTCTTGGCGAGGTAAAGCTCCTACTCCTGCAAGGATCTACTATCGAGGGGCGAATGCCCAATACAGATGCTCCTTGAGCTGTTTCCTGGCTACTCCTTGCTAGAAGAAGCAGAAGGAGCTACTCAACTTGTCCAATCTAGAGAACTTCTAACTTGTAATTGTCTAAGTAGAACCCTAGCACTACCCCCCCCCCCTATATATACTGGTTAAGGAGGTAGTTTACAAGATGGGTTCTAGGGTTTACTGTTTGGATTTGGGATTTACAAAGTGGGTCGGCTGGACAGGGCCAAACGGTAGGCCCGGGTCTAGTCAAGCCTCTAGTACAGGGGAGGACAGCGCTACCGTGTCCAGCGCCCCTGTTTTACTTGCCAGCCGGCTCTTTCTCTGTCAGCCGGCTCTTTATGCGTAAACCGGAGCTTTACTCGTCAGCCCTTGCTTTGCTCGTCAGCCTCCAGCTTTGGCATAGTTGTCCAGTAGTGCCAGCCGGGCCAGCCAGCCTGTCCGGTCAGAGGTGCGCTCAGCAAGGAGCGTCACCCCCATAGTACCAGGGCCAGCGGATCTGAGGTGGCCAGCTAGGAGCGGCCCTCCATCCGGTCCTTCTGGCTACCCAGCTAGATGGGCCAGTGGGGGAAACTTGGGTGCGGGCCGGGTGGAGGATTCCATCTGGCTGTGGCTCCTTGTTCTGGGTCCATACGGCCAGATCTCCTTGGAGCCGGTCGGTTGGTCCCGTCTTGGCCTACCCGAGGTCATCCCCTCGACGACAACCTTAAATTGATCCTACAATTATTTACTCACTTGCACTAGAGTCACTCCCCACCTAGCTTGTTATCCTACAAATTCTATTCCTTTGCTAGTGTCTCCTTTTTAGCTTTGAAACAATGAGCAATGAACTTGGTTAAAAATACTTCCTATATTTTTACAATAAGAAAAAACATCTGAAAGATGACTTGAGTCCATGTTTTGCTCAAAGAATTTGATTTTAGTACTACTCCATCCCATTCGGAGCTTAATATAAATAGACTCGATAGTACCCTTGATTAAAATTGTTTGATTAAATGGATGCTTCGAAGTAGTAGAAATTATGCCAATACTTTTTCTAATAATTACCGTAAGATATTGCTTTACGCGTGTCATTCCAACTCTGTCGTGATCCATGGGGAACTATTAAATCCACTAGCCAATGAACGATCTAAATGTGGGAAACCACTTGATTTCGGCTATTGAGTTATGTAAACTTCTGTAGCAGCAATGCTATGACATGTAAAAATTTTAGTCTCCTCCTGGTTTCACATTCCAAGTGAAGTTGTAGTACTCCTCTGGCCCATTATTGCTCAACATCATTTATTGGCATGGTCACGAGTGCACAACACAACCCCAATTAACATGTTAAAAATAGTGGCATGATTTCTCTATGAAAGAGCTAAAGTTTTTGAAAGACAAAAGAAAGAAAAAGGTGCTTTGAGAGCCTTAAAATTTTGACATGAGAGTAGATGAGTTGTTCTTAAATAAAATATTTTGATGCCAACTAGAGTACTCTTAATTTGTTAAATGAACAAGAACAAAAAAGTTTTCATCTCTCAATAAAGAGAGGCACCAAAAGAATTTGTCTCACCTTCCTAGCTAAACTTTCGACACTTGCTTGGGCATATGATTTATTTGCTAACAAGATATACGTGGTTAGGAAGTGAAATCAGTGCAATCTTGTGAATACTTGTATGATCATATTTAAGATTGCAGGGATTGTGAAGAAAAGAATTTGACACACAAACTTGTGAGTTCCATTACTTTCAGTCTCGAATCTCCGTTATTCTTCCTTATTTCCTTGTCACTCGAGGGCGAGCAACATCTAAGCTTGGGAGAGTTGATAGCTATGAGATTCGACACATTTTTATGGCTTTTATTGATGGTTTTCTCCCATATTTGATCGATTTCTGGTTTTACCTAACGCTAATACTTCGCTAGCAAAGAAAACTTAGTTTTTTATGTGTGTTTTAGGTTCTGAACATCAACAGGAGGATTTAACTAGAGAAATACAATATTATGGAGAAAACAAACAAGTCCCACTTTGGAAGATCGCGAGGGGAGCACACAGAAGCTTTAACGAGCAACCATATGGCGGGAATATTTTTCCGGCCGTATAGTTGTCGCCGCCTTTGCCTTGTCAAAAGGAACAACTCCCGTGAAGGGACCAAGGACGAAAACACAACGCAGCAGCCGCCATACCATCCAGAAGGGAGAAAGAAGAGATCCGAAGAAGAAGGAGAAGACGTTCTTCATCTCGCTCCACGATCTTCGACCTCCTAGACAATACACCCCCATAGGCACTACTTGTACTTGAGATAGAGAGATCTCCACCTTGCAAGACTAGGGTTTGAGATTGTTTCTTCCCATATTGAATTGTGTTGGATATTTTTCTATTCTTATTGTGGATCTCCACGGTAATACCAAGACGAATTCCCTTTATTTGATTATATTGATGATCCTTTCTTCTCTCATGAGTGAGTAATTCCCTTGGGTGTGGGAGATGTAGGGGATTGGTGAGATGTGATGTGCCTTCATATATTTTCCATTAGTTTGTGATTGATTCTAATTACTATATTATGTGTGCTTGACTATCTGTGGGATGCCTAATGCTTGTTGTCCAATTAAGGGCCCAGACAACATGATACCTTGTTCTACACAGATAAGATCTTGTACGTTAGTGGACCGGCGACCCTCGGGTGACACGGGATATCAATGGAAAGCTAGTTGACTCGAGGATAATGAGTAACCACTATGCTTATTGCATTAGTCCGATCCAAGGAGCTTAATCGCTAAGCGACCTGAAGGGTCTTAATCGTCTAGTGTCTGACCATGGTTTTGGTAGCAGGCTAGTAGGATTATTGAAGTTGGGATGGAATCTACCAAGAGGAGTTCCGGCTAATTATGGGTTGCTCGCCTACACATATATCTATAAGATTATAATTGTTACATTTACCACTCGTCCACCTGACATAGTCACAATCACCATGAACCGAATCTCCCCGCACCTTGTTTCGCCATCTGCAGGAAACAACAAACAAGCAAAGACATTCTTTACTTTTATGCTTTATATTTCTGAAGTTTACATTTTAGTTCTATTTAAATCTATCGCATTTAATCAAAATCCCATTCTTATTTCAACACTTGCAATCAATTCACTCGAAGACCTGTGACAACTTCGGGTGTGACAGAGACTTCACCAATAAACACTTACCTTTGGGCTCCCTGTGGGATCGATATCTAAACTTCGAAACTAGCTACAAACGATCTGTGCACTTGTAGTCATCACTCCTCCACCTTTGAACATGGTCATGCCAAAGGTTTATAGGTGGGAGGTGAGTCGGATGGACCACTCAAAGGACCCTATTATAGGCAAAGTAAGAGATAGATAAGACCAACAATTCATAACAGCACCAAAAGCAGAAACATCGAAGTTCAGAAAGTCTTAAAAGGGGTACCCCCACAAGGCACGACGTAATTCAAGAGGAAGTCTAGAGAGGCTAGACTATTACAAAAAGGGGGACAAAGAGACAGCCTACAGCTAAGCGTTGGCACTCGGGGGGCTTCCTTGAGTCTGTGGCAATCTCTGATGCCACAGCCTTCTCGGTTTCAGCCTCTGACGCTGTGGAATTTGCCGTCTTCGCTCGCCTCAGCTCCGATGAGTACTTCGCGAGTGTCTCAATGAGCTGAGGCCCATATTTATGATAGCGAGTAGCAAAGGGAGAAAACACTACCTGCAGGCCATCTGTGGTAACCATCATCACCTTGGAGACCTTGCTGGGGTTCAACTCAACACCATAAGCCATCACCATTGCAAGTCCCATGGTTGCTCCGACTCCCCTCTGAGAATTCTTGAAGACCATGGGAATGCCTTCGGCAAAGGACTCCACGAGGCCCTCAAGATCATCAATAAGTTCAGCCTTCAGAAACATCTCCTCTCGAAGACGCCCAAGTGTGCCCTTGGCCTTTTGGAGGGATTCCCTGGCGGTGACGCTACGGTCTTCGGCTGTAGCTACAGCACCTGCCAAAGCGTCCTGGCGAGCCAAAGCTTGAGCGTTGAAGCTCACGCCAGTAGTGTCTGCAGAATACATGGATAAGAATAGCAAACACAATGGCAAATATAGAGCACAAAAACAGCGACACAACATCATACCTGATAGAGCCTCAGCAATAGAGAGAAGCTGATCCGCGAACACCTTCTCCCTGTCAGCTGCAGCTGCCAGCAAGTCCTCCTCGTGTTTCTTCGACTCCTAGGCAGAGTGCTCCAAGGCTTCGAGTGCCTCGTCGTGTTTCTTCTCCGCCGAAGCATGCTGACGGCCCAAGGAAATAATTTGTTCAGCGAGGCGTGTGGATTCCTTCAGGGAAGGCTGCAAAAGAGAAGCATGAGCATCAACCCAATTTCGACTGCCAAAGGCAAGAAAAACTTACATGTTCCTCCAGGGACTCCGAAGTTTCCTTTTGCATAGACGTCCGGACAACCATCTAGTGTCCCCCTGTGTGGGGGAAACTCGAAGAATTGGCACCGGAGTTGGCCACCACCTAGGGAGAAGGAGATCGTGCCGCCATCTCCTTGTTTTTGGAGTCTGCGATTCCAGTCTCCTTCACAAAGCGACAGTCATCGGATGATGGCGACACAGTTTGGCTACACAACATACAAAGCAACATCAGAAGAAGAGATTTTGGGACATAAGGTTGAACTAGTAGGAGTACAATACGTACCCGTCAAAGTTGTCGAGGTCAAAAGAGTCCTCAGATGCCTCCTTCGGTGTCCTCAGTTTCTTCCGTGGAGAAGGAGCCATGGCGTGCACAGGCACAGCAGGAATCGGCTCCTCTACCATAGTCGGAGGACCCTCTGGTGTCGTCGGCGAGGATGCATCCGAGTTCTCGCTTCGGGAGCGCTTGCGGGTCCCGTTCCTACTAGACTCGGGGGCTTCCTGCTCTTCCTCAATAGGGACGGTGGAGCCTGACTCGTCCTCCTCTTCCGCTTCGCGAGGGATTACTCCCTTCGATTAAGGAGGTAACACAGTGGTCACCTTCCAGTCCTGGAATAAGGAGCAACATCAGTATAAAAGAAAACCTAGCAGGCAATCAAAAAACAGGAAGAGCTCGCAAGAAAGACACCTCAGGCGGAGGATGACTGACACAGAAGGGAGGCACGGCTGAGTCACCAGGGAGTCTCTCCTTGGCTATGTACTTGGTCAGCAGCTGAAACCTCTTGTCTACTTCACCCGAAGAAATATTCTCTCGCGAGATGCGAGTGACATTGTCAATGCCAGTCCAACAACACATTGGATGCGCCCTGGCCTGCAGCGGCTGCACTTGACGACGCATCCAAGTGCGAATGAGGTCTGTGCCGCCTACTTCCTTCCCTATGCGGAGCTCAAGGTCACAGACACGCTTGTACAGAGCCTTAGTTTCCTCGGCTTTGCCAGGCATCACCGGGTTCTTCCACGACCTCCTTCTCTTGCATTTTGCCTTCGGATCAAAAGGCACGAGCCCGAAGTGTTCCTCATCAACCTTCTGGTCACGGATATAGAACCACTTCTGCCTCCACCCTTGGACAGATGCATTGAAGTTGATGGAGAAATATGTGACATTAGGGTCTACATGGATCCCGTAGCCTCCTATATCGTAGACTACCGATCCAGAGCCCGACTAGCGCTTCAGTTTGAAGAGTTTTTTGAAAAGGCCAAAGTGTGGCTCGATTCTGAGCCAGCACTCACAAAGGGTGATGTAGCAAGCAACATGAACAATGGAGTTTGGGCTCAGCTGATGAAGCTGGAACCGGTGGAAGCAGAGTAACCCCCTCACAAACTTGTGAACAGGGAGAGAAAGACCACGAATGACAAACACGAGGAACATCACCCGAAATCCGACGGGGGGACCGGGGATTACCTTGTTGTCGGGAATCCGATAGTCATCCTCAGTAGCAGGGAGAGCACCATCTTGGCGCCAGTTGAAGAGCTCTGTCTCCTTGATGGAGGTCTGCCGCCACGACCCATTCATGACGCGCGTGCCTGCGCCCTTCTTCTTGCCAGCCGTGGTAGCGACACTGGTGCCCGTGGCGGCGGCGCCCTTCTTCTTGGCTGCAACAATGGCGACCGCAGATGCAGCAGCAAAAGCACCCTTCTTTTCCCCATCTTGCGCTTGCGGTGGGAGCATAGAGAGTAGCTGGGAAAGGTTCGAAGGCCGTCCAGTGCAGCAAGGAGGTGCGAGCAAAGGAACAACAAGGAGCAGCAATGGAGGCAACACACAAGGAATAATATGAGTTGTGGGTAGAAACTACCGCATAGCAAATCCCTACTTAACCTCACCACAGATGCAATCCGATGGCCAGAAGTACACTAGCCAGACGCGTGGCACAAATCGATATAGACGCATGGTAGAGCAAACAGCGAAATGTCGCTCCACTCCCATTACGCGCGAGAATCGAGGAGACACGGTTAAAATCGAAGATTACCCACGCCTGGTCAAATCCAAGTCATAAATGGGGCCCCACTTTCGTCACGTCCCGTCAAAACCACTCACATAGGCAAATGAGGTCATCTCATCGTCAGCACATACGTCATTAACTCCACCAGGAGCATCTTATGACTAATCTAGTCCTCAGTCGAGTCTTCGACTCGACCAAGCACTCGGGGGCTACTCCTAACAGGAGCGCTAGCCGCGCACCTGATAAACTTCATAGACTTACAAACATTTTGATAATGAAATTGCACTTGAACCCTTCACTTGAATCAGCAATTCGACTTTAGAGTCAGGGTTACACCCGTAGGGAGCGCTGGAATCACATTCGACTGAAACAAGCAAAAGAAGACAGTAGTCGAAAACACTCATAGTCCCCACTCGAGTCTACGACTCGAATAGGCACTCGGGGGCTACTCCCATAGGGAGCGCTGGTCACGCACTCTATGATTTTTATTTTAAATAAATGTGTGTTGACTACGTCCACACTCGAAAGCATTGGCGAATCCGCCTCATATTTTCCCTGCAAAGAGACTGCGTCTCCTGGGCCACCCGAATCATCTCCGCGGTGACAAAATTCGAATGCCACGCTTGCAGCATGAAGATAAGACCTGAAGAAGGCTTGGCAACGCATCTGCTGCGCTCTACTAGAAATAACACGTGCCTGCAGGTATGATGAAATAAGCCTTGACGGACGCGTCGAGTGCTCACACTTATACACTGGGATTCGATTCTATAAGACCTTTGCGGCATGAGTCGAATTACGCCAGCACTTTTCCAAATTTGAGTCCGGAGACTCGAGTTTGAGTAGATTGTGTTGTTTTGCCCTAAGGCAGTTAACTGATCCCGATACATCGGATGAATCAGGAACGTATATCAACAATCCCTATGATACAAATTAGAACACTCGAAAACATGCGCGATTATAGACTTGAAGGTTTCATAAGTCTCCACTCGAATCTGCGATTCGACCGGACACTCGGGGGCTACTAACATGGGCATACCTTACAGGTACTCAAGATCAGCATATATGGTTCAGCCAAGAAGAAGCCCACGACGTTCCTAAGGCCCAGTCAAGATTCGGGTGACCAGGGAGACTCCGACTGCTTATAGCACACGGCAAACTCAAGATAGAAGTTTAAAGGGAAAACCCTAATATGTAACCGACTCGGCCTGCTAGCCGAGACCTAGCCTATCTATATAAAGGCTAGGAGGGGGCAGCGAGGAGGACAATCTGCAACCCTAGTTTCCACAACATTGCCAGATTGCATCTGTGCGCCCCTGTAACTTTCAACTCCTCGATAATTCCAAGAGCAGACAAGCAGGAGTAGGGTCCTCTTCGAGGCCTGAACCTGGGTAAACCTCGTGTCCCCTGTGTGCTTATTTGCTAGCCGATCGATGCCTCCAATGCTCCCTACTTCCTCGAACCTAAGTCCATCTGTGATAGAAATTTATGAGTTAACCCCTCGTCAGTGGTGGTGGTGTAGAGCGGCGGCCGAGCGCGACGACGGCAGTCGGCGACGGAGAGGAGGACGTCGAAAGGTAAATCATAGGTTTCTATGAAAGTTTTACGAAAAAGCTTTTGTTGGTACCCATTGGGGGTCAATTAAGAGTATATCGAAAACCACCAAGAGTTTGGACAACAGGTTTAACTTCTTGCTAAGATTTTTCATCTTGACAATTTAACGAAATTTGGTCAAACCTAAGCTACACAAGTACGATAACAAGAGGGAGGCATCGCGAGATTTTCAAAAAAAAGAGGCAATGCGAGAGCAGCGCAGAAGCAAAGCTCTGAGGGGCTGCTGACACGAGGTACAAGGTACACTCCACTAGTAGTAAATGTATGGACCTACTACTAGTATATGCACACAAAACAAGTTGCATTTTCTCTCTCCTTCGCTGGCCTCACCATCCATCCTCCATCGATTTCTTCTCTGCAACCGTGGGTGCACTGTCCGGCTTGTCTCTTCCTCGTCCACAACAGGTTCAACTTCTTGCTAAGATTTTGCATCTTGACAGTTTAACAAAATTAGGTCAAACTTGAGCTACAAGTAAGCATGATAGATTGCTCTTAAATTAATTGTCTTTTCGAAGGTAGATGGGTGCATCTTCTTTTAGTAAACGATGTCGTTGGTGTGAGTTTCCTGCTATCAGGAAAGAACATTCTCAATTGATGACAATATCATTGTTTTCTGTAAAGAAAGTGCGAAGAATATTCGATCTGAATGCCACAAGCCAAGTTTTCACACATATACAGTGGATCAACAACATGTTGTACTTGCGATTCCGATGTTTTATGAGTTTTCAAGCTTCCTAGCTAACACCGCCCACTTGAATGACTTCATGTCAATGTATCGAAATAAGGTTGAATTTGAACTACAAGTAATAAATTGTAGGTTGCTTTGAAAGTTTTATGAAAAAAATTATTGGAGGTACCCATCGAGCAGTCAATTAATATATCCATCAGAAACCGCAAAGAGCTTTGACGACTGGTTCGACCTCTAGCTAAGATTTTGCATCTTCCTCAAAAAAAAAAAGATTCTGCATCTTGAAAATTTTGAACCCCTTTTGAAAATGATCACATGAAATAAGGAGAGAGGGAAATGATATTTCTATTCTCTATGGGCAACCCACAAGCTTGAGGTGCACCTTAGGCTTAAATATAACTTTATTTTTTCCACTATGTATAAGGTGAACCTTAGCGGATGCCACATAGTAGGCCTTATTAAGGTGTGCTTTTTTACACAATGCGGGAGTAGTATATTTCTTTGCTTAGACATATGGTCACCTCTGTCCACGCGCTATACATGCTGAGAGAATAAAACGTTGGCAGAGGAAGAGGGCAGCAACAAAGAGAAGTTGAAGGCGGTTCCATGTTAGAGCAAAGTTATGATGGGTTTTTGACACGTGGTACTCCTGTGGCCTTATAGTGTACTACACTCTACTAGTAGTAAATTTCAGGACCTATGCATGCAAAACAAATCTTATGTTTTCTCTCTCCTTTGCTATCCTCCATCTCCCCTCCCCTTTTCCCTCGAGCACCGGCCCGACTGATCTCTCCCTCGTCCACAGCATGGCGCTGCGCACGTGTGCCTTGGTACGGTGGCTCTGTGTCTTTGGCGTGTTCGGCAGCCGCGATTTGGTGTGGAGTAGGGACGAGGAGTACATAGGAAGGAAACAACTTTGGTCCTTGGCGGCACAAAAATTCAAACTTTTCCGATTTTCAAAATTTTCACTTGCTTCCCAAACATCAGGAGGGAAGGTTATTCAAAAGATTGGCCATTCATAGTACTGTACTTCTTATCTTATCTTTATCTTCTCTTATCTCTTACAATACCATACCACTATATATTGTATGGAACATTGGCTGTTTGATCAAGACTGGCAAATCCAAACATTGCTAACCTTTAGATCTTCTTTTCCATTCTTAGCATCTAGAAAGATTCTAGTGATAGTCTTTAGCACCATGAACACTAGTATGCGCAAACCTCAAAATACACACTTAATTCATTGCTTAGTGTTAGGGTCCTTGTGCTAAATGCATGGACTTGGATGCAATTTTCATTTTTTATGATATCCTTGATGTAACTTGTACTTCCATCGACCGTGTTAACTCTCAAGAACCTCGCTCCTACAAGACCTACCATTTGATCGGCCATTCACAATACTTCTTTTCTTATCTTTATCTTGTCTTATCTCTAACAATACCATACCACTGCATAGTGTACGGATTAACTTTGAACATTAACCGTTGGATCAAGACTAGCAAATCCAAACATCGCTAACCACTGGATCTTCTTTTCCATTCTTAACATCTAGAAAGATTCTACTTTAGCACGATGAACACTAGTATGCGCAAACCTCAAAACACAAACTCCATTGCTCAGTTTTCAGGGTCCTTGTGCTAATAAATGCATGGACTTGGATGCAATTTTCATTTTTATGAGGTCCTTGATGTAACTTGTACTTCCACCGACCATGTTAACTCTCAAGCACCTCTCTCCTACGAGACCTACCATTTGATAGGCCATTTGTAGTACTTCTAATATTCTCTTTATCGTGTCTTATCTCTTACAATACAATACAATACAATACAATACAATACAATAAACCACTGCATAGTGTATGGATTAACTTTGAACATTGACCATTGGATCAAGACTAGCAAATCCAAACATTGCCAACTATTGGATCTTATTTTCCATTCTTAGCATCTAGAAAGATTCTACTGATAGTTTTTAGCACGATGAACGCTAGTATGCGCAAACCTCAAAACACACACTTCATTGCTCTCAGTTTTTGGGTCCTTGTGCTAAATGCATGGACTTGGATGCAATTATCATTTTTATGAGGTCCTTGATGTAACTTGTACTTCCATTGATCGTGTTAACTCTCAAGCACCTCGATCCTACGAGACCTACCATTAGATCGGCCATTCGTAATACTTCTTATCTTATCTTTATCTTCTCTTATCTCTTACAATACCATACCATCACTATACAGTGTACGAAAAATTGACCGTTTGATCAAGACTGGCAAATCCAAACATTGCTAACAACCATTGGACCTCTTCTTTTCCATTCTTAGCATCTAGAAAGATTCTACTGAAAGTCTTTAGCATGATGAATGCTAGTATACCCAAACCTCAAAACACACACTTCATTGCTCAGTTTCAGGGTCCTTGTGTTAAATGCATGGACTTGGATGCAATTTTTTATTTGTTACGAGGTCCTTGATGTAACCTGTACTTCCACCGACCATGTTAACTCTCAAGAACCTCGCTCCTACGAGACCAAAAGTTAGATCGTCCATTCGCAGTACTTCTTATCTTATCTTTATCTTGTCTTATATCTCACAATACCATACCACTACATAGTGTACGGAATAATGAATGTTTGATCAAGATTGGCAAATCCAAATATTGCTAACCATTGGATCTTCTTTTCCATTCTTAGCATCTAGAAAGATTCTATTGATAGTCTTTAGCACGATGAACGCTAGTATGCGCAAACCTCAAAACACACACTTCATTGCTAAGTTTCAGGGTCCTTGTGCTAAATGCATGGACTTGGATGCAATTTTCATTTTTTATGAGGTCCACGTGTACTTGCTTAACAAAGGAAATCAGCGTGGTTCTCACTCCTGTAGCCTTACAGTGTGCTACTCCTCTTCAGTTTTTGGGTCCTTAACAAAATAAATTGTATACTACTCTCTCCTTTCCTACATCACGCCCATCCTCTAGTTGATATCTCCCTCGTCCATAGTGTGGCGCTGCACATGTGTACCATGGTACTACGACGGCTCTGTTTCTATCTCTTTCTTTCATAACTTTGCTCTGACATCGAACCGCGTTCAACACCTCTTCATTGTAGACCTCTTGGGTTGCCTTCTCTAACCTCATAATCTCTTCTACAATAGCTCTTCGTTTTCCCCCTCCATTTCGATCCTTCTTTTTCCTAGTACTACTATTTGCTTTACGGAAAACAACGATCCAGTTTTCGCAAAAAAAATCCTGTCACTTGGGAAATTGAGATCATCTCTTTTCATAATACTTCTTGGAAACTCCCCTTGGAAAAATATTGTTTACAATAATGCGAAGATGCACCAATCTACATAATATGGGGAAATTACCATAAACTATGATGTGGATCACAGGATATGGCATTGACCTTAGTCGTCCGACTCGAAACCTATTCATATGCATTGCAGGACAATTTTGTGAACCTGGTTTTTGAAAAGTTGTCAAAACTTAAGTTTATCATTTTGCATGGCATGTGATACATGAAAAAGGACGCCATGTACATGTCTTTTATAAAATTTTAAGAACAATCCACCTCAGCCTCATCTTACAATTCCTTTACTTTCCTATGAATCAAACACTTTAAGAAAATTCTTATAGGCTCCAAATCTTGTAGGATTCAACTGGACAATGTGTTTTCCCTATTCCTTTGTTTTTCCTATCCCGCGAATCAAATAGGCCCAATATTGAGACTCCCACGAGCAACATTTCCTACTACGCCAAGATGCACCCATATACCAAATTAATGTGGGAACAGTACATTAACTATGCTGTCGATATGGCCATGACCTTTTTTGGTCATCAGGGTTGAAACCTAATAATATTCATACATGGTGGGAAAATATCGTGAGGGTAGTTTCCAGAAGTTGTCGAATCCCATGGTTATCAGTTTCCTGGCAGGTTGTACACGTGACGTGATAGGATGCCATGCGTAAATATTTGTTTTTCTGTTTTTCTTTATTACATGTGATTGTTTCAAAACGGGTTCAAAATTTTCAAGATACAAATTCTTAGCAGGAAGTTAAATTTGTCAAAACTCTCGATTGTTTCCGATATATTAACTACCTGATGCGTACCTCCAAAAGCTTTTTGTAGAACTTCGATAGAAATCTACCACTTTCTAGAGCTTCTAGTTCAAATATGACATGATTTTATTAATAGAGACATAAAGTCATTTGAGTGGGCCGAGTTAGCTCAGAAGCTTTGAAAACTCATAAACCTTGGGAATCATACATAAAACATTGTCTACTATATCTGGAAACTTGGCTTGTGGCATTCAAAACCATGTTCTCTGTACTTTATGTGCATAGTATATTCCTGGTGCTAGAGGCCAACAATAATGAGATCTTCTATATGCTAGACATGACATAATCAAATGTACTAAAAGAGATCCAATGGTCAACAATGTCGGGTTTTTCCAATCTATATCCAACTACCGATGTTCGAAGTTATTCGTACACTATATAGTGGTATGGAAATTGTGAAGCAACATAGTCGTTTTTTCTTTTGAAAAGAAGTGTCAAGCACTTATTTCTGATTTTTTTATGGAAAGCAGTACGCATAAGAGGATGTCACATGAAAGTATTTGGTTTGTTATTTGTTTTATTTCAATGTCTTCAAAACATTATCAAATTTAAAGGCATGCATATTCTTAGCACGAAGTTAGTTGCATTTTTCAAATCTCGCGATGGTTCTCGATATATTGACAACATTGGTACCAACAAACGACATCTGTAAAATTCAAGAGCAATCTATCACGCTTACTTGTAGTTCATATCTCACATAATTTCGTTAAATCAGCATAAAGTCCTCTAAGTGGGGGGAGTTACCTAGCTAGGAAGATTCAACAATTCTAAAACAAGGAAGTTATAAGAAAGCATGGTCCAGTTTGTCTAAAATGTGGGGCGGTGGCACCTTTTTTCAACTAGGTTTGTCCTAGAAGGAGCGAGATGCTTTGGTTAGCAACTTAACATGGTTAGTGGAAGTGTACATGTTACATCAAGGACCTCAAAAAAAGAGAAAATTACACCTAACCCATGTTTTAGTATAAAGGGGCCTAAAAATAAGCATGGAAAAGCAGTCGGGACTGGCTCTCCTTCTCCACCCACTAGCTGAGCCATACCGTTTGTACTAGAACAACAACAACTTGCTTAACAAAAAGGAAATCAGAGCGGTGCTCACTTTTGCCAGATCCTGCTAATGAAGTGCATCAAATGCGATGGGACATCTATATATATACATATCAAGTACAATATCCCTTCTCTAGTGTTGTGAGTGTTGATCCTTGTAATAACCTTCCATGCGATGTTTGGGACGAAGCAAGTGAAAAAATCGAAACCCGAAAAGTTTGATCCACGACTACTTTTTTATCGCCACCCCAACCCAATGCCCAAAGTGGTTCCTTCCTATGCACACCAACACAACGTAGGTGACGAACACACGATAGACAGACACAGATCCATCGTACCATGGCTAGAGTTGAAAGCGGCATCCCGCAGAAGTTCCGCTTCTAGTTCATTTTGAAGTACTCCTATAGAAACTTCAAAATGAACTAGAGGTGGGACTTTCGCGGGATCCCGCTCGCAACCCTAACCATGGCACATCTGCTGAGCGTCACACTACGGACGAGGGAGAGATTAACTAGCAGGTGTGTGCGTGGGTGCCGAGAAGATACATACTTGATTACATTATGTAAAATTTGACTGAACAAATAGAGTAACTAATACACTTGATTAATTTGTGTAAAATTAGTACTATTGGAGGTAGAGTAATACTTTCCAATAATGCTAATTTTCTACCAACATTCTTTATATATATTTAGAGTAAATCTTGGTCAAAAAAACATGCAAAACAAGGACGCCTTATTCCTCGGGACGTAAGTAGAGTAATACTCCTACCTACTACTCCTACTTATGCAAATAGTACTACAGTAGAACCTGTAATTAAATAATATGTCTGGTCAAACCAACATGATGAGACTATACTGCGCTAGGAGGTGACATGGTAAATTTATTACAAGAAAAGAAAAAACCTCTTTCAAAGAGCCATCCCATCTTCCCCATCTCCGTTTAGTTTACCCCCACTCGTCGACGCCGCCTGGCCGCATTTGGGATCCTCTCCGCCATGCGGATCACACATTTTCCTCGTCATCTCGCCCGGTGCATCTCTCCTTCCAGACCACCCCTCTTGTGGCATCCCACTAAAACCACTACTAGAAAATCGCTGTGTTTTTATGCATTGCATCATCACGACTGCATGCTCATGTCATCATGCCACATTGCATTTGAGCATCGTCATCATTATGCATCGTTTTTGTCTAAACTATTTTTGAAACGCCTAGTTTTGTTTTCTAAATATTCCCGTCTTTATTCAAATCAAAACTCCGGTCTCTTCCGGATATTTTGTTTGTCTAAAAGATATTTACAAAAGGCTTTTAAAAATAAAATAAAATACTAGTCTAATAAAATAAAAACGTTTTTTAGGGGAGGCAGCCGGCCAGGCCCAAAGGCCCAAACAGCCGGCCTACAACCCCTAACCCTAATCCCCACAGCCTACCTACCCTGCCGCCAATCCCTCCCAGCCGCCGCCACCTGCACACGCCCCCACACCCACCTGGTCCCCGCCTGGCCCCACCTCACCGCGTGCACGTGCCTCTCCCCGGCCCACCCACTCGCCCGCTCCCGCACGCAACCCTCTCTCGCACGCCTCCTCCTCCCCCGCATCGACCTCCCTGTCGCCAGATGCGCCGCCGTCGAGCCCCGCTCCGAGGTCGCCAGCCTCCGCTGCCTCCTCCGCTGGCGGCGTGCCCCGCCTCCGACCACCTCTCCCCTCCACCGCCTCCTCCCGATTCGAGCAGCCGCCGCCAGGGCCATGGCGCTCCACCTATCTTGTACATATGCCATGCTTTGCTGCTTTATTTACGATTGTACGTGGAGCACCTGTACTGTTTAGGATCGTGACACGTTTTCGCTGTATCGACAAGGCCAGTCACACTTTCGGGTTCCCAGTCGTTTACAGCCGTCCACACAAACCCTGGGTCCGTTCCGGAGCCGGCCAACTTCGTTGCGGGTAGCTTACTGGGGTGGCCCCCTGAAATAATTTATGAATCCTGTGATTGCTTTGTCGTGAAAGCCTCATTGGGTTTTGATTTGGTTTTTCCGAGGTCGATCGTGTGTGTGTTGCTATTTGTGCACCCCTGCAGGGTAAATCTTTCTGAAATCCGTGTCCGCGGTTATGGACGACTTGGAGCACAGTATCTCGATCATAGACAAGCATAACTAAAGTAGTGCTATAAACTTGACTTAATATATGACTAGTAATCAGATTCAACTATCACGGAATGGAAATAAAAGTGCCAACAACTGGTGGAACTGGGTTCTATCGTGTCATATTATACCTGCCTAGTAAGTATTGCAACTCCAATGGAATGTGATAAAAGTGCCAACAATTGCTGGGTTTTGGGATTTCTCAGGACAATTATATCTGACTAGTAAATGTTTCAACTACAACGGAATGGTGATTAAAACTGCCCACTACTTATGCTATCAGGATGACTCATGCTATCTATATCTGACTAGTAAGTGCTTCAACTAAAACCGAATGAATAAAACTGCCAACTGTGTGAGTTCCTTGGTTTGACTTCCTTGTTTGGTCTCGAGGGGGAATACCAGGATGGGTATGATTGGTGGTAGTATCAGGTCGGATTCGAATAGGTCTTTCTTACCCCTCTCTAATAGCCGCCAGTTTTTCTGAGTCTCTATAGGTTGTTTAGTGCCGCTGCGCTGCCGCTTCAGTCCACCATACCTATGTAGGCGAGAGCCGCCAAATTCTAGCCTCGCCGTGTACTGGCCTCAGTATTGACGCTCCTCTTTTTCCTTTGCCCTTTGTCGGCACCCCTTTTGTTTTAGCAGGTTTGAGATCGACGTCATTAGCAGGGTTACCCTTCCGGCTTGGCCTGGGTAGGGTTATGGACGCCATTGGTTATTCTTCAGGGCTCTTAGCCCCATTTGCATCTTGTCCGTACTCGGACGCTGTATCGATTTCAAGGTGATTTGGATCTTTGTATTGTATATCTGTATTCTTGACTCGCTGAGTCGCTGTTGTATATATATCTGTTCTGTGGGTCCCATCGAGGACTGTTGTGTAATGGTATTACTTCGTTTTCCACCCGCACGAAAGTGCCTGGTGGGCGTCCTTGAATCGTTTCTATGCGGGTTTGGCGGAAAGGGCTAAAACTTGCATAGGGACGATTCGAGGGTGTTACACCTCTCCTCCAAAAAACCCCAAACAGCTCTATATAGATCTGCCCTCGCCCCCAATCCTCCTCAATGCGATGGCGGATCGTCTGTACAAAATTTGGAGAGGTTCGGGGGAGAGCCGGCGGTGCAGCGGCTTTAGCAAGGTCGGTGACGACATCGTCAACAAAATAACTGAGTGTCTGGATGCTAAAAGTGTTGTTCGGCTGGCTGCATGATCCAAGGAACTACACCGCCAAGTTGTCGGTGGAGAAGGTTACAGCTACCCGAACTACAACTGCTCAAAAGTGGTCTCCTTCAATGAACTCTATGCCCAGATGATCTCCTGCATCCACAGCCCATTTATCTGCACGGAGCTAGGATGCAACTAGGTTGGCAACAAATTAACATTGTATCTGCACCTCAAATCCACCCACTCGATCGAGGTGCGCACGGTCCTCTACAGCATCAAACAATGGGACCCATCTAAGCCGGTGCCTGCAGGGTGCTCGTGGAGAACAAATGTCATCGGCATCGGGAAGACGGGCATGTTGTTCATCGGCCAGATTGATGGGCACAGCATGGAGATTTTCCTGTCCGTCGGCCGTGTAAGGTCCGCAGCGTGGGAATTGGAGGAGTGCGAGGTGAGGATATCATCATTGGTCTATTTTCGTGGGTTCTATCAGCTCGAGTTTTATTCTGAGCCAAAGATTGTGGAGCCGCCGGCCGAAGCCACGGTGGATGCGCTCAACCATTACATGTTGGTGGCGCGGACTTATTGTCAAGCTCCTCAATTGTTCGTCGGAGTTCCTCATGGAGTTCTAATGTTGGATCAACGACGACATCAACCCATTGTGAGATATCACATCTTAATATTCTCCTGATGATCCTAATATGAATATACTATGTAATTTTCTAGTCTCTCTATTCTAATATTAGTTTATTTATTTATTTTAGTGAGAGATCCTTCATAATCGGAGTGGTGGAAATGGCTAGAAAGATCCATGAATTTTACATCTATCTTGCTAACAGGGAACAGGCGAAAACCTATTACGAGGATCCACTGATGATGGTAAAACGAGAGAAGCGTGCTAGGCTGGAAAGCAAGCGCTACCCGGCCACGACCTATACACGCTAAATCGTTGGCATATAGATCTTATGGTGATTCTGACCCCTCTCGTTTCTCTCATGCATGTTTAGAGTATATGATGGGACATGTAATCGTTCCTAGCTAGATTAAGGTACTACTACGAGTAGTTTTATACTTCTATCGAGTATTTTGTATGGAGTTTTGGAACTGCTAATATGTACTGGGAATTGTTCAGATCGAGTGCAGAATATGCCATGTACTGCTGAATCTTTCAAAAGCTATCGAATCTCTCAAATGTGCTAACGTTGCTATTATTAAAGTATTTTGTAGAACTAATACTATTGTACTGGTACTTCTTTTGATCAATGGCAGTAGATTGTTTTGCTTTTCTTTTGAAACATGGTCTTCTCAATCTAGATGAGGCCTGGGCTTCTTGAGTTGCATATATGTTGGTCACATATACATTGATGTAAGAACAAGGTAAGCACACAAATGCATACTTGATCGTCAGTTTTGCTTGCTCCAATGATGGAGTGTGTTCGGAGAAAAAGGGCAAACTCATCCCATGCCAAGTTTTTGAGAGCTGAAACATGAACTGATTCTCTCCGTACTACTATTGAATTTCAGTATCTGTATTGCTGAATTGGTCCCTTTGAAATGCTACTGAATATGTCTAGTGCTGCTGAATATGAATCTGTGATATTTTTCTATCTTATTATGTACTATTGAATCTTTTAAATTTGAACTACAAGTAAATCGTAGGTTTCTATGAAATTTTTATGAAAAATCTTTTGGAGGTACCCATCGAGGGTCAATTAGGAGTATAACAGAAACCACCGAGAGTTTGGACAACAGGTTTAACTTCTTGCTAAGATTTTGCATCTAGACAATTTAACGAAATTTGGTCAAACCTGAGCTACACAAGTAAGAGAACAAGAGGGAGGCAGCATGGAACTTTCAAAAAAAGAGGGAGCATGAGAGCAACGCAGAAGAGGACTTGAAGGTGGTGCGATGTTAGAGCAAAGCTATGATGAGATGCTGACACGAGGTACAGGGTACACTCTACTAGTAGTAAATGTATGCACCTACTACTAGTATATGCACGCAAAACAAGTTGCGTTTTCTCTCTCCTTCGCTGGCTCTCACCATCCATCCTCCATCAATTTATTCTCTATAGCCACGGGTGCACGGTCCGGCTTGTCTCTTCCTCGTCCACAACAGGTTCTACTTCTTGCTATGATTTTGCATCTTGACAGTTTAACAAAGTTAGATCAAACTTGAGCTACAAGTAAGTGTGATAGATTGCTCTTAAATTAATTGTCTTTTCGAAGGTAGATGAGTGCATCTTATTTTATTAAACGATGTCGTCGGTGTGAGTTTCCTGCTATCAGGAAAGAGCATTATCAATTTTCCCATGTTTGCAAATTTTTAGAACTTTCTAGCTAACTCTGCCGACTTGAATGAGACTTTGTGCCATTTATCGAAATTAGGTTAAATTTGAACTACAAGTAAATTGTAGGTTTCTTTGAATGTTTTATGAATTTACTTTTCGGTGGTTTTCGATATACTGAATTCCTGGTTAGCTTCAAAAGTTTTTTGGAAAATTCTCCTCTTCGGTGCTCTCGTGCTGCCTCCCGCGTTCTCTCAGACTCTTCTCTCTCCCAGTTTTTTTTCAACATGGGGGAAACTCCTAGTGGCAATATTGTTCATCATGCGAGGAAGCACCTACGTACTCCTACCAAATACGGGAACACCACCACGCCAAGTTCTTGCATACTCCCTTCATCCACAAATAAGTGTACTTCTAGTAGCTCTTAGTCTAAGTCAAACTTTTTTAAAATTTGACTACTTTTTAAAACTAATCGAGCAATACATATAACATGAAATCTACATATTATGAAAGTACATTTCAAAACGAATAAACTTGTAGTACTAGTTTTGTGTCATAAATATTACTACATTTATAAATTAAAGTTGGTCGGAAATAGTTAAGTTTGATTTAGAATAAATGCTAGAAGTACACTTATTTGAGAACGAAGGAAGTAGATAAATGCACAAGATGCAACACAGCCAACATTCATAATTTATCTCATAATTTATGAGAACATGAAAGTATGACAAATAAAAAGGGGTGCGTGCACAAATACTTTGTGGAATATACTTGAGAGATTAAAATGAGGTTGTGCAATATACTTGATAAATCTGAGACATCTATTTTGAGATGGAGGAAGTATTATTTGGGCGCTAGCCAAATTTAAAACTGTCAAGCGGCAAAATTTATAGCCTAGGCTGTGTGAATCATAGGTATCCAATGTTGCGTGCAAAAATCTCTACTACTATAATAGAGCAGTTTTGAATTGGATCCATAGCACCAATCATGATCGTTGGGTTGTTAGATCCAATGGTTCAGAGCATCTATATTCGTGTTGAAGGAATAGTACCTAGCGGAAACTCCACCATGTCTAGAACTATCATGTCACCATCACCAAAATTTCATAACATAGTAGGTTATATTCTCAATATGTGTAGATAGTTATTATTAATAGACTTAATGTATGCATTTTTTCTCTAACAAGACTATTGACTTAGAGTTTGTTAAATCACATTTCATACAGTATATACGTGTGTGGCACGTGCCTTTTACTAGTATGGATATGGATGATCAGTTGATGTGACTCTTAGCCTTGAATTCCTGGACAGATAGGTTACGGTCTACTATCTTTTTCTATTACTAGATGGATGCAAGCCAAATTCAAAATCTAAATCGAGCGGCAAAATCACACACCAACTTTGAAGCATTTCTTGCCCCACCGATTCAAAAAAATTGAGCCAAAATCTCCCATCGGATAGTACCATTTTTATATTATTATTAGCTAGACGCGGCCAAATTCAAATCTCAATCGAGCAGCAATATCACACACCGACCTTGAAGAATTTCGCACCCCTCTGTTTCAAAAACTATTATCTTTAAATTTTTTGTTCTACCCATTGTTCAGACAATAGATGGGCATGCTAAAGTCAGTAGCTCGGGGGCACGATCGTAATTATATTGCTATTCACCTATACTATGGTCCCGATTCGCGTAGTTTTTCCCGCTGGCCCTCCCAAAAATCCTAAGCTCCTCTGTCGCCTCCATGGCCACCACGCGCACCGGCTTGATCTGTGGTCTCGTGCGCCGCCACGGAGCCGCTTCACCGACGCTCACCCACCAGATCTAGTCCACCGGGTCTCCCTCCACTGCACCGGAGTTGCGGTGTCGTTCACCACGCCGATGGCATCATCGACCGCCCAAGCTCTGCTTTCTCGCCGCCGATGGCATCATCGAACGCCCCAGCTCTGCTTCCTCGCCATCGAAAGCTACCCAACCGTATAGGATTCGCTTCACCGGTGTCCACCGGACGTGATCTAGTTCAAGGAGTTCCATGTCCACTGCTCCAAACCAGTTGCACGACCGTCGCCGTTCACTGCACCGGATCTGCCTCAGCGACGCTCTCATCCACCGCATTCAAGACGGCATCGACCGCCCAAGATCTGCTTCCCCGACGCCAGCAGCCACCGTAACCGCAGCACCCTCGATGACCTGGACGTCACTCGCACGGTATAGACGATGCTTAGACGCCTCTTCGACCAAGGTTAACCAAATCTCCAACCCATTTTTGTTTTGTTAGCAATATAGCAGGTTCAAGATTTCACAGTGAACTGCATTTTTGTAATCGTGCTAGTACATACAAGTCACTAGGCATATCTGTTCCTCGTGCTAGTACATGCAAGGTCATTAGACATGTTGGTTTGCATTCGCTGCTCTACAAATTTCAAGTCATGATGTCTATTATTTTGTCATGCACATGTTCTTAGCTACTCCATACAACAGTAATTTCCTGCTACCGTGTAATTCTTGCAAAATCTGAAGTCAGTGAAAAATATTAGTGTGGGTTTCCTGCTCTACAGTTGCTGAATCTATCTGGTTTGTCCTGAGATTAGTTCCTGCTATTATTTCCTCCTTGGCATCGTTCTGCTATCATGTAGTAGCCGTTTAAACTCTTCGTACTAATTCGATTATAATTTTGTTGTTGCCATCTGGTTCTTCAAAAGCTGCATCACTAACTATTTCCTTTTTCTTTCATAAAGCTCAAAATGGAACAATGAACATGTTGGTTTGCATAGCCTATTCTACAGGTTCACAAGGGATGCCATTACTTCCTTATCTGGTGTTGGTTTTTCCTGAGCAATGGCATAACTATCCTCTACTATGTAGTTCACTCGTGGTTTGCATTCCTGCTCTAGAATTTCTCTTATGATACCATTATAATTTCTATCTGGTTGATTCTTAGCTCTGACAGTAACTACATGCCATTGTGTAGCTCACCGCAAATTCTGAGTCACCCAATGACTCTATGCATTCCAGGAGATGCCACTATTTCCATATATATATTTGCTGAAATGGCCTTGCTAGTTTATATTTGCTGAAATTCTAAGAAACACTTTGTTTGATTGCTCATTTCATTCAAGGCACACTTGTCTAATGCTTGTTTGTCTTGTTCTATAGGTTCACGAGCGACGCCATTATATCTCGCATCTAGTTCTAGGTCTGGTTCGTCCTAAGTCACAACATAACTATCCTGTACAATATATAGTTCATTCATGGTTTGCATTCCTTCTCTACAAGTTCTCGTATGATGCGTTTATAATTTCTATCTGGTTCATTCTTCGCTATGATAGTAATTGCATGCCATTTTGTGGCTCAGCGCAAATTCCGAGTCACCCAACGTCTCTTGCATTTTAGGGTATAGAACTCCTTCCATATATATTTGTTGAAATGACCTAGCTAGTTTATATCTGCTGAAATTCTAAGCCACACACACACATTTTTTGATTGCTCGTTTCATGGTAGGCACACTGATGGCCCAAAATATATCGATCTCGTTGGGGAACCCCAATAGGAAGGTATGATGAGCACAGCGGCAAGTTTTCCCTCAGTTATGAAACCAAGGTTATCAATCCAGTAGGACCAAGGAAACACCTCCAAGGTGTTGCTAGCTGGACTTTGGCAGGGCGCATTACCGGTGCCAACAGCAACGTGGAAACCTGCACAACACAACCACAGAACTTTGCCCCCAACTTAAAGTGAGGTTGTCAATCTCACCGGGTTTGATGAAAACAAAGGATTAAACATATTGTGTGGAAGAAAGTAATAGTTTGCAGTAAGTAAACAGAAAACAGTAAACAGTTGTAGATTGATGATAAAAGAAAGGACCGGGGTCCATAGTTCACTAGTGGTGGCTCTCCTTAAGATAAATGACATGTTGGGTGAACAAATTACAGCAGGGCAATTGACAAACATCGAGAAAGCAATATGCATACACTACTCATCTTGACTCCTTTGAGATTCGATTGGGCATTGGAACATTATACATAGACCGTAATCCAACTTCATCTATGACTAATAATCCACCTTCAGGTTATCATCCGAACCCCCTCCAGTATTAAGTTGCAAGCAACAGATAATTGCATTACGCATTGCCTGTAAAGTAAACAATATGATTGTTCTATGAATAAAGGATTGTTGTTTTATCCCTAGTAGCAACAGCACATCTAGTACCTTAGAGATTTCTGTCACTTCCCCAGATTACTAGAGGCATGAACCCACTATCGAGCATAAATACTAACTCTTGGAGTTGCTAGCATCTACTTGGCCAAGATAGCTACTAACAACGGAAAGCATGCAAGATCACAAATAACAAAGACATGATAAAATCAATAATCAATCTGAAATAGCATCTCAATATCCATTGGATCCCCGCAAATACAACATGTAGAATTACAAATAGATGATCTTGATCATGAACGGAGCTCACAAGATCTAGACATGATAGCACAAAGGAGAAGAACCAGCCATCTAGCTACTACATGGACCCGTAGTCCAAGGATGAACTACTCACGCATCACACCGAAGGCTTGCATGGTGATGAAGAAGGCCTCCAGGGTGAATTCCCCTCTCCGGTAGGGTGCCGGGTAGAGCTTCAGATCCCTCCCGATCTAGGGATGGAGATGATGGCGGCTATAGACTCTTTCGTGGAATTTTTGATCGGGTACTTAGGGTTTCTGTATCGGAGGCATCTTATAGGCGAAAGGAGAGGCCGAGGGGGTGTCTGGGCTGGCCACACCACCCCCTGGCCCCTCTCTGTCTCGTATTCTGGCTCCGTGTCCCCCTCGGTGAAAAACTGACTTTGGCTTTTGTCCCGTCCAATTCCGAGAATATTCATTTTCTGACTTTCCTGGAACCAAAAATAGCAGAAACAGGCAGCTGGCACTGTGGCATCTTGTTAATAGGTTAGTCCAAGAAAGTGTATATAAATTACTCCAAAGTGTGGACAAAACATAAGAAAGTAGATAAAACCAAGCATGGAACATCAAAAATTATGGATACATTAGCAACATATCAACATCCCCAAGCTTAACTCCTGCTCGTCCTCGAGTAGGTAAGTGATAAAAAGAAAGAATAGTTTTTTAGGTGACATGCACCATCATAAGCTTGATCAAAGTATTTGTAAAACATTGATAGCTGGGATCATAGTACTTCAATCATAACATGAAATAAAAAGTTCTAGTAAAAAGACAAAGCAACTATTGCTGCAACATGAAAAGGCAGAAACAAAAGATTCATGAATAACAATGCTTTGCAAGACGTTTGTTTATTTCACACAAAGAAAACGTAGCATAATGGCATTCAGCTTGTCCCTCATAGAGTAGCAAACATAAATGCATAGGACACCTTCAAAGTTCATAAGAGTGACTAGATACAAATAGTTTAAGAACAAGCAATATCAAAGTTATGCATCAATCAACAAGTCTTGGGACAATGCACATAGAACTAAGAATGGCCACTATGCTCTCAAAGTAAAAGAAAGGCCTTCATAGAAGGAAGTAGGGATTCAAGTTTCATAAAGAGCTTCCAAAAATTATGGTACTTGTTAGCTTTCAGCTCTCATTGCCCCTATCATAAGCATCTTGAAGTGATTAAGGTTCAAGTGAACAAACTATGGTGTATATGCTTGACGAAGTATAAGTTGGAAATCTCATGTCCCTTGAATACGAGGGCCGCTCCTCATGCGACTCGAGTTTAGTTACCGGTAAGTTCTTGTCATAGTAACTACATGTGTATCATAGAGAACCACCAACGGGGTACCCCTTGCTCGATGATACGGAAGAATCCCCATATCAAAATGACAAGGCAAGCAGACAACGAGCATCTCAGCAATCTTCTTATTTACCATTGGAAAATGGTGCTTTTTTCTCTCTTTCCTCTTTTCTCATATCTCTTTTTTTTTCTTTTTCTCTTTTTTCTCAATATCTGACTCTTTTTTTATAAGAAGAATGCTTCATAGACAGCTCATTATGGTTACGCTGCAGGTTTCCACCATGTCGGCATGGATTAGACCAGTGGCCAGGGTGTTTCTCTAACACACATACATAACTCCATGGACTTACAAGCTCCCCTTTCATTTCACACCGACGACATCCATAGACAAAAGAGCATGATATCAACTAGGTACAAAGTACAAGTGCAATTTTGAAAGTGGTCCCCATGACAGCATGGTTCTGTTAATCCCCAACATATAAGTGCAAGCATATACAACATAGACGACACAATGGTTCAAGTTTATTAAGGGAAAGAAAAGTAAAGTGTGCCATCAAGTTCGTGAGGGCTTTAATCACTAGTTTTCTCATAACAAATTTAATTCGGAAGGTAGATAAAAACATGAATATACTTGGAATAGCAAATGCAAATAGGTAGTTATGGTGGACTCTTTGGAATAACTTGGTTTTAGGAGTTGGATGCATGAGCGGAACTCATACTAGGTTATGGAGGCTAGCAAAAGACTGGGAGCGACCAACTAAGAGAGCAATAATGGCCATAATCATGCAGAGCGACAAAACATCATTAATCAAAGCATAAAGTGATATTACAAGTCGAAAACTAAAGGATCATCAAGTCTATGGTGACTTGGGATAGTCATAACATGGTGTGAGCATGCGGCAAGTCAACCCAAATAAAGCATCAAAGGAGAATACCACAATATTATGCTTTAATATGCTAAAACAACGCATGGTTCTTTCAAAGGCACATTAAGCAATCTCAATTGTTTATAATAAGTCATGCTACAGCAAAGATCACTAAGCATAAAGCCAAAACAATATCAAGCATGGAAGGACAAAGCATAGGCCATAGTCAAAAACAAGCTCCTTTTACCACTTAAGCATGAACTTTTCCTACTCGTTTCCAATCCAAACCAAACTATTTGAAAAACAATGCATGAAAAAGGGGGTCCAACCAATTTATTCAAGAAAACTAAGAAAACCAAGCAAACGAAAACCAAAACGAAAATGAAAAAGAAGACGCTCCAAGAACAACACAACTGTGCATGAAACAATAAAAATGAAGTGTTTGGAAGAAAACTGGGATTTTTATTGATGAAGAAGGGGATGCCTTGGGCATCCTGAAGCTTTGACGCTTGTACCTCTTGAATATTTCTTGGAGTGACACGGGGTGGCATCCCCAAGCTTGAGCTTTAGTCCATTCTTCATCTTATTACATCATTCTCTTCATACACTTGAAATTTTTTCCTTCATACAAAACTTCACACAATCTTTATTAGCAACATTAGTGCACTCAAGATAATAAGTCTTTAGGTTCAGTTTCAACACCAATAAAACTTCCATTAAAACACAGGCTACTCTAGCACTTCCCTCAAAAATCTCAATTCACCAAAAGAACTCAAAAATGAACCAACAAGAAGCAAATGCAAATAATGGCAGAAATCTGTCAAAACAGACCAGCAGGTAAAAACCAATTTTTTCGAAGACCTTCTGTTGCTCAAATCAAAAAGTGTTGAACTAATGAAAGTTATATAACAACCTGGGGCATAAGCACAAAAATTAACGCCTCAAAACAACGTACAGAGATTTTACACGAATTTTAACGGTGAAGCACCAAAATCTGCTTCGGGACAGCAAATTTTCCAATCATTACTTCTCTCTCATTAGAGGTTAATCTTGGCACAAAAAGCAAATAAAAAGGATAAGAAGCGGTTATTACAGAGGTTATTACAGAGTTAATAACTTCCAAGACTCATCTAAAATATTTTTGGTTATCTTCAAATAAGTACTTTTCTTTAACGCCTTTAAGTTAGGCATAAGAAGCAAGAAAAAGAATCAAGTGTTCTCAAATGAAGAAGCATTAAGAGCAAATTTTGTTTTCATAGGAGAGGCAAAAGAAATATTCTCTCTCTTCTTAGGGAAGTGTTCTATACCTTTCTTGAGTGGGATTTGATATTTAATGGTGTCTTCTTTCATATCAATAATGGCACCAACCGTTCTAAGAAAAGGTCATCTCAAGGTAATAGGACAAGAAGCATTGCATTCAACATCCAAAACATAGAAATCAAAGGGGACATAGGCATTGTTAACCATAATAAGAACATCATTAATAATCCCCATGAGTTTCTTTTTAGCATTATCATCAAGTGGGACATTCAAATAACAATCTTCCAATGATGGCAAATCAAGCATATCGTAAATCCTTCTAGGTATAATAGAAACACTACTATCAAGATCACATAAAGCTTTGAAATCAAAATCATTCACTTCCATATTAATGATGGGTTCCCAACCATCTTCTTGTTTCATAGGAATAGAAGCTTTATGTTTCATCTTTTCTTCTTTAATTTTTATGAGAGCATCAGTAATGTGTTTTGTAAAGGCCATATTCATAGCACTAGCATTAGAACTTTTAGCAAGCTTTTGTAGGAACTTAATAACTTCAGAGATATTGCAACCATCAAGATCAAAATCATAATTATCATCTAAAGTAGTAGACTATTACTAGCCTCAACACTAGTGGTAGTCATAGTAGAAACACTAATGTTTCTAGCAATTTCATCTTCTCTTTCCCACTTAGCATGCAATTCAGCTAATAGTCTAAAATTTTCATCAATTCTAACTTGTATGGCCTTAGTAGCAGCAAAGGGACTATCAACAGTTTCAGGTTTAGCAGCCATTTTATTCAAAGAAGATTGAGCTTCAGCCAATTATGCTATATTTCTTTCAGCACTAGAGAGTTTTTCCTCAATAGTTTTATTAAAAGCAGTTTGTTTACTAATAAAAAATTTAAGCATAACTTCAAGTTCAGAGGGAGCACTCCTATTATTGTTGTAGGAATTTCCATAGGCATTACCATTGTTGGGAGGATATGGCCTATAATTGTTGTTACCAAAATTATTCTTGTAGGCATTGCTGCTAAAATTGTTATTTCTTATAAAGTTCACATCAACTTGCTCTTCTTGAGCAACCAAAGAGGCTAAGGGAACATGATTTGGATCAATATGAGCCTTCCCATTAACAAGCATAGACATAATAACATCAATTTTATCACTCAAGGAGGAGGTTTCCTCAATAGAATTTACCTTCTTACCTTGTGGAGCTCTTTCAGTATGCCATTCAGAATAGTTAATCATCATATTATCCAGAAGCTTTGTTGCAGGACCCAAAGTAATGGTCATAAAGGTACCTCCAGCAGCAGAATCCAATAGATTTCTTGAAGAATAGTTCAATCCTGCATAAAAGGTTTGGATAATCATCCAAGCAGTCAGTCCATGAGTGGGACAATTCTTTACCAAAGATTTCATTCTTTCCCAAGCTTGAGCAACATGTTCATTATCAGATTGTTTAAACTTCATTATTTCACTTCTCATAGATATAATCTTAGCAGGAGGATAGTATTTTCCAATGAAAGCATATTTGCATTTAGTCCAAGAATCAATACTATTCCTAGTCAGGGATTGCAACCATTCTTTAGCTTTTCCTCTCAAAGAGAAAGGAAACAATTTAAGCTTAATAATATCCCCATCTATATCCCTATGCTTTTGCATCTCACAAAGTTCAACAAAGTTATTTAGATGAGCAGCAACATCTTCATTACCCTTGTTCTCCCATAACAAGATTGGGTAAGGCAGGTTTAATTTCAAAGAAATTAGCTTCAGGAACAGGTGGAGCAATAGGTGTTCACATGAAATCATTGTTGTTGGTGCTAGTGAAGTCATACAACTTAGTGTTTTCAAGAGAAGTCATTTTTTGTGTTTTTAATAAAGAAAGCAAACTAGTAAAACTATTTTTTTTGTGTTTTTGATAAAGAAGCAAGCAAACAAAGCAAAAATAAACTAAGCAAAACAAAAACAACAAAGTAAAGAGATTGGTTATGAGGGACTCCCCTTGTGAAGATGTCCTTGATTCCCCGGCAACGGCGCCAGAAAAATAGCTTGATGGCCCAAAATATATCGAGCTCGTTGGGGAACCCCAAGAGGAAGGTATGATAAGCACAGCAACAAGTTTTCCCTCAGTTATGAAACCAAGGTTATCAATCCAGTAAGAGCAAGGAAACACCTCCAAGGTGTTGCTAGATGGACTTTGATAGGGCGCACTACCGGTGCCAGCAGCAACGTGGAAACCTACACAACACAACCACAGAACTTTGCACCCAACTTATAGTGAGGTTGTCAATCTCACCGGTTTTGCTGAAAACAAAGGATTAAATGTATTGTGTGGAAGAAAGTAATAGTTTGCAGAAAGTAAACAGAAAATAGAAAACAGTAAACAGTTGTAGATTGATGATAAAAGAAAGGACTGGGGTCCATAGTTCACTAGTGGTGGCTCTCCTTAAGATAGATGACATGTTGGGTGAACAAATTACAGCGGGGCAATTGACAAACATCGAGAAAGCAATATGCATATACTACTCATCTTGACTCCTTTGAGATTCGATTGGGCAGTACAACATTATACATAGACCGTAATCCAACTACATCTATGACTAATAATCCACCTTCAGGTTATCATCCGAACCCCCTCCAGTATTAAGTTGCAAGCAACAGATAATTGCATTACGCATTGCATGTAAAGTAAACAATATGATTGTTCTATGAACAAAGGATTGTTGTTTTCTCCCTAGTAGCAACAGCACAGCTAGTACCTTAGAGATTTATGTCACTTCCCCAGATTAGTAGAGGCATGAACCCATTATCGAGCATAATTACTAACTCTTGGAGTTGCTAGCATCTACTTGGCCAAGATAGCTACTAACAACGGAAATCATGCAAGATCACAAATAACAAAGACATGATAAAATCAATAATCAATCTGAAATAGTGTGGCATCCCGCTAAAACCACTACTAGAAAATCGCGGTGTTTTTGTGCATTGCATCATCATGACCGCATGCTCATATCATCATGCCACATTGCATTTGAGCATCGTCATCATCCTGCATGGTTTGGCTAAAACTATTTTCGCAAAGCCTATATTTGTTTTCTGAATACCCCGTCTTTAATTTCAAAGCAAAAAACCCTGGGCCTCCGGATCATTTTGTTTCGTCTAAAAATAGATTGCAAAAGCCTTGTTTTTAATAAATAAAATTATTTGTTTATTTTTGGGAGGCAGACCGCCAGGCCCGAAGGCCCAGCCGGCCACCTCCAAAAAGCTAACCCTAAAAATCTAATCCTACCCACCCCCAAACCCCTAACATCACCCCTCACCCTAACCTATCCACCCGCCGCCAGCCACCCACCGCACGCAGCAGCCAGTGCACCGCACTACCCGTGCACGCTACATGCCGCACACCCCCTCCCGCGAGCGTACACCACGACTCGGTCCCACCCCGCAGAGCGCAAGATCCCGCACAGCGTCGCAGGCCCCGCTCCCGCTCTCCTAGGCCCACCTGGCCTCGATGCCACCGCCCCCCACGCGGTTCCGACATGCCCACCCCGATCCCTACACTCGGCCTCCACCTACCCCACGTGCGACCCACCCCGCATCGCCCCTATCCCCTCCTCCTCCCATTTGAGCGCTGTAACATCCCAAAACTTTAATCCAAGCTTATCAAGATCAAATCATCCAAAAATAGGGTTAACAAAAACTTTTCCAAATTTAAAATGAAAGCATTCATATATGTGTGCATTTAAAATAGGAGTTGTTTGAATTGCCATGATTGATTGTTCCAATGCTTGTAAAATGTTTCTTAGGTGATTTAAACCTCATCTACATCATTCCCAAACTTTTCCTAAAGAAAATCAAATCAAAAAGAATTAAAATGAAGGAATGGTCATTTTGGCAAATTTAACTCTCATGCCTACTTTGGCTATTCCTAGTACTCAATTCTTAACAGAAACAATTCTTGATCTTTGCACCCCTTGCTAGTACACATAATGAGGTACCAAGGCCCACCTTTTGATCTGCTAAAAAAATTCTGTTAACTATTTTAAATGACAGTTTAAAATTGAATCTAATGCATATGCATAGATCACCCCTATTTCAAAAACCATCTATTTGAGCTCCACTTTCAAAACCCTTGCAACCAGAGACTACCTATCACTAGTGAAGATCACTCAAAAAATTTGAACTCAAAATTCAAAACTTTTTCTCTTGCGGCCATTTCAGCAAACACATGGCACGCAGAATCAAACACAAATAGCTAGCTCACTGTTTCTACAGAGTTTAGCCACCCATTTGACCACAAAACACTCCCCCTGTCTCCACTTGATCAAACCATGCCATTACCACCCCAACCCCTACACCCTAGTGGCCAGGCCAAGCCATGCCGAGCATCAACTCGTCGGCCAACCTTGCCCTCACCTCAGCAGACCACCTCCTCCTTCTTCTCCATGTCTAGGAGGTAGCCAACCCCTCACCGCCCCTCTCTGTCCCTTGCCCGAGCCAAGAGCAGCAGTGGACCACCGAGCACAAACCGCGCCCAGTGCCACCGCACCATGCCAGTGCCGCCCCCAGAGCACGCCTTGTCCCCGCGCGCACAAGTCACCGCTCGACCGCAGCCCGTGCCCGCCGCTCTGCCTCGACCTGGAGAACACCCCAGACATCCCCATTCGCCGCCCAAAGCCTCACAGCCACCGCTCGCCGTGGACACCGCCGCTTCGGCCGCGCAGAGCGCCACCTCGCCCAGACCGCGTGCCACTGCCCCTACGGCCGCATTCAAGTCCTAGAGCACCGCCAGGGAACTGCCCATCGATCGCCATCCCCAGCCATGCCGCTAGCTCGCCGTAGCCATGTCGCCACCGTCGACCGCCCATCCCGCTCGGTCTCACCGTCGGGCCTATAAAAGGAACCCTCCCCAGCCATTCTTCTCCACACCATTCCACTCTCCTCACCTCTCTGAACCTCACCCACCTCTAGCAGGAGCAAGTGGAGCAGCAGCTCGCCGGAATTGGAACCGGAGCCGCCGCCTCTGGAGGAGAAGGGTGCCGTTGATTTCGACCGCCCCAAGCTCCACCGCGACCACTCCTCGCCTCGCCGTCGTCTTCCACTTCGTTTGCCCGCCTCGCCGACCCCGCTGGAGCCCTGGTACGCCCCCAGTAGACCCCCACCGAGCCGCTAGGGTTCGAGCTCGCCGGCGACCTGTTCGTCGTCGACGACGACCCTCAGCCGTTGACCTCGCTTCTAATCACACGGCCCACAGCGCGCGTACCGTTTCACGTGTTAAGTGCCGCTGACAAGCGGGACCCCCTGTCAGCTGAGCCCCGCGCCGCGGAGCGCCACTGGTCCGGCCCATTTCTTTTCCCGTGCTAGCCCATAGATTCAAATCTGGTTTTTCCTTTTTAGTTAAATCTAGTTTCTATTCCCTATTTCAAAATTCAATTCAGAGAGTTTTATAAATCCAAATTGTATGAAACCAATTTTGTCTGAAAGGTATTAAAATGATCTATCCAAGCCCGTTGGATGTAATTAAATTAGAGTTATAGACCTCTCCTAATAAAAATAACAAAACAGAAGCTTTTGCAACTTGCAACATTTTTATAAAATCAACCAAGTTAGCTTTTGAGTTGATTTCAACTCTCAAAAATCACATTTCATCATATATATCTAAATACGTAATAATATTAAGGTTGACATACAGTGACTTTGGACTAGTACCAAAATAATGCTATATAGGCATTTCTAGTCACTTTAAATCATTAAATAATAAACTTAAACTAAAGTAATATTGATCCCACCTTTAAATCTCATTCCCACATGTTAGAATATGTGGTGAGGACATGTGTCCACATGATCCCATATTTTGGTGGTGAATATTAAAATTTTAGTTAATATTTCAATGAGTAGAAATTACTTTCCTAAAATAAAAAGGTTGAAACTATTGAATTAAACTTGTGATGCTTGTGATGATAATAGATCATCAATTGTGTGTTTTAGAATGCTACTTAGCCTAGTTAAGTATTGTTTGGTGATTGTCTACTCCCTATATATTTATAGACGCTAGTACCGACCAAGCTTTCGAGGAGGAGGAGTTCTACCAAGAAGAAGAAGAAGAAGAAAACTTCCACCACTGCACCAACCAAGGCAAGCTATTGTTAGCAAGCTAGAATTAAACTAGATGGTTTAGAAAAGATGCCTTAAGCATGCTTTGATCACACCCCTTTAACTATTAGTACCCCAAGTCTTATTGACAAGTTTTACCTCCCTTAGTTTACACAAAGTTCTTTACTTAGTTTTGAAGGTAGCATAAAGTTCTTTACTTAGTTTTGAAGGTATAGATCAAAAACATGAGTCACTTTAGATGGGAACACTTGGTGAAAATGAATTGTGAAAACCTTGGAATGATGAGTCATTCTATTGAGATGTTTTGACATGTGTTGAGAGACACAACTGGTTTATGATGATGAAAATGATGAGGCATGATCCTTAACCCTTTTATAAAACTGATGGTTGGATTCGGATGCGATACCATTCCAAATTTACCGTATAACCACATTACCTGAATTGGGTAAGGCTTAGCTGGAAATTTATACGCATTAGTATTAGTTCCCTCACGGGAGAGGTTTCAGCTGAGGCTACCTCTCAATGTTGATCACCTATGCAGTGCCCAAGATGACTGATGGTCATGGTTGGGAGGCCATGCTCATAGGAGAGGTGCTTGTACTAGGGTGTGTAAAGGGAAGGTTATGTTTGATTATCTGCATACTAAGTATGATGATTCAGGGTTATCCCTGACAGATGTATCGAATCTTGTGGTGAAAGTGTACCACCTCTGCAGAGTGTCAAACTATTCGAATAGCCGCGTCCGCGGTTATGGACAGTTGGAATGGCCATACTGTTTCGTTGTCAGATGTTTTCTAAATAACTTGAAATGAATGATGAACTTTGACGTGACCACAACAGGGTTGTGTTGATGATAATAGCTTCCCAACTTAAGTGATTCTAGAACTTTACTTCATCTCTCTTTGCTTCTGAACTCAGCTTAGGTTTCAAACTTAATTTGATAGTTAAACTTAGGTTTGGTACTTTGACTTAGAATTATACTCCTTGCTAGTAGTAGTTTGCAAGTACTTAAAGAGTACTCATGGCTTTTGTCCCTGGCTATTATCATGGCTAGACTATGAAGGAGATTATCAAGATGATGGTCAGCAGGACGGCTATGATAACTAGGACTATCTGCCTTCGTCAGCATTGCCTGTGCCCCTGAAGGTGGACCCCACCGCTATGCTATCGTTTATTTTTCCGTTGCTTGTTGTATTAAATATTGGATCATGAGATCCTTATTTGTGTAAAACCTTATGTATGGTTTGTAATGGATGATGTACTGTGATATCCAATCCGTTATGTCTCGCAAAAATGGTAATCCTGGGATTGCGAGGTATGTCATAACGGGCATCTAGGATTAAAAATCCGGGTGTTGACAAGCGCTGCTGCCAGCATCTCCTCTCCCCCCCTCCCGCCGACGGCCTCCCCTTTCTCTGCACGACCCTGCCTCGGAGCGCCGCTCTCCTCCGCAAGCCGCATCGCTGCGATGCCCAGCGCCTCACCCTCGACTAAGCCGCCACGGCTTGCCACAGGCGTGGCCCGTCGAAGTCCTCCACGCCGCCATATCCCTGCCACCACAGCAGGAACCGCGAGGCTCCGTCTTCCTCGCCGTATCGCGTCGCCGGAGCTTCCCCAGGCGCCTTCGCCCGCTGTTTTCCCCTGGTCGTTTGGTGCATCGCTCGCCGCTACCTGAGCCGAGCCTCGCCGCCCAGCGCCTCACCCTCGACCGAGCCACCTCCATCAGGCCACAACCGAGCTGAGCCCACTTGTTCCTCGCCCAGAAGTGCATGTGCCGGCGGTTGCAGACGTTGCGTTGCGTCTGGCCGCCACCTTGCTCTTTGCTCCGCTCCCGCGTGTGTGTGCAAGCAGTAGCAAGAGCACGAGTACATGTATGCAGGCCCAAGTCCAAGACAAAGCTGTGAATCCAAAGGTCCCTCTCGACTAATCCTCATGGCCTCCAAGCAAGTGACGTTGTTCAAAGCACCAAGATCTAGACGGAGAGATGTACCAAGAAGGCACCCAAGTCCGACGCCGATCATCAGCGTCGAACCCGAGTTCGGCACCGGTGCCAAGTACCTCGAGATGGATCGACACGGCCTACGTCATGGGACACCAAGACCTACCTCCTGGAACTCGAAGTCGGAACCGCCAAGACCTTCGCCACGGAAACCCCAAGATCTTCGAGGTGGAACCACAAGGTCTACTACACGACCCCGAAGACCGGTCGGAAACGCCAAGATCTCCAATCGGAATCCGAGGACGCCGAGACCGCGGTATGACAAGACCTCCTTCCCGCACCAATGCCCGAGGACCGTACGCCAAGTTCACCGAGAAACCGGACGCCAAGGTCGCCTACACGGAACGCCGGGTTCTCCACCTTGGACGCCATGACCGTCTACACGGACCCGAAGACCACCGGAACCCGATCCCCTCAAGTTCGCCATCGACGCCAAAATCGACCGCTTGGAACCCAAGTTCTCCGTCATGACACGACAAGTTATCCATCATGTATCCAAACCTCGCCATCCCCGTCGAACCCTGAGACCCAGACCCGAACCCCCGGAATCCAAGATCTTCAACCCTAGATGTGTGCCCCTAAGCCCTTATTTTTATAATATGACATATACCTGTCGCATAATTAAATCATCTTTCTTGCATGCATGTAATACGGTGGGTTGGGTTAAATAGTCGATTCACCTAAATTAAATATGGAGCCATATGCGGGCGATTCTAGTCTTATATCGGCTCCATTTAAATTTGTGTGGCGAATCGATGCCATGTTTTGCCTTGTTAAGACAACATTTAAATTGCGGGGGTTCTAAATAACTTGAACCGTCTAATTAATTGTCGGGGCCCCGGTTCCGCTTAATATTGCCTAATCGCATCGCATCTTTGCCATGTCATGCATCATATCATAATCATGCCGGATCTTCTACCGTAGTATTAAATATTGCATCCGGTGTTTCTTCTAGTGTTTGCTTCTTCGCGGATTAGGCCGATGAGTTGATGCGAGTATCGACAAGTTCTCCGGATATGATCCGTTGGTAGTGTTTCCCAGGCGAGCATCTCTCCCCCTTCTACCTATTTTGCATTTATAGTCTTTATTTCCTCATGTTGATCTATTGCTATCTGTGTCGTGATGCTTTAGTTTCCGTGCACCAGTTATATCCCGTGCAGCCTCTATATTTCCATGGACACCTCCTATTACCTGTGTTTGGTAGATAGCTGGCCTTGCGAGTCGTAGTTGCTTGCTCAGTTGCGATCTCGTGTTGTCGAGTACCACCGTTGTTGGAATGCTGGCAGATGCTTTATGGTGGAGATGCTTAATGGTGGAGATGATCATGACTTTAAACACAACTATTAAATTGTTAGATATAACTAATGCAGAGGCATCGGTGGGCAATAGATGTTATTTGGTTCTTCCACGCTCACTTGTGTCCCGTAGGACCCCGAGTACTTGATACCTGTTCCTTGATTTTTTGCACTATCCACATCCAGGAGGCCTTATGGACCCCCTGAGCCAGAGCTTGATTCATTTCTATTTCTTGGGGCCACAAAGTAGTTTGGGGCTTTATTACTATCTTGTACTTATGACATGCTTTACTGCTTTATTTAAGATTGTGCATGGAGCACCTGTACTGTTTAGGATCGTGACACGTTTTCGCTGTATCGACAAGCCCAGTCACACTTTTGGGCTGTATCGACAAGCCCAGTCACATCTTTGCCATGTCATGCATCATATCATGACCCCGGAATGGTTAATTAAAACTGCCCACTACTTATGCTTCAGGATGACTCATGCTATCTATATCTGATTAGTAAGTGCTGCAACTATAACGGAATGAGTAAAATTGCCAACTGTGTGAGTTCCTTGGTCCGACTTCCTTGTTCGGTCTCGAGGGGGAAATACCTGGATGGGTATGTTTGGTGTTAGTATCAGGTTGGATCCGAATAGGTCTTTCTTATCCCTCTCTAATAGCCGCCAGTTTTACTGAGTCTCTATAGGTTGTCTAGTGGTGTTGCGCTGCCGCTTTAGTCCACCATACCTATGTAGGCGAGAGCCACCGAATTCTAGCCTCACCGTGTACTGGTCTCAGTACTGACGCTCCTCTTTTTCCTTTGCCCTTTGTCGGCACCCCTTTTGTTTTAGCAGGTCTGAGATCGACGTCGTTAGCAGGGTCACCCTTCCGGCTTGGCCTGGGTAGGGTTATGGACGCCATTGGTTATTCTTCAGGGCTCTTAGACCCATTTGCCTCTTGTCCGTAGTCGGACGCTCTATCGTTTTCAAGGTGATTTGAATCTTTGTATAGTATATATCTGTATTCTTGACTCTTGGAGTCGTGCTGTCTATATCTGTTCTGTGGGTCCCATCGAGGACTGTTGTGTAATGGTATTACTTCGTTCTCCACCCGCACGAAAGTGCCTGGTGGGCGTCCTTAAACCGTTTCTATGCGAGTTTGGCGGAAAGGGCTAAAACTTGCATAGGGTCGATTCGAGGGTGTTACAGAGTGGTATCAGAGCTCAGCAGTTGCGATACCCCACAGGTCCAGCATGTAGGATAACCTAGCTAACGGCCGAAGTAGAGTGTCCAAAACTATTTTGGAAAAATCGGTTGGATAGATCTGATTAGGTATGATTTTACTCCTTACCCCTTTGCTATTCTCCTCTTACCTCTGCGTGTTTTGAATCTGCTCTCTTATCTTTCTTCAAGTCCAGGATTTCTCGTGGTTGGGTTTTCGTCGTACCTTCAGGGTTTCGCTTCCTCTTTGGATAACAGTGCTTCTACATCCGGTCTTCAGGCTATCTGAGGAATCCTTCATCTGTTGGACTTCTCTTGGTTCCTTGTTTGCGACTTCCTGTGTTTTCAACACGACGACATCATCTACATCAGATCCGATGCAGAGTCTGCATCACTCCTTTGTTCCGAACCTCGCTTGTCGAGATCTTCAGTCTGATTCCGAGAGTTGGTTGCATAATTCTCCTATTCGTGTGCAGAGTAATGGTTTGGGTGCGCGATGGACTGATCACCATCCGACTACTCTTATCATTCGCTCTTGTACATCGAATCGATGGACCCAGCAATTTACTCCTTCCACGGAAGCTAGAGGTGGCTTTATTTGTCGATACCTCTACCTCCGCCCTTTGTTCCCGGAGTGTTCTCTCGACGATCACGGACAACGACCTCTTGTTAGTGGTGTCGCGAGCATCTGCACGAAGCGAGAAGATTCAGATCGCCGACCTTCTTCCCGGTACCATGAGGCGGATCTCGAGGGCAGGATCCTTTGTTAGTGGTGTCGAATTGTGGCATCCCGCTAAAACAACTACTAGAAAATCGTGGTGTTTTGCGCATTGCATCAACATGACCGCATGCTCATGTCATCATGCCACATTGCATTTGAGCATCGTCATCATCCTGCATGGTTTTGGCTAAAACTATTTTCGCAAAGCCTATATTTGTTTTCTGAATACCCCGTCTTTAATTTCAAAGCAAAAAAAACGGGCCTCCGGATCATTTTGTTTCATCTAAAAATAGATTGCAAAAGCCTTGTTTTTAATAAATAAAATTATTTGTTTATTTTTGGGAGGCAGCCCGCCAGGCCCGAAGGCCTAGCCGGCCACCTCCAAAAAGCTAACCCTAAAAATCTAATCCTACCCACCCCCAAACCCCTAACCTCACCCCTCACCCTAACCTATCCACCCGCCGCCAGCCACCCACCGTGCGCAGCAGCCTGTGCACCGCACTACCCGTGCACGCTACATGCCGCACACCCCCCTTCCGCGAGCGTACACCACGACCCGGTCCCACCCTGCAGAGTGCAAGCTCCCGCACAGCGTCGCAGCCCCCGCTCCCGCTCTCTCTGGCCCACCTGGCCTCGATGCCACCGCCCCTCACGTGGTTCCAACACGCCCACCCCGATCCCTACACCCGGCCTCGACCTACCCCACGTGCGACCCACCCTGCATCGCCCCTATCCCCTCATCCTCCCGTTTCAGCGCCGCCAGCATCTCCTCCCCCCCCCCCCCCGCCGCCGACGGCCTCAACTTTCTCTGCATGACCCCGCCTCGGAGCGCCGCTCTCCTCCGCAAGCCGCATCGCTGCGATGCCCAGCGCCTCACCCTCGACCGAGCCACCGCGGCTTGCCATAGGCGTGGCCCGTCGAAGTCCTCCACGCCGCCATATTTCCGTGACCATAGCAGGCACCGCGAGGCTCCGTCTTCCTCGCCGTATCGCGCCGCCAGAGCTTCCCCAGGCGCCTCCGCCCGCTGTTTTCCCCTGGCCATTTGGTGCATCGCTCGCCGCTACCTGAGCCGAGCCTCGCCGCCCAGTGCCTCACCCTCGACCGAGCCACCTCCGTCAGGCCGCGACCGAGCTGAGCCCACTTGTTCCTCGCCCAAAAGTGCGTGTGCCGGCGGTTGCAGACGTTGCGTTGTGTCCGGCCGCCGCCTTGCTCTTTGCTCCGCTCCCGCACATGTGTGCAAGCAGTAGCAAGAGCACGAGTACATGTATGCAGGCCCAAGACCAAGACAAAGCTGTGAATCCATAGGTCCCTCTCGACTAATCCTCATGGCCTCCAAGCAAGTGACATTGTTCAGAGCACCAAGATCTAGACGGAGAGATGTACCGAGAAGGCACCCAAGTCCGACACCGACCATCGGCGTCGAACCCGAGTTCGGCACCGGTGCCAAGTACCTCGAGATGGATCGACACAGCCTACGTCATGGGACACCAAGACCTACCTCCTGGAACTCGAAGTCGGAACCGCCAAGACCTTCGCCGTGGAAATCCCAAGATCTTCGATGTGGAACCACAAGGTCTACTATGCGACCCCGAAGACCGGTCGGAAACGCCAAGATCTCCAATCGGAATCCGAGGACGCCGAGACCCTGGTACGATAAGACCTCCTTCCCGCACCGATGCCCGAGGATCGAACGCCAAGTTCGCCGAGAAACCGGATGCCAAGGTCGCCTACACGGAACGCCGAGTTCTCCACCTTGGACGCCATGACCGTCTACACGGACCCGAAGACCACCGGAACCCGATCCCCTCAAGTTTGCCATCTACGGCAAGATCGATCTCTTGGAACCCAAGTTCTTCGTCACGACACGACAAGTTCTCCATCATGTATCCGAACCTCGCCGTCCCCGTCAAACCCTGAGACCCAGACCCGAACCCCCGGAATCCAAGATCTTCGACCCTAGATGTGTTCCCCTAAGCCCCTATTTTTATAATATGACATATACCTGTCGCATAATTAAATCATCTTTCTTGCATGCATGTCATACGGTGGGTTAGGTTAAATAGTCGATTCACCTAAATTAAATATGGAGCCATATGCGGGTGATTCTAGTCTTATATTGGCTCTATTTAAATTTGTGTAGCGAACCGTCTAATTAATTGTCGGGACCCTGGTTTCGCTTAATATTGCCTAATCGCATCACATCTTTGCCATGTCATGCATCATATCATAATCCTGTCGGATCTTCTGCCGTAGTATTAAATATTGCATCTGGTGTTTCTTCTAGTGTTTGCTTCTTCGCGGATTAGGCTGATGAGTTGATGCGAGTATCGACAAGTTCTCCGGATATGATCCGTCGGCAGTGTTTCCCAGGCGAGCATCTCTCCCCCTTCTACCTGTTTTGCATTTATAGTATTTATTTCCTCTTGTTGATCTATTGCTATCCGTGTCGTGATGCTTTAGTTTTCGTGCACCAGTTATATCCCGTGCAGCCTCTATATTGCCATGGACACCTCCTATTACATGTGTTTGGTAGATAGCTGGCCTTGCGAGTCGTAGTTGCTTGCTCAGTTGCGATCTCGTGTTGTCGAGTAACCACAGTTGTTGGAATGCTGGCAGATGCTTTATGGTGGAGATGCTTAATGGTGGAGATGATCATGACTTTAAACACAACTATTAAATTGTTAGATATAACTAATGCAGAGGCATCGGTGGGCAATAGATGTTATTTGGTTCTTCCATGCTCACTTGTATCCCGTAGGACCCCGAGTACTTGATACATGTTCCTTGATTTTTCACACTATCCACATCCGGGAGGCCTTATGGACCCCCCCTGAGCCAGAGCTTGATTCATTTCTATTTCTTGGGGCCACAAAGTAGTTTGGGGCTTTATTACTATCCTGTACTTATGCCATGCTTTACTGCTTTATTTAAGATTGTGTGTGGAGCACCTGTACTATTTAGGATCGTGACACGTTTTCGCTGTATCGACAAGCCCAGTCACACTTTTGGGTTCCCAGTCGTTTATAGCCGTCCACACAAACCCTGGGTCCGTTCCGGAGCCGGCCAACTTTGTTGCGGGTAGCTTAGTGGGGTGGACCCCTGAAATATTTATGAATCATGTGATCGCTTTGTCGTGAATGCCTCGTTGGGTTTTTGAGTTGGTTTTTCCGAGGTTGATCGAGTGTGTGTTGCTATTTGTGCACCCCTGCAGGGTAAAATTTTCTGAAAGCCGTGTTCGCGGTTATGGACGACTTGGAGCACAGTATCTCGATCATAGACAAGCATAACTAAAGTAGTGTTATAAACTTGACTTAATATATGACTAGTAATCAGATTCAACTATAACGGAATGGATATTAAAAATGCCAACAACTGCTGGATCTGGGTTGTTTTGTTATATATGCCTAGTAAGTATTGCAACTCCAATGGAATGTGATAAAAGTGCCAACAACTGCTGGGTTTTGGGATTCCTCAGGACAATTATATCTGACTAGTAAATGTTCCGACTACCACAGAATGGTTAATTAAAACTGCCCACTACTTATGCTTCAGGATGACTCATGCTATCTATATCTGATTAGTAAGTGCTGCAACTATAACGGAATGAGTAAAATTGCCAACTGTGTGAGTTCCTTGGTCCGACTTCCCCGTTCGGTCTCGAGGGGGAAATACCAGGATGGGTATGTTTGGTGTTAGTATCAGGTTGGATCCGAATAGGTCTTTCTTATCCCTCTCTAATAGCCGCCAGTTTTACTGAGTCTCTATAGGTTGTTCAGTGCTGCTGCGCTGCCGCTTCAGTCCACCATACCTATGTAGGCGAGAGCCGCCGAATTCTAGCCTCGTCGTGTACTAGCCTCAGTACTGATACTCCTCTTTTTCCTTTGCCCTTTGTCGGCACCCCTTTTGTTTTAGCAGGTTTGAGATCAACATCGTTAGTAGGGTTACCCTTCCGGCTTGGCCTAGGCAAGGTTATGGACGCCATTGGTTATTCTTCAGGGCTCTTAGACCCATTTGCCTCTTGACCATAGTCGGACGCTCTATCGTTTTCAAGGTGATTTGAATCTTTGTATAGTGTATATCTGTATTCTTGACTCTTGGAGTCGTGCTGTCTATATCTGTTATGTGGGTCCCATCGAGGACCGTTGTGTAATGGTATTACTTCGTTTTCCACCCGCACGAAAGTGCCTGGTGGGCGTCCTTGAATCGTTTCTATGCGGGTTTGGCGGAAAGGGCTAAAACTTGCATAGGGCCGATTCGAGGGTGTTACAAATAGCATCTCAATATCCATCGGATCCCCACAAACACAACATGTAGAATTACAAATAGATGATCTTGATCATGAATGGACCTCACAAGATCTAGACATGATAGCACAAAGGAGAAGAAACAGCCATCTAGCTACTACATGGATCTGTAGTCCAAGGATGAACTACTCACGCATCACACCGGAGGCTTGCATGGTGATGAATAAGGCCTCCAGGGTGAATTCCCCTCTCCGGCAGGGTGCCGGGAAGAGCTTCAGATCCCTCACGATCTAGGGATGGAGATGGCGGTGGCTACAGACTCTTTCATGGAATTTTTGATCGGGTACTTAGGTTTTCTATATCGGAGGCATCTTATAGGCGAAAGGGGAGGCCGGGGGGTGCCTGGGCTGGCCACACCACCCCCTGGCACGGGCCAGGCCTGGCTGCTTGGCCAGGTGGTGTGGCCGCCCTCTGGCCCCTGTCCGTGTCGTATTCTGGCTTCGTGTGTCCCTCGGTGAATAACTGACTTTGGCTTTTGTCTCGTCCAATTCCGAGAATATTCATTTTCTGACTTTCCTGAAACCAAAAACAGCAGAAAACAGGCAGCTGGCACTATGGCATCTTGTTAATAGGTTAGTCCAAGAAAGTGTATAGAAAGTACTCCAAAGCGTGGACAAAACATAAGAAAGTAGATAAAAACAAGCATGGAACATCAAAAATTATGGATACGTTTGCAACGTATCACACACTTGTTTAATGCGTGCTTGCTTGTCATGTCAATAATTGAACCATTGACCAGTTGTAAACTCTAGTTCATTGCTCCTGTCGTATCGGTCAAATGAGTAGTTTGTCTTGTTTGATGTATTAACTTGTTATTACTTAATTTCAGACAGCAATTATTACTATCGCCACCAAAGAGGGGGCTGCAAGATCATGTCTCATCCAATGTAGCTGTCACACTCAAAGAAATATGCAGGTGATCGATTGACAAAGCAAATTGAGGACTCTGCTATCAACTTGATTGTCAACTGAAATGCCGATTTTTCTTTCCCTTGAGTTGATAATATGTAATAATTTTAAGAAGTTTGTAGCTAATGTAATATCTAGATAACTCATGTAGGCCATGTAGGCATTTAGTTGATGCCGTCCACACATGGCGATAGTCGTTACGGTAACTACGCTAGGCAGGTCGATTAGGGAATAATACCGTGCTTTGTTATTGGCCCGTCGTGTATTCGGCCGACGATGAACAGTAAAAAATGCTAGATTATTATACATGTTTTATGATATTGGCATGGGCTTTAGAAAGGCTGAAACTATAAAAGACCGTAAACATAACAGGCCGACCCGCATGTGGTAACAGGCCGTAACAGTAACATCCCATAACAGTAGCAGGCCAGAACAGAAACAGCCCATTACAGTAATAGGCAAGAAACTGCAAACTCGCAGAACAGTAACATGCGAAAACAGTAGCGAGCTTCAATAGTAAAGGACCGCAATAGTAAACGCCAAAATAGTGATGAGCCTGAATAGTACGGTCCGAGAAATTTCTAGACGAGGGCACTAATAGGCCGAAAATTTTACCAGGCTAGAACAGTAAAGGGCCGCTTGTGGGCCTAAACAGCTAAAGGCCAGAATAGTAACATGCCAGAACAGTAATGGACCATCTCAAAGAAGGGCCATCAGTAGGCGGTCCGTGATAGGCTGCGATAATAGTGATGGGATGACCGTATGCCTTAAGTGTATAGGAGTGACTTGGCGTAGGTTGCTAATAGGCCGCATAGTATTTGACCAGCATGGGCCTTTTGTAGGCCGAAATAGAATTAGGCCTGAAAGTTCGCGGGCCGCTGCTGGCTACATTTCTAGGCCCATTTTAAACAGTGCAGGACAAAACAGTAACGGGCCATCTTCATATTGAGCTTCCCTAATGGGCCGGCCCAGTTAGTATTTAGCAAGCCTTGGCTGGGCCTGGGTTCTGCCATGGTTTCTATGACCGTTAATGGCGGTAACCGGCCGCTCATGATGGCTACCACATGGCAGTTTGCATGACATCAACAGTCAACGCGGCTGGCGAACAGATCTACGATGGAACAAGTTTTCATGGCTGAAGCGGGCGACCTGCCACGGTCGAAAAAAACCGTGGTTAATTCATTTGTGACGGGGCTTTTACCATGAAGGCCATCCATCGCGGAAGACTTTTTGGCCACGAAAAATGGACCTTCAACCACAAAAATCATCTCTTGTAAAAGCCAACTTTTCTTGTAGTGTTAGTAGTTGCAAATGGCCCTAGATTTAGTTTATCAAATAAACTTTTAGAAACTGTTGAAACATTTGCACCAAGATCACAAAGTGCAGCTAATTCATTAACTCCTATTTTAATTTTAATTGTAGGCTCAAAGATATCATCAAGCTTAGCCAGAAGTTTATTGGCTAGCCCTTTATATTCCATCTCTAACTCACGTACCTTTGATGCTACTTCTTTTATAAAATGTTGGTACATAACATCATTACCATGTTTAATACCGGGATTTTTCATGGTGATTATCTTCAGAAGATCTTCCATGGTATAGTCTGGTGATGGTGCATTGCTATAGTCTAGATCTTTAGGCTTCTCATCTTTTCTTCTACCCTCATCATCTCCACCGGGTTTGGCTCGGGCTTTCTCACAAATCTTGCAAGTATGAGAGTTTGACTCTTTGCTATCTTGCCCAACTGTGCCTCCACGCTCTTGGTTCTTTCCTGCAGAGTCTGTATAATAGAAACAGTCTCGTTATATAATTTACCAATAATATTGCCATGGTTCTCCGCTCATTTCAATAAACACATTATTTTGATTAGTTTGTGCTTGCATAAATGTTTAAATAGAATTCTCTAATGGGAGAGTACAATGATTTGCTCCCTTATGATTATAGTTATTATTATTTGGAGCACCTACAGGATGAGATTTTTTTTTGAAAGTTTGAGTAATAGTTTTGACTCTTCCGTGCAGGGTTATTACGAGCTATAAAATTGACTTCATTAGCATCGGTAGTGATAGCATTAACTTGGGTATCTTTCTTATCCTTTACAATATTTAAAAGCCCATCTACCTTTGAAGTAAGCTCTTCATTGTGCTCCTCGGTGATTGGATTCACCCTTTTTGATGAGATTCTGTCTACATGTCATTGGGCAATGTTTCTTTGCATATCACCAAGAAGTTCTTTTGAAACATTCACTTTCTTCTCATGAAGGTTCCTCATGTTGTGGTATCTAGCATAGACTTAGATATTGGGTTAAGAGCATTATAAAATAAATGTAAAATAATCCTTTCTTCTAGCCCATGACTAGGCCAGTTCATGACCACTGCCTTCATTCTCTCCCAAGCAAGCACTAGTGGCTTGTGGTCTTCTTGTCTAAAGCTTGTTATGTTGGATGTTAGCTGCATAGTCTTAGTTGGAGGGGACAAATAGTCATAAAAAGATTAGTACATTCCTCCTAAGATTTAATAGTGCTTTTAGGAAAAGCTAGCAACAAATCATTAGTGTCTCCTCTTAAAGAGAAAGGAAATAAGCGTAATTTTACCGCGTTGGGGTCAACAGCTTTTATGTGCATCATGTCGCATATCTTAGTGAATATGTTTAGGTGCAAACCTGAATCCTCAGCAGTTGAGCCTCCAAATTGATTATATTGAACCAAACTCAAAAGGCTAGGCTTAGTTTCATAAGTTTCCGCATCAACAGCGGGCTGAGTAATAGGTGCACGAATAAAATCATCATTGGGAGTAGCATACTCTCCAAATTTCTTTTGAGCCATGGCTCTTTTCATTTTGGTATTTTTGGAATAAGATAAACAAATAAGTAAGTAAATAATTTTTGGATTTCAATAGATAACAAAAAGTAAACTAATAACAAGAAACAAACTAAAAACAAAAATAAAACTAAAAACAAGGTCTCTAGTGACCTCACCGTGATAGTGAATTCCTTTTCTGGCAACAACGCCAGAAAAAGGATTGATACCTTCTATCCAGAGAGGACCCGTAGGCGAAAGGGGAGGCCGAGGGGGTGCCCTAGGCGGCCAGACCACCCCCTGGCGCGGACCAGGCCTGGCCGCGCGGCCAGGTGGTGTGGCCGGCCCCTGGCCCCTCTCCGTCTCGTATTCTGGCTACGTGTCCCCCTCGGTGAAAAACTGACTTTGGATTTTGTCTCGTCCAATTCCGAGAATATTCATTTTCTGACTTTCCTAAAACCAAAAATAGCAGAAAATAGACAGCTGGCATTGTGACATCTTGTTAATAGGTTAGTCCAAGAAAGTGTATAGAAAGTACTCCAAAGTGTGGACAAAACATAAGAAAGTAGATAAAACCAAGCATGGAACATCAGAAATTATGAATATGTTAGCAACGTATCACATGTCAAGCATGATGTTGTTATCCCTACACAACAGTGTGCTCCTGATGTCCTTCCCGTGCTACAATGTGCACGTGTTCTTCTCCATTTGCAGCATTCCCTCCATGATGTTGTCCCTTGGCAATATTTCCTACCTGATGTTCTACATTATTGTTGTTGTTCCCATGAACCAGATAGTAGTTCATCTCATTAGCCTAATATTCGTCGTAAGAAACATATGCCTCCGAACTGTCAAACCCATCGTAGTTGTTGTTCGAGAACCCTGACACTTGATCTTCATAGTGTCTCCATTCCGTGTACACTTCTAGCTACCAGGCACATCTAAGGCCCAGTGCGAACTGGGCGACCGCACAGGGTCCCCAAAATCTAGGGGCCCCTATTTTCCAGCGTATAGCCCAAATGTATAGTCTATTTTTTGTGTAATTTTGGTCCAGACCGAAGTCTGAACGCCCGCATTTCGCACGACCAGGTGAGGATTATTTTATGGGCCCCGAAGTCGGCCCATTCTCGATCCGAAGCAGAGAGGGTGATCATAGGCTGGCGGAGATGTCGTCACTCGATCAATTGATTCCGCCACCACGCGTTTCCCGGTCAATTGATTCCACCGCCGTGCGTGTTTAAGTCAAATCGATCGACTATCGCCTTTCGATCTCCCAACACAGCTAGCGAACGCGAGACCGCCTAGACACCCCCTAGAATCTGTCCGTGCAATCGTTGATCGGGTTTCCAGCCCCAGTTTGATCGGTCATCTTGCCCCGCTGGCTACTGCCGTTTTGGAATTTGGTTCCAGGCCAAATCGGCAAATCGCTAGATACTCTTGGTCAGGCCCATGGCCCTGCTCTTGGTCTCCCGTCTCCCGACGCCCTAACTCCAGTCCACATATTCAAGGCTGATCAAGGTTTGTAGTACCTTCTTATATTAACGTATCTTGACAATTGCAAGTTAAATCTATATAGTATTTTAATTCATTAGAATTACTTATTTTTTTAACTTATTAAACAATAGGGTAATCATGTCTTTTACAAAATATGCTCCGGTGCTACAAGGCGTGATAAGAAAAAGAACACGAGAAGCTGTAGCTCAATCTCAAAGGGGTGCTTTTCACAAATTTATTGACGACAATTGCACTTGAAAATGATATCCTATCTAGAGAAAAGTTATTATGAAGATAACAGAAAATTTTATTTCAGAAAAATACACGACGGATGATGCCTTTTAGTAGAATTGAGGTTAGTTTATTGCTTCAGTGGTACATTTTTATTTTTTAGTAGAATTAGTGTTTGATATTGGTACATACTGTATGAAATAGCACACATTACAGTTATATAATAAAATGAAAGTGTGTTATAGGAATTATAATTGTGTAAAAAAAATAAAGCATAGGGCCCTATTTTGCATTTCGCACGGGGACCTGATGGCTCAATGCACGGCGCCCAGAAAATTGCTTGATGGCGGTGTTGATGTAGAGCTCATTGGGAACCCCAAGAGAAAGGTATGATGAGCACAGCAGTAAGTTTTCCTCAGTTATGAAACCAAGTTTTAATCGAATCAGTAGGAACGAGGAAACACCCCAAATGTGTTACTAGCTGAGCTTTGGCAGGGCGCACTACCGGTGCTAGTAGCAACGTGGAGACCTGCACAACATAACCATAGAACTTTGTCCCCAACTTGCGATGAGCTTGTCAATCTCACCGTGTTTTGCGGAAAACAAAGGATTAAACGTATCGAATAAAAAAAAGTAAATTGCAGAAAGTAAACACAAAGCAGTAAACAGTTTATAGATTGTATATAAAAGACAAGGACCCGGATCCATAGTTCACTAGAGGTGGCTCTCCTTAGATAGATAACATGCTGGGTGAACAAATTAGAACGGGGCAATTAATAAACACCGAGAAAACAATATATGTATATACTAATCATCTTGACTCCTTTGAGACTTGATTGGGCATTACAACATAATACATAAACCGCCATCCAACTGCATCTATGACTAATAATCCACCTTCAGGTTATCATCCGAACCCCCTCCAGTATTAAGTTGCAAGCAACAGATTATTGCTTTACGAACTGCGTGTAAAGTAAACAATACGATTGTTCTATGAACAAAGGATTGTTGTTTTCTCCCTAGTAGCAACAGCACATCTAGTACCTTAGAGATTTCTGTCACTTCCCCAGATTACCAGAGGCATGAACCCACTATCGAGCATAAATACTAACTCTTGGAGTTGCTAGCATCTACTTGGCCAAGATAGCTACTAACAACGGAAAGCATGCAATATCACAAATAACAAAGACATGATAGAATCAATAATGAATCTGAAATAGCATCTCAATATCCATCGGATCCCCGCAAACACAACATGCAGAATTACAAATAGATGATCTTGATCAAGAACGGAGCTCACAAGATCTAGACATGAAATCACAAAGGAGGAGAACTAGCCATCTAGATACTACATGGATCCGTAGTCCAAGGATGAACTACTCACACATCACACCGGAGGCTTGCATGGTGATGAAGAAGGCCTCCAGGGTGAATTCCCCTCTCCGGCAGGGTGCCAGGAAGAGCTTCAGATCCCTCCCGATCTAGTGTTGGAGATGACGGCGGCTACAGACTCTTTCGTGGATTTTTTGATCGGGCCCTTAGGTTTTCATCCCGAGGGCAATATATAGGCGGAAGGAGAGGCCGAGGGGGTGCCGGGAGCAGCCACACCACCCCCTGGTGCGGGCCAGGCCTGGCCACGTGGCCAGGTAGTGTGGTCGCTCCCTGGACCCTCTCTGTCTCGTATTCTGTCACTTGATCACTTCTGGAAAAATAGGCACTTTGGCTTTTGTCCCGTCCAATTCCGAGAATATTCATTTTCTGACTTTCCTGGAACCAAAAACAGCAGAAAACAGGCAGCTGGCACTGTGGCTCTTGTTAATAGGTTATCCAAGAAATCATATGAAAACTACTCCAAAGTTGGAACAAAAAACAAGAAAGTGGATAAAACCAAGCATGGAACATCAAAAATTATAGATACATTTGCAATGTATCAGGACCCTGAATTTCTGGAGACGTCCCTGCTAGGTACCTTCATATTAGTTTCTCTACAAGGTAGAAGACAAACATGACAAGGTATAAAATCAAAAGGTCATCATAAGCTTGTAACATTCATAACTACCATTACTTTCAGCACTAAAGGTCATCAGAAGCATCCTTGATGGCGTCGGTCATGATACTGAAGGCGTGGATCTTGTCGTCTGCAAGGACACCCCTCTTCCTCTTCCCATGGGTAGCTGCATCCCTAGGATTGGAAGACTTGTCGGGGCTATCAATGATCATGGTGTATGACTCTTGTGTGTCAACATCCTCAGCTGAACCAAGAGGCTCGCCTGACCCCATGACAAACCTGCCGGTGGCAAGGCCATAGGAGAATATGGTATGCATCTGTTCATAGTTATGGATGGGATTGTTGAGGAACTCAGTGTCCTTGGGGTACGCCTACGATTGCAAGAGAGTGTGTTAGCCTTCAATGGCAGGTTTAATGTGCAAGAAGTCAGTGTGTTTGTGATCATTGGTGCTAACCTGAACATGTCCCTGGAAGTGCTCAATGGCGAGAAGAATGGTAAATGTGTCCTCACACCATTGTGCGCTGCTCAGATCTCTCAACTTGCTGATCTAGATCCAACGCACCCTCCACTTCCTCAGGTGGTTGTACACCTGAGTGCGTGAAACCTCAGTATCGTAGTGCTTGAATAGAGCTTTGGCGCATGCATTGAGATGGATCTCCTTAAACCCCTTCTCAGTACGGACGCTGCTCTTCACGATCTCACACATATTGTTGATAACAAAGGTGGACATGTAGGGGAGCCATTTCATAGTCCCCTTCATATGCACCTTCTTACGTGCGTCCAACTTTGCCGACACCTTACCCCATGAAGGATACAAAGGCTTGCACAATGGGGTCAGCAGAAAGGATGGTGCTCCCTAGAGAGGGTGACATTGAGGACGCCACTTGATTTGGCGTCAAAGGCTGATTGTTATCCACGAAAGAGGGGATCTGGGCGTCTACAATTGGTACCAAATCCTGGCTAAACTGGTCGCGGAAGGAGTCCTACATTGAGTACGCAATACAAACGCATGTAAACACAATTGGCAGGACGGACATTTGATTCAAAGAATGCAGAACTAGCTATCAAGGTTGCGGAACAAGGTAACAATCATATGAATGAAACTATAAAATGCATGTGAAGCTAAAAAGAAGACATCTAGATCAACGAACCCCAACAACACAAAAATATGATCTATGCTACATTGGTGACACAATACGGTTCAAGATACAAATCCTACCCTAGCAACATTGCAAAACAAATTGCAAATACGAATCAATCCTACAAATCTAGCTAAAACCACACATCTAGGATACAAATCAAGCAACAAACTACATGGTCGAGTTAAGAAGCTAGATCTAAAACCCTAGCAACAGTGTAGATCTAAGAACCCTAAATGGAGGCCTAGCTACTCACCGTCATCGTAGGAGGTGGACGCCACAGATCAGCGGTACACGAGAAGAGGGAGGAGGTAATCTTCACGCTGCCGTCCAAGCCGTTGACACCAACGCTCACCGGAGAAGGGGGAGCTACTTACCTGACACAGACAGAGAAGGAGATGAAACTCGATCTGGGAGGAAATGGCGGGTGGGGGTTCGACGGTGAGCGGGGATGTTAGAAATAGAGGAGGGTTTCGACGGAAGACATTCACTCACCTCCCGCTCCACCTTTTCCCTATAGGCGAAAAGTGTTGGAGATATGCCCAAGAGGCAATAATAAAGTGGTTATTATCATGTCTTCACACTTATGATAAATGTTTACATACCATGCTATAATTGTATTAACCGGAAACATTAATACTTGTGTGATTTGTAAACTAAAATAAGAGTCCCTAGTAAAGCCTCTTGTTAAACTAGCTTGTTGGTTAATATATGATCATTGTTTCCTGATCATGAACATAGAGATGTTATTAACAACAGGATCATATCGTTAGGAGAATGATGTGATGGACATACTCCTATAGATAAGCGTAGCATAAAGATCAAGTCATTTCAATAGTTCAATTGCTATATGCTTTCTGATACATAGTAACCTAATTCCTTCGACCATGAGATCATGCATATCACCTTTACTGGATGGATGCTTTGATGTCATCAAACACCACACCGTAACAGGGTGGCTATAAAAGTGGCATTGAGTGTTCGGAAAGTATTGGTTGAAACACATGGATCAAGAGTGGGATTTGTCCATCCACATGACGGATAGATATACTCTGGGCCCTCTCGGTGGAATGTCATCCAATTAGCTTGCAAGCATGTGACTGGGTCACAAGGGATCACATATCACGGGAACGAGAAAAGAGTACTTATCAGTAACGAGGTTGAACTAGGTATGCAGAGATACCGACGATCATAAAACTTCGGATAAGTAAACTATCGTGAGACAAAGGGAAATTGGTATCGTATGTAAGTGGTTCATTCGATCGCAAAGTAATCGTAGAAATATGTGGGAGCCATATGAATTTCCAGATTCCTCTATTGGTTATTGTTCGGAGAAGTGTCTCGATCATGTCCGCATAATTCACGAACCGTAGGGAGACACACTTAAGGATTCGACGTTGTTTGAGTAGTTATGGTATTATGAGAAAGAGACCGAATGTTGTTCGGAGTCTCGGATGGGATCCGGGATATCACGAGGTGATCCGGAATGGTCCGGAGAATAAGATTCATATAAGGAAAGTCCCGTTTCGGAGTTCGGGAATGATTCCGGTGTTTTCATCGGGGATATTCTAGAAGGTTCCGGATTGTCCGGCACTCCGGGGGGGAAGGGGTACATGAATGTGTCATTACATATTGGAATGATTGCATCATGTACTAAGTGTTCTTGCTGTCCCAAATATAGGATTAAATTGAATCCTAAAACAGAAAAGTCAAATGTCCAGTTTGAAAGTCAAACTGCCAAAAACAAGAAACTGTGGGAAACAAGCAAGAGGAGTTGGAGTCGACTTGGAGGAGGAGTTTCTCTCCTCCAAGCCGGCGGCCAGCCTAGGCCGAGTTGGGGAGGGACTCCCTCCCTCCCCTGGCGCGCCCACCCCCTCCCACCTATATAAAGAGGGGCAGGGCTCCCCTCCTACACACAAGTTTCCTATCCTCTAAACTAAACCCTAGATCTAGACCCCGGTTTAGAGCTATTCGGTTTAGAGCCTTCTAATTGGTTTAGAGCCTTCTAATTGGTTTAGAGCCTTCTAATTGGTGTGTCTAATTACTAGACCACTAATAGCCTCTCTCATAAGCTCCACCATACTCGCACCGGCTTAAGGCGAAGCCCTGCGGGATCTCCCCTCTACTTCCGGTACCACGCCGTTGTGCTGCCGGAATCGCGAGGAGAGTGCTACAACCTCCGCTGCCTGCTGGAACAAGGGAGAGGAAGGTCTTCGTCGAGTACCGAACGTGTGACCGACTACGGGAGCGCTGCCGGAACGTGGCGCCGGAAGGATCGTCTACACGATCTTGAGATCGGAAAGAGTACGACTACATCACCCACGAGAATCTGCTCTCGTTAACCGCTTTGGAATCTTCGAGGGTAAGTTATTCCATCGACTCGTTGCTACAATCTAGTAGATAGATCTTGGCTTGTTTGTTTGTATGCGATAGAAAAATTTTGTTTTCCATGCTACGAACCCCTACAGTGGTATCAGAGCCGTGTCTATATGTAGATCTGTTGCACGAGTAGAACACAATGGTCATTGTGGGCGTTGATGCTTTTATTGTAGATTGCTTTTTGTGTACTTTGCATCTTGCGGTATGTTGGGATGAAGCGGCCCGGGCTAACCTTACATGACATCGTTCATGAGACTTGCTCCACGTTTGACATGCAACTTGTATTGCATAAGTGGCTTTGCGGGTGCCTGTTTCTCCTAGCATAGTTAAGATCCAATTTACAACGGGTAATCAACAATGCTAGTATCAATGTTGTGGTTCTTGTTCGTAAGTTAGAACGACACTTATGGAAAGCCCCAAACCACGTAAAATATGCAAAGAAAGTAGAAGCGTCTAACTTTGTTTTGCAGGGGTGTGCAGTGATGTGATATGGCCATGATTGTGATTATATTTGATGTATGCAATGTTCCTTATTGTAAGTTGGCAACCGGCAGGAGCCATATGGTTGTCTTTAATTTCTGTTAAGACCTGCGTGTCTATTCAAAATAGTTGTAATAGTTGATGCTGGTGGACGACAACCATGAAGAAGCATCATTGACCTTGATGCTATGCCGGTGATGATGGAGATCATGTTCGTGCTTGAAGATGGAGATCGAAAGCACAAAGAAGAAAGGCCATATCATATCACATATTATGAATTGCCTGTGATGTTAATCCTTTATGCATCTTGTATTGCTTAGTAGACGACGGTAGCATTATAAGATGATCCCTCATGCACATAAATTTCAAGTTCTAAAGTGTTCACCCTTAGTATGCACCGTTGCCAAAGCTTGCTGCTTCGAAGCACCACGTGATGATCGGGTGTCTTTGATTCCGCGGGTGAATACAACGTAAGCAAGCCAGATTTGCTTATGCGGTAGCTAAGGTTTGATCTTGACGAGCCTAGCATGTACAGACATGGCCTCAGGAACACGGATTACCGAAAGGTAGAGCATGAGTCATATAGTAGATATGATGAACATGTTGATTGTTCGCCATTGAAGCTATATCAATTCTCGTGATGATCGGTTTTGATGTGGTGGATTTGGTTCGTGTGATCACTAAAACAATGTGAGGGATATTGTTTTGAGTGGGAGTTCACCTAGATTAATTTAATTATTAATTAGAACTCAATTTATCATAAACTAAATCAAAGTGAATTTGCATAATTGTTGTAGTCATTGGCATCCGTTTACCACCTTGCGCTTAGTTATAATTGAGATGATAGAACTATAGAATTCTGGTTAGATACTTTACGAACTGGTATCGTATTGTTTTAAGTGTTAATCTAAAGTTTAAAAGTCCTATTGCAAACTTTCAGTAAGTTCCGGTTACTCCATGAAGTTTAATAATTAGTATTAAATCAAGAGTAACAATTCCAAGTGTTAGTATATAAGTATCATGTTTGTATCCATGATTCTTGATATTCAAAGGATTCCCTTAATATCAAGGTTATCTAGGATCTGAAAGAGTTGTTTCAGAAACCATGATGTGTGGAAGATATTGAGATATCTGAAACGAAGTTTTGGTTGCAACATGATAGAGTATAATATGGCAAAAGTCATGTTCTCATATTTGATGAGAATTTGCAAAAAGGTTGGAGACACTTGTTGTCCTAATCCTCCAAAAGGTTTTGGATAGCAACATTATACTCATAATTCATCGTTGTAAGCTAAAAGTAGCTTGATCATGGACGATTCCATGATAAGGGTGAATATTTGATGTAGGTAAAATGTTTACTACACCAAGAGATTACTAAAGAAAGGAATTTGAAAGAACACCAAATATTTGATGATGGTGATCTACTTCAAAGTGCAAGTCCAAAGACATTGGTATTTAATTATACACGCTTTGGACTAGATGTCATATGTATGACTCCACTATTGATGTTGATAGATTCTTTCAAACTGAAAAGGAAATACTGAAAGAGAATCTCATAAATATATGGCAGAAAAGAAAAGACTAGAATCGTTCAGTTTAAGTATATAGATGATATACATGTTATGGCTATATTCTTTGCTTGTTAAACAATGTGGTTCTTAAGTATTTGATACTGAATTTGTTGGTGTGAATCGTCATACGAAACAACACAATTCATGAACTACAATGGCCTAAGTAACTAGCAAAAGAATATGTGATGATGTTCATGAAGAACAAAATAAAGGGTTATTGTGTTGCTTGTTAAACATCAAAGCTTGCCTTCAAAGATTTGTTTTATCAGGTATTATGAGAACAAAAGGATTGTTCAAATAATTGCCGTAATCCATAAAAGATGGATGATTCGCAAATCTCGTTGGAGACATCACATCCATAAAACTAGTGCTAAAAATGTCGAAAGACAAATTGATTGAAAGATCACTTAGGAAGTGACATCGCCGTTTAAATTATATTTGAAAGAAAACATGAAGAAACTCCATGTTGATGGAATTTTGGAGTCTTCTGATTTTTGATCAAATGACGCTTGTGAAACTTTCTTAGAGATAATTAAAACTTCGTTCATAGGCCAAAAGGGAACGAATGACTAGCTTATTGGAACTTGTACATATTGTTGTACGAAGTCCGTTATGTGTAGTCAAGAGCGATGGATTTCAACTTCATATGCTTTCTCCGAAAATTTGAGTGAATATATGAATATTTACTTAATAAGGATGAAGTGTGAAATATTTGAAGAGTTCAAAGACTTTCAAGATGAAGTGCAAAATCATTGTAACAAGAATATAAACAGTTTATGATAAAGATCATAAAGGAAGATATTTGAGTTACAAGTTTAGCATAATACCTAAGATTTAAGGAATCGTTCCGTGGATTTGCATTTCCCGAAACACCATAAGAGTATGGAGCGTTCGAGATATGTAATTAAACCTTGTTTGACATGGTAAGATCGAAAGGTGTAATTCATAAAACTGCCATTGTATTTTAAAGATTAAAAGCTTTAGAGATTACCGTTTTTCCACTGAAAAGAGCTCCATCATAATCCGTTGAAATGACACCATATAAGGTTATGGTTTGGGATAAAACCCAAGTTGTCCTTTCTTAAACATTGGTATGCTATGCATAAGAAAGATGTGTGCAACCAAAGTCGGATGAACCTGTCTTTGTATAAACTGTTCCTCCATAAAACACCGGAGACAAAAGTGTTTGTTGCTTAGAACGTCAAGTTTCTTTGAGAAGAAATTTTTCGTGAAAAGTTAAGTGGGAGGACAATAGAAACTTTGATAAGGTTAAAAGAACCTTAGCTGTATGTGCAGAGTTGCGCAGCGCCGAAAAGTGTTCCGGAGGCGGCAACAATGCTCATGGCTCACGTACCTCAAAGGTTGTGGTCACGGAGATCCAAGTTCCTATTGAAACAAGTAGATCGGGTAAACAATCAAATACCAAGATTTGAGGGTTGAATCATTATTTGAGAATAATGAACCGACTACATGCAGAGAAGCGATGATGGGCCCTGACTCCGTAAAATGGCTTGAAGCCATAAAATCCGTGATAGTTCCATACACGAGAAATCAAGTTTTGAACTTGAAGGACCCTCGAGAAAGGTGTAAGACCTTATAGTTGTGTCTGGATCTATAAAGAAATAGACATGGATGTTTCACATCTAGTCGACATGTTGGGAAAGAGTTCACAACAATGTTCAAAGGTTGACTATGACAAGATTTTGATCTTTCATAGTGATATTTAGTCTAGACGGATTAATGTAGCAACCACTACATATAATTTGTTATATGGTAGTTGAATAAACAAAACAAGTTCTTCTAATAGAATCGTTACCTAGGACATGTGCATAACACGGTCCATAGGGTTTTGTTAATTCAAAGGATGCTAAAAGCATATGCAAACTTCAATGGTTAGAGTGAGCATAGCGGAGTTGGAATCTTCACTATGATGAAACTGTTAAAAGGGTTTAATTTCATCAGAGACAATGAAGATGCTTACATTTGCAAGAAATTAAGTGGGAGCGCTAAGACATGTTTCTAATACATTATGTGGAGGACATATTGTTGATTGGAAAAGATGTATCTTTTATTAACACATATTAAGAATTTCATCCCGATGAAAGACTTAGGCAAAACCCAAATATTTGGCATCAATAGACGCTAATATGGTTGTGCCAGAAGTACATAGATAAGATATTGAATGAGTTCAATATAGAAACTACAAGAGAAGGTTCTTGTCGCACAGAAAGGATTGAATGAGTTCAATGTTGATGATATATTCAAGTGTATTGACATTTGGTAAAGTGAAACAAATAATCAAGTATAAATTGATACTTGATGTATGAAATCACAAAGAGTATTTATATCAATCATACTGTGATATGTACAAAATCCAGATATGTCCTATGCTCTAAATGTTGTGAGCATATACCAGAATGATTCGTAAGATGATCATTGGACAGTAGTAAGGATATTCTTATGATCTTTTGAAAGAACTAAGAGTATATTATTTGTAGAAGTGACAAATAGATGGTTAGTTCATTGTAAAAGTACTACATTGATACTAGTTTTGTCACAAAGTACAAATTAAGTTTATCTCAATCTAAATTAAGGGTGGCACAATATAATGGAAAGTGAGTTCCATAATGGATTTGGATAAGTTCCAAAGTTAAAACATTGTGACAGATACTTCAACAAAAGGCTAAGTATATGACTGCTATTATAGCAGCAAAAGAGGGCATTTGTGTCAAGTAGTTTGTTATCAAACTAGGTGTAGTTCACAGCGGGATAATACTATGAAGATATATTGTACGACAATATTGTCAACATGTTTTAACCCCAAAGAACTAAAGGTCACACCGAAAGACCAAATTTATACAAAGCCATCTCATTAGAGAATGAGTGATGCGTAGAGACGCAAAGACATGCAATTACACACGGACCTGGAAGTGTCAGATCCGGAGATCAGTTGACCACTAGCAATCGTGTACATACAACACCGGAAAGCCATAGGTGTTATATACACAAAGGTTCGAAACTAGATTATTGACTCTAGTGCAAGTGGGAGACTGTTGGAGATATGCCCAAGAGGCAATAATAAAGTGGTTATTATCATGTCTTCACACTTATGATAAATGTTTACATACCATGCTATAATTGTATTAACCGGAAACATTAATACTTGTGTGATTTGTAAACTAAAATAAGAGTCCCTAGTAAAGCCTCTTGTTAAACTAGCTTGTTGGTTAATATATGATCATTGTTTCCTGATCATGAACATAGAGATGTTATTAACAACAGGATCATATCGTTAGGAGAATGATGTGATGGACATACTCCTATAGATAAGCGTAGCATAAAGATCAAGTCATTTCAATAGTTCAATTGCTATATGCTTTCTGATACATAGTAACCTAATTCCTTCGACCATGAGATCATGCATATCACCTTTACTGGATGGATGCTTTGATGTCATCAAACACCACACCGTAACAGGGTGGCTATAAAAGTGGCATTGAGTGTTCGGAAAGTATTGGTTGAAACACATGGATCAAGAGTGGGATTTGTCCATCCACATGACGGATAGATATACTCTGGGCCCTCTCGGTGGAATGTCATCCAATTAGCTTGCAAGCATGTGACTGGGTCACAAGGGATCACATATCACGGGAACGAGAAAAGAGTACTTATCAGTAACGAGGTTGAACTAGGTATGCAGAGATACCGACGATCATAAAACTTCGGATAAGTAAACTATCGTGAGACAAAGGGAAATTGGTATCGTATGTAAGTGGTTCATTCGATCGCAAAGTAATCGTAGAAATATGTGGGAGCCATATGAATTTCCAGATTCCTCTATTGGTTATTGTTCGGAGAAGTGTCTCGATCATGTCCGCATAATTCACGAACCGTAGGGAGACACACTTAAGGATTCGACGTTGTTTGAGTAGTTATGGTATTATGAGAAAGAGACCGAATGTTGTTCGGAGTCTCGGATGGGATCCGGGATATCACGAGGTGATCCGGAATGGTCCGGAGAATAAGATTCATATAAGGAAAGTCCCGTTTCGGAGTTCGGGAATGATTCCGGTGTTTTCATCGGGGATATTCTAGAAGGTTCCGGATTGTCCGGCACTCCGGGGGGGAAGGGGTACATGAATGTGTCATTACATATTGGAATGATTGCATCATGTACTAAGTGTTCTTGCTGTCCCAAATATAGGATTAAATTGAATCCTAAAACAGAAAAGTCAAATGTCCAGTTTGAAAGTCAAACTGCCAAAAACAAGAAACTGTGGGAAACAAGCAAGAGGAGTTGGAGTCGACTTGGAGGAGGAGTTTCTCTCCTCCAAGCCGGCGGCCAGCCTAGGCCGAGTTGGGGAGGGACTCCCTCCCTCCCCTGGCGCGCCCACCCCCTCCCACCTATATAAAGAGGGGCAGGGCTCCCCTCCTACACACAAGTTTCCTATCCTCTAAACTAAACCCTAGATCTAGACCCCGGTTTAGAGCTATTCGGTTTAGAGCCTTCTAATTGGTTTAGAGCCTTCTAATTGGTTTAGAGCCTTCTAATTGGTGTGTCTAATTACTAGACCACTAATAGCCTCTCTCATAAGCTCCACCATACTCGCACCGGCTTAAGGCGAAGCCCTGCGGGATCTCCCCTCTACTTCCGGTACCACGCCGTTGTGCTGCCGGAATCGCGAGGAGAGTGCTACAACCTCCGCTGCCTGCTGGAACAAGGGAGAGGAAGGTCTTCGTCGAGTACCGAACGTGTGACCGACTACGGGAGCGCTGCCGGAACGTGGCGCCGGAAGGATCGTCTACACGATCTTGAGATCGGAAAGAGTACGACTACATCACCCACGAGAATCTGCTCTCGTTAACCGCTTTGGAATCTTCGAGGGTAAGTTATTCCATCGACTCGTTGCTACAATCTAGTAGATAGATCTTGGCTTGTTTGTTTGTATGCGATAGAAAAATTTTGTTTTCCATGCTACGAACCCCTACAAAAAGCTCCCGCCATCTCTAGCGTCGGCGCAATTGCATCTACATCTGTCGAGTGCATGGCGAGGGTGGCTATCTAGAAACACCCAAATCGAGTATTGTTGTTGGGTCTAGGTTCCGGATTCCTTCAAAGTTCCAACCATCAGGGCATCTCCACCGGCCCGACCCAACTCGCCCGGGCACGTCTGATGACCCACAAGTATAGGGGGTGTATCGCAGTATTTTTGATAAGTAAGATTGTCGAACCCAACGAGGAGCAGAAGGTGTTGACGAGTGGCTTTGAGCATGAATTCTCTGTAAATACTTAGCAAACGGATTTTTAGGGGTTTTTGATAATGTAGGTAAATAAAGTACGAGTCAATAAAAGGCAATAATAATAAATGCAACAAGTGACTCAATCCTTTCTTTAGTAAAGGACAAGCCAATTGTATTACTTAAGATGACCAAACATTCTTGAGGACACATGGAAATATCGTCAAGTGCTTTCTCTTCATATAGTTGATTAATCTTCTTTAGTTTGCCAAGTGTTGTGTGGGTGAACCTGTGCTAATGTACCGGCCTTCCTAGGACTAATACATACTTGTGATTATACCCCTTGCAAGCATCCGCAAGTACAAGAAAGTAATTAAGGTAGAAACCTAACCACACCTTTAAACTCTAAGACCCTGTCGTCCCTTGTGCAAAGGTTTCCTAACGGGGGTTCTGGTTTCTGTCACTCCAGCAACCCCTACGATTAGTAGCCAAATACACAATGCATTCCCCTAGGCCCATAAAGGTGAAGTGTCATGTAGTCGACGTTCACATGACACCACTAGAAGAAATACACCACAACTTAAATATCAAACCATTGAATCTTTCTCAACACAATTCCACTACTAACAACATGACTTCTCCCATGTCCTCAAGAACTAACGAACTACTCACAAGACATCATATGGATCAAGATCAGAGATGATATAATGATATGTAACAATCTGAACATAAATGATAATTCAATGGTTCACTCAATAGCATCACCTACAAGGAGTAATCAACACCGGGAAAGTTTCCCCTAAGAACTATGCAAGATTCAATCCAATTGTTACAGCGGTATGAAGTGGTGATGATGGTGCTGGTGGAGATGATGGTGGTGATGATGATGATGATCCCGATGAAGTCTAGCTTGATGGTGGTGTTGATGGCGATGATCTCCCCTCTCCGGGAAGGAATTCCCCTAGCAGAATTCTGTCTGCCGGAGAGATCTTTCTCTCTCGGTGTTTTCCGCCCCCGGGAGGCGGCGGAATCTTTCTGTGGTCCCTCCCCCAGGTATTAGGGTTTCGAGGGGATAATATACGCCAGAGGGGAGAGCCTGGAGTGGGCTTGGGTGGCCACACCACCTGCTGGCGTGGCCTAGGGCTGCCCGCGCTAGGGTGTGGTGTGGGCCCCATATGGCCCATCTCCACTCCCCCTTCTGGCAATCTCCGTCTTCTGGAAAAATAGAATTTTCCATGTATTTTCCCGAATTTTCTGATATTCGTGAATTTTGCCTCCAAACAACACATTTTCCATCAGAATCCTGACTACAGCGGTCCATGCTCCAAAAGTCATCAACCATGCAAAAACAGATGAAATAACATAAGTATCATCTCTTAATATGAAATATATCAATGAATAATAGTAAATTATGATATAGAATAGTGATGCAAAATGGACGTATCAACTCCCCCCAAGCTTAGACTTCGCTTGTCCCCAAGCGAAAATTGAGCTCAATAAACATGACCTCAGGTTTATGGAGTGAAGAGTCGATAAAATAATACGGACAAGAAGCATCACATTCATCAATACATAAATCATAATAGAAGACAACTCACTATTATATAACCTAACTTGCAATAAGTAAAGGAAACACAATAAAGATGCATAAAGTAAATCATAATTGGTAATGGCAAACTTAGCTCTTGGTCGAAGAATAGTTGACAATTTGCTGGAGTTTACACATAACTGGTTTTCAATGGTACCTTTCAAAGTAGTAAACACTAAGATAAGAGCAATGTGCAAAACAAGGAACATAAGAAACATGATTGAATAAATCATCATATGAATGAATAAAACACAACAACTCAAAATACTTGCTTGAGATACAAGGGAATAGGTTACTGACTCAACTAAAAAGTAAAAAAAAGACCCTTCGCAGAGGGAAGCAGGGATCATGTTTCATAAAGAGCTTCCAAAAATTATGGTACTTATTAGATTTCAGCTCTCATTGCCCCTATCATAGGCATCTTTAGGTGATTAAGGTTAAAGTGATCAAATATGAGGATATGCTTGACAAGTTGTAAGTTGAAAATCTCATGTCCCTTGAATACGAGGGTCGCTCCTCATGCTACTCAAGTTTAGTTACCGGTAAGTTCTTGTCATAGTAAGTATATGTGTATCATAGAGAACCGCCAACGGGGTACCCCTTGCCCAATGATACGGAAGAATCCCCATATCAAAATGACAAGGCAAGCAGACAACGAGCATCTCAGCAATCTTCTTAATTTACCATGGGAAAATGGTGCTTTTTTCTCTCTTTCCTCTTTTCTCATCTCTTTTTTTTCTTTTTTCTCAATCTCTATCTCTTTTTTTATAAGAAGAATGCTTCATAGATTGCTCATTATGGTTACGCTGCAGGTTTTCCACCATGATTAGGCATGGATTAGACCGGCGGCCCAGGCGTTTCTCTAACACACATACAGAACTCCATGGACTTACAAGCTCCCCTTTCATTTTACACCGACGACATCCATAGAAAAAAAGGCATGATATCAACTAGGTACAATGTACAAGTGCAATGTTGAAAGTGTTCCCCATGATAGCATGGTTCTGCTAATTCACAGCTTACAAAGCGCAAGCATATACGCAACATAGATGGGCACAATGGTTCAAGTTTATTAAGTACAAGAAAGTAAAGTGTGCCATCAAGTTCGTGAGAGCTTTAATCACTAATTTTCACATAACAAGTTTAATTCGGAAGGTAGATAAAAACATGAATTTACTTGGAATAGCAATAGTGCTAGTAGGTACGTATGGTGGACACAAATGGCATAGGTTTTGGTTTTAGGATTGGACGCACGAGAAGCATTCCCTCTCAGTACAGGTTTTTGGCTAGCAAGGCTGGGTAGAAAGCATAAGAGTTGAAGGAAACAAACAAACATACAAGTGATAAAAACAAACATGCAATCTTCCTTGGAAGCACAAAAGATCTTAACTAGAGAATACTACGCTTATGAGCAAATCAAGAAAGAAAGATGATGAAATTATATTTCTTAAGAGTACTTTTATCTTTTTCATTCAGTTCTCAAAATAGTGTTGCTACTGACCGAGCCAGGTTTTCCAAAACCAACTAGATTAACTCAATGATCCCAAAGTGATACCAATACTAACAACAAGATCAATCATATAATCATAAATTCAAAACTAATATTAAGATATGCAAAAGAGTAAATGATAGAACTTCTCATTAATATTCCATATTGGCAACTCACTCCAAGGGATACATAGATATCTAACGAGAGGGGGGACACTTCCATAATGCAAACCATCCTACATGATAACTTCTCTATTCATGATATGACTCTACTAAAAAGGTAAAAAAGGTAGAAGATAGTGATGTACCGCGGCACTCTCCCAAGCTTGGAACAAACCAAGGGGATTCCAAAACCTGATGACGAATTACTCCTTCGGTGGTGGTCGTATTCTCTCGATGAGCTATTTGATTAATTTCCCCAAATCCTCAATCTCGAAGGTGAGAGTACGAATCAATTCCGAGTTTTTCTCAATGTGGCTCATGATCATGTCGGGTTGCGAATTCTATCTCTTGCGATTCTTTCCCCACTCTTCCTCCTTGAAGTCTTCTTTTCCTGCATGGTTAGAATGAGGCATATCCCAATTGGAGGGTAGTTTCTCCTTGGGCATATTCTGGAACCGATGCTCATGGATAAGGGTACGGAAGGGATTCTTGGTGTGTGGAGGAGGTGACCGTGGAGCCAAATAGTGACGCAGAGGCTTCCCTCCAGTTGACATCCGTGCAGTCCTTTTGATCTTGGCAGGGTTTGCCAACACTCCAATGCTTGCAATGGTAGTGCCGGTGTGTGGATGCTGGCTTTTCTTTGCCTCCTCTTCATCTTTACTCTTGATCTCCTTCTCCTGCCCGGGGTCTTGGAGATCTTCCTCCATAGGCTCCTTGCCCTTATCTTTGGCGAAGACCATTGTGCTTCTAAACTTTTAAGAATAGTTCCTAGCAGAAACATATCGAAATAAAAACACGACAAGAACACGATATACGAACCTCGAGGGATCCAGGGGATTATATATTACAAATGTTTACAACAAAAGGAAGGTACTGGGAGAAAACAGGTCGGAGGCGGAGTCCGAGGTGGCCACACCACCTACTGGCGTGGCCAGGGGGCCGCGCCAGGGGGTGGTGTGAGCCACCCTGGCTCCGCTTCCGTCCCTCTTTCGCTTCGTTGCTTTCCTTGTTAGATAAAAACTCTAAAAATATAATTGGACAGAATTTTCGTAGAACTTCTCTTACTAGAACTGTTACCTATTTGAAAACGGACTCTGCAGGTCTCTGGACTTGGTATTTAGTAGATTCTTCTGGAGTCACCGCTTGAATAACATCAATATCTTCATCTTCATACACATGTTGCTCGAGTCATGAAACCTTTCACTTTCTTATTACACCATTTTCTCCAATAACCTAGAAATTTTTTTCACACAAAACTTTACACAGTTCTCATTAGCAACATTTGTGTAAGCGAGGTAATAAACCTTTTAAGTACAATTTCAACTGAAATCCATCAAAACATAAGCTATTGTAGGAACTCCTTCCGAAAACCCAAAAATAATTCAAAAATGAAATCGATTTAAGAAGCAAATGCAAGAGTGGGAAAATCTATCAAAACAGACCAGCAGGTAAAGATCAATCTTTTCGAAAATCTTCTGTTGCTCAAATCAAAAAGTACAAAACTAAAGAAAGATAAATAATAACCTGGGGAAGAAGCACAAAAAATTACAGCTCAATCCGACGTACAGAGATCTCTCACGAATTTTTACGGTGAAGCACAAAAATCTGTTTCGGGACAGCAACTTCCCCAAATCTTACTTCTCTCTCATTAGAGGTTGATCTTGACACAAAAACCAAACAAAAAGGATAAAGAGAGGTTATTACTGGAGTAATAACTTACAAGACTCAAATAAACAAAAACAACTGAAAGCACAAATATATTGGGTTGTCTCCCAAAAAGCTCTTTTTATAGCCATTAAGATAAGCATGATAATTTCAACGATGCTCATATAAGAATATGAATTGAAGTGAAAGAGAGCATCAAGAAGCACAAATACGCATGTTTAAGTCTAACCCTCTTCCTATGCAAGGGAATTTTGTAAGAAAATAAATTGTTGAAACCAGAAGCTGCAAGCATAGGAAGGCAAAACAAGTGCAACATAAAGACTTTCAGCATAAAGCAAGGAAACTTAATATTATTGAGATGCATTAGAACAGTCTTCCCTCTCTCATAATAACCTTCAGTATCATGCATAAATTTAATGATATAACTATCACAAGAACTGTTGTAGCAATGATCACTTATCCTAACAGAAAACACAGGGACACTAGCTCTCATAACACTACTTTGTGAAACAATATTAGAAGTATCCTTACAAAGGATAGTGTGCCCCTCTTCTACATATTTAGTGACAAAGTATTTCACATTTCCTATTATAGGTTCATCATCCATTTGTTTATCAGGTTCAACAGCTTTATTTGTACTTTCATTAACCATACTAGCTATCATAGAATGTTCCTATTTCTTAACCGGGAAAGGCATTTTCTCAATGTAAGGTTCAGGTAAAACATGATTAGCAGTATATACTTCAGTATTTCTTGCAGGAACACGATTAGCAATATCTTTATATGGCTCATGATACTTATTCCATTTCTTTTTAGAAATTTTAATATAGGAAGCAAAATCCTTAAAATAAGTTGCAATAGCTTGAGAGTCTAGACCATAAGCATTTTTAATGTTTTGAAAGTCATCAGTTCCCATAAAATATTTAATGCATTCATAATCATAATTTATACCTGACTTCCTTTCTTTGTGATTCTCCCATGCTTCAACATTATCTTGCATACAGTCTAGAAGATCCCATTTAACTCCTTCTTCTATGCGTGTAAATGATCCATCACAAGAAGCATCCAATAGATCCTTATCATGACGACAAAGTCTTGCATAAAAGTTATTGATAATAATATTGTGAGGGAGCTCATGAATAGGACATTTGAGCATTAGTAACTTCAATCTCCCCCAAGCTTGAGCTGTACTCTCCCCATCAAGAGGCCAAAAGTTGTATATTTGATTCCGGTCTTTATGAATCTCACTAGGAGGATAAAATTTAGAATAAAAGAGAGGTAATACTTCCTCCCATTCAAGAGCTTGACCATTCTTTAGCAGCTTATACCATTCCTCAGCTATTCCTTTCAGTGATAATGGGAATAACTTCTTTTTGACTTGATTTGTTGTAATACCTGCACACTTAAACAACCCGCATAATTCATGTATAAAGAGCAAATGATCACCAGGATGGACAGTTCCATCTCCAAAATAGTAGTTATCCATAACACGATCAATAATTTTTGTAGGTATTTTAGAAGTATCATTCCCAGCAGGTGGTGGTTCATCTACTACCTTAGCAGTGGTAGTAGCATTACAAAATAAGAAACTCAATGAATTATCCATATTGAAAATAAAGCAACTAACAGAAATAAACAATACTCACAGTAGAAGTTTCCTTTACAGTTCCACTCTCCAATAACACTTTACTCCCCGGCAACGGCGCCAGAAAATAGTCTTGATGACCCACAAGTATAGGGGGTGTATCGCAGTATTTTCGATAAGTAAGAGTGTCGAACCGAACGAGGAGCAGAAGGTGTTGACGAGTGGCTTGGAGCAGGAATTCTCTGTAAATACTTAGCAAACAGATTTTTAGGGGTTTTTGATAATGCAGGTAAATAAAGTATGAGTAAATAAAAGGCAATAATAATAAATGCAGCAAGTGACTCAATCCTTTCTTTAGCAAAGGACAAGCCGGTTGTATTACTTAAGATGACCAAACGTTCTCGAGGACACATGGGAATATCGTCAAGTGCTTTCACTTTATATACTTGATTAATCTTTTTTTAGTTTGGTAAGTGTTGTGTGGGTGAACCTGTGCTAATGTACCGACCTTACTAGGACTAATACATACTTGTGATTATACCTCTTGCAAGTATCCACAAGTACAAGAAAGTAATTAAGGTAGAAAACCTAACCACAACTTTAAACTCTAAGATCCTGACGTCCCTTGTGCAAAGGTTTCCTAATGGGGGTTCAGGTTTCTGTCACTCCGGCAACCCTTACGATTAGTAGCCAAATACACAATGCATTCCCCTAGGCCCATAAAGGTGAAGTGTCATGTAGTCGACGTTCACATGACACCACTAGAAGAAATACACCACAACTTAAATATCAAACCATTGAATCTTTCTCAACACAACTCCACTACTAACAACATGACTTCTCACATGTCCTCAAGAACTAAACGAACTACTCACAAGACATCATATGGATCAAGATCAGAGATGATATAATGATATGTAACAATCTGAACATAAACGATAATTCAATGGTTCACTCAATAGCATCACCTACAAGGAGTAATCAACACCGGGAAAGTTTCCCCTAAGAACTATGCAAGATTCAACCCAATTGTTACAACGGTATGAAGTGGTGATGATGGTGCTGGTGATGATGATGATCCTGATGAAGTCCAGATTGATGGTGGTGTTGATGGCGATGATCTTCCCTATACGGGAAGGAATTCCCCCGGCAGAATTCTGTCTGCCAGAGAGATCTTTCTCTCTCGGTGTTTTCCGTCCCGCAGAGGTGGCGGAATCTTTCTGTGGTCTCTCCCCCGGGTATTAGGGTTTCGAGGGGATAATATACGTCAGAGGGGAGAGCCTGGAGTGGGCCAGGGTGGCCACACCACCTGTTGGTGCGGCCTAGGGCTGCCCGCGCCAGGGGGTGGTGTGGGCCCCCTTTGGCCCATCTCCACTTCCCCTTCTAGCAATCTTCATCTTCTGGAAAAATAGAATTTTCTATGTATTTTTCCGAATTTTTTGATCTTCGCGAATTTTGCCTCCAAACAACACCTTTTCCATCAGAATCCTGACTGCAGCGTGATACGTTGCAAACGTATCCATAATTTTTGATGTTCCATGCTTGGTTTATCTACTTTCTTTTGTTTTGTCCACACTTTGGAGTATTTTTATACACTTTCTTGGACTAACCTATTAACAAGATGTCACAGTGCCAGTTACCTGTTTTCTGCTGTTTTTGGTTCCAGAAAAGTCAGAAAATGAATATTCTCGGAATTGGACGGGACAAATGCCAAAATCAATATTTTACCGAAGGACTCACGGAGCCAGAATACGAGACGGAGAGGGGCCATAGGGTGGCCACACCACCCCTGGGCGCGGGTCCCCCTGGCTGCGCCACCAGGTGGTGTGGGCCCCTCCGGCCTCCACCGACCTTGCCCTTTCGCCTATAAGATCCTCCCGATGCAAAAACCCTAGATCGTCCAGCCTCCAGCCATGAAAAGTTCCGCAGCACCGCCGCCACCAAAAGGGAGATTCGAGGGACAGAAAGTCTCTGTTCCGGCACCCTGCCGGGACGGGGAAGTGCCCCCGAAGCCATCTCCATCGATCTCTACCACCATCTCCATCGTTGTTGCTGATTCCCATCATGAGGAGGGAGTAGTTCTCTCTCGAGGCTAAGGTTTCTACCGATAGCTATGTGTTCATCTCTCTATCTATGCATGATCTTATTGAGATCATGAGCTTGTAATCTATAGATCTACCTTGTTACTCAAGTGCTTTAATAGATCTCTGCTCTCCCCATGTGTGTGAAGTTGATAGTGTGCACACCATGGTGGCACTTAGGCTAGAGATTTCAAATACTTATTATGAGTTATATTTGGAGTTAGATGTCTCTATGAAATTGTGGTGTTTGTTGAAACCATCTAGTGCTCAAGGTGACAGTGTGGGGTTATCTAGATGGGGAAAGCGGACTTTAAGGTGTGTTGTTATAGCCCTACCGTGGATTAGAGTGTCCAACCAGAGAGTAGTTCGGAGTAGTATCATAAAGAGAAGATATTTATATGAGAGTGTTCACTAGTGAAAGTATGATCCCTAGGCCATGTTTCTAAGCATTGAAACATCGTTTGCAACTAGATTTGTTACATGTTTGCTTGCTGCCATCTTTATTTTAGTTTGCCTTTAGTCTCTTCCATGCCATCAAGCTCTTTTCTGGCACCGTTGTCTTATATCCATACCACTTGTATTTCACTATCTCTTCGTCAAACTAGTGCACCTATACACCTGACAAGTGTATTGGGTGTGTTGGGGACACAAGAGACTTCTTGTATCTTGATTGCAGGATTGTTTGAGAGGGGATATCTTTGACCACTTCCTCCCTGAGTTTGATAAACCTTGGGTAATCCATTTAAAGGAAAACTTGCTGTTGTTTTACAAACCTCTGCACTTGAAGGCCCAACAACTGTCTACAAAAATAGAAGTGCGTAGACATCACAGCGGTCCATGCTCCAAAAGTCATCAACCATGCAAAAACAGATGAAATAACATAAGTGTCATCTCTTAATATGAAATATATCAATGAATAACAGTAAATTGTGATATAGAATAGTGATGCAAAATGGACGTATCATCGTCCAGACGCGTCCGCGCGGACATGCGTGGCTTGCGCGATCTCCTAGCGGCCCGATCCATCTAGCTCGACGCGTTCGGCTCGACCCATTGGCGCACCTAATTTGCGTGACCGATGCGTTAGCCCGGACAGCACAAGCACCGCGCGGGTGTCCGTCTATAGGCCGCTTGGGGCCCATATGTAAGTGAAATATTAATACTTAAACCGGCTTTCCATTAGATTAAGCCCTATCGATTACAAAAAGGCCCGTTTGAACAAACTAAAATAAAACTACTACTGTTGCTGATGGAGGAGGCCATCCCTATGGCTACTGACCACTGTTGTCGCGGCCGCCGCTGCCGCTGGCACCGTCGATCGCCGCTATAGCCGACCAAATGGCCTTCTGCTGGAGGCGGTCGTGGTAACGCTCGTTGGCTCGGCTACGAGCCTCCTTCTTGATAGTCGCCTTCGCGCGGTCCGCCTACGCCCGGCTAGCCATGGCCTTCTCCATCTCGGCCACCTAGTGGTCCCTCGCCTCCTAGTCCTCCACCTCCACCTCTGCCACCGCAGCTGTGGCCGTCCTCGCTGCCAAGGGGGCCACCATCACCGGAGCTCCGTTGGGCCCGAGGCCTAGGGCCTGCGCGATCTGCAGGGGGACGGTGATCGCCTCCTCCTCCACCTCCTCCCCCGCCACCACCTGATCCACCTCCTCCCTCTCCTCGTTGTCGTCCTCCACCTCGGTCTCGTCCCCGTCGGCGAGAGCCCACGTGCTCGCCACTCGCAGCTGCTTCGCCGCTGTTTCGGCGGCGTGCTCCGTCGCTTCCACCGCACTGCGCGTGGAGGCGGCTTGGCGAAGCTCGTGGATGGTCGCCTTGGCGGCCTCCTTGGCCACCTTCTCTAGCGTGACCATGTCCGCCTCGTGGCGGACCTCGCGGAGGGCCTGTGCTGCGGCCTCCTTGGCCACCGCCTCCACCGCATCCTTGGCGGCGACGTGTTGAACCTCACGCACCGCCCATTGGGCTGCCACCTATGCTATCGCCTCTACCACCTGCTCTAGCGCCGCCTTAGCCACACAGCCTTCCTCCTCGAAGGCCACCATCTCCGCCTCGGCCATGCGCTGGGACAGGAACGTGGTGTGGAGGTCAACAACGTTGGCGTCCTGGAAGCGGGTGCAGCACAACTCCCTAATATTGCTCCAGTTGGCGATCTTGCGGCGGAGCATGGCTGTGGTAGAAGCTTTTTTCAGGCGGTGGTTGCTCTGGCTGGGCAGCCGTGTCGTGCGGCCATCTTTTATAGACGGCGGCGAAGACGGGAAACAACCGCGGAGGCGCGCGCGAGAGGTAAGATGCGCGGGAAACGGAAAGCTACAATGACAGAAAACGCCGACCGCGTGGGGAACCGCCGACGCTGATAGCCAATGTCGTCTCGCCATTAACGTCCATCGCCAGGGTCAAGCGATGACAACATGAAAGAGACGGACAGTTGGGTTGGGTCGCTGGGCGCGGTTGGCCAGACAGGCCGGACCATGGCCGATCTAAATAAACGGAAACGGACATTTCGGTCGCGCGTTTGAGTGAGCCAATGTCCTCAAGGTCCGATTTCGGCTCCACCGGACCAGGCCGGGGCGTATGCAGGCTGCTCTCCATGGTCCACGCGTGGCTGGTTAAACGGTACGGCCACAGGTGCGCCCCACGCGTCGCAAGTCGTAACGCCAGTTCGGCGGCGACTACTGCGCCAACATAGGGAACTGGGAACAGAACGGATTCCGTGACAGAGGCGGCCACGCTCTCCTTTCCTCGTCCACCTTGCTCTATATACTACTGCGATCCCCGTCCACCTTCTCCGATTCAGCGCCGGTGGCTCGTCGATTCCTCCTTGCTCTATATACTGCCATCCCCGGCGTCCCCTCCCCGAGTTCAAGAAACGCGCCTATTGCTGCCGCCCCTGTCCGATCTCTATCATCGCCGCACTTCACGGCGGCGGATCGAGCGGAGAGGGAGATTCGCGGTTGGGTTTTCGTTTGGGATCCTAGGAAAAAACAAAACAAATCTGCGGTCTTGGCCTGTCTGATCCTTGCGGGAGATCATGGCCGTGATAAAGATGCTAGTGAGGAAGCGCCGGAAGGCAAAGGGAGATCAGGGCAGCAATCCAAACAGGTCCAGTGGCCAGGCACCTGTTATAAAGGTACCAAGAATTCACCAGATCTGCTGCTTGTTTTGTTGGTTACCTTGCTGGTTCTCTAGTGCTTTTGCGATGCGCGTTAATTTACACGCAATATTCTTTTGTTGGTGATGTGTAGACATTGCCGTAGCAGACTCATTTTTACTGATTCTTCTGTTTTTATAAAAGCTAAGACAATACGCTCACATGTTCATCCTTTTATTGGTTTGTTCAACTAATGGTGAAAAAAGGAAATCAGAAAATCCATTTATTGGTTTGTTTAACTAATTGTGAAAAAGAGGAAATCAGAAAATTTATGGACCTTAATTACGGTATTGCATAATTGGGAGAACCAATTTACCTTCAGGCAATAAAAAAAACGACACTTCAGAAATGGGTTAATTCGAAAAATGCCACTCCCAAAATGGCATTTATTAATTTAAAGTGTTTGCAGTGCCGTATTTTGTATGTATTTTTTGCATTATCATTTTTTTATAAGCGAACTTGGCAGTGGCATAAATTCGTAACAACTCTATTTTTGTTCCGCACTCCTGTTTTGTCAGAATCTACATTTAGTTCACTTGAATTTATCTACAGGTAGTAGCATATTAGTATTACATCATATTTGCCTTTTCTTAAACTAGTTCTCAGATTTTTTTCCTCCTATTTAAATCATGAACCAAGATTTTATGTTGTTTTCTCCTGGTCCAGTTATTCCAGTTCTACATGGCTAAGATATCTATTTTTCGTGCAGAGGGGTGCTTGTGCACTTTGTGACGATGGTGGTGATTTAATCTGGTAGGTGTATTCACAATCAAGTTTCAGTGGCTTAATCTCTAATAAATTTGCAGTTGCGGTCACTAATTCACATTATTCCCTTGGAATTTTTATATGTTGAAACCGTTGAAAATTTTATCAACTCCACAGAGCAATTTATTTTCTTGACATACATACACAGCTAGTGTTTGTGTAATATTGGTGTTAATATGTATTCTTTTAGTGATAGATTTTATGTTTTGTCATCTAAAGTAACGGTACTAGAAGATTATAGCTGATGTTCACATGATAGTTGCTTCCAGATAGATAGCACATTCACTATGTTCAGAAGTTCTTGGATTCAGTCCAACCAATATTCGATGACTGGCATCATCTTTGAAATAAAATAGAGTAAAATGCAACGGGGGTCCTAAAAGTTCGGAGGAAACCGTATGCAGGTCCTAAAAGTTTCAACTTGTATACCAGAGGTCCTAATTCTCAGATCCATGTGCACTCTAGCCAGGGCTGTAGCTGAGAATTAGGACCTGCAGTGCATGACTAACTGAGAATTAGGACCTGCAGTGCACAACTAACTGAGAATTAGGACCTCTGGTACACAAGTTGAAACTTTTAGGACCTGCATACATTTTCCTCCAAACTTTTAGGACCTCTGGTGCATTTTACTTAATAAAATATATGGATCTTCTTCAAGCTTGTCATCAATTGTCGTCTTTCTGAAGTTGAGAGCACCTCCTCACCCTGTCGTAGTCGCTTGGTGAGGAGGGATGGTCGTGTGTGTGTGTGTCCCTCCTCTGGAGGTCGTACCCCCGATGTCTACCTGTTCAATGAAATGAAACGCAAACTCTTCTGCGTTTTCTCAAAAAAAGTTATGGTGTTCAGTGTTACAGATGCAACATGTAGTGCCTCCAAAATTGCCAACGTGTTTGATGAAGTTTGTTGAATTACCTGTTGCTATGAATACCTTGTTTATCTCAGTGTTCCTTCTTACCTTGCTTTTTTAGCTGTGATGGTGGATGTCGGAGATCCTTTCACCCAACCAAAGAACATGGTGAAGACTCAATGTGCACAACCCTTGGGCTAACTGAAGAACAGTGGCAAACACATGTAGCACTCGGGGTACATTTTGATTGAGTTTCCCATTTCCTTTTATTTTGCACTTATTTTTTATGTATAGGAGTTGACATCTTGTTTCATAACTTGATCGTAATTTAGGATAAGGCCGTGTATATCTGCAAGAACTGCAAGCATAAGCAGCATCAGTGTTTTGCTTGTGGAATGTTGGGGTCTTCAGACTTAACATCAGCACCGGAGGTATGCATAAGAGACACATTTTATTATCTTTCGTTGATACTTCCCATCTTGGTTTCTTTCAGGCACAATATCCATGCATTGCTGAGGATTAAAAAATACTAAGTATATGTTCAAGAACTTCCTGACATTCATGCCTAATTAATCATAATGTACATATCCAATCTCACCTCAAGTGGTTGCCTCAAATCTAACATGTGGGTGTAATCAAAGGTGGATAGACCGCCACAACAATTTGACATGTCTATAGTAGTTGTAATGTTTGTGGGCTTGCATCTGAAATACTTAATCCTGTGCCAACTTTTTTCATGTCTTTTCAGATATTCCAGTGTAAGCACCAAAGGTGTGGGCACTTTTACCACCCGAACTGTGTTGCTAAACTACTATACCCTGATAGCAAAAATGAGGCCACACTGTTTGAGCAAGATGTTGCTGCTGGACTGGCATTTCATTGTCCTGTGCATAAATGCAATTTGTGTAAGGAAGCAGAGAAAAAGGATGATAAGGAGATGCGATTTGCAGTTTGTAGGCGCTGTCCAACCGTGTACCACCAGAAGTGCTTGCTAAGGTTTGCTTTTCCACTGGTTATGCTTCATTGGTGTAAGCAAGATTCTCTTACCTCACAGCTACTTGTTTTGCAGTGATATCTCATTCGAAGAGTTTGAAACAACGGGTGCTCCACGAAGAGCGTGGGAGAAAATTCTACCCAAGCAAATTTTGATCTACTGCATGTGTGTTAATTCTCCTACTTTCATCATTCACACACTCGCTGGTTGTCTCTGCTTCCTACCCAGACCTGATGAATTCTTAAAATATTTGCAGGAAGCATGAAATTCAGCAAGAACTGGGCACTCCTATGAGGAACCATATTGTCTTTCCAGATGGGAGAAATCCTTGTGCAGCTGAAGGGGCTAGAGGGGCAGAAGAGCTACTTGATCGCCCCTCGTCCACCAAACCATCTCAGCCCCCTCGGCCAGAAGAAATTGACCACGGCCAGTGCTTTCACCCTATGCCTAGAGCATCTCAATCTCCTCAACCGGCAGATAGTGGACATGGTCGGGTGAAGCCCATCGACTCCTTTGCGCCAAAGCACTTGTTCCCGCGTCCTCAACCAGGCTCCTGCGGTTGGCTTGACGAGTGACCATCAATTCATTGTGTCCCACCTGCTGGTATAGATGAAACTAGCAGCGATAGGTTCCATCTGAAATACTGTGTGATGGTTACGGGCATAGTGAATTGTAACATCCCTAGTTTTATTAAATGCTAATTAGTGTTGATTGTGCATAGCATTGCATGCATCCATTTTGAACTTGAGAAGTGTTGCATTAAAAAGGAGGAGGAAAAGAAAAACCCTAACTTCCTATCTTCCTCTCTAAGTATTTGATCTCAAAATGGTTTCAAATTTTGAAAAAGTCTAAACTATGAAGCCTTTACTGTACGAAAAGGTTCCAGATTTGTTTTAAAAGTACTTTGGAATCTATATGCTATTTGAAATCATCCAAAAGATCGAGGGATTTTGGGAAATACAAAATAGAGAAAGAAAAAGAACTGGAAAATGTTCTAGTAGAAAAAAATAGGTTTCTAAGCTAATTAGGCCGCCGGCCAACTTACTCTCTCTTTGGCTCAGCCCAATCATGGCCTACCTCAGTCGCGCGCTGGCCTGATACTGGTTTAGCCTGGTTTAGCCTTTTCCCTTGCTTCGTCGTTTTCGTCCATGATGGGAAGTTGGTTGCTGGTGCGGTGTCGTCTGTCGTTGTCGACAAGTAACCAACAATGCCACTGGAGAACCCTACCACCTACTTTCCCCTCCTCTCCTTCTCCCGCGCAGAGAACCCTAGCTCCTGGCCCCCTCCTAGCCCGTCGTTTGTGATGCCTGGAAGCTTCACCTCCCCGAGCTAAGCCTCCTCGCCAACCGAATCGATGTCGCCCGTTTTCTAATCGAGTTGTCCTTCCTCGACTTCCTAATAGTTATCGTCGTTGATCGCCCCCGGTTCCTGACCTCCTCCGGCCTCGCCACCACCTCCATCACGCTCAGGATGAGACGTTGGTCCTCCTGGACCTCCCCACTCTCTCCTTCTCTTTTGGTTCAGGTTGCCATCGTGCTCCGCCGCAGATGCTCGCCGCTGGCCAAGCTCTGGTGACCACTGGGTCACTCTGCCGCTAGTTTATGGCTCCTTGTGATGCCCTGGTTGAATGTGCCCCTCCGTGCACGCCCCCACTGCCTCCTAGCCTTGAGCCCGTGCTTGACCTGAAGAGGAGCTCCATTGATGAGTTAGCGTGACATCACATGATGGCCATGCTTATTTTAATATTTACTGTATTTAATAAATATATAACATATGGGGTCTCTATGTCAGATGTATACATGGAAATATGCCATAGAGGCAATAATAAGTTGTATTATTCTATATTGCCTATTCATGATTAAGTTTATTATTCTGTGCTATAATTGATTAGTTTCGTGTAATGAGTATTTGGAGAAAAACCTAATACATGTGTGAAATTATAAACAACATTTAGATATCCCTAGTTTTTATAAAACAAAACCATTTTGTAAATAATTTCTATACAAATAATATAAGCAAAGAAAATAAAGCTTCAATTTGGAATAGAAGAGGGAATTAACTTAGCAAACAACTTAGGGTTTAATAAAACTAAATTTAGCAACAAAAACATGCATGATGAAGCGAAAAACAACATAATAGGAATTTCTACTATGGAATACTAGCTAAATGCCCGTGCGTTGCTACGGGAAAAAAATACAGCAAACAATAAATTTACAAACCCGTCATCTGAGAGTTTTAGAAGAAGCTGAAGTTGTTGCAACAAGAGAGAGAAAATGTGTGTGTCCGAGGTAAGTAGGTCCTAGTAAGCACTCTTGTACTTATTAATTTAGCTTAAAAAGGGATCACCAAATGGAGCCCTTCATTTCAGTGTGAAGCGACCCTCCACCCATCCTCTCCTCTCTCTCTCGCTCTTCTTCAGTAGCTTCCTCCTAGTCGTTAGTGGTCGGGCCTCTCACGGGTCCTCTCCGCCAGATTTGGACAGGAAGAGGTGTCGGAGTAGTTAGGTTGAGTTTGTTTGGTTTTCTGCCGACAGTGGGCTTGATGCCCGAATGTGGAGCTCTGGATCGAGGTGGCCAGATCTTGGCTCTAGGGTTCGTCCTTGGCACTCTCAATCTCCTCTGGCCGAAGGTTCTGGCAGCAACGATGGCAATCACATCGACGAATAAATCAGTCGTGGACTGCTTCCTCTACCTTGCTATTTCTACGTTCTCCCATCTCCTTCCGACCGGCAGTGGTTGCGAGGGGATGGAGCGCAGAGGTGGGTTTCTGGACACAGCGGGAGTGTTTCCGCCCAGGTGCGTGTGCGCGGCGCCTGACGGCTGTTGATTTCGTCTGCTTCATCTTTTCATCCTCTTATGTCTGGCCGTGGAGGCAAGGGGGTCGAGGAGGGGATGCTGCGGTGAGCTGCAAACTCCCTCTTCACCAAGCGCGACATCCATCCATCTGGTAGCCCTCCTACTGCACTTGTTCACCTGTGTAACATCCCAAAACTTCAATCCAAGAGTATCAAAGATCAAATCATCCAAATTTAGGATTAACAAAAACTTTGCCATATTTAAAATGAAAGCATTCATATATGTGTGCATTTAAAATAGGAGTTGTTTTGAAGTGCCATGATTGTGTGACCCTTTGCTTCTAAAATGTTTCTTAAGTGATTTAAACATCATCTACATCATTCCCAAACTTTTCCTAAAATAAATCAAATCAAAAAGAATTAAAATGAAGGAATGGTTATTTGGACAAATTTAACTCTCATGCCTACTTTGGCTATTCCTAGTACTCATTTCTTAACAGAAACAATTATGGATCTTTACACCCCTTGCTAGTACACATAATGAGGTACCAAGGCCCACCTTTTGATCTTCTAAAAACATTCTGGAAACTATTTTAAATGACAGTTTAAAATTCAATCTAATGCATATGCATAGATCACCCCTATTTCAAAAACCATGTATTTGAGCTCCATTTTCAAAACCCTTGCAACCAGAGACTACCTAGCAATAGTGGAGATCACCCAAAAATTTTGAACTCAAAATTCAAAACTTTTTCTCTTGCGGCCATTTCATCAAACACTTGGCAGGCAGAATCATAACTCTAATCCTAGCTCACTGTTTTGAACAGGGTTTTGCCCCCATTTGATCTCCATTTAATCCCTTTGTCCCCCTTTGATCAAACCATGCCAATTGCAGCCCATCCCCTATGCCCTAGTGGCCATGCCAAGCCATGCCGAGCACCACCCTGGCCGGCCAACCTTGCAACCGTCGCAACAGACCACTCCCCCTTCCCTCTCCATGTCTAGGAGGTAGCCAACGCCGCACCGCCCCTCTCTGTCCTTTGCCCGAGCCAAGAGAAGCCGTGGACCACCGAGGAGAAATCGCGCCCAGTGCCACCAGACCATGCCGACGCTGCCCGCGGAGCGCGCCCTGTCCCCGCGTGCACAAGCCGCCGCTCGACACCAGCCCGCGCCCACCGCTCCGCCTCGACCTGGAGAACACCCCAGACACCCCCGTTCGCCGCCCAAAGCCCCACAGCCACCGCTCGCCGTGGACACCGCCGCCTCTACCTCTCAGAGCGCCACCTCACCCCGACCGCATGCCACCGCCCCTACGGCCGCATTGAAGCGCTAGAGCACCGCCAGGGGACCGCCCATCGATCACCATCCCCAGCCATGCCGCTAGCTCGCCGTAGCCATGTCGCCACCGTCGACCGCCCATCCCGCTCGGTCTCACCGTCGAGCCTATAAAAGGAGCCCTCCCCAGCACCAAAGACTCACGCAATTCCACTCCCCTCACCTCTCTGAACCTCACCCACCTCTCGCCGGAGCAAGTGGAGCAGCAGCTCGCCGGAATTGGAGCCGGAGCCGCCGCCTCTGGAGAAGAAGGGTGCCGTTGATTCCGGCCACCCCAAGCTCCGCCGCGACCACGCCTCGCCTCGCCGTCGTCTTCCACTTCGTTCGCCCGCATCGCCGACCCCGCTGGAGCCCTGGTACGCCCCTAGTAGAGCCCCACCGAGCCGCTAGGGTTCGAGCTCACCGGCGACCCGTCCGTCGTCGACGACGACCCTCAGCCGTAGATCTAGCCTCTAATCGCACGGCCCACAACGCGCGTACCGCTTCGCGTTTTAAGTGCCGCTGACCAGTGGGACCCCCTGTCAGCTGAGACCCGTGCCGCACAGCGCCACTGGGCCGGACCATTTCCTTTCCCGCGCAAGCTCGTAGATTCAAATCTAGGTTTTTCTTTTTAGTTAGAATATAGTTTCTGTCCAGTGTTTCAAAATTCAATTCTATGAGTTTGACAAATACAAATTTCATGAAACTAATTTTGTCTGAAAGGTATTGAAATGCTCTACCCAAGCCCGTTGGATTTAATCCATTTAGAGTTATAGATTTCTCCTAATAAAAATATGAAGACAGAAGCTTTTGCAACTTGAAACATTTTTGTAAAATCAACCAAGTTAGCTTTTGAGTTGATTCCAACTCTCAAAAATCACATTTCATCATATCTATCCAAATATGTAATAATATTAAGGTTTACAGGCAGTGACTTTGGACTAGTACCAAAATAATGCTATATAGGCATTTCTAGTCACTTTAAATCATTAAATAATAAGCTTAAACCAAAGTAATATTAATCCAACCTTTAAATCTCATTCCCACATGTTAGAATATGTGGTGAGGACATGTGTCCACATGATCCCATTTTTTGGTGGTGAATATTAAATTATAGTTAATATTTCAATGAGTAGAAATTACTTTTCCAAAATAAAAAGGTTGAAACTATTGAATTAAAACTTGTGGTGTTTGGGATGATAATAGATCATCAATTGTGTGGTTTAGAGTACTACTTAGCCTAAGTTAAGTATTTTTTGGTGATTGTGCACTCCCTATGTATTTCTAGACGCTAGTACCGACTAAGCCTTCGAGGAGGAGGAGTTCTACCAAGAAGAAGAAGAAGAAGAAGACAACTTCAACCACTGCACCAACCAAGGCAAGCTATTAGTGGCAAGCTAACCCTTACAAACATGCTTTAGCAAGCTATTAGTGGCAAGCTAACCCTTGCAAACATTCTTTAGTAAGCTATTGTAGCAAGCTAGATTAACACTAGATGGTTTAGTAAAGATGCCTTAAGCATACTTTGATCACACCCCCTTAGTTTACACAAAGTTCTTAAATTAATTTTGAAGGTAGCATAAAGAGTATAAAACTTGACCTATTTAGGAACCTTTAGATGTCATTCTATGGCATGAGATTGATCCCACCTTTCCACCTTAGTGAACACTCTTAACCTAGTGTTTTAGAATAGATCAAACTTGAGTCATTTTAGATGGGAACACTTGGTGAAAATGAGTTATGAAAACCTTGGAATGATGAGTCATTCTATTGAGATGTTTTGACATGTGTTGAGAAACACAATTGGTTTATGATGATGAAAATAATGAGGCATGAGCCTTAACCCTTTTGATAAAACTGATGGTTGGATTCGGATGCGATACCATTCCAAATTTACCGTACAACCACATCACCTGAATTGGGTAAGGCTTAGCTAGAAATTTATATGCATTAGTATTAGTTCCCTCACGGGAGAGGTTTGAGCTGAGGCTACCTCTCAATGATGTCCACCTATGCAGTGCCCAAGATGACTGATGGTCATGGTTGAGAGGCCATACTCATAGGAGTGGTGCTTGTACTAGGGTGTGTAAAGGGAAGGTTATGTTTGATTATCTGCATACCACGTATGATGATTCAGGGTTATCCCTGACAGATGTACCGAATCTTGTGGTGAAAGTGTACCACCTCTACAGAGTGTCAAACTATTCGAATAGCCGCGTTCGCGGTTATGGGCAGTTGGAATGGCCATACTGTTTCGTTGTCAGATGTTTTCTAAATAACTTGAAATGAATGATGAACCTTGACTTGACCACAACAGGGTTGTGTAGATGAAATTAGCTTCCCAACTTAAGTGATTCTAGAACTTTACTTTATCTTTTCTTGTTCAGAACTCAGCTTATGTTTCAAACTTAACTTGATAGTTATTCTTTCAATTCAGCACTTTAACTTAGAGTTATAACCCTTGCTAGTAGTAGTTTGCGAGTACTTAAAGAGTACTCATGGCTTTTGTCCCTGGCTATTATCATGGCCAGACTATGAAGGAGATTATCAAGATGATGGTCAGCAGGACGGCTATGATAACTAGGACTATCTGCCTTCGTCAGCATTGCCTGTGCCCCTGAAGATGGACCCCATCGCTACGCTATCGTTTATTTCCGCTGCTTGTTATATTAAAGACTGGATCATGCGATCCTTATTTGTGTAAAACCTTATGTATGGTTTGTAATGGATGATGTACTATGATATCCAATCCGTTATATCTCGCAAAAATGGTAATCCTGGGATTGCGAGGTATGGCATAACGGGCATCTGGGATTAAAAATCCGGGTGTTGACAACCTGGCCCGCCGAGGCGGCAATGAGGAGGAGAAGGGCAAGACGATGGCTGCAGTTTTGTTTGGAGGCCTTCGGGAGCTTCTAGAGCTTTTGCTCCCTCGAGCGGATTCCATGGCGGCAATGTTCACTGCCGTGCTCTTCGGCCGAAAGGGCGGCCCTTTCTCAACCTCGTGTGTGCATGTCCTTGATGAATCTTGTTGCAGGAGCTCGACCGACACATGCCCCCAAGTGGTTCGTCCCTGGGGCCATGGTTTTGGCCTGTGGCACTGTTTCCTCGCCGGAGAAGGCTTCACTTCGAGGATGTATCTAGATATCTTTTAGTGCTAGATACATCCAATTTAGTGATAAATAATATGGGTTGGAGGGAGTAGCATATTTTCTATTAAAAGAAACAGTGTTGAAATAGATATTTGCATTGTTTATGTTTGTTGAAGTTCAGAATTCCTTTGTTTATGCTTCGCTAAAAGGGAACAAAGAACGGAGAAAATAATCAGAAGATACTGTATATCAATTGTATGGGACGTGGATGAAGGTGTTTGTAGTTCACTGACGACACCAAGCTATCCGACATGCTCCGCTGACCACATTGCAAGGTGTCGAAGTCCACGGTGGCCGATGAGGACGTACCGTGTTTAGAAATCCTCTAATTCGCAGATAGCTCCTCTCTCTCTTCTCAATCGGTCCATGCAAGTCTGTCCATGCACCTTCTTGGATGTTGATTTCTATCTCTCAATCGGTCCAAGCAAGTTCAAGTCGGTCCATGCGGCAACATCGATGTATAAACAGGTCTAAGCCAATACTATAACACAGCGAGGTGGGAGTATCTTTTCCATTGACACGAGAGAAGAACCAATCGGTATGTTTTTTGTGGGCCTCTTCACAAATATTTTTAGCCATTAGAAATTTCACTACTGGAAGTAATACTTTCAGTTGTCGATTAGCATTGGTTCGAGTAATTTAGTAGGTCTCTCTTTCTGCCCTGTTTTGACTTGCTCAGGAAACAAGAGACATCTGCCAAAACAAGATTCATCAAGGAAATAAGATACATGCCAATACTGCTACAACCTTGAAAGCAACGGACAGATACACATGTTACTGAATTCATGATCACAAGGCAATGTATATCCTTTTCTTGTCGATTGCATCGCCTTTGTTCAGAAAAGAAAAATGACAAAAGATTTGCGGTGCCCATGTCCACCATATCTGTACCTAAACTCATCGATGTAGCATTTGAATAAAATTTTGCAGCATTTATGTTCCTAAACGAAGAAAGAATGAAGCTCTATCGGCGTTGCGGTGTGGGAGGTCAAGGACAACGGGAACAGCCTCGGCGGCGCGTCGCTCCGGCGGCCAGGCTGCGGTGCGCCCGTCGATCTGCCCCCGCGGCCGTCGATCTGGCTGCCTCAAAGCCGCGCGGCAACCTCGCCATGGAGGGCGCGGTGCCGATACATCAGCCGCAGGAATCGAGCGAAGAAGGCAGCTGCGGCGGCTGTACGCGCCATGGAGAAGGTGATGCGGCGGCCACGCGCGAGTGGATCCAGCTAGCTAGGCGGCGCGGTGAAGAATGGATCCAGCCAGCTAGGCGGCAGGCGGTCGTGCAAGGAGCCAGTACGGCGCAGTGAAGGTGGGGACGTGGGCACCTTCCAGCGGCGGGTAAACCGGGGGAGCGCAGGAACCGACCGGCGGCGTACGTTGATTGGGGGGTCGCGCGCGGCGCGGCGCTGGGGAACCCGGAGTCACCTTCCGGCGTCGGCGAGCCAGCAGGCTGGGGAACCAGGAGGGACGGGGGCACCTTCTGGCGGCGGGGCAGCGCAGGAACCTGAGCGTGGATTGGGGGGTCGCGCCGCGCTGCGCGTGCAAAATTGGGCAGGTGTGAGTTGACCAACCGAAGAAATAAAGAACGCTTCTCTTGACTTGGCAGTGGCATGTGACGCCTTCTGCACCAGCGCCGACAACGGCCGCCCAGATCCGCTCGCAAGCGGCGGTCAGAGGAGACGATTCATTCCCGGAGAAAGTAAGCGACAGGTAGAAAGGAACCTTTCACTCAACGGTGGCAGGGAGGGTAATTTTTCCCAACTTTTAAGAGCAAAAGGGTCAAACAACAGCAGACGGATTTTTTGGGTGACTAACGTCCTCAATCTTTTTAATAGTAGTATATAGATATTGTTGGAGTGTTACAACACAGAAAAATATGAAGAGAACGGTGTCCATAAAAATAGAGCTAGGTGCAAGCGATGCACTCTGTGCGACTCTTCTTGAATGGAGATGAAACCAGTTACTTACATCGGCATGTTGCTTTTCACCGGAAGCAAAATAGTGAAAACTAATTAGTTGTAATTTCCTTTTTCTTTAGAGCCATTTGTACTTTTTTCTTCTTGCATAGGATATAAGGTCTTTTAATGAGGCAACATTAATAAATATCACCTTTTAATCCCACATGGCATCTTGCCTCATTCTACTATTTTTTTATATTTTTTGTATTTGTTTTAATTTTTTAGGTATTTCATGTTGGAGAGCCAAAAGCACAAAAACACGCCTTTTGTCCCTATGGGCCTAACGTGCCGCGAGCTAGCCCGCCAAGCCAAGAGGCCATGCCTGGGTCTGAAGGCAAGGCACAAGGGACTGCATGGCACGACCCACAAGTTATACGGGCTTGGGGTGCCGGGTTGGGCGAAAAATGTGAAAGAGGTGTTAGGCTTGTGTCGTGCCAGGCCGGTCCATTGGCTAGATTTGGCTCCAGCACAAGTTCACACCACCTAGCTGAACCAAGAAATAGGTCCATGGACTCTGGCCTAAGAGCAAATCTAACGGATCCCTCGTGCACTAAACTTGCGTTTTACAGTTCATGGTTCAGTCGCAGAGAATAGTCACGCAACTAAGAACTGGACTTTTAAAAAATTTAGACTTGCGGCAAAATTCATAGACGAACTAGCAATTGATCATATGATGTTCAGTCATAATTATACATAGTCCAACAAAATCAAAAGCCTAAACACTAGATAAACTATGTTATGCCGATCCTACTACAAAAATTAGGCCCTAGGTGATCTCATTGGAGCTTCCGGGCGCAACGGAAATGCGGGGCCCTCAATCTCCGTCGAGGTTGATGACCTCCAACTTTATGGTGCATGGAAAGCTCCTTCTCCTTAAACTCATACATCGCCACCTGGATGATGGGTAAGCGCACCTCCTCCTCCTCTCGCTTCCGTGCCACTGTGAGCGCTCGCTTCGAGCGGGGTAGTTGCTTCTCTAGCGCGTGATGCTCCACTTTGTCCCTGCCAACGAAGTCGTCTGGGACCACCTTATCCCCCTCTGACTCTTCGGTGGATGCGGAGAACTCCTACGTGTGATCCACTCACCATAGTAGGTAGGCGACAGAGCTCGTCCAACACACATGCGCGAGGACCTCGCCTCGCATAGGCGTGGATGGACAGAGTGTGGCCACATGCGCGGGGGGGGGGGGGGGGGGGGAGGGGGAGGGGGGACAATGGCCATACATGGGGTGAGGGGGTGGGCTATAGGGCATAGGCGCTAAGGGACGACAGTGGGTCAGATTGGTCCATCATGGGGCCAAGCGCTTCTTTGTCCCTCCAAGCGTACGAGGCGCTGGTGCTCCTCGATGAAGAGGTCACCGCAACCGCGGGAACTTCCATCGTGGGAACTTCTGCCGCCTCTTCTGTAGTCTCCCCCCACTCCGATTGATCTATGCCCCGACCACATCGCGAGGTGGGGAGGCTGGATCCGTCAGTCACGCGCATGGATTTGGTTGCCATAGGGGCTAAATCGCGACAGAGGAGGAGGAGTGGACGCATAGGTGGGAAAATACCAGTTCCTACTCCGCAACTGAAGGGGTTCTCGTGGCAGAAAACAAAAAATTTCCTATGTTGGAACACCCTGACTAGCCCATGATCTATTCTAGGAGTAATACAGTAACAACAAAAGAGGTTTCAGATACATACCCTTGTAGTCCCAAGCAGTTAACATTCCAAGGGGAACATGGATGATGTAGTCGTAATCATAGCCGACCTCAAGGTCGCGAAGATCCTCGCAGGTCACCCCTTTATCCATCATGCAATAGCTCCGGCTCATGGCATCCAAGATGTTGCTAATGGCAGCATCCTCGTGGTTTCACACACATATGGTGTACGATGACGACCTCCGGTTCCCTGATCCCTGCTGGGAGTTCAGAAGTAGATCCCCTGGTTGGAATCCCTGCAGCGCAATAGTGTGATGACGAAGGTGTGTGATGGCTCAAGATATCTAGAGCTCGTTGGGAACCACAAGAGGAAGATATGATGAGCACAACAGCAAGTTTCCCTTAGTTATGAAACCAAGGTTATCGAACCAGTAGGAGTAAGGAAACAACTCCAAGGTGTTGCTAACAACTTGGAATCCTGCACAACACAACCACATAACTTTGCCCCAACTTACAGTGAGGTTGTCAATCTCACTGGTTTTGCTAAAAACAAAGGATTAAACATAAGTGTGGAAGATAGTAATTGCTTGCAGAAAGTAAACAGTAAATGGTAAATAATAGATGGTATATCAATAGTACAGGAATGGACTGGGGTCCATAGTTCACTAGAGGTGTTTCTCCTTAAGATAAATAGCATGTTGGGAGAACAAATTACAGCGGGGCAATTGACAGATTGAGAAAGCATAACAATGCATATACTAGACATCTTGACTCCTACGAGATTTGATTGGGCATTACAACATAATACATAGACCGTAATCCAACTACATCTATGACTAATAATCCACCATCAGGTTATCATCCGAACCCCTTCCAGTATTAAGTTGCAAGCAACAGATAATTGCATTAAGCAAAGTGTGTAAAGTAAACAATACAATTGCCCCATGGACAAAGGATTGTTGTTTTCTCCCTAGTAGAAACAGCACATCTACAACCTTAGAGATTTCTGTCACTTCCCCAGATTACTAGAGACAGGAACCTACTATCGAGCATAAATACTCCCTCTTGGAGTTACAAGCATCTACTTGGCCAAGATAGCTACTAGCAACAGAGAGAATGCAAGATCGCAAATAACATAGACATGATAGAATCAATAATCAATCTGACATAGTATCTCAATATCCATCGGATCCCTACAAACACAACATATAGGATTACAAATAGATGATCTTGATCATGAACGGAGCTCACAAGATCTAAACATGATAGCACAAAGGAGGAGAACCAACCATCTAGCTACTGTATGGACCCATAGTCCAAGGACGAACTACTCACGCATCACTCCGGAGGCTGGCATGGTGATGAAGAAGGCCTCCGGGATGATCTCTCCCCTCCGACAGGGTGCCGAGAAGAGCTTCGGATCCCCCCGATCTTGGGATGGAGATGGCGGTAGCTACAGACTCTTTCGTGGATTTTTGATCGGGTCCTTAGGGTTTCTGCATCGGGGTACTTTTATAGGCGAAGGGGCAAGGTCGGTGGGCACCCGAGGGGCCCACGCCATGGGGCGGCGTGCCCTAGGGGGTGGCCGCACCAGCCCTACACCTCATGGCCCCACTTCGGCTGCCCTTCGGACTCCGTGTTCTTTCTGGTAAAATATTGACTTTGGCTTTTGTCCCGTCCAATTCCGAGAATAATTCCTTACTAGCTTTTCTGAAACCAAAAACAGCAGAAAACAGGCAACTGGCACTGCGGCATCTTGTTAATAGGTTAGTTCCAGAAAATGTATAAAATGACCTCAAAGTGTAAACAAAACATAAGAAAGTTGATATAAAACAAGCATGGAGCATCAAAAATTATAGATACGTTTACGACGTATCAAGCATCCCCAAGCTTAACTCCTGCTCGTCCTCGAGTAGGTAAGTGATAAAAAGAATAATTTTTGAGGTGACATGCACCATCACAGTCTTGATCAAGGTATTTGTAAAGCATTGATAGCTGGGATCAAAGTACTCTAAACATGAGCATGAAATATAGAGTTCTAACAATAAGACATAGCAACTATGTTGTAACATGAAAAGGTACAAACAAAAGATCATGAATAATAATGCATTGAAAGACATTTGTTTTCACATATAGAAAACATAATAAGAGTGGTATCCAGCTTGTCCCTCGTGGTATAGCAAAATATAAATGCATAGGACACCTTCAAAGTTCATAAGGGTGACTAGATACAAATAATTTAAGAACAAGCAATATCAAAGTTATGAATCAATCAACAAGTTTTGGGACAATGCACATTAAACTAAGAATGACCACTATGCTCTCTCAATTGGTGCATAAAGCTAGAAGATGGAGACTCAACAAAAAAGTAAAAAGAAAGGCCCTTCATAGAGGGAAGTAGGGATTTTAAGTTTCATAAAGAGCTTCCAAAAATTATGGTACTTATTAGCTTTCAGCTCTCATTTCCCCTATCATAAGCATCTTGAGGCGATTAAGGTTAAAGTGACACAAATATGAGGATATTATTGAAAAGTTATAAGTTGAAAATCTCATGCCCCTTGCTTACGAGTACCGAACCTCATGCTACTCAACTTTAGTCACAAGTAAGTTCTTGTCATTGGAAGTACATGTGTATCATGGAGAACCGCCAACGGGGTACCCCTTTCCCCATGACACATGAGCTTTCCCATATCAAAATGACAAGGCAACAGACAATGAGCATCTCAACGATTTTTTTTATTTGCTATTTGCATAGGTTTTTATTGAGGATGCTTCACAGAATGCTCACTATGGTTATGCTGCAAGTTTCCACCATGATTAGGCATGGCTTAGGCTGGCCGCCCAGGCGTTTCTATAACACACATACAAACTCCATGAGCTTATAAGCTCCCCTTTTATTTCACACCGCCGGGATCCATAAACAAAAAAACATGATATCAACTGAATAATAAGTGCAATGTTGAAAGCGTTCCCCATGGTATCATGGTTCTGCTAATTCACAACTTATAAAGTGCAAGCATATAAGCAACATAGATTGACACAATGGTTCAAGTTTATTAAGTGCAAGAAAATAAAGTGTGCCATCAAGTTTGTGAGAGCTTTAATCACTAATTTTCACATAACAAAAGTTTAATTTGGAAGGTAGATAAAAACATGAATATACTTGGAATGGTGTAACACACCATGCATAGGAATTTATAGTGGACTCTTTGGAATAACTTGGTTTTCTTGAAGGTTGGATGCATGAGCAGAACTCATACCTGGTACAGGTGGAGGCTAGCAAAAGACTGGGAGCGACCAATTAAGAGAGCAATAATGGCCATAATCATGCAAAGCGACAAAACATTATTAATTAAAGCATAAAGTGATATTACAAGTCAAAAACTAAATGATCATAGAGGCTAAGGTGACTAGTTCATAGTCTTTACATGGTGTAAGCATGTGCCAAGTCAACCCAAATAAAGCATCAAAGGAGAATACCACAATATTATGCTTTGTATGCTAAAACAACGCATGATTCTTTCAAGGCACATTAGGCAATCTCAATTGTTTGGAACAAGTCATGCTACAAAAATAATTACTAAGCATAAGGTCAAAGCAACATCAAACATGACATGATAAAGTCTAGGCCACAGTCAAAACAAGCTCCTTTTGTACCACTTATAAGCATGAAGCTTCCTACTCTTTTCCAACACCAATCAACTTATTTGAAACAACATATGAATGCGGGGGTCCAACCAATTTATTTAAGCAAACCAAACAAAAGAAAACTAAAAACAAAATAAATACGCTTCAATAACAACATAATTGTGCATTAAACAATAAAAATAAGTGGTTTGGAAGAAAACCTGAGATTTTTATTGATGAAGAAGGGGATGCCTTGGGCATCCCCAAGCTTTGACGCTTGTACCTCTTGAATATTTCTTGGGGTGACACGGGTGGCATCCCCAAGCTTGAGCTTTTTTCCATACTTCATCTCATCACATTATTCTTCCCTACACTTGAAAATTTCCTTCATACAAAACTTCACACAATCTTCATTAGCAACATTAGTGTATTCAAGATAATAAGTCTTTGGGTTTAGTTTCAATACAAGTAAAACTTCCATTAAAACACAAGATACTGTAGCAGTTCCTTCTAAAAGCTCAAGTGATCAAATAGAACTCAAAGAGAAAGAGATTAAGAGGCAAATGCAAATAATGGCAGAAATCTGTCAAAACAGACCAGCGGGTAAAAACCGATTTTTTTGAAGACCTTATGCTACTTAAATCAAAAAGTGCTAAACTAACGAAAGTTAGATAATGACCTGGGGCATAAGCAAAGAACATTACAGCTCAATCCGACGTACAGGGATTTTTCACGATTTTTTATAGTGAAGCACACAAATATGTTTCGAGATAGCAACTTTCCCAAGTCTTACTTCTCTCTCATTAGAGGTTATTTTTGGCACAAAAACCACACAAAAAGGATAAGTAGAGATTATTTCTGAGGAAATAACTTACAAGAATCAACAAAAGAAAAACTTACTGAAAGAAAAAATGATTTGGGTTATCTCCCGATAGTGCTTTTCTTTAACGCCTTCCAGCTAGGCATAGGAGCAAGATTCAAGTATTTTCAAATGAAGAAGCATTAATACCAAATTTTGTTTTAATAGGAGAGGAAAAAAGTATCTTCTGTCTCTTCCTAGGGAAGTGTTACCTTTCTTGACTAGAAATTGATATTTAATGGTGCCTTCCTTCATATCAATAATGGCACCAACAGTTCTAAGAAAAGGTCTTCCCAAAATAATAGGACAAGAAGCATTGCATTCAACATCCAAAACATAGAAATGACTGGGGACATAGGTATTGTTAACCATAATAAAAACATCATTAATACTCCCCATGAGTTTATTTTTATCATTATCATCAAGTTGGACATCTAAATAATAATCTTCCAATGGTGGCAAATCAAGCATTTCATAAATCTTTCTAGGCATAATAGAGACACTAGTACCAAGATCACATAAAGCTTTGAGATCAAAATCATTCACTTTCATATTAATGATGGGTTCCCAACCATCTTCTAATTTCCTAGGAATAGAAGCTTTATGTTTCAATTTGTCTTCTTTAATTTTTATGAGAGCATCTGTAATGTGTTTTGTAAAGGCCATATTCATAGCACTAGCATTAGGAGTTCTAGCCAGCTTTTGTAGGAACATAATTACTTCAGAAATATTGCAACCATCAAGATCAAAATCAAAATTACCATCCAAGGTAGTAGAACTATTGTTTCCCATATTTCGAAGAATTTCAACATTTTTATTGGAAAAGGTTCCATTGGTTTTAGGTATTGTTGCAAAAGGAATGGGGACTTCATGTGGTTTGCTAGCATCAACATTGGTGGTGGTAATAGTACAAATACTACTATTTCTAGCAATTTCATCTTCTCTTTCCCACTTAGCATGCAATTCATCTAACAGTCTAACATTTTCATCAATTCTAACTTGTATGGCATTAGTAGCAGCAAAGGGGGTTTCCATAGTTTCAGGTTTAGCAGCCATTTTATTAATCAAAGAAGATTCTGCTTCAGACAAAGATGATATATTTTTTCAGCATTCAAAATTTTGGATTGCAAACCAGGAATTTCCCTATTTAAACTCTCAAATTTGATTGTTCCTCCATGATTTTAGTAAATAATTTATTCTGCTCATATTGCATTTGCATGAAGTTTTTAGTGGCTCTTTCAACTTCTAAAATTCTTTCTTCACTAGGCATTCGAGATTTACCATGATAACTATTGATATTATTAGGAGGATAATGCCTATAATTGTTATTACCATAAGCATTGTTGCCAAAATTATTATTTCTAATGAAGTTCACATCAACTTGCTCTTCTTGAGCAACCAAAGAGGCTAAGGGAACATGATTTGGATCAATATGAGCTTTTCCATTAACAAGCATAGACATAATAACATCAATTTTATCACTCAAGGAGGAGGTTTATTCAACAGAATTTACCTTCTTACCTTGTGGAGCTCTCTCAGTGTGCCATTCAGAATAGTTAACCATCATATTATCAAGGAGATTTGTTGCAGCACCCAAAGTAATGGTCATGAAGGTGCCTCCAGCAGCAGAATCCAATAGATTTCTTGAAGAATAATTCAGTACTGCATAAAAAGTTTGGATAATCATCCAAGTAGTCAGTGCATGAGTGGGGCAATTCTTTACCAAAGATTTCATTCTTTCCCAAGCTTGAGAAACATGTTCATTATCAAATTGTTGAAATTTCATTATTTCACTTCTCATAGATATAATCTTAGCAGGAGGATAATATTTCCCAATGAAAGCATCTTTGCATTTAATCCAACAATCAATACTAGATAGGGATAGCAACAATTCTTTAGCTTTTCCTCTCAAAGAGAAAGGACACAATTTAAGCTTAATAATATCTCCATCTATATCCCTATGTTTTTGCATCTCACAAAGTTCAACAAAGTTATTAAGGTGAGCAGCAGCATCATCAGTACCAGCACCAGAGAATTATTCTTTCATAACAAGATTGAGCAAAGTAGGTTTAATTTCAAAGAAAGCAGCTTCAGGAACAGGTGGAGCAATAGGTGTGCACATGAAATCATTGTTGTTTGTGCTAGTGAAGTCACACAACTTAGTGTTTTCAGGAGTAGTCATTTTTTTGCAAGATTAAAGCAAGCCAACAGAAATAGAAACTGAAATAGGAACTAAATTTTTTTGTGTTTTTGATAAAAGAAGCAAACCAGTACAACTATTTTTTTGTGTTTTTTATAAAAATAAACAAGCAAACAAAGCAAAATAAACTAAGAAAAACAAAAACAAAGTAAAGAGATTGGTTGTGAGAGACTCCCCTTGCAAGAATCTTCTTTCTCCCTGAAAAATGATTGACTAGGAGGAAGAGATTGAAGCTATCCTTAACTCCCCAGCAACGGCGCCAGAAAAGTGCTTGATGGCTCAAGATATGTAGAGCTCGTTGGGAACCCCAAGAGGAAGGTATGATGAGCATAGCAGCAAGTTTCCCTCAGTTATGAAACCAAGGTTATCGAACTAGTAAGAGTAAGGAAACAACTCCAAGGTGTTGCTAGCAACTTGGAATCCTGTACAACACAACCACAGAACTTTGCCCCAACTTATAGTGAGGTTGTCAATCTCACTGGTTTTGCTGAAAACAAAGGATTAAACGTATAGTGTGGAAGATAGTAATTGCTTGTAGAAAGTAAACAGTAAACAGTAGATGGTATATCAATGGTAAAGGAATGGACTGGGGTCCACAGTTCACTAGAGGTGTTTCTCCTTAAGATAAATAGCATGTTGGGTGAACAAATTACAGCGGGGCAATTGACATATTGAGAAAGCATAACAATGCATATACTAGACATCTTGACTCCTACGAGATTTGATTGGGCATTACAACATAATACATAGACCGTAATCCAAGTACATCTATGACTAATAATCCACCTTCAGGTTATCATCCGAACCCCTTCCAGTATTAAGTTGCAAGCAATAGATAATTGCATTAAGCAAAGTGTGTAAAGTAAACAATACAATTGCCCCATGGACAAAGGATTGTTGTTTTCTCCCTAGTAGCAACAACACATCTACAACCTTAGAGATTTCTGTCACTTCCCCAGATTACTAGAGGCATGAACCTACTATCGAGCATAAATACTCCCTCTTGGAGTTACAAGCATCTACTTGGCCAAGATAGCTACTAGCAATGAAGAGCATGCAAGATCACAAATAGCATAGACATGATAGAATCAATAATCAATCTGACATAGTATCTCAATATCCATCGGATCCCCGCAAACACAACATATAGGATTACAAATAAATGATCTTGATCATGAACGGAGCTCACAAGATCTAAACATGATAGCACAAAGGAGGAGAACCAACCATCTAGCTACTGTATGGACCCATAGTCCAAGGACGAACTACTCATGCATCACTCTAGAGGCTGGCATGGTGATGAAGAAGGCCTCCGGGATGATCTCTCCCCTTCGGCAGGGTGCTGAGAAGAGCTTTAGATCCCCCCGATCTAGGATGGAGATGGCGGCGGCTACAGACTCTTTCGTGGATTTTTGATTGGGTACTTAGGGTTTCTGCATCGAGGTACTTTTATAGGCGAAGGGGCAAGGTCGGTAAGTGCCCTAGGGGCCCACACCATGGGGCGGCGTGCCCTAGGGGGTGGCCACGCCAGCCCTAGGTTTGGCCACCTCGTCGCCCCACTTCGGCTGCCCTTCGGACTCCGTGTTCCTTCTGGTAAAATATTGACTTTGCCTTTTGTCCCGTCCAATTTCGAGAATATTTCCTTACTAGCTTTTCTGAAACCAAAAACAGCAGAAAACAGGAAACTGGCACTGCGGCATCTTGTTAATAGGTTAGTTCCAGAAAATGTATAAAAATACCTCAAAGTGTAAACAAAACATAAGAAAGTTGATATAAAACAAGCATGGAGCATAAAAAATTATAGATACGTTTACAACGTATCAGTGTGTTGTCTCTTGCATGTGTCATCCTTCCAGGGACGATGCCACTACGAGAGGACAAAGAGAGAGAGGGAGAGAGAGAGATTCACTGGGGAAATTTCCTCAAAGAATATTTGATGGTGTGTTTAATCCCACCCATGGGCACCCCCTTATATATGTGGAGGAGGGGTACTCCCCACCATAGGTTTTCCATGTGGGACTAATTAATGGACAAAGAAATAAAGAGGAGAGGAGTGCTTACTCAATATGTAGAGCTCGTTGGGGAACCCCAAGAGGAAGGTATGATGAGCACATCAACAAGTTTTACCGCAGTTATGAAACCAAAGTTATCGAACCAGTAGGAGCAAGGAAACACCTCCAAGGTGTTGTTTCCAACTTGGAATCCTGCACAACACAATCACAGAACTTTGCCCCCAACTTACAGTGAGGTTGTCAATCTCACCGGTTTTGCTGAAAACAAAGGATTAAACGTATTGTGTGGAAGATAATAATTGCTTTGCAGAAAGTAAACAAAAAACAGTAAATAGATTGTAGATTGATGGTAAAAGAATGGACCGGGGTCCATAGTTCACTAGTGGTGATTCTCCTTAAGATAGATGACATGTTGGGTGAACAAATTATAGCGGGGTAATTGACAAACATCGAGAAAGCATACATGCATATGCTAATCATCTTGACTCCTATGAGATTTGATTTTGCATTACAACATTATACATAGACCGTAGTCCAACTACATCTATGACTAATAATCCACCTTCAGGTTATCATCCGAACCCCCTCTAGTATTAAGTTTCAAGCAACAGATAATTGCATTAAGCAAAGTGTGTAAAGTAAACAATACGATTGTTCAATGAACAAAGGATTGCTGTTTTCTCCCTAGTAGCAATAGCACATCTAGTACCTTAGAGATTTCTGTCACTTCCCCAGATTCCTAGAGGCATGAACCCACTATCGAGCATAAATACTCCCTCTTGGAGTTGCTAGCATATACTCGGCCAAGATAGATACTAACAACGGAAAGCATGCAAGATCACAAATAACAAAGACATGATAGAATCAATAATCAATCTGAAATAACATCTCAATATACATCGGATCCCCACAAACACAACATGTAGGATTACAAATAGATGATCTTGATCATGAATGGAGCTCATAAGATCTAAACATGGTAGCACAAAGGAGAAGAACCAACCATCTAGCTACTACATGGAACCGTAGTCCAGGGATGAACTACTCACGCATCACACCGGAGGCAGGCATGGTGATGAAGAAGGCCTCCAGGATGATCTCTCCCCTCCGGCAGGGTGGCGGGAAGAGCTTCAAAACCCTCCCGATCTAGGGATGGAGATGACGGTGGCTACAGACTCTTTCGTGGAATTTTGATTGGGTCCTTAGGGTTTCTGTATCGGAGACTTCTTATAGGCGAAAGGGGAGGCCGAGGGGGTGCCCGAGGCGGCTGCACCCCCCAGGCGCGGGCCAGGCCTGCCTGCGCGGCTAGGGGGTGTGGCCCCCTCGAGGCACTTCTCCGTCTCGTCTTCTGGCTCCATGTTACCCTCGGTGAAATATTGACTTTGGCTTTTGTCCTGTCCAATTCCGAGAATATTCATTTTCTGGCTTTTCTGGAACCAAAAACAGCAGAAAACATGCAACTGGCACTATGGCATCTTGTTAATAGGTTAGTCCTAGAAAGTGTATAAAAATACTCTAAAGTATGGACAAAACATAAGAAAGTAGATATAAAACAAGCATGGAACATCAAAAATTATAGATACGTTTGCAACGTATCAACATCCCCAAGCTTAACTCCTGCTCATCCTCGAGTAGGTAAGTGATAAAAAGAAAGAATAATTTTTGAGGTGACATGCACCATCACAATCTTGATCAAGGCATTTATAGAAGATTGATAGCTAGGATCATAGTACTTTAACATAGCATGAAAGATATAGTTCTAACAATAAGACATAACAACTTTGTTGTAACATGAAAAGGTACAAACAAAAGATTCATGAATAACAATGCTTTGAAAGACGTTTGTTTGTTTCAAATAAAGAAAACATAATGAGAATGGTATTCAGCTTGTCCCTCATAGTGTAGCAAAACATAAATGCATAGGACACCTTCAAAGTTCATAAGGGTGACTAGATACAAATAGTTTAAGAACAAGCAATATCAAAGTTATGCATCAATCAACAAGTCTTGGGACAATGCATATTAAACTAAGAATGGCCACTATGCTCTCTTAATAGGTGCTTAAAGATAGAAGATGGAGACTTAACATAAAGGTAAAAGAAAGGCCTTCATAGAAGGAAGCAGGGATTCAAGTCTCATAAAGAGCTTCCAAAAACTATGGTACTTATTAGCTTTCAGCTCTCATTGCCCCAATCATAAGCATCTTGAAGTGATTAAGGTTAAAGTGAACAAACTATGGAGTATATGCTTGACAAAGTATAAGTTGGCAATCTCATGTCCCTTGAATATGAGGGCCGCTCCTCATGCTCTCAAGTTTAGTTACCGGTAAGTTCTTGCCATAGTAAGTACATGTGTGTAACTACCTTGGTGAATTACGCTCCTAGTTACAAGCCTGGATGAGCGGAAATGGTTAAAATAGTACGGTGGGGCCCAAATGCCACTCATAGGTAGACCTTTCGGCCGTCCTAACCATTTCCAAACATCGGGACAAGAACGGGCGGCGTAATCGGCAGGCGAAGGGATCAACTACATACACAAATGAGTATGTATGCAAGCCACCATACAACAGTCCTCAGAGCCATTCCATCTAAAAGAAATAGAAATATTGCAACGCCATACGGCAAGATCCAAATATCCTAGATAGATATAATAGTTTAGGATATCTCCTCATACATCAAACATCAGAGTATCAGGCGGAAGCGGCAAACAAGATCCGAGTACGGATAAGAAGCAAATCAGCATAAGATGCCCCATAAATAAACACATCCCGCCCATAGATCTCACGGATCCCCGATCCCGGAATCTCTACACCGAATGATCGTTGCACACATCGTCCGTCCCCTCCATCCAGTATCCATCTTGCGAGCTTACCTGTTCATCTGAATCAAACAATTTATCGTGTGAGACCCTAGGGGTACTCAGCAAGGCTTTATGCCTCTAAAGGGGACACAACCTGGGGTGACGCAATTGCAGCAAAAGATAAACCCTAACAATTCTATAGAACCTCGCTAACCATCCGCCTAACCAGAGATAGACGGATGTCCGTGAATTAATAACAGCAGTTATAGCAGTAATATTAACAGATCCCTCCTCCTCCTCGCTTACCGACGAGGAAGCGGATGGACAACCCCCCATCCGTTGGCAGTTTTATTATCCCTTCCATGAGTGTTGTACTATTTACTAGTCAGGTACTCAGTCAAATTAAAAGCGGTACTTTAGTTATACTTGTCTATGATCGAGAAACTATGCTCCAAGTAGTCCATAACCGCGGACACGGCTTTCAGAAAGATTTACCCTGCAGGGGTGCACAAATAGCAACACACACTCGATCAACCTCAGAAAAACCAAATCAAAACCCAATGAGGCATTCACGACAAAGCGATCACAGGATTCAGAAATATTTCAGGGGGCCACCCCATTAAGCTACCCGCAACGAAGTTGGCCGGCTCCAAGACGGACTCAAGGTTTGCGTCAATGGCTGTGAACGACTGGGAACCCGAAAGTGTGACTGGGCTTGTCGATACCGCGAAAACACTCCGCATCCAAAACAGTACAGGTGCTCCTCGCACAATCTTAAATAAAGCAGTAAAGCATGGCATAAGTACAGGATAGTAATAAAGCCCCAAACTACTTGTGGCCCCAAGAAATAAGAATGAATCAAGCTCTGGCTCAAGGGGGTTCATAAGCCTCCCGGATGTGGATAGCGCGAATATTCAAGGAACAGGAATCAAGTACTCGGGGTCCTACGGGACACAAGTGAGCATGAAAAACCAAATAGCAGATATTGCTCACCGGTGCCACTTTCATTAGTTATCCCATTACTACTCAGGTTAAGTTGTTTAGGTACCTCGTTATCCATCAGACGCTCACATACCCTACACATGCTGTTCTACGACCCGCATGGCTCAAACAACTCCTGTAGTAATGGCTCATGGGATGGAGGAACAAGCTTCGGTGGGGTTTAAAAGTAAAGGCTATGCAGTACTTGGGATTCAGTTTAATGCAATCGCGACTCAATGATGCAAGAATAAGATAGAGACAATAGGTACTATATGTATGCAAGCATGTGGTAGTGCTTGCCTGGCAGCTCAGTTGAAGCGATAGAAGGATCTGGGTAATGCTCCTGGGTTTCTTGATATATCCCCTGCTTAGCGTCTATTCGAAGAAGAACCAAACAAACAAGGGCCAACATAAATAAAGTGCACAAGCATATGAATTAAATGCGACAAGCAAACAATCATGCCATGATGAATGATGCACAATTTGCATGGCAATAAAGTAGCATGGCATGGGTGAGGTGTGGAATACAAGAAATAAGAATTTTATTGAGTTTTAGCCATATTTTATACTCAATTAAGTTGCTGTATGCTTTATATTTATACGATGCATGCTGCAATTCATAACATGGAATGCATAAACAGAAAGGTCTCGTCGAGCTAATCATTTTAGACATATTATTTGTCAAATTCGGAGTTATAAAACAAAAGTTATTAATTAAATAAGGAAAAGGGCATTTTATTGTAATTTTAATCAACTCGAAAATTAAAGTGTTCAAACATTATTTTGAATGGCATATTTGAAATCCTCACATTTTTCTGATTTCAAAACATATATTATATGTTTAATTTGGAATTATATTTTAAAAGATATTTGAAAACAGATTTGAATTTGAATTTAAAACAAATTTGAAAAGTTTAAATTAAAACAGAAAGACAGAAAACCGTTTGCTACTCACCCAGATCTAGCCACAGCCACAGACAAGTGGGGCCAGGCTGACTGGGCGACACAGCGCGCACAGAAAAGAGTTTTCTTACCGCGGTATTTCCTAGCCTCTGTGAATGACATGTGGGGACAGCTGGCTAGGGTCCAGGTGCCAGTGGGTGAACCGGCAGAGGCTGACAGGTGGGTAGCGTGCTGGAGCGCGGGTTAAGGGTACAAACTGCGGGTGCGTTTTTGCAAAAACGCCACAGGCACGGACAGGTGGGGTCTCGAGGAGCGCGGGTTGAGCGGGAGATAAAAGAGGGGGCTATTCGTAAACTTCCACAGAGCCCGTACTGTTCTTCGTCTCCGCGGTCAGATCCGTGTGCGACAGGCAGAGCACGGCACGCGGAGGACTCGAACCCGCGACCTGGGCGTGCGCGCGGAGGGCGAAGCCGCTGCGGTGGCTTAGGCTTGGTGTCAGGTGGGGCTAGACGACCAATTGAGGCTACGCGCGGCGCGGGGTGTGCAGGCACCAGCATCTGGCGGTGCACTGAGGGCGTTCGACAAAAGTAACGGCGGAGCTAGGGGTCGGCGTCGAGGCAAAGGGTGTCAGAGAGGGAGAAGGGGTTACCGCGGAGAGATCGGAGGAGGTGGATCGGGCGGGGGCGTGGCGGATCGTCGTCGTCGCAGACGCTCCGGCGGGCTAGGGTTTGGCGTCGGTGGCGGCGGTACTGGCGAGCCTGGTGCTTCTCCTCCTCGCTGGCGGGTACAGGGCGAAGCAGGGGGACGTCCTCGATCTCCCAGGCCGCTTCACGGTCGCGCTGTACGGCTGGTTCGATGAGGGCGACGGTGTGCTGGCGGCGGGCGACGTCGGCTGCTGGTGGGCGTCGGAGCAGAAGAAGGGGAGGAGGGCAGGGCGCTGGGCGTATCTGGGAGAGGCAGAGAAGCCGTGGGGAAGGAGGAAAAAGGAGGGAGAGGGAGGCGGCAGCGTGTGGGCATGGGGTAGATAGGGTGGCTCGGTTGCCACCTTTTTCTCCTTGAGCACGTGCTCGGGCTGGCCGGCAGGGCAGGGTAGGGTGGTGGAGGCTGCCAGGTGGGGTCAGGGCGAGGCCAAGGTGGCTGGCTCGGTTGTGGGGTCGGCATGGCAGGGATAGAGAGGGAGAGAGGGGGTATGGCATGGAGCTAGGGTTGGATGGGGTAGGCTCGGGTTAGGGCTGGTGCTAGGGTTGGGGTTGGAGGGTAGCTCGGCCAGGGGGAAGGGAGAGAGGCCGAGAGAGAGGGAGGGATCTAGGGTTAGCTAGGGAGGGCTCGGTTTAGGGTTTTGGAGAGAGGGGGTAGGTGGGGTAGATCATGGTGGTGGTAGGGTTTAGAGATAGAAAAAGAGAGAGGGGGTTTAGGGTTTAGATGAGGTGTTAGGTGTTTGGAGAGAGGATAAGAGAGAGAGAGAGAGATGGCTTAGGGTTTAGAGTTAAGGATTGAATATGCCCACACATGGCTTGCATGGACGGGGGGATGGTTGTAGGGTTTTAACATGGATCAAACAAGATCAAGCATGAAGAGTGGTAGAGAGAGAGATGGTGGTGAGGGGTAGAGAAGATCCCTAAAAGAGAAAACCCATTTTACCCAAGAGAGAAACAAATGGCTAGAGTGGTGGTACTCTTGCATGGCCCATGAAAAAATAATAAATGCCTTGGTTAAATTCTTGTGAAAACAAAAATAATAGCATGGCATTATTCTTATGCATTCCCAAGAAGTGGAGTAAAGGCCAAGCAAAATAATTTATAGAATTGGATCCACCCTATCTCCCATGATCTAGATTAAATACCAAAAGAAAATAAGATACAAGCTCATGGATAATGGGATGGTGGAATTATTAGGTGGTGAAAAGAAAGGGTGGTGGAGTAGAATAAAAGATATGCCCCCAACTCAACTTGGGCATTTAAACAATATATCAATAACCAAATACAATATCAAGAGGCAATTACAATTAATGATGCATATGAGAGAAGATCCAAATTGAAAAGGGTTTTATATGATGCTCAAATGTAAGGTGGCATGATGACATGAGCATGATATAATTATGATGCAACAATTATATATAGGAAGTAGCATTTATATAGACTAGGCTAGTAGCATTGCAATTGTTAGACAATTGGGATGCTACAATGTGTATCATAGAGAACCTCCAATGGGGTACCCCTTGCCCGATGATACGGAAGAATCCCCATATCAAAATGACAAGTCAAGCAGACAATAAGCATCTCAACAATCTTCTTATTTACCATGGGAAAATGGTACTTTTTTCTCTCTTTCCTCTTTTCTCATCTTTTTTTTGCTCAATCTCTATCTCTTTTTTTATAAGAACAATGCTTCATAGATTGCTCATTATGGTTACCCTGTAGGTTTCCACCATGATTAGGCATGGATTAGACCAGCCGCCCAGGTGTTTCTCTAACACACATACATAACTCCATGGACTTACAAGCTCCCCTTTCATTTCACACCGACGACATACATAAACAAAAGAGCATGATATCAACTGGGTACAATGTACAAGTGAAATGTTGAAAGCGTTCCCCATGAAAACATGGTTCTGCTAATCCCCAACGTATAAGTGCAAGCATATACAACATAGATGACACAATGGTTCAAGTTTATTAGGGGCAAGAAAAGTAAAGTGTGCCAACAAGTTCGTGAGAGCTTTAATCACTAATTTTCACATAACAAGCTTAATTCAGAAGGTAGATAAAAACATGAATATACTTGGAATAGTAAATACTAATAGGTAGGTATGGTGGACTCTTTGGAATAACTTGGTTTTATTTGTAGTTGGATGCATGAGTGGAACTCATACTTGGTATGGAGGCTAGCAAAAGACTAGGAGCCACCAACTAAGAGAGAAATAATGGCCATAATCATGCAAAGCGACAAAACATCATTAATTAAATCATAAAGTGATATTACAAGACGAAAACTAAAGGATCATAGAGGCTATGGTGACTTGGTATAGTCTTAACATAGTGTGAGCATGCGCCAAGTCAACCCAAATAAAGCATTAGAGGAGAATACCACAATACTGTGCTTTAATATGCTAAAACAACGCATGATTATTTCAAGGCACATTAAGCAATCTCAATTTTTTATAACATGTCATGCTACAGAAAAAATCACTAAGCATAAAGCCAAAACAATATCAAGCATGACATGACAAAGCATAGGCTATAGTCAAAAACAAGCTCCTTTTTACCACTTAAGCATGAACTTTTCCTACTCTTCTCAATCCAAACCAACTTATTTGAAAACTAATGTATGAATGAGGGGGTACAACCAATTTATTCAAGCAAACTAAGCAAACTAAACAAACGAAAACCAAAAACAAAAAACGAAGACGCTCCAAGAACAACACAACTATGCATGAAACAATAAAAATGAAGTGTTTGGAAGAAACCTGAGATTTTTATTGATGAAGAAGGGGATGCCTTGGGCATCCCCAAGCTTTAACGCTTGTACTTCTTGGATATTTATTGGGGTGACACGGGTGGAATCCCCAAGCTTGAGCTTTTGTCCATACTTCATCTTATCACATTACTCTTCCCTTCACTTAAAATTTTTCTTCATACAGAACTTCACAAAATCTTTATTAGCAACATTAGTGCACTCAAGATAATAAGTCTTTTGGTTCAGTTTCAACACAAGTAAAACTTCCATTAAAACACAGACTACTGTAGCACTTCCTTTAAAAAGTTCAAATGATCAAAGAGAACTCAAAGAGAAAGAGATTAAGAGGCAAATGCAAAGAATGGCAGAAATATGTCAAAACAGACCAGCAGGTAAAAACCAATTTTTTCGAAGACCTTCTGTTGCTCAAATCGAAAAGTGTTGTACTAACGAAAGTGGGATAACAACGTGGGGTGGAAGCACAAAAAATTACATCTCAAACCGACATACAGAGATTTTTCACGAATTTTTACAGCAAAGCACAAAAATATGTTTTGGGACAGCAACTTTCCTAAGCATTACTTCTCTCTCATTAGAGGTTACTCTTGGCACAAAAACCACTCAAAAATGATAAGGAGAGGTTATTACTGAAGCAATAACTTCCAAGACTCAACTAAAACTTTTGGGTTATCTCCCAATAAGTACTTTTCTTTAACGCCTTTAAGTTAGGCATAAGAAGCAAGAAAAGAATCAAGTATTCTCAAATGAAGAAGCATTAAGAGCAATACCAGAAATATCTTCAACAAGGCAAGGTATCTCATCCAAATAAGTTCTAGATGATCCTTTCTCAATGCTCTTGGGTTAACTATTTTCATCAAACGGGTTTTCTGGAACAATCCAATCAAAATTCTTTTCTAATGCTTCATGCATTCCTACAAGTTTAAAAGGTATTGGTATCTTAATTTCCTCCCCATTAGGTTTGGTTTTGTCCATCTTTTCTCGTGTACCAATAACATCTACACATGAGCCTAGTATATTAAAATGATCAAAGACTTTTCTAGCTTCCTTAGCAACATCATAGAATTCTTTAAGCAAGGTTTTCAGAATAAAATCTCTCTTTTCAGGGTCCTCAATTTCTTTAAGTTTAAGAAACATTACTTGCATTATGGGGTTAAGGTTAACAAACCTAGCTTCCAACATGTGAACTAAAGAAGCTGCAGCAATTTCATAATTTAGAGCAAGTTCTGCAAGGGATCTATCCTCAATATCCTCATGCTTGCTAGCATAATTAAAAAATCTCCAATATTATCTTTCCCAATTATAGAGCCACTACCTATTGAAAGGTCTTTCAGGGTGAACATAGGGATCAACATGGTGGGATAAGAATGAGGTGACAACTTACAGCAAAACTATTTTTTTGTGTTTTTGGTAAAAATAAGCAAACCAGTACAACTAATTTTTTTGTGTTTTTGATAAAGAAACAAGCAAACAAAGCAAAAATAAACTAAGCAAAACAAATGAAACAAAGTAAAGAGATTGGTTATGCGAGACTCCCCTTGTGAAGATGTCCTTGACTCCCTGGCAATGGCACCCGAAAAAGTCTTGCTTACTCAATATGTAGAGCTCGTTGGGGAATCCCAAGAGGAAGGTATGATGAGCACAGCAACAAGTTTTCCCTCAGTTATGAAACCAAGGTTATCGAACCAGTAGGAGCAAGGAAACACCTCCAAGGTGTTGTTTCCAACTTGGAATCCTGCACAACATAATCACGGAACTTTGCCCCAACTTACAGTGAGGTTGCCAATCTCACTGGTTTTGCTGAAAACAAAGGATTAAACGTATTGTGTGGAAGATAGTAATTGCTTTGTAGAAAGTAAACAGAAAACAGTAAATAGATTGTAGATTGATGGTAAAAGAATGGACCGGGGTCCATAGTTCACTAGTGGTGATTCTCCTTAAGATAGATGACTTGTTCGGTGAACAAATTACAACAGGGCAATTAACAAACATCGAGAAAGCATACATGCATATACTAATCATCTTGACTCCTATGAGATTTGATTGAGCATTACAACATTATACATAGACCGTAATCCAACTGCATCTATGACTAATAATCCACCTTTAGGTTATCATCTGAACCCCCTCCAGTATTAAGTTGCAAGCAACAGATAATTGCATTAAGCAAAGTGTGTAAAGTAAACAATAGGATTGTTCAATGAACAAAGGATTGCTGTTTCTCCCTAGTAGCAACAACACATCTAGTACCTTAGAGATTTCTATCACTTCCCTAGATGCCTAGAGGCATGAACCCACTATCGAGCATAAATACTCCCTCCTGGAGTTGCTAGCATCTACTCGGCCAAGATAGCTACTAACAACGGAAAGCATGCAAGATCATAAATATCAAAGACATGACAGAATCAATAATCAATCTGAAATAGCATCTCAATATCCATCGGATCCCCACAAACACAACATGTAGGATTACAAATAGATGATCTTGATCATGAATGGAGCTCACAAGATCTAAACATGGTAGCACAAAGGAGAAGAACCAACCATCTAGCTACTACATGGACCCGTAGTCCAGGGATGAACTACTCACGTATCACACCGGAGGCAGGCATGATGATGAAGAAGGCCTCCAGGGTGATCTCTCCCCTCAGACAGGGTGCCGGGAAGAGATTCAGATCCCTCCCGATCTAGGGATGGAGATGATGGCGGCTACAAACTCTTTCATGGAATTTTGATCGGGTCCTTAGGGTTTTTGTATCGGAGGCTTCTTATAGGCGAAAGGGGAGGCCGAGGGGTGCCTGAGGTGGCTGCACCCCCTAGGCGCAGGCCAGGCCTGGCCCGACGGCCAGGGGTGTGCCCCCCTCGAGGCCCTTCTCCGTCTCGTCTTCTAGCTTCGTGTTCCCCTCGGTGAAATATTGACTTTGGCTTTTGTCCCGTCCAATTCTGAGAATATTCATTTTCTGGCTTTTCTGGAACCAAAAACAGCAGAAAACAGGCAACTGGCACTATGGAATCATGTTAATTGGTTAGTCCCAAAAAGTGTATAAAAATACTCCAAAGTGTGGACAAAACATAAGAAAGTAGATATAAAACAAGCATGGAACATAAAAAATTATAGATATGTTTGCAACGTATCAAGGAGGGGTAGCCAGCTAGGCTTCCCAGCCCTAGGCCAATAGCCACAACACTGCAGTAGGAGGAGGCGGCCGGGTAGGATGGCCCCTGCGCACGCGGCCCAGTTGCAAGGGGTAGTACCTCGTGCGACCGGGTGGGCCGGCGTGCCTCCTTGGCCTAGTAGCGTAACAGCTAGGCACGGCAGTAGCTGGTGACCCGGGTGGGCTGGCTTGCAAGCGGTGGTCCATTGTGGCCCCCCCTACTCTGGCGCTCGACCAAGTGGGCCGAAACATGGCCATAGCCCGCCAACGTGTGGTGAAGCGGCCTGCATCCTGCCGCCTTAAGCGACACTTAGTTCCCCCGCTCGCCTATCCGCCTGGGCCAGGTCAAAACCGGCACAATGGTGACTTTGGCTTATTTGATGTCCCTTTTTAGGGTGGCTTCCTCCTGGGCCGATTCCGTCCGAGGTTTTGGCCCTTTAAGAAAGTTGCCCTATAAATTTTAATTATAATATTTATTTTGTACATATTGATTCATAATTAATATATAATAAATGCATATTATAAATTTCCATTTATCCGAAACACCTTTTGGTCCTTTCCTTTCTTTCTTTCTTTCACTGAACAACTTCGGATTCACTTCGGAACGATTCCGGTTTCTCTCTCTCTTCTGCGATTCCTTCTTACAGAATGATCTCTAGCATCATTGTACCCTTAAGTGTGTTACCCCAATAGCTCTGGAACATCATGGACATGATCGAGACTCTTCTCATATCAATGATAATTAGCGGGACCAGGATGCCCATAATGACCCCTATGCATTCCACGATGACAATATCGTTTGAACCGTAAACATCAAGTCCAATTCCTTGTGTTTCTTTGATATGACTTGTACGAGATCTGATCATCGGTATCATATACCTTGTTCAATCTCGTTACCGGCAAGTTCTGTTTCACTTGTTTCTGTGATATTCCATCCCATGACCTAGTCACATGTTGCAACATTATGGATGTAATCTCACCAAGTTGGTGATGACCCACAAGTATAGGGGGTGTATCGCAGTATTTTCGATAAGTAAGAGTGTCGAACCCAACGATGAGCAGAAGGTGCTGGCTAGTGGTATGATCCAGGAATTCTCTGCAAATACTTAGCAAACGGATTTTTAGGGGTTTTCGTTAAAGCAAGTAAACAAAGTACGAGTAAATAAAAGACAGTAGGAATAAATGCAGCAAGTGGCCCAATCCTTTATGCAGCAAAGGACAAGCCGGTTGTATTACTTAAGATGACCAAACGTTCTCGAGGACACATGGGAAGACTGTCAAGTGCTTTCGCTTCATATAGTTGATTAATCTTCTTTAGCTTGCTAAGTGTTGTGTGGGTGAACCTGTTCTAATGTACCGACCCATCCAAGACTAATACATACTTGTGATTATACCCCTTGCAAACATCCGTAAGTACAAGAAAGTAATTAAGGTAGAAACCTAACCACAGCTTTAAACTCTAAGACCCTTACGTCCCTTGTGTAATGGTTTCCTAACGGGGGTTCAGGTTTTTGTCACTCCGGCAACCCCTATGATTAGTAGCCAAATACACAATGCATTCCCCTAGGCCCATATAGGTGAAGTGTCATGTAGTCGACGTTCACATGACACCACTAGAAGAAGTACACCACAACTTAAATAACAATCTATTGAATCTTTCTCAACGCAACTCCACTACTAACAACAAGACTTCTCCCATGTCCTCAAGAACAAAACGAACTACTCACAAGACATCATATGGATCATGATCAGAGATGGAATAATGATGTATAACAATCTGAACATAGACAATAATTCAATGGTTCACTCAATAGCATCAACTACAAAGAGTAATCAACACCGACAAAGTTTCCCCTATGAACTATGCAAGATTAATCGCAATTGTTACAGCAATATGGAGATGGTGATGAGGGTGCTGATGGTGATGATGGTGGTGATGATGATGATGATCCAAGTCCAGCTTGATGGTGGTGTTGATGGCGACGATCTTCCCTCTCCGAGAAGGAATTCCCCCGGCAGAAATCTGTCTGCCGGAGAGATCTTTCTCTCTCGGTGTTTTCCGCCCCGCAGAGGCGGCGGAATCTTTCTGTGGTCGCTCCCCGAGTGTTAGGGTTTCGGGAGGATGATATATGCCAGAGGAGAGAGGCTGGAGTGGGCCAGGGTGGCCACACCACTCCCAGGCGCGGCCTAGGCCTGCCCGTGCCATGGGGTGGTGTGGGCCCCCTGTGGCCCACTTCCACTCCATCTTCTGGCATCCTGAGTCTTCTGGAAAAATAGGATTTTCCGTATATTTTCCCGTATTTTCTGATCTTCGCGAATTTCGCCTCCAAACAACACCTTTTCCATCAGAATCCTGACTGCAGTGGTCCATGCTCCAAAAGTCATCAACCATGCAAAAATAGATGAAATAACATAAGTATCACCTCTCAATACGAAATATATCAATGAATAATAGTGAATTAAGATATAGAATAGTGATACAAAATGGACGTATCAACTCCCCCCCAAGCTTAGACTTCGCTTGTCCCCAAGCAAAACTGAGCTCAATAAACATGACCTCGGGTTTATGGAGTGAAGAGTCGATAAAAGAATACAGACAAGAAGCATCACATTCATCAAATACATAGATCATAATAGAAGACAACTCACTATTATATAACTCAACTTGCAATGAGTAAAGGAAACACAATAAAGATACATAAAGTGAATCATAATTGGTAATGGCAAACTTAGCTCTTGGTCGATGAATAGTTGATAATTTGCTGGAGTTCTCAAATAGCTGGCTTTTTCAATGATAGCTTTCAAAGTAGTAAACATCAAGATAAGAGCAATGTGCAAAGCAAGGAACATAAGAAACATGATTGAATAAATCAACATATGAATGAAACACAACAACTCAAAATACTTGCTGAGATAGAAGGGAGTAGGTTTACTGACTCAACTACAAAGTAAAAGAAAGGTCCTTCAAAGAGGGAAGCAGGGATTGCAAGTCTCATAAAGAGCTCCCAAAAATTATGATACTTACTAGCTTTCAGCTCTCATTGCCCCTATCATAGGCATCTTTAAGTGATTAAGGTTAAAGTGACACAACTAAGAGGATATGCTTGACAAGTTATAAGTTGAAATCTCATGCCCCTTACTTATGAGTACCAATCCTCATGCTACTCAAATTCAGTCACGAGCAAGATCTTGTCATTGTAAATACATGTGTATCATCGAGAACCGCCAACGGGGTACCCCTTGCACATGACACAGGAGCTATCCCATAATCAAAATGACAAGGCAAGCAGACAATGAGCATCTCAACGATCTTTTTATTTGCTATTTGCATAGGTTTTTATTGAGGATGCTTCATAGAATGCTCAATATAGTTATGCTGCAAGTTTCCACCATGATTAGGCATGGCTTAGGCTAGCGGCCCAGGCGTTTCTCCAACACACATATAAACTCCATGATCTTACAAGTTCCACTTTTATTTCACACCGCCGAGATCCATAAACAAAGGAACATGATATCAACTAGGTACAAGTACCAATGAGGTGTTGAAAGCGGTCCCCATGATACATGGTTCGGCTAACTTCAACTCATAAAGCGCAAGAATATACGCAACAAAGAAGGACCCAATGGTTCAAGTTTATTAAATGCAAGAAAGTAAAGTGTGCCATCAAGTTCATGAGAGCTTTAATCACTAATTTTCACATAACAAGTTTAAGTTGGGAGGTAGATAAAACAAGAATTTACTTGGAATAGCAATAATGCTACTAGGTAGGTATGGTGGACACAAATGGCAAAGGTTTTGGTTTAAAGGAGGTGGATGCACGAGGAGAATACCATCTCAGTACATGTTTTTGGATAGCAAGGCTGGGTAGCAAGTATAAGAGTTGAAGGAAACAAACAAACATACAAGTGATAAAGACAAACATGCAATCTTCCTTGGAAGCACAAAAGATCTTGACTAGAGAATACTAGACTTATGAGCAAATCAAGAAAGAAAGATGATGAAATTATTTTTTCTCTAGAGTACTTCTATCTTTTTCTTTTCAACTCTCAAAAAGGTGTTGCTACTGACCGAGCCAGGTTTGCCAAAACCAACTAAATTAACTCAATGATCCTAAAGTGATACCAATACTAACAACAAGATCAATCATATAACCACGAATTGAAAACTAACATAAGCTATGCAAAAGAGTGAATGATAGAACTTCTCATTAATATTCCATAACGGAAACTCGCACCAAGGGATACAAATCTAACGAGAGAGGGGACACTTCCATAATGCAAACCATACAACAAAATAACTCCTCTATTCATGATATGACTCTACTAATAAGGTAAAAAGATAGAAGGTAGTGATATGATACCGCGGCACTCCCCCAAGCTTGGAACAAACCAAGAGGATGCCAAACCTGATGACGAATTACTCCTTTGGTGGTGGTGGTATCCTCTCGATGAGCTCCTTGATCAGTTTCCCAAAGTCCTCAATCTCGAAGGTGAGAGTGCAAATCAACTCCGAGTTGTGCTCAATACGGCCCATAATCATTTCAGTTTGTGGATCCCAGCTCTTGTGATACTTTTTCCATTCTTCCCACTTGGAGTCTTCTTTTCCTGCATAGCTGGAGCGTGGAGGACGAGATCGTGGAGCCAAACTTTGACGAGGAGCTTTTCCCCCAGTCTGCATCCGTGCAGTCCTTCTGATCTTGGCAGGTTTCACCACTCCAACGCTGGCAATGGTAGTGCCGGTGTGCGGACGTTGGCGTTGCTCCTCTTCAACTTCACTCTCGATCTTCTACTCCTTCCCGGGGTCTTGGAGGTCTTCCTCCATGGGCTCCTTTCCTTTATCCTTGGCGGACACCATTGTGCTTCTAAGCTTTCAAAGAGTATGTCCTGGCAGAAACAGATCGAAACGAAAACACGACAAAAACACAATATACGAACCTCGGGGGATCCGGGGGGATATTATTACGAAGTTTCATGTCAAAAGGAAGGTACTGGGAGAGTCGGAGGCGGAGTCCTGGGTGGCCTCACCACCTGGTGGCGCGACCAGGGGTGGGCTCGCGCCACAGGGTGGTGTGGGCCACCCTAGCTCCGTTTCCGTCCCTTTTTCGCTTTGTAGCTTTCCTTATTGACTAAAAATTGCAAAAATATAGTTGTATAGTGTTTTCGTGAAACTTTTCTTACCAGAACTGTTACCTATTTGAAAACAGACTCTGCAGGTCTCTGAATTTGGTATTTAGTAGATTCTTTCGGAGTCACCATTTGAATATTATCGATATCTTCATCTTCATAGACTTATTACTTGAGTCATAAAACGCTTCTCTTCCTTATTACACCACCATCTCCACTTCCTGCAAATTTCTTTCACACAAAACTTCACACAGTTCTCATTAGAAACATTAGTATAAGTGAAGTGATAAAACCTTTTGGGTCCAACTTCAACTGAAAACCATCAAAACATAAGCTACTGCAGCAACTCCTTCCGAAAACCCAAAAAAAATTCAAGAAGGAAATCGAATAAAGAAGCAAATGCAAGATTGGCAAAATCTGTCAAAACAGACCAGCAGGTAAATATTAATTTTTTCGAAAATCTTCTGTTGCTCAAATAAAAAAGTGCAAAACTAACAAAAGTTAAACAACAAGCTGGGGCAGAATCACAAAAAATTACAGCTCAATCCGACATACAGAGATCTCTCACGAATTTTTATGGTGAAGCACAAAAATCTGTTTCACGACAGCAACTTCCCCAAATCTTACTTCTCTCTCATTAGAGGTTGATCTTGACACAAAAACCAAACAAAACGGATAAGGAGCGGTTATTACCGAAGTAATAACTTCCAAGACTCAAAGAAACAAAAACAAACTGAAAGCAAAAACAAATTGGGTTGTCTCCCATAAAGCTCTTTCTTTATAGCCTTTAAGATGGGCATGATAATTTTGAAGAAGCTCTCATAGGGATATGAATTGAAGTGAAAGAGAGCATTAAGAAGAAAAAACACACTCATTTAAGTCTAACCCACTTCCTATGCAAGGGAATTTTGTAAACAAACAAGTTATTGAAACCGGAGAAAACTTGCATAAGAAGGCAAAAGAAGTGCAACATAAAAACTTTCAGCATAAAACGAGGAAACTTGATATTATTGAGTTGCATAAGAGCACTTTTCCCTCTCTCATAGTAACTTTCAGTATCATGCATAAACTTAACAATATAGCTATCACAAGGACCATCATAGCAATGATCACTTATTCTAACAGTAAACACGGGAATATTAGCTCTCATAACACTACTTTGTGAAACAATATTAGAGGTATCCTTACAAAGGATAGTGTGTCTCTCTTCCACATACTTAGTGACAAAGTCTTTCACATTTGCTATTATAGTTCCATCAACCATTTGTTTATTAGGTTCAACAGCTTTATTCATACTTTCATTAACCATTCTAGCTATCATAGAATGTTCCTTTACCTTAACTGGAAAAGGCATTTTCTCAATATAAGGTTTAGGTAAAACATGATTAGCAGTATAAACTTCAGTATTTCTTACAGGAACACTCTTAGCAATATCTTTATAAGGTTCATGATACTTATTCCACTTATTTTTAGGCACTTCAATGTGGGAAGCAAAATCCTTCAAATAAGAAGCAATAGCTTGAGAGTCTAGACCATAAGCATTTTTAATATTTTGAAAGTCATCAGTTCCCATAAAAGATTCAATGCATTCATAATCATAATTTATATCTGAATTTCTACCTTTGTCATTCTCCCATGCTTCAGCATTGTCTTGAATACGGTCCAGAAGATCCCATTTAGCTTCTTCTTCCATACGAGTGAATGATCCAGCACAAGAAGCATCCAATAAATCCTTGTCATGTAGAGGGAGCCTTGCATAAAAGTTATTGATAATAATATTGTTGGGGAGCTCATGAATGGGACATCTGAGCATTAGTAACTTCAATCTCCCCCAAGCTTGAGCTGTACTCTCTCCATCAAGAGGCCAAAAGTTGTATATTTGATTCCGATCTTTATGAATCTCACTAGGAGGATAAAACTTTGAATAAAAGAGAGGCACCATTTCCTCCCATTCCAGAGCTTGACCATTCTTCAGCAGCTTATACCATTCCTCAGCTCTTCCTTTCAGTGATAATGAGAATAACTTCTTCTTAACTTGATCTGTAGTAATACCTGCACACTTGAACAACCCGCATAATTCGTGTATAAAGAGTAAATGATCACCGGGATGGACAGTTCCATCCCCAACATAGTAGTTATCCATAACACGATCAATAATTCTTGTAGGTATTTTGAAAACATCTTTCTCAGCAGGTGGTGGCTTATCTACTACCTTAGCAGTGGTAGCAGCATTACCAAATAAGAAACTCAGCGAATTATCCATAACGAAAATAAAGCAACTAGCAGAAGTAAACAATACTCACAGTAGAAGTTTCCTTTACCAGTTCCACTCTCCAATAGCGCTTCACTCCCCGGCAACGGCGCCAGAAAATAGTCTTGATGACCCACAAGTATAGGGGGTGTATCGCAGTATTTTCGATAAGTAAGAGTGTCGAACCCAACGAGGAGCAGAAGGTGCTGGCTAGTGGTATGATTCAGGAATTCTCTGCAAATACTTAGCAAACGGATTTTTAGGGGTTTTCAATAAAGCAAGTAAACAAAGTACGAGTAAATAAAAGACAGTAGGAATAAATGCAGCAAGTGGCCCAATCCTTTATGTAGCAAAGGACAAGCCGGTTGTATTACTTAAGGTGACCAAACGTTCTCGAGGACACATGGGAAGACTGTCAAGTGCTTTCGCTTCATATAGTTGATTAATCTTCTTTAGCTTGCTAAGTGTTGTGTGGGTGAACCTGTGCTAATGTACCGCCCCATCCAAGACTAATACACACTTGTGATTATACCCCTTGCAAACATCCGTAAGTACAAGAAAGTAATTAAGGTAGAAACCTAACCACAACTTTAAACTCTAAGACCCTTACGTCCCTTGTGTAATGGTTTCCTAACGGGGGTTCAGGTTTCTGTCACTCCGGCAACCCCTACGATTAGTAGCCAAATACACAATGCATTCCCCTAGGCCCATATAGGTGAAGTGTCATGTAGTCGACGTTCACATGACACCACTAGAAGAAGTACACCACAACTTAAATAACAATCTATTGAATCTTTCTCAACGCAACTCCACTACTAACAACAAGACTTCTCCCATGTCCTCAAGAACAAAACGAACTACTCACAAGACATCATATGGATCATGATCAGAGATGGAATAATGATGTATAACAATCTGAACATAGACAATAATTCAATGGTTCACTCAATAGCATCAACTACAAAGAGTAATCAACACCGGGAAAGTTTCCCCTATGAACTATGCAAGATTCAACGCAATTGTTACAACAATATGGAGATGGTGATGAGGGTGCTGATGGTGGTGCTGCTGCTGATGATGATGATCCTGATGAAGTCTAGCTTGGTGGTGGTGATGATGATGATGATCCCGATGAAGTCCAGCTTGATGGTGGTGTTGATGGCGACGATCTTCCCTCTCCAGGAAAGAATTCCCTCGGCAGAAATCTGTCTGCCGAAGAGATCTTTCTCTCTCGGTGTTTTCCGCCCTGCAGAGGCATCGAAATCTTTCTGTGGTCGCTCCTCGAGTCCTAGGGTTTCGGGAGGATGATATACGCCAGAGGAGAGAGGCTGGAGTGGGCCAGGGTGGCCACACCACTCCCAGGCGCGGCCTAGGCCTTCCCGCGCCATGGGGTGGTGTGGGCCCCCTGTGGCCCACTTCCACTCCATCTTCTGGCATCCTGAGTCTTCTGGAAAAATAGGATTTTCCGTATATTTTCCCGGATTTTCTGATCTTCGCGAATTTTGCCTCCAAACAGCACCTTTTCCATCAGAGTCCTGACTGCAGCGGTCCATGCTCCAAAAGTCATCAACCATGCAAAAATAGATGAAATAACATAAGTATCACCTCTCAATACGAAATATATCAATGAATAATAGTGAATTAAGACATAGAATAGTGATGCAAAATGGACGTATCAGTTGGCCGTGTGTATCTTCCTGTCACGCGGGTGAATAAATCCTGATCTTGATACATAGGCCTCAACTATTCCTGGAATACGTGACACACATCTTTATGGCCACCCAGTTACGGCCATGTCGATTGATGTGATCAAAGCTACCTCGGGAGATAGTGATTAATATGATCTCACAGTCTAAGGAGAAGGATACTACACTTCTAACTATTGCAACGATGAACCTTGTGACTTGATCGTGTCACAGTACCTATCTTTCGGTAATGTCCATCATATCATATATGACTCCATTGTCAACTGCCATAAATGCTCCACGATCAGGAAAGCTTGATCATTAGTTGCTCAACAAACTAGTATAAATAGAGGCTACTAGGGACTTGGTCTGTTGCATACCACACCTATATCATTGTTTCCACTTGATATAGTTATATCAAAATATGAAACTATTACAAACTAATTGAGATATGATAATAAAACCCATCTATTATTTGCCTCTAGGGCATATCTCCTTCAGTCTCTGATGGCCTGCAGTGCACAGGTTAGTCAGAGCATGTTTCCACGGAAGTATTAATTCAAGTTTTTTATATCGATCCTGTGGCATCCCGCTAAAACCACTACTAGAAAATCGATGTGTTTTTGTGCATTGCATCATCATGACCGCATGCTAATGTCATCATGCCACATTGCATTTGAGCATCGTCATCATCATGCATGGTTTTATCTAAAACTATTTTCTAAAAGCCTACTTTGATTTCTAAATATTCCCCCGTCTTTATTTCAAATCAAGACCCCTGTCTCTCGCCCGGGTCTTTTATTTTCCTAAAAATTATTTGCAAAAGTATTTTTTAAAATAAAAGTTAAATAAAAATATTTTTAGGGGAGGCCGCCACCGGCTAGGCCCAAAGGCCCAGCTGGCAGCAGCCTACTACCCCAGATAAAAAGCTAACACTAATCCTAGTCAGCTAACAGGCCTAAACCCTAACCAAACACCCCTCACTCTCCCTTACACCCCAGCCGCCACCATCCTCTCAACGCATCACCACACCCACTCAGCTGACCCGCCCACCAACCTCCTCCTCCCTGCCACTTTTTCCATCCGGCCCCACCACTCAGCCCCAGGCCGCCACCTGCCTCCACCCTCCACCTCACTCCCTCCACTCACCGCCTGCCACCTCACCCGCGCGGGCCCCACCTCTCCCGGTGGACAGCCACCCCACGCGCCAACCACCACTCCATCTCTCGCCCACCACCGACAGCCTTCCCACCTGGGCGCGCAGCCCTAGGCCCCCCACCTCCCACCCGGCCACGTCGCTCCACCCACTCCCCACCGATAGCCACACCTGGCCTTGATCCCCTCCCCCTCTCTCTCTTCCCCTGGACCCACCACCTCCCTCGTCCCTAGGCTCCTCTCTCCCCGTGCCTCCTCTCCACTGCCTCCGCGCGCCTGCCGCCGCCATCCCCGCCTCGATCCCCGCCCCTCTGCTTCCCTCCTTCCGCCGATGCCCTTGGCCAGCAGTGCTGCTGCCAGGCGCCCTCAACCTCCGCCGCGCGCGTCCCGTGCCCCACCGTGTTCTCCCTCCTCTTCGCCCCGCGCCTCCTCTCCGGCCAGCTCCGGCTCCTCCTGCTGGCCCTCGTCCTCGTTGCGCGTGCTCGCCGCCGCTGCCGCGCATCCCCGGCCGCCGCGCGGTTGTGCCCTCTCCTGGTCATCCCCGACACCGCCGGGCCCTTCTCCGTCGCCTGTAGAACGCGAGCCGCGCGGCCGCACTACCTCCACCCCGCCGCTGTCCTGGCTCGGTCTCCAGCCGTGCCCTCGCCTCGTCCCTTCGGCCGCCTGCGCCCCCTCAGCGAGCCGCCTCAGGTCTTCCTCGCCTCTGACGCCCTCTGGTCGCGCGCGCTTGCATGGCCTCGCCACCGTCATGCCCTGCTCCATCCTGCCGTTGACCCCGTGGCCCCACGGGTGCTCTGAGGACTAGGAACCAGCCCAGCATACCCATGTTCTGCAAGTTCAACATCGGACAAGGCCTTCTTGGTGAGGAATTCGTGCAAACCAGCAGTCCATGTTAACATGATGTGTGGTGTTGATGTATGGTTTTGAAAGATTGGGCGGTGGTGTGCTACTGATGGGAAGATGATGATGTGGTAATGCCCGTGTTGGGAGCACCACGACCTCAACTACATCCTCCCGACATACAATGATGGGGCATCGCTGTCGCCGACAAGATCTGCTGATGACCGCCATTACCGAAACCGAGTACACCTTCGATATTTGAAGCCGGAGCATCAAGACCTTCTTCATGGAATGCCAAGCCCCACGGATCCGATGCCTCGGAGCTGGACCCGAAGATCGAACCCCGAAGATTCCAGAAGCCCATGGAACGACATGATCTTCTTCACGAGACTTTGAGTTCGCCGTCACGGACGACAAGGCCGTCGACCTGGAACCTGGAATCAACAAGTTCTTCTTCCCGAACATGATGACCGAGACCCCGGACGACGAGCTCTTCTACATGTATCCGAAGACCACACCCGAAGACCACGGATGCGACAAGATCTACTTCCCGTTGTCCGAAGAACGATCCCCTGAGACCGAACCCCGAACCCCTGGCACCCAAGACCTTCGACCCTGATGTGTGAACCCTTTCCCGAGCCCCTATTTTTATAAATGCTATATATATAAAACTGTCGCATATTAATTTGTTCATGCATGCATATCTATCTGTGGTTTGGGGGCATTATGCCGATTCACCGCATAATTAAATACAGAGTCTATATGCGGACTATTCTAGTCTTATTTCGGACTCTATTTAAATTGGTGTGGCGAACCGATGCCATGCTTTGCCTTGTTAATACAACATTTAATTTGCGGGGTAGATAAATAACTTGAACCGCCTAAGTAACTGTTGGGACCCTGGTTCTGCTTAATACTGCCTAATTGCACCTCATCTGCATCATATCATAATCATGCCAGATCTTCTGCCGTAATATTAAATAGTGCATCCGGTGTTTCTTCTAGTGTTTGCTTCTTCGCGGATTAGGCCGATGAGTTGATGCGAGTACCAACAAGTTCTCCGGATATGGTCCGTCGGCAGTGTTTTCCTAGGCGAGCATCTCTCCCTCTTTCTACCTATTTTGCATTTCTAGTCTTTATTTCCTCCTGTTGATCTATTGCTATCCGTGTCGCGATGCTTTAGTTTCCGTGCACCAGTTATATCCCGTGCAGCCTCTATATTGCCATGGACACCTCCTAATACCTGTTGTTTGGTAGATAGCTGGCCTTGCGAGTCGTAGTTGCTTGCTCAGGTGCGATCGCGTGTTGTCGAGTACCACAGTTGTTGGAATGCTGGCAGATGTTTCTGGTGGAGATGATCATGACTTTAAATACAACTATTAAATTGCTGGGATAACTAATGAAAGAGGCACCGGTGGGCAATATACGCTATTTGGTTTTTATGTCCACTTGTGTCCCGTAGGCCCCGAGTACTTGATACCTGTTCCTTGATTTTTCACACTATCCACATCCGGGAGGACTTATGGACCCCCCTGAGCCAGAGCTTGACTCATTTCTATTTCTTGGGGCCACAAACTAGTTTGGGGCTTTATTACTATCCTGTACTTATGCCATGCTTTACTGCTTTATTTACGATTGTGCGTGGAGCACCTGTACTGTTTAGGATCGTGACACATTTTCCCTGTATCGACAAGCCCAGTCACACTTTTGGGTTCCCAGTCGTTTACAGTCGTCCACACAAACCCTGAGTTCGTTCCGGAGCCGGCCAACTTCGTTGCGGGTAGCTTAGTGGGGTGGCTCCCTGAAATATTTTATGAATCCTGCGATTGCTTTGTCGTGAATGCCTCGTTGGGTTTTGATTTGGTTTTTCCGAGGTTGATCGAGTGTGTGTTGCTATTTGTGCACCCCTGCAGGGTAAAACTTTCTGAAAGCCGTGTCCGCGGTTATGGACGACTTGGAGCACAGTATCTCGATCATAGACAAGCATAACTAAAGTAGTGCTATAAACTTGACTTAATATATGACTAGTAATCAGATTCAACTAGAATGGAATGTATATTAAAAAAATGCCAACAACTGCTGGATCTGGGTTGTTTTGTTATATATGCCTAGTAAGTATTGCAACTCCAATGGAATGTGATAAAAGTGCCAACAACTGCTGGGTTTTGGGATTCCTCGGGACAATTATATCTGAATAGTAAATGTTCCAACTACAACGGAAAGGTAATTAAAACGGCCCACTACTTATACTTCAGAGCGACTCATGCTATCTATATCGGATTAGTAAGTGCTGCAACTATAACGGAATGAATAAAACTGCCAACTGTGTGAGTTCCTCGGTTTGACTTCCTCGTTTGGTCTCGAGGGGAAATACCAGGATGGGTATATTTGGTGTTACTATCAAGTTGGATCCGGATAGGTCTTTCTTATCCCTCTCTAATAGCCGCCAGTTCTACTGAGTCTCTATAGGCTGTTTAGTGCTGCTGCGCTGCCGCTTCAGTCCACCATACCTATGTAGGCGAGGACCGCCGAATTCTAGCCTTGCCATGTACTGGCCTCAGTACTAACGCTCCTCTTTTTCATTTGCCCTTTGTTGGCACCCCTTTTGTTTTAGCAGGTTTGAGATCGACGTCGTTAGCAGGGTTACCCTTCCGGCTTGGCCTGGGCAGGGTTATGGACGCCATTGGTTATTCTTCAGGGCTCTTAGCCCCATTTGCATCTTGTTCATACTCGGACGCTGTATCGTTCCAAGGTGATTTGGATCTTTGTAGTGTATATCTATATTCTTGACTCTTGGAGTCGTGTTGTATATATATCTGTTCTGTGGGTCCCATCGAGGACTGTTGTGTAATGGTATTACTTCGTTTTCCACCCGCACGAAAGTGCCTGGTGGGCGTCCTTGAATCATTTCTATGCGGGTTTGGCGGAAAGGGCTAAAACTTGCATAGGACCGATTTGAGGGTGTTACAGATCCCAATAAGGAGCCTAGGTAAGTGTCTTTATGCGGCGTTTCTGTCGCACTCAAGGTGTTACCTGTCTTGAGTGAATTGACTTCAATTGTTGAAGGTGGAAGGGGTGAGTGAATAATAGAGGAAACTTGCGTAAAGGAAAAAGCGAGAATTAAATAACATAAAATTAAAGGTGGGAAAAGTGTTCGAGGTTCCTGCATATGAGAAGTTTGGCATGGAGAGAAACGGTTCATGGTAATAGTGAAAGTGCCAGATGAATAAGATGGAAAAAGTGATTGTGATATTTCTTATTTATAAGTAAGTAGGCAAACAACCCATATATGGACTAGGAGTCCTCATGGTCAATTCTTCCCCGTCACAATGATCCATCTTCCTATTACCATAGTAATGGACAACACATTAATTAAGGTCTTCTAACCAGATCAAGGCATTAATCATGATGGTTCCTTGATGTCCTCGAGTAGTACTAACTACTCATTGATATAGGCCGTGTCACTTGGGGGTCGCCGATTCGCTAGCATACAAGTTCATACCTATGAGATCTCTATATCATGTTAGTGGTGCCCTTAAATTGGATAACAAGCATTAGGCGTACATAGATATTCATTCTCACTATTTAACAAACACTACAACAATCACAAATGGATGGAATTAAGGAAGGCACAACTCAACTTACCAATCCCCTACATCTCCCACGCCCATGGGGATTTACGTAGACATGAGAGGAAGATAGATCAACAGCATAATTGTATTGCAAATGGAAATCATCTCAAAGTTACCGTAGCAAGCCACAATACCATTTGAAGATAGAATCAAATACAAACCAAGGTAGATCAAAGTATCAAACCCTAATCTTACAAGTGTGAATCTCTCTCTAAGTACAAATGGCGATGATGGTGGAGTGAATGGTTTAGAGGCTAGAGATCATCGAAGAATGAGACGGTGTTCTTCCCCTTCTCCAAATCTGATCTCTCCTCTTTTGGATGTGTTTACGGCAGCTGAGTTGTATTTTTCGTCCTATCCTCTTCACGAAAGTTCCTTGTATTGATATAACGGAGCTGTCGGCGGGCAGTACGGGTGCGTCCGTCTTTATGCACTCAGGATGCTTCTAATGGAAGGGACTCCAATGGGGGATTTGTTTCTTTAGCTAAGTCACTAGGAGTGAATAACCTACATAAAAATCAACGAGAGCCGAGAGAACTTTCCACAAAAAAATATAAAAGTATGTCTAATATTTTTGGGTTTTCTTTTATAAATGCAAACTAAAAGTAAACATGCACTAGAAGGAAAACAAAATAAATCAAAAGAAGAATGAAAAATTTGAATGCAAAAGGTGGGGAGGAGTTCAACCTCCCTAAGCTTATGCTCTTGGCCTAACTCAAATCAGTTGTTGCCTCCATCACCAGACGACAGATGCTGGTATGGGAAGTACGGATAGCGGCTAGCAAAGTCGGTCATGAAGGTGGTGAAGTCTTGGGTGAGGTTGACAATGTTGGCGTTCACACCGTGCAACGTATTTTCTATGTTGTCGATGCGATGCACCACCTGATCAAAGTCACTCCTCGAGACATAGTTGAATCCCGGAGAGGTGGAGGCATACCTTGATGCTGGTATTGGGGAAAATGTTGTTAATGATGATGTCGCTAACCATAGTCATCCCAGTCTGCTGTGTTCCAGTCCTCTCCACCTTGCTCCTACTGTTGTTGGCTAGCAGCTACGTGCTCCCGGTTGGGATGAACTTCCGGGGGTGCAATCCTGCCTGAGGAGATCAATGCCTCCTGGAACTCTTCCTCATTGAGACCCCAATTCTGTTTACCTGGCAAACCAAAAGCTTGGAAAAAGGAAGAAAAACTTGGTGGAGATCACCATTAGGGTCAAAATAAAATTGATAAGCACGAAGGGAGCGTTGGGGTCAATAGACCCCCATGAATTTGGTGCTAGCCATGTGGATATCATGTAGAATCTTACTGCCAGCCACAACTCTCATGGGGCGTGACAAACTCACTTGTATAGGTGATATGTGTGATCGAGCCACCGCATCGGATGTCACCCGATGAAGCTGACCTTTGGCGGTGGACGTCCTAGATGAGCAAAGCACCCAAGTTTACCTTGTGCTCCATCTCAGGATGCATAGACATATAAATTACACTTATCCCGGGGCCTGCCATTGCCCCGACATCTCCTTTCCCAAAAATAGAATTCACCAAAAAGGTGGTGAAGTAACGGATGTGGGATTGTGGATAGTGGTGATATTTTTGCGCAAATAATCAGTGTTCATGTGGACAGAAAACTATTCCCAAGCATGCATTGCTTCTACGTGGACATTATCGTTGATATCGAGCTCTCCCTCACGAGAGAACCCGAAACAATCATAGAATTGATAGAAAGTGAGGCTATAGGGTTGCCCATTGAGAACAAAACTTACAATGCAATTATGCTCCTGGGCCTCAAGGTCATTGTGGAAGGATGACATGAACTCGTACGTGGCGAGCTCATATGTGTTGGTGGATAGGTAGGGTAAAGGGACCATGCCTGCTTTCTCGGCCATCCAGTCGAAGTCCTCCTCCAAACCTTGGTGGGAGAGAAACTCAAGGCTTACCCACTTAGTGGGTAAAACCTTGCGTTGGCTCACCCTCTCGTAGTCCTTGTTCATGGCTGCCCTCAAGTTTCTTCCTCTGAACGCCTCTTGTTCGAGCCAGGCGGCCTGGTGGAGCCTGAGGCCCCTGCCGTCCCCAAGCCCTTGCCCGAGCAGAAAATCCTCCCAATGTTATGCATTGTGCTGCAAAATTTTCAAAGAAAATGATAGGCATCAGGTTTTTATCATACAAACAAATGATTGCAAGCAGAAATTACAAATCCTAATGTGAGGAATCAAAAACATCTCAAAATATGATGAACTCATCTAAATAGTCAATGTGATGAATTCAACCATGGATTTCAGAAAATAAAGCATGGATCGGATGAGAAACTTACTAATGTGAAGATTCCCCCATTCAAAAACATGTAATCGGTGAAGAATCAAAGGTTCTATATGATTAGGTTTTGAGGTATAGAGAAAGAAAGAATGAGGGAGAAAGAAGAAAGGGGCTGGCTGCGTGCCAGACACCGTTGGTATTTACCTGGCGATGTAGTCGGCACGGGCGGGAGGTACGGGTGCATCTCGCCCGTACCATCACCGTTGGATCAAGATTAGGGTTCCGAGATCAAACCTGGAGGTATGGTACAGGCGGACGGTACGGGCGCGTCCCGACCGTACTAGTGCTCGTTATCACGATAGTAAGGTTGGAGCACATTGTCGAAGTTCGGTACGGGCGGACAGTACAGGTACTTCCGATGGGACCAGTGCTCATTATGAGCATTGTGCTGAGAAGAACTTGTCGACTGGTTTGTCTTCAACAGTACAGGCTAACGGTATGGGTACCTCCGACCATACCAGTGCTTGTTACGCAGTCTGAACCCTATTTTATTCTTACTTTTGCTTTTCTTTCACTTTTCTTTAAGCTTCACTAAAGTATAAGTTCTCTTCAAGTATAAAAACTTGAACAAGTTTATTAAGACACAGAAAAATGAAATAGAATAAAATTAAACAAAATAAAACTTAACTACTAAGAATGGGTTGGCTCCCATTAAGCATTTTATTAAGAAGGGTTAGCTTATCAACCAACTTGTGAGTCAATAGTGTTTATCTCAAGTTGTCCTTCATTGGTAGCATTTGCCACTTAGATATGCTTAGTAGGTGGAACATATTTGTCACAATGTTCCTGTTCCTTTGGAAAATAATGAACAATTTGATCATCATAAATATTGAAAACAATCTTACTTCTAGAGCAATCAACATTAGCTCCAGTAGTGCCAAGAAAATGTCTTCCAAGAATGATTGAAAGTTTGTCATCTTCAGGAATATCTAGTATGATAAAATTAGTGGGTATAACATGTTGGTCAATTCTAAATAAAACGTCTTCAATCATACCGATAGGTTGTTTAGTTGTCTTATCAACCATTTGCAAAGTAATTGAGCTAGGAGAATACTCTCCAAGAGGTTCAACTTCTTGAATAGGTAATAAGGCACAACACTAACACCTGCCCTAGGTCATAAAGAGTATTAAGGATATTAGTTTTCCCAATTGTGCAAGACTTGTTTGGTATACCAGGGTCCCCAAGCTTAGCAGACAGCTTATCACAAAAGCTTGTCATTACTGCTATAGTCTTAGTTACCTTTTTTATGTTAAGAATATCTCGCATAAACTTTTTATAAGTAGGAACCTGAATAACATCAATTAGAGGAAGTTATAAATGAAGGCTTCCTAGGGCTTTGGCAAAAGAATCATAAATGGCTTTATCCGGTTCATATTGAACACGATTAGGATAAGGAATTTTCTTTCTAGTGGGTGATGTCTACGCACTTCTATTCTTCTAGATAGTTGTTGGGCCTCCAAGTGCAGAGGTTTGTAGAACAGCAACAAGTTTTCCATAAGTGGATCACCCAAGGTTTATCGAACTCAGGGAGGAAGTGGTCAAAGGTATCCCCTCTCAAGCAACCCTACAATCAAGATACAAGAACTCTCTTGTGTCCCCAACACACCCAATACACTTGTCAGGTGTATAGGTGCACTAGTTCAGCGAAGAGATAGTGAAATACAAGTGGTATGGATAAAATACAATGGTAATGGTGATAGAAAATAGCTTGATGATGTGGAAAAGACTAAAGTAAAACTGAAATAAAGATAGAAGCAAGCAAACATGTAATAGATCTAATAACAAATGGTGTTTCAATGCTTAGAAACAAGGCCTAGGGATCATACTTTCACTAGTGAACACTCTCATATAAATATATTCTTATTTATAATACTACGCCGAACTACTCTCCGGTTGGACACTCTAATCCATGGTAGGGCTATAACAGCACACCTCAAAGTAAGCCTTTCCCATCTAGATAACCCCACACTGTCACCTTGAGCACTAGATGGTTCCAGCAAACACCACAATTTCATAAAGACATCCAACTCCAAATATAACTCATAACAAGTATTTGAAATCTCTAGCCTAAGTGCCACCATGGTGTGCACACTGTCAACTTCACACACATGGGGAGAGCAGAGATCTATTAAAGCACTTGAGTAGCAAGGTAGATCTACTTGATTACAAAGCTCATGATCACAATATGATCATGCATAGAGAGAGAGATGAACACATAGCTACCGGTAGAATCCTTAGCCTCGAGAGAGAACTACTCCCTCCTCATCATGGGAATCAGCAATGGTGATGGAGATGGCGGTGGAGATTGATGGAGATGGCTCCGGGGGCACTTCCCCGTCCCAGAAGGGTGCCGGAACAGAGACTTTTTGTCCCCCGAATCTCCCCTTCGGTGGCGGAGGCGCTGTGGAACTTTTCGTGGCTGGAGGCTTGACGATTTAGGGTTTTTGCATCGGGAGGCATCTTATAGGCGAAGATGCAAGGTCGATGGGCGGCCAGGGGGCCCACACCACCCGGTGGCACGGCCAGGGCTAGCCCGCGCCACCATATGGTGTGCCCACCCTGGTTCCCTACTCCGTCTCTGCTTCGTGTTTCCGTGTTGCTCCGGGAAAAATAGGCATATTGGCTTTTGTCCCGTCCAATTCCGAGAATATTCATTTTCTGACTTTCTGGAACCAAAAACAGCAGAAAACAGGCAACTAGCACTGTGGCATCTTGTTAATAGGTTAGTTCCAGAAAATGCATAAAAGTACCTCAAAGTGTGGACAATGCAAAGCAAAGTAGATACTAAACATGCATGGAACATCAAAAATTACAGATACGTTTGCAACGTATCAACATCCCCAAGCTTAACTCCTGCTCGTCCTCGAGTAGGTAAGTCATAAAAAGAAAGAATAATTTTTTAGGTGACATGCACCATCGTAAACTTGATCAAAGTATTTGTAAAACATTGATAGTTGGGATCATAGTACTTCAACATAACAAGAAAGATAAAGTTCTAGCAATAAGACAAAGCAACTATGTTGTAACATGAAAAGGTACAAACAAAAGATTCATGAATAACAATGCTTCACAAGAGGTTTGTTTGTTTCATATAAAGAAAACATAGCATAGTGGCATTCAGCTTGTCCCTCATAAAGTAGCAAATATAAATGCATAGGACACCTAAAAAGTTTATAATGGTGACTAGATACAAATAGTTTAAGAACAAGCAATATAAAAGTTATGCATCAATCAACAAGTCTTGGGACAATGCACATAGAACTAAGAATGGCCACTATGCTCTCTCAATAGGTGCATAAAGATAGAAGATGGAGACTTAACATAAAAGTAAAAGAAAGGCCTTCATAGAAGGAAGCAGAGATTCAAGTTTCATAAAGAGCTTCCAAAAATTATGGTACTTATTAGCTTTCAGCTCTCATTGCCCGTATCATAAGCATCTTGAAGTGATTAAGGTTAAAGTGAACAAACTATGGAGTATATGCTTGACAAAGTATAAGTTGGAAATGTCATGTCCCTTGAATACGAGGGCCGCTCCTCGCTACTCAAGTTTAGTCACCGGTAAGTTCTTGTCATCGTAAGTACATGTGTATCATAGAGAACCGCCAACGGGGTACCCTTTGCTCGATGATACGGAAGAATCCCCATATCAAAATGACAAGGCGAGCAGACAACAAGCATCTCAGCAATCTTCTTATTTACCATGGGAATATGGTGCTTTTTTCTCTCTTTCCTCTTTTCGTATATCTCTTTTTTTCTCTCCTTTTCTCAATATCTGACTCTTTTTTTATAAGAAGAATGCTTCATAGACAGCTCATTATGGTTACGCTGCAGGTTTCCACCATGACAACATGGATTAGATCGGCGGCCCAGGCGTTTATCTAACACACATACATAACTCCATGGACTTACAAGCTCCCCTTTCATTTCACACCGACGACATTAATAGACAAAAGAGTAAGATATCAACTAGGTACAAAGTACAAGTGCAATCTTGAAAGCGTTCCCCATGACAGCATGGTTCTGCTAATCCCCAACATATAAGTGCAAGCATATACAACATAGACGACACAATGGTTCAAGTTTATTAGGGCAAGAAAAGTAAAGTGTGCCATCAAGTTCGTGAGAGCTTTAATCACTAGTTTTCTCATAACAAGTTTAATTCGGAAGGTAGATAAAAACATGAAAATACTTGGAATAGCAAATGCTAATAGGTAGGTATGGTGGACTCTTTGGAATAACTTGGTTTTATCTGGAGTTGGATGCATGAGTGGAACTCATACTTGGTTATGCAGGCTAGCAAAAGACTGGGAGCGACCAACTAAGAGAGAAATAATGTCCATAATCATGCAGAGCGACAAAACATCATTAATTAAAGCATAAAGTGATATTACAAGTCGAAAAATAAAGGATCATAAAGTCTATGGTGACTTGAGATAGTCATAACATGGTGTGAGCATGCGCCAAGTCAACCCAAATAAAGCATCAAAGGAGAATACCACATATTATGCTTTAATATGCTAAAACAACGAATGGTGCTTTCAAGGCACATTAAGCAATCTCAATTGTTTATAACATGTCATTCTACAGCAAAAATCACTAAGCATAAAGCCAAAACAATATCAAGCATGGCATGACAAAGCATAGGCCACAGTCAAAAACAAGATCCTTTTACCACTTAAGCATGAACTTTTCCTACTCTTTTCCAATCCAAACCAAACTATTTGAAAACCAATGTATGAAAGAGGGGGTCCAACCAATTTATTCAGCAAACTAAGCAAACCAAGCAAAAAAAACCAAAACGAAAATGAAAAAGAAGACGCTCCAAGAACAACACAACTGTGCATGGAACAATAAAAATGAAGTGTTTGGAAGAAACCTGAGATTTTTATTGATGAAGAAGGGGATGCCTTGGGCATCCCCAAGATTTGACGCTTGTACTTCTTGGATATTTCTTGGGGTGACACGCGTGGCATCCCCAAGCTTGAGCTTTAGTCCATTCTTCATCTCATTACATCATTCTCTCCATACACCTGGATTTTTTCCTTCATACAAAACTTTACACAATCTTTATTAGCAACATTAGTGCACTCAAGATAATAAGTCTTTGGGTTCAGTTTCAACACCAAGAAAACTTCCATTAAAACACAAGATACTGTAGCACTTCCCTCAAAAAGCTCAATTCCCCAAAAGGAACCCAAAAAGGAATCAACAAGAAGCAAATGCAAATAATGGCAAAAATCTGTCAAAACAGACCAGCAGGTAAAAACCAATTTTTTCGAAGACCTTCTGTTGCTGAAATAGAAAAGTGTTAAACTAACGAAAGTTGGGTAACAACCTGGGGCAGAAGCACAAAAAATCACAGCTCAAACCGACGTACAGAGATTTTACACGAATTTTTACAGCGAAGTACAAAAATCTGTTTTGGGACAACAACTTTTCAAGCATTACTTCTCTCTCATTAGAGGTTACTCTTGGCACAAAAAGCAAATAAAAAGGATAAGGAGCGGTTATTACAGAGGTAATAACTTCCAAGACTCATCTAAAACTTTTGGGTTATCTCCCAATAAGTACTTTTCTTTAACGCCTTTAAGTTAGGCATGATAGTTTGAGAAGATGCTCACATAAGAAATATGAATTGAAGTAAAAGAGAGCATCAAGAAGCAAATTCAAAGCACATTTAAGTCTAACCCACTTCCTATGCATAGGAATCTTGTAAAGAAACAAGTCATGAAAGCACAAAGCAACAAGCATAGTAAAACAAAACAAGTGCAACTTCAAGAATTTCAACATAAAGAGGGGAAACTTAATATTATTGAGATGCATAAAACCAGGTTTCCCTCTCTCATAATAACTTTCAGTAGCATCATGAATAAAATTAACAATATAACAATCACGTAAAACATTCTTATCATGAGCCACATGCATAAAATGATTATTACTCTCCACATAAGCATAGTCATTCTTATTAATTGTGGTGGGAGCAAATTTAACAAAATAGCTATCATTATTATTCTCATCACCATAATCATGAAATATAGGAGGCATATTGTAATCATTAATTTTCTCGTCAATAGTAGGTGGACTGAAAATATCATATTCATCATTGTAATCTTCATATATTGGAGGTTTGGTATCATCATAAGCAATAGAATAGCTATCATCCGAAGCTAGGGAACTAAAAAGATCATTTTCATAAAAACTAGCTTCCCCAAGCTTAGACTTTTCCATAGCATTAACAATAATGGTGTCCAAAGAATTCATACTAACAACATTGCTATTAGCATGCAAATAAAGTTCCATAGGTTTTTTAATTTTCTCTTCAAACACTTCATGTCCTAACTCAAGATAAATACTATAAAGCTCTCTAATTTTGTTGTTGTTTTCCATTAAGCCTAACTAGTGAAAACAAGAAACAAAAAGACAAAATTACAAAATCTAAAGGAAATAACTTCGAGCACTCACACCGGAGGATGTGTGTACCTTTTACCTTACCTCCCCGGCAACGGCGCCAGAAAATAGCTTGATGTCTACGCACTTCTATTCTTGTAGACAGTTGTTGGGACTCCAAGTGCAGAGGTTTGTAGAACAGCAGCAAGTTTTCCCTTAAGTGGATCACCCAAGGTTTATCGAACTCAGGGAGGAAGTGGTCAAAGGCATCCCCTCTCAAGCAACCCTGCAATCAAGATACAAGAAGTCTCTTGTGTCCCCAACACACCCAATTGTCAGGTGTATAGGTGCACTAGTTCAGCGAAGAGATGGTGAAATACAAGTGGTATAGATAAAATACAATGGTAATGGTGATAGAAAATAGCTTGATGGCGTGGTAAAGACTAAAGTAAAACTGAAATAAAGATAGAAGAAAGCAAACATGTAATAGATCTAATAGAAAACGGTGTTTCAGTGCTTAGAAACAAGGCCTAGGGATCATACTTTCACTAGTGAACACTCTCATATAAATATATTCTTCTTTATGATAATACGCTGAACTACTCTCCGGTTGGACACTCTAATCCATGGTAGGGCTATAACAGCACACCTCAAAGTAAGCCTTTCCCATCTAGATAATCCCACACTGTCACCTTGAGCACTAGATGGTTCCAACAAACACCACAATTTCATAAAGACATCCAACTCCAAATATAACTCATAACAAGTATTTGAAATCTCTAGCCTAAGTGCCACCATGGTGTGCACACTGTAAACTTCACACACATGGGGAGAGCAGAGATCTATTAAAGCACTTGAGTAGCAAGGTAGATCTACTTGATTACAAATCTCATGATCACAATATGATCATGCATAGAGAGAGATATGAACACATAGCTACCGTAGAACCCTTAGCCTCGAGAGAGAACTACTCCCTCCTCATCATGGGAATCAGCAATGGTGATGGAGATGGCGGTGGAGATCGATAGAGATGGCTCCGGGGGCACTTCCCTGTCCCGGCAGGGTGCCGAAACAGAGACTTTCTGTCCCCCGAATCTCCCCTTCGGTGGCGGCGGCGCTGTGGAACTTTTCGTGGCTGGAGGCTTGATGATTTAGGGTTTTTTTGCATCGGGAGGCATCTTATAGGCGAAGAGGCAAGGTCGGTGGGCGGCCAGGGGGGCCACACCACCTGGTGGCGCGGACAGGGCTAGCCCGCGCCACCATATGGTGTGCCCACCCTGGTTCCCTACTCTGTCTCTGCTTCGTGTTTTCGTGTTACTCCGGGAAAAATAGGCATATTGGCTTTTGTCCCGTCCAATTCCGAGAATATTCATTTTCTGACTTTCTGGAACCAAAAACAGCAGAAAACAGGCAACTAGCACTGTGGCATCTTGTTAATAGGTTAGTTCCAGAAAATGCATAAAAGTACCTCAAAGTGTGGACAATTCAAAGCAAAGTAGATACTAAACAAGCATGGAACATCAAAATTTATAGATACGTTTGCAACGTATCAGTGGGTATTACCTTCTCCTTTACCTTTGACACCGGTTCATCGTCCTTTCTAGTTTTGTTCTTCGCTGAAGATTTTTGATTATCGACACGTTCTTCACTTGAGGCGATAGCCTTCTCTTCTTGTTCCTTTCTGAGATCAGCGTCTTCTCTTAAATCTACTATCTCAACATCTTAATCATATTGTTTATGTTTATCTCATGCATCTTCTTCTTCTTCCTATTCTTCTTCTTTATCTTTAGAAGTTTCATGCTCTTTTTTCTCAGCTTCGTAGTCAATGTCATCTTGACAATCCACAAGGTCCTCTTCTTCTTGACTCATTTATTGAGTCTCTTTTTCCTTGTGGGCTTGTTCTTTTGATACCAAGGTGGCCCCTGGGGTTCTCGTGTCTCTATACCACGTCTAGTGACAATGTTAGTAGAAACAATATTATAATTGAAATTACCATGGTCTAAGATAAGAGTTTGAGTTTCAACTATCTGATCACATTGAGTTTTAACCATACTCAAATATTTATCCAAATGCCTCGTGTCATGTCCTAAGTCATCAAAAACTTCAGTTAGCTCTTTTATGTTCTTTTCTTCAGTCGTTAGCCGTTTATAATATTTCTTGCGGAACTGCTTTTTGTTGATATCTAAACTTTTTCATCACAAGATTTGTTTCATCTTCTATAACATAAGCTTGAAGAATATCTACTTTATTTTATTCAACAAGTTCCGTTGCTATTCCTTTTTCCTTCATAGACTTCTTAACTTTAGGCATAAGTTCCTAGGGTATATGAAACATACCTTTTTGTGGTTTAACATCCTCAACAGGATTGTATTGTTCATCGTTGAAGGATCTTACCTCAAAAAGTTTTATGCATTCTGGCAACGTCAAGTTGCAAATAGCTCCCCTTGTAGATAAGTCAATCATCTCTTTTATATATTCATTAAGCCCATTATAAAAGTATTGGATAATTAAATGCTCATGGAAACCATGGTTCGGGACTTTCATAATCATTCCATAAAATCTATTCCATGCTTGATAAAAGTTTTCTCTAGTTGTTTGAAGAAAGTTTGTAATGTTACGTTTAATCTGCATGATTTTAGTAAACGAGCAATATTTATGCATAAATTCTCGGATGCAATCTTCCCAGCGTTTTATAGTGTGATTTGGTAATGATTGTAACCAAGTAAAAGCATTAACTTTCACAGACCAGCAAAAAAGTTTAAGGAGTACAAACTATTGGTAGACTTGCTGGTTTAAGAGTAGCACAAAGGTCGAAGACCTTCATCAAATAATCACTAGGATCTTCCTCTTCTTTTCTTGCGAAAGCAATTTCTTTCATCATATAAATTAGGTTAGGATAAATTTCAAATTCCCGGACTTCAAGATCAGGACAAAGAATAGACCTTTTTCTTAAGTGCCTAGATGGATTCCCATATTCTCTCAACGGTAGCTCAGGATTGTCGGCCTCCTGGGTGATGGTCAAGTCTGCCATCAAAGGAATCAAAGTGTTCATGTCTATAGTACATGAGTTATAAAATCTTTCAATAAATTCTAGGCGTCTTTCAGTTGGAATATGGTCAATATATGGAGGTAAATAAGTTTTCCAGAATGAGTGGTACCCCTGTCTCCAACGAAGATCATGGATGGTGTCAACAATCACTTATGTCAAGAAACAACACTTAGCACTTAGCTCCCCGGCAACGGTGCCAAAAAATAGCTTGATGGCCTACAAGTGCACAAGTTCGTCAGAGCATGTTTTTGTGGAAGTATTAATTCTAGTTTTTTATATCGATCCCAATAAGGAGCCTATGTAAGTGCCTTTATGCGGCGTTTCTTTTGCACTCAAGGTGTCACCTATCTTGAGTGAATTAACTGCAATTGTTGAAGGTGGAAGGAGGGGGTGAGTAAATAATATAGGAAACTTGCATAAAGGAAAAAGAGAGAATTAAATAACATAAAAGTAAAGGTGGGAAAGTGTTCGAGGTTCCTGTAGATGAGAAGTTAGGCGTGGAGAGAAAGGTTCATGGTAATAGTGAAAGTGCTAAATGAATAAGATGGAATAAGTGATTGCGATATTTCTTATTTATAAGTGAGTTGGCAAGCAACCCATATATCGACCGGGAATCCTCATGGCCAATTCTTCCTAGTCCTAGTGATCCATCTGCCTGTTACCACAGTAATGGTGAACACATTAATTAAGGTCTTCCGACTGGATCAAGGCTTTAATCTTGATTGTTCCTTGTTGTCCTCGAGTAGTACGAGATCCTCATTGATATCGGCCGTGTCACTCGGGGGTCGCTGATTTGCTAGCATACAATTTCATATCTATGAGATCTCTGGATCATGTTACCCGAGCCCTTACATTGGATAACTAGCATTAGGTGTACATATATATTCATTCTCACAATTTAATAAACACTACAACTATCATAAATGGATGGAATTAAAGAAGGCACAACACATCTTACCAATCACCTACATCTCCCACGCCTATGGGGATTTACTCAAACCTAAGAGGAAGATAGATCAAAGTCATAATTGTATTGCAAATGGAAATCATCTCAAAGTTATAGTAGCAAGCCACAATATCATTTGAAGATAGAATCAAATACAAACCAAGGTAGATCAAAGTATCAAACTCTAATCTTACAAGTGTCAATTTCTCTCTATCACTCTCTAAGTACAAATGGGGATGTTGGTGGAGTGAATGGTTTAGAGGCTAGAGATCATCGAAGAATACATTGTTCTTCTCCTTCTTAGGATCTGATCTCTCCTCTTCTGGATGTGTTTGCGACAACTGTGTTGTGTTTTTCTTCCTCTCCTCTTCAGGAAAGTTGCTTGTATTGATATAATAGAGCTGGCAGCTGGTAGTACAGGCGGACAGTATAGGCGCGTCCTGACCATACTGATGAATACAAGTGCACAAATCATTTGTAGCTAGTTACAAAATAAATATATCGATCCCACAGGGAGCAGGAGTCTGAAGTCTAATGATTCTTGAAATAAATATTACAATAAAAATGCTAGATAAAGTTCTAAGTGACAAGATAAAATGCGAGTATTGGGTAAAAGGTGTTTTTGTGTTTTAGGTATAAGAGCAATAATAAAGTAAAGTAAAACAACTGAATGCAGAAGGTAAGAATCGCGTATGTAAGAGAGATTGGAACTGTAGTAGGGGAAAAGCATTGTCAGGGAGTAGCGGATACACCACTAGTATTATAAGGATCTAAGATAAAGATTATCATCATGAACGTTATCAACTGTGTATGTGTGGGAGGAACTCCGTATTTGGATGAATAGGCAGCAACCACTGCTCATATCATCCTCTTAACCACAGTAGTCAGCAATCGACATCAATCGAATTACTGTGCTATTAAGGGACGTATCCCATGGCATGCATAGTGTTCCGTGAGTTTCCTCGGTTTCTCAAGTTGATACGTAAGGGATGCCAACAGCTTTGTAGACACAGTAAGTGCTAGCATACCTCCATCCACCAACAAGTAGTTTCCTCCATCAAGTCCCCACGAGAGGCAAATATTGAGAGGTCGACTTCTCTCAACATCAATATGTAGAAAATCTAACACATGGTCACATCGATGAATATCATAATAGACTTTATCTTATTTCAATCCCATACTGGGATTTCTCCATCTCCCCAAGAACTAATGATCTACTCAGACATAGAGGCAATCAACATCATGGCAATGATAATGGAAAAAATCATAGATGAATAGTACCTGTATAAATCCACAACGAGTAAGAAATTACAACAAGATCTAGATAAGATGTAGATGGGATGGATGAAGATGGTGGTGATGCAGCGGTGGATGATGAAGATCGATGCCTTAGCCTCCTAGATCTGCGCAGAGTGAAGATGGATCCTTGATGGATGAGTTCCCCCTCCAGATGCCTTCCGGAGGTGAGGTTTCAGCGATTTCTAGGTGTTATGTATGTCGTCTCTCTGAACCAGCTGCATGGGGTGAAACTATTTGACGAGGCGGAGGCGGTGCCAAATATACGGCCGGAGCTATACGGCCAGAAAATTTGCTCTGTCTGTATAGTTGGTCGTTGAACTCTCTGCCTCCCTTGTTCGCTTCTGGTTTTCTTCTAGTATTGTTAATATTTCCCAAATAAGCAATTTACGTTGTTTTTGACTCCTTTTCTCCTTAGTACAACTGCTCCAAGAATTATATCCATTGGATCCATCATCTGTCTTGATCCTGGTGAAAACAGACATAAAATATGCATGCAAGCGCCATAAAATACCAAGATCCTACATCTACAATGCAAAATAATAATGTAAAACATGATGCAAATATGCACTCATTAACTTCCCCAAGCTTAGACTCTTGCTCATCCCGAGCAAATTTAACTTAATGGATGTGATCCTCATATTCGTGAAGCTGAGTCGATAAAATAAATGAGGCAGTTGCAACATGTGTTTATCATATACAATACATAGGAATAAGTCCATGAATAGTACCTTACTCGAACCATATGAATAGTATTAGCAGTCTTCCACACCTTAGTGATCAATAGTTCTTAAAAGATGAATCTCAATATAATGTAAAAGTATCCGGTTCAACCTAATGAGTTAGCGAGGTAGTCCCAAGTGTTTTAGGATCAACGTATTCACTTGGGATTCAAAATCTCAAAAGTGTCTCTTTGTCATACTACAATACAGTGGTACATGCCTACTTGTTCTTTACACACTCACCCTTTTTTCTTCTTTCTTTTCTTTTCTTTTGTATATATGCTCACACTTTTGTTTAAGTGTTGTGCAAAGGAGCTGGCCATACATTTCACTTCATGTAGGAATTCAAAGTTTAACGATCTCAATTATCAAATTCCTATTGTATATGAACCATTATTATGACTTGAAGATTCTACCTCGATTTGTTCTCACTCTATTTTGATAGTACTTTCATTTTCCTTTGTTCAAGGTTTCTTTTTCAACTTAACTATATAGATAATTTTTCTTTGTAAGTCAAATCGTAGACTTACAGCATATTGACCAAATTATCTTTTAGGTGTTCCATTAATACCAACGGTGTGGAAGACTCCTATTTCTATCATCAAGTGCAAATAAAATTATACTCAAGCCATTCATATATCAATAAAGCAAACACAAACTCAATATTGCTTCATATATAATAATAAACTCAGAATTTCATAAAAGGGATCAACTATTCCGGAAGGGAATTCTAATGATGCAAACTTTATTGCTAGTTTGAACTAATGCGAAAATAGTAATATAAAACTTATAAGATATATTACAAGGTCTTAAAGATCTCCCCAAGCTTGGAATCAAGCCAGGCGGGATCAAATAATCCCTTGCGATTATTTGATACCGTGATTGTTGTAGATCACTGTGGTGCCATGGCATGTAACACGCAGTGTGTAGCTTCTTGTTGGTATCCTCCAAAGCAGTGATGCAACCGTAGCACCTGCATAAATCAGATTGCAAAGTATCCACTCTATCCACGAGCTTAGTCACCAATGGGAGGAGGTCTTCCTTCTTATCCATCTCATTGATACAGTGGCGGACTTCAGAGTAGCTCCTGCTTCTGATATATCTCCAGCGCCCGCACGTGATCCTTGGTCCTCGGAACAGCTTCTTCTTCCTCATCCATAATTGATGGATAGGGGAAGTGGAAACCGTACCTCCACTCTTCTTGAGGCTTCACCTTCGTACGAGCACTAGTCCTAGGCTTCATGACTGGCAGCTTGGCTCCATCGTTAACACACTACTAGAGAAAAGGCTATAGGAGACATGCACATTAGAGGCGCATTTATACTATATGCGCCTCTGATAATATAGGCGAGGCGTACCAGCCAGACATGCGCCTCTAATATTAAAATAGGCTAGGCGCATATTTGTAGGATGCGCCTCCGCTAGTCTCTGTACGGATAAAATCTAGCACCCCATATTATGTGAGGCGCATTTTGATAATATGCGCCTCCAATATATTAGATAGGCGAGGCGCATATGGGAAGAATGCGCCTCGCATAAGTTGCATGGGCCCAGGAGGATATCTGTGGTCGAATATGCGAGGTGCATATGGCAATATGCGCCTCCTATACTTGATAATATGCGAGGCACATATGGAATATGCGCCTCCCTCCTATAACCTGGCAGATCCCCCCCTCGTGGATCGTCTTTTCAGTTTTGTAAAAAAATAAATAAAAATGATAGAAACTTCAAAACAATAATTCCTTTGAGTTGTAGTTAGATTTTAGGGTATAGATCTAGACAAAATTGAAAAACATGAATTTTGATGTATTCTGCAAAAATAGGTCATGGCACGGTAAAATGGCTATAACTTTTGCATACGATGTCGGAAAAAAAATCTTTAACCTATAAAAATGATTGTCTCGAAATTTTCTACTCGATTTCAACCGCTAGAAGCCGTTGAAGATTTTGTAGATTCCCCAAATTCGAAAAGAGTAAAAAGTTATGGCAGACAGAAGATTTTTTCCTGCAAAAAAGTAAAAAACTATTCGAGGCGCATATCATATGATATGCGCCTCGCATAAGTGAACCAGGATTCAAATTCGAAATAGACACCTACCACACCTACCACCTCTCCCTCCTTCTCCTTCTCCTCCACCTCTCCTCCTTCTCCTCCACCTCTCCCTCCTTCTCCTTCTCCTCCACCTCTCCTCCTTCTCCTCCACCTCTCCTCCTTCTCCTCCACCTCTCCTTCTTCTCCCCTTCTCCTCCTCCTCCTCCTCCACTCTCCTCCTCATCCTCCACCTCCAACGACCTTCTCCTCCTCCGGCGACCTTCTCCGGTGACCTCCTACTCTTCCTCTGGCGACCTCCTCCTCCGGCAATCACTTTGGCCATGACCTCCACAACCACACCAACCACCTCCTCCTCCTCCACCTTCGACGACCACCTCCGGTGGCCTCATCCTCCTCCACCATCTCCAGCGACCCCCATGGCCATGGCCTCCCGCACATGCCTGCGGTGGTAGGTTGTGGCCACGAGCACGAGCTCCGATGAGCTCCGACGAAATTCTGGCCAGATCCAGATCTGGCCGCCTTTTTCTTGAAATTCAAAAATAATATCCAAGGCGCATTCGGATCAATATGCGCCTCGCATATGCAGAATATAGGAGGCGCATTCTGATCAATATGTGCCTCGCATATTCTTAGTATGGGAGGCACATATGATCAAGATGCGCCTCGCATATCTAGGATATAGGAGGCGCATATGATATGCGCCTCGCATAACAAATACTAGAGGCGCAACGCTAAAGGCGCATATCATATGCGCCTCGGATAGGGTTTTTGGTGCGCCTCGGGTAGGGTTTTCCCTAGTAGTGACACCTGCGTCAGTATTTGGTAATTCCTTACGCTTGTGCAGCCTTGGATCCATGGTGATGAACTTGACCATCTCCACATGCCCTTTTCCATGCGGCTTGCGATCTTCTCTCTCTTGTTGAGCTTTCTTCATTGCCGCCCAATTGATCTCCGGTGGATGTAGACGTCAACCACATCATCATCGAAACCATTGTTGTAGTAGCTTGGCTCGATGTACTCCTTGTACCTCGGGCTAAACCTCTCCACCTCCTCATCATCGTCCTCCATGGACGGGCTGCTAGAGCGGTCCCTTGAAGGAGCAATGAGCCCCATGGGTTTTCCACGGTCTGGGACGACATAGAGCATGGCTAGATTGGTTCTTGGTGATTATGATTTAGAGAGAAATACAATGGCAGTATATAAGGGGGGTTAGAGGTCAGTAAAACTCGCGAGAAACACCAAATTATTGCCCAAGAAAAGAACCTAAACGAAACAGAGAAAGAAATCACGGATTTGGAAGTGTCCTGCCGCGTAACGACCAACTATACGGGCGCGGCTCGTATAGCTCCAGCCGTATAGTTGGTTCTGGGCAGATATTTCCAAATATCTCGAGTCCAGGTCGATTAAATCACAACTCGGAACCGACAATAACACACATTTTTTGGATGAATAAACGAAAAGATAAACGAAAAGTGTCTGAGAGTTTAACGACCAACTATACGGCCAGAAGTTTGGCTCCGATCGTATAGTTGCGACCATATATATACAGACACCAAAAATCAAAACTATCTGAGAGTTTAATGACCAACTATATAGATAGAATTTTGACTCCGGTCATATAGTTGCGACCGTATAGGCTTAGATATCGAAAACAATTTCACGAAGATGATACAGAGAGTTTAACGACCAACCATACGGCGGGAGATCCTTCTCCGGTCGTATAGCTCCGCCTGTATAGTTGGTAAAACCCCTCTAAAACTTCAGAAAAACACAAGGAATCTAAAGGCAGAATTTTCAAGAGTAAAAATTGTGAAAACAAATCACTTATTTGGGTAAGAACACTTACCTTGCACTTACCACTTGCTTATTCGGTGATGAAAAGTTCCTCCAACAACAAAGACTTCTTCTCTCTTGGAGGAATTGACCTTAGTTCATTGAGTAATTCTTGTAAACGAAAATCACTAGGACTTAAGTTCCTCTCAACAAGATTAGTGTCTTGTTGGGCAAACATGGACACTGCATCCAACATCTTTATTTCTTGCCTTTGCATAATCTGCAACTCAAATTCTTGAAGTGAAAGAATCCAACAAATCAGTCTTGGCTTATGGTCTTTCCTTTCAAGGAGTTTTTTAAGCCATCACGATCCGTATGAACTCTTACCTTTGCATCAACTAAATAGGAACAAAATTTATCATAAGATAAAAATACAGCAAAAAGTTCCTTTTCTTCCTTAGGGTAATTCTTTTGAGCACCATTAAGAGTTCTAGTAGCATGATGTATAATATTAAATCTACGACCAATATGTTGTCCCAGAGTTACTCCTACAACATCATCACCAACTTCACATATTAAGTCAAAGGTTGTATCCCAGATAGGTGGTTTAATAATAGGAGCACGAGATAAAGCATTTTTGAGTCTATCAAAGGCTTCAAGACACTTATCATCAAAATTAAATCTTATTCCCTTTTGCACGAGGTTAGTCAAAGGTTTAGATATTCCAGAGAAATTTCTAATGAACCTTCTATAAAAACCCACATGACCAAGAAAACTTCTTATACCTTTAATATCCCTAGGTTGTGGCATTCTCTCTATTGCTTCAACCTTAGCTCTATCAACTTCAATTCCCTTACCTGATACCTTGTGTCCAAGGACTATACCTTCTTTGACCATAAAATGGCACTTCTCCCAATTTAGAACAAGATTAGTTTCTTCACAACGCTGCAAAACTCTTTTGAGATTATCCAAGCAACTAGTAAACGAAGTTCCATAGACAGAAAAGTCATCCATAAATACTTCCATTATAAGTTCTATAAAATCAGCAAAATAGCAGTCATGCATCTTTGAAAGGTAGCTGGAGCATTACATAAACCAAAAGGCATACGTCTGTAAGCATGTAAACCATAAGGACTAATAAAAGTTGTTTTAAGTTGGTCATCCGGATGAACAGCTATTTGAGAAAAACCAGAGTATCTGTCCAAGTAGCAAAAATGAGTATGGTTTGCTAACCTTTCTAAAGTAATGGATAGTGATCTATGAACGGTAATGGATAGTGATCTTTCCTAGTTTCTTTATTTAATTTCCTGAAGTCTATGCACATCCTATGCCCAATAATAGTTCTAGTAGGTATCAATTCATTGTTTTCATTAGGAATGGCAGTAAAAGCGCCCTTCTTAGGGACACAATGAACATGACTTACCCATTCACTTTCTTTAACAGGCTAGATTATACCTACGTCCAGTAGGCATACAATTTCTTTTCTTACCACTTCTTTCATTTCAGGTTTCAATCTTCTATTAAATTCTGCAACTGGTTTAGCACCTTCTTCCATGAATATTCGATGGACGGCTATCATGGGACTGATTCCCTTCAAGTCATCCATTGAGTACCCAAAGGCCTTGCGATGCTCCTTAAGTACCTTCATGAGTTCTTCTTCTTCTTTTCCTGAAAGTTTAGCACTAATAATAACAGAAAATTTATGTGTATCATCTAAAAACCTGTATTTAAGATTTTCTGGTAGAGTCCTCAACTCCGTGGGGTGGTAGTTCCTCATCCCCTCTCTTTTCTAGCTCTTCAAAAGCCTCATCGGTTGGAGGTCCCATAATAGGAAGTGAATCAAATTCATCTTCTAGTTCTCCCAGGGACTTGTCCTCCATCACTATTTCTTCATAATTTGGATCTTCATCTATTTCTTCTTCTTGATTACTAAAGAAAAGAGCAGCCATTTCCTCAATAGTTCTCTCTGCCTCTTTTTCTTGTATCTGTGGAGGCCTGTCTTTAAATTTGGAAAAGTGGAATTTATTTTCTGTTTCCCCAAGCTTAAGAGACACAATCTCCTTGAAATTAACATAAGCACCTATATCACCCAAAAAGTTCCTTCCAAATATAATTGGGCAAAGAGTGTCAGCTGGCATATCGAAAACCACAAAATTGATAGGAAAGTTTTTGTTGCCAATTGTGACAGTTGCATCTTTAACTACTCCCATTGGAATTCTAAGATTCTTATTGGCTAACATAAATTGTAATATCAGTATTTTCAATCATAGCCGGTTCTATTTCTTCTTTTATTTCTAAGTAAAAGTCATAAGATATAACATTAACTTCGGTGCCAAGATCACATAAATCGTAAAGCAAGGTTTCTTTAAATATGCAGGGAAGAATAGGCTTACCCACATATTTTACCTTTGTTTTACCTTCAACCAATATGGAAGTCTCTTCATCAAGTTCAACTATGTTACAATGTGCGTACATAGCCATAATTGCTTCCTTGATTACCTCTTCATCTTTGGTTTCTTCCAGATGTTCCACGACTTCTGGCATGCTTTCCTCTTCCTTCTTCTCATGTACTACTTTGACCTATTCATACTCAAGAATATGCTTTTGTGCAGTGTTAGGGAAAGGTAATTCATGTATTGGTTCTAGGGAGGCCAGTGTTGCTTTATCTTCTCTTTTCTTTTCAGGTTCGGGTGGTGGATCATACTTGATTGGACCCTCCTTTGGAGCTTTTATATGTTCAGTAAAAGCTTTAACAACTTGCAACACACGATCTTAATCTAAATAAAGTTCTTTAGATAATTCTTTAACATGGCCTTTTTTATTGTAGTCATGAATACAATCATGCTCTATTTCTATGCCTCCTTCACTTCCTAGACCAAAATTCCATGAAACTCTATGATCATGAATTCTATTATGTAAAGCCCAAGCTTTAGGTATAGGAATATTCATAAAGGCTCCTTCTGCGAAAGAGTCTAGTTCAATTTTATTAGGTTCAATTAAACCGGCATAAAAGATATGTAGTAAATACCATTCAGGAAAATCATGATGAGGACATAGACGTAGTAAATCTTTAAATCTAATATAAGCTCTTACTAGTCCTTCATTACTTCCAAGTCATTATAAGACGCCTGATTCCAAAAGATTTTGATAATGGATAATATTTTGATAGAAATTAACATGCTAGATTATCCCAAGTAGTAGTGGCTTCAGGTGGTAGATATCTATACCATGAGAGAGCTGTACTTGTCAAAGTCTGACTAAAAAGTTTAACCCTTACCTCATCAGTGGTATATCCCATTAATAGAAAAGTGCCACATATATCTTTGAAACATGCAATATGCTCATATGGATCAAGATCTTCTTCATCTCTAGTAAATTGCTTCTTATGTAGAATACTAAGTAGTAGAGAATTTATTTCAAACCCCCTTGTCTTCTCATTGTAGTTGTCTCTTTTATAAATATCATAGGGCTTCCCAAAGTGGTTGAGTGGGATAGCACTAGTCATATGCTCAAACTCCATCATGTTGGTGGAAACCTATAACTCAAAATAAAATTTAGCAAGACAAAAATAAATAAGCAAAAACTAAAAGACCTACAATGCTCAGCTCCCCGGCAACGTCGCTAGAAAACAGCTTGATGACTGCAAGTGCACAAATCGTTTGTAGCTAGTTTTGAAATAAAGATATCGATTCCACAGGGAGCAGGAGTATCAAGTCTAATGATTCTTGAAATAAATATTACAATATAAATTCTAGATAAAGTTCTAAGTGACAAGATAACATGCGAGTATTGGGTAAAAGGTGTTTTTGTGTTTTAGGTATAAGAGCAATAATAAAGTAAAGTAAAACAACTAAATGCAGAAGGTAAGAATCGTGTATGTAGGAGAGATTGGAACTGCAGTAGGGGAAAAGCATTCTCAGGGAGTAGCGGATACACCACTAGTATTATAAGGATCTAAGATAAAGATTATCATCATGAACATCCTCAACTGTGTATGTGTTGGAGGAACTCCGTATTTGGACGAATAGGTAGCAACCGCTGCTCACATCATCCTCATAACCATTGCAGTCAGCAATCGACATCAATCGAATTACTGCGCTATTAAGGGACATAATCCCGTAGGACTATCCCATGGCATGGATAGTGTTCCGTGAGTTTCCTCGGTTTCCCAGGTTGATACATAAGGGATGCCAACATCTTTGTAGTCGCTATAAGTGCTAGCATACCTCCATCCACCAACAAGTAGTTTCCTCCATCAAGTCCCCACGAGAGGCAAATATTGAGAGGTCGACTTCTCTCAACATCAAGATGTGGAAAATCTAACACATGGTCACAGCGATGAATATCATAATAGACTTTATCTTATTTCAATCTCATACTAGGATTTCTCCATCTCCCCAAGAACTAATGATATACTCAGACATGGAGGCAATTAACATCATGGCAATGCTAATGGAAACAATCATAGATGAATAGTACTTGTATAAATCCACAATGAGTACGGAAATTACAACAAGATCTAGACAAGATGTAGATGGGATGGATGAAGATGATGGTGATGCAGCGGTGGATGATGAAGATCGATGCCTTATCCTCCCAGATCTGCGTAGGGCGAAGATGGATCCTTGGTGGATGAGTTCCCCCTCCAGATGCCTTCCGGAGGTGAGGTTTCGGTGATTTCTGGATGTTCTGTATGTCGTCTCTCCGAACCAGCTACATGGGGTGAAACTATTTGATGAGGCGGAGGTGGCGCCAAATATACGGCCAGAGTTATACGGCCAGAAAATTTCCTCCGCCCGTATAGTTAGTCGTTGAACTCTCTTCCTCCCTTTTTTGCTTCTGGTTTTCTTCTGGTATTATTAATATTTCCCAAATAAGCGATTTATGTTGTTTTTGACTCCTTTTCTCCTTAGTACAACTACTCCAAGAATTATATCCATTAGATCCATCATTTGTCCTAATCATGGTGAAAACTGACATAAAATATGCACGCAAGCGTCGTAAAATACCAAGATCCTACATCTATAATGCAAAATAATAATGTAAAACATGATGCAAATATGCACTCATCACATACCAGTGGTCGTTATGCACTCAGAATGCTTCTAATGAAAGAGGCTCCAATTGGGAATTTGTTTCTTGAGGTGTAATTAACCCATAAATGCCATCAGATCTTCCAAAAAGGTTCATTGCCTGAAAACCATCACAAGAAACCAAGGTTTTGCTAGTTGTGATGTTAACATTAGTGAAAAGGGTAAACTTCAATGAAATCTGGCAATAAACAAGAGGAAAAACAATGATAAAAAGTGTTGAAATTTGGAGCTATTAGTTTGACAAAACCTTTGATCATAAAAAGTGTTGCAATAAACAAGATCTTCTAAAATTCTTTGATCATCATCAAATTGAGAATTCCAGCATCTATATAGTTTGACAAAACCTGCTTTTTTGTATCAATTACAACCCTTTCTTCAATGTTGCATTGAAGAACATGCGGTTTTTACAACCTACTACCAATTGTCAAATCGGAGTAATTGCTTGTGTAAATCCAATAGACTCACTACACTTTGTAGTTAATCCTTTGAATTTGTCAAAACTTACTTTGTGACAAATCGATCTTTAAGGTCTTTCTTTAAGTTTCATTTCTTTCTTATGACCTTTCAGTCATTTGGAAAGATTATTAAACATATTTACTTAATAAGATCAAGTAACATATTACTTTTTAATCTTAAATATAACTTAATATAGGATTTTATGACTTCTAGTCATTTCTCGCATTTAGGTCCATCATGCTTCCTTGTAGTTCATAGGTATGTCTGTTTCAATAACAAGACAAGTGAATCAATAATAATTCCACAAACTTAGAGAATATAATCTTGAATCCTACTTTCCTTAGTAAAAGTATTTGCTGAAATGTCATGATCATTATCATTAGTTTCTCCTCATGCAGAATTTATCCCTTGGAATAAATTGCGCTGCACTACTCTTCATTTCGTATGCAAGGTCAAATACCTTGTTTATGATTTTACTTTCTTCCATCCATGTCTTCATCAAGAAACTGCTTCTTGATAAAACACAATACCTCGAACAACAGTAGGTTTGTCCTTTGTGGAAGATGTATTCATAGTTTCCTAGGAATACACTGCAAAGATTTGTTTATTTTCTATGACTTCGAGCTATCGAAATATCCAGAAACTCAAACATGCCATAACTTTTATGGTGTTGTTTCCACGAATCTTTTAGATGTTCCTTTATATTTCAAATTGAGTGTTTTCTTATTTGATCTCTAACTCTAAATGATAACTATAGCCCTGATAAGAGATAATATTATGCCATATGTATCTAATACAAAATTATTATGATATTCAGACAAGTCAATGCACTCTGAATTTGTCCAATTATCATAATTTGTGAAACATCTTTCACAAGTCCTTTTATGCTAAAACTTAACTTAAATACTTAGTCAAGTCAATCAAATCATGAAGACTTTGTACTCGTGTTAATTCAATATCCTCCTTCATTCTGAAATTATTTGAATAATTCAAATAGTTTCAAACTTGTGTTTCATTAAGTAAATACACATATTCACTTAAAGTCACCATAAAGTTTATAAAATAATGAATTCCACTATTTGTTGAAAAATATAATGCATCATATGTATGAAATTCAACAATTCTTCGCATATCACCGTTTTACCAGAATGCGGAATTTTAGTCATTCTGCCCAACAAGGCATGGTTTTGCAAAGTCTCTAGATCAAATATCTAAGACCCCAATCTTCATTAACATGAAAAAATGCAATAACCACAATGACTTAAACGATAGTGTTATTCAATATTTAAACTTGGATATCTTTTAGCAATTTTCAAGCAGACAATCCTATTTTCACAAAATAGGACAAGTATCAAATACTTTGTAAACTGCAACGATTTTTGCAAGAATAGCATTTACAATTTGTATATCTAACATATACCCTTTTCTTCCATGACTCCCACTATGATCAAGCCTTTTTGAGAGTTCTTAACTCTGTCATGAACTCATGAAGGTGAACTATTCGTCTTTCATGATATAGCCCCTAATTACAACTTTGTGATGAGGAAGAAGCGAATTGCAACGCCCCATTTGCCACAAAGTTGTCCGTAGTCCACATCGTCTGTGTGGCATTCATGACGCTAATGCAAGATCGCTAAGTGATTCTCCAAGATCCATTCTCTTCCACCTAGTTTGGAACAAAAACTCATACAAAGGCTCATACTTTATGTGTCTGATTAGTGTAAAAACACAATCATGGTCTAGCCTAGTCTTCCATCTAATGGAGGGTGGCCTATTGGACAATAGTGGAGAAAAACACAACTTGTCATCAATAGAGCAGGGCTCATTTGATGACATTTTGGAGTCATTGAAATATCTCCTAATGGTCTTTATATCAAGAAGAGAAGATCATCCATTATGAGTATATCCTTCAAGTGTGGGTATTAATATATGAAGGTGGACCCTTTTGTATGTTTCACAATAGCAAGAAAATTCCCATGGTTGCAAATGGCCTAAAATGGGATAGGCCAAGGTCTACTAAGATATTTACAAAAAAACATCTAGACCAAGTTCATAATATGAGTTCAATTCTATAACTGTGCTCCCACAAAAATTATCATCCCTTGCACAATTTTAGCGATCACACAATCCATTTACACCATATCATCCCCAATCATCATGGCCTTTGATATAGCTACCAGGGTAAACTATATCCGTCGATCACATCATCCATGTGACCCGTGCTCGATCTTTCGATCTCCCGTGATCCAATGCCATGTATGTACATGCTAGGATCGTCAATCCAACCTTAGTGTATACGCAGTGCATACATGGCTTGCACCCACTGTATGAAAATGCAGATATGTCTAACACCCTATCACCATGGCCTACTTCATAACTGTGAACTTTCTTGGTGTTGCACACTAAAGGGAGAATGCTACATTGGTATTAATAGGAACCATTCTATATAGTATGCCACCGTTTGATTATCTAATACTAGCACAGAATAAGATGTAAAATAGGTATCAACATCACATGTAAATAGTTATATGATATGGTTCTTCTTCCTGTGCCTTGATCTCCACTGAGCGCTCCAGCATGATCTCCATCTTGCCACCGGTTTGATGCCAAGTCCATGACGCCACCAGTAGGTCGTCCATCGAAACGATTACTATTACTATACTACTTAGTAACATAAAATTAAACTACTTTACCTTCGTAACAACCAAGACCATATCAAATCACAAGCCCCTTACAAAATAAGGTTAGACGTCTCTACTTTATCTTTTGCAAGTTTCATGTGGATGCTAGGGCATTCACAATAGAACCGTTTCTAATCTACGAACTTTCAACCACAACATGTATCAGATAGTTGTATCTACTACACCCCTCTTGAGGCCCTCCATTGTAAATCACATAACAACTATTGATTGAGAAACAGATGCCCGTTAGCCACTTATACGGTATAAGCCGTATGTGGAACTAGTCTCGCGTACGATTATGCGTAAGGTCGGTCTGGGCCGCTTCATCAAACAATATCGCGATATTAGCAAGTACACGTTAGAGGTTAAAAACTATCATATCAATGCTGGCACAATCTACGTGCGTACTAGCCGTACAACATTCATACGCATATATCAGCTATGATACCACTAAAGGGGTTCCATGATAGAAAACAAAAAAATTCTATGTTGGATCTCCCTGACTAGCCTAGGATCTATTCCAGGAGTAATGTAGTAACGGACGGAGAGGTTTTGAATACATACCCTTATAGTCCGAAAGCAGTTAATATTCCGAGGGGAATGTGGATGATGTAGTCGTACTCGTAGCCGACCTCAAGGTCACGAAGCTCCTCAGGTCACCCCTTTCTCCATCATGCAGCAGCTCCAGCTCATGACATTCAAGATGCTGCTAATGGCAGCATCCTCGTGGTTTCGCACACATATGGTATACGATGACGAACTCTGGTTCCCCGATCCCTATCGGGAGTGTGGAAGTAGATCCCTTGGTTAGAGTCCCTGCAACGCAATGGCATGCTATAGGTGTGTCGTCTCTTGCATGTGCCATCCTTCCAGGGACGGCGCCATCGCGATAGGACAGCGAGAGAGAGATTCCCTGAGGAAAGTGCCTCGGAGAATATTGGATTGGTGTGTTTAATCCCATCCATGGGCACCGTCTTATATAGGTGGAGGAGGGGTACTCCTCACCATAGGTTTTCCATATGGGACTAATTAATGGACAAAGGAATAAAAAGGGGAGGAGGGGCAGCCGGTTGGGCTTCCCAGCCCCAACCCAATAGTCATAGCACAACAACAGGAGGAGGGCGCCGGGTGGGTAGTTCTCGGCGCACGTGGCCCAGTTGCACAACGACATCAGCTCGCGTGGCCGGGTGGGCTGGCGCGCCTCTCGGCCCAATAGCGCAATAGCTAGGCACGACAACAGCTGGCGACCTAGGTGGGCTGTCTTGCGCGTGACGGCCCATTGCAGCACTCGCTGCTCTGTCGCTCGCCCGGGTGGGCTGAAACACACCCGCAGCCTGTTAGCCTATGGTGCAGTGCCCTTCATCTCGCTGCCCCGAGCGACACTTAGTGCCTGTCGCTTGCCAGTCCGCTTGGGCCAGGTCAAAACCGTCCTAACAACGACTTTGGCTTATTTGCTATCCCTTTCCAGTGTGGCTACATCCTAGGCCGATTCCCTCTGGGGTTTTGGCCCTTTGAAGAACTTGCCCTATAAATTTTAATTTAAAAATATTTATTTAGTACACCGTTCATAATTAATATATAAATGCATATTATAAAATGCCATTTATCCAAAATACTTTTCGATCATTTTCTTTCTTTCTCCGCACAACTTTGGATTCTCTTCGGAACAACTTTGGATTCTCTTCGGAATGATTCTAGATTCTCTCTCTTCTGTGATTCCTTCTTACATAATGATCTCTAGCATCATTGTACCCTTAAGTGTGTTATCCCAACGGCTTGGGAACCTCACAAACATGATCGAGACTCTTCTCATATCAATGATCATTAGCAGGACCAGGATGCCCATAATGACCCCTATGCATTCCACGATGACAATATCATTTGAACGGTAAACGTCGAGTCTAATTCCATTTGTTTCTTCGATATGACTTGTCCGAGATATGATCATTGGTACCAAATACCTTGTTCAATCTCATTACCGACAAGTTCTATTTCACTTGTTCCCGTGATATTCCACCCTATGACCTAGTCACATGTTGCAACATTATGGATGTAATCTCACCAAGTCAGCCATGTGTATCTTCACCTTACGCGGGTGAACAAATCTCGATCTTGATACATAGGCCTCAACTATTCCTCTGAAATACCTGACACACACCGTTATGGCCACCCAGTTACGGTCATGAAAGTTGATGTGATCAAAGCAACCTCGAGAGATAGTGATTAATATGATCTTACAGTCTAAGGAGAAGGATACTACGCTTCTAACTATTGCAATGATGAACCTTGTGACTTGATCATGTCGCAATACCTATCTTCGGTAATATCCATCATATCATATATGACTCCGTTGACAGCTGGCATAAATGCTCCATGATCAGGAAATCTTGATCATCGGTTGCCCAACGAATTAGTATAAATAAAGACTACTAGGGACTAGGTCTGTTTCATACGACACATGTATCAATGTTTTCACTTGATATAGTTATAGCATAATATGAAACTATTACGAACTAATTAAGATATGATAATAAAACCCATCTATTATTTTCCTCTAGTGCTTACCTCCTTCAGCAACCGTCGCACCGAACGCTACATATAGTGGTTGCGGGAGTAGATTTCCAGGCCACAAAAGAGTTTTACGGGCCAACCCGATTTAAGGGATCTGATAGGTCGGAAAACAACCCTCAAAAATGTAAATCCATCGAACTTTTACGGGCCGAGCCGATTTAAGGGATATGCTAGAGTTGCTCTAAGATGTCCACTTCGGTAGTTCGGCTTCCCACAACAAACGAGATGCCCTATTTTCCACCTTCCGTAGGAGAGATTCCTTCCTGCCTAAAGGGGCGACTACGTCGGTCGGCCCAGTAACAGGTAATTTGGTATTTTTTTACTTTCACTTTTATTTTTTATGATTTTAAAAACAATTTGAAAAAAATTAGATATAAAATTTGCCTAGATTCGAAATTTGTTGAAAATTTAAAAATGTCTAAATTCAAAAAATGTTCAAATTTGGAAGTTGTTCGAATTTCAAAAATATTCATATTTAAAAAATGTTCAAATTTAAAAAATAATCAAATTTGAAAAAAATAGAATAGAAAAAGAAACAGAAACTTGAAAACCAATAAAAAACCAGAACAGAACACCGCAAAAAACCATTTTTTTAGAAAAAAGGATAGTGCTAGGTGTCCCTCGAGGATGGAACCATCCCCGGGTCCCAGCCGTCCGATCAAAACAGATCAACGGCTAGATCTCCTTTGTCCCGTCCCTTCATCCTGCTTTTTCTACAAAATATCCCGCTTTTTCTACAAAATATCTCGATTTTTTACAAAATATCCCGCTTTTGCTATATGTAGCAGAAAACGATTTGCACCTAAAATAGAAAAAGACTGTCTCATCGGAGACTTTGTAGCAAAATAGTTATGCTAATGTTGCAAAACTGTGTAGCAAAAAAATTCTGGTGAATTGATGTAGCAGCGTCGCCCTGCCTTTGTAGCAGCGCCATCGTGCTATGGTACTAGCGCCGCCCTGTCATTATAGCAACACCACTCATCCGTTGTAGTAGCACCTCCTAGCGTTGTAGCAACAATGTCATGCTATGGGAGCATCGTTGCTGCACTATCATAGCACCACGGCTCATCTGCGTTTAAACTGCCCTCGAGCGAGATATTAGTAGCACCACCACTAGTAGCGCCTCCCTGCAGCGCCGTCACAATGCCACCGATGCCGGGACCCGTGCACACAGCCGCGGTGGTTGCCTCCCCTCGAAGCAACACCGATGTCCTCTGCAAGGTTGTCGAGGAGATGCGAGATAGGGAGTAGGACAACGACGATGAGATGGGGAGCGAGGCGGCGTCGGGGATTCTGCTTGGATGGTGGGAGGAGCGGAGGTGCTGGACGGTGAGATCAGGGCCAGTCCCGAGATTTTAGGGGCCCAGAGCGAGACCAAAATTGGGGCCCTAATATAAGCATCACAATAATGCTGATGAATATTATACGTGTAAAACATATGTTACCAATAACACTTAAATGCATCCAAAATTGCTTCTAGAATTTCTCGATGCAAAGTCACTTATGATGGGCTCCATGTCGATGTCATCCAATAATTTTTTTCTCGATGGGTTTATCGAAACACCACTATTAGCCTTGAAAATTTTGTAAATATCACCTTTTTGTGATTGTACCAATGCAGCCACCTCTTTCGCTCTTTTTCTTTTAGCATAACCAGATGGACATTTTCTCTATCAGGACGACATGATAACACACAATCCTGAAAAACAATTTTATACAAATTGTGTATCATGTATATGAAGGTAAATACCATGTAATATTACCTAGATTTGTATTCCCATGATCGAGGCCCGCAAATTGAAACCAGCGATATGATGAGTCGATGTAATGGTGATGAGAAATCAAAATTAGGCAAAAATCTGGAGTAAACAAGAATCCTAAATTGATCTTGCATCATAGTAGAATATATTCTTACCGTGGAATCAGGCTCTAGTTGGAATCATCGATTGACTAATCGTCTAATCTTGCCGACCGGCTAATCGCTAAACATCGTGGCCTCGCTCCTCGCTGATTGGCGGTGACAATCTGGCCGCCTGGACGCTTGGTCGTTGACTCGCTAGTCGGCTAGCAGGGAGGCAGGGAGCGATCGATTTCCTAAGCGGCCAGGCTATACTCTAGCATATAATATACATGCGTTCAGTCGGACGCGTCCTTTCCTATACACCATGGCTAGAGGAGGTCTATTAGGCCAATTTGTGTAATGTAGTATATAGGTATATGTGGTACATCAGATTTGGGGTGGGTGTAACAACCTCGGACCCTACGCTCTAAGTTCAAGTCTGGATGAACCAAAAGTGGTTAAAGAATTTACAGCGGGGGCCCAGGGCCACCCACGTGTAGGCCCGTTGGCCGCCCTAACCACTTCCAAGAACATCGGGACAAGAGCGAGCGGCGTAGGCACAGACGAAGAGATCAAATACATACACAAGTGAGTATATATGCAAGCTACCTTACAACAGTTCTCAGAGCCATACCATTTAAAAAAAATAGAAATATTGCAACGCCATACGGCAAGATCCAAATTTCCTAGATAGAGATAATAGTGTAGGATAGCTCCACATACATCAGATAACAGAGTATCAAGCGGAAGCGGGAAACAAGATCCGAGTACAGATAAGAAACAAATCGGCATAAGATGCCACATAAATAAGCACATCCCGCCCACAGATCTCACGGATTCCCATCCCCGGAATCTCTACACCGAGTGATCGTTGCCAACATCATCTGTCTCCTCCACCCAGTATCCATCTTGCGAATACACCTGTTCATCTGAATCAAACAATTTATCATGTGAGACCCTAGGGGTACTCAGCAAGTCTTTATGCCTCTAAAGGGGACATATACCTGGGGTGACGCAATTGCAGCAAAAGATAATAACTAACAAGTCTATAGATACTCGCTAACCATCCGCCTAACCAATGATAGGCAGATGTCCGTTAATTAGAAACAATAGTTATAACAGTATAAAGTAACAGATCCATCCTCCTTCTCGCTTACCAACGAGAAAGCGGACGAACAACCCATCCGTTGGTAGTTTTATTAACCATTCCATGAGTATTGCACTAATTACTAGTTAGATATTTAGTCAAATTAAAAGCGGTACTTTAGTTATGCTTCTCTATGATCGAGAAACTGTGCTCCAAGTCATCCATAACCGCGGACACGGCTTTCAGAAAGATTTACCCTGCAGGGGTGCACAAATAGCAACACACACACGACCAACCTCGGAAAAACCAAATCAAAACCCAACGAGGCTTTCACGACAAAGCAATCACAGGATTCATAAAAGATTTCAGGAGGCCACCCCACTAAGCTACCCACAACGAAGTTGGCCGGCTCCGGAACGGACCCAGGGTTTGTGACGACGGCTGTAAACGACTAGGAACCCGAAAGTGTGACTGGGCTTGTCGATACCGCAAAAACGTGGCACGATCCAAAATAGTACAGGTGCTCCACGCACAATCTTAAATAAAGCAGTAAAGCATGGCATAGGTACAGGATAGTAATAAAGCCCCAACTACTTTGTGGCCCCAAGAAATAAGAAATGAATCGAGCTCTAGCTAAGGGGATTCATGGTATGCGGATAGTGCGATAGTCAAGAAACAGGTATCAAGTACTCGGGGTTCTACGGGACAAGTGGACATAAAAACCAAATAACAGATATTGCCCACCGGTGCCTCTTTCATTAGTTATCCCATTACTACTCAGGTTAAGTTGTTTAGGTACCTCGTTATCCATCAGACACTCACATACCCTACACATGCTGTTCTACGACTCACATGACTCAAACAACTCCTGTAGTAATGGCTCATGGGATGGAGGAACAAGCTCGATGGGGTTTAAAAGTAAAGGCTATGCAGTACTTGGGATTCAGTTTAATGCATTCGCGACTCCGTGATGCAAGAATAAGATAGAAGCAATAGGTACTATATGTATGCAAGCATGTGGTAGTGCTTGCCTGGCAGCTCAGTTGAAGCGAGAGATGGATCTGGGTGGTACTCCTGGGATTCCTGATAATTCCCCTGCTCGGCGTCTATCCGAGAAGAACCAAACAAACAAGGTCAACATAAATATAATGCGCAAACATATAAATAAAATGCGACAAGCAAACAAGCATGCCATGATGAATGATGCACAAATTATATGGCATAACATAGCATGATATGGGTGAGGTGTGGGATACGAGAATAAAGCATGTTATTAAGTTTTTAGTCATGTTTTGCTCCCATATAACTTGTTGTCCACTTAATATTTATATGATGCATGCTTCAAATCATATCATGAAAGGCATAATCAGAACGGGCTCGTCACGCTGATCGATTTAGACATATTATTTGTCAAATTTGGAGTTATAAAATTAAAGTTATTAATTAAAGGAGAAAAGGCATTTTATTGCAATTAAACAATTTCGAAAATTTAAATTAGTCAAACATGGCATATTTGAATTCCTCACATTTTTCTGATTTAAAAACATATATTATTTGTATTATTTGGAATTATCAAATAAAAGATATTTATTTTCTGGTTTTAAACATGTTAAATATATTTCTAGAAATCATTTTTATTAAACAGAAAAGGACGCAGACTTTTGTACTGAGAGAGATCTAGCCACAGACGCTGACGGGTGGGACTGAGATGCTGAGTCAGCGCGGCCGACGTGGCGGGAACTGGTACGGGCTTTTCTTACCGCAGGAAGTTCCAGCCACAGAGGATGACTGGTGGGCCTCCAGTCGGCGGGGCCACAGCGCGCGCGGGCTATCGAGCGCTGACACGTGTGCTATCCGGGGAGCGCGGGTTGAGGATCCACTAACCACGGGTGTCTTTTTGTAAAAAGGAGGAGGGGCTAACTGTGGGGCTGGAAGGACTGGTTCTTGATCGAAAAGAAAACGCAGGGGGGTATGCGCATAAGTACATCGCCTCGTCTGACGAACTGAATGTCACCTGCAGAGAAATCTGCTAGCTCGGCTGGAGTTGCGACGACAATTGCGACTAAACGGCGGAGAATTTTGCTATGCCGCAAAAAGGAAAATTGGAGATGTCAAGCAGATCTACAACTTTGCAGAAGCAAGTTTTTACAAAAGGAGCAACGTAAGAGCCGGGAGAGTACTCGGAACAGAGCAGATTCAGAGAGGCTTTCGCTGGCCTGCGGACTGATCTTTTGACAAGGGTTAGCAGCGTGGTGGTGCTGACTTCGGGTGAAGATGGCGAGCGTTGGAGCCCGAACCGGACAACATCGGCATGAGACAAAAAGCAGATTGATCTACAGGCTACAAGTTTGCCGAAGGATGCTCGGCGAGATATGGCCTGAAACATGGAGTTTTGCGCCGAAGTTCAGAGGGAAAACTAGGTTACGCGAGACGGCAGGTACACGCGTGTGGTGCTGAGCACGTGCATCGGCGACGAGGAGAACCAGAGAGGAAGCGGGGGTAGATGGTGGCTCACCGAGGGGAGGGTCATCGGTGATGTAGCTGCGCGTGGCGGACGACGTCGACGGCGAGAGGAGGGCGAACGGCGGCAAGCGTACGACAGCGGCGACGTGAACGCGGGCTTGGCCTGCCCCTCCTGTGTGCGCGGCAACGGCGGGAGGAAGATGGCGAGGCCCTGGTACGCTCCTGGTGCTACACCGCGTCGCCAGCGCTGCGACCTACTCCTTCTCAGGTTACAGCTCCGGTTGAAGCGGGCAACGGCGGCGAGGTACGTGTGGCTTGGGGAGGCAGAACCTGGGGAGGAGGAGATGGATGAGGGATGGCAGGAGAGATGTCGATCCAGATGGTGGAGGGGGTAGTTGAGGAGGGTGAGGCTGGCAGCTGCCTCTTCTTTGCTTTATACCGAGAGAAGGAAGAGCGAGCACGACGCGGCGTGGGGTGGGGCTGGCGATCACGTGCGCTAGAGGGAGAAGAGCAACAGGGGTTTGGCGCGATGGGCTGATGCGTGTCCAGGCTGGGTCGGCAACATAGAGAAAGGGGACCGAGGTGGTGGCTTGGTCTGGTTCCAGCCAACAAGAGAAAAAAAGGGGGTTCGGTGGGTGTAGGAGGTGAGATGGTTTGGTTTCAATCAAAACATCAAGAGAGGGGGCTCGGTGGAGGAGGTTAAAAGAGAGAGAAAAGAGGTAGGGGTGTTAACATTGCATGTGCCATGCAATATGGATATACATGCAAGCCTCAAGTTGCCATCCTCAAAATTGCAAGAAGAGGGAAAAGCACAAGGGTTGTGGGATTAGATAGATAGAGATGAGGGAGAGATGGGTTAGGGTTTTGGACAAGGTTGTTTGAATTCAAACCCATGCAAAACTTCAAGCAAGAACTCCAAAAGATAAAAGGAAAGGTGAGGGGTTGTTTGCATGGCTCATGCATGATCCTTAGCTAGGCCACACTATATTTGTGAAAACAAATACAAGCTCAAATGACCCCACTTAGTCATATGCACCCAAATTTGAATAAAGCCCAAGCACAAGGTTTGGAGAGGTTAAATAAAAACAACAAATAGAAGAACTAGAGTTGGATGGGGATGTGGGGTTTATATTCCATGTGACATGAAATAATGGTACCCACACATATGCACAAGGAATTAACACATGGCTTGGACTAAACCCATATGTCCAAGAGTGGAAGAAATAAGCATGAATGAATATAATGGAATTGCTAGTGTGTGTGTTCCACTAGGCAAGTATATAGCCATAATTATATTCATACATGATCAAATATTCCAAAACAAACCATATGGAAGCTAGACAAGGAAACTACTCACATAGCATACAAAGGTGGCCATGTGGCTCTCCTCATATCAATATTGTGAAAACAACATGATGCATAAATTGGAGCATGTGAAAGTAGAAGTGGATCCATCCCAACCCACATGAGCTAGAGGTAGAACCAAATAAAATGCAAGGCTCACATATAGTTGGATGGTGAAATTATGGGGTGGTGACAAAGAAAGGTTGTGGAGTTAATAAGAGATATGCCCCCAACTCAACTTGGGCATCAAGCATTTATCAAGAGCCAAATACAATGTATCAAGATGCAACTACAATTAATAATGCATATGATATAAGAACCAAATGAAAAGGGTTTTATATGATGCTCAAATGCAATGTGGCATGATGACATGAGCATGATATAATTATGATGCAACAATTATATGTAGGAAGATAGCATTATATAGACTAGGCTAGTAGTATTGTAATTGTTAGACAATTGAGATGCTATAGTGGGCCCCCTGGATTTTAGGGCCCCTGGGCGGCCGCACACCCTGCCCACCCCCAGGGCCGGCCCTGAGTGGGATGGTGGGAGAGACGTGGCCGCTGCCCATGGCCGCGCTCGAGCTTGCATACAAGAGGAAGAGCCAGAGCTCGGCGATGGCGCGCAGGAACCGCCAGCAGGCGCACAAGAGGAACCAGAGTCGTGGCCACGCGTAGGAAAGAGAGGCGGCGACAGGTCGCATGGAGTGTATACTGGAGGCATTGGCAGTTCTAAGAAGAGATAAGGAAGAAGGAGCACATCATGGGTGGGCCTCCACGCGTACGTGGGCGGGCAATGATGATCCGCGGAGGATGTGTATTATTTTCGTTAGTCAGGCCATGGTAGTATTATGAGTAGTAGTACTTCTGTTTGGGATTATTAGTCCTAAGGGCCAAGTTGCAAATACTAATACACTTCATAACTCTCTCTCATTAATTTATACATGCACCAATAGTCTTACATGCATGAGAGAAGTGAGAGGAAAAAGAGAACATGCATTGAACGAGAGAGACTAATAAATAAGATTGCCTTATAATCTCAAACAATATAAAAAACTCTCCGGACCTATAATCCCGAACAGAGGTAGTACTATTATGCATGCCAAGTTAGCAAAAAAAACTAATATGACATATCAATTAATGAAAAGAGAACATAGCACGTAAAACTAGGTTATTTAATCGTATTAGTAGATCTTGTACAATAATTTGCATTGATTATAAAATTAATTAATTTTTGTAAGGGTTATAAAATTAATTAAATAGATGACAACAACTACTACGTGGTACTCTACACCAGTATCATATGCTCCTGGCTAGCGGGCCGCGGACGAGCTCTCTCCACGCGTGAGCGGGAGGCAATGCGTCCCCCAATCAGCGGCAGTTTCCCAACGAAACCACTTTGACGCCGATACGCGGTAGTCTCTCTCGCCCCTCTCCTCCACCAGTCCATCCCGACGAGACCCTAGCCCGCCGCAAGCGCACACCCTGCCGCGCGCCTCCTCGTAGTCGCCGCCGGCTCGTCGCCTCGCAAGACTGCCTTCCGTCCGCAACTTCCTCTGGGTAAACCCCTGGACTCCCCGGTTAGTTTCGTACATAGGGTTTCTCTATTATTCCGGCTTTCGTTGATCGCCGATTTAGGGGCCGGGTTTGGTTGGTTGGCTTACTTGGAACTTTGTCTCGCTCGTGGTACCATATATGTGTGGTGCATTGCCAAAATTCTGGATGGATTTAATTTACTCTGTGATACGATACGCTGGGATTTATTCTATTAATGAGAAATAGCTCCTCTGAAAAAAGGAAAAAACCCTAAGAGTTTGTATTTGATCTGCTACATACATAGTCAGATACATATGCACCTAATCTTGTTGTACTGCATGTTGATGGAAGGTGATAGTGAATGCTGACAAGATTTGGGTGCAGGGAAACCCTGTTTCGTACTTGCTTAACTTTACTCATTATATATGTAATTATTGCCGCAGGGTTTCAGCATGATTGAAATCGTGCTAAACTATCATTTGCTTTACAAGTGTACGGAAGATATTCTCTCTGTAATCAAGCCAACGGAGGTAGATAAAAACAAACGACTTGGTGCAGTTAAGGAGATTGTGAACTCCATCTGTTCAGTTGATGCCTTCAGAGGTAACTTCCCATTATTTGGTTTTACCTCGGGGTAATTTCCCATCATCTGGAAATAACCACTACTTGTGACCCCTATGTTTATTGAGGGCCCAATTATGTGATTGTTTAACATCAAGCTTGGTCTGGATAGTGCTTACCATCTGGAAATAAACACTTATTCGTTTGTTATTATTCCCTTATTCTATGCCTAGTGAGTCGATGCATATGTTACTTGTAAGTTTCCAGGGAGCTAGGTTCTGACTTCTGAGAGGTAAGTAGTACTGCAGTTTCTAATTGTTGTGTTTTTCTTAACAGATGCTGCTGTCAAACCTTTTGGATCCTTCGTATCAAATCTGTACGCAAAATCAGGTGATTTGGATGTATCAATTGAGCTGTCAAATGGATCAGGCTTCCCTATTAGGAATAAAAAGAAGAACAATGCCTTGAAAGAACTACGGAAAGCTTTACAAATCAAAGGTAACTAATTTTTAGTTCCAGGCTGCTGCGACCAGACTGAAAGATCTAATACAACTTCTTTGATCAGTCTATTCAGGAGTATCGTGTTTGTTCTTGGTTGCTTCATGTTCTGGGGTTGCTTGATTAAATGCAATACGCTCTGGTGTTGTGGTGGATGTGCTCATTGAGATTTCCTTAGATAAATTTTGCCTAAAGCTCTCGTTCAATTTCTGTCTTCATACTCTATATTCAGGTGTTTCTAGAGATGTGCAGTTTACTCCTACTGCAAGAGTTCCAGTTCTTAAGTATGTGAGCAACCGCTTTGGCATTTCCTGTGATATATCCATTAATAACTACACTGGTCGAGCTAAATCCAGAGTGCTGTACTGGCTCAACACTTTAGATCGCCGCTTTGGTGATATGGTATTGCTGGTAAGTATCCTTCAACAGATAGTTGATTGGTTCAACAAGTTGTTAGGTAATGCCATGGCTTAGCACCATATGTTCTTGCAGGTCAAGGAATGGGCAAAAGCTCAAAACATTAATGATCCAAGGAATGGAACCCTGAACTCGTATTCACTTTGCTTACTTGTCATCTTCCATTTTCAGGTTATCTCTTTTTTATCTTTGGAAGTCACATATTTCTTATTTATACCTTTATCAAAGTTAACGTCTTATTATCTCTGACGTTCCTTACCTTGCATTCTGCAGACATGTAAGCCTGCGATTTTCCCACCTATGAAGGAGATTTATGATGTGAGCATTGCAGAAGGTGAATCGAACTTGGCTTGTTTGCGAGACTAGTGATTGTCTGGTGTACCCATGTATCGGCGCTAGTAATTTACGTGTTGTGTTCACATGCAGGAAGTGGAGGTTTTAATGAAGAACGTCTTGATCAGATCTGTATGGAAAATATAGCAAAATTTCGACGCCGGGAAGCAGGGCAAAGATATCAGACCTGTCTGTCTCTGTCCTCTCTCCTGGCAAAGTTTTTTGAAAAGGTAATTGAACGTAGTATTGTCTAATGTATTAGCTAAGTCATGCTTTCCCCTGACTAGCTACAACAAATGGAATCGTGCTTAAGCTAAGATTAAAAAAATCTTAACAAATGATGTTATACTGTTTGCAGTTCTGTGATATCGGTACCGGTGCCCATTATGACACTTGCACTGCTCAGCTCAAGCAAACCCAAGGCGATCTATATCGGACGACCCAATCCTCCTCCTTGTTTGTAAGTACTTCCTTCATATATAATGCATTTGGTGGCTATGTTCATAACGTTCAAAACTATCGCACCGAGTTGATACACATCTATATACACTATTCTTTTTTGGTTTAGGTTGAGGACCCATTTGAAAGATCTGATGATGCAGCTAGAACAGTTGATGTGCCAGGGCTTCAGCGCATTGCCCGTGCATTTAAACATGCTAGAGATGTAATCTACTCTCGTGAGCCCGCCGACCGGGATGGATTAGTTTCGCTGCTGTGTACTCCTGAAGTAGGTTCAAAGCTAGGTGGAAGAGGCATTGATGACTGGTTCACATATCCTGAAATGAGTCCTCCACGAAGCGGACCTATTCGTAGGCCGCAGAGGTACAATTCAGGCGGGCGAGCAGCTGCTCCCTACTAAATCAAGCAGCGGAGAGTAGAGTACACATCTGAGCGCCAAGCAAATAGCCATGAATGTATTTAATTAAGCTCTTGGCAGGATCTTCTCCGAATGACATGAATGTGCTGTGAAAGACGAAGAGGACGAACGTGATCAGAAGCCAACTTATTTTTAGCAGCCGGTAGTCAGTCTTTGGTTGCCTCTTTTAACAGCTCCAAAGGATTACGACCGGGAATGGCGCTATTATCCCTCCAAAAGATTCCACTACCCGTGAATATCTAGTGTTTGACACAGGTTTGAACGGTATTTTTCGTTCATGTTCTTTCGAAACGGGTGTTGTGCTTGGATGCGGATTTCGCGTCATAGACACGTGCTCAATATCCCTCCGATGCCCACATGGGTACTGACTCGAGCCATCTGTAAACAATGTGTAAGGGCCCATACTACTGTTGGCGACGCGGACACAGACATCTCTACCTGGCAGCCCAGGACCATGCGTTTTTCATCCAGCCCAACCAGCCCACCAGAAGGTACCTGGGTCCGAACTGGGAAACTTAAGTGCCATGGAGCTATAAGGAGGCAGACAAGAGTCCGGTATCCTTGGCGGCGGCGGTGTTCTAGTGTGTAATAGCTTAGTGACCCATCTCGATTAGCAATTCCTCTTTGTAATCACCAGATATTGATAGTGTCCCCGTACTCCATAATTCAGAAAGGAGTGTTGGTATCTTAACATCTGGTATCAGACGCCTCTCGATCCCCCGACTACCCACAAAAATTCCAGAAACTAGGCGCTACACCGCGTATCGGCGCTGACTCCTCACCACTATGGATCCGTCCTTGAAGGAGTACCTCGACAACATGTGTGCGGAGCAAGCCGATCTCAAGGAATCCTTTCTCTCTCGCACTAAGATGTTGATGAGCAGATCGGAAGCCATATCGGAGCAGTTGACCGATCTCTACGCATGGAAGCCAGATCTCGAGTCACGCCTTGTCAAGCTCCAAGCCCAAGTCAATCTGATGCAGCTCGCACCGCCTACGGTTGCGATCGCTGCGAGTGGATCTGCGGCGATCTTCAACTCCAGTGCATCCCCCTTCAGCCACAATAGGGGATCCACAGGCAATCCGGCCACGGCGTGCACACTTTAACTGGGGTTTTCCGGCGGTGACAACCGTGTCACCGTTGGCACCTCTGGTCACGGGTACGATATCGATACAAGCTCCTCTTCCAGAGCCCGTCGATCCCCAATTGGTCTCGAGTCAAAATATAGTAGGATTAGGATCTCACGCACCCAATTTTCCATTCCCTGCATTCACGGGAGATAATACCAACCTCTGGATCACCCTATCCAAACAACACTTCCACATGTTCGCTATTCATGAATCGTATTGGGTTCCCATGTCGATTCTGCATTGTTCCGTGCGGCTGGCATTTGGTTACAATCTGTGAGGAAGAAGATCACACTCCTTGACTGGATTTCCTTTACTTCTCTCATGTGCACACGTTTTGGCCGTGATAGACACCAATTACTCATTAGACAATTTTATACAATCAAACAAACAAGTACAGTTGTTGAGTACATAGAATCCTTTGATATTCTGATAAACCATCTTGTTTCATATCCGGATACAACTCATCCTTGTTATTTCCTTACTCGTTTTATCGAGGGCCTGAGAGCGGGCATACGAGCTATGGTTATGGTTCAAAGACCAATGGATTTGGACACTGCATGTTCCCTAGCTTAACTGCAAGAGGAAGTTTCTGAGGGCGAATGCATATCTCCCCAAGACAGCCAGAGCACCGTTACATCAAGATACCAATGAGGCCAACTCCAATTCAGGTATCCTATGCTCCAACCACACCTTCCAGTCGATCAGCTGACGGTCATGGCCAAGATGCAGCTTGTCGGAACAATGATGACAAGATACAAGCTCTGCGCAATTTTCGGTGTGCCAAGAGTTTGTGTTACAAGTGTGGGGAGAGATGGGGCCATGAGCACACTTGTCCTCCTACAGTATAGTTACACATTGTGGAGGAATTATTCTGTTTATTCACGTCTGATGAATTGACAGGTTCTGAACCTGCTAGCCTTGAGAATATTGAAACTGAAACGATGTGTTCGATAAACGGATCAGCAACTGGAGCATCTGGCGTCATTCAGATACACACAACCATGAGATCATGCTCTTGGTTGACTCTGGAAGCTCAACATCTCGTTCAGTAACACATAATTGGCTTAAACTCTATCAAGAGCAGTTCCACTGAAGACACCATGTCGAATATAGGTTGCTGATGGGTCTTATCATAGATGCACCACCTTTATACCCAAGTGTGTATGGACTGGTTGGAGTTCCACAACCCAAACATTGATTGGGTGGCCAAGACTCTGAAACTGCAAACAGCCAAGGGGCAGTCACACTTACAAGCCACAAATCTAGTGATCTTCAGTGTTCAACAATCTCTACACAATATCTTTTTTTGCAGGGAATCTCTGCACAGGATCTAACAACACTATGTCGCACAGGATCTGCAACACATCTCATACATGTATATGCAATCAACGGCATAGTGCGCACATAAGAGATTGTCCCGGCCGAAATTCAGTAGGTCCTCGATAAATTAAATGGTATCTTTGCTAAACCTACAGAGTTACCTCCTCATCGTGACTGTGGCCATAGAATCCCACTAATGCAAGGTGCTCAAACAGTGAATACAAGAGCCTACAGGAACAAACCCGAGCTCAAGTTTGAAACCGATTGCCAAGTACAAGAACTGCTTCAGTCCAGCATCATTCAGAAGAGCACCAGTCACTTCTCATCATCGGCCATCTTGGTTAAGAAGGAAGATGGATCATGGCGCCTATGTGTGGACTACAAAGGTCTCAACTCCATGACAGTAGTGAGTAAATATCCAGTTCCTATCATAGATGAATTACTAGATAACTGGGTGGTGCGAAGTGGTTTTCTAAAATGGACTTACGAGCTGGATATCATCAAATACGTCTCGCTCCGGGAGAAGAGTTCAAGACAGCGTTTCAGATGCACGCTGGCCACTGGGAGTACATTGTAATGCCATTTGGGTTGACTAGAGCACATGCAACTTTCCTTGGCGCCACGAATGCTACCCTAAAACCACCGTTGTGCAAGTGTGTGGTCGTCTTTTTTGATGACATACTTGTCTACAGTCCAACTCTATGTGAACACATAACACACTTGACAGCAGTGCTGCAGTTACTACAATGACATCACTGTCGTGTCAAGAAATCCGGATGCTCTTTCGGCCAACATCAGATTGCCTATCTGGGCCACATCATCAATCACAATGGAGTCACCTCTGATCCAGATAAGGTGAACCAGGTTGCCAATTGTCCAGTCCCTACCAATAGTAAGGAGGTTCACAGTTTTCTGGGCCTCGCGAGGTACTACCGCAAATTCGTGTGCCATTTTGGAATCCTGGCCTGGCCACTATTCAACTTACTCAAAAAGAACACCCCATTTGTGTGGACTGAGAGTACAGATACATCTTTTGAAATGTTGAAGAAAAATCTAGTCGAGGCCTCAGTCTAAAACTTCCAGATTTCACAAAGACATTCGTCATCGACAAGGATGATTGTGATTCCGTAGTAGGTGCGATCTTGCAGCAAGAAGGACATCGTATCGCGTACATGGGTCGCCCACTGAGTGCCTGGAATAGGGGCCTATCCAACTACGAGAAGGAGTGCCTCGCCATGCTCATGGCCATGAAACAATGGCGACCGTACCTCCAGCACCAAGAATTCCTTATTCGCACGGATCAGAAGAGTCTACTGCATCTCGAGGAACAACGATTACCAACAGTTTGGCAGCAAAAGGCATTCACCAAATTACTTGGGCTCCAGTACAGAATTGCCTACCGCAAGGGCGCGGACAATCGTGTAATGAACACTCTGTCGCGGTGTTGACACGACAGCAACGTCTCCTTGTCTGAAATTAGCATATACCAACCAGCATGGCTCGAGGACATCAAGAATAGTTATATATATGCTTCCAATCCTTCCGTGCAACGCTGGATCACCAAATTGCAGACAACAACCGATCCCCAAAGTCGTTTCTCTCTTAGCAATGGCATACTGTACTTCTGCGGGCAAATCTGGATAGGAGGAGCAACCCATCTGCAAGGGCAGATGATGATCGCATTCCGTTCCAGCAGAATTAGGGGCCACTCCAGATTCCCTGTGACTTATAGCCGGCTGTGCCATCTATTTGCATGGACAAAATGAAACCAATGATTAAGCAGTTTGTCCAGACCTGCTTGACATGTCAGCAAGCCAAGACGGAGTGTGTCAAATATCCAGGCCTCTTAGACCAGCCACACCGGTGGTGCGACGCATGAAAAAAAGCGAATCGATCCTGTTTTGCTACACTGTATTGAATCGGTTCGTATTATAGCGTGGGGCCCAGTTACTGTAAGAAAACATTTTTTTCTGCCCTTTATTCTTTCCATCTAGACGTGGCTCTCTTTTGGCTCTCTTTCTTTATTGCATGTGTCTGCTTGTGTCAGGATAGAAGCGGACCAAGTTTAGGAATCGTTTTTTCTTAGAACCGCTTGAATGAATGTTCTGCAGTGTATTGAATCGACTCATAGCACAGTTTGAACCGCTTTTTGCCTACGCTGTGGCTGGTCTTACAGCCACTCCCCATCCCTAACTATGCTTGGAAGATGGTGACAATGGACATCCTCGAGGGTCTTCCCTCGTCAGGCACAACAAACTGCATCATGGTCGTGGTTGATGAACTGACAAGATATGCTCATTTCATCCCTCTGCACCATCTGTTCATTGTAGCAAAGGTTTCCCTGGCTTACACAAACAATGTGTTCAAATTGCTCAGCTTACCTAGGGGGTGATCATGTCCGACCGGGATCCAACTTTCACCAGTCGATTTTGGAAGGAATTCTTTGCACGGATTGGGACAAAATTGCAAATGAGTTTTGCTATCATCCAGAAACTGATAGCCAGTCTAAGCACGTCAATCAATGCCTTGAAATCTACTTGCGGTGTTTCACCCACGCATGTCCTCGCAAATGGAGTCAGTATCTCTCATTGGTGGAATAGTGGTACAATACCAGCCCTCACTCTGCACTGAAAACTTCTCCATTCTCCGCTCTCTATGGACATGATCCATGACATTGGAGCATTGAGCCAACATCAGTATGATCTATCCCACCGCTGCAAGAATGGCTTGATGAAAGGCGACTAGTCCAAGAATTGGTACAACACAACCTAAATCATGCTCATCAACAGATGAAGATCCAAGCCGACAAGAAGCGCACCGAGAGGACATTTGCTATGGGAGATCCCGTCTTCTTCAAGCTCCAACCGTACGTTCAATCATCGGTTGCTCGCCGCGCGAATCACAAACTAGCCTTTTGCTACTTCGGGCCATATCAAATCCTGAGAAGCATCAATCTAGTGGCATGTGAAGTGGGGCTTACAAGCACTTCTCGCATTCACCACATTTTCCATGTTTCTCAGCTTTGTAAGGCACTCTTTCTAGGTACCCCAACTTCCACTCAACTTCCCATGGTTATTGACCAAACTATTACTCGTATCAAGATTTTGACACATCGCTGGAAGCGGGCCCGCGTGGGTGCAAAGCACAGGTACAAGTGCAGTGGTATGGCCCTGGTGTCCTAGACATCACCTGGGAGGACAAATATGAGCTTCAACAGCGCTTTACTGGTGCGACGGCTTGGGGACAAGCCGCTTCTCAAGGGGAAGGGGATGTCAGGGCCCATGCCACTTACCACTGCTGGCGACGCGGACAAAGACATCTCTACCAGGTAGCTCAAGCCCAAGCGTTTCATCCATCCCAACAGAAGGTACCTGGGACCGAACTAGGAAACGTAACTACCGTGGAGCTATAAGAAGGAGGCAGACAAGAGTCCGGTATCCTCATGATCATGTCTTGGGGGCGGCGCTGGAAGTGTTCTAGTTTGTAATAGCCTAGTGACCCATCTCGATTAGCAATTCCTCTCTGTAATCGCCAATTATTGTCCCCATACTCGATAATTCAGAAAGGAGTGTATCGGTATCCTAACACAACTCTAGACCCATCTTGTTAGGAGACCTACCCCTATTGGGGGACTTTCCCCTTCTCAAAGGGGTGGGCGGTTGGACTACCTCGACGCTAAGATCCATGACACAGAACCCTCTTGTTGGGACGATCAACTAAACGACATCAACCATCGTAATCTCATCCTGCATCAACTTCAACATCTTCACTAATCAATTTTCCTCCATGCCTCTAGGTTGGTTTTTCCTAAGGCATTGTTTTGCAGCAGAGGTTTAGAGTGTTTTTATGAGTTTCATCTGACGAGGATTGGGTGAAAACACTTCCTTCACTGAATCCCCTCTCACCCGATCCCCTTTCCCGTTTATCAGGTTTGGGCGTTTATTTTTTGGTGTTCATCTAGGAAGAGGTGGCGAAATCCCCGAGCAGCGACCAAAAACACGAGGGTGGAGGCATGTTTCTATTACACTTCAACCCGACGAGTATTCTGAGGATCTCTGGGGTTGAGCCTGCTCGAAACTCCTCTACAAAACAGCCCACTCATGATTTCTAGTGTCTTTCAACTGGCCGCGTTAACCCATGTCCGCAAAACGAGGCCTAAAGAAACACCATCTATACCGGATCTCACTCCCCTACTTCTCCCACATGACCTACGGATGCTAAATTTCCCAACCACCGCCTAGCCGATCTGGTAGATGTGGACACAACGCTGATATATGGTTTACAATGGTGATATTTGCATTCATATGTGCGTGACTAACATGCCGCACCATTTTATAGTGAAAATCACTCACATGCACGTACTCACATACACATCATGGCTCCTTGTTGTCGGCACAACACGTGCGCGCCACCGAGCTCGGTCGGCTAGTTTAGCCAGGAATCCACCTACTGAAAGATCACCAATGTCAAATACAAGGGTGAATTGGCAATGATCACATCATAGCATAAGTTTATAACTTCTAGCAAATTCTTTTTTATCGATTGCCTACAATACTCTACACATACAATTTTACAAAGATAAGATTTGAGAAAAAGTAGAATGCAATGAAGTACAAGAGTATGGGGGAGGGATCACTAACATGAAGATATATCCAAGGCTTGGATAGTTGGCGATGTCTTACGTCCTCATTGGAGAAGGCCATGACGCAATGTCTAAAGGACACAAAGTTCTTGGTCACCAAGCGAACATATTTCCCCTTGAGGTAGGACACCAAGTCCATGCCTAACCACTAAGAGGTAGATCCTCACACATAGTAGGCTATTCCAGGCTTCCCAAACTCTTGGCCCATTCACAACACACCATAAATGTTTCTTAACAATATTGGGCTAGCACTTGGATCTTGAGACCTCATAAGTGGAAAAGTACGAGTTAGGTCCAAGACAGGAGAGGAGAGGTGAGGCTTTGAGCTCATGCAAGAGTTTTCTCTAGTCTCTACTTTCTTGGTTTGCCACAGAATGGATGAGGATATATATAGGCAAAGGTGAAAACTTAACCGTTTCTGTAAAAGGTAACTTTCCCATACTTTCGAATGGTTCTATATCAAGGAAACTAGGAATTTATGATTTTGACCAGTATACTTCATGAGAAAACTTAACCAAACCAGCTATTCCATAGGAGTAAGGTAGCAAATCAAATGGGATCAAATAAACAATTGGAAAATAATCATCGATAAACATAATTTAAAATTTCCTTGTGCATACGCCGAAGGTGATCCATGGGCAACCTAAAATCTTTATTCCTCTCAAACAAGATGGAGATCTGCACAAATTTACGTGAAAGCAACATAAATGACATGAGGTCCATCTCTGGTCAAGGTGAACTTTATAACAATTGGCAAACCTAAAAATCCTTTGGTATATTGTGCAAGAATAAAAATTTAGCTTGATTTAAGAATTTATCTGAAAGTGCATCTAGGTTTTCTTATTGAGATCAAGTTAATTAAAGAAAAAAATAAGGTACTAATGATTTTATCTTGTTGGAGAACATCAATGGTGACCCCTAAAACGAGAAAAGAAAATTTAAATTTTCTTAGGCCTTTAGCTGAAGTAACTTCCTTATCTATGTCCTAAGGAAAATTGTACTATCAAGAACGGATTCACTTTACCTAGAGGTGACACATTGCCATATCTTCAATAATTTCCCTCAAGCTTTCTGAAGAAAACTGTCTCAACTCTCCACTTCTTATACATCCTCTAACCTATCATACCTATCGGCTACTACCTTTGATCTTTTTAATAATTCAGAAAAATAGTGATATAACCTAACTTAGAGCCGAAAACTATTGATCTACGTTTCTCATACTACCGGGATACTTTTTTGCTTTAGAAGGTGTTCTAGTTAAGTCGGTACCTTCAAGCAGATGGAGCCCAATATCATAGAGCGGATAGTGCCTAGTCCTCAGAGTTTATTAGGATTTTTACATAGGAGTTGTTCCAATATAGGTTTCGAACCTCCGTTTGGAGTTGGTGTAGACCATCTGAGCTTCTACTTTTCCATTTTCTATCCTCACATTTCCAAAGGGTTCTCCGAGTGAAGCTCGTCTCATAATCTAGAGGGTTGTATTTTTTGTGAACAAAGACACCCATTTGATTACGAACCTCTAAGTGTTTATGTTCATAACCATTGTGTGAGGAATGTTCTATGTTCATTGAGGTTCTATCATCTGGCTTGTCCCAAATTTACTTCCGTGATGGAATTTGTCTATGATGAATAACATATTTGAGGGTTAACTAGTGTTGGGTTCAGAGATAAGGAAAAACATGAGAGCAAGGCAACAAATATGGTAAACTCGCCTACATTTCCAGCTTCAACCATCTACGATGTTCACTTATCATGGTCAGTCAAAGTGACATGTGCAGTGAGTTTTTACATCACTGACTTTCATGTGATTTACATATCTTGTTCGGTATGCATAACTTGAAGGAGATATGCCCTAGAGGCCAATAATAAAGATGTTTTCATTAACATATCTCATTAGTTCGTAATAGTTTTGTATCATGCTATAACTATATTAAGTAGAAATATTAATACACTTGCGGTATATAAACAATCCAAGTCCCTAGTATCCTCTAGACTAGTTCGTTTGGTAGCCGATGATCGAGGTTTCCCGATCATGGAATTTTCCATGTCAACTGATAACGAGGTCACTTCATTAGATGAATGAAGATATGGACACACACCCAACCCTAGTATTGCAATGTGATTCAGTCATAAAATTCAACATTGCGATATGTAGTAAAACGTAGTAACTTATTCCTTTGACCATGAGATCATGTTTAACCACTACCACATGAGGCTGCTTTGACTACATCAACCGTCACACTGTAACAGGGTGATCATACATGTGTATGTTGGGTATTATAGAGGAGAATATCATTTTGTGGCCCGGAAGTTGGGGTGGCCAGGCAACGCGGTACCCAAGTTGCTTACAATCAGCTATGTTGCCCAAAGTTGGCGTGCCAAATACTTAGAGGGTCTTTTTCGGCACGAATTCAACTTTATGTTTTAATACAAAATATCAGGCTAACGGCCGTCAAGTTGGGCCCCCTGTCAGCTTTTGCTGTTATGTCGCTGCCGTCATGGCTGCCATGTAGGCTTGCAGTGTTGGCACATGCATCCTTTACGTGTCTTCTTCTTCCTCCGAGGCGGCAATTTGTGGTCGCGGCCATGACGCGGAGCTAGGACTTAGACGAACCTGCTCGGCCCGGCTCTCCTCCCCATCCCGAATCGGAGCTCGCCCTCACCATGGCCACACCCATGGAACGACGCGGGGACGGGAATTCATTCCCGGGTGAGATCTGTCACCATGCCGACCATGCTCGGTCCTGTTGGCCTCCTCCGTAAGCCAAGCTCGCCGTCGTCGTGGTCGCACACGTACCAGCCACGACGCCTTCCTCTCCAAACTCCAAAGCCACATCCACCCAGTTCGGCACAACGCCAACAAGGTGAAAATGCATCAAGTTTTCTTCTTGTGATTGTAGAAAAACATGTATGTACTGTGGCCGTAGCATACTCTAACAATGTACACATATGTTGTTTACTAGATTTTCATTTGAAATTAGTAGGTCCGTGATGATGAAACATAGAGAACCTAAATGGAATGACGATGACGACCATGTTCTGTACTTTGCATCGCATCAACAAGTGCTCGCTGACGAAGAATGTTACCAAGAGAGTGGAGTTCATCAGCCATTGCCAAAAAATATGTGAACAAATCAATGAGCGATTCAATGCAAATGCGCACAGAAAAGCTAGATCCATGTCATCAATCATCAATAGGTGTCACATTCTAGTGATGCGTTCAAATGCGTACACCATGTATCATTTACTTGAAGTGGTTGTTATCCTGAGCAAAAATTCCTAGTATGCACATTACCTTTGTATATTCTATGCTGCAATTCTGTTGTTATGGGCATGGAAAGAAAAGCTAGGCTTCACTGAATATTACGCAGTTAGGCCTAACTTAGTCTTACACAAATAAGCACAGCTTAGTCTTTACACAAATAAGCGTAACTAATGATAAAGATAAAGACAAATGGTTCATCGGATCTGCCAGTATGAGCACTAGGTCCCTGGAGCTGGTGGTATCGTCGGAACGAACTAGAATGCTGCATTTGGCCGTCTGTCATTCTCCATCAAATCATACGACCCCAGTGATGAGCCAATTGTAGGCCCCCTCCCCCGACGTGGATTCGGCTCCAGGTCGGATCTGGAGTGTCAACATGATAGGCGCGTGAGTGTGTGTAACTACCTCGGTGAATTACGCTCTTAGTTACATGCCTGGATGAGCGAAAATGGTTAAAATAGTACGGTGGGGCCAAGGGCCACTCACAGGTAGACCTTTCGGCCGTCCTAACCATTTTCAGAACATCGGGACAAGAACGAGCGGCATAATCGGTAGGCGAAGGGATCAACTACATACACAAGTGAGTATGTATGCAAGCCACATACAACAGTCCTCAGAGCCATTCCATCTAAAAGAAATAGAAATATTGCAACGCCATACGGCAAGATCCAAATAGCCTAGATAGAGATAATAATTCAGGATAGCTCCTCATACATCAAACATCAGAGTATCAGGCGAAAGCGAAAAACAAGATCCGAGTACGGATAAGAAGCAAATCGGCATAAGATGCCACATAAATAAACACATCCTGCCCACAGATCTCACGGATCCCCGTTCCCGGAATCTCTACACCGAGTGATAGTTGCTAACATCGTCCGTCTCCTCCACCCAGTATCCCTCTTGTGAGTACACCTGTTCATTTGAATCAAACAATTTATCGTGTGAGACCCTAGGGGTACTCAGCAAGTCTTTATGCCTCTAAAGGAGACATAACCTGGGGTGACGCAATTGCAGCAAAAGATAATAACTAACAAGTCTATAGATACTCGCTACCCATCCGCCTAACCAAAGATAGACGGATGTCCGTTAATTAAGAACAACAGTTATAATAGTATAATTAACAGATCCATCCTCCTTCTCGCTTACCAACGAGAAAGCGGACGGACAACTCCCATCCATTGGCAGTTTTATTAACCATTCTATGAGTGTTGCACTATTTACTAGTCAGGTACTTAGTTAAATTAAAAGCGGTACTTTAGTTATACTTGTCTATGATCGAGAAACTGTGCTCCAAGTCGTCCATAACCACGGACACGGCTTTCAGAAAGATTTACCCTACAGGGGTGCACAAATAGCAACACACACTCGATCAACCTCGGAAAAACCAAATCAAAACCCAACGATGCATTCACGACAAAGCGATCACAGGATTCAGAAATGTTTCAGGGGGCCACCCCATTAAGCTACCCGCAACGAAGTTGGCCGGCTCCAAGACGGACCCAAGGTTTGCGTCAATGGCTGTAAATGACTGGGAACCCGAAAGTGTGACTGGGCTTGTCGATACCGCGAAAACACTCCGCATCCAAAACAGTACAGGTGCTCCTCGCACAATCTTAAATAAAGCAGTAAAGCATGGCATAAGTACAGGATAGTAATAAAGCCCCAAACTACTTTGTGGCCTCAAAAAATAAGAATGAATCAAGCTCTGACTCAGGGGGGTCCATAAGGCCTCCCGGATGTGGATAGTGCGAATAGTCAAGGAACAGGAATCAAGTACTCGGGGTCCTACGGGACACAAGTGAGCATGAAGAACCAAATATCAGATATTGCTCACCGGTGCCACTTTCATTAGTTATCCCATTACTACTCAGGTTAAGTTGTTTAGGTACCTCGTTATCCATCAGACACTCACATACCCTACTCATCCTGTTCTACGACCTGCATGGCTCAAACAACTCCTGTAGTAATGGCTCATGGGATTGAGGAACAAGCTTCGGTGGGGTTTAAAAGTAAAGGCTATGCAGTACTTGGGATTAAATTTAATGCAATCGCGACTCAATGATGCAAGAATAAGATAGAGGCAATATGTACTATATGTATGCAAGCATGTGGTAGTGCTTGCCTGGCAGCTCAGTTGAAGCGAGAGTCGGATCTGGGTAGTGCTCCTGGGATTCCTGATATATCCCCTACTCAGCGTCTATTCGAAGAAGAACCAAACAAACAAGGGCCAACATAAATAAAGTGCACAAGCATATGTATTGAAATGCGACAAGCAAACAAGCATGTCATGATGAATGATGCACAATTGCATGGCAATAAAGTAGCATGGCATGGGTGAGGTGTGGGGTACAAGATTAAAGCATTTTATTAAGTTTTTAGTTCGGTTTGCTCTCATAACACTTGCTGTATACTTATTATTTATATGATGCATGCTGCAATTCAGAACATGGAATGCATAGATAGAACAGGCTCGTCGCGCTGATCGACTTAGACATATTATTTGTCAAATTTGGAGTCGTAGATTTAAAGTTATTAATTAATTAAGAAAAGGCCTTTTTATTGTAATTTTAAACAATGTCGAAATTTAATTTGCCAAAAAGATATTTTGAAAAGCATATTTGAATTCCTCACATTTTTCTGATTCAAAATCATATATCATTTGTATTATTTGGGTTTACCAATTAAAAGTTATTAAAAATAGAAATTAAATCATATTAAAACATTTCTGGAAATCATTTTTATTAAACGGAAAACACAGAGATTTTTTTGTACCCAACCTGATCTAGTCACCACCACAGACAGGTGGGCCAGCTGCGGACTGGGACACACGCGGACAGAAAGGGTTTTCTCACCGCGGTCTTTCCTAGCCTCTGTGAATGACATGTGGGGCCAGCTGGCTAGGGCCCAGGTGCCAGTGGGTGAACCGGCAGAGGCTGACAGGTGGGAAGCGTGCTGGAGCGCGGGTTAAGTTTACGAAATCTGGAGTCCCTTTTTGTAAAAAGTACACAACGGCTGGCAGGTGGGCTCGCGAGTACCGCGGGTTGAGCGAGAGTTAAAAAGAGGGGGCTATATGTAAATCGACCACAGGCCCGTACTGTCGCTCTTCTTTCTCTGAACCGCAGACAGAGCCGTGCTCGCCAGGCATAGCGCAACGCGCGGGGAACTCGAACCGGGGACCTGGGGCTCGCGCTCGGGGGCGGTAGCCACTGGGGTAGGCTGAGAACATTGTTAGGACGGGGATGGCCAACTAGGTGAGGCGGGGCATGGCGCAGAGGCGGTCAGACGCCAGTGGCCGACGGTGCACCGAGAGCGTTCGGTGAAACGCCCGGCGAGGCAGAGGGTCTACGGCAAGGCGGAGGATGTCTAGGCGGGAGAGGGACTCACCGCGGGGTGGTTGACGACGGCAGATCAGGGCGGGACGCAGCACATCGTCGACGGAGCTGGCGGCCGGCGAGATTAGGGTTTCGGCAGCGTTGCGGTACTGCGGCAGAAGTGGGGCTTCTCCTCCTCGCTGTCGTGCTCCGGGCGAAGCAGAAGAACCTCCTCGGCCTCCTCGACCACCTCCACGCCGCGCTCGTCGGTTGGAACGAAGAAACGACGGTGGTGCAGACGGTGTCCGGCGAGAGGGAGATGGTGTCAGTGGAGAAAAAGAGGGGAGAGGGCAAGGCCCTGGGGTGGATCTGGGAGAGGCAGAGGAGACGTGGGGAAAGAGGATAAGTAGAAGAGGAGGGGGAGGCGCCGTGGGGATCCGGTTGGAGATAAAGGTGGCTTCGGCCACCTTTTTCCTTCTCCTCTTCACGTGCTCGAGCTGGAGCTCGACTTGGGCAGGTAGGGCATGGCAGGTGGGCCAGGACGCGACCAAAGAGGGCAGGCTCAGGTGGGACAGGCACGACAGTGAGAGAGAAAGAGAGAGGAGAGGGAAAACTCGGGTTTAGCTTCGGCTAGGTCTAGATAGGGTGGCTCGGGTTAGGGTTTTTAGTTAGAGTTGGAGAGGTAGCTGGGTGGGGCCTGCATGGCAGGGAGAGGGGAGCCTAGGCATGGTGCGAGGAGGAAGGTGAGGTGGGGTTAAGGGTTGGGGTTTAGGCTAGAACTAGGGTTAGAGGAAAGTAGAGAGGTGTTAGGGTTTTGTAAATAGTGTTTACTAGGTATGGTGATTAGATTAGAGAGGGAGATGGAGAGAGGTGTTTAGGGTAAGGGATGGTTTGGTGGTTAGGGTTTACTCAAGCCCCCAAGCAAGATCATGCATGAACAGGAGGGGAGTAGGGTGTGATGTAGATATGGAGATGTGAGAGAGGCTTGATGGCCACATGGCAAGGATACACCAACAAAGTGGAAAGGTTGAGAGAGAAGAGAGAGATCAAAAGAGATAAAGCACCCAAAAATCCAAGTAAAATCCAAAGAGTGGAATGGGGTGATGATTGCATGGCCCATGCATAAACATTAATGCTAGGTTTTATCTTGTGAAAACAAAATAAATATCCATGGCATTTATACATATGCATTCCAAAATATGATCTAAGGCCAAGCTATAGGAAAAGATAATTGGATTCATCCCAACCCACATGAGCTAGATGAAAGGCAAAGAAAAAAATAACTCATGGGTAAGTAAGGATGGTGGAATTATAAGGTGGTGACAAAGAAAGGTGGTGGAGTGGAATAAAAGACATGCCCCCAACTCAACTTGGGCATCAAGCATTTATCAAGAACCAAATACAATATATCAAGAGGCTAATACAATTAATAATGCATCTGAGAGAAGAACCAAATCCAAAGGGTTTTATATGATGCTCAAATGCAAGGTGGCATGATGACATGAGCATGATATAATTATGATGCAACAATTATATGTAGGAAGTAGCCATTATATTATTAAACGAAGTAGCATTACAATTGTTAGACAATTGGGATGCTACAACTCTCCCCCACTAAACAGGAATCTCGCCCCGAGATTCTAGGAAGAAGAAGACTCGAAGAGGGTAGGATACTTGGCACGGAGCTCATCTTCATGTTCCCAAGTGGCTTCATCCACGGAATGGTGCGACCACTGCACCTTGCAGAACTTGATGGACTTTTTGCGAGTCCTTCTTTCTGCGACTTCTAGAATTTTTGTGGGGTGTTCTTGATAAGACAGATCTTCTTGGAGATTGATGAGTTCATGGTCCACGGTCCTGCCGGGATCCTTGAAGCACTTCTTGAGTTGAGAGACGTGGAAAACATCATGGACTTTGAGTTTTTCAGGAAGCTCAAGAGCATAAGCAACTTCTCCTCTTCTTCCACGGATTTTGAATGGACCGATGTATCTAGGAGCCAGCTTTCCTTTGATACCAAAATGGTGCGTGCCTCTCATGGGAGTGACACGAAGGTAAACGAGATCACCAGGGACATACTCCATGTCCGTGTGCTTTCTGTCATAGTTGCTCTTCTGGCGACTTTGAGCAACCTTCAGATTTTCAAGAATGATGTGAACCTTCTCCTCCGCTTGAGTTACAATGTCGGGGCCAAACAATGTTCTTTCACCTGCGCCCGACCAACCAATCAGAGTTCTGCATTTGCGACCATAGAGAGCCTCAAATGGTGCCATCTTTAGACTTTTCTGGAAGCTGTTGTTGTAAGAGAATTCAGCATAAGGAAGGCATTGTTCCCACTTCATGCCGAAATAGATAACGCAAGCATGGAGCATATCTTCCAGAATCTGATTGATCCTTTCAACTTGTCCTTGCGACTGAGGGTGGTAAGCTGTGCTGAAGTTCAATTTTGTTCCCAAAGCATTTTGGAAACTTCCCCAGAACTTGGAAGTGAAGATGCTTCCACGGTATGAACTGATCTCAAGAGGAACCCCATACAGAGAGACAATTCTATTGATATAGAGCTTAGCCAACTGAATTGCAGAAATTGTTTCCTTGACTGGAAAGAAGTGAGCCACTTTAGAAAGCCTGTCAATGACAACAAAGATTGCATTGTTGCCCTTCTGCGACCTTGGAAAACCAGTGATGAAGTCCATCTCTACTTTCTCCCATTTCCATTCTGGAGGTTTTAATGGCTGTAGAAGACCGGAAGGTTTCTGATGGACAGCTTTAACTCTGCGGCAGACATGACACTCCGAGACATACTTGGCACAATATCGTTTCAACCCAGGCCACCAATATAGTGTTTTCAAGTCCATGTACATCTTAGTGCTTCCAGGGTGGATAGAAAGAACAGAATCATGCGCCTCCTTAAGAACTTGCTCTCTTAAACCCGGGTAGTTCGGAACAAACATCCCGTGTTCAAAGAAAAGAGTGCCTTGGTCATCGACGTGGAAGGACTCATACTTTGGAAGCTGAATATTGGAGATGATGTTTTTAGTGTAAGGATCCCCAAGTTGAATGGAGCGAACTTTTTCTTCCAAGAGAGGGGTTGCCAGAAGGTTCAGAAGATACCCTTGTTCCACAATTTCAAGGTTGAGCTGACGGAATTCCTCGCACAAGAGAGGCTGTTGTTCTTCCACCATGAGGTTGCTGACATAAGCTTTGCGGCTGAGAGCATCGGCCATCACATTAGCTTTGCCCGGAGTGTAGTTGATGGTCAAATCGAAATCATTGATTGCTTCAATCCACCTCCTCTGATGAAGGTTGAGATCAGGCTGTGTGAAGATATACTTCAGACTCTTGTGATCAGAAAAGATTTCACAACGATTGCCAAGCAAGTAATGCCTCCATACTTTCAAAGCAAAGACAACTGCTGCGAGTTCGAGGTCATGTGTAGGATAGTTGATCTCATGCGTCTTCAACTGTCGAGAGGCATAAGCAACAACTTGTTTTTCTTGCATAAGGACCGCACCCAATCCTTGCAATGACGCGTCACAGAATATCTAGAAAGGCTTTGATGTATCTGGAGGAATCAAGACTGGTGTGGAAGTGAGCTTCTCTTTGAGTGTTTCAAAGCTTGCTTGACATGCAGGATTCCAAAGGTATTTCTTGCCTTTCTTGAGGAGATCGGTAAGAGGCTTTGCAATCTTTGAGAAGTTCTGCACGAAGCGACAGCAGTAACTAGCCAAACCAAGGAAACTCCGGACTTCTTTGACATTTTTGGGAGGAAGCCAGTCAACAATTGTCTTGACAGTTTTTGGGTTGACGGCAATGCCCTTGGCAGAGATGACGTGACCAAGGTAGGTGACTTCAGGCAGCCAGAACTCACACTTGGAGAACTTTGCATAAAGGCGGTTCTCACGAAGCTTGTTTAGGACACACCGAAGGTGTTCTTCATGTTCTTCCTTTGACTTAGAATAGACTAGAATGTCATCCAGATAGACCACAACGAACTTATCAAGATACTCCATGAAAACCGAGTTCATAAGCCTTGAGAAGGTGGCAGGTGCGTTGGTGAGACCGAAAGACATGACCATGTACTCATACATGCCATAGCGGGTGGTGAAAGCTATTTTGGGAACATCTTCCTTGCGAATCTTGATTTGATGATATCCACTTCTCAAATCAAGCTTAGAGAATACCAAAGCTCTAGCTAGCTGATCGAAGAGATCATTAATTCGCGGAAGGGGATGTTTATTCTTGATGGTTTTAGCATTGAGCACCCGATAGTCAACACAAAGTCTATCCGTCTTGTCTCGCTTCTTCACAAAGATGGTTGGGCTACCCCAAGAAGAAGTACTGTGCTGAATGAAACCCAACTTCTCTTGTTCATCAAGCTGACGTTTGAGTTCAGCCAACTTAGCAGGACCCATTTTATAAGGCCGCTTGGAGATAGGAGCGGTACCAGGTTCAAGCTCAATCACAAACTCGACCTCTCGGTCAGGAGGCATACCTGGCAACTCTTTAGGAAAAACATCTGGGAACTCACAGACCACCGGAACACTCTGAATAGCTTCCATAGCATCATCGTTCAGAGCCGCCAAAGAGAAAAGCTGAATAGCAGGAATCAGACTTGGTGAATAGACTATATGGCCTCCAGGAATTTTCAGAGAAACCGAGCGTTCAGCACAATCAATCACAGCTACATTTGCTGTTAACCAATCCATGCCCAAGATAACATCAATGTCAGAGTTGCCCAGAATAATTAAGGAAGCCGGGAACGAAGAACCACCAATCTCAATTTGATTGCCATGGCTGATTTTAGAAGCTGCCATTGTTGCTCCAGGAGAAAGGACCATTAACCGCTTAGGGAGAGGATCCATAGCTAACTCATTCTAATTTGCAAATTTGTGAGAAACAAAAGAATGCGATGCATCAGAATCAAACAAAACTCGTGCAGGGACTGAGTTAACAGAAAGCATACCCATCACAACTCCAGGTGCATGCTCAGCTTGAGCGGCGTTGACACAGTTGGCACGAGGAACAGTAGACCCGAGCTTGGTGTTGATGTTGAGAGACCGAGGTGGAGGTGCACGAACCATAGAAGAGCTTGCCGCAGGTCTTGGAGGTGGTGGTGGAAGAGCTTTGTTGTTCATTGGACAATTCCATTGTTGATGCCCGGTGTTTCCACATGTGTAACAGGCACCAGGTGGACGTGGAGCAGCGTAGCCAGGGACTCCACCAGGCGCTCCAGGGTAGTTGTGGTTGTAGCCCCTAGGAGCTGCAGTGAAGGAGTTTGGTGGCCTTGCCACGTAGCTTGACGGTCTTGGTGGAGCCGGGAGCGACGGTGGGGTGTTAGGAACCCACACGCGGCGCTTAGAAGGAGCTGACATAGCTGAAGAGCTTGCTGCATCACGGCTGTGTTTTTTGGACTCCTCAAACACCTGCCTACTTGCTTCTTCCTGCAGAGCTGTATGTTGGAGTTCTAGAAAAGACCCCGGCCTTGCATTCGTGATTGCATATTTGATTGATGCATTGAGCCCTTGCCTGAACCTCTTTTGCTTCTTCTTGTCATCAGAGATCTCATCGCCACCATACCGAGAAAGGTTCATGAAGTTTCTGATGTAGGTATTGACATTGTCATTGCCCTTCTTGAGGTTGAGAAACACTTCCTTCATCCTTTCCATGACAATTTCTGACAGGTATTGCTCCTTGAAATCTCCAGTGAACTGCTCCCAAGTAGGCTGAAAACCAGAGAGGTTTGCCTTGAGGTAATTTTCCCACCACAGAGCTGCATCTCCCTTCAGAAGGTGCGTGGCACATTTTACCCATTCTTGCTCAGGAACATCAGCAGTCATCAGCAACCTTGACTTCTCACGCAACCAATCATCAGCATCAAGTGGCTGATCAGACACCTCAAAGTGGCGCAGGTTGAACTTCAGAAAACTCTTGATGTCTCCTCGCTTGGGAGGTGGAGGTAGCGGAACAAACTCATTCCTCCTGACACTTTCTTCAAATCGCTGCTGGTTTTGCTGCATTGCTCCCAAGGCATTAGCAATACTTGCCAACGCAGCCCCCAGTTCAGGTGGTATGTCCTCCTCAGAACGGCGTGGTGGTGCCATCCTGTGATTGATATAAAACTCAAGTCAGTACCATAATGGAGAATAATAATAATCCAAAATAGTACCAAAATGGAATTAACCAAGATTAAAGGATACAAATTACTAAGATGATATTAAAATATCAACAAAGTTCAAAGCATCTAGAAGATATTAAGCATGTCGCACACGACTGAACAAGGAGTGTGGTACACAAGATAACAAAGAAAAAATTTCCGCAAATTTCGGCATTAAAATACCACTATATGCGCAAAACCACTTAACGAATCAAGATTAGTAACTCTACCAATTCAATATACAAGAGCGAATGATAAAAGTAGTGGTATGGTCGCGACTCCATCCCGCACTCAAATCATTACTCCGCACATGAATAAGTAAAACACATATCCCAACACCTTTTTTTTAAAAAGAACCTAAAGATTAGTAACTACAGAAACGAACACCCCAAACAAGATAACGTCGGATAACAAAGAGTAAGACAGATCGCACCGGTATACAATGAATCAGATAGATCGCGTCGGTTTACAAAGGCCTGTCGGTATGGAATGTACCAACAGTTGATAACCAAAAGGCAGATAGCGATAACATGTTGGATGCAACAGATAGACAAGGAATTCACACACACACACACACAACCTATGGTACTATGGAACCCAGAACACGTGAATCCTAGTTTGAATTTTAGAAGAGGATTGAAAACGTTACACTTCCTTACCAGAAAAGGGTGGGTGGGTGGGTAAGAAGAAAAGTGGAAGCAATCCTACTCTCACGTTTTGTTTTTCCCTAGTATACATAACTACCAAAAATATTTGCTAGACTGACAACGACCATTTGGTTGAGACCCTGAAGGGCGGGATGGCTCTGATACCAATTGTAACTACCTCGGTGAATTACGCTCTTAGTTACATGCCTGGATGAGCGAAAATGGTTAAAATAGTACGGTGGGGCCAAGGGCCACTCACAGGTAGACCTTTCAGCCGTCCTAACCATTTTCAGAACACCGGGACAAGAACGAGCGGCGTAATCGACAGGCGAATGGATCAACTACATACACAAGTGAGTATGTATGCAAGCCACATACAACAGTCCTCAGAGCCATTCCATCTAAAAGAAATAGAAATATTGCAATGCCATACGGCAAGATCCAAATAGCCTATATAGAGATAATAATTTAGGATAGCTCCTCATACATCAAACATCAGAGTATCAGGCGGAAGCGGAAAACAAGATCCGAGTACGGATAAGAAGCAAATCGGCATAAGATGCCACATAAATAAACACATCCCGCCCACAGATCTCACGGATCCCCGTTCCCGGAATCTCTACACCGAGTGATCGTTGCCAACATCGTCCGTCTCCTCCACCCAGTATCCCTCTTGTGAGTACACCTGTTCATCTGAATCAAACAATTTATCGTGTGAGACCCTAGGGGTACTCAGCAAGTCTTTATGCCTCTAAAGGGGACATAACCTGGGGTGACACAATTGCAGCAAAAGATAATAACTAACAAGTCTATAGATACTCGCTACCCATCCGCCTAACCAAAGATAGACGGATGTCCGTTAATTAAGAACAACAGTTATAACAGTATAATTAACAGATCCATCCTCCTTCTCGCTTACCAACGAGAAAGCAGACGGACAACTCGCATCCATTGGCAGTTTTATTAACCATTCTATGAGTGTTGCACTATTTACTAGTCAGGTACTTAGTCAAATTAAAAGCGGTACTTTAGTTATACTTGTCTATGATCGAGAAACTGTGCTCCAAGTCGTCCATAACCGCGGACACAGCTTTCAGAAAGATTTACCCTGCAGGGGTGCACAAATAGCAACACACACTCGATCAACCTCGGAAAAACCAAATCAAAACCCAACGAGGCATTCACGACAAAGCGATCACAGGATTCAGAAATGTTTCAGGGGGCCACCCCATTAAGCTACCCGCAACGAAGTTGGCCGGCTCCGAGACGGACCCAAGGTTTGCGTCAATGGCTGTAAACGACTGGGAACCCGAAAGTGTGACTGGGCTTGTCGATACTGCGAAAACACTCCGCATCCAAAACAGTACAGGTGCTCCTCGCACAATCTTAAATAAAGCAGTAAAGCATGGCATAAGTACATGATAGTAATAAAGCCCCAAACTACTTTGTGGCCCCAAGAAATAAGAATGAATCAAGCTCTAGCTCAGGGGGGTCCATAAGGCCTCCCGGATGTGGATAGTGCGAATAGTCAAGGAACAGGAATCAAGTACTTGGGGTCCTACGGGACACAAGTGAGCAGAAAGAACCAAATAGCAGATATTGCTCACCGGTGCCACTTTCATTAGTTATCCCATTACTACTCAGGTTAAGTTGTTTAGGTACCTCGTTATCCATCAGACACTCACATACCCTACTCATCCTATTCTATGACCTGCATGGCTCAAACAACTCCTGTAGTAATGGCTTACGGGATGGAGGAACAAGCTTCGGTGGGGTTTAAAAGTAAAGGCTATGCAGTACTTGGGATTCAATTTAATGCAATCGCGACTCAATGATGCAAGAATAAGATAGAGGCAATAGGTACTATATGTATGCAAGCATGTGGTACTGCTTGCCTGGCAGCTCAGTTGAAGCGAGAGTCGGATCTGGGTAGTGCTCCTGGGATTCCTGATATATCCCCTACTCAGCGTCTATTCGAAGAAGAACCAAACAAACAAGGGACAACATAAATAAAGTGCACAAGCATATGTATTGAAATGCGACAAGCAAACAAGCATGCCATGATGAATGATGCACAATTGCATGGCAATAAAGTAGCATGGCATGGGTGAGGTGTGGGGTACAAGATTAAAGCATTTTATTAAGTTTTTAGTCCGGTTTGCTCTCATAACACTTGCTGTATACTTATTATTTATATGATGCATGCTTCAATTCAGAACATGGAATGCGTAGATAGAACGGGCTCATCGCGCTGATCGATTTAGACATATTATTTGTGAAATTTGGAGTTGTAGATTTAAAGTTATTAATTAATTAAGAAAAGGCCTTTTTATTATAATTTTAAACAATGTCGAAATTTAATTTGCCCGAAAGATATTTTGAAAAGCATATTTGAATTCCTCACATTTTTCTGATTCAAAATCATATATCATTTGTATTATTTGGGTTTACCAATTAAAAGTTATTAAAAACAGAAATTAAATCGTATTAAAACATTTCTAGAAATCATTTTTATTAAACGGAAAAACACAGAGATTTTTTTGTACCCAGCCTGATCTAGTCACCGCCACAGACAGGTGGGCCAGCTGCGGACTAGGACACACGCGCACAGAAAGGGTTTTCTCATCGCGGTCTTTCCTAGCCTCTGTGAATGACAGGTGGGGCCAGCGGGCTAGGGCCCAGGTGCCAGTGGGTGAACCGGCAGAGGCTGACAGGTGGGAAGCGTGCTGGAGCGCGGGTTGAGTTTACGAAATCTAGAGTCCCTTTTTATAAAAAGTACACAGCGGCTGGCAGGTGGGCTCGCGAGTACCGCGGGTTGAGCGAGAGTTAAAAAGAGGGGGCTATATGTAAATCGACCATAGGCCCGTACTGTTGCTCTTCTTTCTCTGAACTGCGGACAGAGCCGTGCTCGCCAGGCATAGCACGGCGCGCGGGGAACTCGAACCAGGGACCTGGGGCTCGCGCTCGGGGGCGGTAGCCACTGGGGTAGGCTGAGAACGTTGTTAGGACGGGGATGGCCAACTAGGTGAGGCGGGGCGTGGCATAGAGGCGGTCAGACGCCAGCGGCCGACGGCGCACCAAGAGCGTTCGATGAAACGCCCGACGAGGCAGAGGGTCTACGGTGAGGCAGAGGATATCTAGGCGGGAGAGGGACTCACCGCGGGGTGGTTGACGGCAGCGGATCGGGGCGGGACGCAGCAGATCGTCGACGGAGCTGGCGGCCGGCGAGATTAGGGTTTCGGCAGCGTTGCGGTACTGCGGCAGAAGTGGGGCTTCTCCTCCTCGCTGTCGTGCTCCGGGCGAAGCAGAAGAACCTCCTCGGCCTCCTTGACCACCTCCACGCTGCGCTCGTCGGTTGGAACGAAGAAACGGCGGTGGTGCAGACAGTGTCCGGCGAGAGGGAGATGGTGTCGGTGGAGAAAAAGAGGGGAGAGGGCAAGGCCCTGGGGTGGATCTGGGAGAGGCAGAGGAGACGTGGGGAAAGAGGAAAAGTAGAAGAGGAGGGGGAGGCGCCGTGGGGATCCGGTTGGAGATAAAGGTGGCTTCGGCCACCTTTTTCCTTCTCCTCTTCACGTGCTCGAGCTGGAGCTCGACTTGGGCAGGTAGGGCATGGCAGGTGGGCCAGGACGCGACCAAAGAGGGCAGGCTCAGGTGGGACAGGCACGACAGTGAGAGAGAAAGAGAGAGGAGAGGGAAAACTCGGGTGTAGCTTCGGCTAGGGCTAGATAGGGTGGCTCGGGTTAGGGTTTTTAGTTAGATTTGGAGAGGTAGCTGGGTGGGGCCTGCATGGCAGGGAGAGGGGAGCCTAGGCATGGTGCGAGGAGGGAGGTGAGGTGGGGTTAAGGGTTGGGGTTTAGGCTAGAACTAGGGTTAGAGGAAAGTAGAGAGGTGTTAGGGTTTTGTAAATAGTGTTTACTAGGTATGGTGATTAGATTAGAGAGGGAGATGGAGAGAGGTGTTTAGGGTAAGGGATGGTTTGGTGGTTAGGGTTTACTCAAGCCCCCAAGCAAGATCATGCATGAACAGGAGGGGAGTAGGGTGTGATGTAGATATGGAGATGTGAAAGAGGCTTGATGGCCACATGGCAAGGATACACCAACAAGGTGGAAAGTTTGAGAGAGAAGAGAGAGATCAAAAGAGATAAAGCACCCAAAAATCCAAGTAAAATCCAAAGAGTGGAATGGGGTGATGATTGCATGGCCCATGCATAAACATTAATGCTAGGTTTTATCTTGTGAAAACAAAATAAATATCCATGGCATTTATACATATGCATTCCAAAATATGAGGTAAGGCCAAGCTATAGGAAAAGATAATTGGATTCATCCCAACCCACATGAGCTAGATGAAAGGCAAAGAAAAAAATAACTCATGGGTAAGTAAGGATGGTGGAATTATAAGGTGGTGACAAAGAAAGGTGGTGGAGTGGAATAAAAGACATGCCCCCAACTCAACTTGGGCATCAAGCATTTATCAAGAACCAAATACAATATATCAAGAGGCTAATACAATTAATAATGCATCTGAGAGAAGAATCAAATCCAAAGGGTTTTATATGATGCTCAAATGCAAGGTGGCATGATGACATGAGCATGATATAATTATGATGCAACAATTATATGTAGGAAGTAGCCATTATATTATTAAACCAAGTAGCATTACAATTGTTAGACAATTGGGATGCTACAGTGTGCAGCAAACACACAGTCTGCTATAAACACTAGAAGTGCTGGCACCTCAGGAACAACACCAGCATGTTCTTCCTGGACTCCGGCAGCAACCTCAGCAGGTATTTCGTTAGCTTCACCAGCAGCAGCCTCAGCAGGTATTTCATCAGCTTCACTAGCAGCAACATTAGCAAGTACTTTGTTAGCTTCACCAGCAGCAGCATCACCAAGTATTTCGTTAGCTTCACCAGGAGCAGCAGCAGCATCAGGAGCTAGGGCTGCCTGAGCAATTACATGTTCAACAGTTCCAGGGGCTCCGACAAAGAAAGGGTGGTTGATCCCAAGAAACACATATTGTCCCTTCAGATTGTCGACTCTGCTCCAGACTTGCTCTACCGGATCTTTGGATGGGCATGCGGACCTCGAGAAAACGTGACACCGCAGCGATGGGTATGAAGAAAGTTTTGTCCCCATATGTTCTATTGTATCACCAACGTTGTTTAGTGCTCCCCTGATATGAATCCACATGAGTTCAACATCCTGTTTTGTGTCTCCTCAGAGAGGTGCCAGGAACCAGCGTCGTGTCCCAAGTTCAGCATCTGCTACTGCATCTTCGATGACTGGAGCTAGAATAATGCGCGGGGCTGCGTGGGTACCTGCGTGTTACTTACAGTCAGTAAGCAGAATTTTGAATGGGATTTTACATGCTATATGACACCATGACTCACCCCCAATGGACGGCTCCCAAACACGCACGTCGCCGCTAGGTTCAGTGACCGCATAAATGCGTTACGGTTTGTACGAATAGTAGCTAGAGGTGAAGACGGCGTCGACATACTTCTCCGGCCGTAGGAAGTCGTCGTGCAAGACTGTCCATTCCTTGTCTTCTGGGAATCTAATGAATGTGATTACCTTGTCGAACACCGCTAAGAGGTCGTACTCCCAGGTATTCCATGCCTCCCGTGGTCTATGTGGGAGCTGTACCTTCAGGAGCTCAAGTTCTGCCATGTTGAACCTGTAAGCGAATTCGGAAATGGGTGGCGGCCACCCGTTGTTGAATGCAGTAATGCGCACACCCTCCAAAGATGGCAATGTAAGTCTCAACGATCTGTAGCCATTTTTTAGAGTCCAAGTACTCCCATCCTGGGATAAAAGGACCAGCCACTCGCTGTTGCCACCCACCCAGTTCTGGTCATCTCCCATTTCCGTCTCTTCTTCTTCCTTGATATTCACCACTTATCCAGCAACATCAGTTTTGCATGAATATTCTGCAGAGTTTGTTGTCAGTTGGTACAATCACCTAGCATGGATTCCATTGCAAATACAATTTGACAACTGGACCTTCAGTTAAAGTACACAAAATATCGCCTAAATACGAGTGTCTCCTTAGATATCGCCTAAATTGTGCCCATGTCACTGCGAAGATACCCAATATATGGAGTAGGAGCAGAGCCCCCCAAAATAAACTCCTGACGATGATCATAAACAACTCGGGGCATAACATCCTTAAATCGTCTAATCTGTTTGTTTTTTATTTTAGGAAACAGAATATCACCTAGCAGGCATTCCATTGCAAATCAAAGTTGACAATTCATCTATCACCTAAAGTAAGACTGTGTCACTATGAAATACCAGAATATCAGGTTCGAGCAGAGCTTCCGCTGTACAGAATAGTCTTAAATGGTTCAATTTGTTCAAACCGTGCGTGCACACAACACGTTCGACGAAAGGAACATAGGATTCCGATGAGAGTTCAGCACATATGAATCAATGATATGACTGAACCAATAAGCAAGATACTGGAACTTACGTGGCCATCGCGGTCGTTTGGCCATTTGCTGGTATCGGGGTAAAGAAGGCCTGGCGTGTCGTACGGTTGTTCGTCCATGTCCCGCATCGTGAAGTGATAGTCAGGGATGCAGCGAGCAAGGCGGCCGACAGAGATGATGTCCAACCCCATGGCGATCCTGTGCATGTTCACAGCACTGAGGTTCGGCCATCCCCAATCCTCGCGATGGCGGTCGCCCTGGCCATCCGCATCGTCGTCACATGCCTTTCGCTTCAGCCTGCTGCTACCCCAAGCTCTACCCATAGCGACAAATGGAGTCTGGAATCCGGTAGATTAATGGAGGCGTTGTGATAAGGAGGCGGATGGATTCGAGAGGGGATGGAATTAGGGATGGGGCAGTTGTTCGAGTAGGGAGTGGCCTGGTGAGGAACCGCCGCCGCCGCTGGTTCTCGTCCGCGTGGAAGACAAGGAAGGGGGCGTAATTATTGAGGACGCGCACCAGAACCGTCTAGAGGAAGTGAAAAAATAAATCATAAGAGAGAAATGTGTGACCCGCCTGTCAGTGAGTGAAGGTCGGCTCACGCAAATGTGACTATGTTTGACTTGGCTCATGCATGGCAGAACTCGATTCCACCGCATGCAAGTGGCGCAGAACAAATTTTAGGAAGCGCTAGCGTCGACGTGTAAAACCGCCGTTTTTCTGCACCTTCACCCTACTACGAACGGTCGTGCACCATTCCAGATATTGGTAAGGGCGGTTCCAATCTTTCACTTCTCCGTCTCATTTCCTCCTCCACGGCCTCATCCATTTCCTCTGCAACGACATCACCCTCTTCCTCCGTATCCTTTCCCTCTTGCATGTAGTCATGGACTTTTTGGACGTCCGAAACGGTGACAGGCAAGCGACTCCGCACTTCGACATAGAAGTACATGGCGGGAAGAAGATCAAATTCATCTACACTACCGATCCTATGACGGTGAGGAAGACTCTGAGTAATTACACGAGTTGGCTACAGTTCGAAGAAAACAGGTTCATAGGTCTCGACCTCGAGTACAGCCGCGATCACCATAGGATCGCCGTGGTGCAACTTTCCATGAAGGGGCACGTCCTTGTATCCCAGCCTTTTTGCGAGAAGGGGGGCTAACGGGATCTGGTAGACTTTGCTGTCTTTTTGTTCCTGAACCGTCTATTTGCAAAAGTTATTGCTATATTATTTGTCTGGATTCATTTTAATGCAGGTGGGGTGAAAGCATAAGGGATCTGTTTCATGACTTTCTCGTGAACCAACACATAACATTTACTAGTGTTGACATCAGAATGACACTAAACTGCTTGAAAGCCTGACTGTCAACATTAGAATCCCAAAGGAGTGCAGAGTGGACATCCAGGAAATTTACTGGATCCTAGGGACGAAGGGCGATAGGACCGGGATGGCCGCTCTTGCCTCCGAACTCATCGACCCGCGGTACACTGACATGAAGGGCAATTTGCCGATATGTTCGTGGAGGCGTTTAGGACACGATTACTAGGAGGATAAGCCGCTTTCTGAACCTAATCTGAAGTACGCTGCAATTGATGGGTATGTCAGCCATGAGTTGTACCGCTAGATTGTAAAATCTTGTTCCAGGCATCGCATCATTGAACCACCACCAAGGCAGGTTGTTTGCCCCAGATGCCGGAGTGTAGATGAATCTACAAGCCGGGGCAAGCGACCGAAGGGATCCTGGGATCGGTTGCCTTCTCCAACAGGATGGGATGTAGACTTTTAGTGCATGATTGTTGTGTTTGTATGGGGCTTGTTATGTTTATGAAAACATGTTATTTCAGAAGTACACTATGTGAGAAATTACGAACTGCTGTGTATTACCTTTGTCGAACTATAATCTGGTTTTGGTTATGACTGTATCCTTCGCTATAATCTGGGTTTGGTTATGACTTATGACTGTATCACACCTTATGCATGTCAGTCCTGGATTCTGTCGCATGCAAATGGCACAGACAGAATTTGTAAGAATGAATGTTGAGCATACAAAAGGGGGGAATGTAATTCATACAGGTTAAGTAGCTAATAGCACAGGGATCATACGAGCTTGGTTCTTACACACATAATGCTTAGAAAATACACGCGAGATAAAATACAGGCGAGATAAAACTAGGAACGAAATGCGAAACTAGTAGTGGTAAACAACACACTCACCCACCCGCTAGATCCTGTTGAGAATCTCGTAGCAGACATACGCGTCCCTGGCTGCGTACTTGATCGCATCGTAATCCAGGTGCCTCCACTCCCATCGCTCGTGCAGGTGCTTCAGGAACTCGACTTTCATGCCGGTGTACTCGTGGTCGATGATGTCGGCAGCGAGTCTAGCCATGCCGGCTTTCCCCGTACCGCCATCCGGGTAGCTCCACAAACGTTGGAGATCGATGTGATTGATGACATGAACGAGGAGATCCTGCTCTAGCTTCGGAGTGTCGTTCTTGATGTCGACGCTGGCGAAGTAGATCTCCCTCCTATGTAGGAACTCGCAAAGCTCCGGGCATACATATTTGGCCCTACATATGTGGTATAGGAGGAAGTGGTTGCACATGGACATCTGCAAAAGCGCCATCCTCTTCCTATCTCCGGTATACTCGAGGTCAAGGCCGATGATCTTGTACCTGTCCATCGGCTCCTGTAGCCACCGCTCGTACATTAAGATGACCTTGGCGACCTCCGCTGACGCATTTGTGTGGACGACCATCAGCTTGGTGGTGCCATGGGCGGTGACCGTGTACTCGTCGGTGAAGTCGCTCCCGTCGCCGAACACACTGTATTCTGCTTCCATGGGAGCAGCTAATGCGGCGGCGGTGGCCTAGGGTCAGTAGCGGTGGCTGGGACTGGGCGTGGTGGTGGAGTGATTTTTTATGGTGGTATGGCCCGGCGGAGGCGGTGCCTGTGGCAGCGTCGATGGTTCTTGCGGTGGATGCAGCGACGACGGAGGGCGGCAAAAGGAATGAGTTAGGGATTTTTGCAAAGTGATGTGCTGAGGAGACGGAAGGCGATGCTTAAATTGCGTTTACCAATATTCTGGTCATACCCATGAGGAGGCAAGTTTGACCAGGCGAGCACAGTTGGTTTCCAATCCTAGCGATTAAATTCGGCGTCCGTCCCGGTAGGCGATGGGACGGGTGTGCGATGTGGCTTTGGCGTGGCAGAGACCGATCACGTAGACTACCGTCCCGTTGCCGATCTGCAGCGGGTGCACAGTGCTGACACGACGTAACATGACAGAATAGAAGGAAGTGTACATCTATTATTCCTAACAATTTTAAGAAGTGTAAGCATAGACATGGACCTAGCATCCCTACACCCCGGGGCAGCCGCCTAGTGATACATTGCAAATGTATCTATAATTTTTGATGTTCCATGCTTGGTTTTATCTCCTTTCTTGTGTTTTGTCCACACTTTGGAGTAATTTTCATATGATTTCTTGGACTAACCTATTAACAAGAGCCACAGTGCCTGCTGCCTGTTTTCTACTGTGTTTGGTTCCAGGAAAGTCAGAAAATGAGTATTCTCGGAATTGGACGGGACAAAAGCCAAAGTGCCTATTTCACCCGAAGACTCCAGGAGCCAGAATACGAGACGGAGAAGAGCCAGGGGTGGCCACACCACCTGGTGGCGTGGGCCAGGCCACGCCAAGGGGTGGTGTGGGCCCCCAGACACCCCCTCGGTCTCCCTCTTTGCCTATAAGAAGCCTTCTGACCTAAAAACCCCCGGGGGGTCGACGTTTTTCTAGAAGGAGTTCCGCTCCACCGCCACCACCAGATTCCACGAAACAGCACCAGAAACTCTGTTCTGGCACCCTGCCGGGACGGGGAATTGGAGGAGATCATCGCCATCATCATCACCATCGCTTCTCCATCGACCATCCATGTTTCCCCCATCTATGAGTGAGTAATCCCCCACTGTAGGCCATGGGCATGGTAGGGATTGGATGAGATCGTTCATGTAATGGCATCAGATTGTTAGGGCATGGTGCCTAGTATCTTTTATTAGTGCTTTATGTCTTTGTTGCAACTTGTTCTGCTTAATGCTTGTCACTAGGGCCCGAGTGCCATGATTTCAGATCTGAACATGTTATTGATTCATTATGATAGTATTGTTTATGGTCTTATCTGCAAGTTGTATACACACGTTGTTGTCCGGAACCAATGGCCCCGAAGTGACGGAAATCGGGATAATCGGAGGGAATGGCTTTGATGTGAGGATCACATGTGTTCACGGAGTGTTAATGCTTTGCTTCGGTGCTCTATTAAAAGGAGCACCTTAATTGCCAGTAGTTCCCTTGAGGCCCCGCTGCAAACGGGCTGGCAGGACAAAAGATATTGTGCAAGTTCTCATTGCGAGCGCGTATGACTATATATGGAACACATGGCTAGGATTATCTAGTACTTGGATGCTTTATCTTATTTATCTGCAATTGCCCTATGTTCTGATTGCTATGTGAATTGTCTTGTCCATGCAACGCCCGTCCATCCATCCCTATGCCTACCGCACTCGAATCCTATTGTTTACTGCTATAGTTACTGCTGTCTTTACTTTACTACTGCTGCTACTTTACTATTCCTACTACAAAACTGTTGCTACTGATAAACTGCTGTGAGCAAGATTGTTTCCAGGTGCAGCTGAATTGACAACTCAGTTGTTAAGGCTTATAAATATTCTTTGGCTCCCCTTGTGTCGAATCAATAAATTGGGTTTCACTTCCCTCGAAAATACTGCGATACACCCCCTATACTTGTGGGTCATCAAGACTATTTTCTGGCACCATTGCCGGGGAGCATAGCTTTATTTATCAAGCTCACTTGGATTCTCTGTTGTTTGCTGCTATCCATCCATCATGGGTAAGCCTCGTGATGGAAAGTTTCCTATTTTACCATCCACTACAAGAAGAGGTACGGTTCTGAACACCTCTGCTGCTCTTGATTCACCATTTGTTATAAGTAAGCTCGTTACACCACCACATACACATGCTACACACACTGATACTACTGCTGAATCTGAAACTTCTGATGCTTATGATGCTGCTTCTACTGTGCTTGATAAGAGTGGTTCATTAGGTCCTTTCCTAGATGCTACGATTGCTAGAATTATAGCTAGAAATACCGAAACTCCTAATGAAGACACTACCACACCTATTAGTTCACCTGAGTCTAGTGAGAGTTATGATATTGAAGATGGTTATGTTGAGATGACCGATGAATTTATTAAAGAATGTAAAAACACCCATGATAGGAGCGCTGCTAAGAGTCTCCTTGAGAGGCGTACTATTAGACCCAAATTGTCTCCTATTGCTAAGTTTGCTGCTTCCCCCATAAACATTATAGATGAAGATTATGATTTCTCTCTCGATCTATCTTACATAGCTATTGTTGAGAAAGAACCTTTTTGTGGGAATAAGAATGAAATTGCGGTAGCACATATGAATGAACTTTCTACCATGAGTGGCTTGTTTTCTGATGATATTAAGATGCGTACTTACTTTGTTGCTAAGATTTTCCCCTTTTCACTGAAAGGAGAAGCTAAAACTTGGTTTAGTAATTTACCTCCTGGATCTATTGATAGCCCTAAGTGCTTGATTAGTACTTTCCTGCAAAAATATTTTCCTCCTAGTGCTAGACATGCTATTTTGCAGGAACTTTTTGATTTTAAACAGGGAGAAAAAGAGGTATTGCCTGAATCTTGGGCAAGGTTTTGTGCTTTGATTCATGCACAAGCTGGAAGTCCATTACCTAAGAATGAGCTTCTTGATATATTTTATAATGGACTAACCGAAGAATCTAGGACATACATAGATAGTTGTGCTGATTGTGTTTTCAGGAATAGGACTCCTAAGGAAGCTGAGGAATTAATGGCTAAAATAAGTAAGAACTATGAAGATTGGACTCCTCCTAAACAAGCTATACCTGAAGTAATTGTACCTGAACCTACTATTCTGGAGCCTATTCCAACATCAAAGAAGAGGGGAGTTAATGAATTAAATGATGAAGTGATGAAGGAAGCTAAGAAATGTCTTAAGGAGAAGGGAATTAAAGCTGCAGATGTCAAGAATTTACCTCCTATAGAAGAATTATGTAAGCCTATCCCCTACTCATCCACTATCCAGGTACACTCTCTCCAATACTTTGATGAAGGTGATATCCCTTACTCTAAACCTCCTAATCAATGCTTAGAAGAATTCGATATCTTTATTGTTAAGCAAGATAATTTTAATAAAAGGGTGCAAAATCATCTAATGGAAAACACTAGAGCTATTGTTGAGTTGAAAGATATTGTGGAAAGAACCTCTAATGATGTTAAAATGATTGTTAAACACTTTCAAATGGTTCAAACTCAAATAGATCAACTCGTTAAAGTGCAAAATGACTTGCTAGTTAATGCTGCTAAAGAAAAACATGCTTATGAAATTAGAACTAGAAGTGGAGCTCCTACCCAGGATCCTCTATATCCTGAGGGGCATCCCAAAAGAATTGAGCAGGATTCTCAACAAGCTGAAAATAGTGGTTCTACTCGTAAGAAAAGGAAAAAGAAACATAAAACTATTGTAGAACCCTCTCAACCTGCTATAGATCCTAATAGTATATCTATCTCTGATGTTGAAACTGAAGGTGGTAATGAAGAAAATGAAGTTCCTAATGAAGAAAAAGTTGAAGAAGAACCTGAAAACCACACTTAGAATACTAAATACACTAAAGAAGATTTTATTGCTAAGAAACATGGTAGTGAAAGAGAGCCTTGGGTCCAAAAACCTATGCCATTCCCTGATAAGAAACACAAGTCAAAGGAGGATGAACACTATAATAAGTTTTGTGAGTGGATGAAACCTTTATTCTTGCAAATTCCTTTGACTGATGCTATTAAATTGCCTCCTTATTCAAAGTATATGAAGGATATTGTCTCGAATAAAAGGAAGATCCCTAATGAAGAAATTTCTACTTTGCTTGCTAATTATTCCTTTAATGGTAAGGTTCCTAAGAAACTTGGAGACCCAGGGATTCCAACTATCCCTTGTTCTATTAAGAACAGTTATGTTAGAACTGCTTTGTGTGATTTGGGAGCTGGAGTTAGTGTTATGCCTTTTTCTCTCTATAAGAGGCTTCAATTAGAAAAGCTGATACCAACTGATATATCTTTGCAAATGGATGATAAATCTACCACTATTCCTGTTGGTATATGTGAGGATGTACCTGTTCAAGTGGCTCATAATTGCTTGATATTAACTGATTTTGTTGTGCTTGAAATGCCTGAAGATGATAATATTTCTATTATTCTTGGGAGACATTTTCTTAATACTGCAGGAGCTGTTATTAATTGTAATCAAGGAAAGGTGACTTTCAATGTTAGTGACAAGGAACATACTGTCTATTTCCCCAAGAAGATTGAAAAGACTTATGGTTTGAATTCAATTGAACATGTTGAGGGCGTTCAAGTTGGAGAAATATATTGTCCCATACCAAGAGAAAAATTTGAAACTATTATGATTGGGACCATTGCTATCAAGGTTGAGGTAACATAATCATTAGTGGAATACAATGTTTTGTCTCATATGAAATTGTTTTGGTAACAAGACCTGATCAACCTTGTTAACAAAAGGATTTCATTGAACAAAGCAATGTTTTCACCATGATTATCTCCGCTTACTTCTATTCTATCCATTTTAGTTTTTGCTTATGCCTAACTTAAAGGCGTTAAAGAAAAGTAATTATTGGGAGATAACCCAAAAGTTTTAGATGAGTCTTGGAAGTTATTACTTCAGTAATAACCTCTCATTATCCTTTTTATTTGCTTTTTGTGCCAAGAGTAACCTCTAATGAGAGAGAAGTAATGATTGAGAAAGTTGCGGTCCCGAAACAGATTTCTGTGCTTCACCGCAAAAATTTGTGTAAAATCTCTGTACGTCCTTTTGAGGCGTGAATTTTTGTGCTTCTGACCCAGGTTGTTATCTAACTTTCGTTAGTTCAAAACTTTTTTATTTGAGCAACAGAAGGTCTTCTAAAAAATTCGTCTTTACCTGCTGGTCTGTTTTGACAGATTTCTGCCATTTTCTGCATTTGCTTCTTGTTGGTTCCTTTTTGAGTTCTTTTGGGGAATTGAGCTTTTTGAGGGAAGTGATACCGTAGCTAGTGTTCTAATGGAAGTTTATTTGGTGTTAGAACTGAACCTTAAGACTTATTTATCTTGAGTGCACTAATGTTGCTAATAAAGATTGTGTGAAGTTTTGTATGAAGGAAAAATTCCAGGTGTATGGGAGGAATGAGTAATGAGATGAAGGATGGACTAAAGGTCTAGCTTGGGGATGCCACGCATGTCACCCCAAGAAATATCCAACAAGTACAAGCGTCAAAGCTTGGGGATGCCCAAGGCATCCCCTCCTTCATCAATAAAAATCCTAGGTTTCTTCCAAACGGTTCATTTTTATTGTTTCATACACAGTTGTGTTGTTCTTGGAGCGTCTTCTTTTTTGTTTTTGTTTTTGTTTTGGTTTTTGTTTTCTTTGTTTGCTTAGTTTGCTGAATAAATTGGTTGGACCCCCTCTTTCATACATTGGTGTTCAAATAGTTTGGTTTGGTTTGGAAAAGAGTAGGAAAGCTCATGCTTAAGTGGTAAAGAGAGTTTGTTTTTGACTGTGGCCTATGCTTTGTCATGCCATGCTTGATATTGTTTTGGCTTTATGCTTAGTATTCTTTGCTGTAGCATGACTTGTTATAAACAATTGAGATTGCTTAATGTGCCTTAGATGAATCATGCGTTGTTTTAGCATATTAAAGCATAGTATTGTGGTATTCTCCTTTGATGCTTTATTTGGGTTGACTTGGGACATGCTCACACCATGTTATTACTATCTCAAGTCACCATAAGCCTTTATGATCCTTTAGTTTTCAACTTGTAGTATCACTTTATGCTTTGATCAATGATGTTTTGTCGCTCTGCATGATTATGGCCATTATTGCTCTCTTAGTTTGTCGCTCCTAGTCTTTTGCTAGCCTCCACAACCAAGTATGAGTTCCACTCATGCATCCAACTCCCTAAACCAAGTTATTCCAAAGAGTCCACCATACCTACCTACTAGCTTAAGCTATTCCAAGTATATTCATGCTTTTGTTTCCCTTCCGAATTAAACTTGTTATGAGAAAACTAGTGATTAAAGCTCTCACGAACTTGATGGCACACTTTACTTTTCTTGCCCTTAATAAACTTGGACCATTTTGTCGTCTATGTTGTATATGCTTGCACTTATTTGTTGGGAATTAGCAGAACCATGCTTTCATGGGGAACGCTTTCAACATTGCACTTGGTACTTGTACCTAGTTGATATCATGCTCTTTTGTATATGGATGTCGTCGGTGTGAAATGAAAGGGGAGCTTGTAAGTCCATGGAGTTATGTATATGTGTTAGAGAAACGCCTAGGCCGCTGGTCTAATCCATGCTGACATGGTGGAAACCTGCAGCGTAACCATAATGAGCTGTCTATGAAGCATTATTCTTATAAAAAAAGAGTCCTATATTGAAAAAAGAGAAAAAGAAAAAAAAGATTATGAAAAGAGGAAAGAGAGAAAAAAGCACCATATTCCCATGGTAAATAAGAAGATTGCTGAGATTCTCGTTGTCTGCTTGCGTTGTCATTTTGATATGGGGATTCTTCCGTATCATCGGGCAAGGGGTACCCGTTGGCGGTTCTCTATGATACACATGTACTTACGATGACAAGAACTTACTGATGACTAAACTTGAGTAGCATGAGGAGCAGCCCTCGTATACAAGGGACATGAGATTTCTAACTTATACTTTGTCAAGCATGTACACCATAGTTTGTTCACTTTAACCTTAATCACTTCAAGATGCTTATGATAGGGGCAATGAGAGCTGAAAGCTATAAGTACCATAATTTTTGGAAGCTCTTTATGAGACTAGAATCCCTACTTCCTTCTATGAAGGCCTTTCTTCCACTTATATATTGAGTCTCCACCTTCTATCTTTATGCACCTACTTTGAGAGCATAGTGGCCATTCTTAGTTCTATGTGCATTGTCCCAAGACTAGTTGATTGATGCATACCTTGATATTGCTTGTTTTAAACTATTTGTATCTAGTCACTCTTATGAACTTTGAAGGTGTCCTATGCATTTATATTTTCTACTCTATGAGGGACAAGCTAAATACTACTATGCTATGTTTTCTTTATGTGAAACAAACAAACGTCTTGCAAAGCATTGTTATTCATGAATCTTTTGTTTGTGCCTTTTCATGTTGCATCATAGTTTCTTTGTCTTACTGCTAGAACTTTGTCTTTCATGTTATGATTGAAGTACTATGATCCTAGCTTTGAATGTTTTACAAATATTTTGATCAAGTTTATGATGGTGCATGTCACCTCAAAAATTATTCTTTCTTTTTATCACTTAACTACTCGAGGACGAGTAGGAGTTAAGCTTGGGGATGTTGATACATTGCAAATATGTCTATAATTTTTGATGTTCCATGCTTGGTTTTATCTCCTTTCTTTTGTTTTGTCCACACTTTGGAGTACTTTTCATATGATTTCTTGGACTAACCTATTAACAAGAGCCACAGTGCCAGCTGCCTGTTTTCTGCTGTTTTTGGTTCCAGGAAAGTCAGAAAATGAATATTCTCGGAATTGGACAGGACAAAAGCCAAAGTGCCTATTTCACCCGAAGACTCCAGGAGCCAGAATACGAGATGGAGAAGAGACAGGGGGTGGCCACACCACCTGGTGGCGCAGGCCAGGCCAGGCCGCGCCAGGGGGTGGTGTGGGCCCACTAGGCACTCCCTCGGTCTCCCTCTTCGCCTGTAAGAAGCCTTCTGACCTAAAAACTCCGGGGGGTTCGACGTTTTTCCAGAAGGAGTTCCGCTCCGCTGCCACCACCAGATTCCACGAAATAGCACCAGAAACTCTGTTCTGGCACCCTGCCGGGACAGGGAATTGGAGGAGATCATCGCCATCATCATCACCATCGCTTCTCCATCGACCATCCATGTTTCCCCCATCTATGAGTGAGTAATCCCCCGCTGTAGGCTATGGGGATGGTAGGGATTGGATGAGATCGTTCATGTAATGGCATCAGATTGTTAGGGCATGGTGCCTAGTATCTTTTATTAGTGCTTTATGACTTTGTTGCGACTTGTTGTGCTTAATGCTTGTCACTAGGGCCCGAGTGCCATGATTTCAGATCTGAACATGTTATTGATTCATTATGATAATATTGTTTATGGTCTTATCTGCAAGTTGTATACACACGTTGTTGTCCGGAACCAATGGCCCCGAAGTGACAGAAATCGGGATAACCGGAGGGAATGGCTTTGATGTGAGGATCACATGTGTTCATGGAGTGTTAATGCTTTCCTCCGGTGCTCTATTAAAAGGAGCACCTTAATTGCCAGTAGTTCCCTTGAGGCCCCGCTGCAAACGGGCTGGCAGGACAAAAGATGTTGTGCAAGTTCTCATTGCGAGCACGTATGACTATATATGGAACACATGCCTAGGATTATCTAGTACTTGGATGCTTTATCTTATTTATCTGCAATTGCCCTATGTTCTGATTGCTATGTGAATTGTCCTGTCCATGCAACGACCGTCCATTCATCCCTATGCCTACTGCACTCGAATCCTACTGTTTACTGCTATAGTTACTGCTGTATTTACTTTACTACTGCTGCTACTTTACTATTCCTACTACAAAACTTTTGCTACTGATAAACTGTTGTGAGCAAGATTGTTTCCAGGTGCAGCTGAATTGACAACTTAGTTGTTAAGGCTTATAAATATTCTTTGGCTCCCCTTGTGTCGAATCAATAAATTGGGTTTCACTTCCCTCGAAAATACTGCGATACACCCGCTATACTTGTGGGTCATCACCCAGCCGATCAGGCCTGCAGATTGCACAAAGCTTGTCCAGAATTTGCCAAAATAAAGCTCGTTTGCCCATGCTTCTATAAGTTCCTCTGTAGGACACTTGTGTAAGCATGCACGATCAAGCAACTTTGCAACACATGTTGCGGTGGAAAAGCATTAGGTTTCAATGCACCACATAGTTTAGGGATTTAGAATAGCTACATTGTGGAGATCTAGGCAAATTGCATGGTAAAGCCAAATTCAGATTCTTGTAAGATTTAGCTATAGCAACATTGTGTCTCGTTCGTCCTCACTTTTGCCCTCCCGATATTCTAAAGCCCTCACATGCGCTCGGAGGGGGGTGCCATCTGGTCAAAGGCTTGGCTGTTACGTGCGCCCTGACGCCTAAATTGGAAGTTTTTTTTGTTATTTGGTCTTTTTAAGAGCGCCTTTTCCCCTCTCTCTCTCTAAGAGTTGTGTTTTTTTGCCCAAAAAGGTAGGGAATCTAGAGCAGCTTCTCTCTTCATTCATTGTTCCTTTTGCCCTTGTTTTCCCCAATCTGGTAGCAAATCTAGAGCAGCAAAACAAACCAGCACCATAAATAAATTCAGTAAACAGAGCAGATGTAGATAAAGCAGCTAATATAGGTTATATAGTACGGTACTTAACGAGGTTCGACAATTAGGCTGCTCAGCAGCAACAGCTGACAGGTTCAACACAGACAAGACAAAAGAAGCTGCTTTACAGCAGCAGCAGCTAATCAGTGGCCCCTCATGGCCTCTGCCAGGAGGGCATCCGCTTCCTCCCTCTAGCGCCTCCTGCCCAGCCCCTTGATCTTGGGCGCCTTGGGTCTGATCGGGGGCATGCGACCCTCCTCGATAGCCACCTTCTGGTGGTTGCGGAGGTGAAGACCGAGCGCCTGATGCTTGGCCATGAAGCCGTGGACGTTCACGGGCTCGCCGTAGGTCCTCATGTCCTTGGCATGCTTCACGAGGGAGTTGAAGTCCATGGCGCGGAGCCTCCTGGTGGGGCAGAAGGGGCACCTGTACATGTCGCCGTCGAAGAAGTTGTTGTACTGATCGGACTTTAGCCTCCTCAGCACATGACGAGTCTTGGCATCCTTGGACTCGTCGTCGCTGCGGAGGTCGCTGCTATCCTCCTGTTGGAAAAACAGTAGAGTGAAATAAGGATATGATTGAGATACTTTGATTATCGAGATTGATTTTTTGCATAGATTAACCGAATGAGATCTCCCGATTATTCCCCAAATCTCAAACCAAATCTCCTGATTATCGGGATTGAGATACTTTGATTATCGGGATTGATTATCGGAAGGCGATGCTTAAATTGTGTTTACCAATATTCCGGTCATACCCATGTTGAAGCAAGTTTGACCGGGCGAGCACCATTGGTTTCTAATCCTAGCGATTAAATTCAGCGTCCGTCCCGGTAGGCGATGGGACGGGTGTGCGACGTGGCTTTGGCATGGCAGAGACCGGTCACGTAGACCACCGTCCCGTTGCCGATCCACAGCGGGTGCACGGTGCTGACACGACGTAACATGACAAGACAGAAGGAAGTGTACACCTATTATTCCTAACAAGTTTAAGAAGTGTAAGCATAGACAAGGACCTAGCATTCCTGCACTCCGGGGCAGCCGATCAGGCCTACTGATTGCGCAAAGCTTGCAATTTCATTTTGTCTAGAATTTGCCAAATTGAAGCTCGTTTGCCCATGCTTCTATAAGTTTCTATGTAGGCCACTTGTGTAAGCATGCACGATCAAACAACTTTGCAACACACGTGTCAGTGGAAAAAGCATGAGGTTTCAACGCACCGTATAGTTTAGGAATTTAGAATAGCTACATTGTGGAGCTCTAGCCAAATTGCATGGTAAAGCCAAATTCAGCTTTTTGTCAGATTTAGCTATAGCAATATTGTGTCTCGTTTGTCCTCACTTTTGCCCTCCCGATATTCCGATTCCCTCACATGCGTTAGGAGGGGGTGCCGTCTGGTCAAAGGCTTGGCCGTTACGTGCGCCCTGACGCCTAAATTGGAAGTTTTTTTTGTTATTTGGCCTTTTTAAGAGCGCCTTTCCCCTCTCTCGCTAACAATTGTATTTTTTTTGCCCAAAAAGGTAGGAAATCTAGAGCAGCTTCTCTCTTCATTCATTGTTGCTTTTGCCCTTGTTTTTCCCTAATCTAGTAGCAAATCTAGAGCAGCAAAACAAACCAGCACCATAAATAAATTCAGTAAACAGAGCAGATGTAGATAAAGCAGCTAATATAGGTTATATAGTACGGTACTTAACGAGGTTCGACAAAGGCTGCTCAGCAGCAGCAACAGCTGACAGGTTCAACACAGACAAGACAAAAGAAGCTGCTTTATAGCAGCAGCAACGGCTGATCAGTGGCCCCTCGTGGCCTCTGCCAGGAGGGCCTTCGCCTCCTCCCTCTAGCGCCTCCTCCACTTCTTGCTGCCCAGCCCCTTGACCTTGGGATCCTTGGGTTTGATCGGGGGCATGCGACCCTTCTCGATAGCCACCTTCTGAAGGTTGCGAAGGTGAAGACCGAGCGTGTCGTGGAAATGGCCACGACAGTCGCTGCCATAGGCAGCGATTGAGTGTTTCGTGAGGAAGAGTTGGCGGCCATCTGCGGTGTGAGATGGGGGCAGATGCACATGGGTTTACCCAGGTTCGGACCCCCGGAGGGTAAAGACCTACTCCTGCTAGATTAGATTATGAGAGAGCGAGTTACAAGGGTGGCGAGCTCGGCGGCTAGGCAGCGAGTCGCTTGAGGGGTTGTATGATGGAACATAAGTCTCTAGGATACCCTAGAGAGGTTTATATATGAAGCACCTCTCTAGGGTTTACAAGCTATCTCCGAACATGATAAGGATCCAGGGGCTTTTGACCTAATCCGACTGGGCTTCTGCTACGCTTCTAGGCTTCCAGTCGCTAGTCGATGGGCCTTTCCTTTCTTCAGAGTCCAGTCGCTGTCCTTCAGGCGCACTTGCAGGCCTTTCGGCCCAGTTGGAACGTACTACTGAGCATACCCCCTTTGGCATATCCCCATCAGTAGTCCCCGAGGCCATCGTTGACGCAAGCGCAGGTGTCCTTTTGGTGTTCGAAGTAGGCGAGCCCAATTTGGGCGCCCAGTCGAGTCGGCGATGGACTTTACTGGAACCAAGGAGAATTTCCCTATAACTCCATCCGTCACTTTAGTAAGCATCACTGCCGTCCAGTTGTCGTTTCGACGAGAAGAGAGACTGGTGGGTGGCGAGTAGACCAATAGGAGTTGGACCGTCAAACCTGGTCAAACTATGTGTTGGAATTTCCAACGGTAAGTTCGGCGCAATTACCGTGAGTAACGGCTATCCCGATTTTGGCGGGTGACGTTTCCCATATAAGGGGAGTGATGGATCAGCTTCGTGATCCTGCTCCGCGTTCTTCATCCTTCCTCATTTGCTCTTCCTTTTTGCTTCCTCCCGACTTACTCTCCCCGCGTCGCGTGATCCCACTTCTCACTTGATGGTGCCTCCCAAAGGCTCATGGGGGAAATCCAAGTGCACCACGGCCCAGCTGAGATCCTTTGAGGACGCCGGGGTGCTCCGCAAGGGGAATTGGCGGGTTCCCCCTCCTCCGAGACCGAGCTGAAACCGCGACCTGGCGAGTTCATTTGCTTCACCAGCCATCTTGAGAGGGGCTTAGGGTTCCCCACTTCACTCTTCTTCCACCGCTTCTGCGTGTATTACGCGATCAAGCCCTCAGATCTTGGTCCACACAGCATCGAGCAGCTGGCGATCTTCGTCACCTTCTGCGAATGCTACCTTGGCTGTAGGCCATATTTCCTGCTGTGGTTGGAGTTCTTCCATGGCCGCATCAGGCGCGAGGCATCCAGCGGCTTGATGCTGGCTGCAGGCGGGGTCACCTTCCAGTTGAAGCCGAAGGCCAACTTCGTCAAGCTCCTCCTGCCGAAGAAGGACGCCAGCGAGTGGAAGAAAAGGTGGTTCTACATCAAGGAAGCCACTCCCTCCGGCGAGGTCCTCTCTTCCTGAATTCGTCGCCGAGAGGAGCGAGCCCCGTCGACTGGCACCAAAGAAGCTTCCTGAAGATCAGCGGATGGCCGTCGCAGAAATGATGGATCAGATCCAGAAGCTGAAGGACCAGGGGTTGATTCCAATCAACCTCTACAATTGCTGGCTCGGGCAGCGCCTGGTTCCACTGGCGACTCGTCCACACTAGATGTACGAGTACAGCGGGAAGCATGATCCATCCCGAACCAGCAAGGAGTCATGGGAGGCCGAGGACTACAAGGCCGCCCTGAAGAAGATTACCAACGCGGAGTTCACGGGCGCGGTGGTCGGGGTCGCCCCGTATACTCCCGTTAAGAACGAAGCCCCCACAGTGAGTTCTCTTTCCAATCGCTGCGTTCATACCTCAATTTCAGTCTTTTCGCTTGGCGTGTCTTGACTCGCGGAGGTTCTCAGCTTTTTCAGGTATTGGAGGGTTGGCTCCCTCCGCTTGACGAAGAAGTTCCCCAAGAACTGGAGGAAGATTCCGAGGGGGATCCTTCCGACAGCGACGGGGAAGAAGAAGAGGTCCCTCCCCCAGCGCCTGTGGCTTGCAAGACCCGAATGCAGAAGCAACGAGAGGTCGAAGCGAGCCGTAGCCTGGACGAGTTCGAAGAAGGTGATGAGGTCGCCCAGGAGCAAACGTCCCGGTGCACTGCTACGCCATCGAAGCCCCCACGCCGGCCCAAGTCGCCGGCAAAGAGGCCTCCATCGCCGGCCAGGTCGTTAGTGGTGTTCGAGTCGGATGACGACTCCGACGACAAAGGGTCTCCCGAAGTATCGCACAAGGCCCCAAGGGACACAGTCCCGGTGAAGGGATTGGAGGGCGAGGATACGGAGGTGGTGGTAGAGGTTCCCCTGGTGGTGACCGCGCCGACGATCTTGGGGGTTCCTAGCCAAGAAGCAGCTGAGGCGACAGCGCCCAAGTCGCCACAGTCGTCGAAGGCGGCGGTGTCGGAGCCGGAGATCCCGGCGACTGGAGCTTCATCATCAAGGAAGCCCTCAGTTTCGTGGGCTTCGGACGTCTTCGAGAGGGGGCTCAGCCGCAAGCTGGGTCCCGAGTTGGACAAGCCCGCCCATATCAGTATCGGGCTTCGTGTCCTTCCAGTCGCCAAGTAAGTTGTGCTTCCTCGTCCCAATTTGCCTTGCTTTTTTCGTGTTGTGGTCGTGCTAATTGGAGGGGTTCGTGCAGGTCGGGGGCTAAGAAGATTAGTCGCCCTTCGGTTGCCAAGATTCCACCGGCCACTAGCACGGGAGAGGGCGATCTGCCCAAGAAGAGGAAAGCCTCTGAAGATGTCACAGTCGCTGAAGTCACGAAGAAGCAGAAGGGGGGCACTGACGATGCTGCGACCGGGGGAAGCGCCGCGAAGCCAGCTGCTGCGCCGCTTGTCAAAGAGGTGGTGGCGACGCGATCAGAGCCAGCACCGGCTGCGTCCGTGCCGGAGGCGCCGGTCCCGGCGGCCAGCGCCCCTGCCAGGGCGTCGACAACGTTCCCTCGCTTTATGGCGAAGTGGTTTCCAGGTGTTACGGACGCACAGTCCCCACAGAGTCCGGAAATCGTGGACGCGGAGATTGGGGCCCGCCGCGGGCGCACCTCCTTCACGATCCCGTCGACTGGCGCTGCTGAACTTCACAAGATGTTCCGCGCTGCTATTCAGGTATGTCCAGTCCCCGAATTCCTTGTCGTTGAATTTCAACGGTTAGGAATTGTTTTTCTTTTCCTACCTTCTCCAGTCCGCGAGTTCCTAGTCGTTGAATTTCAATGGCTGGGAACTGGGTTTTGTTTTTCTTCCTTCTCCAGTCCCTGAGTTCCTAGTCGCTGAATTTCAGCGGCTAGGAACTGGGTTTTCTTTTCCTTCCAATACTTATCTGGGTTCTTTGTTTTTCAGGGGTTACAGCAGGAGTCGACTGATTGGCAGGCTGCACGAGAGCGCTTGGAGCGTGACTTGCGCGAGGCGCAGGAGGTGAACCGGCGGCTTCAGGAGACGATCGGTGAGTGTCTATTTGGCATTGTTCTTCTTTGCTTGGTATGATATGGTTGTGTGCAATACTCTGATATCTCCACTTGCAGATGGTTTCCCGGCTGAGGTCTCCAAGGCCCATGAGGGGTATGTCCCACTCGCCGAACTGGACGCGGCGAATGGGCGAGTGGCCTCCCTGGTCAAGGAGTTGAAGGAGGCTAAGGCGGCCTCAATTTCTTCAGAGGAACAGGCGAAGGCTGCCGTCGCCGCGTCCGAAGAGGAACGCAAGGCCACAAACTCCATCACGTGGGGCTGCATAACGAGCAGACCGCCTTGGACAAGCACGTCAAGGAGAATTGCCGCAAGCTTCTTGGTGAGTCTCTGTCTTTGCTTTAGTCTTTTGTCGGGTCCCCGCTTTGGGGGTTTCATTGTTTCACTGACATCTGACTTTGCAGCTGTGGTAGGCCAAAGCGACCCGGTGGTGCAGACTTACACCGCCTCGTAGTGCGTAACTGCCGTGGTGAATGCAGCCACGGCCTCGACGTTGTGTGTCCAGGTGGATCTTCAGGGCATGTCTCCCACCGAAGTCATCCCTGGGGGGCTCACGGAGGTGTGGCGCTATCTGGAGGAGGTGCCCGTGGTTGTGGAGTGGATGACGCGCTCGGCGTTCAGACGCGGGGCCGCCATGGCGTTGAGCTTGGGTCTCGCGCATTTCCCCGACGACTTCGATCTTGACGATGCCACGAGTGGCTATCCCTCGGCGACCGGCACGATGGAGATGTCGGAGGTGCTGAAGCTGACCACGAAGGCCACTCCTTATGCCGATCGTGTCTTGGCGATGGGGGATCTACTGCCGTACCAGGAGACGGTGTTGGCGCCTGGCGACCCCGAGCTGGAGCACCGCGACATGAAGTCGGAGCAGCCCTTCTGGTTGTCATTGGCGAAGTCACTGACCACGTACCCGACAAACCCGTGGCAGCCCTTTGTGCGCGTCAAGGGTGGTGGCGCTTCTTCTTCATCAGGGCCTGTGGAGTAAGCGAATGTAAGAGTTGTAATGGATGCCAAGTGGCGAACGCTGTATGACATTTTGTAATTATGTCACGGGGACTTGGTCGACTCGTGTTATGATTAAGGAAATGTTTTGTTCAACAATTTGAGCGAGTCCCCGATCGCGTTCGCCCTTTAATGGGGTATAACTCGATTGTGTATTTCTGTGTGTTTTGATTTGTTTACGCGTTTGTTTTTATCCCTCGCGTCTTCTGAGTGGCGAGTCCCCGAGCGCGAGTAGGGCTGATTTGTGAGCGAGTCCCCGAGCGCGAGTAGGGTTCACTTGTGAGCGAGTCCCCGAGCGTTGTGCCCGACCGTATTGGTCGTGATCCTGTTGCAGGTTGTGAATGCGTTTTTTGTAACGCGTCTCCTCCCCTGGCCCGGAGATCCAGTCGCTTGGCGAGCCCTAGGCATCTCTCTTACTTGGTGTGTTCCCGAGACGCGTGGGGTTCCCGTTTTGTGGAGTCCCCATGCATGGTACTTAACCGTTCGAGTCGCTTTGCTCGAGGGTGGGAGGGACAGAGCGCTGTGGGAAGCGTGTATCGGACGACAAAAGGCGAGTCCAAGCGGCCAGTCGGGCTAGGCGACTCCAATGGTGGCTCCGGGTTGGCGTTTTTCATGGACGACAAAAGGCCCGAATACTTCCGGTGCCCTTGTGCTGCACTACTTTGCCGCGCCGGTCGCTCGACTAGAGGTTGACTTCCGTGAATAGCGTATTGCTTGCATGTACGAGTGCGAGTGGCACAAGAATATGGCGAGTGGGCACAATTTGTGCGATCCGAATGAATTTCATTTATGTATTCCGACAGAGTACAGTGTGTGGTTCTAAGTATAGAACTTTCTGAGGAGGTTTACATTCCATGGCCTCCCGACCTCCAACTCGCCATCACCCCGTATGTCGATGAGCTAGTAGGCGTCGTTGCCAAGGACTCGGCCTATGGAGAATGGCCCCTCCCATGGGGGGGAGAGCTTGTGCATGCCCTTCTTGTCTTGGGCCAGTCGTAGGACCAGGTCGCCTTCCTGGAAGGTGTGAGTTCGCACTCGGCGGCTATGATAGCGGTGAAGTCCTTGCTGGTATATGGCGGTGCGGGAGCGAGCCAGGTCGCGTGCTTCGTCAAGTTGATCGACGCTGTCTTGGCGGGCGGTCTCGTTGGCCGCCTCGACGTAGTTGGCAACTCGAGGGGAGTCGTGCTCCAGGTCTGTTGGCATTACGGCCTCGGCACCATACACCATGAAGAAAGGCGTGAACCCGGTTGATCGGTTAACGGAGGTGCGGATCCCCATATCACAGAGGGGAGCTCGTCGACCCAGCATCCTGGGGTGCGCTCGAGGGGCACCTGCAGTCGCGGCTTGAGCCCGTAGAGGATGCTCTGGTTGGCGTGCTCTACTTGGCCGTTTGACTCCGGGTGGGCGACTGATGCGAGGTCGAGTCGTATGCCGTGCTCCTCACAGAATTCCGCCATGGCCCCCTTGGCGAAGTTGGTGCCGTTGTCTGTTATGATGTTGTGCGGGTAGCCATACCGGTAGATGAGTTCGCAGAGGAACTTGGTAGCCGTCTTGCAGTCGCATTTCTTGATCGGCTTGGCCTCCACCCATTTGGTGAACTTGTCGACTGCGACCAGGAGGTGAGTGAAGCCAGATGGGGCCTTCTTGAACGGGCCTACCATGTCCATGCCCCATACGGCGAATGGCCACGTGATGGGGATTGTATTGAGTGCCGAACCAGGAAGGTGCGTCTGGTTGGCGTACTTCTGGCATCCGACGCATCTTTGGACGACGTTGGTGGCATCGGCGTGTGCGGTGAGCCAGTAGAAACCGTGCCGCATGGCCTTGGCGACTAACGACTTGGCGCCAGCGTGATGGCCGCAGTCGCCGGCGTGAATGTCCTGGAGGATCTTGTGGCCTTCCTCTGGCTGTACACAGCGCTGGAACACGCCGGTCACGCTGCGCTTGTGGAGCTCGCCGTTGATGATGACGAAGGATTTGCAGCGGCGCACGATCATTCGCGCCTCTGTCTCGTTGCTCGGTAAGAGTTTGTGTTCCAGGAAGGCGACGTATGGCGCTGTCCAGTCGCTAGGTTCCACAACCATGGCGACTAAGGCCGGTTCTGGTTGCAGTGGGATCCCGACGTCGATCTCCTTCGGTGGGCTGACGGAGGGTTTGTTGATGATGTCGAGGAAGACGCCTACTGGTGGCGCCTGTCGAGTCGATCCGATGCGGGAAAGGGCGTCTGCCTCCTCGTTTTTACGCCTGTCGATCCACTCGACAGAATAGCCGTCAAAGTGTCCTCCCAACTGGTCGACGACTTGGCGGTACGCTATCATTGTTGGGGAAACAGCGTCGCATGTCTCGGCCACTTGGTCGGCGACTAGGTCGGAGTCGCCGTAGCATCATAGGCGGTTGATGTTCATCTCCTTGGCGGCTCTCATGCCGTGGAGGAGGGCCTCGTATTCCGCCATGTTGTTGGTGCAGGGTTTGAAGTTGAGGTGGAGCACGTATCAGAGCTTGTCTCTTTTGGGGGAGGTCAGTATGACCCCAGCCCCCGCGCTGTCGGCGTTTTTGGAGCCGTCGAAGTGGAGCGACCAGTAGTGGAGGTATGGGAGCTTATCTGGCTGCTGTGCTTCTTCCCAGTCTGCAAGGAAATCGGCCAGGGCTTGTGACTTGATCGCTTTTCGGGGCTCGTACTTGATGTTGTGGACGCCGATCTCGACGGCCCACTTGGCGACTCGCCCTGTTGCCTCGTGATTGCGTATGATGTCCTGCAGGGGCACGGAGGAGACCACCGTGATTGGGTGCTCCTGGAAATAGTGTGGGAGCCGCCGCTGTGCTCAGAATACCGCGTACACCAGTTTTTGGTATTGCGGGTAGCGCTGTCATGAGTCCGTTAGGACTTTGCTGATGTAGTATACGGGGCGCTGTATGGGGCGCTCCTTGCCCTATTCTGGTCGTTCGACGACCATCACGGTGCTGACGACTCGACTGGAGGCCGCGACGTAGACGAGCATTAGCTCTTTGTCGAGTGGCACGGCGAGTAGTGGTGCCGCGAGTAGCACTTCTTTGATTGCTTTGAGTGCGTCGTCGGCCTCCGCGTCCCATTGGAATGTTGGGTTCTTGCGCATCAGGCGGTAGAGGGGCATTGCCTTCTCGCCTAGTCGGGGGATGAAGCGACTGAGAGCCACGACTCGCCCTGCCAACTTTTGGACGTCGCGCAGGCACTCGGGTTTTCCCGAGTCGTGCGATGGTGTCGATCTTGGTGGGTTTGGCTTCAATGCCTCGCTTGGAGACTACGTACCCTAGAAGTTGTCCGGTGGGTACGCCGAAGGTGCATTTTCCAGGGTTTAGCTTGACGTTGTACCTCCGCAGATTTGCGAAGGTTTCTGCTAGGTCGGCGAGCATATCGTCCTGGCGGGTGGATTTTACCACCACGTCGTCGATGTAGACATGAATGTTGCGGCCAATCTGGCTCGCTAGACACTCCTGCATGCACGTCTGGGATGTGGCGCCTGCGTTCTTGAGGCCAAACGTCATGGCCATGTAGCAGAATGCGCCGAATGGCGTGATGAATGCCGTCTTCTCCTCGTCTTCGACCACCATCTTGATCTGGTTGTAACCAGAGTAAGCGTCGAGAAAACACAGCGACTCCGATCCCGCGGTCGAATCGATGATCTGATCGATGCACGGTAGGACGAACTCCTCCTTTGGGCAGGCGCTGTTGAGATTGGTGTAGTCGATACACATTCTCCAGGTGTTGTTCTTTTTGAGAACCAAGACTGGGTTTGCCAGCCACTTGGAATACTTGATTGGCCGGATGAAGCCTGCGGCTAGCAGGCGCTGGACTTCCTCGGTGATTGCTCGACGGCGCTCTTCATTGAAGGGCCGTAGCGACTGCTTTACTGGTCGCACTTTGGGATCGACATTAAGTTTGTGCTCAGCGAGTTCCCTCGGGACACCTGGCATGTCAGATGGCTTCCATGCGAAGATGTCGCGGTTCTCACGGAGGAACCCGATGAGCGCGCTTTCCTATGCGGGGCTCATGTGCGCCCCGATGGTGACCGTCTGGCTGGAGGAAGCGGGGGATGTCGACTTGCGTCACCGCATTGACGGCGACCGCGCGGGCGAGTACCTTCTTCTCACGCTTGGTGCCGAGCCCAGTGAAGGTATGTAGCGACCCGACGGCGGTTTCGAAGACGCCGTCGTTCCCGTTGTCCCGCGGTTGGTTGTTGTTGGAGTCCTCCCTTGCACGTCTCGCCTTCTCGATCTCTTTGAGAGAGTGGCAGTCGGCGGTGGTGTGGGTGGCGGGTTTTCCCTCCCTGCTGTGATAGATGCAGGGCTGATTGAGCAGGGCAGCGGGGTCGAATTTCGGCCTCGTCGCGTTGTTGGCGCGGTAGTTCCCGCTGTTGCGGTAGTTTCCTCCGTCGCGATGGTAGTTCTTGGAGTCATGTTGGCCGTAGCCGGCGTTGGCGACGAAGTCGACTCGCCCGTCGGTCCGACGCTTGCCGGTGATGCGAGTGTTGCTATAACGCATGTCACGTAGGCGCCCGCTGTCGTGGATGCTAGTGCGCCATCTTCCTCCCGACTCGTCGTCGGAGTCTTGGTTAGGGTCCTCCTCCGCGTAGCTCTTGACGATCTCGAGGAGGTCGGGATGTTATCGAGCGTCCGGTAGACCCTCTTGATCTTGGCGACCAGAGGTTCATACTGGCACGCGTTCTTGAAGCAGTGTATCGCCGTGTCTGGGTGGATGCCGGAGGCGTTTATCCACAGTTCTTGCCACCTTTGGATCCACCGGCGGGTCGACTCGCGTTGTCTCTGGATGCATCGCTCCAGGTCCTCGATGGTGGTGGCATGAGTGTAGGAGCCCTCGAAGTGCCTGACAAAGGCGTACCGCATTTCTTCCCAGGAATCGATGCTATCGGCGGGTAGCATGTTGATCCATTGCCAGGTCGCGCCCTCCAACATCAGGGGGAGGTAGCGAGCGACGAGCAGGTCGGTGTGGCCTGCGATCCCCATTGCCATGCGGTATGTGTCCAGCCAAACGGCGGGGTCGTACGTCGGGTCGTACTTCTCGATCTCCTTCGGGGCCTTGAAGTTGGCGGGGTATTTTTCCCCGCGGATCATGGGTCCAAAGCATTGCGGCCCAACTCGGCTGAGCGAGCCCCTTGGCTCCGGGTCGCCGCGGTTGGCGAGGGTGTGTCGCAGGTCGTAAGGTTGGCGCGACCGCCACGCCTGATTGTTGATGATGTGCGTTCGGGCATTGAGGGGTTGCCCGTTTTCGGCGAAGCTGGGTAGGTTTGGCTATTACTTTCTATTGAAAAAGGAGTCGGGGAGCTCCCCCCTTTTTCCGCCCGAGTCTTTGATCTTAAACTTAAGAATGCTGGTGTTGTTCGCGGGTCGCGGCTCGTTGGTCGACAACGCGGGGTTGGCGGCCCGTGGTTGGTTCGCCAGGGGTTGGGGTGGTGGGCAAACTATTGCGTTAGCCACGATGGGGTGGCCGCTTGATGCCGCCCTGCTTGCTGACGAGCGGGAATATATCCGCCCCCGCGGGTCGACTCCCGCGGCCTGTTGCTCGACGGCCCTGACAAGTAGGGCCTTGGCATACTGGATCTGTAGCGCGCCGTCGCCTTGGACATCGCGGTTGGCGATCGCGGCATCGGCCACGACGATGTTGTCCATCGGGGTGGAGTATAGTGGTAGCCCGTTGGCATCCCGGGCTTGAGGTGAGATGATGATCCGTGGTTGGTCTGGTGGGGGCGCACGGCCCATGGGTGGTGGAGGGGCCCCAGTCGCCGGTGCTCCAGGTGGTGGTCTCGCGGGGTTGCCTCCTCCTGGCGGCGCGTTCTCGCCGTGTTCGCGCTCGACGGCGCGTGTAGGGTCGCCCTCGTCGTTGAAATTCAGGACGCGGCCCTGAACATCGGGGTTCAGGCGGGTCCTGATGCGGCGCTGGTGATAGAGTGACAGCTCCTTCGCCGTCTCGTTCGAGGCGGTATTTCTCGCGCTCGGCGAGTTTGTTGCGTTGCGCCTCCTGGAGCCGCAGGCGGGCTTGTTCCACCTCCGTGGCCGTCACGGTCGGCGGGATCAGCGTGGAGAACGGATCTGGCGGGGCGGCCGTGCTACCCGCCATGTAGATCGCATTGAAGCGATTGGATCTGGCGCGAAAATCCTCGGGGGATTCCGAGCCGGAGTCGGAGTCGAAGATACCCAGGATGGAGGGATCCTCGAAATCCTCGGGGTTGGAGACTCACGTGATGGAGTCCTCCCGTGACGCGGCGGTGATGGATCCGTTGACCGATGCAGGGGTCGCGGAGTCGGCGTCATCGTTTAGGGCGTCATCGTTGGTAGCGGCGTTGGTCTCGACTGCGTCGCTAGCGGCCGAGTCGTACTCGGTGACGAGGCCCCTGATGGAGCGGACCTGCTCCTCCGAAAGCAGATCGCGGTGTGGAGGCGACCCGCCGACGATCATCATCGCGGCTGGATCGACCATGCTGGTAAAGCCAACGAAGAGGTTGATGGAGCCGATCGGCATCACCGCGGCGTGCGTGACCGGGCGCGACGCCGGGATGTAGCTGATGGGCAGGATCTGCAAGATCCCGCCGATGGCGATCATGCGCCGGTGGCGAGCGGCCGCTCGATCAGCGAATAGGGTCTCGCCGCAGAACTCAGGCCAGTCCCGCTATGCCCCACGGTGGGCGCCACTGTCGTGGAAATGGCCACGGCAGTCGTTGCCATAGGCAGCGGTTGAGTGTTTCGTGAGGAAGAGTTGGCGGCCATCTGCGGTGCGAGATGGGGGCGGATGCACATGGGTTTACCCAGGTTCGGCCCCCCGGAGGGTAAAGACCTACTCCTGCTAGATTAGATTATGAGAGAGCGAGTTACAAGGGTGGCGAGCTCGGCGGCTAGGCAGCGAGTCGCTTGAGGGGGTGTATGATGGAACGTAAGTCTCTAGGATACCCTAGGGAGGTTTATATATGAAGCACCTCGCTAGGGTTTACAAGCTGTCTCCGAACAAGATAAGGATCCGGGGGCTTTTGACCTAATCCGACTGGGCTTCTGCTATGCTTCTGGGCTTCCAGTCGTCAGTCGATGGGCCTTTCCTTTCTTCAGAGTCCAGTCGCTGTCCTTCAGGCTCACTTGCAGGCCTTTCGGCCCACTCGGAACGTACTGCTGAGCATACCCCCTTTGGCATATCCCCATCAGAGCGCCTGGTGCTTGGCTATGAAGCCGTGGACGTTCACGGACTCAACGCAGGTCCTCACGTCGTCGGCATGCTTCACGAGGGAGTTGAAGTCCGTGGCGTGGAGCCTCCTAGTGGGGCAGAAGGGGCACCTGTACACGTCGCCGGCGAAGAAGTTGTTGTACTGGCCGGACTTTAGCCTCCTCAGCACATGACGAGTCTTGGTGTCCTTGGACTCATCGTCGCCGCGGACGTCGCTGCTATCCTCCTATTGGAAAAAAAATAGTAGATTGCAATAAGGACATGATTGAGATACTTTGATTATCGGGATTAATTATTTGCATAGATTGACCGATTGAGATCTCCCGATTATTCCCCAAATCTCAAACCAAATCGAATACTGATCCCAACTACGAACATGGGGATTCGTCCAAAATCGAGATCTAACACAAGAGGATTAGCTACTGTAAAAATACGAACAACCGAGGCCTAATAACATACGATCTAGCATCTAACGATGGGAACAGGGGAAGAACAAGGGAAGGGGAGAAAACCCTGGTTACCTCCGACCATGGGTCGGCGATGCTGGTGTCGTAGGGGTTCTCCGACCTTATGTAGACAACCTCCTCGTAGGGGTCCTAGCCGAGCGGGATCTATCTGAGACCGGCGGGGGCCTCCTCGCTGGCGGCTACGGCGGATGCGGGGACAGGGACGGGGGTTTGTACGGGGACGGGGGGCTCCTCGCCGGCGGCCTTGGAGGCGCCGATGGCCACCACGCCGTTCTTCTCCATCGCCGGCGTGGTTGGGGTTTTGTTGGGCGTTTGCAGAAGGTGATGGGACATTGGAGATGGTTGAGTGAGCGAGTGCATGATGAGTGGGAGTGGGGAGGCCTCTATTAAAGGAGAAGGGAAGCGACGTTTCGTTGCACTACCATGCACCGCGTACGCTAATGCACCGTGCATGGCCACACGTGTCCGCTACCGCCCCGTGCACCACACACGGGTACCGTGAGTCACGTTTTTCCCTCGTGTCTAACCCTGGCGATTCAGTTGTACTTAGTTTTGCCCTCGAGCGTAACACTAGCGGTTTGGTTCCATTTTTAAATCATGTTCTATTTTCTATTTGAATCCCTTTGTCACTCTTGCCCTTGGGTTTTAAGTTCTACTTAGTTTTGCACTTGGTTCTTAAGTGCTACTCGGTTTTCCCCTCTCTTTGTATCCATCTCTCGCACCTGTGCTCATCTTCGCTACTACGCTCTGATTGGTCGAGACAGTTGTCACACGGATCGTGCCCACCAACTGTTGATCCTCTGTGATCTAGCAGACATGATAACCCTTATATCTGTCGGGGGCACCCCTCTATCCATGCAAAATAACGAGTATGCCACTGGAACTTTAACTCCATAAACAGATGAACTTGAATATAATTTGAAAGGTATGAAAATAGAAATCCCTATAGTTTAACGGTCTAGATACGGTAAGAGAACTAAATATTATTAGTGGCCGGGCCAGCATAGTGATGGGTTGGTCGGCTAGAAGTTGCTAATTCCTAAGTAAGGGGACACTAGGCTGGTCTTGACATACTCCCTCAGGAATTTGCCATAAGCAGCGTGCTTAGCCTTGGTCGCCGACTTGTGTTTACTAGCCGGGCTTTTACCGATGCCAACCGCAAGCAGAATCAAGCTAGTAATCCTTGGGTTGACTCCTTTCTTACAAAAAGGGCACTTGAGCTCCCCAAGTCGAGTGCGGAAAGGGATTATCCCGCTCTTGAGCTTCTTCATGACATGGCAGCTCTTGTTGTCCCTAGTCTCCTTGTCAGAGTCCAGCTCACTTGAATCCACCTATAATGTATGGAATACAAACAGAAATGAGCAAAATAATAAATATATATTCCTTCCACCATTCCGAGTTACTTTCGATGCAATAACATGTCTATATAGGTTCAGCAGTTCATTAGGGCCGTCTCCCCATCTCGCTCCTAAATTAATGTGGTTTGTGTTCTTGATAACTTATTAATAAATAAATAGTGTGGATTTATTCAGAACAGACTAGATCTCTCCATGTACCGGTTCGTACGTTGCATCTAATCATTAGGACTAGATTTTTTTATGACGCCAGGATAGATTAATCTCGAGCAGAAAATATGAAACATGTAGAAATAGATGTACCTCCGGGTACACGAGCGGAGCGTGTTCGTCGAACTCCACGCCCTCATCGGGGCCTCCGAAGTCGTCAGCACCGGTGAGCACATGGTCCCCCAAGGGGTTGAACTGCACGTCCTCCTCGCCTTGTGCTGCGTGATGCTCCTCCAGATCTGCCACGTGAAGCACCACCCCGGCAGTGATGCCCGGACACTCATCCCCACGCACTGATTTCATGGAGAAGGTTCGTGCAAGTACGTTCAAGATTGTGGGGTTTTGCTAGATAGGGAAGAGAGAGTAGTGGATGAGTGTGAATGGAGGACCCGATAGGCTGGGTTTTTAATGCGGGGACGTTTAGGCCTCCTCGAGGGCCCCGATAGGCAGCTCTTCCGGCTGCGGCTACCGCGTGGAAGGTTCGTGTGGTGGGGGCCTGTCAGAAGTGAGAGTGTAGGCGTGCTGCGTAGTAAAATGGTATAATCCGTGGGCCGTGGATGACCAGTTGCCGTGTAGTATACTTGTAGCCTTTGCATACTAGATTAAACATGACATGACCACTCGATGACTTTTTCCATGGACGACATCGTGTTCCTTCTTGTAGAAGTCTCGTTGAGGGAGATGTCTGTGCTGTCTCGCGCTGTCCTATGAAGGGCATGACGTGTGCAACGACCCTTGTTGGATCACACAGGATCAACGGTTGGTGCGCACGATCCGCGTGACAACTTTGATAACCAGTCAGGACGTAGCAGACAAAGTGGGCATAGGTTTGGGCTTCTACGAAAGAGAGAGGGGGCAAAACTGGGTAGTATCAAAAAACCAAGGGCAAAGCTGAGTAGTATAAAAATGGAAAGTGAGTGTCTTTTACAATGAAACACATCGTGGCATACATCAAATTATACCAAGATAGATCCACTAGAGTTCATTCCATGTGTGTTATTTCCACAAACCACATATGTATCCACTAGAGTCATTGCACGTGTGTTCGTGTCATGAACCACATATGGATCCACTAGTGTTCATTGCATGTCTGTTCTTTCCACAAACCACATATGTATCCACTAGAGTAATTGCATGTGTGTTCTTTTCAAAAACCACACATGGATCAACCAATGTCATTGCATGTGTGTTCTTTCCAAAAACCACATATTTTGTGGAAAGAATACACATGCAATGACACTAGTTGATCCAAGTGTTGTTTGTGGAAATAACACACATGCAATGACTCTAGTGCTGGTTTTAGTATAAGAACACACATGCAATGACTCTAGTGGGTCCATATGTGGTTTGTGAAAAGAACACACATGCAATGACTCTAGTGGATCCATATGTGGTTTGTGGAAAGAACACACATGCAATGACTCTAGTGGGTCCATATGTGGTTCATGTCAGGAACACACATGCAATGACATTGGTTGATCCATATGTGGTTTGTGACAATAACACACATGAAATGCCATTGGTTAATCCATGTGTGGTTTGTGGAAAGAACGCACATGCAATGACTCTAGTGGGTCCTTATGTTGTTTGTGAAAAGAACACACATGCAATGACTCAGGGGGATCCATGTGTGGTTTGTGGAAAAGAACACACATGCAATGACTCAAGTGGGTCCATATGTGGTTTGTGAAAAGAACACACATGCAATGACTCAGGGGGATCCATGTGTGGTTTGTGGAAACAAGACATATGCAATGACCACTGGTCGATCCATATGTGGTTTCTGGAAAGAACACACATGCAATGACACTGGTTGATCTGTGTGTGGTTTGTCGAAAGAACACACATGCAATGACTCTAGTGCTAGTTTTAGTATAAGAACACACATGCAATGACTCTAGTGGGTCCATATGTGGTTTGTGAAAAGAACACACATGCAATGACTCTAGTGGATCCATATGTGGTTTGTGGAAATAACACACATGCAATAACTCTAGTGGGTCCATATGTGGTTCATGTCAGGAACACACATGCAATGACATTGGTTGATCCATATGTGGTTTGTGACAATAACACACATGCAATGACGCTGGTTGATCCATGTGTGGTTTGTGGAAAGAACACACATGAAATGACTCTAGTGTTGGTTTTAGTATAAGAATACACATGCAATGACTGTAGTGGGTCCATATGTGGTTTGTGAAAAGAACACACATGCAATGACTCTAGTGGATCCAAATGTGGTTTGTGGAAAGAACACACATGATATGACACTGGTTGATCCGTATGTGGTTCATGTCAGGAACACACATGCAATGACATTGGTTGATCAATATGTGGTTTGTGACAATAACACACATGCAATGACTCTAGTGGATCCATATGTAGTTTGTGGAAAGAACACACATGCAATGACACTGGTTGATCCATATGTCGTTTGTGGAAAGAACACACACGCAATTACTCAAGGGGATCCATGTGTGGTTTGTGGAAAAGAACACACATGCAGTAACCACTGGTTGATCCATATGTGGTTTGTGGAAAGAACACACATGCAATGACACTGGTTGATCCATGTGTGATTTGTGGAAAGAACACACATGCAATGACTCTAGTGCTGGTTTTAGTATAAGAACACACATCCAATGACTCTAGTGGGTCCATATGTGGTTTGTCAAAAGAACACACATCCAATGACTCTAGTGGATCCATATGTTATTTGTGGAAAGAACACACATGCAATGACTCTAGTGGGTCCATATGTGGTTCATGTCAGGAACACACATGCAATGACATTGGTAAATCCATATGTGGTTTTTGACAAGAACACACATGCACTGCCATTGGTTAATCCATGTGTGGTTTGTGGAAAGAACACACATGCAATGACTCTAGTGGGTCCATATGTGGTTTGTCAGAAGAACACACATGCAATGACTCTAGTGGATCCATATGTGGTTTGTGGAAAGAATACACATGCAATGAACACTGGTGAATCCATAAGTGATTTTAGGAAAGAACACACGTGCAATGACTCTAGTGGATCCATATGTGGTTTGTGAAAAGAACACACATGCAATGACTCTAGTGGATCCATGTGTGGTTTGTGAAAAGAACACACATGCAATGACTCTAGTGGATCCATATGTGGTTTGTGGAAAACAACACACACGCAATGAACACTGGTGGATCCATAAGTGGTTTGTGGAAAGAACACACATGCAGTGAACACTGGTGGATCCATATGTGATTTGTGAAAAGAACACACATGCAATGCCATTGGTTGATCCATATGTGGTTTGTGAAAAGAACACACATGCAATGCCATTGTTTAATCCATGTGTGGTTTGTGGAAAGAACACACATGCAATAACTCTAGTGGATCCATATGTGGTTTGTCGAAAAGAACACACATGCAATGACCACTGATTGATCCATATGTGGTTTGTGGAAAGAACATACATGCAATGACACTGGTTGATCCAGGTGTGGTTTGTGGAAAGAACACACATGCAATGCCATTGTTTGATCCATATGTGGTTTGTGAAAAGAACACACATGCAATGACTCTAGTGGATCCATATGTGGTTTGTGGAAAGAACACACATGCAATGACACTGGTTGATCCATATGTGGTTTGTGGAAAGAACACACATGCAATGACTCAGAAGGATCCATGTGTGGTTTGTGGAAAAGAACACACATGCAGTAACCACTGGTTGATCCATATGTGGTTTGTGGAAAGAACACACATGCAATGACACTGGTTGATCCATGTGTGGTTTGTGGAAAGAACACACATGCAATGACTCTAGTGCTAGTTTTAGTATAAGAACACACATCCAATGACTCTAGTGGGTCCATATGTGGTTTGTCAAAAGAACACACATGCAATGACTCTAGTGGATCCATATATGGTTTGTGGAAAGAACACACATGCAATGACTCTAGTGCGTCCATATGTGGTTCATGTCAGGAACACACATGCAATGACATTAGTAAATCCATATGTGGTTTTTGACAATAACACACATGCAATGCTATTGGTTAATCCATGTGTGGTTTGTGGAAAGAACACACATGCAATGACTCTAGTGGGTCCATATGTGGTTTGTGAAAAGAACACACATGCAATGACTCTAGTGGATCCATATGTGGTTTGTGGAAAGAATACACATGCAATAAACACTGGTGGATCCATAAGTGGTTTGTGGAAAGAACACACAAGCAATGACTCTAGTGGATCCATATGTGGTTTGTGAAAAGAACACACATGCAATGACTCTAGTGGATCCATGTGTGGTTTGTGAAAAGAAGACACATGCAATGACTCTAGTGGATCCATATGTGGTTTGTGGAAAACAATACACATGCAATGAACACTGGTGGATCCATAAGTGGTTTGTGGAAAGAACACACATGCAGTGAACACCGGTGGATCCATATGTGATTTGTGAAAAGAACACACATGCAATGCCATTGGTTGATCCATATGTGGTTTGAGAAAAGAACACACATGCAATGACTCTAGTGGATCCATATCTGGTTTCTGGAAAGAACACACATGCAATGACTCTAGTGGGTCCATATGTTGTTCATGTTAGGAACACACATGCAATGCCATTGGTGGATCCATGTGTGGTTTGTGGAAAGAACACACATGCAATGACTCTAGTGGATCCATGTGTGGTTTGTGGAAAGAACACACATGCAATGACTCTTGTGGGTCCAGATGTGGTTTGTGGAAAGAATACACATGCAATGACCACAGGTTGTTCCATATGTGGTTTGTGGAAACAACACTCGTGCAATGACCACTGGTTGATCCATGTGTGGTTCATGACAGGATAACACATGCAATGACATTGGTTGATCCATATGTGGTTTGTGACAATAACACACATGCAATGCCATTGGTTAATCCATATGTGGTTTGTGAAAAGAACACACATGAAATGACTCTAGTGGATTCATATGTGGTTTGTGGAAAAGAACACACATGCAATTAACACTGGTGGATCCATAAGTGGTTCGTGGAAAGAATAGACATCGAGTGAACACTGGTGGATCCATATGTGATTTGTGAAAAGAACACACATGCAATGCCATTGGATGATCCATATATGGTTTGTGAAAAGAACACACATGCAATGCCATTGGTTAATCCATGTGTGGTTTGTGGAAAGAAAACACATGCAATGACTCAAGTGGGTCCATATGTGGTTTGTGAAAAGAACACACCTGCAATGACTCAGGGGGATCCATGTGTGGTTTGTGGAAAGAACACACATGCAATAACCACTAGTCGATCCATATGTGGTTTGTGGAAAGAACACAGATGCAATGACACTGGTTGATCCATGTGTGGTTTGTGGAAAGAACACACATGCAATGACTCTAGTGTTGGTTTTAGTATAAGAACACACATACAATGACTCTAGTGGGTCCATATGTGGTTTGTGAAAAGAACACACATGCAATGACTCTAGTGGATCCATATGTGGTTTGTGGAAAGAACACACATGCAATGACTCTAGTGGGTCCATATGTGGTTCATGTCAGGAACACACATGCAATGACATTGGTTGATCCATATGTGGTTTGTGACAATAACACACATGCAATGCCATTGGTTAATCCATGTGTGGTTTGTGGAAAGAAAACACATGCAATGACTCAAGTGGGTCCATATGTGGTTTGTGAAAAGAACACACCTGCAATGACTCAGGGGGATCCATGTGTGGTTTGTGGAAAGAACACACATGCAATAACCACTAGTCGATCCATATGTGGTTTGTGGAAAGAACACAGATGCAATGACACTGGTTGATCCATGTGTGGTTTGTGGAAAGAACACACATGCAATGACTCTAGTGCTGGTTTTAATATAAGAACACACATACAATGACTCTAGTGGGTCCATATGTGGTTTGTGAAAAGAACACACATGCAATGACTCTAGTGGATCCATATGTGGTTTGTGGAAAGAACACACATGCAATGACTCTAGTGGGTCCATATGTGGTTCATGTCAGGAACACACATGCAATGACATTGGTTGATCCATATGTGGTTTGTGACAATAACACACATGCAATGCCATTGGTTAATCCATGTGTGGTTTGTGGAAAGAACACACATGCAATGACTCTAGTGGGTCCTTATGTTGTTTGTGAAAAGAACACACATGAAATGACTCTAGTGGATCCATAAGTGGTTTGTGGAAAAGAACATACATGCAATAACCACTGGCTGATCCATGTGTGGTTCATGACAGGAACACACATGCAATGGACACTGGTGGATCCATATGTGGTTCTTGACAGGAACACACATGCAATGACATTGGTTGATCCATGTGTGGTTCATGACAGGAACACACATGCAATGACATTGGTTGATCCATATGTAGATTGTGACAATAACACACATGCAATGCCATTGGTTAATCCATGTGTGGTTTGTGGAAAGAACACACATGCAATGACTCTAGTGGGTCCATATGTGGTTTGTGAAAAGAACACACATGCAATGACTCTAGTGGATCCATATGTGGTTTGTGGAAAGAACACACATGCAATGACTCAAGTGGGTCCATATGTGGTTTGTGAAAAGAACACACATGCAATGACTCAGGGGGATCTATGTGTGGTTTGTGGAAAGAACACACCTGCAATGACCACTGGTCGATCCATATGTGGTTCGTGGAAAGAACACACATGCAATCACACTAGTTGATCCATGTGTGGTTTGTGGAAAGAACACACATGCAATGATTCTAGTGCTGGTTTTAGGTTAAGAACACACATGCAATGCCTCTAGTGGGTCCATATGTGGTTTGTGAAAAGAACACACATGCAATGACTCTAGTGGATCCATATGTGGTTTGTGGAAAAGAACACACATGCAAGAACCACTGGTTGATCCATGTGTCATTCATGACAGGAACACACATGCAATGAACACTGGTTGATCCATGTGTGGTTTTGCTGGCTCGTGATTGATGTAGAGCTTGTTGGGAACCCCAAGAGGAAGGTATGATGAGCACAGCAGCAAGTTTTCCCTCAGTTATGGGACCAAGGTTTAATCGAACCAGTAGGAGCAAGGAAACACCCCAAAGGTGTTACTAGCTGAGCTTTGGCAGGGCGCACTACCGGTGCTAGTAGCAACGTGGAGACCTGCACAACACAACCACATAACTTTGTCCCCAACTTGCGATGAGGTTGTCAATATAACCGTGTTTTTCGGAAAACAAAGGATTAAACGTATCGAATGGAAAGAAGTAAAAGTTTGTAGAAAGTAAACACAAAGCAGTAAAAGATTGTAGATTGTATGTAAAGTAAAGGACCGGGATCCATAGTTCACTAGAGGTGGCTCTCCTTAGATTGATAACATGCTGGGTGAACAAATTACAGCGGGGCAATTGACAAACACCGAGAAAGCAATACATGCATATACTAATCATCTTGAATCCTCTGAGACTTGATTGGGCATTACAACATAATACATAGACCGCCATCCAGCTACATCTATGACTAATAATCCACCTTCAGGTTATCATCCGAACCCCCTCCAGTATTAAGTTGCAAGCAACAGATTATTGCTTTACGAACTGCGTGTAAAGTAAACAATACAATTGTTCTATGAACAAATGATCATTGTTTTCTCCCTAGTAGCAACAACACATCTAGTACCTTAGAGATTTCTGTCACTTCCCCAGATTACCAGAGGCATGAACCCACTATCGAGCATAAATACTAACTCTTGGAGTTGCTAGCATCTACTTGGCCAAGATAGCTACTAACAACGAAAAGCATGCAAGATCTCAAATAACAAAAACATGATAGAATCAATAATCAATCTGAAATAGCATCTCAATATCCATCGGATCCCCGCAAACACAACATGTATGAATTACAAATAGATGATCTTGATCATGAACGGAGCTCACAAGATCTAAACATGAAAGCACAAAGGAGGAGAAACCAGCCATCTAGCTACTACATGGATCCGTAGTCCAAGGATGAACTACTCACGCATCACACCGGAGGCTTGCATGGTGATGAAGAAGGCCTCCAGGGTGAATTCCCCTCTCCGGCAGGGTGCCGGGAAGAGCTTCAGATCCCTCCCGATCTATGGATGGAGATGACGGCGGCTATAGACTCTTTCGTGGATTTTTGATCGGGTACTTAGGGTTTTCGTCCCGAGGGCAACTTATAGGCGAAAGGAGAGGCCGAGGGGGTGCCGGGAGCCACCACACCACCCCTGGCGTGGGCCAGGCCTGGCCGCGTGGCCAGGTGGTGTGGCCGGCCCCTGTCCCCTCTCCGTCTCGTATTCTGGCACTTGATCCCTTCCAGAAAAATAGGCACTTTGGCTTTTGTCCCGTCCAATTCTGAGAATATTCATTTTCTGACTTTCTTAGAACCAAAAACAACAGAAAACAGGCAGCTGACACTGTGGCTCTTGTTAATAGGTTAGTCCAAGGAATCATATGAAAAGTACTCCAAAGTTGGAACAAAACACAAGAAAGTGGATAAAACCAAGCATGGAACATAAAAAATTATAGATACATTTGCAATGTATCAGGTTTGTGAAAAGAATACACATGCAATGACTCTAGTCGATCCATATGTGGTTTGTGAAAAGAACACACATGCAATGACTCTAGTGGATCCATATGTGGTTTGTGGAAATAACACACATGCAATGACACTGGTTGATCCATATGTGGTTCATGTCAGGAACACACATGCAATGCCATTGGTGGATCCATGTGTGGTTTGTGGAAAGAACACACATGCAATGACTCTAGTGGATCCATGTGTGGTTAGTGGAAAGAACACACATGCAATGACTCTAGTGGGTCCATATGTGGTTTGTGGAAAGAACATACATGCAATGACCATTGGTTGATCCATATGTGGTTTGTGGAAGGAACACACATGCCATGACCACTGATTGATCCATGTGTGGTTCATGACAGGAACACACATGCAATGACATTGGTTGATCCATATGTGGTTCGTGATAATAACACACATGCAATGCCATTGGTTAATCCATGTATGGTTTGTGGAAAGAACACACATGCAATCACACAAGTGGGTCCATATGTGGTTTGTGAAAAGAACACACATGCAATGACTCAGGGGGATCCATGTGTGGTTTGTGGAAATAACACATATGCAATGAACAATGGTGGATCCATATGTGGTTTGTGGAAAAAACACACATGCAATGACACTGGTGGATCGATATGTGGTTTGTGAAAATAACACACATGCAATGACCGTAGTGCTGGTTTTAGTATAAGAACACATATGCAATGACTCTAGTGGGTCCATATGTGGTTTGTGAAAAGAACAAACATGCAATGACTCTAGTGGATCCATATGTGGTTTGTCGAAAGAACACACATGCAATGACTAGTGGGTCCATATGTGGTTCATGTCAGGAACACACATGCAATGACATTGGTTGATCCATATGTGGTTTGTGACAATAACACACATGCAATGCCATTGGTTAATCCATGTGTGGTTTGTGGAAAGAAAACACATGCAATGACTCTTGTGGGTCCTTATGTGGTTTGTGAAAAGAACACACATGCAATGACTCTAGTGGATCCATAAGTGGTTTGTGGAAAAGAACACAAATTCAATAACCACTGGCTGATCCATGTGTGGTTCATGACAGGAACACACATGCAATGAACACTGGTGGATCCATATGTGGTTCTTGACAGGTACACACATGCAATGCCATTGGTTGATCCATGTGTGGTTCATGACAGGAACACACATGCAATGACATTGGTTGATCCATATGTGGTTTCTGGAAGAACACACATGCAATGGCACTTGTTGATCCATGTGTGGTTTGTGGAAAGAACACAAATGCAATGACTCTAGTGCTGGTTTTAGTATAAGAACATACATGCAATGACTCTAGTGGTTCCATATGTGGTCTGTGAAAAGAACACACATGCAATGACTCTAGTGGATCCATATGTGGGTTGTGGAAAGAACACACATTGCAATGACTCTAGTGGGTCCATGTGTGATTCATGTCACGAACACACACGCAATGACATTGGTTGATCCATATGCGGTTTTTGACAATAAAACACATGCAATGCCATTGGTTAATCCATGTGTGGTTTGTGGAAAGAACAGACATGCAATGACTCTAGTGCGTCCATATGTGGTTTGTGGAAAAGAACACACATGCAATAACCTCTGGATGATCCATGTGTGGTTCATGACAGGAACACACATGCAATGAACACTGGTGGATCCATATGTGGTTCTTGACAGGAACACACATGCAATGACATTGGTTGATCCATGTTGTGTTCATGACAGGAACACACATGCAATGACATTGGTTGATCCATATGTGGTTTGTGACAATAACACACATGCAATGCCATTGGTTAATCCATGTGTGGTTTGTGGAAAGAACACACATGAAATGACTCTAGTGGGTCCATATGTGGTTTGTGAAAAGAACACATGCAATGACCCTAGTGGATCCATATGTGGTTTGTGAAAAGAACACTCATGCAATGACCACTGGTCGATCCATATGTGGTTTGTGGAAAGAACACACATGCAATCACACTGGTTGATACATGTGTGGTTTGTGGAAAGAACACACATGCAATGACTCTAGTGCTGGTTTTAGTATAAGAACACACATGCAATGACTCTAGTGGGCCCATATGTGGTTTGTGAAAAGAGCACACATGCAATGACTCTAGTGGACCCATAAGTGGTTTGTGGAAAAGAATACACATGCAATAACCACTGGTTGATCCATGTGTGGTTCATGAAATGAACACACATGCAATGAACACTGGTGGATCCATATGTGGTTCTTGACAGGAACACACATGCATTGACTTTGGTTGATCCATGTGTGGTTCATGACAGGAACACACATGCAATAACATTGGTTGATCCATATGTGGTTTATGAAAAGAACACACATCCAATGCCATTGGTGGATCCATATGTGGTTTGTGGAAAGAACACACATGCAATGCCACTGGTGGATCCATGTGTGGTTCGTGGAAATAACACACATGCAATGCCATTGGTTGATCCATGTGTGGTTCATAAGAGTGACTAGATACAATAGTTTAAAACAAGCAATATCAAGATATGCATCAATCAACTAGTCTTGGGACAATGCACATAGAACTAAGAATGGCCACTATGCTCTCAAAGTAGGTGCATAAAGGTAGAAGGTGGAGACTCAATATAATGGTAGAAGAAAGGCCTTTATAAAAGGAAGTAGGGATTCAAGTCTCATAAAGAGCTTCCAAAAATTATGGTACTTATAGCTTTCAGCTCTCATTGCCCCTATCATAAGCATCTTGAAGTGATTAAGGTTAAAGTGAACAAACTATGGTGTACATGCTTGACGAAGTATAAGTCAGAAATATCATGTCCCTTGTATACGAGGGCCGCTCCTCATGCTACTCAAGTTTAGTCACCGGTAAGTTCTTGTCATCGTAAGTACATGTGTATCATAGAGAACCGCCAACGGGGTACCCCTTGCCCGATGATATGGAAGAATCCCCATATCAAAATGACAAGGCAAGCAGACAACGAGCATCTTAGCATTCTTCTTATTTACCATGGGAATATGGTGCTTTTTTCTCTCTTTCCTCTTTTCATAATCTTTTTGTTTTCTTTTCTCTTTTGTCTCAATACAGGACTCTTATTTTTATAAGAAGAATGCTTCATAGACAGCTCATTATGGTTACGCTGCAGGTTTCCACCATGTCAGCATGGATTAGACCAGCGGCCCATGCGTTTCTCTAACACATATACATAACTCCATGGACTTACAAGCCCCCCTTTCATTTCACACCGACGACATCCATATACAAAAGAGCATGATATCAACTAGGTACAAGTACCAAGTGCAATGTTGAAAGCGTTCCCCATGAAAGCATGGTTCTGCTAATTCCCAACAAATAAGTGCAAGCATATACAACATAGAAGACACAATGGTTCAAGTTTATTAAGGGAAAGTAAAGTAAAGTGTGCCATCAAGTTCGTGAGAGCTTTAATCACTAGTTTTCTCATAACAAGTTTAATTTGGAAGGTAAACAAAAGCATGAATATACTTAGAATAGCATAAGCTAGTAGGTAGGTATGGTGGACTCTTTGGAATAACTTGGTTTAGGGAGTTGGATGCATGAGTGGAACTCATACTTTGTTGTGGAGGCTAGCAAAAGACTGGGAGCGACAAACTAAGAGAGCAATAATGGCCATAATCATGCAGAGCGACAAAACATCATTGATCAAAGCATAAAGTGATACTACAAGTTGAAAACTAAAGGATCATAAAGGCTATGGTGACTTGAGATAGTCATAACATGGTGTGAGCATGCGCCAAGTCAACCCAAATAAAGCATCATAGGAGAATACCACTATACTATGCTTTAATATGCTAAAACAACGCATGATTCATCCAAGGAACATTAAGCAATCTCCATTGTTTATAACAAGTCATGCTAGAGCAAAGAATACTAAGCATAAAGCCAAAACAATATCAAGCATGGCATGACAAAGCATAGGCCACAGTAAAAAACAAGCTCTTTTTACCACATAAGCATGAATTTTCCTACTCTTTTCCAAACCAAACCATTTGCAAACCAATGTATGAAAGAGGGGTTCCAACCAATTTATTCAGAAAACTAAGCAAACCAAGCAAATGAAAAACCAAAATGAAAATGAAAAAGAAGATGCTCCAAGAACAACACAACTGTGCATGAAACAATAAAAATGAAGCGTTTGGAAGAAACCTGGAATTTTTATTGATGAAGAAGGGGATGCCTTGGGCGTCCCCAAGCTTTGACGCTTGTACTTCTTGGATATTTCTTGGGGTGACACGCGTGGCATCCCCAAGCTTGAGCTTTAGTCCATCCTTCATGTCATTACTCATTCCTTCCATACACCTGAAATTTTTCCTTCATATAGAACTTCACACAATCTTTATTAGCAACATTAGTGCACTTAAGATAAATAAGTCTTAAGGTTCAGTTATAACACCAAATAAACTTCCATTAGAACACTAGCTACTGTAGAACTTCCTTCGAAAATCTCAATTCCCCAAAAGAACTCAAAAAGGAACCCACAAGAAGCAAATGCAGAAAATGGCAGAAATCTGTCAAAACAGACCAGCAGGTAAAGACGATTTTTTTTGAAACCTTCTGTTGCTCAAATCAAAAAGTGTTGTACTAAGTAAAGTTAGATAACAACCTGGGGCAGAATCACAAAACATTACAGCTCAATCCGACATACAGAACTCTCTCACGAGTTTTTATGGTGAAGCACAAAAATCTGTTTCGGGACAACAACTTTCCCAATCATTACTTCTCTCTCATTAGAGGTTACTCTTGGAACAAAAAGAAAATAAAAAGGATAAGGAGCGGTTATTACAGAGGCAATAACTTCCAAGACTCATCTAAAACTTTTGGGTTATCTCCCAATAAGTACTTTTCTTTAACGCCTTTAAGTTAGGCATAAGAAGCAAAGAAAGAATCAAGTGTTCTCAAATGAAGAAGCATTAAAACCAAATTTTGTTTTCATAGGAGAAGCAAAAGAAATATTTTCTCTCTTTTTAGGGAAGTGTTCTATACCTTTCTTGAGTGGGAGTTGATATTTAATGGTGCCTTCTTTCATATCAATGATGGCACCAACAGTTCTAAGAAAAGGTCTTCCCAAAGTAATAGGACAAGAAGCATTGTATTCAACATCCAAAACATAGAAATCAACGGGGACATAGAAATCGTTAACCATAATAAGAACATCATTAAGACTCCCCATGAGTTTATTTTTAGCATTATCATCAAGTGGGACATTCAAATAACAATCTTCAAGAGGAGGCAAATCAAGCATATCATAAATCCTTCTAGGCATAATAGAAACACTACTATCAAGATCACATAAAGCTTTGAAATCAAAGTCATTCACTTTCATATTAATGATGGGTTGCCAACCATCTTCTTGTTTAATAGGAATAGAAGCTTTTTGTTTCATCTTTTCTTCTTTAATCTTTATGAGAGCATCAATAATGTGTTTTGTAAAATCCATGTCCATAGCACTAGCATTAGTACTTTTAGCAAGCTTTTGTAGGAACTTAATAACTTCAGAGATATTACAACCATCAAGATCAAAATCAAATTTATCATCTAAAGTAGTATAACTATTACTAGCCTTAACACTAGTGGTGGTGATAGTAGAAACACTAATGTTTCTAGCAATTTCATCTTCTCTTTCCCACTTAGCATGCAATTCAGCTAATAGTCTAACATTTTCATCAATTCTTACTTGTATGGCATTAGTAGCTGCAAAGGGTTATCATTAGTTTCAGGTTTAGCAGCCATTTTATTCAAAGAAGATTGAGCTTCAGCCAAAGATGCTATATTTCTTTCAGCATTAGAGAGTTTTTCCTCAATAGTTTTGTTGAAAGCAGTTTGTTTATTAATAAACTCTTTAAGCATAACTTCATGTTCAGAGGGACCACTCTTATTATTGTTGTAAGAATTTCCATAAGCATTACCATTATTGGGAGGATATGGCTTATAATTGTTGTTACCAAAATTGTTCCTATAAGCATTATTACCATAAGCATTGTTGCCAAAATTGTTATTTCTTATGAAGTTCACATCAACTTGCTCTTCTTGAGCAACCAAAGAGGCTAAAGAAACATTATTTGGATCAATATGGGCTTTCCCATTAACAAGCATAGACATCATAATATCAATCTTATCACTCAAGGAGGAGGTTTCCTCAACAGAATTTACCTTCTTACCTTGTGGAGCTCTCTCAGTATGCCATTCAGAATAATTAACCATCATATTGTCTAGAAGTTTTGTTGCAGCACCCAAAGTGATGGTCATAAAGGTACCTCCAACAGCAGAATCCAATATATTCCTTGAAGAATAGTTCAATCCTGCATAAAAAGTTTGGATGATCATCCAAGCAGTCAGTCCATGAGTGGGACAATTCTTTACCAAAGATTTCATTCTTTCCCAAGCTTGAGCAACATGCTCATTATCAAGTTGTTTAAACTTCATTATTTCACTTCTCATGGATATAATCTTAGCAGGAGGATAGTATTTTCCAATAAAAGCATCTTTGCACTTAGTCTAAGAATCAATACTATTCCTAGTTAAGGAATTCAACCATTCTTTAGCTTTTCCTCTCAAAGAGAAAGGAAACAATTTCATCTTAATAATATCACCATCTATATCCCTATGCTTTTGCATCTCATAAAGTTCAACAAAGTTATTTAGATGGGAAGCAGCATCTTCATTACCAATACCAGAAAATTGTTCTCTCATAACAAGATTGAGCAAAGCAGGTTTTATCTCAAAGAAAGTATTTTCAGCCACAGGTGGAGCAATAGGTGTGCTCATAAAATCATTGTTGTTGGTGCTAGTGAAGTCACACAACTTAGTGTTTTCAAGAGTAGTCATTTTTTTTTGTGTTTTTGAATAAGAAAGCAAACTAGTAAAACTATTTTTTTTGTGTTTTTTGAAGAACAAAACAAGCAAACAAAGCAAAAAGAAACTAAGCAAAACAAAAACAACAAAGTAAAGAGATTGGTTATGGGGGAGTCCCCTTGTGAAGAAGTACATGACTCCCCGGCAACGGCGCCAGAAAAATGCTTGATGACTCTGTGTATGGCGCCCAGAAAAGTGCTGGTGCGATGATGATGTAGAGCTCGTTGGGAACCCTAAGAGGAAGGTATGATGAGCACAGTAGCAAGTTTCCCTCAGTTATGAAACCAAGGTTTAATCGAACCAGTAGGAGCAAGGAAACACCCCAAAGGTGTTACTAGCTGAGCTTTGGCAGGGCGCACTACCGGTGCTAGTAGCAACATGGAGACCTGCACAACACAACCACAGAACTTTGTCCCCAACTTGCGATGAGGTTGTCAATCTCACCGTGTTTTGTGGAAAACAAAGGATTAAACGTATCGAATGGAAAGAAGTAAAAGTTTGCAGAAAGTAAACACAAAGAAGTAAACAGATGTAGATTGTATGTAAAGAAAAAGGACCGGGATCCATAGTTCACTAGAGGTGGCTCTCCTTAGATAGAAAACATGCTGGGTGAACAAATTACAGCGGGGCAATTGACAAACACCGAGAAAGCAATACATGCATATACTAATCATCTTGACTCCTTTGAGACTTGATTGGGCATTACAACATATACATAGACCGCCATCCAACTGCATCTATGACTAATAATCCACCTTCAGGTTATCATCCGAACCCCCTCCAGTATTAAGTTGCAAGCAACATATTATTGCTTTACGAACTGCATGTAAAGTAAACAATACGGTTGTTCTATGAACAAAGGATTGTTGTTTTCTCCTTAGTAGCAACAACACATCTAGTACCTTAGAGATTTCTGTCACTTCCCCAGATTACCAGAGGCATGAACCCACTATCGAGCATAAATACTAACTCTTGGAGTTGCTAGCATCTAGTTGGCCAAGATAGCTACTAACAACGGAAAGCATGCAAGATCACAAATAACAAAGACATGATAGAATCAATAATCAATCTGAAATAGCATCTCAATATCCATCGGATCCCTGCAAACACAACATGCAGAATTACAAATAGATGATCTTGATCATGAATGGAGTTCACAAGATCTAAACATGAAAGCAGAAAGGAGGAAAACCAGCCATCTAGCTACTACATGGATCCCTAGTCCAAGGATGAACTACTCACGCATCACACCGGAGGCTTGCATGGTGATGAAGAAGGCCTCCAGGGTGAATTCCCCTCTCCGGCAGGGTGCCGGGAAGAGCTTCAGATCCCTCCCGATCTAGGGATAGAGATGACGGCGGCTATAGACTCTTTCGTGGATTTTTGATCAGGTACTTAGGGTTTTCGTCCTGAGGGCATCTTATAGGTGGAAGGGAGGCCGAGGGGGTGCCGGGAGCAGCCACACCACCCCCTGGCGCGGGCCAGGCCTGGCCGCGTGGCTAGGTGGTGTGATGGCTCCCTGCCCCTTCTCCGTCTCGTAATCTGGCACTTGATCCCTTCCAAAAAAATAGGCACTTTGGCTTTTGTCCCGTCCAATTCCGAGAATATTCATTTTCTGACTTTCCTGGAACCAAAAACTGCAGAAAACAGGCAGCTGGCACTGTTGCTCTTGTTAATAGGTTAGTCCAAGAAATCATATGAAAAGTACTCCAAAGTTGGAACAAAACACAAGAAAGTGGATAAAACCAAGCATGGAACATCAAAAATTATAGATACATTTGCAATGTATCAGCAACCACTGCCTCCTATACCACGTATGTAGGGCCAAATCTGTATGCCCGGAGCTTCGCGAGTTCCTACACAGGAGGGAGATCTACTTCGCCAGCGTCGACATCAAGAATGACACTCCAAAGCTAGAGCGGGATCTCCTCGTTCATGTCGTTAATCACATCGATCTCCAACGTTTGTGGAGGTACCCAGATGGTGGTACAGAGAAAGACGGCATGGCTAGACTCGCTGCCGACATCATCGACCGCGAGTACGCCGGCATGAAAGTCAAGTTCCCAAAGCACTTGCATGAGCGATGGGAGTGGAGGCACCTAGATTGCGGTGCGATCAAGTATGCAGCCAGGGACACGTATGTCTGCTACGAGATGCTCAATAGGATCTGGCGGGTGGGTGAGTGTGTTGTTTACCACTACTAGTTTCGCATTTCATTCCTAGTTTTATCCCGCCTGTATTTTACCTCGCATGTATTTTCTAAGCATTCTGTGTGTAAGAACCAAGCTCGTATGATCCATGTGCTATTAGCTACTTAACCTGTATGAATTACATTCCCCCTTTTGTATGCTCAACATTCATTCTTACAAATTCTGTCTGTGCCATTTGCATGCGGCAGAATCCAGGACTGACATGCATACGGTGTGATACAGTCATAAGTCATAACCAAACCCAGATTATAGCGAAGGATACAGTCATAACCAAACCCAGATTATAGTTTGACAAAGGTAATACACAACAATTCGTAATTGCTCACATAGTGTACTTCTGAAATAACATGTTTTCATAAACACAACAATCATGCACTAAAAGTCTACATCCTAGCCTGTTGGAGAAGGCAACCGATCCCAGGATGCCTTCGATCGCTTGCCCTGGCTTGTAGATTCATCTACACTCCGACATCTGGGGCAAACAACCTGCCTTGGTGGTGGTTCAATGATGCGATGCATGGAACAGTATTTTACAATATGGCAGTACAATTTGTGGCTAACATACCCGTCAATTGCAGCGTACTTCAGATTAGGTTCAGAAAGTGGCTTATCCTCCCAGTAATCGTGCCCTAAACGCCTCCACGAACATCTCGGCAATTTTCCCTTCATGTCAGTGTACCACGGGTCGATGAGTTCGGAGGCAAGAGCGGCCATCCCAGTCTTGCCGCCCTTCGTCCCTGGGAGCCAGTAAATTTCCTGGATGTCCACTCTGCACTCCTTTGGGATTCTAATGTTGACAGTCGGGCTTTCAAGCAGTTTAGTGTCATTCGTGATGTCAACACTAGTAAATGTTATGTGCTGGTTCAGGAGAAAGTCATGAAACAGATCCCTAATGCTTTCACCCCACCTGCATGAAAAAGAATTCAGACAAATAATATAGCAATAACTTTTGCAAACAGATGGTTCAGGAACAAAAAGACAACAAAGTCTACCAGATCCCGTCAGCCCCCTTCTCGCAAAAAGGCTGGTATACGAGGACGTGACCCTTCATGGAGAGTTGCACCACGGCGATCCTATGATCGCGGCTGTACTCGAGGTCGATACCTACGAACCTGTTTTCTTCGAACTACAGCCAACTCGTGTAATTATTCAGAGTGTTCCTCACCGTTCGAGGGTCGGTGGTGTAGACGACATCGATCTTCTTCCCACCATGTACTTCTATGTCGAAGTGCGCATTTTCTTGCTTGTCGTTGTTTCAGACGTCCAGAGAGTCCATGACTACAGGCAAGAGGGAAAGGATACGGAGGATGAGGGTGATGCGGTGGTGGAGGAAATGGGTGAGGCCGTGGAGGAGAAAGACGATGAGGCCGTGGAGGAGAAAGACGATGAGGTCATGGAGGAGGAAATGAGACGGAGAAGTGAAAGATTGGAACCGCCCTTGCCAATATCTAGAATGGTGCACAACCGTTCGTAGTAGGGTGAAGGTGGAGAAAAATGGCGGTTTTACACGTCAACGCTAGCGCTTCCTAAAATTTGTTCTGCGCCACTTGCATGCGGTGGAATCTAGGTTTACCATGCACGATCCAAGTCAAACGTAGGCATGTTTGCGCGTGCCGACCTTCACTCACTTACAGGCGGGCCGCACATTTCTCTCTCTTACGATTTATTTTTCACTTCCTCTAGACGGTTCCGGTGCCCGCCCTCAATAATTATGCCCCCCTTCCTTGTCTTCCACGTGGACGAGAACCAGCGGCGGTGGCGGTTCCTTGCATATTCACTCCCCACTCGAACAACTGCCCCCATCCCTGATTCCATCCCCTCTCGAATCCATCTGCCTCCTTATCACAATGCCTCCATTAATCTACCGGATTCCAGACTCCATTTGCCGCTATGGGTAGAGCGTGGGGTAGCAGCAGGCTAAAGCGAAAGGCATGCGACGACGATGCGCATGGCCAGGACAACCGCCACCGCGAGGATTGGGGATGGCCGAACCTCAGCGCCGCGAACATGCACATGATCGCCTTGAAGTTGGACATCATCTCTGCCGGCCGCCTCGCTCGCTGCATCCCTGGCTACCGCTTCATGATGCGGGACATGGATGAACAACCGTTCGGCACGCCAGACCTTCTTTACCGCGATGGCCACATAAGTTCCAGTATCTAGCTTATTCGTTCAGTCACATCGTTGATTCATATGTGCCGAACTCTCATCGGAATCCTATGTTCCTTTGAACGTGTTGTGTGCACGCGTGATTTGAACAAATCGAACCATTTAAGACTATTCTGTACAATGGAAGCTCTGCACGTACCTAATATTCTGGTATTTTCGTAGTGACACAGTCTTACTTTAGGTGATAGACGAGTTGTCAATTTCGATTTTGCAATGGAATGCCTGCTAGGTGATATTCTGTTTCCTAAAATAAAAACAAACATATTAGACGATTTAAGGCTGTTATGCCCCGAGCTGTTTATGATCATCGTCAGGAGTTTGTTCTGGGGGCTCTGTTACTACTCCATATATTGGGTATCTTCATAGTGACACAGGCACAATTTAGGCGATATCTGAGGATACACTCGTATTTAGGCGATATTTTGTGTACTTTAATCTGAAGGTCCAGTTGTCAAATTGTATTTGCAATGAAATCCATGCTAGGTGATTGTACCAACTAACAACAAACTCTACAGAATATTCATGCAAAACTGATGCTGCTGGATAAGTGGTCCGAATCAGTAGTGGTGAATATCAAGGAAGAAGAAGAGACGGAAATGGAAGATGACCAGAACTGGGTGGGTGGCAATAGCGAGTGGCTGGTCCTTTTATCACAGGATGGGAGTACTTGGACTCTAAAAAATGGCTACAGATCGGTGAGACTTGCATTGCCATCTTTGGAGGGTGTCGGCATTACTGCATTCAACAAAGGGTGGCCGCCGCCCATTTCCGAATTCGCTTACAGGTTCAACATGGCAGAACTTGACCTCCTGAAGGTACATCTCCCACATAGACCGCGGGAGGGGGTGTGGAAGACCTAGGAGTACGACCTCTTAGCGGTGTTCGACAAGACAATCACATTCATTAGATGCCCAGAAGACAAGGAATGGACAATCTTGCGCGACGACTTCCTGCGACCGGAGAAGTATGTCGACGCCGTCTTCACCTACATCTACTCTTCGTACAAACCGCAACGCATTTATGTGGTCACTGAACCTAGCGGCAACGTGCATGTTTGGGAGCCGTCCATTTGGGGTGAGTCATGGTGTCATATAGCATGTAAAATCCCATTCAAAATTCTTCTTACTGACTGTAAGTAACACGCAGGTACCCACGCAGCCCCGCGCATCATTCCAGCTCCGGTCATCGAAGATGAAGTACCAGATGCTGAACTTGGGACACAACGCTGGTTCCTGGCACCTCTCGGAGGTGACACGGAACAGGATGATGAACTCATGTGGATTCATATCAGGGGAGACTAAACAACATTGGTGATACAATAGAACATATGGGGACACAACTTTCTTCATACCCATCGCTGCGGTGTCACGTTTTCTCGAGGTCCGCATGCCCATCCAAAGACCCATTAGAGCAAGTCTGGAGCAGAGTCGACAATTTGAAGGGACAATCTGTGTTTCTTGGGATCAACTACCCTTTCTTTGTCGGAGCCCCTAGAGTTGTTGAACCTGTAATTGCTCATGCAGCCCTGGCTCCTGATGCTGCTGCTGGTGGTGGAGCTAACGAAGAACTAGCTGCTGCTGCTCCTGGTGAAGCTAACGAAATACTTGGTGATGATGCTGCTGGTGAAGCTGACGAAATACTTGCTAATGTTGCTACTGGTGAAGCTGACGAAATACCTGCTGAGGCTGCTGCTGGTGAAGCTGACGAAATACCTGCTGAGGCTGCTGCCAGAGTCCAGGAAGAACATGCTGGTGTTGTTGCTGAGGTGCCAGCACTTCCAGTGTTTATAGCAGACTGTGTGTTTGCTGCACACTCACGCGCCTATCATGTTGACACTCCAGATCCGACCTGGAGCCAAATCCACGTCAGGGGGAGGGGGCCTACAATTGGCTCATCAGTGGGGTCATACGATTTGATGGAGAATGCCAGACGGCCAAACGCAGCATTCTGGTTCGTTCCGACGATACCACCAGCTCCAAGGACCTAGTGCTCATATAAGCAGATCCGATGAACTATTAGTATTTATCTTTATCATTAGTTACACTTATTTGTGTAAAGACTAAACTGTGCTTATTTGTGTAAGACTAAGTTAGGCCTAACTGCGTAATATTCAGTGAAGCCCAACATTTCTTTCCACGCCCATAACAACAGAATTGCAGCATAGAACATACAAAGGTAATGTGCATACTAGGCATTTTTGCTCAGGATAACAACCACTTCAAGAAAATGATACATGGTGTACGCATTTGAACGCATCACTAGAATGTGCCACCTATTGATGATTGATGACATGGATCTAGCTTTTCTGCGCGTATTTGCATTGAATCGCTCATTGATTTGTTCACATATTTTTTGGCAATGGCTGATGAACTCCACTCTCTTGGTAACTTGCTTCGCCAGCGAGCACTTGTTGATGCAATGCAAAGTACAGAACATGGTCGTCATCGTCATTCCATTTAGGTTCTCTATGTTTCGTCATCACGGAGCTACTAATTTCAAATGAAAATCTAGTAAACAATATATGTGTACATTGTTAGAGTATGCTACGGCCACGGTACATACATGTTTTTCTACAATCACAAGAAGAAAACTTGATGCATTTTCACCTTGTTGGTGTTGTGCCGAACTGGGTGGATGTGGCTTTGGGGTTCGGAGAGGAAGGCGCCGTGGCTGGTGCATGTGAGACCACGGCGACGACGAGCTCGGATTCTGGAGGAGGCCAACAGGACTGAGCATGGTCGGCATGGTGACAGATCTCACCAGGGAATGAATTCCCGTCCCCGCACCGTGCCATGGGTGCAGCCATGGTGAGGGCGAGCTCTGATTCAGGATGGGGAGGAGAATGGGGCCGAGCAGGTTCGTCCAAGTCCTAGCTCCGCACCACGGCTGTGACCACAGATTGCCGCCCCAGAGGAAGAAGAAGACGCATAAAGGATGCATGCGCCAACGCTACAAGCCTACATGGCAGCCTACATCGCAGCCACGACGGCAATGACATAACGACGAAAGATGACAGGGGGTCCCAACTTGACGGTCGTTAGCCTGATTTTTGTATTGAAACGTAAAGTTAAATTCGTTCTGAAAAATACACTCTCAGTATTTGGCACGCCAACTTTGGGCAACGCAACTGTTTGTAAGCAACTTGGGTACCGCGTTGCCTGGACACCCCAACTTTCGGGCCGCACAATGATATTCTCCATTGCATGTGTGTTCTTTCCACAAACCATAGATGGATCGACCAATGTCATTGCATGTGTGTTCTTTCCACAAACCACATATGGATCCACTAGAGTCATTACATGTGTGTTCTTTTCACAAACCACATATGGACCCAGTAGAGTCATTCCATGTGTGTTCTTATACTAAAACCAGCACTAGAGTCAATGCATGTGTGTTCTTTTCACAAACCACATATGGATCCACCAGTGTCATTGCATGTGTGTTCTTTCCACAAACCACATATGGATCCACCAGAGTCATTGCATGTGTGTTCCTGTCATGAACCACATATGGACCCACTAGAGTCATTGCATGTGTGTTCTTTCTACAAACCACATATGGATCCACCAGAGTCATTGCATGTGTGTTCTTTCCACAAACCACACATGGATAAACCAATGGCATTGCATGTGTGTTATTGTCACAAACCACATATGGATCAACCAATGTCATTGCATGTGTGTTCCTGTCATGAACCACATATGGATCAACCAGTGTTCATGGCATGTGTGTTCTTTCCACAAACCACATATGGATCCACTATAGTCATTGCATGTGTGTTCTTTCCACAAACCACATATCGATCAACCAGTGTCATTGCATGTGTGTTCTTTCCACAAACCACATATGGATCAACCAGTGGTTATTGAATGTGTGTTCTTTCCACAAACCACATATGGATCCACTAGAGTCATTGCATGTGTGTTCTTTTCACAAACCAAATATGGACACACTAGAGTAATTGCATGTGTGTTCTTATACTAAAACCAGCACTAGAGTCATTAAATGTGTGTTCTTTTAACAACCCACATATGGATCCACCAGTGTCATTGCATGTGTGTTCCTGTCACAAACCACATATGGATCCACCAGAGTCATTGCATGTGTGTTCTTTACCACAAACCACACATGGATCCACCAATGTCATTGCATGTGTGTTCTTTCCACAAACCACACATTGATCAACCAGAGTTATTGCATGTGTGTTCTTTTCACAAACCACACATGGAACCACTTGAGTCATTGCATGTGTGTTCTTTCCACAACCACACATGGATCAACCAATGTCATTGCATGTGTGGTATTGTCACAAACCACATATGGATCAACCAGTGTTACTACATGTGTGTTCCTGTCATGAACCACACATGGATCCACCAGTGTTCATTGCATGTGTGTTCTTTCCACAAACCACACATGGATCCACTAGATTCATTGCATGTGTGTTCTTTTCACAAACCACATATGGACCCACGAGAGTCATTGCATGTGTGTTCATTTCACAAACCACACATGGATCCACCAGATTCATTGCATGTGTGTTCTTTCCAAAAACCACATATGGATCAACCAGTGTCATTGCATGTGCGTTCTTTCCACAAACCACATATGGATCAACCAATGTCATTGCATGTGTGTTCTTTCCACAAACCACATATGGATCCACTAGAGTCCTTGCATGTGTGTTCTTTTCACAAACCACATATGGAACCACTAGAGTCATTTTATGTGTGTTCTTATACTAAAACCAGCACTAGAGTCATTGCATGTGCGTTCCTGTCATGAACCACATATGGACCCACTAGAGTCATTGCATGTGTGTTCTTTCTACAAACCACATATGGATCCACCAGAGTCATTGCATGTGTGTTCCTGTCATGAACCACATCTGGACCCACTAGAATCATTGCATGTGTGTTCTTTCTATAAACCACATATGGATCCACCAGAGTCATTGCATGTGTGTTCTTTCCACAAACCACACATGGATTAACCAATGGCATTGCATGTGTGTTATTGTCACAAACCACATATGGATCAACAAATGTCATTGCATGTGTGTTCTTGTCATGAACCACATATGGATCCACCAGTGTTCATTGCATGTGTGTGCTTTCCACAAACCACATATGGATCCACTAGAGTCATTGCATGTATGTTGTTTCCGCAAACCACATATGGATCAACCAGTGTCATTGCATGTGTGTTCTTTCCGCAAACCACATATGGATCAACCAGTGGTTATTGCATGTGTGTTGTTTCCACAAACCACATATGGATCCACTAGAGTCATTTCATGTGTGTTATTTTCACAAACCACATATGGACCCACTAGAGTCATTGCATGTGTGTTCTTATATTAAACCACATATGGATCGACCAATGTCATTGCATGTGTGTTGTTTCCACAAACCACATATGGATCCACTAGAGTCATTACATGTGTGTTCTTTTCACAAACCACATATGGACCCACTAGAGTCATTGCATGTGTGTTCTTATACTAAAACCAGGACTAGAGTCATTGCATGTGTGTTCTTTTCACAAACCACATATGGATCCACCAGTTTCATTGCATGTGTGTTCTTTCCACAAACCACATATGGACACACTGGAGTCATTGCATGTGTGTTCTTTCTACAAACCACATATGGATCAACCAGTGGTTATTGAATGTGTATTCTTTCCACAAACCACATATGGATCCACTAGAGTCATTGCATGTGTGTTCTTTTCACAAACCAAACATGGACATACTAGAGTAATTTCATGTGTGTTCTTATACTAAAACCAACACTAGATTCATTAAATGTGTGTTCTTTTAACAACCCACATTTGGATCCACCAGTGTCATTGCATGTGTGTTCTTTCCACAAACCACTTATGGATCCACCAGTGTTCATTGCATGTGTATTGTTTTCCACAAACCACATATGGATCCACTAGAGTCATTGCATGTGTCTTCTTTTCACAAACCACACATGGATCCACCAATGTCATTGCATGTGTGTTCTTTCCACAAACCACACATTGATCAACCAGAGTCATTGCATGTGTGTTCTTTTCACAAACCACACATGGAACCACTTGAGTCATTGCATTTGTGTTCTTTCCACAACCACACATGGAACAACCAATGTCATTGCATGTGTGGTATTGTCACAAACGACATATGGATCAACCAGTGTCATTGCATGTGTGTTCCTGTGATGAACCACACATGGATCCACCAGTGTTCATTGCATGTGTGTTCTTTCCACAAACCACACATGGATCCACTAGAGTCATTGCATGTGTGTTCTTTTCACAAACCACATATGGACCCACGAGAGTCATTGCATGTGTGTTCATTTCACAAACCACACATGGATCCACCAGATTCATTGCATGTGTGTTCTTTCCAGAAACCACATATGGATCAACCAGTGTCATTGCATGTGTGTTCTTTCCACAAACCACATATGGATTAACCAATGTCATTGCATGTGTGTTCTTTCCACGAACCACATATGGATCCACTAGAGTCATTGCATGTTTGTTCTTTTCACAAACCACATATGGAACCACTAGAGTCATTTTATGTGTGTTCTTATACTAAAACCAACACTAGAGTCATTGCATCAGTGTTCTTTTCACAAACCACATATGGATACACAAGTGTCATTGCATGTGTGTTCTTTCCACAAACCACATATGGATCCACCAGAGTCATTGCATGTGTGTTCCTCTCATGAACCACATATGGACCCACTAGAGTCATTGCACGTGTGTTCTTTCTATAAACCACATATGGATCCACCAGAGTCATTGCATGTGTGTTCTTTCCACAAACCACACATGGATTAACCAATGGCATTGCATGTGTGTTATTGTCACAAACCACACATGGATCAACCAATGTCATTGCATGTGTGTTCCTGTCATGAACCACATATGGATCCACCAGGGTTCATTGCATGTGTGTTCTTTCCACTAACCACATATGGACCCACTAGAGTCATTGCATGTGTGTTCTTTCCACAAACCACACATGGATCCACTAGATTCATTGCATGTGTGTTCTTTCCACAAACCACACATGGATCCACCAATGGCATTGCATGTATGTTCCTCACATGAACCACATATGGACCCACTAGAGTCATTGCATGTGTGTTCTTTCCACAAACCACATATGGATCCACTAGAGTCATTTCATGTGTGGTCTTTTCACAAACCACATATGGACCCACTAGAGTCATTGCATGTGTGTTCTTATACTAAAACCAGAACTAGAGTCATAAAATGTGTGTTCTTTTAAAAACCCACATATGGATCCACCAGTGTCATTGCATGTGTGTTCCTGTCACGAAAGACATATGGATCCACCAGAGTCATTGCATGTGTGTTCTTTTCCACAAACCACACAAGGATCCACCAATTTCATTGCATGTGTGTTCTTTCCACAAACCACACATTGATCAACGTTAGTCATTGCATGTGTGTTATTTTCACAAACCACAATTGGACCCACTTGAGTCATTGCATGTGTGTTCTTTTCACAACCACACATGGATCAACCAATGTCACTGCATGTGTGTTATTGTCACAAACCACATATGGATCAACCAGTGTCATTGCATGTGTGTTCCTGCCATGAACCACACATGGATCCACCAGTGTTCATTGCATGTGTGTTCTTTCCACAAACCACACATGGATCCACTAGAGTCATTGCATGTGTGTTCTTTTCACAAACCACATATGGACCCACTTGATTCATTGCATGTGTGTTCTTTCCACAAACCACACATGGATTAACCAATGGCATTGCATGTGTGTTATTGTCACAAACCACATATGGATCAACCAATGTCATTGCATGTGTGTTCCTGTCATGAACCACACATGGATCAACCAGTGGTCATTGCATGTGTGTTCTTTCCACAAACCACATATGGATCCACTAGAGTCATTGAATGTGTGTTCTTTTCACAAACCACATATGGATCAACCAATGGCATTACATGTGTGTTCTTTTCACACACCACGTATGGATCCACCAGTGTTCACTGCATGTGTGTTCTTTCCACAAACCACTTATGGATCCACCAGTGTTCATTGCATGTGTGTTCTTTTCCACAAACCACATGCATCAACCAATGGCATTGCATGTGTGCTCTTTCCACAAACCACACATGGATCAACCAATGGCATTGCATGTGTGTTCTTTTCACAAACCACACATGGATCAACCAATGGCATTGCATGTGTGTTCTTTTCACAAACCACACATGGATCCACCAGATTCATTGCATGTGTGTTCTTTCCAATAACCACATATGGATCAACCAGTGTCATTTCATGTGTGTTCTTTCCACAAACCACATATGGATCAACCAGTGGTCATTGCATTAGTGTTCTTTCCATAAACCATATATGGATCCACTAGACTCATTGCATGTGTGTTCTTTTCACAAACCACATATGGAGCCACTAGAGTCATTGCATGTGTGTTCTTATACTAAAACCAGCACTAGAGTCATTGCATGTGTGTTCTTTTCACACACCACATATGGATCCACCAATGTCATTGCATGTGTGCTCTTTCCACAAACCACATATGGATCCACCGGAGTCATTGCATGTGTGTTCCTGTCATGAACCACATATGGACCCACTAGAGTCATTGCATGTGTGTTCTTTATACAAACCACATATGGATCCACCAGAGTCATTGCATGTGTGTTCTTTCCATAAACCACACATGGATTAACTAATGGCATTGCATGTGTGTTATTGTCACAAACCACATATGGATCAACCAACGTCATTGCATGTGTGTTCCTGTCATGAACCACATATGGATCCACCAGTGTTCATTGCATGTGTGTTCTTTCCACAAACCACATATGGATCCACTAGAGTCATTGCATGTGTGTTCTTTCCAAAAACCACACATTGATCAACCAGAGTCATTGCATGTGTGTTATTTTCACAAACCACACTTGGACCCACTTGAGTCATTGCATGTGTGTTCATTCCACAACCACACATGGATCAACCAATGTCATTGCATGTGTGTTATTGTCACAAACCACATATGGATCAACCAGTGTCATTGCATGTGTGTTCCTGTCATGAACCACACATGGATCCACCAGTGTTCATTGCATGTGTGTTCTTTCTACAACCACACATGGATCCACTAGAGTCATTGCATGTGTGTTCTTTCCACAAACCACAGATGGACCCACTTGAGTCATTGCATGTGTGTTCTTTCCACAAACCACATATGGATCAACCAGTGGTTATTGCATGTGTGTTCTTTCCACAAACCACTTATGGATCGACTAGAGTCATTGCATGTGTGATCTTTTCACAAACCACATATGGACCCACTAGAGTCATTGCATGTGTGTTCTTATACTAAAACCAGCACTAGAGTCATTAAATGTGTGTTCTCTTAACAACCCACATATGGATCCACAAGTGTCATTGCATGTGTGTTCCTGTCACAAACCACATATGGATCCACCAGAGTAATTGCATGTGTGTTCTTTTCCACAAACCACACATGGATCCACCAATGTCATTGCATGTGTGTTCTTTCCACAAACCACACATTGATCAACCAGAGTCATTGCATGTGTGTTCTTTTCACAAACCACACATGGACCCACGTGAGTCATTGCATGTGTGTTATATCCACAACCACACATGGATCAATCAATGTCATTGCATGTGTGTTCCTGTCATGAACCACATATGGATCCACCAGTGTTCATTGCATGTGTGTTCTTTCCACAAACCACATATGGATCCACTAGAGTCATTGCATGTGTGTTCTTTCCACAAACCACATATGGTTCAACCAGCGTCATTGCATGTGTCTTCTTTCCGCAAACCACATATGGATCAACAAGTGGTTATTGCATGTGTGTTCTTTCCACAAACCACATATGGATCCACTAGAGTCATTTCATGTGTGTTCTTTTCACAAACCACATATGTACCCACTAGAGTCATTGCATGTGTGTTCTTATACTAAAACCAGCACTAGAGTCATTAAATGTGTGTTCTTTTAAAAACCCTCATATGGATCCACCAGTGTCATTGCATGTGTGTTCCTGTCACAAACCACATATGGATCCACCAGAGTCATTGCACGTGTGTTCTTTTCCACAAACCACACAAGGATCCACCAATTTCATTGCATGTGTGTTCTTTCCACAAACCACGCATTGATTAACCAGAGTCATTGCATGTGTGTTATTTTCACAAACCACACTTGGACCCACTTGAGTCATTGCATGTGTGTTCTTTCCACAACCACACATGGATCAACCAATGTCATTGCATGTGTGTTATTGTCACAAACCACATATGGATCAACTAGTGTCATTGCATGTGTGTTCCTGTCATGAACCACACATGGATCCACCAGTGTTCATTGCATGTGTGTTCTTTCTACAACCACACATGGATCCAATAGAGTCATTGCATGTGTGTTCTTTTCACAAACCATAGATGGACCCACTTGAGTTATTGCATGTGTGTTCCTTCCACAAACCACACATGGATTAACCGATGGCATTGCATGTGTGTTATTGTCACAAACCACATATGGATCAACCAATGTCATTGCATGTGTGTTCCTGTCATGAACCACACATGGATCAACCAGTGGTCATTGCATGTGTGTTCTTTCCACAAACCACATATGGATCCACTAGAGTCATTGCATGTGTGTTCTTTTCACAAACCACATATGGATCAACCAATGGCATTGCATGTGTGTTCTTTTCACAAACCACATATGGATCCACCAGTGTTCACTGCATGTGTGTTCTTTCCACACACCACTTATGGATCCACCAGTGTTCATTGCATGTGTGTTCTTTTCCACAAACCACATGCATCAGCCAATGGCAATGCATGTGTGTTCTTTCCACAAACCACACATGGATCAACCAATGGCATTGCATGTGTGTTCTTTTCACAAACCACACATGGATCAACCAATGGCATTTCATGTGTGTTCTTTTCACAAACCACACATGGATCCACCAGATTCATTGCATGTGTGTTCTTTCCACAAACCACATATGGATCAACCAGTGTCATTTCATTTGTGTTCTTTCCACAAACCACATATGGATCAACCAGTGGTCATTATATGTGTGTTCTTTCCACAAACCACATATGGATCCACTAGACTCATTGCATGTGTGTTCTTTTCACAAACCACATATGAACCCACTAGAGTCATTGCATGTGTGTTCTTATACTAAAACCAACACTAGAGTCATTGCATGTGTGTTCTTTTCACAAACCACATATGGATCCACCAATGTCATTGCATGTGTTCTCTTTCCACAAACAACATATGGATCCACCAGAGTCATTGCATGTGTGTTCCTGTCATGAACCACATATGGACCCACTAGAGTCATTGCATGTGTGTTCTTTCTACAAACCACATATGGATCCACCAGAGTCATTACATGCGTGTTCTTTCCATAAACCACACATGGATTAACCAATGGCATTGCATGTGTGTTATTGTCACAAACCACATATGGATCAACCAATGTCATTGCATGCGTATTCCTGTCATGAACCACATATGGATCCACCAGTGTTCATTGCATGTGTGTTGTTTCCACAAACCACATATGGATCCACTAGAATCATTGCATGTGTGTTCTTTCCACAAACCACATATGGATCAACCAGTGTCATTGCATGTGTGTTCTTTCCACAAACCACATATGGATCAAACAGTGGTTATTGCATGTGTGTTCTTTCCACAAACCACTTATGGATCCACTAGAGTCATTGCATGTGTGTTCTTTTCACAAACCACATATGGACCCACTAGAGTCATTGCATGTGTGTTCTTATACTAAAACCAGCACTAGAGTCATTATATGTGTGTTCTTTTAACAACCCACATATGGATCCACAAGTGTCATTGCATGTGTTTTCCTGTCACAAACCACATATGGATCCACTAGAGTAATTGCATGTGTGTTCTTTTCCACAAACCACACATGGATCCACCAATGTCATTGCATGTGTGTTCTTTCCACAAACCACACATTGATCAACCAGAGTCATTGCATGTGTGTTCTTTTCACAAACCACACATGGACCCACTTGAGTCATTGCATGTGTGTTATGTCCACAACCACACATGGATCAACCAATGTCATTGCATGTGTGTTATTGTCACAAACCACATATGGATCAACCAGTGTCATTGCATGTGTGTTCCTATCATGAACCACACATGGATCCACCAGTGTTCATTGTATGTGTGTTCTTTCCACAAACCACACATGGATCCACTAGAGTCATTGCATGTGTGTTCTTTTCACAAACCACATATGGACCCACTTGAGCATTGCATGTGTGTTCTTTCCACAAACCACACATGGATTAACCAATGTCATTGCATGTGTGTTATTGTCACAAACCACATATGGATCAACCAATGTCATTGCATGTGTGTTCCTGTCGTGAACCACACATGGATCAACTAGTGGTCATTGCATGTGTGTTCTTTCCACAAACCACATATGGATCCACTAGAGTCATTGCATGTGTGTTCTTTTTGTTGGGTCCGCGGCATAGAAAACAAAACAATTCCTACGATGAGAACTATACGCCAAGATCTATCTACTATATATACAGAGCAACGGGTGGACATATATCCATGGAGAACTTACCCTCGAAGACAATGAGTTTTCTTAACGAGTAGCAACTCGTGGTTGATGTAGTCGTACGCTTGCCGACCTCAAGATCGTGTGGAAGTCCGAGCGCCGCAAATCAGCAGCGCATCCGTCCTCGCACACACGTTCAAGCCACCGGACAACCTCCACCTCCTCCTTCTAGCGAATCAGCGGAAGCAGTAACTCCTTCTAGACGCAAGGCCACCGGGAACATGTATCTCGCTAATCCGAGACCATGGGGGAATATCTAGAGGGGAGAGATCCTTCACGAGGAGGTGTGCTTTGTGAGGGAGGAGAGGGGGGCCTTTTATAGGAGAGGGGGGACTCCTCCCCTACCATGGCCGGTGGCCAACGAGGGAGCCCCCTCCTGTTCCTCATTCATGTGGTGGAAGCTCCACTCACATCAATTCAAGCTCCACCCAAAGTTCTGTTGGAATTATGCCCTAGAGGCAATAATAAAGATGTTATTATTATAATTCTTGTTCATGATAAAGTTTATATTCCATGCTAGAATTGTATTAAGCGGAAACATTAATACTTGTGTGGTTTGTGAACAACACCGTGTCCCTAGTACGCCTCTATGGACTAGCTCATTGATCATTGATGGTTAAGGTTTCCTAACCATAGACATGAGTTGTCAATTGATAATGAGATCATATCATTGAGAGAATGATATGATGGACAGACCCAAACTAAGCGAAGCAATTAGATCGTGTCATTGTGTTCATCTTTGCGAAGCTTTTCCTATGTCAAATATTGTATTCCTTAGACCATGAGATAATGCAACTCCCTGGTATCGGAAGAAAGCTTTGAGGTCATCAAACGTCATCCTATGAGAGGGTGATCATAAAGGTGTCTCTCAGGTGATCGGAAAGTATCTGTTGGGTTGTATGTATCGAGATGGGATTTGTCCCTCCCAAGTCGGAGAGATATACTTTAGGCCCACTCGGTAATCGATATCAACACCGCTTGCAAGCATGTGGTTAAGGAGTTAATCACAAAGTGATATCGGATTACGGAACGAGTAAAGTACTTGCTGTGAACGAGATTGAACTAGGTATGACGGTACCGACGATCGAATCTCGGGCAAGTAAAATATCGCGAGACGAAGGGAATATATATATGGGATTGATTGAATCCTGGCATCGTGGTTCATCCGATATGATCATCGATGAATGTGTGGGAGTCAATATGGGTGCCCAGACCCCGCTGTTGATTATTGATAGAAGATCATGTCTGCATATTCTCGAACCCGCAGGGTCACACACTTAACGTGTCTCGACGCTAGGATAGATTGGATATTTGGTTTATGAATTTTTGTTCGGAGTCTCGGATGGGATCCGGGATATCACGAGAGGTTCCGGAATGGTCCGGAGAATAAGATTCATATAAGGCAGTGCAGTTTTTGGAGTTCGGAATTGTTCCGGATTAATCGGTATTGTACCGGAAGCTTCTAGAACCTTCCGGAAGGGGGCCAACGTGGTCCCACCTTCCGGGAGGGGGCATGGGCCTATGAGGGAGTGTCCTGGCCGCATTGGGCCAGGGACACAAGGCCCCATAGGGCCCAGCCGATTCTAGATAGATTTAACTCGTTTAAATCTAGAGATAGAATTTCTAGATAAGGGAAAGTTTAAATTGTTTAAACTGGAGATAGAACCCTATCCCCCCACTCCTCCTTATCCCTTGGCCGCCGGCCCAAGGCTTGGAGGAGGGGCTAGGGCTGGCCGCCCCCTCCCCCTCTATATATAGAGGGATAGGGCGCCCCTCCACCACACACCTTCCTCCAAACCCTAGTTGCCCTGCTGCCCTCCTCTCTCCCTCCCGACTGTTTGTAGGCGAAGCCCTGCTGCAGAAATTCTCCACCATATACACCACGCCGTCGTGTTGTAGATCCAATCCATCTCTCCACCATACTTGCTGGTCCGAGGAAGGAGGAGACGTCGAGGTGCTGCACGTGTGCATCTCACGGAGGCACCGCCACTTGTGGTGCTAGATCGGATCGGATCGCGAGGAGGAGAAGCGAGTACGACTACATCACCCACGTTCCGACGAACGTTCCGCTGTGCGAATCTTCAAGGGTATGAAGATCTAATCCAATCTCTCTCGTTGTTTGCATCTCCTAGATTAGATCTTGGCTTTCCCTCTGTTCGCTTCCGTAGAAAATTTTGATTTACTATGCTGCGAATCCCTTCAGTGGTATCAGAGCTAGATCTATGCATAGATGTGATTCACGAGTAGAACGCAACATGGTTGTTGCGGGCGTTGATGTTTTCTGTTGCAAGCCTCTTGTTTGTGTTCTTCTTATGGCGCGGGATAGTGAGATTGAAGCGGTCCAGGCCAACCTTACGCGACGTCGTTCGCGAGACCGGCTCCGCACTTGACGTGTGGCTTGTACCATACATGCGGCTGGTGGATGTCAGTTTCTCTCACTATAGTTGTCATGGGATTAACACCGGAGTTTGGCAACCATAATATCACCGTTGTGGCTTTCCGTAGGTAAGAATCGTTCTTAGCATCTACTCCCATAAGCCACGTAAAACATGCAACAACAAAGTAGAGGCGTCTAACTTGTTTTTGCAGGGAGTGTTTTCTGTGATATGGTATGGCCCAAGATGTGATGTGTATATTGTATGCGATGATCATGTTTTGTAATGTTTCACGACTTGCATGTCGATGAGTACACAACCGGCAGGAGCCATATGGTTGTCTTTATAATTGTGTATGACCTGCGAGTCAACTTCTTATACGCCATGTAATAGCTTTACTTTATCGCTAAGTAGTTAGCAATAGTTGTAGTTGCTATTCGTGGTGGAGGCAATCATGGTGGAGTGATGGAGATCATGCCAGAACGCACAAGATGGAGATCATTGCGCGAAGATTGGCTATACCATGTCACATAAAGTTATATGCATGTGATGTTTATCCTTTTATGTATCTTATCATGCTTAGATCGCGACGGTAGCATTATAAGATGATTCCTCACTTAAAGATCAAGATAAAAACTGTGTTCTCCCCAAAGTATGCACCGTTGCGAAAGTTCGTCGTGTCCAAGCATCACGTGATGATCGGGTGCTATAGACTCTACGCTCACATACAACGGGTGCAAGCCAGTTTTGCACACGCAGAAATACTTGGGTCTAACTTGACGAGCCTAGCATGTACAGACATGGCCTCGGAACACAAGAACCGAAAGGTTAAGCATGAGTCATATGAATGATATGATCGACACTTCGTTGTCCACCATTGAAACCACATCTCTTCTCGTGATGATCGGATTAGGTGTGGTGAATTTGGATCGTGTTCACTAAACAACTTGAGGTATGTTGAATTTAGTGGGAGTTCATCTAGTAATTTGATTAAGTTGAACTATTTATCATGAACATAGTCTAAATTGTACTTGCAAATACTGTAGATCACATGGCCAAGTCCAACTTCAACTTCAACGTTTTTGCTGAGAAAGAAAAGCTTAGAAATAATGGGTCTAACTTCACCAACTGGTTCCGCAATCTAAGAATCATTCTGTCTGGCGGACAAAAGGACTATGTCCGTGAGAAAGCGTTAGGTAACCCCCCTGCTGCAACTGCGCCGGCTGATGAGAAAGCTGTCTATCAGTCGTGCAAAGATGATTATGGTGTGATTAAGAGCACCATGTTGTTTGCTATGGAACCGGAACTTCAAAATCGTTTTGAAAACTATCCCGGGCCCTTTGAGATTCTCGAGGAGCTGAAAACCATGTTTCAGACTCAGGCCCGTTCTGAGAGATATGAGATCTCTGAGAAGTTCTTTAACTACAAGATGGAGGAAGGGAGTTCCGTTAGTGAGCACGCCATTAAGATGTCGGGCTACACTCAACGCCTTGAGCAACTGGACTGCAAGATTCCAGAGGAGCTCAAGATTGACAGGGTTCTGCAATCACTCCCTCCCAGCTACAAAAGTTTTGTAGTGACTCATAATCATATTGGTTCCACTGATACGATCACCGAGCTCTTCGCAAAGCTGAAGGATGCGGAGGTGGACATCAAGAAGGATAATCATGTGTTGATGGTCAACAAGCCCTCCTTTAAGAAAGGTAAGGGTGCAAAGAAGCCCTTCAAGAAAAGCGGCGGCAAGCGCGTTGCCCCTGCTGAGAAGAAGCTCAAGTCTGGTCCTAAGCCGGACACTGAGTGCTTCTATTGCAAGGACAAGGGTCACTGGAAGCGCAACTGTCCGAAGTACTTAGCGGACAAGAAGGCTGGCACCATCAAAGGTATATTTGATATACATGTTATTGATGTTTTCCTTACTAGCCCTCGTTGTAGTGCCTGGGTATTTGATACTGGTTCAGTTGCTAATATTTGTAACTCGAAACAGGAGCTGCGGAATAGACGGCGGCTTGCGAGGGATGAGGTGACGATGCGCGTTGGCAACGGATCAAGAGTTGATGTGATGGCCGTCGGCACGCTCTCCTTAGTTTTACCTTCGGGATTAGTTTTAAACCTTAATAAATGTTATTATGTGCCTGCGTTGAGCATGAACATTATTTCTGGATCGTGTTTATTGCAAGACGGTTATTCATTTAAATCGGAGAATAATGGTTGTTCTATTTATATGAGTAACATCTTTTATGGTCATGCACCTCTTGTGAGTGGTTTATTTCTTCTAAATCTCGAAAGGGATGAAACACACATCCATAACATTGAGGCTAAGAGATGCAAAGTAGATAGTGATAATACTACTTGTTTGTGGCACTGTCGTCTAGGTCATATTGGTGTAAAGCGTATGAAGAAACTCCATTCTGATGGACTTTTGGAGTCTCTTGATTTTGAATCATTTGACACATGCGAACCATGCCTCATGGGCAAGATGATCAAAACCCCGTCCTCCGGTATGATGGAGCGAGCAACGGACTTGTTGGAAATCATACATACCGATGTATGCGGACCGATGAGTGTTTCGACGCGCGGTGGATATCGCTATTTTCTCACTTTTACCGATGACTTAAGTAGATATGGGTATATCTATTTAATGAAACATAAATCTGAAACGTTTGAAAAGTTCAAAGAATTTCAGAATGAAGTGGAGAACCATCATAATAGAAAGATTAAGTTTCTACGATCCGATCGTGGGGGCGAATATTTGAGTTATGATTTTCTCACGCATCTCAAAGCAAGTGGAATCGTTTCACAACTCACGCCACCCGGAACACCACAGCGCAATGGTGTGTCTGAACGCCGGAATCGAACCCTATTAGATATGGTCCGATCGATGATGTCTCTTACTGATTTGTCGTTATCATTTTGGGGTTATGCATTAGAAACCGCTGCATTCACTTTAAATAGGGCTCCATCTAAATCCGTTGAGACGACACCGTATGAACTATGGTTTGGTGCTAAACCTAAGTTGTCGTTTCTTAAAGTTTGGGGATGCGAAGCTTACGTCAAGAAGTTGATGCCGGACAAGCTCGAACCCAAAGCGGAGAAATGCGTCTTCATAGGATACCCTAAGGAAACTATTGGGTATACCTTCTATCACAGAACCGAAGGCAAAGTGTTTGTCGCAAAGAACGGTTCCTTTCTTGAGAAGGAGTTTCTCTCGAAAGAAGTGAGTGGGAGGAAAGTAGAGCTAGACGAGGTTATTGAACCTTCTCTTGAATTGGAGAGTAGCGCAGCACCTAAAATTGTTCCAGTGCCGCCTGCACCAACAATAGAGGAAGCTAATGACAAGGATCATGAAGCTTCGGACGATGCTGCTACTGAACGTCGCAGGTCGACAAGGTCGCGTGCCCCTCCTGAGTGGTACGGCAACCCTGTCTTGACTGTCTTGTTAGTAGAAGACAGTGAACCTACGAACTATGAGGAAGCGATGATGAGCCCAGACTCTGAGAAATGGCTAGAAGCCATGAAATCCGAATTGGGATCCATGAGCGAAAACCAAGTATGGACTTTGGTGGACCCTCCTAGCGACCGAAAGGCCGTTGAGTGCAAATGGATCTTCAAGAAGAAAACAGAAGCAGATGGTAATGTTACCGTCTATAAAGCACGGCTTGTTGCGAAAGGTTTTCGACAAGTTCAAGGTGTTGACTACGATGAGACTTTCTCTCCCGTAGCGATGTTTAAGTCCATTCAGATTTTATTAGCAATTGCTGCGTTTCATGATTATGAAATATGGCAAATGGATGTCAAGACTGCTTTCCTCAATGGCAACATTGATGAAGAGTTGTATATGATGCAACCCGAAGGTTTTGTCGATCCTAAGGATGCTGATAAAGTATGCAAACTTCAGCGTTCCATTTATTGACTGAAGCAAGCATCTCGGAGTTGGAACCTTCGTTTTGATCAAGTGATCAAGAGCTTTGGATTTGTTCCAAATTGCTATGAAGCTTGCATCTACAAGAAAGTGAGTGGGAGCTCGGTGACATTTCTAGTACTATATGTGGATGACATATTGATTATTGGAAATGACATCAACATGCTTAACGATGTGAAGAGTTATTTGAACAAGTGTTTTTCAATGAAAGACCTAGGTGAAGCTGCTTATATATTGGGCATCAAAATCTATAGAGATAGACAAAGACGCCTGATAGCTTTAAGCCAGAGTACATACCTAGACAAAGTTCTGAAAAGGTTCAGAATGGATAAGGCATTGAAAGGTTCAGTGCCTATGTTGTCAGGTAAGATATTGAGCAAGGCTCAGTGTCCAGCTACGGTAAATGATAGGGAAGCTATGAGCAAAGTGCCTTATGCCTCGGCCATAGGTTCCATCATGTATGCCATGCTATGTACTAGACCGGATGTGTCCAATGCTCTTAGTTTGACGAGCAGATATCAAAGTGATCCAGGAGTGGAACACTGGACAGCCGTGAAGAACATCCTAAGGTACCTAAATAGGTCTAAAGAAATGTTCTTAGTCTATGGGGGTGATGAACAGCTCGTCGTAAAAGGTTACGTCGATGCTAGTTTCGACACCGACAAGGATGATGCTAAATCTCAGACAGGATACGTGTATATTTTGAATGGAGGAGCTGTGAGCTGGAAAAGCTGCAAGCAAAGCGTGGTCGCGGGATCTACAGTAGAAGCGGAATACATGGCTTCTGCAGAAGCGTCAAGTGAAGGAGTTTGGATCAGAAACTTCATCACTGAGCTTGGCGTGGTTCCAAGTGCATTGGACCCACTGGAGATATTGTGTGACAACACTAGCGCCATAGCACTCGCTAAGGAACCAAGATATCATCCAAAGACCAAGCATATCAACCGCAAGTTTCATATAATCCAAGATTATATAGCAGATGGAGATCTGAAGATCAGCAAAGTACATACAGATCTGAATGTCATAGATCCATTGACTAAACCTCTTCCACGTGTAAAACATGATCAGCACCTCAGTGCCATGGGTGTGAGATTGTTGCCAAATGTAAACTAGATTATTGACTCTAGTGCAAGTGGGAGACTGTTGGAATTATGCCCTAGAGGCAATAATAAAGATGTTATTATTATAATTCTTGTTCATGATAAAGTTTATATTCCATGCTAGAATTGTATTAAGCGGAAACATTAATACTTGTGTGGTTTGTGAACAACACCGTGTCCCTAGTACGCCTCTATGGACTAGCTCATTGATCATTGATGGTTAAGGTTTCCTAACCATAGACATGAGTTGTCAATTGATAATGAGATCATATCATTGAGAGAATGATATGATGGACAGACCCAAACTAAGCGAAGCAATTAGATCGTGTCATTGTGTTCATCTTTGCGAAGCTTTTCCTATGTCAAATATTGTATTCCTTAGACCATGAGATAATGCAACTCCCTGGTATCGGAAGAAAGCTTTGAGGTCATCAAACGTCATCCTATGAGAGGGTGATCATAAAGGTGTCTCTCAGGTGATCGGAAAGTATCTGTTGGGTTGTATGTATCGAGATGGGATTTGTCCCTCCCAAGTCGGAGAGATATACTTCGGGCCCACTCGGTAATCGATATCAACACCGCTTGCAAGCATGTGGTTAAGGAGTTAATGACAAAGTGATATCGGATTACGGAACGAGTAAAGTACTTGCTGTGAACGAGATTGAACTAGGTATGACGGTACCGACGATCGAATCTCGGGCAAGTAAAATATCGCGAGACGAAGGGAATATATATATGGGATTGATTGAATCCTGGCATCGTGGTTCATCCGATATGATCATCGATGAATGTGTGGGAGTCAATATGGGTGCCCAGACCCCGCTGTTGATTATTGATAGAAGATCATGTCTGCATATTCTCGAACCCGCAGGGTCACACACTTAACGTGTCTCGACCCTAGGATAGATTGGATATTTGGTTTATGAATTTTTTTTCGGAGTCTCGGATTGGATCCGGGATATCACGAGAGGTTCCGGAATGGTTTGGAGAATAAGATTCATATAAGGCAGTGCAGTTTTTGGAGTTTGGAATTGTTCCAGATTAATCGGTATTGTACCGGAAGCTTCTAGAACCTTCCAGAAGGGGGCCAACGTGGTCCCACCTTCCGGGAGGGGGCATGGGCCTATGAGGGAGTGTCCTGGCCGCATTGGGCCAGGGGCACAAGGCCCCATAGGGCCCAGCCGATTCTAGATAGATTTAACTCGTTTAAATCTAGAGATAGAATTTCTAGATAAGGGAAAGTTTAAATTGTTTAAACTGGAGATAGAACCCTATCCCCCCCCACTCCTCCTTATCCCTTGGCCGCCGGCCCAAGGCTTGGAGGAGGGGCTAGGGCTGGCCGCCCCCTCCCCCTCTATATATAGAGGGCTAGGGCGCCCCTCCACCACATACCTTCCTCCAAACCCTAGTTGCCCTGCTGCCCTCCTCTCTCCCTCCCGACTGTTTGTAGGCGAAGCCCTGCTGCAGAAATTCTCCACCATATACACCACGCCGTCGTGTTGTAGATCCAATCCATCTCTCCACCATACTTGCTGGTCCGAGGAAGGAGGAGACGTCGAGGTGCTGCACGTGTGCATCTCACGGAGGCACCGCCACTTGTGGTGCTAGATCGGATCGGATCGCGAGGAGGAGAAGCGAGTACGACTACATCACCCACGTTCCGACGAACGTTCCGCTGTGCGAATCTTCAAGGGTATGAAGATCTAATCCAATCTCTCTAGTTGTTTGCATCTCCTAGATTAGATCTTGGCTTTCCCTCTGTTCGCTTCCGTAGAAAATTTTGATTTACTATGCTGCGAATCCCTTCAAGTTCCACTCACATGCATTAAATTTCCACCAAATTTAATGCAACTCTCAATTAATAAAACTCTTTTATTTATTTTATTCAGAACTTTGTTAATTACTTTAATTATCAAACATTCACATAAAACCCTTGCAGAACCACTTTCTGCAATTTCACCCGAAACAATTCCGGTTTCTATCGAAACAATTCCTGTTTCTATCGAAACATTTCCTGCACTTTGCAAACCTTTTGTCTGAAACATATGTGCTCCTCAATGGTGTCCGGCAACCCTTAAGTGTGTCACCCTACGGTTCGCGAATAATGCAGACATGATTGAGACTCCTCTCAGATCAATAATCAGAAGCAGGACCTGGAGATCCATACTGACTCCTGCACATTCAACGATGACTTCTGTGATCGTGTGAACCTTTAACGCTAGTAACTTAATCCCTTTGTCTCATGATATAATACATGTCTGAGATTCGATCATCAGTATCCAAATACCTAGTTTGATCTCGTTACCGACATGCACTCTTTTCTCGTTCCCATGATATAACATTCTAGTGATCACATTACTTGCTTGCAAGCTACCTTAATGTGATATCACCGAGAGGGCCCATAGTATATCTATCTGTCATCAGGATTGACAAATTCCACTCTTGATCCATGAGCCTCAACATAACACCTTCGTATCACTGAACCCACCTTTATAGTCACCCTGTTATGGTGTGACGTTTGATGTTATCAAGATACTCTTCCGGTGTTAGCAATTAACATGATCTCATGGTCTAAGGACTAAGATTACTTCGTATGATGTTATAGAAATATAAACATAATGACTTTGATCGTAATGCTATACTTCGAATGAATGTTCATCACATCATTTCACAAATGCTGTGACCTCGTTATTAACAACATCCAATGTCCATGATCAGGAAACCTTGATCATCTTGTTAATCAACGAGCTAGTCTTGAAGAGAGGCATAACTAGGAACCCCTTTTGTTTATTAAACACACATGTACTAAAGTTTCCTTTCAATACAATTATAGCATGCAAAATAAACATCTATCATATACTAGGAATACATAATAATAACTTTATTATTGCCTCTCAAGGCATATTTCCTTCAGTCTCCCACATGCACTAGAGACAATAATCTAGTTTACATAGTGATAAATCTAACACCCATCGAGTTCTAGTGTTGATCATGTTTTTCCCTAGGGAGAACTTTAGTCAACGGATCTGCTATATTCAGGTCCGTGTGTACTTGACATGCTCGCGGATGGAGTGAAACCGGCGCTTAATATGCTTGGAATTCTTGTGAGACCTTGGTTCCTTGGCATTGGCTATGGCTCCATTGTTGTCACAATAGATCACCATTGGGTCCAATGCACTAGGAACCACACATAGTTCCATTATGAACTCCTTCATCCAAACCGCTTCCTGCGCCGCTTCTGAAGCAGCAACATATTCTGCCTCCGTCGTTGATCTAGCCATCACAGGTTGTTTGGAACTCCTCCAACTAACTGCTGCTCCGTTCAAGAGAAATACGTATCCGGATTGAGACTTAGAGTCATCCGGATCGGTGTCAAAGCTAGCATCGACATAACATTTAGCGACTAGCTCTTCTTCACCTCCATATACAAGAAACATATCCTTAGTTCTTCTTAAGTACTTAAGAATATTCTTGACCGCTATCCAGTGTTCCGAACCTGGATCAGATTGGTACCTACTAGTCAAACTAATAGCATGTGCCACATCCGGTCTTGTACATAGCATGGCGTACATTATAGAGCCTATGGCTGAGGCATAGGGGATCTTATCCATTATCTCTCTTTCTTTCGCCGTAGCCGGACTTTGAGTCTTACTCAATGTCTTGCCTTGCAACATAGGTAAGAACCCCTTCTTACTTCCGTCCATATTAAACTTATTTAATATCTTATCAAGGTATGTACTCTGCGGTAGCCCAATTAGGCGTCTTGATCTATCTCTATAGATTTTAATGCCTAATATATATGAAGCTTCACCAAGGTCTTTCATCGAAAATTTGCTGTTTAGATAACTTTTAACACTATTTAAAAGATATATATCATTTCCAATCAATAATATGTCATCCACATATAATATCAGAAATGCCACATTGCTCCCACTCACTTTCTTGTAAATACAAGCCTCTCCATAAGTCTGGACAAATCCAAACTCTTTGATCACCTCATCAAAGCAGAGATTCCAACTCCGGGATGCTTGCTTCAGTCCATAGATGGATCGCTGAAGTTTGCATACCTTATCATCATCCTTAGGATCGATAAAACCCTTAGGTTGTATCATATACAACTCTTCTTCAATATTACCATTGAGGAACACAATTTTGACATCCATCTGCCATATTTCATAATCAAAATATGCAGCAATTGCTAACATAATCATAACCGACTTTAGCATCGCTACGGGAGAGAATGTCTCATCGTAGTCAACTCCTTGAATTTTTCGAAATCCCTTTGCGACAAGTCGAGCTTTATAGATGGTCACATTACCATCAGCATCAGTTTTTCTTTTGAAAATCCATTTAATCTCAACGACCTTTCGATCATGAGGTAAGTCCACCAAGATCCAAACCTGGTTTTCGTACATGGATTCCATCTCGGATTTCATGGCTTCTAGCCATTTGTTGGAATCCGGGCTCATCATCGCTTCTTCATACGTCGCAGGGTCATCTATTTCATAAATCATGAAATTCATAACAGGATTGCCGTATAGTTTAGGAGCTACGCGTGTCCTGCTTGACCTGCGAGGTGTGTTCTTTGCACAAACCACACATGGATCCACCAGAGTCATTGCATGTGTGTTCTTTCCACAAACCACATATGGATCAACCAGTGTCATTGCATGTGTGTTCTTTCCACAAACCACGTATGGATCAACCAGTGGTCATTGCATGTGTGTTCTTTCCACAAACCACATATGGATCCACTAGAGTCATTGCATGTGTGTTCATTTCACAAACCACATATGGACCAACTAGAGTCATTGCATGTGTGTTCTTATAATGAAACTAGCACTAGAGTCATTGCATGTGTGTTCATTTCACAAACCACATATGGACCAACTAGAGTCATTGCATGTGTGTTCTTATAATGAAACTAGCACTAGAGTCATTGCATGTGTGTTCTTATACTAAAACCAGCACTAGAGTCATGGCATGTGTGTTCTTTCCACAAACCACATATGAATCCACCAGAGTCATTGCATGTGTGTTCTTTCCACAAACCACACATGGATCCACCAGAGTAATTGCATGTGTGTTCTTTTCCACAAGCCACATGCATCAACCAATGTCATTGCATGTGTGTTATTTCCACAAACCACACATGGATCAACTAATGGCATTGCATGTGTGTTCTTTTCACAAACCACACATGGATCAACCAATGGCATTGCATGTGTGTTCTTTGCACAAACCACACATGGATCCACCAGAGTCATTGCATGTGTGTTCTTTCCACAAACCACATATGGATCAACCAGTGTCATTGCATGTGTGTTCTTTCCACAAACCACATATGGATCAACCAGTGGTCATTGCATGTGTGTTCTTTCCACAAACCACATATGGATCCACTAGAGTCATTGCATGTGTGTTCTTTTCACAAACCACATATGGACCAACTAGAGTCATTGCATGTGTGTTCTTATACTAAAACCAGCACTAGGGTCATTACATGTGTGTTCTTATACTAAAACCAGCACTAGAGTCATTGCATGTGTGTTCTTTCCACAAACCACATATGGATCCACCAGAGTCATTGCATGTGTGTTGTTTTCCACAAACCACACATGGATCCACCAGAGTAATTGCATGTGTGTTCTTTTCCACAAACCACACATGGATCAACCAATGTCATTGCATGTGTGTTCTTTCCACAAACCACATATGGATCCACTAGAGTCATTGCATGTGTGTTCTTTTCACAAACCACATATGGACCCACTAGAGTCATTGGATGTGTGTTCTTATACTAAAACCAACACTAGAGTCATTAAATGTGTGTTCTTTTAACAACCCACTATGGATCCACAAGTGTCATTTCATGTGTGTTCGTGTCACAAACCACATATGGATCCACCAGAGTCATTGCATGTGTGTTCTTTTCCACAAACCACACATGGATCCACCAATGTAATTGCATGTCTGTTGTTTCCACAAACCACACATTGATCAGCCAGAGTCATTGCATGTGTGTTCTTTTCACAAACCACACATGGACCCACTTGAGTCATTGCATGTGTGTTCTTTCCACAACCACACATGGATCAACCAATGTCATTGCATGTGTGTTATTGTCACAAACCACATATGGGTCAACCAATGTCATTGCATGTGTGTTCCTGTCATGAATCACACATGGATCCACCAGTGTTCATTGTGAAGGGAATATGCCCGAGAGGCAATAATAAAGTGGTTATTATCTTATTCCATGTTTATGATAAATGTTTATTTTACATGCTAGAATTGTATTGATCGGAAACATCAATACATGTGTGTTTAATAAACAAAAAGGGTCCCTAGTTATGCCTCTCTTATAGACTAGCTTGTTGATTAACAAGATGATCAAGGTTTCCTGATCATGGACATTGGATGTTGTTAATAACAAGGTCACACCATTGGTGGAATGATGTGATGAACATTCATCCGAAGTATAGCATTACGATCAAGTCATTATATTTATATTGCTATAACATCATACGAAGTAATCTTAGTCATTAGACCATGAGATCATGGTAATTGCTAACACCGGAAGAGTATCTTGATAACATCAAACATCACACCGTAACAGGGTGACTATAAAGGTGGGTTCAGTGCTACGAAGGTGTTATGTTGAGGCTCATGGATCAAGAGTGGGATTTGTCCATCCCGATGACGGATAGATATACTCTAGGCCCTCTCGGTGATATCACATTGAAATAGCTTGCAAGCAAGTGATGTGATCACTAGAATGTTATATCACGGGAATGAGAAAAGAGTGCATGTCGGTAACGAGATCAAACTAGGTATGGAGATACTGATGATCGAATCTCGGACATGTAATATATCACGGGACAAAGGGATTTAGTTACTAGCGTTAAAGGTTCTCATGATCACAGAAGTCATCGTTGAATGTGTAGGAGTCAGTATGGATCTCCAGGTCCCGCTTCTGATTATTGATCTGAGAGGGGTCTCGATCATGTCTGCATTATTCGCGAACCGTAGGGTGACACACTTAAGGGATACCGACACCATTTGGAGAAAATATGTTTCAGATAAAGATTTAAGAAAGCGCTGGAATTATTTCAATAGACACCGAAACTGTTTCGGGTGAAATTGCTGAAATTGGTTCTGCATGTAATATTGAAATGTTGCAGGGGGTTTTATGTGAATGTTTGTTAATTAAAGTAATTAACAAAATTCTGAATAAAACTAACAAAAGATTTTTATTAAATGAGAGAGCATTAAATTTGGAGAAATTTAATGCATTTAAAGTGGAGACTTTAATGGAGAATGTGAAGAGGCAAATTTATGTGGAGGGGGTTACCACCACATGAATGGGGAGGTGAAGGGTCACCTCCATGGGGCGCCAGCCATGGGAGGGGTACCCTCCCATCCTCCTATAAAAGGCCCCCCTCTCCTCACTTCTCACTCACACCTCCTTGTGAAGGATCTCTCTCCCCTCTAGTATTATTCCCCCATGGTCTCGGATTAGCGAGATACATGTTCCCGGTGGCTTTATCTAGAAAGGAGTTGCTGCTTCCGCTGCTTTGCTGGAGTGAGGGACGAAGGTTGTCGGGGTACCGGACGTGTGTGCGATCACGGATGCACCGCTGCTTTGCGGTGCTGGACTTGGTGGTGCTGGAGCTGGATCTGATGGACGTGCTGGAGCCGGACCTGCTGGACTTCATCACGATCTTGAGATCGGCAAGTGTACGACTACATCAACCACGAGTTCCTACTCGTTAACAAAGCTCGTTGTCTACGAGGGTAAGTTCTCGTTTCCACCCGTTGCTTTGTACCTAGTAGATAGATCTTGGCGTGTAGTTCACACCGTAGGAACTTTTTTTGTTTTCTATGTTGCGGACCCAACAGTGGTATCAGAGCCTGATCTATGCGTAGGTGCTTAGCATGGGTAGTACACATATGTTTATATGTGGGCGATGATGATCATGTTATTGCTTCTTTCATGTATTTTGGATATTGGTGGCATAGTGGGATGAAGCGGCCCGGACCAACCTTACATGTCATCATACATGAGACCGGTTCCACGACTGACATGCAACTTGTTTTGCATAAGTGGCTTGCGGGTGTCTGTCTCTCCTACTATAGTCAATATCTGATTTACAACGAGTTGCTAATAACTTAGTCATCCTCGTTGTGGTTCATGTTCGTAGGTAAGAACGGTTCTATCTCCGAAAGCCCTAAGCCACGTAAAACTTGCAATTGATAAATTAGAGGCGTCTAGTTTAGATCGTTGCTGGGCTTGTGTCTTGATATGGTATTGTTGTAAGTAGATGTATGATAGATACTCTTACAACACGTTCAACGTGTAAGTTCCATAGACCTTGGCCTTACACACAAAGGAATGATAGAGATCATACCACGATGCAAATGATAGAGATCAAATGCATGGACCATATCATCTCACTTTACACATTAGATGTTAGCATCTTATACTGCTAGTTTGGCGCTTTCTGTAGCATTGTAAGATGATCCCTCATTTAAATATCAAGATAAAATGTGTTCTTCCTTAAGTATGCACCGTTCTATGGATCGTGTTTCGAGACATCACGTGATGATCGGGTGTTCTCAACTCTACGCTTTCATGCAACGGGTGTAAGACAGTTTTACACACGCGAATACTAAGGTTCTTACTTGGCGAGCCTAGCATGTACAGACATGGCCTTGGAACACGGACCAAAAGGTTAAGCATGAGTCATATAGTTGATGTGATGACCATATTGATGCTCGCCTTTGAAGCTACACCGACTCACGTGATGATCGGACTTGGTGTAGTGGATTTGGTTCATGTAATCACCAAAAAGGCACGAGGGATGTCGTTTTTGAGTGGGCGTTCATTTCTAATTTGGATTAGTCGAACTCAATTTGTCATAAACTAAATCGAAGTGAATTTGCATAATTTGTTGTAGTCATTCGCATCTGTTCACTACCTTATGCTTAGTTTTTATTTGAGATAATAGAACTATAGAATTCTGGATATTTACTTTACGAACTGGTATCATATTGTTTTGAATGTCAATTTAAAGTTTATAAGTCCTATTGCAAACTTTCAGCAAACTCTATTTACTCCATGAAGTTTAATAAGTAGTATTAAATCAAGAGTAAGAATTCCAATGTTAGTATCTAAAGTATCATGTTTGCCTCCATGATTATTGATATTCAAAAAGTTGTTTTAATATCATGATTATATTGGATCTGGAAATTGTTTCAGAAACCATCATGTGTGAAAGATATTGTGATATCTGAAACAATGTTTTTGGTTGCATTATGATAGAGTATAATTTAGCAAAAATACATGTTCTCATATTGTATGAGAATTTGTGAAGGATGGAGATGCTAGGCATCCGAATCTACCAAAAAGGTTTTGGGAACTGATACTATACTCGTGATTCTTCCTTATAAGCTATAGTAGCTTGATCATGAAAGTTGTCATGATAAGGATGAATAGAAGATGTAAGTAAAATGTTTACTACACTAATAGATTACTAAAGAATGGATTTTTGAAAGAACACCAAACATTTGATGATGGTGATCCACTTCAAAGTGCAAGTCCAAAGGTATTAGTATTTGACTATATACGCTTTGTACCATGTGTCATGTTGATGACACCACTATTGATGTTGATAGATTCTTTTAAAAGAAAAGGAATTGCTGAAAGAGAATCTATAAAATATTTGTCAGAAAATATAAGGTTGGAGATGTCCAATTTGGGTATATAGAAGATATACATGTTATGGTTGTATTCCTTGCTTGTTAAACAATGTGGTATTGGATACCGGTATTGGATACCGAATTGGTTGGTATGAAATGTCATACAGGACAACGCAATTCATGAACTACAATGGCCTAAGTAACCAGCAAGAGAATGAGTGATGATGTTCATCGAAAACAAATAAAGTGTTATTGTGTTTTTCGTTGTCATCAAACCAAGCCTTCAATATTTGTTTAAATAATTGTTATTTTGTTCCGGTATTATGAGAACAATGGCTGTTCAAATAATTACCGTATTCCATAAAGGATGGATGAACTTTTACAAGTCTAGTTGGAGAAATCACATCCATAAACACTATTGCTAAAATTTCGCAAGACAAATGATTGAAAGATCACTTATGAAGTGACATCGCTGTTTAAATTATATTGGAAAGAAAACATGAAGAAACTCCATGTTGATGGATTTTTGGAGTCTTTGATTTTGATCAATTGACGCATGTGAGACTTTCCTCGAGATAATTGAAACTCCGTCCATAGGCCAGAGAGGAACGGATGACTAGCTTATTGGAAATTGTGCATGCTGATGTGCATAGTCCATTATGTGTAGCCATATGCGATGGATATTTTTGCTTCATATGCTTTCTCCAAAAATTTGAGTGAACATATCTGTATATTTACTTAATAAGGAAGAAGTATGAAACATTTGAAAATTGTTCAAAGACTTTCAAGATGAAGTGGAAAATCATTGTAACAAGAAAATAAAGAGTTTATGATTCGATCATAAAGGAAGATATTTGAGTTACACGTTTAGCAAAAACACCTAAGACTTGAGGAATTGTTCCATGATTTGTGTTTCCCGATAAACCATAGGAGTATGGCATATTCGAGAGATAAAATCAAACCATGTTTGACATGGTAAGATCAAGGGTGTCATTTATAAAACTGCCATTATGTTTTAAGGATTGAAGCTTTAGAGACTACTGCTTTTACGCTGAAAAGAGCACCATCATGATCCATTGAAATGACACCATATGAGTTATGGTTTGGGATAAAACCCGAATTGTCTTTTCTTAAATTTTGGTATGCTATGCATAAGTAAAATGTTTACAACCAAAGTCGGATAAGCACGTCTTTGTAGGTTATCCCAAAGAATTTGTTGGGAATTTCTCCATAACACCGAGGACAAAAGAGTTTGTTACTTGGAACGTCAAGTTTCTTGAGAAGGAATTTTTCGTGAAACGTTAAGTGGGAGGACAATAGAACTTTGATAAGGTTGTTGAACCTTAGCTATATGTGCTAAGTAGCGCAGCGCCGGAAAGTGTCCCGGTGGCGGCCACAATGCTCATGGCTCTCGTGATTACAAAAGGTGTGATCTCGGAGATTAGAGTTCCTATAGAACCGTGTGGGTCAGTAAGAATCAAATAGTAAGATTTGATAAGCAAGTCATTATTGTTTTGACAATGATGAACCGACTACATGCAAAGAAGCGATGATGGGCCCTGACTCCATAAAATGACTAGAAGTCATATAACCTGTGATAGTATCCATACACGAGAAAACAAGTTTCTGAACTTGGAAGACCCTCCGGAGAGGCGTGAAGCCTAGCGGTCGTGTTTAGATCTATAAATAAATAAGACATGGATGTTTAACATCTATGAAATAGTCGACATGTCGGAAAGAAGTTTACGACAATGTTCAAGGAGTTGACTATGACAAGATTTGATCTTTCATAGTGATATATAGTCTTGACGGATTAATGTAGCAACCACTACATATAATTTGGTATATGGTAGTTGAATAAACAAAACAAGGTTCTTCTAATAGAACGGTAACCTAGGACATGTACATGACATGGTCCGAAGGGTTTTGTTAATTCAAAGGGTGCTAAAAGGGCATGTAAACTTCAATAGTTGAAGTAAGCATAGCGGAGTTGGAATCTTCACCATGATGAAACTGTTAAAAGAGTTTTAATTCATCAAGAGATGATGAAGATGCTTGCATTTGCAATAAATTAAGTGGGAGAGCTGAGACATATTTCTAATACATTATGTAGAGGACATATTGTTGATTGGAAATAATGTATCTTGTATTGACACAAATTAAGAATTTCATTAAAATAATATTTCGATGAAAGACTTGGGCAAACCCGGAATATTAGGCATCAATATCTATATGGATAGATTAAGGCGCTAATATGGTTGTGCCAGACATACGTATATGAGATATTGAAAGGGTTCAATATGGAAACAACAAGAAAGGTTCTTGCTGCATGGAAAGGATTGTATCAAGATTCAAGTGTTTCAACACTTGGTGAGTAAAATCACATGAAGATTTTGATCGATTATACCATGATATGTATATATCCAGAATGTCCTATGCTCTAAATGTTATGAGCATATACCAGAATGATTCATAAGATGATCATTGGACAGTAGTAAAGATATTCTTATGAGTTTTTGAAGAACTAAGAATATATAATGTATAAGTGACAAATAGTTAAAGGTAGTTCATTGTAAAGTGTTACATTGATACTAGTTTTGTCACAAGATACGAATTAAATTTATCTCAATTTAGACTATGGGTGGCACAATATAATGGAAAGGATGTTCCATGATGGATTTGGATGAGTTCCAAAGTTGAGATATTGTGACGGATACTACAACAAAAGGCTAAGTATATGACTGCTATAGTAGCAGCATAGGAGGGCATTTGTGTTAAGTAGTTTGTTATCAAACTAGGTGTGGTTCAAAGTGGGCTAATACTATGGAGATATATTGTGTGACAATAATATAAACATATTTTAACCCGAACGAACTAAAGGTCTCACCAAAGAACCAAATCTATACAATGCCATCTCATTTGAGAATGAGTGATGCGTAGAGACGCAGAGACATGGAAATACACACGGACCTGAAACTGTCAGATCCAGAGATTATGTTAACCACTAGCAATAGCGTATATGCAACACCAGAAAGCCATAGGTGTTCAATACGCAAAGTTTTTCAAACTAGATTATTGACTCTAGTGCAAGTGGGAGACTGAAGGAAATATGCCCGAGAGGCAATAATAAAGTGGTTATTATCTTATTCCATGTTTATGATAAATGTTTATTTTACATGCTAGAATTGTATTGATCGGAAACATCAATACATGTGTGTTTAATAAACAAAAAGGGTTCCTAGTTATGCCTCTCTTATAGACTAGCTTGTTGATTAACAAGATGATCAAGGTTTCCTGATCATGGACATTGGATGTTGTTAATAACAAGGTCACACCATTGGTGGAATGATGTGATGAACATTCATCCGAAGTATAGCATTACGATCAAGTCATTATGTTTATATTGCTATAACATCATACGAAGTAATCTTACTCCTTAGACCATGAGATCATGTTAATTGCTAACACCAGAAGAGTATCTTGATATCACATTGAAATAGCTTGCAAGCAAGTGATGTGATCACTAGAATGTTATATCACGGGAACGAGAAAAGAGTGCATGTCGGTAACGAGATCAAACTAGGTATGGAGATACCGATGATCGAATCTCGGACATGTAATATATCGTGGGACAAAGGGATTTAGTTACTAGCGTTAAAGGTTCTCACGATCACAGAAGTCATCGTTGAATGTGTAGGAGTTAGTATGGATCTCCAGGTCCCGCTTCTGATTATTGATCTGAGAGGGGTCTCGATCATGTCTGCATTATTCGCGAACCGTAGGGTGACACACTTAAGGGATACCGACACCATTTGGAGCAAATATGTTTCAGATAAAGATTTAAGAAAGCGCTGGAATTATTTCAATAGACACCAAAACTGTTTCAGGTGAAATTGCCGAAATTGGTTCTACATGTAATATTGAAATGTTGCAGGGGTTTTATGTGAATGTTTGTTAATTAAAGTAATTAACAAAATTCTGAATAAAACTAATAAAAGAGTTTTATTAAATGAGAGAGCATTAAATTTGGAGAAATTTAATGCATTTAAAGTGGAGACTTTAATGGAGAATGTGAAGAGGCAAATTTATGTGGAGGGGGTTACCACCACATGAATGGGGAGGTGAAGGGTCACCTCCATGGGGCACCAGCCATGGGAGGGGTACCCTCCCCTCCTCCTATAAAAGGCCCCCTCTCCTCACTTCTCACTCACACCTCCTTGCGAAGGATCTCTCTCCCCCTCTAGTATTATTCCCCCATGGTCTCGGATTAGCGAGATACATGTTCTCGGTGGCTTTATCTAGAAAGGAGTTGCTGCTTCCGCTGCTTTGCTGGAGCGAGGGACGGAGGTTGTCAGGGTACCGGACGTGTGTGCGATCACGGATGCACCGTTGCTTTGCGGTGCTGGACTTGGTGGTGCTGGAGCTGGATCTGATGGACGTGCTGGAGCCGGACCTGCTGGACTTCATCACGATCTTGAGATCGGCAAGTGTACGACTGCATCAACCACGAGTTCCTACTCGTTAACAAAGCTCATTGTCTACGAGGGTAAGTTCTCGTTTCCACCCGTTGCTTTGTACCTAGTAGATAGATCTTGGCGTGTAGTTCACACCGTAGGAATTTTTTTGTTTTCTATGTTGGGGACCCAACACATTACATGTGTGTTCTTTCCACAAACCACACATGGATCCACTAGAGTCATTGCATGTGTGTTCTTTTCACAAACCACATATGGACCCACTTGAGTCATTGCATGTGTGTTCTTTCCACAAACCACACATGGATTAACCAATGGCATTGCATGTGTGTTATTGTCACAAACTAGATATGTATCAACCAATGTCATTGCATGTGTGTTCCTGTCATGAACCACACATGGATCAACCAGTGGTCATTGCATGTGTGTTCTTTCCACAAACCACATATGGATCCACTAGAGTCATTGCATGTGTGTTCTTTTTACAAACCACGTATGGATCAACCAATGATATTGCATGTGTGTTCTTTTCACAAACCACATATGGATCCACCAGTGTTCACTACATGCGTGTTCTTTCCACAAACCACTTATGGATCCAGAAGTGTTCATTGCATGTGTGTTCTTTTCCACAAACCACATGCATCAACCAATGGCATTGCATGTGTGTTCTTTCCACAAACCACACATGGATCAACCAATGGCATTGCATGTGTGTTCTTTTCACAAACCACACATGGATCAACCAATGGCATTGCATGTGTGTTCTTTTCACAAACCACACATGGATCCACCAGAGTCATTGCATGTGTGTTCTTTCCACAAACCACATATGGATCAACTAGTGTCATTGGATGTGTGTTCTTTCCACAAACCACATATGGATCAACCAGTGGTCATTGCATATGTGTTCTTTCAACAAACCAAATATGGATCCACTAGAGTCATTGCATGTGTATTTTTTTTCACAAACCACATATGGACCCACTAGAGTCATTGCATGTGTTTTCTTATACTAAAACTAGCACTAGAATCATTGCATGTGTGTTCTTATACTAAAACCAGCACTAGAGTCATTGCATGTGTGTTCTTTCCACAAACCACATATGGATCCACCAGAGTTATTGCATGTGTGTTCTTTCCACAAAACACACATGGATCCACCAGAGTAATTGCATGTGTGTTCTTTTCCACAAACCACATGCATCAACCAATGGCATTGCATGTCTGTTCTTTGCACAAACCACACATGGATCAACTAATGGCATTGCCTGTGTATTCTTTTCACAAGCCACAGATGGATCAACCAATGGCATTGCATGTGTGTTCTTTGCACAAACCACACATGGATCCACCAGAGTCATTGCATGTGTGTTCTTTCCACAAACCACATATGGATCAACCAATATCATTGCATGTGTGTTCTTTCCACAAACCACATATGGATCAACCAGTGGTCATTGCATGTGTGTTCTTTCAACAAACCACATATGGATCCACTGGAGTCATGGCATGTGTGTTCTTTTCACAAACCACATATGGACCCACTAGAGTCATTGCATGTGTGTTCTTATAATAAAAATAGCACTAGAGTCATTGCATGTGTGTTCTTATACTAAAACCAGCACTAGAGTCATTGCATGTGTGTTCTTTCCACAAACCACATATGGATCCACCAGAGTTATTGCATGTGTGTTCTTTCCACAAACCACACATGGATCCACCAGAGTAATTGCATGTGTGTTCTTTTCCACAAACCACATGAATCAACCAATGGCATTGCATGTGTGTTCTTTTCACAAACCACACATGGATCAACTAATGGAATTGCATGTGTGTTCTTTTCACAAGCCACACATGGATCAACCAATGGCATTGCATGTGTGTTCTTTGCACAATACACATGGATCCACCAGAGTCATTGCACGTGTGTTCTTTCCACAAACCACATATGGATCAACCAATATCATTGCATGTGTGTTCTTTCCACAAACCGCATATGGATCAACCAGTGGTCATTGCATGTGTGTTCTTTCCACAAACCACATATGGATCCACTAGAGTCATAGCATGTGTGTTCTTTTCACAAACCACATATGGACCCACTAGAGTCATTGCATGTGTGTTCTTTTCACAAACCACACTTGGATCAACCAATGGCATTGCATGTGTGTTATTTTCACAAACCACACATGGATCCACCAGAGTCATTGCATGTGTGTTCTTTCCACAAACCACATATGGATCAACCAGTGTCATTGCATGTGTGTTCTTTCCACAAACCACATATGGATCAACAAGTGGTCATTGCATGTGTGTTCTTTCCACAAACCACATATGGACCCACTAGAGTCATTGGATCTGTGTTCTTATACTAAAACCATCACTACAATCATTACATGTGTGTCCTTATACTAAAACCAGCACTAGAGTCATTGCATGTGTGTTCTTTCCACAAACCACATATGAATCCACCAGAGTCATTGCATGTGTGTTCTTTCCACAAACCACACATGGATCCACTAGAGTAATTGCATGTGTGTTCTTTTCCACAAACCACATGCATCAACCAATGGCATTGCATGTGTGTTCTTTCCACAAACCCCACATGGATCAACTAATGGCATTGCATGTGTGTTCTTTTCACAAACCACACATGGATCAACCAATGGCATTGCATGTGTGTTATTTGCACAAACCACACATGGATCCACCAGAGTCATTTCATGTGTGTTCTTTCCACAAACCACATATGGATCAACTAGAGTCATTGCATGTGTGTTCTTTCCACAAACCACATATGGATCAACCAGAGTCATTGCATGTGTGTTGTTTTCCACAAACCACACATGGATCCACCAGAGTAATTGCATTTGTGTTCTTTTCCACAAACCACACATGGATCAACCAATGTCATTGCATGTGTGTTCTTTCCACAAACCACATATGGATCCACTAGATTCATTGCATGTGTGTTATTTTCACAAACCACATATGGACCCAATAGAGTCATTGCATGTGTGTTCTTATACTAAAACTAGCACTAGAGTTATTAAATGTGTGTTCTTTTAACAACCCACATATGGATCCACAAGTGTCATTTCATGTGTGTTCCTGTCACAAACCACATATGGATCCACCAGAGTCATTGCATGTGTGTTCTTTTCCACAAACCACACATGGATTTACCAATGTAATTGCATGTGTGTTGTTTCCACAAACCACACATTGATCAGCCAGAGTCATTGCATGTGTGTTCTTTTCGCAAACCACACATGGACCCACTTGAGTCATTGCATGTGTGTTCTTTCCACAACCACACATGGATCAACCAATGTCATTGCATGTGTGTTATTGTCACAAACCACATATGGATCAACCAATGTCATTGCATGTGTGTCCCTATCATGAACCACACATGGATCCACCAGTGTTCATTGCATGTGTGTTCTTTCCACAAACCACACATGGATCCACTAGAGTCATTGCATGTGTGTTCTTTTCACAAACCACATATGGACCCACTTGAGTCATTGCATGTGTGTTCTTTCCACAAACCACACATGGATTAACCAATTGCATTGCATGTGTGTTGTTGTCACAAACTAGATATGTATCAACCAATGTCATTGCATGTGTGTTCCTGTCATGAACCACACATGGATTAACCAGTGGTCATTGCATGTGTGTTCTTTCCACAAACCACATATGGATCCACTAGAGTCATTGCATGTGTGTTCTTTCTACAAACCACGTATGGATCAACCAATGACATTGCATGTGTGTTCTTTTCATAAACCACATATGGATCCATCAGTGTTCACTACATGTGTGTTCTTTCCACAAACCACTTATGGATCCAGAAGTGTTCATTGCATGTGTGTTCTTTTCCACAAACCACATGCATCAACCAATGGCATTGCATGTGTGTTCTTTCCACAAACCAGACATGGATCAACCAATGGCATTGCATGTGTGTTCTTTTCACAAACCACACATGGATCAACACATGGCATTGCATGTGTGTTCTTTTCACAAACCACACATGGATCCACCAGAGTCATTGCATGTGTGTTCTTTCCACAAACCACATATGGATCAACCAGTCTCATTGGATGTGTGTTCTTTCCACAAACCACATATGGATCAACCAGTGGTCATTGCATAAGTGTTCTTTCAACAAACCACATATGGATCCACTAGAGTCATTGCATGTGTGTTTATTTCACAAACCACATATGGACCCACTAGAGTCATTGCATGTGTTTTCTTATACTAAAACTAGCACTAGAGTCATTGCATGTGTGTTCTTATACTAAAACCAGCACTAGAGTCATTACATGTGTGTTCTTTCCACAAACCACATATGGATCCACCCGAGTTATTGCATGTGTGTTCTTTCCACAAACCACACATGGATCCACTAGAGTAAGTGCATGTGTGTTCTTTTCCACAAACCACATGCATCAACCAATGGCATTGCATGTGTGTTCTTTGCACAAACCACACATGGATCAACTAATGACATTGCATGTGTATTCTTTTCACAAGCCACAGATGGATCAACCAATGGCATTGCATGTGTGTTCTTTGCACAAAGCACACATGGATCCACCAGAGTCATTGCACATGTGTTATTTCCACAAACCACATATGGATCAACCAATGTCATTGCATGTATGTCCCTATCATGAACCACACATGGATCCACCAGTGTTCATTGCATGTGTGTTCTTTCCACAAACCACACATGGATCCACTAGAGTCATTGCATGTGTGTTATTTTCACAAACCACATATGGACCCACTTGAGTCATTGCATGTGTGTTCTTTCCACAAACCACACATGGATTAACCAATTGCATTGCATGTGTGTTGTTGTCACAAACTAGATATGTATCAACCAATGTCATTGCATGTGTGTTCCTGTCATGAACCACACATGGATTAACCAGTGGTCATTGCATGTGTGTTCTTTCCACAAACCACATATGGATCCACTAGACTCATTGCATGTGTGTTCTTTCTACAAACCACGTATGCATCAACCAATGACATTGCATGTGTGTTCTTTTCATAAACCACATATGGATCCATCAGTGTTCACTACATGTGTGTTCTTTCCACAAACCACTTATGGATCCAGAAGTGTTCATTGCATGTGTGTTCTTTTCCACAAACCACATGCATCAACCAATGGCATTGCATGTGTGTTCTTTCCACAAACCAGACATGGATCAACCAATGGCATTGCATGTGTGTTCTTTTCACAAACCACACATGGATCAACCAATGGCATTGCATGTGTGTTCTTTTCACAAACCACACATGGATCCACCAGAGTCATTGCATGTGTGTTCTTTCCACAAACCACATATGGATCAACCAGTGTCATTGGATGTGTGTTCTTTCCACATACCACATATGGATCAACCAGTGGTCATTGCATAAGTGTTCTTTCAACAAACCACATATGGATCCACTAGAGTCATTGCATGTGTGTTTATTTCACAAACCACATATGGACCCACTAGAGTCATTGCATGTGTTTTCTTATACTAAAACTAGCACTAGAGTCATTGCATGTGTGTTCTTATACTAAAACCAGCACTAGAGTCATTACATGTGTGTTCTTTCCACAAACCACATATGGATCCACCCGAGTTATTGCATGTGTGTTCTTTCCACAAACCACACATGGATCCACTAGAGTAATTGCATGTGTGTTCTTTTCCACAAACCACATGCATCAACCAATGGCATTGCATGTGTGTTCTTTGCACAAACCACACATGGATCAACTAATGACATTGCATGTGTATTCTTTTCACAAGCCACAGATGGATCAACCAATGGCATTGCATGTGTGTTCTTTGCACAAAGCACACATGGATCCACCAGAGTCATTGCACATGTGTTATTTCCACAAACCACATATCGATCAACCAATATCATTGCATGTGTGTTCTTTCCACAAACGACATATGGATCAACCAGTGGTCATTGCATGTGTGTTCTTTCAACAAACCACATATGGATCCACTGGAGTCATTGCATGTGTGTTCTTTTCACAAACCACATATGGACCCACTAGAGTCATTTCATGTGTGTTCTTATAATAAAACTAGCACTAGAGTCATTGCATGCGTGTTCTTTCCACAAACCACATATGGATCCACCAGAGTTATTGCATGTGTGTTCTTTCCACAAACCACACATGGATCCACCAGAGTAATTGCATGTGTGTTCTTTTCCACAAACCACATGCATCAACCAATGGCATTGCATGTGTGTTCTTTTCACAAACCACACATGGATCAACTAATGCCATTGTATGTGTGTTCTTTTCACAAGCCACACATGGATCAACCAATGGCATTGTATGTGTGTTCTTTGCACAAACCACACATGGATCCACCAGAGTCATTGCACGTGTGTTCTTTCCACAAACCAGATATGGATCAACCAATATCATTGCATGTGTGTTCTTTCCACAAACCACATATGGATCAACCAGTGGTCATTGCATGTGTGTTCTTTCCACAAACCACATATGGATCCACTAGAGTCATTCCATGTGTTCTTTACACAATCCACATATGGATCCACCAGAGTCATTGCATGTGTGTTCTTTCCACAAACTACACATGGATCCACCAGAGTAATTGCACGTGTGTTCTTTTCCACAAACCACAGATGGATCAACCAATGTCATTGCACATGTGTTCTTTACACAAACCACATATGGATCCAGTAGAGTCATTGCATGTGTGTTCTTTTCAAAAACCACATATGGACCCACTAGAGTCATTGCATCTGTGTTCTTATACTAAAACCAGCTCTAGAGTCATTAAATGTGTGTTCTTTTAACAACCCACATATGCATCCACCAGTGTCATTGCATGTGTGTTCCTGTCACAAACCACATATGGATCCACCAGAGTCATTGCATGTGTGTTCTTTTCCACAAACCACACATGGATCCACAATGTCATTGCATGTGTGTTCTTTCCACAAACCACACATTGATCAACCAAAGTCATTGCATGTGTGTTCTTTTCACAAATCACACATGGATCCTCTTGAGTCATTGCATGTGTGGTCTTTCCACAACCACACATGGATCAACCAATGTCATTGCATTGTGTTATTGTCACAAACCACATATGGATCAACCAATGTCATTGCATGTGTGTTCCTGTCATGAACCACACATGGATCCACCAGTGTTCATTGCATGTGTGGTCTTTCCACAAACCACACATGGATCCACTAGAGTCATTGCATGTGTGTTCTTTTCACAAACCACACATGGATCCACTAGAGTCATTGCATGTGTGTTCTTTTCACAAACCACCTGTGGACCCACTTGAGTCATTGCATGTGTGTTCTTTCCACAAAACACACATGGATTCACCAATGGCATTGCATGTGTGTTATTGTCACAAACCACATATGGATCAACCAATGTCATTGCACGTGTGTTCCTGTCATGAACCACACATGGATCAACCAGTGGTCATTGCATGTGTGTTCTTTCCACAAACCACACATGGATCCACTAGAGTCATTGCATGTGTGTTCTTTTGACAAACCACATATGGACCCACTTGAGTCATTGCATGTGTGTTCTTTCCACAAACCACACATGGATTAACCAATGGCATTGCATGTGTGTTATTGTCACAAACCACATATGGATCAACCAATGTCATTGCATGTGTGTTACTGTCATGAACCACACATGGATCAACCAGTGGTCATTGCATGTGTGTTCTTTCCACAAACCACATATGGATCCACTAGAGTCATTGCATGTGTGTTCTTTTCACAAACCACATATGGATCAACCAATGGCATTGTATGTGTGTTCTTTTCAGAAACCACATATGGATCCACCAGTGTTCACTGCATGTGTGTTCATTCCACAAACCACTTATGGATCCACCATTGTTCATTGCATGTGTGTTCTTTTCGACAAACCACATGCATCAACTAATGGCATTGAATGTGTGTTCTTTCCACAAACCACACATGGATCAACCAATGGCATTGCATGTGTGTTCTTTTCACAAACCACACATGAATCCACCAGAGTCATTGCACGTGTGTTGTTTCCACAAACCACATATGGATCAACCAATATCATTGCATGTGTGTTCTTTCCACAAACCACATATGGATCAACCAGTGGTCATTGCATGTGTGTTCTTTCCACAATCCACATATGGATCCACTAGAGTCATTGCATGTGTGTTCTTTTCACAAACCACATATGGACCCACTAGAGTCATTGCATGTGTGTTCTTTTCACAAACCACACTTGGATCAACCAATGGCATTGCATTTGTGTTCTTTCTACAAACCACATATGGATCCACTAGAGTCATTGCATGTGTGTTCTTTCCACAAACCACATATGGATCAACTAGTGTCATTGCATGTGTGTTCTTTCCACAAACCACATATGGATCAACAAGTGGTCATTGCATGTGTGTTCTTTCCACAAACCACATATGGATCCACTAGAGTCATTGCATGTGTGTTCTTTTCACAAACCACATATGGACCCACTAGAGTCATTGCATGTGTGTTCTTATACTAAAACCATCACTAGAGTCATTGCATGTGTGTCCTTATACTAAAACCAGCACTAGAGTCATTGCATGTGTGTTCTTTCCACAATCCACATATGGATCCACCAGAGTCATTGCATGCGTGTTCTTTCCACAAACCACACATGGATCCACCAGAGTAATTGCATGTGTGTTCTTTTCCACAAATCACAGATGGATCAACCAATGTCATTGCACATGTGTTCTTTCCACAAACCACATATGGATCCAGTAGAGTCATTGCATGTGTGTTCTTTTCACAAACCACATATGGACCCACTAGAGTCATTGCATGTGTGTTCTTATACTAAAACTAGCACTAGGGTCATTAAATGTGTGTTCTTTTAACAACCCACATATGCATCCACCAGTGTCATTGCATGTGTGTTCCTGTCACAAACCACATATGGATCCACCAGAGTCATTGCATGTGTGTTCTTTTCCACAAACCACACATGGATCCACCAATGTCATTGCATGTGTGTTCTTTCCACAAACCACACATTGATAAACCAAAGTCATTGCATGTGTGTTCTTTTCACAAATCACACATCGATCCACTTGAGTCATTGCATGTGTGGTCTTTCCACAACCACACATCGATCAACCAATGTCATTGCATGTGTGTTATTGTCACAAACCACATATGGATCAACCAATGTCATTGCATGTGTGTTCCTGTCATGAACCACACATGGATCCACCAGTGTTCATTGCATGTGTGGTCTTTCCACAAACCACACATGGATTCACTAGAGTCATTGCATGTGTGTTCTTTTCACAAACCACACATGGATCCACTAGAGTCATTGCATGTGTGTTCTTTCCACAAACCACACATGGATTAACCAATGACATTGCATGTGTGTTATTGTCACAAACCACATATGGATCAACCAATGTCATTGCATGTGTGTTCCTGTCATGAACCACACATGGATCAACCAGTGGTCATTGCATGTGTGTTCTTTCCACAAACCACACATGGATCCACTAGAGTCATTGCATGTGTGTTCTTTTGACAAATCACATATGGACCCACTTGAGTCATTGCATGTGTGTTCTTTCCACAAACCATACATGGATTAACCAATGGCATTGCATGTGTGTTATTGTCACAACATATGGATCAACCAATGTCATTGCATGTGTGTTCCTGTCATGAACCACACATGGATCAACCAGTGGTCATTGCATGTGTGTTCTTTCCACAAACCACATATGGATCCACTAGAGTCATTGCATGTGTGTTCTTTTCACAAACCACATATGGATCAACCAATGGCATTGCATGTGTGTTCTTTTCAGAAACCACATATGGATCCACCAGTGTTCACTGCATGTGTGTTCTTTCCACAAACCACTTATGGATCCACCATTATTCATTGCATGTGTGTTCTTTTCCACAAACCACATGAATCAACCAATGGTATTGAATGTGTGTTCTTTCCACAAACCACACATGGATCAACCAATGGAATTGCATGTGTGTTGTTTTCACAAACCACACATGGATCCACCAGAGTCATTGCATGTGTGTTCTTTTCACAAACCACACATGGATCCACCAGAGTTATTGCATGTGTGTTCTTTCCACAAACCACATATGGATGAACCAGTGTCATTGCATGTGGGTTATTGTCACAAACCACATATGGATCAACCAATGTCATTGCATGTGTGTTCCTATCACGAACTACATATGGATCCACCAGTGTTCATTGCATGTGTGTTCTTTTCACGAACCACACATGGATCAACCAATGTCACTGCATGTGTGTTCTTTCTACAAACCACATAAGATCACATCTTCTAGAAGCCCCACCCCCTCCTGAAGTAGTTGTCTGATCCGATTGTCGCAGACGGTTCAATTGGGGTGCGTGGACGAATAAGAAGGTTCTTCATAAGAGCGATCCGCGAGTAGGCTGTTCCGCGACATGATTGGCCGCGCTTACATTTTCACTTATATTACTATTGTTTCCACCCCCTATAGCCTACTAGTAATATCATAGAGCTCATGAGTGAGAACGTCTACTCTGCAGCCCCCTCTCCCCTCATCCACCACACGTCACTGTGCCCGGACGACACCATCGACTTTTGTGTGCCGTGCCCAGACGACATCCGCCAATTCTCGGGTCGCTACCTTCATGCTAAGAAATCATTTTACAAGATTTTGAACTTATCCTACATATTCCTGCTATTCGCCAATCTAACTGCTGATCTTTTTTCCGATTTCTCGATGAACTTCAGATGTGGCAGATGTTGTAGCCCAGGAATCTGGAGATCCTCGCGCGCAACTTCGCAGCAACGTTCCCGCTCGTGTGCTCCCACCCAGGATGCTTTAGCCGTTACTCCTATCACGAGCTCCCGCTCCACGAGCTCGCGTGCCCGCACGGCGCGTGCTCTTGCATGGAGCCGGTCTGCAACTACACCGGCCCGCTGGCAGAGCTCGTCGTCCACCTTGTAGAGGAGCACTTGATCAAAGTGATTAGGATCTCGTACGAACAAGACCAACTTCTCCAAGAGTAGGTGCCGTTCACTGACTCGGCACGCCATCGACTAATTTTCCGGGGGGGGACGGCTCTGTTTTCGTCCTGACCATCACCGCCGGTGTTCCGGGAACCAGAGCCGGGTCCATCATCATGTGTATCGTATGCGTCAGGTTGGTCTCGTGCGCCTAGCCCGTATACATGATGCGCATGTGGGAAAATGCCCAGCCGCCGTCGTCCGATAGCATTCTTGTGCTAGCCGAGGCGCCGAGCTGCCCGACACCGCGGGAGGTGGAGTATGCAGACCTAAGGTCGATCCTATGTGTGCCATCTCAGTACCTTGTCGGTGCTGGACCGAACAGGCAGATGCATTTCTACATTTGTATCGAGAAGACCGACAGGGAAATGTAGTACTTATGCTGTCATTACTGTTAGACTTAAGCGATGCTTCTCAGGTGCATAGAGCATACGTGTTGTGCGAATGTACCCCATTTGTAGTTTTCAGTACTCCTTAATAATTCGACGAGTTATTGGTCCAATCAGCTTGCTGTTGTCATGTTGCAAAGTCCGCTTGCTTTGGACAGACTGGCAATACCATGTGCTCCCGCCCCCGCATGTCAGTGTCATGTGTTCCAAGGGCCCACCTGCCAGTGTCATGCCCCCCTTCTCTTCCTTCCCCTCGAAGCCACTGTCCCAACTTCTCTTCCATCCTGCCACTCCCGTCTGATGGTTGTAATCTGATTTTCATTGGATTGTTTATATGTAATCTACGTTGATAATGCAACATGCAAATGGCACAGACACAATTTCTAAAGTGGAAGCACTCACATGCTGCTATTGCACATATTTCTCGATATAGCTCGAAAAACCCATTACAATAATTGTACTCACACTAAACACAACCGAAATTGCAACCATCCTAAACAACATCTAAACCCACATCACACCGTTGTCATCGGAGTCCACCTCGATTGGTGACACCGCCGTGCCCTTCCTAGCGACATCCACTCCCGCCCGTGGCTTGCCCTTCGCCAAGGAGGCAACAATGGCATTCTGCACAGCTTCGTCCCCATCATCCTCCACATCGGAATCGACAATGACGAAGGTGATGGGGTTGGCATGGACCGAGTGCCGTCGTGCCTGGCGGCTCCTGCTCGAGCTCGACGCCGCATCAATCCTTCTACAGGTAGGAGGGGCCGAGATCGGATACGTAGCGTTGTCGCTCCTCTCAAGAAACCATGGCCATTTGATACTACGATGGTAGGATCTTGGGGTGGATCCGTTGCGGTGAGCCCGACCGGAAGCGGTGGAGCGGATGAATCTGCTGGCACGAGCCATGACAAGTTCCTAGGAGGGAGTAAGATTGTGGGACAGGCGTGTCTGGTTCCTGAGCAAGGCCTCCCAGTGATATGTACGCTGGCAAGGTGCCAAAAAATTTCGTCCAATGCGCGCGAGAGGGCCTTTGAACCACGAAGGCGCGAGGTTTGGTTGACAAGTCCACACGCTAGGTCCCCCACCTGTCAGCCGAATGTGGACGGTAGGATTCTGCCCGAGTTATTAAGTGGGGATAAATCACGCTTCACCACTACCCTGACATCCAAAGGATCCTCTTTCCTCTGCCCTCGCTCCCCTCGCTCATGGCTCGTAGCTCATGCAGTTCGTCTCGGGTGGAATCAGGGTCGGCTCAACGCCATCAGGCGGGTGCCCCCATCAGGTACCGCAGGGCGCCCTACGATTACTACCCCGATATGCTGTGTTTGTGCAGTGAGAAGATGCCGAGATGGATTTCATGGACCGATGAAAATACTGCAGGAAAATTCAGCAACTATAGCATCAGAGTGGTAAGTTCATACTGTAGGTACAATGGTAACCCAGATCCGGAAAGCGTAATGTAATTCTTTTTTTTTCCTTCGATCTACTTCGCAGGAAGGGAGGGGGACTGACTATGACAAGTTTGTGTGGATTGAAAAGCCACTGACAGGTTTTCACAAAGAGCTTGTTCAGGATCTGCGTGATGTTGTGTGGGACAAGAAAGAGGAGATTTGTGCGATGGAGCGAGAGATCCGGGAAATTCGCCAGGTGCAGGGGAGGCAGTGGCAGGGAGGTGATGAGACAGACGGGCTCAAGATTAGGCCAGATAGTGGAAACAATTTCCTCATTATCTGTTGCATTTGCAGTTTATGTTGCCATGTTGTTGTCCAGTAGCTGAAATAAGTTGCTGCTTCATGGAGTGTAGCAGCCAGCTTAGAAATTGTTTTTCAGCCCATAAACTTATCATAAGTGTAATGCCAATTGCAGGGATTTATCAAGCGCCTGTAAATAATTCATGTTTGTACCACTAACACCCATCAAATTTGGAGACACCTTAACCGCTCAGCTATCACGATTGTTCAGATAGTAGTGGCACAGTCACAATTTTGGATTCAACTAGTGGCCTCGGCCGTATCCAATCCTAAAGTCGCGATACATTTTACTCTTAGTACAGGAGGCGGATTGTTTCGCCCAACAAGTTCCACGCACACAGCTCCAGAGTTTAACCAAACTACATATATAGGTTCAAGTTCAATACATCATTAGGCTTCTACACTACTAGCCTTCTTTCTCTGCTTGGGTGCCAACTTTCTTCCTCTTGCCTTCACGTCCACTGACTTCTTCATCTCCTGCCTTCTTCCTCTTCCTGGGTGCCAATTTTCTTACCTTCACGTACCCTGCATCTCTGGGTCGAGGGAAGTTGGGCCAATCAGCACCAGAATCTTGTCTAGCATCATCACTCCACTCGTTTTGGTTTTCTTCCTGCAGCAAAATCACTGAGTTGGCTGTCTTGTTTCTTACCTTGCGCTTCCTGTAAAAAAACAGTACATGGATTACTACCTTATATCTACAGACTATAAACAATTTTTTGTGTGAATGTACCATCTCATACCTAGGTTTGGGAGCATTAAGGGGACAACCCACTGCTCTATGGCTTATAAGATGGCAGGTCTTGCATCTGTTTTCGCCCTTCTTGGTAGCACAGAAAGCCGAACCCTTCTTCTCAAGAAAATTCTTAAACCTATTCACCTGAGGTCTTCCTCTGCCCCTTTTTGTAACTGGCTGGCAAAGCTTGAAAGACAGTTGGACTTGAGGCCACTGAGATGGGTCTGTACATGGCTCGACGGATCTAGCATACGCAGCTCTAAACTATTCCATAGAGTAGTAGTCTGACAAATACTGATCCAAAGGCGTGGTTGCAAGGTTTCCCGATATGCTGCCACTCTAAGCAGGTGCATTCTCACAGCTGGATGTTCACAACATCCCTTTTGCCACTCTTGGACATATTGACCACCTCACAGCTGCTGCTGGTTGACGGGAGAACCTTAATATGAGCAAGTCCTCGGCTTCTCTTGTGCAGTTGCTATACAACTGGCGGTAGCATATGTCCTCTAAGTCTCCTACCGATCTCTCTCCTTATATTTAACAGCTTCATGATCATACCACGTATGCTATCCATCAAGATATGAACATGACGCACTTTTATGTCCTTCACCCAGTTATTCAGGCATTCTGCAAGGTTGTTGTTTATGTAATCCACTTTGATGTCAGGGTTGAGTTGACTCCTCTTCCATAGTTGCGAATGATGGATGGCTAAGTACTCTGGAAGTTCAGGGGCTTCCGCAAAAATCTTGCTCATGAAATATTCGCTGCTACTAGGTTTGTAAACTATAGCAGCAGGAAACATGTAACGAAATACGCTGCCTGCATAGTGTGAGTACAAGTTGAGCACTATGTGGGCATGGCATTCTCTACCTTCAGCTCACGGGAACACCTCCTTCACTGCATTCATCAGCCCTTTGCATGCATCCGTGGATATAGCCAATGGATCCATGTGTCCTATTGATCTCCTGAGCTGCCTCATAAACCATACCCAGTTTTCCTCCGTTTCTATTTCAAACAACCTGAATGCCATTGGGAACATCTAGTTGTGACCATCAAGTACTATGGCAGATGGCAGAAAGCCTTTCCATTTGCCAGTTAGGACATTGTTGTCTACACTCAGATACGTCCTACATCCGTCCTTGAATCCCTGGATGCAAGGTTTAAGCGCCATGAAAAATCTTTTGAAATATATTTTACCACATACTGATTTGGTGTCAATCTGCACAACACTCCCCGGACACCTATCTTGTACCTCCACCTTGAAGTTGTACAGCATCCTGAAGCTATTGGTCCAATCCCCGTGCAAGACCCCCAGAGCTTTCTCTTTACCTTTCCAAACCGTGTAATACGGTAGGACAATGTTGTATTTAGAACCGAGGCTAGTCTGAATATTCTTCGTGGTCTCCTTAGGGTTATCCTTTAGTATGGACATAGATTGCATAGCCACCCACTCTGTATCAGCCATTGAGGATTTCAGTTTGCTGCCTATCGGACACATGTGTGGAGGGCCCATTTTGTTCACCTGCAACACAGATTCATTTAAAAGATAAGCAGAGTCAACTAGTTGCCAGAAAGATATCGCACATCAATTGTAGTTATAGAGTGAAAAGAGAGAAAGTTCTAATGGTTTGCTGCATTCATTGCCCTAGTACCCTAATTGCCTTCGATGCAGGTAAGGCTCTTGCCGTGATCCTCTATGGATAATGTACCTCGGCCCGTCCATTCATCCACGTTAACTTGCAAACGGCCTCCTACCTTTGGGCAGTGTTCTTCAGTCGATAAACGTCGAACTCCCCCTTGATACAAAAATGCCGGAATGACATCCTAAACTCATGCATGCTCCTGAACTCGGTGCCGACCGAAATTATAGGATACTCGTGGTCATGTTTCATTTCTTCTACTTCAACACCCAAATCATCGACTGGAATACCAGCCTCATCGTTAAGTTCCTCGTCTATTTCATCATCACTAGATTCTTGGTCCTCTACAGTGCCTTCTTCTTCATCTGATTCAGAATCCTCGCCATCGTCTCTAATGCCTAGTACTGCACACATCATATTGACTCCCATGGGTGGGGCTACACCATCGTCTCCACCCGGATGGACCGGAACATTGCCCCAATCCACCTCACCGACAACTCTGTTTCTCCAAGACACTCGGTTGGTTCTACTGCAACCACATGGGGTGGTCTTACGTTTGCACGCATCCCAGGTACTTCAGTGGACAAACAGTAGTCAGAATCAATATCATCTTGACTGTACAGAACCCTCTTGCTCTTCATGTGTACATCCTCCTTCCTGATGTAATCTTTCCTGATGGTTTCAGTAGGGCTTGACATCTGCGTTCCATTCCCCATCGAACTAGGCTTTTTGCTACCACTCTTGGGTGTGATCTCCTTACTGCCTCCCCTCACGGGTGTTGGCTCCAGGGTGTTGGCATTATTGCCTGACCTCTGCGGCGTGTTCTTCTTCGAATTAGCCCTTTTGCTGCTACTATTGGGCATGTTCTCCTTCGTGCTGGCATTATTGCCTGATCTCAGCGGCATGTTCCGCTCCAAATTAGATCTTTTGCTGCTACTATTGGGCGTGTTCTCCTTCGTGCTGGCATTATTCTCTGACAGTGGCATGTTCCGCTCCAAATTAGTATTTTTTCTGCTCCCACTGGGTGTGGTAGCCTCCGTGCTGGCCATCTCCTAGGAGTGTTCACCACCGTGCTATCCCTCTTAGCATTTTTGCTGCTACTGTTCGAGGTGGCATTTTGACTAGATCTCAGGGGTGTACTCTGCGGCGTGGTGCCTTTTTTCGTGTGACTCTTGGGCATCCTCTTCTATGGCGTGGTCTCCTTGGTGACGTTCTTCTTCGGGGTGCCCTTTTTGGGGATGCTCTTCCTGCTCCTCTTTATGACGCTCCTCTGTAAGACTCTCCTCTATTCGAAGCTACCCTCAATCGCACCAGCCCCAGTGATGCCATGTATCATGTCACACATGCCTTCTAAAAGTCCATCATCTCTATTGTCGAGTTCCAATTCCTCTCCAACCATTTGCACTATCAAGTGGAAGTACACTTCACCCCTATAATGTTTCCTTGTAAACGATACAACTAAATCCCTGGTATCTTTCACTTTGATAGCCTTTTTGCTCCTGTAACCAAAATATAACAAACGTGCTTCCTGGGAGGACACCCACAGCACCTTGACACGTAACGATGCCATTAGGTCAGATAACTCTACCACTTCAGGATCGTATCTGCCAAGGATTACATCAAACTCGTCATAGAATTTTTCTGTGCCATCATCTACATTTGCAGTATAATCCGCGACACCGATACGAACGATTACTTTGCCATCATCAGGTTCTTTAGGATAGAAACCTCCGAGAGGTTTGAGAGGTGGAGCGGCACCATCAAACCCAGCCCCAATGCCATTGTCGCCATCACCAGCGTCATCGTTAGCTGGATCAACCTCGGTGAAAGTACCAGGACCAGGAGCAAGGCGAGGGCCCTTAGTAGCGGGAGCTACATTACATGGTGGACAGGCAGGGCCCCTTCTAACGGCAGCCACAATAGGATCAGCTGCTGCCATGCCACATCGACGATTAGGAGCAGTTCCCACAACAGCAGTGTTTCGAGTGCTAGTAGAGTCCAGACCATGAGCTAGCTCCAGACCAGTAGCTCGCTGAACCTGAGCACGGGTTCGAGGAGGACACAAGGCATCAATCTTTGCAACAACAGTGGGGCAGCCTCCGGAAGCCTTAGTTTTCTCAACAGCGGCAGGGATTGGGTCAACAACGGCTAGATCAACAACAACACGAGGACAACCAGTACCTGAAGATTCCAGAGCACGAGTGCGCACAACTTGAGGACGGTTTCAAGGAGGGGCAGCACACAAGGCAGTGGTCTTGGCAAAAACAGCGGGGCAGCCTCCGGAAGCCTTAGTTTGCTCAACAGCGGCATGGATTGGGTCAGCAGCAGCCGGAGCAACAACACCACGGGGATGACCAGTACTAGCAGATTCCAGAGCAGAGTTTTCCACAACGGCAATACGGGGACTCCTACGAGGAGGTTGCCTGATAGAAGCATGTCGCGGACGAGGAACCACATTTTGCTCAACAACAGTAGGGGTTCGAGTTAGACCTCCCTGTCCAATAATAGCTGGGCGACTCCCAGTAGCAGGAGCCTCCTCATCCAGTATGTTACAAATCAGCATAACCACGCAAAGCCTCATCAACCCAATTAGCTGACTGTCACATGCTATAGGAACCTTGAAGCCTCGTTCATCAAGGATGCTAAACCGTGCAGTCTGCTCCAGCCTCATTTCAGCAAGTTCACGCACAACAGCAACCAAACCAGGGATAGTGCATAACTACACAAGCGCTACTTCCATCTTCAGATTGTGAGCTTGATTCCACGTGCTCTTCCCATCTGCTAATTTAATGTGGTAGTCATAGATGGTGACCAGAACCGTGTATTTGGGTTCAACGGAGATCCTACTTGACAGAAAATTGGAGACAAAAGATAAGAATTGTTTGTCAGCGTCGTGCTAGCAAACAATTCTATGTTCGATATATCTCTGTAATGCCAATAGCCAGCTAGCAGTTATAGGTAGTGTGAATAGCAAAGAGAAGAGTAGCTCACCCGCAATTAGCCAGAAGTACTTCTTGCTCGGCAAATGGATCTGCCATCCTTCGTGCTGGTCACCTCATCGGCGGTAGAGGCGGGCTAGATCGTCACAACGGCTGGCACGACATTCGGCATTAGAGCTCGGTAGCAGCGAGTAGGCGCAGCAACTTGGTGCCGAAAGTCAAATGCCCGAAGAGATCATTCTAGTTGGAGAGGGGATTTCGATGCCGCTGGTGCTAGGGTTCATGCGAAAGGAGGGAGGGAGTGGATTTGTGAATTTTTTCAATGCACCATGCTCCTTTAGTCTCTCGTTTCGCCTACGTGGTTGCCGCGTTGGCGCTCGTGTCATGGAAATATTATTGACATGAGGGTCCCGACCGTCTACTTCATGGGGCAGTTTCACGAAATATTTGGATTTGGTAGGGGTGAGATGAGTTTGCATCAAAATGGCCCCTCTTGGTAGTTGGCGGCCCAACATTTCGAAACGCGGCAATTTCAGGCAACTTAGGTACCACGGTGCACTGGCCCAGGAACTTTGGTACCGCAGACGAACATGCCCATTACAGAGGGGTATGTTGGGGCGTATGCATTAAGATCGGGATTTGCACATCCGAGTAACGGGTAGATACCCTAGACCCCACTCGGTGAGATTACATCTAAAAGTTTACAAACATGTGACTAGGTCACGGAGATGTAATATCACAAGAACGAGTAAATATGTCTATCGGTAATAAGATCTAACTAGGTATGTCAATACTGAAGATCAGGTCTTGGACAAACTAGGTATCATAGAGCAAAGGGAATGAGACTCGACGTTCAAGGTTCAAGGGGTCAAGTTATTCGTGGAATGCATGGGGCCCATCATGAGTTTCCAGACACCATTGTTGGTCATTGATTGGAGAGTGTCTCGGCTATATTTGCGTATTCCTGAACCATAGGTCTCACACTTAAGGGTAGATGATGCTTAGGGATTGATCCGAGATCACAGGATAAAAGAGAGAGAACTACGGAATAGTTATGGGGTAGTACCAGAATAGTTTCGGTGATATCCGATGATGATCAGAGGGGTCCGAAAGGTGTTTCAGAATGATAGATATTAAATAATATGTATTTAATATAAATTAATACTAAAATGTATTTTTAATTGATATAATGGGGTAGCCCGAAGGAGATATGCACTAGAGGAAAATAATAAATAGGTTTATTATCATATCTAAGTTAGTTCATAATAGTTTTGTACCATGCTATAACTTGTACCAAGTGAAAACATTAATACATGTGTGGTACATAAACAAACCTCTGTCCCTAGTAGTCTCTATCTAACTAGTTCGCTGGGCAACTAATGATCAAAGTTTCTTGATCATGGAGCATTTATGCCAGTTGACAATAAAGTCATATCATTAGAGAATGATATGATGGCCATTACCACATAAATATTACGACATGATCAAAAGTCACATGATTTATCGTTGCAATAGTTAGAAACAAAGTGTCATTCTCCTCAGACTGTGAGATCATATTTAATCATTGTCTCCCGCGGTTGCTTTGATTGTATCAACCGTCACACTATAACATGGTGATCATAAAGGTGCATATTGGGTATTCTAGATGAAAATGTTGAGGTGTATGCATCAAGATCAGGATTTTTTCACCCGCATGACGGGAAGATACACTAGGCCCACTCGGTGACATTGTATCCAATAAGTTGTAGTGTATGACAAGATCATGGGGATATGATATCGTGATAATGAGTTAAGTAGACTATGTCGATAATGATATTGGTATGTTGATACTAAAGATCAAATCTTGGACAAGTCATGTATCGAAGAAACAAAAGGAATTGGACATAGAGTTTATGGTTCAATTGACAAAGCAATCGTGGAATGCATGGGCATTATTATGGGCATCTCGGTCCCACTATTGATCATTAATATGAGAGAGTTCTCGATCATGTCTATGACATTGATGAACCGTAGTGTAACACACTTAAGGGCCTTACGATGTTTTGAGATCGTTATGGAAGCGTTGGGATCACCGATGGTAATAAGAGAGAAAACTGAAAGTGTTTCGGGTAAAGTCCGAAGTCATTTATAGTGATAAAAAGGAGTTTTGATCATGAGGAAACGTTCAAATATGTTTTAATATCAATTGTTGGAATTAATAATAAAATAAATATTTAAAATTAATTTTGGGTAGCTTCCACTATTGGGCCCAAAGGCCCAAGTGGGAAACCACCCGAAAAGGAGACAGCCGCCACCATGCCCTAGGGCCACCCGTTGGCCTAGCCTTGGGTCGACCACGTGGGCAGGTGGAGCCCACCCCAGCCAGCCACCACCTTAGGCTATGTGCATGGGGTAGGTGGGGCCATCATCGAACACTGTACGTGTTCGAAACCACGGAGGAGCTGCCACTTGTGGCGCTGGAGCTGTCGTGAAGGATCAAGAGGTGACGTGCGAGGAGCAACGCGACATCGATATCGGCTATGAGTACGACTACATCAACAATGTTCCCGTGGAAATAACACTTTCAGTCTATAAGGGTATGTTACCTAAACCTCCATCCTGTTACTGCATTAACTCATAGATTGATCCTGGCATTGGTGTTGCGATAGCTAGGATTTTTTTGTTTTTGCTATGAACCCTTTCAGTGGTATCAAAGCCAATCTATGCATAGTTATGCTAGTATAGGTAGAACACATGTTGAATGTGGGAATTGAGTGTGTAGTTGTTACCCAGCCATGTGTACATGTCCATATCGCGGCACTATGATATGAAGCGGCCCAGACCGACCTTACGTGTAAGCTTATGCGAGATTGATTCCACGCTCGGCATACGGCTTGTACCACATAAGTGGCCAGCGAGTGTCTATCTCTCTCACAGTAGTTGATATGGCATTTGCAAAGGAGGGCCCCATAAGGGGGTAGGGAGACAACTATTTGATCAATGTTGTGGTTGAAGTACTGAGGTATGAACACTTCTATCTCGTAAGCCTAGTAGCCACGTAAAACATGCAAGAGATAAAGGTAGAGGCATCTGATGCATGTAAAATACATACATGAACTTTGTAGTTTATTGATTTGAATTCCCACATATTTTCCTACATATATGATGTTATATCCACATTGTTTTATGAGGATTTACCAATTATCCCCTTTATTTTGGTTATAACTCCACAGGATAGGAAAACCATGTTTTGTATATTTTTAGCTCGCAGGGACCTAAATGAAGGCAAATGGAGATGGGATTTTGGAAGCATTAATATTTCATCAAGAGAAGCACCTAGAGCACATGGACCTCACTAGATGGGCCTGGAGACCCAAAATAGACCAGGTGGCACGCACAGTAAGGGTGGGCGCGCCACCTAGGCTCTTTTCCTCCTCGACTATCGATTCACTTCGATCTTTCGCCCACTACCTTTGTATGACCTAAAAACTACTATATAAAGGTTCCCTAAGGACATCCTCGAGGGAGGCGCCGCAGAAACATTGAAACATCAAAATAGAGTTAGAACCAACATAGATTAGAGGGGGAAATTCCGTTGGAGCCACCACTGGAGGGATCTCTATCTTCTCCAACGTCTCCACCATCATCACCATGATGAAGAGGTAGTAGTCCACCTCTGGACTATGGGTTTGTGGCAGTAGCTTAATCTATTACTCTCTTGTCCTTCATAGATCTAGTACCATATGAGCTGCCCAACATGATTATGGTCATAAATGTAATTCCTATGTGGTGGATCTTTATTCTATGATTTGATATATGAGATTGGAACCTATGTGTAAGATGTATTGATAGTTGCATATCATGTACCCCGTTCTTAAGTACTTGTTCTGATCCAACTTATATGAAAGAGCATGGGGAAGTGTGTATTAGATGGAGTAGCATGGTGGTAGTGATTTAATAGTGACAACAAATTCAAGATCTGCTATGGTATGTACCTTTATTTTGCTGCCTTGCTAGGGATAAAATGAATTCATGTTCTATGATTATCTTGTGACAACTAGATAATCTTATTTGGTCAAGGTAGCATATTTTTGATTCAAACATCATGTCAAATTACTTAAGGCTATACTCTGTTGATTCTTAATTCAAGATTGCTTGCAGTTTTCCATTTCTTGATGAGTATAAGAGAGATGTGTTGCACCATCTGTATGTTAGGACGTGATTCCCATATGAATGCTTATAAAACACATGCTAATGTTCCACCAATATTATATCTTTGATGAATTGTTTGTGTCTATTATAACCCAAAAAGATAGTAGACAAGTGAACCCATGAACCCTGGTCCATTTTAAACCATTAGCAACACATTTCCAAGACCATTATTACACTTTACATTTTCTACAACTTATTATTTTAAAAATACAAAAAATACTTTTTTTCACTTGCAAACACACACAAAACCCCAAAACAACTATCGTTTATTGCTTTTATCTTGCGTGCCTAGTTTTTACTTGTTTTATTTTATTTTATATTATTGTTATTTCATATTACTAATACGAAATCTTGTGCTTGAAACCACATGGTGGAGTTGGGGACACAAGACATTTTTTTTGCTTTGTAGGTTGCTTGAAGAGGAGAAGAAGAATAACCTCTGAGCCAATTCCCCAAGAGTTCGATATAACCCTCGAGTCATCCTTGTGGGGAAAATACGCTTGCTACAATACTCTGCATTTGGAGTCCCAACGAGTTGGTACACATGGAGTTGTTGCCATCAAGAACATTTTCTGCCTCCGTTGTCAGGGAATTGCAAGAGAGACACCACAACCGCATCTTCATCAATTTATGTGCGCACATCTTCTGGCACCATCAACACCAACTTTCTGCAAACACCTAAACTTGGGGAGGTTGCATCACTTTGAAATTTTCCTTCTCCTTTATATTTTCAAAGAAATTTCTTTGTCTTGTTTCTAGTCTTTTTAGCTTTTTTTGTAAAACATGAAAACACGTAAAAATTAGTATAACTTTTACTATGGATGATATGGATGAACTTTTAGCTAAGGAACTTAGGGCACTAAATGAAGTTGATTATATCTTCTCCCAAGAAAGAGTGTATGTGAAAAAACTTACTGATTATTTAAATGAGATTGGAAAACAACTATGTGAGTTATATAGTGTGTCTTGTTGCACCAAACAAAATGATAAGCATCTCTACTATTGATAGCTCCAAATTTTGTTACTTTTTATCAAGGATTTTCCATTGGTTCTCACCGGGTTTCGTTGATTTTCACCTTTCAACTAATGTTAACATCGCAAGTTAACAAAACTTTGTTTTCTTATATTAGTTTTCAGGTATTGAGCACTTATGGAAGATCTGAGAGCATTTATGAGCTATTTACACCAAATTGAGCAAATCCCTAATTGAGGACCTTTTCATTCAAGGTGTCCAGAGGCTGTAACGACCACATGTATGATTGGAGGTTGCCCGTACAATCTGCCCGCACTACCCTCCTTCGCCTCCATTATATCAATACAAGCAACTTTCGTGAAGGTAATAGAGAATAAATACGAACACATCAGCCATAAACAGTCCCAGAAGAGAGGAGATCAGATCTGAAGAAGGAGAAGAACATCATCTCATGCATCGAAAATCCCCAACCTCTCCATCATCAGTTCCACCATCATTCCTACTTGTATTGAGAGAGAGAGATTCACACTTGTAAGATTAGGGTTTGAACATCTATTCCACTTTGGTTTGTACTTGATTTTATCTTTGATGGTATTGTGGCTTACTACGGTAAAGTTGAGATGATTTTCATTTCCAATATGATTATGGCTTTGATCTGTCTCCATATCATGTCTGAGTAAGTTCCCATGGGCGTGGGAGATGTAGGAGATTGGTAGGATGTGTTGTGCCTTTTATGTTTCCATCTATTTGTGATTATTTTCATGATTATTATATTGTGAGAATGATTATGTATGCTTGTCCAATGCTTGTTGTCCAATTTAAGGGCCCAAATAACATGATATCGAGATCTCATAGGTATGAACTTTTTTACTAGTGAATCGGCGACCCCCGAGTGACACGGTCGATATCAAAGAGGAGCTAGTATAACTCGAGGATGACAAGGAACCATCAAGTCTAAAGCCTTGATCTAGTCGGAAGACCTTAATTAATGTGCTAAACATTATTGTGGTAATAGATAGATGGATCATTGGGGTTGGGAAGAATCTACCAAGAGGACTCCTGACCAATATATGGGTTGCTTGCCTACTCACATATGAATAAGAAGCATCACAATCACATATCACACTTATATCCATTTGGAACATTCACTATTACCATGAACCATTTCTCTCCGCACCTACCTTCTCATCTGCAAGAATCCCGAACATTTCTTTACTTTTACTTATATGTTATTTACTTCCAATTCCATCCAGTACTTAAATCTACTCCATTTTTCACTCACTTGTTTCCATCCTCAACACTTGAAGTCAATTCACTAAAGACAACGTTACACCTTGAGTGCGATAGGAATTCCTCAGATAGACACTTTTCGAAGCTCGTCATTGGGATCGATATATAAACTGGAATTAATACTTCCGTGAAAACACGCTCTGACAAACCTGTGCTCTTGCAGGCCATCAAGCTATTTTCTAGCGCTGTTGTTGGGGACCTAAGTGCCAAGTGTTTATTTCTTAACATTCGTAAGTGTTGACATTCTCCATGATCCACGTTGAAGATAGAGGTACTACGCATTCTGGTAGAACTTATTTACCTCCTTACATTGACTGTATTCTAACTGAAAGATGCCTAGAATTTATTGAAAAATTCTAACTCATGATCTGTAGACGTGAACAGTCTGATTCCTATGATGGAAGATTTGACCATCACCCAAGGGACCGAAGAGCATGAACATTTACTAGGAGAATATGGGAATCCATCTAGGCACCTGAGAAAATGCATATTCTCTATCTTGATCTTGAAAGCCCGGAATTTGAAATATATCCTAAGCTAATCCGTATGATGAAGGAAATTGCTTTTGTAGGAAGATAAGATGAAGATCCAAGCGATCATTTGACAAAGGTTCACGACCTTTGCGACACTCTCAAAACCAGAAGGGCTACCAAAGGAGTTTGTACTCCTTAAGCTTTTTTGATGGTCTTTAAAATATAAAGCTTTTACTTGGTTACAATCCTTGCCCAATCACACTATAAAAAGATGGGAAGATGGCATCCTAGAATTTATGCATCGATATTGCTCGTTTACTAAAATTATGCAAATCAAGCGTGACATTACAAATTTCTTCCAAAGATTCGAAGAAAACTTTTGTCATGCCTAGAAAAGATTTTTTGGGATGATCATGAAAGTCCCAAATCATGGCTTTAAGGAGCAAATTATTCAATACTTTTATAATGGGCTTACAATAATTCGAAATATATTATTGATTTAACTAGAGGAGGAGCTATTAGCAACCTGACGCTACCCGAGTGCATTAAGCTTTTTGAGGTAAGATCCTTCAATGATGAGCAATACAACCCTGTTGAGGATATCAAACCAAGAAAAGGTATGTTTCATATACCTGAGGAACTTATGCTTGAAGTTAAAAAATCTATGGAAGAAAAAGGAATAGCAGCGGATCTTGTTAAAGAAAGTAAAGTGGATGTTCTACAAACTTTCGTCCTAGAAGATGAAATGAATCTTGTAATGCAAAAGTTTAGACACCACCATAGCTAGTTTCGTGAAAAATATTATAAATGTTTAATGGTCCAAAATAAAAGTATAAAAGAATTAATTGAAATTTTTGAAGATCTAGGACACGTGGCTTGACACCTTGATAAACATTTGAGTATGGTTAAAACCCAATGTGATCAGATAGCAGAAACTCAAGCTTTGATCTTAAATCAAAGTAATTATAATCGCAATACTGTTTCTATTAAAATTGTTACTAGATGTGGTAGAGAGACATAGGAACCTCAAGGGTCACCTTGTTATCAAGAGGAACATGCCCGGAAAGCAAGAGAAACTCAATAAATGAGTCAAGAGGAAGAGGACCTTGTTGATCCACAGGATGTTATTGAATATGAAGCTCAAAGGAAAGAATAGAAGATTCAAATGAAGATAAAGAAGGGGAAGAGGTAAGAGACAAAGATAAACATTATGACTCTAACACCGAAACTATTGATCCAAGAGAGGAGGTTGAATTTAGAAGGGAACTAGAAGAGCAAGTTTATGACCTTAGGTGAGAAACAAGCTGAGAAACAAAAACCTACAAAGAAGAAAACTAAAAAGGGTGTTGAACCAGCAGTAAAGGTAAAAGAGAAGGTAATACCAACAAGGAAGAAATCTCCTTATGCTAACAGTGTTCAGTGTGAACATGATAAGACCGTTTACAACTCTTTTTCTGAAGCTTTAGGTAGTCTTTGTTTAGAACTTCCTTTGGCTGATGCAATTCAAGTTCCTACTTATAAAAAATTCATGGGAGATATCTTAATAGAAAGAAAAAGGTAACTAAGACTGTAGCAGTTATGACAAGCTTTGGTGATAAGATGCCTGCTAAGCTTGTGTTCCCTGGTATTCCAACTAGCTCTTGTGCAATTGGAAAAACTAACATCCTTAATACTCTTTGTGATATAGGTGCAGGTGTTAGTGTCATGGCTTATTGGCTTTTTAAGAAATTGAATTTTAGTGAGTATTGTCCTACTTCAATTACCCTACAAAGGGACTATAAGACCACTAAACAACCTATAGGTGTGATCGAAGATGTCCTACTTAGAATTGAACAAATGTCATACCCACTAATTTTTTTATACTTGATGTTCATGAAGATGATAAACTTTCAATCATCCCTGGAAGACCCTTTCTTAGAACTGCAGGAGCCAACATGGATTGCTCTAGCGGGAAAAATTGTTTTCAACATTTATGATGATCAGATTGTTCATTCTTTTCCTAAGAATCAAGAACAAGGTGAGAAATATATACCTGTGCCTAAGTGTGTTCAAGTGGTAAGTACCCTCGATGGAGGGCAACTAAAGGTATGTGCTAAAGATTTAGAGGAAGGATAGCAAAGACTAACCTTTTTGAATAAAATGCTTTATGGGAGTCAACCCATGTTTGAATTATCTTGGTTTAGTTATTCTAATAAATTCTTGAAGCCTTTTGTGTAGAGAAAACAAGCTATCATGAAGCTAAGGTTTGAGTTTGAAGGGAAGCGTTGAAAACTAAAGAAGAAGGGGACTGAGAGCATAACGAGCACCGGTATAACCGGGGAGGGCCGTACCGCCCGCCATACCGATGGAGCAAAGAAAGTAGCAAATTTCTTCTTCGAGGCAGAGCTCTTAATGAGCACTGGTATGACCGGAACTGGCCGTACCACCTGCCCGTACTGCTCATGCATGTAAAATGCATACATGAACTTTGTAGTTTGTTAACATGTTTTTCCACATATTTACATCATATATAATGTTATATCCATGTTTTACATTGATTTTTTTGGGATTTACCAATGATCCCCTTTATTTTGGCTATAACCCGGAAGGGCAGAAAAACCCTGTTTTCAATGTTTTGATGTTTCATGACCTATACAAAGTCAAATGGACCTGAACTTTTGGGAATGCCAATATTTATCCATGAGAAGCATTTGGAGCACAAGAATCCCACTTGGAGGGCCAAGAGGACCAAATGAGCATGGGAGGCGTGCCCAGCCCAGGTGGGCGTGCCACCTATCTTCATTTGCTCCTCGGCCTTCCGATCACCTTGATTCTTTCATCCATGGTGTTCTCTTGACCTAAAAACCCCTATATAAGGATCCCCCAAGGAGTTCTCGAGATGGAAGACACCAGAGACAAAAACACCACCAAATAGAGTCAGATCTAGCGAAGATTGGAGGGGAAACTAATGGGTTCGTAGCAGGGAAAACAAAAAATTTCTACCACAAGAACGAATAGAACCAAGATCCAATCTAGAAAAGGCCAAGATCTAATCTATTAGACAAGTGCAACGAGATAGATATGTACTAACCCTTGTAGGTCCGAAAGCCTTGTGCGAAATCGGATCTCGTGGTTGATGTAGACGATCACTTCCCGATCTCAAGATCGAGTAGACGATCCTTTTGGCGCCGCGTTCCGGCAGCGCTTCCGCAGACGGTCACACGTGTGGAGTTGATGTAGACCTTCCTCTCCCCGTTCCAGCGAGTAGCGGAGGTAGTAGATCTCCATGGAATCCCATCAGCACGACGGCGTGGTGATGGTGGTGGAGAGAGATTTCTGCAGGGTTTCGCCTAAGCCGGAGCAGGAGGATGGTGGAGGAGAGAGGCGGCCAGGGTTTGGGGTGGAAGGTGCCCAGGGGGAGGCGCCCCACCCCTCCTTTATATAGAGGGGAGGCGGCCTAGGGCTGGCCCCCTTGCCCCCTAGGGTTTGGCGCGCCAAGGGAGGGGGGAGTTTTCTTCCCCCCAAGTATTCCCCTTTCTTTCTTGGTTTTCAAGCAAACTCTATGGAACCTTCTAGAACTTTTCGGAACACCCCGAAACCTTCTAGAACCTTCATATGAATACTCCAGAACATTTCCGAAACCCAAAAAATGATCTCCATTATATGAATCATATTCTCTGGACAATTCCGGATCTCCTCGTGATGTCCCAGATCAATCCGAGACTCCGAACAACATTCGGTCTCCAACCCATATTCCATATCTACCTAAACAACATTGAACCTTAAGTGTGTCACCCTACGGTTCACGAATATGTAGATATGATCGAGACACCTCTCTGATCAATAACCATTAGCAGGATCTGGAGATCCATAATGGCTCCCACATACTCAACGATGACTTCGTGATCGATAGAACCATTAACATATGAAACCAATTCCCTTTGTCACGCGATACTCTACTTATCTGAGGTTCGATCATCTGTATCTCCATACCTTGTTCAACCTCGTTACCGATAAGTACTCTTTACTTGTTCCGTGATATGTCATCCCTTGTGACCTAGTCACATGCTTGCAAGATAATGAGATGAAATTCCACCGAGAGGGCCCAAAGCATATCTATCCGTCATATGGATGGACAAATCCCAGTCTTGATCCATGCGCTTCAACACATACTTTTAGAATACCTAATGCCACCTTTATAACCACCCAGTTACGAAGCAGCATTTGATGTCATCAAAGCACTCATCCGGTGATGGTGATTAACACAATCTCATGGTCGAAGGATTAGGTTACTATGTATATGAAAGCTTATAGCAAAATGAACTTAATGACTTGATCTTATGCTATGCTTACTATGGGTGTGTGTCCATCACATCATTCTCCTAATGATACGATCTTGTTATCAATAACATCCAATGTCTATGATTAGGAAACCATGATCATCTATTAATCAACAAGCTAGTCTTAACAAGAGGCTTACTAGGGACTCTTTTATGTTTACAAAACACACAAGTATTAGTGTTTCCTAATAATACAATTATAGCATGGGATGTAAACATTCATCATAAACACAAAGATATAATAATAACCATTTTATTATTGCCTCTTGGGCATATCTCCACCAGTCTCCCACTTGAACTAGAGTCAATAATCTAGATTACATTGTAATGTACCTAACACCCATGGCATTCTGGTGTTGGTCATGTTTTGCTCTAGGGAGAGGTTTAATTAAAATGGATCTGCTACATTAAGATCAGTGTGTACTTTGAAAATCTTTATGTCGCCATCTTGGACATACTTGCGAATAGCATGGAAACATAGCTTGATGTGCTTCAGCTTGCTATGTGACCTTGGCTCCTATGCATTGGCTATGGCACCCGTGTTGTCACAATATATGGCCATCGGGTCCAACGCACTAGGAACCACACCAAGGTTAGTAATGAACTCCTTCATCCATATCGCTTCTTGCGCAGCCTCTGAAGAAGCTATGTATTCCGACTCAGTTGAAGATTTCGCGACAACGCTTTGCTTGGCGCTCCTCCAGCTCACTACAGCACCATTATAGATAAATACGTATCTAGACTGTGACTTTGATTCATCCGGATCGGTGTTCCAACTAGCATCGGTGTAACTGTTTACAACAAGCTATTCATCACCTCCATAAGAAAGAACCATATCCTTAGTCCTATTTAGGTACTTGAGGATATTTTTGACCGCTGTCCAGTGTTCCATTCTAGGATCACTTTGATATCTGCTAGTCAAACTAATAGCGTGTGCTATATCCGGTCTTGTACACAGCATGGCATACATAACAGAGCCTATGGCCGAGGCATAGGGGATTTTACTCATCTTCTCTCTATCTTCTGCCGTAGCTGGACTTTGAGTCTTACTCAAGGTCTTACCTGGCAACATGGGCAAGAACCCTTTCTTGCTTTCTTCCATTCTAAATGTCTTTAGAACCTTGTCCAGGGGTATGTACTTTGTGAAAGCGCTATTAAGCGTCTTGATCTATCTCTATAAATCTTGATGGCTAAAATGTATGCCGCTTCGCCAAGATCCTTCATCGAAAAACTATTATTCAAATCAGCCTTGACACTTTCAAGAAGTTCTATATCATTCCAAATAACAATATGTCATCCACATATAGTATTAAGGATGCTACATAGCTCCCTGATACATTGCAAATGTATCTATAATTTTTGATGTTCCATGCTTGGTTTTATCCACTTTCTTGTGTTTTGTTCCAACTTTGGAGTACTTTTCATATGATTTCTTGGACTAACTTATTAACAAGTGCCACAGTGCCAGCTGCCTGTTTTCTGTTGTTTTTGGTTCCAGGAAAGTCAGAAAATGAATATTCTCGGAATTGGACGGGACAAAAGCCAAAGTGCCTATTTTTCCGGAAGGGATCAAGTGCCAGAATACGAGACAGAGAGGGGCCAGGGAGCGGACACACCACCTGGCCACGCGGCCAGGCTTGGCCCGCACCAGGGGGTGGTCTGGCCGACCCCAGCACCCCCTCGGCCTCTCCTTCCGCCTATATATTGCCCTCGGGACGAAAACCCTAAGTACCTGATCAAAAATCCACGAAAGAGTTTGTAGCCGCCATCATCTCCATCCCTAGATCGGGAGGGATCTGAAGCTCTTCCCAGCACCCTGCCGGAGAGGGGAATTCACCCTGGAGGCCTTCTTCATCACCATGCAAGCCTTCGGTGTGATGCGTGAGTAGTTCATCCTTGGACTACGGATCCATGCAGTAGCTAGATGGCTGGTTTCTCCTCCTTTGTGCTTTCATGTTTAGATCTTGTGAGCTCCGTTCATGATCAAGATCATCTATTTGTAATCTATACATGTTGTGTTTGCGAGGATCCGATGGATATTGAGATGCTATTTCAGATTGATTATTGATTCTATCATGTCTTTGTTATTTGAGATCTTGCATGCTTTCCGTTGTTAGTAGCTATCTTGGCCAAGTAGATGCTAGCAACTCCAAGAGTTAGTATTTATGCCCGATAGTGGTTTCATGCCTCTGGTAATCTGGGGAAGTGACAGAAATCTCTAAGGTACTAGATGTGCTGTTGCTACTAGGGAGAAAACAACGATCCTTTGTTCATAGAACAATTGTATTGTTTACCTTACACGCAGTTCGTAAAGCAATAATCTGTTGCTTGCAACTTAATACTGGAGGGGGTTCGGATGATAACCTGAAGGTGGATTACTAGTCATAGATGCAGTTGGATGGCGGTCTATGTATTATGTTGTATTGCCCAATCAAGTCTCAAAGGAGTCAAGATGATTAGTATATGCATGTATTGCTTTCTCGGTGTTTGTCAATTGCCCCGCTGTAATTTTTTCACCCAACATGTTATCTATCTAAGGAGAGCCACCTCTAGTGAACTATGGATCCCAGTCCTTCTCTTTTACATACAATCTACAATCTGTTTCTGCTTTGTGTTTCCTTTCTGCAAACTGTTACTTCTTTACATTCGATACGTTTAATCCTTTGTTTTCCATAAAACACGGTGAGATTGACAACCTCATCGCAAGTTGGGGACAAAGTTCTATGGTTGTGTTGTGCAGGTCTCCACGTTGCTACTAGCACCAGTAGTGCGCCCTGCCAAAGCTCAGCTAGTAACACCTTTGGGGTGTTTCCTTGCTCCTACTGGTTCGATTAAACCTTGGTTTCATAACTGAGGGAAACTTGCTGTTGTGCTCATCATACCTTCCTCTTGGGGTTCCCAACGAGCTCTACATCAACCATGAGCCATCAACAATTTTCTGGGCGCCGTGCACTGAGCCATCAAGCGATTTTCTGGCGCCGTTGTCAAGGAGTCAAGGACATCTTCACAAGGGGAGTCCCTCATAACCAATCTCTTTACTTTGTTGTTTTTGTTTTGCTTACTTTCATTTTGCTTTGTTTGCTTGTTTTGTTATCAAAAACACAAAAAAAATAGTTTTACTAGGTTGCTTTCTTATTTGAAAATCCAAAAAATGACTACCCTTGAAAACACTAAGTTGTGTGACTTCACTAGCACCAATAACAATGATTTTATGAGCACACCTATTGCTCTACCTATGGCTGAAAATACTTTCTTTGAGATAAAACCTGCTTTGCTCAATCTTGTTATAAGAGAACAATTCTCTGGTATTGGTAATGAAGATGCTGCTTCCCATCTAAATAACTTTGTTGAACTTTGTGAGATGCAGAAGCATAGGGATATAGATGATGATATTATTAAGCTGAAATTGTTTCCTTTCTCTTTGAGAGGAAAAGCTAAAGAATGGTTGAATTCCTTAACTAGGAATAGTATTGATTCTTGGACTAAGTGCAAAGATGGTTTTATTGGAAAATACTATCCTCCTGCTAAGATTATATCCATGAGAAGTGAAATAATGAAGTTTAAACAACTTGATAATGAGCATGTTGCTCAAACTTGGGAAAGAATGAAATCATTGGTAAAGAATTGTCCCACTCATGGACTGACTGCTTGGATGATCATCCAAACTTTTTATGCAGGATTGAACTATTCTTCAAGGAACCTATTGGATTCAGCTGCTGGAGGTACCTTTATGATCATCACTTTGGGTGCTGCAACAAAGCTATTGGATAATATGATGGTTAATTATTCTGAATGGCATACTAAGAGAGCTCCACAAGGTAAGAAGGTAAATTCTGTTGAAGAAACCTCCTCCTTGAGTGATAAGATTGATATTATTATGTCTATGCTTGTTAATGGGAAAGCCCATATTGATCCAAATAATGTTCCTTTAGCCTCTTTGGTTGCTCAAGAAGAGCAAGTTGATGTGAACTTCATAAGAAATAACAACTTTGGCAACAATGCTTATGGTAATAATGCTTATAGGAACAATTTTGGTAACAACAATTATAAACCTTATCGTCCCAACAATTGTAATGCTTATGGAAATTCTTACAACAATAATAAGAGTGCTCCTTCTGAACTTGAAGTTATGCTTAAAGAGTTTATTAGTAAACAAACTGCTTTCAATAAAACTATTGAGGAAAAACTCTCTAATGCTGAAAGAAATATAGCATCTTTGGCTGAAGCTCAATCTTCTTTGAATAAAATGGCTGCTGAACCTGAAACTAATGAGAATCCCTTTGTAGCTACTAATGCCATACAAGTAAGAATTGATGAAAATGTTAGACTATTAGCTGAATTACATGCTAAGTGGGAAGAAAAGATGAAACATAAAGCTTCTATTCCTATAAAACAAGAGGATGGTTGGGAACCCATCATTAATATGAAAGTGAATGACTTTGATTTCAAAGCTTTGTGTGATCTTGATAGTAGTTTTTCTATTATGCCTAGAAGGATTTATGATATGCTTGATTTGCCTCCTCTTGAAGATTGCTATTTGAATGTCCCACTTGATGATAATGCTAAAAAGAAACTCATGAGGAGTCTTAATGATGTTCTTACTATGGTTAATGATTCCTATGTCCCCATTGATTTCTATGTTTTGGATGTTGAATACAATGATTCTTGTCCTATTACTTTGGGAAGACCTTTTCTTAGAACTGTTGGTGCCATCATTGATATGAAAGAAGGCACCATTAAATATCAATTCCCACTCAATAAAGGTATAGAACACTTCCCTAAAAAGAGAGAAAACATTTCTTTTGCTTCTCCTATGAAAACAAAATTTGGTCTTAATGCTTCTTCATTTGAGAACACTTGATTCTTTCTTTGCTTCTTATGCCTAACTTAAAGGCGTTAAAGAAAAGTACTTGTTGGGAGATAACCCAAGAGTTTTAGTTGAGTCTTGGAAGTTATTACCTCTGTAATAACCTCTCCTTATCCTTTTTATTTGCTTTTTGTGCCAAGAGTAACCTCTAATGAGAGTGAAGTAATGATTGGGAAAGTTGCTGTCCCGAAACAGATTTCTGTGCTTCACCGCAAAAATTCCTGAGAGAGTTATGTACGTCGGATTGAGCTGTAATGTTTTGTGCTTCTGCCCCAGGTTGTTATATAACTTTCGTTAGTTCAACACTTTTTTATTTGAGCAACATAAGATCTTCGAAAAAATTCGTTTTTACCTGCTGGTCTGTTTTGACAGATTTCTGCCATTTTCTGCATTTGCTTCTTGTTGGATCCTTTTTGAGTTCTTTTGGGGAATTGAGCTTTTTGAGAGAAGTGCTAAAGTAGCTAGTGTTCTAATGGAAGTTTATTTGGTGTTAGAACTGAACCTTAAGACTTATTTATCTTAAGTGCACTAATGTTGCTAATAATGATTGTGTGAAGTTATGTATGAAGGAAAAATTTCAGGTGTATGGAAGGAATGAGTAATGAGATGAAGAATGGACTAAATCTAAAGCTTGGGGATGCCACGCATGTCACCCCAAGAAATATCCAAGAAGTACAAGCGTCAAAGCTTGGGGATGCCTAAGGCATCCCCTTCTTCATCAATAAAAATCCCAGGTTTCTTCCAAACGCTTCATTTTTATTGTTTCATGTACAGTTGTGTTTTTCTTGGAGCGTCTGCTTTTTTGTTTTTCATTTGCTTTGATTTGCTTAGTTTTCTGAATAAATTGGTTGGACCCCCTCTTACATACATTGGTTTGCAAATAGTTTGGTTTGGATTAGAAAAGAGTAGGAAAGTTCTTGCTTATGTGGTAAAAAGAGCTTGTTTTTGACTGTGGCCTATGCTTTGTCATGCCATGCTTGATATTGTTTTGGCTTTATGCTTAGTATTATTTGCTGTAGCATGAATTGTTATAAACAATTGAGATTGCTTAATGTGCCTTGGATGAATCATGCGTTGTTTTAGCATATTAAAGCATAGTATAGTGGTATTCTCCTTTGATGCTTTATTTGGGTTGACTTGGCACATGCTCACACCATGTTATGACTATCTCAAGTCACCATAGCCTTTATGATCCTTTAGTTTTCAACTTTTAGTATCACTTTATGCTTTGATCAATGATGTTTTGTCGCTCTGCATGATTATTGGCCATTATTGCTCTTTTAGTTTGTCGCTCCCAGTCTTTTGCTAGCCTCCACCACAAAGTATGAGTTCCACTCATGCATCCAACTCCCTAAACCAAGTTATTCCAAAGAGTCCATCATACCTACCTACTAGCTTATGCTATTCCAAGTATATTCATGCTTTTGTCTACCTTTCACTTGTTATGAGAAAACTAGTGATTAAAGCTCTCACGAACTTGATGGCACACTTTACTTTATTGCCTCTAATAAACTTGAACCATTGGGTCCTTCTTTGTTGCGTATATGCTTGTGCTTTATAAGTTGAAGTTAGCAGAACCATGTTTCATGGGGAACGCTTTCAACATTGCACTTGTACTTTGTACCTTGTTGATATTATGTTCTTTTGCTTACGGATCCCGGCGGTGTGAAATAAAAGTGGAACTTGTAAGATCATGGAGTTTGTATGTGTGTTAGAGAAACGCCTGGGCCGCTAGCCTAAGCCATGCCTAATCATGGTGGAAACTTGTAGCATCACCATAATCAGCACTCTATGAAGCATCCTTAATAAAAACCTATGAAAATAGCAAATAAAAGATCGCTGAGATGCTCATTGTCTGCTTGCCTTGTCATTTTGATTATGGGAAAGCTCCCGTATCATGTGCAAGGGGTACCCCGTTGGCGGTTCTTAATGATACACATATACTTACAATGACAAGAGCTTACTCGTGACTGAAGTTGAGTAGCATGAGGATCAGTCTTCGTAAGTAAGGGGCATGAGATTTCGGTTTATAACTTGTCAAGCATATCCTCTTAGTTGTGTCACTTTAACCATAATCACCTTCAAGATGCTTATGATAGGGGCAATGAGAGCTGAAAGCTACAAGTATCATAATTTTTGGAAGCTCTTTATGAGACTTGAATCCCTACTTCCTTTTACAAAAGGCATTTCTTCCACCATTATATTGAGTCTCCACCTTCTACCTTTATGCACCTACTTTGAGAGCATAGTGGTCATTCTTAGTTCTATGTGCATTGTCCCAAGACTAGTTGATTGATGCATAACTTGATATTGCCTGTTTGAAACTATTGTATCTAGTCACTCTTATGAACTTTGAAGGTGTCCCATGCATTTATATTTGCTACTCTATTGAGGGACAAGCTGAATACTATTATGCTATGTTTTCTTTATGTGAAACAAACAAACGTCTTGCAAAGCATTGTGATTCATGAATCTTTTGTTTGTGCCTTTTCATGTTGCATCATAGTTTCTTTGCTTATTGCTAGAACTTTGTCTTTCAGGTTATGATTGAAGTACTTTGATCCCAGCTTTGATGTTTTGCAAATACTTTGATCAAGTCTTTGATGGTGCATGTCACCTCAAAAACTATTTCTTTTTATCACTTACCTACTCGAGGACGAGCAGGAGTTAAGCTTGGGGATGTTGATACATTGCAAATGTATCTATAATTTTTGATGTTCCATGCTTGGTTTTATCCACTTTCTTGTGTTTTGTTCCAACTTTGGAGTACTTTTCATATGATTTCTTGGACTAACCTATTAACAAGAGCCACAGTGCCAGCTGCCTGTTTTCTGCTGTTTTTGGTTCCAGGAAAGTCAGAAAATGAATATTCTCGGAATTGGACGGGACAAAAGCCAAAGTGCCTATTTTCCGGAAGGGATCAAGTGCCAGAATACGAGACGGGGAGGGGCCAGGGGCCGGCCACACCACCTAGCCGCGCGGCCAGGCTTGGCCCGTGCCAGGGGGTAGTCTGGCCGACCCCAGCACCCCCTCAGCCTCTCCTTCCGCCTATATATTGCCCTCAAGACGAAAACCCTAAGTACCCGATCAAAAATCCACGAAAGAGTCTGTAGCCGCCGTCATCTCCATCCCTATATCGGGAGGGATCTGAAGCACTTCCCGGCACCCTGCCGGAGAGGGGAATTCACCCTGGAGGCCTTCTTCATCACCATGCAAGCCTCCGGTGTGATGCGTGAGTAGTTCATCCTTGGACTACGGATCCATGCAGTAGCTAGATGGCTGGTTTCTCCTCCTTTGTGCTTTCATGTTTAGATCTTGTGAGCTCCGTTCATGATCAAGATCATCTATTTGTAATCTATACATGTTGTGTTTGCGAGGATCCGATGGATATTGAGATGCTATTTCAGATTGATTATTGATTCTATCATGTCTTTGTTATTTGAGATCTTGCATGCTTTCCGTTGTTAGTAGCTATCTTGGCCAAGTAGATGCTAGCAACTCCAAGAGTTAGTATTTATGCTCGATAGTGGGTTCATGTCTCTGGTAATCTGGGGAAGTGACAGAAATCTCTAAGGTACTAGATGTGCTGTTGCTACTAGGGAGAAAACAACGATCCTTTGTTCATAGAACAATTGTATTGTTTACCTTACACGCAGTTCGTAAAGCAATAATCTGTTGCTTGCAACTTAATACTGGAGGGGGTTCGGATGATAACCTGAAGGTGGATTATTAGTCATAGATGCAGTTGGATGGCGGTCTATGTATTATGTTGTATTGCCCAATCAAGTCTCAAAGGAGTCAAGATGATTAGTATATGCATGTATTGCTTTCTCGGTGTTTGTCAATTGCCCCGCTGTAATTTGTTCACCCAGCATGTTATCTGTCTAAGGAGAGCCACCTCTAGTGAACTATGGATCCCGGTCCTTGTCTTTTACATACAATCTACAATCTGTTTCTGCTTTGTGTTTACTTTCTGCAAACTTTTACTTCTTTCCATTCGATACGTTTAATCCTTTGTTTTCCGCAAAACACAGTGAGATTGACAACCTCATCGCAAGTTGGGGACAAAGTTCTGTGGTTGTGCATGTCTCCACGTTGCTACTAGCACCGGTAGTGCGCCTTGCCAAAGCTCAGCTAGTAACACCTTTGGGGTGTTTCCTTGCTCCTACTGGTTCGATTAAACCTTGGTTTCATAACTGAGGGAAACTTGCTGCTGTGCTCATCATACCTTCCTCTTGGGGTTCCCAACAAGCTCTACATCAACCACGAGCCATCAACAATATTCTCGGCGCCGTGGAGTGAGCCATCAAGCGATTTTCTGGCGCTGTTACCGTGGAGTCAAGGACATCTTCACAAGGGGAGTCACTCATAACCAATCTCGTTACTTTTTTGGTTTTGTTTTGGTTAGTTTCTTTCTGCTTTGTTTGCTTGTTTTGTTATCAAAAACACAAAAAAATTAGTTTTACTAGTTTGCTTTCTTATTTGAAAATCCAAAAAAATGACTATCCTTGAAAACACTAAGTTGTGTGACTTCACTAGCACCAACAACAATGATTTTATGAGCACACCTATTGCTCCACCTGTGGCTGAAAATACTTTCTTTGAGATAAAACCTGCTTTGCTCAATCTTGTCACGAGAGAACAATTCTCTGGTATTGGTAATGAAAATGCTGCTTCCCATCTAAATAACTTTGTTAAACTTTGTGAGATGCAAAAGCATAGGGATATAGATGGTGATATTATTAAGCTAAAATTGTTTCCTTTCTCTTTGAGAGGAAAAGCTAAAGAATGGTTGAATTACTTAACTAGGAATAGTATTGATTCTTGGACTAAGTGCAAAGATGGTTTTATTGGAAAATACTATCCTCCTGCTAAGATTATATCCATGAGAAGTGAAATAATGAAGTTTAAACAACTTGATAATGAGCATGTTGCTCAAGCTTGGGAAAGAATGAAATCTTTGGTAAAGAATTGTCCCACTCATGGACTGACTGCTTGGATGATCATCCAAACTTTTTATGCAGGATTGAACTATTCTTCAAGGAACCTATTAGATCCAGCTGCTGGAGGTACCTTTATGACCATCACTTTGGGTGCTGCAACAAAACTATTGGATAATATGATGGTTAATTATTCTGAATGGCATACTGAGAGAGCTCCACAAGGTAAGAAGGGAAATTCTGTTGAAGAAACCTCCTCCTTGAGTGATAATATTGATATTGTTATGTCTATGCTTGTTAATGGGAAATCCCATATTGATCCAAATAATGTTCCTTTAGCCTCTTTGGTTGCTCAAGCGATTTTCTGGCACCGTTGCCGGGGAGCAGCATCTTCATTACCAATACCAGAGAATTGTTCTTCCCGGCAACGGCGCCAGAAAATCGCTTGAGCAACCAAAGAGGCCAAAGGAACATTATTTGGATCAATATGGGCTTTCCCATTAACAAGCATAGACATAATAATATCAATTTTATCACTCAAGGAGGAGGTTCCTTCAACAGAATTTACCTTCTTACCTTGTGGAGCTCTTTCAGTATGCTGTTCGGAATAGTTAACCATCATATTATCCAGAAGCTTTGTTGCAGCAGCCAAAGTAATGGTCATAAAGGTACCTCCAGCAGCAGAGTCCAATAGGTTCCTTGAAGAATAGTTCAATCCTGCATAAAAAGTTTGGATGATCATCCAAGCAGTCAGTCCATGAGTGAGACAATTCTTAACCAAAGATTTAAAATTCTTTCCCAAGCTTGAGCAACATGTTCATTATCAGATTGTTTAAACTTCATTATTTCACTTCTCATAGATATAATCTTAGTAGGAGGATAGTATTTTCCAATGAAAGCATCTTTGCACTTAGTCCAAGAATCAATACTATTCCTAGTTAAGGAATTCAACCATTCTTTAGCTTTTCCTCTCAAAGAGAAAGGAAACAATTTCAGCTTAATAATATTACCATCTATATCCCTATGCTTTTGCATCTCACAAAGTTCAACAAAGTTATTTAGATGGGCAGCAGCATCTTCATTACCAATACCAGCAAATTGTTCTCTCATAACAAGATTGAGTAAAGCAGGTTTTATCTCAAAGAAAGTAGCTTCAGGCACAGGTGGAGCAATAGGTGTGCTCAAAAAATCATTGTTGTTGGTGATAGTGAAGTCACACAACTTAGTGTTTTCAAGAGTAGCCATTTTTTGTGTGTTTTTGATAAACAAAGCAAACTTGTAAAACTAATTTTTTGTGTGTTTTTGATAACAAAACAAGAAAACAAAGCAAAAAGAATCTAAGCAAAACAAAAATAACAAAGTAAAGAGATTGATTATGAGGGACTCCCCTTGTGAAGATGTCCTTGACTCCCCGGCAACGGCGCCAGAAAAATACTTTGATGGCTCGTGATTGATGAGCTCATTCGGGAACCCCAAGAGGAAGGTATGATGAGCACCGAAGTAAGTTTCCCTCAGTTATGAAACCAAGGTTTAATCAAACTAGTAGGAGCAAGGAAGCACCCCAAAGGTGTTGCTAGCTGAGCTTTGGCAAGGCGCACTACCAGTGCTAGTAGCAACGTGGAGACCTGCACAACACAACCACAGAACTTTGTCCCCAACTTGCGATGAGGTTGTCAATCTCACCGGTTTTTCTGAAAACAAAGGATTAAATGTATCGAATGGAAGGAAGTAATAGTTTGCTGAAAGTAAACACAAAGCAGTAAACAGTTTGTAGATTGTATGTAAAAGAAAGGACCGGGATCCATAGTTCACTAGAGGTGGCTCTCCTTAAGATAGATAACATGCTGGGTGAACAAATTACAGCGGGGCAATTGACAAACATCGAGAAAGCATACAAGCATATACTAATCATCTTGAATCCTTTGAGACTTGATTGGGCATTACAACATTATACATAGACCGCCATCCAACTGCATCTATGACTAATAATCCACCTTCAGGTTATCATCCGAACCCCCTCCAGTATTAAGTTGCAAGCAACAGATTATTGCTTTACGAATTGCGTGTAATGTAAACAATACGATTGTTCTATGAACAAAGGATTGTTGTTTTCTCCCTAGTAGCAACAGCACATCTAGTACCTTAGAGATTTCTGTCACTTCCCTAGATTACCAAAGGCATGAACCCACTATCAAGCATAAATACTAACTCTTGGAGTTGCTAGCATCTACTTGGACAAGATAGCTACTAACAACGAAAAGCATGCAAGATCACAAATAACAAAGAAATGATAGAATCAATAATCAATCTGAAATAGCATCTCAATATCCATCGGATACCCGCAAACACAACATGTAGAATTACAAATAGATGATCTTGATCACGAACGGAGCTCACAAGATCTAAACATGAAAGCACAAAGGAGGAGAACCAGCCATCTAGCTACTACATGGACCCGTAGTCCAGAGATGAACTACTCACGCATCACACAGGAGGCTTACATGATGATGAAGAAGGCCTCCAGGGTGAATTCCCCTCTCCGGAAGGGTGTCAGGAAGAGCTTCAGGTCCCTCCCGGTCTAGGGATGGAGATGACGGCGGCTATAGACTCTTTCGTGGATTTTTGATCGGGTACCTGGGGTTTTGGTCCCGAAGGCAATATATAGGCAAAAGGAGAGGCCGAGGGGGTGCCTGGGATGGCCACACCACCCCCTGGCGCGGCCAGGCCTGGCCCGTGCGGCCAGGTGGTGTGGCCGCCCCCTGGCTCCTCTCTGTCTCGTATTCTGGCTCCAGATGTCTTCCGGTAAAATAGCGACTTTGGCTTTTGTCCCGTCCAATTCCGAGAATATTCATTTTCTGACTTTCCTGGAACCAAAAACAGCAGAAAACAGGCAGTTGGCACTGTGGCTCTTATTAATAGGTTAGTCCAAGAAATCATATGAAAGGTACTCCAAAGTGTGGACAAAAGACAAGAAAGTAGATAAAACCAAGCATGGAAATCAAAAATTATAGATACATTTGCAATGTATCAGTGACCATTAAGGAACGCCGTTTTGACATCCATCTGCCAAATATCATAATCGAAATATGCAGAGATTGCTAACAAAATCCTCATAGACTTTAGCTTCGCTACCGGTGAGAAGGTCTCATCGTAATCAACTCCTTGAATTTGCTGGAACCCTTTCGCGACAAGTCGAGCTTTATAGACAGTAACATTACCATCAGCATCTATTTTTCTTTTAAAGATCCATTTGTTCTCGACAGCCTTGCGGCCATCTGGTAAGTCCACCAAAGTCCACACTTGGTTTTCGTACATGGATCCCATTTCGGATTTCATGGCTTCTTGCCATTTGTCGGAATCTGGGCTCATCATAGCTTCCTCATACGTCATAGGGTCATCGATGTTGTTCACCAACATGACACTCAACGCAGGGTCATACCAATCAGGAGTGGCACGAACCCTCTTCGACCTGCGAGGTTCAGCAGCAACTTCATTCGAAGTTTCATGATCATCATCATTAGCTTCCTCTCTTATTGGTGCAGGCAGCACAAAAACTACTTCCGATGCTGCACTACTTTCAAATCCGAGAGAAGGTTCAACAACCTCATCGAGTTCTACTTTCCTTTCAGTCACTTATTTCGAGAGAAACTTTTTCTCAAGAAAGGATCCATTCTTAGCAACAAAAACTTTGCCTTCGGATCTGTGATAGAAGGTATACCCAATTGTTTCTTTAGGGTATCCTATGAAGACACATTTTTCCGCTTTGGGTTCAAGCTTGTCGGGTTGTAACTTCTTTACATACGCTTCGCAGCCCCAAACTTGAAGGAACGACAACTTAGGTTTCTTGCCAAACCACAATTCATACGGTGTCGTTTCAACGGATTTAGATGGTGCCCTATTTAAATTGAATGTGGTTGTCTCTAATGCATTACCCCAAAACGATAACGGTAAATCTGTAAGAGACATCATAGACCGAACCATATCTAAGAGAGTTCGATTACGATGTTCGGACACACCATTACGCTGTCGTGTTCCCGGCGGTGTCAACTGCGAAAGTATTCCGCATTTCTTTAAATGCATGCCAAACTCGTAACTTAGATATTCGCCTCCGCGGTCAGAACGCAGAAACTTAATCTTCTTCTTACGATGATTTTCTACTTCACTTTGAAATTCCTTAAACTTCTCGAAAGTCTCAGACTTATGTTTCATAAAGTAGATATACCCATATCTACTCAAGTCATCCGTGAAAGTAAGAACATAACGATATCCACCACGCGATGCTACGCTCATTGGGCCGCACACATCGGTATGTATTATTTCCAATAAGTCCATAGCTCGCTCCATTATCCTAGAGAAGGGAGTCTTAGTCATTTTTCCCATTAGACATGCTTCGCATCTTTCAAGTGATTCAAGAAGTCCATGGGAATGGAGTTTCTTCATGCGCTTCACTCCAATGTGACCAAGACAATAGTGCCACATGTATGTAGAATTATCATTCATTTTTATTCGTTTAGCATCTATGTTGTGAACATGTGTATCACTACTATTGAGATTCAATAAGAATAAACCATTCATCTCAGGTGCATTACCATAAAAGATATTACTCATATAAATCGAACAACCATTATTCTCAGACTTAAACGAGTAACCGTCTCGCAATAAACAAGATCCATAAATAATGTTTATGCTTAACATAGGCACCAAATAACAATTATTCAAGTTCAAAACTAATCTCGAAGGTAGATGAAGAGGGAGTGTGCCGACGGTGATCACATCAACCTTGGAGCCATTTCCAATGCGCATCATCACCTCGTCTCTCGCCAGTCTTTGTTTATTCCACAGCTCCTGTTTCGAGTTACAAATATGAGCAACCGAACCAGTATCAAATACCCAGGAACTACTATGATTACTAGTAAGATACACATCAATAACATGTATATCAAATATACCTTTCTTCTTGATGTTGCTGTTCTTCAGATCTGCCAGATACTTGGGGTAGTTGCGCTTCTAGTGACCTTCACCTTTGCAGTAGAAGCACTCAGTATCAGGCTTAGGACCAGCCTTGGGCTTCTTAGCAGGTGCGACAGCTTTCTTGCCGTCCTTCTTGAAGTTGCGCTTGTTCTTAGGCTTGCCCTGTTTCTTGAAATTGGTGGTCTTATTGACCATCAATACGTAGTGCTCCTTCTTAATCTCCACTTTAGTAGTTTTCAGCATGGAGAAGAGTTCAGGCAATGTCTTGTTCATGCAATGCATATTGTAGTTCATCACAAAGTTCTTATAACTAGGTGGCAGTGATTGGAGGACACAGTGAATCCCCAACGCATTAGGAATCGTTATTCCCAATTCTTGGAGCCTGTTCGCGTGCCCAGACATTTTGAAGCTCCGATTCTAAACCGTACAGGATGGCACACTGAACTGTGGAGTAATGATTTTCCCGAGTGACGAAAACATTCTTAACATCATCGGAGGCATCCTCTGCAGGTGGGTCACCTAGCGGTGCATCGATCACATAGGTCAACTGACCAGCGTTGAGGACAATCCTCAATCCACAGAACCAGCCTGTGAAGTTGCTTCCATTGTTTTTTAGCTTTTCTTTCTCTAGGAACGCATTAAAATTGATGGAGGGGGTCGCCATGATCTACAACATATTTGCAAAGAGTTTAGACTAAGTTTATGACAAATTGAGTTCAAATTTAATTCTTAAATTAACTAAGTGAACTCCCACTCAAAACAACACCCCTCATGTTGCCTTAGTGATTACACGAACCAAATCCACTACACCAAGTCCGATCTTCACGAGAGAAGATGTAGCTTCAAAGGAGAACAATCAACATGTTCATCATATCATTCATATGACTCATGCTTTACCTTTCGGTATTCTGTGTTCCGAGACCATGTTTGTACATGCTAGGCTCGTCAAGATTAACCTTAGTATCCGCATGTGCAAATCTGGCTTGCACCCATTGTATGCACACGTAGAATCTATCACACTCGATCATCACGAGATGCTTCGAAATGACGAGTCTTAGCAACGGTGCCTACTAAGGACGAACACTTTATTACTTGATATTTTAGTGAGAGGGATCATCTTATAATGCTACCGTCGCGATCTAAGCAATACAAAATGCAAAAAGGATTAACATCACATGCAATTCATAATATGTGACATGATATGGACTTTGTTCTTGTGCTTTTGATCTCCATCTCCAAAGCACGGACATGATCTCCATCATCACCAGCATGGCATCAAGGTCAGTGGCGCCGCTTCATGGTTGTCCATCACTAATAGCAACTATAACAACTACTTGGAATAAAGCTATTACATGACGAATAGACACGTAGGTCTTAACAGAAAATAAAGACAACCATTAGGCTCCTGCCGGTTGCCATATTACAATAAGGATCATTGCATACATCAAATATATTCACAATCACATCGTGGCCATATCACATCACATGCCCCTGCAAAAACAAGTTAGATGCCTCTAATTTTCTTTGCATGTTTTACGTGGTTTGGGGCTTTCGTATAAGAACCGATCTTACATACGAACAAGAACCACAACACTGATACAAGTGTTCTCAGATGCTAATTGTAAATTGAATCTTAACTATGGTGGGAGAGACAGACACCCACAAAGCCACTTGTGCAATGCAAGTTGCACGTCAAGCGTGGAGCAAGTCTCATGTACGAGGACATGTAAGGTTAGCCCGAGCCGCTTCATCCTACCATCCCGCAAGATGCATAATACACATGAAGACAACGACAACAAAAGCATCAACGCCCACAATCACCATTGTGTTCTACTCGTGAAACACATCTACGCATAGACACGGCTCTGATACCACTGGTGGGTTCGTAGCAGGGAAAACAAAAAATTTCTACCGCAAGAATGAATAGAACCAAGATCCAATCTAGGAAAAGCCAAGATCTAATCTATTAGACAAGTGCAACGAGATAGATCTGTACTAAACCTTGTAGGTCCGAAAGCCTTGGGCGAGATCGGATCTCGTGGTTGATGTAGACGATCACTTGCCGGTCTCAAGATCGAGAAGACGATCCTTCCGGCGCAGCATTTCGGCAGCGCTTCCGCAGACGGTCAGACATGCGGAGTCGATGTAGACCTTCCTCTCCCCGTTCCAGCGAGCAGCGGAGGTAGTAGATCTCCACGGAATCCCAGTAGCATGACGGTATGGTGATGGTGGTGGAGAGAGATTTCTGTAGGGCTTCGCCTAAGCCGGAGCAGGAGGATGGTGGAGGAGAGAGGCGGCCAGGTTTTGGGGTGGAAGGTGCCCAGGGGGGAGGCACCCCACCCCTCCATTATATAGAGGGGGAGGCAGCCTAGGGCTGGCCCCCTTTCCCCCTAGGTTTTGGCGCGCCAAGGGAGGGGGGAGTTCCCCCCCCCCCCCAAATATTCCCCTTTCTTCTTGGTTTTCAAGAAAACTCTATGGAACCTTCTGGAACTTTTCGGAACACTCCGAAACCTTCTAGAACCTCCATATGAATACTCCGAAACATTTCTGAAACCTAGAAAATGATCTCCATTATATGGATCATATTCTCCAGACAATTCCGGATCTCCAGTGATGTCTCGGATCCAATCCGAGACTCCGAACAACATTTGGTCTGCAACGCATATTCCATATCTACCTAAACAACATCGAACCTTAAGCATGACACCCTACGGTTCACGAATATGTAGACATGATCGAGACACCTCTCCGATCAATAACCATCAGCGGGATCTGGAGATCCATAATGGCTCCCACATACTCAACGATGACTTTGTGATCGATAGAACCATTAACATATGAAACCAATTCCCTTTGTCACGCGATACTCTACTTATCCGAGGTTCGATCATCTGTATCTCCATACCTTATTCAACCTCGTTATCGATAAGTACTCTTTACTCGTTCCATGATATGTCATCCCTTGTGACCTAGTCGCATGCTTGCAAGCTAATTAGATGACATTCCACCGAGAGGGCCCAGAGCATATCTATCCATCATATGGATGGACAAATCCTAGTCTTGATCCATGCGCTTCAACACATACTTTCAGAATACCTAATGCCACCTTTATAACCACCCAGTTATGAAGCAGCGTTTGATGTCATCAAAGCACTCATCCGGTGATGGTGATTAACACAATCTCATGGTCGAAGGATTAGGTTACTATGTATATGAAAGCTTATAGCAAAACAAACTGAATGACTTGATCTTATGCTATGTTTACTATGGGTGTGTGTCCATCACATCATTCTCCTAATGATACGATCTTGTTATCAATAACATCCAATGTCTATGATCAAGAAACCATGATCATCTATTAATCAACAAGCTAGTCTTAACAAGAGGCTTACTAGGGACTCTTTTATGTTTACAAAACACACAAGTATTAGTGTTTCCTAATAATACAATTATAGCATGGGATGTAAACATTCATCATAAACAAAAATATATAATAATAACCATTTTATTATTGCCTCTTGGGCATATCTCCAATAGAAACTCCACCGGAGCCACCTCCAGGGGGATCTCCACCCTCTCCAACATATCTAGCATCATCACCATGATGAAGAGGGAGTAGTGCATCTCTTGGATATGGGTTTGTGGCAGTAGCTTGATCTATTTCTCTCTTGTTCTTCATAGATCATGCCCTACATGATTATGGTCATATTTGTAATTCCTATGTGGTGGATCTTTGTTCTATGATTTGATATTTGAGATTGGAATCTATTTTGTGTAAGATGTATTGATAGATGCATAACATCTACCCCGTTTTTAATTGCTTGTTTTGATCCAACTTGTATGGGAGAAGTGTTTATTAGATGGAGTAGCATGGTGGTAGTGATTGAATTGTGACAAACAATATTCAAGATCTACTTTGGTTTTTATCTTTCTTTTGCTGCCTCACTAGGGATAAAGTGAAATAATGTGCTATAGTTATCATGTGATAGTGTGATAATCTTGTTAGATCAAGGTAGCATATTTATATTTCAAACATCATGTTATATTACTTAAAGATATACTCAGATTTGTTCTTTAATTCAAGATTGCATGGAGTTTCCCTTTCTTCAGGAGTATAAGAGAGATGTATTTCATCTCTATGTTAGAATGTGATGCCAATATTGATTCCTTATCAAACACATATAGAATTTCCATTAAAACTTATCATTGATGAATTGTTTTGTCATCACTACAACTTAAAAAGAGAGTAGACAAGTGAGCCCATGAATCCCGCTACAATATTAATCATAAGAAACACCTTTCCATTGCATCTACTATATTTTATATTTTCTGCAATTTCTTATTTTGAAAATACAAAAATACTTTCTCTACTTCCAATCACTCATAATAACCCCAAAACAACTCTATTATCTTCCATATCATCTAGTTTGCATTTCTTTACTTTATTTACTTTAGTTTATTACTTTATATTTTATTCCATATTACTAATACGAAACCTTGTGCTTGACAACCACTTGGTGGAGTTGGGGACACAAGACAAATTATTTTACTTTATAGGTTGCTTGAAGAGGAGAAGACAAAAACCCTTCCATAACCAATTCCCCGAGAGTTCGATATACACCCTCGACTCACCCTTGTGGGGAAAAGAAGCTTTCTACAACACTATGTACTTGGAGTCCCAATGAAAAGTGGCCACGATTGTTGCCATCATGAAGTATTTTCTGGCGCCGTTGCTGGGGAATTGGTGAAGGTACACCACAACTGCATCCTCATCAAGTTTGAAGAGCAAGTTTGAAGAACATGGTATTTCCCACGACACTTGCAACAATTTTCTGGCATCGTCATCTTCATCAACTTCTGCAAGAACCCAAACTTGGGGAGGTTGCACCACTATGAGCTTTTTCTTCTCCTTTTATATTTTTAAAGTATTTTACTTTGTCTTGTTTTCAGTCTTGTTAAGTTCTTCCTTAAAACACAAAAACACATAAAAATGGAAAAGAGAGCTTATTGGCCTTTTAGTGTAAAGAACTTCCCAAAAGAAGGTGAGATACCATTTGAACCATTTGAAATAGACCCTACAGCTATTAAAGCTATTTATGAAAACCGTTTTATGGGAAGCCTAATGAAAAACCTATGCAGCATTTGAGAACTTTTAATGCAAGATGCAAATATTTAAACATGAGTAATAAAAACAACAGTATGATTAAATTTAAACTGTTTCCATATTCACTTGCTGGTAAGGCATTAGATTGGATTTTAAAATGGCCACCCGGAAATTTTAGCTCTTGGTTTAATGTTAAAACCTCTTTTTTTGAAAGATTTGGAACCCCTGAAATAATAGGCCATCTTAGGGAAATGCTTATCATGTTTAAACAAAATAAAGATGAACCTCTTATAAGAGCTTGGGAAAGATTTAGAGAAATAGCTTTTGGAACAGAACATGGTTTTAGAGACTGGATGTTAATGCACATCTTATATAGAGGGATAACTAAGACTTCAATGGCATATTTAGATAAAGAGAGTGGAGGTTCTTTCATGAATATAACAGCCAACAACTCTTATATATTGTTAGATGGCCTACTCTTAGAAGTAAAAGACAAAGAAAGCCTTGAAAAATCTAAAGTGCTAGAAGATGTATTTGATGATAGGCATGAAATCTTCAATTTATATTATAGAGATAAACAAGTAGAAGAAGTTAAATGCTAAGTGAAACAAAAGAACCTCTACTTGATCTTGATTAATGTAGCTTGCATGAACTCATTAACATATTGCAAAAGTTTTCTAATGATCCATCTTTTAATGGTCATCAAGCAGGATTTGGTTCCTACCTAGCAAATTATGTTATAAAAGAAAAGATTGAAAGATATAATAATGAAACTATGATACCACCTAAGCTTGGGGATGTATGGATCCCCAAGATGTTAATCACTATTGGAAAAGATACACATCATGCTATTCTAGATTTAGGATATAGTGTCTCGGTTTTATCTAAAGATCTATATGATTTACTTGATTTGAATCCTATGGAAAAATTCTCTATAGATCTTTTACTTGCTGATAATTCAAATACACATGCTTTAGGAAAAGTTAAAGATATTATGGTTGAATTGCATATGACATTTGTACCTGTTGATTTTATTGTCATGGACATGGGGAGCAATACCTCAAGTCCTATAATACTTGGTAGACCTTTTTTGAGAACCACATGTGCAGTCATTGATACAAAAGAAAGAAATATGAAGTTTCAGTTTCCTCACAAGAAATGTATGTAACACTTTCCAATGAAGAAGGAGGTAGCAAATAAGAACAAGCTATCCCATGAATTCCACATCACTTAAACCAAGTAAGTAAAGCCTAGGTATATGGCTATAAAGAAAGCGCTTTGGGGGAGGCAACACGGTTATTTTCTTTTGGATTTTTGCTTTGAACTCTTGCTGTAGCAATAGAGTTTTTTTTTGTTTTATTTCTTTAATTTTTAATAAAGTACTAACTGGAACCCATTTTGGATGTTAAAAAGTTGCTAAACATATGGAGTAGCAAATTTATGCAGAACAGTTTTTAGTGCAAGAATTGTCTTATTTTTTTGTAACTCTGATTACGCTCATATTTACACAGAATTTACAACTTTGCATCTTCTATATGCACAAAAATTGGATAAATTCCTGACATATTTAAGTGGGCGAGAAAAATCGTTTTGCTACTGCTGAAAATCTGGAAAAAAACTGCCATGTTTTGTTTTAACCATTCCCAAGTGTCCTAAAATGATTGTTATGAGTCATATTATATGATAGGGATATGTAGGAACGTTATATGCTTGCTGGAACATTTAGAAAGAATTTTTTTATTTGATATATATGTATCAACTATTATACTTTTGTGGCACTAATGTCACCACTCAGAAAAGAGATGGGAGAAAAAGTTTTGTGTTGAAGTTTTTTGACAGGGAATAGAGGAATATCACACCAAGAGCAATCCAAGGATGGTGAAAACCATAAAGTTGTAGATGCCCAGGGAACCCCATTGGACCTATTAAACTCTCGGTTTGCAAACCTCTAAACTTTTTTTTGAACAACATAAAACTATCATAGAAACTTGGAGCGTCTGTTTTGTTTATTTTACTTTTGTTTTGCATTAAAAGGACCACCACCACAATTATTATAAATTTTTATGATAGATCTACTGAACAGAAACTTTGCCTTAATGAGATTAAAAATGAATAAGAAAGCCTTGAAATAAAATAAAAGGGGAGATAAAAGCAAAAAGCTGAAATTCATGTTGTGTCTAGTTCTTAAGCTCAAGAACTTTGTATGAAGTATGATTTGTGCCTATTAATTTGTATCCTTTACTTGTGTATATTTATGTTGAACATTGAGGAGCATGGTGAGAAAATAAATCTTGGCATTACGAACTAGATGGCACACTCTTTAGATCTCTTTTTGCCAAGCCTTCACAATACAATCTAAGACTTGTTCCAAACCCCATAAACTAGACTAGGCATATCCACCTATTTGTGGCAAAAGCTACTTTCAAGAATAGTATGTATGTTAATCCTCCAAAAATTCTTAAATACACCTTTTTCAGGTATTTTAAATCTCATAATAAAGTAAGGTTTGGGGTGATACCACTATGGAAATTTTTGTGATTTACATCTTATTAGTTGTTATTGGCCAAACCATGTTGTCATGGCACAAGCTTTAAATATTGAATGTTGATAATTAATCATATTAAAGTTCTGCCTATGGATTGCATCAATGTGAAATAAAGTGCGCATACTAGAGTAGGCTTGTTGAGAGAAAACACTCCTGAACCACTAGCCAAATCCATGCGTCGTGCGACAACTCATGGTGGAAACTTACAGCATGACGATCCTTGTTGATATGATTCATATGTCTGTTTTTCTTGTTCTTATGGAGTAGATATATTGTCCCCTTCCCACCTTGAACATGACCAAGGAATTATATTAACTCAGATGCTAAATAAATAAATAAATACAAAAAGGGGCATATAGCTACACATGGAGCAAGAGGTACTTCAGTGATGCGGTTTCTAAGACCAACATGTGCATACAATGACATGCCTAAGTTGAGTAGAATGTGGAGTGCAAGTTCATAGGTATGGTGCATGAAACAATCAACTTATAAGATGTTTAGCACATAAACCATATGAAGCTTTGAAATAAAAGATACTTGGAACCCCATCCTTATTAGTATTGTTGACATGAACTACAAAGCTCAAAACCTTATTTTTACATTCTTTATGGAGGATTAACATATGTATTCAATGATTACTTTTGGTACGGGATGCAAAACATCTCAAGGGAAGACATGAACTAAGAAGTGAGTCTTCTAGTTAAGGGCATGAACTAATAAGTAGACCAAAATTAAAGGCATAAAACACCAATGCCCATCATGAAAAGAGTCTATTATTCTATAGGTTCATCAAAGTGTGATTGAAGGTTTGTTTTGTTCATCATTTGTTTTATCACACCATTACTTATTGTTTAACATGTTTATAGATGTGTAAAATATACAACTTGATAGTACACTTGCATATTATGTTTCATTGAAAGGAATTGAGCCTATGAACTTTACATGATAGTGAAAGAAGCAAAGGTAACAAACTCCAAAGTCCATGTTTAGTTTTTATCACCTTCATGCTCGAGGACGAGCATAGGTTAAGCTTGGGGATGTTTATGGATGTAAAATGCATACATGAACTTTGTAGTTTGTTAACATGTTTTTCCACATATTTGCATCATATATAATGTTATATCCATGTTTTACATTGATTTTTGGGGATTTACCAATGATCCCCTTTATTTTGGCTATAACACGGTAGGGCAGAAAAACCATGTTTTCAATGTTTTTGATGTTTCGGGACCTATACGAAGTCAAATGGACCTAAACTTTTGGGAATGCCAATATTTATCCACGATAAGCATCAAGAGCACAAGAATCCCACCTAGAGAGCCAGAAGGACAAAATGAGCATGGGTAGCATGCCCATCCAAGGTGGGCGCACCACCTACCCTCATTTTCTCCTCTATCGTCTGATTGCCTTGATTCTTTCGCCCACGGAGTTCTCTTGACCTAAAAACCCCTATATAAGGATCCCCCGGGGAGTCCTCAAGATAGAAGACACTAGAGACGAAAACACCACAAAATAGAATCAAATCCAATGCAGGATGGAGGGGGAAACTCCACCGGAGCCGCCTCCGGGGGATCACCACCCTCTCCAACATCTCCAGCATCATCACCATGATGAAGAGGAAGTGGTCCACCTCTGGGCTATGGGTTTGTGGTAGTAGCTTGATTTATTTCTCTTTTATTCTTCATAGATCTAGTACCATATGAGCTGCCCTACATGATTATGGTCATATTTGTAATTCCTATGTGGTGGATATTTGTTCTATGATTTGATATTTGAGATTGGAATCTATTTTGTGTAAGATGTATTGATAGATGCATATCATGTACCCCATTCTTAATTGCTTGTTTTGATCCAACTTGTGGGCAAGAACTTGTATGGGGAGAAGTGTGTATTAGATGGAGTAGCATCGTGGTAGTGATTGAATTGTGACAAACAATATTCAAGATCTACTTTGGTTTTTACCTTTATTTTGCTGCCTCACTAGGGATAAAGTGAAATAATGTGCTATAGTTATCATGTGACAGTGTGGTAATCTTGTTAGATCAAGGTAGCATATTTGTATTTCAAACATCATGTTATATTACTTAAAGCTATACTCAGATTTGTTCTTAATTCAAGATTGCATGGAGTTTCCCTTTCTTGAGGAGTATAGGAGAGATGTATTTCATCTCTATGTTAGAACGTGATGCCTATATTGATTCCTTATCAAACACATATAGAATTTCCATGAAAATTTATCATTGATGAAATATTTTGTGATCACTACAACTTAAAAAGAAAGTAGACAAGTGAACCCATGAACCCCAGTCCAATATTAATCATAAGAAACACCTTTCCATTGCATCTAATATCTTTTATATTTTCTGCAATTTCTTATTTCAAAAATACAAAATAACCACTTGGTGGTGTTGGGGACACAAGACAAATTATTTTACTTTATAGGTTGCTTGAAGAGGAGAATACAAAAATTCCATAACTAATTCCCCGAGAGTTCGATATATACCCTCGAGTCACCCTTGTGGGGAAAAGAGACTTGCTACAACACTCTGCACTTGGAGTCCCACTACTAGGGAAAAGCTTACTAGAGTCACATCTTAAAAGCCATTAGAGGCTCATTAGTGATGCGACTCGAGCACCGCGCTGCTAGTATTTCTTACCCGAGTCGCATTTCACATGCGCCTTGTGTAAGCTACATATGCGCCTCCTATAAATATGAAGGAGGCGCATATGTAGCTTATACAAGGAGCATGTGTAATGCGACTCTCGTATGTTTACGAGATGCTCCTTGCCTATGTCTGCATATGCGCCTCCAATAAGTTTACAAATGCGCCTCAAATAGAAATTTCGAATTTTAAATTTTACAGAACCACAATACAGTCTAGAATACACAATACACAGGTATTATACAATCCAGAATACAATATAAATAGCACCGAATTTTCAGAAAGTTGCAATTGGCCAAAACATAGTATAACCAACACTAATATAAGTACATCACACATCAACTTGAATTAATCTACGACATACGAGAGTTCACACATGAACCAATTAGAGTACATCACACACAACACCAAGTTTACATCTCTCGGGGGACCGATCGAGGACAAGTTCACAGTCACATTACAATTACATGCACGGTGGAGCTCTCTGATACGTCCAATTTGCATCACTATTATATATCATAATTTACTGTTATTCATTGATATATTTCATATTAAGAGATGTTACTTATGTTATTTCATCTGTTTTTGCATGGTTGATGACTTTTGGAGGATGGACCGCTGAAGTCAGGATTCTGATGGAAAAGGCACAGTTTGGAGGCGAAATTTGCGAAGATCAGAAAATCCCGGAAAATATATGGAAAATCCTATTTTTACAGAAGACGAAGGAATCCAGAAGGGGAGAGGAGACGGGCCACAGGGGCCCACACCACCCCCTGGCGAGGGCCAGCCCTGGCCGCGCCACCAGGTGGTGTGGCCACCCTGACCCACCTCTGGCTCTGCTCTTTGGCGTATATTATCCCCACAAAACCCTAAGACTCGGGGAGCGACCACAGAAAGATTCCACCGCCTCTGTGGGGCGGAAACTACAGAGAGAGAAAGAGCTCTCTGGCAGGCAGAAATCTGCCAGGTAAATTCCTTCCCAGAGAGGGGAGATCATCGCCATCAACACCACCATCAAGCTAGACTTCATCGGGATCATCGTCATCTCCACCAACACCATCATCACCACTCCATACCGCTGTAACAATTGGGTTGAATCTTGCATAATTCTTAGGGGAAACTTTCCCGATGTTGATTACTTGTTGTAGTTGATGCTATTGAGTGGAACCATTGAATTATCGTTTATGTTCAGATTGTTACTTATCATTATTTCATCTCTAATATTGATCCATATGATGTCTTGTGAGTAGTTCGTTTAGTTCTTGAGGACATGGGAGAAGTCATGTTGTTAGTAGTGGAATTGTTTTGAGAAGTATCAATGGTTTGATACTTAAGTTGTGGTGTTATTCTTCTAGTGGTGTCATGTGAACGTCGACTACATGACACTTCACCTTTATGGGCCTAGGGGAATGCATTGTGTATTTGGCTACCAATCGTAGGGGTTGCCGAAGTGACAGAAACCTGAACCCCCGTTAGGAAACCTTTGTACAAGTGAGTGTAGGATCTCAGAGTTTAAAGCTGTGGTTAGGTTTCTATCTTAATTACTTTCTTGTACTTGCGGATGCTTGTAAGGGGTATAATCACAAGTATGTATTAGTCCTAGGAAGGTCAGTACATTAGCACAGGTTCACCCACACAACACTTATCAAACTAAAGAAGATTAATCAACTATATGAAGCGAAAGCACTTGACGATACTCCCGTGTGTCCTCAAGAATGTTTGGTCATCTTAAGTAATACAACCGGCTTGTCCTTTGCTAAATAAAGGATTGGGACACTTGCTGCATTTATTATTATTGTCTTTCATTTACTTGTACTTTATTTACCTGCATTATTAAAAACCCCTAAAAATCCGTTTGCTAAGTATTTACACAGAATTCCTGCTCCAAGCCACTCGTCAACACCTTCTGCTCTTCGTTGGGTTCGACACTCTTACTTATCGAAAATACTGCGATACACCCCCTATACTTGTGGGTCATCAAGACTATTTTCTGGCGCCGTTGCCGGGGAGTGAAGCGCTATTGGAGAGTGGAACTCGTAAAGGAAACTTCTACTACGAGTACTATTTATTTCTGTTAGTTACTTTATTTCAATATGGATAATTCACTTAGTTTCTTATTTTGTAATAATACTACCACTGCTAAGGTAGTAGATGAACCACCACTTGCTGAAAATGATACTTTTAAGATACCTACAAGAATTATTGTTCGTGTTATGGATAACTACTATTTTGGAGATGGAACTATCCATCCCGGTGATCATTTGCTCTTTATACATGAATTATGCGGGTTGTTCAAGTGTGCAGGTATTACAACAGATCAAGTCAAGAAGAAGTTATTCTCATTATCACTGAAAGGAAGAGCTGAGGAATGGTACAAGCTGCTGAAGAATGGTCAAGCTCTTGAATGGGAGGAAATAGTACCTCTCTTTTATTCAAAATTTTATCCTCCTAGTGAGATTCATAAATATCGGAATCAAATATACAACTTTTGGCCTCTTGATGGAGAGAGTACAACTCAAGCTTGGGGGAGTTTGAAGTTACTAATGCTCAAATGTCCTATTCATGAGCTCCCCAACAATATTATTATCAATAACTTTTATGCAAGGCTTTCTGTTCATGATAAGGATCTATTGGATGCTTCTTGTGTTGGATCATTTACACGTATGGAAGAAGAAGTTAAATGGGATCTTCTAGACCGTATTCAAGACAATGTTGAAGCCTAGGAGAATGATAAAGGAAGAAAGTCAGGTATAAATTAATAAAAGTACTGAAGTTTGTACTATTGATCATATTTTACCTAATCCTTATATCGAGAAAATACCTTTCCCGAATAAGGTAAAGGAGCATTCTATGATAACTAGTGTAATTTATAAAAGTACGAAGAGAGCTGTAAAACCTGATGAACAAATAAACATTGAACCTACACTAGCAATTGTGAAAGACCTTGTCACTAAAAGTGTAGAAGATGGACACATTATCTTCTATGAGGATGCTTCTAATATTGTCTCACATCCTAATAGAACTAGAAAAGCTAGTGTCCCTGTGCTTTCTATTATAATTGATGATCATTGCTATTATGGTTTATGTGATATTGGTGCAAGTTCAAGTGCTATTCCTTACGAGCTTTATTAAGAAATTATCCATGAAATTAGTCCATGCGAACTAGAAGAAATTGATGTGGTTATTCACCTTGCTAATAGAGAGACCATCTCTCCAATTGGTATTGTAAGAGATGTGGAAGTTCTTTCTGGTAATATTAAATATCCTGTTGATTTTCTAGTACTTGGTTCAGCTGCTAGTAAAACCTATCCTATTATTTTTGGTAGAACTTTCTTGAACACGTGTGGAGCCATTATAGACTGTAAAAGGGAGAAAATTTTAACTAAATTTGATGGGGAATCTTATGAGTTTAATTTATCGAAATTCGCTAAAGTTCCTTATGAAAATGAAACTCTTAATGAGGATTTTAGAGTTGAACAACTTGCTTCTATTTCTCTTGCACCTAACAATGCTTTGCAGCAATTTATGGAAGACCATGAAAGTGAGATCTTCATGGAAGAAAGAAATGAGATTGACGAGATTCTCCGTCGTCAACTGATACGTTGCAAATGTATCTATAATTTTTGATGTTTCATGTTTGGTTTTTATATACTTTCTTATGTTTTGTCCACACTTTGGAGTACTTTCTATACACTTTCTTGGACTAACCTATTAACAAGAGCCACAGTGCCAGCTGCCTGTTTTCTGCTGTTTTTGGTTCCAAGAAAGTCAGAAAATGAATATTTTCGGAATTGGATGGGACAAAATCCAAAGTCAGTTTTTCACCGAGGGGGACACGGAGCCAGAATACGAGACAGAGAGGGGCCAGAAGGTCGCCACACCACCTGGCCGCGCGGCTAGGCCTGGCCCGCGCCAGGGGTGGTGTGGCCGCCTAGGGCACCCTCTAGGCCTCCCCTTTCGCCTATAAGATGCCTCCGATACAGAAACCCTCAGTACCCGATCAAAATTCCACGAAAGAGTCGGTAGCCGCCGTCATCTCCATCCCTAGATCGGGAGGGATCTGAAGCTCTTCCCGACACCCTGCCGGAGGGGAGAATTCACCCTGGAGGCCTTCTTCATCACCATGCAAGCCTCCTATGTGATGCATGAGTAGTTCATCCTTGGACTACGGGTCCATGTAGTAGCTAGATGGTTGGTTCTTCTCCTTTGTGCTATCATGTTTAGATCTTGTGAGCTCCGTTCATTATCAATATCATCTATTTGTAATCCTATATGTTGTGTTTGCGGGGATCCGATGGATATTGAGATGCTATTTCAGATTGATTATTGATTCTATCATGTCTTTGTTATTTGTGATCTTGCATGCTTTCCGTTGTTAGTAGCTATCTTGGCCAAGTAGATGCTAGCAACTCCAAGAGTTAGTATTTATGCTCGATAGTGGGTTCATGCCTCTGGTAATCTGGGGAAGTGACAGAAATCTCTAAGGTACTAGATGTGATGTTGCTACTAGGGAGAAAACAACAATCCTTTGTTCATAGAACAATCGTATTGTTTACTTTACATGCAATGCGTAATGCAATTATCTTTTGCTTGCAACTTAATACTGGAGGGGGTTTGGATGATAACCTGAAGGTGGATTATTAGTTACAGATGTAGTTGGATTATGGTCTATGTATAATGTTGTAATGCCCAATCAAATCTCAAAGGATTTAAGATGTTTAGTATATGCATGTATTGCTTTCTCGATGTTTGTCAATTGCCCTGCTGTAATTTGTTCACCCAACATATCATCTATCTTAAGGAGAGCCACCACTAGTGAACTATGGACCCCGGTCCTTTCTTTTACCATCAATCTACAATTGTTTACTGCTTTCTGTTTACTTTCTGCAAACTATTACTTTCTTCCCCACAATACGTTTAATCCTTTGTTTTTAGCAAAACCGGTGAGATTGACAACCTCATTGTAAGTTGGGGACAAAGTTCTATGGTTGTGTTGTGTAGGTTTCCACGTTGTTGCTGGCGCTGGTAGTGCGCCCTGCCAAAGTCTAGCTAGCAACACCTTTGAGGTGTTTCCTTGCTCCTACTGGATTGATAACCTTGGTTTCATAACTGAGGGAAAACTTACTGCTGCACTCATCTTACCTTCCTCTTGGGGTTCCCAAACGAGCTCGTTAATACACGAGTCAGCATCAACCTAAGATGCTTAAGCATAACTTGCCTGTGGAAGATTTGGGTACCACATTGCCACCTAAAAAGGATCTGATTTTCGAGCTAAAACCTTTACCTGACGATCTTAAATATGCTTACATTGATGATAAGAAAATATATCCTGTTATTATTAGTTCTAAACTTTCAGGGAAGGAAGAGGAAAGATAATTGGAAGTATTGAAGAAACACCGAGAAGCTATGGGCTATACCCTTGATGATTTAAAGGGGATTTCTCCTACTATATGTCAGCACACTATCAATATAGAACCCGATGCAAAACCAGTGGTAGAAAATCAACGTCGTTTAAATCCTAAGATGAAGGAAGTGGTAAGAAACGAGGTATTAAAACTCCTTGATGTTGGTATTATTTATCCTATTGCTGATAGTGAATGGGTTAATCCTGTTCATTGTGTCCCTAAGAAAGGGGGAATTACCACTGTGCCTAATGATAATGATGAGCTTATTCCCCAAAGAATAGTAGTAGGTTATAAGATGTGCATTGATTTCAAGAAAGGTTAACAAAGTTACTAAGAAAGATCATTACCCGCTGCCTTTTATTGATCAAATGTTAGAAATGTTGTCTAAAAAGACCCATTTTTTTCTTGATGGATACTCTGGGTTTTCTCAAATTGCTGTTAAACAACAAGATCAAGAAAAAACTACTTTTACGTGCCCTTATGGAACCTATTCTTATAGGCGTATGCCTTTTGGTTTGTGTAATGCTCCCGCTACTTTTCAAAGATGCATGTCTGCTATCTTTCATGGTTTTTGTGAGGAAATTGTGGAAGTATTCATGGACGATTTTTCCATCTATGGAACTTCTTTTGATAATTGTCTGCACAACCTTGATAAAGTTTTGCAGAGATGTGAAGAAACTAATCTTGTTCTTAATTGGGAGAAATGTCACTTCATGGTCGATGAAGAGATTGTCCTTGGACATAAAATTTCCGAAAGAGGCATTGAAGTTGACAGAGCTAAAGTTGAAGCAATTGAGAAAATGCCCTGTCCAAGAGACGTCAAATGTATTCGTAGTATCCTTGGTCATGCTGGTTTCTATAGAAGGTTTATTATTCTCTAAGATATCAAAACCCCTCACTAATCTTCTCCAAAAAGATGTACCCTTTGTTTTTGATAATGATTGTAAGGAAGCTTTTGAAACTCTAAAGAAAGCTTTAACTACTGCTCCTATTGTCCAACCACCTGATTGGAACTTACCCTTTGAAATGATGTGCGACGCTAGTGACTTTGATGTAGGTGATGTTCTTGGTCAACGAATAGATAAAAAGTTAAATGTTATCCATTATGCTAGTAAGACTCTTGACACTGCTCAAAAGAATTATGCTACTACTGAAAAAGAATTCTTAGTTGTTGTCTTTGCTTGTGATAAGTTTAGACCTTATATTGTTGATTCAAAAGTTACCATTCATATTAATCATGCTGCTATTAAGTACCTTATGATGAAGAAATATGCTAAGCCTAGGCTTATTAGATGGGTGTTGCTTTTACAAGAATTTGACCTACATATTGTAGATAGGAAAGGTGCTGAAAATCCTGTTGCTGACAATTTATCTCGATTGGAAAACATCTCTTTTGATCCTATGCCTGTTAATGATAGTTTCCCAAATGAACAGTTGGCTGCAGTAGGGGTAAGCTCGCGAGGGAGCCCTTGGTATGCTGATTATGCTAACTTTATTGTCTCCAAGTATTTGCCTCCAACTTTTACAACCCAGCAAAGAAGGAAGTTCTTTTCTGATTTGAGGCATTATTTTTGGGATGACCCACATTTATATAAAGAGGGAGTAGATGGTATTATGCGAAGATGTGTTCCAGAATATGAACAAAAGGAGATATTGCAGAAATTTCATGGTAGTGCCTATGGAGGACATCATGCGGGAGATAGAACTGCACAAAAGGTGCTACAATCAGGTTTTTACTGGCCTACCCTTTTTAAAGATGCAAGAAAATTTGTCTTATCATGTGATGAGTGTCAACAAGTTGGTAATATTTCTATATGCAATGAGATGCCTATGAATTACTCTCTTGTTATTGAACCATTTGATTATTGGGGATTCGACTTTATGGGTCCTTTTCCCCCTTCAAAAGGTTATACTCATATTCTTGTTGTTGTTGACTATGTTACTAAGTGGGTAGAAGCCATACCTACAAAAAGTGTTGATGGTGAGACCTCTTTAAAAATGCTTAAGGATATTATATTTCCTAGGTTTGGAGTGCCTAGGTATCTTATGACTGATGGAGGTTCTCATTTCATTCATGATGGCTTTAGAAAGACCCTTGCTAAATATGATGTTTTTTTAGAATAAATATGATGTTAATCATAGAATTGCTTCAGCTTATCATCCCCAAACTAGTGAGCAAGTAGAACTATCAGATAGAGAAATTAAATCCATCTTGCAAAAGACTGTCAATAGATCTAGGAAAAATTGGGCTAAAAAGTTGAATGATGCTTTATGGGCTTATAGAACTGCTTATAAAAATCCTATGGGAATGTCTCCTTACAAAATGGTTTATGGGAAAGCTTGCCACCTTCCTTTAGAATTAGAACACAAAGCTTATTGGGCAGTGAAAGAACTTAATAGAGATTTCAAACTTGCTGGTGAGAAAAGATTATTTGACTTAAGTTCCTTAGATGAATGGAGGAGTGAAGCATATGAAAATGCTAGACTCTTTAAAGAAAAAGTTAAAAGATGGCATGATAGGAGAATTCTTAAGAGAGAGTTCCATGTTGGTGAGAAGGTTCTATTGTATAGGTCTCGTCTCAGATTTTTTGCAGGGAAACTACTCTCAAAATGGGAAGGACCTTTTGTTATTGAAGAAGTGTATCATTCAGGTGCAATAAAAATTTCTTCCTTAAAAGATAATACTACACAAGTGGTGAATGGTCAGAGACTCAAGCACTATATTTCTGGAGATTCTTACAATGAGGATATTGATAGCTATTCAAATGGTGACACCGGAAAAATTTATCAAAGACCAAATTCAGAGACCTGCAGAATCCGTCTTCGAATAGGTAATATTTCTGGTAAGAAAAGGTCCGGGAAAAATCTGTCAATTTATATTTTTGCAGTTTTTATCTAACATGGAAAGCAATGAATAAAAAGAGGGACGGAAACGGAGCCCGGGTGGCTCACACCACCCCGTGGCGCGGGCCCACCTGGCCGCGCCACTAGGGGTGTGGCCACCCCGGAACCCGTCTTCGACCCGTTTTCTCCCAATACCTTCCTTTTGTTGTTAAACTTCGTAATATATAATCCCCCGGATCCCCCGAGGTTCGTATATCGTGTTCTCGCCTTGTTTTCGTTTCGATCTGTTTCTGTTAGGAACTATTCTCAAATTTAGAAGCACGATGGTCTCTACCAACGATAAGGGCAAGGAGCCTGCGCAAGATGATCTCCAAGACTCTGAGCAGGAGGAGGAGATCGAGAGTGAAGCTGAAGAGGAGGCAAAGGAAGACCAGGATCCGCACACCAGCACCACCATTGCAAGCATTGGAGTGGTGGCAAATCCCGCCAAGTTTAAAAGGACTAAAGGGATGTCCACTGGAGGGAAGACTTCACGTCATTGCTGGGCTTCATGGTGACCTCCTCCACGCACCAAGAATCCCTTCCATACCCTTATTCATGAGCATCAATTCCAAAATATGCCCAAGGAAAAATTACCCTCCAATTGGGATATGCCTCATTCTAACCATGCAGGAAAAGAATACTTCAAGGAGGAAAAGTGGGGAAAGAATTGTAAGAGCTGGGATTCACAGCCCGACATGATCATGAATCACATTGAGTACAACTCAGAGTTCATTCGTACTCTCACCTTCGAGATTGAGGACTTGAGGAAATTGATTGAAAAGCTCATCGAGAGAACACCACCACCACCGAAGGACTAATTCGTCATCGGGTTTTGGCATCCCCTTGGTTTGTTCCAAGCTTGGGGGAGTGCCACGGTATCACATCACTATCTTCTATCTTTTTACCTTTTCAGTAGAGTCATATCATGAATAGAGAAGTTATCATATAGGATGGTTTGCATTATGGAAGTGTCTCCCCTCTCGTTAGATATCTATGAATCCCTTGGTGTGAGTTGCCGTTATGGAATATTAATGAGAAGTTCTATCATTTACTCTTTTGCATATCTTATATTAGTTTTCAATTTCTGTTATATGATGGATCTTGTTGTTAGTATTGGTACCACTTTGGGAACATTAAGTAAATTTAGTTGGTTTTGGCAAACCTGGCTCTGGTCAGTAGCAACACTATTTGAGAATTGAATAAAAAGATAAAAGTACTCTTAAGAAATATAATTTCATCATCTTTCTTTCTTGAGTGGCTCATAAGCTTAGTATTCTCTAGTTAAGATCTTTTGTGCTTCGAAGGAAGATTGCATGTTTGTTTTTATCACCTGTATGTTTGTTTGTTTCCTTCAACTCTTATGCTTGCTACCCAGCCTGGCTAGCCAAAAACCTGTACTGAGAGGGGATGCTTCTCGTGCATCCAATCCTTAAACCAAAACCTATGCCATTTGTGACCACCATACCTACCTATTAGCAGTATTGCTATTCCAAGTAAATTCATGTTTTTATCTACCTTCCGAATTAAACTTGTTATGTGAAAATTAGTGATTAAAGCTCTCAAGAACTTGATGGCACACTTTACTTTCTTGCACTTAATAAACTTGAACCATTGTGCCCATCTATGTTGCCTATATACTTGCGTTTTGTAAGTTGTGAATTAGCAGAACCATGTTATCATGGGTCACGCTTTCAACATTGCACTTTATTTAGTTGATATCATGTTCTTTTGCTTATGTATCCCGATGGTGTGAAATGAAAGGGGAGCTTGTAAGGCTCATGGAGTTCGTATATGTGTTAGAGAAACGCCTGGGCGGCTGGTCTAAGCCATGCCTAATTGATACCTTGCAAACGTATCTATAATTTTTGATGTTCCATGCTTGGTTTATATCTACTTTCTTATGTTTTGTCCACACTTCGGAGTATTTTTATACACTTTCTTGGACTAACCTATTAACAATATGCCACAGTGCTAGCTACCTATTTTCTGCTGGTTTTGGTTCCAGGAAAGTCAGAAAATGAATATTCTCGGAATTGGACGGGACAAAAGCCAAAGTCAATATTTCACCGAGGGGGACATAGAGCGAGAATACGAGATGGATAGGGGCTAGGGGCCGCCCACACCACCTGGCCGCGCGGCCAGGCCTGGCCTGCGCCAGGGGGTGGTGTGGCCTCCTGGGGACCCCCTCGGCCTCCCCTTTCGCCTATAAGATGCCTCCGATACAGAAACCCTCAATACCGATCAAAATTCCACGAAAGAGTTTGTAGCCGCCGTCATCTCCATCCCTAGATCGGGAGGCATCTGAAGCTCTTCCCGGCACCCTGCTGGAGAGGAGAATTCACCCTGGAGGCCTTCTTCATCACCATGCAAGCCTCCGGTGTGATGCGTGAGTAGTTCATCCTTGGACTACGGGTCCATGTAGTAGCTAGATGGTTGGTTCTTCTCCTTTGTGCTATCATGTTTATATCTTGTGAGCTCCATTGATGATCAAGATCATCTATTTGTAATCATACATGTTGTGTTTGCGGGGATCCGATGGATATTGAGATGATATTTCAGATTGATTATTGATTCTATCATGTCTTTGTTATTTGTGATCTTGCATGCAATCCATTGTTAGTAACTATCTTGGCCGAGTACATGCTAGCAACTCTAAGAGGGAGTATTTATGCTCGATAGTGGGTTCATGCCTCTAGTAATCTAGGGAAGTGACGGAAATCTCTAAGGTACTAGATGTGTTGTTGCTACTAGGGAGAAAACAGCAATCCTTTGTTCATAGAACAATCGTATTGTTTACTTTACACGCAATGCTTAATGCAATTATCTGTTGCTTGCAACTTAATACTAGAGGGGTTCAGATGATAACCTAAAGGTGGATTATTAGTCATAGATGCAATTGCATTACAATCTATGTATAATGTTGTAATGCCCAATCAAATCTCATAGGAGTCAAGATGATTAGTATATGCATGTATGCTCTCTAGATGTTTGTCAATTGCCCCGCTGCAATTCGTTCACCCAACATGTCATCTATCTTAAGGAGAATCGCGTCTAGTGAACTATGGACCCCGGTCCTTTCTTTTACCATCAATCTACAACTGTTTACTGTTTTTTGTTTACTTTCTGCAAGCTATTACTTTCTTCCATACAATACGTTTAATCCTTTGTTTTCAGCAAAACTGGTGAGATGGAAAACCTCACTGTAAGTTGGGGGCAAAGTTCTGCGGTTGTGTTGTGTAGGATTCCAAGTTGGAAACAACACCTTGGAGGTGTTTCCTTGCTCCTACTGGTTCGATAACCTTGGCTTCATAACTGAGGGAAACTTACTGTTGTGCTCATCATACCTTCCTCTTGGGGTTCCCCAACGAGCTCGATATCAACCACGAGCCAGCAAGTATTTTTCTGGCGCTGTTGCCGGGGAGTCAAGGACATCTTCACAAGAGGAGTCCCTCATAACCAATCTCTTTACTTTGTTTTTTGTTTTGCTTAGTTTATTTTTGCTTTGTTTGCTTGTTCTTTTTATCAAAAATATAAAAAATTAGTTCCTACTTTAGTTGTTATTTTCGTTGATCTATTATTGTCTTGCCTTATCATGCTTTCTATCAATGGTTAGTTTTTTTGAAACTAAATCTAATTGGCAAGGTGGGTTCACGGAAGAACAAAAATGTTATTATAAGGAACACCGCTTGTCACAAAAATGGAAACACTTATGGGAACAAATTGATAAATTGAATACCATTGCTAGAAACGTGTGATCTACTTATAATGTTACTTATTGCGTTGATAAATCTTGTTGCTGTAGGAGGTATAAACACCTCCCTTTTCAATGTGAGTATAATGATAATGTTACCATATCTTCTTATGTTAAAGGAAATTATGACTTTTATGATGTGGACCAAATTGAAGAATTTATTGCTTGGAAGGGTGCATTCGAACTTGCTAGTTTGCTTGAAAATACTAATGATTCACCTTATAAATATGAGGTTTATGATATAGTTAAATTTTGCTTTGATAATTACAAGGAAGAAAATGGCTATATTCTTGAATATATTAATAGATGCTTTCCACAAACGGAAGATACTAATGCCTTGCAGGAGCTTATGGAAGAAGAAATTGCTGAAACGGGAAGCTCATTAGATGAAAAAGAGGAGGAGAGTGATGACCAAAAGGAGGAAGAATGGATTAGCTACCCATGCCTACCTTCTAATGAGAGTAACTCTTTATCCCTTACATTATTCGATTGTCCCCCATGCTTACAAAAGGAGGATGAATGTTATGCTCATGTTATCTATTATAATCCTTTATTTGTGCCTAACTTCGAAATGCATGGTACTAAAGAGTTTTGCTTAGAAAATGTTTGTGATAAAGCTCTAGAAGATGGTCCTATATTGAATGATCAGTCGTCTTGTTATAGAATTGTTAAAAGTGGGTTTGAAGGTTTTAGTCCCACTATTTTTGAGCTTGATAAAAACTATGTGTTTGTATATCATGAAAAGCATACTTTATGTGATAGTTATATTGTTGAGTTTATTCATGAGGCTACTGAAAATTATTATGAGGGGGGAAAATATGGTTTTAGAAGTTTTCATGGTACTGAAACACCTCTCTATGTGCTGAAAGTTTTGAAGTTGCTCTTGTTTTATCTACCCATTCTTGTTACTATGTGCTTCTTTGATTTATTTTCTTACAAGATTCCTATGCATAGGAAGTGGGTTATACTTAAATGTGTTTTGAATTTGCTTCTTGATGCTCTCTTTTACTTCAATTCATATTTCTTATGTGAGCATCTTCTCAAACTATCATGCCTAACTTAAAGGCATTAAACAAAAGTACTTATTGGGAGATAATCCAAAAGTTTTAGATGAGTCTTGGAAGTTATTACCACTGTAATAACCGCTCCTTATCCTTTTTATTTGTTTTTTGTGCCAAGAGTAACCTCTAATGAGAGAGAAGTAATATTTGGAAAAGTTGCTGTCCCGAAACAGATTTTTGTGCTTCGCTGTAAACATTTGTGTAAAATCTCTGCACATCGTTTTGAGGCATAAATTTTGTGCTTGTGCCCCAGGTTGTTATCTAACTTTCGTTAGTTCAACACTTTTCAATTTGAGCAACAAAAGGTCTTCGAAAAAATTGGTTTTTACCTGCTGGTCTTGACAGATTTCTACGATTATTTGCATTTGCTTCTTGTTGATTCCTTTTTGAGTTCTCTTTGGGGAATTGAGATTTTTGAGGGAAGTGCTACAGTAGCTTGTGTTTTAGTGGAAGTTTTATCGGTGACGAAACTGAACCCAAAGACTTATTATCTTGAAGTGCACTAATGTTGCTAATAAAGACTATGTGAAGTTTTGTATGAAGGAAATTTTTTAGGTGTATGGAGAGAATGATGTAATGGGATGAAGAATGGACTAAAGCTCAAGCTTGGGGATGCCACCCGTGTCACCCCAAGAAATATCCAGGAAGTACAAGCGTCAAAACTTGGGGATACCCAAGGCATCCCCTTCTTCATCAATAAAAATCCCAGGTTTCTTCCAAACACTTAATTTTTATATGCACAGTTGTGTTGTTCTTGGAGCGTCTTTGTTTTTGTTTTTGGTTTTAGTTTGCTTGGTTTGCTTAGTTTGCTTGAATAAATTGGTTGGACCCCCTCTTTCATACATTAGTGTTCAAATAAGTTTTGTTTGGTTTGGAAAAGAGTGGGAAAAGTTCATGATTAAGTGGTAAAAAGAGCTTGTTTTGACTATGGCCTATGCTTTGTCATGTCATGCTTGATATTGTTTTGGCTTTATGCTTAGTGATTTTTGCTGTAGCATGACATGTTATAAACAATTGAGATTGATTAATGTGCCTTGAAAGAATCATGCATTGTTTTAGCATATTAAAGCAGAGTATTGTGGTATTCTCCTTTGATGCTTTATTTGGGTTGACTTGGCACATGCTCACACCATGTTATGACTATATTAAGTCACCATAGCCTTTATGATCCTTTAGTTTTCGACTTGTAATATCACTTTGTGCTTTAATTAATGATGTTTTGTCGCTTTGCATGATTATGGCCATTATTGCTCTCTTAGTTGATCGCTCCCAGTCTTTTGCTAGCCTCCATAACCAAGTATGAGTTCCACTCATGCATCCAACTCCAAATAAAACCAAGTTATTCCAAAGAGTCCACCATACCTACCTATTAGGATTTGCTATTACAAGTATATTCATGTTTTTATCTAACTTCCGAATTAAACTTGTTATGAGAAAACTAGTGATTAAAGCTCTCACGAACTTGATGGCACACTTTACTTTTCTTGCCCCTAATAAACTTGAACCATTGTGTCGTTTATGTTATATATGCTTGCACTTATATGTTGGGGATTAGCAGAACCATGCTGTCATGGGGAACGCTTTTAACATTGCACTTGTACATTGTACCTAGTTGATATCATGCTCTTTTGTCTATGGATGTCGTTGGTGTGAAATGAAAGGGGAGCTTGTAAGTCCATGGAGTTATGTATGTGTGTTAGAGAAACGCCTGGGCCGCCGGTCTAATCCATGCCTAATCATGGTGGAAACCTGCAGCATAACCATAATGAGCAATCTATGAAGCATTATTCTTATAAAAAAAGAGATAGAGATTGAGAAAAAGAAAAAAAAAGATGAGAAAAGAGGAAAGAGAGAAAAAAGCACCATTTTCCCATGGTAAATAAGAAGATTGCTGAGATGCTCGTTGTCTACTTGCCTTGTCATTTTGATATGGGGATTCTTCCGTATCATCGGGCAAGGGGTATTGGAGGTTCTCTATGATACACATGTACTTACAATGACAAGGACTTACCGGTAACTAAACTTGAGTAGCATGAGGAGCGGCCCTCGTATTCAAGGGACATGAGATTTCCAACTTATACTTTGTGAAGCATATACTCCATAGTTTGTTCACTTTAACCTTAATCACTTCAAGATGCTTATGATAGGGGCAATGAGAGCGGAAAGCTAATAAGTACCATAATTTTTGGAAGCTCTTTATGAAACTTGAATCCCTTCTTCCTTCTATGAAGGCCTTTCTTCCACTTTTATATTGAGTCTCCACCTTCTATCTTTATGCACCTATTGAGAGAGCTTAGTGGCCATTCTTAGTTTAATGTGCATTGTCCCAAGACTTGTTGATTGATGCATAACTTTGATATTTGTTGTTCTTAAACTATTTGTATCTAGTCACCCTTATGAACTTTGAAGGTGTCCTATGCATTTATGTTTGCTACTCTATGAGGGACAAGCTGAATGCCACTATGCTATGTTTTCTTTATGTGAAACAAACAAACGTCTTGCAAAGCATTGTTATTCATGAATCTTTTGTTTGTGCCTTTTCATGTTGCAACATAGTTGCTATGTCTTATTGTTAGAACTTTATCTTTCATGCTAGGTTGAAGTACTATGATCCCATCTATCAATGTTTTACAAATAATTTGGTCATGTTTATGATGGTGCATGTGTTGGGTCTGCAGCATAGAAAACAAAAAATTTCCTACGATGTGAACTACACGCCAAGATCTATCTACTAGGTACAAAGCAACGGGTGGACATACATCCAACGAGAACTTACCCTCGTAGACAACGAGCTTTGTTAACGAGTAGGAACTCGTGGTTGATGTATTCGTACACTTGCCGATCTCAAGATCGTGAGGAAGTCCAGCAGGTCCGGCTCCAGCACGTCCATCAGATCTAGCTCCAACAACACCAAGTCCAGCACCGCAAAGCAGCGGTGCATCCGTGATCGCACACACGTCTGGTACCCCGAGAACCTCCATCCCTCGCTCCAGCAAAGTAGCGGAAGCAGCAACTCCTTTCCAGATAAAGCCACCGGGAACATGTATCTCGCTAATCCGAGACCATGGGGGAATAATACTAGAGGGGGAGAGAGATCCTTCACAAGGAGGTGTGTATGAGAAGTGAGGAGGGGGTGGCCTTTTATAGGAGGAGGGGGGTGCCCCTCCTTCATGGCCGGCGCATGGAGAAGGTGACTCTTCACCTCCTCCATTCATGTGGTGGTAACTCCCTCCACATAAATTTTCCCCTTCACATTCTCTTTTAAAGTCTCCACTTTAAATGCATTAAATTTCTCCAAATTTAATGCTCTCTCATTTAATAAAACTCTTTTATTATTTTTATTCAGAATTTTGTTAACTATTTTAATTAACAAACATTCACATAAAACCCCCTGCAACATTTCAATATTACATGCAGAACCAATTTCAGCAATTTCACCCGAAACAGTTTTGGCGTCTATTGAAATAATTCCAGCGCTTTCTTAAATCTTTATCTGAAACATATTTGCTCCAAATGGTGTCGGTATCCCTTAAGTGTGTCACCCTATGGTTCGCGAATAATGCAGACATGATCGAGACCCCTCTCCGATCAATAATCAGCAGTGGGACCTGGAGATCCATACTGACTCCTACACATTCAACGATGACTTCTGTGATCGTGAGAACCTTTAACGCTAGTAACTAAATCCCTTTGCCCCGCGATATATTACATGTCCGAGATTCGATCATCGGTATCTCCATACCTAGTTTGATCTCGTTACCGACATGCACTCTTTTCTTGTTCCCGTGATATAACATTCTAGTGATGACATCACTTGCTTGCAAGCTATTTCAATGTGATATCACCGAGAGGGCCCAGAGTATATCTATCCGTCATCGGGATTGACAAATTCCACTCTTGATCCATGAGCCTCAACATAACACCTTCGTAGCACTGAACCCATCTTTATAGTCACCTTGTTACGGTGTGACGTTTGATGTTATCAAGATACTCTTCCGGTGTTAGAAATTAACATGATCTCATGGTCTAAGGATAAAGATTACTTTGTATGATGTTATAGAAATATAAACATAATGACTTTGATCGTAATGCTATACTTCGGATGAATGTTCATCACATCATTCCACCAATGGTGTGACCTTGTTATTAACAACATCCAATGTCCATGATCAGGAAACCTTGATCATCTTGTTAATCAACAAGCTAGTCTATAAGAGAGGCATAACTAGGAACCCTTTTTGTTTATTAAACACACATGCATTGATGTTTCCGATCAATACAATTCTAGCATGTAAAATAAAAATTTATCATAAACATGGAATAAGATAATAACCACTTTATTATTGCCTCTCGGGCATATTCCCTTCAGTCTCCCACTTGCACTAGAGTCAATAATCTAGTTTGAAAAACTTTGCGTATTGAACACCTATGGCTTTCTGGTGTTGCATATACGCAATTGCTAGTGGTTAACATAATCTCCGGATCTGACAGTTTCAGGTTCGTGTGTATTTGCATGTCTTTGCGTCTCTACGCATCACTCATTCTCAAATGAGATGGCATTGTATAAATTTGGTCCTCTAGTGAGACCTTTAGTTCGTTCGGGTTAAAACATGTTGATATTATTGTCACACAATATATCTTCATAGTATTAGCCCACTTTGAACCACACCTAGTTTGATAACAAACTACTTAACACAAATGCCCTCCTATGCTGCTACTATAGCAGTCATATACTTAGCCTTTTGTTGTAGTATCCGTCACAATATCTCAACTTTGGAACTCATCCAAATCGATCATGGAACATCCTTTCCATTATATTGTGCCACCCATAGTCTAAATTGAGATAAATTTAATTTGTATCTTGTGACAAAACTAGTATCAATGTAACACTTTACAATGAACTACATTTAACTATTTGTCACTTATACATGATATATTCTTAGTTCTTCCAAAGCTCATAAGAATATCTTTACTATTGTCCAATGATCATCTTATGAATCATTCTGGTATATGCTCATCACATTTAGAGCATAGGACATTCTTGATATATACATATCATGGTATAATCGATCAAAATTTTCATGTGATTTTACTCACCAAGTGTTGAAACACTTGAATCTTGATACAATCCTTTCCATGCAGCAAGAACCTTTCTTGTTGTTTCCATATTGAACCCTTTCAATATCTCATATTGAACCTTTTTAATATCTTATATATGTATGTCTGGCACAACCATATTAGCGCCTTAATCTATCCATATAGATATTGATGCCTAATATTCTGGGTTTGCCCAAGTCTTTCATCGAAATCTTATTTTAATGAAATCCTTAACTTTTGTCAATTCAAGATACATCATTTCCAATCAACAATATGTCCTCTACATAATATATTAGAAATATGTCTCAGCGCTCCCACTTAATTTCTTGCAAATGCAAGCATCTTCATCATTTCCGATGAATTTAAACTCTTTTAATAGTTTCATCATGGTGAAGATTCCAACTCCGCTGTGCTTACTTCAACTATTGAAGTTTACATGCCCTTTTAGCACCCTTTGAATTAACAAAGCCCTTCGGACCATGTCATGTACATGTCCTAGGTTACCGTTCTATTAGAAGAACCTTGTTTTGTTTATTCAACTACCATATACCAAATTATATGTAGTGGTTGCTACATTAATCCATCAAGACTATATATTGCTATGAAAGATCAAATCTTGTCATAGTCAACTCCTTGAACATTGTCGTAAACTTCTTTCCGACATGTCGACTATTTCATAGATGTTAAACATCCATGTCTTATTTCTTTATAGATCCAAACACGACCGATAGGCTTCACACCTTTCCGGAGGGTCTTCCAAGTTCAGAAACATGATATCTCGTGTATGGATACTATCACGGATTCTATGACTTCTAGTCGTTTTATGGAGTCAGGGCCCATCATCGCTTATTTTCATGTAGTCGGTTCATCATTGTCAAAACAATAACGACTTGCTTATCAAATCTTACTATTTGATTCTTACCGACCCACACGGTTCTATAGGAACTCTAATCTTCGAGATCACACCTTTTGTAATCATGAGAGCCAGGAGCATTGTGGCCACCACCGGGACACTTTCCGGTGCTACGCTACTTAGCACATATAGCTAAGGTTCAACAACCTTATCAAAGTTCTATTGTCCTCCCACTTAACTTTTCACGAAAATTTCCTTCTCAAGAAACTTGACGTTCCAAGCGACAAACTCTTTTGTCCTTGGTGTTATGGATAAATTCCCAACAAATTCTTTGGGATAACCTACAAAGACGTGCTTATCCGTCTTTGGTTGTAAACATTTTACTTATGCATAGCATACCAAAATTTAAGAAAAGACAATTCGGGTTTTATCCCAAACCATAACTCATATGGTGTCATTTCAATGGATCACGATGGTGCTCTTTTCAGTGTAAAAGCGGTAGTCTCTAAAGCTTCAATCTTTAAAACATAATGGCAGTTTTATAAATGACACCTTTGATCTTACCATGTCAAACATGGTTTGATTTCATCTCTCGAATATGCCATACTCCTATGGTTTATCGGGAAAACACAAATCATGGAACAATTCCTCAAATCTTAGGTGTTTTGCTAAACCTGTAACTCAAATATCTTCCTTTATGATCAAATCATAAACTCTTTTATTTTCTTGTTACAATGATTTTCCACTTCATCTTGAAAGTCTTTGAACAACTTTCAAATGTTTCATACTTCTTCCTTATTAAGTAAATATACAGATATATTCACTCAAATTTTTGAAGAAAGCATATGAAGCAAAAAGATCCATCGCATATGGCTACACATAATGGACTATGCACATCAGCATGCACAATTTCCAATAAGCTAGTCATCCGTTCCTCTCTGGCCTATGGACGGAGTTTCAATTATCTCGAGGAAAGTCTCACATGCGTCAATTGATCAAAATCAAAAGACTCCAAAAATCCATCAACATGGAGTTTCTTCATGTTTTATTTCCAATATAATTTAAAACAGCGATGTCACTTCATAAGTGATCTTTTAATCATTTGTCTTGCGACATTTTAGCAATAATGTTTATGGATGTGATTTCTCCCACTAGACTTGTAAAAGTTCATCCATCCTTTATGGAATACGGTAATTTATTTGAACAACCATTGTTCTCGTAACACCGGAACAAAATAACAATTATTTAAACAAATCTTGAAGGCTTGGTTTGATGACAACGAAAAACACAATAACACTTTATTTGTTTTCGATGAACATCATCACTCATTCTCTTGGTAGTTACTTAGGCCATTGTAGTTCATGAATTGCGTTGTCCTGTATGACACTTCATACCAACCAATTCGGTATCCAATACCGGTATCCAATACCTAAGAACCACATTGTTGAACAAGCAAGGAATATAGCCATAACATGTATATCTTCTCTATACCTAAGTTGGACATCTCCAACCTTTTATTTTCTGCCAAATATTTTATAGATTCTCTTTCAGCAATTCCTTTTCTTCTAAAAGAATATATCAACATCAATAGTGGTGTCATCAACATGACACATGGTACAAAGCGTATATAGTCAAATACTAATACCTTTGGACTTGCACTTTGAAGTGGATCACCATCATCAAATGTTTGGTGTTCTTTCAAAAATCCATTCTTTAGTAATCTATTAGTGTAGTAAACATTTTACTTACATATTCTATTCATCCTTATCATGACAACTTTCATGATCAAGCTACTATAGCCTATAAGGAAGAATCACGAGTATAATATCAGTTCCCAAAACCTTTTTGGTAGATTTGGATGCCTAGCATCTCCATCCTTCACAAATTCTCATACAATATGAGAACATGTATTTTGCTAAATTATACTCTATCATAATGCAACCAAAAACATTGTTTCAGATATCACAATATCTTTCACACATGATGGTTTCTGAAACAATTTTCAGCTCCAATATAATCTTGATATTAAAACAACTTTTTGGATATCAATAATCATGGAGGAAAACATGATACTTTAGATACTAACATTGGAATTCTTACTCTTGATTTAATACTACTTATTAAACTTCATGGAATAAATAGAGTTTGCTGAAAGTTTGCAATAGGACTTATAAACTTTAAATTGACATTCAAAACAATACGATACCAGTTCGTAAAGTAAATATCCAGAATTCTATAGTTCTATTATCTCAAATAAAAACTAAGCCTAAGGTAGAAAACGAATGCCAATGACTACAACAAACTATGCAAATTCACTTTGATTTAATTTATGAAAAATTTGGTTCGACTAATCCAAATTAGAAATGAACTCCCACTCAAAAACGACATCCCTCGTGTCTTTTTGGTGATTACATGAACCAAATCCACTACACCAAGTCCGATCATCACGTGAGTTGATGTAGCTTCAAAGGCGAGCATCTAAATGGGCATCATATCAACTATATGACTCATGCTTAACCTTTCGGTCCGTGTTCCGAGGCCATGTCTATACATGCTAGGCTCGCCAACTAAGAACCTTAGTACTCGCGTGTGTAAAACTGTCTTACACCTGTTTGTATGAAAGCGTAGATTCAAGTACACCCGATCATCACGTGATGTCTCGAAACACGATCCATAAAACAGTGCATACTTAAGGAAGAACACATTTTATCTTGATATTTAAATGAGGGATCATCTTACAATGCTACAGAAAGCGCCAAACTAGCAGTATAAGATTCTAACATCTAATGTGTAAAGTGAGATGATATGGTCCATGCATTTGATCTCTATCACTTGCATCGTGATATGATCTCTATCATTCCTTTGTGTGTAAGGCCAAGGTCTATGGAACTTACACGTTGAGTGTGTTCTAAGAGTATCTATCATACATCTACTTACAACAATACCATATCAATACACTAGCCCAGCAACGATCTAAACTAGGCGCCTCTAATTTATCAATTGCAAGTTTTACATGGCTTAGGGCTTTCGGAGATAGAACCGTTCTTACCTACAAACATGAACCACAACGAGGATAACTAAGTTATTAGCAACTCGTTGTAAATAAGATATTGACTATAGTAGGAGAGACAGACACCCGCCAGCAACTTATGCAAAACAAGTTGCATGTCAGTCGTGGAACCGGTCTCATGTACGATGACATGTAAGGTTGGTCCGGGCCGCTTCATCCCACTATGCCACCAATATCCAAAATACATAGAAGATGCAATAACATGATCATCATAGCCCACATATCAACATATGTGTACTACCCGTGCTAAGCACCTACGCATAGATCAGGCTCTGATACCACTGTTGGGTCCGCAGCATAGAAAAAAAATTTCCTACGATGTGAACTACACGCCAAGATCTATCTACTAGGTACAAAGCAACGGGTGGACATACATCCAACAAGAACTTACCCTCGTAGACAACGATCTTTGTTAATGTGTAGGAACTCATGGTTGATGTAGTCGTACACTTGCCGATCTCAAGATCGTGAGGAAGTCCAGCAGGTCCGGCTCCAGCACGTCCATCAAATCCAGCTCCAGCAGCACCAAGTCCAGCACCGCAAAGCAGCGGTGCATCCGTGATCGCACACACGTCTGGTACCCCGACAACCTCCATCCCTCGCTCCAGCAAAGCAGGGGAAGCAGCAACTCCTTTCCAGATAAAGCCACCGGGAACATGTATCTCGCTAATCCGAGACCATGGGGGAATAATACTAGAGGGGGAGAGAGATCCTTCACAAGGAGGTGTGTATGAGAAGTGAGGAGGGGGTGGCCTTTTATAGGAGGAGGGGGGTGCCCCTCCTTCATGGCCGGCGCATGGAGGAGGTGACTCTTCACCTCCTCCATTCATGTGGTGGTAACTCCCTCCACATAAATTTTCCCCTTCACATTCTCTTTTAAAGTCTCCACTTTAAATGCATTAAATTTCTCCAAATTTAATGCTCTCTCATTTAATAAAACTCTTTAATTATTTTTATTCAGAATTTTGTTAATTACTTTAATTAACAAACATTCACATAAAACCCCCTGCAACATTTCAATATTACATGCAGAACCAATTTCAGCAATTTCACCCGAAACAGTTTCGGTGTCTATTGAAATGATTCCAGCGCTTTCTTAAATCTTTATCTGAAACATATTTGCTCCAAATGGTGTCGGTATCCCTTAAGTGTGTCACCCTACGCTTCACGAATAATGCAGACATGATCGAGACCCCTCTCCGATCAATAATCAGCAACTGGACCTGGAGATCCATACTGACTCCTACACATTCAACGATGACTTCTGTGATCGTGAGAACCTTTAACGCTAGTAACTAAATCCCTTTGTCTCGCGATATATTACATGTCCGAGATTCGATCATCGGTATCTCCATACCTAGTTTGATCTCGTTACCGACATGCACTCTTTTCTCGTTCCCGTGATATAACATTCTAGTGATGACATCACTTGCTTGCAAGCTATTTCAATGTGATATCACCGAGAGGGCCCAGAGTATATCTATCCGTCATCGGGATTGACAAATTCCACTCTTGATCCATGAGCCTCAACATAACACCTTCGTAGCACTGAACCCATCTTTATAGTCACCCTGTTACGGTGTGACGTTTGATGTTATCAAGATACTCTTCCGGTGTTAGCAATTAACATGATCTCATGGTCTAAGGATAAAGATTACTTCGTATGATGTTATAGCAATATAAACATAATGACTTTGATCGTAATGCTATACTTCAGATGAATGTTCATCACATCATTCCACCAATGGTGTGACCTTGTTATTAACAACATCCAATGTCCATGATCAGGAAACCTTGATCATCTTGTTAATCAACAAGCTAGTCTATAAGAGAGGCATAACTAGGAACCCTTTTTGTTTATTAAACACACATGTATTGATGTTTCCGATCAATACAATTCTAGCATGTAAAATAAACATTTATCATAAACATGGAATAAGATAATAACCACTTTATTATTGCCTCTCGAGCATATTCCCTTCAGCAAGTCACCTCAAAAATTATTCTTTCTTTTTATCACTTACCTACTCGAGGACGAGCAGGAGTTAAGCTTGGGGATGTTGATACGTTGCAAACGTATCTATACTTTTTGATGTTCCATGCTTGGTTTATATCTACTTTCTTATGTTTTGTCCACACTTTGGAGTATTTGTATACACTTTCTTGGACTAACCTATTAACAAGATGCCACAGTGCCAGCTGCCTGTTTTCTGCTATTTTTGGTTCTAGGAAAGGCAGAAAATGAATATTCTTGGAATTGGACGGGACAAAAGCCAAAGTCAATATTTCATCGAGGGGGACATGGAGCCAGAATATGAGATGGAGAGGGGTCAGGGGCCACCCACACCACCTGGCCACGTGGCCAGGCCTGGCCCGCGCCAGGGGGTGGTGTGGCCGCCTTGGGCACCCCCTCGGTCTCCCCTTTCGCCTATAAGATGCCTCCGATAAGGAAACCCTAAGTACCTGATCAAAATTCCACGAAAGAGTATGTAGTCGCTGTCATCTCCATCCCTAGATCGAGAGGGATCTGAAGCTCGTTCCGGCACCCTGCCAGAGGGGAGAATTCACCCTGGAGGCCTTCTTCATCACCATGCAAGCCTCTGATGTGATGCGTGGGTAGTTCATCCTTAGACTACAGGTCCATGTAGTAGCTAGATGGTTGGTTCTTCTCCTTTGTGCTATCATTTTTAGATCTTGTGAGCTCCGTTCATGATCAAGATCATCTATTTGTAATCATACATGTTGTGTTTGCGGGGATCCGATGGATATTGAGATGCTATTTCAGATTGATTATTGATTCTACCATGTCTTTGTTTTTTGTGATCTTGCATGCTCTCTATTGTTAGTAGCTATCTTGGCCGAGTAGATGCTAGCAACTCGATAGTCGGTTCATGCCTCTAGTAATCTGAGGAAGTGCAGAAATCTCTAAGGTACTAGATGTGATGTTGCTACTAGGGAGAAAACATCAATCCTTTGTTCATAGAACAATCGTATTGTTTACTTTACACGCAATGCTTAATGCAATTATCTGTTGCTTGCAACTTAATACTGGAGGGGGTTCGGATGATAACCTAAAGGTGGATTATTAGTCATAGATGCAGTTGGATTACGGTCTATGTATAATGTTGTAATGCCCAATCAAATCTCATAGGAGTCAAGATGATTAGTATATGCATGTATGCTTTCTCGATGTTTGTCAATTGCCCTGCTATAATTCATTCACCCAACATGTCATCTATCTTAAGGAGAATCACCTATAGTGAACTATGGACCTCGATCCTTTCTTTTACCATCAATCTACAACTGTTTACTATTTTCTATTTACTTTCTGCAAGCTATTACTTTCTTCCACACAATACGTTTAATCCTTTGTTTTCAGCAAAACCGATGAGATTAACAACCTCACTATAAGTTGGGGGCAAAGTTCTACAGTTGTGTTGTGCAGGATTCCAAGTTGGAAACAACACCTTGGAGGTGTTTCCTTGCTCCTACTGGTTCGATAACCTTGGTTTCATAACTAAGGGAAACTTACTACTGTGCTCATCATACCTTCCTGTTGGGGTTCCCTAATGAGCTCGATATCAACCACGAGCCATCACTAATCATGGTGGAAACCTGCAGCGTAACCAGAGTGAGCAAGCTATGAAGCATCCTCTTTATAAAAAAAGAAAGACCTATGCAAATAGGAATGAAAAAAAAGAAAAAAAAGAGAACCTATGCAAATAGGAAATAAAAGGATTGCTGAGATGCTCATTGTCTGCTTGTCATATTGATATGGGGAATCTTCCGTATCATCGGGCAAGGAGTACCCCGTTGGCGGTTCTCTATGATACACATGTACTTACAATGACAAGAACTTACTTGTGACTAAACTTGAGTAGCAGGAGAAACGGTCTTCATAAGTAAGGGGCATGAGATTTTCAGCTTATAACTTGTCAGGCATATCCTCATATTTGATCACTCTAACCTTAATCACTAAAGATGCTTATGATAGGGGCAATGAGAGATGAAAGCTAACAAGCGCCATAATTTTTGGAAGCTCTTTATGAAACTTGAAATCCCTGCTTCCCTCTGTGAAGGGCCTATCTTTTACTTTTAGTTGAGTCATAATTTTTGGAAGCTCTTTATAAAACCAATTTCTTTCTATCTCAAGCAAGTATTTTGATTTGTTGTGTTTCATTCATATGATGATTTACTCAATCATGTTTCTTATGTTCCTTGTTTTGCACATTGCTCTTATCTTAGTGAGTATTACTTTGAAAACTATCATTGAAACCCCCATTATGTTTGAACTCCTGCAAATTGTTAACCGTTCTTTGACCAAGAACAAAGTTTTGCCATTACCAATTATGATTTAATTTGTGTATCTTTATTGTGTTTCCTTTACTTATTGCAAGTTAAGTTATATAATAGTGAGTTGTCTTCTATTATGATTTGTGTATTGATGAATGTGATGGTTCTTGTCCGTATTCTTTTATCGACACTTCACTCCATAAACCTGAGGTCATGTTTATTGAGCTCAGTTTTCGCTTGGGGACAAGCAAAGTCTAAGCTTGGGGGGAGTTGATACGTCCATTTAGCATCACAATTCTATATCATAATTTACTGATATTCATTGATATATTTCATATTAAGAGATGTTACTTATGTTATTTCATTTTTTTGCATGGTTGATGACTTTTGGAGGATGGACCGCTAAAGTCAGGATTCTGATAGAAAAGGCACAATTTGGAGGCGAAATTCGTGAAGATCAGAAAATCCTGAAAAATATATGGAAAATCCTATTTTTCCAGAAGACGAAAGAAGCCAGAAGGGGGAGAGGAGATGGGCCACAGGGGGCCCACACCTCCCCTGGCACGGGCCAGCCCTGGCCACGCCACCAGGTGGTGTGGCCACCCTGGCCCACCTCTGGCTCTGCTCTTTGGCGTATATTATCCCCACGAAACCCTAAGACTCGGGGAGCGACCACAGAAAGATTATGCCGCCTCTGCGGGGCGGAAACTACAGAGAGAGAAAGAGCTCTCTGACAGGCAGAAATCTTCCAGGGAAATCCCTTCCTGGAGAGGGGAGATCGTCGCCATCAACACCACCATCAAGCTGGACTTCATCAGGATCATCATCATCATCATCATCAACATCTCCACCAGCACCATCATCACCACTCCATACCGTTGTAACAATTGGGTTGAATCTTGCATAATTCTTAGGGGAAACTTTCTCGGTGTTGATTACTTGTTGTAGTTGATGCTATTGAGTGGAACCATTGAATTATCATTTATGTTCAGATTGTTACTTATCATTAATCCATATGATGTCTTGTGAGTAGTTCGTTTAGATCTTGAGGACATGGGAGAAGTCATGTTGTTAGTAGTGGAATTGTGTTGAGAAAGATTCAATGGTTTGATACTTAAGTTGTGGTGTTATTCTTCTAGTGGTGTCATGTGAACGTCGACTACATGACACTTCACCTCTATGGGCCTACGGGAATGCATTGTGTATTTGGCTACTAATCGTAGGAGTTGACGGAGTGACAGAAACCTTAACCCCCGTTAGGAAACCTTTGCACAAGGGAGTGTAGGATCTCAGAATTTAAAGCTGTGGTTAGGTTTCTATCTTAATTACTTTCTTGTACTTGTGGATCCATGTAAGGGGTATAATCACAAGTATGTATTAGTCCTAGGAAGGTCAGTATATTAGCACAGGTTCACCCACACAACACTTACCAAACTAAAGAAGATTAATCAACTATATGAAGCGAAAGCACTTGACGATATTCCCATGTGTCCTCGAGAACGTTTGGTCATCTTAAGTAATACAACCGGCTTGTACTTTGCTAAAGAAAGGATTGGGCCACTTGATGCATTTATTATTATTGTCTTTCATTTACTCGTACTTTATTTACCTGCATTATCAAAAACCCCTAAAAATCCGTTTGCTAAGTATTTACAGAGAATTCCTGCTCCAAGCCACTCGTCAACACCTTCTGCTCCTTGTTGGGTTCGACACTCTTACTTATCTAAAATGCTGCTATACACCCCCTATACTTGTGGGTCATCACTCTCTAGGTGAAGTACAACACACAACCTACCATGAAGAGCAAGGTGGTGATCACGATGAAGTTCCTCCACTTCTTCCTCTCGTGCTTCCTCCACTTCTCTTCCGCCACCTCTCTACTTTTGTAGCCTTTGTAGTTGTTGCCCGAGAATTCGTTCACTTGCTTCTGGAAGTCTTTCCACTCCTTGTACACACCTGGAACCCTACCGACGTACACGGCATAGCACTTCTTCGCTATCTCATGTACACAAGATAGATGATATTAGCTATGTCAATGGAAAGCAATAGCAGTTCACAAGATAAGATCATGCATATATATGGGTGTCATGCTATATGAGTATCGCCATGCTATACGAATCACAAACTTATTTGTCCTCTCTTGACTTTGGGGCTACATAGTTTATCATTTCATTTAATTCACGCTATCTAATCTATTTGTATCGCCAAAGACAAAAGAAGAGAAATACTTCCACGATTCATATAGCATGAGCATGATATGTCCAGTGGTAAAGCAAGAAAAGGATTTGATCTCCACTACAATGACTCATTTAGATTTTTGTGTGTCGAAAGGAGTCGTTGCCATGGACCCAGAATCCTTTCATTGGCTTACCACTGAACATATTATGTCTTATGTATATGAATCTCAAAAATATTTGTCCTCTTTCAACTTTGGGGCTACGAGATGAAATAGTATTAACTAACACAATATCGCCATGCTATATATATATGAATCATGAACTTATTTGTCCCCCTCTCGACTTTGGGGCTACATAGTTTACCATTTCATTGTATCGCCAAATATGAAAGGAAAAAAATCATTCCACCATTCATATAACAATGTCGCCAATGCTATACGAATAGTGAAGTAATGTATTTCCTTTTGACTTTGGGGCTACAATGAGATATTTGAAACTACATAATTCACAATTTCATTTAATTAATACTATCTAATATATTCGTATCGCCAAAGAAAAAAGAAGAAAAATACTTCCACGATTCTTATAGCATGGGCATGATATGTCCAACGGTAAAGCAAGGAAAGGATTCGGTCTCCACGGAAATGACTCATTTCGAGTTTGGTGTGTTGAAAGGAGTCGTTGCCATGGACCCAGAATCCTTTCCTTGGCTTACCGTTGAACATATTATGTCTTATGTATATGAACCTCAAAAATATTTGTCCTCTTTCGACTTTGGGGCTACGATATGAAATAGTATTAACTTGGGCGACATTGTTACAAGTCTACTTTCCTCATACTTAGGTTGGGAATGGAAATAACAATGCCGTCGATGGATCAGGTGCGGCAAGTAGAGGAAGCTCAAGTTACAAGTCTACTTGGCCCACTAGATCCATCAGCGGTATAGTCACACACATATATAGTGCCACAACACGTTTTAATCATCGGCATTTCGAAGAAATACAAAAAAAGCAAACCAAGAAGCAGGGCAGCAATAACGAATGAGAAGCAACATATGACCAATCACTAAAATAGTTCATAACACAAATAACTAGCTAGCATCGCTTACAATCAAGTTCAACAGTTTACGAAACATACTCTAGAGGTTGCTAGGCAAGTTAACATAGGGATAAACTTTACAACACAAGTTTGGAACTAACAACTACCTAGGCAAACATCAAGACTTCTTCGACTGATGAGTCGGCTTGGGGATATTCACGAAGCCTCGTTTAGATCCTTTCGCTAATGTCATGAACGTCCTACCATCACCCTCCTTCGCTAAGTGTTCATCTATCTCCTTGTTGCGCGGTTGAGTGCCGCTATCAAAGAGGCCGCCAGATTTTATGACTTGTTGGTGCACGATTGTCGAGATCTCCTCCTGGATATCAAAAAAATCCATCCTGAGGTTGCGATACTGCATATGTTCAAGATCTTCAGCCCACCTTCGGAGGTCATATGGTAGCACGTTGTTATGCTGGTCCTGTACGAATGTGTTCATGTGGTGTAGGGCATAGAGGGCATCCTTCCCACTATCAGGAACCTGCTTGACGCAGGGGAACTCCGTTGTGTTGTCGAACACATGCATGTCATGCCTCTTAACTATCCTACTAGGGACGACGCCTCCCGCTATGATGTAGGCATTGAGAGCATTGTCAAGAACTCTATTGATAGTGGAGTAGTCTTTCCTCTTCACACTACCCGAGTCGAGATACAAGGCGTTTGAGCGTTGCAAATTCAAGGATATGATCATGCAGCCTTGGTGACCACTGTCCGACTCTGGATGGTAGGGAATGAGAATCACATCCTTGCCCAAGTTTGTTTGCAGGAAGCATGAGAGGTAGTCGGTCGCCATTAGGACGCCCTCATGTGTTCTCAAGACGGCGTCACACATGAAGTAGGGATACACTTTCGTGATGCCCGGGGTCCTGTCTCTAATGATTTTCATGGCCATATTGAGCGAGAACAGGCAGACCAGGGTATCATGCAGCCGGAATCCTTGCAACATGTCGAAGAGGTCGGTATGCCGCACGTAGAAAATATCCCCGGGGGCTACTGTGACGAAGCCCGTCACATTTGGCACCTTAGCCTTGTACACCAGGTACGACTGATCGCCCTCTCGAATGCGGAGCGCCTCAACATACAGACAGCCATGATGAATACTACGCATATGCGAGCATGTGACCACGAGCATCGATTCATTGAGCATTGGTGTACCTGCCTCGTGCACCCGCTTCCTGGGATTTTATGCAGGGCTATCCAGAGCCCAGATAACAGGCTTTGCATTCTGTCTCGCACCCTTAGGCTTCCTTTTGTGACCCTTCTTTCCCTTTACGGCGTCAGCGTCCACCACTACCTCCTCGACCGCCCTATGGAGGGTGTTGGGGATGATCATAGGACGAGCTGGCATCTGAGGCTCGGTGAAGGTGATGGGTGGCGGCGTCTCCTGACTAGATGGGAAGAGACGCACTTGGCAAGAGGGTTTCGCCAAGGGTCTAGGTGTTGGTTGGGGCTCGATAACTGTCTGTGTGAACAGCTGGCCTCCCTGTTCCCCATGGTCATCATCACCAAACCTTGTGTTCAAGAACTGGTCGCCAAAGTTTTCATCAATTTCATCATCATCGGTGGGATTCTATGCCATCTCGATGTCTTCATGATGTGCTGGTTGTGCTGCCTCTAGGGTGGTGCCCCGGCCCTCCGTCCCGAGATGGATCTAGCTCTTCGGCCTTAGCAACATGTAGCCGAAGTTAGTACTGAGGACTGCCGGCTCATCACTATCCCATCCATGAGGTTGAGAGGGAGGTTCCAAGCCCTCGTAGCCCGGAAGCACCATACTATATTTGACCCTAAGCATGTCGGTGCCATTGGTTTGCCGTGGAAGATGTGGTTCGCCGGTTGAATGATGAAACCCTTGGCAGCATCCTTCAACTCGCCGTTCACCCAATACATTAGAGTGCAAGGAGTGTCTTCCTGCGAAAGACATGTATATGCCGATCGGCAAAAAATGGGGAGAGAAGGGAGATGAAGTCATCGGTTGAGCCTCCCAACTCTCGCTTTAATTAGTTATCTTGAGGGCGTTGAGATCGACCAATGTCGAGGCACCACCGCCGACGTCGAGCGCGCAAGTGGCGGAGTGGCTATTTGCTGGCAAGGTGCGGTCTGGCGCCTTCGCCGCACTAGACAAAGTAAGCTCCGGACCTTCGGGCCCCGCCAGAGGAGTTGATGACCCACAAGTATAGGGGTGTATCGCAATATTTTCGATAAGTAAGAGTGTCGAACCCAAAGAGGAGCAGAAGGTGTTGACAAGTGGCTTGGAGCAGGAATTCTCTGTAAATACTTAGCAAACGGATTCTTAGAGGTTTTTGATAATACAGATAAATAAAGTGCGAGTAAATAGAAGACAATTATAATAATTGGAGCAAGTGGCCCAAACCTTTCTTTAGCAAAGGACAAGCCGGTTGTATTACTTAAGATGACCAAACGTTCTCGAGGACACATGGAAATATCGTCAAGTGTTTTCGCTTCATATAGTTGATTAAACTTATTTAGTTTGATAAGTGTTGTGTGGGTGCACCTGTGCTAATGTACTGACCTTCCTAGGACTAATACATACTTGTGATTATACGCCTTGCAAGCATCTGCAAGTACAAGAAAGTAATTAAGATAGAAAGCTAACCACAGCTTTAAACTCTGAGATCCTACACTCCCTTGTGCAAAGGTTTCCTAATGGGGGTTAAGGTTTCTGTCACTCCGGCAACCCCTACGATTAGTACCAAATACACAATGCATTTCCCTAGGCCCATAAAGGTGAAGTGTCATGTAGTTGACATTCACATGACACCACTAAAAGAATAACACCACAACTTAATTATCAAACCATTGAATCTTTCTCAACACAATTCCACTACTAACAACATGACTTCTCCCATGTCCTCAAGAACTAAACGAACCACTCACGAGACATCATATGGATCAAGATCAGAGATGAAATAATGATAAGTAACAATCTGAACATGAAAAATAATTCAATGGTTCCACTCAATAGCATCAACTACAACAAGTAATCAACACCGGGAAAGTTTCCCCTAAGAACTATGCAAGATTCAACCCAATTGTTACAGCTGTATGGAGTGATGATGATGGTGCTGGTGGAGATGATGATGATGATGATGATGATCCCAATGAAGTCCAGCTCGATGGTGGTGTTGATGGCGACGACCTCCCCTCTCCGGGAAGGAATTTCCCTGGCAGATTTCTGCCTGCCGGAGAGCTCTTTCTCTCTCTGTAGTTTTCCGCCCCACAGAGGCGGCGGAATCTTTCTGTGGTCGCCCCCGAGTCTTAGGGTTTCGGGAGGATTATATACGCCAAAGAGCAGAGCCAGAGGTGGGCCAGGGTGGCCACACCACCTGGTGGCGCGGCCTAGGGTGGCCCACGCCAGGGGGTGGTGTCGGCCCCCTGTGGCCCATCTCCGCTCCCCCTTCTGGCTTCCTTCGTCTTCTGGAAAAATAGGATTTTCCATATATTTTCCGAGATTTTCTGATCTTAGCGAATTTTGTCTCCAAACTGTGCCTTTTCCATCAGAATCCTGACTTCAGCGGTCCATCCTCCAAATGTCATCAACCATGCAAAAACAGATGAAATAACATAACTATCATCTCTTAATATGAAATATATCAAATAAATAACAGTAAATTATGATATAGAATAGTGATGCAAAGTGGACGTATCAACTCCCCCCAAGCTTAGACTTCGCTTGTCCCCGAGCGAAAACTGAGCTCAATAAACATGACCTCAGGTTTATGGAGTGAAGTGTCGATAAAAGAATACGGACAAGAAGCATCACATTCATCAATACACAAATCATAATAGAAGACAACTCACTATTATATAACTTAACTTGCACTAAGTAAAGGAAACACAATAAAGATACACAAAGTAAATCATAATTGGTAATGGCAAACTTTGTTCTTGGTCAAAGAACGGTTAACAATTTGTAGGAGTTCAAACATAATGGGGTTTTCAATGATAGGTTTCAAAGTAATACTCACTAAGATAAGAGCAATGTGCAAAACAAGGAACATAAGAAACATGATTGAATAAATCATCATATGAATGAATGAAACACAGCAACTCAAAATACTTGCTGAGATAGAAAGGAATAGGTTTACTAACTCCACTAAAAAGTAAAAGATAAGCCCTTCACAGAGGGAAGCAGGGATTTCAAGTTTCATAAAGAGCTTCCAAAAATTATGGTACTTCTTAGCTTTCAGATCTCATTACCCCTATCATAAGCATCTTTAGGTGATTAAGGTTAAACTGACCAAATATGAGGATATGTTTGACAAGTTATAAGATAAAAATCTCATGCCCCTTACTTACGAGTACCGTTCCTCATGCTACTCAACTTTAGTCACTAGTAAGTTCTTGTCATTGTAAATACATGTTTATCATAGAGAACTGCCAATGGGGTACCCCTTTTCCAATGATACGGAAGATTCCCCATATCAAAATGACAAGGCAAGCAGACAATGAGCATCTCAGCAATCCTTTTATTTCCTATTTGCATAGGGTCTCTTTTTTTCTTTTTTTCTCTTTTTTTATTGAGGATGCTTCATATATTGCTCACTATGGTTATGCTGCACATTTCCACCATGATTAGGCATGGCTTAGACCAGTCGCCCAGGCGTTTCTCTAACACATATAAAAACTCCATGATCCTTACAAGCTCCCCTTTCATTTCACACCACCGGGATCCATAAGCAAAAGAACATGATATCAACTAAATAAAGTGCAATGTTGAAAGCATTCCCCATGATAACATGGTTCTGCTAATTCACAACTTACAAAACGCAAGCATATACGCAACATAGATGGGCACAATGGTTCAAGTTTATTAAGTGCAAAAAAGTAAAGTGTGCCATCAAGTTCATGAGAGCTTTAATCACTAATTTTCACATAACAAGTTTAATTTGGAAGGTATATAAAAACATGAATTTACTTGGAATAGCAATAATGCTAGTAGGTAGGTATGGTGGACACAAATGGCATAGATTTTGGTTTAAGGATTGGATGCACGAGAAGCATTCCCTCTCAGTATAGGTTTTTGGCTAGTAAGGTTGAGTAGCAAGCATAAGAGTTGAAGGAAACAAACAAACATACAAGTGATAAAAACAAACATGCAATCTTCCTTTGAATCACAAAATATCTTAACTAGAGAATACTAAGCTTATGAGCCAATCAAGAAAGAAAGATGATGAAATTATATTCCTTGAAAGTACTTTTCTCTTTTTTCATTCAATTCTCAAATAGTGTTGCTACTAACCAGCTAGGTTTGCCAAAACCAACTAAATTTACTTAATGATCCCAAAGTGATACCAATACTAACAACAATATCAATCATATAACATAAATTGCAAACTAATATAAGATGTGCAAAAAGTAAATGATAGAACTTCTCATTAATATTCCATAATGGCAACTCACACCAAGGGATACATAGATAACTAACTAGAGGGGGGATACTTCCCCAATGCAAACCATCCTATATGATAACTTCTCTATTCATGATATGACTCTACTGAAAAGGTAAAAAGATAGAAGATAATGATATGATACCGCGGCAATCCCCCAAGATTGGAACAAACCAAGGGGATGCCAAAACCTGATGATGAAATACTCCTTCGGTGGTGGTGTTGCGCCCATGATCGGAGTGAGAAAATCTTCCAGGATCTTGTGAAGCCTGTTATTGTCTTCTTGTAGTATATCCACCTTTCTCCTCAAGACTCGGTACTTATCGTAGAATTCATCAATGGATCGTAGAGCTTCCACTACTGCAGGGCAGGAACTGAGGTCTAGAGTTGGAGGTATCAGCCCCTTCATGCCCACTGACATGTCCTTCACTTCCTCCTCGACGCTCTGATCCATGTCTGCCTAGCTGTGATCCTTTCTTCTTTCACCCATCCCACGAAAGTCCTCTACTCAAGATTGCGATGGAGCTCGCTCTGACGTCGCAGCTCATAGCCCTCTGAAGACGAATCCTAGAATGACATCTGAATAGAACAGATCAAAACAAAAACACGACGAGAACACGATATACGAACCTCGGGAGATCTGGGGGATTATATATTATGAAGTTTAACAACAAAAGGAAGGTACTGGGAGAAAATGGGTCAGAGACGGGCTCCGGGGTGGCCACACCCCCTGGTGGCGTGGCCAGGTGGGCCCGCGCCATGGGGTGGTGTGAGCCACCTAGGCTCCGTTTCCGTCCCTCTTTTGACTCATTGCTTTCCATGTTAGATAAAACCTGCAAAGATATAAATTGACAGATTTTTCGTGGACCTTTTCTTACCAGAACTGTTACCTATTCGGAAACGGACTCTGCAGGTTTCTGAATTTGGTCTTTGATAAATTTTTCCGGAGTCACCACTTGAATAACACCAATATCTTCATCTTTATAAACATATTGCTTGAGTCTTTTGACCATTCACCATCTTATTACACCATTTCCTCCTACAACTTGGAAATTTATTTCACACAAAACTTCACACACTTCTCATTAGCAACATTAGTGCATGCAAGGTAATAAACCTTTTAAGTTCAATTTCAACTGAAATCCATCAAAACGTAAGCTACTCTAGCAACTCCTTTTGAAATCCCAAAAGGAATTCAAAAAGGAAATCGATTTAAGAGGTGAATGCAAGAGTGGCAAAAATCTATCAAAACAGACCAGCAGGTAAACATCAATTTTTTCGAAACTCTTCTGTTGCTCAAATCAAAAAGTGCAAAACTAACGAAAGTTAATTAATAACCTGGGGCATGCACACAAAAAACTACAGATCAGTACGCCATTCTGGGATTTTTAATGATTTATTATAGTGAAGCACAAAGATCTGTTTTGGGAAAGCAACTTCCCGAAATACTACTTCTCTCTCATTAGGGGCTGATCTTGACACAAAAACCAAACAAAAGGATAAGGAGAGGTTATTGCAGAAGCAATAACTTCCAAGACTCAAATAAACAAAAACAAACTGAAAGCACAAATATATTGGGTTGTCTCCCAAAAAGCTCTTTCTTTATAGCCATTAAGATGGGCATGATAATTTCAATGATGCTCACATAAGAATATGAATTGAAGTAAAAGAGAGCATAAGGAAGCAAAAATGCACATGTTTAAGTCTAACCCACTTCCTGTGCAAGGGAATTTTGTAAGAAAAATAAATTGTTGAAACCAAAGGCTGCTAGCATAGGAAGGCAAAACAAATGCAACATGAAGACTTTCAGCATAAAGCGAGGAAACCTAATATTATTGACATGCATAAGAGCACTTTTCCCTCTGTCATAGTAACTTTCAGTATCGTGCATAAATTTAACGATATAACTATCACATGAACCATTGTAGCAATGATCACTTATTCTAACAGAAAACACAGGGACACTAGCTCTCCTAACACTACTTTGTGAAACAATATTAGAAGTATCCTTACAGAGGATAGTGCGTCCATCTTCTACATATTTAGTGACAAAGTATTTCACATTTTCTATTACAGGTTCAATAGCTATTTGTTCATAAGGTTCAACAACTTTATTTGTACTTTCATTAACCATACTAGCTATCATAGAATGTTCCTTTACCTTAACTAGGAAAAGCATTTTCTCAATGTAAGGTTCAAGTAAAATATGATTAGCAGTATAAACTTCGGTATCTCTTGCAGGAACACAATTAGCAATATCTTTATATGGCTCATGATACTTATTCCATTTCTTTTTAGGAATATCAATATAAGAAGCAAAAGCCTTAAAATAGATTGCAATACTTTGAGAGTCTAGACCATAAGCATTACTAATATTATGAAAGTCATCAGTTCCCATAAAAGATTTAATGCATTCATTATCATAATTTATACCTGACTTTCTTCCTTTATCATTCTCCCATGCTTCAACATTGTCTTGAATACGGTCTAGAAGATCCCATTTTGCTTCTTCTTCCATGCGTGTAAATGATCCAGCACAAGAAGCATCCAATAGGTCCTTATCATGAAGAGAAAGTCTTGCATAAAAGTTATTGATAATAATATTGTTAGGGAGCTCATCAATAGGATATTTGAGCATTAGTAACTTCAATCTCCTCCAAGCTTGAGCTGTACACTCTCCATCACGAGGCCAAAAGTTGTATATTTGATTCCGATCTTTGTGAATCTCACTAGGAGGATAAAATTTTGAATAAAAGAGAGGTACAACTTCCTCCCATTCAAGAGATTGGCCATTCTTCAGCAGCTTATACCATTCCTCAGCTCTTCCTTTTAGTGATAATGAGAACAACTTCTTCTTGACTTGATCTGTTGTAATACCTACACACTTGAACAACCCGCATAATTCGTGTATAAAGAGCAAATGATCACCGAGATGGAAAGTTCCATCTCCAAAATAGTAGTTATCCATAACATGATCAATAAATTCTTGTAGGTATCTTAAAAGTATCATTTTCAGCAGGTGTAGGTTCATCTACTACCTTAGCAGTGGTAGTAGCATTACGAAATAAGAAACTAAGTGAACTATCCATATTGAAATAAAGTAACTAATAGAAATAAACAATACTCACAGTAGAATTTTCCTTTACCAGTTCCACTCTTCAATAGCGCTTCACTCCCTAGCAACGGCGCCATAAAATAGTCTTGATGACCCACAAGTATAGGGGGTGTATCGCAGTATTTTCGATAAGTAAGAGTGTCGAACCCAACAAGGAGCAGAAGGTGTTGACAAGTGGCTTGGAGCAGGAATTCTCTGTAAATACTTAGCAAACCGATTTTTAGGGGTTTTTGATAATGTAGATAAATAAAGTGCGAGTAAAGAAAAGACAATAATAATAATTGCAGCAAGTGGCCCAATCCTTTCTTTAGCAAAGGACAAGCCAGTTGTATTACTTAAGATGACCAAACGTTCTCGAGGACACATGGGAATATCGTCAAGTGTTTTCGCTTCACATAGTTGATTAATATTCTTTAGTTTGATAAGTGTTGTGTGGGTGAACCTGTGCTAATGTACTGACCTTCCTAGGACTAATACATACTTGTGATTATACCCCTTGCAAGCATCTGCAAGTACAAGAAAGTAATTAAGATAGAAAGCTAACCACAGCTTTAAACTCTGAGATCCTACACTCCCTTATGTAAAGGTTTCCTAACAGGGGTTCAGGTTTCTGTCACTCCGGCAACCCCTACGATTAGTAGCCAAATACATAATGCATTCCCCTAGGCCCATAAAGGTGAAGTGTCATGTAGTCGACATTCACATGACACCACTAGAAGAATAACACCACAACTTAATTATCAAACCATTGAATCTTTCTCAACACAATTCCACTACTAACAACATGACTTCTCCCATGTCCTCAAGAACTAAACGAACTACTCACGAGACATCATATGGATCAAGATCAGAGATGAAATAATGATAAGTACCAATCTAAGCATGAACCATAATTCAATGGTTCCACTCAATAGCATCAACTACAACAAGTAATCAACACCAGGAAAGTTTCCCCTAAGAACTATGCAAGATTCAACCCAATTGTTACATCGGTATGGAGTGGTGATGATGGTGCTGGTGGAGATGATGATGGAGATAATGATGATGATCCCGATGAAGTCCAGATCGACGGTGGTGTTGATGGCGATGATCTCCCCTCTCCGGGAAGGAATTTCCCTGAAAGATTTCTGCCTGCCGAAGAGCTATTTCTCTCTCTACAGTTTTCTGCCCCATAGAGGCGGTGGAATCTTTCTGTGGTCGCCCCCTGAGTCTTAGGGTTTTGGGAGGATTATATACGGCAAAGACCAGAGCCAGAGGTGGGCCAGGGTGGCCACGCCACCTGGTGGCGCGGCCTAGGGTAGCCCGCGCCAGGGGGTGGTGTGGGCCTCCTATGGCCCATCTCTGCTCCCCCTCCTGGTTCCTTCCTCTTCTGGAAAAATAGGATTTTCCATATATTTTCCAGGATTTTCTGATCTTCGTGAATTTTGCCTCCAAACTGTGCCTTTTCCATCAGAATCCTGACTTCAGCGGTCCATCCTCCAAAAGTCATTAACCATGCAAAAACAGATGAAACAACATAAGTATCATCTCTTAATATGAAATATATCACTAAATAGTAGTAAATTATGATATAGAATAGTGATGCAAAATGGACGTATCAGGAGTCACCAACACCTCCAGCGCCACGTTGTTCGATTGGGCGCTAGCGATGTTGGGAACCGGGCACGACCCCCGTTTACCACTCCTCTTCCACTTGGTATACTGTTCGAAGTAGGTGGGAAGGATGGTGTTGAGCTTGTCGGTCACTTGTGTCTGGACTTGTGATTAGAGTTGTGGCTGGAATACCGTCATAGCCTCCTTCACTGTATCTTGGAGTAACTGTGGAAACTTCTCCACTTGTTCCCTTAGGTGTTTTACCTCGGTGCTCTCAGCTTGCTTCCTTCTTTTCCGCGACGAGGTTCCATAGTATTCGGACCATGGAATACCGCTGAAGCCGGGCACACGGCTAGCCGACTTAGGTGGCACTTGGGGCTTGGCATTCTTGACCCGGTTCAGCGCCCTATTAAAAGTGGTGTCCCCCTTGGCGACCGGTGCCGACCCCTGGGATGAGGAGCTCCTACATTCCTTGTCCTGCGCATAAGGAACGTGAAGCATTTGAGAAATTGGACTTCATTGATTAATTGTGAATGCAATTAATCATCTTGCATGCAAATTACTTACATATTAATTTATGAAGTCCGTCACCTTCAGAGCAAAGGGGTCGCAAGGTTCCGAGGAATATTCAGAACTCCCTTTTGGCTTGCGAAACCGAGCCCTAAAAAAGTTCTTTGCCTGCGGTTCGGTGATATTGGAAAAGGGAGGTGTCTCCCCTTCTCACGAGATATGGCGTCCTCCTTCTCCCATTTGGGAATCACGGATCTATAACTGTTAGAGCCAAGATGGTGGGTACCAATGTTCATCTCGTACAACTCCTTGAAGTATAGACTCTTGGCCTTGCCCATGGCGGATTCACATCTCGCCTTGAAGACCTTGAAGTCTTCTTCCTTGACCAAAGGCTCCTTCTTGACGAGCTCCTCGTAACTTAGATTTTTCTTGTAAATGAGCTTCTTCACACTGCCACTGAACTAACACAATGTCACTGCCTACATCAATGCATATGAAGGGAGAGGGGGATAGGGAGGGGGAGGGGGACGGCGGCGCTCACCATCAAAGGGGAAGGGGAGGGGGACGGTGGAGCTCCTGGCTCCGAGAAGAAGAACGGTGGTGGCAGCGCTCCTGGCTCCGAGAAGAAGACCAATGGACAATGCTCCTGGCTCCTGGACGGCGCTCCTAGACGACGCTCCTAGACGCGAGGTCGTCGATGAGATGGGGCCAGGAAAGAGGAGAGAAGAAAGGGGAAAGGGGAAGGGGGAGGGAGAGGGGCGGCTCACCTGCGGACTCGACAACGTGGATGACGGACGACGGACAGCGGAAGTGGAGGGGATCGACGGGCGGCACGGGAGGGGAACGAAGGGGAAGACAATGTCTCTAACAAACTGAATGTGTCTAACGAACTGAATGTGATTGTTAACTCCACTTTAGCCAGAGATTATGTGACATGCATCCTAGAAATATGTGACTCATATAACTTATGCGAGTCGCATATTGCCAGGATGCACCTCCTATAATCGTGCACCTATATTCAAAAAGAAGATAACGCCTTCTGTTTCACAAAACACTTCGTAGCCTAGTGGCTACACACTCAACCCTTTCTTCCCTGGCATCCCATGTTCGATTCCTGGGAGCCACCTTCTTTTGAAACTAAAAAATAAATAAACATAAACTATTAAAAATAGTCTAGAATTAATATAAACTATTAAAAATAGGGTAAATATTTTAAATATCAAAAAATTGACTAACTAAAAAAACTGAATGTCTGACGAACTGAATGTCTGAATCGATAGAGAGCTCTCTCTAGTATAGTCTTATGTGAGTCGCATTTTAGATAAACATGTGCCTCCAGTATAATTTTATGCGAGGCGCATTTCCGAACAATGCATCTCCTATAATATTTTCCACTACTCAAAAGAAGCGTCACACGAATGCTAACACAAAACAGTTATTAGCCTAGTGGCTACCCACCCAGTCCAATTCCCTCCATACTCTAGCCACCAAGGTTTGAATCATGTGGTTTCCACATTTTTTTGTCTTTAAAAAAATACATTTTAATTGTTAAATCATTTTCCAACATTAATATAAACTACAAAACATATTTTAGTACTTTAAATATCAAATTACCATATAAATTAGATATAATGGTGACGATACATAAGATTCCATCAAGCAATTTTAGCATACAAAAGAGATAACTAAGAATGTGTCGATACATAATAATGCCACACACACGCGTGCGGCATGTCATGCTTTGTCGGACCTAGTTATTAGCGTTTCTTGTTGATAATTATCTTCTTGCCCTTCTTTGTGGCGGTTGAATAGGTTAGGTCCGGAACGTCTTCACTTTTTCTTTTGAATGGGAGTCTTTTCTGAGGTAGGCTTTTGGTGTATGGTGCTTGGTCGCCGTATCTGTCTTCCTTCTTCGAGTCGCCGTACTAGTCAAAGTCTTTCTCGTTGGCGACTCCGTCCATTCCGATGATGTTCCTTTTGCCTCTCCTAACGATAACCCGGATAGGCTTTGATGGGTCGATAATGTAGAAGCATTGGTCGACTTTACTAGCCAAAACCCATGGCTCATTTCTCGCGGGTACGTTCGTGCCGGTGGTCTTTGACTTTGGAGGTATAACCATGGTGGTGAAATACCGGTCTTCTTTTTCGATGCTCTTGGCCCACCTAACACGGAACATAGGCACCTCCTCCTCAACATAGTCGAGCTCCCATATCTCCTCGATCCTTCCATGGTATCTTTTCAGGATGTCGTCGGTGTAGAATATCCCCGTTACCCCTGAGTTCTGGTAATCACAGTTATTGTCCTTTTCCTCAGTGTAGAACGTGTATTCGTTGATATCGTATGCCTGATAGGTCATCAGGTTGTGCCCTAGGCCCTATGACAACGAGAATATGAGTTTATCATCCTTCGAAGACTTGACCTGCGGTGGACTATCAAGAACCTTATTCATAAACCACTGCGTGAAACCGGAGTTGTGCTCTTTAATTACATCTTCCTCCATCCTCACCAGGCTGCGGTCAGCGTACTTCTTCTTGATAAATTATTTGTGCTCATGTATATATGGATCGACCACCTGCAGGTGTTGTAGCGCAATCCGGTTTTCTCTTTCAAAGTCCTTGGTTTGCTTCTCGAAGTTGACATGCTTTGCGCGCTGACCCTCGTGGTGACCCCATCAAGCGATCCTCCTAAGGTGCTTGTTCAATGGCAGACCGATAGGGGTCTTAGTTTGTAGAAAGTTCGAGCAGAAAGAGATGCGCTCTTCGGCCAGGAAGCTGGTTGCTATGCTTCCATCTAGACGGGACTTGTTACGAATGTATCCCTTGATGTGTCCATTCAGCCTTTCAAACGGCATCGCAGAAATGGAGGCCCGAGTTGGACGATATCCTCCATGACATGGAGAAGCAGATGAAGCATGACATCGAAGAATACGGGAGGGAAGTAGATCTCGAGCTCCTATATTATCACCACGATCTCCTCCTATAGCCTCGTGAGCTACTTAATGCCTATTGACTTCCGAGAGATGACGTCGAAAAAGTTGCATAGGCCAAATAGCGTTTCATGGATATGCTTTCCCATTATCCCTCAGATCTCAACCAGAAGTACCTGCGTCATCAGCATGGCGACATCGTGAGACTTCATCCCGCTGAAGTGCTGCTTCGCCTTGTCTAGCCATCTGCTTATCTTCTCGGCATAGCCATTCAGAAATTTGACTCCGAGGAGGCACTTCATAAACTGGGTGGCCTCCGCCTTGCTTGGAGTGAATCACGCGGCCTTGAGCTTAACTTCGGCCTTCTTGACCTTTTTTCCCTTGCGACAACAAATATTCTATGTTTCCGTCTCATCCTCCTCCGACTGATCATCGGCTTCATCATCACTAGGTGGTGGTTGAAGGTCCTTCCTGATGCCCATATGCTTCAAGTCGTTCCTTGCCTTCAGCCCATATTTGGTCTTGTTGGTGTTAAGGATGGTGGCAAGCTGACTCTCCCCCACATTCTTCGTGATATGCATGAGATCTAGGCTATGAGGCACGCGGAGGAGCTTCCAGTATGGCAAGTCCCAGAAAACATACCTCACCTTCCAAACCCTCAACAGGGGCTCTGGCTTCTTTTGGTTCTTTCCTGGCGTAGGGCACTCTTTCCAGTTTATCAACAACTCATCGATTTCTACGTCGCTCCTCTGGTATGGCATTCCTTGGAGCTCGACTGTCCCATCAAACAGATGGGACAACTTTCTCCAGGCGTGATTCTTCAGAAGCCACCTTCGAGAACCCTGGTACATGGTTTTCCCGGACCTAGGATCTTTTTGTAGCTGGCAATACATTGTATTATCCTTGCACCTAATGCATGCAAAGAATCCTTGAATCACCTGCCCTGCGAAGTATCCGTAACCAGGATAGTCTTGCACCGTCGTGATCACCGCCGCTCTCATATCGGCATATTCTTGTGCGGTGCTGTCCCATGTACGGGATCTGTCTTCCCATAGCGTGGCTAACTCCTCTTTCAATAGCATGAGATACAGATTGGTGTCTGTTCCGGGCTGTTTTGGCCCTTGAACTAGCATACTCATGGTTGCGTACTTCTTCATGCACAACCAGGGGTGGTTATAGATCCATACAAACACATGCCAGGTGCTATGTGTGCTGCTCTGGCTTTCGAACGGATTGAGTCCGTCGGTGCTCACGCCCAGCCTAAGGTTCCTTGACTCTTTCCCGAACCGTTGGTAATATTCGAGGTCCAACACCTTCCACTTGCTAGCATCCGAAGGGTGCCTCAGCATTTCCTCCTTTTCTGGATCTTCGTCTTCTGGTCTCTTTCTTTCCGCGTTCTAGCACATGTTCTGTGCTTCCTTAGGGTCCATGAAATACCACTGCAGACGAGGCGTTAGAGGAAAATACCACACCACTTTTCTAGGAGCTTTCTTGGTCCCTCTCTTGTATCGAGAGGTATTCACACCGGACACATGGTCTTCTCCGTGTCCTCGCCCTGGTAGATGATGCGATCATTTATGTAGACGTGGTATTTCACGTGTGGTAGATCGACAGGGCACATGACTTTCTTGGCCTCAGCAATACTAGTCGGACATGTGTTCCCCCTCTTGGGAAGACAATGATGCTAGAATTCCATGTTGTCGTTGAAGCATTCGTCGGTCATTTTGTGTTTTGCCTTCATCTCTAGAACCCTGAGCGTTACATTCAGATGGGTATCCCGTCGATGCATCTGTCAAACAATGGAGTAACCGCATCTTTCTCCATTTGCTCTAGCTTAGCTTTCTCTCTGGCAGCGATTCTGGCAGTACTCGTCTCCCTGAGAAGCAGCTCTTGGTAATGAGTGTCTCGCAACCAACTTGAATCATGCCTGGCACCTTGATGTTCATGTTCCTGCCTGGCGCCACCTTGATTATCTTCATGTTCATGCCCAGTGCCATCTTCTTGATCTTCATCATGTTCATGCCCGGCGCCACCTTGATCTTCATGATCACCTGCCCCGCCGGCATCTTGATCTTGATCTTCACCATTATTAACATCCTCATCATCATCTTCGTCATCATGTATCCACCGAGTGTAGCCATCCATGAAACCACGCCGGAGCAGGTGTGACTCCATCATTCCGCAATCCTGCTTTATCAAATATATCAGTTTGCAGCCATGACACAGACATCTTATCTCAGTCATGTTTATACATGCCACGTCGGCCCTCGTGCATCTCATCCACCTATCCACGAGGGGTGTGCTCAGTGGTCGGACCATGGTCGCCTGCGCGGTATACCAAGAGCAAAAGAATAATTAGAGCATGGACGTCGAGATCGCCGGAAAAATTTGGCATGACCTCCCCTAAAAAGAGGACATCCGTCGGGTGCCAAAAATTCGCCAGAACAGAAATGAATCAACATTCCGGTGAAACATTGGCAACCCAAAATGAAATCCCTGCACAAAATAAAGGAAGCACACAACACAATCTAGTCGGTGTCTCCGACAATGCGCATACATACAACAATGCCTTCACGCTTCCTCCAACGACGACTAGGAGTAGGAGAGCCGGAGGAGAAGTAAAGTGAGATCTTGTATATCTAGAAGTGCAAGATCTTTCACTTACATATGTGTGTCAACCAATAGAGGTTTAGCAAGCTTGTATGGTGAAACAATGGATAAAACAAGGTGGGGACGAGGAGGGGGGCGACTAGATCTTTCTTTGTGTGGAGGAGAAAACAAGTGAGAGAGAAGTGAGTGGGGTGTAGGTGCATGTGCATGTGCCAAAAAGGTGAAAAGGTGGAGAGATTACTCGAGGCGCATCCCATATAATATGCGCCTTGTATACATAGAATACCTGAGGCGCATCTGGTAGATGCGCCTCGAGTGTCTGGCGCCTGCCACCCCCTAGGCCCACATCATTTACTTGAGGCACATGTCACAGGGATGCGCCTCCAATATTGAAAAATACTCGAGGTGCATATCTGCTAGTGCGCCTCCTATATTGTCGCACCTACCACCACTGGGCCCACCCACTTTACTTGAGGCGCATCTGCTCCATATGCGCCTAACTACTTGAGGTGCATATGGAGCATATGCGCCTCGAGTAAGGTGGGGCAGCCAGATCTGGTCCGTACATGCGATATAGGAGACACATCCCTCAAGAATGCGCCTCTAGTATTAATATATATGAGTCGCACCGTTTAGAAATGTGCCTTGTATATTTAGTCGAAGCGCATGTTTGAGGGATGCGCCTTCTATAAGCATGTCTCCTATAGGATTTTCCCTAGTAGTGTCCCAATGAAAAGTGGCCACGATTGTTGCCATCATGAAGTATTTTCTGGTGCTGTTGCCGGGGAATTGGCGAAGGTACACCACAAATGCATCCTCATCAAGTTTGAAGAACATGGTATTTCCCACGGCACTTGCAACATTTTTTTGGCGTCGTCATCTTCATCAACTTGTGCAACAATCCAAGCTTGGGGAGGTTGCACCACTATGAGGTTTTTCTTCTCCTTTTAGATTTTTAAAGTATTTTGCTTTGTCTTGTTTCTAGTCTTTTTGAGTTCTTCCTTAAAACTCAAAAACACATAAAAATGGAAAAGAGAACTTACTGGCCTTTTAGTGTAAAGAACTTCCCAAAAGAAGGTGAGATACCATTTGAACCATTTTAAATAGACCGTGCAACTATTAAATCCATTTATGAAAACCGTTTTTATGGGAAGCCTAATGAAAACCCTATGCAACATTTGAGAACTTTTAATGCAAGATGCAAATATTTAAACATGAGTAATAAAACCAATAGTATGATTAAAGTTAAAAATTTTCCATATTCACTTGCTGGTAAGGCATTAGATTGGATTTTAAAATGGCCACCAGGAAATTTTAGCTCTTGGTTTAATGTTAAAGCTTCTTTTGTTGAAATATTTGGAACCCATGAAATAATAGGCCATCTTAGGGAAATGCTTATCATGTTTAAACAAAATAAATATGAACCTCTTATAATAGCTTGGGAAAGATTGAGAGAAATAGCTTTTGGAACAGAACATGGTTTTAGAGACTGGATGTTAATGCATATATTATATAGAGGGATAACTAAGAGTTCAATGGCCTATTTAGATAAATAGAGTGGAGGTTCTTTCATGAATATAACAGCCAGCAACGCTTATATATTGTTAGATGGCCTACTCTTAGAAGTAAAAGTCAAAGAAAACCTTGAAAAAGCTAAAGTGCCAGAAGATGTATTTGATGATAGACATGAAATCTTCCATTTATATAATAGAGATAAACAAGTAGAAGAAGTTAAAATGCTAAGTGAAACAAAAGAACCTCTACTTGATCTTCATAAATGTAGCTTGCATGGACTCATTAACTTATTGCAGAAGTTTTTTAAAATTTTAATGATCTATCATTTAATGGTCATCAAGCAGGATTTGGTTCCTACCTAGCAAATTATGTTACAAAAGAAAAGATTGATAGATATAATGATGAAGCTATGATACCACCTAATCTTGGGGATGTATGGCTCCCCAAGATTTTAATCACTATTGGAAAAGAGACACATCATGCTATTCTAGATTTAGGATCTAGTGTCTCAGTTTTATCTAAAGATCTATATGATTTACTTGATTTGAAACCTATGGAAAAATGCTCTATAGATCTTTTACTTTCTGATAATTAAAATACACATGCTTTAGGAAAAGTTTAAGATATCATGGTTGTATTGCATATGACATTTGTACCTGTTGATTTTATTGTCATGGACATGGGGAGCAATACCTCAAGTCCTATAATACTTGGTAGACCTTTTTTGAGAACCACTGGTGCAGTCATTGATACAAAAGAAGGAAATGTGAAGTGTCAGTTTCCTCACAAGAAATGTATGGAACACTTTCCAAGGAAGAAGGAGGTAGCAAAGAAGCACAAGCTATCCCATGAATTCCACGTCACTTAAACCAAGTAAGTAAAGCCTAGCTATATGGCTATAAAGAAAGCACTTTGCGGGAGTCAATCTAGTTATTTTCTTTTGGATTTTTGCTTTGAACTCTTGCTCTAGCAATGGAGTTTTCTTTTGGTTTTCTTTCTGTAATTTTTAATAAAGAACCTAGTGGAACCCATTTTGGATGTTAAAAAGTTGCTAAACATATGGAGTAGCAAATTTTTGCACAACTGTTTTTAGTGCAAGAATTTTCAGATTTTTTTGTAACTCCGATTGTGCTCATATTTGCACAGAATTTACAACTTTTCATCCTATGTATTCACAAAAATTGGCTAAAATTCCTGACATGTTTAAGTGGGCAAGAAAAATCTTTTTGCTGCTGCTGAAAATCTGGACAAATTTTGCCATGTTTTATTTTAACCATTCCCAAGTGTCCTAAAATGATTGTTATGAGTCATATTATATGCTAGGTATATGTAGGAACATTATATGCTTGCTGGAACATTTAGAAAGAATTTTGTTTTTGATATATATGCAACAACTATTATACTTTTGTGCCAAAAATTATTTTACTTACAGGTTGCTTGAAGAGGAGAAGACAAAAACCCTTCCATAATCAATTCCACGAGAGTTTGATAAAAACGCTGGAGTTACCCTTGTGGGGAAAGAAGCTTTCTACAACACTCTACACTTGGAGTCCCAACGAAAACTAGCCATGATTGTTGCCATCAACTGCGCTTTGAAAGAAGTAACGAAATCTTCTCCCAAGGTATTGGCGAGTTAACGACTAGTGGTATGACCGAAACCCCCATACCATATGCCCGTACCGACTGCCCAGGTTTGATCTTGAAACTCTAATCTCGCATCCAATAGTGACGATCACTAGTATGAGTGGGACCTACCTATACCGACCACGTCGCCCCGTAAGAGTGACGGTGGCTGGCTGCCAACCCAGCCAACCATCTTCTTCCTCTCATTTTCTCTCTCTATTTCTCCCTAAAAATCAAACCCTAATCTCCTAGAACTCTTTATTCTTCACTGATTTTGTTTGTTTGATTGGGGAATCTTCACATCGGTAAGTTTCTCACCCGATCCACTCTTTATTTTCTGAAATCCATGGTTGAATCCCTCACATTGGCTATCTAGATGAGTTCTTATTTTCTTGAGATTATTTTTGTTTCCTCGCGTTAGGATTTGTAGTTTTCACCTGTAATTGTTTGTTTAAATGCTAGAAACCTGATGCATATAGTTTTGCTGTGAAATTTGTAAGTACAATGCATAACATTGGGAGGATTTTCCGCACCGGGAAGGGCTCAGGAATGGCAAGAACCTAGGGCACCGCCAGGGCACCGGGTTCAAAGAAGAGGCGTGCAGAGGGGGATGCTTTGAAGGTCGCCCTCAACAAGGACTATCAGAGGGTGAGTGAACGTAAGGTGTTGCCCACCAAGTGGGTGTGCCATGAGTTCATCTCTCACCATGGTCTGAAGGAGGACTTCGACACCATGATCGTGAATGTTGGAATGGTTCATTTTCCCCTTCTCTCCACCAACACCTATGAGCACGCCACACATGAGTTCCTTTAGACTTTCCACGATGATCCCGAGCTCCAACAACATCATTGCACTGTAAGTTTCACACTCGACGGGCAACCACGCAACCTTACTTTTCAGAAATTTTGTGATTACTTCGGGTTCTCCCATGATGGAGAGCTCGATATCACATAAAAAGTCCTCTTTGAGGAAATGTATGGTTGGGAGGAGATTTCTATTTTCAGGAATACCGATTACTTGTAGAAGAAGAGAGCCACTATCCAGAATCCCACTATCCGCTACTTCGCTTGGCGAATTCTATTTTGGGAAGGGAGATAGCGGGGCAATGGTGGGACCTGAGATAAGTGTAATTTATATGGTTCTCCATCCAGAGATGGAGCATAATATAAACTTGGGTGCTTTTCTCATCCAGCACTTTCGCCGCCAAAGGTCGGCTCACTCGGGTGACATCCGCTGTGGAGGTTTGATCACTTAGATCCCCTACGCAAGCGAGTTTATCATTCCTCATGAGAGAGTCGTGGGTAGGAGTAAGTATTTGTATGATTCCCACATGGAGAGCACTAAATTCATGGGGGTCTATAGGACTCAACGCTCTCTGCACGCCTACCAATTTTATTTTGAACCTAATGGTGATGCCCACCAAACTTTGCTTCCATTTGTTCAAGATTTTGGTTTGCCTAGAAAATAGAGTTGGGTCCTCACTAAAGACTAATTCCATCAAGCTATGATTATCTCAGGGAGGATTGCACCCCTGAAAGGAAACCCCGCTTGGGAAGGTGCAGGAGGAAGCCAACAACACGGGGAGGTGGAATAGAACTAGAACACCATGGGTTGGGATGACTATGTTCAGCAACATCATCATCAACAACCATTTCCCTATTTCCACCAGCAGCAAAATATGCCTCCACCTTAGCCGGGATTTGACTATGTCCCAAGAGGAGAATTTAACCAGGTGGTGCATCGCATAAGCAATGTGGATAACACGTTGCATGATGTGAAAACCAACATTGTCACTCTCACTCAGGACTTTACCCATTTCATGTCCGAGTTCCCAAACTACTACCCATACCAGCCACACCAGCAGCCGCCGCCCAATGATGGTGGCAACAATTGATTTGAGTTAGACAAAGAGTATAAGCTTGGGGAGGTTGAACTCGTCCTCACCTGTGCATTCATATTTTTGTTTTATTATTTTGATTTATTTATTTTTCTTCAATTGAATGTGTACTTTCAGTTTTTCATTGGTAAAGGAAAACATAAAAAAATAGAATTAGCTTTTATCTTGTTTCGTTTGAAGACATGTCTATTCTCTTTTTGTTTCTTGCAAGTTATTCACTTCAAGTGACTTAGCCATGGAGAAGAACGCGAGGAGTCAATCCAAGTGAGATATGAGCAAGCAAGAGGAGGTACCACATTCCTATTTTCCCTCTTCCTGTAAGTTTATTCATGAAAAAATTATGTTTGTTCGGTTGCACTTGAGTTTCACTCCACGCTTAGCTCGTTATATTTTAAGACTTACTCTGAAGGCTAATGTCACTATTTTGGTTTTGACTTATTGCAATTGTACTCGGTTGGAAAAACAAGAAAAAGTGTCTTCTTTATGACTTTGGTGTCAAGTATTTGTCTTAAGGGTTTAATCCTAGTATCACTCAACCCCACATCTTAAAGGTTTGACTTGAAAACATGTTTTGAAAAATATTTGTTTGAAGGAATGGATATTTTGTGGTGGTTGAGGGAGATGCCAAACTTGTCTTGCATGGTTGAAAAAGAAATATTTATCAAGGAGAACTATAAGAGTACCCAAAACTACAAGGAACTAACAACTCTTAGGGCCTACGAACGATCTTGAGATCATCTCATATTTCGGCTATGAGTTGGGTAGACATTTGTAGCATTGCCACGATGTGCAAATTTTTAATTCCATGAGTCCAAGTACTTGAGCAAAACAAAATATCAGCAAGCTAGATCAGAAGTTATTTGATTCTTATGAAAGTTGTGGCATCACCTCACCACTTAAAAGATTAAAGTTCTCGGAAAATAAGAAAAATATGGGGTGTTGGAAGGCCACGAGTTTTGGAGTGGGTGTTAATGAAAAGCTCTAAGTTTATCCTTCTTTTGACATCTACTAGTGCACCCCTAATTTAACAAAATCATCCGTGCTCAAAATGATTTTATTCTCATAAAGAGAGTCGCTGAAAGAAGTGATTCACAACCTAACCAAAATTTTGACAATCACTTTTTGAGTTTAAGATTTATTAGCTAGCGAGTTATATGCGGTTAGTAAGTGAACTTAAGTGCAATTATTCAGATATATTATGCTCATGTTTAAGGTTGCAGCATTTTTGACAATGGAATACGATACAACCTTGAACTTGTGACTTTCATCGCTTGAATTCATTTCTTGCTATTATTCTTTGTAGCTTTGTCACTCACGTTCGAGTAACAACTAAGCTTGGGGAAGTTGATAGCTCCAAATTTTGATACTTTTTATTTAGGATTTTCCATTGGTTCTCAGCGGGTTTCACCTTTCAAGTAATGTTAACATTGCAAGTTAGAGAAACCTTTTCATCTTATATTGGTTTTCAGGTATTGAGCACTTACGGAAGATCTGAGAGCATTTTTGAGCTATTTAAACCAAATTGAGCAAATCCCTAATTGAAGACCTTTTCATTCAAAGTGTTCAGAGGCCGTAACGGCCACTAGTACGGTTGGAGGTTGCCCGTACCATCCGCCCATACTACCCTCCTTCGCCTCCATTATATCAATATAAGCAACTTTCATGAAGGCAACAGAGAAGACATACGAACACAACCACCATAAATAGTCCTAGAAGAGAGTTGATTAGATCTGAAGAAGGAGAAGAACACCATCTCATCCATTTATGATCCCCAACCTATCCATCATCAATTCCACCATCATTCCTAATTGTATTGAGATAGAGAGATTCACACTTGTAAGATTAGGGTTTGAACCTTTATTCCACTTTGGTTTGTACTTGATTTGATCTTTGACGGTATTGTGGCTTGCTACGATAAAGTTGAGATGATTTCCATATCCAATATGATTATGCCTTTGATCTGGCTCCCTCTCATGTGTGAGTAAATCCCTATAGGCGTGGGAGATGTAGGGCATTGGTAGGATGTGTTGTGCCTTTTATATTTGCATCTATTTGTGATTGTTGTCATGATTATTATATTGTGAGAATGATTATATATGTTTGCATAATGCTTGTTTTTCAATCTAAGCTCCTCGTTGTGATTGATATAAAAACTAGAATTAATACTTCCACGAAAACATGCTCTAACAAACCTGTGCTCTTGCAGGCCATCAACTATCAATGGAAATGTAGTAATAACTTTATAGTTGCCTCATATCATGAGGAGCATCATGATTACTTTGAAGTGAAACTACTTGATCAATTTGTTGCTTTTATTGGAGCTAGTGAGGTGGATTTCCTTATTAATAAAAATATGAAACTTGTGTTGTTGCTCGTGATCTTAAATAAATAAGTTTTATCCTCCTTGAAGATTGCAAAGAAAACTTTGGCGATAATGCTTATGTTATTGACTATGCAAAGATGTAACACCCTTGCCTAATAAGGCCGAGTTCTTGTGTATAGTGTGAATCCCTAGATCGGTTCACTAGCACACATAGTACAGATAAATACCAAAGAATATAAAAGTGCATCATTATTACATCGAATGATCCGGAATTTGCAATTGTTACATAATGCTTAGCTCAAAGCTAGCTCAAATAATTCAAATAGCAGCGGTAAACATAAGTAAATGTAGCTCCAATCTCCAAATTGTGCCACATGCAAACAAATGTCGAGTGGAGGGTTGCAACCTATAAGATCACTTAGAACAATCGAAACAACCTGCAACACAAAACGCTACAGCCATAGAGTGGTCAATACTTTGAATGTATGGAAAGTGGAACTATGAGGGAGTGAAACAAGTCTATACACTACATGCTTATTTGGCTTGTGGAGTTCAAGGCATGTTTGCAGCATTAAAATAAGTTCATCCTATCATTTGTAAATCATTTAATCTGTCAGCACACAACCCAATTAAGTTCAACCACAAGGTTTAGCAATTACGAAGTTGGAATGGGCGAGAACATGTCATAGTCTCTAAATTAAACAACTCAATTTTTCCATAACCGGGGACACGACTAAGCACTTAGTTTTACGCCATGCAGGAGTTTGTACACTTTACCCATGCGATATAGTCAACCCACTCTTATCATGACACGCATTTTGAGTCACAATAGGGAGAAGTCCAAGAATAGACAATTTGGGAAGTAGTTCCCCAAACCCATCCATGCACCATTCCAACCTACCATTCACTACATCTCTAGATATGAAGGGTTCGGTTCACCACAACCTACTAGGTCTTACCAGCCACCCATAACTCACTGGCACATGGTTGCACACGTAAGATACCAAACAAGACACTAAACATTCCTCCAAGGCATGGGTGTCTTTCCGCATTCAAACCATCCAAAAAATATCAATCCCATCACACCCAAGTGATTCATCAATTAAGCTGTTTTGGTTTTCACAAAACAATTTCTTTCAAAAAAATAGTTCATCATGGTATAATCCCACCCTCATCTAAGTAAGAACATCTATCATACGGTGGCTCACCTGTAACATCTCAAAAAATTTAAACAAGTTTATCAAGATCTAATCACCCAAGTTTAGGGTTAACAAAATCTTTTATCATTAAACTTGATATGAATGCATGTGTGATTTGTATTAATGTATGAATGCTTGCAATTGCCATGTTTGAGTGCTACCAATGATAAGGATTAGTTTAAAAAGGATCCACATCATCTAGATCAATTACAAACAAAATCAAATGAAAAGAAAGTCAAATATGGATCATATGATCATATGGTCACTTTTGCCAATATTTACCACTAGCCCACTTTGGGCATCTATAGTAAAAGATTTCTATCAGAAACAATTCTACATCTTTTCACCCCTTGCTAGACCAACTAAAAGTGAACCCAAGCAAACTTTACAAAATTGCAGAAACTATTTTTAAACCCATTTGAGAGGCAATTCAAAATTGAATCAAGTGCATGTACCTAGATCATCACTTTTAAAAAACCCTTCAAACAATCACCCCTTGACAATTCCCAGCAACCATAGACTACTAAGCAAGTATCCAGATCACTCACTAAAAATCATTGAAAAATTCCAAAGATGAATTCATGCGGCCATTTAGTCGAACACCTCACAGACAGAGTACAACCTCAACCACTATCTACTGTTTTAATTTATCAATTGATCATCAAATGTACCCATTTCCACTCCACTACTCCCCCATGATCATTCCCAGTACTTGGCCGTGCAGAGGAGAATCATCACTCGCCACATTGACCAGTGACATGCCCGTACCGAGCATGCCATGTCGGTCGAGCACGAACCAGTCGCTGCACACCGCGCCGCCCTCTCCCACGACACCTAGCTGCTAGTCGTGACCTCACCACCACCCCTTATCCACCCCTTGACCAACGGCGAGGAGTGGAGGAGCCAGAATAACCACACCCATTTAAGCCTCTGCCATGTCGAGAGCACGACGGAGCGTTGCAGCCGCCTCGCGCACACATGCCGCGCCTCTCTCTCTCCGCTCGTACCCGCAGTCGCCGTGGCACCAGTGACCTCCTAGACACGATGGTTCACCACCGCGCGCCCCGTGACCACTGTACTTAGTGACGAACACCTGCGTACCTGAACAGATCACCGACGTTGCCCAACCGACTGAGACCGCCCCTTGCTATGATGTCACGTGCGTGACGATCGCCGTAGTAGCCCACATCGAGCCATGTACTCTACCATGCTTAGCTCGACATGTAGCAACATCGCCGGTGAAGCCCGACCATGCCGCCCTGCGTCCAATGCTGGTGTATAAATAGAGGCCACCCCAGACCTCATTCGGTATAGCATTCCACTCCTCAATCACCCAAGAACCTCACTAACCTTTGCCCGGAGCAAGGAGAGCACCATAACGCCGGAATTTGGCCAGAGTCCACTGCTGCAGTGAAGAAAGGGAGCCATCGATTGGAGCCACCCTAGGAGCTGCCGCGACCACCCCTCGAACCGCCATCATCAACCAGCTCGTTCGCCCCCATCACCGACCCTAGCTAGAGCCCTGGTGAGTCCCCAGCGACCCCCACCACCACGTTAGGTTTAGAATCTCACCGGAGCCGTTTGACGTAGACGATGAACCTCAGTTGTAGATTTCATTCTAATCGTAAGGCTGAGATTGATAGATATCGTTTCGGTTAGAATTAGTCGCTGACGCATGGCACCGTTCTGTCAGCAGCCCGCTACACCCGCGTTGTGTAGTTGGGTCGGCCCATTTATTTTCCCGTGTAGCGCTCAGCAGTTCAAATGAAATTTTGTCTATTTAGTTAAAACCCTATTCAGTAGCTATATTCAAAATTCAATTCCACGAGACGTACTAATCCAAATTGCATGATTCCAATTTTGTTGGAAAGATATTAAAAATATCTAGTCACTCCTGTTGGATTTAAACCAATTGAAACTATAGATCACCTATACTAAAAATAACAAGAGAGAGACTTTTACCACTTCAAATATTTTTATAAAATAAACTATAAATGCTTTTGAGTTGATTCCAACTCTCAAAAGTCACATTTACCATGCTCTACATGAATATGTAAAAACCTTGGGTTTTACAAAGATGAAACAAGGCATAGTAATAAAGGAATGATATATAGGCATTTCTAGTCACTTTAATATTATTAAATAGTAATATTAAATCTTGTAATACATGATCCCCATTTTAAATCACATTCCCAAGTATTGAAGTAGGTGGTGATGACATGGGTCAAAATGATTATGAAAACCTTGGAATGATGATTCATTCTATTGAAATGTTTTGACATGTGTTATGATATACAATGGTTGATGATGAAAATGATGAGGCCTGAGCCTTGACTTTTATAAAAACTGATGGTTGGGTTCAGATGCGATACCATTCCAATTTTACCGTACAACCACAATACCTGAGTTGGGTAGGGCTTAAGTGGAAGTTTATATGTCTTAGTATGGGTTCCCTTGCGGAAGAGGTTGAGCTGAGGCTACCTCGTGAATGAATGTCCACCTATGCAGTGCCTAGGATGGCAGATGGCCATGGTTGGGAGGCCAAACTCATAGGGTAGGTGCCTATACTAGGGTGTGTAATTGAAAGGTTAGGATTGATTATCCGCATACTAAGTATGATGATTCAGGGTTACCCCTGACGGATGTATCGAATTTTGTGGTGAAAGTGTACCACCTCTACAGAGTGTCAAACTATTCGAATAGCCATGTCCATGGTTATGGACAGTTGGAGTGGCCATACAGTTCCGTTGTCAGATGTTTTCAAAATGATTTGTTACTTGAAAGATGACCTTGACTTCACCATAATAGAGTTGTGCTCTAAGTTCCCACTTAAGTAATGTAGAGAACTAAACTTAGGTCTTTACCCTTAAGGCTTATGAAATAAACTTGGCTTTTTTGCAAACAAAACTAGAGCTTAAGGTTCCTACCAAATCTTTATCTTACTCATGCTAGTGTTAGTTTGCGAGTACTTAAAGAGTACTCATGGCTTTGTCCCTGGCTATTCCCATGGCCAGACTATGAGGAGGATTACCCGGAAGATGGACAACAGGAGGTCTATGACAACTAGGATCATCTCCCATCGTCAGCATTGCCTGTGATCATGAAGACGGAGCCTACTACGTTTACTTTCCGTTGCTTTGATTGTATTAAGACTAGATGCTGAGATCCTTTATTTGTAAGACCTTTATTATGGTTTGTAATGGATGATGTAATGTGGTACCACTTCTGTTATGTCTTGCAAAAATGGTAATCCTAGGATCTATGTACGGCATAACAGGCATCTGGACTTAAAAATCTGGGTGTTGACAAGTCGGTATCAAAGCCATCCTGACCATAGGAGACCCTAGTTAGAATGGACGCCTAAAAAACCTAGTTTCAAAACAAAGAAAGTGAGTATTTACAAAAACCTATTCTCATTCTTATCCTTGAGATTCTTTTAAAAAGAGATCACTTGTTACTCAAAATTCTTACAATTATACATAAAATTTGACACACCTGATCACCCCACTAACTTACTCATCTTAATTGCTTATAGATGGAGGTCAAATATAGCAAGTTTAACTAGTTGGGCAATGGAGGTTAACTTATCTTTGAGAGGCATCTGGACCAGCTTTTGGAGTATCTTGGATGCCCGCACCCAGAGTTCTTCGGAGCACAGCTCAACGATCAATCTAGAGGGGAGCTATAGTGGCTGATTGTTGCTGACCTGAGAGGCAAAATGGAGCCACCTCTTTTTGATAAGCTTTAGTTTAGTGTCAGGGATAACAACTGGTTAGACAGTCTAGCCAGGGCTATGCAAGAAGCTCTTGCTCGCTTATGTGCTCAAAACATCAACTAGATCATCGGCACCCGTTTTGCCCACTATGCAAGACGTGACTCTACTAGATAGCCTTTGGCCATGCCTGCACATCCAGAGTTGAAGCATCACGTGGACCACATGGCCTTCATGCTGCACGAGATGCAGAAAGAGTTAGACAATGCCCATGCTTACGCCAATCAGAACCATGCTGAAGTTGTTGAGAGGAAGCAAACCTTCGCCATTCTCGCCAAGGAGCACATGTCACTTTGTTGCCAGCGCGACAAAAAGGATAGCATCATCGCCCGTCTTCGTCAGAAGATAGCCACCCTGGAGGAGACTATCCACAACCAGGAGATCTAGCTAGAGGAGAAGGAGGAGGAAGGTGAAGCCATCCGTGGGGATATTCACTCTTACCTCAGTGATGACAATGACTACCTGGAGGACGCAACCATGGAGGATAACACTGATGAGGATGATGTTGACTTCATTGATGATGAGGAGCCCGACACCCCGAAGATGAGTAGTTGCACCTGAGCACTACCGTAGGTGTGAGTTTTACCTGGTCCCACTTTATCATAGCTTCATAGAATGGTTGTTAAAACCATCTATTTTCTAGTTCTGGTTTGTGTTTGTATTGTGTGTTTGGAATGAATGAATGAGAAGAAGTCGTTAGTTTTCAAAACCCGAGTCATACTCAAAGTTTAAAGCTTTTGAAAACAAACCCATGAACCATAGAAATTTCCCTCTTGTCTCATTATCTATCTCAATCTTCAGATGACTCGCGGTAACCCCGGAGGAAGCAGTTCATCTCAGGACCCAATGCTGCAGATTCTGCAAATGTTAATTTCTGACCGTGAAGCTGGTAGAGCTGAACGCCAAGCCAACTTAGCCACTCTTCAACAGATATCCCAGATGGCCCATAATAATCAAGGCCATGGAAACCAAGATCATCATGGATCCAAGCTCAAGAACTTATAGAATACCAACTCTCCTATGTTTAGCAAGTCAGAAGAGCCCTTAGATGCTGATGATTGGCTGCAAACCATGGAAAAGAATCTAGAAGTTGCAGGAGTTGATGCTAATGAGAAGGTGCGGTTTGCCACCCACTATCTGTCCGGCTACGCTCGATCATGGTGGAATAGTACCCGTACGATGAACGAAGGTCATATGATGACTTGGGAGGAGTTCAAGCTCAAGTTTAGTAGGACCCATGTGCCCCCGGGTTTAATCAAGAGGATGAGGGATGAGTTCAGAGATTTGAAGCAAGGACGGATGACTGTGGTTGGGTATCATGACAAATTTCTGTCACTAGCTAGGTATTCCCCTGATGAGATTGACAATGAAGCAAAGAAGAAGGAGAGATCCTTGAATGGTCTGCATGATGATATGCAGACAGTGCTAGTCAATATTCCCTTTGACGACCTTGAAGCCTTAGTGGATTCTGCAATCCAGATGGAAGGCAAGATCAACCAGGCCAGTGAGAACCGCAAACGTCGGATGATGCACCAACCAGGATCCCACCATACCCCGAAGTACCGTCCCAACCCGTCTGTAGAATATGCACCCAGAAACAACAGACCCCCAATGAACCGTCCGAACTAGCCCAACCGTGGTGGAGGAAACCCAAGGCCTGGAGGAAACCACAACAACAATCCCGGCAACCCCAATAACTTCAACCATGCACCGCCAAAGTCCAACAACAACAACAACAACAACGATACTGCCCCAAGGACTAGAAGCAATGTTGTGCGTGTCGCAGGGAAAGACAAGTCAATGATCACTTGCTTTGAATGCAGAGTCAGGGGTCACTACTCCAACGAGTGCCCCAAGAAGCTTGCCACAGCAACCAATGTGACTGCACCTGCCCAATAGCAGGGCCTTGTCCAGCCTGGAAAGAGATTTGCCCCCAGGAAACCCGCACAACCGTAACGGTCATCTCTTCCACATGAATGTTGAGGAAGCCCAGGAAGCGCCAGATGTCGTGCTGGGTATGTTTTCTGTTAACTCAGTTCTAGCAAGAGTGTTGTTTGATTCTGGAGCATCACACTCGTTTGTTATAGAAGAATTTGCATGCACTAGTAAGATTCAACCACCAAAGCTAGAAAAATTTGCAAGGTCGTACCTATCAGAATCCATGAGATAGACTTTTATGCCAATATAATATTACTTGGAACCAAAGGTTTGGAAGTAGTGCTAGGGATGGATTGGATGTCGAAATATCAAGGATTAATCGACTATGACAAGAAAGCCATAACCATGACCAGTAGCACCGGGGTATCAGTAGAGCATGTATCTGAGACATTGCCCCATCAATTCAAGTGCAACAAGAGTTTAGCCAAGACCACCATTGACCAAGTCAGAGTAGTCTGTGAATACCCCAATGTGTTCCCAGATGAATTGCCCGGTATGCCCCAGATCGGGATATCGAGTTTATCATTGAACTAATTCCTGGAACTGGACCCATAGCTCAGAGACCCTATAGTATGAACCCATCTGAATTAGTGGAGCTCAAGAAGCAACTTGATGATATACTGGGAAAAGGTTTGATACAACCAACTGCATCGCCATGGAGATCACCTATTTTGTTTGTTGATAAGAAGGATGGTGCCAACCGTTTGTGTACGGATTATCGGAAGTTGAATGACGTCACCATCAAGAATAAGTACCCACTGCCAAAGATAGAAGATTTGTTTGATCAACTGACTGGTGCTAGAGTGTTTTCTAAGATTGATCTTAGAGTTGGTTATCATCAATTGAAAATCCGCGCGACGGATATCCCAAAGACTGCCTTCACCACTAGATATGGATTGTATGAGTACAATGTCATGTCTTTTGGATTAACCAATGTCCCCGCTTATTTCATGAATCTCATGAATAAGATTTTTATGAACTTCTTGGATAAGTTTTTCATTGTTATTATCGATGACATTCTGATCTACTCCAAGTCAGAAGAGGACCATGAGCAACATCTGAGAACCATCCTTGAAACCCTTAGGGAGCCTCAGTTGTATGCCAAGTTCAGCAAATGTGAGTTCTGGTTAAAAGAAGTAGGATTCCTAGGCCATATCTTGTCGGCAGGAGGAGTTACTATCGATCCCGCCAAGATTAAAGATGTCGAAGAATGGCAAGCCCCAACCACCCAAACAGAAGTCCATGCATTTCTTGGATTAGCCGAATATTACCGCAAGTTCATTGAAGGATTTTTGAGCATTGCAAGACCGATGACAGTTGTTGAAGAAATACAAGAAGTTTGAATGTACTGACAAATGTGAAGCAAGTTTTCAAGATCTCAAGAAGAGATTGATTTTAGCCCCAATTTTGATCATGCCCGATATCAAGAAGCCTTTTGATGTGTATTGTGACGCATCCAAGATTGGTCTCGGATGTGTTGTGATGCAAGAAGGCAAAGTCATATCCTATCTATCTAGACAACTGAAGCAACATGCGTAGAACTATCCTACCCATGACTTACAACTAACAGCCGTAGTGTTAGCTTTGAAGACATGGCGTCATTACCTTATGGGTAACCATTGTGAGATTTATTCGAATCACAAGAGTCTAAAGTACATTTTCACCCAGAAGGAGTTGAACATGAGGCAAAGGAGATGGATAGAGTTAATCAAGGATTATGACCTTGACATTCACTATCACCCCGGCAAAGCCAATGTTGTAGCGGATGCACTTAGTAGACTACCGTGTAGATTAAACACCATGATTAAGGCATCCCAGCCAAGTCTGCATGAGGAGATGGAGAATTTCAGAGTGGAGCTAGTTAGCAAAGGATTTTTAGCTAGCATAGAACTCCAACCCACTTTGATTAGTCAAATAAAAGAGGCCCAGAAAGGAAATGGAAGTATCAATGGAATCAAGCGTCATATTGGAACAGGGAAGGTACCTGGATTTACCGAAGATGAAGAAGGAGTTCAGTGGTATAAGGGACGTATCTATGTTCTAGTAGATTCAGAGTTGAAACAAGTCATTATGCAGGAAGCTCATGATACTCTTTATTCTATCCACCCGGGAGGAACCAAGATGTATTAGGATCTGAAGGAGCAATTTTGGTGGCACAAAATGAAGAGAGAAGTCGGAAGCTACATAGCCAAGTGTGATATCTGTCAGAGAGTCAAAGCGGAACATCAGCAACCCGCTGGACTTTTGCAACCATTGCAGATTCCAGAATGGAAACGGGATTCTATCGGAATGGATTTCATCACCGGTTTACCTACATCTAGTAGGGGAAATGACTCCATTTGGGTCATAGTAGATAAACTGTCCAAGGTAGCTCATTTCATACCCGTCAAGACCACCTATCAAAGCTCAAAGCTAGCAGAGTTGTACATTGCAAGAATAGTTGGTCTGCATGGAACCCCCAAGACCATTGTTTCGGACCGAGGAACCCAGTTTACCTCAAGATTTTGGCAGAAGGTCCAAGAAGGATTACGAACCAAAATGAATTTCAGCATCGCTTATCACCCGCAAACCTACGGACAAACTGAAAGAGTCAACCAAATCTTAGAAGATATGTTGAGAGCTTGTGTGTTAGAATATGGACCTAAATAGGAAGATTGTCTGCCTTTCACGGAATTCTCATACAACAAAAGTTATCAAGCCAGTTTGCAAATGGCCCCCTTTGAATTTCTGTATGGAAGAAAGTGGCATACCCCGTTGAAAATGTCGCAAGTAGGAGAGAGTCAGATCTTCGGACCCGACATTCTACGAGAAGCTGAAGATAAGGTTCACAAAGTCCGTGAACACCTCAAGACCGCTCAATCTAGACAGAATAGTTATGCTGACAAAAGACGTCGAGACCTGACCTTCAATATCGGAGATTTTGTGTATCTCAAAGTATCACCCTTGAAAGGAATCCAACATTTTCAACTGAAAGGGATGCTTGCCCCTAGATATATTGGACCCTTCAAGATTTTGAATCACCGAGGAGAAGTATCCTATCAACTGGAACTGCCTGAGGAGATGTCGGCCGTGCATAATGTGTTCCATATATCGTTACTTAGAAAATGCCTAGAAGTTCCGGAGAAGACCGAAGTTTTCAAGAACATCGATCACCGAGCAATAGATATCGACAAGGATCTAACCTATCATGAAGTTCCCATCCGTATTTTGGAAGAAGCATTCAGAACCACCCAGACCAGGAGTATCAAGTTTCTCAAGATCCAGTGGAGTAACCATACCGAAGAAGAAGCCACCTGGGAACGAGAAGATTATATTAGGACTGAGTTTCCCAATCTCTTTAGTTCCTAGTTTTTCTTGAATCTCGGGACGAGATTCTGTTTAAGGAGGGAAAGTTTGTAACATCTCAAAAAATTTAAACAAGATTCTCAAGATCTAATCACCCAAGTTTAGGGTTAACAAAATATTTTATCATTAAACTTGATATGAATGCATGTGTGATTTGTATTAATGTATGAATGCTTGCAATTGCCATATTTGAGTGCTACCAATGATAAGGATTAGTTTAAAAAGGATTACCACATCATCTAGATCAATTACAAACAAAATCAAATGAAAAGAAAGTCAAATATGGATCATATGATCATATGTTCACTTTTGCCAATATTAACCACTAGCCCACTTTGGCATCTATAGTAAAAGATTTCTAACAAAAACAATTCTACATCTTTTCACCCCTTGCTAGACCAAGTAAAAGTGAACCCAAGCAAACTTTACAAAATTGCAGAAACTATTTTTAAACCCATTTGAGAGGCAATTCAAAATTGAATCAAGTGCATGTACCTAGATCATCACTTCTGAAAAACCCTTCAAACAATCACCCCTTGACAATTCCTAGCAACCATAGACTACTAAGCAAGTATCCAGATCACTCAGTAAAAATCACTGAAAAATTCCAAAGATGAATTCATGCGGCCTTTTAGTCGAACACCTCACAGACAGAGTACAATCTCAACCACTATCTACTGTTTTGATCTATCAATGGATCATCAAATGTACCCATGTCCACTCCACTACTCCCCCATGATCATTCCCAATACTTGGCCGTGTAGAGGAGAAGCATCACTCGCAACATTGACCAGTGACATGCCCATACCGAGCATGCCATGTCGGTCAAGCACGAACAAGTCGCTGCACGCCGCGCCGCCCTCTCCCACGACACCTAGCTGCTAGTCGTGACCTCACCGCCACCCCTTGTCCACCCCTTGACCAACGGCGAGGAGTGGAGGATCCAGAACAATCGCGCCCATTTAAGCCTCTGCCATGCCGAGAGCACGACGGAGCGCTACAGCCGCCTCACACACACATGCCGCGCCTCGCTCTCTCCGCTCGTACTCGCAGTCACCGTGGCACTAGTGACGTCCCAGACACGATGGTTCACTGCTGCGCTCCCCGTGACCACCGTACTTAGTGATGCACACCTGCGTACCTGAACAGATCACCGATGTTGCCTGACCGACTGAGACCGCCCCTTGTCGTGCCCTCATGCGCGTGACGATCGCTGTAGTACCCCGCATCTACCCATGCCCTCCGCCATGCTTAGCTCGACCTGTAGCAACATCGTCGGTGAAGCCCGACCATGCCGCCCTGCCTCCGACGTTGGTGTATAAATAGAGGCCACCCCAGACCTCATTCGGCACACCATTCCACTCCCTACTCACCCGGGAACCATACTGACCTTTCCCCGGAGCAAGGAGAGCACAACGATGCCGGAATTTGGCCGGAGTCCTCCGCTGCAGTGAAGAAAGGGAGCCATCGATTGGAGCCACCCCAGGAGCTGCCGCGACCAGCCCTCGAACCGCCTTCATCGACCAGCTCATTCGCCCCCATCACCGACCCTAGCTGGAGCCCTGGTGAGTCCCCAGCGAACCCCACCGCTGCGTTAGGTTTAGAATCTTGCCGGAGCTATTCGACATAGACGATGAACCTCAGTCGTAGATTTCATTCTAATCGTAAGGCTGAGATTGATAGATACCGTTTCGGTTAGAATTAGTCGCTGACGCGTGGGACCATTCCGTTAGCAGCCCGTTGCGCCCATGCTGTGCAGTTGGGCTGGCCCATTTATTTTCCTGCGCAGAGCCCAGCAGTTCAAATGAAATTTTGTCTATTTAGTTAAAACCGATACAGTAGCTATATTCAAAATTCAATTCGTACTAATCCGAATTGCATGATTCCAATTTTGTTGGAAAGATATTAAAAATATCTAGTGACTCCCGCTAGATTTAAACCAATTGAGACTATAGATCACCTATACTAAAAATAACAAGACAGAGACTTTTACCACTTCAAACATTTTTATAAAATAAACTATAAATGCTTTTGAGTTGATTCCAACTCTCAAAAATCATGTTTGCCATGCTCTACATGAATATGTAAAAACCTTGGGTTTTACAAAGATGAAACATGGCTTAGTATTAAAGGAATTATATATAGGCATTTCTAGTCACTTTAATATTATTAAATAGTAATATTAAATCTTGTAATACATGATCCCCATTTTAAATCACATTCCCAAGTATTGAAGTAGGTGGTGATGACATGGGTCAATATGATCCCCTATTTTAATTGGAGAATATTAAATCTTAAGGATTTTAAATGAGTAGAAATTACTTTTCTAAAATAAGAAGAATAAGGAAATGTTAATATTCCATATGATGATTGAGATGATACTAGATCATCTAGTGTGAGCCTCTGTGTGCTAAATGGAAGCAGTGAAGTGTTGCTTGGTGATTGTTTACCTCGTGTTTATTTATAGACGCTAGTACCGACCCGGGCTACAACGAGGAGGAGTACTTCGAGGAAGAGGAAGAAAACTTCAACGACTGCAACCAGCAAGGCAAGCCCACTATGCAAGCTATCCATGCAAGTTTAGCTATGCAAGCTAACTTGTACAGATACCATATGCAAACCTTTTAGATGCAACTTTACCAATTCCTAGTTTTACTCCAAGCTTTACCAATTCCCAGTTCTTACTTAGTTAATGAATTGTGATAAGTAGAAAATATGATGGATATCATCAAGACCATAGAACTAGCCTTGGATACTTATACTTGATTAGCACACCCAATAGTGATACCCTCAATACTAGTGGCTAGTGCTAAACTAAACTTGATTACTTTAGATGGGAATACTTGGTAAAAATGATTATGAAAACCTTGGAATGATGATTCATTCTATTGAAATGTTTTGACATGTGTTATGATACACAATGGTTGATGATGAAAATGATGAGGCCTGAGCCTTGACTTTTATAAAAACTGATGGTTGGGTTCGGATGCGATACCATTCCAATTGTACCGTACAACCACAATACCTGAGTTGGGTAGGGCTTAAGTGGAAGTGTATATGTCTTAGTATGGGTTCCCTTGCGGAAGAGGTTGAGCTGAGGCTACCTCGTGAATGAATGTCCACCTATGCAGTGCCCAGGATGGCAGATGGCCATGGTTGGGAGGCTAAACTCATAGGGTAGGTGCCTATACTAGGGTGTGTAATTGAAAGGTTAGGATTGATTATCCGCATACTAAGTATGATGATTCAGGGTTACCCCTGACGGATGTATCGAATTTTGTGGTGAAAGTGTACCACCCCTACAGAGTGTCAAACTATTCGAATAGCCACGTCCGTGGTTATGGACAGTTGGAGTGGCCATATAGTTCCGTTGTCAGATGTTTTCAAAATGATTTGTTACTTGAAAGATGACCTTGACTTCACCACAATAGAAATCCGGGCTCTAAGTTCCAACTTAAGTAATGTAGAGAACTAAACTTAGGTCTTTACCCTTAAGGCTTATGAAATAAACCTGGCTTTTTGCAAACAAAACAAGAGCTTAAGGTTCCTACCAAATCTTTATCTTACTCATGCTAGTGTTAGTTTGCGAGTACTTAAAGAGTACTCATGGCTTTGTCCCTGGCTATTCCCATGGCCAGAATATAAGGCGGATTACCTGGAAGATGGAGAGCAGGAGGTCTATGACAACTAGGATCATCTCCCATCGTTAGCATTGCCAGTGATCATGAAGATGGATCCTCCTACTACGTTTACTTTCCGCTTCTTTGATTGTATTAAGACTGGATCCTAAGATCCTTTATTTGTAAGACCTTTATTATGGTTTGTAATGGATGATATACTGTGGTACCCCTTCTGTTATGTCTCACAAAAATAATAATCCTGGGATTGCGATGTACGACATAACAGGCATCTAGACTTAAAAATCCGGGTGTCGACATCACCTAACAAGGAGTACTACAACAATAATGGGATATAGCATAGCATAATATTTCTACACATGCAACTACAAATATAGAGCTACAATGCATAGGGAAAATAAGTAGGACATTTATGTAGAACCACTTGACTTGATAGTTGTTGGAGTTGTTTAATAGGCTTTTTTCAATTGGAATTAGCCTATGTTTTAAACAGTGTAGTTAATTTTTGGTAAAAATACTCCTGGATAGGTAAAAAGGATTCACGTCAAAATAGTTTACAGATCTTTTTATAGAATTACTACAATATGCGTTTTAATAGGGAAAAATTTATCTGTACTTTAAACTCGTAATTTTATTCTAGAATCATGTTTTATACAATTTTGTGAATACAGGGGTATATCATTTGTATTTTTCTGATCTGTAGTTTATTTTCTATGAATTATTTGCTCCAAAAAGTGTATTAAACCAATGAAACTAATCACGACAAATACTTAAAGTAAATGTCGGATCTAATTACATATTAATAATCTACACACAATTGTGAATCCAATGGTATTTTATTTGCAATTTTTAGACATGGAGATATTTTCCTATGAATTTTTGAAGTTAATTATATTTCCGCAAATTCTATTCAATTTCAATTAAAAGGAAATATTCTACGCTGACAGTGCGCTGACTGGGAAGGGCAGCGTCGACGCGGCGCTGATGCGGTTGCCACGCGTGCACCACGCGTCGGCCATGTGGCGTGCTCATATTGGCCCATACCCATTCAGGATGGATCTAATCAAGACCGGTCATTTTGGATCGGACGACTGGGAAGCAAAGCCTCCGGTACTAACCGATGCTAGCAGCAGCTGATGGCGGCGGTGGCTCAGGAGGTGGTGCTGGGGGTGGTTCCGGTGGTCCTCGGTGAAGGTGCAACAGTGTACAAGTTGCAGGGGACGACGACGGTCACCAAGGTGGTCTCGGCGGTGGCTCGAGCTTCTGAAGATGATGACAAGATGCGGCTGGAGTGGTGCAGACGCCCATGATCTCCGGCAAAAAAATCCTATGGCTTCAGTGCTATTGCTGAGGAGAAAAGGGGATGAGATGAAGCGGTACAGAGAGGGGGAGAGGGTAGATAGAAAATGGATGGTGCAGGAAATCCAGAATATTGACTTCGAGCTTGTCTATGAGCTCCGATGGCGCCAGATCAGGTGTGCTCCGGGTGGCGGCTAAGTTTCCCAAACTCGAAAAAAAGAGCATTACGGGTGAAGGGGAGTATATGGGGTATCTATGCATCCATGGTAGCCAGAAAATCGGGAGGAGACGTGAGGAATTCTTGGAATTCCCATTCGAATCAAACCGTGTCACTCGTGGTCTTCGGCTGGAGGTTGAGGACAACCTGACAGGTGGGTCCCACCTATCGGCAGCACATCGGAGGTGAGGGTCAGGCTGCTGGTTCTTGGGCCGCTAGTGGGCTGCTACGCGCGATAGTGTAAGACGGGGAAGAGTTGGGCCGGAAGCGACTGTCTGCTACTGGTGGGCTGCGTTACGGGCTCCTGCACACTGCGCTACACTACGGGTTAGGACCGAGTCATCTCGTTTCGATCCAGTTAGGTCTATATTTCTTTTTTTATTCTTTTGTTTTTATTATTTTTCTATTTCTTATTTCTTCTATATATTTTTATATAAACTTTAAATGGATTGATTTTTGTCTCTAAATTTTTCTAAAATCTAGGGGATCATCTTAGGATCCTTTTGTAGCCTTTCAATGAGTTTGCAAATAGTGAATTTATAAATCCTTTAGTTGATCTCTTGTAGGAGCCTTTTGACAAATCAAAATTTGGTTTTTAAAATAGGGTTTTGGAAATAAAAAATTTATGAATTCCATGATTCAATGCCATGAACCTATGAACTTTTCCCATTCTAAAATCTAGGATGTGACAAAATAATATTCTTGCTGCCATGGAAAGAACTAATATCTTGTAAGAAGAAGATGACAAAAGTCTAAGCTTGGTGATGCCCATGCACCCCAAAGAAGAGGATAAGAATGAAGAAGAAGAACATATGGTCCAACCTAATATTGGGGATGTATGGGAACCTCTCAAAGATGATAGTAACACTCAAACTCAAAAATCATTTGCCATTTATGAGAAGCCATGCTATGATAATTGGCAAACTAAAAATTCTATGGCCATTTATGAAAACCCATGCTATTATGACAAAACTAATAATTATCATTTGCTTGCTAGTAACGCTACTAGTAAAATTATTGATAATGAGGAATGTTGCTTAGATATGCTATATGATAATGCTTTACACGATGGTCCTATTTTTATGATAACCCTCCATGTACAATGCATGAGGATCAAAATGATATACTTGTTGTTGATGATGATGCTCTTGTTAGTAGGAGTCCAATATTATTTTTGAATTCTCCTATCTTAACCATAGATGAGAAATATGAACTTTCTAGGAAATATATATGTGTCTTGCAATTATCCTTTGATGAAAATCTTAATTGCAGCCATGATCTTGATATTGAAAATAGTACTATCAACTAATTTGAAAGAGGAAAGCATGCTAATGAATGCCATGATAAATTTTATGTTCCTCTTTATGTGCCAACAATTTTTAAGTTGCATGCTTCAAATAGTTCTATTGTTGAAATTACTTCTAGTAATTATACTTTGTGTTCACTTAGTGATGATATGCAATGGTATGCCTCTAATTTCTATGATTTGGTCATGTATAAAATGCCAATGCATAGAAAGAAAGTGAGACTACGTTGTTATTGTTTCCATATCTTGTGCTGCTTTTTACCATGTTTTTACTTGATTATTATTTTGATTTGTATGAACACACCACAGGACCTTGGTATTATATATGGAACACTTTCCAAGGAAGAAGGAGATAGCACCAAGGTACAAGCTACCACATGATCTCCACATCACTTGAAACAAGTAAGTAAGCCTAGCTATATGGCTATAAAGAAGCGCTTTTCAGGAGGCAACCTGGTTATTTATTTTTATTCACGATTGTTGTAGTAAAAGAGTCCTTTTTAGTGTATTTGTTGTAGGTTAGCAATAAATTACCAAGTAGAACCCACTTTGGATGCTAGAAGTTGTTATAACACACAGAGTAACAAATTCCTGCATAACACTATTTAGCAGAAAAATTACTTGATTTTTTATGTAAATCCGATTGCTCTCATATTTATACTATAGTTGAAACTTTTCATCCTATATATGCAAAAAAAATCCAAAATTTCTGACATGTCTAGGTGGTCGAAATAAATTTGTTTTGCCTGCTGCTGAAAATCTAGATAGATTCTGCCCACTAGTGTTTGAGCCATTTCTTTGGGTCCCAAAATGATGCTAGGCATGTGTAGGACACTATATGCTTGTTGGACTATTAAGGAAAAAATGTCTTTGATATATATATATGTCACCTATTATAGTAATCTTGTACCACTAATGTCACCCCATAGAAAAATAAATGGGAGAAAGTTTTGTGTTGAAGTTTTTTGAAAGGGAATGGAGGAACACCACACCAAGAGCTATCCAATAATGGTGAAAACCATAAGCTTTGGTATGCCCAAGGAACCCCACTGGACCTATAAAACTCTCAGTTTGCAAACCTCTAAACTTTGTTTTTTGAGCAAAATAGAATGATCGTAGAAACTTGGAGCGTCTTTGCTTAGTGTTATGTTTAGTTTTGCTTGATATGCTTAAAAAATAGGACCACCATGATAGATATTTTGCATGCTTAGGAAAGAGCTACTGAAATAAACTATCACATGAATGAATGCCATGTTTGAATGAATTCCATGTTTGATTGAATGCCTTGCTTGAAATAGAAAAGGGGGGAAACCAAACTATGCATGTTATTGCTTTAGGTTGGATTGTTCATATGCCTTATGGAGTGATAACTTACAAGTGTATCATCTTGTGATAGTTCTTATATTAAACATAAATGGTGCTCAATGCTTATATTGTCTTCTAGAAATGACTTAGTACTATGGGCACTTTGCATTCTTGTAGAAGGTCAAATGGTTACCATTGCTAGCTCCACTATATTAAAACAACCTCCTTTAGCAAAACAAACTTAGCATTTATATAGGAAAGACCTACCCAAATAGCTCAAGCTATATCCCAAAGGACATTATCATGTGTGAGTCATTATTTATCTTCCAAACACTATTATTATGGGTATGGGTGACATGGAGAAGTTAGTCGTGGGTTTACCACCAACTCATTGGTCACAGAGTACCCCTTGCAAGTAGAACAAGATTATGCATACGCTAAAGATGAGGGCAAAACCCTCCAATTAGGGGTACCAATGCTAAGATAAGGGCAAAAACCCTCCCTTGGTATCAATCAAATACACAAATTGAAAAGGGAAAATAAAAAATAGGGAAATGAAAATGCTACATTATGGGTTGGTTGTATGAATATTTTTGTGGGATTGAGGATTACATTGGATTGAAGTGTTATCCAAATCCATGTTGTCATGAGAGGAGGTTCTCACTTGATCTTAAAAGGAGATGATCATGATATCATGCTATTCTTGCTCTGGCTAGTCAGTTTAGTTAGTATGAGACCTATCAATCTCAATGGCATCCTCAAGATTACTTAAATTATCTACGCAACACTTAATGGCAAACATAAAAAAAGGAGCGCCAAAATAAGAAAAAAGTGCCAAAACAAGAATGCCAAAAAAACAATCTGGTAATGAGGGGCAATGTAACCAAACACTAATGATGAACTATGCTTCAACCATAAACTTAATTGATAGTGTTTGGAAGATAGCTCATGTCTCACATATGATATTCCCTACTTGCCAGCCATACACTCTTTCCAACCTCCTTTGATAAATATTTTGACCATAGGACCTCCACTTTATATATACTTTTCTTTATGCGAAGAATGCACTATTGCCTCATGGTACTATATGCATTTGTGTTATTCAATATAAACATTGTGTTTTCAAGTATGATATTATAAGAAGTATCACTTTATGCTATGCTTGCTTGTTGCTATTATCTAAACAAATGAACTACTTAACTTTTTGTGATACTTGCTAGTGAAAATAAGCACCAAACTCCAAAGCCCATGTTAGTTTTATCACCTTCATGCCCGAGGACGAGCATAGGTTAAGCTTGGGGATGTTGATGCATGTAAAATGCATACATGAACTTTGTATTTTGTTAATATAAATTTCCACATATTTGCTACACATATGATGTTATATATGGGGATTTACTAATGATCCCCTTTATTTTGGTTACTAGTACTAGTAAAAGACACGTGCCCTGCACGTGTGTTTTTGTGTGTCTGACTAAATATCATAGATTGAAGATTAAAATTCTTTTTCTTAGAGATGAAGATCATAATTCAAGTAAATTAATATAATAGGCCGTTATCTTCACGAAAGATTGGATGGAGAGAAAAATATGTGATTTCTGATATATCATATTTTTGCAGCATTCATTAAATTAACATAATCAAAAAAATTGTGTTGCTCGTGTTTGGAAAATATATAGCTATCCAATAGTTAAGGGCTCAAACTTGATTAGTTAAACAAAATACATTAAGAGTAAATGGAGTATTTACAAAAAAATGCATAACCGATTGGAATAAGCTTTCTTCTACAAAAGGGATTTCCCAAACAACTAACCGAGTGGGAATGAAAATCAAATTCAAAACTGGTGCATTATAGTACAAGATAGATAACTCTGGAGGACAGGAAAACCCTGTTTTGTGTATTTTTACCTTTCAGGGACCTAAACGAAGGCAAATGCAACTGGGATTTTGAGAGCATTAATATTTCATCAAGAGGAGCACCTGGAGCACTTGCACCTCGCCATATGGACCTGGAGGCCCAAAATAGACCAGGTGGGCATGCCACCTATGCTCTTTTCCTCCTCAGCCATTGATTCGCTTCGATCTTTCACCCACCACCTTTGTATGACCTAAAAACTACTATATAAAGGGTCCATCAGGAGTTCCTCGAGGGAGGCGTCATAGAAACATTGAAACATCAAAACAGAGCCAAAACCAGCAAAGATTGGAGGGGAAAACTCTACCGAAGCCATTGCCGGAGGGATCTCTACCTTCTGCAATGTCTCCACCATCATCACCATGATGAAGAGGGAGTAGTCGACCTCTGTACTATGGGTTTGTGGTAGTAGGTTGATCTATTTCTCTCTTGTTCTTCACAGATCTAGTACCATATGAGCTGTCGAACATGATTATGGTCATATATGTAATTCCTATGTGGCGGATCTTTATTCTATGATTTGATATATGAGATTGGAACCTATTATGTGTAAGATGTACTGATAGATGCATATCATGTACCCTATTCTTAAGTACTTGTTCTGATCCAACTTGTATGAAAAAGCATGTGTGGGGAGAAGTGTGTATTAGATGAAGTAGCATGGTGGTAGTGATTGAATAGTGACAACAAATTGAAGATCTACTATGGTATTTACCTTTCTTTTGTTGCCTCGCAAGGTATAAAGTGAATTCATGTGCTATAATTATCTTGTGACAACTAGATAATCTTGTTTGGTCAAGGTAGCATATTTTTGATTCAAACATCCTATAAAATTACTTAAGGCTATACTCTGTTGATTCTTAATTCAAGATTACTTGGAGCTTTCCCTTTCTTTAGGAGTATAAGAGAGATGTGTTGCATCATCTCTATGTTAGGATGTGATGCCCATATGAATGCCTAACAAACACATGTTGAAGTTCCACCAATATTATATCTTTGATGAATTGTTTGTGTCCATTACAACCCAAAAAGAGAGTAGACAAGTGAACCCATGAACCCTGGTCCATTTTAAACCATTAGAAACACCTTTGGAACACCATTATCACGCTTTAAATTTTCTGCAATTTATTATTTCGAAAATACAAAAATACTTTCTTTACTTGCAAACACACACAAAACCCTAAAACAACTATCTTTTATTGATTTTATCTTGCTTGCCTAGTTTTTACTTGTTTTATTTTATATTATTGTTATTTCATATTACTAATATGAAACCTTGTGGTTGACAACCACACGGTGGAGTTGGGGACACACAAAAAATTCTTTGTAGGTTGCTTGAAGACGAGAAGAAGAATAACCTCTGAGCCAATTCCCCGAGAGTTCGATATAAACCCTTGAGTCATTCTTCTGGGGAAAAGACGCTTGCTACAACACTCTACACTTGGAGTCCCAATGAGTTAGTACAGACGAATTTTTTGCCATCATTGTCTAACTTTATTTTGTAGGGGCAAGTGATGTGATATGGTAGATTTTATATTGTTGTATCAAATGCACTTTCATGTAAAGCAACCAGTAGGAGCCATAGGGTTGTTCGTTCTATTCTTACAGCCTACGTACCAAGGTCATAATCTAAAGTAGTTTATATGTTGTTAGTATACTATAGTAGTATTGGGTCATGAAGGAGGACCAACTAGCGGCGTCATCGACTTAGGCGTCATGCTGGTAGGCGCATGATGGAGATCAAGGTGCAAGACATGAAGGACCATATCATATTACACATTATGAATTGCATGTGATATTAATCCTTTATGCATCTTATTTTTCTTAGTTGTATTAGATACGCGACGGTAGCAATTATAAAATGATCCTTAACTAATATCAACCGTAGTGTTACCTCTTTAGTGTGCACCACCAAGAAAGTTTATCATTATGAAGTAGGCCGTGATGATCGGGTGCTAGACATATCGACATTTGCATACGATGGGTGCAAACCACGTATGCACTATGAATACACTAAGGTTGAATTGGGAGCCTAGCATGTACATACATGGCCTCGGAATACGAGAAGATCGAAAGATCGAGCATGAGTCACATGAATGATGTGATCGACAATATTCTCCACTATTGCAACTTTATCATAGGTCGTGACAATCAGGGATGATATGGTGAATATTTATCGTGTAATAACTAAAACAAGCTTAGGGGTGTTAGTTTTAGTGGGAACTCATGTAATAATTCGATTACAAAATCTGAACTCATATTATGAATTTAGTCTTATGTCTTTGCAAATATCCTTGTAGATCATGGCAATCAAACCTTTGAATTTAGACTATGGAACTTTTTAAAGAGATGGGGATCTTAAGTTAGATGGGTCAAACTTCATAGACTGGTACCTGCGCTTACCGGAACTCCTCACTAAAAATTACTTACTCTACTCACTATCAGAACCACTAGGAGATGCTCCCGATGATAATGCAACTAAGGAGGAAATGGATGAGTTTATAGATCGCTATGAATTTTTCATGCTCATGTGTTGCACCATGCGATGGGTGATGGTGCCTGAGCTGCGAGCGCATATTCTAGAAATCGTGCCATATGATATGATCGATGGAAATCCCAACTTGTCGCTGCAGTAGAGGTCGCAGTCGGAACACCGTCGGGTACCCTCGTGACTCCCACATCCTTGGCCAATGGATTGTGAGCAAGGAGAGGCTCCTCTTGGGCACATTCCGCCTCAGCAATCGAGCCGCCTAGAGCTTCTTTCCCTTCGCGGACTGGCTCCAGGGCCTAATTTGCACCGGAGGGAACGTCCTCCTTAAGGGGCACCCGTAAAGCGTTCTTGTTATCTACAAGCGAGCTACCTTGGGTGTTCTCCTCTTTAGATGGCTGATGAGTGCATATTTGCATCATGTTTTACATTATTATTTTGCATTGTAGATGTAGGATGGTATTTTTCGGCGCTCGCGCGCATATTTTATGTCTGTTTTCACCAGGATCGGGACAGATGATGGATCCAATGGATACAATTATTGAAGAAGTTGTACTATGGATAAAAGGAGTCAAAAACAACGTAAATCGCTTATTTGGAAAATATTAATAATACCAGAAGAAAACCAGAAGCAAACAAGGGAGGCAGAGAGCCCAACGACCAACTATATGGCGAGAGCAACTCTTCTGCCCGTATAGCTCTAGCCGTATAGTTGGCACCGCCTCCGCCCCGTCAAATAATTTCACCCCGTGCAATTGGTTCTAGGAGACGATATAAAAGAACACCTAGAAATTTCAGAAACCTCACCTCTAGAAGGCATCTGGAGGGGGAACTCATCCACAAGGGATCCATCTTCTCCCTGCGTAGATCCGGGAGGCTAAGGCATCGATCTTCATCATCCACCGCTGCATCACCACTATATCCATCCATCCCATCTACATCTTGTCTAGATCTTGTTGTAATTCCTATACTCGTTGTGGATTTATACAAGTACTATTCATCTATGATTGTTTCCATTATCATTGGCATGATGTTGATTGCCTCTATGTCTGAGTAGATCATTAGTTCTTGGAGAGATGGAGAACCCCTAGTATGATATTGAAATAAGATAAAGTCTATTATGATATTCATTGTTGTGACCATGTGTTAGATTCTCTACATCTTGATGTTGAGAGAAGTCGACCTCTCAATATTTGCCTCTTGCAGGGACTTGATGGAGGGAACTACTTGTTGGTAGATGGAGGCATGCTAGCACTTACAGTGACTATAAAGCTGTTGCCACTCCTTACGTATGAACTTGGGAAATCGAGGAAACTCACGGAACACTATCCATGCCATGGGATACGTCCTACGGGATTACGTCCCTGAATACCGCAGTAATTAAATTGATGTCGATTGCTGGCTGTTGTGGTTATGAGGATGATGTGAGCAGCGGTTGTTGCCTATTCGTCGAAATACGGAGTTCCTCCCACACATATATAGTTGAGAATGTTCATGATGATAATATTTATCTTAAATCTTTACAATACTAGTGGTGTATCCGCTACTCCCTGAGAACACCTTTTTCCCTACTGCAGTTCCAATCTTTCTTACATATGTGATACTTACTTTCTGTATTAAGTTATTTTTCTTTACTTTATTATTGCTCTTATACCCAAAACCCAAAAACACCTTTTTACACAATACTCGCATTTTATCTTGTTAGTTAGAACTTTATCTAGCATTTCTATCGCAATATTTATTTCAAGGATTATTAGACTTTAGACTTCTGCTCCCTGTGGGATCGATATCTTTATTTCGAAATAGCTACAAATGATCTATGCACTTGTAGTCATCAATGGCACGACCACAGCCTAGCCTACCTCGGCAGGGGGCTTGGTCAGAGCAGCCTTTTCCATAGTGGGAGGAGTTGACGTAGCCTGTGGAGGAGCCAGGTCCATCGGAGTGAGATCGTCCATCGCCATGAGAGCAATGGTTGCGGTGGGCTGTGCCACCAGCGGTGAATAAGGAAGGACGGGGCATACCACCGGGCGGATCTCCTTCACTGAGCTCCTCTTCAGCTTCCTTTTGTTCTGAGGGGACCTCGTTGCAGAAAATCGAAACAGCTAAGTAGAGATGATAGCGGCAGCCTATGAAGGGAAGGGGAGGGAGCATACCTAGCAGCACCTGAGGCCTGATGGCTCTAGTGCCCCCGCTTCAACCCAGGAGGAATGAAATCCCCACTAGAGCTCTGATATACGCCCCCTCCAAAAGCGACCTTTCCGACAACATCCCCTCTCGCAGTGGACTCTTCAAGGACCGGGGCTCTAGTGTGCTCCTCGCCAAGTGCGACCTGGGGATCGCTCCCCTCCCATGTCGCTCCCCGTGGACTCTATCTCCTCGGAAGGCACCGCCCCATCACCTCCGCCCTGGGCACGGGGCACGGATGATGAACTGGCACCTAGAGGGTTATCCCATCTCCCCACGTGACCAAGCGGGAGAATCCACCACTCATCAAAGTGTGGGTGCACCACGCGGATCTCCACTTTTCGCCCATCGAGGTAGAGCGACTAAGCCCTTGCAGGGAGCTCAAGCACGGCGGTCGTGTGAAGGAGATCATGAAGGAACTCCTCCATGACCACGTCATCAGTGACGCCTGCTCCTAGTGGCATGTGGTTCACCTTGTCCAGATCCCACAAATCCTTGTTGTGCCTCTACAACGGGGCTATCCGGCACCGGAGAAATTCCATAGCCACGGGTAGACCGATCAGGCTGGCTGTGTCAGCAATGTGGTGTGCGTCTTGAGGGCGTCGAACTTCTCCCCCTCTAACATCGAGCTAGACCATAGTCCCCGAGACTTCACAGCCAGTGCCATGGCAGGCTGGAGGAAGCGGCTCTCCTCCAGGGCATCCATATAAATCCAGCGCTTGTGGAAATCCTCCACCCTCTTCGTCCAACCCATGGAAACCCATGACACCCTATCTCGGACCATCAAGGAGATGCAGCCGGCATTATGCACTATGGAGGTGAGGCGAAGGCTGTAGAACTAGCAAAATAGCGTCACAGAGGGTTTCACCCCAACAAATGCCTTGCACAAAAAGGATAAAATGGACAAAATAGTGATGGAGTTGAGTTGGAGGTGTAGGGCCAAGATCTGGTAATTCTCCAGGATGGCAAGGAAAAAAGGGGAAAAGGGAGGCACCAGCCCCACAAGGATGGCATGGTAGAAGAATGGGTATACAGTGCTGCCAAAGCCCTCCCGCTTCGCCGAGCCAGGCCACGCTTTGGTCGCCCCCCATTCATTCCAACCCGATGCTAGCTGAGAGCAGAATTTATCGATGTCGGTGTCACACCAGATGGTGGAGGGAAGAACACCTCCTCGACCTCTGCCTTTGTCTCTGCCGCTTGAGTGGATTCGGCCACCACCTACTTCCCCTTCCGTGCGGCACAAGTTTATCGAGGAGGCATGTCAGGCATTAGAAGCTTGCGGCAAGAAGATGCGGGAGGCGAGCTTGGGGAACAAAGTAAAACCGCATCAGGATGGGATCTGCTCTTAAAGGCAAAGGGTGGCGCCACCCACAAGGCACATTCGTCAACATGATGGATCCAAGATTCGACGAGTCTTGGCAACTGGTCGTTTCGTGTAGAAGGCAGGGATGAATATCCTCATGGGAGAGCCCTGCCATGCGTATTTGATGGCCCCAGCCACTGTTTGGGCCCTTGTCATTTTGCCTGCATTAACCAACGCATGCAGGCCATGCGCCAGGGGCTACTGTCGAGCTAAGGCTTTAGGGGGTACCCTTGCCCACTTGTGGCTAGACCGCCGCCCTGACCGGTAGTCATTCCACGAGAGGTACGCCCGGCCTCACCAGCGCTCAGCGAGGGAACCTCCATAGAAGGAGCATCAAGAGGGGGTTCTCATACGCAGCTCCCTTCAGGAGGACTCGCGGATCCTTCTAACCTCACCAGGGTCATAATGGTAATCTTCTTACCCTAGAAGAAGACGACAATCATTCTTGTTATCCACAAGCGAGCTACCCTGGGTGTTCCCCTCTTCAGATGGCTGATGAGTGCATATTTGCATCATGTTTTACATTATTATTTTGCATTGTAGATGTAGGATCTTCGTATTTTACGGCGCTCGCGTGCACATTTTATGTCTATTTTCACCAGGATCAGGAGAGATGATGGATCCAATGGATACAATTATTGAAGCAGTTGTACTATGGACAAAAAGGGGTCAAAAATAACGTAAATCGCTTATTGGGGAAATATTAATAATACCAGAAGAAAACCAGAAGCGAACAAGGGAGGCAGAGAGCCCAATGACTAACTATACGGCGGGAGCAACTCTTCCGCCCGCATAGCTCCGGCCGTATAGTTGGCGTCGCCTCCGCCTCGTCAAATAGTTTCACCCCATGCAATTGGTTCGAGGAGATGACATACAGAACACCCAGTGACGTGGGCATACCCTACAGGTACTCGAGTTTGGTATATACGGCCCAGATATGACAGGAGCCCATGGCGTTACCAGGGCCCAATCCAGGATTCGGGTGACCTACGGAGACTCCGATTGCTTGCAGCACAAGACGAAGCTTAAGATAGAAAGTTTAAAGGGACAGACCCTAACTTGTAACCGACTCGACCTGCTACCCAAGACCTAGCCTATATATATAAAGGCTAGGAGTGGGCAGCGAGGAGGACAATCACAACCCTAGTTTCCACAACCATCGCCAGATTGCATCTATGCACCCCCTGTAACTTTCGACTCCCTCAATAATTCCAAGAGCAGACAAGCAGAAGTAGGGACCTCTACGAGGCCTGAACCTAGGTAAACCTTGCGTCCCTGTGTGCTTGTTTGCTAGCCGATTGATGCCTCCAGCGCTCCCTCCTTATCCAAAACCCAAGTCCATAACAATGTGCATTGATGAGTTTAACCCTCGTCAATTGGTGTCGTCTATGGCAATTGGGAGTGCTGATGTCACAGCTTCTTCATCCCCGACAACCGTGATTTACAACTCTGCAACAGCGGAGATTCGCCAGCTCTTCGACGCCTTCGACTTCACCATCCACACGCCGGCCACTCGCCCGACTTTTGAGTCCGTGGGCGATGGGATCGTCCTGGCGATCGAAAGCTTACGCTTCCAAGTTGGTCAACTGGGCACACTTCGCCTCCCTGACCAGCCGATGGTCCCAGCGATTGCTCCAACATCGTGGTTTCCACTACCAATCAGCACCCTGAGCGAGCTCACCGCCCCGACAACAGTTGGTGGCACGGACAGCGACAGCAGTCGCGGATCTAATCTAGGTGACCTAGCGACAGAGGATGGAGCCTACGACTCCGGATCTGAAAGTGGTGGGAGCAACAGCTTCCCCAATCACGTCATGTGCGCCGTCATCAACACAGGTGATACCGGTGTCAATCGCGACAACACCGACACTGGGCCAACAAACGGCAAGAACGGTGGCCCCACCAACAGCGCGCCCACCAACAATGGGACAGAAGGAGACCCGAACCTCATGGAAAATGAGCACACCGAAGAGCGCGTGCTGATCAAGCTCAATGACAACGAGTGGGCCCGCTGTCGAGAGGCTCTGCGGGCCAATCCCCTCCCCTTGAACTCATCCAAACAGATGCTGATGGGCTACCACTGGCTGCTCAAAGAAGAGTACAAGCGCTAGCAACAAGTAATCGTGCACCTCGACGCGCGTAGGAAGGCGGCGGGTGAGTCGAGTCTTCGACGGGCTCAACTCTCCATGGGAGGATCCTCCTCCAAAGGCAATGACTACGTGGCCGCCAAACAGCGATCTTGACTGGCCCACCTCACTGACAAGGAGCACGAAGAAGCCATGAAAGTCCTCGAGTTCGTCTCTATGATGGTCGATACGCGGGCAATGTGCTCCCAAAGACACTGCAAGCAGCGGTGGCAGCGGCCACCATGTACCTCCTCAACAACCAGCCACCGGCTGGAGATCCGTGAGCTACCATGCACCGATCTATGATCGCGGGCTTGGGGCTAGTCGAAGCTGCTCTCGTCAAGGAGCCAACACCGGAGCCGAAGAAAACTAAAGCTCTGGACAAGTACTACTATTCGTACTCCTCCAGTGACAACAGCCACGATCTGTCACGGCTACGTCGCTCATGGCGGCATGACCACGACTATGACGTGTGTGATGACATCATGCAGCGCAAGGTCAACAAGATGCGTGCAAGGCATGCTCGTTCGACTAACTCGAAAGACTACGAGGTAGAGCTCTGTGCCGCTAGATGCTTCAACAGAGCCATCAGGCAGAAGCGAATGCCTAAAGTGTTCAAGCTCCCATCAGAGAACCCGAAATTTGACGTCCTACAAGACCTGAAGATTTGGCTAGAAGATCACATCTCCTCCGTCAGGCTACACGGCAGAAGTTCAAGCACGGCCATGCAATGCCTACAGCTGCAGCTGCAAGGCGCCGCCCGCGCATGGCTCAACAATCTCCCGCGCGGATCAATTCGCAGCTGGGAAGAGCTGGTCTACAGCTTCATGCGCAACTTCAAGGGCACTTACAAAAGGCCCGCATCAATCGAGGATCTAAGAGGCTGCCACCAGAGGTCTGGCGAGTCGCTGCGCTCGTACATCCAGAGATGGTCCATAATCAAGAACTCCACGGAAGATATCTCTGAGGATCGCGCAATCGACGCGTAAAATGGTGGCGTTCGTCATAGAGAACTCTGGGAGGAGCTGGGCCACTTGAAGCCCAAAACAATCGACCATTTGATGGAAATCACGAATTGGTGGGCCGATGGAGAGGACTCGGTGAAAATCATGTCTACTCCGATGATGACGACGACCTCGGGCGCAGACGCGATCACCGAGGGAAACGTCGAATGCGCGTCTACGAGGACCGCGAAGAGGTCGACATGGTCGCAGCCGGCTACGCCGACAAACGCGATGACAACCACAACAGCGGATACCGTAGTGGTGGATACCGTGAAAGCGGGAAAACCACGCAAGTGTGGCAGCACCGCACTCGCGACGAGGCACCTGGATTATCCATCTAGGACAAATTGTCCGGACCGTGCAACGTACACTTCTACATCGACAAGCATGACAGCAAGAAAAAGTCCAGCCACCTTTTCAAGGACTGCCGCGAGTTCCTCAAGCTCCATGAAGGCCTGGCCCAGATGAATCGCGACACGATCAACCAGAGATACAGGGCTGCCCCGGGCGCCGTGGCTCATGGAGCACCACCGCCACCACCTGCGGCTGCGACAGTCCAGAATCATGGAGGCGAGCCATACCCGCGAGCTGTGGGCAACATGGGGATGATCCAAAAAGGGTGCCCCTCAAATCGAATGCAGAAGGCAATCACTTGCCAAGTCAATCTGGCGATAAACTCTCCGCCCTCCACCACTGAGTACCTCAGTGGAAGCAAGTCCTACATCACCTTCGACAAGCGCGACCATCCGCGCCAAGTACCTTGCCCAAGCCACTGTCCCCTTGTACTCGAGGCACAAATTTTGGGCTTCGATATGAGTCGCGTCTTCGTGGACGGCACAAGCGGCATCAACCTCATGTTCGCAAGTACCTTGCATGCAATGAGGATCCCTCTGACATGTCTGGAAGTTTCAGACACGACGTTCCATGGCATCGTCCCAGGGAAGGGCATATACCCCTTGGGCAAGATCAACCTCGATGTCATCTTCGGCATGCCGCAAAACTTTCTGCGAGAGCGCCTCGACTTTGAAGTTGTTGACTGGCCCTCACAGTACCACTGCATCATTAGACGTGTCGCGTTCACGAGGTTCATGGCGATATCACACTACGCCTATCTACATATGAAGATGCCAGGCCCAAACGGCATCATCACAATCAACGGAAGCTTCGAGAGGTCTGACAGCTACGACAGGGAATTCAGCAGAATCTCCCAGTCCTTTGGCATGCAAGAGGAACTCGCCAAGTTGAAGGAGACGACAGACAACAGTCTGCCTCCCCTAAGCAAGCCAAGCTCACCTGACCTATCCTTCAACTCGTCGGTGCATACCAAGAAAGTCTAGGTCCATCCAACTGACCCGACCAAGACAGCCCTCATCGCCAACAACTTGAGTCCCGCATAGGAACTCGCACTCGTCGAATTCCTCCGTGAGCGTTGGGAAATCTTCGCCTGGTGTCCAGCAGACATGCTAGGAGTTCCCAGGGAATTCACTGAGCACTCACTCAACGTGAATCTAGACACAAGGCCAGTCAACGAATGTGCGTGGACTTCACCTCCTTGAACAAGCACATCCCAAAGGATCACTTCCCGTTACCACGGATCGATCAAATAATCGACTCCACTGTGGGATGCGAGCACCTCTTCTTCCTCGACACTTACTCAGGCTACAATCAGATTCGAATGAAGGAGGAAGACCAAGAGAAAACGGCATTCACAACACCCTTTTGGTGTGTTCTGCTACAACACGATGCCCTTCGGGCTAAAAAACACAGGAGCCACCTATCAGCGGTGTATGCAGGCCTGCCTCAAAAATCAACTTGGTCGCAATATCCAAGTCTATGTCGACGACATCGTCGTCAAACCAAAGAGGAATCTGCGTTACTCGACGATCTCTGCGAGACCTTCGATAACCTCGGCCACTACCGGATCAAGCTCAATCCGGACAAATGCGCCTTCGGCGTACCATCTGGGCAACTACTCGGGTACCTCATCTCCGCAAGAGGGATTGAGACAAACTCGAAGAAGATAAAGGCCATACTGGCCATGGAGAAGCCGAAGAACGTAAAAGGTGTCCAGCAACTGGCTGGGTGAATCGCGGCACTCAGTCGATGCATCAATCGAATGGGTGAAAAGGCACTCCCTTCTACCAACTTCTCTGTAAAGCTCACAAGTTCGAGTGTACAGATGAAGCGCAAGAAGCATTCGAAGACCTTAAGCATCTAATATCTACCTCGCCAGTATTGGTCACGCCTCGTGAAAAGGATCCACTGTTTCTATACATCTCCGCCACCAACCAGGTGGTCAGCACTGTGCTCGTGGTGGAGCGAGCCGAAGAAAATAAGGTCCACGGGGTTTAGCACCCAGTATACTACCTCAGTGAGGTGCTCACACCAACAAAGAAGTGGTACCTGCACTACCAGAAGCTGGCATATGGCGTCTTTATGATAGCCAGGCGACTGCACCACTACTTCCAGGAGCACCCAATCGTGGTGGTCAATGACACCCCGCTCGGGCACATACTCAATAATCCTGACGCCACTAGACGAGTCGCGCTCTGGGGAATCGAACTGTCTTCGCGAGACATCACATATGAGAAGCGCGATGCAATCAAATCGCAAGTTCTCCCGGACTTCCTCATGCACTGGATGGAGAATTAGCTCCCCGACAAGCCAGACATGTCCTACATTTGGACAATGCACTTCGATGGATCCAAGCGGAAGGACGGAGCTAGCGCAGGTGTCATACTAACATCGCCCCAAGGAGACAAGATGAAGTACGTTCTGCGAATGAAGTTCACAGCCTCCAACAATGAAGCTGAATACGAAGCATTGATCCATGGAATGCGGATGGCGAAAGCTGCGGTGCTAAGAGACTCGTCATCTACGGCGACTCCAAACTCGTGGTCAACCAAACAATGCACGAGTGCGACGCCCTGAGTGACAACATGATCGCCTACCACGACCTCTACGACACACTCGAGGGAGACTTCAACGGCTGCGAGCTATGGCACGTTGGCCACAAAAGTAATGAGGAGGCGGATATACTCGCCAACATCAGCTCCACCTGCGCCCCAATACCACCTGGATTATTTCTAGAGCGCATCTGCGAATGCTCCATCAAGCCCAAGGCTCCAGAGAAGAAGGCAAGCACGCCAACAGACTCGGGGGCTATGCCACCCAACGAGCCAATGGCACTCGATGACATGGAGCCTGACACGAGACTTGAAGGCCCAATGGAGGTCATGATGATCGATCCATCTTGGACACAGCCATATATTACATACCTGCTCAGCAAAAGGCTGCCAGATGACCCGACTGATGCACGGCACGTAGCGCGACGATCCAAGGCATTCGCCCTCACCAACGGCGAACTGTACAAGCACAGCATCACAGGAGTTCTTCAGCGATGCGTCTCCAACAGGGATGGAAGAGCCATCCTCCTCGACATACACGAAGGCACTTGCGGGCACCATGCTGGCAGTCGCGCTCTCATCGCCAAAGCTCTACGAGCTAGATTCTATTGGCCAACAGCCATGCGTGATGCCAAGGACATCATCCAACACTGCAACGCTTGCCAGCGATTCGCGGACAAACCACACACACCTAGCGCGGAGCTCAGACCAATACCAGTGGCTTGGCCCTTTGCACAATGGGGACTCGACATGGCCGGCAAGCTCCCGAGATCCTCGTGAGGAGGATACATCTACCTCCTAGTCGCGGTCGACAAATTCACCAAGTGTATCGAGGCCATGCCAGTGACGAATCAATCAGGAGCCAGTGTCGTCAAGATCTTTGAGTCCATCGTCTACCGTTTTGGGGTGCCACATAGCATCATCACGGACAATGGAACAAACTTCACCTCCATGGAGTTCCAAGAATTCTACGAAAACCTAGGAATCAACATTAGCTACGCCACTATGGCTCACCCTCAGACCAATGGTTAAGTCGAAAAGGCCAATGGCCTCGTCTGCGGTAGAATCAAGAAAAGGCTCCTCCGGCCACTCGAACAAGCCGTTGGGTGCTGGCCAGACAAGCTACAATCGGTACTTTGGAGCCTGCGCACAACTCCAAACAGCGCCACAGGCTACACTCCATTCTTCATGGTGCACACTGCTGAAGCGGTGCTACCCGTAGAAGTACGTTATAAAGCCCCGCGGGTGGTTGCATACAGCGAGAAAGAGTCAACTCTCGCACTCGAAGACTCTGTTGACCTCCTCGATGAGGCACGCGAGATTGCAGCAGAGAGATCCATGATCTACCAGCAGAGCCTCCACAACTACCACAACAGAAGGCTACGCCCCAGATCCTTCGTCTAAGGAGACCTGGTCCTGCAACTAAAGCAACAAGGGAACCTCAAGTTCGAGTTCCCTTGGGAAGGACCTTACGTGATTACTGAAGTAATCCCAGGTGGCGCCTATCGCCTTAAAGATTTCAAAAGCGGAGTCGCATCCTCCAACCCTTGGAACGTCGCACAACTACGTCGTTTCTACCCTTAGATATTTTTTACTTTACAAATAAGGATATTCAGCTAGGATACTTAGCCACACATTGTACCTCGTGATATTCTGCGAATAAATAAAGCTAAGTGCCCGAAACCTTGTGTTTTTCTGTTTTCCTTGCAATTATTTTACTTGGGGGTTGCGCCACCCTTTACACCTTGTTCTACGAACAACACAGTATCCTGAGTAGCTGACGCACTACCAATCGAACCCTTGATAAACACTAACCCAGCTGCAACGCACCTGACAGGTTGGCAAGGTGCTGAGATGTATACATGTCAGGCTAACGAAAAGGACATGTATCTTACAATACACTCAAAAAATATACAAGCTATCAAGCACTTCACACAACAAAGGGTATCAAAAATACCCAAAACAATCATGTGAACTTTACAACACTTATACATCTATGTGCAGGATACAAATTACACTACTGACGCAGAAGGAGAACATTTGTTTGCTCCTCGAAGAAGTCTACAATATCCTCAGCTAGCTGGTCAACCGCCTGATAGTGCGGCACCATATCCTAAGTCATCCCTTTAGGTGGCGGCGGTGGTCCAGCGGCAACAGCCACGACGTCCATGTTTGGTCGATGCAGTCGAATCAGCGACAATGTAGCCTTGGCACCTGCGACCAGCTGCTGGCGCACGCACTCGTGGACCACGCTGATATCCTGAAACTTTGCCAGAAGAGCCAACAGGCTTGAGGGCACAATGTCCAGCGGAAACATCGTCCGATAAATACACTTCAAGCACGACTGCGCTTTCTTCAAACACTGAAGCACTCGCGATGCACGATCCTGCAGCGTCGCCAACGCGACTTCACGATCGTGGTCCACCCAGAAGTACCCACTAGCCTACAGCTGCTCCTGGGTTAAGTCATTCATTCGAATGGTAACCCGGTCCTTTTCATCCTGTGGATGACGAGCGCTAACAACTACAAAAGCAAGACCAAAGTATAAAGACAAGGCATCGCCATGAATGGCTAAGGAAAATATAAGAAGATAAAGAGCTAACATTTAAAATGCTCTTTCAATTGTGCCACTTCATCCAGGAGATACTTCTCGCGAGCGGTGGCCTTCTCAGCTTTCGACTTCCACACATCTGCGTTACCGTGGATCATGGGAAACTCACGCTCCAACTGCTTAATACGGTCTCACAGTCGCGAGAGCAAAGACAACTCTTCCACCTTTGAACGCGGTTGCGCTATGGTTTCATCGGTGGGAGGAGAGTCATGAGGATCACTCGAAGGACCACTTGAAGGACCCTATTACAACCAAGCAAGAGGCAAATGAGACCAATCATACATTGATAAAAAGGAGGAGTGCATTCAAATTCGATAAAAGTATCAAGGGGGTACCCCCCACAAAATGCGGACCAACAAAAGAAAGCTACAACTATTACAAACGGTAGCTATGGAGCAATCTGCTTCTTCGACTTGGACTTCGACTTCAAGGGCTTCCTCGAATCTGTGGCAGTCTCCGATGCCACAGACTTTCCGGTGGTAGCCCCAGACGCCGTAGCCTTCGCCGCCTTCACTCGCCGCAACTCTTCAGAATACTTGGCGACTGTCTCGATGAGACGAGGCCCATATTTATTGCATTTAGTGGCGAAGGGAGCGAACACTACTTGCTGGCCTTCCGTGTCGACAAGCATCGCCTCGGAGATCGCGCTTGGGTCCAACTCTACACCATGTGCTTGTGCCATCACAAGTGCCATGGTGGCGCCGACAGACCGCTAAGCATTCTTGAAGTCCATTGGGATGCCTTCAGCGAAGGACTCCACCAGGCCATCAAGAGTTTCGATTAAGCTGGCCTTAGGAACCATATCCTCACGGAGGCGGCTCAGCATGCCTTTGGCCTTCCCGAGTGTGTCTTGGAGAAAGACACTATGGTTCTCAACCGCGGCCATGGCGCCAGCCAAAGCATCCGAACGGCATAAGGCCTGGGCGTCAAAGCTTACACCGGTGGCATCTGCATACACATGGTATTAGCACAGTGACATGAAATCAAATAGGGACGAATACAAGTGAAGCTGAACTATACCTGAGAGAGCTTTTGCAATCGAGAAAAGTTGTTCTTCGAACAACTTCTCCCTTTCATAGTAGCAGCACGCGGGTCTTCCTCGCGCTTCTGCGACTCATCTAGAGCCACGACTGCCTCATCGCGCTTTTACTCTGCTGTGGCAAGTCCCTTCTCGAGGGAAATGATGCGATGGAGAAGCTCATTATGCTCACCTACAAAGGACAGAGCATGACAACAACTGAGTATAAATTTCTACATAAGCAGAGCGAAGAGAGAAGATTAGTACAAACCTTCGACTACACAGTGGTGATTGTCCAGCAGGGCATGTTGTCGACCCAAGGCAAGGATTTGCTCTGCAAGACGAGTGGAATCCTTCACGATAGGCTACACCAAGAGAAACGAAGATTCAGCGTTGACAAAAGGCACACATTCCCAATTCGACTGCCAGCGGCAAAAACATACTTACGTTCTCCTCCAGGGACTCCAAAGATTCCTGTCAAGTGGGCATCCGTGCAACAATCTGGTGCCCCCCAGTATGAGGGGAACTCAACGAGTTAGTGCCAGAGTGGGCCGCCACCGGAGGAGAAGGCGACCGTACGGACACCTCCTTGTTTTTAGAGTCTGTGACTCCGGATTCTTTCACAAATTGGCAGTCGTCGGAGGACGACGACGCCGTTTGACTGCAAACATGACCAGCACCACTTTAGAAAAGAAACTTCAAGGAAAGCAAGAAGAACTCATGAATATTAAAAACTTACTCGTCAAATTTGTCAGGGTCAAAGGAATCATCCGACGACTCCTTCGGCAACCTCAACTTCTTCCGTGCAGGAGGAGCCATAGCGCGTACAGGCACGACGGGGATCGGCTCCTCTACAGCAGCAGGAGGACCCTCCGTTGTTGTCAGCGAGGAGGCATCAGAATCCTCGCTACGGGATCGCTTGCGAGTCCCGTGGCCACTGGACTCGGGGGCTTCCTCCTCTTCCTCAATCAGAACAGTGGAGCCCGACTCGTCCTCTTCCTCCGCTTCGTGCAAGATAACCCCTTCAGGCTGAGGAGGCAAGCTGGCAGCCACTTTCCAGTCCTACAATCAGAAGAAGCATCAGTATATATCAAGCACCTGACAAGCAATCGAAAATCTAAAACACTTCATAGGAAAACTCTACCTCAGGTGGAGGATTGTTGGCGTCGAAAGGAGGCACGACTGACTCGCCTGGGAGATCCTCCTTGGCGGTATACTTGGTCACCAGCCGCAACCTCCTGTCCACCTCACCCGAAGAAATGCCCTCCATAGATATGCGAGTGACATCGCCAGCACCAATCCTGCGGTACATCGGATGGGCTCTGGCCTACAAAGGCTGAACACGGCGGCGCAACCACGTGCGAATGAATTCGGCACCACCTTCCTCTTTGCCTATACAGCTTTTGAGGTCGTGGACATGCTGATACAGCATCTCCATCTCCTCAAACTCGTCGGGCATCACGATGTTCTTCCAGGATCACCTCCTCTTGCAGGCAGCAACGGGATCGAAGGGCACGAGTCTGTAGTGCTCTCCATCGGCCTTCTGGTCACAGATGTAGAACCACTTATCTCTCCACCATTGGAAAGACGCGGTGAGTTTGATGTCGAAATAAGTGATAGAGGAGTCGACATGGATCCCGCAGCCTCCTATGTCGTAGACTACTAAACCAGACCCCGACGGACATTTGAGCTTAAAAAGCTTCTTGAAGAGACTGAAGTGTGGCTCGATTCCGAGCCAGCACTCGCAGAGGGTGATGAAATAGGCGATATGGAGAATAGAATTTGGGGACAGCTGGTGCAGCTGGAGCCCGTAGAAGCAGAGAAGACCCCTAACAGATGGATGTAGGGGGAGAGAGAGACCACGAATGATGAACGCAAGGAACATCACTCGGAAACCCATAGGAGGACTGGGAAGTCGTCTTCTGCGGGAGGAAGCGCTCCATCTTGCCGTAGAGTAAATAGCTCCGAAGATTTGATGATGGATGGGTGCCATGACCCTTGGTGACACAAGTCCCCGCGCCCTTCTTCTTCCCGGCACCGGCGGCGCTGGTTCCCATGGTGGTGGCGCCTCCTTTCTTCTTGGTGGCGACAATGGGAGCTGCAGATCTTGTGGCGGAGCCTCCCTTCTTCTTGCCCATCTTGCGTTGGTGATGTGAGCGCAGGAAGTAGCTAGGGAAGACGCGGAGTTGGTCCAGTGCCATGGAGGAGATGTGTGCAAAGGAACAGCAAAAACAGCAATGGTGGAGATGTACGAGCAAGAAGAAGAGATGGGGAATTACTGCACGGCATGCCTCCTAGTTAACCTCCTAGCAGATGCCATACAATGGCCAGAAGGAAATATACCAGACGTGTGGCGTACATTGGCATTGACGCGTGCCAAGGGCAAACCACGAACCGTCCCCCACTATTCCCATTACATGCGGAAATCGAGGAGACGCAGTTAAAACAGAAGATTACGCACGTCCAGTCAAATCCAAGTCAGAAAGTGGGACCCACTGCTCGTCACGTCCCGTCAAAGCAGCTCACGCGGGTAACTGAGCTCATCCTATCGTCATCACTGACATCATCAACTCTAGCAGGAGAGCACTTTGACTACTTTAGTCCTTACTTGAGTCTTCGACTCAACCAAGCACTTGGGGGCTACTCCTAACAGGAGTGCTGGGTTTGGGTTACTCCAAAGAAAATATAAATATATCCAAGCATCATGAAAACCCTTTACTCGAATCAATGATTCGACTGTGGACTTTGGGTTACTCCCATAGGGAGCATTGAAAGCACATTCGACTAAAACAAGCAAAAGATGGCAGCAGTCGCAAAATACTTATAGTCCCCACTCGAGTCTACGACTCGAATAGGCAGTCGGGGGCTACTACCATAGGGAGCGCTGGTCGCGCACCCTATGATTATTTCTTTTTCTTATACGTTACACCGTGTGTTGATAACATCCGCGCTCGAATGCTATGGCGACTCCGCCTCATATTTTCCCTACAAAGAGACTTTGTCTCCTTGGTCACCTGAATCATCTCCGTGATGAAAAATTCAGATGTCGCGCTTACAGCGTGAAGATAAGACCTAAATAAGGCCTGGCAACGCATCTTCTGCACTCTACCAGAAAATATCCGTGCCTACAGGTATGATGAAATATGCCTTGATGGACGCGTCGAGTGCTTACACTTACACACTAGGATTCGACTCCTGTAAGACCTCCGTGGCCTAAGTCAAATTACACCAGCACTTTTCCGAATTCGAGTCCGAGGACTCGAGTTTGAGTAGATTGTGTTGTTTTGCCCTAAGGCAGTTAACTGATCCCGATGCATCGGATGAATTAGGCATGTATATCAAGAATCCCTATGACGTCAATCAAAGCACTAAAAAATATGCTCAGCTATGCACTCAAAAAATACTTCATGAAGTCTCCACTCGAATCTACGATTCCACTGGACACTCGGGGGCTACTGATGTGGCCATACCCTATAGGTACCCGAGTTTGGTATATACGGCCCAGATATGACAAGAGCATACGGCGTTACCAGGGCCCAATCTAGGATTCGGGTGACCAATAGAGACTCCGATTGCTTGCAGCACAAGACGAAGCTTAAGGTAGAAAGTTTAAAGGGACAAACCCTAACTTATAACTGACTCGAACTGCTACCCGAGACCTAGCCTATCTATATAAAGGCTAGGAGGGGGTGGCGAGGAGGACAATCACAACCCTAGTTTCCACAACCATCACCAGATTGCATCTGCGCACCCCTGATACGTCCATTTTGCATCACTATTCTATGTCTTAATTCACTGTTATTCATTGATACATTTCGTATTGAGAGGTGATACTTATGTTATTTCATCTGTTTTTGCATGGTTGATGACTTTTGGAGCATGGATCACTGCAGTCAGGATTCTGATGGAAAAGGTGCTGTTTGGAGGCAAAATTCACGAAGATCAGAAAATCCGGGAAAATATACGGAAAATCCTATTTTTCTAGAAGGCGAAGGAAGCCAGAAGGGGGGCTGGAGATGGGCCACAAGGAGCCCACACCACCCCCTAGCGCGGGCCACCCTGGGCCGTGCCACTAGGTGGTGTGGCTACCCTGGTCCACCCCTGGCACTCCTCTCTGGCGTATATTATCCTCCCAAAACCCTAAGACTCGGGGAGGGACCACAGAAAGATTTCGCCACCTCTGCGGGGTAGAAAACACCGAGAGAGAAAGATCTCTCTGGTAGACAGATTTCTGCCAGGGGAATTCCTTCCCGGATAGGGGAGATCGTCGCCATCAACACCATCATCAAGCTGGACTTCATCAGGATCATCATCATCATCACCACCACCATCATCACCATCAGCACCCTCATCACCATCTCCATATTGTTGTAACAATTAGGTTGAATCTTGCATAGTTCATAGGGGAAACTTTGCCGATGTTGATTATTCTTTGTAGTTGATGCTATTGAGTGAACCATTGAATTATTGTTTATGTTCAGATTGTTATACATCATTATTCCATCTCTGATCATGATCCATATGATGTCTTGTGAGTAGTTCGTTTTGTTATTGAGGACATGGGAGAAGTCATGTTGTTAGTATTGGAGTTGTGTTGAGAAAGATTCAATAGTTTGATATTTAAGTTGTGGTGTACTTCTTCTAGTGGTGTCATGTGAACGTCGACTACATGACACTTCACCTATATGGGCCTAGGGGAATGCATTGTGTATTTGGCTACTAATCGTAGGGGTTGCCGGAGTGACAGAAACCTGAACCCCTATTAGGAAACCATTGCACAAGGGACGTAAGGGTCTTAGAGTTTAAAGCTGTGGTTAGGTTTCTACCTTAATTATTTTCTTGTACTTACGGATGTTTGCAAGGGGTATAACCACAAGTATGTATTAGTCCTAGGAACGTCAGTACATTACCACAGGTTCACCCACACAACACTTAGCAAGCTAAAGAAGATTAATCAACTATATGAAGCGAAAGCACTTGACAGTCTTCCCATGTGTCCTCAAGAACGTTTGGTCATCTTAAGTAATGCAACCGGCTTGTCCTTAACTGTATAAAGGATTGGGACACTTGCTGCATTTATTCCTACGGTCTTTTATTTACTCGTACTTTATTTACTTGCTTTATCAAAAACCCTAAAAATTTGTTTGCTAAGTATTTGCAGAGAATTCTTGATCCATACCACTAGCCAACACCTTCTGCTCCTTGTTGGGTTCGACACTCTTACTTATCGAAAATACTGCGATACACCCCCTATACTTGTGGGTCATCAAGACTATTTTCTGGCGCCGTTGCCGGGGAGTGAAGCGCTATTGGAGAGTGGAACTAGTAAAAGAAACTTCTACTGTGAGTATTGTTTACTTCTGTTTGTTGCTTTATTTTTGTTGTGGATAATTTGCTAAGTTTCTTATTTGGTAAAGCTACTACCACTGCTAAGGTAGTAGACGAACCAGCACCTGCTAAGAATGATGCTTTTAAAATATCTACAAGAATTATTGATCGTGTTATGGATAACTACTATGTTGGCGATGGAACTGTCCATCCCGATGATCATTTACTCTTTATACACAAATTATGCGGGTTGTTCAAGTGTGTAGGTATTACTACAGATCAAGTTAAGAAGAAGTTATTCTCATTATCACTAAAAGGAAGAGCTGAGGAATGGTATAAGCTGCTGAAGAATGGTCAAGCTCTTGAATGGGAGGAAATAGTGCCTCTCTTTTATTCAAAGGTTTATCCTCCTAGTGAGATTCATAAAGATCGGAATCAAATATACAACTTATGGCCTCTTGCCGGAGAGAGTACAGCTCAAGCTTGGGGGAGATTGAAGTTACTAATGCTCAAATGTCCCATTCATGAGCTCCCCAACAATATTATTATCAATAACGTTTATGCAAGGCTCCCTCTACATGATAAGGATTTATTGGATGCTTCTTGTGCTGGATCATTCACTCGCATGGAAGAAAAAGCTAAATGGGATCTTCTGGACCGTATTCAAGACAATGCTAAAGCTTGGGAGAATGACAAAGGTAGAAAGTCAGGTATAAATTATGATTATGAATGCATTGAATCTTTTATGGGAACTGATGACTTTCAAAATATTAAAAATGCTTATGGTCTAGACTCGCAAGCTATTGCTTCTTATTTTAAGGATTTTGCTTCCTACATTGAAGTGCCTAAAAAGAAGTGGAATAAGTATCATGAACCTTATAAAGATATTGCTAAGAGTGTTCCTGGAAGAAATACTGAAGTTTATACTGTTAATCATGCTTTACCCAAACCTTACATTGAGAAAATACATTTCCCAGTTAAGATAAAGGAGCATTCTATGATAGCTAGTATGGTTAATGAAAGTACCAATAAAGCTGTTGAACCTGATAAACAAATGGTTGATGAACCTATAATAGAAAACGTGAAAGACTTTGTCACTAAATATGTAGAAGAGGGACACACTATCCTTTGTAAGGATACCTCTAATATTGTTTCACAAAGTAGTATTATGAGAGCTAATATTCCTGTGTTTTCTGTTAGACTAAGTGATCATTGTTATGATGGTCCTTGTGATAGTTATATTGTTAAGTTTATGCATGATACTGAAAGTTACTATGAGAGAGGGAAAAGTGTTCTTATGTATCTCAATAATATCAAGTTTCCTCGTTTTATGCTGAAAGTTTTTATGTTGCACTTCTTTTGCCTTCTTATGCAAGTAGCCTCTGGTTTCAACAATTTGTTTGTTTACAAAATTCCCTTGCATAGGAAGTGGGTTAGACTTAAATGTGTGTATTTTTGCTTCTTAATGCTCCCTTTCACCTCAATTCATAATCTTATGTGAGCATCTTCAAAATTATCATGCCCATCTCAATGGCTATAAAGAAAGAGCTTTTTGGAAGACAACCCAATTTATTTTTGCTTTCAGTTTGTTTTTGTTTCTTTGAGTCTTGGAAGTTATTACTTCGGTAATAACCGCTGCTTATCCTTTTTGTTTGGTTTTTTAGTCAAGATCAACCTCTAATGAGAGAGAAGTAAGATTTGGGGAAGTTGCTGTCCCGAAACAGATTTTTGTGCTTCACCATAAAAAATCGTGAGAGGTCTCTGTATGTCGGATTAAGCTGTAATATTTTGTGCTTCTTCTCCAGGTTGTTATTTAACTTTAGTTAGTTTTGCACTTTTTGATTTGAGCAACAGAAGATTTTCGAAAAAAATGATCTTTACCTGCTGGTCTGTTTTGACAGATTTTGCCACTTTTGCATTTGCTTCTTTATTCGATTTCCTTTTTGAATTCTTTTTGGGTTTTCGGAAGGAGTTGCTACAGTAGCTTATGTTTTGATGGTTTTAAGTTGAAGTTGGACTCAAAAGGTTTTATCTCTTCACTTATACTAATGTTGCTAATGAGAACTGTGTGGAGTTTTGTGAGAAAGAAATTTCTAGGTAATGGAGATAATGGTGTAATAAGGAAGAGAAGGGTTTTATAACTCACAGTAAGTGTATGAAGATGAAGATATTGATGTTATTCAAGTGGTTCCTCCGGAAGAATCTATCAAAGACCAAATTAGGAGACCTGCAGAGTCCGTTTTCAAATAGGTAACAGTTCTGGTAAGAAAAGTTCCGCAAAAATACAATCCAACTATATTTTTGCAGTTTTTAGCCAATAGGGAAAGTTACGAAGCGAAAGAGGGACGGAAACGGAGCCAGGGTGGCTCACACCACCCTGTGGGACGGGCCCACCCCTGGCCGCGCCACCAGGTGGTGTGGCCACCTTAGCCTCTGTCTCCGACCCATTTTCTCCTAGTACCTTCCTTTTGTTATGAACCTTCGTAATATATAACCCCGCGGATCTCCCGAGGTTCGTATATCGTGTTTTCGTCGTGGTTTTGTTTCAATATATTTCTACCAGGAACTATTCTTGAAAGCTTAGAAGCACAATGGTGTCCGCCAAGGATAAAGGGAAGGAGCCTATGGAGGAGGATCTCCAAGACCCCGGGCAGGAGAAGGAGACCAAGAGTAAAGATGAAGAGGAGGCAAAGCACACCGGCACTACCATTGCAAGCATTGGAGTGGTGGCAGACCCTTCCAAGACGATGTGAATTGGAGGGAAGCCTCCTTATCACCGTTTGGATCCCTGCCATGCAGGAAAAGAAGACTTCAAGGAGGTAGAGTGGGGAAAGGATCGCAAGAGCTGGGATTCTCAACCCGACATGATCATGAGCCACATTCAGCAAAACTCACAGCTGATTCGTACCCTCACCTTCGAGATTGAGGACTTGGGGAAATCGATCAAAGAGCTCATCAATATGATACCACCACCACCGAAAGACTGATTCGTCATCAGGTTTGGCATCCCCTTGGTTTGTTCCAAGCTTGGGGGAGTGCCGCGGTATCACATCACTATCTTCTATCTTTTTACCTTATTAGTAGAGTGATATCATGAATAGAGAAGTTATTATGTAGGATGGTTTGCATTATGGAAGTGTCCCCTCTCTCGTTAGATATGTATCCCTTGGTGTGAGTTACCGTTATGGAATATTAATGAGAATTTCTATCATTTACTCTGTTGCATAGCTTATATTAGTTTTCAATTCGTGGTTATATGATTGATCTTGTTGTTAGTATTGGTATCACTTTGAGATCATTGAGTTAATTTAGTTGGTTTTGGCAAACCTGGCTCGGTCAGTAGCAACACTATTTTTGAGAGTTGAATGAAAAGATAAAAGTACTCTAAAGAAATATAATTTCATCATCTTTCTTTCTTGATTTGCTCATAAGTTTAGTATTCCCTAGTTAAGATCTTTTGTGCTTCCAAGGAAGATTGCATGTTTGTCTTTATCACTTGTATGTTTGTTTGTTTCCTTCAACTCTTATAATTGCTACCCAGCCTTGCTAGCCAAAAACCTGTACTGAGAGGGAATTCTTCTCGTGCATCCACTCCTTTAAACCAAAACCCATGCCATTTGTGTCCATCATACCTACCTATTAGCATTATTGCTATTCCAAGTAAATTCTTGTTTTATCTACCTTCCAAATTAAACTTGTTATGTGAAAATTAGTGATTAAAGCTCTCACGAACTTGATGGCACACTTTACTTTCTTGCACTTAATAAACTTGAACCATTGTGCCCATCTGTGTTGCGTATATGCTTGCACTTTGTAAGTTGTGAATTAGCAGAACCATAGTGTCTTGGGGAACACTTTCAACATTGCACTGGTACTTTGTACCTAGTTGATATCATGTTCTTTTGTCTATGGATGTCGTCGGTGTGAAATGAAAGGGGAGCGTGTAAGTCCATGGAGTTATGCATGTGTGTTAGAGAAACGCCTGGGCCGCTGGTCTAATCCATGCTGACATGGTGGAAACCTACAGCGTAACCATAACGAGCATCTATGAAGCATTCTTCTTATAAAAAAAGAGATAGAGATTGAGAAAAAGAGAAAAAAGAGATTATGAAAAGAGGAAAGAGAGAAAAAAGCACCATATTCCCATGGTAAATAAGAAGATTGCTGAGATACTTGTTGTCTGCTTGCCATGTCATTTTGATATGGGGATTCTTCCGTATCATCGGGCAATGGGTACCCCGTTGGCGGTTCTCTATGATACACATGTATTTACAATGACAAGATCTTGCTCGTGACTCAAGTTGAGTAGCATGAGGATCGGTACTCATAAGTAAGGGGCATGAGATTTCAACTTATAACTTGTCAAGCATATCCTCTTAGTTGTGTCACTTTAACCTTAATCACCTAAAGATGTATATGATAGGGGCAATGAGAGCTGAAAGCTAGTAAGTATCATAATTTTTGGGAGCTCTTTATGAGACTTGCAATCCCTGCTTCCCTCTTTGAAGGGCCTTTCTTTTACTTTGTAGTTGAGTCAGTAAACCTACTCCCTTCTATCTCAGCAAGTATCTTGAGTTGTTGTGTTTCATTCATGCATATGATGATTTATTCATTCATGTTCCTTGCTTTGCACATTGCTCTTATCCTGATGTTTACTACTTTGAAAGCTATCATTGAAAAACCGGTTATTTGTGAACTCCAGCAAATTATCAACTATTCTTTGACCAAGAGCTAAGTTTGCCATTATCAATTATGATTCACTCTATGTATCTTTATTGTGTTTCCTTTACTCATTACAAGTTGAGTTATATAATAGTGAGTTGTCTTCTATTATGATCTATGTATTTGATGAATGTGATGCTTATTGTCCGTATTCTTTTATCGACTCTTCACTCCATAAACCTGAGGTCATCTTTATTGAGCTCAGTTTCGCTTGGGGACAAGCGAAGTCTAAGCTTGGGTGGAGTTGATACGTCCATTTTGCATCAATATTATATGTCTTAATTCACTATTATTCATTGATATATTTCGTATTGAGAGGTGATACTTATGTTATTTCATCTATTTTTGCATGGTTGATGACTTTTGGAGCATGGACCGCTGCAGTCAGGATTCTGATGGAAAAGGTGCTGTTTGGAGGCAAAATTCGCGAAGATCAGAAAATCCGGGAAAATATACGGAAAATCCTATTTTTTCAGAAGACTAAGGATGCCAGAAGATGGAGTGGAGGTGGGCCATAGGGGGCCCACACCACCCCATGGCGCGGGCAGGCCTAGGCCGCGCCTGGAGGTGGTGTGGCCACCCTGGCCCACTCCAGCCTCTCCCCTCTGGCGTATATCATCCTCCCGAAACCCTAAGACTCGGGGAGCACCCATAGAAAGATTCCACCGCCTCTGCGGGGCGGAAAACACCAAGAGAGAAAGTTCTCTCCGGCAGACAGATTTCTGTCGGGGGAATTCCTTCCTGGAGAGGGGAGATCGTCGCCATCAATACCACCATCAAGCTGGACTTCATCGGGATCATCATCATCACCACCATCATCACCATCAGCACCCTCATCACCATCTCCATATTGCTGTAACAATGGGGTTGAATATTGCATAGTTCATAGGGGAAACTTTCCCGGTGTTGATTACTCTTTGTAGTTGATGCTATTGAGTGAACCATTGAATTATTGTTTATGTTCAGATTGTTATACATCATTATTCCATCTCTGATCATGATCCATATGATGTCTTGTGAGTAGTTCGTTTTGTTCTTGAGGACATGGGAGAAGTCATGTTGTTAGTAGTGGAGTTGTGTTGAGAAAGATTCAATAGTTTGATATTTAAGTTGTGGTGTGCTTCTTCTAGTGGTGTCATGTGAACGTCGACTACATGACACTTCACCTATATGGGCCTAGGGGAATGCATTGTGTATTTGGCTACTAATCGTAGGGGTTGCCGGAGTGACAGAAACCTGAACCCCCATTAGGAAACCATTGCACAAGGGACGTAAGGGTCTTAGAGTTTAAAGTTGTGGTTAGGTTTCTACCTTAATTACTTTCTTGTACTTACGGATGTTTGCAAGGGGTATAATCACAAGTATGTATTAGTCCTAGGAAGGTCGGTACATTAGCACAAGTTCACCCACACAACACTTAGCAAGCTAAAGAAGATTAATCAACTATATGAAGCGAAAGCACTTGACAGTCTTCCCATGTGTCCTCAAGAACGTTTGGTCATCTTAAGTAATACAACCGGCTTGTCCTTTGCTGCATAAAGGATTGGGCCACTTGCTGCATTTATTCCTACTATCTTTTATTTACTCGTACTTTATTTACTTTCTTTATCAAAAACCCCTAAAAATCCGTTTGCTAAGTATTTGCAGAGAATTCATGATCCATACCACTAGCCAGCACCTTCTGCTCCTCGTTGGGTTCGACACTCTTACTTATCGAAAATACTGCGATACACCCCCTATACTTGTGGGTCATCAACCCCCTGTAACTTTTGACTCCCTCGATAATTCCAAGAGCTGACAAGTAGGAGTAGGGACCTATACGAGGCTTGAACCTGGGTAAACCTTGTGTCCTTGTGTGCTTGTCTGCTAGCCGATTGATGCCTCCAGCTCTCCCTCCTTCTCCAATACCCAAGTCCATAACAATGGGCATTGATGAGTTTAACCCTCGTCACCCAGAAATCGCAGAAACCTCACCTCCGGAAGGCATCTAGAGGGGGAACTCATCCACAAGGGATCCATCTTTGCCCTACGTAAATCCGGGAGGCTAAGGCATCGATCTTCATCATCCACCACTACATCACCACCATCTCCATCCATCCCATCTACATCTTGTCTAGATCTTGTTGTAGTTCCTATACTCGTTGTGGATTTATACAAGTACTATTCATCTATGATTGTTTGCATTATCATTGCCATGATGTTGATTGCCTCCATGTCTAAGTAGATCATTAGTTCTTGGGGAGATGGACAAGCCCTAGTATGAGATTGAAATAATATAAAATCTATTATGATATTCATCGCTGTGACCATGTGTTAGATTCTCTACATCTTGATGTTGAGAGAAGTCGACCTCTCAATATTTTCCTCTTGTGGGGACTTGATGGAGGGAACTACGTGTTGGTAGACGGAGGTATTCTAACACTTACAGTGACTATAAAGCGGTTGGCAATCCTTACATATCAACTTGGGAAATCAAGGAAACTCACGGATCACTATCCATGCCATGGGATACGTCCCTTAATAGCGCAGTAATTCGATTGATGTCGATTGCTGACTGTTGTGGTTATGAGGATGATGTGAGCAACGGTTGTTGCCTATTCGTCCAAATACGGAGTTCCTCACACACATACATAGTTGAGAATGTTCATGATGATAATCTTTATCTTAAATCTTTACAATACTAGTGGTGTATCCGCTACTCCCTGAGAACGCATTTTCCCTACTACAGTTCCAATCTTTCTTACATACGCGATACTTACTTTCTGTATTAGGTTATTTTGCTTTACTTTGTTATTGCGCTTATACCCAAAACCCAAAACCACATTTTTACACGATACTTGCGTTTTATCTTGTTACTTAGAACTTTATCTAGCATTTCTATCGCAATATTTATTTCAAGGATTATTAGGCTTTAGACTCCTGCTCCCAGTGGGATCGATATCTTTATTTCGAAACTAGCTACAAATGATCTATGCAATTGCAGTCATCAAGCTATTTTTTGGTGTTGTTGCTAGGGAGCTAAGCGCTATAGGTCTTTTAGTTTTTGCTTATTTTTTTTTGTCTTGCTAAAATTTTGTTTTGAGTTACAGGTTTCCACCAACATGATGGAGTTTGAGCATATGACTAGTGCTAACCCACTCAACCACTTTGGGAAGCCCTATGATATTTATAAAAGAGACAACTCCAATGAGAAGACAAGGGGGTTTGAAATAAATCCTCTACTACTTAGTATTCTACATAAGAAGCAATTTACTGGAGATGAAGAAGATCCTGATCCATATGAGCATATTGCATGTTTTAAAGATATATGTGGCACTTTTCTATTGATGGGATATACCGTTGATGAGGTAAGGTTAAATTTTTTAGTCAAACTTTGACAAGTACAGCTCTCTCATGGTATAGATCTCTACCCCCTGAAGCCACTACTACTTGGGATAATTTAGCTTGTGAATTTCTATCAAAATATTATCCACTATCAAAATCTTTTGGAATCGGGCGTCTTATAATGACTTGGAAGAATCGTTCTAATGAAGGACTAGTAAGAGCTTATATTAGATTTAAAGATTTACTACGACTATGTCCTCATCATGATTTGCCTGAATGGTATTTGCTACATATCTTTTATGGCGGTTTAATTGAACCTAATAAAATTGAACTAGACTCTTTCGTGGAAGGAGCCTTTATGAATCTTCCTATACCTAAAGCTTGGGCTTTACTTAACATAATTTGTGATCATAGAGTTTCATGGAATTTTGGTATAGGAAGTGAAGGAGGCGTAGAAATAGAGCATGATTGTATTCATGATTATAATAAAAAAGGCCATGTTAAAGAATTATCTAAAGAACTTTATCTGGATTTAGATCTTGTGTTGCAAGTTGTTAAAGTTTTTACAGAACATATTAAAGCTCCAAAGGAGGGTCCAGTCAAGTATGATCCACCACCCGAACCAGAAAAGAAAAGAGAAGATAAAGCAACACTTGCCTCTGTATAACCAATATATGAAGTGCCTTTCCCTAACACTGCACAAAACCATATTTTTAATATGAACAGGTCAAAGCAGTATAGGAAAAGAGGGAAGAGGAAAGCATGCCAGAAGTTGTGGAACATCTTAAGGAAAGATGAAGAGGTAACCAAGGAAGAAATTATGGCTATGTATACACAATGTAACATAGTTGAACTTGATGTAGAGACTTCCATATTGGTTGAAGGTAAAACAAAGGTAAAAGATGTCAGTAAGCCTATTCTTCCCTGCATATTTAAAGAAACCTCTCATTGCAGTTTATGTGATCTTGGCACTGAAGTTAATGTTATATCTTATGATTTATACCTAGAAATAAAATAAGAAATACAACCAGCTACAATTGAAAATACTGATATAACAATTATGTTAGCTAAAAAAACCTTAGAATTCCAATGGGAGTAGTTGACAATGCAACTATCACAATTGGCAACAAAAACTTTCCTATTGATTTTGTAGTTGTTGATATGCCAGCTGACACTTTTCGCCCTATTATATTTGGCAGAACCTTTTTGGGTGATATAGGTGCCTATGTTAATTTCAAGAAGGAGATTGTGTCTCTTAAGCTTGGGGAACGGAAAATAAATTCCATTTTTCCAAATTTAAAGACAGACCTCCACAAATACAAGAAGAAGAGGAAGAGAGAACCATTGAGGAAATGGCAGCTCTTTTCTTTGGTAATCAAGAAGAATAAATAAATGAAGATCTAAATTATGAAGAAATAGTTATGGAGGATAAGTCCCTAGAAGAACTAGAAGATGAATTCAATTCACTTCCTATTTTGGGACCTCCAACTGATGAGGCTTTTGAAGAGCTAGAAAAGAGAGGGGACGAGGAACTACCACCCCCAGAGCTGAAGACTCTACCAGATAATCTTAAATACAGGTTTTTAGATGATACCAATAAATTCCCTGTTACTATTAGTGCTAAACTTTCAGGAGAAGAAGAAGAACTCATGAGGATACTTAAGGAGCATCGCCAAGACTTTGGGTACTCAATGTATGACTTGAAGGGCATTAGTCCCATGATAGCTGTCCATTGGATATTCATGGAAGAAGGTGCAAAACCAGTTGCAGAATTTAATAGACAATTAAAGCCTGAAATGAAAGAAGTGGTAAGAAAAGAAATTGTATGCCTACTGGACGCAGGTATAATTTATCATGTTAAAGAGAGTGATTGGGTAAGTCATGTTCATTGTGTTCCTAAGAAGGGCGATTTTACTGTTGTTCCTAATAAAAACAATGAACTAATACCTACTAGAACTATTGTTGGGCACAGGATGTGCATAGATTTCAGGAAATTAAATAAAGAAACTAGGAAAGATCACTATCCATTACCGTTCATAGATCAAACTTTAGAAAGGTTAGCAAACCATACTCATTTTTGTTACTTCGACGGATACTCTGGTTTCTCTCAAATAGTTATTCATCCAGATGACCAACTTAAAACAACTTTTGTAAGTCCTTACGGTTTATATGCCTACCGACGTATGCCTTATGGTCTATGTAATGTTGCAGCTACTTTTCAACGATGTATGACTGCTATTTTTGCTAATTTTATAGAACTTATAATGGAAGTATTTATGTATGACTTTTCTATCTATGGAACTTCATTTACTAGTTGCTTGGATAATCTCAAGAAAGTTTTGCAGCGTTGTGAAGAAAATAATCTTGTTCTAAACTAGGAGAAGTTCCACTTTATGGTCAAAGAAGGTATAGTCCTAAGACACAAGGTATCAGGTAAGGGAATTGAAGTTCATAGAGCTAAGGTTGACGCAATAGAGAGAATGCCACCACCTAGGGATATTAAAGGTATAAGGAGTTTTCTTGGTCATGTGGGCTTTTATAGAAGGTTCATTAGAAATTTCTCTAGGATATCTAAACCTTTGACTAACCTCTTGCAAAAGGGAATGAGATTTAATTTTGATGATAAGTGTCTTGAAGCCTTTGATAAACTTAAAAATGCTTTAACTCGAGCTCCCATCATTAAACCACCTATTTGGGATACAACCATTGACTTAATATGTGAATCTAGTGATGATGTTGTAGGAGTAACTCTTGGACAACAAATTGGTCGTAGATTTAATATTATACATCATGCTAGTAGAACTCTCAATGGTGCTCAAAAGAATTACCCTAAGGAAGAAAAGGAACTGTTTGCTGTATTTTTCTCTTGCGATAAATTTCGTTCTTATATAGTTGATGCAAATGTAAGAGTTCACATGGATCATGATGGCTTAAAAGAACTCCTTGAGAGGAAAGAACATAAGCCAAGACTGATCCGTTGGATTCTTTCACTACAAGAATTTGAGTTGCAGATTATGCAGAGGCAAGAAATAAAAATGTTAGATGTAGTGTCCATGTTTGCCCAGGAAGACACAAATCTTATTGAGAGGAACTTTAGTCCTGGTGATTTTTGTTTACGGGAATTATTTGATGAATTAAAGTCAATTCCTCCAAAAGAGAACGAGTGCTTGTTGTGGGAGGAACTTTTCATCCCCGATTAAGAAAATGGTAAGTGCAGGGTAAGTGTTCTTACCCAAATAAGTGATTTATTTTTACAATTTTTACTCTTATAAATTCTGTTTTCATAGTCCTTGTGTTTTTCTGAAATTTTAGAGAGGTTTTACCAACTATATGGGCGGAGCTATACGACCGGAGAGGGAGCTCCCGCCGTATAGTTGGTTGTTAAACTCTCTGCATCATCTTTGTGAAATTGTTTTCGATATCTGAGCCTATACGGTTGCAACTATACGACCGGAGAAAAAATTCCGGCCGTATAGTTGGTTGTTGAAATCTCAGATAGTTTTTCTTTTTTGTGTCTGTATCTATACGGTCGCAACTATATGACCAGAGCAAAAATTTCAGCCGTATAGTTGGTCGTTAAACTCCCAGGCACTTTTTATTTTTGGTGTTTGAATCTATACGGTCGCAACTATACGACTGGAACAAAAATTCTGGCCGTACAGTTGGTCGTTAAACTCTCAGACACTTATTTGTTTGATCTTTCTTTTATATTCATCTAAAAAACGTTATTGTCGGTTCTAAGTCGTGATTTAATCGACCTGGACTCGAGATATTTGGAAATATCTTCCCAGAACCAACTATACGGCCAGACCTATACGGGTCACGCCCGTATAGTTAGTCGTTACGCGGCAGGACTCTTTCAAATCTGTGATTTCTTTCTCTGATCCATTTGGATTCTTTTCTTGGACGACAATTTGGTGTTTCTCACGAGTTTTACCGACCTCTGACCCCTCTTATATATTTCCATTGTCTCTCTCTCTAATCGCAATCTACAGAAACCAATCTTGCAATGCGCTATCCTGCCCCAAGCCGTGGGAAACCCATGAGGCTCATTGATCCTTCTAGGGACCGCTCTAGCAGCCCGTCCATGGAGGACGATGATGAGGAGGTGGAGATGTTTAGCCCAAGGTACAAGGAGTACATCGAGCCAAGGTACTTCAACAATGATTCCGATGATGACGTGGTTGACGTCAACATCTGCCATGACATCTATGATCCACCGGAGATCAATTGGGAGGCGATGAAGAAAGCTCAACAAGAGAGAGAAGATCACAAGCCACATGGAAAAGGGCGTGTGGAGACGGTCAAGTTCATCACCACAGATCCAAGACCGCACAAGCGTAAGGAATTATCTAATATTGGTGCAGGTGCTAGCAAGGAAGGGGAGGTTCCACTCTTGAAGCCAACCATTGGTGCTCATATGAAGGTTAAACCTCAAGAAGAGTGGAGGTACGGTTTCCACTTCCCCGATCCATCAATTATGGATGAGGAAGAAGAAGTTGTCCCCAGGACCAAGGATTACGTGCGGACACTAGAGATATATCAGAAGCAGGAGCTACTCCATCATGTCGAAGTCCGTCACCGTCTCAATGAGATGGAGAAGAAGGAATATCTCCTTCCGTTGGTGACCAAGCTTGCAGATAGAGTGAACACTCTGCAATCTGATCTATGCAGGTGCTACAGCCGCATAACTTCTCTAGAGGAGACCAACAAGAAGCTACACACTGCGGTGTTACATGCCATGGCGCCACAGTGATCTACAACAATCACGGTATCAAATAATCACAAGGGATTATTTGATCCTGCCTGGCTTGATTCCAAGCTTGGGGACATCTTTAAGACCTTGTAATCTATCTTATAAGTTTTTATTATTATTCTTGCATTAGTTCAAACTAGAAATAAAGTTTGCATCATTAGAATTCTCTTCAGGAATAGTCGGTCCCTTTTATGAAATTCCGAGTTTATTATTATATATGGAGCAATATTGAGTTTGTGTTTGCTTTATTGATATATGAAAGGCTTGAATATGATTTTACTTGCACTTGATTATAGCAATAGGAGTCTTCCACACCATTGGTATTAATGGAACACATAAAGATAATTTGATCAATATGCTGTAAGTCTACGGTTTGATTCACAAAGGAAAATTATCTATACAATTAAGTTGAAAAAGAAACCTTGAATAAAGGAAAATGAAAGTGCTATTCAAATAGAGTGATAACAAGTCATGGTAGAATCTCAAGTCATATGAATGTTTCATATACAGTTGGAATTTGATAATTGAGATCGTTGAACTTTGAATTCCTACATAAGGTGGAATATATGGCTAGCTCCTTTGCACAGCACTTAAAAAAGTGTGAGCATACATGCAAAAGAAAAGAAAAAGAAAGAAGAAAAAGAGCAAATGTGTAAAGAGCAAATAGGCATATACCACTATATTGTAGTATGACAAAGAGACACTTTTGAGATTTTGAATCCCAAGTGAATATGTTGATCCTAAAACACTTGGGACTACCTCGTTAACTCATTTGGTTGAACTGGATTCTTTTACATTATGTTGAGATTCACCTTCAATGAACTATTGATAACTAAGGTGTGGAAGCCTTCCAATACTATTCAGATGGTTCGAGTAAGGTACTATTCATGAACTTATTCCCATGTATCGTACATGAGAAACACATGCTGCAATTACCTCATTTATTTTATCGACTCGGCTTCATGAAAATGAGGATCACATCCATTAAGCTAAAAACTTGCTCGGGATGAGCAAGAGTCTAAGCTTGGGGAAGTTGATGAGTGCATATTTGCATCATGTTTTACATTATTATTTTGCATTGTAGATGTAGGCTCTTGGTATTTTACGGTGCTCGCGCGCACATTTTATGTCTGTTTTCACCAGGATCAGGACAGATGATGGATCCAATGGATACAATTATTGAAGCAGTTGTACTGTGGAGAAAAGGAGTCAAAAAGAACGTAAATCCCTTATTTGGAAAATATTAATAATACCACAAGAAAACCAGAAGCAAACAAGGGAGGCAGAGAGCCCAATTACCAACTATATGGCGGGAGCAACTCTTCTGCTTGTATAGCTCCGGCCGTATAGTTGGCACCGCCTCTGAATCGTCAAATAGTTTCACCCCGTACAATTGGTTCGAGGAGACGACATACAGAACACCCAGAAATCGTAGAAACCTCACCTCCGGAAGGCATCTGGAGGGGGAACTCATCCATAAGGGATCCATCTTTGCCCTGCGCAGATCCAGGAGGCTAAGGCATCGATCTTCATCATCCATCGCTGCATCACCACCATCTCCATCCATCCAATCTAGATCTTGTCTAGATCTTGTTGTAATTCCGATACTCATTGTGGATTTATACAAGTACTATTCATCTATGATTGTTTCCATTATCATTGCTATGATGTTGATTTCCTCCATGTCTGAGTAGATAATTAGTTCTTGGGGAGATGGAGAAACCCTAGTATGAGATTGAAATAAGATAAAGTCTATTATGATATTCATTGTTGTGACCATGTGTTAGATTCTCTACATCTTGATGTTGAGAGAAGCCGACCTCTCAATATTTGCCTCTTGCGGGGACTTGATGGAGGGAACTACTTGTTGGTAGACGGAGGCGTGCTAGCACTTACAATGACTATAAAGCTGTTGGCACTCCTTACGTTTCAACTTGGGAAATCGAGGAAACTCACGGAACACTATCCATGCCATGGGATACGTCCTACGGTATTACGTCCCTTAATAGCGTAGTAATTCGATTGATGTCGATTGCTGACTGATGTGGTTATGAGGATGATGTAAGCAGCGGTTGTTGCCTATTTGTCCAAATACGGAGTTCCTCCCACACATACATAGTTGAGAATGTTCATGATGATAATCTTTATCTTAAATGTTTACAATACTAGTGGTGTATCCGCTACTCCCTGAGAACGCCTTTTTCCCTACTGCAGTCCCAATCTTTCTTACATACGCGATACTTACTTTCTGTATTAAGTTATTTTGCTTTACTTTATTATTGCTCTTATACCCAAAACCCAAAAACACCTTTTTACACAATACTCGCATTTTATCTTGTTACTTAGAACTTTATCTAGCATTTCTATTGCAATATTTGTTTCAAGGATTATTAGACTTCAGACTCCTGCTCCCTGTGGGATCGATATCTTTATTTCAAAACTAGCTGCAAACTATCTGTGCACTTGCAGTCATCAATGGCACGACCACAACCTGGCCCACCTCGGCAGGGGGCTTGGTCAGAGCAGCCTTTTCCATAGTAGGAGGAGTTGACATAGCCTATGGAGGAGCCGAGTCCATCGGCGCGAGGTCGTCCCTCGCCATGAGAGCAATGGTTGCGGTGGGTTGTGCCACCAGCGGTGAATAAGGAAGGACAAGGCATACCACCGGTTGGATCTCCTTCACGGAGATTCTCTTCAGCTTCCTTTTCTTTTGGAGGGGACCTCGTTGCAGAAAATCGAAACAGCTAAGCAGAGATGATAGCGGCAGCCTATGAAGGGAAGGAGAGGGAGCATACCTAGCAACACCTGATGCCCGATGGCTCTAGTGCCCCCACTTCATCCCAGGAGGAATGAAATCCCCACTGGAGCTCTGATATATGCCCCTCAAAAAACGACCTTTCCGACAGCATCCCCTCTCCCGGTGGAATCTTCAAGGACCGAGGCTCTCGTGCGCTCCTCGCCAAGTGTGACCTAGGGATCGCTCCCCTCCCATGTTGCTCCCCGTGGACTCTATCTCCTCAGAAGGCACCGCCCCATCACCTCCGCCCTGGGCATGGGGCACGAATGACGAACTGGCACCTAGAGGGTTATCCCATCTTCCCGTGTGACCAAGCAGGAGAATCCCCCACTCATCTAAGTGTAGGAGCACCGAGCGGATCTCCACTTTTTGCCCATCGAGGTAGAGCGACTAGGCCCTTGCAGGGAGCTCAAGAACGACGGTCGTGTGAAGGAGCTCATGAAGGAACTCCTCCATGACCACGTCATCAGTGATGCCCGCTCCCAGTGGCATGTGGTTCGCCTCGTCCAGATCCCACAAATCCTTGTTGTGCCTCTACAGCGGGGCTATCCGGCGCTGGAGAAATTCCATAGCCACTAGCAGACCTGTCAGGCCGGCCGCGTCCAGTGATGCGATGTGCGTCTTGAGGGTGTCGACCTTCTCCCCCTCTAACATCGAGCTGGACCACAGTCCCCGATGAAAGAACATTTCATGTTTTCCTATGTTTTGCGTGTTAGATAACAATACTATGGAGACTTTTCATGTGTGCTAAGTGTGCAGGAAGTTTTGAGGGGGCCGGATAATCCGCCCCTCCAAGGGTCGGATAATCCGGCCTACCTCATCTCTCAAGGAAGCCAAGGTGCGTCACTCTGTGTCTAGTCGGATTTTCTCCCGGAAAATCCGAACTGGGGCGGTTTTTCCTCCCCAGGCCGGATAATCCGGGTTTCACAAGGGCCGGATAATCCGGCCCCTAGTTTTCGAGCAAAAGGAGCCAAGGCGAGTCGCTCGGTATCCGGTCGGATTTTCTCCCGAAAAATCCGAACTGGGGCAGTTTTTCTTCCCCAGGCCGGATAATCCGGCCTTCACATAGGACCGGATAATCCGGCCCCCATAAGTTGATCAAGGGCAAGCTCGGCGCGACGCTCTATGAGGGGGCGGATTATCTGCCGGATATTCCGAGTCTAGGGCGGTGTTTTCCTCAGGCCGGATAATCCGGCCCTCACTTGGGCCGGATAATCCGGCCCCCAAAATGTGCAACGGCTGGTTTTTGGAAGGGGGTATAAGTACCCCTTCTTCCCCAACGATCAGACTTCTTGATTCATTCGAAATTGACCAGACCTTGTGCAAGAGCTCTCATTCTCAATCTCCCACTTCAACCACTCGAAGGTCTTGATCTTTGGTGGAATTGAAGGAGGAGAAGTTCATCATCAACATCAAGAATCAAGCGCTTCAACTCCTCTCCATTCACTTGGAGAAATCCCTGATCTAGTATTCTTGTCAATACCTAGATCTTATTATTGTGTTTGACAACTTTGTTCTTGTGGCAGCTTGTTGTCATTTTGGGAGCCTCCAAGTTGTTGTGGAGTTGTTGCCCCGCTAGTTGTGTAAAGGCGTCGGTGCCCGCCTCGAAGGGTACCTATAGTGGAAGGTGGATCAGCCTGTTGTGGCGAGATCCATCGGAGAACAGGGTGAGACCTTTTGTGGCGTGGTGGTCTTAGCACCGCCCACCCCTCCAACGCAGACGTACTTCCCTTAACAAGGAAGGAACGGCGGTCAAACAAATCCTGTGTCTCCGCGTGCTTCACTTCGGTTCACTCGTTCCTCTTCCACTCGCTCCTTACTCGCTAGTAGATAGGTTTGCATATAGGGAAATTCCACACATTAGTTTATCTAGAGAATTTACCTTTGTGCTAAGCCTAAAATTGAAAAAAAAAAATTGGTGTAGCACCTATTCACCCCCCCCCCCTCTAGGTGCCCATATGATCCATTTCAATTGGTATCAGAGCCCCGGCTCTTAATTCGGGCTTAACCACCTAATAGTAGTATGGGTACCAAGGATGATGGAAATGAGGCTGTGGATAAGGTCACAATGGATGATCTCAAGTCGTTGGAAACAACCTTGTTGAAATCCTTTGAGGCCAAGATGGAGGAGATGAATCAAATGATTGCTCGCCTTACATCATCGATAGCCCCATCTCCATCCTCCTCTGAGGCTCCCTCACCATCATCTAAGGAAAGGGTAACACCGGATCCAAGGATGATGATGTGGAAGGTGAAAAACTAAATGGCTCCACCTCCAAAAAGGGAAGTGGTAAGGAGGAATATAGTGAGGTTCGCCACGTATATTCCCCCGACCCACCTATCCCTCATCCTCATATAAACAATAGGGGTGATCTACCCAAGCTCACTGCATCCTCTTTTAACCAATGGCAATTTCTAATGAAATCTCATGTTTGCAGCTCCTCTATTGAATTGTGGAGGATTATTGAAGAAGGTCTTCATATTGGAGATCAAATCAATCTAACAAGAAAGGAAGTTGTGGATAGCCAGTTGAATGCCACTGCTCTCCACATGATACAGCTGGGTGTGGGTCCCAAGGACATGCCACACATTGAACATCTCAACACAGCTAAAGAGGCGTGGGAAGCTCTTACAGACCTTTTTGTTGGAAATGAAAGCATGAGAAGAAACAGGTATGATGCCCTTAGTAATGAAGCTGAGGGATTCTACATGTTGGATGGTGAAAACCATGAGGACATGTATAGAAGACTCAAGGGCATCGCAACAACATTTCGGAAGCATGGGGCCACTCACATTGATGATGCATGGATAAAAAGAAAGTATGTGAGTGCCTTAATGCCTTTCGAACCAACGGATTTGAAGAGCTTGCAAGGTAGATACAACTATCATCAAATGACATCCAATGAAGTCATGCAATAAATGGCGTCATTCAAAGTGGTGGCAAAGAATGCTGAAGATGCCCGTGCTCGGGCCATTGGAATGCAAAAGGGTGTCAATGTGGCTCTCAAAGCCAATGTTGTTGAGCAACAGGACGATGAAGGAGCTATTGAGAGGATATCCATGGACTGCCCCGATGAGGTCAAACGTGCACATGGTGAGTACATGGCATTCTATGCAAGGAACTTTTGGAAGCACCCTGCCAAAGCCAAGTCTGAACTTGAGCGCAAGAACAGGTCAAATGGAAGAAGAGAAAGTGGCCCAAGATTGAGAACTTGCTTCAACTGCGGAGATAGACTGCACTTTGTAGCCGAGTGTCCTTATGAAAATAGAGAAGACAATGGTGGCAGGCTCATTCTCAAAGAGAAACCCAAAGCTCCTAAGAAGAAGCCGTTTGCTAAGAAGAATGGCCCTTTCAAGAAGCAACCCAAGATGGTACTTGTAGCTCAAGAGGAATACTCCTCTGCAAGTGAAGATGAAGAGGATGATGATAGTTCCCAAGAAGTGGCTGCTATAGCCACCACATCGACTCCCTCCTCTCTCTTTGACTCGCCGAACGAGAACGCCATCAACAACAACACCACTTGTCTAATGGCAAGAGGATCCGAGGTATCAACTTCTAACTCCTCATTTCCTAAGACTAACATAATTTTGGATATGGATGATCATGACAGTCTTGAAATGAAAGAAGAAGTTATTGCCTTGGATACTTTTTTCACTAACCTACAAGGTGAGCACAAACTCCATTTTGATGCTCCTATGAGTCAACTTGCTCAAGCCGAAGATCTCCTTGAAGAAAAGGGCAGAATTGAAAGAGAAGATGCCTTGGAGATAGCCTCTTTGAAGAATGCTTTGAAAGAGGAAGAGGAAGCTCGAGTTTCTTTAGAAGAAAGACTCGAATCCCTAGAGGAGTCACAAGAGGAAGCTGTAGCTCAGCTCATTAAAGAACATGATCATGCTCTTACCAAGGTAAAGAAACTAAAGAAAGAAAAGATTGATTTTGGGGCTGTTCATGCTAGACTTTTGGAGAAGTTTGATGATCTTGAAAGTGCTCACAAGGCATTGAAGAGTGATCATTCTACTCTAAATGAGTCTCATGACCAGCTCCAAACTCAATTGAAACGGTATGACGTGCCAAGTACCTCCTCTTCATCCCTTGGAAAAGAAGATCTTACAAGAAGTTCTCAACACAAAGGTAAAGGGGTTATTGATGAGATACTGAGCAGGCAAAGGACAAACCACAGTAAAGAAGGTCTTGGTTACATACCCAAGATAAAGAGCAAGAAAAACAAGAAGAAGAAGAAGAAGAATAAGAAGAAGAAGAATAAGACTACTCAATCAAAGACTAGCAACATTACAAATGACAAGACTAATTATGATGGTTTTGCAGGGATCAACAATCCTAATTTCGAACTATATTGTGATTCTTATGGTGATGTTTATGCTAGTTATGTAGGGCCTTATGATTGTTACATTCCTTGGTCTATTTGGGTTCCCAAGACCCTTGTTACTAACATGAGAGGACCCATTGAAAAATGGGTACCTAAAACCAAGAAGTAATTTTCTTGCAGGGCTATGCTTCCGGTGGTTCTAAATGGGTACTCGATAGTGGTTGTACGAGTCATATGACCGGAAGCAAGGAGATCATCACGAAGATGCGGCCAAACCGTGATCACATTACCGTCTCCTATGGTGACAAGTCAAAATCTGAGGTATTGGGTCTCGGCAAAGTTGTGGTGGCTCACGATATCTCCCTCGTGGATGTCATGCTTGTTGAGACCCTCTGGTATAACTTACTTTCAGTTCGTGCCCTTGGTAAGATGGGCTTTGCAGTTTACATTGATGCTGATTTAGTGGTACTCTTGTGGAGCAAGTCTCTAAAAGTCGCTTTCGTGTGATATGTCGAAAACGACCTGTACGTGGTGAACTTTTCGGGGAAAACCACTACAGGCCCGATGTGTCTTTTCAGAAAGGCTGGCGTGGGTTGGCTATGGCATCGCTGACTAGCCCACGTCAATATGAGAACTTTGCAAAGTCTCCACAAGGGTGGCCACATTCTTGCACTAAAAGAAAATGTCTCTTTTGCCAAAGAACGTGTTTGCAGGGCGTGTGTTGAAGGGAAAATGCATGATTCACCTCATCGAAGGAAAACCATTATCTCTTCAAAAAGGATCTTGGAGCTCCTTCATGTGGACCTCTTCGGACCTCCATCTCATGCAAGCCTCGGTGGGAAGAAGTATTGTCTAGTGATTGTGTTGGAATTATGCCCTAGAGGCAATAATAAAGATGTTATTATTATAATTCTTGTTCATGATAAAGTTTATATTCCATGCTAGAATTGTATTAAGCGGAAACTTTAATACTTGTGTGGTTTGTGAACAACACCGTGTCCCTAGTACGCCTCTATGGACTAGCTCATTGATCAATGATGGTTAAGGTTTCCTAACCATAGACATGAGTTGTCAATTGATAATGAGAGCATATCATTGGGAGAATGATATGGTGGACAGACCCAAACTAAGCAAAGCTATTAGATCGTGTCATTGTGTTCATCTTTGCGAAGCTTTTCCTATGTCAAATGTTGTATTCCTTAGACCATGAGATAATACAACTCCCTGGTATCGGAAGAAAGCTTTGAGGTCATCAAACGTCATCCTATGAGAGGGTGATCATAAAGGTGTCTCTCAGGTGATCGGAAAGTATCTGTTGGGTTGTATGTATCGAGATGGGATTTGTCCCTCCCAAGTCGGAGAGATATACTTCGGGCCCACTCGGTAATCGATATCAACACCGCTTGCAAGCATGTGGTTAAGGAGTTAATCACAAAGTGATATTGGATTACGGAACGAGTAAAGTACTTGCTGTGAACGAGATTGAACTAGGTATAACGATACCGACGATCGAATCTCGGGCAAGTAAAATATCGCGAGACGAAGGGAATATATATATGGGATTGATTGAATCCTGGCATCGTGGTTCATCCGATATGATCATCGATGAATGTGTGGGAGTCAATATGGGTGCCCAGACCCCGCTGTTGATTATTGATAGAAGATCATGTCTGCATATTCTCGAACCCGCAGGGTCACACACTTAACGTGTCTCGACGCTAGGATAGATTGGATAATTGGTTTATGAATTTTTGTTCGGAGTCTCGGATGGGATCCGGGAAATCACGAGAGGTTCCGGAATGGTTCGGAGAATAAGATTCATATAAGGCAGTGCAGTTTTTGGAGTTCGGAATTGTTCCGGATTAATCGGTATTGTACCGGAAGCTTCTAGAACCTTCCGGAAGGGGGCCAACGTGGACCCACCTTCCGGGAGGGGGCATGGGCCTATGAGGGGGTGTCCTGGCCGCATTGGGCCAGGGGAACAAGGCCCCATAGGGCCCAGCCGATCCTAGAGAGTTTAAATCGTTTAAACTAGAGATAAGATAAGATAGGATTTCTAGATAAGGGAGAGTTTAAATTGTTTAAACTAGAGATAGGCTTGGAGGAGAGGCTAGGGCTGGGGGCTGGTGCGCCCCCCCTCTCACACCCTTACATCTCCCTCCAAACCCTAGTTGCCCTGCTGCCCTCCTCTCTCCCTCCCGACTGTTTGTAGGCGAAGCCCTGCTGCAGAAATTCTCCACCATATACACCACGCCGTCGTGTTGTAGATCCAATATATCTCTCCACCATACTTGCTGGTCCGAGGAAGGAGGAGACGTCGAGGTGCCGCACGTGTGCATCTCACGGAGGCACCGCCACTTGTGGTGCTAGATCGGATCGGATCGTGAGGAGGAGAAGCGAGTACGACTACATCACCCACGTTCCGACGAACGTTCCGCTGTGCGAATCTTCAAGGGTATGAAGATCTAATCCAATCTCTCTCATTGTTTGCATCTCCTAGATTAGACCTTGGCTTTCCTTCTGTTCGCTTCCGTAGAAAATTTTGATTTACTATGCTGCGAAACCCTTCAGTGGTATCAGAGCTAGATCTATGCGTAGATGTGATTCACGAGTAGAACGCAACATGGTTGTTACGGGCGTTGATGTTTTCTGTTGCAAGCCTCTTGTTTGTGTTCTTCTTATGACGCGGGATAGTGAGATTGAAGCGGTCCAGGCCAACCTTACGCGACGTTGTTCGCGAGACCGGCTCCGCGCTTGACGTGTGGCTTGTACCACACATGCGGCTGGTGGATGTCAGTTTCTCTCACTATAGTTGTCATGGGATTAACACCGGAGTTTGGCAACCATAATATCACCGTTGTGGCTTTCCGTAGGTAAGAATCGTTCTTAGCATCTACTCCCATAAGCCACGTAAAACATGCAACAACAAAGTAGAGGCGTCTAACTTGTTTTTGCAGGGAGTGTTTTCTGTGATATGGTATGGCCCAAGATGTGATGTGTATATTGTATGCGATGATCATGTTTTGTAATGTTTCACGACTTGCATGTCGATGAGTACACAACCGGCAGGAGCCATATGGTTGTCTTTATAATTGTGTATGACCTGCGAGTCAACTTTTTATACGCCTGTAATAGCTTTACTTTATCGCTAAGTAGTTAGCAATAGTTGTAGTTGCTATTCGTGGTGGAGGCAATCATGGTGAAGTGATGGAGATCATGCCGGAACGCACAAGATGGAGATCATTGCGCGAAGATTGGCTATACCATGTCACATAAAGTTATATGCATGTGATGTTTATCCTTTTATGTATCTTATTATGCTTAGATCGCGACGGTAGCATTATAAGATGATTCCTCACTTAAAGATCAAGATAAAAACTGTGTTCTCCCCAAGTATGCACCGTTGCGAAAGTTTGTCGTGTCCAAGCATCACGTGATGATCGGGTGCTATAGACTCTACGCTCACATACAACGGGTGCAAGCCAGTTTTGCACACACGGAAATACTTGGGTCTAACTTGACGAGCCTAGCATGTACAGACATGGCCTCGGAACACATGAACCGAAAGGTTAAGCATGAGTCATATGAATGATATGATCGACAATTCGTTGTCCACCATTGAAGCCACATCTCTTCTCGTGATGATCGGATTAGGTGTGGTGAATTTGGATCGTGTTCACTAAACAACTTGAGGGATGTTGAATTTAGTGGGAGTTCATCTAGTAATTTGATTAAGTTGAACTATTTATCATGAACATAGTCTAAATTGTACTTGCAAATACTGTAGATCACATGGCCAAGTCCAACTTCAACTTCAACGTTTTTGCTGAGAAAGAAAAGCTTAGAAACAATGGGTCTAACTTCACCAACTGGTTCCGCAATCTAAGATTCATTCTGTCTGGCGGACAAAAGGACTATGTCCTTGAGAAAGCGTTAGGTAACCCCCCTGCTGCAACTGCGCCGGCTGATGAGAAAGCTGTCTATCAGTCGCGCAAAGATGATTATAGTGTGATTAAGAGCACCATGTTGTTTGCTATGGAACCGGAACTTCAAAATCGTTTTGAAAACTATCCCGGGCCCTTTGAGATTCTCGAAGAGCTGAAAACCATGTTTCAGACTCAGGCCCGTTCTGAGAGATATGAGATCTCCGAGAAGTTCTTTAACTGCAAGATGGAGGAAGGGAGTTCTGTTAGTGAGCACGCCATTAAGATGTCGGGCTACACTCAACGCCTTGAGCAACTAGACTGCAAGATTCCAGAGGAGCTCAAGATTTACAGGGTTCTACAATCATTCCCTCCCAGCTACAAAAGTTTTGTAGTGACTCACAATCAGATTGGTTCCACTGATACGATCACCGAGCTCTTCGCAAAGCTGAAGGCTGCGGAGGTGGACATCAAAAAGGATAATCATGTGTTGATGGTCAACAAGCCCTCCTTTAAGAAAGGTAAAGGTGCAAAGAAGCCCTTCAAGAAAGGCGGCGGCAAGCGCGTTGCCCCTGCTGAGAAGGAGCTCAAGTCTGGTCCTAAGCCGGACACTGAGTGCTTCTATTGCAAGGACAAGGGTCACTGGAAGCGCAACTGTCCGAAGTACTTAGCGGACAAGAAGGCTGGCACCGTCAAAGGTATATTTGATATACATGTTATTGATGTTTTCCTTACTAGCCCTCGTTGTAGTGCCTGGGTATTTGATACTGGTTCAGTTGCTAATATTTGTAACTCGAAACAGGAGCTACGGGATAGACGGCAGCTTGCGAGGGATGAGGTGACGATGCACGTTGGCAACGGATCAAGAGTTGATGTGATGGCCGTCGGCACGCTCTCCTTAGTTTTACCTTCGGGATTAGTTTTAAACCTTAATAAATGTTATTATGTGCCTGCGTTGAGCATGAACATTATTTCTGGATCGTGTTTATTGCAAGACGGTTATTCATTTAAATCGGAGAATAATGGTTGTTCTATTTATATGAGTAACATCTTTTATGGTCATGCACCTCTTGTGAGTGGTTTATTTCTTCTAAATCTCGAAAGGGATGAAACACACATCCATGACCTCAAGGCTAAGAGATGCAAAGTAGATAGTGATAATACTACTTATTTGTGGCACTGTCGTCTAGGTCATATTGGTGTAAAGCGCATGAAGAAACTCCATTCTGATGGACTTTTGGAGTCTCTTGATTTTGAATCATTTGACACATGCGAACCATGCCTCATGGGCAAGATGATCAAAACCCCGTTCTCCGGTATGATGGAGCGAGCAACGGACTTGTTGGAAATCATACATACCGATGTATGCGGACCGATGAGTGTTTCGACGCGCGGTGGATATCGCTATTTTCTCACTTTTACCGATGACTTAAGTAGATATGGGTATATCTATTTAATGAAACATAAATCTGAAACGTTTGAAAAGTTCAAAGAATTTCAGAATGAAGTGGAGAACCATCGTAACAGAAAGATTAAGTTTCTACGATCCGATCGTGGGGGCGAATATTTGAGTTATGATTTTCTCACGCATCTCAAAGCAAGTGGAATCGTTTCACAACTCACGCCACCCGGAACACCACAGCGCAATGGTGTGTCTGAACGCCGGAATATAACCCTATTAGATATGGTCCGATCGATGATGTCTCTTACTGATTTGCCGTTATCATTTTGGGGTTATGCATTAGAAACCGCTGCATTCACTTTAAATAGGGCTCCATCTAAATCCGTTGAGACGACACCGTATGAACTGTGGTTTGGTGCTAAACCTAAGTTGTCATTTCTTAAAGTTTGGGGATGCGAAGCTTACGTCAAGAAGTTGATGCCGGACAAGCTCGAACCCAAAGCGGAGAAATGCGTCTTCATAGGATACCCTAAGGAAACTATTGGGTATACCTTCTATCACAGAACCGAAGGCAAAGTGTTTGTCGCAAAGAACGGTTCCTTTCTTGAGAAGGAGTTTCTCTCGAAAGAAGTGAGTGGGAGGAAAGTAGAGCTAGACGAGGTTATTGAACCTTCTCTTGAATTGGAGAGTAGCGCAGCACCTGAAATTGTTCCAGTGCCGCCTGCACCAACGATAGAGGAAGCTAATGACAAGGATCATGAAGCTTCGGACGATGCTGCTACTAAACGTCGCAGGTCGACAAGGTCGCGTGCCCCTCCTGAGTGGTACGGCAACCCTGTCTTGACTGTCTTGTTAGTAGAAGACAGTGAACCTACGAACTATGAGGAAGCGATGATGAGCCCAGACTCTGAGAAATGGCTAGAAAGCCATGAAATCCGAATTGGGATCCATGAGCGAAAACCAAGTATGGACTTTGGTGGACCCTCCTAGCGACCGAAAGGCCGTTGAGTGCAAATGGATCTTCAAGAAGAAAACGGACGCGGATGGTAATGTTACCATCTATAAAGCACGGCTTGTTGCGAAAGGTTTTCGACAAGTTCAAGGTGTTGACTACGATGAGACTTTCTCTCCCGTAGCGATGTTTAAGTCCATTCGGATTTTATTAGCAATTGTTGCGTTTCATGATTATGAAATATGGCAAATGGATGTCAAGACTGCTTTCCTCAATGGCAACATTGATGAAGAGTTGTATATGATGCAACCCGAAGGTTTTGTCGATCCTAAGGATGCTGATAAAGTATGCAAACTTCAGCGTTCCATTTATGGACTGAAGCAAGCATCTCGGAGTTGGAACCTTCGTTTTGATCAAGTGATCAAGAGCTTTGGATTTGTTCCAAATTGCTACGAAGCTTGCATCTACAAGAAAGTGAGTGGGAGCTCGGTGAAGTTTCTGGTACTATATGTGGATGACATATTGATTATTGGAAATGACATCAACATGCTTAACGATGTGAAGAGTTATTTGAATAAGTGTTTTTCAATGAAAGACCTAGGTGAAGCTGCTTATATATTGGGCATCAAAATCTATAGGGATAGACAAAGACGCCTGATAGCTTTAAGCCAGAGTACATACCTAGACAAAGTTCTGAAAAGGTTCAGAATGGATAAGGCATTGAAAGGTTCAGTGCCTATGTTGTCAGGTAAGATATTGAGCAAGGATCAGTGTCCAGCTATGGTAAATGATAGGGAAGCTATGAGCAAAGTGCCTTATGCCTCGGCCATAGGTTCCATCATGTATGCCATGCTGTGTACTAGACCGGATGTGTCCAATGCTCTTAGTTTGACGAGCAGATATCAAAGTGATCCAGGAGTGGAACACTGGACAGCCGTGAAGAAAAATCCTAAGGTACCTAAAGAGGACTAAAGAAATGTTCTTAGTCTATGGGGGTGATGATCAGCTCGTCGTAAAAGGTTACGTCGATGCTAGTTTCGACACCGACAAGGATGATTCTAAATCTCAGACAGGATACGTGTATATTTTGAATGGAGGAGCTGTGAGCTGGAGAAGCTGCAAGCAAAGCGTGATCGCGGGATCTACAGTAGAAGCGGAATACATGGCTGCTGCAGAAGCGTCAAGTGAAGGAGTTTGGATCAGAAACTTCATCACTGAGCTTGGCGTGGTTCCAAGTGCGTTGGACCCACTGGAGATATTGTGTGACAACACTGGCGCCATAGCACTCGCTAAGGAACCAAGATATCATCCAAAGACCAAGCATATCAACCGCAAGTTTCATATAATCTGAGATTATATAGCAGATGGAGATCTGAAGATCAGCAAAGTACATATAGATCTGAATGTCGCAGATCCATTGACTAAACCTCTTCCACGTGTAAAACATGATCAGCACCTCAGTGCCATGGGTGTGAGATTGTTGCCAGATGTAAACTAGATTATTGACTCTAGTGCAAGTGGGAGACTGTTGGAATTATGCCCTAGAGGCAATAATAAAGATGTTATTATTATAATTCTTGTTCATGATAAAGTTTATATTCCATGCTAGAATTGTATTAATCGGAAACTTTAATACTTGTGTGGTTTGTGAACAACACCGTGTCCCTAGTACGCCTCTATGGACTAGCTCATTGATCAATGATGGTTAAGGTTTCCTAACCATAGACATGAGTTGTCAATTGATAATGAGATCATATCATTGGGAGAATGATATGGTGGACAGACCCAAACTAAGCAAAGCTATTAGATCGTGTCATTGTGTTCATCTTTGCGAAGCTTTTCCTATGTCAAATATTGTATTCCTTAGACCATGAGATAATACAACTCCCTGGTATCGGAAGAAAGCTTTGAGGTCATCAAACGTCATCCTATGAGAGGGTGATCATAAAGGTGTCTCTCAGGTGATCGGAAAGTATCTGTTGGGTTGTATGTATCGAGATGGGATTTGTCCCTCCCAAGTCGGAGAGATATACTTCGGGCCCACTCGGTAATCGATATCAACACCGCTTGCAAGCATGTGGTTAAGGAGTTAATCACAAAGTGATATTGGATTACGGAACGAGTAAAGTACTTGCTGTGAACGAGATTGAACTAGGTATAACGATACCGACGATCGAATCTCGGGCAAGTAAAATATCGCGAGACGAAGGGAATATATATATGGGATTGATTGAATCCTGGCATCGTGGTTCATCCGATATGATCATCGATGAATGTGTGGGAGTCAATATGGGTGCCCAGACCCCGCTGTTGATTATTGATAGAAGATCATGTCTGCATATTCTCGAACCCGCAGGGTCACACACTTAACGTGTCTCGACGCTAGGATAGATTGGATAATTGGTTTATGAATTTTTGTTGGGAGTCTCGGATGGGATCCGGGACATCACGAGAGGTTCCAAAATGGTCCGGAGAATAAGATTCATATAAGGCAGTGCAGTTTTTGGAGTTCGGAATTGTTCCGGATTAATCGGTATTGTACCGGAAGCTTCTAGAACCTTCCGGAAGGGGGCCAACGTGGTCCCACCTTCCGGGAGGGGGCATGGGCCTATGAGGGGGTGTCCTGGCCGCATTGGGCCAGGGGCACAAGGCCCCATAGGGCCCAGCCGATCCTAGAGAGTTTAAATCGTTTAAACTAGAGATAAGATAAGATAGGATTTCTAGATAAGGGAGAGTTTAAATTGTTTAAACTAGAGATAGGCTTGGAGGAGAGGCTAGGGCTGGCCGCACCCCCCTCTATATATAGAGGGCTGGTGCGCCCCCCCCCCCCCTCACACCCTTACATCTCCCTCCAAACCCTAGTTGCCCTGCTGCCCTCCTCTCTCCCTCCCGACTGTTTGTAGGCGAAGCCCTGCTGTAGAAATTCTCCACCATATACACCACGCCGTCGTGTTGTAGATCCAATCTATATCTCCACCATACTTGCTGGTCCGAGGAAGGAGGAGACGTCGTGGTGCCGCACGTGTGCATCTCACGGAGGCACCGCCACTTGTGGTGCTAGATCGGATCGGATCGCGAGGAGGAGAAGCGAGTACGACTACATCACCCACGTTCCGACGAACGTTCCGCTGTGCGAATCTTCAAGGGTATGAAGATCTAATCCAATCTCTCTCGTTGTTTGCATCTCCTAGATTAGATCTTGGCTTTCCTTCTGTTCGCTTCCGTAGAAAATTTTGATTTACTATGCTGCGAAACCCTTCAGATTGTTGATGATTACTCTAGATACACTTGGGTTTATTTCTTCAAGTTGAAGAGTGAAACGCAACAAACTGTCATCGACTTCGCCAACGAGGTTCAACGTCAACACAATGTCCCCATTCTGGCTTTAAGGAGTGATAACGGCTCGGAGTTCAAGAACTACACCGTAAATGAGTTCCTAAGTGAAGAGGGGATAAGACATCAATATTCAGCTGCGTACACCCCTCAACAAAATGGTGTAGCCGAGAGGAAGAATCGGACTCTAATGGACATGGCAAGATCAATGTTGGCCAAATTCAAATCTCCATATAACTTCTGGGCTTAAGCAATCTCTACTGCTTGTCATTCATCCAACCGTTTATACCTCCGCAAGATTTTGGACAAGACTCCGTATGAAATACTTACCGTTAACAAGCCAAACATCTCATACTTTCGGGTATTCGGGTGTAAGTGTTTCTTTCTTATTAAAGGAGTTCGTTTATCTAAGTTTGAATCTAAGGCTCTAGAAGGTATTTTTGTTGGTTATGGTGCTGAATCCCACACTTATAGAGTCTACAATAAGCTCTCCGGAACTGTTGTAGAATTTTGTAGTCTAGTGTTCGAGGAAAATGACGGTTCCCGTGCGGAGCAAGTTGGTGTTTGTGATGCAGATGTTGAAATACCCCAAGATGCCATAAGAAGAATGGGCGTGGGATTCTTCCTCCCCATTGAGGAACCCCTTGTGGCGGACCGGGAAGGACAATGCTCTACTCATATAGAGCCCTCATCTACACATACGCAACATGCTCCAACCACGGGGGCAACTTCTACACCATCTCCATCAACTGCTAAAGGTCAAGATGCTCCAGAAAGCTCCAGGCCGGATTTTCCGGTGGACACCGGATTATCTGGCCAACCCGTTCCAGCTGACCTTTCTGCTCCTGGTGGTGAAGATATCATCGCAAGCTCCAGGCTGGATTTTCCGGCTGACCCCGGATTATCCGGCTCCTCGCCCGTTCAAGCAAGTCCCATGCTCCCTGATGAAGATGCTGCAAGTACTCCCAGGCCGGATTATCCGGCCTCTTCATCGGCCGGATTATCCGGCCCTGTCTCTCCAGTTCTGCCGCCTCCTGCTACGGCTACGGATTCACCTCAAGGGCATACATCTCCACCACCTGTTACTGATGTTCCAGTTACTGATCAAGGCGGAGAAAATGCTTCCAATGCAGACTCAAGTGATGAATCTCCTCCACCAAGAGACAATAAACTTATTGAACTTCGTCGCAAGGCTCGGGCTGATCGTAACCTTGAGTTGAGGGGTCACACTCTCGACAAGGTTGTTGGTGATCTTCGACGAAGGGTTTCTACATGAAGATAATTGGCCAGTTTTGGTGAGCATCAAGCTCATATCTCCATGGTGGAACCTAAGAAGGTATTTGAAGCTCTTGAAGACCCAGACTGTGTTGTTGCTATGCATGAAGAATTGAATAATTTCAAGCGCAACAAAGTCTAGAAACTAGTGGAGAAACCCAAAGAGTGCCGCAATGTTATCGGCACCAAGTGGATTTTCAAGAACAAGCAAGATGAGAATGGCATTGTTGTGAGGAACAAGGCAAGACTTGTGGCACAAGGTTACTCCCAAGTTGAGGGCATCGACTTCGGCGAGACCTATGCTCCTGTGGCTCGCCTTGAGTCCATCTGTATCCTTCTTGCTTATGCTGCCCATAACAATTTTAAGTTGCAGCAAATGGACGTCAAGAGTGCCTTCCTTAACGGTCCTCTACATGAGTTGGTATACATAAAGCAACCCCCGGGGTTTGAGGATCCTAACTTCCCGAACCATGTCTACAAACTCGATAAGGCACTCTATGGCCTTAAACAAGCCCCATGTGCGTGGTATGAGCACCTTAAAGAGCTTTTGTTAGATCATGGTTTCGAAGTTGGGCAAATCGACCCCACTCTTTTTACTAAGAAGGTTAAGGGGGAGCTCTTCGTATGCCAACTATATGTAGACGATATCATTTTTGGTCCTACTAACAAAGCTTTTAACGATGAATTTTCAAAGCTTATGACTGACAGGTTTGAGATGTCTATGATGGGGGAATTACGGTTCTTTCTTGGATTAGAGATCTACATCCAAGACATGCTCAAGAGATTCAAGATGACGGATCTAAATGGTGTCGCTACTCCGATGCAAACAAAGTGTCATCTTGAACTCAACCCTCATGGTAAAGATGTGGACCAAAAGGTATACCAGTCCATGATCAGCTCTCTTCTTTACCTCTGCGCATCTAGACCCGATATTGTGTTGAGTGTGGGAGTGTGTGCAAGGTATCAAGCAGCTCCTAAAGAAAGCCACTTAGTGGCGGTCAAGAGGATCTTTCGATATTTAGTTCATTCTCCCAACTTTGGTATCTGGTATCCTAAGGGCTCCAATTTCTCTTTATGTGGTTATATTGACTCAGATTGGGCTGGTGATAAGGATGATCGGAAGTCCACTTCTGGAGCTTGTCAATTCTTGGGAAGATCTCTTGTATGTTGGTCCTCCAAAAAGCAGAATTGTATATCTCTCTCCACCGCCGAAGCTGAATATGTTGCTGCTGCCAGCACTTGTACTCAATTATTGTGGATGAGGCAAACTTTAAAGGAATACAATGTCAATTGTGACAAAGTGCCTCTTTTATGTGATAATGAAAGTGCTATCAAAATTGCGTACAATCCAGTTCAGCACACAAGGACGAAGCATATTGAGATTCGGAATCATTTTATTCGTGACCATGTTGCTCGAGGTGATATTGATCTATCTTTTGTGAGCACCAAGAACCAACTGGCGGATATTTTTACAAAGCCACTTGATGAAGCAAGATTCTGCTATTTGAGGAATGAGCTAAATATCATTGATTCCGGGAGCTTGTCTTGATTACCCATGCAGCCACTCGTACATCTCAATCCTTGTTTGGTCTAGGTGTGGGCATGGATATAGGGGGAGTGTGGTCCTAACTTATTGGGCTAACCCTCCCCCCATAATGCCAATAGCAAGTTATATCATTTCTCTTAATATCATGTTGTGATATGTGAGCTTATTGATGAGTATTGGTCGTGAACCCAAGATATATCTTCGCGGTGTCACACCATACACTCCAACAAGGTGGCTTCGGCCACCGCCCTCTCCTTTGTGGAGAATTGGATCTTTTTGGATGTTATTTGCTCTCTCTTGTTCTTATGGGAATCACACTCAATCTTGGCTTTTATTTGATTTGGTTTTTGCAATTTTGAGTGTCTAGTACCATCTCAGTTTGGCTCTCTTAATCCTAAGCCTTCCCTACCTCTAAGCCATCTATTCTTGCACACAAGTCCCTTGTACACCTTGTGGTGGTGTTGTTTGGGGACGCGCGGGCCTGGTTCTGTGTATAACAGAATCCTAGAATTTAGGCCGGATAATCTGGCCCTGGCGGATTTGATCTTAAAGGGCAGGGCTCGGGGAGAAGGGCTCATAACGAGCAGCACTTCTCCCCCAGCCCCCTCCTTCTCCCCAGCCGCCGCCTGCCGGCCCTCACCCTCCCCGGAGCCTCTCCGGCCACCGGATTTTCCGGGCCTCCCCGGATCTTCTTCTCCTCGCCTCCGGGTACCTTCTCCTCTGCGTTCTTCCTCCAATGAGTGAGGGTAACTCCCTCTCTCCCCATCTTTGGCTAGATGTGTATCTTGTTGGGTGGAACGTTGTCTAGAAGGATGTGTTTTCGCATAGAACTCGTAGTCTTGCAGTTTCTAGGCCCGATCTACTTTTTTGCATGCAATCTTGGTGAAATCGAAAATTTCTGCCAGGGCCGGATTATCCGCCCCTGGCCAGGCCGGATAATCCGGCCTGACAGATTCAAGTTTGCTTCAATTTCACTCTGGTGTATGTATTGAGTAGTTTTGACCTATGAACTTTTTGACTACTTTTTCCATGCTCTCTCCTGGACTTGTGTGTATGCTTATTCCCATGCTATCGCCCTTATTCTCCTCACAGGTGGTTCCGGTGTTTCCAAGACCTACAAGCGCCATCCTCGCGCCAAGTACTTTCGGGACGACGGATAGGGTCACTTAGTGGACGAAGTTGAATTGAGGAGAAGGAAGAACGAAGAGAGGCGCATGGTTGAACAATCCAAGAGGACTCGGAAGGGGGTGTCCAAGAGGAAGGGCAAGGAGCCCAAGATCAACTACAGGGCTCTAGATGCGGTCTCCTACTCTGCCATCCGTCACCGTGACTTGTTTGCTGAGCTGCCTCGTGATGATGAGCTGGGGGATACCCGGTTTTGGTGTGCAGAACAGAAAGGGATTTATGAAGACATCTATGCCAGGCTGAACATTAGGCCTATGCACCCACTAGTACTTGTTGAGGCTTTGGAGAAAGCGCATCTTGTGGATGCAATGTATGTGGCTGAGAGGATGGGGCTGCACCGTCTCATGTCTCTCCAATGCTCCTTTGACTCTGAGGTGGTGAAGAAATTCTTCTCCACTCTGGTGATTTGTGGTGATGAGCGTCGCACTATGAAGTGGATGACTCATGATAGGCCCATGACTGCTGATTTTCACGTGTTTGCTGAGGTTCTGGGGTACTCCTTCCGCAGCAGGGATAGAGCCAGTGGTCACCGCATCATCACTCAGCTGAAGCCCAACAAGGATGCTGCTCTCTCTCCGTGTACTATGGACAATGGCATTGTGGGTACTGTGGCTGGTCTTGCTCCCATCTATGCTGCTTTGGTGGGTCTCTTCCGTGACTCTATTACACCGAGTGGGGGCAACAATGACAGCATTCGTGGTCACCTTGTTCAGCTACTTCAATTTTCTCATGAAGTTGCTTCTTGTGAGGATGAGTCAGTGCAGTACAGGCTGGATGTCATGGACTTCATTTACCATGAGCTGTGTGATGCGATGTTCAACCGTTTGTCCATTCCCTATGCGCCCTACATTATGATGCTCATCCGCCACCTGCTTCCTGCTGAGGAGTTCCACATTGACTCGGTGCATAAGGCCAAGAAGATATACAACAAGGTTTGGAAGACCTCTCACCCCTCCTCTACTCCTGAGGGCCTCATGAGGGATGCTCGCAGGCCGCCTGTACCTCCCATGGCCCGTGAGATCAAGCAGCTGAACTGGTTCTAGCGTCACATTCTCTGCATGGGCGTGGACACGCGCAAGGGTCAGTACGAGGCTTACAGGCAGCGCCATGAGTTGGCTCACTCCCAGCAGCTCATTCTCCACCATGTGTCTGGCGCTTCGGGTGCTCCACCGGCTCCTACACCTCCCACTCTGTATGCTCGGTGGAACTCTTCCTCCAGGCTGAACTATGGTGAGCTGGAGCGTCACTTGTTCCCATCTGCGCCTGCTGCTGATGATGAAGATGAGGAAGGTGACACTGAGGAGCTTGAAGATGAGGATGAGGAAGAGAATGAAGAAGAGGACGAGGACGCAGACGAGGACTACGATGAGTGATCCCATGGGGCGCTAGCATCCCTCTTCTCCCTTTTTGGTGTCCCGATGCCAAAGGGGGAGAAGTAGTTCTATTAGGTTGTCCGTGGATTTGCATGGGTCGGGCATAAGCACTTGCGCTTTTCTATTCGTTATTTCCTGCTTATGCCCATTTAGCGTTGAAATTTTAAATTCGTGGTTTGTGATTTGTGGTTGAGACTTTATGTGGTTGTCTGGATGATACCTATGGTCTTCATATCGTGGATTATGCTCATGGTTATATCTATTCATATCCTATTGCTGGAGGTTTATCACGGAAGGCACGCACTCATAATGGTTATCCAGTAATAATTGTGATTTATGTCAAGGATGCCTATTCTCTACTTCGATGGTATGTGTTTTTGCCCTTTTTTCTATGGAATAGATTCACCTATTTGTGTGCATTTGTATTCCAATGCAAAACTCTATTATGCACACATTGAGGGGGAGTCCCTTTCATAGTTATCTTTGTTTGTCTTGTGTCTTTCTCCTGCAAATCCTGGTATTGTCATCTAACACCAAAAAGGGGGGATTGAAAGAACATTTCATGTTTTCCTATGTTTTGCGTGTTAGATAACAATACTATGGAGACTTTTCATGTGTGCTAAGTGTGCAGGAAGTTTTGAGGGGGCGGATAATCCGGCCTACCTCATCTCTCAAGGAAGCCAAGGCGCGTCACTCTGTGTCCAGTCAGATTTTCTCCCGGAAAATCCGAACTGGGGCGGTTTTTCCTACCCAGGTCGGATAATCCGGGTTTCGCAAGGGCCGGATAATCCGGCCCCCAGTTTTCGAGCAAAAGGAGCCAAGGCGCGTCGCTCGGTATCCGGTCGGATTTTCTCCCGAAAAATCCGAACTGGGGCGGTTTTTCTTCCCCAGGCCGAATAATCCGGCCTTCGCATAGGACCGGATAATCCGGCCCCCAGAAGTTGATCAAGGGCAAGCTCGGCGCGACGCTCTGTGAGGGGGCGGATTATCTGCCGGATATTCCGAGTCTGGGGCGGTGTTTTCCCCAGGCCAGATAATCCGTCCCTCACTTGGGCCGGATAATCCGGCCCCCAAAATGTGCAACGGCTGGTTTTTGGAAGGGGGTATAAGTACCCCTTCTTCCCCAACGATCAGACTTCTTGATTCATTCGAAATTGACCAGACCTTGTGCAAGAGCTCTCATTCTCAATCTCCCACTTCAACCACTCGAAGGTCTTGATCTTTGGTGGAATTGAAGGAGGAGAAGTTCATCATCAACATCAAGAATCAAGCGCTTCAACTCCTCTCCATTCACTTGGAGAAATCCCTGATCTAGTATTCTTGTCAATACCTAGATCTTGTTATTGTGTTTGACAACTTTGTTCTTGTGGTAGCTTTTTGTCATTTCGGGAGCCTCCAAGTTGTTGTGGAGTTGTTGCCCCGCTAGTTGTGTAAAGGCGTCGATGCCCGCCTCGAAGGGTACCTATAGTGGAAGGTGGATCAGGCATGTTGTGGCGAGATCCATCAGAGAACAGGGTGAGGCCTTTTGTGGCGTGGTGGTCTTAGTACCGCCCACCCCTCCAACACAGACGTACTTCCCTTAACAAGGAAGGAACTACAGTCAAACAAATCATGTGTCTCCGTGTGCTTCACTTCGGTTCACTCGTTCCTCTTCCACTCACTCCTTACTCGCTAGTAGATAGGTTTGCATATAGGGAAATTCCACACATTAGTTTATCTAGAGAATTTACCTTTGTGCTAAGCCTAAAACTAAAAAAGAATTAAAAATTGGTTTAGCACCTATTCACCCCCCTCTAGGTGCCCATACGATCCATTTCACCCGAGACTTCACGGCCAGCGCCATGGGAGGATGGAGGAAGCGGCTCTCCTCCAGGGCATCCATATAAATCCAGCGCTCCTCCACCCTCTTTGTCTAACCCATGGAAACCCATGACACCCTGTCTCGAACCATGAAGGAGATGCAGCCGGCCTTATGCGTCGTGGAGGTGATGTGAAGGCTATAGAACTAGCGAAATAGCTCCACTAAGAATTTCACCCCAATAAATGCCTCGCACCAAAAGGAGAAAATGGACAAAATAGTGACGGAGTTGAGTTGGAGGTGTAGGGACGAGATCTGGTAATGCCCCAGGATGGCAAGGAAAAAAGGGTAAAAGGGAGGCACCAGCCCCGCAAGGATGGCATGGTAGAAGAATGGGTATATAGAGCCGCCAAAGCCCTCCCGCTTCACCGAGGTAGGCCACGCTTTGGTCACCCCCCCCATTCATTCCAACCCAACACTAGCTGAGAGCGGAATTTATCGATGCCGGTGTCACACCAAATGGTGGAGGGAAGCAACACCTCCTCGACCTCCACCTTTGTCTCTGCCGCTTGAGTGGATTCGGCCACCACCTACTTCCCCTTCCGTGCGACACAAGTTCGTCGGGGAGGCATGTCGGGCGTTAGAAGCTTGCGGCAAGCAGATGCGGGAGGCGAGCTTGGGAAGGATGTCTCGGGAGGCTCTGGGAGCAAAGTAAAACCGCATCGGGATGGGCTCTGGGCAAAGGGTGGCGCCACCCCCAAGGCACAGCCGTCAACATGATGGATCCAAGATTCGACGAGTCTCGGGAACTGGTCATTTCATGCATAAGGCGGGGATGAATATCCTCATGGGCGAGCCCCGCCATGCGTATTTGATTGCCCCAGCCACTGTTTGGGCCCTTGTCATTTTGCCTCCATCAACCGATGCATGCAGGCCAAGCGCCGGGGGCTACTATCGAGCCAAAACTTTAGGGGGTACCCTAGCCCACTTGTGGCTGGACCACCGCCCTGACCGGTAGCCATTCCACGATAGGTACACCCGGCCTCACCAGCGCTCAGCGACGGAACCTCCACAGAAGGAGCCTATAGAGGGGGTTCTCATACGCAGCGCCCTTCAGGAGGACTCGTGAATCCTTCTGACCTCACCAGGGTCATTATGGTAATCTTCTTACCCTAGAAGATGATGACAAGCCCAACGAGCAGTCATCATGTCGCGTGCCACGCGGTCCACCTCGTTAAGGCCGCCACAAGGTAACACTAAGGATAAAAGTGTTTGTCACTAAAACCTGAGTCCTTTGAGAAAGAATTCTTCGTGAAAAGTTGAGTGGGAGGACAATAGAAATTTTGGTAAGGTTGTTTGAACCTAAGTGTCATGATCAAAGTAGTGCAACAGGAGAAAGTGTTCTAGAGGCACCTATAATGCTCATGGCTACCATTTTTGCAAAAAGTTATAGTTCTGAAAATCTAAGTTCCTATTGAACCATGTGGATCGGGTGAGAATCAAATAACAAGATCTGAGGACAAAGTGTCATTGTTGGACAATGATATACTGATTACATGCAAAGAAGCGATGATAATCCTTGACTCCGTTAGATGGCTATAGGCCATAAGAATTCGTGATAGTATACATATACAAAAATCAAGTTATGAAGTTGGTAGACCCTCAGAAAGGTGTGAAGCTTTTCAAAGCTTAAATGGATCTATAAAGAAAAAAATATGGATGTTTACATTTGTGAAATAGTCGACATGTTGGAAAATATTTTATGACAAAGTTCAAAGAGTTAACTGTGACAAGATTCGATCTTCCGCAACGATATTTAATCTATACGAATTACTATAGAAACCACTACATATTGAGATATGGTAGTTGAATAAACAAAATAACGATCTTCTAATAGAACAGTAACCTAGGATGTGTACATAACACTATCTAAAGGGTTTTGTTAATTTGAAGGGTGCTAAAATATATGCAAGTTTATGGTTGAAATAAGCATTGTGGGGTTGGAATATTCAACATGATGAAACTAGTAAAGAGTTTAAGTTCATCAGAAATGATGAAGATGTGTGTGTTTACAAGAAAGTAAGTGGGAGCGTTAAGACAAATTTCCAATGCTTTATGTGAAAGACATTATGTTGACTGGAAATGATGTATCTTTTGAGAGACATGAACTAAGAATTTCATTAAAAATGGATTTTGATGAAAGACTTAGGCAAAACCAGAATATTAGACATCTAAGTCTATACATATAGATTGAAATGCTAATATGATTATGTTGAAGTACATATATGAAATATTGAATTAGTTCAACATGGTGGCATATTTGAGTGGGAGTTGTGTGAGTTTCCTAGTCAATATTAAACAAGAAAAGTTCCTGCCACATGGTAGCAAGATCAATTCTATTGACAATTGATAAGTGAAACCTCACGATTGATTAAATCATGAATGCCATGATATGTACATATCAAGATGAGTCCTATGCTCTAAGTGTTAAGAGCATGCCAGAGTGAGAGTTATAAGATGTTCAATGGAAAATAGTAATGATATTCTTGTGTACATTGGAAGAACCAAGAATATGTGATGTATGCAGAAGTGACAAAATAGTTCATTGTAATATGTTACATTGATGCAAGATTTGCCACATATACAAATGAAGTTTATCTCAGTTTAGGCTACGTGTTAAGAAAGAAGGTGGCACAGTGAAATGGAAGTAAGTTCCAAGATGGATTTGGACTAGTTTCAAAGTTATAATATTGTGACGGATACTACAACAAAGGCTGAGTATATGACTGCTCTAGTAGTAGCATAAAGAGGGCTTGTGTCAAATAGTTTTGTTATCAAAACTAGGTGTAGTTCCATGTGGGCTATACTATGAAGATCTATTGTACCACAATGGCATCAACATAGTTTTGGCTTAAGGAATTGAAGTATCACCAGAAGACTTAATACAATGCGAGCTCATTAGAGAATGAGCGATGCGTAGTGACTTACACACATGCAAATACGCACAAAGCAGAAAGTGCCAGTTTTGGAGATTAGGTTTACCACAAGAGACGCGTGTGGATAACACTGGAATGCCATATGTGTTAAATGTGTGAAGCAATAACTATATTATTGACTCTAGTGCAAGTGGGACACTAAAGGAGATATGCCCTAGATGCCAATAATAAAGATGTTTTTATTGATATATCTCATTAGTTTGTTATAGTTTTATGTCATGCTATAACTGTATTAAGTGGAAACATTAATACATGTGTGTTATATAAACAAACCAAGTCCCAAGTATCATCTAGACTAGTTCGTTGGGCAGTCGATGATCGAGGTTTACCTATCATGGACTTTTCCATGTCAACTGACAACAAGGTCACTTCATTAGATGAATGAACTAATGGACACACACCCGACCCTAGTATTACAATGTGATCCAGTCACAAAGTTCAGCATTGCGATATCTAGTAAAATGTAGTAACTAATTCCTTTGACCGTGAGATCATGTTTAACCACTACCACCTGAGACTGCTTTGACTGCATCAACCGATCACACAGTAATAGGGTGATCATAAAGATGTATGTTGGGTATTCCAGAGGGGTATGTTGGGCATATATATCAAGATCAGGATTTGCACATCAGAGTGATGAATAGATTCCCTAGGCCCACTCGGTGAGATTACATCTACAAGTTTGCAAACATGTGACTAGGTCATGGGGATGTAGTATCACGGGAATGAGTAAATATGTTTGTCGGTAATAAGATCAAACTAGGCATGTCAATACCGAAGATCAGGTCCTGGACAAACTAGGTATCGTAGAGCAAAGGAAATGAGATTCGACGTTCAAGGTTCAAGCAATCAAGTTATTGATGGAATGCATGGGGGCTATCATGAGTTTCTAGACACTGTTGTTGGTGTCATATCCTAGATTTTGATGCTAATGCTTTGTGCCAAGTCAAGCCTTTAAAAAAAAGTAAGTTGGATAAAAATTTGCGTGTTGTTGTTTTTTTCTCTGTGTGCGAGTCTCGGAGAAAAAATAAAAGAAAAGAAAAGATTTACTGAATTTTAGAGTTTGTACTCATGACCTGTGGTTTAAACGTGTAGTTGCAACCAGCTAGCCTCGTTGTGTTTTATTTGTTCAACACTAGTTTTTTTCTTTTGTTTTTCGGGGCGAGAAGAAGGAAAATCAACGGGTCGGGATGGGCCTTTTCTACCCATGCCGGACCTTCCCTACCGCTGAGTAGAATCAAGGAGGAAATCGCTACGATCCCACTGCCCTAAACTGTTCCAGCGAACAGTTCGCCGCCGCCGCCATCAGGTCGCCGCCGCTGGATCACAGGACCCTGCCACCAATTATCAGTCTGTCGACTCCCACAGTGGTGCGCTATCGTTTTTATCCTTGAATTTGGTTCTTCCGGTTAGTGCTTTATCTAATTGGGTAGTAGATGCATAGATGGAGTCCGTGTTCTTGCCTGGGCAGTCGAGGCGTTGTTTTCTTTTCATTCTCTTTTCTGTACTAGATTGTTTACTAGAGAATAGTGTTGCAGCATCAGCCTTTTACTTGGGCCACAGAAAGTTTGAATTTTGTTTTTGGTTAGTCACATCCTTAACTAAACCTACTTCGATCCCAGCAACGCTACAGTTGGTCCTCTGTGTTATGCTATTCTGAAATTTGTGTAGTCCCCAATCGTGTTGCAACAAATTTTGAAAGTGATGTGCGTGTCTAGTTTTGAAATCCTCTATTGACCTGTAGGCTTGAATTTGAGTTTTGCCATTACGAGTTCGTGGGTGAGATTGAGGATCAGTAATTTTCTTCTATGAAAACGGATGAAAGGTACAGGAGAATTAGAAGAAAATTAGCCTAGTGCTTTCTAGTTTTTACTTGGGGCTTGACGTGAGTCATAAGCAGGTTTGGACAAGATATCTTATGTTTTTGTGCAGCTCCAGGTCTGCTGCTAGTCAGTCGATTATAAATCCTTGGACTTTTAGACGACTTGTACTGTATAAATTTATTTCTTCTTATGATAGTAAGAATACATCATTTGGTTGTATAATATTATAGATAGGAAAAGGTATGCCAAGTAGCTATTATTATATTTTTCTGATAGACTGTCATTTTAGCCTGCCGGACCGTGTGTATTTTCGTAACATACGGCGAGAGTGTTGTGGGTTGTCTGCGCATAGGAGCGGTGTTTTCTTTTCTTGTATGATTTTGTGGTGATGATGCTTATTAGGTGCCACTTATATATCAATATCAGGTGTTGGTACTTCTGGTTCGGAGACCTACAATTCACAGTTTATACCCCGCGGTTGAGGCAAGTTCATGACGGATAGTCAATTTTGCATATCTCTCTTCACTAAATTTTTCTTTAATGCTCATGATATGTCGATGATGGTAATGATAAAGATGATGATGATGGCATTTGCATATTATGCATATTTTCATACCCATGATGATAATGATGATAATGTGACCTACTTCGGTGGGCACAATGCGACCTTCATTGCTGGATTGCGACCCACTTTGGAGGCACCCTCCACGAGTTGGAGCGAGTGGATGCCGACGGGCGTCCACTCTAGCGATACCGGTATTCGCGATGAGATGAGATGAGCATATAGGCATGTAGGACATAATTTTATGTTCTAATAGATGAATGTGGTTTAATGGTGCCTTGGTGTTTTGATTTATGTGAAGTTACTATTTGTTTGTGAACTTGTTGAGTCTTTGTACTCACCCTTGTTGCTTTCATGTTTTAGGTAAACCCTGAGGACATCATGCATGGGGAGTTCCGGGAGTAGCATCTTCACAATTATCACCTCACGTTTCACACATTCCTTACCAATATTTTAGAACTTTGTGATTGATCGATAGGAGTCATTCTTGTCATAAATGGTATCAGAGTATGCGGAAGTTTATCTCTTAGACTTTGTTGGTTTTTCCTACGACATTATTACCAGTATTGTGTTTGGTTGGTAGTTTTTATAGTTGTGGTATTGGAGACTTATATCATTGAATGTGTGTCTACATTTTATTGAGTTTTATCCATTTACACTTGTGTTTATATTATTTCCTATCGTGGATGTCCCAAAAATCAAAGGAGACTCTGCCGAATTTTCCCTAAAAAGTATTAGTTAGTTGTATGTGTAATGTATGTGGTAGCATCTCAAGTGCTTGGTTGGCTCGGGGTGTTACAGTTGGTCATTGACCAAAGAGTGTCTTGATCATGTCTGTATATTTCCGAACCGTAGGGTGTCATGCTTAAGGGTAGATGAGCTTACAGATTGATCCAGGATCATAGGAGAAAAGAGAGATAACTCCAGAATAGTTCCGGATGGTGCCTTAATGGTTTCGGGATATCCGATGATGATTAGAGGGGTCCAAAAGGTGTTTTGGACTGATAGGTATTAAGTAATATGTATTTAATATTAAATTAAATGAATTGATATTAAAAAAGTACTTTTAATTGATTTAATGGGGCAGCTCGCCTAAATGGGCCTCTAGAGTGGCCCAAGAGGGTCTCGCGCGCCCTAGGAAGGGCTAAGGGGGGCCGACAGCCACTAGTGGGCTTCCCTCCTCGTGGGCCCCATGTGGGAGTGGATGGCCGACGGTGGTATTAGTCCCACCCCGCCTCCTCCCATGTGGTGGCACCCCCTTCCACCTATATAAAGAGGGGATCCCCCTCCCCTCAATCTCACTTCATTAATTGGCTTTGCCTATTCCCTTTCCCTCTCTCCCTCTCCTTCATGTGTGGTTCCCAAGTTAGAAAATCATATGGGGATTGGGGTTTATCCACCATACGCACACTATCGTGCTATTGTAATCTCGGCTTGGATCATTCTTCTTCCGCTCCTTTGCTGGACCGGAGTTCGGGAGACATCGCTACATCGGATGCGTGTAAAGCCACGAGGCACCGCCATTTGTGGTGATAGTCTCTTGGAGCTTGGAGCTTAGATATCTACACGACCTTGAGGTTGGCTACATTGTTTGACTATATCATCCATATTTCTCATGAAACGTTAACCGCTTTTGGTCTGCAGGTGTATGAACACCAAATCCCTCTCGTTACTTTACATCCGCATATATATATCTTGGCTATCGTGTCCTTGTTGTTACGAAAATTTTGTTTTCTGCTACGAACCCCTTCATATCTATGGTACTACTCTCATTGAGAACATAGTCGCTACGAACCGGTGGTTGATTCTCAACACCAATTGATGAGTAAAGACATTATTATGGTTTGATTTAGTAATGCTCTAGAAAAGTTGTTGCTATCTTAGCAAGTGAATTCAAATGGGATTGCCAAATTTTTAAAAAGTTTTTTCAACATCCCTAGATTTCTTAAATCATTCTAAAACTAAAAATATCTTTGTGGAAGATATCTCTAGAAATATGCATACTAAATGACACATGCTTGCACTTATGTCAAATGTTGAGATTTAGATATTTATATGCATGCATGTGTTTCCTTATATGCCCCTTGCAACTGACATGCCACTTAATTTCATTATACATGGAATTATCTTAGAATATCTATTACATTGGGTTATAGTAACACAAGCAACTTAAAAACCAGTAAGAAATAGAGGCTTTGAGCGTGAGAAATATACATTGACTTTATGAGCAAAGTACGAACAAAGATCCAGGTAACATTATAACCATGACACTAGAATACAATTGGGAAAGTTCATCTAGTCTCCATAATGGGGTTTGTTTTATTAATGGCAAGACCATTAAAGGAATGACAATTTTATCAATTATATTTCATGTTTTAGTCCCTACTTCTAGTTGGAAAGTAACAGAAGAATGACAAGCTTTAGTTATAAATTTCAAAAGCTTTTAGTGGAGTTATATCTATATTGAGTATTAAGTACAACTATCAAACTGTCACTTGCACTTAATCGAGGGTATATCACATAACCATACTCTTAATATTTCACTTAACCTTCCACTGAGAATCACTGAAATACCAACTTTTATTCATGTGTGTAACATCTAGATCATTCTACTAGTACTCTCGAGTCCCTTTTTTAGTTAGTGAGTATTCTCTAATTAATTACAGAACCATGAAGCTTATTTTATAAAACAACTCAACACCATTATGTTTTAGAGGGTCCTTTTTTGAGTTCATAACTTTGGAGTGGAGTGTGTTTGTTAAACTTCTCAGTGTGTTACTGTTTTTTGCCAGATTAGTCCGCTAGTTGTAGACTGGGTCAGAATCTTCGGATTGGTGTTACCAGGAATCTACAAGCTGGTCCTTAGTTATGAAAGTCCATTTTCAATGGATTCTCTACCGATGGTTGTATGTTATATTTGGACAGATGAACCATATTTTTTGTTAGAACCATATGAGTGTTAATGCTCTCTCCTCCAAGATATGTGCGGTTCTTGAGGTTTCTCTAGACCGATCATTACCTCCGGGTGTTTTTTTGAACTTCCTTAAATATTTTTTCCACCAAATAATTTAAATTTTTAAACATCTATTGAACTTCTAGGCTCGACACTTGGTAAAATATGAGTACTAGCTATTTCATTTGAAGAACAGATTTGGACATGTCTATTTGAGGAACCCAAACACTTGATAGGGTGATACTTCTAGGAACTCTCCTCCTCCATCCCTATCCCTTCCCCTCTCCTTCTTTTAATTTGTAAAACTTTTTCCAAGGTTTATTCCAATTGACATGTGCATGGTTTGTTATTGTTGGATGGTGTGATCCTCAAAGATGGCTATGATCGATTCGAAGCCTTGTACATGTATATGAGTCAATAAGTTTGTGAACGTGGAGACATGGCTTATTTATTGTGAAATCTACTAAGTATGGAGAAATCAAGTGTGTGTGTTCTACACTCCATTCTACTTCTCCAAACGTGTAAAACTTATATGTTTGGGTTTCAATTAACATTAAATTTCTTATTGATAGTGAATATAGATCTTATATTCCTTTCATGACATAATGGAATTTGCAGATATGATAAATTTTACAAATCGATTAAAATGTAGGGTACATACCAATAGTTAAATGACATCCGAATACATCAATTTCTCTTCGACAATAATTTTCTCTGGAGATATTCCAAAAGTAATCAAGGTGCTTATTATATTCTCGATCCACAAATATTTTATTTGACACGTGACTTTGACTTCCTTAAGGTTCTCCATTAAGAGGAGATTTTCCTTTTGATTATGGTCTCCATTAGATTCAACCACTTGTTTAGGATCCTAAGTAGACAAAAGAATATATAAAGATCAACCTTCAATCTATTTAATAACATAAGATAACGATAATGGACATACCTCTAAAAGTAGAAGATTGAGTTCCTCTAGTAAAGGTGAATTTTTCATAATACATACAAGTCCATCAGGATTAGGTACCACAAAACACCCATTGACTATCAATATCCGCAGGTTTCTGAACTTAGGGCATTTCCTAAAATCCCTCTGAAAAATGAACTAGATAAATAAAAAATAAAAAGTTTAGTGTTTATAATTGTATCAAGCAGAAGCATAACAAATCCACATGGTGTGGAATGCTAACATGTAATAGCCAAAGTTAATCTTAATATACCTACGAGGGCAGCCAATGAAAAATATACATTTTATAGCTTCTAGTGGGTACTTAAACATAGCACCATGTAAAAATGAAATAAAGTCTTAAAACAATCAAGGTTAACAAAGCACAATACTTTGTGTATATAGTTTGAAGTTACATGATATTATAAGTAATTAAATAGTTTGATATTAATTGGTAAAAAATTTGCTTCTTTATTATTTTTCTCAAAATGGGTACACAAAATTACAAGTGATTAAATTGATGGATACAAGTGCGTAGATTAAACAAGACTTGAAGGAATGTTAGGAACTTTAAAAAGAGTGAGTCACAAACATACCATGCCAAGTTCATTTAGCAACTCCAAGTGAGTAGCATTTGACAAACCTTTGAAAACAATGGTACCATACGTGTCACCATTGATGCAACCAAAACCACAATACTCATTATCACACCCCCAAAACTTATTGTATTGACAATAATCAATACAATAATTTCCCAATCTAACATATGCAACTTCAAGCGAAGGCATGTCTTCAAGCACAGGAGTACAATTCCAAATATCAATTAACTTCAGAAATGACATAAATGTGAGTGCGCGTATCTGCACCAGCGAAATCACAGCCTTCCGCAATTAGGCGTTTTAAAGACTTGGATTTAAAATTCTTTGCTTGAATGTTGCAATATAATAGGACTATTTCTTCCAACGCGGGACAACTTGACAAATCAACTGTTTGAGCTTCTAAGTTAACTTTTTCAAGCTCCACCCTCTTCAGGTTCTTGGATACGAGAGCCTTATCCTTTAACCATAGGAAATCATCCTCTATGCGGACAATGACTCTAAGCTCCTGTACATGGCAATGTGTGATTGCATGAAAGATCCATGTATCCACGACATAATGCATTTCCATTGTCTCAACGCCCGTCATTTCTATATCACAAACGTTAATTGGACTGTCATTGCGGTTAAACAAGAAAGTACCCAAGAACTTGTTACATTCTTCAACGGTCTCACGGATACATAGGACATGCACATATTTCCATAGGTACTTCCAGGATTTGGAAAGAACAGACACCCTCACGGCCTCGCGTGAGGACAAGAATGATACTATGTGCTCAAGTATGTCATTCGGGAGGTCTGAGATGTCAAAATCAGAACTTTCTATTGCCAAATTCTTGTTTTTGTTGCTATGAGCCATTCTGCAAAATTTGTATGAGGTGATGCGGGGAAACAAAGAAAGAAATTTATGAAACCAAATAGTAACAAGAGTACATATATTAATATAAAACATCATCACATCTGTTGATAAATATTCATTGGTTATTTTAAAATGTCGGCAAAGGCTATGCCACTCACAATGACAAATACAAGGACAGAAATAATGCTAATTGTAGTATAAATATAAGTTTTTAGCTAAATTAGGTTTGAACGTGTTATAATGAAAAAAGTGTTCATATATTATGCTTCCATTTACCCGTGGAAGCTAGTTTTGGGCGCCATTATAGAGACATGTGTGCTCACGGTATTTTCAATGTAAAATTAGATATGTTATCCCGGGTAAGAAGTGTCGCGTAGATTGAAAAGATAGCTTGCTACAAAAATCTATATTCAGGCTGTGCAAACTCATCTTTATACAATTAACGAAAGTATGAAGCCCCCTTCTTAAAGTCTGCCCATGTGTGTGAGTAATATAGTTTATGATTATCCACCAACTCGTCTTCATTAGTGACATGAGTCATGTGTAAATCTCTAATCAATATGGGATATCTCGTATGATTCCCTAGAATAAATGAGAAAGATTCCACAAATCCCATAAATTAGAATAAAATATCTCACGCATAATCCTCTTTCAATGCTTTCTACATGCTATGGTTTTTGCCAATAAATGAGAAAGCTTCTACAAATCTCATATATTAGAATGAAATGTCTCACGCATAATCCTCTTTTCACTACATGTTGTGGTTTTTGCCAAAATAAATGAGTTGAAAATCGTGTGAGTTGATTTTGTATTTTAGTTTTAGAAAGTTCCTTTATACAAGATTTAAGGTACCCTAATTCGTTTAAAGATCCAAAAGGACAGGGGTTAAATTCTAAGTATTTAGAAATTGTTGATACTATTAATCACTTATTATTATTTGCGTATGTAATTAGCATCTATCTAATGCAACCATGAAATTTCTCCATGTGGCTAGACAGAAACCACTATAGTTGACTTTGGATAAAAAGCGGGGAGTTTTAACCCAACTCTATGCCACTATAAATTGTAAATGTTTGCAGTTTACAATTACACATGTTTAAGCTTCTCCGCACATTCTTTTTTATACAATTATGAACTTGTAAATCCACCACCTATGACTAGTGTTAGGGTGTCGAATATGTCATCGTGAGATCGCAACACTACCGATCATGTAATATCACTCAAAAGAAAATATTCTAAGATCATTGTGTGTCTTTATATGCCACTCCTAACACAAATACAAATTCAGATTCAGTATGTAAAGATTAAAATAAGAATTGAGATTCACGAAATATCTTGCGAACCTATTTGTAGTATTTAGAAGATGTGCATGAATACTTGAGATAATCGGTCATATTTACTAAGGAAGTAGCAATAGATCTATAAAATGTAAACATAAGAACAGATCTAAGAAAATGTATCCCAACACAGCTACAAGAACTTTGAATACCAAAATAGGAAGAGACCATGAGGGAAGTTGCATCATATATGTAGATCTACTTTTGTATGTGTATTTCACAAACCTATAGATCTAGAAACATGTGAGGAAGACAATAAATTTATTCATGTACAATCCCATAGAGACCAACACAATTCCTTATCTCACAAGTTTGTTGTATGAATGTGTAGAACGAGGGTTGCCTATAATCAACACGGAGGCAAATATAATGAGGAATGTTCAAAGATAAATATCAAACGATATAATCACCCCAAGGAACCACTTCATTAACAAAGTAGGAAAACATAGAAAAGGGGAATAGTAATGATATACCTTTGATGCAACCAACCACCTTGAAATATGTTTTTCTTCGATGAGGACTAATACATTGTTAACATGGTAACAAGAATCCCTAGGTAAGTTGAAGGAAGGACATATGAGAGGAATAAAGAAGGAAGACGAGTGCGGCGGCGTGAAGTAGGAACCCTAACTCCTTGCACGCCCCTTATATTATCTACCCATCCTTCACCGCATGACACTATTGGGCTTTTATGCTAGGGCTTTCCTCACATCAATGCGGCCTAGGTTGACAAGCAAAGCCCAAATCAATCATTTTCTCTTTTCCCAAGTTGTAATTGCTTTGCAATGGGTTTTAACACATGAGCACCATCTAAAAAATGTGACTACACCTAGCGAAGATGGGCAGCCCCAACTCAGTTTTCATGGGTATTCATCTTATTCGGCTGAAGACCCATTATTTCCAAAAAATAAGCATATATAGTATGCAAAACCATGAAAATAACAGAAAATGTCAAGCTATCTAAGTATTCATTCTAAAATAAGAACTAACCCACCTCTTGGTTCTTCCTACTTCCAAACATCCCAGATCTCCTTCTCCTAGCTCACTAGCCCGAATCTGAAATCCCGGGACACATCCATGAACAGCACAAGAATCAAAAATTAAATAAGGCTTGACGTTGTCAACAAAATATAGCCTTTGAAATTTTGAATATGCAATATTTAAATCATGGGTCTGTTGTTGCTAGCGAACCTATTGGTCATTGCGTCCATGTGTTTAATCATGATCCAAAAAGATAGTCGTATGAAATCGAAAGTGAACTATATAATTAGATACTAGAGACTTCTCTCTGCGCCCCCGGAGCGCGTTCGGTAGACAGAACGCTTCATGATATGACCGTGCTACATCTACGTGCAAGAGAAAAGACCTGATCTTGAAACGCTAAGTAATAGAGCATTGTTTTTATAGTATGAGTCTCGTTGTGGCTAGAAACCATTCTCGCTCCGGTAAATCCTACGAGAGTTTTTAGAAGCACGTGTCTACGGTTGAGTCGGCGCCAAATCCGTGCATCGCAATGTTATTGTATGTGCATCGGTGTTTATCGTAGACAATTTTTATATTGTTTTTCATCTTTGCCGGTATCATAGACACCAAAGGCGCGACAACAAAGGACAACGCCATTTTATCTTTCGTGCATTCTAAGGTTTTTAGCCATGCATTCAGAGATACACGCTGTGAGTATGCGGTGGAGATAAGTTTTCACATCTGAAAAGCGTATGTTGCTTATGTGGTTCTATCGATACCACAAACCCGGTTGTAAGACAAAACTATAAGACAAAAGTATAAACGGCAAGATAGAAATGCCATACAAACGTAAAAACCCAGAAATCATAGTATACGTAGTGTAAAGTAGTACACAACTTATTTATATTTTATATATGTATACATATTATAGCACACATTTATGTGGTCACGTACACATGGCTTGTTTGTATAAATTATATTAGATATAGGTTTGTTAAATTTATATTTTGTACTATAAATAACAAAAATTATGCAAGAAAATTAAATAAAGGGTAAAATATTGACAACTTAAACAGTCTTCGTGTGTTGTGGATGCAACAACCGTCGTTTCCGAGCTGCCATCAACTACAACGAGAACTCACAGAAAGAACCTCCTCAGCAATGCACAATCGTTATTCGTCTTGGACGCTTTATATGGATCAATCGCGGAATAGTCGCGTTCTGTATCCGAGGACGATGCTGGTTGTCGTTCGTAACACCAGGAAATTATCGCGGTCAATCACGTTTGCTCGTCCTTTATGATTGCAAGAATGTTACACAGTTATCGCGGTCATGATCACGTTTGTTCATCATTGATCATTGCGAGAGTGTTTATTTTATTTATTACCTTTAAATGTTTTACTTCGTATGTGTAAAGAATAAATAGCAAAATGTGTCTAAACATAAAAGTTAGAAAATCAAAGTTGTTATAAAATTTCGATGTCGCATTCTAAGTCGGATACTATAGTCTTTCGATGTCAATGTCGCTGAGGCACGGTGCAGCTCGCATGTTTTACAGAGATCAGCATCTTGGTTCAGTAACAATGACAGCTAACACATAGACGTTTACATATATTATCGTCGGCTTCTCATAAACACACTAATATGCTAGCGTGGTATGCCGCCAACAGGAAACGCGAAAGAACGACTGTGCAGGAGAAAAACATGTTAGAAGAAGAAAAATCATACGAAAATAGCAAGACAAATAAATGCAAGAAAACATTGAGTCATGAAAAAAATACAATAAAAAGTAAAAAAGACAAACGAAAAAAATAAGATAGAAAAAGTGGAGGGGAAACGATTATAAATAGCGAAAAAGGTAGACAATACATAAAAAGGAAACTAGAGACAAGGACATCATCGCAAAATAACCGAAAAAAGAAGACGATCAAAGAAAGGAACATGGAAAAATTGCTGCAAAAAATGATAGGGAAAAATAAAGTAAATACGATAAAGATCGAAAACGAAAGAAGAGAAAAATGCAAAGCAAATAAAAACACCAAACAAGTGAGAACAATGAGAAAATAAAATAAAAACCAAAAATAAAAGAAAGAAAAACGAAGGTAATGGCATGAGAGCGCGTACCACGCACAGAAATATAGAAACATCGCTGTCGTACTTCACCATGCCAAGAGTTACCGATAGTCCAGGAAAGATCATTGGTTGGACATAGAGGTGTCGACACGGCTGCATACGCAAACTCGCCGGATGTATGTAGGGAACAGCGCAACGTTAGCACCTATACGCCAGTATACCTAAGCTACCGACGCCTGAATCCGAATAGCTATCCTATCGATGCAGTAAACGTCAGCAAGCTTTAGCTCGAGACGTTGCTTCGCCTAAAAGATAAACCTAAATTCCTAATGCATGAATGGATCTCCTATCGGTGCAATTTACATCGGTGAGTTTTTGCTTGTGGCATCGCTCTGCCTAAAAGCAACCACACCGGCACCCAGAACACATCGGATACGGCTATGTCATCATCCGGGTGCTCGAGCTTGGATACCTAAAGGATGGCGCACCGCCGAACGGTGAGGAAGAACATAAATAAAAACGATGCGTGAAGTGACGATGAGGGAGGATGTTTTATAGCTGCACGGGTTGTCGTGACCTAGCACTCCACTTCATGTTGTAGAGAGTGAGTCATTGGCATAACACTCACAGAACACCGTTTCATGAATATTACACCTACCAGAGTAGTACAATAGAAACACCGCAGTTCCAAGGTATATCATAGATCTTCAAAGAAGATCCTCGGTACTTCCATGATACAATGAGCTCGCTAGGTAAGTTTCTTGTTCGAACCAAAATCTAAAAGATGAAGCTTGTAGTCTAGTCTAGCACTAGTCCTATCTCAGATAACTAAAGGCTGTCTATTTGCTTTATCAGCAACTTCTATTGGTATGGTTTCTATTCATGGGAATTGGATCCCATCTAGGTTTATCTTCATCTCCACTATTACTACGTTGAAACTGTATCTTTTAATTCCATTGAACTAATGTCGGTTTGTAGATTCCTTCCTTTGTCTTCTAATACCACGTTTGTAGTTCCGTCATGGATATCAATATTGACGAGCGGTAACCTCAGCAATGTCTATGGTGAAAGACTTAGGGTTTCGCGGAAAAGAGAACGTTGGGGATTTCGTCGGATATCAGAAAAGCAATGGAGTCAAAGTCGCCTGAATATTGGAAAATCAAACTATTACAAGTTGTCTAGAGATTTCGGTACCCTCACTTGGGCTTCTCCCGTCCTATATATAATAGGCCGTGTCTCAAAGCTGTATACGGATAGGTTTTACATACACGTGATTACAATACCAACACATTGTCGGTTTAGAGATTCTTTCCTAATACAATCAAAGTCTTTGTCGGTTGCTTCCTTGGGCTATCATCTAAAATCTTTATGGACCGTAAGCCTTTTACCCAGCATAGGGCAGCAAATCATAAGCATTCGAGTAGTCAATAACTAAGCAAAGGGATAAGGAGGATAGATTGAGGCACGGCAGCAGCGCTACGGCTGGGAGGAAGAAGCTGGAGCATGGGGCGGACCACCGGTTTATCCTGCAATATCATCTTGTAGGCGCGTACTCCATGTGTGCAAATCAGCCGAGTCTTCTGGATTGCTACGGAATAACATAAAAAATAAAAAATTGATTAAAAATCACCTATGTTTTATTTTCATGAGTTTTTGCAATCTTATTGTTCATGACAAACATCGATATCTGGTTTATTTGAAAAAACATTGATATCTTCTTTACATGGCTCATACCTCTTAATTAATATACATGCAAGAAGATGTAGGTTTGCGGAAAAACAAAGGACCCGTCCCCTCCCCCCTGAGGGCGACGGGGGCCTCCACCTCCCCCAGGCCGACCTCCCCCCTCTCTCTGTATCTCCCTTGTCACCGCCGTCGGCAGGGTCTGTCTGGCACGGCCCAGGTGGCGGCAGCGGTATGTCATATCCCGTGTCGTAGGAGGCGGGGTCAGGGACCCTTCTCTACTGGCGGCGGTGCTACTAGGGCGGCAGTGGTACGGTGGCGGCTGGCCGAGTTCGAGGCGGTGGTGCGACTACAGGTTGTGGGGCGGCGCGGCAAGCAACATGCTGTTGGCGGCGGCGGGTGGTGCTGGCCAGGCCCAACCGGCCTAGATCTAGGCCCTTAGGGCCTCAGATGGGTTGGGGACTAGCCATCCTGCCATGTGGCCCCCGGATCTGCAGGCGAGGCGGCGATTTGGTTTGCGTAGGGTGCAGCGGCGATGGTGACCGGCCGGTTGCAGCGTGGTTGTGGGCTTTACGGGCCTGGTCATACCCTCTTGAGATTGGTATGCCTCTACCGAGGCTTTACGGGTCCGTTGGACCCGGCCGAACTCGATGTGTGCCACTGGCCGCGTCCGGTCAACATTCGCCTTTGTCGGTGGAGGTTGTTCCCTCCAGCGTGTCACGGTTCCGTTGACCCCAATTCAAGCCACTTCTAACCTCTGTCCTTCAGATCTCGTGGCGATTCTCTCGGTGAGACGATGTTGGTGACTTCGTGATCATGATGGCACATGTTCGTGGATGAAAAGTTTGGTGGTGGCGAGGCATCAACCTCGCGAGGCTCCTTGGCATCGATTCGCCTTGTGGGAAGGGCTTCGGGAAAAATCCTTGACGGCTCGTTTGACACCGATACGGTGCCTCCCTTGGGTGGCATCCTGCCTTTGTGGAGGGTGTCGGGGCTACCCTTCCCCCACTTCCTTCTGTGTTTTGGGGGAAATCCTAGGACCCATTCTTGTCCGGGTAGCAACGATTGCTTTCCCTCTTGAGGGTGTTGCTTGGTGCTTGTCGAGTCGTTGGAAGGGGCGTGGTGGGACTTCTCCAGTGGGCACAGCGGTTGCGGGTCATTCCCATTTAGTCGATTCGCCTCTGTCTCCATTTTAGTTGATTCGTCTCTATCTCCATTTTGTTTCTTTTGGGTGTGTGTCTGCTGCTGCCCTAGCATTGTCTTTCGTTTTGAAATTATCATTGTTGTATCATGTGGTTGCTATATTAATATAGTGGGGCGAAAGGCAATTTCGAGGAATTAATATTCATGTTTACTTTCTTTCATCAGTAATAATTTAGGATTCTATATATTGTTCTTACTACGTAGAAAATAACTCGTACAAGACACATGTACATCAATTAGAAAGACAACAACAGCTAATAAACTCTCTTGTCCAAGCAAATACATGTAAAAGCTAAAGATCGACATGATGGCTTGCTTGGTTTGAAACAAGGGAACTCTTCAAGAGTGATGTGGCTTGCTTGGTTTGAAACAAGGGAACTCTTCAAGAGTGAAGGAGGAAACAGTGCATGGAAGTCTCGTACGAGGTCGACGCTCTTGGTACCAGGATAGTCATGCACATCGATTGCAGTGTTGATTTGCGTTGTTGGCCATCGAACCGTGACTTTTCGGTGCACAAAAGGTTAGACACGGCGGCGACACTGATTCCATCCCAGCTTGGATCTTGGTCGTGTGAGGAGGGACGGTGGTGGCTCCATGAGGGGCACCTTGATGCGCAAGAAAAGTGCCGTCAATCTCAGGAATTACCACACCATGTCCTCTCATAATATTATCACACGTTTCTTCTCCTTTCAAGCAGCATCAGTCCCTACACACAAGCATGCCATTAGGGATATTATAACCGGGCCAAAAAGGAGCTCCCTCACACAATCAGCGATTTTGGCCGTCGGATTTCACGTTCTGATCATTTTCGGCCGTTCGATGCAGCTCTTCTCCCGCGTGGGACGCACCTAGGCTGAATATCCCGAGGGCCGCTACTCTAGAAAACGAATCAGAGCCCTCCTGTTAGATCCCGATTAGACGGTTAGGATTTATCCACGTATGCATACACAAAACCGGCGGTGCTGACTGGATGCGACGCCCACCTCCTCTCTTCCCACACTCCAATCCCTAGCTCGGCAAGGGCGAAAAGCGCCTCCGCTCCTGTCATCCTCGCCATGGCGAGAGAGAGAGAGAGAGAGAGGTGCAGAGGGAGGAAGTGGCTACGGCGACTGTGAGCGGAAGAGTTTGGTGCCGCCACTTCCTCACGGCTCTATGTGCTCTTATGTACTGTCCGTCCCACCATCCACGGTCAAAGCATGGATGCGAATCAGATCTGTATTATGGGCAGCGGCGACGCCCCCTTCCATGGCTCCACTACTCTGTCAGACACCTCGTTCCCCCCCTGAAATCTCCAAGATCGACCTTGACATGGACGACCACAATCCTTCCCCCACCACCACGGTCCATGGCCACTACTCCCACAACGGCAAGGTTCTCCATAGTACCACATCTACCAGGTAGAATCCTAACTCTAGCTCATGTAATTTCCGATTATACAAGTTTGGGCATAGGCACCCGCTGCAGCCCGTCTGCTCAAGTGATTGAAAAATTGAATCCAAATAGGAAGCATTGCTGTATGTGAGCACTCAAGAGAAATCCCCATGTATAATTGAACAGGCGAGAGACCATTGCAAATGAGATTGCCAGCAGAAGTTTCATCTAAGAGACGTATATAGAGGGATCAAATGATGGGTGGGCGTTCTGTCATACACTACCACAAAATCCCTTCAGATGAGAGATGACTGATTCTATCTTTGAGACCTTGACCCTCAGCTTCCCTGATATGAGGTAACTAGATTCATGAGTTCTTCTTCTATTTTGGTGATTGTAATGTTAACTGTCAGCTCCTACTTGGATATAGGCTAGGTTGAATGATTAGTGCTGCTGCAGTTCAGTTTGATTGATTTTGGACATTGATTATTGTTCGACCTTTCTTATTATATTTGTTTCGATTTGAGCAGCACTACACACCTCTTGGGGCTGTGTCAGTTTGTTAAATTTAACAATCTCTCTCTTATGTTGTTTACGCAAATCTTTGATTTGGCATGCCGACAAATTCCTTGATCATTGTGACAAGTAACAAATAGTAAAAAATAGGAGTTTCAGATGGTACACTAATGAGACACCATCATCTACTCTGGCTTCATGCATTTTATTACGGCGAAAAGCCACCGCTGATTGTGGGCGTGCAGAACCAACTATTACCATGGACATGTATCTCTAAAGTTTACCAAAAATCAGCCGAGTTTTGGAGAACTATTATTCCTTGTGTGAGCTTGATGGTAAGGGATGATAAGTAAAAATAATAACAATAATGTTTGTCTTTTGGTTGTTCTAAAATGAAAAGGGTAAGAAACAGCAGTCTCAGCTCCAGTTGCACTCCTCCAGCACCAGAAGATCGGTTTCCTCAAAGTACATGCTTGAAGGCGCTGCTCATCCTGTCAGCTTTCTTTTGATCGCAAACTTGGTCACATTCTGTTATTGTTTCATATTGCCTTCCATAGTAAGAGTAACAATTATCGTAATATCTTGTGATGTTGAATGCAACAGCTTGCCTCCAGTTTAATTCTAGCTGCTCAACTCAGATATTTTACAATATATGCACAAATGCACTACCAAATGGATATTTCAGGTAGTTTTGTATCCTTTAGTTGTGACAATAATCTTCTAAATTTCTATTCCTTATTTATTTCAGTAGCAATGCAACACGATCAAGTCAGTTTCAGGTCTCACTTATGGTATGTAGATGCAATATTTATTTAATCCCATTTCCTTTTCAGTGGATAAATGGCTGATACATTATGCAGCGCCTGCCTATTTTTTTCATGGTAACAAAGCTTAGTAAGAATTCAGCAAACCCACCTTTTACAAAAATTATGACCTCTTTGTGTTTTAGATCGACAAAGTGATGTGGAGTTTGTAGGTGCATAAGGCTTCACACTTTTATTTATCATACCAACATACTGACATTCAAATAATAGGTGTGTTGAAAAAATTAATATGCTAATCTTCCCCTTCTTCTAGCTGTTTGGTTATGGGATTTCTCATGTAATCTAATTTTGATGATTCACGTCGAGCAACCATATTTTTCAATCTTCATACCCTGATTCCCAGATCTAAAACCCCCCAATATTCTTAACCTTACATTTGGCTATTACTCATAATATTTCCTTTAAAATTTGAGGTCTTCTACCATGTTATGCATTCTCTGTTAATGCTTGGCTTTGTGTGACCCGTGCATGGTCACCTCAACTGCCACTCCTATCAGGAAACAAGAGGCACACGAGGAACATATGCATATCGATGACAGCGCCTGATTTCGAAGGAGGGACATCCTGATGTGGTCGTGAATCTAGAAGCGGATGCGCTTTGTCGAAAAGTGCACCGCGATTATGCCCTGGCAGCTGCTATAACCACTGTGGAGAAGGTCGTTTCCAACCAGTGAGTTGCTCCATGGCCGACGACATCACGATGTCTTTATTTGTTGCCATCAGTCATGTGAGGTTGAAAGCTATAATATCGCTATAATATCTTATTGGTATGACCTGCCATTTATGATCTTCCTCTTTGTAACTGTTATTATTTTTCTAGACTTCGGAATTCACTGTCCTCGTGGTTCTTTTCTTTCCAGGTACCACTTAAGGCTTACGCGTAAATGCTTTTTGTGGGGGAGTGTATCTTGATGTTCCTAGAAGTAGTATATATGGACACACAACAATCAAAGGTGTGTTTGGAGTAATTTTATTTAAATTTTGCTTGACTGCATTTTCCATGTTTGTTGCAACCTTTTTCTTTTCCTGAGAATTTACTATGAATGCATCATTAACGAAATCCTATTGTGATATGTGGGTGCTTGAGATACACCAAGAAAGCAAGCATATTAGATAAGCTCTGTACATATTACTGAATGTTGGTAATCATAAGGATAGTGAGTTAAATGCCTTGTGTATTTAGTAATTCAGTTCTACCACATTTCTTGGTCCTCCAGGAAGCTTCTATATGATATGAATAGGATCATCTTTGAATGGACATTTTAATATCCAATTGTGTGTACTGTTCACACAATATACTTGATTTCGCTTGAGCAATTTCTGCTGGTAAGCTCCTGTGGGCGGTGCATGCACCCCTGTACTTCTGATTGATTGAGGACGAGAGTATTAATGAGAATCTTGTATACTTGACTGAACATGAAAAACTTCTGCAAAAAAAATACTGTACTCAAGAACATGGACGTGAGGATGTAAATTCTCTCTAGAAGATAAAGGATGCATCGCCATCAGAAATTGAATCAAAAATTTCGAATAAATCAGGTGTGAGTGATTTGCATAGATTCCCCAAACTGAAAGTAGCTTCGTATATGAGCTATTGGAGTAGAGAATCTCATCCTCTCCAACAAAAGTTGGACCAATAGTGTATGACCAAGCATGGAGAAGGACTACCCAGATCCAAACACGCTTGAAAAGGTAAGATTTATCCTCATTAAAATGTAGGATCAACTGGTGAAAAATCTTTAAGAGTTATTGTAACATTTATTATCATGATTCATACTATAAAATTAAATTTTACCTGCAGACTACATACGACCATCTTACTTCATCGAGGAGCCATAAACTTTGAATTTAAATGCCATATAGATCATTTGGAAAATTTGAGTGCTGCGAGGATTTGATTTCATTTCATGCCCCCTTCTATTTGGCTTGTCATTCACATCTTATTGGCTGGTAATGTTCCATATGAGTCGGGTCTACTCATGTACACATTTTTCTTCTTACTCCAGTGAATCTCGTATACAAAAACATCCCATCTTTCTTAATTCCAACCAGCTTTTAAGTTTTTGATCCTGTCTTTGGTACCATATTTTTGACCTTGCTAATATTAACGACATTCAGAGTTCAAAAAATAGTAACTATGGGAAAGCTCAAATCGTTACATCAATATTGTTTTTTATGTTCCTTATTTGTGTCTAGCACTAAGGTTTAATTTTATTTACGGGTCAGCATGCTCTCTACTACCTTGGTATCTTCCTTTGTTGATTCCGACTAATGATCAACTGTTCATTTGATACTATACAAGCTGCATCAAGCCATCCATTGCCGTTACAAATTGTAACATAGATATGGAGTTTATTCTCTGATCAGACGAGGACTATTGCAATACTTGTGAACACTACTCATTGCTCAACACAGACAACGAATCAAGTGTTGATTGTTTAATGAAACAGATGATCAACTTTATGTCAAAGATAGCCAATGAAGACAAGATTGTTGTTGGAGAAGCAATAATATGCTTGTATTTGAAGCCCCTGCTGAAATATCGCTCATTGTATGTACTACCTCCGATCCATAATAAGTGTCGCTGGTGTCGCTGATTTAGTACAACTTTGCACTAAATCAGCAACACTTATTATGGATCCGAGGGAGTAGCATATTTCATAATACTTCTGATGAACGATAAGAACTTAATTTGTAGGTTTAGCTTCTATACATGTTGGATATGGTAACTGGTCTTACATAAGTTTTGTGGTATTATCCTCCTATAAGAGCATACTACCGTTCTTTGTTTTGATATAATCTAAAATGTTTAGTTTGTTCTTAACATTCAGCTTCCATATGCAACTATATAGTTATGCAAATTCTTGTTATTCTATTGCCAAAATGGACGGGCGCAGCAACGCGCGCCATCATGATCTAGTGAAGTAACTAAAGCAGTTCCACAGGCACATGGCGAGCATAAATCAAGAAATCAATATCAGCATTCGCACAAACATCCATCAACATAATATAACCTTAGCAGTTTACTACCAGGAAAAATAAATGTTGATGAGATCTCACGGTATTTTAAAACCTCCAATAATTCAGTGATTCTTTCAGATTAAATTTGGGTATGTGAACTTCATTATAAAAAAAACATCTGGTTTAGTAGTCCGATTCCAGAATGCAATGCAACAATATGGCACTTTACCTTGGAGATGCCTCTGTTAAGCTTTTTGAACTGATTGTAAGAAAATTCTCTACAAAATAAAAATATAAAGCACCATTACAAATTAAATAAACATCTTCCTGCTTTTATTGGGTAGAACTGTAAATATAAAACTGAACTGCATTGCATACAATTTTCCGAATGAAGATCCTATTGGGATTGGAAGGCTTTCCGAGAGTGATTGCATGATTGTGAATCTAGGCAAGCTTCTAGTCCCCATTTTTTCCTGATTTAAATTTTTAAATTTTCCAATTATTCTTGAGGTATTAATTTTATAATATGTACGAGCAAGACACCATACACAAATTCACACTATTTTGAGAAAGGGGTATGACCAAAGTAGTTATACCTCATGGATCAAATACTGAAGAACAACTTTGCTCAGAGTACGATGTGTATAAATATTTGGACAAAATGACTTGAGTGAAACAGTACAAATGTAAACCCAAAGAATGGGTCTGTTTGATATTGATCAAGTAGCAAAACTTGGAACATGCTACATAAAAAACGCAAATATGCAGACACGAGCAAGATGGAGTATGTTTATACTTCTTTTCAAGAAATACTTTATATATTTCACAAACCAAACTGCATGATGTTCATCTTCCTTTCTGAAAGAGTACGAGTCAGACTGTATTGTACATCTGTACTCAAACCAAGATGAACGACAGTCCAACAAATTATGCAAGATGTTAAGTATGCTCTTACGCCATCAGCTACTCTCGATGATCTAACACAACCTGAAGGGTTTATAACCATACACGTCAATCATCAGTTCATCACTGATACTATTGCAGAGCATCTCTGTACCAATCAGACATGTAGCAAAAGAATAGGAGAAAACAATGTACACCTGGCTCAGAAGTTGTTGAACACCACTGTAGGACATCGTCAACAGATGATTATCTTGCTTTTTGTATTGTATTTGCACACAACTGTTATATACGGTGAAAATTATGACCAAAATTTTGTATCGTCAACCAAATTAATTTTGAGTTACAATCACATGGCCATCTAAGAAACAATATTGGAACACTTCAACACCAAATGCTCAAGAATCACTAGCTTAGTTAGAATTCCTACTGTTCAACTTTGACCAGTTAATAAGTAGCACTGATTCATCAAAACCCATGTCGTCTAAGCATACCAAAAATGAAAACCATTTGAAATTGGACAATTATAGAGGGATACACAAATAATTCTCCATGTTTTCAGAACTACAATGCTACACAAAGTAGTTTTCACGCAGGCATTTACACATACATTTGTTGGGAAAAAATGCAACACATATGCATTATCCTAGCTGAACCTATAGGCACTTAAACTAAGCTGTGCAGGGGAATACCTGGAGGCTTAAGCAGCACCAGCAGGATCACAAGTGGCAACAGGAGGCAGGCCGACGGATCAGGGGCGTGGCGGGCAGCCGGTGGATGGCAGCGTGAAGAAGAAAGGATTGGGGAGAACGGGATGGGAGTTTTTGTGGGGTTGTGTCCATAGTTGCCATGTTTCCGGGACGGTGGGAACGAGGAACGGAAACGAGGGACGGGGATCGTTGGGTGGCAAAACTAGGAAACGACAGGGGTATACATCTCTGGCACGAATCGATCCATAGTGGGGACGAGATCCAAGTAAATCGGGGACGACGACTCCGGAACGATGAGCTGGGTCGAGAAACAGCAGGTCAAGAAAAACAAAGTTTGTGATCCTATGATTACGGTTCCGTGCCAAATTTATGTTTGCATGGACGATGCTATGGGCTTGGTTGGTCGTTGTTAATTCTGGCTGGACCCTGTACGTGATTATTTGTCAGACCAGGCCCAGGAAGGCGATGCATCTGTTGGACTCGACCTTTTTCCCATGAATCGTTCCATCGTGTTTGGAATCGCGTTTCCGACACCGAACCGTATCGTTCCCCATCTCGACTCCGACTCTCGATCCGGGACGACGAACCCGATGTTCAAAAGTTCAGTTTTCAACAGTCTAATTCAGCTGCTCTGCATCGTGTTAGGAATAGTTTCAGTTAAGGAAATAATCCTCCTGTCACGAGTCTGTTTTGTGACAGGGTCTAGTTTTAAGTTTTCTGTAACTTAGGCAGGCGACTCGGTCTAGTCGTGGGATGGCACGGCATCGATGGATCGAGGCGGCTTTGTAGGACACGATCGAGGGGCTTTGGGATGGCACTGCCCAGTACTCGGTCATGCCCTGTTTTTAGGATCTGCTGTTAGTCTTTGTAACAGAGGTATAAATAAAAAGGAAAGAGAAAAGCTGTAGGATGTACGCAGCACCAAAAATCCTCTCGTGTATATTGTCTTCAGTACTCTCAGTTCATCCACTTTTATTGCCGATCTCTGAATCTTTCAGGGTTGGTAACAACATTTGGTATCAGAGCCACACATCTGGGCTTCTGGTGATCATGGTAGGAACTCCACCGGCGGCGGCAGCTACGCCCTCGAGGTCCGTGACTCCCCAGCGCAGGCGATCACAGAGTCGTGGCAGGAGCAGGACTCGGAGGAGCGGCGGCGAGGTGGTGGTTCGAGAGATCGTGAGGGAGAGCGGCGGCGGCGGCGGAGCCACGTCATACCCTCCGCTCACGAAGACAAATTACACGGAGTGGGCGATCCTGATGCGCGTGCAGCTCCAGGGCACGGGGCTCTGGGAGGCCGTCGACACGGACACGGCGCCAGGTTGGCTGGAACGACAGGCGTTGAGTGCAATACTCCGCTCCATACCAATTGAGATGGTGCCGGTTCTCGCGGCCAAGGACAACGCGAAGGCTGCCTGGGACGCGATCAAGACGATGTGCGTCGGCGTCGACCGTGTGCGTGAGGCGCTCCGCCAGAAGCTGCGGAAAGAGTTCGAGAATCTGGCGTTCAAGTCCGGGGAGGTTGTCGAGGACTTCGCTCTCCGGCTCTCCGCCCTCGTCACCGAGCTGCAGTCACTGGGAGATAGCACGACGGACCTCGATGCTGTCCAGAAGCTCCTCCGCGTCGTACCGTCACGGTACGGGCAGATGGCGTGCTCCATCAAGAAGCTACTCGACCTCAGGCACATGTCGATTGAGGAGTTGAGCGGGCGGCTTGCTGCGTCTGAAGGGCGCGGTGTACCAGAACAGGACACGAGCGGTCGACTACTCCTCACGGAGGAGGAATGGCGCGCTCGGAAGGGAGGCCGTCACACAGGAGAAGGATCCTCTGGGGGCAGTGGCAAGCAGCAAGACAAAGGAAAGAAGTTCCAAGGGAAGCCGTCCGGTGATGGAAGCGGAGGCAAGGGTGACGGCGGAGGCAAGCCTACCCGCCGCAACGACAAGTGCAACTATTGTGGCATTGAAGGCCATTGGGCGCGTGAGTGCCGCAAGGCAAAGCGCGATCGTGAGGGTCAGGGCAAGCAGGAGGAGGCAAATCTCGCTGAAGCCCAGGAGGACACCTCTGTTGCACTGATGCTGGCAGTAACAACTGATGTCACGCCAGAGCGCGCTCCGTGCGTGAACGGCGTGGACAAGGCAATGACTGAGCGCGCCCAGAGCGCGCACGTCGCAGTGCAGGAGTCCATCCCGGGCGCCGCAGTTGAGGGGGTGCAGCATGTGTTCCTGAACGAGGAGCGCGTGGTGCCGGTGGTGTCCACTGACGACCGCTGGTTCCTGGATACCGGAGCAAGCAATCACATGACGGGATCACGCTCGGTGTTCACCTCGCTCGACGAGAAGATCAAAGGTACGGTGAAGTTTGGGGATGGTTCTATGGTTGAGATACAGGGCCGTGGATCTGTTCTGTTCATGTGCAGGAACAGAGAACATCGTGTGCTGACAGAGGTGTATTTTATACCTCGGCTGAAGGGCAGTATAATCAGTCTTGGACAGCTCGCAGAAGTGGGGGTCAAGACGGTGATAGAGGACGAGTTCATGCTCCTGTTTGATCGTCGTCGTCAGTTGCTGGCACGCATCAAGCGTATGCGGAACCGCCTGTATGCAGTGACCCTGAACCTAGCTGAACCTGTCTGCCTGCTAGCTCAAGGTGGTGATGAGGCATGGAAGTGGCACGCTCGTTATGGGCATCTGCACTTTCGTGCGCTGCACACACTTGGAGCTAAGGAGATGGTGCATGGTCTGCCAGTGATTGACAGACCTGAGAAGTTCTGTGAAGGATGCTCCCTAGGAAAACAGCCAAGGGCTCCCTTCCCTCATGCCACCAAGTTCCGTGCAATGGAGAGGCTAGAGCTCGTTCATGGAGATTTGTGTGGGCCAATTTCACCTTGTTCAGGAGGAGGGAACCGATACTTCTTGCTGTTGGTAGATGACAACAGCAGGTATATGTGGCTCGAGCTGCTCAGGACCAAGGATGAGGCGCTCGGGTTCTTCAAGAAGGTCCGAGCACTTGCAGAGAATGAGATCAACCTGAAGATAAAATCCCTGCGCACCGATCGCGGGGGTGAGTTTGTGTCCAGTGATTTCAGTATCTTCTGCAAGGAACTTGGGATCAAGCGTTTCACCACCGTGCCATATTCTCCACAGCAGAATGGCGTGGTAGAAAGGAGGAACAGAACAGTGGTCGAGATGGCACGAAGTTTGCTCAAAGGCATGGGCGTGCCAGATGAGTTCTGGGGAGAAGCAGTGAAGACAGCAGTGCACATTCTGAACCGCTCTCCCACCCGCAGCCTGGACGGACTCACACCGTACGAGGCCTGGAACAAGCGCAAGCCGAACGTATCATACTTCAGTACGTTCGGGTGTGTAGCACACGTGAAGAGCGTGGGTCCTGGAGTCAAGAAGATGGATGACAGGTCGAAGCCAATGATTTTCATTGGATATGAAGAAGGCTCGAAAGCTTATCGTGTCTACGATCCCAGGACACGTCGGGTACGTGTCACACGCGATGTTCTCTTTGAAGAGAATCGTCGGTGGAACTGGGACGGTGAAGGACAGCAGCAAGAGCATCGTGGGGAGTTCATCGTCACCTACGAGACACCAGTGACCGTGGCAGCAGAAGAACCAGACAGGTCAGCCACGGCAGCATCAAGCAGCAGAAGCCCTGCCGCGGCAGAAGAAAGGAGCGAAAGCTCTGCCGCGGCAGAAGAAAGGGCCAAAATCCCTGCCGCGGCAGACACGGCAGAGGGAAGCGATGCCGCGACAGAGCCCACTGCAGAAAGAGGCTCTCAGGCACCATGTCACCCAATGCAGACACGAGCTCAGCGTGGAATCTTTGTCCGAAACTCACGCTACACTGATGATTCGTTTGATTACAGTGGTTTGTGTTTGTTGGCTGCCGAAGAACTGGCAAGTGTGGAAGAAGCACTGAACACCGAAGAGTGGAGGAAGGCGATGGAGGTTGAGATGGACTCAATAATGGAGAACAAGACCTGGGAATTTTCCAGTCTTCCACCTGGCCATCGCGCAATCGGACTCAAGTGGGTGTTCAAGGTTAAACACGATGCAGCTGGCAATGTTGTCAAACACAAGGCAAGGCTCGTTGCAAAGGGCTATGCGCAGCAGCAGGGAGTCTGACTTTGAAGAAGTGTTTGCTCCTGTGGCACGCATGGAAACTGTGAGGCTGCTGCTGGCTCTAGCTGCACACAGTGGATGGGAAGTGCATCATATGGATGTGAAGTCAGCATTTCTCAATGGGGATCTTGCGGAGGAGGTGTACGTGCAGCAACCTGCAGGCTTCGTCGATGGAAAGAATTCCAGCAAGGTTCTGAAACTGAGAAAGGCACTGTACGGGCTCCGACAGGCACCTCGGGCATGGAATGCAAAATTGGATGAAACCATGAGATCAATTGGTTTTGAACAATGCCCTCTTGAACCTGCACTCTACAGAAGAGGAAATTCAGAGAACTTTCTTCTGGTAGGTGTGTATGTTGACGATCTGGTCATTACTGGCAGTAACACTGAAGATATCAGCAAGTTCAAAATTCAGATGTGCAAACTGTTCCAGATGAGTGATCTTGGCCTCCTTAGCTATTATCTGGGGATTGAAGTGAAACAACACAATAGTGTGATCACTCTCTGTCAGAAGCTACGCCAAGAAAATTCTGGAACATGCTGGGATGGGAGGATGTAATCCCTATCAAACTCCGATGGAGTGCAGGCTGAAGCTGAGCAAGCAAGATGTTGGTAATGTCGTGGATGCAACGCTCTACAGGAGTGTCATCAGGAGCCTACGCTATTTGGTGAACACAAGACCAGATATAGCTCATGCCATGGGGATTGCGAGTCGATTCATGGAGTCACCGCGAGCATCGCATTGGAGTGCTGTGAAACAGATCCTCAGGTACGTAAAAGGGACAATTGGACTGGGCTGCTGTTATCGCCAAGCTGCTGCAGATCCAATACTCGTCGGCTTCAGCGACAGTGATCATGCTGGAGACACTGACGATCGGAGAAGCACCACGGGGACCCTGTTCTTCCTCGGTGGTAGTATCATCACCTGGGCCTCGCAGAAGCAGAAGATTGTTGCCATGTCTTCGTGCGAGGCAGAGTATATTGCGGCGGCGGCTGCAGCGTGTCAGGGCATCTGGCTGAGCCGACTGCTCGCCGAGATGTTGGGCATTGAACCGAAGAAATTCAAACTTCTGGTGGACAATAAGTCGGCGATTGCACTGTGCTACAATCCTGTTCATCATGATAGGAGCAAGCACATCGATGTTCGGTACCACTTCATCAGAGAGTGTATCGAGGATGGGAAGGTCGACGTCGAGCATGTTGGAACCAATGATCAGAAAGCTGATGTCCTCACCAAGTCTCTCGGGCGTGTCAAATTCATTGAGATGAGGCAGATGCTCGGGATGAAGGAGGTGAACTCAGAGCTACATAATTAGGGGGGTGAAATGTTCGAAAGTTCAGTTTTCAACAGTCTAATTCAGCTGCTCTACTATGGTTGTGTCTAGAGCAAACAAAATAGATGGAGTACGAAAATCATGAACGCATATCAATCTGCATCTATCATCTCATCTACCATGACCATGGGGATGGGGCTCAACCTCGTCATCTTCTAGCGGTAGAATAAAGTAAAAGGCAGCGGTGCATTGTCTAGATGCGAATGCTGTGGAGTAGTCTGCCACCGTGCTGCCCCTGGGCGACCGGAGCCAGGCCACCCTTGGATCCAGGACAGAGGGAGTAACCGGAGCGGGTAAGATTGAAGAGCCAAAGAATGCGACTGTGCTGCCCCTGGGCGACCGGACTCAGGCCATGCTTGGACCCACGACGGCAGAAGTAATCGAAGCGGGTAAGATTGAGTAGCCAAAAATTGAAAGAAAAATAGCCAAAATCTCACGGATCAGGGGCGTTAAAATAGAGAAAAAAGGGCATTACTCTAGATGGAGATCTGTACCTCACCTTGCTTGTGCTCACCAGAAATCAGAGCCACGATAAGGTCGAGCTGCAGGTCGACTACGAGCGTGGAAGCGGTGTCCGCCGTCGGCATCCGGGCGCCTTGGACGCGGGAACTTGGGCCCTATCATCGGAGGCGGGGTAGGTTGCGGCGGCCAAGAAAGGTCGAGGAGGCACTCGCTCTCCCTGGCCATGGAGCCTCATGCTCGACGGCGTGTCGGCCGGTGGCGCTTGGCCCGGTCGAATCGTCGAATGGGCGGCGGCGTTCGAGGGGATAAGGTTTGTTTTGAGGGAGAAAATTGCAGACAACACCACTTGTTGGCGCAGTTTTTGCACAAAACACAATTTAAAAAACTTTTTGCTCAAAACACCCGTAAACTTTTACACAAAACACTAATGTCGTCATTAACAGCTTAAATATGGATTTAAGCTCGTGGTTGGCAGTGCCTCCGACATGGCTGCTGGTCTCGTTACAGGACTGCCCGACACAAAGAAGACGATGGCAACGACGCTTCTCAGCGTTTGAGGTCAATTCCTCCCGTGGTCTTGCGCTGTCGTAGGAGCCGTCGCAGGGATCAGAAAACAAAGAGTTGGCTGCAAATTTCTGCGAGATCAGTTCTCTTTTTATTTCATGTTTCAATGGAAATAGAGACAAAAGTATACAATTAACAAATACAGGATCGATCAATCATCAAAGAAAAATCATGTGGTGATCACATGCTTGATACAGTAATATATAGTTTCCATGTTGATAAAATATTATCATCTATTCCACTGTCTGCAAATAAGTGTACTTCTTGTTTTGTCTTGAGTCAAAAAATTTAAAGTTTGCCCAATTACTTTGAAAAATGTAGCCACATTTTATGATATCAAAATAGTATTAGTAGATCGATTTTCAAGTGAAGTTTCATAGTATATCAATTTGATGTTATATATGTTGCTACTACATATAATAAAGTTGGTCAAAATTTAAAATCTTTGACTCAAGACAATCCTATAAGTACACTTATTTACGGATGAAGAGATTATATGAAAACTAGCCAGCGATATATGGAAGAACACATACGTAGTTACCATCATCATTCTCGATAAAAATATTTTCCCCTGAGGACCGGTGCCATCGTCTTCTTCTTCGTGTCTGGCAGTCCTACGACGTGGCTGCGGAGACACTACCAATGGGCCCCACGAGCTTAATTCCTTATTTATCCTGTTAATGATGTAATTAGTGTTTTATACAAAAGTTTACAGCAAAACTTGGTGTTCTGTGCAAAAAGTTTTTTAAATTGTGTTTTGTGTAAAAATGGCACCAACGAGTGGTGTTGTCTGCAATTTTCTCGTTTTGAGGGAGAGAGAACGAAGCGTTACTTTGACTTGCGGTGGCAGGGCAGTAATATTTGACAAGTCGAAGGGTAATTAATATTCCTCCATTCTACAATATAAGCCTTCTTAACGAGCTAAAACAGCTTTTTATATTATGAAAGGGAGGTAGTACTATTGATAGATTGAGAAAATTAGTGTCGTTCGATTCATATTGGAACACACTTTCCAATAATACTAATTTTATACCAATATTTTTTATAAATTTAGAGAAAATCTTAGTAAAAAAAGCATGTAAAACTTATTTCTTGGAACGGAGGTAGTATCACTCTTCTACAAACTCCAACGACACACGCTATGTTTTTTTTAAAGCATTATATATTAAGACAGCAGGTCGTCTCATTAAAAACCTCCCAGTCCCCTTAGGTACCCTGGTGAGGAAAATAGTGCGTCAAAAAACCTGCTGCTTTGGGATCAGTACATAGTTAAATCATTTGTGAGGAGCTCACGAATAAAGTTTGGCGGATCCTCCAACCAGGTGGTATGGGGTCCCTCCGCCTTACAAGCAAGCGTATGAGCTACTCTATTACTATCCCTATCACAGTGAGCAAAAGAAACATGGGCGAAAGCTCTGGCCAGGAAGGTGCACTCCTCATAAATCGCCGCCGCCTCCCCAAGAGAGTTTCCACCATCAAGCATTGTCGAAATCACATCCATGCAGTCACCGTTAACAATGATCCTCGTACATCCAACCTTCCCAGCCAGAAGAAGACCGTCACGAAGGGCCTGGGCCTCCGCAGACGACGCGTTAGAAGTTGATGGAATGCCACAGTTGCTACCGGCGATAAAGTTACCATGATCATCACGAATGACGGCACCTGTAGTACCTTTAGAAGAATCAGCAGTGAAGGATGCATCCACATTTAATTTGCAGTACCCTTCCTTGGGTTTCTCCCAACCATCAACCCTGGAGCAGGCATTCTTCTTATGAGCTCTAAAGTAGTTTGTGGTGATTGTCTGGATTGCAATAGCAGATTTCGTCGGTGATGAGACTGGTTCATGATGGACAAACTGTCTCCGTTGCCACCAGATATACCAACATGCAGTGATCACAAGCTCCTTCAAACCCACGTCAGATATGTAGGGAGAGGGACGATCAGATTAAGACCAAATTTACAACACACGCCATGTTAAGTATAGTATTAAGACCAAATTTTACTAGCTGTCATCAAAACTACTCCCTTAGATGCGAATTAATTGATTTAGATTTATTTAGATTCGGATGTATCTGGTACTCGCTTCGATCCATATTATTTGGTTTAGATTTATCTAGATACGGATCGGAGGAAGTATTCAAATATATCTAGATACATCTAAATTTAAATAAATCCGTTCAATTAATTTGAATCGGAAGGAGTAAATTAATTACCTAACAGATCTCACCTAAAGTACCATATTACCTAACCGGGTCACGCGTAAAGTAAACATACAGAGGAAATGTTCCCAACACTTTCCTAACCGTGCCATACATAATGTAAGGACATGTGTAATTTCCGTTTTCCTTTTTGTCCTTACATACAATTTATCTCCATCGCCGAGAATGAATGAAAGCCTGTTGTCCTTTGGAACCTACCAATGCTAAAAAATAAATATAAGTTCCATATATCGATTGCTCGGATATCCGTTTATGGTCATCTCTAGAGCATGCAAAGACTCGGCCACGGCTGTTTACCGAGATGTGTTCACGATTGGAGGACACGATGAGCAATGTTTTCATCGATGATAAGTTGATCTACTCGTATTGGTCCCCCATCACATTAGATGTTGTGATCCCTCTGTCCAAGGGATACGACGCACACGTTATTCAATGTCCATATTTGACCATCCATTTGATTAAGAAAACATGGATTATATGTCACAAAAGTGATATCATTGAATACATATTTTAATATAGTTTTTAAAGATATAATTTTTCTAACAAGTAATGCATGCATTATACGTCAAATTGTTGGCTAAAATAAAAACAAACAAAACAAGGGCGTCACTTCTTTTAGGATGGAGGGAGCATGCAGTTTCTTGATGATTACATATATTTCATCTTTTTTACTTTGTTTGGCCTTGACATGTTGTAGTTATGTGTTGCGCGTCCTAATTATGCAGAAGCGGGTGTAATGCTTAAAAAACTAAATAATAAAACACCATTTATCAAAAAAAATCATTACTTGGACGTAACGTGCATAAATTCCATGTATGAAATTACCTATATGAAAAATTAATGTTTTCTACCAAAATCCTTTAAATCGTATAGGCCCTAGAGATCGGTGAAACATGAAAAATGGGTGTAGTACTTCCTTTTTCTTAGCTGAAAGCGTTGTAGTACCTTGGTAAGCCTCTTAGAGTGATGTCGTATCTCCCGTTCTTTCAGTCGTCCCACGTACTATCTCACACTGCCCGCTTAATTGTATGGCTTGCGCTTTGCACTCTCAGTCTCAGGATGCCGACGACACATTCTCCGTGACGGCGTCTCGTCACGCGAGAGGGACTCGTAACCACCGTTTGATTCCCCTGTACGTACGTATCAGGCACACTGCGAGATAGTCAGAGGAAGAGAGTGGGATCCGTAGGGCCGAGCCAGGAAAGGTTGACTTTGGGAGACGTGGGCCCATGGGGCTGCCACCAGCCACCACGTGTGCCCCATGCCACTGACACCCGGCCCACGGTCGTGAAACCTGCCCGCCTGCTGCCTGCCACTTTCCTTAAAAGTGCAAGCATTCAGCATCTTCGATTAGCGCAGCTAGCACGCTCGGTGTGTTCCCCCTTGGAGATGGTCGAAAGTCCTTTCACGCGGATCTCATGGTGATTTTTTTTACCGGGTGCAGCTAGAGCAATTCGCACCGGTGAGTGAGTATTTGGCGCCAAGTAGCCCGCCTGCTGATCGAGTCTCAGTTTCGGATTACGACGGCTACCAACTTGCGTAATGGCCCTGTAGGTCGTGAAAAGGTGCACTAGCAAAGCTCACCTGCTGTAAAATAAATAAATCACGCTCAGTTCACTCGGATTTTATAGCCGTTGTTTAGACCAAAGAAGACGACGACTGTTCCAAGTACCGCCAGGATGTCACGCTACTACTGTTCCCGCAAGTCACGTCATTTTCATCAGCTGTTCATCCAACCGTCCACAATTCCCGATCAGACGGCGCACCAAAAAACTGCCCAAGAAAGCGCGCAGAAAAAGATCCAACTAACCCGACAATGAGAAAGAAAGAAAGAAAGAAGGGAAGAGAAACGCGCCACACGAAAAGGAAACGCTGCAATAAATAAAGCCACTGCCGCCGCTGCTGTGCGCGAGGAGAAAAGAGAAGCGAGAGAAGCAGGTGGAGCTGCAACAGTTCGCCACATCTACTACACCGATCTCCCGTGCATGCCGATCGCCTCCAAGCTCCTCTACTTCCAGCGCCGCCCCTCGCCGGCGCCGCCGGACCCGGACCCGGACCCCCCAGGCCCACGACGCCGCCCCGGCCGCGGGACAAGCGCCTCCGGCCCCCGCCGCCGCCGCAGCTCCGCCATCTCCCACCACCACCACCACAAGCCGGTGAGTTCATCTCCTTCAGTCCCCTCCTTCCCTCACCGCGGTTTCCTACCTGAAATTGCCTAAGCTCCGTTGTCCGTTACTTTTTTCTCTGGTGAACACAAACATGGTTTAGTTTCTTTTTTACAGTTTTAGTTGGCGCGAATTAACTGCTGCCGCGTGTTTCTCTGAGCCCGGAACATACGGATTTCACCACCGGAATACTAGAGAATTTTAGGCCGTGATCTCATCTGGGAGTGTAGTATAGCATAGTGCTCCGGAAAATACTGCCAATTCGTTGGAGAAACTCAACTGGATAGTAGTGCAACGATTTACTATCTACTGGTAGCAGATGGGAACACCATGGGGGCCAGGGCCCAATTAATTCAGAGAAACTACTCTGCTGGGGTAAATTTCTTTTCCAGATTAGGGAAGAGCTGCCGTTACTTTTATGGGACTAACATGGAGGCCAGGTAGAATAGTGTGCGGATTGGTGGAAATTCAGATGAACCAGGGTGTAAAAACAGTGACCCGTCTGAACCTTTATTCCTGTGTGCCCTTTGATCCAAATCTGCCCACCAACACACATTGGGTACATTCTCCATAGTTTCTAGAGTTTGTGGGTAGAGTGTATTTTACTGAGGACCATATTGTTATGATGGGAAAAGTATTTTGGGCCATGTTGTGCAGCCGTTTGGTTGCCTGCATGATGGGTTGGTGCATGGGTTGGGCTATTCTCCCCACTCTATTTGGTTGCATGTACACATGACTTTTGGCCCATTCTCATGCAACAAACCATTGTTTGGTTGCCCACACAAAGCCCTTATGGTTACCTTGTTCAAAATCTAGTGTCGTTACCACAAAGAGAGACATAGAATTATATCCGATCATACACATGAACCTAGTAGAAGATCAACTTCATAATCAACACAAGGAGGACGAAGATGATGAAATCTTTGAGGCTATCCTGTTGGACATGGTGTGGTTCTCTCTCCGCAACAAATTGTACATGTTCTTCCTTGGCAACAAAGTGCACCTGTTGTTCTCCCTCCACAATATTGTCTACCTGTTCTCCATGATTGTTGTTGTTCTCATGAACCAAGTAATTGTTGTTCTCATGTGCCAAGAAGGTGAAGTAAGCTTCCTCTGCCTCCTCCATAATGTCAAGCCCTTTCTAGCAGTTGTTGGAGTAACGGTTCACTTAATCCTGGCTCTTACTCCATTCGGTATACACTCCTGGACACCTCCCTCTGTACACCTCATAGTAGTTTCTCTACAAGTCACAAGAGTAACATGTTAAGGTATAACATCACAAGATCATCATAAGCATGTAGCAATCATAACAAGCATCACAACTTCATACTAACAGGTGCATGCATGATCATTTTCAAAAGGGGATCACAAGTTCATCCTACTACTATGGTGTTAACCTACCACCACATCAAAAGTCGGTCTCATCCTCCCACCGCCAGTTCTCCATCACATGAGAGGTTAGTATATACCACCTCATCAAAATATACGAGCCATAAGAAGTTTTTAGGACCTAGCTACAACCAAAATGTACATCATAAGCATTATCAGTTCATCATCGACACCATCACCATCATGCACACCACCTCTAGAACCGAAGCTATCGAATATAGTCACAGTACTTGGCCAGGAAGGTCCTGATCTAGAGGATCCTGTGCGGCTCACGCATGCCGACGAAGCTGGTGCCATGTGCCTTGTGGTCCACTAGGTGGCTGAGAGTCGTCATGAGATGCTCCTCGCTGAAGCCAACAATGTCCATCACAGCCTGGTACATGTCAGGGTGCATATTTGTGGGCTTGTTGTTCCTAGTGGCTTGCGCAACGTCCTTGACGGCGCCGGTCATTCTGGTGAAGGCTTGGATCTCATTTTCTCCTAGCATGTCCCTCTTCCTCTTGCCATTAGCAGCAGCATCACGAGCATCGGTAGGCTTGTTAAGGTCATTAAGGATCACAGTGTCAGACTTTTGGGTGTCAGGGTCCTCAGATGCAGGAGTACCAAGGAGCTCTCCTGGACACATGGCATACCTGCCAGTGGCAAGGCTGTAGGAGATGGTTTGCATCTGGACATAGTTATGGATGGGCTTGTTCACGTAATCCGTGTCCTTGGGGTGATCCTACGATTGCAATAGAGAGTGTTAGTTGTGAATGGCAGTGATCGTGCATGACAATTGGTGAAGGCAGTGATCATGTGTGCTAACTTGAACATGCCCCTGGAATACGCAGTTGACAGAAGAATCGTGTAGTTGTCTTCACACCATTGCGCTCTATTGAGGTCTCGGCTTTTTTATCTGGATCCAACGCACCCTCCACTTACTCTACTCAGGTGGTTGTACACCTGAGTTCTTGAAAGTTGACGCTTTCTTCTGCGTGTTTGCAAGCGTTGCTGCCACTTTTGCAGCGACATAGGTGACAATGCTTTGCACAGTGGGGTCCAAAGAAAGAACTGCACTCATAGGGTCCGCCATTGAAGGCGCCACTGCATTCGGCGGTAAGGGCTGACTTTCATCCACATACGAAGGGATCTGGGAGTCCCCAATAGGGATCATAGCCTGGCTAAAATCGTCGCAGAACAGAGTCCTACATTCATCACGCAAGACATATGCATGTAAAGATACCTAGCAGCACAAATATGATCTCGAAAACATGTTGTCTCAACTATCTTGCTGAAGACACAAAATTCTACCTTACCAAGATTGCATGACAGTTTCGAAGTACACACATCAAGTCCACGAATCAAGCTACAATCTACAGATCAAGGTTATGAATCAGCCTAAAATCTACAGATCAAGGCTATGAATCAATCTACAATCCACGAACCCTAGCAACAGAGCAGATCTAAGAACCCTAGCTAGAGGTGTGTTCACTTACCGTCATCGCTCGAGGTGGAAGACGCAGCTGGCAGCTGCAGGAAGAAGAGGAAGTAGCCAACGCCGGACGCCATCTACTCCTCTCCGTAGATACTGTTTTGGTGAACTGTTTGGGCGTGCAACTAGTTTGAGCTTTACTTCTGGACCAAGACGTAGAGGATTGTTATGGGTTTATTTGTCCTGGCGAAAGTAAGGACTGATAGCAGGGTGACCACTTGTTTATCCCTCCTTGAGAAGAAACAGGGTCTCCACTCGTTTATCCCTCCTTGGGAAGAGGGAGGGTGTCCACCCAGAAGAAATGGCAAGAACAGAACTCGTTTTGCGGTGTCTCCTCAGAGTTAGGGGACGGCTAGCTCGCTCGAGCTCCACCATGCATGTAAGCCACAGAACATGCAGAGCTATAGGCAAACCTCTCCTTGAATCCCTCGTCACTGCAGACACCACCTTGATTAAGGTTCCCTTTCCATTGATCGCCTCGCACGAGAATCCTCGTATCTTCTCGAAGAAACTAAGCAGAGTTCTCGTATCATTGTCCAGGCGCACTGATGGTGGCATCCGTGCGCACATGGCTTGTGGTGGCGGCGCTGGCGTGCGCGCTAACACTGGTGCCGCACTCGGCAGATGTGCAGGCAGAGGACGCTCCGGTGTCCTCGTCGCCAGCACAGAAGCCCAAGTGCGTGCCTGGGGCGGCGACGCCGTGCCGCGTGGGCGCGTTGTTGCACAACCCGGAGAACCAGTAGGAGGAGGGAATGCTTAATGTGAAGGCAAGAGCGCCGAGCGACCCCGACAGTGGTGACTACAGTGACCCCGACAAGCCCAAAGATCCTGACGAAGACAACGATGGCGACGACCTTGTCGTTGTTGGCCACTGATCGATATGATCCACTGGCCGTTCCAGCATGATCAATCACGCCTGCCGCTAGATTTTTGTTTCAGATTAGGGAAGAGCTACGTGGCCTTCACTCCAATTACTTCTATGAGACTACCATGAAGGCCACGTAGAATTGTGCAATCACGGTGTAAGGATTGGAGTGAATTGAGATGAACCAAGGTGTAAAGCAGTGAACCATGTTCACTTCAAAATATGTGTGTGCCCTTTGATCAATATATGATTGTCAACATATTCGGCCCACTCGCAGTCGTTCAGTGAGTTGGAATGTTTGTGTTGCATAATAGTTTGTTGTTAATTTCTTCATGAGTGTTTTTGTTGCAACGAAGGGACAGTCTTGTGTTTCCTCGTAAACATCCACAAAAGTTGCAGCTGTTTTTGGAAAATCTCAGCTGGTACCAGAAATTATTTCAGTCTTTTCCAAAGTGTGTAATGTTTGCGGTACAGTGTATTTTACTGAGAACCATACTGTTATGATGGAGCCAGCATATACTGCAATATTCTTTCCGGGAGAATGAGGTTCGACTAATCTATGGTGGAAATCTTAGTGTGGGCATGGCAATGATGATTCTTTTGAAAAGCTATTCCGTGATATGGATGAGTTGGAGGCTTTAGGATAAATGATCACATGAAAGCATTAAGTGTCCAGAAATTATTGTGGAAACTTAAAGGTACTAATCTCTAAGATTGCCTCAACTAAATAAATCCCTGTGTTTGCTAATTGTCTGCATGTTAATTTTGAAAAGAAGCATCCTTTGAGAATATAATTAGGTCAAATATTCGGTATTCGTTAATTCCTTCCTCTCTGTTGTGTGATGAATTTCTACCAACATACTTACTAGATTTCCCATCACGGAGCACACACTATTTTGAACATATCTCGCTTATTATGAGATGAATTTTTGGCTCCTATATTTGGCTTGCAGCCTGAGGAAAAACAATTGAATATTCTCCTATATTTGGAATGCTTGCCCGCTCATGGTCTCCTATTAATGTCACGTCTTGACCAAAATTTATTATGTGTACTTAAGCTATTTACAGGCATGCAGCAAACCGTTTTCACGGCAGAGAACTGCATAATCTTATTTTCCATGTTTTCTGTTATGATGACTGTAGAATTGCATGCTCTAGCCAATGCAACCAAAAGACCGATCTTATGGAAGAGACTAGGCGATGCATTTATATTTCAACACCCCCCCTCACGTGTGGCTCCCTCAGGCCTAAACGTCGACCGAAAGTGGGCTACAATATTTTTATTTTATATTGTGCTAGCCGGGTCTTGAATTTGAGACCTCTTAGCTCTGATACCATGTAGAATTGCATGCTCTAGCCAATGCAACCAAAAGACCGATCTTATAGAAGAGACTAGGCAATGCATTTATACTTCAACTTTTTTTTCGAAATGCATTTATACTTCCAACTGATAGTTGTGAAACGTTCTTCGGTAACCACGCATTGTTTATAAGATCTTTTATTTTTTAAACCAGGGTGAGGAACTTGTTCCAGGGAATCAAAGAGATGGTGCTAAGCTTGTGGGATGTTCTGGAAACAAAATAGAGCATCTTGTGGGTACGGTCTCCAGCTCGAGGCTAAACCGTAGTGTATCAGATCATGGACGGCTCCCTGACGCTGTTCAACAGGCTAGAGAAAGGCTTCTTCAGAGGCTTAAGAGTGTGGACTTGTCTGGAAGAAGGTCCGCGACAAATCTTATCACGTCGTTTTTCCAAATGCAAAATTGGAGCTGTATTCAGTCTATATTTGCACATGTTGCTCCACTGTTTCAGGCAGCAAAACACCGCATCCTCAGAAACCATTTGGGCTGGAGCACTACCTCATCCTGCTGACATCGGTGTCTCCACCTCTGCGGATAGCGGACTTGGTAGCCTAACCAGTTACTTCCAGTCAAGTGTATCCATCGCCTGCAAAGCCCAAGAAATCTTGGCAGAGCCTTTCGGCGTCGTGGACAAGTGTATGCCTGTCACGCCGTGCACCGAACTGGTCCCTGTGATACAAGAAACAGCCTGTGAGGACACAGGAGAAGGTGAAACCATGTTGCCGTCACCAGAGTGCTCAATATGCCTGGAGAGGTGTGGCGACGTGGATGGACTCATCCAGCTGCGCTGCAAGCACTTGTTCCACTCGGCGTGCCTGGGGTGGTGGCTTCGGTCCCATGGGGACTGCCCCTACTGCAGGGCCAGCGTGCTCCGAACCTCGGATGAATGAGAAAACTGAGGATGACACCTAAAATATGTTGCTGCTTAACCTTTTCTGCAAGGACCTTTTTTAGTTTTTCCTAGTGAGGCGATGATACCTTGCGGTATCTGTCACTGTATGCGGTTTCAGTGGTTAGTTGCTGCAACTGTCTGTTTGATCTGTGTGAAACTACAGACCCTGAGAGGGATATTCAGTAAGCTAGCTGAACTACTATCTACTGAACTTTTGCTCTTATTATTCACAGATCTTCAGTGTGTGTGTGACGATGATGTTCTAGACTTGTGTTCCACAAGGTTCAAAGAACATTAAATGTCCTACCTGAACTTCAGATTAACTGAACATTGCAATTGTGTTTATCTTTGGAAAGATGGACTTCAGTGAAGCATCAATTCCTGACGACTTCAGCGAGGAATTCATTCGAATCCAACATCACCTAGTGTTAGTGTACTCTCCTACTTCTCTGACTATGCAGGTGACCTAGTAGAGACAGCGAGAATGTTTTTCTTATCCACCAGCCCATCAGGTCCTCAGGGCTAAGAATGGATCTAAGCAGACTATATTTAACCTGAAAGAAAAATATCTAAAGTTCTAAACTAAAGCTATATATCCATGGTTGAAAGCCTGAGCAAGATTTCCTCGTCGTCCTATGGATAAGCATGGCAAGTTTCTCTTTGGGTTTCATCTTGCAGCCGTAGAAGTTTGGCCTGGTTCCTTCGAAAATGTAAGATGCTACCACCTCTTTAGATGCTACTGTGCTTCCAATGCGTGGTTAGAGTTCAGGTGTCAAGAAAAAACCTTAAAAAATTCTAGTCCCTCCTTCATAAATAAGTGACTCAGATATGTCAAGATTCACGTGTATCTAGATACGGTTTAGTGTATAACTGCATACGAGTTTAGATAAATCTAAGTCACATATTTTCGAGATGCAACTCTAATTTATTGAAGGTGCAGCTTCCCAAAAAAAATCATCTAGGTGCATGCGTCTGAAAAAGTGCAAATTACACTTTTCCTCGTCACAGGCTAGCAACCAGATGATACAACCATGCGAGTCTTGAAACCAAAAAAAAATGTTGAGCAACTCACGTTCGACAAGAACAAAGAAAAAATAAAAGACAGAAGGGGAAACAACTAAACGAAGGTGACTCGCACCACGCTGTGCCCTCCAGCAGTGGCGGGGCAGCTCATCGTTATTGCACGGGCTAAGTCTAAATAAACTTGATTTGCTAAGTGCTTTGCTCCGTACAATTTCTATCGTAAAGATTCACATTTCAGTAGTACTTAAAGGAAATTTACAGGCTTAGCCTGAGCAGCTGTTCGGGCACACCGGGCCTTGGCTCCGCCAATACCCTCTAGAGAAGTCCCATCAAGCTCCTAGCACCAACTCGTCAAGCACCTAACAGCACCCTCGAGAAGGAAAGTGAACGTTGCTGCCTAGATAAGAGATAGGTCCTAGGGTCTCCCCCGACACACAAAGAGAAGTGGATGTAGGGAAGCCAGGACGCCCTCTAGGAAGGAAAGATGCCACCCGAGGGCAGCACCGTGTCGGTGTCGTACGAGCCGACATGGATTTCTTCCAGAAAAAAACCCTATCCACAACACTCGAGCGATCTGTTGCATGGGAGCCCCGTTAGATAAAGGCCTCGCCACCACCAAACTCGTCGTCCACGAACATGCACCACTATGGTCATGAAGCTGCCATCGTCGTCTCATAGAGATTACTACCATGACCACGCAGAAGGATCTGCCTCCATCGTTAAAGGCGGTAGTCGACCGGAACGGCCGCATGCACACCGGTCCAAGTTGGGTCCGACCGGGTCCAACGGACCCATAAATCCCCCGTGGGGGCACACTAGTCCCACGAGGGTTCGGCTGGGACCAGATGGGCCCATAAGACCACCGCCACGCTGCAATAGGCCGGTCGCGGTCACCGTTGATCCTGCACTAGCTACATTACCGCCCCCTACATATCATGCGGAGTGCAGGGCAGTCCCGCCCGCCTCGACCCAGATGGGGCCATATCTCGGCTGACTGGACACCGCCAGCACCGCCCCGCCGCTGTCTATCGCCTCGCGCTATCCCGCAGCCCATGGCCGCGCCGCCACATCGTCTCGCATGGTCGTCGTTGGACCTCTGCCACCCTAGGAGCACCGCTGCCGGGAAGGTTGTGAAGGAGATATGCCCTAGAGGCAAACGATAAAGAGGTTTATTATCATAGCTCGAACTAGTTCATATTCATACGGTGCTATAATTGTATCAAGAGGAAACACTGATATAGGTGTGGTATGTAAGGTTTCCTGACCATGGTGTATTTATGCTAGTTGACAATGGAGTCATATCATTAGAAAATGATATGATGGACATTACCCACTTAAGTATTACAACGTGATCTAGTCACATGGTTCTTCGTTGTAGTAATTAGAAACGAAGTGACCTTCTCCTTAGACTCTGATATCATATTAATAATTGTCTCTGGAGGAATGCTTTGATCTCACTAACCGTCATGTCCTTAACTGGGTTACCATAAAAGTGTGCATTGGGTATTCCAAAGGAACAGTTGAGGCCTATGTATCAAGATAGGGATTTGTACACCTGCGTGATAGGAAGATACATTGGGCCCACTCGGTGAAACTGCATCCAATAAGCTGCAACGTTTGACTAGGTAATGGGATACAATATCACGATAATGAGTTAAATAGACTTGTCGATAACGAGATTAGTATAGAAATACTAATGATAAAATCTCGAACAAGTCATGTACCGAAGAGACAAAGGAAATATGACACACAGTTTATGGTTCGAGCACGACAAAGTCTCGTGGAGTGCATATGGGTCAATATGGACACCACAGTCCCTCTATTGATCATTGATCGAGAGTAATCTCAGTCCTGTATGTGACATTACCCAAACCGTAGGGTAACAAGTTTAAGGGTCTAACAACGTTTAAGATCGCTATGGAAGCGAAGGGATCATCGATGAGAAAGAAGAGATCGAAAATGTTTTGAGAAAGATACGAAGGTGTTCGGAAGAAGGAAAAAGCCAAAAGGTGTTTCAAAATAAAAGACTAATTATAAGTATGCACATATATATATATATATACATATTAATTATGAATTAATATAAATAAATATTTTAAATTATTTATTATGGGGCAACTTCCTGCATTGGGCCAAATTTCAGAGAGAAACAACTTAGAGGAATGCCACCCTAAAGGGCAGCAAACGACCACAACGGCTGGGGCCCACGCAGGCAGGACCCGGCTAAATGCCACGTAGGCAGCAGGTAATAGCCACTGCCAGCGGGCCATGCCAGGCCAGCCCACGTGGGGCACACGTAGCGCGGCAGGGGCTGGTGGGCCGTGTTAGGCCCACCCTGCCATCGCTGCCTTCCCAGGTCGTCACCATCTCCTCAACTTGCTGGGCCGAGGGGCCAGCCCACCCGGGATGCCGCCTCGCTAGGCCGTGTGGGCGCGAGCACTGGGGCAGGCCGGCCCACCCAGCCGTACCGCCTCCCGCCATCGCTAGTGGGCCAGACTTCGGGGCCTACCCGGCCGGCTTCCTTCCCTCCACTTCCGTTTGCCCTTTTTTTACTTTAGTCCCACATGGGGACTTGAGGGATGGGAGTACCCCTTTTCCCCTATATATAAAGTCCTATATTGAAGGGAAAAAGACACACACAAATAAAAGGGGAATTTCATAAAGGCTATTTTGCTTAGGAAATTTCTCTCCTCTTTCTTATTTGTTTTCACGAGTGCGGTTCCACGAAGAATTGCATACGAGGGAGACAACACCACCGACACGTTGTCGCATTGTTGGATCCCGGTTCCAGAGGATCTGCTTCCGCATTCTAGCTAGATCAAGGAGAACGGGAGTCATTTCTAGACACTATATGCATGTGAGTACACGGACAGAACCACCAATAGTGGAACCCATACTAATGCATATAAACTTCTGGCTAAGACCTACCCAATTCGGGTATTGTGGTTGCATGGTAAAATTGGAATGGTATCGCATCCGAACCCAACCATTAGTTTTTATAAAGGGCTAAGGCTCATGCCTCAACATTTTCATCATCAAATCCATTTGTGTTTCTCAACACATGTCAAAACATTTCAACAGAATGAAACATCATTCCAAGGTTTTCATAATCATTTTCACTAAGTATTCCCATCTAAAGTGATCAAGTTTTATGCTTAGCACTAGCCACTAAGGTTAAGAGTGTTCACTAATGAGGGGTGCTAATCTTCAATCTCATGCCATAGAATGACATCTAGTATAAGCCTAGTTTTATACTCTTTATGCTATCTATACTACTTCTCCAATACTCACCAAGTATTAATTAGAGAGTAAAGAACTTGGGTAAAGTAAAAGAATAAAGCTTGCAAGTAAAACTTGGGATTGATATAATCAAAGGTATATAACCAAATCATGCTTAATGCATCTTGCTTAAGTTATCAAGGGGGAAGTGTTAACTTGCATAATTCTAGCTTGCCAATAATAGCTTGCATAGTTAAGAAACTTGCAAGTGTTAGATTGCCTTGAGTAGAGAAGTGATTGAAGTTTTCCTCTTCTTCTTCTAGGTAGAACTCCTCCTCCTCGTATCCGGGGTCGGTACTATCATCTATAAATAAATACGGGGTACACAATCACCAAACAATACTTAACTAAGTTTATTTAGCACACTAAGGCTCACACTTGATGATCTAGCATCATCACAATCATCACATGAAATAAAGAACTAGTTTTATTTATCTTATTTGAGAAAAGTAATTTCTAATTAACATTTAATATTCTCCAATTAAAATATGGGATCATGTGGACACATGTCATCACCACATATTCTAATACATGGGAATGTGATTTAAAGTGTTGGTCATATTTTATAAAGTTTAAGATTATTATTTAATAGATTTAAAGTGACTAGAAATGCCCTAATAGCATTCTTTTGGTACTAGTCCAAAGTCACTGCATGCAAACCTAAATATTTTTACATATTCAGATAGATATTATCAAATGTGATTTTTGAGAGTTGGAATCAACTCAAAAGCTATTATGGTTGATTTTTGAAAAAAAACTGAATGTAGAAAAGTCTCTGTCTTGTTATTTTTACTATAGATTATCTCTAACTCCAAATGATTTAAATCCAATGGGCTTGGATAGATAATTTAAATATCTTTCTAAAAAAAGGAATCATGCAATTTGGTTCAGTAAAGCTCTCTGAATTGATTTTTGAATCTGTGGACAGAAACTAGTTTAAACTGAATTAAAAAAAACAATATTTGAATTCCCTGGCCAGCGCGGGAAGTTAAACGGGCCGGCCCAACTGCACTGCACAACGCAGCGGGCTACTGACAGAGGGGGTCCACTCGTCAGCGAGACTAACTAAACGAAATGGTATCGGTGGATCTAGGTCGTGCGATCAAATTCTAATCTAACGGTTGGGAGTCGTCGTCGACAACGAACTGCTCCGGCAAGGAATCAACCCTAACGCGGGGGTGGGGGTCCGGCTAGGCTCACCTGGGCTCCAGCTAGGGTCGGTGACGGGGGCGATCGATATGGTAGACGACGGCGGTTCGAGGCGCGGTCACGGCAGGTCTTGGGGTGGTCGAAATCGACGGCGACCTTCTCCTCCAGCAGCGGCGGGCTCCGGCCAAATTCCGGCGAGAGAGAGCTCACCTTGCTCCGGGAAGAAGTGGGGGAGGATCAGTGAGGAGTGGTGAGTGCTGGGGTGTGGAGAAATGAGGCAGGGGAGGCCTCCTTTTATACTACGGCGAGGGGACCGAACGGTGCGGGTGCGAGCTCGTCGGTGACGACGCTACAGGCTGCTATCGGCATGGCGGAGGCTAGTGGATAGTGTGTGGTTCTGTGGCGCCCCGCAAAAACCACTACTAGAAAATCGCGTTGTTTTTGTGCATTGCATCATCATGACCGCATGCTCATGTCATCATGCCACATTGCATTTGAGCATCGTCATGTCATCTTGCATTTGTTTGCATAAAACTATCTTCGAAAATCTGTTTTTGTCTTCTAAACGCCCCGTCTTTATTCAAACACAAACCCGGGTCTCCGGAATATTTTGTTTTGTCTACCAACAGTTTTCAAACGCCTTGTTTTTAATAAATAAAATAGTTAGATTATTTTGGGAGGCAGCCAGCCAGGCCCGAAAGCCTAGCCGGCCACCTCCAGACAAAAACCCTACCTACCCCAGAACACCCAAAACCTTTTCTACCAGAAACCCTACCCTATTTTTTTCCTACCCAGCCCCCTCCACCTCACCTGCACCAATCGGTGCACGCCACCTCATCTCTCCTCCCTCCATCCACCCAACCACCATCCGCCACCTCATCCACCCACTCCCCGGGCCACACACGCACACACACACAGCTGACCCACTCCCCAACCTCCTCTCCCTTCCACCCCGGTCCCACCGACCCCACTGACCAAGCCACGCACGCGACCAGCCCGGGAGCCCCGCCCGCTCCTCGCCCCTGCCTTGCTCCCTGCCAGGCCGACCCCACCCATGACCCCGCTCCCCACCACCCGTCCCGCCCGCGATCCCCTCCTTCCTCTCTTTCCCCTCTACTCCCTCTCGCTCTGATCCCGCGCCGCCGGGCTCTGCTTCGAGCTCCGCCTCCGGCCCCATCGCTCGTCGGCCTCCCGCGCGTCCTCGGGCCGTGACCCCGCCGCCGGCCGGACCCCCGAGCCCCCGTCCTCCGTCCACCACCGTCGGTGCCTCCTCCCCGGCCTCTGCCATCCTCGCCCTCTCCTGGTCCTGCGGCCCTCCCCTCGTCTCCATCGACGGCCGCGGACAGCGCCGCCACCGTGGCTCTCTCCTGCCTGCGCCGGCACCCTCGAGCACCTCCCGTCGCCGCCGACCCTGCTGTCGCCCTCGCGCCAGCGAGCCCGCGACCGGCGCCTCTCCTCTCGTCCCTGCAGAGCCGCGCCGCCCAGAGGATCCCCTCCGTCTACCCAGCGCCCTGCTCGCTCGCGAGCCCGCCTCGACGTCGCCGCCGCCATGACCCTCATCGCCGGTTCGCTTCTATGCCGCTGCCTCCCAGCCCCAGCGGCGCCGTGCCGCCCGTCGCCAGGCCCCGTCTTCCAGCCGCCGCTGCTCTGCATGTCCTCCGCCGCCCCAGCGCCCTCCTCTGCAGCATGCCTCGCCGACCCTTGTCGCCTTCCCCTCGACCTCCTGACCGCCGGCGCCCCCTCGGGTCCCCGCGCGTTCCGCCTCTCCGAGCCGCAACCGTCGCCTGCGTCCTCCTCCCGCGGCCACCTGGCCATCGTCGGCGTCGACCTCCCCCCGTGCAGAGCTCCGTCCCGCCACCTCGAGCACCTCCCTCAGGCCAAGCTGAGCTCCCGCCGCCCTCCCGCAGGCAGGCGCCGTCATCGCCACCTGGGCCTTGCGGTCACGCCAGCAAGATCCCCGGCTGCACCTTCCTCGCCCCATCTCGGCTCTGGCCTCTGTCAACGGTCCTGGCAGCAGCAGTAACCAACATCGACAGTATCACTAGTTGATCGTGGTGGTTGTCAGGTGTTTAGTACTACTGATTCGTGATGTTCAGTAAGTTGTTCTGTGGTTTGACTCTTATCGGTGCACTTCCTGGGTAACAGGGAGGATGTGGTGATGATACGGCTGTGCAATTGCAGACGGCTAGAATAACTCGAAGTTTGCCAAACCCCAGAAACCATCGGCGTTTAGACCCAAGAGGACCACACCGAGAACCCGCGGTACTTGGAGAACGACACCAGACCGAAGCGTCAAGACCTCCTTCATGGAACACCAAGATCTTCCCGACGTCAGGGCCTTCGATATGGTTCCAACAAGATCGCCTACACGGACATCAAGTTATCCAACCCTAGATCCGAAGACCGATCCCGGAGAGCCCAAACCCGATCCCTCGAAACCCCAAGATCTTCGATCCAATGTGTGACCCTAAGCCTCTATATTTTTATAACATGATGTTTAATTTGTGCATATTAAATTGTCATGCTTGCATACATATTATGGGTGTTTGGGGTGTTTCGACGATTCACCTAAATTAAATATGGGATCCATATGCGGGCAAATCTAGTCTTATATTGGTCCCATTTAAGTTTGTGTAGCGAACCGGTGCTATCTTTTGCCATGTTAAGACAACATTTAAATTGTGGGGTATCTAAACAACTTGAACCACTTAAATATTTGCCGGGACCCCGGTTCCGTTAATATGGCCTAAATGCATCGCACCTTTGCCATGTCATACATCATACATGCATCATGCCCGATTTTCTACCGTAGTATTAAATAGTCCATCCGGTGTTTCTTCTAGTGCTTTGCTTCTTCACGGATTAGGCCGATGAGTTGATGCGAGTGTCGACCCGATCTTCGGATGAACCTTCGGCAATGTTTTCCAGGCGAGCATCTCCCCTTTTCTACCTATCTTACTTTTATAGTATTTATTCCCTCCTGTTGATCTATTGCTATCTGTGTTGCGATGCTCTAGTTTTCGTACCCGTGATATCCCTTGCAGCCTTATATTGCCTTGGACACATCCTATTACCTGTTGTTTGGTAGATAGTTGGACTTGCGTGTCGTAGTCGCTTGCTCAAGTGCTGTTGCGTGTCGTCAAGTTCCACAGTTGTTGGAGTATTGCCGCATGTTTAATGTTGGAGATGATCATGGCTTTAATTATTGTTTAATAACTAAAAGTGAAAGTAGGTAAATTCAGAGGCACCGATGGGTAATAGACAATATTTTGGTTTTTAACCGCTCACTGGTGTCCCGTAGGACCCCGAGTTCTTGACACCTATTCCGAGATCGAGCGCGCTAACCACAGGTGGGGTGTGTGGGCACCCCCATCGATTTAGTACCTGATTTCAAAGTACTGTGCTGGGGGCCACAAAGTAGTTTGGGGCTTTATTACTATCATGTACTTATGCCATGCTTTACTGCTTTATTTACGATTGCGCGTGGAGTGCATGTACTGTTTAGGACCATGACACGTTTTCGCTGTATCGACAAGCCCAGTCACACTTTCGGGTTCCTAGTCGTTTACAGCCGTCGACACAAACCCTGAGTCCGTCTCGGAGACCGGCCGACTTCGTTACGGGTAGCTTAGTGGGGTGGCCCCCCGTGCTTGCTTTGGGTCTGGGAAACGTCGTGTCTGAAACCCCGTCGACATACCGTTGGGTGTATGTTTTGTGATCTTGTACCTACCTGATCCGACAACAAGGGTGTAGGTGCGTGTGGAAACTTTGGTGCACCCCTGCAGGGTTAAATCTTTTCGAGAAGCCGTGTCCGCGGTTATGGACGACTTGGAGCACAGTTCTCGATCATAGACAACTATAACTAAAGTTTACTGTTATAAATTGACTTGTATCCGATATGACTAGTAATCAGCTCTACTACAACGGAATGGCTAAATAAAAGTACCAACAACTGCTAGGTTTGGGATATCTCATGCTAATTGTATCTGGCTAGTAAGTGTTGCAACTACAATGGAATGGTTAACTAAAAGTGCCCACTGCTTATTATATCAGGATGACTATCTATACCTGACTAGTAATTGCTGCAACGATAACTGAATAAATAAAACTGCCAACGGTGTGAGTTCCTCGGTTGACTTCCTCGTCTGGTCTCGAGGGGGAAATCCCAGGATGGGTATGTTTGGTGGTAGTATCAGGTTGGTTCCGGATAGGACTTTCTTATCCCTCTCTGATAGCCGACAGTTATATCGAGTCTCTATAGGTTGTTTAGTGCATGCTGCGCTGCCGCTTTAGTCCACCATACCTATGTAGGCGAGGACCGCCGAATTCTAGTCTCGCCGTGTACTGGCCTCAGTACTGACCGCTCTCTTTTTCCTTTGCCCTTTGTCGGCACCCCTTTTGTTTAAGCAGGTTTTGAGATCGACGTCGTTAGCAGGGTTACCCTTCCGGCTTGGCCTGGGCAGGGTTAAGGACGCCATTGGTTATTCTTCAGGGCTCTTAGCCCCATTTGCATCTTGTCCGTAGTCGGACGCTCTATCGTTTTCAAGGTGATTGGATCTTTGTACTGTATATTTGTATTCTTGACTCATGGATTCGTGTTGTATGTATATATGTTTTGTGGGTTCCATCGAGGACTATTGTGTAATGGTATTACTTCGTTTTCCACCCGCACGCAAGTGCCTGGTGGGCACCTTTGAATCGTTTCTATGCGGGTTTGGCGGGAAGCGCTGAAACTTGCATAGGGCCGATTCTGAGGGTGTTACAGGTTCCCTGGCGGTCATTGTTGGCTTAAAGGCGAGGCATGGGGCGGTGTTGTTTGGTCGGGAGCGTGCGGCGCTCCGTGCGGACGCAGAGGTGTTTGCGATGGCGTGCGGCAGCTGCGGGTCGTGCGGCGGCGAACGGGGTTGTCTGCGGGGTTGGGGTGATCATGGCGAGCGTGAGCGTGCGTGGAGAGGGTGAGGCATGGTCTGTGCGAGCTGGTCGGGCGCGGCGAGCTGGCGTGCTCTGGGCACGGTGCAAAGATGGTGGGTGCGGCGTAGCTAGGGTGGTCCAGGGCTCGGCTGGGGTCGAGGCTTGGACAGGAGGTGGAGGTGGACCGAGGCGTGTCTGGTGCGCGTCGTGGGCGAGGGCGGCGTTGCCTCAGGCACTCTGCCCACTGCCGGCTGGCGACGACCAAAAATGGGCGGCGCTCCACTGTGCACACGGCTAAGGGGGGACTTGTCTAGTGCTTGGTTAGACTCAGGGGAGACAAGGGGGTGAAGAGGGGACCAAATGGTCGAGAATTACTGTGAAAACAGTGAAGTTAGGCAGTAGATTAATTTGTGTAATTAAGGTGTTTGATGAAATGGCCACAAGAAACTTACTTTGGAAATTTTGAATGAATTTTTTTGAGTGATCTTCACTTAAGCTTGAGACTCTATGTTTGCTTGGAGAGGTCAAGGGGAATGGGTTTTTGAAAAAGTGGGATCTTAGCATATGAACTAGATTCAATTTTCAACTATCCATTAAATTGATTTGAAAGATGTTTTTGTAAGTTTTTAAAGTGGGCATTGATTCACTTTTACTTGGTCTAGAAAGGGGTGAAAAGAAGTAGAAATGTTTCTGTTAAAATTTCTCTTCTAGGAACACTCAAAGTGGCCTAGTGGTTAACTTTTGTCAAAATGACCATTTGCTTTATTTATTCATATTTGATTTCTTTTTCTTTTGATTTTGTTTGTAATTGGTCTAGATGATGTAGCACTCATCTTTAAACCATTTCTAATCATTTGTAGCAATCAAGCATGGCATTTTCAAACAATTCTACACTAATGCAAAACACACATGCATTCATATTCATTTTCTTAATACAAGTTTTTGTTAACCCTAAATTGGGTGATTTGAACTTCATAAACTTTATTAGGGTTTTTGGGGTGTTACAAACCTTCCCTCCTTAAACAAAATCTCGTCCCGAGATTTAAGAAAAACTAGGAACTAAAGAGATTTGGAAACTCAATCCTAATGTAATATTCTTGCTCCCAGGTAGCTTCTTCTTCAGTATGGTTGCTCCATTGGATCTTGAGAAACTTGATACTCCGGGTCCTGGTGGTTCTGAAGGCTTCCTCCAAAATACAAATGGGCACTTCACGATACGTTAGATCCTTGTTGATATCAATGGCTCGGTGATCGATGTTCTTGAACACTTCGGTCTTCTCTGGAACTTCTAAGCATTTGCGAAGTAACGAGATATGGAACCCATCATGGATGGCTGACATCTCCTCTGGCAGTTCTAGTTGATCAGATACTTCTCCTTGGCGATTCAAAATCTTGAAGGGTCCAATATATCTGGGGGCTAACTTCCCTTTCAGTTGAAAACGTTGTATTCCCTTCAAAGGCAACACTTTGAGATACACAAAATCTCTAACATTGAAGGTCAGGTCTCTACGTCTCTTGTCAGCATAACTCTTCTGTCTAGATTGGGCGGTCTTGAGGTGCTCATGGACTTTGTGAACCTTCTCTTCGGCTTCTCATAGGATGTCGGGTCCGAAAATCTGACTCTCTCCTACTTGAGACCAATTCAAGGGGTTACGACACTTCCTTCCATACAGAAATTCAAATGGTGGCATTTGCAAACTGGCTTGATAACTGTTGTTGTATGAGAATTCTGCGAAAGGCAGACAATCTTCCCATTTTGATCCATACTCTAGAACACAAGCTCTCAATATATCTTCTAAGATTTGGTTGACTCTTTCAGTCTATCCATCGGTTTGCGGGTGATAAGCTGTGCTAAAATTCAACTTGGTTCCTAATCCTTCTTGGACTTTCTGCCAAAATCTTGAGGTAAACTGGGTGCCTTGATCCGACACTATGGTCTTGGGGGTTCCATGCAAACTGACTATTCTAGCAATGTATAACTCTACTAGCTTCGAACTTTGGTAGGTTGTCTTGAAAGGTATAAAATGGGCTACCTTGGATAGTCTATCAACTATGACCCAAATAGAGTCATTTCCCCTACTAGAAGTAGGCAAACTGGTGATAAAGTCCATTCCGACGGAATCCCATTTCCATTCTGGAATTGCAACAGTCCTACGAGTCTCTGATGTTCCGCCTTGACTCTCTGACAGATATCACACAAAGCTATGTAGCTTCCGATTTCTCTCTTCATCTTGTGCCACCAAAATTGCTCCTTCAAATCCTAATACATCTTCGTTCCTCTGGGGTGGATAGAATAAAGAGTATCATGAGCTTCCTGCATGATAACTTGCTTTAGCTCGGAATCTGCTGGCACACAGATACGTCCTTTTTACCACAAAACTCCTTCATCTTTGGAGAATCTAGGTACCTTTCCTGTACTAATACGATGTTTGATTCCGTCGATACTTGCATTTCCCTTCTAGGCTTCCTTGATCTGGCTGATCAACGTGGGTGGAAGTTCAATGCTAGCTAAAAATCCTTTGCTAACTAGCTCCGTTCTAAACTGCTCCAACTCTTCATGCAAACTTGGCTGGCTTCTTTGATCATGGTGTTTAATCTACACGGCAATCTGCTAAGAGCATTCGCTACCACATTGGCTTTACCGGGGTGATAGTGAATCTCAAGGTCATAATCCTTGATTAACTGTATCCATCTCCTTTGCCTCATATTCAGCTCCTTCTGGGTGAAAATATGCTTCAGGCTCTTGTGATCCGAATAAAGCTCACAATGGTTACCCATAAGGTAATGACGCCATGTCTTCAAGGCTAAAACTACAGTTGCTAGTTCAAAGTCATGGGTAGGGTAGTTTTGCTCATGCTGCTTTAGTTGTCGAGACAAATATGCTATGACTTTGCCTTCTTGCATCAACACACATCCGAGACCAATCTTGGATGCATCACAATACACCTCAAAAGGCTTCTTGATATCTGGCATAATCAAGATTGGGGCTGAAATCAATCTCTTCTTGAGCTCTTGAAAACTTGCTTCACATTTGTCAGTCCATTCAAACTTCTTATCTTTCTCCAACAATTGGGTCATCGGTCTTGCGATGCTCGAAAGTCCTTCAACAAACTTGCGGTAATATCCCGCTAATCCGAGAAATGCACGGACTTGGGTTTGAGTGGTTGGGGCTTCCCATTCTTCAACATCTTTGATCTTGGCGGGATCAACAGCGATTCCTCCTGCCGACACAATATGTCCGAGGAATCCTAATTCCTTCAACCAGAACTCACATTTGCTAAACTTGGCATACAACTGATGCTCTCTAAGGGTTTCAAGGATGGTTCCCAGGTGTAGCTCATGGTCTTCTTCTGACTTTGAATAGATTAGAATATCATCGATAAAAACAACGACAAACTTATCCAGGAAATTCATAAAAATCTTATTCATGAGGTTCATGAAATAAGCAAGAGCATTGGTTAATCCAAAATACATGACCGTATATTCATACAATCCATATCTGGTGGTAAAGGCGGTCTTTGGAATATCCGTTGCACGAATCTTGAGTTGATGATAACCAGTTCTAAGGTCAATCTTAGAAAACACTCTGGCACCAGTCAACTGGTCAAACAGATCCTTGATCTTCGGCAGTGGGTACTTGTTCTTGATGGTGACATCATTCAGCTTCCGGTAATCCGTGCACAAATGGTTACCTCCATCTTTCTTATCCAAAAAAATACAGGCTATCTCCATGGCGATGCGCTTGGTTGAATCAAACCTTTCTCTAGCATAGCATCAAGTTGCTTCTTCAACTCCACTAGTTCAGATGGGTTCATACTATAAGGTCTCTGAGCTATGGGTCTAGTTCTAGGAATTAGTTCGATAATGAACTCGATATCCCGATCTGGGGGCATACCGAGTAATTCATCTGGGAATACGTCGGGGTATTCACAGACTACTCTGACTTGGTCTATGGTTGGTTGGGCTAGACTCTTGTTGCATTTGAACTGATGGGGCAAGGTTTCAGATACATGCTCTACTGATACTCCAGAGCTACTGTTCATGGTTATGGCTTTCTTGGCACAGTCGATCAATCCTTTATGTTTCGACATCCAATCCATTCCTAGTACTACTTCCAAACCTTTGGTTCCAAGTACTATTAGATTGGCATAAAAATCTATCCCATGGATTCTGATAGGTACAGCCTTGCAAATTTTTCTAGCTTTGGTGGTTGAACCAGGTATTTGAACTATCATAACATGCTTCAATTTTGTTGGTTGACTCTTACTAGTGCATGAAAATTCTTCTATAACAAACGAGTGCGATGCTCCAGAATCAAACAACACTCTTGCAAGTATTGAGTTAACAGAAAACATACCCAGCACGACATCTGGCTCTTCCTGGGCTTCTTTAGCATTTATGTGGAACAACGGCCGTTGCGGTTGAGCGAATTCCCTAGGGCAAATCTCCTTCCAGGCTGAACACGGCGCTGCTGCTAAGATGGGGCATTCACATTGGGGGTTGTTGCAAGCTTCTTGGGACACTCGTTGGAGTAGTGACCCTTGACTCCGCATTCAAAGCAAGTAATCTTGGACTTGTCTTTGGCTGCAATAGGCACAACATTGCTTTCAGTCCTTGGGGCAGTATTGTTGTTGTTGTTGTTGGACTTGGACAGTGCCCGGTTGAAGTTATTGGAGTTGCCGGGGTTGTTGGTGTGGTTTCCTCCAGTCTTCAAGTTTCCTCCGCTACGATTGGGATGGCTTGGATGGGACATCGGGGGTCTATTGTTTCTTGGGGCATATCCTGCAGACGGGTTGGGGCGATACTTCTAGGTATTGTGGGACCCATTTTGGTGCATCATCCTGCGCTTGCGGTTGTCATTGGCTTGGTTGATATTCCCTTCCATCTGGATGGCAGAGTCTACTAGCTCTTCTAGATCTCCAAAACGGATGTTGACTAAAACAGTCTGCATCTCATCATGCAATCCATTCAGGAACCTCTCCTTCTTCTTGGCTTCAGTGTTGATCTCATCAGGGGCATATCTAGCTAGGGACAGAAATTTGTCACGGTACTCCACTATCGTCATCCTTCCTTGCTTCAGTTCCCTGAACTCATCTCTCATTCTGGTGACCAAACCTTGCGGCACATGGGTGCGGCTGAACTTGATCTTGAATGCTTCCCAAGTCATCATCTGTCCGTCGTTCATGGTACGGGTGCTATTCCACCAGGCTCTTGCATCTCCTGCCAGATAGTGGGTGGTAAACAGTACCTTCTCATTGGCTTCAACTCCTGCGACTTCCAGATTGTTCTCCATGGTTTGCAGCCAGTCATCAGCATCTAAGGGATCCTCAGATTTGTTAAAGATGGTGCGATCCTTCTTCTCGCGCTAACGACGAAGTGATTTGCGCTCCTTAGCAAGAATGGCGAGAGTCTGGTCCTTCTTGATGGCAATGTCAAGGTTGTGGTTGGCGTAGACACGGGCGTTGTCCAATTCCTTCTGCCTATCTTAGAGCATGAAGTCAAGATTTTCCACCTGGCGCTTCAACTCCAGGTGACTTGGCATCTCCAATGGCATTCCCAGAGAATCATGCCTTGCAAAGTGAGCAAAGCGAGTTCCCTGGATCAAGTTGATGTTTTGCCCACACAGACGGGCAAGAGCTTCATGCATAGCCCTGGCTAATCCATCTAGCCAGTTGTTCTCACTCAAGGTGAATTGGATCTTCTCAGAAATAGGTGCTTCCATCTTGCCTCTGAGATCCGCAACTATCAGCCATTGTAGATCTCCTCCTACGTGATCGTGGAGTTGGGCACCGAAGAATTCCGGATGCGGGCGCTCAAGATACTCTGATAGTGCATCTAGATCCCTCTCAAAGATCAGTTGGCCTCAGTTGCCCAACTGGTAGAACTTGCAATACTGAACTTCCATCTATAAGAATTTAGGATGAGTAAGTTAGTGAGGTGATCAAGTGTGTCAAATTTTATGTAGTAATGTAAGAATTTTGAGGAACATGATTTTTTAAAAGAATCAAGGATAAGAGTGGGAATATGTTTTCATAAATACTCTCTTCTTCTGTTTTGAAACTAAGTTTTTGTTCGGACATCCATTCTAACTAGGGTCTCCTATGGTCAGGATGGCTCTGATACCAACTTGTCAACACCCGGATTTTTAATCCCAGATGCCTGTTATGCCATACATCACAATCCCATGATTACCATTTTTGCGAGACATAAAAGATTGGATATCACAATACATCATCCATTACAAACCATAATAAGGTCTTACACAAATAAAGGATCTTATGATCCAGTCTTAATACAAACAAATAGCGGAATAATAAGCGTAGTAGTGGGCTCCATCTTCAGGGTCATAGGAAATGCTGACGATGGGAGATGATCCTAGTTGTCGTAGACGTCCTGCTGTCCATCATCCTGATAGTCCTCCTCATAGTCTGGCCATAGGAATAGCCAGGGACAAAGCCATGAGTACTCTTTAATTACTCGCAAACTATCACCAACAAGTAAGATAGTTCTAGTAGGAAATCCTAAGCTCTAAGTTTATTTGCAAAACGCCAGATTTATCTAAACTGAGTTTAGAAGTAAAGAAAACTAAGTTAATGTTTTAAATCACTTTAAGTGGGAACCTAGTTTTCATACTCACAACCCTGTTGTGGTCAAGTCAAAATCATAGTTCACTTCATAAGTCATTTTGAAAACATTACTCAAAATAGCTTTTTTAGACTCAAACTTGATAATGTTATTGGTAACTTTTTTAGTACTGGTAAAGGTTTGATACACGGGGCTAGACCCCCTATCCCCTCTCCTTTTTAACCCGGTGGTTGATGTCCTTACCAGGATGATAATCAAATCTTGTGAGGCCAATTTAATTACCGGGATCTGCTTAAATATTTCCCTAGAGATGTCATCTATCTGCAATATGCATATGACACCATCCTTTTCTATGAAAGTGATCTAGAAATGGCAACCAATTTAAAATGGGTGCTTACCTGTTTTTAGCAGGTTTTTGCAATGAGGATAAACTACTCCAAAAGTGAGCTGGTTGATGGGGTTCGTTGCATGGAAAACAAAAAATACCTACGATACGTGTAACGGTTTCAGAAGGACTCACCCTTGAAGACCGTCAGTGGGATAATGTTCCCGCAAACAAACGTGGCTGGTGTAGAATGTACACGACCGTCCTCAAGGACGCTGTGACGATCATCGCCACAAATGGTAGCTCCTCCGTAATCGGTCATATGTTATGTGTGACAACGACCTCCACCCTTTGCTCTAGTTGGGCAGCAAAAGTAGTGAATCCTCGGGAACTCCAGCAGCACTACGTCATGGTGGTGTTGGTGGTGGAGAAGATCTTGATCAGGGCTTCTCCTAAGCACCATTCTCGTGGCAATGGACAAGCTAGAAAGGGGAGGAAAATGCCAAACAAAGGGCATATGAGAGGAACGGCGAGGTGTGTGAGGGAGGGGTCCCCACCACCTCCTTTTATAGGGGGAGGGGCAGCCCCTTCCCATGGCCGGCGGCTAAGGGGGGTGCCCCACCTCTTCCCTCATTCATCTGGGTGGACACTCCACACACAAAAATGCATGTCCACTTTCTCCCATTAATTTTCCACTCAAGAAATCAAAGGTCTTTCCATTAAAGCATTTTAATTCACTTGGTTTAATGACACTCAATTTAATGAACACTTCATTTAATGAACATATTAACAATTTATCCCCTTGCAATATTTCGATACACCAAAACTATTCCGGCAGTTTTTATCAAAAGTTTCTGTGTTGTCTAGTATTTTCTTCTGCGTTCCCTATCCACTCAAATGCATCGACAAACCTTAAGTGTGTCTCCCTACGAGTTTGTTAACTAAGTGCACATGATCGATACTCTCTCCGGTCAATAATCATTAGCAGGATCTAGAGATCCATAGCGACTCCCACTCACTCAACGATGAACTAGTGATCACGTGAATCTTTTTTATAGTAACCAATTCCTTTTGTCTCGTGATATTTTACTTGTCTGATATCTGATCATTTGGTATCATCCATACCTAGTTCGATCTCGTTACTGACAAGTACTCTTTTCTCGTTTCCGTGATATAACATTCTTAGTGATCTAATCACTTGCTAGCAACCTATGTTAATGTGATATCACTGAGAGGGCCCTAAGTAAATGTCTCCGTCATCATGATGGACAAATCTCAATATTGATCCATGAGTCTCAACTAACACTTTCTAAGTATCCAATGACATCTTTATAATCACCTTGTTATGGTGTGATGTTTGATGGAATCAAAGTACTCTTCCAGTGTTAGTGATTGATGTGATCTCGTGGTCTAAGGATTAGAGTTAATTTGCATGATGTTATAGCAATGTAAACATAATGATGATACGTCGTAAACGTATCTATCGTAAACGTATCTATAATTTTTGATGTTCCATGCTTGTTTTATATCTACTTTCTTATGTTTTGTCCACACTTTCGAGTATTTTTACACATTTTCTGGAACTAACCTATTAATAAGATGCCGCAGTGCCAGTTTCCTGTTTTCTCCTGTTTTTGGTTTCGGGAAAGCTAGTAAGGAAATATTCTCGGAATTGGACCGGACAAAAGCCAAACTCAATATTTTACCCGAAGCAACACGGAGTCTGGAGGGGAGATGAAGAGGGGAACCAGGGTGGCCACACCTTAGGGTGGCGCGGCCAGCCCTAGGCGCGCCGCCACCAGGTGTGGCCCCCCTGGCACCCCACCGACCTTGCCCCTTCGCCTATAAAAGTCTACCGGGACGAAAACCCTAAGTACCCGATCAAAATTCCACGAAAGAGTCTATAGCCGCCGCCATCTCCATCCCTAGATCAGGAGGGATCTGAAGCTCTTCCCGGCACCCTACTAGAGGGGAGAGATCACCCTGGAGGCCTTCTTCATCACCATGATTGCCTCCGGTGTGATGCGTGAGTAGTTCATCCCTGGACTACGGGTCCATGTAGTAGTTAGATGGTTGGTTCTCCTCCTTTGTGCTACCATGTTTAGATCTTGTGAGCTCCGTTCATGATCTAGATCATCTATTTGTAATCCTACATGTTGTGTTTGTGGGGATCCGATGGATTTTGAGATGCTATTTTAGATTGATTATTGATTCTATCATGTATGTGTTATTTGTGATCTTGCATGCTTTCCGTTGTTAGTAGCTATCTTGGCCAAGTAGATGCTAGCAACTCCAGTATGGAGTATTTATGCTCGATAGTGGGTTCATGCCTCTAGTAATCTGGGGAAGTGATAGAAATCTCTAAGGTACTAGATGTGCTATTGCTACTAGGGAGAAAACAACAATCCTTTGTTCATAGAACAATCGTATTGTTTACTTTACACACTTTGCTTAATGCAATTATCTGTTGCTTACAACTTAATACTGGAGGGGGTTCGGATGATAACCTGAAGGTGGATTATTAGTCATAGATGCAGTTGGATTACGGTCTATGTATAATGTTCTAATGCCCAATCAAATCTCGTAGAAGTCAAGATGATTAGTATATGCATGTATGCTTTCTCGGTGTCTGTCAATTGCCCCGCTGTAATTTGTTCACCCAACATGTCATCTATCTTAAGGAGAATCACCTCTAGTGAACTATGGACCCCGGTCCATTCGTTTACCATCAATCTACAAGCTATTTACTGTTTACCGTTTACTTTCTACAAGCAATTATGATCTTCCACACAATACGTTTAATCCTTTGTTTTCAGCAAAACCGGTGAGATTGACAACCTCACTATAAGTTGGGGGCAAAGTTCTGTGGTTGTGTTGTGCAGGATTCCAAGTTGGAAACAACACCTTGGAGGTGTTTCCTTCCTCCTACTGGTTCGATAACCTTGGTTTCATAACTGAGGGAGAACTTGCTGATGTGCTCATCATACCTTCCTCTTGGGGTTCCCCAATGAGCTCGATACATTTTGAGCCATCAAGCACTTTTTCTGGCGCTGTTGCCGGGGAGTCAAGGACATCTTCACAAGGGGAGTTTCCCACATCCGATCTCTTTACTTTGTTTTTTTTTGTTTTTCTTAGTTTATTTTGCTTTGTTTTGCTGTTTCTTTTTATCAAAAATACACAAAAAATAGTTGTACCGATTTACTCCTTTTTTTTATCAAAAACACAAAAAAAAATTAGTTCCTGCTATAGTTGTTATTTTTGTTGGTCTGTTATTGTCTTGCTTTATCATGCTTTCTCTCAATGGTTGGTTTCTTTGAAATTGAATCTTATTGGAAAGGTGGGTTCACGGAAGAACAAAAATATTATTATAAGGAACACCGCTTGTCACAAAAAGGGAAACACTTATGGGAACAAATTAATAAATTTGAATACCATTGCTAGAAACGTGTGCTCTACTTATAATGTTACTTATTGCTTTGATAAATCTTGTTGCTATAATAGGTATAAACACCTCCCTTTTCAATGTGAGTATAATGATGATGTTACCATATCTTCTTATGTTAAGGGAAATTATGACTTTTATGATGTGGACAAATTGAAGAATTTATTGCTTGGAAGGGTGCATTCGAACTTGCTTATCTGCTTGAAAATATTGATGATGCACCTTATAAATATGAGGTTTATGATATACTAAAATTTTTCTTTGATAATTACAAGGAAGAAAATGGTTGTATTCTTGAATATCTTAATAGATGTTGTCCACCAACGGAAGAGACTAATGCCTTGCAGGAGCCTATGGAAGAAGAAATTGCTGAAACTGGAAGCTCATTGGATGAAATGAGGAGGATAGTGATGATCAAGAGGAGGAATAATGGATCTACCCATTCCTACCTTCTAATGAGAGTAACTCTTTACCCCTTACATTATTTGATTGTCACCCATGCTTACCAAAGGAGGATGAATGTTATGTTCCTGTGGATTCTTTTAAAAATGTTTATAATAAAGCTCTAGATGATGGTCCTATATTGATTGATAATATTAATTGTACTACTATTGAAAATGATATTTATCAGTCATCTTGTTATAAAATTGTTAAAAGTGGGTTTGAAGGTTTTAATCCCACTATTTTTGAGCTTGATAAAAATTATGTGTTTGTAGATCATGAAAAGCATGCTTTATGTGATGGTTATATTGTTGAGTTCATTCATGAGGCTACTGAAAATTATTATGAGAGAGGAAAATATGGTTGTAAAAGTTTTCATGGTACTCAAACACCTCTCTATTTGCTGAAAGTTTTGAAGTTACTCTCGTTTTATCTTCCTATGCCTGTCACTTTGTTCTCTATGAATTTATTTGCGTATAAGATTCCTATGCATAGGAAGTGGGTTAGACTTAAATGTGTTTCAAATTTGCTTCTTGATGCTCTCTTTTACTTCAATTCATATTTCTAATGTGAGCATCATCGAAATTATCATGCCTAACTTAATGGCTATAAAGAAAGAACTATTGGGAGATAACCCAAATTTTTAGTCAATAATTTTTTCTTTCGTTGAGTCTTGGAAGTTATTTATTCAGTAATAACCTCTCCTTATCATTTTTGTGTGGTTTTTGTGCCAAGAATAACCTCTAATGAGAGATAAGTAAGATTTGGGAAAGTTGCTGTCCTGAAACAAATTTTTGTGCTTCGCTGTAAAAATTCGTCAAACATCTCTGTATGTCGGATTGAGCTGTAATTGTTTGTGCTTCGGCCCCAGGTTGTTATCCAACTTTCGTTAGTTCAACACTTTTCGATTTGAGCAACAGAAGGTCTTCGAAAAAATCGGTTTTTACCTGCTGGTCCGTTTTGACAGATTTCTTCCATTATTTGCATTTGCCTCTTAATCTCTTTCTCTTTGAGTTCTCTCTGATCATCTGAACTTTTTAAAGGAAGTGCTACAGTAGCTTGTATTTTAATGGAAGTTTTACTTGTGTTGGAACTGAACCAAAAAAGACTTATTATCTTGAGTACACTAATGTTGCTAATGAAGATTGTGTAAAGTTTTGTATGAAGGGAATTTTAAAGTGTAGGGAAGAGTAATATGATAAGATGAAGTATGGACAAAAGCTCAGCTTGGAGATGCCACCCGTATCACCCCAAGAAATATTCAAGAAGTACAAGCGTCAAAGCTTGGGGATGCCCAAGGCATCCCCTTCTTCATCAATAAAAATCTCAGGTTTCTTCCAAACACTTCATGTTTATTGTTTCATGCACAATTGTGTTGTTCGTGGAGCGTCTTTGTTTTGTTTTTAGTTTTCATTTGCTTGAATAAATTGGTTGGACCCCCGCATTCATATATAGTTTCAAATAGGTTGATTTGGATTGGAAAAGAGTAGGAAAGTTCATGCTTATAAGTGGTATAAAAAGGAGCTTGTTTTTTACTCTGGCCTAGACTTTATCATGTCATGCTTGATATTGTTTTGACTTTATGCTTAGTGATTATTGCTGTAGCATGACTTGTTACAAACAATTGATATTGCTTAATGTGCCTTGAAATAATCATGTGTTGTTTTAGCATATAAAAGCATAATATTGTGGTATTCTCCTTTGATGCTTTATTTGGGTTGACTTGGCGCATGCTCACACCATGTTAAGACTAAACCAAGTCACCATAGCATCTATGATCATTTAGTTTTCGACTTGTAATATCACGTTATGCTTTAATTAATAATGCTTTGTTGCTTTGCATGACTATGTCCATTATTGCTCTCCTAGTTGGTCGCTCCCAGTCTTTTGCTAACCCTCGTACCAAGTATGAGTTCCACTCATGCATCCAACTCCAAATAAAACCAAGTTATTCCAAAGAGTCCACCATACCTACCTATTAGCATTTTCTATTCCAAGTATATTCATGTTTTTATCTACCTTCCGAATTAAACTTGTTATGTGAAAATTAGTGATTAAAGCTCTCACAAACTTGATGGTACACTTTAATTTTCTTGCACTTAATAAACTTGAACCATTGTGCCCATCTATGTTGCGTATGTGCTTGCGCTTTATAAGTTGTGAGTTAGCAGAACCATGTTACCATGGGGAATGTTTTCAACATTGCACTTTATTTGGTTGATATCATGTTCTTTTGCTTATGGATCCCGGCAGTGTGAAATAAAAGGGGAGCTTGTAAGCTCATGGAGTTTGTATATGTGTTAGAGAAAGGCCTGGGCTGCTAGCCTAAGCCATGCCTAATCATGGTGGAAACTTGTAGCATAACCATAGTGAGCAATCTATGAAGCATCCTTAATAAAAACCTATGCAAATAGCAAATAAAAAGATCGCTGAGATGCTCATTGTCTGCTTGCCTTGTCATTTTGATATGGGAATGCTTCTGTATCATCGGTCAAGGGGTACCCCATTGGCGGTTCTCTATGATACACATGTACTTACAATGACAAGAACTTACTCGTGACTAAAGTTGAGTAGCATGAGGTTCGGTCTTCGTAAGTAAGGGGCATGAGATTTCAACTTATAACTTGTCAAGCATATCCTCATAAGAGGAAGGTATGATGAGCACAACAGCAAGTTTTCCCTCAGTTATGAAACCAAGGTTTAATCGAACCAGTAGGAGCAAGGAAACACCCCAAAGGTGTTACTAGCTGAGCTTTGGAAGGGCGCACTACCGGTGCTAGTAGCAACGTGGAGACCTGCACAACACAACCACAGAACTTTGTCCCCAACTTGCGATGAGGTTGTCAATCTCACCGTGTTTTGCGGAAAACAAAGGATTAAACGTATCGAATGGAAAGAAGTAAAAGTTTGCAGAAAGTAAACACAAAGCAGTAAACGATTGTAGATTGTATGTAAAGACAAAGGATCGGGATCCATAATTCACTAGAGGTGGCTCTCCTTAAGATAGAAAACATGCTGGGTGAACAAATTACAGCGGGGCAATTGACAAACACCGAGAAAGCAATACATGCATATACTAATTATCTTGACTCCTTTGAGACTTGATTGGGCATTACAACATAATACATAGACCGCCATCCAACTGCATCTATGACTAATAATCCACCTTCAGGTTATTATCCGAACCCCCTCCAGTATTAAGTTGCAAGCAACAGATTATTACTTTACGAACTGCGTGTGAAGTAAACAATACGATTGTTCTATGAACAAAGGATTGTTGTTTTCTCCCTAGTAGCAACAGCACATCTAGTACCTTAGAGATTTCTGTCACTTCCCCAGATTACCAGAGGCATGAACCCACTATCGAGCATAAATACTAACTCATGGAGTTGCTAGCATCTACTTGGCCAAGATAGCTACTAACAACGGAAAGCATGCAAGGTCTCAAATAACAAAGACATGATAGAATCAATAATCAATCTGAAATAGCATCTCAATATCCATCGGATCCCCACAAACACAACATGTATGAATTACAAATAGATGATCTTGATCATGAACGGAGCTCACAAGATCTAAACATGAAAGCACAAAGGAGGAGATACCAGCCATCTAGCTACTACATGGATCCGTAGTCCAAGGATGAACTACTCACGCATCACACCGGAGGCTTGCATGGTGATGAAGAAGGCCTCCAGGGTAAATTCCCCTCTCCGGCAGGGTGCCGGAAAGAGCTTCAGATCCCTCCCGATCTAGGGATGGAGATGACGGCGGCTACAGACTCTTTCGTGGATTTTTGATCGGATACTTAGGGTTTTCGTCCCGAGGGTAACTTATAGGCGGAAGGAGAGGCCGAGGGGGTGCCGGGAGCCACCACACACCCCATGGCGCGTGCCAGGCCTGGCCGCGCGGACAGGTGGTGTGGCCGGCCCCTGGCCCCTCTCTGTCTCGTATTCTGGCACTTGATCCCTTCTGGAAAAATAGGCACTTTGGATTTTGTCCCGTCCAATTCCGAGAATATTCATTTTCTAACTTTCCTGGAACCAAAAACAGCAGAAAACAGGCAGCTGGCACTATGGCTCTTGTTAATAGGTTAGTCCAAGAAATCATATGAAAATTACTCCAAAATTTGAACAAAACACAAGAAAGTGGATAAAACCAAGCATGGAACATCAAAAATTATAGATACATTTGCAATGTATCAGCTACCCAGCCCTGCTAGCCAAAAACCTATACCGAGAGGGAATGCTTCTCGTGCATCCAATCCTTAAATCAAAACCTATGCCATTTGTGTCCACCATACCTACCTATTAGCATTATTGCTATTCCAAGTATATTCATGCTTTTATCTACCTTCTGAATTAAACTTGTTATGTGAAAATTAGTGATTAAAGCTCTCACGAACTTGATGGCACACTTTACTTTCTTGCATTTAATAAACTTGAACCATTGTGTCCATCTATGTTACTTTTATTCTTGCACTTTATAAGTTGTGAATTAGCAGAACCATGCTTTCATGGGGAACACTTTCAACATTGCACTTATTATTCAGTTGATATTATGTTCTTTTGCTTATGGATCTCGTCGCTGTCAAATAAAAGTGGAGCTTGTAAGCTCATGGAGTTTGTATGTGTGTTAGAGAAACGCCTGGGCAGCCTAATCCATGCCTAAACATGGTGGAAACTTGTAGCATAACCATAGTGATCATTCTATGAAGCATCCTCAATAAAAACCTATGCAAATAGCAAATAAAAAGATCGCTGAGATGCTCATTGTCTGTTGCCTTATCATTTTGATATGGGATAGCTCCTATATCATGGGGCAAGGGGTACCCCGTTGGCGGTTCTCTATGATACACATGTACTTACAATGACAAGAACTTACTCGTGACTAAAGTTGAGTAGCATGAGGTTCGGTACTCGTAAGCAAGGGGCATGAGATTTTCAACTTATAACTTGACAAGCATATCTTCATATTTGTGTCGCTTTAACCTTAATCACATCAAGATGCTTATGATAGGGGCAATGAGAGTTGAAAGCTAATAAGTACCATAATTTTTGGAAGCTCTTTATGAAACTTGAAATCCATGCTTCCCTTTGCGAAGGGCCTATCTTTTTACTTTCTAGTTGAGTCAGTAAACCTATTCCCTTCTATCTCAGCAAATATTTTGAGTTGTTGCGTTTTATTCATTCATATGATGATTTATTCAATCATGTTTCTTATGTTCCTTGTTTTCCACATTGCTCTTATCTTAGAGAGTATTACTTTGAAAGCTATCATTGAAAACCCCTTTATGTTTGAACTCCTACAAATTGTTAGCTATTCTTTGACCAAGAGCAAAGTTTGCCATTACCAATTATGATTTACTTTATGTATCTTTATTATGTTTCCTTTAATTATTGCAAGTTAAAAGTTATATAATGGTGAGTTGTCTGCTATTATGATTTATGTATTATTGAATGTGATGCTTCTTGTCCATATTCTTTTATCGACTCTTCACTCCATAAACCTGAGGTCATGTTTATTAAGCTCAATTTTCGCTTGGGGACAAGCGAAGTCTAAGCTTGGGGGAAGTTGATACGTCCATTTTGCATCACTATTCTATATCATAATTTACTGTTATTCATTGATATATTTCATATTAAGAGATGATACTTATGTTATTTCATCTGTTTTTGCATGGTTGATGACTTTTGGAGCATGGACTGCTGAAGTCTGGATTCTGATGGAAAAGGCGCTATTTGGAGGCGAAATTCGTGAAGATTAGAAAATTCCAGAAAATACATGGAAATTTTATTTTTCCATAAGATGAAGGATGCCAGAAGGGGGAGCGGAGCTGGGCCATAGGGGGCCCACACCACCCCCTAGCACGGGCCACCCCTGGCTGCGCCACCAGGTGGTGTGGCCACCCTGGCCCACTCCTGGATCTCCCCTTTGGCCTATATTATCCCCACGAAACCCTAAGCCTGGGGAGCAACCACATAAAGATTTCGCCGCCTCTGTGGGGCGGAAAACTGCAGAGAGAGAAAGAGCTCTCCGGCAGGCAGAAATCTGCCGGGAAATTCCTTCCCGGAGAGGGGAGATCGTCGCCATCAACACCACCATCAAGATGGACTTCATCAGGATCATCATCATCATCTCCACCAGCACCATCATCACCACTCCATACCGCTGTAACAATTGGGTTGAATCTTGCATAGTTCTTAGGGGAAACTTTCCCGGTGTTGATTACTTGTTGTAGTTGATGCTATTGAGTGGAACCATTGAATTATCGTTCATGTTCAGATTGTTACTTGTCATTATTTCATCTCTAATCTTGATCCATATGATGTCTTGTGAGTAGTTCGTTTAGTTCTTGAGGACATGGGAGAAGTCATGTTGTTAGTAGTGGAATTGTGTTGAGAAAGATTCAATAGTTTGTTATTTAAGTTGTGGTGTTATTCTTCTAGTGGTGTCATGTGAATGTCGACTACATGACACTTCACCTTTATGGGCCTAGGGGAATGCATTGTATATTTGTCTACTAATCGTAGGGGTTGCCGGAGTCACAGAAACCTGAACCCCCGTTAGGAAACCTTTGCACAAGGGATGTTAGGATCTCAGAGTTTAAAGCTGTAGTTAGATTTCTATCTTAATTACTTTCTTGTACTTGCGGATGCTTGCAAGGGGTATAATCACAAGTATGTATTAGTCCTAGGAAGGTCGGTACATTAGCATAGGTTCACCCACACAACACTTATCAAACTAAAGAAGATTAATCAACTATATGAAGTGAAAGCACTTGACGATATTCCCGTGTGTCCTCGAGAACGTTTGGTCATCTTAAGTAATACAACTGGATTGTCCTTTGCTAAAGAAAGGATTGGGAAACTTGCTGCATCTATTATTATTGTCTTTTATTTACTCGTACTTTATTTATCTGCATTATCAAAACCCCCTAAAATTTTGTTTGCTAAGTATTTACAGAGAATTCCTGCTCCAAGCCACTCGTCAACACCTTCTGCTCCTCATTGGGTTCGACACTCTTACTTATCGAAAATACCGCGATACACCCCTATACTTGTGGGTCATCAGTCTTGATCAAGCACGCTTCTAGACAGGTGTTGGGCTGCCCTTACGAAAGTTTCTACAGATCTTCCTTGTACAATAGACAAAGCAGCGCTAGACATTCTGGCAAATGGAGACTCAAGCTCCTCCTGGCTAGAGGGTTCTCCCTGATCAACTTCTGGAGGGTCCACAGCTTGTCCTTGGCTTAGGTCATTGTCCTCCTCGATAGGAGCTTGTTGATGTTGTGAAGATGAGGGCTCCACTTGAGTAGAGCATAGTTCTTCTCGATCTGCCATAAGGGGTTCCTCAACGCGGCGGATGAATCTCGCATCCATTCTTCCTATGGCATCCCGAGGCATTTCATCATCTACATCACAAACATCAACATGCCCCCTTTGGGGACCATCATATTCTTCAAAAACCACACTATAAGATTCTATGACATTTCTAGAGAGCTTGTCATAGATTCTATAAGTGTGGGATTTGAGACCATAACCAACAAAAATACCCTCTAATGCTTTGGAATCAAATTTGGACAAATGAACACCCTTAATGCGATAGAAACACTTACAATCGAACACCCTGAAGTATTAAACGCTGGGCTTGTTACTGGTAAGAATTTCATATGGAGTCTTGATCTTTGCGAAGGTAGAGACGGTTTGATGCATGGCATGCGGTGGAGATTGCTTCGGCCCAAAAATTGTATGGAGATTTAAACTCCACCAACATGGTCCTTTCCATATCAATAAGAGTCTGGTTCTTCCTCTCAGCTACACCATTTTGTTGAGGGGTATATGCAGCAGAATATTGGTGTTTTATCCCCTCATCACTAAGAAATCCATTCAAGGTGTAGTTCTTGAACTCGGTACCATTGTCACTCCTTATTGTTAACACGGGGACACTATGTTGACGTTGAGCCATGTTGATGAAGTCAATGAAGTTTTCTTGGGTCTCACTTTTCAGCTTGAAGAAATATACCCATGTGTATCTTGAGTAGTCATCAACAATCACCAAACAATATTTCTTCCCACCAAGACTTGCATGAGATAGAGGACCAAAGAGATCCACATGAAGGAGCTCCAAGATCCTCTTGGACTTGATGTAGTTCTTTGGCTTGTGGGGAGAATCATGCATCTTTCCTTCAACACATGCCCTGCAAACACGATCTTTGGCAAAGCAAACATTTTATTTTAGTCCAACAATATGACCATCCTTGTGGAGACTTTGCAAAGTTCTCATGTTGACATGGGCTAGAGGGTGATGCCATAACCAACCCACATCAGCCTTTTCGAATAAGCACATCACACTTGTAGTGGTTTTCCCCGAAAAGTCCACCACATACAGTCATTTTCAACGTACCCAACGAAAGCGACCTTTAGAAACTTGCTCCACATGAGGATCACAATATCATTATTAATAAAGATGGCAAAGACCATCTTTCCAAGAGCACGGACTGAAAGTAAATTATAGCCAAGGGTCTAAACAAGCATGACGTCCATGAGAGTAATTTTGTGGGCAACCACAACCTTGCCGAAACCCATTACCTTAGACTTTGACTTGTCGGCATATGTCATGGATATTTGATCAACATTTGGTATCAACTCCTTGACACTAGATGCGCTTTCGGTCATATGACTTGTGCATCCACTATCAAGTACCCATTTTGATCCACTGGAAGCATAGGTCTACAAAAGATCAAACTAGTTTTTAGGTACCCATTTTTCAATGGGTCCTCTTTTGTTAGCAAAAAGGGTCTTGGGAACCCAAATAGACCAAGCAATATATCCATCAAATGGGCCAACATATTGTTCATACACATCACCATAATAATCACGCATTAAAACATAGTGAGGGTTAGCACTACCCGCAAAGTCATCATGAGACTTAGTTTTGCCACTTGTGGTCTTACTACCCATAATGGCCTTGTCTTTTTCTTATGCAGGCTTGGCCTTCTTCTTCTTGTTGTTCTTCTTCTTGGCTTTGGAGACAAAGCCAATGCCCCCTTTCTCACCATTTGGCCTCTGCTTACTCAAGAGATCATCAATTGACTTGTTTCCTTTGGCAAAAGGTGGCCCTAGCTAGCTCCCCCTTCAGCCTAGCATTTTCTTCAAGTATATTTGTACAACTAGAAGGAATGAAAGTACTAGGTGAAGAAATATTGCTCAATTGAGTTTGAAGCTTTTCATGAGACTTTGTGAGTAACAAGAGTTCACTCTCCAAGGCCTTGTGAGCCTTGTCAAGCAACCTAACATCCTCGGCAAATTTTTCATGAACAACACCAAACTCAATCTTGTCCTTTTTAGCCTTTTTATATTTAGCAATGGCATGGTCACATTCCTTGATGAGTTTATTAATAATGAGGTCATTTTCTTCATCAAGCCCTTCAAGTTTAGTTTCAAGAGACATCCTAGTCTCTTGTTCTTCTTTTAGAGCATTATTTAGAGCTTTTACCTCAATCATGTGCTCTCTTCCTAATTTACATCTCTCATCAAGAAGCTCTTGTGTGTGTGAAAGTTGATTTAAGAGGTCCACAAAATGTTTCTTGTGTTCCTCTTGCAAGTTAGTAATAAACACATCAAAAGAAACTAATTCCTTTTTAACCTCAAAAGATATCTCATCATCAAATCCATCATCAACTAAGGAGGTGGGGTGTGATGATGATAATACCTCCATTCCTCTTGCCATAAGGCAAGTGACGTTCTTGTTGGAGATATTCTCATTTGGAGAGTCGAAGAGTGAGAAGGTAGGGTAGAAGTAGTGGTAAGAGCAGCCACACCACTTGATGTTTCCTCTTCTTCATCTTCATCATCATCATTGTCGGAGGAGAATTCTTCATGTGTTATCAAGAAAATTTCACCCGACTTCTTGTTGGTGGGATTCCTCTTGATGAAGGGTTTCTTGTAAGGAGCTTTGGAGGTTTTATTCAACACAAGTTTACCCCCCATGATCTTCTCTTTTCTCATAGGGACATCCAGCAACAAAGTGATAGCGGTCACCACAATTGAAGCAAGTTCTCAATTTAGACTCATTGTCTCTTCTCCCATTAGGGTTGCTTCTTCGTTGCATCTCTATCTTGGCCTTGGCGGGGTCTTTCCAAAAGTTTATTGCATAAAAGGCCATGTATTCACCATGAGCAACCTTGACAACTTCGGGGTGGCTCATTGAAAGTGCATCATCAGTCCCTTCTTCTTCATCATACTCCACAACCTTGGCCTTCAAGGAAATATTGACACCACTACTCATTCCAATAGCACGAGCACGAGCGTCTTTGGTATTCTTGGATGCAACCTTGAAAGTGACCATCTCTTGCATAACTTCATTGGAGGTCATGAGATGTGTGGCATCCCGCTAAAACCACTACCAGAAAATCGCTGTGTTTTTGTGCATTGCATCATCATGACCACATGCTCATGTCATCATGCCACATTGCATTTGAGCATCGTCATGTCCTCATGCATATGTTTTGTATAAAACTATTTTCTAAAAGCCTATATTTTGTTTTCTAAATATCCTCTGTCTTTATTTCAAATTAAAACCCCAGTCTCTACCGAATATTTTTATTTGTCTAAAAACAGATTACAAAAGCCTTTTAAATAAATAAATAAAATTTATATTATTTTTGGGAAGCCCAAAAGCCCAGCCGGCCACCTCCAACAAAACCCTAGCTACCCAACCGAAACCAAACACTAACCTGGACCTAACCCTAGTCCACCTACCCAGTACCACATCCCTCCAACCCTCACCTACACCCTGCCGCCGCCACACAACAGTCGCACCGACGCGCCTGCACGCTCACCCAGCGCCGCACTCGCACGCTACCGCGTGGCCCCACGCGTGCACCACCACGCGCGCCACATCGCGCCGCGAGACCTACCCCGACCGACAACCTTGAGACCACCGCTCCCGCTCCTCGCGATGCAATCCCCTGGCCCCACCCCGCTCGCTGCGTCCGCCAACCACCCCACACCCTGGCCACGATCCCCAGCCCCTGCACGCACACACACACGCACACGACACGGCCATGTCGCCTCCCCTGGACCAACCACCCCACCACCTACTGCCTCTTGCACGCACCACCCCACCCCGTGAACCACTCCTCTCTCTCCCCCGTGATTCCTCCCCTCTCCCCGACCCCGCCTCCTAGGCCAACAACCGCCGCCGCGACTTCCCCCGAGTCCGTCGCCCGTAGAGCCCGCCTTCATCTTCCTCCACGAACACCGGCGTCGTGCTCGTCTCCCTCGTCTAGCCGCGTGTCGCTCACCTCCCCGCCCTCAACCTCCTCTGCGTCCCCCTCGCAGAGCAGCTTGGCACCGCCCCGTGCTCGTCTCCGGCGCCCCTCCTCTCCTTCACCGCTGTGCGCAGGCCACCGTGTCCGCCTCCCTCCTCCGCTGGTCGATGCTACCATGGCCGCCCTCCTCGTCGCCCTGCAAGCCGCCGCCCCATCTCCTTCCCAGCGCCGCCATGTCCGCCTGCAAGTCCCCGCCGCCCACACCGCCAGTGAGTTCCTCCGCCTCGACCTCGTCTCCTAGCGGCGCTTGCCTCGCTTCCCCGCTTCCTCCCTGGCCGCGTCGCACCGCCACCAGCGACCACGTTGCCGCGGCCTCGTCCCCTCTCGGGCGCCTCAAAGGACGTTGACCGCCTCGCGGCTCTGCTCGAGTTCCGGCCTCCTCTTCTCCGTCAAGCCCAGCACATCACCACTGGCCGCACCGCCTTCCTCTGTGGCCGTCGTCCGAGCCCTCCCGTTGACCTCCGGCCATGTCTTCCTCACAGCGACGCCCCTGTGCCATCCGTCGCCCCATCAAGCTCGTCCCTCCTGCCAGCATGCCCTGAGCGCCATGGCTACGCCTCGACGTCATTCGCCTCGAACCTCCCCGGCGACCTGCCTCTATTCTCTTGCTAAGTGGAAGCGGGCATCCTCTGCTTCCTGCACGAGTCATGTTTCTGGTTGTGTTTATTTATTGACGGTGAGCTCGTGTGTGCTCCAGGCGGGCACTTCAGCTAGTCAGGCATGTGTACATCACGCCAATTTCATATCTCTATGTATGTGCCCCTGTGTTGCTTCCCTAAGAACTGCAAGATCTTCTTCAGAGTCACATTCAGGCTTCCTGAGTACCCCGGACCCGTACTCTGTTGAGATCGATACCTTGTCAAGTCGTGAACCTGGAGTCCCATTGCGAAGCCGTGAAGACACTGGCACAAGACCACCGACAAGACCTTCCGAAGACCAAACCCTGGCGTGCCAAGTTCTTCGACCCCGAGGACCGATCCATCGGAATGCCAAGACCTCCTTCCGAACCCGAGCTCTTCGTCACAGGCGTCAAGATCTACTTCACGGATCCGAAGGCCACCGGTACACGATCCATTCGAGTTCGTCATCGACAGCAAGATCGACCGTTTGGAACCCAAGTTCTCCATCACGACACGCCAAGCTCTCTTGTATCCGAACCTCGTCGTCCCCGTCGAACCCTGAGACCGGACCCCGAACCCCCGGAACCCAAGATATTCCGAACCCAGATGTGTGACCCTAAGCCCCTATTTTTATAATATGACATTACCAACTGCCGCGTATTAAATTGTTCATGCATGCATACTTGTCTGTGGTTTGGGGGCATTATGCCGATTCACCTCATAATTAAATATGGAGTGCATATGCGGGCTATTCTTGTCTTATATCGCCTCCATTTAAATTTGCATAGTGAACCGATACCGTGTTTTGCCTTGTTAACACAAAATTTAAATTGCGGGGTTTCTAAATAACTCAAACCTATTAATTAATTGTCGGGACCCCGGTTCCGCTTAATACTGTCTAGTTGCACCGCATCTGTGCCATGCCATGCATCATATCATAAGCATGCCGGATCTTCTGTCGTAGTATTAAATAGTGCATCCGGTGTTTGTTCTAGTGTTTGCTTCTTCGCGGATTAGGCCGATGAGTTGATGCGAGTATCGACAAGTTCTCCGGATATGATCCTTCGGCAGTGTTTCCCAGGCGAGCATTCTCCCCCTTTCTACCTATTTTGCATTTATAGTCTTTATTTCCTCCTGTTGATCTATTGCTATCCGTGTTGTGATGCTTTAGTTCTGTACCCGATATATCCCGTGCAGCCGATATATTGCCTTGGACACCTCCTATTACCCGTGTTTGGTAGATAGCTGGCCTTGCGAGTCGTACTTGCTTGCTCAGGTGCGATCTCGTGTGGTCAAGTACCATAGTTGTTGGAATGCTGGCAAATGTTTATGGTGGAGATGATCATGACTTTAAATACAACTATTAAATTGTTGAGATAACTAATGAAAGAGGCACCGGTGGGCAATATATGCTATTTGGTTTTTATGTCCACTTGTGTCCCGTAGCCCCAAGTACTTGATACCTGTTCCTTGACTATTCACACTATCCACATACGGGAGAGTCTATGAATCCCCCTTAGCCAGAGCTTGATTCATTTCTTATTTCTTGGGGCCACAAAGTAGTTTGGAGCTTTATTACTATCCTGTACCTATGCCATGTTTTACTGCTTTATTTACGATTGTGCGTGGAGCACCTGTACTGTTTTGGAACATGGAATGTTTTCGCGGTATCGACAAGCCCAGTCACACTTTTGGGTTCCCAGTCATTTACAGCCATTGTCACAAACCCTGGGTCCGTTCCGGAGCCGGCCAACTTCGTTGCGGGTAGCTTAGTGGGGTGGCCCCCTGAAATATTTTATGAATCCTGTGATTGCTTTGTCGTGAAAGCCTCGTTGGGTTTTGATTTGGTTTTTCCGAGGTCGATCGTGTGTGTGTTGCTATTTGTGCATCCCTGCAGGGTAAATCTTTCTAAAAGCCGTGTCCGTGGTTATGGACGACTTGGAGCACAGTATCTCGATCATAGACAAGCGTAACTAAAGTAGTGTTATAAATTTGACTTAATATGTGACTAGTAATCGGCATCACTACAATGGAATGGATAATAAAAATGCCAACAACTGGTGGATCTGTGGTGATCTGTGTCATACTATACCTGCCTAGTAAGTATTGCAACTCCAATGGAATGTGATAAAAGTGCCAACAACTGCTGGGTTTTGGGATTCATCGGGACAATTATATCTGACTAGTAAATGTTCCAACTACCACGAAATGGTTAATTAAAACTGCCCACTACTTATGCTTCAGGATGACTCATGCTATCTATATCTGAATAGTAAGTGCTGCAACTATAACGGAATGAGTAAAATTGCCAACTGTGTGAGTTCCTTGGTCCGACTTCCTCGTTTGGTCTCGAGGGGGAAATATCAGGATGGGTATGTTTGGTGTTAGTATCAGGTTGGGACCGAATAGGTCTTTCTTATCTCTCTCTAGTAGCCGACAGTTAATCGAGTCTCTATAGGTTGTTTAGTGCATGCTGCGCTGCCGCTTCAGTCCACCATACCTATGTAGGCGAGTGCCGCCGAATTCTAGCCTCGCCGTGTACTGGCCTCAGTACTGACGCTCCTCTTTTTCCCTTCACCCTTTGTCGGCACCCCTTTTGTTTAGTAGGTACGAGTTCGACGTCATTAGCAGGGTTACCCTTCCGGCTTGGCCTGGGCAGGGTTATGGACGCCATTGGTTATTCTTCAGGGCTCTTAGCCCCATTTGCATCTTGTCCGTACTCGGACGCTGTATCGTTTTCAAGGTGATTCGGATCTTTGTAGTGTATATCTGTATTCTTGACTCTTGGAGTCGTGCTGTATATATATCTGTTCTATGGGTCCTATCGAGGACTGTTGTGTAATGGTATTACTTTGTTTTCCACCCGCACGTAAGTGCCTGGTGGGCGTCCTTGAAACGTTTCTATGCGGGTTTGGCAGAAAGGGCTAAAACTTGCATAGGCCCGATTCGAGGGTGTTACAAGATGGTAGTTGTGTCTTCCTTGGAGACTCTTCAAGTCAGTGGGCTCGAAGGGCATGAGGGCACTCACATACTTCCACTTGATCCAAGCATCATCAATGTGAGAGGCACCAACATTCCTAAAGATGGTGGCTGTAGATTTGAGTCTTTGATAGATGTCTTCTTGATCCTCACCATCCTTCATAAAGAAACCTTCAACCTAATTGCTTAAGGCATCATACCTATTTCCTCTCATGCTCTCATTGCCAACAAACAAGTCGATGAGAGCATCCTAAGCTTCCTTGGTGGTATTGTAGTGCTCAATGTGGGGAAAATCCTTTGGCCCCACTCCAAGTTGGATCATGTGCAAGGTTTTCGCATTGAGTTGGCTATTGGCCACTTCTCTTCTAGTCAAGTTGGTTGGATCCTCAATTTTGAGTCCTTATTCAATAATGTTCCCCAAGTCAATGCAAGAGCTGTGCACATGAGATTTCATTAAAACTTGCCATTGAGCAAAACTATGTGCAACTAACTTAGGTGGGTCACCTCTATTATTTATATGGGGATGAGGGATTGGAGGGTCGGGATAGTATCATCCGGGAACCGCATGGTGCTCTTCCTTCCCATCACCCTTTTTGGTGGTGGAGTCAGTGGAATTATGTTCATCCCCCACCACTTCACCTATTGGCTTAGCCGAAGCATTTGCCTTAAGGTTAGGTGGTGATTCCTCTTGAGAGGGAGGTGGTGAGGCTGAATTTTCCATAACAAGTCGCTCAACAAGTTGACGCAACTGTTGGATTTCGTTGCCCAAGGTAGAGCTCAAGCTTGTTTCCAAATTCTTGAGATCTACCATGGTCACCGAGTTGCTAGCCTCACCCTCTCCCTCATCTCCTGGGTTGCCCATAATCTCTTAGGCGGTTAAGCCCGAATAAAGAGCTGAGGCTCTGATACCAATTGAAAGGATTGTATGGGCACCTAGAGGAGGGGGGGGGGGGGTGAAAGGTGCTACTTCAAATTTTACTCTTTTTCAAGTTAGGGTTTGACACAAAAGTTAAATTCTCTAGATTATGCAACTATGGTGAATTTACCTATATGTCAATCTAGCACTACCACTAAGCAAGAACAAGATAAGTAAAGTGCAGTAAATGATAGAAGTAACCAAAGTGAAGCACGCGGAGACACAAGGGTTTGTTTCCCGTAGTTCCTTCCTTTTGAGGGGAAGTACATCTACGTTTGGAGAGGGGGTGGTTTCAAACCACCAACGCCACAAGAGGCCTCCCTTGTTCTCCGATGAACCTCAACCCAACGGGTTTGATTCACCTCTTCCACTATATCAACAACCTTCGAGGTGGAAGCCGACACCTTTACAACAAGTTCGAGGCACACATCCACAACCTAATTGGAGGCCCCCCGAATACAAGCAAGCTGTCAAACAATCAAAGACAAGCTTGTAAGAACCAAATCACAAGCCAAGGTTTCCAATGAAACACTAGAGCAAGGGGCCCTCAAGTGAATGAAGGGAAATGAAGATCTCTCTTGGTGAAGCTATAGATCAAGGCCTCCTCCTTCGATTCTCCAAAGATCAATGACTTTGGATGGTTGAGTGAAGAGATCTTGAGGATTTGGTGGCTCAAATGGTGCTGCTGTTCTTGAGGTGGACGAGCAGCTCCCAAGATAGAAGAAGGGGCCTTTATATAGGGCCCCTGGAATTAGAGACGTTGGGAGCCACTTACCCCGGACAGTCTGGCAAAAACTAGCCGGACAGTCCGACCCAGCCGGACACTCCGGGTGACAACCACCGAACACTCCGACCTGGCAAAGTTTTCGGCCAGAGTCCGGGTGGTGTCCGATGTAGTAGACAGAATGTCCGAGCCGGGTGATGAATCCTCAGGGCCGGACAGTCTGGTAGGGCCGGACACTCCGGCGCACATCAGGCCGCTGTCCGGCAGAGACTTTGTCTCTGCCCACATATTATCCTGGTGAGTCCTTTTTTCTTAGGTACAGATTACACAAATATAGCTGATATCTCCTGAAACATTTAACAATAGATTAAACCTATCCAAGTGTTGTTAATAAACATCAAAACAATAGGAAGGACATAAATGCTCTTTCACCCTTTTATAGCCACACATTTATCTTTTCTCTTAGCAAACAAGTTAGTGTATATTTTAATTAAAATTATAGACATGTAGAACACATTGTATCCTTAGAAAAACATACTCCCTCCATCCTAAAATACTAGATACATGTGTATCTAAACAAAGTGAAATTAGTTAATTAGAGAGTATAAATATACTTTTTGACTTTTTAAAATTCCGAGCTTCCTAAAACCTGTGTAAAACATGTCACCCCTTTGCACATGCTCTAAACCAAACCGGCATTTTTCGGGCAGACCCAAAACAGCCGACACACAAAACTCAGGCTAGAGCCCGTCCTGGCCCGACCGTGGGACCTAAATTTGAGGCCAGGCCTGAATCAAGCAGGACAAAACACCAGCCCGGCCCACGGTCCTGATTAGGCCTGGGCCAGGGACGATTTCCGGGCTGGAGTGGCCGGGCTGCCCATGCCCGCTAAACGTTACTTGACCTAGCTGGATAGGTCTTTCTGACTTGACCCTTTACCTAGCTGGTCGACGCGCGACCATCACTACCAGGCTGGCCCCACGAGATGCGGGCGCGTTGACCAGTAATTCCCCGGTAGTCCGGCGGGAAGGGGAGCCGTCCACGTGCCCCTGGCGCTAGATCCGACGGTGCCCCATCGCCGCTGTCTTTTAATGGAATTGCTCCCAACTGGAAACTGCCGAGGGAAAAGCTTCGCTGTGGAGCATCCTAAAAATAGGAGGGGGCAAGAACTGGATTGATCGATCGTTTTGGGCTGTTTGGTGAGAATAAGGAAGCAAATCCGCGCCGTGTGTATGGTGGCAAGGTGAAAAACTTCGATCCTGCAGAAAAATTTCATCAGATTTTGGTGGAGGGGGAGAAAGCTGCCATCTCGTTGGCGAGATTTTTGGAGCTGTTGCGGAGGGAGGAGAAAGAGGCTACGACGATCTTGGCTGGCGATCGAATTCGGGGCTGGAAAAGAACACAAGGAGAAGAGGTTCGCGATGCTGCGGTGGCTGGCGCGGCCGGCGGAACGGTGCTTGGGGCGCAGCGCCTGCGGCTGCGGCAGCGATGGCGGCGGGGGAGGGGACGGGCTGATGTGGCACGCGGAGCTGAAGCCGCACGCCTCCGGGGAGTTCTCCATCGCCGTGGCGCAGGCCAACGAGAAGCTGGAGGACCAGGGCCAGGTGGTGACCTCGCTGGCGGCCACCTTCGTCGGGGTGTACGACGGCCACGGCGGGCCAGAGACCTCGCGCTTCCTCTCCTCTCGCCTCTTCCCGCATCTTCACAGTAAGTGCGCCGCTAAAATTAAATCCATTTACTCGCGTGAGTATAACGATGATCAAGCTGCTTAATTGTTCAATGTTATCAACCATTTTTCTGTTTAGACTTGGATTACACTTGGTGTAATTTGCCGATTTCGATTATTTAACTATATTATTTATGTAGTTTCTACACATGTTTGTCAAAGTAACCAGGTCAGTGACTTTTGATCCAGTCATCCAAATGTCAATGCTTGATTAGCTCTCTCCTCATTTATTTATTTTCCTTTTCTTTCCACATTTTTATTGTCCCAATTGATGGAGGATGTTATCTCTATTTATCATACCATTATGTGGTTTACACAATTTTTGTGAATGTGTTTTCTAATTAAACTGAATCTTGGATAGCTAAACAGTGTAGTGCTCTGAATCATGACAGAGTTCTCATCCGAGCAAGGCGGTATGTCGACAGATGCGATCAAGAAAGCATTCCGTGCTACAGAAGAGGAGTTCTTGCACATAGTCAAGGAGTCATGGATAAAACGCCCAAAGATTGCCTCAGTTGGCTCGTGCTGCCTCGTCGGAGTAATCGCTGACAATGCTCTATATGTCGCCAATTTAGGCGACTCGAGAGCTGTCCTTGGCCATAGAGGACCTAATGGCCGGGGGGTAGTGGCCGAGAGGCTGTCCAATGACCACAATGTTTCCGACGAGGCAGTAAGGAAGGAACTCATCGAGCAGCATCCTGATGATCCGCGTATAGTCGTCTTCGCCAAGGGAGTTTGGCGGGTTAAGGGCATTATTCAGGTACATTTCACTGAATCATGATAGTTTTTGTCCTTATGGCATATGCCATTCTATTTTCATTCACGTTTTATAAACATCAAGTGACACATGTCTGCTAGTATAAAGCTTTAATTCAGAGACTATGGTCTCCAATATTTGTTAGGAACTAATTAACATGCGAGGAACAATGATAGCATTTTCACAAGATGGACAAATGTCATACTTTAGAGTTTAAGGGGATCTAACGACTCTTCATTGGCGACGCATGATGAATGCTTTAGAATCCATCCTGAAATTGGTGGGGAATTAAAGGTTCTAGCAAAGTTACATCCTGATATTTCATGAGGCCCTGAATTTGTTACTCGGGTAAAGGCTATAATCCTGCCTTGATCGGATGTCGCTTTGGTCTCATTGTTCTCGATATCATAATACAGATTCTACTGTTCTTTTGCAAAGCACTCCTCGATCTAATACAAACATAGGAATATATTCTGCTCCGAAAAGTCAGCACCTAGAATTACTTGTGCAGTGCGGCAAACCCATATGCTAAAGCTATTGTCTCCTCTTTGTATTTTTCTGAAGCCTATAGTTAGTCGATCTAGGTGAACACTACATGATCTAATAAAAGGTGCCACCCAGTCTTTGCTTGCATTAATAATCATCACTATGTTGCTTTATAAGTTATAACGTTCCTTAAAAACTTTAAAGGCAGCTCAGCACAACAGACCTGTTTTTTTATTTAGTGACAGTCATGAGCTATTCTTTGGCAACAATGGACATCATGTCTCCGATGCTTTCAGGTTTCCAGATCAATTGGGGATGTCTATCTGAAGAAGCCTGACTTTGGCAGAGACCCTCTATTCAAGCAACATGTATGCCCTGTTCCATTGAAGCGGTCTGTCATAAGTGCCGAGCCATCGATCAAAGTACGCCAGATACAACAGCAGGACCTGTTTGTAATATTCGCATCGGATGGTCTGTGGGAGCTGCTAACCGACAAAGCGGCGGTGGATATCGTCTTCAAGAATCCTAGAGCGGTAAGCCAAAGTTTTAATTAACCCCGTTATGCAGAGCCTGATGCATTTTGTGTGGAAAATGTGCTCAGGGAATAGCGAAGCGACTGGTGAGAGCGGCGATATCCGAAGCCGCGAGGAGAAGGGAGATGAAATACGCCGACATACAACGGATCGAGAGAGGGATGAAGCGGGTTTTCCATGACGATATCACGGCCTTCGTGGTCTACCTCGACAAGCACAAACACGGCACGCAGCCTGGGTTCGGTAATCTGAACAGTTTCAGGTCCACCAATGTGCCGGTGGACATCTTCTCCGGCGACTCCCATGAGCCTCAGCAGCACCACCACCACCACAGGCTGAACCCTGCGACCGACGGTGCTGTGAGCTAGTGCTGTGTTTTTCAGGAGGATTATAGATAGTGAAAGGAAAACGATCAAAACAGATGGCATTTTATTTTCAAGGACATATACTGAGTAGTATAGTAATTTTAGTTATCAATTACTGTATGAAAGATCAGATTCGCCCAAAAAGGAAAAGAAAAAAAGGAAGGGAAAACTTAGAGATTGCTCCCAAGATCCTAAGCATGCATCACAAGCTAGGAATTGTTTGATCCTGATTCCTGAAGCTTTTTTGATCATTGTGATTTTGTCGATCTAAGACGCGGGTCCAGGGTTCCAGGTAAAATAACAGCAAGGTTTGCTTAGATTCGTGTGTGCGCTAGTACTAGCATTGCGGCATGGGCAGCCTACTCTTGTCAGCTGCTCGAAAAGAAGAGCTTTCCCAGCTTTTGTGCCTTTTCTTTGGCAGGCATTGGTGTCTTCTCCTCGCTGTACCATGTTCTCCGACGGTTGCTTCATATTGCAGTTTGTGTGAAATCTGACTTGGCCAACTTAAGATGATAGTAAGGTTCAAAAATAGCTCGGTCTATTAGAACACAGCCATGAACAATGGTAATGGTAGTTTCCTAGTGGGCAGTACTTCAGTTATCCTAGTATTTTCATTTGAAATTTCATCTACAGAATCTTCCGAGCAAATTACTACTCCCTCCGATTCATCCATAATAAGTGTCGCTCACTTATTAGAGTCCTGCTACACACACGAAGTCTTCCATACGATAATAGCACTCAGGCTCACAGAGGGAGTACCAGATTCAGACCAACATTCATCACATGATTCACAACGATAATAGCACTCAGGCTGGGAGAAATTGCTGGTAAGGGCGCTGTGATGGACGTGACCCACTTGCAAATGACTCAATCTTCCAAACCAATATAATGCACGGCGATGGTATCCATTGCAAAGCAATAGTAACAAGCTAGTAGTAATAATGATCTAGAGACCATGGTAACAAGATAATACTCCCTCTGTTTCAAATTACTCCGCCGGCACGCTTATGTAGGTGGGCTATTACTCCCTTATTTTTCATTCAGAAAAATCCTGAGATTTTTGAAATAGATAGTATGAAATGTGTAATATCAAAAATCCAGAAAATTTTTTGGATGAAAAATAAGAGAGTACTAGTCCACCTAGGTAAGCGTGCGCACGGAGTAATTTGAAACAGAGGGAGTACTAGGTACTAGTACTTCCTCTGTTTCAAATTACTCCGCCGATGCGCTTATGTATGTGAACTAGTACTCCCTTATTTTTCATTCAAAAAAATCCTCGAATTTTTGAAATAGATAGTATAAAATATGTATTACGTATACCAAAAATTCTAAGAATTTTTTGATAAAAAATGAGAGAATACTAGGCCACCTAGGTAAGCGTGCGCGCGGAGTAATTTGAAACAGAGGGAGTCAGTAATAATGGTAACAAGGAAGTAGCGTGCTGCAGATCAGATGCAGTTTACAGGGTCCAAGCAAAAATCAGTGGGGTAGCAGGAACAGCGGCCCTAATAGTAGTGGTAATAACAGTGGCAGCAGCGGCAGTGGACGGACCGCCTCAGACCGGCGACCCCACCCTCCATTCTCAGACGGCTCAGACCACCACCAGCGAGACAAGAACCAGCAGCAGCGCCGCGCCTCCCGTAGCCATCATGTAGCCTCTCGCCGCGTCGCTCTGCAAGGTGGGCCCAGGTCTCGCAGTTAGACAAGGAGAAACCAATAAAAACACATCAAACCAGCCACGTGCGTGGGTACGCGTGGTCCTGTTGACCTAACGGTCCGCTCGCTGACCCTCTGGGCCCTCGTGGGCGGGCGCGAGGCGGAGGCCATCAAATCCAGTTTACCACGCCAGGTTTGGAATCCGAAGGCGCAGGTACGTGTGGTACGTGGAGGGTGTAGTAAATGGGAGTCGGTAGGGACACGTACCGACATGTCGGCGGCGGAGGGGCCGGGCCCTGGGGCGAGGCCGCCGGTGGCCGGCGACGAAGCGGCGGAGGTCGGGGCCCTGGCGGGGGCCACGTGCTTCTTGGTCCTGGGCTTCTTGCTCGGCGCGGGAGCCGGCGCGGGGAGGACGACGGCGGGCGCCGGCGCAGGCGCGAGGGCAGGAGGGGACGTCGACAATGCCGGCACGGGCGCCAGCGCTGGAGGAGAGAGAGCCCGCGCGGCCACCGGTGGGGGCAATGTAGGCGCCGGGGGAGACGATGCCGGCGCGGTGGCCGGGGCCGGCAATGTGGGCGGCGGGGAGCTGGCGGGTGAGGGCGTGGGGGGAGGCAGTGTCGGTGGAGCTGTGGCCTGCAGGGGAGCTGCGGCAGGTGATGTGAGCTTGGTGCTGGAGCGGGAGGGAGGTGATGCGGGTGAGATGGAGATGGGGTTTTTGGAGGAAGAAGGGCCTGGGGTGGCTGAGGCGGTCGGTGAGGCAGCGGTGGGGGAGTGGGCGACGGCGCCGGAGCGGGAGGAGGACGGCGCGCCCGCCGGGGACTGGGAGTAGGCGGTGGGGGCGGCGAGGAGGAGCAGAAGGAGGAGAGGGAGGAAGCGAGCCATGGCAGAATCAGAGGGAAAAGGTGATGATGCGCGTCGACTTGTGCTGTGTTGTGTGTGGGAGTGAGAAAGAGCAGAGAGCAAGCTAGCTGGGCAACACTACTGGTAAAATAAAGGCGACTGGCTAGTACTAGTAGTAGCTTGTGTGGTAGTAGAAGTCATTGGCCTCTCTCTCTGAGCATTTTTTTTTCTTCGAACAAGTCTCTGTGAGCATTGGAAAAGCAGAATTTGACCACCAACTTGATCACAAAATATGAGCAATATGCAAGTATGCAACAAAAGATATACTATCATTGAATTCACAGTGAAAGCAAGTTTCTAATAGCATAACTTTTGTGATGTACAAATCATAGATTGTTGATCAAATTAGCTGTTAAAGTTTTTTTAAAATACATATAGGCCTTATAAACCAGAATGCAGAGAGTATAACCGGTGAAGGTTAAGATATCCGTGGTATGGATGTATGATTGCGACGGATGATTAGCACGAGGTGGCCTCGTGATTTCTCACTAAAAGAGCAAACCGTCACCGTTCTTTCTCTTTTCTCTACATCTTTGCTTGTCTTAAGTGGTAAGGAAGGAATACTAAGATGCATACGATTATTTGAAAAGAACAAAAAAGAACAAGATGAGTTCGTTGATAAGCTGGCACGCTACATCCTTGAAATATGCTTTCATCCCCGCTATGTTAATATAACAACCACACGGTACCTAACGAGCCCAAAAGACAAAAGAGAGAAGAGAAGAGAAGAGAAGAAAATAATAAGAGAAGAAAATAATGCTGACATAGGCGAATGGACAAAACCGAAGATGACTCGCAACCATTGCATCCTCCAGAGTATTCTCACCAAGATCCTAGCACTCTGAATCACCACGTACTAAGCATCACCTCAAGAACAAAAGCGACGACGACGACGAGCTGCTGTCCGGACTGGTCCTGGGGTTTCCCCAGTACGCTACGAGGAGTAGGAAAGAGGTACACCCGACGCCTTTTGGGAAGGAACGGCGACACTCGTAAGCATCGCCATCAGTGCCAAGATGACAGGGATTTCTCTCCGACCCCAAAAAAACCACATCTCCATAGAATTCACACAGCTCCATCACTCTTGCTACCCACCAACATATGCAACCACGGTCTTGAAGTCACCATCATCGTCTCACCGTGGCAAATACTGGGAGGCCGGACGGACAAAGAAGAGCCAATCGTAAACAGACGTGGCAGTACCACCACCACTCGGGACGGACAAACCTCCATCGGCAAAGACGGTAGCCGACTGGACACAACGAAAGGAGCACACCGGGCCATTGGAGTCAGCAGGCGGTAGTAGCACGGCCACGTGGAGGACGTCCTCCACAGCCATCGGTAGGCGCGGACCGAACGCGATGGTAGGGACAGACCAAGGCGGGCAGGCCCGACCGGGCCCCGGAAGGGCATGTAAAGTCATTGTCATCACTTTGCTGCACGCAGACCACCACCACTGCTACCTTCTTGTTCGGCACCATAAATCCGTCCGGACCCAGACGGGTCTACGAATCTCCCGTCACCATGCTGCAGTAGGGGTGGTGTCGTCGCCACCACCCATGTCATGAACTGCTCGAAGTCAAATAGGATGCAACACAGCTGAGCCCGACCCACCCTGACCCATATCGGGCCCAAAAGGGCCTAGATCTGGGCCTGCAGGGCTCCACCCGAGTTCAAGCTGGCGACCATCACCACCAACGGAGGCGCCACCACCGCGTTCACCACCCTCACAGTAGCATACCGCCTTGCCGCCGCTTCGCCGGATCTCCTCCGCCTAGGAATACCGCCCGATGTCGCGCCGCCTTTCGTGAGGTTGCCACCGCGAGGGGAGAAGCAGAGGCCCTTCGCCACCTAGGCCTAGCCCTTTGCAAGCCGATGACGGCAGGGAAGGGAGGTGGCGGAGGGGGCACGTGGCGGCGCGGCCTGGTCGCCATGCGGGGGGCGCCCAGGTCGCACGAGCATTTCAGTGACGAGAGGATGATGTGATACAGTATTTAATTTCTAAGCTTATGTTTTCCGTGTAGTCATTTTCGAGCTAGCACGTTCTACACTCACAATACGAGCGACATCAAAGTACCAAAGAAACCGCATGTGGGAATTTTTACCGGTCCAATTTAGTGAATTTCCGTCGAATTTAGAAATTCGTGCTTCGTCCTTCGCAATGGTGCTCAGGCTTGCACTAAGTTATCAAGTGGGATCCCACAAAAATCTTACTTGTAGTTCATTTTAAATTCTAGTTCGAATTCAGGCCCACAAACTGGTTCTCACGGTGTGGTTCGTGCTGCTGCTGGTACTCCTGCCGGTGATCCCTTGTTGTGTTATCGATGCAGCATTTCACGTGACAATGAAAGGCGATGGTACAGTGTTCGTGAACAACAGCGGCACTATGAAACTTGATAATGATAAGCATTAGACCCCGTTTGTTTTCGTGCTCCGGTATTCTCGAGGGGGGATTTGAACATGCACGGTCCGGAGTAAAATATACAGAGATCAGCTACTCTATTTGTATATGTCAGTATTTTAGCCGATAATCACATAAACATAAAGCTAGTCCTCTCAGACTTCATAAAAATTGAATCTTTGAACATGCACCAGTATAAGCAATTCACGTTAACTTACATAAAAGCATCCGGTCATATTTTAACAGTTATCCATAAATACAAACTTCAGTTTTTTCAGATCAATAACAAAGTAGGCTACGTAAATTACAAACAATAGCCGTTCAACAAACTTGAACTCGGATGGACTTCTGAAGACTTGAACTCGGATGAACTTCTGAAAACTTATACTTGGCATCCTAAATAAAAGAAATCAATATTAGATACTATATTAAGACAATAAACATCATTCTAATCCCAGGGACAGTCATGAATAGACCACATCGACAAGAATGAAAGAACAAAACAGCTTGTTCTATGATTATCGATCCTCATTGGCATGATAAATAAACAATAGTAGTAAATCAAATAAAAAAACTATCTGGCATGATAAATAAACAACAAGCTTGTTCTACATTGGTTGTAAAATTAAAAGCCACGGTGAAGTGATCAAAATTTTCATTCTCTTGATGCGAGCACATGAGCAGCAACTCACTTTTCACTAGCTACAAATATTGTTACAACATGAGCACATGAGCACGGCCAAACTCCATAAAAAACTGTCAACTACGAATAATTGCAGGGTACATTCCTACCTAGTACCTATGATCAAGGAGCCAGGACCAAATCATCCTTCCATGTCATCCAATTATCATCCAGTAATAAACAATAGTACTAAATCAAATAAAACATAACAAACAAATAGCAATGATCCTCATTAACAATAGTACTAAAAGAAAATGCAATGAGCTAGTTACATGGAGGTAACTGAATTCCCAGCTTCCCAACCTCCTTCTTCAACCACAGACCACGGAGTCTTGCATCATAAGAAAGAAAAAGCTCTCTGTTTGATGCATCTTTGAAAACATCAGAGGCTAGGATCTTGATCTCATCAGACACATCAACCATGTCATCAAGTACTTCCAAGCATTTTGGAATTGAGTATTGTTTTCCTGATGCTTGTTCTCTCTTGAGTTTGACAAACTCTGACATTGTTTGTTCAATACGTGGGACTAGGACAGATGTGTGGCTCATATGCTCCCTGTGCTTTCTAGGCCTTGCTGATTGTGCGCCACCATTACCACTTCTTGAATTCTCTTGATCAAAGCTCCTTTGCACATCTTCATCCTCCTCACCACCTTGAGGGTTAAGTTCATCATTTTGAGATTGATAAGAAAGACTCCTTCCACTAGCACTCATTCTTTCAACTTCACTGAACCTGTTTTGCCCTTCATCTTCAAGTGTGTCATTGTTTGTCCTTTGACTTGTCATAACACTGTTTTTTGGAACCACGTTTCTAGTTCTCTACCTCTCATCACTTTGACGTTTCCTACTAGTGATATGTGGAGGTTGGCTAGAAGTCATGCAATGTTTCCCTTGAACAATATTACCTTCATAAAGCAAATCTAGTGCATCAAACAAAGGGAACTCCTTGCCCTGAAGCCTTCTAAAATTTGGGTCCTCCTGCAAAAGCAAAGAATGAGTGAAATAAGACATTAGACAATATTTTTAAGATATAACATATGAGTCCACTATCTCTACTACGAACTCCATGACACTAACCCACTAGCTACATGCACACCATGTTCAGCACAGGACCTGGCCAACACAACATGTCATGCAGCAACTACTGATCACCGATTCATTCGGCTAACAACTATATACTGAGGCAACAATATACAGTAACATTGCTATAACTTTAGTATTCAGCACATGTAAACAAGCATACCTCAATATTTCCTCCCATTTTTTAGGTGTGGTGTTTATCATGCAACTAGTTGAATTCCATGAGATGACACTTCTATTGACAATGGATTTGACAACTTTATACTCTTTCTTGAGTTGACCCTCTTTATCTTGAACTTGGGACTTAACAAACTTTGCTTCTAGGAAGTGGTCGTTCAAATCTTTCACAATTTGGTTCCAGCCTTTAGAAGTCCATCCATTTTGACCACGATAGTGAGAAAAGTTGTACTTTGTAAGTACATCCACAAGCCCCTACTCATACTGAGATGTCCATCTTGCTCTTTGTTCCATTGTAACCTAGGACAAACAAACAAAAAAGTTATTGCAACAAGTCATGACAAACCTTTCTTATGTACAGAAAAAAGAACAAGTTATTGCAACAATTCATGACAAACCGTTCTTATGTACAAAAAAACAACAAATGATCATCAAGCCGATCTCCTTTGCACTCTCAGAGCTCTACTTCTTTCATAATTTTCCCACATTAAGAAGTGAACCACATATAATGTGATGCCATATTCACACCTATAAGTTTCCACTACAATATTATGATTGTTCCAATTCAATAATAATTTCCTCTTTGATAATTATAGTTAATAAGGAACCCTAAAAGTGTAACTTCAAATTGAAATGTTTTCCCTTGAAAATTAATCTTTTCCTCGAAAGTTATTCTTTTAAGATACATTAAAAGAAATTCCTATAGAATTAATATAAAGACCCTAATTGGCAAACCATCTCTGTGCCATAAATCTTTGAATACATTCCACACTTGAGTGCTTTACTATTGTATGCTACTTATTATACATGTATGTTGTTTCACACACTCCTACACGCCTTAATAAGAAGCATACGTGTGAAATTGATCTAAAAGGACAACACATTCTAAAAGGACCATTACCAGTTTCCGAACCCTAGATCATAATATGATTAATCCGGGGATTCGAGTTTGCAAACATGCATTACATTACTTATGCATAATGGCATCTTGCTTCTTTAAACATTAGTCCTTACCGGACCAATGATGTTGATTTCAGATATTGGATCTTCTTTGGTCTTGAAGACCGTGAGTGCATAATCTTGCAATCACAAAAGGAAACTTCACACTTGCTCATGTCCTTTGGTTATTTTCTATCAAATACTTGTAACTCAAATGTTGTCATCACCTGCATTTCAAAAAAGGCTAGAAAACACTATTTTCATAATAATATGATTATGGATTATTTACCAAATGTTAATAATCTACTATTACAGTTCCAGTGGTAAATGAACATAATATCTAGGACTTAACAACCAATGTCGCCAGTGATTCTAGCGTCGTATATCACGCGTTAACCATGAGATCTATAATGGCTATGGGGAAGTCAGCTGGATCTTCTTCCTTTCGCATGGACGGGTGACCATCTCGTGTGGCTGGTGTCCTTTCGAGGCTTAGCATGGGTGGGACCCCTTAGTCCCCACGATTTTGGTATCTAGACTATCTATGTGCGGTTGTCGGAGGTATAGTCGGTCCTTTATGGAGCTTTCCAAGGGCACAACCATATCATAGAGTCTTCGGTAACCTATCAGAGTTGTAGCTTGCCCGAAAGGGGGCTTAACAGAGATGTGGCTGGTCTGAAGGGTTGTGTCTTCATGCGGGGTCGCGGAGAAGGGCAGTGATAGGCTTGGATCATCTACTGGTCCTCATACCAAAGGAAGTGTGGACGGGTAAACTGCCTGGTTGTGCAACAAGGATTTGATCTCTTATGGGTAAAGCAATGCACCTCTGCAGAGTGCAAGAACTGTGACATGTTACTCCCTATTCTAGGAAGGAGCTACGAACGCGGCAGAAAAGGAACTCCACGAAAGTTCTGGTAAACCTGTGAAGGCTGACGGACATAGCTTTTCAGAATAAAAGCAACATTTGAAGAAATGTTTGCGAAAACTTGCATAGCCTACAACATTTGGTATGTGGTTGTAGATAGTGCATCAAACACTCCTTTTTAGTGAACTTGTTGAGTATGCTCGTACTCAACCGTACCTTCTTAACCCTTGCTAGGTTCTAAAGACGTTGAAGATGTCGCCAACACCAACTCATGCTCAACGAATCATCACTGAAAGCTCAAGTTCTTCAATCAAGTCAATGGAGTCAACATATACATCAACTGAAGTGAATACAAAGTTCCTGATTAGTTAGGAGTATACCCTCTAACCATCAAACCTATTTCTATAGAGCATTGCAATAGCAGCAAATGCAAGCCAAATAGTTTAGATGCTAGTATTATTAGCAAGATAGTTACGACTTGTTATTTCTGGTTCTTCTTTGTAATAAGTTGTTTCGTCCTCTTTAATCTAGATGTTCTCTAGATCTTTTGTAAAGAGTCGAGTTATAATCTATAGTCATGTCTTGGACCTGCTGAGTTTCTGTTGTACCACTCTGAGAGATGTAATACTGGTGGAACGGTGTTCCATTGGTGTTACATCAACGACTATAGTGTACTACATCATGCAGTGGTATGTTGGGTCACCACAAGTAGCTATTGAGGTAATGAATTAAGCAATCAAACACTAGATGCACGATAGACTTGCAGATCATATTAAGATGGTTATAGTACATATATATAGTAATTGGGTATCAGATTAGATGATACTAGATATGATAATCTCACTACGAGTAGTCTAGCTAGAACTCCCTCCGTTTCAAAATATAAATTATGGCTTTTGTGAAACGAATGTATCTAGACCCACCTTTAGTGTTGGTAGAGTAACTTGGACTAGTATTGTATGCATTTTTACTAGTCCAAGTTACTCCCCACCAAGACCAAGTAATTTATACTAGTCTTATACATATAACACTAGACTATGTTACCACCTCTAGAGTGTTGTAACACCCCAGCATTAGAGCTTAGAAATAAGCTGAACACAGGTGTGTGCATTGCATTCATGCATAGAAAATCCGGATAATTTTCACGCAAAACTAAAGAAGCCAGTGAGGGATCGGGATCTCTCTTACTCTGATGGAAGCATCCAGGCAAGTGCGATAGATTTCGACATGACCTCCACTGTATCTTTTCTTTTGAGGGGGTATCCATTCAAATTTAAACATTCAAAAGTTATGTTTGAACTCAAATAGAATTTGAGATGAATATGTAAAATAAATTGCCATAATATAATAAAGTACATCTTATGTGAATATATATAATACATTACCCTTTATAATAAAGGTATCTCAAGACAAATGAAAGATTACATTAATAAATGAGAATACACGAAAATATAAGTACAAATAATAACAAGCCTTAAACTCCAAAAGGGGAGAAAATCAAACTTTATTATATCAACAAATAATAATACATTATCTTTACAGATACATAAAAGAATAAATGAATTACAAAAGAATCTAGAATAAAGATTACAATAATGATAATAATAATAAAAAGGGGTCCTAAACTATTCCTTCATCCTCTGTCTTCATTCCTCACTCTGATTCCTACAAAACAAATGAAAATGAGGACTAAATAAAAGAATATTAGTTGTTAGGAATACTCTCAGATTCACACTGTAATGCAGTGTTAACTCATCACTGAGTATAATCAAAGGGGGACAAACAATATCTGTTCTTATCATATTATATGCTTCAGACTTGTGCATCATTAGCTTAGTAGCAAACCCCCTTATTTAGCAAATCAAAGAAATAAGCCAAAGGTTGAGAAAATATCTGTTCACTCAAGCTGATCCACAGGCACATGAATCAAAGGTTGAAACTTGCACCCTATGGATCCCACTTGACAGCAGCTTAGTCATTGCATGCTTGTGTGCTGTCAACACAAGACATCCACAAGGGAGGATAAGAACACGGCCATAGCAGCAGAGTACCACTTTGTTGGTCACTTACCACACACTTCATTTCACCATACGACACCTCAACATGTTCACAGCCCAAACCACAAGAACAACATATGTTCTTGATGGATCATTACAGATCTTCTTCACACATATTAACCAAATCAACCATCAGATCACCACAGAATGGTGACATAAGGAGGGGGTGGTGTAGGAGGATAGCAAGAACAAGTGCAAGGTCACAGGAGCAAGGAGGAGCAAAACCAGAACATAGGGTGTGCAAAACAGGCTCCAGGGAGTGATCAAGTCACCAAGATCAAGCCAGCAAAATCAAGCATAACCACAACATCACCAACAAGCTAGTTGTATGGTGAGTCTATAAAAACCATCATTGATCTTATCCATTTCATCAGAACATGTGATGTTCTATAATCTTCTCAGAAAAACAACCAAGTGAGGTGTATATTCATCCTTGAAGAAATTTAAACAGCCAAGAATAAATCTTTGCAAACTACCACCAAGATCTCGGCCTTTGCATCACTGATCTGGAATAGAAATCTCTAGCTTTATAATTAGGTGCACATGAATCTTTGAATGAACATTTTTGGGCACATCCTGTGGATGGTAGCACCTCAGAAATGATACATCTTAAAACTTCATCTTAAACAGTAAGGATCCACCAAACTATCCTTACAAAAGCCTAGCAAATCATTTTCCTAAACACTATAGGAATCATAATTATGAATTATCCAACATGGGATATTTGAAAGAGGGGGGGGGGCAGCAGGTAAAAATCTTTGTTTCTACCCAGCAAAGTCTCAGACCAGCATCATAGACTAAGGGATCTATCAAGTATATCTCTATAGCAGATAGAAATCCTTCCAAGATTACAAGCTAAGCCAATTCAAATCAAAGTTCATAAAAAGCTTAGCAAGAGACAGATATTGTGTACCAACCAATTGATGGTATCACAATAACCATGCCAGGTAAGTAATCCATACATACAAGTTGCATAGCCTAATCCTCTCAAAAATAGACTTAATCATTTTCCTAAAATAAGAATTAGGAATCATCTTTGACATCTATACATTTTATTATCAGAAATTATCAGAGGACAAATGGATTAGATATCCAATTCCAATGCTTCCATACCAAAGCCTATCAATCATCATTCTATAATCCACCAGTACAGAAACTAGTGGATCATTAGTTATGCATAGGAACCAGTGATCATTATCTCTTGTCAAAGAAGTTAGCAGACAATTAAAGAAACCAATTCATATCATTTTCTTAGGCATTGTCCCTAAGAATCAAGTACATATATAGAATTACACTGTCATATGGACAATGCTTAGGACACAAGTAATTCATGGTATTTGCATACCATCAGAAGCAAGCTTTAGAGTAAACCACTGGAATTCATCTTAATCAATTCATCAAAATAACTAGAATAGATAGCCAGTAATACTGCTTCAATACTGAAGCAATTCAATCACAACTCAATTGATATATATATCAATCAGGACTAGTGAGCTAATCCCAATTTAGCTCCTAACCATAGCATCATCAATTCAATACAGGGAAGTAACTAAAGATTCAGTTAATAGTCTACTGACAGAAATCATTGTCAACACCAAGCTCACAGCATAACAGTGCACTCTACACAACTAGAGTCCGTAGGTAATCATCTCAAATAAGCCTAGTACCAAGGGATGAACCCTAGCACCGAAGGATGAACCCTAGTACAGTGTGCAACACTAATTAGGGTTCATACGTAATAAGCACATAGAGGTCAGCAAGGCAAAACAGAGAACAAGAGGGGGAAAAGGGAAGAACTCACCCGTGGTCCTCGCCGTAGTTAGAAGAGGAAGCAGAATCGTCGACGAGCGTGCACATGGCGGCACAGGAAGCACCAGAGGGCGCCGCAACCCGCGCCAAGCCGCAAGCACGACAATCATGGTAGCACGAGCAACACTTGTGGAACCACAGGGCCACCAGAACCATGGTACAACACCACAGGGGCGGCGAAGCACTACATCGCCGGCGGCCGCCAAACCCTAGGGGTCGGGGTGGAGGCGGTCTGGTCAGGAGAGGTGACGAGCGACAAATCGAGCGGGATCAGTCGACGGAGCGGCATCGACTATCTCATCACACACCACGCTGGCAAACAGCGAGGCTGGAGCCGCTGTCATCACAGCGGCGACGGCGTCGCATGGCATCACCAGAGAGTACGTGTGAGAGAGGGGTGCGAGGTGAGCTCGGGGTCGAGGGAGACCGGGTTGGTCCAACCCAACACTTGGGTTGCGGTTGAACCCAACCCAGTGGGCCGGATCGGGCTGGGCCAGGCCTAGGGTTTTACAAAGAAGACCTTAGTAAAAATGTTTAATAACAAATATACCCTTGGAGCTAAAAAGGTTTTAGGAAAATAAAGAAAAATCCTAAAAAATACATATAATATATCATAATGATCACAAAAATAATCTCTACTTCATAAAAATACGAATCTATTTACTTAAGTTAGATGAAATGCAAATAAATGTTAACACTATTAAATCCTAAATGAAATTTCATAAATTAAGGAAAAGTCCTGTAAATGAATAAAAATCATTGTTTCATATGAAAATAAATCAAATGTTTTACAAAAATACCAACTTAATTTTTACAAATAAAACTTGGAACAAATAGTCAAGGACATTTAATCCTTTGTGGAATTTTATAAAAATAAGACTAATACTTAGAAATAAATAAAAATCATTTTTAAGATCTAGAATAAATATAGTTTATTAGAATAATACCAAATATAATATCCCATAAGTTTTCAAGATTTTAAAGTAAATAAATTCCTATCTGTTTTATAAATACCACTTTATAAGTTCTTTAGAAACATTTCTTAAATAAAAAATAATCACAATTTGGTACTAAACCTAAACTCTCTGATACTCAAGTACTAGTTCCAAAGTCATAACTTGGATAAACTTGAAAGGTAAGATAATAACTTAAAGGAGAACCTTTTAAAACTATAACTCCAAATTAAACCAACAATTTTGAGTAAACTTTAAACATCATTCACTTATAATAGAAGTGAATGCTATTTAATTTTTAACCATTCTTAAACGTAATTTCAAACTTTAATAGATTATTTAAAATCATCTAAATTTAATTTCCTTAATAAGATAAATTATATTCATAATAACAAATTGTATTTAAACTTATCATTCACTTAAATTGAGAGTGCATGATCTCACACTCTTGATCATACCTACCATAACCCTAAAAACCTAAGAATAGTTTAAACACAACACACCCAAGTCTATTCATGTTTCAAAGTTAACCTTGGTCCACCAAACTATAAACACAATATATAAGGTCTAAATATATTTTTATAGTTAACTTTTGTTTATTCCAAATTAAGTTATAAGGCATATCAAACTCACACTTATCCGATAAGTGTAAACAATATCGATCTTAGAATATTATTATACTTCACTTCTATACTTTGCATGTTAAAATTTAAATACCTTTACTTTGTAAAAGTAACCTTTTCCTTGAAAGTTATTCTTTTAAGAAACATTAAAAGTAATCCTTAAACCCTTTTTAAAAGCTCTAAGTAATTAATAATCTTACTTAAGAAATCTTTTAGATACCATGATCCATTTGAGTGTTTTAGTATTACATGCTACTTGTTGTATTTACATATTGTTTCACACACTCTCACAAGTCTTAATAAGAAGCACAAGTGTGAAACTGAGATAAAAGTGAAACACATTTTAAAGAAACCATTCCCATTTTCCGAATCCTAGATCAAATACGATTAGTCCGGGGATTCGTGTTTATCAAACTTCATTACATTACTTATGCATAATTGCATCTTGCTTCTTTAAACATTAGTCCTTATTGGACCAATGATGCTATTTACAGAATTTGGATCTTCTATTGTCTTGAAGACCGTGAGTGCATAATCTTGCAATCACAAAAGGCAAGTTCACAACTTGCTCATGTCCTTTGATTATTTTCTATGCTTGTAACTTAACTGTGTCATCACCTGCATTTCAAAAAGGTCGAAAACACTATTTTCACAATTAACTAGAAATATCGGTTACTGATCCAGGGTGATCAGCTAATCTATCATAACTGGCAATGGAAATGCCATTGTACAGTAATGTATTATCTAGGACTTAACAACCAATGTCGCCAGTGATTCTAGCGTCATATATTACGTGTCGACCATAAGACTTGAAATGGGACGGGAAAGTTAGCTGTATCTTCTCCCTTTCATATGGAGGCAAGATGACCTTATCGTGACGTTGGGATTTCCGGTGTGGATCCAACATATGGGTGGGCACCCTTAGGCCCGACGATTTTTGTGTCTAGATTATTTATGAGTGGCTGCCAGAGGTATAGTCGGACCTTTTATGGAGCTTGCCAGGGGCATTACCAACTCATAGAGTCTTCGGGAACTCACCAGGGTTGTAGCCTGCCCTAGATGGGGGCTTAACGGAGGTGTAGTCAGCCCCGTAGGATCGTGCAGACATATGGGGTCGCCGAGAGGGTAGTACTGGCTTGGATCTTAGACTAGGCCCCATACCAAGGAAGTGTGGACAAGCTCGTGGCTTGGTTGTGCAACAAGGCTAAGGTCTCTTATGGGAAAGTGACGCACCTCTGCAGAGTGTAAGAATTGTGACATGTTACTCCATGTTCCGGGAAGGAGCTACAAACATGGCAGGAAAGGAACCCCACGAAGGTTCTGGTCAACCTGTGAAGGTTGTCGGACATAGTTTTCAGAATAAAAGCAACCTTTGAAGAAATGTTTACAAAAACCTGCATTGCCTACGACCTATGGTCTGTGGCTGTAGAGGTAGTGCATCATACACTCCTTTTTAGTGAACTTGCTGAGTACGCTCGTACTCAACCGTACCTTCTTAACCCTTGCTAGGTTCTAAGCCATTGAAGACGATGTCAACATCAATTTCTGCTCAAGAAACCATCATCGACAACTCAAGTTCTTCAATAAAGTCAACGAAGTCAACATATACATCAGCTGAAGTAAAGATAAAGTGTCGGTTTAGATAGGAGTAGATTCTCTAGCCATAAAACCTATTTCTGTAGAGCATTGCAATAGCAGCAATGGCAAGCCAAATAGTTTAGATACTAGACTTAGTTACTAGATAGTTCTGAGTTATTATTTCTGGTTCTTCTTTGTAAGAAGTTCTTTCTCTCTCTTTAACCTCGAGTGTTCTCTGGATCTTTTGTAAAGAGTCGAGTTGTAATCTATAGTCATGTCTTGGACCTGCTGTGTTTCTGTTGTACCACTCTGAGGGATGTAATACTAGTGAACGGTGTTTCATTGGTGTTATGTCAACGACTATAGTGTACTACATCATGCAATGGTATGCTGGATCATCGCAAGTGCATATAAGCTCAATCATGGTGGCGATCTCTAATATTATAATGCAATATAAATTAGCATAAAAGTTGATATACTTCAATCACCACCACCTAATCATGGTCTAGTTAACGTATATATAGATAGATAGATGATCATCAGTCAAATATAGCAAAAAGAGATCTCCACCATGATTGAGTGAGAAAATTGAATTATAAATCAAGGGATTTATGTTTGGTCTTTATGCAATACCGTTAAAGGTCATATTGTTCTAATCATTGGCCAACTCATGTGGTGCCGACACTAGACAATGTGACTACCTCCAGAGTGCATAAAAACTCTTAAATATAGCATAAAAATACTATAATAGACTATAAATTAGCATAAAAGTGGATATACTTAAATTACCACCACCTAATCATAGTCTAGTTGACACATATATAGATAGATACTACCTCCGTTCTGAAATGTAAGCCTTTTTAAAAAGCTACACTAGCTATCTTAAAAGTCTTATATTTTGGAACGGAGGTAGATAGATAGATGATGATTCAAATATAGCAAAGAATAGATCATCATGATGATTGAGTGAGAAAATTAAATTATAAATAGAGTGATTTACATTTGGTCTTTGTTACATAGCAGAAAAATATAGATAAAAGTGGATATATTTAAATCACCACCACCTAATCATGGTCTAGTTAACGTATAGATAGATAGATAGATGAACATAAGTCAAATATAGAAAGAATATATCATCACCAAAATCAAGTGAGCACATTGAATTATAAATCGAGGGATTTACGTTTGGTTTTTGTCCAGTCTTGTTTAAGGTCAATCTTGTTCTAATCATTAGCCAAATCATGTGGTGCCTCATACAAACAAGCATCTGACACTGAGCACATCTCAGTAAAAATAAGAGACTTACTATTTCTCTTTGTGTAGTCCCGTTGGAGGACATCCTGTTGTCAGTTTGTTCCTTGAAGACATCCACCACATATAGTACTTGGATAGACGATCCATCTACTTTATTGTTGCTCCTCTGTATATAGGTTCAGGCCACTCATTCACATAAAACATGTTTGCATTCAGCAATAGAAATCAACTAGTACTTACAAGATTGCAGGGGCGATTCACTCTACAATTCTCCATGTTCCATGTGAGAGGAAATAATATCAGATAGTGATTGTTGCTATTTACAAAGAACTAGATAGAAATTATAGTATAATCACTTGTGAACACATACAACAGTGAATGAAGGAATATAAACAAACATTTAAATGACATAAAGTTTACCATAGAGACAAAATAGAATGCATTTACAGTCACTCCTTAGCATGAACAAGAGAGAAATTACAATGATTTAACTTGTGAAATAGGATTGCAAACAAATATGAAAAATGCCATAAAATTTGTCATGATCTACAGAGCAGGCAGTTACTATACTAACATTTGGATGAACAAGATAGACATTACAATGGTATACCTCGTCAACTTATAGAGTAGGGAATGCAAACCCATATGTGAAGTCACTTAAAATGCCATGAACTACATAATAGATGGTAGATACTGCTGCTACATAAATTATAATTGAGAAACTTGAATTTATAGAGAAGGGCATGCAGATAACCATGTTAAGTGCCTTAAAACTTGCCATGTAATACTACATCCAATCCAAAGTAAATATGGCATATAAATTTTTTGCAAGTCAATCGACGCAAAATTCGATAAAGTTTATAGAACATATCAAGAACATCTACCATGCCAAACCAACGCCATTCGATACATCGGGGAATATATTTTCATAGACACAAATGCCACAAATTAACCTTTAATATATTTTTCTATGAGCTTGGTCAAAGTTATCATTGTTTGACTTTAAAAAAGTATAGGACTTCTTTTACGGAACAAATATAGTCCCTCCATTTCAAAATATAAGATGTTTTAGCTTTGTGAAAGAAGTGTATCTAGACCACTTTTAGTGTGTAGGTTCATGTAGGTTTGGAGTAAACCTACACACTAAATGGTGTCTAGATACACTCCTTTCACAAAGCTAAAACATCTTATATTTTGAAACAGAGGGAGTAATACACAATAGGCGGCAGCTACTGTCGGAGCTTAATTGAAACAAATAATAATGGCATAACTTGCAAAGGGAATGCAAAACCAACAAGTTCAATGACATAAAAATTTGCAATGAATGAATTACATAAGAGAAGACAGTTATTGTGGTTGCTTAGTACAACCAGATTGAAATTAAAATAGCATAAATTCTGAACTTGTAGAGCAAGGAATGTTAACCTACATGTTCAGTGGCTTAAAACTACCAATGAACTCCAAAATTACATGTATTCAGTATTGTAGCAACGGACAAAGAAAATGCACATTATGATGACATAACTTACGAACTTGTAGAATAGGTAGGAAACTTTAGATGTTCAGTGAATTAACATTTGCCATGAACAACATAATACCAATAAACTCTAATGATGTCAGTTTTGTACTACCAAAATTATTTATATATAATAAGAGTAATTGTTGGTCAAAGAAAAAACACGCAGAACAAGGACGCCTTAAACAGAAGGAGTAGATTAATGCCTGGGTTTAACATAGACTACACCGAATTTATCAAGGGAGAGTAGGATATCAATTAAGCCAGTATTAAGGCACAAATTTACCACCAATACAGAAATGCAGTTCACTGTCATAGGCTTATACTTGCTATATTGAAACGAACAAGCAGTTCTGGTTTACCTAGGTCACGGCGTCATCTACGCATACACAACATCTTTGCGGTTCACGTCAAGGACATCGAGGGTGCCCGGTAGTGGTGAGTCGCGCTGAAGTAGATAGATCTGGCAGTGTCGGTGAAGCAGATCTGTGGAGGTTGTTGATGGGTCTGACTTACTTGACAAGATGGCCGGTGAAGGAGATCCGGTGTAGTGCACGGCGTCATTGGTGAAGCAGATCTGTTACGACCAATTATGGATTCGAGGCACTACACAGGAGTGTAGGTGAAGCAGATTTATTGTAGTGGATTGTTGAGTCCGTGAAGCGGATCTAATGCCGCACACACCTATGTAGGTGAAGCAGGTCAGGTGATGTGGACGAGGGAGTTGACAAACTAACACGGTTGTATGGAAGAGGATGTCAGCGAACTAGGTTCGGTAAGGTGGATGTCGACTGATCTGGTAGACTGGTGAGGAGTATATGGTGTCAAGGTATGGCGTGTAGGCCGGTGAAGTGTGGTGGTGAAGGAGCTGGAGGTAGGATAGGGGGTTGGATCATGTGTAGGCCAGCGAAGTGCGGCAGATATGATTACGGTGCGGTGGTGCAGGTGCTAGAGGTGAGAGGGGGTTGGGTGGCGTGTAGGTCGGCGAAGCGCGGCGGGGATGCTCCGGTGCGGTGGTGCAGGAGCCGGAGGTGAGATATGGGGTTAGGGTTTTTCAGAGTGCTATGGGGGAAATGACGTCAGTGGAAGGTGGACTACCCAGCTTTAGAGCTGTGGGGACCCCAGGGGGATTACAAACCATACCCACGCGCCGACATTAGTAGATAGGCCATTGTCATGGGTAGAAAAGGAATTTCGTACAACTAAAACTTGGGGCATGTAACCACTCGAAATATTTCGATGGAGGTGAGGCGGGAGAATTTGCCGCTCTGAGATTTTGAACTTATCTCTATAGTTCAAAAGATATAGAATAATAATATCATATTCTAGGAGTAGCTATAGTTCAATGACTAGAAAAAATAATTACTTAATGTCCTATCCTTTGTAGGTATGGAGTATTTTCGGAGCCATTTATGCAAAATAGGGTCTATGCCTTCGGCTTTAATTACATACACACATGAAGGTAGTAACATGAACTAGTATGTTATTAGTACCCACTATGACCAGCCTAAGAGCATTCCTAGTGTCTAGTGTATCCGGTAGTCTAAGCCAAATATAGACCACCATGGACCAAAAAATGTCTCCAGTGGCTCGTGTATCTGGTGGTCTAAAATTTAGACATCCTCCAAACTAGATACTCATTGTCCATATTTGGACAACCGAGCCACCATGTCTAAAGCAAAGTTGGTCACTCGCGAGCTTGCTCCCGCGCCAAATCAGAATATTTGGTTTAGTGAATTGCTATGTATATTGACTATTTGTGTGTAGATGGACATATAGACTATCAAATTTAGACTATCCACTAGAAAACTAAAGTCGTGTAAAAAAGAATGTTTTTACACCATTATCTATGTGAAGATATAGACTACCAAATTTAGACGAGCCACTAGAGATGCTCTAAGAGACTACCAAATTTTGACAAGCCACTAGAGATCAAGGAAAAAATAGTAGCATGCTAATTAATTTAGCGTGGATTTTCTCCAGACGATATGAAAGTTATAGCGTGCTAATAACGTGCTATTTTACAAAACAGTGTTTTATAAAAATTGAAAAATATAACAAGTATATCATGAATATAAAAGATTTCAGCATCTAATGAATTTCCTAGAGTAATACTTGTACATGCATAATCAATTCTGGCGCGATCACTTAAGTTTAATAATCAAAATTTTCATCGTATGTTTGCTCACTCAACACATTCATCATATGCTATCTTACTCCACACCCACCAACAAAAAATAACGTCTTATGATGTTTTAGCGCGATATAGCAACTTATTTAAAAAATAGTATCATAGCGCGTAAAATCTTTAAAAAATAGAGTGAACTCTCCAAATACGCTATATCACGCTAAATAGCGTGAAATAGCGCACTATTGTTTCCATGCTAGAGATGCTCTAAGGCTTGTCAGAGTGGTAAGTAACTTGGAGTAGTAATATGCATACATTGTGCTAAAGAATATTAAAAATAGTATCTTTTAGATGCTAAAATGGAAAAGAAGATCCAACGGCTGGCAATGTTGGAATTCGATAGTCTTGATCTAACACTTAATATTCAAAGTTATTCGTACAATGTATATAACTAGTAAGTTGCACGTGTCCTGCACGTGAGACTGAGATAATAGATGTCTGACATATCATCACTATATAAAATTATAATAGGTAAAGTAGAAAAAATATAAATTTGATCAACATCTATAAAGTATGGGTGTATATTTTGTTCTTGTACTTTGTATATCATGTAGAAGGCAACGATTATTAGCTATCTAAAACTTGAAAATTTTGGTAACATGGCCTAGAGAACCGAGGGAGAAGATTCTAGAATGATGGAGAAGTGTGTTTCGAGTTTTGTGCATAGCATTCATTGTGATGAAGACTATCAATAGAATCTTCTAGATGCTAGAATGGAAAAGAAGATCCAACGGCTGAAAATATTGGGATTCACGAGTCTTGATCCAATTGTCAATATTCAAAGTTATCCGTACACTATATAGTGGTAAGATAAGAAATAACTAGTGAGTTGCAAGTGACTTGCACGTGAGAATTAGATAATATAAGTGTCATGTGTGTTTGGTTCTTGTACTTTTGTATCATCTAGAAATCAACCTATAGATACCTAAATAATCTGCGTCCGTAAAACTGATCCATAAATAAATTCTATTCTATAGGAGTATGTGGGCGGGGCCGGGGGAACTGCATTCCCTTTCGTCTCCACAACCGCTCATGCATGCATCTCCTGATTTTCCTAGCAGTTCCTTTCATGTTATCGATCCCATTCCTTTTCTATCACCCGACCGGACCTCTGCAAAACAAAAGAAGGCGCCACCGTTTGACAAGATGTACTCCTTCCTAGACCCTAGCAACAACACCATACTACATGTGGTTTATACCAACAATGTGTCGGTGGTGAACAATTATATCAAGAAAATCCAAAAGCTCCTGGAGGAAGCAGGCGACAAGATTGTTGGCCTCGACGTCAAGTACACCAACAAGCAATCATCAATGCAGAAGGCTGCTGTCATCCAGCTATGTGTGGGCACGGATTGCCTGGTCTACCAGATCTCCCAAGCCGACCAGCCATGCTCCAAGCTAGCAGAGTTCCTTGCTAACCCTAACATTTCCTTTGCAGGCGTTGACATCGGCAATGACAGTATCAGGCTTAGGCGTTCTCTAGTACCAGTGAAGAACTTCATGGACATCCAGAAGAGGTGGAAGCCTGCTGGCTCTACGAATGAGAAGGATTCTTTGGCTAACTACATGGTGTCCCTCATAGACATCTGTTACAAAGCCATCAAGAAGAAGAAGGATGTGGACCACAAGCAGTGGGGGAACATGCCCCTGACCGAAGAGCAGATCCAGTATGCAAGCCTCGATGCCTACAGATAATGAACTTCGAGAGGGGTCAACAAACTCTTGAAATGTTCAACAGAAAAAAAGAACTAAAGAAGAAGGGCAAGGGCAAGCGCAAGCAGACTAAATAAGAAGAATAAGACAAAGACTCAGAATGGTACACCATGTGACCTACGAGTATATCTTTGCGTTTCGGTCTATCATTGTTTGATACTACTTGTACTACTACTCGGATAAGTTAATGCATGTATATACTGTAGGCATGCAAGGGGCAGAGGTAAGAATTAATGCAAGGAATCGCAACTGTTTCTTTTATTTTCACTGCAGAGTGCTAGTAGGAGTGTAGGTTTAGGCATCATAGGACGCCACCAGCCCACTCCCTAATGAATTGTATTGTTAATCAATAGCCACGGTAGATTAATTTTAGTGGTAGAGACTTTCTTTGAGTAATTCCATTTATACCGCTGAAGAGCGGAGTACTGCTGAAAGACAGAGGGTGAATGCGCACCTAAAAAACTGATAGTAGCACTATAGTAGAGAACTGCAAGATAAACTTTTGTCGACTGCCCGAATGTATGTTGAGTAGTACAGTATAAACATATATAGTACTACCTGCTATGTACTAGTACTACTACTAGAAAAAAACCACCATCCCTACTGCGGAAAGAATATGATTTCTTCCAACCAAACTACTACTCCAGAAATGGCTATATTTACTTATCGCGAAAATGGATGTATCTAGACATATTTTAGTGCTAGATAGGAGTACATCCAATCCAGTGACAGTTAATATGAATAGGAGGGGAGTACTACTACTACATACTACTCCCGAATGTATGTTGAGCAGTAATCCTACCTCTGTTGGGATTATTAGGCAAGAGAGCTTTTTAAATTTGTTAGAAATTATAAGAACTATCTTCTTTATTTTCTTAATTCCCATGACTCATTAATTTAGATATCTCTCTTTTCTCTCAATCTCCCAATGCATGTTATTTCATCTCTCATCATGTTCCCTATTTTTTATCTAGCATCTTATGCATGTAAAACTAGTGGTACATGCATAAATTAATTAGAGTGAATAATTCATCTACTTGGTAGTATTAGCGAATTGTCCCTCTGGCCTTATAATCCTAAACAGAGGGCTCAACATAGTACATCAATCGAACCCATCGGAAGTTAAGGGTGTGTTCGGTCCTAGAACCAGAAGGGATGGAACGGAATGGTTCTGTTCTGACATCATGGAATGGTTCTGACCCCATGTTCAATTCGTAAACAATCGAGGAACGGAATGGTTCCTTTTTTGTTCAGTTGGTGGAATCGAAGAATAGGACCTAGAACCAAAAAACTGCTAAATATTCTGTTGATTTCATTAAACTTAATACTCTTACCAAATCATAATTAACAGTGACAAAGAATCTTGTAAAATTCGAGGTCAATTAGAGGATAGAGGTCAAAATCAGAGCCAAATTCAGAGGTCAAAATTGGCCAAAATCATTGTTGCTGGACGTGAGTAATCGGAAGTACCCAACCATGCACACCACCTGCCGCTGCCGGGCCTGCTGCAGGCGCCACCTGCTGCTGTCGGGCCTGCTTCCTGTGCATTTTTGCTGCATGCGCTGCCTGCCCCCATCGGGCCTGCTTCCTGCGTTGTTCCGCAGCGTGTGCCACTTGCCGCCACCGCATGCGTCGCGTGCACTGAAGGTTAGCGAGAGAGGGGCTAATTGCACGAATTAGCGAGCCATTCCACGCGATCTAGCCGATTCGGTTGCACGACCTCGTTCCGCATATTAGAGGAATACTAGTAAGTTGCACGTGAGTTGCACATGTGATGAGAATCAGATAATAGAAGTTTGACATATTTTTTTAAAATCATAATATGTAAAGCTCAAAAAATAATTATAATTTTGAGCCATGTCCATAAAGTATCGGGTGTATATTTGGTTCTTGTACTTTATATCATGTACTCCCTCTGTTTTAAAATATAAAATGTTTTAGCTTTGTGAAAGGAGTGTATCTAGACCCTTTTTAGTATATAGGTTCACTCCAAACCTGGATGAACCTACATACTAAAAGGTTCCAGATATACTCCTTTCACAAACCTAAAACATCTTATATATTTTAAAACAGAGGGAGTAGAAATTAACCTATTAGCTACCTAATAATCAACATGCTCTATAGAAATAACGAAGAATATTCTAGAATTATTGAGAAGTTTGTTTTGAGGTTTGTGCATAACATTTATTGTGCTAAAGACTATCACTATAACAGTCTAGATGCTAAAATGGATATACAAGATCCAATAGTTTGCGATGTTAGGATTTGCCAGTTTTGATCCAACTATCAAATTGCAAATTATTTGTACACTATATAGTGGTTCGATTATTATATAATAGGTAAAGCTCAAAAATTATAAATTTGATCGACATCTATGAAGTATGGGTGTATATTTGGTTCTTGTACTTTGTATCATGTAGAAGTCAACATTTATTACCTATTCCTAATACTTGAAAAAATTGGTAACATTCTCTAGAGAAATGATGGGGAAGTGTGTTTTAAAGTTTGTGCATAGCATTCACTGTGCTAAAGACTATCATTAGTATCTTCTAGATGCCAGAATGGGAAATAAAATCCAATGGCTGGTAATATTCGAATTGGTGAGTCTTGATCCAACGGTCTATATTCAAAGTTATTCGTACACTATATAGTGGTAAGATTCCGTTCCGGGGGACTACCTGGTTCCGTTCCTTTCATCCAACCAAACACCCGAATGTATGCTAGGCGCGGAACAAACCAGTTTCGTTCCACCAAATTTCAGAACCGAACACACCCTAAGACTTCATGAAAAATATTCAGGAGAGTACATCCACCGAACTCATCTACCTCCGTTTCAAGGAATAAGGTGCACACGCATTCCAAAGTAAAGTTTGACCGAATAAATAGAGCAACTAAAATTTACTTATATTGTGTAAAATTTGTATCATTGAATTTGTATTGACACACACTTTCCAATGATACTAATTTTGTATAATATCAACATTCTTTATATATATTCAGAGTAAATCTTGGTCAAACAAAAAACACAAAAAACAAGGGAGCCTTATTTCTTGCTACCGAGGTAGAGTACTACTACTACAAAATCCACCATTCCTGGTAAATTAAACCAAATTAACAGCAGCTTACATCTCCACTAAAACTCGACGCGAATGAAGAAATGCAGCTGCTTTGACGTAGCAGGACCGACCAGGTAATGCGGCAGCACCACCAGGTTAGACGTAAGGTCCTCAAACACGACGTCGCCCGTCTTGGCGGAGCTCGGCGCATCGAGCTCCACCATCACGGTGCCGGTCCTCCTCCTGTTGTCCGTCTAGGAGAGCAGCGGTGAGCATTCCAACCACATCCTCACCCTGTACATCGACAAGTCGCACATCGTGAACCTAACACAGACCGAAGACACGAGGGGGACCATGCCTACTGTGCCAATCGTCAGGACGAACACGGTGTTATCCTGCTCCCCGATGATGATGAGCCGGCAGGGCGCCTTGCCCTGCAGCGGCACCAGCTCCTAGAATGCTTTGGTGGTGGCATACTGGATCTTGTGCACTTGGATCGAGTGGACCACTTCGAGGTGGGCGACGAGAGCTGGCGGCAGGGCGGCAAAGTCGCAGCCGGTCTCCGTGCAAGTGCAAGGAGCATACCGGCACATGATTTCATGCTCGTGGAGTTCGTAGTAGGGCAGCAAACTACTGCAGCCTTTGTGGACGCACTCGACCCTAGCCGCTAATAGGATGGCATCCATGGCGGGCTCGTGGGTGAATCCACCGCTAGGGTTCTCGCACTTCCGGCAGGAGGTGATCTTGCAGATGCAGTGGTGGCAGATTAGATGAATATCCACGCACTATAGAAATGGAAGTTCGAAAAATAAAATAGTTGCACGGACGAACCAACAAAAGTAAAATGAATGGATTGTGAGGGAGAAATGGAGATACCTTGTAGACCCGCCGGGGCTTGAGGGGATGGGAGCAGGAGGAATAGTTGAGAACGGTGGCTTCCATCTTCAAAATGACCGTCCCAAGCATTGCGATTTGGGTGGGGAGAAATGAGGACTCTCTGATCCGGCCTCGAGCTATGCCCTTCTTTTGTACCACTGCTGATAATCAATGAAGCTCTATCTGATTGCGCCTTTCCTTTCTGTACTAGGGTCCTTTTTTTATATTTTGAGGCCATATCTACAAATTTTTGGTTTAGTTGGACAAGATTAGCAGCCTCTTTGTATTTGTGCACCATAATTTTATTAGTAAGTTGCACATGCCTTGCACGTGAGACTCACATAATCATAAAGTATGGCATATAATCACTATATAAAATTAAGCTCTATAATAGGTAAAGCTCAAAAAATATGAAAGAGCCACATCTATAAAGTAACGGTCTATATTTGGTTCTTGTACTTTATATCATGTAGAAATAAATATTTATTAGCTACCTAATACTTGAAAATTTTAGGACCATGGTCTAGAGAAATGATGGAGGAGATTCTAGAATGATGAAGAAGTGTGTTTTCAGGTTTGCGCATAGTCATACTGCTAAACACTATCAATAGAATCTTCTAGATCCTAGACTAGAAAAGAAGGTCCAATGGTCGACAATGTTGGGATTTGCGAGTCTTGATCCAACATTGAATATTCAATGTTATGCGTACATTATATTACGGTAAGATTTGGTGCAGCTCCACAACTAAAAATTAAATGTTCGTGTGATGTTCTATACGATCTTATTCGAGAAAAAAACCAAATATGAGGATTGGAGATAAATTTGCGGATCATGCTAGATTTTATCTCATAGAAAAAACATGGCTCGCATGATGGAGGTCTGCTTTCTCTCTACTGGTAGGCTTCATATGTAGTAGTACCGCCAGACTAGTACTCTTTAAACTATAATCATGCGCAAAAGCACTACGCGTACCTGATGGGTGATGCGAAGCTTTCTAAGAGGGGCGGGTAGAGAAGAGAGGGAAGATCAGGGATCTATATGATGATTTTCCTTCAAGTTCGACAGCAAGGACATAATTATAGTGATTGTAAAGACGAATAATGATGAATTTTGTTTCCATAGACATTGCAAGAAGTTGAATTTTTCAAACCGTATGGTGGTTTTTATATATTCAAATCTTGGGCACCTTAAACGATTTCTAGAACCTATAATGCACTCGTCATGCAAATTTGATATACATAATTTTGGTTGATCAACATGAAGTAGTTCCAATCGGAGAAAATAGCTACTAGACAGATTGGAAATTCATGTTATGACTTGAAAATACCCCCATAGACATGGTTTTCTATGTGCGAATAATAAGGTATTACCATTCTGGGCCTTATTCTTTGTGTACTAACTTAACAAATAAACATTGTCTATCACTTACAAAATTGAAAACTATTTTTTGTTCGTGAAAGTTGGAAACTACGATTGTAAACACATTCTCTCATACCAACATGCACTCATCTACTAAATATGGGCACACTATTCTTCTACTGCAATGATATAGCCATGACCCTAGTCATTTGATTTGGAAGCTAAGCATCTTCACAACATGGTAGGCCATATTGCGACGCAAGGTTTTCAAAAGTAATCAAAACTCATACTTATCACAACTAGTATGCTCAAGAGAACATGAAGCACAAGTTATACATTATTTTGATTTTTCTTTATTTTCTTGAAAATAATTATAACTAGTTCAAGCTTGTCAGCCGTTATGTAATTCTTAGAAAGAACTTGATGGTTTCAAACCTCTAGTTGTTTTTATAGATTGACTACTCTAGTACCTTAAAGAAATTTTACACGAAATTAGAGAGATAGCAACCTATCATGCAATCATAGTTAAAATTTGATCTGATTTTGATAAATCAACCACAATTAGTTTAAGTGGTTGAAATTATCTAGAAAAGTCAAAAGTTCATATAATTGGAGAATTTCCTATAAAATATGGTCCACTTTTGTATAAAAATGGAAGGCTAGTAGCTAGCTTTATGAGCCTTAATTATTCTCCATGTACTTTGCTAAATAATCCACAAATGTAAATATTGTTTACCATATCATGCCCAGATGCGCATTTGCATTTACCTAATATGGACATTATTATCACATGAGCATGGCCATTTGTTTTAAAACCCAAGCATGTACGTACATAGTATGCCATATTGCGAAGAAATACTCTCAAGAGTTATCCAAACTAAAGCTTGCCATTATTTTGCATGGCAGGTAGGGATTCGTGCAAGAGAATGTTGTACGCAAGTACTATAGTTTTTTTTTGTTATTTTTGTTATTTTTTTTAAACTCACCGGAATTTGTCGGCCAACATGTAAATTGTTTGCAAGTTGAATCTTTGAAACCTCCTAGTGCTTGTCGATATTGTATTTACTAACTTGGGTCCGTTAAAACGATCTCGCGAATCTAGCTCAACATGTGAGGGCAGTCTAACATGGCAATTTTTCATTTAATAATGTTTTTATTTTTTATGTATATATATAGGCTATTTAGAAATATTAAGGTGGTCAATTCATCGCCCTAGCCACCATTTGGATCCGCCACTTTGTAGGCAAAGCTTATGAGCGAGCAGCCTATCATACGATCGTAGTTCAAGTTTGACATAATTTTGGTAAATGGATAAAGGGAGTTAAGTGGTAAAATTAGCTAGCTCGTAAATTCATGTAACTTTAGAAATATCCATAAAATTGTGGGCACTATGTGTGAAAAAATGGGGTAGTCATATGGGCCTTATTCCACGTGTCCTTGCTTACAAAAACAGTTAGTTAGAAAATTGTAACTGATTTTTCTAGTCATAAAAGTTGGAAAGTTACAATGTAATAAACATTGTTTACCATGCCAAGATGTGTGCATATATCAAATAAGGAGATCTTATCATAAAGTATGATGTAAATATATCCATACCTTGGTTGTTTGGCTTTAAACCAAGGTATGTTCCTACATGGTAGGCCACTAGGCCATATTGCAAAGGATTTTTTCTGGAAGTTAACAAAACTCGTGTTTATCATTCCTCGTGGCAACCAAGGTAGTATGTTCCTACTACATTGTGGGCCATATTGCTCCTAGGCAATTTTTGAGTATGTAAGGTAGGCTTTTTACATATTAAGTAGTCATGTGTAAGTACAATAAACCTTCAGAGGTAACTAGTGTATTGTACAAGCAAGTTGGTGGCTATATTATTGAAATTGCTCTAAGGACTAGTCAACATGCTATAAGTAAAATAGTAGGGCATGTACACTGTGTATTTAGGGTTCGTTCAATTCAAAGGATTTGTAAAACATAGGAATAGGAGAAGTACAGAAATAGAATGACATGACACTTATAAAAAAGATGAAACAGTGCTAGGAGGAACTAGACACTTTTTGATATAATAGAAGCGGGTCGGTGTGAGAATTCCGAAAATTCGTCCTTGACAGGGATCAAACTCCGGTCGTTAGGATGCACCAACTGCGACCCAACCACTAGGCTATTGCCTTGTTCTCACTTATAATCCTATAGAAATGAAAAATGCAGGAAACTATAAGATAAGGTGTTTGATTGCACTACAGGAAAACACAGGAAATTTTATACGGTTTTGGTACATGTCATATTTGTCATAGACACATAGAATTTTTTTCAAGAGATCTCACTTCTTGTTAGAAATCCTGAAGGATTGTACTGTAGGGAAGGAATGCATAGGAGTTTTGTAGGATTTATTCCTTTGAAACAAACACACTCTATTGAAAAAAATCCTATGGATTGGAATCCTATAGAATTCCTTTGGAAATCCTTTGAATCCTATAGATTGTGGTGGAGTCGAGTCAACAAAACCAAGTTCCATATGAGTTACTCCTACAACCTAATTAATTAGGCCTTGCATGACACTAGATACATGTTATTACCCAATACTATTAAGGTAGTAACATGTGAAAGTTTTACTAGTCTAAGTTATTTAGCACTTGAGCAGCCTAAAATATGGAAGAGAAAGAAAACATCCAACCAAAGATCATTTTGGGTGGAAGCACGAGGCAAACAGAAGGAAAGTTGGGCTGGACCACCAAGGGCCCTAACTTCTGCACTGCTGCACCTGCACGGTTGTACTCCGTACTCCATGGGAAGGAAGAGGTGACAGTGATTTCGCAAAAAAGGAAGAGGTGACTTCTACGATGCTACCCACCTGAACAAGTCCCATTAAAGTCATAGATACACCGATGCATGAGCTGAGCAGCCAATGCCGCATTGAAGAGGAGAGAGGGAGGATGATTCTCCTTCATCCAGGAGATATGAGCTACTCCTACAAATAGGCCTAATTAATTAGGCCTTGCATGACACTAGACACATGTTATTGAAGGAGTTATGCCCTAGAGGCAAATAATAAAGTGTATTATTTGATATATCTCCTATATGTTCATAATACGTTTCATACTGTGCTATAATTGTGTTAATACGAAACATTAATACACGTGTGGTATGTAAACAAATCATGTCTCTAGTTACCTCTATGAACTAGTTCATTGGTCATGAGGATGATCTGGGTTTCAAGATCATGGGCATTTATGCCAATTGATAATGAGGTCATGTCATTAGTTGAATGACATGGTAGACATACATCCGACTGTTATATCTTAATGAGATCTAGTTACAAAGTTCACCAATGATGATAAAACACAGAGAACCTCGCAACCTGATCCTTTGACTGTGACGTAATGCAAATCACCATTCTAGAGGAAGCTTACATGGTTATCAAGTATCATCTCGTAACAGGGTGATCAAAAAGGTGCCACTCAGGTTTTCCAAAGGAATGTGTAGAGGAGTACATATCAAGACCAGGATTTTTCTAATCCATGTAACAGATAGATACATGTGGCCATCTCGGTGATGTTGCATTAATGAAGCTTGCAAGCATGTGACTTGGTCACGGAATGCAACACCATGAGAATGAGTAAACAAGTTCATTGGTAACGAGACCGAAATAAGGTATGGGGATACTGAAGATCAAGTCTCGAATGAATTAGGTATCATATGACAAAGGGAACGAGAAACGACTATCTCACGGTTCGAGCGATTATATTCGCGAAACGCACGGGGGTCACATGGCCATCTAGGTCCCTCTGTTGATCATTGATGTGAGAGTAGTGTCAATCATGTCCAGAGTGTTTCGAACCAAAGGATGTCACGCTTAAGGGTAGGGACGCTTAGGGTAGATGAGGTATCGTAGGAGAAATAGAGAAAGAGAAACCACAATAGTTCCGGGTAACATCCGATGGAGTTTCGAAGGGGTCCGAAAGGTGTTCCGGAGTGAAGGAATAATAAAATATGTGTATTTGAATGTTAATTGGAGAATTAATATTAAATATATATTTTACTTTATTATTAAAGGCAGTCCAATGCTAATGGGCCTCACCCGAAGGGGAGGCCCAAGAGGCAAGGCGCCTAGGGAAGGGGTGCCACCCTGGCCTAGGCTTGGTGGGCCGCCCCAGTGGGGCCCACCTAGGTCCGGAGGCTATCCCTAGGTGGCCGGCGGGTGTGGGGATTAGTCCCACACCACCTAGCCTTTAGGTGGTGTGCCCCTCTCCCACTATATATAGGGGTCTTCCTCCCCCTTTGGAATCATCCCATTCCCTCTCATTCTCTCTCTCATCCATTGAGGACTTCCCCAGAATATTGGGGAGGACTTCGTGGGTGAGTTCTGCACCTTCATACCACTGTCGTGTGATCAATGATTTGACATCTACTTCTTCCGATGCTCGGCTGGATCGGAGTCCGGTTGACGTCTCCAACACCGGACGTGTGACGAACTTTAGAGGCACCACACTTGAGGTGCTGCTCGTCTTCATCAATATACACCTTCCTACGTAAGGCGTGCCTCGGTCTTCAAAGGTATGAATACCGTCTTTCTCTTCCATTACTTATGTCTACATAGTATAGATCCTGATATTAGTGTTAGATAGACAGATTTTTTTGCTTTCTGCTATGGAACCCTTCAGTTGTATCAGAGCCAGGTTTATGGGTAGACATGTCGTACGGATAGAACACATAGCAATATGTGGGCATTGATTCTCTAGTTGCTACCCTCTTTTAATGTTCTTGTTCATATCGTGACACTATTTGATGAAGCGGCCCCCAACCGACCTCACGTGGTGATTCACGAGACTGGCCCACAAATTAAAGTGGCTTAGGGGGGTGTCTGTCTCTCTGTAGTTGATATGGCATCGACATTGCAGGGCCCTGAAAAGGGAAGAAGAATGGCAATCATTGAATCCATGTTGTGGCTCCATGTTCGTAGGTGGGAAGGGGTTCTACCGCGAAAGCCCTAAAGCCGTGTAAAACTTGCAATAGATAATATAGAAGCGTCTATTTTTATTATTGCATAGGGGCATGTGTTGAAACATGGTAATGACGAGTTTATGAAACTTAATTGAAGCTATTGATGATGATGAAGATGCTTTAACCACGTCACAACACTTTACTTTATGAAGTATTACTTATTATGCTAGTGTAATTATATATACATTCGACAGTAGCATAATAAGATAATCCCTCATAGTATTCCAGTTATCGAATTACCCTTGTGTGTGCACCACCAAGAAATTTCTTCGATATGAGGCAGGCCATGATGATCGGGTATTAGACATATCTACGTTCGCATGCAGTGGGTGTAAGCCATGTTGCACTAAGAATACACACAAGTTAGAACTGGCGAGCCTAGCATGTGACAGACATGGCCTTAGAATACAGGAGACCGAAAGGTCGAGCATGAATCACATGGTTGATGTGATCAACTATAGGGAATATCCACCTTTGATATTGCACTGATGGCCGTGATGATCGGGGGAGGTGCAGGGGATTAGGATCATGTGATCACTAAACGAGTGGAGGGATGTTCGTTTGAGTGGGAGTTCTTTTTTTTAAGTACATTAGTATAATTAAAACTTGAACTCATTATTATGAACATGGTCTAAACACTTTGCAAATCCATTGTAGATGTCTCGCCCACCCACCTTCAACCTTAGCACTTTTCTCGAGAAGGACATGCTGAAAACTGATGGAACCAACTTCACCGCATGGTTCTGTAAACTTAGGATCCTGCTAGTCCCCTACAAGTTGACTTATGTCATCGAGGCTGAGCTTCTAGATAAGCCTACAGATTCTGCCTCCTAGGATGAAAAGAATGTCTGGCAGTCCAAGGCGGACGATTTCTCCCTCATCCAGAGTAGAATGCTCTATGCCATGGAGCCGGAGCTTCAAAAGCATTTTGAGAAGATGAATGCTTTTGAGATCATTGAGGATCTCAAGGCTGTCTTTGCTCCACAGGTTCGTGCATAGAGGTATGATGCTTCCGAGCTCTTCTTCTCTGCTAAAATGGAAGAACACATTAGTATCAGTGAGCACGTAGTCAAAATGTCTGGTGATACATTGCAAATGTATCTATAATTTTTGATGTTCCATGCTTGGTTTTATCTATTTTCTTGTGTTTTGTTCCAACTTTGGAGTACTTTTCATATGATTTCTTGGACTAACCTATTAACAAGAGCCACAGTGCCAGTTGCCTGTCTTTGGTTCCAGGAAAGTCAGAAAATCAATATTCTCGGAATTGGACAGGACAAAAGCCAAAGTTCCTATTTTACCGGAAGACTCACAGAGCCAGAAGCAGAGACGGAGGAGGGCCAGGGCCTGGCCACACCATATGGTGGCGCGAGCTAGCCCTGGCCGCGCCACCAGGTGGTGTGGGCCCCCTGGTACTCCACCGACCTTGCCTCTTCGCCTATAAGAAGCCTCCCGATGCATAAACCCTAAATCGTCAATCAGAAATCCACAAAAAGTTCCGCAGCGCCGCCGCCACCGAAGGGGAGATTCGGGGGACATAAAGTTTCTGTTCCGGCACCCTGCCGAGACAGGGAAGTGCCCCCGGAGCCATCTCCATCGATATCCACCACCATCTCCATCGCCGTTGCTGATTCCCATGATGAGGAGGGAGTAGTTCTCTCTCGAGGCTAAGGGTTCTACCGGTAGCTATGTGTTCATCTCTCTCTCTATGCATGATCTTATTGAGATCATGAGCTTGTAATCTATAGATCTACCTTGCTACTCAAGTGCTGTAATAGATCTCTGCTCTCCCTATGTGTGTGAAAGTGACAACGTGCTCACCATTGTGGCACTTAGGCTAGAGATTACAAATACTTTTTATGAGTTATATTTGGAGTTGGATGTCTTTATGAAATTGTGGTGTTTGTTGGACTCATCTAGTACTCAAGGTGACAGTGTGGGGTTTTCTAGATGGGAAAGATGAACTTTGAGGTGTGCTGTTATAACCCTACCAACGATTAGAGTGTCCAACCGGAGAGTAGTTCAGCGTAGTATCATGAAGATAATATATTTATATGAGAGTGTTCACTAGTGAAAGTATGATCCCTAGGCCTTGTTTCTAAGCATTGAAACACCGTTTGCTACTAGATTTGTTACATGTTTGCTTGCTTCCCTCTTTATTTCAGTTTGCCTTTAGTCTTTTCCCACGTCAACCACATGCCATCAAGTTATTTTCTATCACCGTTACCACTTATAATTATCTATACCACTTGTATTTCACTATCTCTTCACCGAACTAGTGCACCTATACACCTGACAAGTGTATTGGGTGTGTTGGGGACACAAGAGACTTCTTGTATCTTGATTGCAGGGTTGCTTGAGAGGGGATACCTTTGACCACTTCCTCCCTGAGTTCGATAAACCTTGGGTGATCCACTTAAGGGAAAACTTGCTGCTGTTCTACAAACCTCTGCACTTGGAGGCCCAACAACTGTCTACAAGAATAGAAGTGCGTAGACATCAAGCTATTTTCTGGCGCAGTTGCCGGGGTGGTAAGGTAAAAGGTATTCACACCGGAGGATTAAAGAAGAAGAACCTTCCACGGCAAACGCCTATTTTTTGGCGCCGTTGCCGGGGAGGTAAGGTAAAAGGTACTCACATCCTCCGTTGTGAGTGCTCGAAGTTATTTCCTTTAGATTCTGCAATTTTGTCTTTTTGTTTCTTGTTTTCACTAGTTAGGCTTAATTGAAAACAACAACAAAATTAGAGAGCTTTTTACTATTTTTCCTAAGTTAGAACTCGAATTGTCTGAAAAGAAAATTAAAAAACCCATGGAACTTTCTTTGCATGCTAATAACAATGTTATTAGTATGAATCTTTTGAACACCGTTGTTTCTAATGCTATGGAAACATCTAAGCTTGGGGAAGTTGGTTTTTATGAAAATGATCTTTTTAGTTCCCCAGCTTTAAAGAAGAAAATTTGCTCTGATGATACTTTATCTCCCATATGTGGTAATTCTAATGATACTTGTGATATTTTAAATCCACATACTGAAAGCATCTCTTTTAAAATACCTATAAAAATTGTTGAACGTGTTATGAACAACTCTTATTTTGGAGATGGAACTGTCCATCCTGGTGATCATTTACTCCTTATACATGAATTATGCGGGTTGTTCAAGTGTGCAGGTATTTCAATGAACCAAGTTAAGAGGAAGCTATTCTCTTTTTCACTTAGGGGCAAAGCAAGGGAGTGGTATGAGCTACTAGATGATCCTCATCATTTTGAGTGGAAGGAACTTGAATCTCTCTTTTACTCTAAATTTTATCCTCCCCATGAAATTCATAAGATAGGAATTACATTTATAATTTTCATCCACGTGATGGATAAAGTATTGCCCAAGCATGGGGGAGATTGAAGTCATTAATGCTCAAATGTCCCATTCATGAGTTCCCCAGTAATATTGTTATTAATAATTTCTATGCAAGGCTTTCAGGACATTACAAGGACTATCTAGATACTTGTTTAGAGGGATCCTTCACAAGTAAGGAGGTCAAAGCTAAGTGGGATCTTCTTGAAACAATTCAAAGCAATACCGAAGATTGGGATAACAACAAAGGTAAAGAACCAGGTATAAACTATGAGTATGATTGCATTAAGTCTTTTGCTGAAACTGCTGATTTTCAAGAGCTTAGTGCTAAATATGGTCTTGATGCTCAAATTCTTATTGATTGTTTTAGAACCTTTGCTTCTCATATTAATGCTCCTAAAGAAAAATGGGACATGTATCATGAGCCTTTTAAAGACACTTGCAGGGATAATGAAATTGTTATTAAGGATAGCAATGAACATGCTCAAACCTCTGAAAGTACTATTTCTTATAAGCATGTTAATTTTTGTGGAATACATGGACCTTGTGAGAATAATCAAATGGAAGAATAATATTGTATCACCCACAAGAATGAAAAAACTAGAATGTGGTATAGGGCTTCAAATGATCTTGGTAAAAAAGCTTGTGCCATTTATCCTTTTATTTGTGAACTTTGCTTTGAAGTGGGTCATTTAAATTTTCAATGCTCAGGCCATAATAATAGCCCTTCTAATCCAATGAGTACTGCAAGTTTGTATTGTGATGACATGATCACTCCTAATCAGCATGATCAACTTACATTATTTTTGGGGTGTGAAGAGTTATCAAGAAAAACCTCTTTGGTAGATATGGGTGCTTTTGATATGAATAGTGTCATGCATGGTTGTCATCTTTATTGTGTTGATAATTGCCACACAAATACTTACATACAAAATATTATAAAAGATGAGATCTTACCAAAATATGACATGACTAATATGTGTTTTGGTCTTATTAATGAAAAGGAGGAATCCTCCAAAGTTTCTTCTATTGTCTCTAACAATGAACCAGGGTATATGGAGAATCTTCCTTTTAAGCCTCTCCCTCCTAAAGAGAAGAAGAAAATGAAGAAAGGGAGGAGTAAAAGAAGAGAGGAAACGGTATTTTCCCCTAAGCATGTAGCTCCTATTATAGTTTTTGATGAGTCTGAACTCGATGATGTTCCTATGCCTATTACCTATAGTAGTGATCATGGTTGGGAAAAGCACACTACTTTTGATATTGAAAATCTCTTCGGTACCAATTATGAAAATGATGATATTAATAATTGCTATACTATTAGTGCTATCCATGATCCTTCCAATGATGAGATCTTTACAAATGAACACACTTTGGAAGATAACTATTCTATTGCTTATGATGATACTATACCTCCAATATATGATGATTGCAATGATGATTATGATATTTTTAGTCCACCTGCTATTGAGGAGGAAATTAATTATGATTACAATATGCCTCCTATATTTGATGATTATGGTGATGAAAATAATAATGATAGCTATTTTGTTGAATTTGCTCCCACTACAATCAATAAGAATGACTATGTTTATGTGGGGAGTATTAATTCTTTTATGCATGTGGCTCATGATAAGAATGTTTCTTGTGATAGTTATATTGTTACTTTTATCCATGATGCTACTGAAAGTTATTATGAGAGAGGTAAACATGGTTTTATGTGTCTCAACAATATTAAGTTTCCCCTCTTTATGTTGAAAGTCTTGAAGTTGCACTCGTTTTGCTTTCCTATGCTTGTTGCTTTGTGCTTTCATGACTTGTTTCTTTACAAGATTCCTATGCATAGTAAGTGGGTTAGACTTAAATGTGTTTTGAATTTGCTTCTTGATGCTCTCTTTTACTTCAAGTCATATTTCTTATGTGAGCATCTTCTCAAACTATCATGCCTAACTTAAAGGCGTTAAAGAAAAGTACTTATTGGGAGATAACCCAAAAGTTTTAGATGAGTCTTGGGAGTTATTACTTCAGTAATAACCGCTCTTTATCCTTTTTATTTGCTTTTTGTGCCAAGAGTAACCTCTAATGAGAGAGAAGTAATGATTAGGAAAGTTGCTGTCCCGAAACAGATTTCTATGCTTCACCGTACAAATTCGTGTAAAATCTCTGAACGTCTTTTTGAGTCATGAATTTTTGTGCTTCTGCCCCAGGTTGTTATCTAACTTTCGTTATTTCAACACTTTTTGATTTGAGCAACATAAGGTCTTCGAAAAAATTCGTCTTTACCTGCTGGTCTGTTTTGACAGATTTCTGCCATTTTCTGCATTTGCTTCTTGTTGGTTCCTTTTTGACTTCTTTTGGGGAATTGAGATTTTTGAAGGAAGTGCTACAGTATCTAGTGTTTCAATGGAAGTTTATTGGTGTTAGAACTGAACCTAAAGACTTATTATCTTGAGTGCACTAATGTTGCTAATAAAGATTGTGTGAAGTTTTGTATGAAGGAAAATTTTCAGGTGTATGGAAGGAATGAGTAATGAGATGAAGGATGGACTAAAGCTCAAGCTTGGAGATGCCACCCGTGTCACCCCAAGAAATATCCAAGAAGTACAAGCGTCAAAGCTTGGGGATGCCCAAGGCATCCCCTTCTTCATCAATAAAAATCCCAGGTTTCTTCTAAACGCTTTATTTTTATTGTTTCATGCACGGTTGTGTTGTTCTTGGAGCGTCTTCTTTTTTGTTTTTGTTTTGGTTTTTTGTTTGCTTGGTTTGCTTAGTTTGCTGAATAAATTGGTTAGACCCCCTCTTTCATATATTGGTTTTCAAATAGTTTGGTTTGGATTGGAAAAGAGTAGGAAAGCTCATGCTTAAGTGGTAAAGAGAGCTTGTTTTTGACTGTGGCCTATGCTTTGTCATGCCATGCTTGATATTGTTTTGGCTTTATGCTTAGTATTCTTTGCTGTAGCATGATTTGTTATAAGCAATTGAGATTGCTTAATGTGCCTTGGATGAATCATGCGTTGTTTTAGCATATTAAAGCATAGTATAGTGGTATTCTCCTTTGATTGCTTTATTTGGGTTTACTTGGCACATGCTCACACCATGTTATGACTATCTCAAGTCACCACAAGCCTTTAAGATCCTTTAGTTTTCAACTTGTAGTATCACTTTATGCTTTGATAAATGATGTTTTGTCGCTCTGCATGATTATGGCCATTATTGCTCTCTGAGTTTGTCGCTCCCAGTCTTTTGCTAGCCTCCACAACCAAGTATGAGTTCCACTCATGCATCCAACTCCTTAAACCAAGTTATTCCAAAGAGTCCACCATACCTACCTACTAGCATATGCTATTCCAAGTATATTCATGCTTTTGTTTACCTTCCAAATTAAACTTGTTATGAGAAAACTAGTGATTAAAGCTCTCACGATATTGATGGCACACTTTATTTTTCTTGCCCTTAATAAACTTGAACCATTGTGTCGTCTATGTTGTATATGCTTGCACTTATTTGTTGGGAATTAGCAGAACCATGTTGTCATGGGGAACGCTTTCAACATTGCACTTGGTACTTGTACCTAGTTGATATCATGCTCTTTTGTATATGGATGTCGTCGGTGTGAAATGAACGGGGAGCTTGTAAGTCCATGGAGTTATGTATATGTGCTAGAGAAACGCCTGGGCCGCTGGTCTAATCCATGCTGACATGGTGGAAACCTGCAGCATAACCATAATGAGCTGTCTATGAAGCATTCTTCTTATAAAACAAGAGTCCTATATTGAGAAAAAAAAGAGAAAAAGAAAAAAAAAGAGATTATGAAAATAGGAAAGAGAGAAAAAACACCATATTCCCATGGTAAATAAGAAGATTGCTGAGATGCTCGTTGTCTACTTGCCTTGTCATTTTGATATGGGGATTCTTCCATATCATCGGGCAAGGGGTACCCCGTTGGCGGTTCTCTATGATACACATGTACTTACGATGACAAGAACTTACCGGTGACTAAACTTGAGTAGCATGAGGAGCGACCCTCGTATTCAAGGGACATGAGATTTCCAACTTATACTTTGTCAAGCATATACTCCATAGTTTGTTCACTTTAACCCGAATCACTTCAACATGCTTATGATAGGGGCAATGAGAGCTGAAAGCTAATAAGTACCATAATTTTTGGAAGCTCTTTATGAGACTTGAATCCCTGCTTCCTTCTATGAAGGGCCTTTCTTTTACTTTTATGTTGAGTCTCCACCTTCTACCTTTATGCACCTACTTTGAGAGCATAGTGGCCATTCTTAGTTCTATGTGCATTGTCCCAATACTAGTTGATTAATGCATACCTTGATATTGCTTGTTTTAAACTATTTGTATCTAGTCACTCTTATGAACTTTGAAGGTGTCCTATGCATTTATATTTGCTACTCTATGTTTTCTTTATGTGAAACAAACAAACATCTTGCAAATCATTGTTATTCATGAATCTTTTGTTTATGCCTTTTCATGTTGCAACATAGTTTCTTTGTCTTATTGCTAGAACTTTGTCTTTCATGTTATGATTGAAGTACTATGATCCCAGCTTTGAATGTTTTACAGATACTTTGATCAAGTCTTTGATGGTGCATGTCACCTCAAAAATTATTCTTTGTTTTTATCACTTACCTACTCGAGGACGAGCAGGAGTTAAGCTTGGGGATGTTGATACATTGCAAATGTATCTATAATTTTTGATGTTCCATTCTTGGTTTTATCTACTTTCTTGTGTTTTGTTCCAACTTTGGAGTACTTTTCATATGATTTCTTGGACTAACCTATTAACAAGAGCCATAGTGCCAGTTGCCTGTTTTCTGCTGTTTTTGGTTCCAAGAAAGTCAGAAAATCAATATTCTCGGAATTGGACGGGACAAAAGCCAAAGTTCCTATTTTACCAGAAGACTCACGGAGCCAGAAGCAGAGACGGAGGAGGGCCAAGGCCTGGCCACACCATATGGTGGTGCGGGCTAGCCCTGGCCGCGCCACCAGGTGGTGTGGGCCCCTTGGCACTCCACCGACCTTGCCTCTTCGCCTATAAGAAGCCTCCTGATGCATAAACCCTAAATCGTCAATCAGAAATCCAGGAAAAGTTCCGCAGCGCCGCCGCCACTGATGGGGAGATTCGAGGGACAAAAAGTCTCTGTTCCGGCACCCTGCCGGGACGGGGAAGTGCCCCCGGAGCCATCTCCATCGATCTCCACCACCATCTCCATCGCCGTTGCTGATTCCCATGATGAGGAGGGAGTAGTTCTCTCTCGAGGCTAAGGGTTCTACCGGTAGCTATGTGTTCATCTCTCTCTATGCATGATCTTATTGAGATCATGAGCTTGTAATATATAGATCTACCTTGCTACTCAAGTGCTTTAATAGATCTCTGCTCTCCCTATGTGTGTGAAAGTGACAACATGCTCACTATGGTGGCACTTAGGCTAGAGATTACAAATACTTGTTATGAGTTATATTTGGAGTTGGATGTCTTTATGAAATTGTGGTGTTTGTTGGACTCATCTAGTACTCAAGGTGACAGTGTGGGGTTTTCTAGATGGGAAAGATGAACTTTGAGGTGTGCTATTATAGCCCTACCAACGATTAGAGTGTCCAACCGGAGAGTAGTTCAGCATAGTATCATGAAGATAATATATTTATATGAGAGTGTTCACTAGTGAAAGTATGATCCCTAGGCCTTGTTTCTAAGAATTGAAACACCATTTGCTACTAGATCTGTTAAATATTTGCTTGCTTCCCTCTTTATTTCAGTTTGCCTTTAGTCTTTTCCCACGTCAACCACATGCCATCAAGTTATTTTCTATCACCGTTACCACTTATAATTATCTATACCACTTGTATTTCACTATCTCTTCGCTGAACTAGTGCACCTATACACCTGACAAGTGTATTGGGTGTGTTGGGGACACAAGAGACTTCTTGTATCTTGATTGCAGGGTTGCTTGAGAGGGGATACCTTTGACCACTTCCTCCCTGAGTTCGATAAACCTTGGGTGATCCACTTAAGGGAAAACTTGCTGTTGTTCTACAAACCTCTGCACTTGGAGGCTTAACAACTGTCTACAAGAATAGAAGTGCATAGACATCATCTGGCTACGTTAAGCGTCTAAACGCCCGGGATTGCAAAATCCCGGAGAAGCTCGCAATTGATAGGGTGCTGCACTCGCTACCCCTAGCTATAAGAACTTTTTGATGAACTACAACATGCAAGGGATGACTAAGACCCTTGCTGAGGTGTTCGCCATTCTCAAAACTGCTGAGGTTGAAATCAAGAAGGAGCACATAGTGTTGTGGTCAATAAGACCACCAACTTTAAGAAGCCGGGGCAAAAGGGAAAAGGCAAGGGAAAGAAGTCCAAAAAGGATGGTAAGTTCATTGCCAGTACCTCAAAGACTGCCAAGCCTGTCCCTAAGCCCGGCACTACGTGCTACTACTTCAAAGAGGATGGGCACTGGAAACGCAACTACCCCAAATACCTTGAAGACAAGAAAGCCAGCAAGATAGCCGCCAAGGACAAAGGTATATGTGATATACATGTTATTGATGTGTTCCTTACAAGCGCCAGGAGTAACACCTGGGTATTTGATACCGGTTCTGTTGCTCACATTTGTAACTCTCAGCAGGATCTGTAGAGTAGGAGGCGCCTGAGGAAGGACGAGGTGACGATGCACGTCGGCAATGGTTCGAGAGTCTAAGTGATAGCCGTAGGCACCCTGCATCTTCGTCTACCGTCAGGATTATTTTTGGTTTTGAATAAATGCTAATATGTACCCGCATTGAGTATGAATATTGTGAGTGGGTCTTGCTTGTTGCAAGATCATTATTTGTTTAAATTAGGAACAAATGGTTGTTCAATTTATATGAATGATATTTTCTATGTTCATGCCCCTGTGTGTGATGGTTTATTCTTACTTGATGTTGATTGTGATACACACATCCATAGTGTTGATGCTAAATGTTGTAAGCAAAATGATGATAATTCCATGTTTATGTGGCATTGCCATCTTGGTCACATTGGCACAAAACACATGAAGAAGCTTCATTCGAAAGGGCTTCTTGGATCATTGGATTTTGAATCCCTTGATACATGTGAGCCATGCCTCATGGGCAAGATGACTAGGACACCATTCTCTGGGACAATGGAGAGAGTTGTAGACCTAATGGGAATCATACATACGGATGTATGTGGACCAATGAGCGTCTCAACATGCAATGGTTATCGTTACTTCGTTACCTTTACTAATGACTTAAGTAGGGATATATCTACTTAATGAAGCACAAGTATGAAACCTTTGAAAAGGTCAAGGAATTTCATAAAGAGGTAGAGAATCAACTTAACAAGAGAATCAAGCATCTCCGATTGGATCGGGGAGGAGGGTATTTGAGTTATGAGTTTAACATGCACTTGAAGGACTGTGGGATTATCCCACAACTTACGCCAGCCGGAACACCACAACGTAATGGTGTGTCGGAACGACGTAACCAAACCCTATTGGATAGCATGCGGTCCATGATGTCTTTAACTAATTTGTCTGTGTCTTTTTGGGGATACACATTGGAAACCGCTGCTTTTATTTTAAACCGAGCACCATCCAAATCCGTGGAGACAACTCCATATGAGAGATGGTATGGCCAGAAGCCAAAGTTGTCATTTCTAAAAGTTTGGGGTTGTGAGGCTTACGTCAAGAAACTACAACCTGACAAACTCGAACCCAAGTCGGAAAAATGTATCTTTGTAGGATACCCAAGGGAAACTGTTGGGTATACTTTCTACAACTAGGCCGAAGGCAAAACGTTTGTCGCGAAAGCCGGCACCTTTCTCGAGAAAGAGTTTCTTGCTAAAGGAGTTAGTGGAAGGAAAATTGAGTTTGATGAAGTTGTTGACCCTTCTCTCCAAATTCCGAGTAGCGCAATGTAAGATGTTCCAAAACCGCTCTCCAACATGGAGGAAGAGCCCAATGATGATGAAAACAACAACATCGAGACTCCTGAGGTTCGCAGGTCTACAAGAGTTCGTGCTACTCCTGATTGGTACAATAGCCTTGTGATGTCTATCATCCTAGATGAACAAGAAGAACCTGCAAACTATAAAGAAGCTATGGATAGTGCTGACTCCGAGAAATGGCTAGAAGCCATGAAATCCGAAATAGGATCCATGTATGAAAACCAAGTTTGGACCTTGCTAGATCTTCCGGAGGGCCGCAAGGCCGTGGAGAATAAATGGATCCTTAAGAAAAAGACAGATGCAAATGGTAATGTGACCATTCACAAAGCTTGACTTGTCGCAAAGAGGTTTCGACAAATTCAAGGAGTTGATTACGATGAGACTTATTCTCCCGTAGTGATGCTTAAGGCTATCCAGATTTTACTAGCAATTGCTGCTCATTTCGACTATGAAATTTGGCAGATGGATGTCAAGACCGCATTCCTCAATGGTCACATTGATGAAGAGTTGTATATGATGCAACCGGAAGGATTTGTTGATCCTAAGGATGCTGGAAAGGTGTGCAAGCTTCAGCGGTCCATTTATGGATTGAAGTAGGCATCTCAGAGCTGGAACCAACATTTTGATCAAGTGATCAAGAGTTTTGGATTTGTCCAAAATCAACAAGAGTTCTGTGTTTACAAGAAAGCGAGTGGGAGCTCGGTTGTTTTCTTAGTAGTATATGTGGATGACATACTACTCATGGGAAATGATGTGGATCTTATGAGAAGCGTGAAAGCATATTTGAGTAGTCAATTTGCCATGAAGGATCTAGGTGAAGCTGCATACATAATAGGAATCAATATCTATAGAGATAGATCAAGATGCCTAATTGCATTAAGTCAGAGTACTTACATCAAAAAGATTTTGAAGAGGTTCAAAATGGACAATACCAAAAGGGGCTTTGTACCAATGATGAAGAATTGCAAAATGAGTATGACTTAATATCCGGTAACGGATGATGATATAGAAAAGATGTCTTACATCCCCTATGAATCAGCCATAGGATCTATCATGTAGGAAATGTTAAGTACACGACCTGATGTGACATTGGCTCTTAGTTTGACGAGCCGATACAAAAGTAATCCAGGACCTGATCACTGGACAACTGTGAAGCATATCCTAAAATATCTGAAAAGAACAAAGGATATATTCCTAATCTATGGAGGAAGTGATGAAGCTCTAAACATAATGGGTTATGTGGATGCGAGCTGGAACTCAGATCATGATGACTCGAAGTGTCAAACAGGATTTGTGGTCCTAGTGAATGGTGGGGCGGTAAGGTGGAAGAGTAAGAAGCAGTCGGTGGTGGCGCAGTCTTCAATGGAGTCTGAATACATTGTTGCGGCTGATGCAGCGAATGAAGCTGTTTGGCTAAGGAATTTCATCATCGAACTAGGAGTCTTTCCAAATGCGCAAGACCCCATGATGACCTATTGTGATAACATGGGAGCTATTGCAAACGCAAAGGAACCAAGGACTCATTCCGTAGCCAAACACATCAAGCTTAAATTTCACGTCATCCGGCAGAATGTTGACGAAGGTGAAGTCAAGATTTGCAAAGTAGATACAAAACTGAATATGGTAGATCCTTTGACCAAAGCTCTCCAACAAGACAAGCACGAACAACACCGAGATTCCATTGGTGTTAGTTTACTGCCTATTGTAAACTAGTTTTATTTGTACTCTAGTGCAAGTGGGAGACTAAAGGAGTTATGCCCTAGAGGCAAATAATAAAGTGTATTATTTGATATATCTCCTATATGTTCATAATACGTTTCATATTGTGCTATAACTGTGTTAATACGAAATGTTAATACACGTATGGTATGTAAACAAATCGTGTCTCTAGTTACTGATGACCCACAAGTATAGGGGGTGTATCGCAGTATTTTCGATAAGTAAGAGTGTCGAACCCAACGAGGAGCAGAAGGTGCTGGCTAGTGGTATGGATCAGGAATTCTCTGCAAATACTTAGCAAACAGATTTTTAGGGGTTTTCGATAAAGCAAGTAAACAAAGTACGAGTAAACTAAAGACAGTAGGAATAAATGCAGCAAGTGGCCCAATCCTTTATGCAGCAAAGGACAAGCCGGTTGTATTTCTATAGATGACCAAACGTTCTCGAGGACACATGGGAAGACTGTAAAGTGCTTTCGCTTCATATAGTCGATTAATCTTCTCTAGCTTGCTAAGTGTTGTGTGGGTGAACCTGTGCTAATGTACCGCCCCATCCAAGACTAATACATACTTGAGATTATACCCCTTGCAAACATCCATAAGTACAAGAAAGTAATTAAGGTAGAAACCTAACCATAGCTTTAAACTCTAAGACCCTTACGTCCCTTGTGCAATGGTTTCCTAACGGGGGTTCAGGTTTCTGTCACTCCGGCAACCCCTACGATTAGTATCCAAATACACAATGCATTCCCCTAGGCCCATATAGGTGAAGTGTCATGTAGTCGATGTTCACATGACACCACTAGAAGAAGTACACCACAACTTAAATAACAATCTATTGAATCTTTCTCAACGCAACTCCACTACTAACAACAAGACTTCTCCCATGTCCTCAAGAACAAAACGAACTACTCACAAGACATCATATGGATCATGATCAGAGATGAAATAATGATGTATAACAATCTGAACATAAACAATAATTCAATGGTTCACTCAATAGCATCAACTACAAAGAGTAATCAACACCAGGAAAGTTTCCCCTATGAACTATGCAAGATTCAACTCAATTGTTACAACAATATGGAGATGGTGATGAGGGTGCTGATGGTGATGATGGTGATGATGATGATGATCCCGATGAAGTCCAGCTTGATGGTAGTGTTGATGGCGACGATCTCCCCTCTCCGAGAAGGAATTCCCCCGGCAGAAATCTGTCTGCCGGAGAGATCTTTCTCTCTCGGTGTTTTCCGCCCCACAGAGGCGGCAAAATCTTTTTGTGGTCGCTCCTTGAGTATTAGGGTTTCAGGAGGTTGATATACGCCAGAGGGGAGAGGCTGGAGTGGGCCAGGGCGGCCACACCACTCCCAGGTGCGGCCTAGGCCTGCCCGCGCCATGGGGTCGTGTGTGTTGGGTCCGCAGCATAGAAAACAAAAAATTTCCTACGGTGTGCACTACACGCCAAGATCTATCTACTAGGTACAAAGCAACGGGTGGACATACATCCAACGAGAACTTACCCTCGTAGACAACGAGCTTTGTTAACGAGTAGGAACTCGTGGTTGATGTAGTCGTACACTTGCCGATCTCAAGATCGTGATGAAGTCTAGCAGGTCCGGCTCCAGCACGTCCATCAGATCCAGCTCCAGCACCACCAAGTCCAGCACCGCAAAGCAGCGGTGCATCCGTGATCGCACACACGTCTGGTACCCCGACAACCTCCGTCCCTCGCTCTAGCAAAGCAGCGGAAGCAGCAACTCCTTTCCAGATAAAGCCACCGGGAACATGTATCTCGCTAATCCGAGACCATGGGGGAATAATACTAGAGGGGGAGAGAGATCCTTCACAAGGAGGTGTGTGTGAGAAGTGAGGAGGGGGTGGCCTTTTATAGGAGGAGGGGGGTGCCCCTCCTTCATGGCCGGCGCATGGAGGAGGTGATCCTTCACCTCCTCCATTCATGTGGTGGTAACTCCCTCCACATAAATTTGCCCCTTCACATTCTCTTTTAAAGTCTCCACTTTAAATGCATTAAATTTCTCCAAATTTAATGCTCTCTCATTTAATAAAACTCTTTTATTATTTTTATTCAGAATTTTGTTAATTACTTTAATTATCAAACATTCACATAAAACCCCCTGCAACATTTCAATATATTACATGCAGAACCAATTTCAGCATTTTCGGTGTCTATTGAAATAATTCCAGCGCTTTCTTAAATATTTATCTGAAACATATTTGCTCCAAATGGTGTCGGTATCCCTTAAGTGTGTCACCCTACGGTTCGCGAATAATGCAGACATGATCGAGACCCCTCTCCGATCAATAATCAGCAGCGGGACCTGGAGATCCATACTGACTCCTACACATTCCACAATGACTTCTGTGATCGTGAGAACCTTTAACGCTAGTAACTAAATCCCTTTGTCCCACGATATATTACATGTCCGAGATTTGATCATCGGTATCTCCATACCTAGTTTGATCTCGTTACCGACATGCACTCTTTTCTCGTTCCCGTGATATAACATTCTAGTGATCACATCACTTGCTTGCAAGCTATTTCAATGTGATATCACCGAGAGGGCCCAGAGTATATCTATCCGTCATCGGGATGGACAAATCCCACTCTTGATCCATGAGCCTCAACATAACACCTTCGTAGCACTGAACCCACCTTTATAGTCACCCTGTTATGGTGTGACGTTTGATGTTATCAAGATACTCTTCCGGTGTTAGCAATTAACATGATCTCATGGTCTAAGGATAAAGATTACTTCGTATGATATTATAGCAATATAAACATAATGACTTTGATCGTAATGATATACTTCGGATGAATGTTTATCACATCATTCCACCAATGGTGTGACCTTGTTATTAACAACATCCAATGTCCATGATCAGGAAACCTTGATCATCTTGTTAATCAACAAGCTAGTCTATAAGAGAGGCATAACTAGGAACCCTTTTTATTTATTAAACACACATGTATTGATGTTTCCGATCAATACAATTCTAGAATGTAAAATAAACATTTATCATAAACATGGAATAAGATAATAACCACTTTATTATTGCCTCTCGGGCATATTCCCTTCAGTCTCCCACTTGCACTAGAGTCAATAATCTAGTTTGAAAAACTTTGCGCATTGAACACCTATGGCTTTCTGGTGTTGCATATACGCTATTGCTAGTGGTTAACATAATCTCCGGATGTGACAGTTTCAGATTCGTGTGTATTTGCATGTCTTTGCGTCTCTACGCATCACTCATTCTCAAATGAGATGGCATTGTATAAATTTGGTCCTCTGGTGAGACTTTTAGTTCGTTTGGCTCAAAATATGTTGATATTATTGTCACACAATATATCTTCATAGTATTATCCCACTTTGAACCACACCTAGTTTGATAACAAACTACTTAACACAAATGCCCTCCTTTGCTGCTACTATAGCAGTTATATACTTAGCCTTTTGTTGTAGTATCTGTCACAATATCTCAACTTTGGAACTCATCCAAATCCATCATGGAACATCCTTTCCATTATATTGTGCCACCCATAGTCTAAATTGAGATAAATTTAATTTGTATCTTGTGACAAAACTAGTATCAATGTAACACTTTACAATGAACTACCTTTAACTATTTGTCACTTATACATGATATATTCTTAGTTTTTCCAAAGCTCATAAGAATATCTTTACTATTGTCCAATGATCATCTTATGAATCATTCTGGTATATGCTCATAACATTTAGAGCATAGGACATTCTGGATATATACATATCATGGTATAATCGATCAGAATCTTCATGTGATTTTACTCACCAAGTGTTGAAACACTTGAATCTGAATACAATTCTTTCCATGCAGCAAGAACCTTTCTTGTTGTTTCCATATTGAACCCTTTCAATATCTAATATTGAACCCTTTCAATATCTTATATATGTATGTCTAGCATAACCATATTAGCGCCTTAATCTATCCATATAGATATTGATGCCTAATATTCTGGGTTTGCCCAAGTCTTTCATCGAAATCTTATTTTAATGAAATCCTTAACTTGTGTCAGTTCAAGATACATCATTTCCAATCAACAATATGTCCTCTACATAATGTATTAGAAATATGTCTCAGCGCTCCCACTTAATTTCTTGCAAATGCAAGCATCTTCATCATCTTCGATGAATTTAAACTCTTTTAACAGTTTCATCATGGTGAAGATTCCAACTCCGCTATGCTTACTTCAACTATTGAAGTTTACATGCCCTTTTAGCACCCTTTGAATTAACAAAACCCTTTGGACCATGTCATGTACATGTCCTAGGTTACCGTTCTATTAGAAGAACCTTGTTTTGTTTATTCAACTACCATATACCAAATTATATGTAGTGGTTGCTACATTAATCCGTCAAGACTATATATCGCTATGAAAGATCATATCTTGTCATAGTCAACTCCTTGAACATTGCCGTAAACTTCTTTCCGACATGTCGACTATTTCATAGATGTCAAACATCCATGTCTATTTCTTTATAGATCCAAACACGACCGATAGGCTTCACGCCTTTCCGGAGGGTCTTCCAAGTTCAGAAACTTGATTTCTCGTGTATGGATACTATCATGGATTCTATGACTTCTAGTCATTTTATGGAGTCAGGGCCCATCATCGCTTCTTTGCATGTAGTCGGTTCATCATTGTCAAAACAATAACGACTTGCTTATCAAATCTTACTATTTGATTCTTACCGACCCACACGGTTCTATAGGAACTTTAATCTCCGAGATCACACCTTTTGTAATCACGAGAGCCATGAGCATTGTGGTCGCCACCGGGACACTTTCCGGCGCTGCGCTACTTAGCACATATAGCTAAGGTTCAACAACCTTATCAAAGTTCTATTGTCCTCCCACTTAACTTTTCACGAACAATTCCTTCTCAAGAAATTTGACGTTCCAAGTAACAAACTCTTTTGTCCTTGGTGTTATGGAGAAATTCCCAACAAATTCTTTGGGATAACCTACAAAGACGTGCTTATCCGACTTTGGTTGTAAACATTTTACTTATGCATAGCATACCAAAATTTAAGAAAAGACAATTCGGGTTTTATTCCAAACCATAACTCATATGGTGTCATTTCAATGGATCATGATGGTGCTCTTTTCAGTGTAAAAGCGGTAGTCTCTAAAGCTTCAGTCCTTAAAACATAATGGTAGTTTTATAAATGACACCTTTGATCTTACCATGTCAAACATGGTTTGATTTCATCTCTCGAATATGCCATACTCCTATGGTTTATCGGGGAACACAAATCATGGAACAATTCCTCAAGTCTTAGGTGTTTTTGCTAAACATGTAACTCAAATATCTTCCTTTATGATCGAATCATAAACTCTTTATTTTCTTGTTACAATGATTTTTCACTTCATCTTGAAAGTCTTTGAACAACTTTCAAATGTTTCATACTTCTTCCTTATTAAGTAAATATACAAATATATTCACTCAAATTCTTGAAGAAAGCATATGAAGCAAAAATATCCATCGCATATGGCTACGCATAATGGACTTATGCACATCAGCATGCACAATTTCCAATAAGCTAGTCATCCGTTCCTCTTTGGCCTATGAACGGAGTTTCAATTATCTCGAGGAAAGTCTCACATGCGTCAATTGATCAAAATCAAGGACTCCAAAATTCCATCAACATGGAGTTTCTTCATGTTTTCTTTCAAATATAATTCAAACAGCGATGTCACTTCATAAGTGATCTTTCAATCATTTGTCTTGCGACATTTTAGCAATAGTGTTTATGGATGTGATTTCTCCAACTAGACTTGTAAAAGTTCATCCATCCTTTATGGAATACGGTAATTATTTGAACAACCATTGTTCTCATAATACCGGAACAAAATAACAATTATTTAAACAAATCTTGAAGGCTTGGTTTGATGACAACGAAAAACACAATAACACTTTATTTGTTTTCGATGAACATCATCACTCATTCTCTTGGTAGTTACTTAGGCCATTGTAGTTCATGAATTGTGTTGTCCTGTATGACACTTCATACCAACCAATTCGGTATCCAATACCGGTATCCAATACCTAAGAACCACATTGTTTAACAAGCAAGGAATATAGCCATAACATGTATATCTTCTATATACCTAAGTTGGACATCTCCAACCTTTTATTTTCTGCCAAATATTTTATAGATTCTCTTTCAGCAATTCCTTTTCTTTTAAAAGAATCTATCAACATCAATAGTGGTGTCATCAACATGACACATGGTACAAAGCGTATATAGTCAACTACTAATACCTTTGGACTTGCACTTTGAAGTGGATCACCATCATCAAATGTTTGGTGTTCTTTCAAAAATCCATTCTTTAGTAATCTATTAGTGTAGTAAACATTTTACTTACATCTTCTATTCATCCTTATCATGACAACTTTCATGATCAAGCTACTATAGCTTATAAGGAAGAATCACGAGTATAATATCAGTTCCCAAAACCTTTTTGGTAGATTCGGATGCTTAGCATCTCCATCCTTCACAAATTCTCATACAATATGAGAACATGTATTTTGCTAAATTATACTCTATCATAATGCAACCAAAAACATTGTTTCAGATATCACAATATCTTTCACACATGATGGTTTCTGAAACAATTTCCAGCTCCAATATAATCTTGATATTAAAACAACTTTTTGAATATCAATGATCATGGAGGCAAACATGATACTTTAGATACTAACATTGGAATTCTTACTCTTGATTTAATACTACTTATTAAACTTCATGGAGTAAACAGAGTTTGCTGAAAATTTGCAATAGGACTTATAAACTTTAAATTGACATTCAAAACAATACGATACCAGTTCGTAAAGTAAATATCCAGAATTCTATAGTTCTATTATCTCAAATAAAAACTAAGCATAAGGTAGAAAACGAATGCCAATGACTACAACAAACTATGTAAATTCACTTTGATTTAATTTATGACAAATTTGGTTCGACTAATCCAAATTAGAAATGAACTCCCACTCAAAAACGACATCCCTCGTGCCTTTTTGGTGATTACATGAACCAAATCCACTACACCAAGTCCGATCATCACGTGAGTTGATGTAGCTTCAAAGGCGAGCATCTATATGGGCATCATATCAACTATATGACTCATGCTTAACCTTTCGGTCCGTGTTCCGAGGCCATGTCTGTACATGCTAGGCTCGCCAAGTAAGAACCTTAGTACTCGCGTGTGTAAAACTGTCTTACACCCGTTTGTATGAAAGCGTAGAGTCGAGTACACCCGATCATCACGTGATGTCTCGAAACACGATCCACAAAATGGTGCATACTTAAGGAAGAACACATTTTTATCTTGATATCTAAATGAGGGATCATCTTACAATGCTACAGAAAGCGCCAAACTAGCAGTATAAGATGCTAACATCTAATGTGTAAAGTGAGATGATATGGTCCATGCATTTGATCTCTATCATTTGCATCGTGGTATGATCTCTATCATTCCTTTGTGTGTAAGGCCAAGGTCTATGGAACCTACACGTTGAGTGTGTTGTAATAGTATCTATCATACATCTACTTACAACAATACCATATCAATACACTAGCCCAACAACGATCTAAACTAGACGCCTCTAATTTATCAATTGCAAGTTTTACGTGGCTTAGGGCTTTCGGAGATAGAACCGTTCTTACCTACGAACATGAACCACAACGAGGATAACCAAATTATTAGCAACTCGTTGTAAATCAGATATTGACTATAGTAGGAGAGACAGACACCCGCCAGCCACTTATGCAAAACAAGTTGCATGTCAGTCGTGGAACCGGTCTCATGTACGATGACATGTAAGGTTGGTCCGGGCCGCTTCATCCCACTATGCCACCAATATCCAAAATACATAGAAGATGCAATAACATGATCATCATCGCCCACAGATCAACATATGTGTACTACCCGTGCTAAGCACCTACGCATAGATCAGGCTCTGATACCACTGTTGGGTCCGCAACATAGAAAACAAAAAATTTCCTATGGTGTGCACTACACGCCAAGATCTATCTACTAGGTACAAAGCAACGGGTGGACATACATCCAACAAGAACTTACCCTCATAGACAACGAGCTTTGTTAACGAGTAGGAACTCGTGGTTGATGTAGTCGTACACTTGCCGATCTCAAGATCGTGATGAAGTCTAGCAGGTCCGGCTCCAGCACGTCCATCAGATCTAGCTCCAACACCACCAAGTCCAGCACCGCAAAGCAGCGGTGCATCCGTGATCGCACACACGTCCGGTACCCCGACAACCTCCGTCCATCGCTCCAGCAAAGCAGCGGAAGCAGCAACTCCTTTCCAGATAAAGCCACCGGGAACATTTATCTCGCTAATCCGAGACCATGGGGGAATAATACAAGAGGGGGAGAGAGATCCTTCACAAGGAGGTGTGTGTGAGAAGTGAGGAGGGGGTGGCCTTTTATAGGAGGAGGGGGGTTCCCCTCCTTCATGGTCGGCGCATGGAGGAGGCCCAATGGAGGTCATGACGATCCAAGGCATTCGCCCTCATCAACGGCAAACTGTACAAGCGCAGCATCACAGGAGTTCTTCAGAGGTGCATCTCCAACGGGGACAGAAGATCCATCCTCCTCGACATACACGAAGACACTTGCGGACACCATGCTAGCAGTCGCGCTCTCGTCGCCAAAGCTCTACGAGCTGGATTCTACTGGCCAACAGCCATGCGTGACGCCAAGGACATCGTCCAGCGGTGCAACGCCTGCCAGCGATTTGCGGACAAACCGCACGCACCTGGCGCGGAGCTTAGACCAATACTAGTGGCTTGTCCTTTCGCACAATGGGGACTCGACATGGTCGTCAAGCTCCCGAGGTCCTCGCGAGGAGGATACGTCTACCTTCTAGTCGCGGTCGACAAATTTACCAAGTAGATTGAGGCCATGCCGATGACAAATCAATCAGGAGCCAGCGCCGTTAAGTTCTTCGAGTCCATCATCTACCGTTTTGGGGTGCCACATAGCATCATCACGGACAATGGGACGAACTTCACCTCCAAGGAGTTCCAAGAATTCTGCAAAAACCTGGGAATAAACATTAGCTACGCCTCGGTGGCCCACCCTCAGATCAACGGTCAAGTCGAAAAGGCCAACGGCCTCGTCTATGGAGGAATCAAGAAAAGGCTCCTCCAGCCACTCGAACAAGCCGCTGGGTGGTGACCAGGCGAGCTGCAATCCGTACTTTGGAGCCTACGGACAACTCCAAATAGCGCCACAGGCTACACTCTGTTCTTCATGGTGCACGGTGCTGAAGCGGTACTACCCGCAGAAGTAAGCCACAAAGCCCCGCAAGTGGTTGCATACAGCGAGAAGGAATCAACTCTCGCACTCGAAGACTCTGTCAACCTCCTTGACGAGGCACGCGAGATTGCAGCGGAGAGATCCACGATCTACCAGCGGAGCCTCCGCAACTACCACAGCAGAAGGCTACACCCCAGATACTTCATTGAAGGAGACCTGGTCCTGCGACTAAAGCAGCAAGGGCACCTCAAGTTCGAGTACCCTTGGGAAGGACCTTACGTGATCACCGAAGTAATCCCATGTGGCGCCTATCGCCTTAAAGATTTCAAGAGTGGAGTCGCATACTCCAACCCCGGGAATGTCGTGCAGCAGTGCCGTTTCTACCCTTAGTTGTTTTTTACTTTACAAATAAGGCTATTCAGCCAGGCTACTTAGCCACACATTGTACCTCGTGATATTCTACGAATAAATAAATCTAAGTTCCGCAAACCCTGTGTTTTATGCTTTTCTCACAATTATTTTACTCGAGGGCTGCACCACCCTTTGCATCTTGTTCCACGAACAATACAACATCCTGAGTAGCTGACGCACTACCAATCGAACCCTTGATAACAGCAACCTAGCTGTAATGCACCTGACAGGTTGGCAAGATGCTGCGATGAATACACGTCAGGGTAACAAAAAGGACCCGTACCTTATAATACACTCGAAAAATATACAAGCTAGCAAGATCTTCACATATTAATGGGTATCAAATACACCCATCGTAATCATATGAATTTTACAACACTTATACATCTATGTGCAGGAAACACTACTGCTGCAAATGGAGAACATTTGTTTGCTCCTCAAAGAAATCTACAATATCCTCAGCTGGCTGGTCAACCGCCTGATAGTGCGGCACCATATTCCAAGTCATCCCTTCAGGCGGTGGCGGTGGTCCAACGGGAACAGACGTGATGTCCACATCTGGCTGATGTAGTTGTACCAGCGACAATGCAGCCTTAGCACCTGCGACCAGCTGCTGTCGCACACACTCGCGGACCGTGCTGATATCTTGAAACTTTACCAGGAGAGCCAACAGGCTTGAGGGCACCATGTCAGGAGGAAACATCACTTGGAAGATATGCCTAAGGCACGACTCCACCTTCTTCAAACATTAAAGCACTCGTGAAGAATGATCCTGCAGCGTCGCCAACGCGACTGGACGGTCGTGGTCCACCCAAAAGTACCCACTAGCTTGCAGTTGCTCCTGGGTTAAGTCATTCATTCGAATGGCTACCTGGTCCTTCTCATCCTGCGGATGACGAGCGCTAACAGCTACAAAAGCAAGACCAAAGTATAAATACAAGGCATCGCCGCGATTGGCTAAAGAAAAGCCAAGAAGTTAGAGAGCTAACATTTAAATTGCTCATTCAACTGCGCAACTTCATCCATGAGATACTTCTTGTGAGCGGTGGCCTTCTCAGCTTTCGACTTACACACATCCGTGTTCCCGCGGATAATGGGCAACTCACGCTCTAGCTACTTTATACGGTCGCGCAGTCGCGAGAGCAACAACAACTCCTCCACCTTTGAACATGGTTGCGCCACAGTTTCATCGGTGGGAGGACAGTCATGAGGATCACTCGAAGGACCCTATTTACAACCAAGCAAAAGGCAAATGAGACCAAACATACATTGATAAGAAGGAGGACTACATTCAAATTCAATAAAAGTATCAAGGGGGCACCCCCACAAAATGCGGACCGGCAAAAGGAAGCTACAACTATTACAAAGGGTAGCTATGGAGCAATCTGCTTCTTCGACTTGGACTTCGACTTCGGGGGCTTCCTCGAATCTGTGGTAGTCTCCGACAACACAGACTTTCCGGTGGTAGCCACAAACGCCGCAGCCTTCACCGCCTTCACTCGCCGCAACTCTTTAGAATACTTGGCGACTATCTCGATGAGACGAGGCCCGTATTTACTGCATTTAGTGGCGAAGGGAGCAAACACTACCTGCTGGCCTTTCGCGTCGATAGGCATCACCTCGGATATAGCACTTGGGTCCAACTCTGCACCATGTGCTTACGCCATCGCGAGTGCCATGGTGGCGCCGACAGACTACTGAGCATTCTTGAAAACCATTGGGATGCCTTCTGTGAAGGACTCCACCAGCCCGTCAAGAGTTTCGATTAAGTTGGCCTTAGGCACCATATCTTCACAGAGGCAGCTTAGCACGCCTTTGGCCACCCCGAGCATATCCTGGAGGGAGACACTGCGGTCCTCGACTACGGCCACGACGCCAGCTAAGGCATCAGCACGGCGCAAGGCCTGGGCGTCGAAGCTTACACCGGCAACATCTGCATACACAGAGTATCAGCACATCGACATGAAATCAAATAGAGAAAAATAAAAGTGAAGCTCAACAATACCTAAAAGAGCTTTTGCAATTGAGAAAAGTTGTTCTTCGAACAACTTCTCCCTTTCGGCAGTGGAAGCACGCAAGTCTTCCTCACGCTTTTGCGACTCTTCCAGAGCCGCGACTGCCTCATCGCATTTTTCTCTGCCGTGGCAAGTACCTTCTCGAGGGAAGTGACACGACGGAGAAGCCCATTATGCTCACCTACAAAGGACAAAGCACGACAACAACTGAGTCTACAAATTTCTACATAAGCAGAGCGAAGAAAGAAGATTAGTACAAACCTTCGACTGCGCGGTGGCGATTGTCTAGCAGGGCATGCTGTCGACCCAAAGCAAGGATTTGCTCCGCAAGGAGAGTGGAATCCTTCACGATAGGCTACACCAAGAGAAACGATGATCCAGCATTGACAAAAGGCACAAATTCACAATTCGACTGCCAGCGGCAAAAAGATACTTACGTGTTCCTCTAGGGATTCCAAAGATTCCCGTCAAGTGGGAATCCGTGCAACCATCTGGTGTCCCCCGTTATGAGGGGAACTCGAAGAATTGGCGCCGGAGTGGGCCGCCACCGGAGGAGAAGGCGACCGCATGGCAACCTCCTTGTTTTTGGAGTCTACGACTCCGGATTCTTTCACAAATTGGCAGTCGTCGGAAGACCGCGACGCTATTTGCCTACAAACATGACCAACACCACTTCAGAAGAGAAACTTCAAGGAAAAACAAGACAAACTCGCAAATATTTAAAACTTACCCGTCAAAGTTCTCGAGGTTAAAGGAGTCCCCCGACGACTCCTTCGGCAACCTTAGCTTCTTTCGAGCGGGAGGAGCCATGGCGCGTACATGCACGGCGAGGATTGGCTCCTCCTCCGCAGCAGAAGGACGCTCCAGCATCGTAGGCGAGGAGGCATCCGAATCCGTGCTACGGGAGCACTTGCGACTTCTCCGATTACCGGACTCGGGGGCTTCCTCATCTTCCTCAATCGGAACCGTGGAGCCCAACTTGTCCTCTTCCTCCGCTTCGCGCGGGATAATTGCTTCAGGCCGAGGAGGCAAGCTGGTAGGCACTTTCCAGTCCTACAATCAGAAGAAGCATCAGTATATATCAAGCACTTCACAAGCAATCGAAAATCTAGAACACTTCATAGGAAAACTCTACCTCAGGTGGAGGATTGTTGGCGTCGAAAGGAGGCACGACTGACTCCTCTGGGAGATCCTCCTTGGCAGTGTACTTGGTCACTAGCCGCAACCTCCTATCTACCTCCCCCAAAGAAATGCCCTCTGCAGATATGCGAGTGACATCGCCAACACCAATCCAGCGGTACATCGGATGAGCTCTGGCCTATAGAGGCTGAACACGGTGGCGCAACCACATGCGGATGTGTTCAGCGCCACCTTCCTCTTTGCCTATGTGGCTTTCGAGGTCGTGGACGTGCTGATACAGCATCTCCATCTCCTCAGACTCGCCGGGCATCACGACGTTCTTCCAGGATCGCCTCCTTGATGACCCACAAGTATAGGGGGTGTATCGCAGTATTTTCGAGGGAAGTGAAACCCAATTTATTGATTCGACACAAGGGGAGCCAAAGAATATTTATCAGCCTTAACAACTGAGTTGTCAATTCAGCTGCACCTGGAAACAATCTTGCTCACAACAGTTTATCAGTAGCAACAGTTTTGTAGTAGGAATGGTAAAGTAACAGCAGTAGCAAAGCAAAGACAGTAGTAACAAAAGCAGTAACAGTGGAATTCGAGTGTGGTAGGCATAGGGATGGATGGACGGGCATTGCATGGACAAGAAAATTCACATGGCAATCAGAACATAGGGCAATTGCAGATAAATAAGATAAAGTATCCAAGTACTAGACAATCCTAGGCATGTGTTCCATATATAGTCATACGTGCTCGCAATGAGAACTTGCACAACATCTTTTGTCCTGCCAGCCCGTTTGCAGCAGGGCCTCTAGGGAACTACTGGCAATTAAGGTGCTCCTTTTAATAGAGCACCGGAGCAAAGCATTAACACTCCGTGAACACATGTGATCCTCACATCAAAGCCATTCCCTTCCGGTTATCTCGATTTCTGTCACTTCGGGGCCATAGGTTCCGGACAACAACGTGTGTATACAACTTGCAGATAAGACCAAGAACAATACTATCATAATGAATCAATAACATGTTCAGATCTAAAATCATGGCACTCGGTCCCTAGTGACAAGCATTAAGCACAACAAGTCGCAACAAAGTCATAAAGCACTAACAAAAGATACTAGGCACCATGCCCTAACAATCTGATGCCATTACATGAACGATCTCATCCAATCCCTACCATCCCCATAGCCTATAGTGGGGGATTACTCACTCATAGATGGGGGAAACATGGATGGTCAATGGAGAAGCGATGGTCATGATGATGGCGATGATCTCCTCCAATTCCTCGTCCCGGCAGGGTGCCAAAACGGAGTTTCTGGTGCTGTTTCATGGAATCTGGTGGTGGCGGCGGAGCGGAACTCCTTCTGGAAAAACGTCGAACCCCCCGAAGTTTTTAGGTCAGAAGGCTCCTTATAGGCAAAGAGAGAGTCCGAGGGGGTTCCTGGGGGCCCACACCACCCCCTTGCGCGGCCTGGCCTGGCCTGCGCCACCAGGTGGTGTGGCCACCCTTGGCTCTTCTCTGTCTCATATTCTGGCTCCTGGAGTCCTCGGGTGAAATAGGATTTTTGGCATATTTTCTGGGATTTTTCCTGATAGTTAGTTTTCTGCACAAAAAGTAGACACCAAGGCAATTCTGTTGAAAACAGCGTTAGTCTGCATTAGTTGTATCCAAATCACACAAGTATAGAGGAGAAACAATAGCAAAAGTGTTCAGGAAAGTAGATACGTTTTGGACGTATCAACTCCCCCCAAGCTTAGCTTATTGCTTGTCCTCAAGCAATTCAGTTGAAAACTGAGTGCGATAAAAGAACTTTCACGAACACATTTAATTCATATGATGTAAATACTCTCAGCAATGTGATCAACTACTTGGACAATTCATAATAAAGAGTATGCAACTGAGTCTACTTAATAGTCATTGCAAGCTATGAAGAGATTCCAACTCAAGAATAATAAGTAGCATGTAGCACAAACATAAGCAACATTACAATGCTCATAAAAAGGTATGATAGAGTGGTATCTCGCTTGCCCTTTGATTATGAATATGAAGGCACCTCTGAAGTTCAAGTGATGACTAGAAGTAAAGATATCAAGGATACAAGCATCAAAGTCATAACACAAATAATCAAGTAATGGAACAAACACAAAGAATGACAACTATGCTCTCAAGAAGGTGCTCAAAGAATATGTGGAGACTCAACAAGTAGAAGAAAAGGTTTTGAATAATTTGAAAGGCTTCCAAATGCTTAAAGTATGGTACTCATTAGCTTTGAGCTCTCATTGCCCCTATCATAAGCATCTTTAATGTGGTTAAGGTGAAAGTGAGGTCCAATCTGAGTTATATGCTTGACAGACTATAAACTGAAGATCCCAAGTCCCTTGAGTACGAGGCCACTCCTCATGCTACTCAACTTTAGTTACCGGTAAGTTCTTGTCATCGTAAGTATGTGCGTATCATCGAGAACCACCAACGGGGTACCCCTTGCCCGATGATACGGAAGAATCCCCATATCAAAATGACAAGGCAAGCAGACAATGAGTATCTCGAGAATCTTCTTATTTACCATGGGAAAATGGTGCTTTTTCTCTCTTTCCTCTTTTCATAAATCTCTTTTTTTCTCAATAGCTATCTCTCTTTTTTTATAAGAAGAATGCTTCATAGATATCATTATGGTTACACTGCATGTTTCCACCATGTCAGCATGGATTAGACCAGCGGCCCAGGCATTTCTCTAACACACATAGATAACTCCATGGACTTACAAGCTCCCCTTTTATTTCACACCGACGACATCCGCAAACAAAAGAGCAAGGTATCAACTGGGTATATATTTATAAGTGTTGAAAGTGTTCCCCGTGACAGCACGGTTCTGCTAATCCCCAGCCTATAATTAGCAAGCATATAACTTTCATGGAGGGTTCACAATGGTTCAGGTTTATTAAGTGCAGGAAATAAAGTGTGTCATCAAGTTCGTGAGAGCTTTACTAACTAGTTTTCCCATAACAAGCAAACATTTTATTCGGAAGAAAACAAGGCATAATGAATATGCACGGGAGTATCAAATGATGCTAATAGGTAGGTATGGTGGACACTTTGGAAATATTTGGTTTAGGGAGTTGGAAACATGAGTAAAACACTCAGTGGAAGTGAAAGCTAGCAATAGTAAGGGAGCAACAAACGAGAGAGCAATAGCTGTCATTATCATGCTTGCAACAAAACAGGACTAATCATGGCATGCAAATGATTCAAGATCCTCAAGGCAAAATAATTCACCGAGGCTTAACTGATTATTACAGTCATGTGCATGCGTGAGCATGTGCCAAGTCAATTCAAATGAAACATTTAGAGGAGGATACCACGGTGTCATACCAATTTATGAATAGAGCAATGCAAGCAAACATTCATAAGACATGCTACAAATTATTAGCGAGCTGGAGCTAATCATAAGAAAGCAAGAACTACTAAGCATCCAAAGATGACATACACCTTACTTGAACGGACTAAGCAAGCCCACAGTGACGAGTATATCTAAAAAATGAAAACAAATAGAGTTTGTTACCAGCCTCTTACCACGCCTCAAGTTGTGATTGATCCTCATTATTGCTCTTCACTTGTGTGGCTTGAATAATAATATGAAACCAACATCCACTGAGGACTGCCGAACCCTGTAGCAAACTCGCAAAAACCAAAGAAGAATGACGAATATTTTTGGTGTTTTCGATTTTTAAACAAGAACCAAAAGGGAAAAACAAGCAAAGCAAAATCTTTTTGGGTTTTTCGAATAGTTCAAACAAAGCAAAAAAGGGAAAAACAAACCAAGGCAAAAAGAAGAAGCAAACCAAAGAGAAACAAAAAAAATATTTTTGGTCTTTTTGTGTTTTAGAAAGCAAAAGCAAAAAAAGAACGAAAACTAAAAAGAGAACGAAAACATGAATATACAAAGTACCGACGCAACATGATATGGAGATGAGTGCGGTGTCGGCGTACCTCCCCCCAAGCTTAGGCTTTTGGCTTAAGTGGGTATCAATCCCAAGCTGGCCAGGATGAAGTGTCACCCTGGTATGACGAAGAGGTCCCCTCATCCAGGTGAGAACTCCAGTACGTCCCTCCGTAATACGCGGAGTAATCATAGGAGGGCACATCCTCCTGGTGCTGCTCGTGGAAATCCAGCAAGCGAAGCTGCTCGTCCACCTACTCCTTGGAGCGCGACCACGGTATCCTGTGAACACTAAACAAAGTAGGCTATGGCAAAAGGATCTCCCTTTCATCCCCGTCAGTGAAAAGCATCCTATATACTAGATTGTTCAAATTAGAGGTAGTAGTGACAAAGTGATGAGTTTTCATGGCAACAAGGTCAAGCCTCTGTGGTGCCAGCATAGCATCATCGGGATCCACCGTAAGACCTAATGCATTGACTATGCGTGAGGCAATGATGCCCCCATAGATAGGCCCCCTAGCAGCTAGGCGGCGAGCAATAAGCGAGCCAAGATTGTACCGAGTGTCATTGTTAAGCGCAGCAGCAAGGAATGCTAAATGATAGTTGGAGATATTACTAGTGTTCTCCCTACCCAATACACTAGTGGCAAGATAGTATGCAAAGTATCTAAGAGCAGGGAGTTGGATATTTCTTATCTTTCCGCGCTGCGCTACGCGGTCATCATCATTAGTCACCCCTCGGTAAAGCTCCAACAAGTCAGCGGGTCGCCCTTGAATTTTCTTCACGGTCCCTGTCATACGCACACCTACAATACTGCAAAATCTCTCCAAAGGCATGCTGAAGGGTAGATCATAGATTTTAAAAGAGACAGTAGATTGATAGGGTGTGTTAGTAAACACGAAGCTCTCAACAAAAGTTTTGGTGAGCATAGCGTATTGTGCACTCTCATCTTGCATATAAGAGGTCAAACCAACCCTCTCGATCAGTAGCAAGAAATCATCAAGAATACCTGCAGCTTGCAAGAAAGTAAAACAAGGAAAAGAGGATGGGTGAGCATCCCATCATCCCTTTCACTGCCAATACGGGTTGCAATGAGGTCTTCATTGTATGATGGCCTAGCTTGAGAGGCTGTTCTTGAGGGACTCGACCTCCTAGGTGCATCACTCTCAAATATCTCTCCAAAAGTATGGTTGTTCATGCTTGGTATTCTGAAATTTAAACACCTATTAAACAAGTGATTGCAAAGTAAATATAATGAAGGATTCTACTCATAGGGACTTGCAAGAGGTCTAAACATGCATAAAAACTATATCTCTAAGCATCAAACAAGCTTGCAAGCTCTCATAACTAGTCACCTACAGCAGCAAAATACTCAACATATAATCCACTAAACACAAATCCACTTGGACAAGGGGAGGAGTCACATACCAGGGAACAATTGTTCCAAATTTCAGCAAGGAAGATGGGCTGAGCAAGGAGATCGAAAAAATCGAGAGCAAGCACAGCAAGAACACGATTTTGAGCTATGAACTGGAGCTTACTCGGGAGAGAGAAGAAAGTGGCAGGTGAGAGAGTTGGAGGGGGGCCAGGGGTGGCCCACACTAGGGCATGGCGCCACCCAAGGCTGGCCGCGCCACCATGTGGTGTGCCTGCCTGGTGGGCCCCCTGGTACCTCCTAGGTACTCCTCATCCCCTTTTTTCATGTAAAAATTTAATATGAATTTTCTGAAATTTTTTGAGACACTTTATTTTTGGGTATTTTTCAGAAATAGAAGCATGATTTTTCTGACAGACAGATTTTTTTTCTTTGGAAACATGATGCAAGGACAAAACAAAGCTAGAACTATAGAATTTCTAGCATGCAAGCAACTAACAACACAAATAAAACTAAACGAAAGCAAAAACTAAAATGCAAAGGATACAAAATAAACAGAGAAAATCATAATGAAAACATTGTTTTGTTCAATGGAATCCTTTTGTTAGCAAGGTTGATCAAGTCTTGATACCAAAACAATTGCATATGAGACAAAACTTTGTACTCCACTAATGATTATGTTCCCTTAACCTTGATAGCAATGGTCCCAATCATAATAGTTTCAAAATTTTCTCTTGGTACGGGACAATATATTTCTCCAACTTGAATGCCCTCAACATGTTCAATTGAATTCAAACCATAAGTCCTTTCAATCTTCTTGGGGAAATAGACAGTATGTTCCTTGTCATTAACATTGAAGGTCACCTTTCCTTGATTACAATTAATAACAGCTCCTGCAGTATTAAGAAAAGGTCTCCCAAGAATAATAGACATATTATCATCTTCCGGCATTTCAAGCACAACAAAATCAGTTAGTATCAAGCAATTGTGAGCCACCTGAATAGGTACATCCTCACATATAACCATAGGAATAGTGGTAGATTTATCAGCCATTTGCAAAGATATATCAGTTGGTATCAATTTTTCGAGCTGAAGCCTCTTATATAGAGAGAAAGGCATAACACTAACTCCAGCTCCCAAATCACACAAAGCAGTTCTAACATAACTGTTCTTAATAGAGCAAGGGATTGTTGGAATCCCTGGATCTCCAAGTTTCTTAGGAACCTTACCATTGAAGGAATAATTAGCAAGCAAAGTAGAAATTTCTTCATTAGGGATCTTCCTTTTATTCGAGACAATGTCCTTCATATACTTTGAGTAAGGAGGCAATTTAATAGTATCAGTCAAAGGAATTTGCAAGAATAAAGGCTTCATCCACTCACAAAACTTATTATAGTGTTCATCTTACTTTGACTTGTGTTTCTTATCGGGGAAAGGCATAGGTTTTTGGACCCAAGGTTCTCTTTCACTACCATGTTTCTTAGCAATAAAATACTCTTTGGTGTATTTAGTATTCTTAGTGTGGTTTTCAGGTTCTTCTTCAACTTTTTCTTCATTAGGAACAACATTTTCTTCATTACCACTTTCAGTTTCAGCATCAGAGATAGATATAATATTAGGATCTATAGCAGGTTCAGAGGGTTCTACAACAGTTTTATGTTTCTTTTTCCTTTTCTTACGAGTAGAACCACTATTTTCAGCTTGTTGAGAATCCTGCTCAATTCTTTTGGGATGCCCCTCAGGATATAGAGGATCCTGGGTAGCAGCTCCACTTCTAGTTCTAATTTCATAAGCATGTTTTTCTTTAACAGCATTAACTAGCAAGTCTTTTTGCACTTTAACGAGTTGATCTATTTGAGTTTAAACCATTTGAAAGTGTTTAACAATCATTTTAACATCATTAGAGGTTCTTTCCACAATATCTTTCAACTCAACAATAGCTCTAGTGTTTTCCATTAGATGATTTTGCACCCTTTTATTAAAGTTATCTTGCTTAACAATAAAGATATCAAATTCTTCTAAGCATTGATTAGGAGGTTTAGAGTAAGGGATATCACCTTCATCAAAGTGTTGGAGAGAGTGTACCTCAATAGTGGATGAGTAGGAAATAGGCTTACATAATTCTTCTATAGGAGGTAAATTCTTGACATCTGCAGCTTTAATTCCCTTCTCCTTAAGACATTTCTTAGCTTCCTTCATCACTTCATCATTTAATTCAATAACTCCCCTCTTCTTTGATGTTGGAATAGGCACAGGAATAGATGGTTCAGGTACAATTACTTCAGGTATAGCTTGTTTAGGAGGAGTCCAATCTTCATAATTCTTTCTTATTTTAGCCATTAATTCCTTAGCTTCCTTAGGAGTCCTGTTCCTGAAAATACAATCAGCACAACTATCTAGGTATGTCCTAGATTCCTCGGTTAGTCCATTATAAAATATATAAAGAAGATCATTCTTAGGTAATGGACTTCTAGCCTGTGCATGAATCAAAGCACAAAACCTTGCCCAAGATTCGGGCAATACCTCTTTTTCTCCCTGTTTAAAATCAAAAAGTTCCTGCAAAATAGCATGTCTAGCACTGGGAGGAAAATATTTCTGCATGAAAGTACTAATCAAGCACTCAGGGCTATCAATAGATCTAGGAGGTAAATTACTAAACCGAGTTATAGCTTCTCCTTTCAGCGAAAAGGGGAAAATATTAGCAACAAAGTAAGTACGCATCTTCATATCATCAGAAAACAAGCCACTCATCGTAGAAAGTTCATTCATATGTGCTACCGCACTTTCATTCTTAGTCCCACAAAAAGGTTCTTTCTCGACAATAGCTGTGTAAGATAGATCGAGAGAGAAAACATAATCTTCATCTATAATGTTTATGGGAGAAGCATCAAACTTAGCAGCAGGATATAATTTCGGTCTAATAGTACGCCTCTCAAGGAGACTCTTAGCAGCGCTCCTATCATGGGTGTTCTTACATTCTTTAATAAACTCATCGGTCATCTCAACATAACCATCTTCAATATCATAACTCTCACTAGACTCAAGTGAGCTAACAGGTGTGGTAGTGTCTTCATTAGGAGTTCCGGTATTTCCAGCTATAGTTCTAGCAATCGTAGCATCTAGAAAAGGACCTAATGAACCACTCTTATCAAGCACAGTAGAAGCAGCATCATAAGCATCAGAAGTTTCAAATTCAGCAGTAGTAGCAGTGTGTGTAGCATGTGTATGTGGTGGTGTAACGAGCTTACTTATAACAGATGGTGAATCAAGAGCAGCAGAGGTGTTTAGAACCGCACCTCTTCTTGTAGTGTATGGTAAAATAGGAACCTTGCCATCACGATACTTACCCATGATGGATGGATAGCAGCGAACAATAGAGAATCCAAGTGAACTTGATAAATAAAGCTATGCTCCCCGGCAACGGCGCCAGAAAATAGTCTTGATGACCCACAAGTATAGGGGGTGTATCGTAGTATTTTCGAGGGAAGTGAAACCCAATTTATTGATTCGACACAAGGGGAGCCAAAGAATATTTATCAGCCTTAACAACTGAGTTGTCAATTCAGCTGCACCTAGAAACAATCTTGCTCACAACAGTTTATCAGTAGCAACAGTTTTGTAGTAGGAATAGTAAAGTAACAGCAGTAGCAAAGCAAAGACAGTAGTAACAAAAGCAGTAACAGTGGGATTCGAGTGTGGTAGGCATAGGGATGGATGGACGGGCGTTGCATGGACAAGACAATTCACATGGCAATCAGAACATAGGGCAATTGCAGATAAATAAGATAAAGCATCCAAGTACTAGACAATCCTAGGCATGTGTTCCATATATAGTCATACGTGCTCGCAATGAGAACTTGCACAACATCTTTTGTCCTGCCAGCCCGTTTGCAGCAGGGCCTCTAGGGAACTACTGGCAATTAAGGTGCTCCTTTTAATAGAGCACCGGAGCAAGGCATTAACACTCCGTGAACACATGTGATCCTCACATCAAAGTCATTCCCTTCCGGTTATCCCGATTTCTATCACTTCGGGGCCATAGGTTCTGGACAACAACGTGTGTATACAACTTGCAGATAAGACCCAAAACAATACTATCATAATGAATCAATAACATGTTCAGATCTGAAATCATGGCACTCGGGCCCTAGTGACAAGCATTAAGCACAACAAGTCGCAACAAAGTCATAAAGCACTAATAAAACATACTGGGCACCATGCCCTAACAATCTGATGCCATTACATGAACGATCTCATCCAATCCCTACCACCCCCATAGCCTACAGCGGGGGATTACTCACTCATAGATGGGGGAAACATGGATGGTCGATGGAGAAGCGATGGTGATGATGATGGCGATGATCTCCTCCAATTCCCCGTCCCGACAGGGTGCCAGAACGGAGTTTCTGGTGCTATTTCGTGGAATCTGGTGGTGGCGGTGGAGCGGAACTCCTTCTGGAAAAAGTCAAACCCCCCGAAGTTTTTAGGTCAGAAGGCTCCTTATAGGCGAAGAGAGAGGCCGAGGGGGTGCCTAGGGGGCCCACACCACCCCCTGGCGTGGCCTGGCCTAGCCCGCGCCACCAGGTGGTGTGGCCACCCCCTGGCTCTTCTCTGTCTCGTATTCTGGCTCCTGGAGTCTTCAGGTGAAATAGGATTTTTGGCATATTTTCCGGGATTTTTCCTGATAGTTGGTTTTCTGCACAAAAAGTAGACACCAAGGCAATTCTGTTGAAAACAGTGTTAGTCCGCATTAGTTGTATCCAAATCACACAAGTATAGAGGAGAAACAATAGCAAAAGTGTTTGGGAAAGTAGATACGTTTTGGACGTATCACTCCTCTTTTAGGCAGCCACGAGATCGAAGGGCGCGAGTCCGTAGTGCTCTCCGTCGGCCTTCTGGTCGTGTATGTAGAACCACTTATCTCTCCACCCGTGGACATATGCAGTGAGTTTGATGTCGAAATAAGTGACAGAGCAGTCGACATGGATTCTGCAGCCTCCTACATCGTAGACTACCGAACTAGACCCCGACTGATGCTTGAGCTTAAAAAGCTTCTTAAAGAGACTAAAGTGTGGCTCAATTCCGAGCCAGCACTCGCAAAGGGTGATGAAACAAGTGATATGGAGAATAGAATTTGGGGACAGCTGGTGTAGCTGGAGCCCATAGAAGCAGAGGAGACCCCTAACAAAAGGATGCAGGGAGAGAGAGAGACCGTCAATGATGAATGCAATGAACATCACCCGGAAACCCGCGAGAGGACTGGGATTACCTCTTCGCAAGGGACGCGAGAGTCGTCTTCCACGGGAGGAAGCGCTCCATCTTGGCGCAGCATGAACAACTCCGAAGATTTGATGATGGATGGGCGCCATGACCCATTGGTAACGCGGGTGCCCGCACCCTTCTTCTTCCCCGCTGCAGCGGCAACACTGGTGCCCGTGGTGGCGGCACCTCCTTTCTTATTGGCGGCGACAATGGTGGCCGCAGATCCAGCGGCGGCACCTGCTTTCTTCTTGCCCATCTTGCGCTGGCGATGTGAGCATAGGAAGTAGATAGGGAAGACGCGGAGTTGGTCTAGTGCCATGGAGAAGATGTGCGCAAAGGATCAGCAAGAGCAACAATGGCGGAGGAAGCGCAAGCAAGAAGAGAGATGAGGGGAAAATTACCGCACCTGTGCCCCTACTTAACCTCCTAGCGGATGTCATCCGACGGCTAGAAGAAAACCTACCAGACGCGTGGCGTACATCGGCATTGACGCGTGGCAAGGGAAAAACACGAACCGTCCCCCACTACTCCCATTAGTGAGGAAATCGAGGAGACACAGTTAAAACAGAAGATGCCCAGTCAAATCAAGGTCAGAATGTGGGACCCACTACTCGTCACGTCCTGTCAAAGCCGCTCACGCGAGCAACTGAGGTCATCTCATTATCAGCACTGATGTCATCAATTCCAGCAGAAGAACATTTTGACTACTTTAGTCCTTACTCGAGTCTTTGACTCAACCAAGCACTCGGGGGCTACTCCTAACAGGAGCGCTGGCCGTGCACCCGAAAGAATTTTATGCAGTTATCTAAGCATCATGAAAACCCTTCACTCGAATCAACGATTCGATTGTGGACTCCGGGTTACTCCCATAGGGAGCGCTGGAAGCACATTCGACTGAAACAAGCAAATTAGGATGACAGCAGTCGCAAAGTACTTATAGTCCCCACTCGAGTCTACGACTCGAATAGGCACTCGGGGGCTACTCCCATTGGGAGCGCTGGTCGTGCACCCTATGATTATTTTTTCTTATACGTTACACCATGTGTTCATAACATCCACACTCGAATGCTACGGTGACTTCGCCTCATATTTTCCCTGCAAAGAGACAGCGTCTCCTAGGTCACCCGAGTCACCTCCGTGATGACAAAAAGTCGGATGCCGCTCTTACAGCGTGAAGATAAGACCTGAATAAGGCCTGGCAACACATCTACTGTGCACTACCAGAAATATATCTGTGCCTACAGGTACGATGAATATGCCTTGACGGACGCATTGAGTGCTCACACTTACACACTAGGATTTGACTCATGTAAGACCTCCGTGGCCTGAGTTGAATTATGCTAGCACTTTTCTGAATTCGAGTTCGGGGACTCGAGTTTGAGTAGATTGCGTTATTTTGCCCTAAGGCAGTTAACTGATCCCGATACATCGGATAAATCAGGCACGTATATCAACAATCCCTATGACATAAAATAGAGCACTCGAAAATATGCTCAGCTATGCTCGAAAGACTTCATAAAGTCTCCACTCGAATCAAAGAATCCACTAGACACTCGGGGGCTACTGACGTGGGCATACCCTACAGGTACTCGAGTTTTGGTATATACGTCCCAGATATGACAGAATCCCACGACGTTACTGATAACCCACAAGTATAGGGATCATGTGTAGCCTTTTCGATAAGTAAGAGTGTCGAACCCAACGAGGAGCTAAAGGTAGGATAAATATTCTCTCAAGTTCTATCAACCACTGATACAACTCTACGCACACTAAACGTTTGCATTATCTAGGAAACAAAACTAGAGCAACAATACGAGTAATAGAGATAGCTTTGCATGATAATAAATAACAAGAAAGTAAAGCTAGTTGCTGCAGCAATAAAATACACTAAACTAATAGAACCATGATTGTGGAATAGTGGTGGTAATTGTGGTGGCTTTGTCCAAGTTTAAATAGCGAACATATCAGGTCCATTGTCTTTGATGCAGTTTTCTATGTGGGAGAGGCTAAATATACATGCGCTTCACTACTTGGAATTACATATACTATATGATTGGATTGTTAGCAAACATCCGTAAGTACTAATCAACGCATTAAGGTTTCCCCAACCATAGCCTTAAGTTTAATGGTTCTCTTACTCCCATACGTGCAACGTTTCGGTTCGCGTCCTCAGGTTTCTGTCACTCCGGCAGAACTCCCCCTTTCTTTTACACATACTACAAACCCTATGATGTTTAATCCATGTGCGCACAAATATAATGGACACCAAAGAACTGTACCATATCAACATACAACTCTAATGAACCAAAGATGTTCAACCATTCAATCTAAGAACAAAGAAACTACACAAACATGACATAGATCATAGGATTATAACTTATAGCATCAAACACCATGTTTACATATGACAGTACAGAGGTGTGTGGGTGGATGAACCACTGCATACCAGGAGGATTAGGTGATGGAGATGGCGGTGAAGATGGTGAAGAAGGCGGCGCGGGGGACTCCTTCCCCGCCGCCGGTCTCATGGGGGAGCACCGCCCGTTAGCCCCTTCCTTCATGGCTTCTTGGGAGCCCACCCCAATGGAGATGGGATCGATGGGGGAGGCAAAAATGTGGCTTTGGTGGCTGCAAATTCATGGGTGGATATGCCCTGGGCGAATTAGGTTTCCTCCCTTTATATAGCTTCTCGGATTCTCGTCACCCCATCTTGGGCTGCAGTAAATCGGGTCTAGAAGGCCCGTCCAGACTTAGAATTAGCTAAATTTTATGTCCAGAACATTTGTCATGAAATTTCCAACAACTTTGTAGTTGAAGAGTTTTCCGTTTGACGCCTTGTTCAACCTGAAACGTGACCATCTTCAAAAAGAGTTCTGAGATAGATTTCTGGAAAAATCCCAATCTGACTCCAACAAGGTTTCCACTTGTATTCTTAGTAATTCCTACACATCAAAGTGTAAAACAAGAACATTGTGTACTTTTGCAACTATTATTAGGTTAGTCCAAATAAATCATAAACTTTATACAAAAAGGAGTATCAAAAGCATATTATCAGCATAAAACTATCAAAAATTATAGATACGTTATGGACATATCAACATCCCCAAGCTTAGTTCCTGCTCGTTCTCGAGTAGGTAAATGATCAAAACAATATAATTTTTGAGGTGACATGCAGACAACACAATCTTGATCATCATTATTGTAAAAGCATTGGTAGCTGGGATTAAGGTACTCTAAACATGAATCATGAAAGATAGAGTTCTAACAATAAGACATAGCAACTATGTTGTAACATGAAAATGCACAAACAAAAGATTCATGAATAACAATGCTTTGCAAGACGTTTGTTTGTTTCACATAAAGAAAGCATAATGAGAATGGTATTCAGCTTGTCCCTCGTAGAGTAGCAAAACATAAATGCATAGGACACCTTCAAAGTTCATAAGGGTGACTAGATACAAATAGTTTAGGAACAAGCAATATCAAAGTTATGCATCAATCAACAAGTCTTGGGACAATGCACATACAACCAAGAATGAAAACTATGCTCTCTTAATTGGTGCATAAAGATAGAAGGTGGAGACTCGATATAAAAGTGGAAGAAAGGTCTTCATAGAAGGAAGCAGGGATTCAAGTCTCATAAAGAGCTTCCAAAACTTATAGTACTTATTAGCTTTCAGCTCTCATTGCCCCTATCATAAGCATCTTGAAGTGATTAAGGTTAAAGTGAACAAACTATGGAGTATATGCTTGACAAAGTATAAGTTGGAAATGGCATGTCCCTTGAATACGAGGGCCGCTCCTCATGCTAGTCAAGTTTAGTTACCGGTAAGTTCTTGTCATAGTAAGTACATGTGTATCATAGAGAACCACCAACGGGGTACCCCTTGCCCGATGATACGGAAGAATCCCCATATCAAAATGACAAGGCAAGCAGACAACGAGTGTAGCATCCCGGTAAAACCACTACTAGAAAATCGCTTGTTATTTTTTATTTTATGCATCATCATGATCGCATGTTCATGTCAGCATGTCATATTGCATTTGAGCATCGTCATGTCATCATGCATATGTCTGCCTAAAACTATTTTCTAAAAGCCTAGTTTTGTTTTCTAAATATCCCCGTCTTTATTTCAAATCAAAACTCCGGTCTTTTCCGGATCTTTTATTTGTCTAAAACTATTTGTAAAAGTCTTTAAAAAATAAAATAAATAAAAATAAAGTATTTTAAGGGAGGCAGCCGGCCAGGCCCAAAGGCCCGACCAGCCAGCCTACTACCTCAAAAACCTAGGCTAAATCCTAACCCTAGCTAATCCCTGTTGCCACCACACCCCGCTGCCTCACACCCTAACCCGCGCGTAGCACACCCAGGCACCCAACGCACGCAACCCTGGGGTGCACCGCATAGCCTCACGGCACCCTGCCCCTGTCACGTTACCACACCCAGCCCCATTCGCGCGACACGCTCCTCTCGCCAACCGCACCCGCACGGACCCACCCCACAGACACGCACCGATCCCATCCCCACCACGCTCCTCTCTCTCTCCCATCCCCGTGTTCTCCTCCACCTCACCCGCTCGCTGCATCTCTGCCGCCGCCGCGCTTGCTCGGCCCGACCCGACAGCCTCTCGTCGTTGCAACCCCTGCTCCGCCGTCGAGCCTGGCCGCGACTCCGAGCCGTCCTAGACCCCGTCTTCCGTGCCATCGTCTCTTCTCCGTCCTCTGCATCCGCCTCTGCCGCCAGCTTCTCTACCCCGCATCCATAGCGCCTCCCACTCCAGACGCCACCTCTTCACCCGTGCGCTGCCGCGAGCGGAGCCCGCTGCTGCGGCCCTTCTCCACCTCGAGCCCGGCTGTCTCCGTGCCGGCCAGGGTCTCCACGTGCGCCTTGACCCTGTCATCAGCCGCCGCATCTTTCCGTCATCTGCGTCGCCCCGGACCACCTCGTCGTACCGCGTCGGTCACGCGCGTCCTCGCCCAGACGCCCGTGCTCTGCCGCATCGTGCCGAACCCGCCCGCACATCCTCGACGCCCAAGCCCCAACCGTCGTCACCTCCTGCAAGCTCCTCTGCCCCTCCCACTGCAGCAACACCGCGTGCCCATCACCGAGCCGCCCCGGATGGATCGCGTTTTGCAGTATTGTACTAAGGAATGAGGGGCTCCTATGAACATGTGCTCTAGTCGTGCCCTGGTAGGCGCTGAAGTCGAGCCTATTTCATTTTAAGAGTGGTGTTTTGTTCCTATTGATGCCGTAGTTCTTTGGAGTTGGGTGTTGTAGAGGTGGTGTTGATGATGTTACGCGATGGTGACGCTACCTAGTACCCTCTCGGTGAACAAGAACTACAAGTCAGATGGGCACCCCGAGAAGCCACCCGAAGTCTACCACAACCGAACTTGGTTCACCCTCGGCCACCGATGCTGAATCAAGTTCTCCATGGACCCGAGGACGCCAACATCTCCTTCCTGAACCCGAAGACCGAACCCGGTGTTCTTCTCCCTCTCGGATCTGAAGACCGATCCCCTAAACCTTCCGAGCCCCAAGATCGTCGATTCAATGTGTGCCCCCTATCTGAGCCTCTATTTTATTAAATGCTACAAACTTGTTGCACATAAATTGTTCATACTTACATGCATATTGTGGGTGTTTGGGGCTATTTCGACGAATCACCTAAATTAAATATGGAGGTATATGCGGGCTATTCTAGTCTTGTATTGGCCTCATTTAAATTTGTGTAGCGAACTGATGCCATGTTTTGCTTGTTAATACAACATTTAAATTGCGGGGTATCTAAATAACATGAACCTTCTAATTAATTGTCGGGGCCGTGGTTCCGCTTAATATTGCCTAATTGCACCGCATCTTTCCATGGCATGCATCATACATACATCATGCCAGATCTTTTGCCGTAGTATTAAATAGTGCATCCGGTGTTTCTTTTAGTGTTTGCTTATTCACGGATTAGGCTATTGAGTGGATGCGAGTATCGACAAGTTCTTCGGATAATGAACCTTCGGCTATGTTTTCCCAGGCGAGCATTCTCCCCCTTTCTACCTATTTTGCATTTATAGTCTTTATTTCCTCCTATTGATCTATTGCTATCCGTGTCGTGATGCGTTAGTGTTCTGTACCAGTTATATTCCGTGCAGCCTTTATATTGCCTTGGACACCTCCTATTACCTGTTGTTTGGTAGATAGATGGTCTTGCGAGTCGTAGTCGCTTGCTCAGGTGCGATCCCGTGTCGTGAAGTACCACACAATTGTTGGAATGTTGTCATATGCTTTACGGTGGAGAGGATCATGACTTTAAATACAACTATTAAATTGCTGGGATAACTAATGAAAGAGGCATCGGTGGGCAATATATGCTATTTGGTTTTTCATGTCCACTTGTGTCCCGTAGGCCCCGAGTACTTGATACCTGTTCCTTGATTATTCACACTATCCACATCCCGGAGACCCTATGGATCCCCCTTAGCCAGAGCTTGATTCATTTCTTATTTCTTGGGGCCACAAACTAGTTTGGGGCTTTGTTACTATCCTGTACTTATGCCATGCTTTACTGCTTTATTTAAGATTATGCGTGGAGCACCTGCACTGTTTTGGATCGTGCCATGTTTCCGCTGTATCGACAAGCCCAGTCACACTTTCAGGTTCCTAGTCGTTTATAGCCGTCGTCACAAACCCTGGGTCCGTTCCGGAGCCGACCAACTTCATTGTGGGTAGCTTAGTAGGGTGGCCCCCTGAAATATTTTATGAATCCTATGATTGCTTTGTCGTGAAAGCCTCGTTGGGTTTTGATTTGGTTTTTCCGAGGTTGATCATGTGTGTGTTGCTATTTGTGCACCCCTGCAGGGTAAACCTTTCTAAAAGCCGTGTCCACAGTTATGGACGACTTGGAGCACAATATCTCGATCATAGACAAGCATAACTAAAGTAGTGCTATAAATTTGACTTAATATGTGATTAGTAATCAGCTTCACTATAATGGAATGGATAATAAAAGTGCCAACAACTGGTGGAACTAGGGTGTATCGTGTCATGTTATACATGCCTAGTAAGTATCGCAACTCCAATGGAATGAAATAAAAGTGCCAACAACTGCTGGGTTTGGGATGTCACATGCTAATTGTATCTGACTAGTAAGTACTGCAACTACAACTGAATGGTTAACTAAAACTGCCCGCTACTTATGCTATCAGGATGACTCGTGCTATCCATATCTGACTAGTAAGTGCTGCAACTATAATGGAATGAATAAAACTACCAACTGTGTGAGTTCCTCGGTTTGACTTCCTCATATGGTCTCGAGGGGGAAATACCAGGATGGGTATGACTGGTGTTAGTATCAGGTTGGTCCCGAATAGGTCTTTCTTATCCCTCTCTAATAGCCAACAGTTGTATCGAGTCTCTATAGGTTGTTTAGTGCATGCTTCGCTGCCGCTTCAGTCCACCATACCTATGTAGGCGAGAGCTGCCGAATTCTAGCCTCGCCGTGTACTGGCCTCAGTACTAACGCTCCTATTTTTCCTTCTCCCTTTGTCGGCACCCCCTTTTGTTTTAGCAGGTTTGCGATCGACGTCGTTAGCAGGGTTACCCTTTCGGCTTGGCCTGGGCAGGGTTATGGATGCTATTGGTTATTCTTCAGGGTTAGCCCCATTTGCATCTTATCCGTACTCGGATGTTGTATCGTTTTCGAGGTGATTTGGATCTTTGTACTGTATATCTATATTCTTGACTGATGGAGTCGTTGTATATATATATATATATGTTCTGTGGGTCCTATCGTGGACTATTGTGTAATGATATTACTTTGTTTTCCACCCGCACGCAAGTGTCTGGTGGGCGTCCTTGAATCGTTTCTATGCGGGTTTGGCGGGAATCGCTAAAATCTGCATAGGGCCGATTCGAGGGTGTTACAACGAGCATCTCAGCAATCTTCTTATTTACCATGGGAAAATGGTGCTTTTTTCTCTCTTTCCTCTTTTCTCATTTTTTTCTTCTTTTTTCTCAATCTCTGTCTCTTTTTTATAAGAAGAATGCTTCATAGATTGCTCATTATGGTTACGCTACAAGTTTCCACCATGATTAGGCATGGATTACACCGGCGGCCCAGGCGTTTCTCTAACACACATACATAACTCCATGGACTTACAAGCTCCCCTTCCATTTCACACCGACGACATCCATAGACAAAAGAGCATGATATCAACTAGGTACAATGTACAAGTGCAATGTTGAAAGCGTTCTCCATGATAGCATGGTTCTGCTAATCCCCAACATAAAAGTGCAAGCATATACAACATATATGACACAATGGTTCAAGTTTATTAGGCGCAAGAAAAGTAAAGTGTGCCATCAAGTTCGTGAGAGCTTTAATCACTAGTTTTCTCATAACAAGTTTAATTCTGAAGGTATATAAAAGCACGAATATACTTGGAATAGCAAATGCTAATAGGTAGGTATCGTGGACTCTTTGGGATAACTTGGTTTTATTTGGAGTTGGATGCATGAGCAGAACTCATACTTGGTTATGGAGGCTAGCAAAAGACTGGGAGCGACCAACTAAAAGAGCAATAATGGCCATAATCATGCAAAGCGACAAAACATCATTAATTAAAGCATAAAGTGATATTACACGTCAAAAACTAAAGGATTATAAAGGCTATGGTGACTTGGGATAGTCATAACATGGTGTGAGCATGCGCCAAGTCAACCCAAATAAAGCATCAAAGGAGAATACCACAATACTATGCTTTAATATGCTAAAACAACACATGATTCTTTCATGGCACATTAAGAAATCTCAATTGTTTATAACATGTCATGCTACAACAAAAATCACTAAGCATAAAGCCAAAACAATATCAAGCATGACATGACAAAGCATAGGCCACCGTAAAAAACGAGCTCCTTTTACCACTTACGCATGAACTTTTCCTACTCTTTTCCAATCCAAACCATACTTATTTGAAAACTAATGTATGAAAGAGGTGGTCCAACCAATTTATTCAAGCAAACTAAGCAAACCAAGCAAATGAAAACCAAAAACGAAGACGCTCCAAGAACAACACAACTGTGTATGAAACAATAAAAATGAAGTGTTTGGAAGAACCTGAGATTTTTATTGATGAAGAAGGGGATGCCTTGGGCATCCCCAAGCTTTGACGCTTGTACTTCTTGGATATTTCTTGGGGTGACATGGGGTGGCATCCCCAAGCTTGATCTTTAGTCCATTCTTCACCTCATTACATCATTCTTTCCTTAACACCTGAAATTTTTCCTTCATACAAAACTTCACATAATCTTCATTAGCAACATTAGTGTACTCAAGATAATAAGTCTTTGGGTTTAGTTTCAACACCAATAAAACTTCCATTAAAACACAAGCTACTGTATCACTTCCCTTAAAAAGCTCAATTCTCCAAAGAGAACCCAAAAAGGAATCAACAAGAAGCAAATGCAAATAATGGCAGAAATCTATCAAAACAGACGAGCAGATAGAAACCAATTTTTTCGAAGACCTTCTGTTGCTCAAATCAAAAAGTGTTGAACTAATGAAAGTTGGATAACAACCTGGGGCAGAAGCACAAACAATTACAGCTCAAATCGACATACAGAGATTATACACGAATTTTTACAGTGAAGCAAAAAAATCTGTCTCGGGATAGCAACTTTCCCAAGCATTACTTCTCCCATTAGAGATTACTCTTGGCACAAAAATCAAATAAAAAGGATAACGAGAGGTTACTACTGAAGCAATAAATTCCAAGACTCAACTAAAACTTTTGGGTTATCTCCCAATAAGTACTTTTCTTTAACGCCTTTAAGTTAGGCATAGGAGCAAGATTCAAGTATTTTCGAATGAATAAGCATTAAGATCAATACCAGAATATCTTTCTTTTTCAAGGCTTCATGCATTCCTACAAGTTTTTAACTAAAAAGCTTCCATGGAAAGATTTGTTTTTGTTTCATAGGCATGAACACAAGTGTTCAAGGTCGACCCCCACTTAACCATTACTCATCTTTCCAATCACTTTCATTTTTGAAAACGTTTTTAGGTAACAAGTACAACTAATTTTTTTTTGTAATTTGCATTCCCTATCCATACTAAGATAGAGAACAACTTAAAACTGAAAGTAAAACCTGCTTAGAGATAAAGCAAACAAGTGCACACAAGAATATTCACCCACACGCTATTGCTCCCCGGCAACGGCGCTAGAAAAGGTCTTGATAACCCACAAGTATAGGGGATCGTGTGTAGTCTTTTCGATAAGTAAGAGTGTCGAACGCAACGAGAAGCTAAAAGTAGGATAAATATTCTCTCAAGTTCTATCAACCACTGATACAACTCTATGCACACTAAACGTTTGCATTATCTAGGAAATAAAACTAGAGCAATAATACGAATAATAGAGATAGCTTTGCATGATAATAAATAACAAGAAAGTAAAGCTAGTTGCTACAGCAATAAAATATGTGTGCGCACAAATATAATGTGCGGTGGGGGAGCACCGGTATCATGGGGGAGCACCGCATGTTAATCCCCTTCCTTCATGGCTTCTTGGGAGCCCACCCCCATGGAGATGGGATCCATGGGGGAGGCAAAAACGTGACTGCAAATTCGTGGCTGGAGATGCCCTGGGCGAATTAGGTTTCCTCCCTTTATATAGCTTCTCGGATTCTCGTCACCCCATCTTGGGCTGCAGTAAATCGGGCCTAGAAGGCTCGTCCGGACTCGGAATCAACTAAATTTTATGTCCAGAACGTCTATCGTGAAATTTCTAGTTGAAGAGTTTTCCGTTTGACGCCGTCTTCGACCCGAAACGTGACCGTCTTCAAAAAGAGTTCTGAGACAGATTTCTGGAAAAATCCCAATCTGACTCCAACAAGGTTTCCACTTGTATTCTTGGTAATTCCTACACATCAAAGTGTAAAACAAGAACATTGTGCACTTTTGCAACTATTAGTAGGTTAGTCCAAATAAATCATAAACTTTATACAAAAAGGAGTATCAAAAGCATATTATTAGCATAAAACCATCAAAAATTATAGATACGTTATGGACGTATCAGTTAGCATGGTCCAATACAGGATTCGGGTGACTCACGGTGACTCTGATTGCTTGCAGCACAAGACGAAGCTTAAGATAGAAAGTTTAAAAGGACAAACCCTAATCTGTAACCGACTCGACCTGCTACCCGAGACCTAGCCTATCTATATAAAGCCTAGGAGGGGGCGGCAAGGAGGACGATCACAACCCTAGTTTCCACAACCATCGCCAGATTGCATCTGCGCACCCATGTAACTCGCGACTCCCCCAATAGATAGATCTATAATCTCCCACTTCGCCACAATAGACAATAGATCTAGACATCAATATATCGCATACACATACGCCAGATCTAATCTGCACATACACCGCCATCGGCGACAGTGTAATCCTTCGGATCATCATCAATTAAGAGCAGACAAGCAAGAGTAGGGTCCTCTACAAGGCCTAAACCTAGGTAAATCTTCGAGTCTCCCTGTGTGCTTGTTTGCTATCCGATCGAGATTTCCAGCGCTCCTCAATTCCTCGAACCTAAGTCCATAACAATGGGCATTGATGAGTTAACCTCTAGTCACAGAGGATTCTGAAAAAGAGGTGTGAGTGGATGTTGGATTATCTACAAAATCTAGTGCAAAGGAATACTTCCTATGGGAATCAAGCCTATAAATGTAATAACCATCTTGGGAAAATTTCCTATAGATTTAATCCTACTAATTTCTTAGTAGGATTAAATATTTTGAATTAGACGGCTACTAAAATTTCTTACCTTTTCGAGAAAAAACTAAAATTTCTTACCATCTTGCCCCTCCTTTGCCGAGTAAAGAAGAGGTGAGCTCGTAGATATCGAAAGGTATGTCAGGTTCGATCTGGGATACTTTATTCTCGAGAAAATCCCACCTTCTATATGATAAACGCACATTATTTCCATAAACGATGTACCTTTCGAACCAATATTTTCACTCATAAGAAGGACCTACATGAAAGAAAAATAAATCTTAGAGAGTAGTATATTTTTGCACAGTCTAATTTGATTTTCACAATCCAAGTAAAACTTTAACCCTTATAGAATCAATTTTTTTCTTATCACTATCAGTTACATAACAGTCAGTGTAGCAGATCTCATCATCGCTCAAACTGTCCATGATTTTCTTCCTTGCTTGGAATTGGAACCTATAAATGGCATTGCAAGATACTTATTATAACACTAAAATGCATGGAATTATAACCAGTTCAAGTGAAAAATGCTATCCCTAGCAGCAAGCAACATGTTTCCCCAATGTTTCACTTTGAAAAAGTACATCAATCTTAATATATTTGTATTTATATAGATTTAAACTATGAGGAACAAAATAGAGGCGAATGAAAGAGATCCAAAAAAATTGGTTAAGAGACAGATAATGGAATCAGTACAAAAAGAGGAATTGCGAATGTTTTCTATAAGGGAGAGATGAAGATTATACCTCGCTAGTCTGGGTCACAGTCCGTGTAGCAGTGACAGGCAGATTGATCTCCGTAGTGCTAGAGATGACATCGGCGCCAAGAGGATGAGTGTGTTTTCTAGATGATGGTGGATGGATTTGCAATGCGGAGGTGGGCAAAGTAGAAAAAAGCTGATTTATAGGGGTGCCAGGTCCATGTATGTAGCCGTGCTTCCTCGGTTCAGGGTGAGAAATGGAATATATTGAGTAATAAAATAAAATATATGAAGGTTGGCTAGGTCCTGATGAAGTGCATCGAATGCGATGATAGTAGTAGGGAAGTTTTATTAAAAAATGTACTCTATTAAAAACTAGTAAGTTGCACATGCCCTACACGTGAGACTGAGATAATAGATATCTGACATATCATCACTATATAAAATTATAATAGGTAAAGCAAAAAAAATATAAATTTGATCAACATCTATAAACTATGGGTGTATATTTTGTTCTTGTACTTTGTATATCATGTAGAAGTCAACGATTATTAGCTATCTAAAACTTGAAAATTTTGGTAACACGGTCTAGAGAAACGAGGGAGAAGATTCTAGAATGATGGAAAAGTGTGTTCTGAGGTTTGTGCATAGCGTTGATTATGCTGAAGACTATCAATAGAATCTTGTAGATGCTAGAATGGAAAAGAAGATCCAACAACTGAAAACATTGGGATTCACTAGTCTTGATACAACGATCAATATTCAAAGTTATTTGTACACTATATATAGTGGTAATATAAGATAAGAAATACTATCAATAGTATCTTCAAGATGCTAGAATGGAAAACAAGATCCAACAGTTGTCAATGTTGGGATTCGCGAATCTTGATTGATCCAACGGTCAATATTTTAAAGTTATTCGTAAACTATATAGTGGTAAGATAACGTAAGAAAGACTAACAAAAATAGATGCTAGAATGGAAAAGACTATCCAACGGCTAGCAATGTTGGGATTCACAAGTCTTGATCCAACATTCAATATTCAAAGTTATTCATACATTATATAGTTCTAAGATCTAAGATAAAATAACAAAGACTATCAATAGTATCTTTGAGATGATGAAATAGAAAATATGATCCAATAGCTAGCAGCAATGTTGGGATTCGCAGGTCATGATTCAATGGTCAATATTTAAAGTTATCTGTACACTATATATACTACTCCCTCCGACCCATATTAGTTGACTCAAATTTGTCTAGATTCGGATGTATCTAGCACTAAAACATGTCTAGATATATCTGAATCTAGACAAATCCAAGTCAACTAATATGGGTCGGAGGGAGTAGTAAGTTCCATGTGCCTTGCACGTGAGACTAGAATAATAGACGTTTGACAAATCAATAGAATCTGTTAGATGCTAGAATGGAAAAGAAGATCCAATGGCTAAAAATGTTGGGATTCGTGAGGCTTGATCCAATAGTCAATATTCAAAGTTATACGTATACTATAAGATGGTAAGAATAGTGATAAGATAATAGAAAAGAAAGACTATCAATAGAATCTTCTCGATGCTATAAAATGGAAAGAAGATCCAATGGCTGGCAACATTGGGATTCACGAGTCTTGATCCAATAATGTTCAATATTCAAAGTTATTTGTAGATTATATAGTGGTAAGATAGGATAAGATAAGAAAGACTGTCAATTAGTAATATCGATCTTCTAGATGCTAGAATGGAGAATAAGATCCAATGATTGGTAATGTTGGGATTTGCTAGACTTGATCCAACGCTCAATGAATAACTTCGAATATTCAGCATTGGATCAAGACTTGTGAATCCCAATATTGTCAACCGTTGGATCTTCTTTTCCTTTCTAGCATCTAAAAGACACTATTGATAGTCTTTAGCACAACAGACACTATGCATAAACCTCAAAACACACTTCTCTATTATTCTAGAATTTTCTCCCTCGCTTCTCTAGACCATATTACCAAAAATTTCAAGTATATTAGGTATAGCTAATCAACGTTGAGTTCAACATGATACAAATACAAGAACCTAATATAGCCATAATTTATAGATGTTGATCAAATTTATAAATTTTTTAGCTTTACCTATTGTATTATCTTACCACTATATAGTGTATGAATAACTTTGAACTTTGACCGTTGCATCAAGACTCGCGGACCCAAATATTACAAACTATTGGATCTTCTTTTCCATCATAGAATCTAGAAGATTTTTTTAGAGCAGCATCTAGAATATTCTGTTGACAGTCTTTAGAGCAAGTCCAATAACACCCCTACATTTTCTCACATATGTGTGTATGTAGGGGCCTTCCCTAAAAAAATCTTCTCCTAAATTTTGCTTATATCCAGAAGCAACCCTAAATTAGCTCCCCTATATCATACCCACAATATTTTAATAGGAAAGAGCTCACTTTATCAATTTGTTTTTACACATCAACTCAGTCATCCACGTAGGGCCCACAGATTGGGGAGGTCGCGATCGCCTTGGACCCACCACAAAATTATGACCGGGCCATCGAGTGCGGGAAGCAGAGTCAGCGTTCCATCTAATCGCTTACCCTAGTCATCGTCATCGATATTTTCCAGACGCATCGGCTTTATCAGCGCGTTGATTGTCCCCTCGCTTCGGTAATCTGCCACATTAATCTCGGATCACCTCCTTCCTATTTATTTTCTCCCCTTCCCTGCACCAAACCATCTCTAATGCCCCGCTTCCAGCAACCATCTCTATCCCCGTCTGACATCCATGGCCACCTTCCGGCTGCCACCCGCCATACCGGAGCGCAAAGACCCCGACATTGCTACACCAGAGGATAATGCCATGCGCATTTGGGCCTTCTCTCCATGGAGAACACCATGGCAGCTGGAGTGCGCCTTCCTCAACGCCGGGTACGGTCGCCGCAAGTACCGTATGTACGGCCTCCATGACAATCCAGACGGGATGTTGAAGGTCAGTTCGTCAACTTCAGGGACGCTCGTCTTCTCTACGGACAGGCCTTTCGCAGTGGCTGCGAGATGGTGGTGTTCATCGGCGCCAACATTTTCACCAACTACTGGGACTAGTTCCCCAACAATGGCAACTTCATCCATAGTACCCTACCGGAGCTGCCGATGTCTCCGGAGGTGCCGCATCCTTATCCAGAGGTGCCGCCGATGGCTCAGGAGGTGCTGACGCCTTATCCGGAGGTGCCGATGAGTCAGGTGTCGGTAATGTCACTGGAGCTGGCTTTGGTGTCGATGTCTAATGAGTTGCCGCTGGTGGCGTAGACTAGGTGCTAGGAGGCTCTGAACCTGCACTAGTTCAGCAGCGAGTCCTATATATTTAAACTCGTGTTGTTATGTTAACTAGCACAGTGGCCCGCGCAATGCGCGGGCATCATCTTTGAAAGAATGTATAGTCATTGTGTTGTTTGTAGGTTAAATATTGTAAAACAAATAGTAGATATTGTTTATATTCTAGCTTTCTTTCTAGTATAAGATTGCTTCATTACAAAACGTTTCTAAAGCCAAAATCCCCCTATAGATGTTATATGTAGTAGTCTAATCTTATATTGATTCTTTCTCTAAGAATCTTATATTTACAAATCAGAGACTCCCATAAGTATCTACTTTAATTCTAGAGACTAAAATTATATCATTCCCATCTAGTATTGATTCATCTGCAACAATAGGATGGCATGCGCGCTCCCAAATTCCTATCACGTACGACCCCTCTGCTAAATATCTCCTTCCTAGAAAAAACTCTAATCATCCACTCCCCTCTAATCGAATTTCCAAACCAATCCAAGTATCTAATAGCCATTTCAATTCCACTTTTCCATCACATCTAGAAAAAACATGAAGGCTCCGATCATATAGGAAAAAATTGATCATAAAACATATATGTTGGCAGGCTATAAAATTCTTAGGTCGTGCTCTTTTACCTAATATAATAAATGAAAGGCTATGTGATTTGCCTTTAATGTATTTTGTAGGAATCCTTGGTTTCCTTGGTTAAACCATCATGTACGTTAAGTATATAATACTATTTAGGTTACATGAGAAAATCTTAATTTTAAGATGGTTTCCTTCATATGTTACACATATCAAGTGATTATTCATCTTGACCTACCTGGTTCCACCACTCATCCTGCCCAGGAAAGGCAATGGGTTTCCTTCATATGTGACCCCTTTTTAAGAAATTTTGGCAATACACATATGGTCTAATTATAAATATAGTTACTGCTACTTAGGTAAATTTATGTTCTCAATTGTAAATTTATACACACCAAAACATACAGCTAGAAAACTAATTCATAACCTGACTCATGCTTTTCCCAACCTAGTGCATTATCTTCATCAAGTAAGCCAAGCTAGCTATATGTGAGCATCATAGCACTCATCCGAAATTCAGTAGGTATGTAACATAAGAGTAACAGTATCGACAACTTGTATTATGTTTGGTCATGATATTGTTATAGCTGAATGAAAAGCTCGGTGGAACAAAGATATGTATGCATTGGAAATTTTGAGCCAGGGGTGAATAGGTAAATGCGAGATTATCCATCACTATGTAAATATGATACATGGAGTATGTACCTAACCTACGTGGTCCAATTACTCACATTTCCTGACCAAAGTATATGCAGGTCTTATAGGTGACCCCTTTGGAGAATTGTTTTGACAATAGACGCATATGGTCTAGAAAATATAGTTAATATAATTTAAATAAATTAATATTATTAGTAATGTAAGACAAAATCTAATTGTTATGCGTATCTATGGCTTTGTGCGGTTGATTAGTAATTGATGTGGAGGACAGGTTATGTCCCCTTTCTGAAATAATATGTCAACAAAATCTAATGATCTTATTTTTAGCTTGCCTATCTACAAAACCTTTTTTCATAAAATAACTCATAGTCAAAATATTCGGTTATTAGATTTTTACAATGTTAAAATAATACTACAAATACAAGCAAGTATGAAAACTGAACTACTGATATGATTAATGTACCCAAATCCAAGCAAATAGGCATAGTTGCCATGTTTCCGGTACGGCGGATACATGGGACGGGAACGGGGAACGGGAGTCGAAGGCTGTCAGAAATAGGGAACAACGGGTTATACATCTCTCGAACGAATTTTCTACGGAGGGAACGCGACCCATCAATTTCGAGACGGTGACTCCAGTACGAGTTCTGACTCCGGTACGGTTACTCCTGTAGCTCGTGTGTTGATTGCTGCCGGCGCCATCCGGCCGCTGAGATGGAGATGGATCGTGTTCTCCCCAACAACAAGATTTGATTAGCATGCTTGGGAATTTGCAGTCAATGGCAAGATCGAGGGGTTCGAGAGAAGGGAAAAGAAACGGCGGCGACGTGCTTTGTTTGCAGCGTCATTAATAGCTGGAAGAGACGTGTATTAGCCTAACATACAGGACACGTACCGACGTTTTGGGGTCGCTGAACCTTAGTCGAATACTTACAGTCCCGGTACACGTTTCGGCCACCGAATCCAACCGTACCGTACAGCGTTTTCGACTCTGTTTCCAGGACGGAGAATCCGGATCGAGGAACGGGGGTACGCCCCTCTTCCGGCTTCTATGAGTAGGACCGCGAGGGCAGAGAGAGACAAAAACTTCAAGTACCTTAATTATGCATGTGTATGTGTATTCAGCATAGGATTAGATCGATACATGCATTCATGGTATTTACTTAATCATCAATTCTGTTTGCAGTCTAGTGTTATTAGTACGTACTACTCCCTTTGTTTCAAAATATAAGATGTTTTAGTTTTGTAAAAGGAGTGTATCTAGAACCCTTTTAGCGTGAGGTTTATTCTAAACATGCAGGAACCTACACATAAAAGGAGTCTAGACACACTCCTTTTATAAAATTAAAACATCTTATATTTTGAAATGGTGGGAGTATAAGCTTAGTCAAACCTGTCTTTGATCAGGAGGTAGCCCACGTTGCTCAGCCGTTTGGCCTAAGCAAAAGCATGCTTCGGAACTTGACTCATCCATATATGAAATTAGCTTTTGGACACGCACAGGCACAACGCTCCATCGAGCGGTGTCTTTGGACATAGTATGGAGATGCAACACCATGCTTGATCAAGATCACCTTGTCCCACTAGTGCACACGGCCCCCTCTAACACCGGTTTGGAGGGCTCTCTAACAGCGGTTGTAGAACCGCTGTTGAGGGTTCGGTGTTAGAAGCCTCCCCTTTAACACCGGTTTTTATACGAACCGGTGTTAAAGGTTGACGCACGTGGGGCTGCCGCAGGGCTCAGCCAGTTCTGTGCCGCGGCAGGAAAAGGAGATAAATCTCTGCCGCGGCAGGAAAACGGCCTAAATCTCTGCCGCGGCAGAGTTCTGCCCCTGCCCCGTTCTGGGCGTATTTCTGCGGCGAGGACGGGGAGGGGGGGAGGGGGAATCGATCGGGAGCGGTATACACATACATCGTCATCGGTACATACGAGTACATGAATAATTAAGCAACTATTATTATACACAACATTGTCATTGTGTGGTATTCTCCGTAAACGTTGAAGCATCAAGTACAAGACAAACACGTTCAATCATATATACAACGTTCATTTTGGTGGATATCTAAAGAGTTCTCCGCCAGGCGTGACGACCTCATCAAGTATGAACCCCGTCAATTTCTCTTGAATGGCTCGTATGCGGTCAAATGGTAGGAGTTGGTCCCGCATCCGTTCGATCTGAATATATATAAAGAATGGGGTCAATATAAGAATAAAACTCAACACAATTGATGGTAATAAAATAATGTTGTGTACTTTGTTTACTTACTCTAAGTTGTTCTAGTGCGGCTTGGCCCGTCGCACATATCGCGTTGCGAATGAACTCGCAAACATAGTACCCACATAACTTATTGCCGTGTCCCTGATGCGCGCACTTTAAGAGAATAGAGAGTTCAATCAAAATAATAATCAATAAAGCATGATATAATGGAATTGGAAGCAGAATCAAAGAGATACGCAGACCTAGCTAGCTAGTATTACTTACATTTTGGTCTACAAATTTTAGTTCTTCTGACCATTCACCCACGGCCCTGCCCGTGAACCTTTTCCAAACCCTGTCCGGCAAAGAAAATGGATAAAGGAGTAATTAATTACTTGTTGTCACGAAAGTTGCCGATCTAGTGCGATAATGTGATTGAAATTACCTCTGGAGCATCTTTCTAAAGTCTGCCCATCGCTCTTTTTCTTTTCGTAACAAGTCCATGACAAGGACTTTTCCTGAGTCAGGTTGAATGACTAGCAGAATAAAGTGGAACCTACGCACGCATAACTCATCATCAGTTACACTTAACATCGAATAAGCCGAAACAGAATGTGTACAAGAGAGGGTAACAGTACTCACGAGAAGTTGTAAGGCAATAGTATTTCCCTTTTGGTTTGTTGTCTCAGTGAAGACCTTAGCAATAAATCTTCTGTTTGCCCGGGTTTGGTTCTTACCACTTCTTCATGAACTCTATTTGGGTCAACGAACCCAACGTCAAAAGGTCCTTCATAACCTTTTTCCTGCATAATAGTATATACATATATGGTGAGCATATATATATACATGCAATTAATGAGGTGAATGAAATGAGATAGAAAATACAGAAATAGTACTTACACACAATAAAGGCTGATGGCAGCTTTGTCGAGTTCCTTCTGATTGAATAGAAAATGCAAATCTTCAATGTTGAAGTCGATCTCGTCGTCTCCGCACAAGAAAATCTCATCTCTTATATGCGCCGTGATCCATTCTTCCTTTCTCGTCTTGCAGAAATCAAGGTACCACTTGTGCAATCTTCGCATCTTTGTTGGTATTCTTGAGCTCCTCTTTCTTGACGAGATTCTTCCCATACTTCCATGGCTGTATGGGGTTGGCATCGCATTTGGGCAAGTTGTCTCCCATGATGTTCAAGTATGCAATGTAAGTCATCCCCATCTCATTGGCCTTTCTTTGTAGCTCTGCCTCGTAATCATTTACGGGAGGAGCGTCCCGTGTGTCGAACACTTGGAGCGGGGCGCATGATTGGTTTTCCTGCTCTCCGAGCATGGAAACTGTTTTCTGGGGTGTCGCACGACTGCTACTTTCAGTCTCCCTACGGCGCCTTGCATCCGCCTTCAAAATCTGGCGCTCGTAGTCCGGCACAAGTGGGGTTTCAGGTTTCGAAAGATTTTTGTAAAACTTCTCCACCACCGCCGGATCTATTTTCTCCTTTGGCTCAGCCCGTCTAGGTGCAAAGAATTTCTTGACCTCTTCTTCCGAGATCCTATTGGTCTCCTCGTCGCTGCGATTCCACGGTAAAACCGGCAATGGCTTGGCGGAAGGCTGCGGGACATAGTTTTTTGAACTCTTTATGGCAGTGCTAGTGATGCTCTTCGTGGCAGTACTCTTCCGCTTATGCTGAGGAGATGGCTGAAGCGCCGGAGATGGCTGACGGGCAGGAGATGACTGGCGCACCGGAGATGGCTGGCGCGCCGAAGATGGCTGGCGCGCAGGAGATGGCTGATGGGCAGGAGATGGCTGGCGCGCCGGAGATGGCTGTCGCGCAGGAGATGGCTGAAGCACCAGAGATGGCTGCCGCGCAGGAGATGGCTGAAGCGGCTCAGACTGCTGACGCTGCGAAGACGGCGGGGGTGCTAGTGACCTCCAATTTGGAAGCACGATGTGTTCCTTCTTCCAAAGAATGGTTGTTTTCACTGCAAATTTGAGTTGAGTTTCCCCTTCACCTGTAGCATGGTCAAGCTGTGCTTCCTCATATTCCTTCACAACCTCATCCACCCCGACAATAGCATAGCCATCTGGAATCGGTCGGCAGTGGTAAGTTCCACCAGCTACAGGAGGTAAGGAATAGCCGACAACCACCTTAATGGATAAGCCCATTAATCTCACATGCAGCTCAGCGTGTTCGCTCTCCGTGATCTCATCCACGGGGTATCGAGGACCCGCCATTTCAAGCGTGGGCTGCACGTTCTCCGTGGAAGCCACGCTGATTTTCCGCGCAGAGTCTGGGCTGCCGGCAGCTTCCAATGCAGGCTCTTCGTGCCGCTGAGATGGGCCGGTAGCTTGATGGCTCTGTTGTGCATTCACTTGCGCCTTCAGCGCCACAAGTGCATGTTCTATTTGTGTCATCCGCTTTGTACGCTCTTTTTCTTTTCTGCCGCGCCATCTATAAGAGTCGCTCCACTCGGCAAACCCATCCTTCCACATCATACCCCCTGTGCCTCGTGCATGTCCAGGGTGTTCTTTTTTACCGATGGCGCGTGTGAGCTGGTCATTCTCTCTGTCGGGATGGAAGGTCCTGGCGGCTGTTTCCTCGTATGCCGTGATGAGTTTAGTGACGAGTTTGGAAAGGAGGCGGGTTGGGAAGATACACAATCCTGTTTCTGGGTCCAACCTTGCCCCGATTCCATAGAACCAAGTCTTTGCACGTAGGTCCCACCCATGTGTCTGGGGTGTGATCCCTCTGTCGCGCAGGGCCTTCTCAGCTTCCTCCCATTTAGGCCTCTGAGATATGTATCCACCTGACCCTGTCCTCTGGTGATATTCCTTCTTCTGGGCATTTAGCGTATTGGTTTCTGACCTCTTTTTAGCTATAGCACCTTCCTTGTATGCCACAAATTCGCGCCAGTGAGGTCTTATCTTCGCATAATATGCGTCTTTGAAATCTGGAGTCTTGCGAGCTTTGACAAATTTGTTCAATTTTGTCTTCCAGTTGCGGAAAACGTCAGCCATCTTCTTTAGAGTCCACTCTTTGACCTTTTCCTTTATAACCGGTTTGTTTTCATCCTCCTCTGGCGGAAGGGTGAAATTTACCAACAGCGAATTCCAAAGCGTTTCTTTGGATCTTTCATCGACAAAGGTACCGTCGCCATTCTTTGGCTTATTCTAATATTCAATTGTGATTGGGATTTGGTCCCTAACAACAACTCCAGCCTGACGTACAAATTTGTCTGTGACATTCTTGGGCTCCATCGGCCTGCCATCAACACGGACTGCTTCGATCGTGAACTTTGCACGATCTTTCAACCGATGGCTCGCGCCTCGCTTGCTCTTTTTCGTAGAAGAAGATGGTTACTGGCTGGTCGATCCAGAGGGCTAAAAGAAGAAAGAAGCGTTAATTAATACATGTAGAAGAAGATTGTTGGTTGAAGTCAGCAGAGGCTTAATCAATGCATATACCTCGCCAGACTTTGTAATCACTAAATTGCGTTCACCGGAGTCTTCATCTTCTCCATGACTACTTGAGTTCTCATCATGTCCCTCCAAGTCTAGATATTGTGAGGTGTCCTCATCGATAATGTTCTCCATTATTTCTTCTTCTTCAAGGTTTCTACTAAGTGGATCCATAGTTTCTAAAACAATAATATTATCTAGAGTAAGAGAGTAAACATTCAAGTGGACTTGGATTCATACACAAATATACATATTATTCATACAAAAATACACAAATAGAATAAAGTACATAAGATAAAGTACATTATTAATACATCACCGGAGAATAGCTCGGGTGCATTATAGGATAAAGTATAAGATAAAGTACATTATTAATACATCACCGGAGAATAGCTCGGGTGCATTATAGGATAAAGTATAATATAAAGTACATTATTAATACATCACCGGAGAATAGCTCGGGTGCATTATAGGATAAAGTATAAGATAAAGTACATTATTAAGATAAACTAGCGAACGTGGCTGCCGTGTTCTATGCTACGGGAGCTCTGCAGCCACAGAAGAGGAACCATCACCGGAGAATAGCTCGGGTGAGATCCGTGAAGCTGCCAGATATTGGAGAACCTAGTCTCCAAAAGATACATGTATCGCCGTACATGCTCGTCCTCCTCCCTAATACGACGACGTACCACCTCCTCGGGGGTTGGCTCCCTCTGCACCGCTCCTGGACCTCGTGGACGCCACCAAAGAAGCTCCGGGTCGACGATGATACCCGGATTCCTCACCAAGGTACGAGTCCCGACAGGTAGCACCTCCTAGTGCCAACTCGGCGGAGCCCAGACTCGGACATCCCCGACAGAGTCCAGTAGGCTTGGACGAGATGGACGCGGCATAACTAAATAATAGCAATAAACAATCATAAAACATAAACAGTAACTAAATCACTAAGTATATATTGCCCTAATAACAATAACCCTAAACCTATCACTAATAACAATAACACGGTATTTACCTAATTAATACTAATACTAACAACTAATACTAATACTAATTCTAACTCTAAATTAGCCTAATAATATTAATACTAATTCTAATTCTAACCCTAATACTTAACCAATACCCCTAATACTTAACCAATCATATGCCTAATACTTAACCAACACCCCTAATACTTAACCAATACCCCTAATTCTAACTCTAAATTAGCCTAATAATTAATACTAATACTAACCCTAATACTTAACCTATACACTAATTCTAATTCTAACCCTAATACTTAACCTAATACTAATACTAGCTAATTAACCTAATACTAGTACTAGCTAATTAACCTATATACTAAATGTAATTCTAACCCTAATTAACCTAATACTAATAATATAGCTAATTAACCTATACTAATAACTAATTGATGATCTCACCTGCAGGAAGACGTACAGCGGTGACGGGCGGGCGGGTGGCAACGGTGGGGGCGAGCTCTCCACGAGCGCGGCGGCGGGCGGCAAGGTCGACGGCGGCGGCGAGCTCTCCACGCGGGCGCGGTGGGTGGCAACGGCGGGGGCGGCGAGCCTCTCCGCGGGCGTGGGCGGCGGCAACAATCTGTGGCGGCGGTTGGGGGCGGTGGCGCGGGGCACACGCACGTATGGCCGGGGATCGATCTGTGGCTGGGGGAAGAAGGGAAGGGGGTGGCGCGCGCGTTATAACCCCCCCCCCCCTTTAACACCGGTTCGCTGGAACCGGTGTTAAAGGGGGGTGGGGGGGTGCGGGCGCGAAATGAAATAAATGCGCCCCCCTTTAACACTGGTTCGTGGCTGGAACCGGTGTTAAAGGGGGGCATTTATTTCATGCATTAAAGGGGTGGGGGATTTATAAAAAAATAGGATATGAATTTAGAAAATTCATATCTTATTCATTTCAACTCAGAAAAATATGAATAATATATCATAATTTTCAGAAAAATAATATCTATCCATTCATATAAAAACATTTTATATTTACTTTAGATGAAAATTTTCAAAATGATTAAAACACTTACATATAAATTTTGATTATTCAATTCAAACAAAAATAAATTGTCAAATCCTAAAACTTTGAACATAAGAAATATTAAGCATCTAAAAAGGAATCTAACCCTATTTTATTAGAGCAAATCATATTTTATTTTGTATTAACATTTTTGAATTGATTGGATATTTAAATGCCGCATCTTTTGTATACACTTGAATCTGACAAAGCCTCGCTCAACTTGCATTGGATTTTTGATAAAATAGCATATTGTGAATCTAAAAATGATTTTTGTAAAAAATCATGAGCATCGTATCATGTACCTGTAGTTCATATCTGACCCACTTCCTGCCGATTCGGCATGAATTTGTCTTTTTCACCAGAGGTGGACGGAAAGGTTTCAGATCCCCCTGTTGGTACATTGTCCATATAAGGTGGTCTAGTATTTTTTTGTAAAATGTAGTGGTGGTTTTTTGAATTAGCCGTTTGGTGGTTGCTTCACAAAACCGTCCATTTTTTATGCTCGGAAAATGGAAAATGCCTTTTTGGTGCGACTTCCTCTTGCACCATTGTTTGCCATGCCATGATGCACATGTATACACAATATGGCCTTATTATCACAAACTATGCCTTGATTCTAGCCATAACATTGGTCATTTGACCCGAAAGCCAAGAAACCTCGAATGAGATAGGTCATTTTGTGAAGGAGATAGAACTGGAATTAAAATACAGAATGCAACTAATAGTAAGTTACATAAAGCACGACTGAAAATTAAGATACATGGCCAGATTAAGTAACAATCGGCCGAACTTGTTTCGGAATGTTGGAGTGATTCAGTCATGCTCCTGCCTACACCTGTAATACTCGCCACTGTAGTCGTCGTACTCGTCGCCGCCGTTATCGCTGTCGTCGTCAGGGTCGCCGTAATTGAACCTTGAAGGCTGAGTACGCGTGGGCTGGACTTGAGGGTAGCGCAGACGGGGGTTAGAGTCGGTGGCAGTGTCATAGGCCATGACGCTCTGGAGAGTCTGACCGCGCCACCATAGCCGACGGCCGGCCTCGTTGAAGTTCGGAGGAGGTAGGCCGTCCTCCTCGTGCCTGGCGAGCGCCCTCTCACGCCGATCCATGAAGAAGGCTTCCCAAGTAGGGAAATAGTCGGGATGCCATCTAGGATTCCTCCGCTGCTCCGGTGTGAGCTCGAAGTAGTAGTGGTTCGTGATGTCCATCCGGCACGCCACACCTAGAGGGACAGGAGGAACCGGCACGCCTCCGGCGCTCAGCATCCAGCCGACGGGGACACAGTAGCCCGGCGGGCAGGGGTAGTTCGAGGCGCAAAGCGCCTCCGCCTCCCTGGGGGTTAGTGCTACGGTGGAAGCCATGGGAAAGAGTGATGAGGTTGCAGATATGAGTCTAGAGATGTGCAATGATAATGGAGGCCAACCCTATATATATATATAGTGAAGAACTGGAGGGAAGAACTGGCGGGAAGAACTGGCAGGAAAAAATGGCGGGAAGAAAAATGGCGGGAAAAAATGGCGGGAAGAAAAATGGAGGGAAGAAATAGAAGGAAGAAAAATGGCTCATTTAATACATATACTGTTAACAGAAGAAGACTTATATCTGCCGCCTCTCTCCACTCTATCCCATGGCTTTCACCATACCTCTAACCCCAGGGAGGCGGAGATGGAGTCTTTCATGGGCTAGCAGGAAAATATTTTCCGACGCGGAACTTCCGAAGATGCCATAGGGCGTGTGCACCAAGGGCATCTTCGAGAAATTCCGCCACGGGAGATTTCCAAACCCTTTCCTCCATCCATGGGGATGAAACTCTCCATCCATGTTGGCTTGGTCGTTGCCATAGCACATCTACACTCATATCTGCCGCCTCTCTCCACTCTATCCCATGGCTTCCACCATACCTCTAACCCCAGGGAGGCGGAGATGTAGTCTTTTACGGGCTAGCAGGAAAATATTTTCCGAGGCGGAACTTCCGAAGATGCCATAGGGCGTGTGCACCAAGGGCATCTTCGAGAAGTTCTACCACGGGAGATTTCCCAACCCTTTCCTCCATCCATGGGGATGAAACTCTCCATCCATGTTGGCTTGGTCGTTGCCATAGCATATCTACACTCATATCTGCCGCCTCTCTCCACTCTATCCCATGGCTTCCACCATACCTCTAACCCCAGGCGGAGATGTAGTCTTTCACGGGCTAGCAGGAAAATATTTTCCGAGGCAGAACTTCCGAAGATGCCATAGGGCGTGTGCACCAAGGGCATCTTCGAGAAGTTCCGCCACGGGAGATTTCCCAACCCTTTCCTCCATCCATGGGGATGAAACTCTCCATCCATGTTGGCTTGTTGAGTTGCTTGCCATGGCATATCGATGCTCTTTTTATAGGCACGGCGCCGCTTCTACTTTGTATTCTTCCTCCGACAGGGCGTCGTGCGCTACATCGAGCAGTGTAGTCCACCCACGCGTCCTTATCCTACCGACAGCTTTAGTCCCGGTTTGAGCCCCCACCCGGTACTAAAGGTTACACACGCGTCCTTATCCCACCGACAGTTTTGTTAGATGACACAAAAACCACCTTTAGTCCCGGTTGCACCCACCAACCGGTACTAAAGGTTAGCCACCCACCAGATAAGGCCTTCCCAGATAAGCCTCCCCCAGATAAGGCCCCCCCATCTTTTGGCCTACAATGTCGTTGCCGGGTTGCTTCGGGCCTTGGATGAGCACTGGCATCATAATGAACTTCTGCTTCATGCACAACCAAGGAGGAAGGTTGTAGATACATAGAGTCACGGGCCAGGTGCTGTGACTGCAGTTCTGCTCCCCAAAAGGATTCATGCCATCGGTACTTAGACCAAATCATAAGTTCCTTGTGTCACCAGCAAAGTCCAGGAAGTCTCTCTCGATTTAATACATAAGTTCCTGAGTCTTAAAGAAAAATGGCGGGAAAAAATGGCGGGAAGAAAAATGGCGGGAAGAAAAATGGAGGGAAGAAATAGAAGAAAGAAAAATGGCTCATTTAATACATATACTGTTAACAGAAGAAATATGACATTGATTTCCATGTTGAGATACATATGTGTGCCAAAATGGCTCAATTAATACATATAGTCAATCTTATGATCGCGTCAGCCGTAACCATGGAGTATCAACACCGTTTAACAGGATGGTTGGGTCAGTCTTCACTCTGAAGGGCGGAATTTCATCAAACTTATTATAATCTTCTGACATGTCTGTCTTGTCCTCCACTCCCACGATGTTTCTTTTCCCTAAAAGAACTATGTGACGCTTTGGCTCATCGTGTGATGTATCTGTTTGCTTATTTTTTTCTTTTTTTCGGTTTGGTAGACATGTCCTTCACATAGAAAACCTGAGCCACATCATTGGCTAAGACGAATGGTTCGTCTAAGTTCTTGTATACCTTCATAAGATTGTTGAGATCCACCGTTGTCATTCTGTACTTCTTGTCTACTGTAACACCCTCGAATCGGCCCTATGCAAGTTTTAGCGCTTCCCGCCAAACCCGCATAGAAACGATTCAAGGACGCCCACCAGGCACTTTCGTGCGGGTGGAAAACAAAGTAATAACATTACACAACAGTCCTCGATGGGACCCATAGAACAGATATATATGCAACAGCGACTCAAAGAGTCAACAATACAGATTTACAGTACAAAGATCCAAATCACCTTGAAAACAATACAGCGTCCGAGTACGGACAAGATGTAAATTGAGCTAAGAGCCCTGAAGAATAAGCAATGGCGTCCATAACCCTGCCCAGGCCAAGCCGGAAGGGTAACCCTGCTAACGACGTCGAGCTCAAACCTGCTAAACAAAAGGGGTGCCGACAAAGGGCAAAGGAAAAATAGGAGCGTCAGTACTGAGGCCAGTACATGGCGAGGCTAGAATTCGGCGGCTCTCGCCTACATAGGTATGGTGGACTGCAGCGGCAGCGCAGCATGCACTAAACAACCTATAGAGACTCGATCCAACTGTCGGCTATCAGAGAGGGATAAGAAGGACCTATTCGGAACCAATCTGATACTAACACCAAACATACCCATCCTGGTTTTTCCCCCTCGAGACCAAACGAGGAAGTCAATCGAGGAACTCACACAGTTGGCAGTTTTATTTATTCAGTTATCGTTGCAGCAATTACTAGTCAGGTACAGTTAGTCATCCTGATATAATAAGCAGTGGGCACTTTTAGTTAACCATTCCATTGTAGTTGCAACACTTACTAGTCAAATACAATTAGCATGAGATATCCCAAACCCAGCAGTTGTTGGTACTTTTATTTAGCCATTCCGTTGTAGAGAAGCGGATTACTAGTCATATCGGATACAAGTCAGATTATAGCAGTAAACTTTAGTTACAGTTGTCTATGATCGAGAACTGTGCTCCAAGTCGTCCATAACTGCGGACACGGCTTTTCGAAAAGATTTAACCCTGCAGGGGTGCACCAAAGTATCCACACGCACTTCGACCCTTTTTGCCAGATCAGTTAACATACACCCATCGGTATGTCGGCGGGGCCTAAGTCATGACGTTTCCCAGACCCAAAGCAAGTACATGGGAGCCACCCCACTAAGCAACCCGCAACGAAGTTGGCCGGCTCCGAGACGGACCCAGGGTTTGTGTAGACGGCTGTAAACGACTGGGAACCCGAAAGTGTGACTGGGCTTGTCGATACAGCAAAAACGTGTCACGGTCCTAAACAGTACAGGTGCTCCACGCACAATCTTAAATAAAGCAGTAAAGCATGGCATAAGTACAGGATAGTAATAAAGCCCCAAACTACTTGTGGCCCCCGGTACAATACTTTGAAATCAGGTACTAATCGATGGGGGTGCCCACACACCCCACCTGTATTTAGCGCGCTCGATCTCGGAACAGGTGTCAAGAACTCGGGGTCCTACGGGACACCAATGAGCGGTTAAAAACCAAATGTTGTCTATTACTCACTGGTGCCTCTGCATTTGCCTACTTTCAATTTTAGTTATTAAACAATAATTAAAGCCATGATTATCTCCAACAATAAACACACGGCAATACTCCAACAACTGTGGTACTTGACGACACGCAACAACACTTGAGCAAGCGACTACGATGCGCAAGTCCAACTATCTACCAATCAACAGGTAATAGGATATGTCCAAGGCAATATAAGGCTGCAAGGGATATCACGGGTACAAAAACTAGAGCATCGCAACACAGATAGCAATAGATCAACAGGGGGGAATAAATACTATAAAAGTAAGATAGGTAGAAAGGGGGAGGTGCTAGCCTAAAAACATTGCCGAATGTTCATCCGAAGATCGGGTCGACACTCGCATCAACTCATCGGCCTAATCTGTGAAGAAGCAAAGCACTAGAAGAAACACCGGATGGACTATTTAATACTACGGTAGAAAATCGGGCATGATGCATGTATGATGTATGACATGGCAAAGGTGCGATGCATTTAGGCCATATTAAGCGGAACCGGGGTCCCGACATTTAATTAAACGGTTCAAGTTATTTATCTACCCCGCAAATTAAATGTTGGATTAGCAAGACAAAACATGGCTTCGGTTCGCTATGCCAATTTAAATGGAGTCCGGAATAAGACAAAGATATCCCGCATATAGACTCCATATTTACTTTAGGTGAATCGGCATAATGCCCCCAAACCCACAACATGTATGCAAGTATGACAATTTAATATGCAACAAGTATATCATATTCATAAAAATAGGGTCTCAGATAAAGGGGTCACACATCGGGGGTCGGAGATCTTGGGTTAGATGGGGTCCGGGTTCGCCGGGATCGGTCTTCGAACTTCCGGGGCCGTTCTTTGGACTCCGGGATCAGGGTTCGAGGTCTTCGGCGTCCGAGAACGGGTCTTCGGGGTCGACGAGATCGGCCTTCGGACTCCAGGAAGGAGCACTTGGCGTTCCGATAGATCGGCCTCCGGGGATCGGTCTTCGGATCTAGGGTTGGGTAACTTGATGTCCGTGTAGGCGATCTTGTTGGAACCATAACGAAGATCGACCTTCGGGTTTGGGGTCTTCAGTTCTTTAGCGTCCATGGTTCTTAGCAACGAGACATTTTGTGCCCATACTGAAACATCAGCAACACCCCTTCAGTCTTGGTGCTTACAGCATCTGAACATGCCAGGGACACGAGTAGAGGGCCTTGGTCTCCAGATAAGGTGGGCACAGGCGCGTGCGACAGGGTCAGCAGCTCTGCCGGGGCATGGTGAAGCACGGCGGCGGTCGCGGCCACAGCGATGGGCGCCGGGGAGCTCACGAAGGAAGGACTGTTCCTGGGAAGGTGCTGGCAGCGAGGACACGGGGTCGGCCTGCGGGTGCTGCATGAAGGTGGAGACCGGAGGCAGCCTAGGCAGCAGAGGAGCGGCAGGGGTCGTCGAAGAGACCACGACGACGGTGGCGCCTGGGTCGAAGCAGAGGCGGCGGCCGGAGAGGTCGATGATGGAGGCCGGCAGAGGAGCACGGGCGAGCGTGATGGGGAGGGCGCGGGTCGAGGATAGAGGAGGCCATGCGGGGGAGGGGGCTCGAGGTTGCGATGGCGAGGCGGGCCGGGCCGAGGAAGGCCGGTGGGTGGAGGAAGAAGCAGCGGCGGGGCTCGCTGCCGGCGGCGACGACGCGGCTCTGCCCGCGGGAGGAAGAGGGGGGTGGCGACGCTGCACTGGAAGAAGCAGAGGGAGGCAGAGGCGGAGCACTAGGGGAGGTTGGTGGCGGCCGAAGCTGGAGGTGAGGCCCGCGCTGGCGGCGGCGGATCGAGCCGAGAGGGGAGAAGCGGGGTCGGGGTGGGGGCCAGGGGAGCGGGGCGAGCGGCCCGAGGTGGTCGGGGTGGGGCGCGCGGTTGGCGTGCGTGGTGTGTGTGAGTGCGTGTGGGTGGGGTTGGTGTGGGGACGTGGCGGGAGTGTGCGTGTGGGTGGGCCGGCGGGGTGATGTGGCAGGCTGGGAGTGGGTGGAGTTGGGGAAGTGGTGAGGTGGCGGGCATCGATTGGGTGGGATGAGGTGGAGGCAGGGTGGGTAGTTTAGGTTGGGGTAGGAAAAGGGTTTAGGTAGTCCGGTTTTGTACTGGGGGTGGCCGACTGGGTCGGATCGGCCCGGTACGGCTGCCCCCTGAAAAATAAAATAAATATTTTATTATTTAAAACGGGGCTTTTGAAATCCATTGGTAGACGAAACAAAATAATCCGGAGACCCGGGTTTTGGATTTGAAATAAAGGCGGGGTATTTAGAAAACAAAAATATGTTTTTCGAAGATAGTTTCAGACAAACAAATGCATGATGATGACGATGCTCAAATGCAATGTGGCATGATGACATGTGCATGCGGTCATGATGCAATGCACAAAAACAACGCGATTTTCTAGCAATGGTTTTTGCGGGGCGCCACAATTCGACACCACTAACAAAGGATCTTGCCATCGAGATCCGCCTCATGGTACCGGGAAGAAGGGCGGCGATCTGAATCTCCTCGCATCGCGTAGATCCTCGCGACACCACTAACAAGAGGTCGTTGTCCGTGATCGTCGAGAGAACACTCCGGGAACAAAAGGTCGAAGGTAGAGGTATCAACAAATAAAGCCACCTCTAGCTTCGATAGAAAGAGGGAACCGATGCATTCTCATCCACTTCAATGTACAAAAGCGAATAGAAGGGGTAGTCGGCATGGGGGTCAATCCATCACCCACCCAAACTATTACTCCGCACAATCAGTAGAAAAGCGTGCAACCATTCTCGGAATCAGACTGAAGATCTCGACAATCGAGGTACAGAAACAAAGGAGTGATGTAGACTTTGCATCGGATCTGGCGTAGATGATGTCGTCGCGTCGGAAAACACCGGACGGCACGAGAAGGAACAAAGAGAAGTCCACCAGACGAAGGATTCCTCGGATAGCATGAAGACCAGATGTAGCAACACCGTTACCAAAGGAGGAAGCGAAACCCTGAAGGTACGATGGAACCCAACTACGAGAAATCCTGGACTTGAAGAGAGAGAAGAGAGCGGATTTAAAACACGCAGAGGTGAGAGGAGAATAGCAGAGGGGTAAGGAGTAAAAGCAGACCTAATCAGATCTATCCAACCGATTTTTGCAAAATAGTTTTGACACTCTACTGCGGCCGTTAGCTAGGTTATCCTACAGGCTGGACTTGTGGGGTATCGCAACTGCTGGGCTCTGATACCACTCTGTAACACCCTCGAATCGGCCCTATGCAAGTTTTAGCGCTTCCCGCCAAACCCGCATAGAAACGATTCAAGGACGCCCACCAGGCACTTTCGTGCGGGTGGAAAACAAAGTAATAACATTACACAACAGTCCTCGATGGGACCCACAGAACAGATATATATGCAACAGCGACTCAAAGAGTCAAGAATACAGATTTACAGTACAAAGATCCAAATCACCTTGAAAACAATACAACGTCCGAGTATGGACAAGATGCAAATTGAGCTAAGAGCCCTGAAGAATAAGCAATGGCGTCCATAGCCCTGCCCAGGCCAAGCCGGAAGGGTAACCCTGCTAATGACGTCGAGCTCAAACCTGCTAAACAAAAGGGGTGCCGACAAAGGGCAAAGGAAAAATAGGAGCGTCGGTACTGAGGCCAGTACATGGCGAGGCTAGAATTCGGCGGCTCTCGCCTACATAGGTATGGTGGACTGCAGCGGCAGCGCAGCATGCACTAAACAACCTATAGAGACTCGATCCAACTGTCGGCTATCAGAGAGGGATAAGAAGGACCTATTCGGAACCAATCTGATACTACCACCAAACATACCCATCCTGGTTTTTCCCCCTCGAGACCAAACGAGGAAGTCAACCGAGGAACTCACACAGTTGGCAGTTTTATTTATTCAGTTATCGTTGCAGCAATTACTAGTCAGGTACAGTTAGTCATCCTGATATAATAAGCAGTGGGCACTTTTAGTTAACCATTCCATTGTAGTTGCAACACTTACTAGTCAAATACAATTAGCATGAGATATCCCAAACCCAGCAGTTGTTGGTACTTTTATTTAGCCATTCCGTTGTAGAGAAGCGGATTACTAGTCATATCGGATACAAGTCAGATTATAGCAGTAAACTTTAGTTACAGTTGTCTATGATCGAGAACTGTGCTCCAAGTCGTCCATAACCGCGGACACGGCTTTTCGAAAAGATTTAACCCTGCAGGGGTGCACCAAAGTATCCACACGCACTTCGACCCTTTTTGCCAGATCAGTTAACATACACCCATCGGTATGTCGGCGGGGCCTAAGTCATGACGTTTCCCAGACCCAAAGCAAGTACATGGGGGCCACCCCACTAAGCTACCCGCAACGAAGTTGGCCGGCTCCGAGACGGACCCAGGGTTTGTGTAGACGGCTGTAAACGACTGGGAACCCGAAAGTGTGACTGGGCTTGTCCATACAGCGAAAACGTGTCACGGTCCTAAACAGTACAGGTGCTCCACGCACAATCTTAAATAAAGCAGTAAAGCATGGCATAAGTACAGGATAGTAATAAAGCCCCAAACTACTTGTGGCCCCCGGTACAATACTTTGAAATCAGGTACTAATCGATGGGGGTGCCCACACACCCCACCTGTGGTTAGCGCGCTCGATCTCGGAACAGGTGTCAAGAACTCGGGGTCCTACGGGACACCAGTGAGCGGTTAAAAACCAAATGTTGTCTATTACTCACTGGTGCCTCTGCATTTGCCTACTTTCAATTTTAGTTATTAAACAATAATTAAAGCCATGATCATCTCCAACTATAAACACACGGCAATACTCCAACAACTGTGGTACTTGACGACACGCAACAGCACTTGAGCAAGCGACTACGACGCGCAAGTCCAACTATCTATCAATCAACAGGTAATAGGATATGTTCAAGGCAATATAAGGCTGCAAGGGATATCACGGGTACGAAAACTAGAGCATCGCAACACAGATAGCAATCGATCAACAGGGGGAATAAATACTATAAAAGTAAGATAGGTAGAAAGGGGGAGGTGCTCGCCTGAAAACATTGCCGAAGGTTCATCTGAAGATCGGGTCGACACTCGCATCAACTCATCGGCCTAATCCGTGAAGAAGCAAAGCACTAGAAGAAACACCGGATGGACTATTTAATACTACGGTAGAAAATCGGGCATGATGCATGTATGATGTATGACATGGCAAAGGTGCGATGCATTTAGGCCATATTAAGCGGAACCGGGGTCCCGACATTTAATTAAACGGTTCAAGTTATTTATCTACCCCGCAAATTAAATGTTGGATTAGCAAGACAAAACATGGCTTCGGTTCGCTATGCCAATTTAAATGGAGTCCGGAATAAGACAAAGATATCCCGCATATAGACTCCATATTTACTTTAGGTGAATCGGCATAATGCCCCCAAACCCACAACATGTATGCAAGTATGACAATTTAATATGCAACAAGTATATCATATTCATAAAAATAGGGTCTCAGATAAAGGGGTCACACATCGGGGGTCGGAGATCTTGGGTTAGATGGGGTCCGGGTTCGCCGGGATCGGTCTTCGAACTTCCGGGGTCGTTCTTTGGACTCCGGGATCAGGGTTCGGGGTCTTCGGTGTCCGAGAACGGGTCTTCGGGGTCGACGAGATCGGCCTTCGGACTCCAGGAAGGAGCACTTGGCGTTCCGATAGATCGGCCTCCGGGGATCGGTCTTCGGATCTAGGGTTGGATAACTTGATGTCCGTGTAGGCGATCTTGTTGGAACCATAACGAAGATCGACCTTCGGGTTTGGGGTCTTCAGTTCTTTAGCGTCCATGGTTCTTAGCAACGAGACATTTTGTGCCCATACTGAAACATCAGCAGCACCCCTTCAGTCTTGGTGCTTACAGCATCTGAACATGCCAGGGACACGAGTAGAGGGCCTTGGTCTCTAGATAAGGTGGGCACAGGCGCGTGTGACAGGGTCGGCAGCTCTGTCGGGGCATGGTGAAGCACGGCGGCGGTCGCGGCCACAGCGATGGCCGCCGGGGAGCTCACGAAGGAAGGACTGTTCCTGGGAAGGTGCTGGCAGCGAGGACACGGGGTCGGCCTGCGGGTGCTGCATGAAGGTGGAGACCGGAGGCAGCCTAGGCAGCAGAGGAGCGGCAGGGGTCGTCGGAGAGACCACGACGACGGTGGCGCCTGGGTCGAAGCAGAGGCGGCGGCCGGAGAGGTCGATGACGGAGGCCGGCAGAGGAGCACGGGCGAGCGTGACGGGGAGGGCGCGGGTCGAGGACAGAGGAGTCCATGCGGGGGAGGGGGCTCGAGGTTGCGATGGCGAGGCGGGCCGGGCCGAGGAAGGCCGGTGGGTAGAGGAAGAAGCAGCGGCGGGGCTCGCTGCCGGCGGCGACGACGCGGCTCTGCCCGCGGGAGGAAGAGGGGGGTGGCGACGCTGCACTGGAAGAAGCAGAGGGAGGCGGAGGCGGAGCACTAGGGGAGGTTGGTGGCGGCCGAAGCTAGAGGTGAGGCCCGCGCTGGCGGCGGCGGATCGAGCCGAGAGGGGAGAAGCGGGGTCGGGGTGGGGGCCAGGGGAGCGGGGCGAGCAGCCAAGGTGGTCGGGGTGGGGCGCGCGGTTGGCGTGCGTGGTGTGTGTGAGTGCGTGTGGGTGGGGTTGGTGTGGGGACGTGGCGGGAGTGTGCGTGTGGGTGGGCCGACGGGGTGATGTGGCAGGCTGGGAGTGGGTGGAGTTGGGGAAGTGGTGAGGTGGCGGGCATCGATTGGGTGGGATGAGGTGGAGGCAGGGTGGGTAGATTAGGTTGGGGTAGGAAAAGGGTTTAGGTAGTCCGGTTTTGTACTGGGGGTGGCCGACTGGGTCGGATCGGCCCGGTACGGCTGCCCCCTGAAAAATAAAATAAATATTTTATTATTTAAAATGGGGCTTTTGAAATCCATTGGTAGACGAAACAAAATAATCCGGAGACCCGGGTTTTGGATTTGAAATAAAGGCGGGGTATTTAGAAAACAAAAATATGTTTTTCGAAGATAGTTTCAGACAAACAAATGCATGATGATGACGATGCTCAAATGCAATGTGGCATGATGACATGTGCATGCGGTCATGATGCAATGCACAAAAACAACGCGATTTTCTAGTAGTGGTTTTTGCGGGGCGCCACATCTACCTCAACCCCCCCTCCTGTTAGCTTGACCCATTTGCATCGAAACAAGGGGACCTTAAAATTAGGTCCATAGTCAAGTTCCCATATCTCCTCTATGAACCCATAATACGTGGTCTTTTGCCCATTGTCTTCTGCTGCATCGAAGCGGACACCACTATTTTGGTTGGTGCTCTTTTTATCTTGGCCTATCGTGTAAAATGTATTCTCATTTATCTCGTACCCTTGGAAAGTACATACAGTCGAAGATGGTGTCCTGGCCAACAAGTACAGCTGATCCCCAACAGTGGTGTTATTCGTGAGAAGTCTTTGCAGCCAGCCGCCAAAACTCGCCATGTGTTCACTTATAATCCATTCATCAGACTGTCCCGGGTGTTTGAGGCGTATTAAATTCTTGTGTTCATTGATATACGGGGCAACCAAGATAGATCTTTGTAAAACCGTGTAGTGTGCTTAATTGAGAGAATGCTCGTCCCTACATATCATTGCTTTACATCCTAGGGTGCCTTTTCCACGCAGTCTCCCCTCATGTCGTGATTCTGGAACACCAATCGCCTTAAGGTCAGGAATAAAATCAACACATAACTCAATGACCTCCTCTGTTACATAGCCCTTGGAGATGCTTCCTTCTGGCCTAGCACGGTTATGAACATATTTCTTTAAGACTCTCATGTACCTCTCAAAGGGGAACATATTGTGTAGAAATACAGGACCGAGAATGGCAATCTCTTCTACTAGGTGAACCAGGAGATGCGTCATAATATTGAAGAAGGATGGTGGGAACACCAACTCAAAGCTGACAAGACATTGGGCCACATCTGTCTGTAACCCTGGTAGGCTTTCTGGATCGATTACCTTCTGAGATATTGCATTGAGGAATGCACATAGCTTCACAATGGGTACTCGAACATTTTCAGGTAGAAGCCCCCTCAATGCAATCGGAAGCAATTGTGTCATAATCACGTGGCAGTCATGAGACTTCAGGTTTTGGAATTTTTTCTCTGCCATATTTATTATTCCCTTTATATTCGACGAGAAGCCAGACGGGACCTTGATACTGCTCAGGCATTCAAAAAATATTTCCTTCTCTGCTTTAGTAAGAGCGTAGCTGGCAGGAGTTAAGTGCCATCGTTTACCCTTCTCGTTCTCAGGATGCATAGGCTCTTCAGGGTCTTTCAGACGTTGCTGGTCCTGCCGTGCTTCCGGTGTATCTTTTGTCTTCCCATGCACTCCTAGAAAGCCTAGCAGGTTCACGCAAACATTCTTCGTCACGTGCATCACGTCGATTGAAGAGCGGACCTCTAAGACTTTCCAATAGGGTAGGTCCCAAAATATAGATTGCTTCTTCCACATGGGCGCGTGTCCGGCATCGTCATTCGGAACAGATAGACTGCCAGGACCTTTTCCAAAGATTACTTCTAGGTCCTTGACCATACCAAATACCTCCTCACCCATACAGAGGACAGGCTTCCTCCGGGGTTCTGCCAGACGTTTGAAATGCTTGCCTTTCTTTCTTACTGGATGCAGGTTCAGAAGAAATCGACGATACCCTAGGTACACAACCTTCTTACATTTATCCAAATATACACTTTCAGTCTCATCTAAACAGTGTGTGCATGCATTGTATCCCTTGTTTGTCTGCCCTGAAATGTTACTAAGAGCAGGCCAATCATTGATGGTTACGAAAAGCAATGCTCGTAGGTCAAATTTCTCCCCTTTATGCTCATCCCACATACGTACACCTGGTTTGGCCCACAGCTGTAAAAGTTCTTCAACTAATGGCCTTAGGTACACATCAATGTCGTTGCCGGGTTGCCTCGGGCCTTGGATGAGCACTGACATCATAATGAACTTCCTCTTCATACACAACCAAGGAGGAAGGTTATAGATACATAGAGTCACAGGCCAGGTGCTGTGACTGCAGCTCTGCTCACCAAAAGGATTCATGCCATCTGTACTTAGACCAAACCTTAAGTTCCTTGCGTCACGTGGGAAGTCCGGGTACTCTCGCTCGAATTTTCTCCACTGTGACCCATCAGCGGGGTGTCTCAACATCGCGTCTTTCTTACGGTCTTCCATGTGCCATCGCAACAACTTGGCATGCTCTTTATTTCTGAAGAGACGTTTTAACCGTGGTATTATAGGAGCATACCACATAACCTTGGCAGGAACCTTCTTCCTAGGGGCCTCGCCCTCAACATCGCCAGGATCGTCTCGTATGATCTTATACCGCAGTGTAGTGCATACTGGACATGCATCCAAATTCTCGTACTTCTCACCGCGGTAGAGGATGCAGTCATTAATGCAGGCATGTATCTTCTGCACGTCTAATCCTAGAGGGAAGACAACCTTCTTTGCTTGGTATGTACTGTCGGGCAACTCATTATTTCTTGGAAGAAGATTCTTCATTTTTACCAACAACTTTGAAAATGCGCTGTCAGTCACACCGTTCTCTGCCTTCCATTGCAGCAAATCCAGTGTGGTACCTAGCTTTCTGTGGCCATCTTCGCAAGTTGGGTACAACAATGTTTTGTGATCCTTTAACATCTGCTCCAGCTTCTCCTTCTCCTTTTTAGTTTCACATTCTTCCTTTGCATCAGTAATGGCCCGACCAAGATCATCATCAGCGGGCCCATCTGCTGCCTCTTGATCTTCATTATCTACCCCCGTTGCAGTATCATCATATTCAGGATACATATTATGATAGTTGTCATCATCCTCTTCTTCTTCGTTGTCTTCCATCACAACCCCTTTTTCTCCGTGCTTGGTCCAACAATTATAGCCGGGCATGAAACCGGATCGAAGCAGGTGGGCGTGAATGGTTCTGGTATTTGAGTAGTCTTTCTTGTTCTGACAGTGAACACACGGACGGCACATAAAACCATTGTGACCACGGTTTGCATTAGCCACAACGATGAAATTTTGGAGGCCCGTAATGTACTCGGAAGTGCGGCGGTCACCGTACATCCATTGCCGGTTCATCTGCATTAATATATAGTATATATCAAAAAATAATAGGGAGATGACCATTTATATATATAGTACATCAATGACACATGAAAGGATAGTTGCCGACCTCGACCGAGAAAGAAAGAGCAATGAGAAAACTTATTTTGAGCTCTCGGGAATTTCACCGAACACCTCTTGTGCATACGAAAAAACACAAACTAGCACACTTCACACCCTCTTGCTAGGCTCCAAAATGAGATAGTGAAAAAATGGAAGAGTGGGGTGTGGGCTGCGGTGTCTTATATAGCCCCCCCCCCCCCTTTAACACCGGTTCAAGCCACGAACCGGTGTTAAAGGGGGGGCTGCGCGGGCTACTGGTGCAGGGGCCTTTAACACCGGTTCGTGCCACGAACCGGTGTTAAAGGGGGGCTCGAAGAACCGGTGTTAAAGCCCATTTCCAGGATCAACCAAAGGCCTCGTTTCCACTAGTGTCCTGTAAAACCCGTAGGAAGTGAGTTGAAGGTTAACACCGGAGATCTTGTGTGGGTCAGTATGCCAGGTGAGGTCTGTGAGGCATGGATCATTGTCGTTGTTGAAGACTGGTGCGAGAATGATTCCATGATAGTATAGCCTAGATCCGGCCGCGAGGTCTTTGTGGCTAGCTCAAGAAGGATTTCGGTCCATGCATAAGGCATGCTGAGATTGAAATATGAGCCGCTTGTATACTACGCTTGGAGGAGGCCGGCCGGCCGAGCGCATCAAGACAAATACGGCGGTGGCAGCCAGGCGGCGGCGTGCGTGAGGAGATATTAGGGTATGTGTCTTACGTTTTTTTCGTTTGATGGAGGAGTCGTAATTTTTTGTTTTTACTTTTTTTTCCGGGATACCGAATTGATAGGAAAGACTTATGGAGGGCATTGGTGGGTAAATTTTTGCTAACTTTAGCGTCAATAGATTATCTCCTAGATCCATCGGTTGTTATCTATACCTAATAACTAGCAAACATGTTCGTGCGTTGCACCGGAAGAGAAAATTTATGTTGCGAAGCCACACGCAATAAATTCCTGTTGGTATAGTGTCATAGAAACAAGGCCGTTTCAACAAGTCAACATGGCGCTACATGTCGGCCGACGTGGCTGCCTACTCTATTTGTCGCTTCAACCAGGCCAACTGATACACGTGAGACATGCTCCAACATCATCACCTCACCCTGCTCCATGAAGGCTTCGCCTCCATGGAGTTGGGGAGTAGATGAAGTAGAGGAGGTCGAATAAATTATTGGGATATGAATTGGGATGCAGGTACCTGTGATCATCTGCTCCCTCCAAGACCGGCGACGCCAAGGCCTTTGTCGAAAAATTCCCATCAATGTCAACTTATGTCGATGTAGGTTTAATATTTGAATGATCAATATCTTTTAAAGAAATCCATCTTTACCCACCAATTTGGTACATGAGACATTTCTATATCTTGAGCATTTCATGAGTGAACAAATTAGCGTTTAAAAAATAATACTCGACGACAATTTGATAAGATAATTGAAATGGTTTCTTTTTTATATTCATTATATTCACATCATATCTAAGGACAGGTACAATGGAGTCGCTAACAGCGAGCGCTGGGCTATTTTTCCAGGCCGTTAGGCCTAAATCCTTGAGGATCCTGGGATTTCTAGTTGCGTCGACGCAAAGATAGACTTCAGGCGCTATGCTTTTTTTCTTTCCCACGTGAGTCCGTTTTGCAAGCGAATGGCTTTCTGTTAAGCGTCCACAATAAGCTCTTGCATTGGGGAGGTGGACGCTTTTGGTAATTATCCGATATTTTTATTTTTATTTTTTCTATCTAAGCGCCTCACTAAGAGGTGCCGTTGTACATGCCCTAATATAGGCCATCAGTTTACTTACTAATAAAATTGTAAAACCCTTTGTTACATGCAATATTTGTGTAATTGTTCGTACAATGCGTAAAAACACCCTAGCAAAACAAACGTACCAACATTTTGGGCTATTTAAACTTGCATACAAAGTGGTATTCGTTTTCAATCCATCTATATTTTTAATATTGCTTGCACATGTCCGGCAGAAGCTGTGGGCCGCAGTACCCGTGCTAGCCCAAGCAATGCGTAAGGAGAAAATTAAGCCTATTGTCCAGCAGCAACGATGTGGAGGAGGACTCCAGAGGCAGCGATGCGTGCAGCCGGATTTTACTTAGGTGGTGGCAGTCTTCTTGAATAACTCCAAACTTTCGCCTACGAGGCGGGCAGCAGGTCCGGCGAGCTCGCTGCAGCAAGGAGGCGGTGGGGGCTGATTCCACAAGAAATCCCGTGGTCCGGGACAGATGAAGAGCAAAGAGAAAAAAGAGGCGGACGACCGGCAACGAACGGAACGGCCGTCCTGAACTTGTTAGCGTGAAGTACGGGTAGCTCAACCATCCTATAGCTGAGAATACCAGGAGAACACACGCAACCATGAGATCAGCGAGGCGTCATCTTTTTTTTTTTGAGATGGGCACCATCTTTTCGACCTGGAGAAAATCTATCCCAAGAGTGACTCTGCAGGGACGTGCAGAAGGGGAAGGCCACGGCTGGAGTACCTTTTTTTTTCTAACGAAGCGGTACTTACTGGTGGCAGCCGTGGGTTATTTCCATCCAAGAGAAAGGGTAAAACGGTCTAAAAAAATATTAGACCAGAAGAAACAATTCGTTCTTTATATTATTACTAGCAAAAATGCCCGTGCGTTGCACCGGGAGAGACAAATTGTAAAGCTAGTTGGTACAACCCTTTAGCGTGTTCACGACACGGTTCACGGTTAGGTGTGCCGTCTTAGCTATGACACGTGTTACTCTCGGGCACCAACATCAATAGAGCTGACCTCACCTCTCTCCATATGGCCTTAGGTTCGCTCAACGTCATAGAGTAGGCGAAGCAGAAAAACATAGATAAATTTTTGAGACCAGTCGTGATGCAGATTAATCGAAGGCACAAACAACACAGCGACCTCGGACGAAGGCACGAAACCTCGGTCCTTTATTTTATTTTATTTTTTTCGTTTTAGCTTTTGTTTTGCCTGCTTGGACCCTTGTTTCTGTACCTCGGCGCTTCACGGTTAGGTGTGCCGTCTTAGGCATGACACGTGTTACTCTCGTGCACCAACATCAATAGAGCTGACCTCACCTATCTCCATATGGCCTTAGGTTCGCTCAACGCCATAGAGTAGGCGAAGCAAAAAACATAGATAAATTTTTTAGAGCAGTTGTGATGCAGATTGATCGAAGACACAAACAGCACAGCGACCTGGGACGAAGGCACGAAGCCTCGGTCCTTTATTTTATTTTCTTTCTTTTGTTTTAGCTTTTTTTTTGCCTGCTTGGACCCTTCTTTCTGTACCTCGGGATCCCGCTTGTACTACTTCTCTATACACAATAAAAGCAGCCTGGCACGTGTTTTTTTTTTCATGTTGATTGGCCGGCAGAAGCTGTGGGCTGTATCACTCCTAGCCCAACCAACAAAAAGAAGCAGGCCCAAATCACATCGGCCATATCCGGCAAAAGAATAAAAGCAAAGCATTGATTAGAAGAAAATCCCCAAATCACATCGTCTCCTTCCTGCCATATCCCTGCAGCATCAGCCGCCTGGACCACTGCCGTGTCCTCGGCCTCTCCTCAAGGCGAGGATGTGCGACTTCTCTGCCCTCTACCTCCACTCCGGCCTGACTCCATCTGATCTCGGCCCATGCCTCTTTCCGTCGGCGATGGACCACCACCGTGAAGCTCCTGCTTCGTTCGGTCGCCGTCCTCGTCCGGTCGTCCTCGGCCCGCGCCTCCTACCGCCGTCGTACATGCAGGCATAGCCGAGTTTACCACGGCGGTTAGGCTCATGCCGGGAGTGCTCTCGCGGGAGACGCCGCAGGGGTGTTGGGAGCCTCGCCGGGAGCGCTTGATGGCGTATGTCGTCGAGGGGCGTGGGTCAAGGTCCGTGAGGAGCTACGCCGGAAGGTTCTCGGCTGGTCGTCGACCGAACCATCCTCATCATCACGCCGTCTTTCCCCACCTCCTGCGATGTGACGCATGTTTTGGCGTGTCCGGGCACAGTAACTGCTTTGATGATCCGGTTGTTTTCTTTTCCAAACGTTATTTTGACTAATTGGTGGTAATAGTGGGTAATTAGATGTTTAGTGGAAGGGTAAAGCCGTCCAAAAAAGTGTAGGTACTACAAGAAACACTCCTTCCTTTATTATTATAGCAAAATTGCCCGTGCGTTGCATCGGGGGAGAAATAAATTCTTCATATACAATCATTTATTCGATTTCACTAAATTTTATTTAGTCTATTATAGCACATTTTCCATGCTGCATTATAGAAGCAGAACAAATATTTGTACTAAAAAGGTAATTTGGTGTATTACTTTTTAAAAATTACGCGAATGCTTAAAAGTGCACATGCTTTATTGAATGTCTGATACTTACAATGAGATGTTTGGTTGGTATAAATAGCATCTCAATGTTATCTAAATAAACAATTCAGAATAAAGTCCTATTAGCATCGTGCTCATGCTGGTATTGTGCTGCTGCCGTTCTAAGGTTGGTTGACCATGAACAGGAACGATATAATTAAGTTGTTGCATCATGTATCGCACCTTAAATATATTGGACACGTTGTTCACGGTTATTTTACTGGTACTATTTTACTTGAAAATAAAAAGGAGAAAATCCCATTCCAGCGGCCTAGACGAGCTAGCCCAGCTACACCTATGTCTACCCCAAAACCACGAGCCAAAACCCCAACTCCTGGCCCAAGATAGGCCCAAGGTGAGCCAGGCGTCACTCACGACCTCCCTCCTGCCTCGTTCGAGTTCCTCCCTAGGCGTTGCCACACCCAGCACGCTAGCGACGCACAGCAGGACGCGCTCTCCCGTTGGCCCTCTCCTTCTTCCTCTTTTGTTACTCCGGCCGCCGCCCATGACCGCTACCTCAGGTCGCCCCCCGGAGCCCCACCGCCAATCCAAGCACCGTTGGTTTGCTGCCTCCGCCCACAGCGCAGGCGACAATAGCCACCACACGTCCCTGCCTCTACTCTCTTCAGTTACCTGGTGGCGCATGGGATGGGACCGGGACGCCGGAGGGTCAGTGACGCTTCCGTTCTACGCACAGCCGACCGTGAGGCGGCGGTCAACATGCTCTGGTTTCTTTCGGATGAGTGCGTGGTCCGGGCAGAGGAGGAAAAAAGAATAAAACGGTTCGGCGTGGCAGTCTGTCGTATTATGTAAATTAGTGGAAGGGTAAAGTCGTCCAAAAAAGTGTAGGTACTACAAGAAACACTCCTTCCTTTATTATTAGGTATAGATTACTAGGAATCATGTCCGTGCGTTGCACCGGGAGAACAAGAAATACAATTTTGGACCAGAAACGGGCGTCATAGCACACGACCGACCAGATTAAACTGAACCATCCCACCCGCCTACTCGAAGAAGACCATTTTAGCACACTACCTTCCAGCCTTCCACATTCTACCAAGCTGCTTGTCGGTGCCCCCCTCCTCTCCCAATCCTTATGCTCTCTTACGCCTCTATCCCCTTTTCTTCCTCAAATTTCCTAGCGCGTCACCAAGATTGATGACCCACCGGACAACATTGTGCAACACCCCTGGCCCAGGACGCCGGTGGCATCCCTCCGCTCACAGATGTATTTATTCATTTAAGTACATATAATGACCATATTAAAATCACACATGTCTTCCAATTTGATGAAACAAAAATATACATTGTTGCAGATTTTTTTATCCATTCGCAAGTGAAATACGTTTAAATCTAGATTGTTTGCCTGCATGCTAGAATTTGTGAAGAAAGAAAAACGGTAGGAAAAATTTACACCGAGAGACATCAACCAAACGAATGTGTAAATGCATACCTCCTTAGCAAAGAAAGACATTCTTCCTTTCCATTACATAGAACTCATTTCATAGTAAACCTGTTGACAGAAATAAAGCTAGTGGATTAGCACCATCAGATTTAATAATTTAGCATGAAAAATGGGTACAACCTAGAGAATGACATGCCCTTCCAAAACAACAATAGAATGAATTTACTTTAATGCTACTGTTGAATCGCTGATACATATCAGGGTCTGCAAAAAAACAACGGAGGAACTATCCAGCAGGAATGTTGCTTCTAGCTCTCTCAAGCAGAGCAACCTGAAGCAGAACACATTGCATGTAGCTTCTAGAAAAGAATATCCACAACATATACTTATGATTCAGAGGCAGAAAACGTAGGACAGGGTAGCAACATGTGGTAAGCACAAGGAAGGATTTTGTTTATTTAAACAAAAGTATGAGCGACAGTACATCTATCTGGTCCAAAAAAGTAATCAATGATAGGGGTCCATCTTTGGATCTTTGGTGCCACCAAAACAGGGCATCGTGACACCGAGCATAAGCAAGGTTTGATTCGGTTGATACCTAAAGATAGCTCCATCATCAAATTTTCCATCCAGTTTTTTTCCATGAGTATCCGTGCGCTGCGCCCGGCTTTCGGCAGCTTGTGTCATCCGACTGAAGAAAACTGAATGTGGAAATTGAAGTTTATACATACAAAATATTTTTGTCCAAGTCGTACTCTGTACCTACGATGTCCATCTGCAATTCTGCATCTAGACAATTATGTCTAATCTAAGCAAGAATTCAAACTGACGCAAGAAACTACCAATCAAACTGAGATAACAGCATGAAGCCAAACCTGTAGGTGCATCGTTCAACCAGTAGATGACCGGTGTTGGACTAATCGCCCTCCAATTTGTCCGGTTCGCACTGCCACCCGTCTCGTGCCTCGTTTCCGCCCATAAGCTCCAGTATCTTGCCGAAAGAATTGACCTCCTCCTTCCTTTTCTATATTCTCGCACGCCAAGGCCAAGGAAGCAAGAGCAGCCAGCGCCATCGGCCCTATGACGATGTCAACCACACCGGTCTTGAGCTCTGTCGTCATGATCGGGCACCCACAAAACTCGGCTAGCTTCCGGACGTTCTGCTCGTATCTGAGGAAGAGCACCTTCTGCAGCCGCCTCTCGCCAGCCGCCTCTCGCTCGCCCCAAGACAGATGTAATCGGTCGAATCGAGGTGACGGAGTCAGCGCCCGACGGCCAGTGCGGATATGTGATTCGATCTGATTTTGGGAGGAGGCGGCTACGACCTAGCTAGGTTCGTTTCGTGGCAAGGGAGCGCTTGCGGCGTCGCGCTCGTGAATTCTACAGTTACCAAACAATACATCCGTATATATGTATATCTATGTACAATGAAAGGCTGCAACTTGCCGTACACGTTTTGCATAGATTCTATTGTGTCGGGCTATTGTGTCGGGCTGATGACAACATTGCCGTTTTTTTTCAAACGGGTCGGACGATGTCGGACGGACTAACGTTTTGGGTTTGCATGGAGGTGGTAGGCAATGTAATTTCTCCAAACTATCAGGGGCAAAACGGTCTAAAAAAGAGTTGGACCGGAAGAAACAATCCGTCATTTATTATTAGGTATAGACTAGTACAATGCCCGCGCGTTGCTGCGAAAGATCAAGTCGTATCCCTATTTGTTACTTCGATACACCGCATCACATATCTAGTGTTGGACCCCTCCGGCAACCTCCGTCTCAGCAATCTTGGCATGATCCAATAATTTATTTACTTAATCTGTTTGTTAACACCTGCTATAAAAAATATCGATTACTTTTTCTCTTGCATGCGCACATAAGCTCGACTTAGAAAAATAAATTTTCAAAATTTATAAAGCGAAAGTTAGAATTTAGTCTCCGGGAACAAACACATCTTAGACCATAAATTTTACACTTTACTTTGCATGGCAAATTGCCGGGCACATATTTTTTGTCCTAAAATAATAAATTATCCACATACAATCGGCTAGCATGAAGAGGCATCAATGAAGCGCACACCGCGCCGCGACCCAAATCCACAACTCTATTTTAACGATGCACAACTATGTCCGCCTGATTCTGGTCCCATCGATCCCTGGGCGCCCATGCTTCTTCTCATCCTCTCGACCACGAGAGTATGCACAGCTCTGTCCGCCCGCCTGACTCTGGTCTGCACACCACCACGCCATTGATCCTTCCTTGCATCCACACATTCTTCAAGCCACCAGACACCATTCTCCATCGGCCGTTCCTTTTCTGCCAGCTCTGCTGCTCCGCCCTATGTATCCCCTCAATCAATTTCGAATTACAGTGGTGGTGATGCTGATTCCTGTAAATTTACAAGTGTATATAAACTGGTGGATTTCGTTGTAAGGAAGCGAGACGGGACTGTTCGACCGATATGCGTCTTCCTTTTACCGGTAAACAGACTGCACGTATAGTCGATAATCTAACTCACGGCCGCCCACAGGAGAAAGCCCAGCAACATGGTACCCTGAACTCCTCCAAGCACATGCCAACCTGTATAGCCATGTTTTTGCGTACACTATGGCCATGTTCTTTCCGTGAGTTGCGGAGATCCTCATGCCCGACGTCCGTCTGCTCGTGCAGGCCATTCCTCTATAGCTGCTTATTAAACACATTAAATACATACTGCACAACATATCCTAGGATGAGGACGGAGACGAGCATGATGGAGGAAGGTAGGCGGGACCGCGCTAGATGAAGGAGGCCGGGCGGCTAGCTAGAGGTTCGCCGGAGGTGGAGGAAGACAGCAGGTAGTTGACATCGTGGCCGCCCGCAGGCCGGCAGCTCATGCTCCGGTGGCTCCTGTAGATGCAGCCTACTCCCTGCGCGTGCAGCTCGTGCTCCAGTGGATGCAGCGCGAGGCGTGCCCCGACGGCTGATGCTGCTCCCGACGCGTGCGCGAGGCGCGCCCCGACGGCTGATGCTGCTCCCGGCGCGTGCTTTGGCGGCTACAGCGTGACGCGTAGTATGGCGGTTCTCATTTGCGATGACAAACCAGTTAATATGTCAAAACAAATACGTCAAAACAACAGTTTTTTTTCCAAACTAACCGTGCAGTTTTAGTCTTTTTGACTTATTGGTGGCATTGGTGGGCAATTTGTTGTCTGATGGGAGGGTAAAAGGGTTCAAAAAAGTGTTGGACCGGAAGAAACAATCCGTCCTTTATTATTATATACTAGTAAACGTGTCCGTGCGTTGCAACGGGAGATAAAAATCTTCGTTATAAAGAAAATAATAGTTTGGAAATATGAACCCAATACCCGAAAGACTATCCCCATAATACAATCTAACATCTTGATATCAACCATAGTATTCTTAAAATTGTTTGCACAAAAGAGCTAACATCTAGTTATGAACATAAGGATGTTCCGAAGACTACATAGCTTTACCTCAACTTCAATATAAAATATTGAAGCACCACATGTGCATAAGGAATTGGATCCAGAACTGACACAATGGAATGTGAAATAAATTAATCTAGTTAACCATGAAATAAATCAACTTGCAGGGATTAAAGCCTAGCCATGTGAAACATGTTCGTTTCCAACCCACAGGTATACCGAGAGATTATAAATGGAAGAAGTTCAGTTAATTTTGTAGGCAATAAGGATCAGCTGGGTAATTCATTCAGTCATCAGAGCTCAAACTAAGATGAGTGGTCAAATTTTCTTATGACATGACCATCTATATGTTCTATACTTTGTCATGTATAGAACCATGGATTTCTTGACTGATTGAAAAAAATTATGAAATTTATGGCAATGTTGAGATATCTAGGAACACATGTTTAGCAAATCAATTTATACCAATAGAAGTCAAGTCTCGAGGAACCTGAAATAGCACTAATTTTCCACGCACTATCTTACCCTTCTTCCCGACGTAGTCACCAAATTCGCCTTCTCGTGCCTTGGTCCTCTTCCAGGCACAAAGCTCAGGGTTAGTTAGCGAAAGTAGAACCAATGCCGCAACCTCCAACATAGACATGAAGATCATCCCTATTAGAAACACAACAGACTAAACATGATATATCTCACACATTTCAAAATTTTGCATCGGCAAGAAAGATATATTTGCTACAACCAAAATTATTTTCTTGTCTTTTCAAAAATTAAATTAGTAATAACTCCAGTGAGCACAGCTGATACAGAATTTAGGAATACAACGGTGTTCTCGAACTTTCATTATGTTCAATAGCTTATACCAAGTTGTTTCTAGAAGAGACCATCTAGTGTGAATTTCGATGCAATTGGAAATTTTGCCCTGTGGGCCGTGGAATTCTGAATTAGATGTATAGAGTACAATCCGGCTTATTTTGGCAATAGATAACTTAGGTAAAGTCCAAGATTCAGAAACAGATACTAATAGTGGATTGGCTAATTCAACTTCCCTGCAAATGAAGATGGACTAATTTGATTGACCCCTCTACATGCTCAAACAATTAGTTCTTGGTAGCCTGCCACACAGGACTTGATAAAAATCACTACTTACACTCAACCGCAGCAAACAATTTGTAATCACCATAAACAAGACTCGGGTAAGAGAAATTCTGTAAGAGCCATGATCCCTTTGGAGTCTGTGAGGACTGAATGACAACTGATGAGTGAGGACTGAATGACAACTGATGAATCTGGTGCAAAAAGGCACTGAAGGTATGAAGGAGGGCGTCGCTGGAAGCATGGGGGTCTTTTCTTCTCGTGGCTGTGCAGGAGTTCAGAGGAGAAGGCGAGGCGGCAGTTCTTCAGTCAGTCTTCAGGTATTTACAGCACCTTCAGTTTAGAAGGCCGTGATGAAGCTTCCGAAGATGTAAGAGCCATTTAAGACACGACCTCAGCGCACGACCTCAGCGAAACAAACAGTTCCCCATGTTATTATTGAGTGCAGCAGCCAAAAATAGTGTCCTCGTGAATATATATAACCAAAAAATCCGTGCGCTCACTGAATCGTTGCTCCATATTTCTGATCGTCCTCTAGCTTGCTCTGTATTCAGCAAAAAAGGCAGGGCCAATCTTTTTCCTTAGCTCGTCTCTTCTATTGCTAATTGTTGTTGCTAGCTCTGCTTTGCTAGTAGTAATAGCCCAGTCCTGCTATCATGCCACTACACGCTGCTCTATAGTCGCTTCCACCTAAATTTGTGTAGTCTCTACAACCCAGCAATCTTGATCGATCGTGTTCCTTTCATGGCCTGATGGAGGGGAGCGCCAGAGTTCAGCGCCGCCCGGCACCGCGTGTCGCCTGGGAATCGTGTGTCTGCATCGTACCTGGCCAAGAGTTCAGCGCCGCTCGGCACCGCGTGTCGCCTGGCCACTTTCTGGACGTTCGTCTCCATGCATCACATCCGGGAAAGTCTCGGGTCCTACTCTTGCAACGCATCTGGCCGCCGCCACATGTCATGGATCCTACACTATTAAACTCCGCCTGATATTCTACTCTGATGGAGCGCTCACCAGCCCTACCAATCTAACTCGCCGCCGGCTACAAACCCTATAGAAGTCTAGCTTCCGTTGCGGCGTGGGATTTCTATCAAGGGGAGACAGGGGATGGTCACGGGCCATATACGCTTTTAACAGCCCGGCCGCGTGATGGAGCTGGATTTGGATGGGATACAGGTCGCTTTTAGAGGACGCCCAGCTATATTTTTTTACTTACCGGTGGCGCGGGGTAATACATGGTTGGATGGAAGGGTAAACTTGTCTAAAAAAGTGTTGGACCGGAAAAAACACTTCGTCCTTAGGTATAGACTAGTAAAAGTGTCCGTGCGTTGCACTGGGAAAACACAAGTACTCAAATGCTCTAGCCAACCATCGTTCTTGATACTTCTCCTAACTCTCCAACAATTTAGAAACATGACTCATATGCAAGACGACATCTATAGAATAGGTAAGAAAACAACAGTAACATGTGCGATGAAGAGCCAAAGGAAACCAAATTTTAACACAGAAATCCTTACTCCTCTCGATTAAATAGCTCCAGACCAGTAGTTTTGTGGTCGACCATGTCCTAACGGTCTTTACACCAGGCTCCATCTTTTCCTCACGCATAGGAGTAACACATCAGATCAGCCATGAGATATGTTGGATAAACTGCTAGAGTTATTAACTATCATGAAGGTGCATCAGCTCCAACCTGGAGATCACCTCCTGCTTGACATTCTTTCTTAGATCCGTGTTGGTCAATCTCCTCAGTGGTCGCTGGTTGTCATTGTCCTCATATACTACACTACCTCTCCTTCCATAGGAAGGATTTCTCAACGCTACACGACCAGCTCGCTGACGGGTCTAGTGAGGTCATGGGGGAAGCATGCCACATTAATCGCCCTGTCTCCAGCGAGTTGGGCTCGCCGGCATGGGACCCACACTCCATCGAAGAGTGGGCCTTGCACACATCTTCGAGGTCGATGCAGCCCAAATACCATTGCCGCCGCCAAGACCTCCACCTCTTCCTGTAATTCCCCATGTCATGCCATAGCAGAACAATAGCACAGAACGACATCAACACCTCCTGGCCGTGAAAGTTAACATCACAACCAGCCAGGTTCCATTAGAGATCTCCTCGACCATAGTGTAAAGGGGCTAGGAACCTAGGAACGCAGCAGCATGGCGAGAGCAGCCGGGTCACGAAGAGGTTCCGCTGGTATTTGTAACACCTGCAGGGCATGAAGTGCTCGATGTCCTCCTAACGACGGAAGGAGGCGATGGTGCCTCACTCCGGGAACATCGCTTGGGCGGTGGTCTCGATCGGATGTCCTTAGTCCCAGCTATATGGCCACGGCGCTTGATTGTCTCCGATTTGAGAAAATAATTCTCAAGATGAGACAGCGCCGCTGCCTACATGATCTCGAGGTGCTCGTCGTCAGAGCTGACATGCGTGATCGTCTGGATCTTCTTCTTCTCGTTCATCTTCCCTGATCGATCTTGAACTCTCGATTCCAACAAGCGCTCTGGTTTGAAAGGTCGGATTGATTTATTGTTTGTGCAGTCGGTGGCTTCCATATATATACAGGCTCCTCCAGAGGCCAGAAGAGGCGGTCTCTTGCACGATAGAGTTTGGATCTCCAACGACACACCAAAAAAAATGACTCACGATAGAAAAAACTGCATAGACGACAAGAAATCCACAAAAAATTTCAGGTTTGACTTGGGGGTGGCATGCAGTGTAATATCTCCAAACCGTTAGACACAAAACAGTCCAAAAAAGTGTTGGACCGGAAGAAACACTTCGTACTTTATTATTAGGTATAGATATAGATATATACTAGCAAAATGCCCACGCGTTGCGGTGGGGGAGAAAAAATATGCTTATATCCAATTCACATTCGAATTTTATTTTTATTAGTTAAGTTTGTTTAAAATTGGAGTTATGTAGACACCTAATTAGTCTAGATACGTCCAAATTTTAACAAACTCAAGCCATCTATTTTGAGACTGAGGGAGTAAATTATAAGATTATTTGTCTCAATTACGCTTGTTCATTTTTCCTTGTAGATTAATGTGTTCTCTCCGTCTCAAAATAGATATCGCAAATTTGTTAAAATTTAGATTTAAATGTATCTAGGCTAAGTATTGTCTAAATACGGTCAAATTTTCACGAATCTGTGACATTAATTTTAAGACGGAAAGAGTACACAAGTACAATATTGTATTGTATTTGTACAATATTTTCAGACTTTAGAGAAACAGTCATGTTCGAACAAATAGCAGGTCGTATCAGGGCTAAAGATGCATACCACTTGCATGTCTGTTCAGATATAAAAGTATTGCATTAACCAACATGGACCATCTTGAAAAAACCACCCAGAGAGAAAAAATCAGTCAAGGCAAGGAGAAGGCCGCCAGCACCATCACCAGGCGGACCCTCGAGGACCTGGAAATATAGGCGGCCGTACCTGTGCGAGGGAGGAGGAGAGAAGGGGCCACTTGCTTCGGTCGGTCGGGGCCGGCTACCGTGACCTCCTCCCATCGATCCCTATGGTCGTGCGGCGCCGCCGCCACACCTCGCTCCGAGATCGTTTCTTCAGGAGCCGGTCAATTGCTTATCCGCCCTCTCTCCCCACCCCCTTCTACCTCGCTGGCAATCACGGTGTTGCTGCTTGTTGGTTTTTGATGTTAGAGGCGGTTGATTCCTATCAATTGGCTGGTGTATATAAAGCGGTGGAACCCAATGTATGAGACTGAGGCGGTACTATTCTGTACTGCAAAACATCCATGCGGTTGAACTGGTAAACGAAACCTCGTATAATCATGAGTGGAGAGCCTTGCTCGCGGCCCAGCCCATAAGAGAAAAGCCTAACAGTCGGCACTACGAGCCAGCCATCGATCTAAGCGTTTTTGACCACGTCAGGCCTCCCGCAAGGGAATTTGTTTTATTTACCAAAGTGTTTTTTAATTATTATCAGTGTCATCTATGGTGAAATCGAGGTATGTGGGAGGGTAAATCTGTCCAAAAAAGTGCGTTGCAACGGTTGAAAAATAATTCAATATGTGCTCACAAATCTAGAAAAAACTACCATATAATTTCTAGCAATCGAAACATCTTATCGGATTTTTGGTTTGTATATCATTTGAAATATTTTAGGTTTTTCCTTGCACTGTACATCAATCACATCAAAAGGGAAATAAGAATTCATCACTTAATTTTCTAATCTGCTTTAATTTTTTTTGTGCCTACTGATCTTGTGAGTTAGGCTTGGAAGTAGCAATCTTACCATACAATTACACATCGCCTGGACTCCCTACGAACCTCCATGATGGAATTTCTGTACCTACAGCACATTGCTCACCTCCAATTCTGCAAGTCTAAGGAGCACACACCCCGCATGACCCTCTTGCATTGTCTGAGGCCAATACACCCCTCTCTGCCCTCCTTGCATTCAAAGCCTGTCCTGGCTGGCTCCCTCTACTTTGAAACGCTCACTCCCCCGCTGGCAAGCTCGCCTCGCTCCCGTCTCTGGTGCTGCCCCTTGTACCTCCAAGAGGATTCGTTGATGCTTCTTGTTTATTCTATTGGCGGCTGATCCTATCGACTTTTGGGGTATATAAACTGGTGGAATTCATACCATGGGAGCAAGGTGGGACAATTCTTTGGTACAAAATATTTGTACTGTTCTCTTTTGTTTACCGTAAGCAACACCTAGTATTTAATTAGAAGTTTACGGACTTAATCGAGGCCCATAACGGAAGCGCATGTTGTTGTTCTGCCAACTTGCGAGGCCTCTTTGAGGATGGAAAAGACGAACGAACCGAGCCCGGCAGCCACGTGTTGTTATTCTGTCAATTTTCTATCTGACTTACCCGTGGAACAGTGGGTAATATTTATAAATTTGTAGGGGTAAAGTAGTCTAAAAGAGTGTTGGACCGAAAGAAACAATCCGTCCTTTATTATTAGGTATAGATATAGATATAGATTATTATTATTATAGGAAACGTACCCGTGCGTTACACCGGGATTAAAAAAAACTAAAGTGCTCGAACGAATCATCCTTAATGCTATCTATTTTGTGCCATCATCCTTGACGTCGTCTTTAGACAGACCATCCGGTACGCTTAGACACCAAAGCCATGTGTCATAACCTCTAGTTCACCCCCGTTCCTCAAAGGCCTTCACCTTTATCAGGGATAGAGTAGTAGAGAAAGTAACAAAAGACGGATATAATATTGGAAATGATTAGTAAATTGGAGCAACCTAATTGTTATAATTTTTATTTCGGGACACAACATATATACACGATTCAAGCATGTACTAACCTTGTAGTTTTCCGTCTAATCAATTTAATTTAGTTTTGAGCCCAGCTCACATCCGTGCTCACCCACCAACGGCCAACATAGTCTCGTTAATCATTTGCCTAGTATCCACACCGTTTCCTTTGGTCATTCATCAGCCCAACAACAGTCCCGTTAATCTTTTGGCCAGCCTTCGAATGACGTGGTTCTAATCCTTCTGTGTGCATCATCAGCACACATGCGGATTTTTATTCTGACCTAACCATTAGATTTCTCGCCATCCATATTGTTGATTTCGAGGTAGTTTGGTGATGCTCCAGAGTAATTTTAATGGTTTATAAACCGGTGATACTCGTTTTAATCAAACGAGGTGGGACTATTTCATCCAGAAACATTTAATATTAGAGGGTAAGCGAGAGTAGCCCAGCTGCACCATTAGAGTTCAGTTTAAGGACGCCCGCAGGGGGTCCTTGCCATGTACATACTGTTTTAGAGGGAAAATGAGAAAAAGCACGAACGTGTATGTGTATTTCTATAGCAACGTACTGTACATGTATTTGGGATTACTCTATTGTGTTGAAATGTGAAAAGTGAAAACCATCCTACATGTCGTTGAAGTCCAGGGGAGACGAAAAAGGATTTTTGGTGCTACTAACGTATAAACTTTTGGGCCCAACAGGAAAGGATGCCTGAGGTCTCGATTATGTTCAAGAGCAGCGCACACCACACACCGTACGTCTGTCCTCTGAGGTCTCGATTATCTCTCGAGTGCTGCCCAGCGTGGTTCCCGACGCCATCCGTCGTCCCTCGCACCGTCCCGACCTTGACCGTCCCCCAACCCTCGCCTACGTCGCCGGTTCCGGTGCTCGCGGATCCTCCCCCGCCTTGTTCCTGTGAGCCCGCCCGACCCCGACCGCCTGCCGCGCCGCCGGTCGTCCGTCCATCCTCCTCCGCGATTCCCCAACATTCTTCGAATCCTCTCCAAATTCCACGGCCGCGCGCGCCGCCGGTCGTCCATCCGTCCTCTCCTCCGACTTCCCAACATCGGATTCTTAGAAATCCAAGAAGTGCTCTCCTCGCAGGCGGAGCTACGGCCTCAACATGCCCGCCTCGCCTGCCGCTGCAACCCTCTCCGAGAGGAACGTGGCCCTCTTGCTCTTCCCCAAGCCACCGCACTGGGGATTTAATTCTTTCAACTTATTAGCTCACTGGTATTCAATGGAGCTTGCCAACATTATAAACTGGTAGATTTCGATCCAAAGATCCGAGGTGGGACTAAACCTGAGTAGTATATGCCAGATTTTTAATTAAAATTCGGATCTCGGACTGTGGCCGCGGGATCGGCCTGTCTTGTATGTATGGGCCTAGCTCGAGTGCCACGGGAGGGCTTCAAGCTCGTGTACGTGACAGAGCAACGCTGAGACGGACTAAAACGACTCGTTATACGGTGGCACGAGTAAGTTATACGGGGTTTGGTGGGAGGGTAAAAAGGTCTAAAAAAAATGTTGGACCGGAAAAAACAATCCGTTATACGGTGACACGAGTAAGTTATATATATATATATATATATATATATATATATATATATATATATATATATATATATATATATATATATATATACACTAGCATAAAACCCGTGCGTTGCTACGGGGCACATCAAATCAAATGAACATCATTTTATATTTTTGAATCCATATTTCGATTGAACCAAATGGCATGGATGATTTAATTGACTTGTCTTTTCTACATGTAATATTTTTAAATTCAATACAAAATGTTATTAATTTAAGAACTTATTCTTTGAGTTAATCTTGCTTCTAAGGCAGAACCAAATAATTCGAACTATTTATTCACAGATTTTTCTGCGCAAGAAGATATATCCATTAAATTAAATTAAATTCCTAAGAAATGCACTTTCTATGCACTGATATTTACAACTAACCTCATTGAGTCACTGTTCTAACTCAGTTTCATTAGTCACAGAGTGCGATGCCATTATGTGATCATAGTTCATAAACATTGCTAGATCGAGTGCACCTTTCAGTGGATTAACTATAGAAGCAACACATCGCGAAGGGCAACAGTTATACACGCAATTGTCGACCCAGAGCTCCCTGGCTGTGCAGGTGGCAATTAACGCCTCGCCTGCCGGCTGCCCGCTCCAACCAAGCTGCACACTTTTCCTTGTCCGGCCGGCCGGCCCTCCTGCCGCCTTCCCGCTCTGCTCGTTGTGGAAGGAAGCAGCGACTACAACTGTCATGGAGATCGCAGGTGACCAGAATCTCGGGGTCAGGGGTGTGGTTCGGTGGCATACGGTTGTGTTCCTTCCATAGAATGAGAGAGGCGGCGCAGCAGGCCAGAGATCGATAGCACATCGGCAACGGACAACCGTGTATGTGGAGAGGCCGCGAGAGTGCGAGCACTGGCCGGAGATCCCACCTCCTGTGCTGCATCAATAATCATTGGAATTGACCGGCTCTAAGAAAGGATGCATCTTGGTGCCTCTGCGCTGCAGCAACGGTGCAAAGGAGCCTCTACACAGGTAGAAACATTGATTTTCGACAGCATGCAGCACATGTGCTTCTCTTAGAACTGATTCAGGAGAGATCGGCAACTTGATGTACCATAGATAGATCGATGGAAATTCGATGGCAATGACATCAAGAGTTGCTGGCCTGCTGGCTACTGCACGACTGCGATTACAGGAGAAACGGAGTGCCGCCATCGCTAGGACGCTGGGTTGGTCATCGGATGCTTGCCCTTGTCGTCGACATGTCCGTGACCCATGAAGCTGCCCAAGGCGGACTCCATGGTCGGCAGCTCCTGCGACCTCATCGCCAGCGCCACGAAGCTCGCTGCCACCAACGTCCTTCCTGGATGAACACATCCAAACTCGCACTTGAAGTCAGCAGCCTTCCTCCTGTCCTCTCGATTGGTGCTCCTCTAGGTCAGAGTCGATGGGGAATTCCGCCGGCAGAGAGGAATATAGCAAGGGGGATCGCGGGCGATGGCGTGATGCAACAGGAGGCTGATTGCGTCGGTGCAGCTTTTACTGAAGCGATCGAGGTGTTGGGATTGACTTTGTGTTGGATTCAGCTTCAAATTGGTAATTGGTACTCTCAGGATCCGTACCGAGCGGACATGAAGCACATAAGCTCAATTTCGAGCATGAATTCCGGCGATCTTGTGCAATAGGTTTGGTAGGAAATTTTTTTAGGGTTTCTGCAGAAATCATACGTGGAGGAGAGACACTATATATGGGCTGATTTTCGTGAGCGAGGGGCAAAAAATTAAACGGAATTCGAGAAGGATTGCAGATGAATCATGTTTCGTAGGAACTCGTTCTATCTATTCTATTTTTTTAGGAAGGAACTCGTTTCGCTGGTTTTTTTGTTTTTGACAATAACTCGTTCCGCTGGATATGTTGGGGGCACCGCAGAACGGTTATTTCCGGCGACGCTTTTTTCCAGGGAAGAGGTACTTACCGATGGTAGCGGCGGGTAGTTTTTATCAAATTGAGGGGTTAAATTTGTCTAAAAAAATGTTGGACCGGAACAAACAATCCGTTCTTTATTATTACTAACTGAATGCTCGTGCGTTGCTACGAGTTATGTTTTGGTTATATTTGACTTCTCGTTCGTCCATGAAACTATGTTATTTTCATCGCATGCATCGATGGTGAAATAAAGTTGCTCCTCGTGTGGGCTTTTGTCACACAGGTTGAATCCTGTCAAGCAAGGTTTTTTCCAAGTTAATATGCTCTTCTATCTTGTTATATATGTAAATGCTATTAACATTAGAAATATGAAGTTAGAACGTGGTTTACAATAAAAAATCAGCCGATACTTGTTTCTATTTTCTTAGAATGAGTTGTAATCGGTTATTTTTTATTGTTTTTCATCCTTATTCTGCAAACAACTAAAAAGGATGAACGGGAAAAGAAACAACAAAACAGGACCGACAAACCAAAGAACTAATATCAGCGGCACCACGGTGCATACCTCGCCCAGCTGCAGCGAATTGAGTGGAAACACGGTGTAGGACACTTAATATTTCTATGGGCGCCAAGGGGCCGCCGCTGACACCGGCAACTTGCCGACCTCCATGCTCATCGCGCTCGGCCGCCGTCCTGCCCCTCCAATCCCATCCTTCTCCGTCTGCATCCTAAGTCCCGATGTGGTCACCTCGGGTCGGCCGCCAGGCGCCATGCCCCTGCCACCCGCTAGGCCAGAGGTCCAGATCTTTCACTCTCTCATCAGCCCCAAATAGTCCACTTTAATTATGCACAAGCCCACAATTCCATTTATTTAATCAATCATGCAACATGAAGCCCACAATCCCTTCAATATAATTAGCTCACACCTCCACGGTGTTGTTGCTTGTTGATATCCGACTTTAGCTCGCTGATACTATGGTCAGCATTGAACATATATAAACCGGTCGTGCTTGATATAATGGGGAAAAGGTGGGACTAAATATTTGACTCCGTACGGTTCGGCATTTTGATTTTCTTTATTTATAGGAACATGTGTAGCTGTGGACATAGCAGCCCATCACAATCAGGGGCGCAGCTACAAAAAGAAGGTTGGCCCATACAGAACGCGCTTTGATCGGTGAACACACGACGGGCTCAACTTGGCCTACTGAACGACAAAAGCTTTTTTATTTACTCGACGGGGTCAACTCGGCCTACCGTACGACAAAGCGTTTTTATTTACTTACTAGCTAAGTGCCCGTGCGTTGCTACGGCTTCTAAAAACACCTTCGTGTTGAGATCCTTATAAACCGTGTCGCTTTAGTTCTTCTTCCCGGTGTCGCCTCCACCTCGACAAATCGCACTTTCTCCGGTGTCCCAGTCGAATGGATCTACTGTTTTTCTCCTATGTGTCATCTCCCCCTCTACGAACCACCTTTTCTCCTGCGCCCAAACCAAATGCATACCTCGTGTTTTTGTCATCGTCACGCAACAGGCTTGCAAGACGTGCATTTTTTAGTAGCAGGTATTCGTTCCTTATCTTGTTGACACGAGATCTTCGGCGGCGGGCATGTGCTTAGGGGGTCGGGATATTCGGCGCATGCATAGGAGCAAGGGAGCCGGTGCAATGTAGACCATTTTTCTAGCGTGTTGAACAAGAAGACGTGGATCATCATAATTGAATGGTTTGTTTGTTCAACGCTAAACTTATATTCTTGCTAACCCTTATTTTTTTAAAAAAAAATTTGTCCTGTTTTTATTTTAAATTAAACCCCACTTTTCAGCTTTATTTTATATCTATTAAGTAAGTTAAAAAATACATCCGCCAATCCAACTGTACTGAAGTGGCCTAGCCAGGCCACACACACACGCGCATGGGAACACCACGAAAGACACATGCAACCAACACAGCAACGCACGAACTATTTGTTGCTCCCAGCCCCGCCACCAGGTCCCTTCGCGACTATATCTACCATGAAGACTAAATGAATTCAATCATGTACTTCCTCAGTCCTAAAAAAGATGTCTCAAATTATTTAAATTTGGTTGTATCTATATACTAAATAGTGTTTAGATACATTTAAGTTTAGACAAACTTGAGACATCCTTTTTAAAACGGAAAGAAGTAATATTTTTCAATCATGTACTATGTTTGTCAGAAACAAACAAATCAAGAGCAGATTAAAAAAGCACTACTACCTCAATTCTATAATGTAGAACGATTAGCAAACTAATTTAGGAAGTATACTTGATAGCAGCCGTTAGTTTTAGCCTCGCTCACTGCTACCCATCAAACACGCACATGTAATCAACATGTACTTTTGTTCCTGCACAACATCCGTTTACCTTCGTGCTGATGCCTATAGGAAGTAGATCGAGCATTACGGCCGTTGCAGCGTGATATAACGATGACACGCCACACGCACGCCTGCCCGCAGAGTGCAAATGATACATACGTGGAGACCGGATAAGCAATGAAGGTTGAGAACATCCGATTAACTGAAAAGTGGAGGAAGACGCCTATGGCGAGAGAGTTGACGGCAGCCGGCAAAATTGATTGGCGTAAGTGGATTGTGGCGTGGAGAAATAGATCTTCTCTATAATAAAAAAGAAGAAGAAGAGCCATATCTAGGAGCAGATGTCGTGTAGATATTTTTTCTGAGAGAAACATAGAGAGACCAAGTATACAAAGGCTCTTTATTGCTAGATCCACGAGCAGATGACATTCAGATTTTTAAGTTAACCAATATGCTAATAAATGGTTTGCCTGCAGTTGCAGTTCTTGTCAGCATTACATCGAACACCATCCGTGCATGGGAAGTCTTGGCATAAGAACGCGTGGAGACGAGGCCTTGCGCGATGCAGACAAAAGCAGAAAACGCGGCCGGCGAAGCTGGAGCACTGCACGGTTGAGTCAACCTATGTACGAAGGTGTGCTGCACGGAGATGGAGGCGTGTGCGGCGGTTGCTGGCAGCAGGAGGTGGTCGGCGTTGTCTTTGTAGCAGCGACGGAACGGAGAGCTTGAGGACGGATACCCGCGAAAGGTCACCAAGGACAACGTCAGCCGGAGGAGCTCGTATGCGCTGGCGGTGGAGACCGAGCAGAGCATGGGACGGACGAAGCATGGTGGCGTCGGTGCACTTGCGGGCGGCAGGAAGGAGAAGCTCGCGTTTTCGAGATCCGATGACTAAGTGCAAAAAACCAGGGCCTCCGTCGCGATTCCCCGCTGCCAAGAGCTCTTCCCAACCCCTGAGGTCGCGCCTCCGTTCTTCCTCCTAGACCACGACATCAAGCGTCAGCCGACGTTCTTCTCTGCATCTCGTCGTCGCTCTGGCCGGCATCCCCGCCGTCTAGGCGGACGTCCCGTGACGCCCTGGTTTTTTGCTTCCGCGGTCGCTAGGTCGGGCCGCCGCCGCGTGAGGCACGGTCGCCGGCTCGCCGCCACCTCCCAGGTTCGGGGCACCGCCATGTGTGGCATCGGTAGAGAAGGAGACAGGGGCAGGAATTCGTTCTCGGAGAGAGGTAGCGATTTAGCCATGGAAGTTATTTCAGTTCACTAAGCGGTGGCACTCCCTGTAAATACCCCAAACGTGCAGGGGCAAAACGGTCCACAAAAAATCGGAACCAAAATCAGAAGGACGAACCTACCGTTCTGTAAATTAGTAGATAGATTATTATCTTTGGCAGCTGTGGGTAATACGTGGTTTAGTGGGAGGGTAAAAGGGTCCAAAAAATGTTGGACCAGGAGAAACAATCCGTCCTTTATTATTATTATTAGGTATAGATAGCATAAATACCCGTGCGTTGCAACGAGAGACAAAAACTATGTCGTCACGGTTAGTCACGTCACGATTGCCTCCTCGCCCGCCGCTTCGGCCAGGACACCTGGTACACGTACACCATCAAAGGCATGCGCTACCATCGCGATCTCACCCACTTCACTAAGGCCTTCTCCTCCCTAGGGAGAGATAAATAGTTGGAGGAGGGGGAGAAAAGATGTGAATGTGCATCGATCCTCCAACACCGGTGACACCTATGCATTTGATACAACCTTTCATAATAATAGTTATAATGCATGAATTATCCATATTCCAAGCTTTCCAATATAGTAATAAGCTACTATATATTTTTCATAATTTTTGGGATGCACACATTGCTTATTTGGCAGCTAAACTCCTTTTAAACACAAAACTTAATTTAAGAGTTGGAGAAGAAAACTTATAATAAAAATTTCTAGCAAATATCTAGAATATCATATTATGGTGCGGTATTGAACCACAACCCCTTATAAGAATTCCCACAATTTTATATTGAATTCCGAACCGGCAAACAATTCAGATACATGTTGATTTGAAACATAAAATAAAAAAATAAAGAAGAGAAAGAGACCTAGCATTACCTTTTTGGCCCGAGCATTCCTTTATATTCTTTGAGAGTTTCAGTACTCTGGACAAAATATATTTTCTACATTTCTGTGGTTCTTTAGTATCACACCTCGATGGTGACAGTGGCAAATAACCTAACAAGTGCCAGGTTATTGTGTTTACATTATTCCTAGGTTGAAGCAGTGATGCACTTTGACTTTGCCTTCCAACCAGATTCTTCGTATATATTCCAATAGGTAGAGCAGCCGTTATGAAATATATAGCATACTTTTTTTCTTCTAGATTTCTTGTAGGTTCAATTAAGTATTTTTCAATTGAAACACCACCTAGAGGCACTAAAAATAAGTTATTCTTTCATCTGTAGAACAACTAAAACAAACAGAAAAAAATCAGCAGCAAAAAATAGTAATTGTGGCGCCTTACCTCATTTGGGCCAATTTCCCATCGCCGCGTCGTCGAACCATCTTGGCAACGTCTACATGGATACAAATTTGTCATCGGTATGCTAATATGACCAGTTTGCAAAATGAAAAGTTCAGACAGGATTTGTCCAAGTTTTGCTCGAAACTATAAAAGGAATATGTTATTTTTGTCATCTGTTAGTGGTGGTTGTTATGAGAGTTAATCATAAATAATGGTAACATAATGGAAAATATCAGTGAACTCTTCTAGCTAGACCGTGTATCTTTTTTGTCGACTGATTGTATTTCTTATGTGTATTCCTGTGCTGCCCATAGAGAGAGATTATCCAAATAACAAACGATTTAATTCATGTACATAATTTATATTTTTTCTAAAATAATCACACAAAATTAAGATGGAGAAATCTAAAAAAGACAAAGGTAAAATTTTCATAGAGACATAAGGTAGTGCATACTAATTCATCGGCATGCCCATTGTATTTAGTTCTCGGGAGACTTGGACTGAATCAAAGTAGCCTTGCACAAATAGAAAGTGAAATATAAATTTCTCTATGAGACCAATGCCCCTCATACGAATAAATAAAATTAGAACAGAGAGATGGAATTTGCTTCAAGAATAACACGTTTCCAGCACACAGCACACGTGGCTTAGAAATTAATCAAAGCACTCTTCATGTTCTCTACGGGGAATCCCTTGTTTCCGAGCTGCCAAAGTGCAAGGTGCAGGGCACCGTGGACAAAAATAGTCATCTTCTGAACGCGCTCGGTATCACGCCGCTCTCCTCGCTGAAGAAGAGATGCCTGATGACGAGGAGGAGTTCAGCCTTGGCTCCCAATCCCCGTACAGAGCGCCCCGCTGGTTCCTCTCTGTTCTAGAATTCTTCTCGCTGGCTGAGGTACTTGGAGGTCGTGGGTGTGGTCGTGATTTGTGCAGGCTATGGAGTCACGGAGGATGGCAGTGAGAAGGACCGGGAGAGTAGGCCGGACGGCCGCAACGCCGGCAGTGAGCACGGGGCTGCGCCTAGTTTCCTGCTTGCCGGCTGTACAGATCGGCGCGGTGGCTGTTTCTGTCATCGAGCTCTATCAGATCGGCGCTACGGTCGTCCTGCCGGCCGCCGCTGCTTGTCGTTCGATGACGATACACACTTGATGCTCTCAATCATGTCCATGGCGGCGGTGGCCCGAATCGGGGGCAGATCACGTCAGATCGCAGGGATATGGTTCGCGGGCTAGCCGGAAGATGCGGCTTTGCAGCTCCTCTTGATCCTCTGCTTTCTGCATTCGAGCTCTGAACTCGAGGTGAGGCAGCGCGTGCAGATTCCTTCCGCCATCTGTTGGTCATGCCGCCATTATCCATGGCATCGCCCAGGCTACCCCACTCCCTAGTCTGTCCCGGTCTTTCTAGTTCCCCGCATCAGGCGCCGCCGTCGCCACCCCAGTTTTCACGGCGAGTTCATCCGAGCGATTTTCTCTGATTAGATCGGATATTTTTTAGGGTTTCTGTTGGAATCGTTGGCTGAATATAGGGGCCATATATGGGGCGCATTATCGAACGATTATTGTTGGAATCGAGATCAATACAAACTCCTGAGGTTGGCTCGATGCGGGAGGAGTTCGGCAGGGGATAGAGATCTTTTTTTTTACTTACCTGTGGTGCTAGGGGTAATAAGTGATTCAGTGGGAGGGTAAACCTGTCCAAAAAAATATTGGACCGGAAGAAACAATCCGTTAGGTGTATATATATATCTATACCTAATAATAAAGGACGAAGTGTTTCTTCCGGTCCAACACTTTTTTGGACCTTTTGCCCTCCCACCAATACAATTAATACCCATGTACCACCGATAAGTCAAAAGCCTCAGAAATTGACAGCCAGGCTTGATCGATCGCTGGCAGCGCCCGCCTGGCCCACCCCGCATCGAGGCCACCTCTGTTTCCGCTGCTAAAGCGGCCCATGGAAAACCGACTAATCAGTTCTTCTCCTCCGCTGATGTAAAATATTAATCCCACCTCGCTCTGTTACAATAGCTCCGACCTGTTTATATACGTCCGTGAGAAGGATCAACTTACATTGCATCTGTTCGGACAGCCGACTCAGCTCCGCCATCAAGTACTCCTCTCTGGCTGCACTACGATCTGCTTTGGACTTCCAAACATCAGCGCGACCGCGCAACCCAAGCAAATCTCTCTCCAAGCTACGCACGCGATCTCGAAGAAACGCGAGCTGCGAGGAATCATCCAATGATGCTCGCAAGGGCCTTTCGGATGACGTGTCAACCGGGTCAGCACCCGAAGGAACCTATAGCAGCAGAAAAAAGAAAGCACACAGACATTCAGCCAAGGGAAAAGCTCAACTTGGAGGAATTCATTCAAATAAGGCCACTGCGTGGCACAAGGATGGTGCTACAAAAAAGATATTTACAGCAAAAGTAAACTACATACTACCCTACATCTCCTATGCCTAAGGCGTAGGACACCGAGTCGCCTCAGAGCCAGACTGCCTAGCTTTGGGCTCTCAGACAGCAAGTCAATGAGCTTGGGCCCATATCGTCTGCAACGAGCGGAGTAGGCGGCGAAGGCTACCTCTGATCCATCTGCAGCCGTCGGCATCCGAGAAGTGATCTGGGGCAAGTCCAGCTCCGCCCCAGCCGCCATGGCCATCGCCAGCCCGACGGACGCGCCAATGCCCTTCTGTTTGCGCTTGTACGCTACAGGCGCTTCGGCTGACAGAGCCTCTTCCAGGGCACCCACGTCTTCAAGGGATGCGCCCTTCGGGAAGAGCTCCTGGTAGAAGCGACCAAGGACCTCCTTCGCCTTGGCAAGGGAGTTGACGACGGTGCTGCAGCGGTCTTCGACCGCTACAGTGGCATCATCCAGAGCACTCCCATGCTCCAGGGCACCGCGGTCAAACTCGATGCCTGCGGCATCTGAGACAAAACAGAAGAAAACATGAAGAAAAGCAACGTAGAAGAAGACTCGCAGAAAAAGGAGCAAGTGCTAAAGCAAACACTCACCCGAAATAGCCTTGGCAGCAGCCATGAGCTTCTCCGCCGCTCAACTCTCACGGCCTGCGGCTTCCTGCTGCAGACGCTCTTTCGCTTCGGCTGCCTTCGTCAGCTCCAGCTCAAGGCGCTCTTTCGCCTCAGCGGCAGCTTCAGCCTTCTGCTCCGATTGGCCAAGGCTCTTCTTCAGAGCATCAACCTCACGGAGAGAGTCGTTATGCTCCTCTGCATTCACAACAAGCCAGTGTCAACAAACAGGACAAGGATAAACAAGAAAAGTACTACAAGGCAGACGGATACCTTGCAGCTGCCGCAGTTTCACCTCCAGCGTCAGGTGCTCCTCCACCAGCCGCTTGGCCTCTCGGATACAAGGCTGCAGGAAAAGGCAATAGCAGTAAGAGCAGGACTTGGGGGCTACGCCCAAAACAAAGAAGCAAACACAACATCAGCACACGAAAATGCCCGGGGGCTCCCCCCGTGACATGAAGCAGAAAAACTTACGTGCTCCAAAGGCGAACCCGCATGCCCGCCTGCGAAATTTTGAGGCGCAACCACCAGCCTCTCCTGCACAGGCGAATCTAGAGCAGCGCCACCCGAAGTCGCCACCGTATGAGGAGGAGGCGACGCAATATTCGACTCCCCCATCATCTCGCGCGCTCCATCACTAGAGCCGTCAGATGATTGCCTGCATACGCATCAATCAACACAGGCGCAAAAATAGCAAGGGAATAAAGGACAACAGTCCAACAAGAACACTTACGAGCCCAACGCGCTCAGGTCGAAGATAGGAGAAGCCCTCCGGGCCCTCTTCTCCTCCTTCTTCTCCTCCTTCTTCTCTTCCTTCTTCCGCTTTGCTGGCGGGTGCGGAGGAACAGCCCGCACAGGAATGGCAGGAATGGGAGAGGAAGAACCCCCCTGAACATCATCATGACGCTCAAGACCCCGAGGATTCCTGGGAGTCGGAGGAGTTGAAGCATCCGAAGACCCGCTCGCGCGTATGGTCCTCACTCGACTCGTCGGCATCCTCCGCCGGAGATCGCGCCGACGGAAGCTCGGACACGGAATCCACCACTTTATTATCCGGGGCATTCGGATACCTTTCGGGCAATGGTGGTGCCATGCCCGGCACCTTGAAGCTCTGCACAAGGAAGAAAAACTTTGTTAGCAAACAAAGGAAAAAGTACACAGCTAACAAAAATAAAAGGGAAGCACTACGTGCGCAAATCTACACCTTCGGCACGACCAACGTCGAAGAAAAGGGAGGAGTCAGCGACTTCCCCGGGATTTTTTCGTCGGCCTTGAACTTCAACAGCACGCGAAGATCCTTGTCAAGGTCCACCTCGGAGATCTTCTCATTCGAAACCCTTGTCGGATCACGGCGCCCAGAGTAAAGAAACATCGGGTGCGATCTCGCCTGGAGAGGCTGCACCCGACGCTCAAAAAACGTCTGGATGATGTCGACACCGTTCACCTCCTTCTCAGGAATCAATTGGAGCTCCTCCACCCGACGGTACAAGGCCTCTATCTCCGCCACCTCACCGTCTAAGATCTGATTTTTCCAGGATCTTTTCTTCACAATCAACTGGGAGGGGTCAAAAGGAACGAGACCAAAATCTTGCCCAGGCAGCACGGATTCACGGATGTAAAACCATTTCCTCCGCTAGTACTGGACAGATTCGGACATGGAGAAGGAAAAGAATTGGACATCGGGACTAAGAGAGATGATGAAACCCCCAATGGGATACACACCATCCGAACCAGACTGCCTCCTCACGGAATACAGCTTCCGGAAGAGGCCAAAGTGCGGCTCAATGCCAAGCCAACACTCGCAAAGCGTGATAAAACACGCAATGTGGAGAAGAGAGTTGGGAGACAGATAATGGAGTTGAACCCCATAGAAAAAAAGCAGACCACGAAGGAAGTCATGGACTGGATACGCAAACCCACGCAAAACGAAGGCGACAAACATAACCCGATACCCAGATGGGGGACGGGGGATTACCTCGTTGCCGGGGAGCCTCACGGCCGTCGTATCCTGCGGGATCAGGCTCCGCTCGCGCAGCTTGCGGAGATCACTCTCCCGCGTTTCTGATCGCCGCCAGCCACCATCGGTGACACGAGCAGCGGCGACACATACTCACCGTCTTGGCGCGCCCCGCCTTGGCAAGGAAGGCGGCGACCTTCTTGCGGTGGTCGTCCTGCATGACGTTGCCGAGCTCCGGCATCCTTGCTATGAAATCCTTCTCATATGCCGTACTCTACTGCCACCGCTTCTCTGCTATTGAGAAATTAATTGTTGTTTGATTCCAAACTATACCGGGTTCAATCTCTACATTCAAAATTCAATAGAAGAATCAACTTTTATTAGAATAAGAATTTTGAGGTCTATATGCTGATTAATATTGAACCTGGAAACAATGGAAGATTCTGTAGCAAATAGTGATTCTGGGACCATCTACAAATAATTTAAACATAAACTTTCTGCAACGCTTTAACAATAAAATAATTTAGGTAAAATTGCACATTAGAATTAAGACATGTTGTATTATGATCGAAAATTAGATCTGCGTTAATTAATAAACAGATTCAGAAATTACGGATTGTAGGTTTTGGCACGCATAAGGTAGGCCGATTATAGTGGTACCTTGCTCAGTCAATATGAAAATCAGCAATTCTCACTTTCAAATCTGCAGTTCGTCAGGCAATCAGTGAGAAATATATAAGATTAAAAAAAATCAATTCGAAGACTCACAGACAAGCCCAGCGTGCACGTTAATTTCAAGTAAGGGACTAAGGGGGCATGTTAAGTCAATGAACCTGGACTATGCTGCCAAATAGATCGGCCGGAGATTCCCGAGCGGGTCTTCTTGCTGAGCAGGTGGAGCGTTTGGAGCTGATCTTGCGGCTGTTCGTAGAGATCTCTTGCAGCAAAGGCAGATCGCCAATAGCGTGAGCTTCCAGTCGCAAAGGGAGGCGATGCGGGTGAGAGGAGCTCGGGCCACGAGCCCACGACCTCGGAGACCAGCGTGACGCGAGACGGAAGAATTCGGCGAGGGGGTGGCACTGCATGGTAGTTCGACATGTGCCCAAGTCGGGAGTGGCCGGAGCATCGACGCCGTTTTCTCTGGTGTAGGATGACACAGATCTCGGGCCGTTTTCTCTGGTGGTCATCGTTCGCCATAGGATGACACAGATCTCGGGGGTGGGGGATCAGTAGTGATAGGGAAGAAGAATCGACGCCAATTTCTCCGGTGGTCATGGTTGGCAGAGGAGCTTGAGGTGGAGCGGCGACGAAAGCCTAGCGCCGCTTCCCTTCTCCGCGGGAGGGAACGACGCAATCCAGACGGATGAGGGGAGCGAGGGACGGATCTGTGCGGTTTTATTTACTTGGCGGTGGCTCAGCTAGGGACAAAATCGGAAACAGAAAACCAGGGAACAATTGCGGAACAGTTGCGGGTAATAAGTGGTGGTTTCGTGGGAGGGCAGAAAGGGTTTGCTGGGAGGGTAAAAAGGTCCAAAAAAGTGTTGGATCGGAAGAAACAATTTGTTCTTTATTATTAGGTATAGATTAGGGAATGTGCCCGTTCTTTGCAACGGGATTTTTTGCAGAGACATACATACTTAGTTTTCATAGGCCGTGTTCAGGTGCGCCTCCAACTTCCTCGTTGTTGATGTCTTGCATGTCACTTCGGACCTAGGTCAGTGCCCCAAGGTGATGGTAGTCGTCGTCGCGTCATGCCCTTGCATGTGATTTCTGAATTCCTTCTTTGGATGACTCAGTAAGACAATAGGCGTGTTCTTTTCCTAGACGGCTGTTTGATATTTCAGAAAAAAATCGGTAGAAAAGCCATGGATCGCTGTGCATAAGACAAAATTTGAATTGTGGCTCATGGTCCAACATTGCTGCAATTTGATGCGGAGCTCAGGACGCGGAGCATACCCAGCACCGCGGGTATGTCGGACAGCCTGATCGATCGACGGGTGAATCAACGCCGGTTTTCGAGATGTCTAAGAGCCATTTGTAAATATAAAACAATGTATTGCATCGAAATTGGAATTGGAATGATAAAAAACATTCATATTTGAAATGTGAATTCTCTTTAATAATCCAAGAAGAACCGTTTGCAAAGATTGCACACATGTTCAAATTGGCTGGCAATACACAAATATGATTTTTACTTAAATTCCATTAAATATATAGCAACACCAAATAATCTCATTTTTTATCAGTCAAGCAATCGGCTAACCCATAATATTTTTGCCTAAAGTCGCAGCAAAAAGAGCAGCAACACAGCGCCTCATCCCATCCATGAACCTATATACTACTATTGAGAAGTAGCTAGTTAATTTCCTACTACTCCAGACTCTTATCTCACTGGAATGACCAGGAGGAGGCCAAAATCGCTGGCAGTAGTCCATCCACAGCTTGCAAGTGCTTGAAATTGGCCGCGTCTCCTCATGCAGGATCTCTAGGCGGGAAGAATCAAGAGATCTCCATCGTCCTCGAGCCCCCCATCCTGTTCGTCCCTGAGACACATCTGGCCCTCCCCAGGTGCAGGGCCGGCCCGTCAGCTCCTTCCCAGGTGCGGCACCCGCCCCATCACCATCCGAAAGTGGGCCCGTAGGTCGACGACCTTCTGGCCTCACACGCCGAGCTGGACAGCAGCGGTCTACCAGGCTGGCGGTTGCGATCTACCTGACTGGATCAGACAGGTAACAGGGGAAAAGAATTGGGGACAGAGGCAAAAAGAGAAAGAGCAGACGTCTCCGAGCTCGTCTGCAAGCGGCAGCGCTGCTGCACCTCCTCCGTGCCTTGACGCGAGCCCCCTCAGCACAAGTCCGATGCCGCCCGTGGCCTCCTCCTCTACACTGCCACCTTCGTCCAGCTCGTCGGCCAAGCCTTATTCGAGCTCCTGTCGGGGTGTCTGACCAGTGAGGTGCAAGGAAAGACCAAACATAATATAAACGGACCGGTTTTTCACTTACGGGTGGTATTGAGGGTAATTATAAGTTTTATGGAAGGACAAAACGGTTCAGAAAAGAGTTGGACCGGAAAAAACAATCCGTCCTTTATTATTAGATATAGACTAGCACAATACCCGTGCGTTGCAACGAAAAGAAAAGATCTGCATCGCAGAGGTGCAGCATAATAATATCTAAATATTACCCTCCAACCCGTAGTATGTTCTAGGATTTCTTTTGCCAAGAAATATTTCTTTTCAAAGGCAAACTTGAGCATATTTGCAATATGTTATTTTCTAAATCCTAGGGCATTTTTGATACTTAAATCAGTGTCACTTTTTGTTACAAATTTCTCTTCCAAATCCCAGGGCCAGCGACCCTAATTCAATTTTTATTTTTATTATCCTTTTAGTGTCTACCCACACAATCCACCGTTTGATTCCAGCGAATCGTCATGACTCACGTAGACTCATTATACACATCATTCGCACCAAAGCCCACACACGGTCAGTTCCTTTGCTTTTTATTATTAGCTCACACCACATGCAGCAAGCCCACAATCATCGATACATTAGGCAACCATATCTTTTCTTTTTCAAACCAAACAACGGTGTGGCTACTCGTCGATTCCCAAGTCATGTTGCTGATACTTTTGATAAACTCGAACATTTATCTATCTACTAATTTACGTAGTGGTAGGTTCGTCGACAGAGCCAAATTTCCGTCTGCCCTAAAAAGACGATTTTACCCCTAACCTTTCGGTGGTATTACAGCCCTTGCCACCCCCTAATTGAGACCTGTTCGACGGAAAGAAAAAACTGCCTTTCCCCTAGATCGACAGTGCCGCACGGGAGCACCTAGCTGTCGGTCGTCACGCCGTCGGCGTGCGCTGCCGGCCGGATTGCAGCGCCACCTTGCCGCCGGTTCTGCCCGGACGGACGCCGACGATTCGGTCTCCGGCCTCGGATTGCAGCGCCACCGTGCCGCCGGTTCCCCTCTCAACCTCCTCCTCTTCCTGCCTTCCCATCACATCATTGCACGGCTCCGATGGACGCGCCCCACCACCGCCACAGCCGGCCTCCAGGGGCTACGCCGCCCGCTTCTACCGCTCGAGTCTCATCCATGCCCCGCACTCCGCGCTGCTCGAGGCCATCCTCTACTCCCAAGCCAACGGCGATGGTGGGACTAGCGTAGGGAGCCCAATGCGGGGGGTGACGGGAAGGTGTCGATCCCGATCAGTGGGCTATATGGCTGCGAGGCGGGGCCTCCCCGTGCTCCTGGCGCTTGCACGGGGGAGACATGCGCGTAGATCGACGGTCCCGGTGGCCCAATCGACGGGCGCCGCCCCGCACAGGTGACCGGCTACCTCATCCTTCACGTCCAGCTGCCTGCAGAATCTATGGAACCCGTCCCCTTCAATCTCAATCGATTCTTGGTCCAGCAATCTCTGAATTTCTGCTTCATAATTTTCTTAAGTTGTGTATAATTGGCAGATCGAAACAATTCCTTGGTGTTCTACTAAATAGTTTCTTCTCTATTCAGTCTGTTCTTGTGCGTTTTTTATATCAGATATACTCAGTTGAGGCTTTCATGGAGATGGAACTCTGTTTTAACATGCAATAGGGGTGTTATGGTTGCCAAATATAGCTACAAGAAAAAGCAAGAGGAGGATCAAGAGGGAGGAATACACCGGCTCTTTACTGTTTGTCTGAGCATGAACGACAGTGTGCTGGGAAATCACCACTGCAGCTTCTGTTTTTTGTAAGTTGTCAGGGGTGATGATTCTTGGTAGTGTTAATAGTTTTTGCGATGTCCAGGCCTCCTCCTTAAATTTAATTTGTTCCAGTAGTGCTACTCTCCTACTATATACAAATCTAAAGAGAAAAAGACTAAGAAAAAGGCTTGGATTGACAAAGCAACATCAAATCGGCAAAGCAACAGGCGTTTTCTTTAATCTTTTGTTGAGATCTGTCATTAGTTCATCTCATCTAGGAAGGTTCCTTCGAAATGAAAATATCTTGAATGTTTTTCTTTTCGGTTTTGGGTAAGCTTGCTTTCTCGAATTATGGAGCCAAATTTACAATTGGTTACTGCAAGTATTATGTCTATGGTTATTATGAGTTAGTATACATTTTTAGAGTAGGATTTAGTGCACATGGTTCGCAAGATATGCTTATCTTTATACAAGGTCTCTACGGTTCGAGCAGAGGTGCGAATCCTTCACTTTTATCTCTAATAGGAACTGCTTGTATTCCGCTGGAGTGTTTGTCTGTCAATTCTATCAGCACCACATACTAACAGCTGTTGCAAATAAGTTCTTTCTGAATTTTTTGATCATCATCTATACTAATAGCAAGTAGCAAGTAGATGTATGCGTGTAGAAGGAAAAGATTGGATCAGAACCAGCATATGTAGTGTAGAGCTAGAGTAGGTGGATTAATATGTTGTTTTCTCTCTGTCCATCTTATTAGTAGCACTTGCTATGATCATACCTGAATCTTATTGTGTGCTACTGCAGTACAATCAGCTACTCTAAAAGTTCAGTTAACAATCAATTTCATAAGCTAACTTGTAGCGACATTAGATGAAAGATTACCTATACACTTGGTTAGCTAATGAGGATTCTTAGAATCCGAAGCAATTCCCATAGTCTTGAAGTGACAAGAACAGATTTTCCATTGAATCCAGTCTCCTTACCTATGTAACATAGAAGTAGTTGCAGGAATTACTAGAAGAATACATTGTTTTTTCTCTATCCAGCTTATTTCCAGTAGCATATGAGCAAAAGTGAATAATATATTCCTTTTCTAATAACCCTAGCAGGCTATGGGATGTTAAACTTTTATTTTTTTCCTTATGGTTGCAAAAACGTAGATCACAACGTTGTGCTACAGATTCACAAGAGGAAAATAAATTATCATATCAGACTGGTTCAGGGTAGTCGCTGCATATGATGGGGTGTCTGTTACCCAGCCGGTCTGTTTTTTTGTCTGTTCTTGGCTGTAATATCTCGAGTTCAGAAAATTTCCTGTTTCACAATTTCTTTTTCTTAGAAAACATTTCAGGACGAGTATATATGTGTTCTTTTTTCTTTCATGTTTTCTTCTAAGGGTTTCCTCATGTGGACAAGCAGCAGCATGTCTATAGGCTATTATCTGACTCCAAAAGTAGCAGGGGATCCACAATAAAACAAGATAATGTAAGTTGCTCAAGTGCTCATTGTTGTTTCATCAGCAATATTAACGCAACTTCAAAATCCTGCATCTTAGGTGATTTTAAACAACTGTATCTTCCGGTGCTTCTCATTTCTGAAACTTATTTTCTAAATCAGCTTTACTCGGACTTATCTGAATTTGAACATAAGAGATCAAGCGGAAATGGTGCTTCTGTGTGGGGTCCTAGAACAATGGCATGTTGGTGTAGACAAAGAGACAGGAGGGGCACAGATCGCGAGGAAGGGGCTGAAGCTGCGCAGGATTTCTTCAACCAGGTCATGGAGGAAGCTGCCTTTGCTCCTGTTCCTGATCCTGCTTGCCCTGTAAGCATGATTTTCTGGAGGGGTGCCTCGTGCCCTTCTCCAACTGGGTTTGCCTCGCGGCTATCGTTTGGGCAACAATTCAGGTAGTTTTGTGGCCCAATTACCCGGAACCGAAACTATGAAGTTTTAGTCTACTGTTAAAGTCCATTTCTGCATCTTTTCTTCACGTTACATTAATTTAGCAATAAGTAGTTCAAAAAAAATTAGCAAACCATATCCGGAGATACTAATACTTCTCCTTTCTACACTTGTGTTCAAGTGAGGAAGAAGTTGTTAATGATAAGACCGAGAGTCTGTGAAAGTTCTGCTAATGATTCTTAAGCCTAATATTGAAGAGTTGGAAGTACTATCAAATCTTATTTCATGTACTCCCTCTGATCCAAATAGTTGACTCAGATTTGTCTAGAGATTCGGATGTATCTAGACATGTTTTAGTGCTAGATACACCTAAATCTGGACAAAACCAAGTCAATTAATTTGAATCGGAGGGAGTAGTAGGTTCATGGATTAAATGGCACCGAGAATATTGATGACAAACTGATGAGGGAAACATCGGCTACCCGAAGATACATGTCGTCTATCATCTACAGGTGACGTGGCAAGTATTTTACTTTTATTTGTTTCTATAAATTTAACAATGGACTATAGTCTATTGCTCAGAGCTTGATTTTTGGCAAACTATAAGTATAATAAATTATTCTTATTTGTCAGAAAAGCATGTTACAAACTGTAAGAGCATTACATTTTCAAAGTATTGTTATGTTTATCTAAATTAGTTCTATAGTAACCGTGGCAACGCACGGGCATTTTGTTAGTAAACTGGTAGAAATTAGTTTAAAGGAGCAGTGTGGGATTAAAAACTGTGAGCCATATAGAGCCTGCAACTGCAACCCAGCTGAGCTATGCCCGGCCGCTAAACGCAGGCCCCGCAGGCCCAGCTAAAACGTGGTGTTGCTCTACGTTGTTTGTGGAAGATTAATGCACGTCGAGTACAAACGGGCGGGACGATCTCCAGGTGGTACACGCCCGGCGGTGCTGCCTAGTATGCACACGCGCCGCGCAGGATCCGTACCTCGGGCGACATGCACGAGGCGCGATGGGGCACCGACTGCAGGCTTGACGTACAAAGAACGGACGCCCGATCGATTTTTTCTTTAAAACATTTTATTACTTGCGGGACGAATCGGTACGGTGGCATCAATGCATAACACAAAACCCGTGCGCTGCAACAGCGCCAGATTGAACAAAATATATAACGTTTAATAAATCAGGAACCGTAAGTCTTCATTTTTTAAGAGCTGGGAAGCGCGGAAGATCACAGCGTTCAACAATGATCGTAAATGGAGTACTCCCTCCGTCCTAAAATAAATGAATTGGATTTGTCTAGATTTGCATGTATCTAGGCTTAAAACATGTCTAGATACATATGAATATAGACGAAGTCAAGTCACTTATTTTGAGACGGATGGAGTAGCAAAAATAACAAAGTTTTGCTATGATATTCATGTAACCGTGAAGACCCAAAATTGTCAATCCATACGAACTACCATCGTTATTGGTTCATGGAACGTCACAGATTTGATGTTTATTTCTCTAAAATAATGGTATTAACATCTAATGTAGTATGAGTAGATTGGACGCTTATAATCCGTGAATCGGTTTTCTACCCCTTGTGTCTAGCAAAGTCGTAACCACATTGTCATTGTAGGCTGGTTCGACCCTACAATGATGTTTTTGATCGACCCTATACTGGTTTGGGAGGATATCACCGCCCTCTACCGGCCGCTGCCTAGAATCATCCCACGACAGACTTGGTGTCCTCGGTATCTTTTTGGCACTTGGACGCCGGCGAGCTTGAGTCGGATGCAGTCAAGTGGTAGTGTCGATGGGAGCAAAGACATGGTCGCATCTACGTCCGCCCGCCACCTTGGTCCGCTGGTGTTCATCGCTAATCAACCCCTCGGTTTCAGTTCACCGTGGTTCTGATCGGACTCTGCTTGATGGACGTACCTGGGAACAGACGTGGGTAGGAGTAGGGAGTCCATGGACATACCTAGGATCAGACGCAAGCACAGGTGCCTATACCCAAAGGAGCTGTGCTTGCGTTGACGTTGCCAGCTCGGCTCAAATTAACTAAATTTTTGATTTTCGATTTCGATTCAATCTTCGATTTTGTTGTCGTCTGACCTGTGCGGTCTCATCTTCTTCGATCTGAAGTGAATATATAGGGAGCTAGGAAAGCAAGGGAGACCGGACTCCTTGTCGGCGCACGGAGCAGAGTCGAATAGGCTGATGAGCGGAGCACGTCCCAGACCACGGATATGATGCAGCGAGAAGGGACAGATTAGCCTTTTTTTTCAGAATCGGGACAATTGTGGCTGCTCAGGGACGGTTTTGCTGCGCCAAGAGCCTACATGAGTTTCATTGGGCTTTGGAACATGTGGCTGCTCACGGACGATTTGGCGCATGTGCTTCACGAACCAAAGATAAAGATAATCGGATGTGAACGGGTTTTTTAACTTACCAATGGCAGTGGGTAATTTAGGCATAGATGGGAGGATAAAATAGTCTAAAATAGTGTTGGACCGGAAAAAATAATCCGTCCTTTATTATTAACTAGCAGAAGTGCCCGTGCGTTGCACCGGAAAAACCGATACAATTCGTATGGTGTTTTTTTTTGGTCTCGTTACACTGGGCTTGAGTTGGACGTTTTTCTTATGTTGACGAACCTATTCACAACAATTATCCATATGCGTTAGTGACTAAAATATAGCTTTCAGATCTAAAATCTTGTTTCGTCTAGAATGTTAGAGACAATTTGACGGTATTTCACATCATATCACACATGTGTGTAAAAAATCAATTCCAAATATATTTTTAAATAATTTGCATTCCGAGCTACCTAAAAATAAGAAATGTGCATATCAGAATATACATATCTTTTAATCTTCTAAAATTTTGATTTTTAAATTTCTAAAAAATGAAAGGATTATTAGATCCGGAGGCAGACACTTTTCGTGGTTTTATAACCATGGCTTGCATACACTTTTACATATGCAGTCATGCAGATTGCTGGACCATGTGAGTGTTACAAATAAATAATTATTCACCGAGCAACTCGCATGCACTTGGGCTTGAATCTAATGGAATCATCAAGGCACCTCCCTTTGATTTTGCATTTGCCTTTGGTAAAGATTACCAAAGCTCAATACCCGTGAGAACCGTGGCAGAATGGTGATAGAAGAATGACCACCAATAACAGGGGACGCTCACACCTGCCAAAATAATATTCCAATTAAAAGAAAAGTGACAAGAATACTGCGACCATGCTCTTTCTTGTATTCGCTAACAGACAAGCAGATCATTTATTGTACGGAGTACCACTTACCAGTAACATGTACATTAGCCTTGGCAGCATAGAAAGTCCTGACACGAACAACATCAAGAGTGGTCACACCAAACTACCAGCCTTGTTGAAAACTTCAGCAGCAATTGGAACAGTTAAGTTCACAGGCTTGCTAAAAAAACAAACATGCTTTGCAGTCACACGGCTGAAGCCACCGTCCCGCTCCGTGCGCAGTCACAACATGTAGCTGCTGCTTGGGCCTATCAACGCAGCTTCCCGCGCCTCGGGGACAGCTGCCGCTGGAAGGTTGACGCAGCAAATTGGACAGGAGTTGCGGAGGGAGAGAGGATGCAATCCTAGAACTCCTGGTAGTAGACCTCGTTGACCTGAGGAGGCGGCGGACCGACGGCGGGGACTGGAGGGAGGCTGCGTGTCTGGCCGATGGGTCATGGGCGGACTGAGCCCCGTTGTTCCAGATCTTAGCGCACTGCCACACACTCCTGTCCAGATCCCAACACACCGACGCCCTAGCCGAGCAAGCTCCCTTTCGTCCTCCTCCCCACTGCTCGTGGCCCGAGGACCGCTGCTGCCCTTGTCATCCTTCCGGAGCCGCCGCATGAGCACATCCCGCAATCCCTCCTTTTTAGTTTAATCAATGCACCATCAACAATGAGTAGCCCACAATCCCTCCTTTTTTAGTTTAATCATGCACCATCAACCATAGTAGCCCACAATTCCTCGTGCTTTTTTTCAGCTCTTCTAACCAGAAGACCGTGCCTCTGTTTCTGTTTCCTGACTTGGCTAGTTGATATCCCAGACAATTTATGATCGTATATAAACAGGTGAGGCAGAAGCCAAGTGAGCAGGGTGGGACTAAATAAGTCGATCAGGGTACTCTGCCATTTATTTCACGTGACACTCGAAGCTAACCAGGCCTCATTTGGAGATGGGCTGGCCTTTTTGACATTTGGACCCGCTCTATTTTCCTGATCCAGTTATGGTGGAACGACCGAAGCCAAATCATTAGGGAGGACATGCTGTCGGCAATCAAAACGTTTTTCTCAAGCTAAAAAAAACGTTTTTTCTCCGTTTACCCGTTGCATTGGTGAGTAATTTAGTGTCAAGTAGGAGGGCAAAACGGTCTAAAAAAGTGTTGGACCGGAAGAAACACTTCGTGCTTTATTATTAGGTATAGATATAGATTATAGGTATATGTATAGGTATATATCTATCTACTAATTTACAGAACGGTAGGTTCGTCCTCCCTTCCCCAGAAATTTTCGTTCCGATTTTTTTCGGACGGTTTTGCCCCTGACTATTCGGGCTATTTACAAGGATCAGCCACCGCCAAGTTCCTGTTCGGTGACCGAAAAGAAACGGGCAACGGCCTCGACCGAGCTCCGCCCCGCTGCCACCGCTACCGGCCGCCATTGCTGCCCCCACGCACAGCCCAGAGCAGCCACCCCCGTCGCCCTGCCATACAAGATCCGGCCACCGTCTGTCCGTCCCCGCGTGCCTCCCCAGATTTCTTGCCTGCACGCCTCGATGGAGCAGGATGGTGGCGGCGGAGGTCCTAACCAGCGTTGGGCCCATGAGACGGCGGTGTACCAACTCGTCGGAGGCATACCAGGTCGGGTTGTAGCCTGTCCCAATGGCGTCATGTCCATCGACGTTGCGCTGGCTTGCCCGCGTTGCCGTCCCGGCTTTGGAGGCCAGATCGGCGACCATGGTGGCCAAATCGTCAGGCGCCGCCCTGCACGGGAGACCTTCCCTTATCTCGAGTCAAAAGTGGACTGTTTCTTCACCTCTCGCTCCGCTCGCTCTGCCCGCGATGCCTCGGCTACTCCGGCCGGCCGCCGCCCTGGCCTCTTCCCAAATGTGCCGCCGCTTGCAGCTTCCTCCTTGGCACCGACGGGTTCGGTGCCCTATTCCCTCCGACCCTTTCTCCTTTCAGCCGGACTCCCCTAGGGCTCGTAGGCTGCTGCAGGGGGCAGGGCGGGCGGAGCTTCATGCTAGGGAGGGAGGACAGGGCACGGAGGCCGCTCCCGGTGGGATGGATCAGAGAAGGCCGCCCCAGGGCTCGTAGGCTGCTGCAGGGGGCAGGGCGGGCGGATCTTCATGCTGGGAGGGAGGACAGGGCACTGAGGCCGCTCCCGGCGGGTTGGATCAGAGAAGGCCGTCGAGGGCCCCAACCACCGTTTTTTCTTCCTGTCTTCCCTTACTCCAGCGCAACGCCGCCCCCTGCTTCTTCTCCCACGCGCCGCCCCTCCGCTTCTTCCCCCCCGTCCCTTCTCCCGTTCACGACCCAACCGGGCCACCTCTTCTCCTCTACTTCTCGCTCTCTCGGTGCTCCAGCTTGATCTTGTCCGTCATCGGCCAGAAGAAAAACAGGCGCCGGGGAGCGAAGCAGTTGCGTACGGTGACCGGCACCACCGGGGAGAACCCGACCCAGCTGTAGAGGTCATTTTAGATTTGGTCTTTCCCGTCTTCGATTTTCGCCGGCGGGCGGAGCAGGGCAAACGGGAGCCGACGCCGCCGCGCCCAAGCGCCACTGCAAGACCTCCCGCTGGGAGCACTCCGCTGTCTACACCGACCGCGTGCTCGTCGATTCGATGATTCCTCCCACCCGGAGCTCGAAGCCCACACCAAGGTCAGTCCATCTCCTTTCTCCGGCCTTCAATTTAACTGCATTCAAGGAGCAATTGTGGATTGCGGTGGTTCGCCGTTGCAGAAACTGGTGTGCGAGGGCGACAAGGCATGAGATGAGTCCGTGACTTCATGGGAGACGAAGCATAAGGACCTGGGCTGCGTCAGCAAGCAGCACTACACGGTCGGTCTCTTCCCCTTTCTTCTACGCGGTGACGAAATTGGTCTCTGAATTATGAGCTGTTAATTAACTTCTGGTGCCCTCATGTACTGATGACGGGACGTGCCTCTCTCCATTGTACTGCTAAACTCTCCTGACACCCTAAACTCTCCTGACACCCGTATGCTATCAGTAGTTTCCACTACTAAAATCTCTCCATTGTACTGAATCTTACTATAATCATTATCTCTCTGTTTATCAGATGGTACCAGATACTGCATTTGGATCTCGTACTAGAGTTGTTCTAGATGTTGGATGTGGAGTAGCAAGTTTTGGCACTGAATCTTTTCACTGCAACGACTGCCAGACATGCCAAGAATAAAATATCATTTTGATCTTTTATCATTGGAGCTTCAACAGATATTCAGATACATAGTTTGGAATATGCATGTATTTTTCAGGTTAATGGACACTCTGTTAGACATTATCATCTCACACTGTCAGACATGCCAAGAATGAAATACTCCAATGAACCGTTGCAGTGTTGCAGTAGCTGATCTGAGTTTGTATATGTTAGTATTGCTGCCAATACCGCTCAATGATGTTTAAAGTTCTATATGTATATTTTTAATTCTTTAATCAAATATCCTTGCTGTTACATGTGAGGACTGATGACATTGAGCCATGGTCCAAAGATAACTGTGTTTTATGTTCTTAGCCTCACATGATTTAATTCTTTTATTTGTATACTCGGTTGATGTTACATATATGCTATTTTCCACGATGTTTTTAGATGAACTGGCTGCACAAATGTATGACAAGCATCATCAAACTGGTTCTGGTGTGATTCTTGCTGTTACGAGGTATGTCCTTTGAAATATCCGGTACACTGGTACATTTACCGTTAACTGGATCACACCAAATTTATCTGGATAAAAACTGCTATCTATGTACTTATCTGTCAGCTATGCACTTTCCTCTTTAATAACCATGAACACCTGTGATCACAATCCAGTCAAGAAACTTGATTTATCTGCAAAGGCACGTGCGCTAGCTTCTTAAATTGGGCCAGTTTGATATGATTAGAAGTTCAAGAATGGAACGGTGCTTTGTTGAATCTAGATAGAACAATGGTTTGACTAGATGTCTTTCTATTTTAGTTTGATTACCCTCTTAAGAATTCATCAATAGTATTTGGTTTGATTACTGTTGTTGAAACACAACTTCTCTTTTCTGGCAAAATCATGATCAAAGATAGTTGTTTATGTTCACGTACTGTTGATATGGTGAAAGTTCAACAAAGGAGCAATGGTTCACTGAATCTTGATGAAAAAGTGGACTACATTTGTGTATCTCCTTTAAGTTCAAACTAAATTTGTTTGATTCTTCAGTAAATATTTGATTCGACTAATTCTGTTGTAGCAGAATATACATCTTCTTATACTCCCTCCGTCCCAAAATAGATGTCGCAGATTTGTCAAAATTTAGATGAATCTTGACACGGTTTAGTATATAGATTCATCAAAAATTTGACAAACCTGCGACATCTATTTTGAGACGGAGGGAGTATGAGTTTGCAACCTAAACAAAATCCAGCCAATATGGAGTTGAGGGACCGCGATCCGAGGGCGGCATTCGGATGGAGGGATTGCAGGGTCATTGCGCCTACCGCACTCTCTGCTCTGGTACGTCAACGACCTGCACACAACAGATGCCCCCGGTATCCCCGCCGCCATGCCTCCTGGACAACTCCTACGGTATTCAGGTTAGTTTTATTCAGGCCTGACCGCGTGAGGATTTTGTATTTGTAGGCTGGGAGGGTTATTTGCATGCCCGTTTGGTACATGCAAGATCAATTAGATTGTGGAAACAATAGAGGTGAGGAGCAATGCAGGTCTGCTCACCATGCAGATGCAGTCGTATACAACATCACAAGCAGGTACTCAATAAAATTAGTCGATAGAGGTTATGGTTTGAAAAACATGAAAATTATGGTTTAGTTCATCTTTGTCTGCTTCGTAACTTGTTAGTTATTAACAACTATCAATTTATTTTGCTGCTTCGAATAGGAAACTTATTTAAAACTAACAATTTCAGTTCTTGGAGACCCATATCTGGACCGAGAATTATCAGGAGCACATCAAACATTACCAGCAAACCGTACCCACGTGTGCTGGATTTAAATTGTTTTGGGGACCAAAAAAGGGAGTAACCAGAATTGGAAAGCTTGAAGTAGTCATTCTGGAGTTTCGGAACCAAAATGATCTGTAATGGAGGATCGCCGGCGTGTCCGGCATCCTCTTGCTGGCACCAGGTACTGTGCGAGACTACAATTCTCGTTTTTCTCTAGCCTCCTTTATCTTCCCCTTGCATGTGTGTTTTAGTATTCCCTTTTAGTTCTTTTCGTTATGAGAATCTCAACCTCTTCATGTAATTTCTCCCTGCTTATATATAAGAAAAAACCCAGCTTTCTTGGTTTCGCTTAAAAAAAGGTGATCCCTGTACACAAGGGACGGATAATATCTTGTTCAAAATATTTAGTATCTTTTCTGTCTGTTCATCAGGTTCCTGCAATAAAACATCCACATATTTTTTGAGTTGTTATAAGTACTATTCTTTCCTGTATGCTCCAGTTGACTATTAAATTTATATTATATACTATCTAGACCAGTGTAGTCTGTGCTGAATAGGATGAATGAGTCCAAGAACTAGCCTAAGAGTTAGGACCAAGAGTTTATATATAGTTATTCAGGTCAAGGGTTGCAATAGCTAAAATTAATAGCCCTTTGTTAATTTTAAATGGAACGTTCGGCGCTAAAAATTGTACACACCAATAAGATTGCATTGAATCTTTATACACTCCTGATGCGTCTGTTATCCTAAACAACTGCTCACCCAGCTTTGTTGTCATAAAGCTCTAGATCAGTCAAAAGAGGAATACTTATTTATTTGTTGAACTGAAAATTCACCCTTGCCAATGCCTGATACAGAGCGCTCCAATGCCAGTGTTACCTTTAGATGTAGGGAATCGGCCATGATGTATCTCTGTTGATGCCTTCATAATGGCAGGTTTTAAAAGTACTTGAAATATATTTTAAACTTGAGATTTGATCTGCATGTGAATTAAGTTGTTTTGCGTACTACTAAGAGCATACATTTGCTCAATCCGGAATGCATTTCCTTACACTTAATCTATTTGATGAAATGCCTAATTTGGACAACATCGAATTGTGGTAGAGAATTTTCAGAGTTGAAAGACCAGAACGACAAATGAAGTAGGAGGCATGATGAGGGTAAATTGTAAACATATCGTTGTGATGGAAGGGTGGCAACAACTCATAGATACATATGGATGCAACACATGGAGTGTTCAAATAGGTTACTAAATAACAAAAGTGCAACTTTATTCATTGTGTCATGTATATACTTTTGTAGCTTCTTGACTCAAATGGAATTCAATGTATCATACAGTCCCTGGTATCATATGACTTTGTTTGCACTTTCAAAACTAAAATGTGTCCAATAGTTAGTTCTTTGTTTTTAGGGGGACATGTGACGATTGAGCGGGGTATAGGAGATGGTATAGGAGATGATAATTTGTTCTTTTTCTACAAGGTGGGGGTAAAAAAGAAGGTGTGTGGTGTATATTTAATCATCCGTGGCAACGCACGGGCATTCAGCTAGTAGATACCTAATATAGATACCTAATAATAAAGGACGGATTGTTTCTTCCGTCCAACACTTTTTTGGATAGGTTTGCCCCTACGATTTGCAAATATTACATCCCATGCCACCGATACCAGCCTGTTCGGTTTTCCCGTGGAAAATTAGAGGGCGTGTATGGTACGGTCACTGGAGCCGACGATTCAAGGCGGCTGACGCCTCACGCCCTGATTCCCCACCTCCGTTCCTGGCCACCAGCAGCACCGTCCCTCTGCCTCAAGATCCATTGGCGGCGCGGTCCTCTCTGCGTTCAGATCCACGGGAGGCGCTTTCCCCATCCGGCCATCCCCCGCATCGTGCAGCCCACGGTGCTGCCCCATCGCCTGCATCATGCTCGGTCGGCGGCGGCTACCTCCTTCCTGCAGTGCGCCACCCCCGATCCACATCGCACGCCTCAATCTCAGGCTAGCGGCACCGTCTCCCTCCTACGGCGAAAGAAATAGAACAACCAGCAGCGCCCCCATGCTCCAGGCCCTTCACTACATGCAGCCTTGGACGGCTCCAGCAACTCCACCCCTGAGCTCCTCCTTCCATGACCTGCTCTGGCTCCTCGCGATGGCAGAGACGACGCCGCCCGGACCCACTTCCGTCCATCCAAAAGCCAGAAGTTGTAGCGCCAGCAAGAAGTCTTCAAAGGCAAGTGCAAAATACTCATCCACATCCCATATCATTCTCTGTCAGCCCAATAATCAGTTAGATTCCGTGTGTTATTTACTTGTTCTTTGCTTCGTACCTTGCTTTAACCTCTGTCAGCCTTTGTTTCAGCTTGTGGTAATGTGGAGGGAGGAATTCATAAATAGAGATGTGCTTGCGTGTTTCTAGCTTGTCAAGGATCATGATTAGTATCTCATCAGGTAACCTTCTGCTACTGTCATCGCAATTGTTGTGTTGCTTACTCTGAAGGAGCTTTTTAGGGAACGGAAGCAGAGCATGAAAGAAATGCATGTTGTTGTAGCTGTGTAGGTGTGTAGGTATATACTATACAGTACCTCACAGCGGCTTAATTTTTCAGAGTTCTGGTGAGAGTGATGAAGCTGATACAGGGATGAGGGGTACGTGTGCCTGTCGACCTGGAAATCGCCATGCAATCCTTCTTCATACACCATGTTGGTCGATCTGCGCGACACAGAGCAGGCAGGTCGATGACGCCTAGCCAGCCACAGCGGGGTTGGGAGGAGACATGTGGAAAAGACCCCTGGGATGAGAGGATACTAGTGGGAAAGGGCTGAAGAGGAGCATGCTTTAGGCCACGTCGGCATGGGAGGAGGCCATTGGAAAGGGGAATAAGGGGATGGGAGGGACCGTGGTGGAGGTGTGCAGGGGATGCTGGCACTGGAGAGGATGACTGGGCACTAGCGATGGAGCTCTCCTTGGCAGCGGCGATGGATCAGATGTGTACTCCCTCATGCACCCCAACAACGGTCTCCCTCGACTCGCCCAGCAGCTGCGCTTTCTCCCCGGCTCTACATGACCACACACGAAAAGTTTGTATTTACCTTTTTTCTTCAGGTACATATGGTGAGAAGATAGTGTTGCCTGCTGTCGTAATTAATTTAGATAACTCTTTCAGTTTTTTCAGGATAGATGATCTTTCAGGCTATACCTCAACTTCATCTGGCTCCAATCCAGTTAAGAAACAATTTTCATAGATTTTTTGGAAGCCATTTTGGCGACTGCTGCTGCTAGGAGGAAGGCAACGGAAGGGTTAGTCGTCTTGCGAGCGAGGGGTGTTCAAGCCCTCTAGCGTCATGGCTGGGGTGTATGCTACGGTCGAGTCCTTCTAGGTGCTCAAAGTGGAGGCTGGCGCAGCCACGCGTAGGCTGCTGGTCGTCATCGGGTTCGGCGCCTGGATTTTTTGCAAGCCATTTTGGCGACTGCTGCTGCTAGGAGGAAGGCAACGGAAGGGTTAGCCCTTTTGCGAGCGAGGGGTGCTCAAGCCCTCTAGCGTCATGGCTAGGGTGTACGCTGCGGTCGAGTCCTTCTAGGTGCTCAAAGTGGAGGCTGGCGCAGCCACGCGTAGGCTGCTGGTCGTCGTCGGGTTCGGCGCCACGCGCTAGGAGATCAGGCATTAGTGAACAATCTCGGGTGTGTGTTGTTCTGCATACAATGGCATCACCGGCATGTATGACTACTGGCCGCCAGGGTGCGCTGTCAAGTCCAACGTTCTCGCATTCTGGAGGCAGGTGAGTACGAGAATGATGCCTTAAAAGATAGCTACAGTGCAATTGCCATCTTATACTAAATTAAAAGACAACTTATGCAGCTTATCTGCTTATGTTCAGATGATCAACTGAAAGTCTTACTATGTTTAAAAAATAAGATCACTAAGTTTTTAATCGTCTATTAAAGTAGAAGTAACTACTAGCCAAACAAGCCAAACCTTAATATAAAAATGCAAGGATTTGAGCTTAATAAAAATAATGGTGTGATTTTTTTGTTTGTAAGCGGATTTGTAGTTGGTTTAACCTGTGTTAAAATTGAATTGTCACAATATATGAATTTGGGCTTACCGGGTTATGGCACGTTCGTATAATATATTTTGGTGCCCATAAACTTCAGTGCACCTGATTTTGTTTTTGCCAGTCTTAGAGTTTCTGTAGCACTTCATGTCATGTTTAAACTGCTCGCAGAAAGGGTTCAACTCTAAATATCCAACGGAGTAATCCCATTGCCTTCGCGCTCCCTCTATGTTTGGTGGCTGCGTACATGGTCGTCCGGTCATTGAAATATGCACTGAATCTTCTTCTTGTGAGGCATGTTCTCTTTCTGATACAATTGTTCATCTAAAATAGATGTAAAATCATGTTTAGTCACCTCTGTATTTTCTGTTTACTACAGCCTACTCAGGTGCATATTCAAATAGTTGGCTAACCATCTATCTGTCTTTTGATATGGATCTATGTCCTAAACCCTTCAATGTAGAGATGGTTTAATAAATATAGGCATGCAATTGGCTCATAAATGTTCCTGATTTAAGCCTTTACTATGCATAGTGTTGCTAATGATAAACTATAGAGCAAAATTCTAGATCTATTCACAACTAATATCTTTGTTAGCAATTATCCATAGATTGTAATACTAACTCGAATGGCCATGTTTAAAGAGTCTGGTGTAAAATGGATATTCTCAAGTATTTTTGCACTAACAAATTGTCGGTTTGAATGTTATTCAAAGAATCTATGTTCACAGAGGCAGTGGCTAAGGAGAATTTTGCAGAAGCTTCTATAAAGGAAGTTGTCACTGATGCACAAATCAATGTCGACGATTTCAGTTACTGGTCAGTTACTGGTCTATTTGATTTCTTTACAACAAATTGATAGCATTGCTCATTGGTGAATGTCCTATTGGATCTAAACTATGTCCACACTCATCAATACCATAAAATGTATACTTTAGTCCGAAAAATTGTTTCAGTTTCAGGGTAGGTTCGGTACCATATGCTAGATAAGCTCACTTGTAATGTTGGTTTTATAAACTATGACTGAAGCTGCTCTTGTGTAGTTCTATGTAGCAATGGATAATCTAGCTATTGTGTAGCATGTTATAAAACCTGCGGCGCTGGTTTATGTACTGAAGTCATCGGCTTAATATGAAAGTCCAAATTTATATGCCCCTCTTTCAGCCTGCCCTTTAATGCTCCAATGCATAGTTCTGCGAAACTTTGTGTTATTCTAACCAAAAAAGAGTTTGTGGAATATGAATGAAGCTACTCTTCTATATTTCCATGTTGGAATGAATAATCCAGCTATTGTATAGGGTGATATATCATCTACTCAGCTGGCGTATGTACTGAATTTCTCGGCTTAATTTAACACGTCCAAATTTACATGTTTCTCTTTTAGTCTTTCCTTTAATTCAATCGGTTTAAAAAAACAACCTTGGTTCCGCTACACAAGTGTAAATCAGACAAGATTGTTTCTCACCATCATAAAGACTCCGCAGAATTAAAATGTGAGGATGGAGCATGCATCAAGTTTAAATTACATAGGGATGGTGCCCAACATCATTAAAAGTCGGTGATACTGAAAGTCAGTGAAGTGAGGGGCTCGGAAGCTCATCTTCTTAGAAATGATCATGGTTATCACGAATAGGAGAAAGTGTGACCAACCATCAACGATGGTAGAAAAAAGAGAAGTGTCATCGGGTGGTTCACTGTAGTATTTTAGCTTTTTTTCTCGGTGCAACGCACGGGCATGTTTCCTATCTATATCTATACCTAATAATAAAGGACGGATTGTTTCTCCCGGTCCAACACTTTTTTAGATCTTTTTACCCTAGGTTTCTAACGTAACGATTAATTCTTTTATTTTGCTTGCCCTTTGGTCGGCCTAACAGGGTCTCTTTCCGAGTGGCTGGGCTTTTTATGCATTTGTTATTGTTACTAGGCCACAACGCGCAGGTGGCCGCTCCCTCCCGTTAACCAAAAATTGTGACTCTGTACGCATTGACACGCATTGACGAGAGCATCAATAATTCCACATCGCTTCTTTATATTGTATCCCACCGATTTATATACATTCTCAAGGTGCCTGGAATCAGCAAGCCAATGAGAAATCAAGTAAGCAGCACCAACCTTTGACTGATCTCTGAATCAAACGATAGAAAGGAATTGCAGGGAGAGAGGCTCTGATTGATCTCTGAATCAAAAAATAGAAAGGAATTGTGAGGAGAGAGGTCAAATCTCCTATACAGGTAAGTGATCGCAGCCGGCGATGGCTGGAAGCGGCGCGGGGGGCCGAGAGGCGGCAGGCCACGGGTGGGATAGTTGCGACTTGCGACCTCGATCAGGGCGACCACACTGGTGAAGTACCTGCATAACTTGTCGAGCACCTGGCACGAAGGCGGACCGAGCCGAGCACCACCACCACCAGACCTCGCCGCTTGAGAGTCACTTGCGATTTCGGGATTTTTGGTGGCCTTCGTGCAGGGAGGAAGGCTGAAGGGACCAGTTGAGACGGTCAACTGGACTCATTCTTCTAGACTAATTCTTTAGGTCCTGGTTAAAAGCCAATTGCAATTCTGGCCCATCATCTCGATGCTAGAGCAGTTGGACCCGATCATGTTCATGTCAGCTATGGCTGCTTATTTTAATTTTTTTTTGCAGGAAAGTCTATAGCTACGTTATTGAACTACTATAGATATCAATCCGTGTGTTTTTATGCACCGACTAGACATCCACCCTATTTCACTTCCTTAATTTCTAGACATGTTAGGTGACGCAGGAATCATGGATCAGCGCTCTCATCTGTCATTCCTTCTGGCTTCTGGCGACTTTTTCTACCAAGAATCGTACTACTCTGAAGTCTGAACCTTTAGGCTGAACATTTGCACACTAGCTGTTTGATGGTTTCTCTTAAAGGAAAACCTTGTGTGCTACTATGTTGTTTCAGTTTCTCACGTAACATTGGCATAAATGGTCAGAGTGATTTGATTTGGTTCAGAGGAGTCAAACGGATGCTTGATTTTGATTCTCCCATATTTACTAAAAAAGCTGAGGAATTCTAAGTAGGAGTAGATTTTAATTCTAGCTATAAGTCATGTTTAAAATATTTATTTTCTTCACGATTCACGGTGGTGTCGTTGTATGCACACGCATATTTCAAAGTATCTGGTAAAATACTACTTCCTCCCTTTCAAAATATAAGACGTTTTAGCTTTGTGAATGGAGTGTATCTAGATTCATTTTAGTGTATAGGTTCACTCTAAATCTAGATGAACCTACATACCAAAATGAGTCTAGATACACTCTATTCACAAAGGTAAAACATCTTATATTTTGAAACGAAGGGAGTATATTATATATATGGAATAGAATCTACAAGGTCAACGATCTTGCTCTTCACCTCGCAAAAAAAAAAAAACGATCTTGCTCTTCCGCAGCAACGCGCGGGCACTGTGTTATCTATATCTATATCTATACCTAATAATAAAGGACGGATTGTTTCTTCCGGTCCAACACTTTTCTGAACCTTTTTACCCTCCCATTAGACACGAAATTGCCCACCAATGCCACCGGTAAGTGGGAAAAACAAAAGAAAAAGAGCTTCGTCTATTTTTTTCCGAGTTTACCGTTTTATAAATTACATTGCCTTGCCACCGCAAATAGACCAAGTCCACCTTGCACGACCTAAGAATCCACGAAATTCCCGGCCCAACGCCCGCAGGCGAGATGACCTATGTGCTGCTGCATTCGCGGGCATGTGATGGGCCACTCCATGTCTGCCTCCTCCTAGGCGACCGGACATGCAGGCTTTCCACTGGCACCCCTCCCTCCCCGTTGAACCAATTCGACAATTCAGTATAGATGTGGCAGCCAAGCTAAAAGGTGTTGACTTACTCTGCTACTTAGACATATCCGTCATGGTGCTATCCAAGATTTTCACCTATCTCTAGCATGGTCTCTATGAATATACATCTGAATATCTGATCTGATGGAGATTGATTTCTTGTCGCAAAATGTCCTCGGTGACATCTGATTTGATGCAAAGTATGTTCTCGGTGACATCTGATTTGATGCAAAGTAAACTTAGCGTAAAAAAATTATAAATTGTTCCACCGTTGATTTGTCTACAAGAAGTCCAGGACCGAACCTTTTTTATCCAGTACACTCATAGTATTCTTCAAATAGACCATGTCGTGCCTCAACTTCATGACGAACTGATGGGAGCACTTAGTGCGGGGGTCGCCGACGCAGCAGTGCTGCAAGGCGGTGGTCTGCACCGGTGAAGAATGCACATGCCTCATCATCACCGACACATGTCTTACAACCTCCCCATCAAGTGCACCGATGATCTCTAATTAACCAAACAAGTTGTCTGTTCCATAGACGGGCTTCCCCAGCCGACCAGCTCCCCTAAAAAATGCCAGCTCGAGCGCCGCCGACCAGCTCCTCCCAGAAATTTCTGGCAAGCGCCACGTGTCCAACTACTCTCGAAAACTTCCGTCCAGTGCCTCGAGTCTAAATATGAGCACGTGGGAGCGGGCTTGGATGGGATGGCATCGCGGCGGAGGCGGTGCACGCCGTCGAGCACCGCGGTGGTGTGATTTTTCCTCTTCCCATGATTCAAGGGCATGACGTGTGATGGACACTACCAGCACCGCTGTTCTTCTCGTGGAAGACAAAGAGTGCGAGAGGGACGTAGGTATCAATCGCTACCCGCACTCGACAAAACGGTCCTCACACAAACATATGGGCAAGGCCCAACATTAATTGTACACACCATGGTATTTTAGACCGGCGGGTGCAATTAAGATCTGACACTTTAAATTACTTGGTGTGATTCACATTTAGTCCTACCCTGCTTCTTTACAGTAAGTCCTACCAGTTTATATACCTTGACAAGTTACCTCAAGTATCGGCAAGCAAGTTGGGAAACAAGAAGTCGCTTAAATAAAAGTACAAGTCGAGCATGGTGTGTCGTGTGCATAAGTAAAGAAGGAACCAAAGTCACTGTATCCCAGCTGGCTCAGTACAGAGGCATTGTGAACTAGGCAAGTGAGAGGGACCAAATTTAGACTTAATTGAAAGTGAAGGAAGCGACCACCACCTTGCATGGTGGGATAATTAGAACGAGGTGGTGGGGGAGACTGAGGAGGTGCCCACTCATATGCTGTTGTGGGTTGGCTGCGGCGAAGCGCAACACTAGCATCTAGGAGAACTTTTTTTTTAAAATTCTTTGATTTTTCTTATGTATGAGAGGAGGATGAAAACGTAGCGCGAGAAATTTAGGGACTAGCCGGATGTGGTATTTTTTGCTCCCACTATGCAAATGGATCTATTCTAAAAATATATATAAATAAACTTAAAAAAATTTAAATAAAATTTTGCTTACATCCAGGCATTCTATGTTTATACATACTTATTTTGGGGGAAAAGTAACATTTTATATGGTTTGTGTAAAAAGACAAAAAATGTCTCGGAATAGTGCGTGTTGGAGTATTTTTTTTCCAAAAATTTATGTACGAACATAAAATATCCGAATGAACATGCTACTATATTTTATAAATATTAACACTTTAATTTTTTTTAAACAATAGGTTCATACACTGAGCTAAATTGGATTTCCGAAGACTACCCATGATAATTTAGTCAAGATCTAGCTGTCAAAAGGGTCCTAAGTCGAGTTGCTGCATGTTAACAGAAAGTCGAACCATCCATTTTAAACAATTAAAAAGGTATCTGTTAAAGACGCACAAACAATCACAAATAGTAAATTGAATGGTAACATGTTTAATCCTTGACATAAATATATGCATATACGCATATACGCATGTACATACCTCATTGGGTATCCCAAGGCAGTCCAATCTGGACCAATACTAGCTAGCTAGGGATTGGTCTCCAAACCTGCATATATATATGCGCTCAATCGGCCGTCCCTGACCAGCTCAGTTAGTCGCATCGCATCCACAGAGTAGATGGATTAATTAGGTCTCAAGCCTAGCTTTTGGCGCCGCGACAATGGACAGGAGAAGGCGGCGGCGGTAGACCTTGCCCAAACCCGTCGTCTTGCCCTGGATCTGCGGTCATCTTGACGGAACCCTGTCGTCTCACCGTAAGTCTACCGTCATCTTCACCGTGGTTTTGGTCTGATCAGGTGTGTCCTGGGGAGGAGAATTAGAGTACCCATGTGGCCATGTTAGTTCAAGGAGAAAATAGATTACCAATTTACCATGCATCAGATTTTCTCCGGGCCATCTAAAGCCATTGGATGAGGAAACCTGATTTCTACACGGTGCGTCCTCGGCGTGTTGTTGAGAAGCCGCGGTTTTAGGGCTTCTGATGTCCTGGCGCCATTGCTCGTGTGCAGCTGCGCATCGCCAGCTGCCACGAAACTCATAGCTGAGGCGCTCTCGCCGCAGGTGTCTACGCCGTAGCTCCGGTCGCCGACAAGGGATGTACCAACCTGCCTATTCACCAAAGTGCGTCCATGACTCTCGATCAATGTAGAAGTATGTACTCCAGATCCTTTACTCTCCTTTTATATTAATCTTCCTTGCAATTTTTTGGATTCTACAAGATTGATAATCGGAACCAACGATGGAATTGACAGATGCATACACGGGGTGGTTGGCCTGACTGGATTCTTGATGTTTAGATCCTATAAATAATGAATGTTTTCATGCATACCATGCTAATTGAAACTAGCGATGGGAGGACGAATTACCTGAAGCGACAATACGTGTCTTTTCTTTACCCAGTTCAACTCTTTTTCTTTCGGCTCCTCAATTTTGGTGTCAGGCAATGCAAACTAGGTGCTTAGTGAATTACCGACTGTTCAAAGCTTCAGTTCTAGCCGAAGAAAATATACCAAGAATACTCAGCTACTCTTTACTCCAATTAAATAGTACAGCGTGCGCATGCTCATACCTGGGTGATTAAGGCCGCTGTCCTTGAATAACTCAAGCGGATACAGCCGGACATCATGCATCTGGAAGACCTTGGAGTTTGAGTTCCAGCGTGGATACTACGGCTGAGAATTATCACGGATCCACGGTTATAGAATTTCAACAAGGTTTTTCCATACTTCGCCCCAAATATTCATGTATAAACTATTTAGATTGATGATCAATGTAATTTATATCGGAGAATGTACTTGCTCTAATACATGTTAGATCTAATGATTTTCATGCCTGATATTTGCTAATATTTGCTATGCAGTTATTGTTTGACACAATATCAAGAAATAAAAGTTCGAGGGGACATCAATGGTGACACAAAGGTCGTCAAGAGGTTGTTGGCGGCGTGAAAAGTAGATACGACGAGTACGAGCTCGGTATCGCGCACGTTTTCAAGTTCCCATGGCTCGTGACGGACATGTGTTCGCCCAGAGAAAAGGTATATAAGCATATTGTTTCTCCTTCCGCCACAACTACCTAATAATAAAGGAATGATCATTTCTCACCATTCCTAACTTTTTTGGACGTTTGTGTCCTCTACTTAGAAGAAAATAACCCACCACTGCCAACCGATAAGTTAATTACCGCCACCACGTAAACGTTGGCTTACTCTGTCTCGCTCTCGCACGCGAACACGAGTTCCTTAGCACCTGGGTTGGCCCAAGGTCGGGCCCAATTCCATTGGAGTCCCGATCGATTCAGCAGGGCTGAGTCTCCCTGTCGTATGCGTCTAGCACCCTACGCATTTAGCTAGCTGTTTTGATTTAGACCGTGCCCTAATCGGAGATTTAGGCAACATATAGGCTTCCGTGCCGGCGGGCGCGTTTCATAAACCTAACTCCCACCCCTGGTCCCCATATATACACACCCCATATATACACACGTGAGATACGATCGAACGGGCTTATTAATCTGCTGATACGTAGATGTAGTCCAGAGCTCATGTGTGCCGTGGTGTCGTCGGTGGTGTTGCATTAGTTTTCATGCTACGTCTCCGGTGATCTGCATCTGTTCTCCTAGAATCTAGATCAAAGGTAGGATGGAGCACGGGGGAGCGGGAAGGGCGGGTGGAGCGGGAAGGGCGTCGTGAAGCGAGTCTTGAACAATCGATGAATCAGGGGAGAGTGGGCAGGCGCTGCTGCACCACAGTCATGACGCAGAGCTATGCACACGCCTGCGGCGCGAGCTCGTGAGGAGCAAACTGCAGCATGCATGCCGGGTTCCTCTGCGCGTCGTCATAGACTCCCCTTGGTGTGTCCTGCCTCATCCGTATTGTCGTTGATATCTGGTCTGAAGAATTGCCGGCGCCTCCAACGAATTGTTGTCAACAGATTACTGCATTGGGCGCTTGCACGAAGCACGGCGGCTACATGGGTCTGGCGCATGCCTGTTTTTGGCAAGGTTTCAGTGCTGTTTGGTTTGTTTTCCTGCTGCCGCTGATTGCAAGAGTGTCTGTGTTTGGCCGCAGATTGCTGTGTGTGGGTGCTTCACTGCTAATGAAGTTGCTGCTAATTCTACTGTTTTCTAGGATGTACAGGATTGTTAGACATTGCTTCGTTGCTAATACTTACTGCTTATAAAAAAATACGTGAGTGAGATCTACAGATTGAGAATAGTTACACATGGTGCTTTCTGGTTCCATGTAATATGTTCTTAATATCGTGTATTGATATAATTGTTTAGAACTCTATATACTAGCATGTGTAACACGGGATATACAGAAAGATTAAATATACTTAGATTCGTATCTTTACTCAAAATTGATGTTTCTCTCTCGGTGCAACGCACGGGCTCGTCTCCTATGAAATATAATAATTAAATAAATCCCCAGATGTTTCTGTTTTTTATGAGATTTCCTAGAGTATTTCTCTTGTTTCTGGTGAGCCCGTCATGTACTTTTCTCTCCCTCTCTCTCTATATATATATACACCTAATAATAAATGACGGATTGTTTTCTCCCGGTCCAACACTTTTTTGTACGGTTTTACCTCCCACCAGACACCAAATTACCCACCAAGACCACCGTTAAGTAAAAAAAAGGTTTGCTCGTAGAGTCCAAACCATCCTATTACCACCCATGCAACCGGCTGGATCAATCAATATCCTTGCATTATGACACGGGTCAATTGATGTCCTTGCATTGTAACATGGGCCATGCCACAAATACGTACAGGCGGTGCAACTTAAACCGTTACGACTAAATGGTAGCTAAAGCTCATGGTTTGGTCCCACCTTGTCTTCTTAGCCTGAGACCAACCAGTTTATATATGTTTGTAATTTTCTTGAAGTGTCGTCGAGCTGACTTGGAATCAACAAAGCAGCAACACCGTATTTCGGTTGCAATAGATCAATGGATGGATGCATGGGCCGGTTGAAATAGATCAATGGATGGATGCATGGGTCAAACGGGATAGAGAATTTAACAATATGCTTGATGGATGCCTCGATGCCTGGGCAATGGGAGAGAGTTGTCTAATTAACTGCACGGACTGGGTGAGGCAAAAGAACTAAATTATCTCATGCATGAGGCCCGGCCTATGGAAGACGCGGCTGTTTCCGTGGGACGTGAAATGCGCTCCCTGTACGCGGTGGGATTGAGGTCTAAACTTGATCAACACAAATGCCTCCTTCACGGCACGGGAGAATATGCGCATCAACGAGGCTGGGATCTCTCCCGCTCGCATATTTGCTACTCCTGCTCCTCTCTATCTCTCACGTGTTGCTGCTGCTGGTGCTCCACTATCATGACCGGCTGATGCTGCCTGGTACTCATCTCTCTCATCATACAATATTTTTTGAATTTGTCTCTACTCTGAAAATTGGTTTGGTGTTGTGGCAAAAAAAGTTATGTGATTTCCAATGTTCATACAGATGACCTTACAAAATTGTCATTATGCACAAAACCTATTTTTGGATATGGCAAATTAACTCAAGTTTGTTTAGATTCAAATGTATCTAGCACTAAAACATGTCTAGATACATCCGAATCTAGACAAATCTGAGTCAATTAAATTGGATAGGAGGCGGTACCTTAATTATTGATGATAGCGGCGTCTTCGTTAAGAAAGTTTCGCCACGGTAGATGACCTTACAAAATATTAAAATGTGCAATTTTGTCATTGTGCATAAAACCTATTTTTAGATATGGCAAATTGACTCAAGTTTGTTTAGATTCGGATGTATCTAGCACTAAAACATGTCTAGATATATCCGAATCTAGACAAATCCGAGTCAATTAAATTGGATCGGAGTGAGTACCTTAATTATTGATGATAGCCGCGTCTTCATTAAGAAAGTTTCGCCACGGTAGAGATAAAGATAAATTGTCATCCATCGATAAAATTATTCATTCCTAAACAATATTCAGTAAATTAACCCGTAGCAACGTACGGTCAATTTTTCTATAATATATAATAGATGGTTGAATGAAGTTTTTTTGGTACTATCGTCAAAAAAAGTTTCTTTTGGTACTACTCAGTGTATCTTGTAGTACTAGTAGTACTGCGAATGACGAGCTTTTGAATATCCTTCCTCCCAGATATTTGTGAAGGAAGTAAAAATTTCAAAATCAGGAAAGTTTGAATTGCTACTCTATTGTAGTACTAATCCTTTTTGCCGCCAAGGATCAAAATAGATCCCACCAACGCAGCTGACGAACATGGCAGACACACAGAGCCACCGACACAAGGCTGATCGTCAGTCGACGTGCGTGCGCAGCACCACGCTGTGGATGAGGGAGAGATCATCCGACCGGGGTGTGGGTGGTGATGAGGGAGTGAAGGAGAGAGAAAACACAATTTGTTTTGCATACATATATATTGTAAAGGTCCTGAAATTTACTTTACTTACTGTACCCTATACCTCGTGTCAAGGACCCATCCTAATTTCGCTCTGACATCGCACTGCCTTCAAATCCTCCTCTTCACAGCTCTCTCGTTGCCTCCTTTGTGCTCAGTCTCTTCTCGCTCTTTATTTTTTTAATAGAAAATAGGAAATAAATTCTTTTTACTTGCTTTTCAGAAAATAAATTCCTCTCACTTGGAAAATTGATTTTTTTAATATCTTCGATTGTTTTTAAAAGATGGCCAAATTTGTCGGCATGCAAATTCTTGGATATGGGATCATAAGCATAAAATATGATGTAGATATGGCCTTGATCTTGGTCGTTTGTCTTAAAATCCAAGAATTTTTCATAATCATTAACAACTATGCTTAAATTCGTTTAAATTTTACCACTTACTTTTAGGTTAGAATTTTACATGGACGGTGAGAGTATTTTACATAAAGGACCAAAAAAGAGAAAATTACATTGAGGTCCATACATTTAACACAAAGGACCCTAAAATTGAGCAAAGTAAATAGTTGGGTTCAGCTCCTTCTCGAGAGATCAGCTAATCGAGCCATACGTTTCATACTACTTCCTCTTCGATTATTTTCAAAATATGGCCAAATCCGTCGCCATGTAAATTCTTGGATTTGGGATCATCAGCATAAAGTATGATGTAGAGATATGGCCTTGACCTTGTGGTCCTTCGGCTTGAAATCCAAGAATTTTTTATACTCGTTGACAACTATGCTTAACTTCGTTTAAATTTCACCACTTACTTTTAGGTTAGCATTAAGGACCTAAAAAAGAGAAAATTACATCGAGGTCCATACATTTAGCACAAAGGACCCTAAAACTAAGCAAGAAAAATAGCCGGGGTTCAGCTCCTTCTCGAGAGAGCAGTTGATCGAGCCATACTCTTCATACTACTTCCTCTTCGATTGTTTTCAAAATATGGCCACACCTGTCGCCATGCAAATTCTTGGATACTGGATCATCGGAATAAAGTATGATGTAGAGATATGGCTTTGATCTTGTGGTCGTTCGTCTTGAAATCCAGAATGTTCATACTCGTTGACACCTATAAGCTGAAATTCATTTAAATTTCACCACTTACTTTTAGGTTAGAATTTTACATGGTCGATGGGAGTACATTTTACAACAAGGACCTAAAAAGGGGGAAATTACATCGAGGTCCATACATTTAGCACAAAGGACCCTAAAATTAAGCAAGGAAAATAGTCGGGTTCGGCTCCTTCTCGAGAGAGTAGCTGATCGAGCCATACTCTTCATACTACTTCATCTTTGATTGTTTTCAAAATATGGCCAAACTTGTTGGCATACAAATTCTTGTATATGGGATCATCAACATAAATTATGATGTAGATATGGCCTTGACCTTGGTCGTTCATCTTGAAATCCAAGAATGGTTCATACTCGTTGACAACTAAAGCTTAAATTTCACCACTTTCTTTTAGGTTAGAATTTTACACAGTCGATCAGAGTACATCAGGGACCTCAAAAAAGCAAAAATTACATCGAGGTCCATACGTTTAGCATAAAGGACCCTAAAAGGAAAAATTTCTGGTCTGTATCCTTCTCGAGAGATCAGCTGATATGAGCCAAACTCTTCATACTACTTCCTCTTCGATTGTTTTCAAAATATGGCCAAATCTGTCGCCATGAAAATTCTCTCATATGGGATCAGTAGAATAAAGTATGATGTTGATATGGCCTTGACCTTGGTCGTTCGGCTTGAAATCCAAAAATGTTCATACTCGTTGACAAGTAGGCTTAAAATCGTCTGAATTTCACCACTTACACTTTTAGGTTAGAATTTTACATGGGCGGTGGAAGTACATTTTACATCAAGGACCTAAAAAGGGAAAATTACATCGAGGACCATACAATTAGCACAAACCGCCCTAAAATTAAGCAAGGAGAATAGTCAGGTTCGGCTCCTTCTCTAGCCATACATTTCATACTACTTCCTCTTTGATTGTTTTCAAAATATGGCCAAATCTGTCGCATGCAAATTCTTGGATATGGGATCATCAACATAAATTATGATGTAGAGATATGGCCTTGACCTTGTGGTCATTCAGCTTGAAATCCAAGAATGTTCATTGCTGACTGCAAGTGCACAGATCAATTGTATCTAGTTTCGAAGTAAAGGTATCGAACCCACAGAGAGCTATTGGTAAAGGTCTTTATGCCCCTCGTTACTCTCTAGCAAAGGATACTTATAAGCTTCCTTTGATCTCAAGTAAAGGGTGTTTGAAAGGTTTATCATTGTTTGCAGAAAAGTAATTAAAACAAATAAAAGAAAACGAGTAACAAGTTTGTATAAAAGCGCGGTGGAACTCAATAAGGCTAAAGCGTTCTGAGGGATGTAGGATACACCACTAGCATAGTATTATTGTTATATGTAATCAAGAAAACATACTCCTTTTGTCATGATATGTGTGGATAGAGCCCCATAATAAGATGTTCACTTCAAGGCTCGTAGGAACCCACTTTGTTGAGCCAAGAGTGAGGTCACCTCTAAATAACCACTGCGATGTCTCAGAGTAGTCACCCAAACAAACCACAATTAGGGGTTTCCCCGTGGATATCGTAATTAGCTTAGGGAGTCCCTCTTTAATCCTCCTTTGATAGTGTAGGTTATGAGCCAGCGCCAATCTGTCACGAGGCATTCCGGGTACACTTCCAAGACACGTCCAAAGGATTTCTCCCTCCCTTTAGTCTCGAGGGAAAATGATATGCGGCGGACTACACATACCATCTAAAGAGAGAGATCAACACAAATCATAATTATATCATAGACAAGCAAGTCATATGGACACAAGAATAGATCATCTTTATTACAAGTTCATAATGGTGCTAGGGTTTCTCCATCTCCCAAGAACAAAAGAACTACTCACTCATGGAAGCAATCAACAACATCATCATAATCAAATGAATGGATAAAAGTATGGAGGTATATCTAATGCAAACCACGATTGAATCTGGAATTACAACGAGATCTAATATATGAAAGATGGGGTAATGGTGGTAATAGAGATGCGGTGATTGATCATGAAGGGTGTAACACCCCGTCCACTCCTGGGCCCAGGGGGTGTCACTCCTGGAAGCTTAATAGGATATCTAGACTGGCCCCACAGACCAACACTAGTCTTTTCTGCGCACTTTGTCCTCACTCGTGCGCACCCGGTACCCACTTCCCGGTCGGTCACCCATCCTAGAATTGCTCTAGGCCAAGCACACTTAACCTTAGAGTTCTTTTCAAATGAGCTTCCGGAAAAGAAGTTGCAACTTGTTGGTATGAGTATTCTATCAATCCTATTAAGCCATGTGCCTGGTCTCACAAAGGGGATGGTGCATTGTCCTCCAATGATCCATGAAGTAGCTAGGATTTTGTCCTAGCCAAGTTCCTCCTTCAGATCCCTCTCGGATGTGGTTTTTCGTTGTTTCTGGTGGCTGTGAATGTCGGATCTCCCTCTCGTTTTCGCCAGGAGAAAGTATTTGACGAGGCGGTCACAATGGCACCTGGTACGGGCGGACGGTATGGGCGGGCTCCGCCCGTACCAGTGCTTGTTATCGGTATTGATGCCTCCTCCTTGCTTGGTATTCTCCTAGGTGTGAAGGTAAATTCATAAAATGACTTTTATCACTTAGGAATATTGTATAATTACACAATATGACAGCTCTAACTGATATGTTCATATATGACTCCATGATTTGGGATCCTGTTGAAACAAGAACAAAATAGTGTGTGTAGAAACGGTGAAATACAAATATCCCTACTCTATTTATGCAAAAACAAAAGGTAAATATGCTTCAATTTTGGACTCGTCAACTCCCCCAAGCTAGGCTCTTGCTCATCCCCGAGCAAGATGGTGGATTATGGACAAGATCATCATATTCATGAGACACGAGTCGTTACAATAAATGAGGTAGAAATTGAAACAAGAATACAACATCAGATGTAGAGATACTTCAGGGGTATTACCATACCCTTACACATTACATAACTTAGAGGCTTCCACACCTTTTCTAGTATTAATGAAATCATAAGAAGCTGCTAGTGATTTAACATACCATATAATCATGGAGTTTAGAGATATAGGGCACTAAGTTTAGTACTGAAGATTCATGATCATTCTCTTTTTTTCTATGTTTGATTCTTTTGATAGTTGCTCTCCCATTTTTTGATAGCGGTATATCTATATTTTTACTTGCTCCCTTTTCTCTTTTATTTCAGCACGACTATTTGATCATGCTCACTACTTCAATGGCTTTCAAAAACTGTTAATTATAATATGCTACCAGAATTCTTCTTCTCATAACTTAATCAATACTTTCGTTGGTATGGAAGTCCCTAAAATCATAACAGTTGTACAAGTATCATAACATTCTACCTAGTTGAATCATCTAATATAGTAATCATGAATCAAACACAACTTCAATTATCATAAAATCTCATAACTCAATGGATATAAATCTTCTCTTGAACAAAGGGAGTTCGAAGTTGATGCAACTAATGAAAATTCGGAATTTAAAGTCTAACCATGCATGCAGAAAAGTAAACATGCTAAAACTGTAAGATAGATTACAAGGTTCTCATAGATCCCCCAAGCTTGGAATCAAGCCGAGTAGATCAAATAATCCCTTGAGATTATATGATATCATGGCGTCTATCATGGTGAAGTAGTTTTATTGGAGAGTGCTGCCCGAAGCTTCTTTTTCGTCTCTTCTAGAGCAGATATGCGTTGAAGACACTTCTGTAGATCCGAACGCAAGAGGAACATCCCATCAGTGGCTTTGCTCATCACGTCATTAAGTTCCTTCTTGCCTTCAAGATCCAAAAGACGCTTGCACATGATCTCCCTGTGGATGAGCTCTTCTTTCTGGTACTTCTCTATCCTGTGAAGATGGTGTTCATTATCTGGGATGTGCGTGCCAACTGGCACGTCTAGAAGGTTGAACCCCCAATCCTCTTGTGGCTTCACACTCATGCGCGCATTCATGGTGATCTTCTTTGTTATTGAGGTATGTGCCATAGTCTCCTAATAAGTTCCTGCATTAGAATGGTTAGCTTTCTTACGCTTTGGTAAAGAGTAGTCTACGGCGATGAGCTTAACCAACTCCATGCAACCCTTCCCATGAGGTTTCTTGGCTTCTTCCTCATCTTCAGGCTTCACCATAGCCAGATAGTCTGGCTTCTTCCATCCCCTCTTCAATTGCTCCATGAAGATCCGGAACTCCTCGTCTTCGAAATCATCATCGGAATCATAAGTGTACCGCTTGTTCTTCGGGCTTAGGCCTTGAGCTTCATGATCATCAGCTTCGATGGAGGAGGTCTAGAAACTATCCCACGAATGAGCCATGAGGTTTAGAGGCTTGCCTTTACCTTGAATCGAGTAGCGTATCAAATAGATTAGATCTGTTTATATAAGAGAGAGGTGGACCTCTAAAGAGACTTATTAAGGGCCAGGAGTAGGGAGAAACTTGTATTAGAAGAAAAAGGGTCGCCCAAGAAATGAATCCTAACTAATATGGAAAAAATAAGTGCAAAAATAAGGAAATTTGGGTCGTAACGACCAGTCGGTATGGACAGATGCCCGCACGGCGCGCCCGTACCGGGTCGTTTCCAAAAAAACCACGGCACAAACTCGGTAACAATCAACCGACTAAGTGGTACGGGAGGGTTCTGCCTGTACTACCTGTCCGTACCGACTTCACGGCCTCAACTTTTCATTTTTTTGAACACAAACGAAAAGCAGAAGAAGGGTCACTGAACTAATAACGACCAAGCGTACGGGGGACTATACCCGTACGACATGGTCGTACCAGTTCTGCAAAAATGACATGAAGTTATCAGTGGGCTTAATGATCAGTGGTACGGGCAGGTCTGGTTGTACGCCCGTACCGAGCTTGTGAGACCGGCAATGAACTCAGAAGAACAAAAGGAATCCAGATATGTGAAAAGAAATAGCAGAAAATTATCCAGAATAAATATGTGTTTAGGATTTCATAAGCTATGATCATTGAGGGAACATGAACTCATTTGAGTATCTTTTTCTTCCTCTCTTCGAATAAAGTTGGTCGTAGAAAATCACTGAAACCATTGCAAGAAGAAATAGAGAAGTTCCTTTTTGGTAGTGTGGTTCCCACAAGTATACACATGGATGACACCTCCTTACGATGAGCAATTTCTTGAGTGTCCATGAATGTTTCCTCCATATCTTCCTTTCTTTGTAGGATCTATAAATCAAATTCTTGTAGAATTAAAGTCCAATACATCATTCTTGGCTTAACATCGATCCTTTCTATGATTTCCTTTAAGCCAACACAATCAGTGTGTAGTCTTATTTTAGAGTCCATGATATAAGATCTAAAGTTATCACAGGAGAAAACCACTGCGAAGAATTCTTTTTCTGCCATAGGTAGTTCTTTTGGGCCCCGTTTAAGGTACGTCTAGCATGATGAATGATATTAAGGTCATCATCATACTGACAAAGAATTGCTCCTACGGCTTCATGACTAGCCTCGCAAAACAGCACAAAAGGTTTCTTCCAATTAGGCGGTTTTATAATGGGGGCTTCAAGGAGGGCTTGTTTTAATATGTTGAAATAAGTAAGACACTTTTCATAAAAATTAAAACGAACATCCTTTTGAAGAAGGTTAGTTAAAAGTCTAGCAGGTTTCAAAAAATTCTTAATGAATCTTCTATAAAATCCTACATGACCTAAGAAGCTTCTTATACCTTTTATGTCTCGAGGAGGGGGTAACCTTTCTATTGCTTCAATCATTGCTTTATCGACTTCTATGCCCTTACCTGAGACTTTCTGATCGAGCACTATGCCTTCTTGAACCATAAAATGGCATTTCTCTCAGTTCAAGACTAAGTTAGTGTCTTCACATTTCTGCAAAACTTTATGAAGATTATGGAGACAATGATTAAAGGAAGTTCCATAAACAGAGAAGTCATCCATGAATACTTCCATAATACTTTCAACGTAATCAGCAAATATAGCAGTCATACATCTTTGAAAAGTGGCGGGAGCATTGCAAAGACCAAAAGGCATATGACAAAGCATAAAGGACATAAGGACAAATAAAAGTAGTTTTAAGTTGATCATCTGGGTGAACAGCAATTTGGAAAAATGGAGTAGCCGTCTAAGTAACAAAAATGAGAATTCATAGCAAGCCTTTCTAAAGTTTGATCTATAAATGGTAAAGGGTGATGTTCCTTCCGAGTTTCCTTATTAAGTTTTCTATAGTCAATGCACATCCTGTGTGCAATAACAATTCTAGTAGGTACCATTTCATTATGTTCATTTTCTACAACTGTAAACCCACCTTTATTAGGAACACAATGAATAGGACTTACCCATTCACTCTCCTCTACATGAAAGATGACGCCTGCATCTAACAAATGTATTATTTATTTTCTTACCTCCTCTTTCATGTGACGTTGAAGGCATCATTGAAAGTCCACGATCGGCTGAGCTCTGATGTCTACGCACTTCTATTCTTGTAGACAGTTGTTGGGCCTCCAAGTGCAGAGGTTTGTAGAACAACAGCAAGTTTTCCCTTAAGTGGATCACCCAAGGTTTATCGAACTCAGGGAGGAAGTGGTCAAAGTATCCCCTCTCAAGCAACCCTGCAATGAAGATACAAGAAGTCTCTTGTGTCCCCAACACACCCAATACACTTGTCAGGTGTATAGGTGCACTAGTTCGTCGAAGAGATAGTGAAATACAAGTGGTATAGATAATTATAAGTGGAAACGGTGATAGAAGATAGCTTGATGGCGTGGAAAAGACTAAAGTAAAACTGAAATAAAGATAGAAGCAAGCAAACATGTAATAGATCTAGTAGCAAACAGTGTTTCAACGCTTAGAAACAAGGCCTAGGGATAATACTTTCACTAGTGAACACTCTCATATAAATATCTTCTCTTTATGATACTACTCTTAACTAATCTCCGGTTGGAACTCTAATCGTTGGTAGGGCTATAACAGCACACCTCAAAGTAAGCCTTTCCCATCTAGAAAACCCCACACTATCACCTTGAGTACTAGATGGTTCCAACAAACACCACAATTTCATAAAGACATCCAACTCCAAATATAACTCATAACAAGTATTTGTAATCTCTAGCCTAAGTGCCACCATGGTGTGCACGCTGTCACTTTCACACACATGGGGAGAGCAGAGATCTATTAAAGCACTTGAGTAGCAAGGTAGATCTATAGATTACAAGCTCATGATCTCAATAAGATCATGCATAGAGAGAGAGAGAGATGAACACATAGCTACCGGTAGAACCCTTAGCCTCGAGAGAGAACTACTCCCTCCTCATCATGGGAATCAGCAATGGTGATGGAGATGGTGGTGGAGATCGATGGAGATGGCTCCGGGGGCACTTCCCCGTCTCGGCAGGGTGCCGGAACAGAGACTTTTTGTCCCCCGAATCTCCCCTTCGGTGGCGGCAGCACTGCGGAACTTTTCATGGCTGGAGGCTTGATGATCTAGGGTTTATGCATCGAGAGGCTCTTATAGGCGAGAGGGAGACCGAGGGGGTGCCGGAGGGGCCCACACCACCCCCTGGTGCGGCCTGGCCTGGCCCGCGCCACCAGGTGGTGTGGCCAGCCCCTGGCCCCTCTTCGTGTCGTCTTCTGGTTCCGTGAGTCTTCCGGTAAAATATCGACTTTGGCTTTTGTCCGGTCCAATTCCGAGAATATTCATTTTTTGACTTTCTGGAACCAAAAACAGCAGAAAACAGGCAACTGGCAGTTTGGCTCTTGTTAATAGGTTAGTCCAAGAAATCATATGAAAAGTACTCCAAAGTGTGGACAAAACACAAGAAAGTAGATAAAACCAAGCATGGAACATCAAAAATTATAGATACATTTGCAATGTATCAACATCCCCAAGCTTAACTCCTGCTCGTTCTCGAGTAGGTAAGTGATAAAAAGAAAGAATAATTTTTGAGGTGACATGCACCATCATAAACTTGATCAAAGTATTTGTAAAACATTCCAAGCTGGGATCATAGTACTTCAATCATAACATGAAAGACAAAGTTCTAGCAATAAGACAAAGAAACTATGTTGCAACATGAAAAGGAACAAACAAAAGATTAATGAATAACAATGCTTTGCAAGACGTTTGTTTGTTCACATAAAGAAAACATAGCATAGTAGCATTCAGCTTGTCCCTCATAGAGTAGCAAATATAAATGCATAGGACACCTTCAAAGTTCATAAGAGTGACTAGATACAAATAGTTTAAAACAAGCAATATCAAGGTATGCATCAATCAACAAGTCTTGGGACAATGCACATAGAACCAAGAATGGCCACTATGCTCTCAAAGTAGGTGTATAAAGATAGAAGGTGGAGACTCAATATAATGGTGGAAGAAAGGCCTTCATAGAAGGAAGTAGGGATTCAAGTCTCATAAAGAGCTTCCAAAAATTATGGTACTTATAGCTTTCAGCTCTCATTGCCCTATCATAAGCATCTTGAAGTGATTAAGGTTAAAGTGAACAAACTATGGTGTACATGCTTGACGAAGTATAAGTTGGAAATCTCATGTCCCTTGTATACGAGGGACGCTCCTCATGCTACTCAAGTTTAGTCACCGGTAAGTTCTTGTCATCGTAAGTACATGTGTATCATAGAGAACCGCCAACGGGGTACCCCTTGCCCGATGATACGGAAGAATCCCCATATCAAAATGATAAGGCAAGCATACAACGAGCATCTCAGCAATCTTCTTATTTACCATGGGAATATGGCGCTTTTTCTCTCTTTCCTCTTTTCATAATCTCTTTTTTTATTTTTCTCTTTTTTCTCAATATAGGACTCTTTTTTTATAAGAAGAATGCTTCATAGACAACTCATTATGGTTACGCTGCAGGTTTCCACCATGTCAGCATGGATTAGACCAGCGGCCCAGGCGTTTCTCTAACACATATACTTAACTCCATGGACTTACAAGCTCCCCTTTCATTTCACATCGACGACATCCATATACAAAAGAGCATGATATCAACTAGGTACAAGTACCAAGTGCAATGTTGAAAGCGTTCCCCATGAAAGCATGGTTCTGCTAATTCCCAACAAATAAGTGCAAGCATATACAACATAGACGACACAATGGTTCAAGTTTATTAAGGGCAAGAAAAGTAAAGTGTGCCATCAAGTTCGTGAGAGCTTTAATCACTAGTTTTCTCATAACAAGTTTAATTTGGAAGGTAAACAAACGCATGAATATACTTGGAATAGCATAAGCTAGTAGGTAGGTATGGTGGACTCTTTGGAGTAACTTGGTTTAGGGAGTTGGATGCATGAGTGGAACTCATACTTGGTTGCGGAGGCTAGCAAAAGACTGGGAGCGACAAACTAAGAGAGCAATAATGGCCATAATCATGCAGAGCGACAAAACATCATTAATCAAAGCATAAAGTGATACTACAAGTTGAAAACTAAAGGATCATAAAGGATATGGTGACTTGGGATAGTCATAACATGGTGTGAGGATGCGCCAAGTCAACCCAAATAAAGCATCAAAGGAGAATACCACTATACTACGCTTTAATCTGCTAAAACAACACCATGATTCATCCAAGGCACATTAAGCAATCTCAATTGTTTATAACATGTCATGATACAGCAAAGAATACTAAGCATAAAGCCAAAACAATATCTAGCATGGCATGACAAAAGCATAGGCCACAGTCAAAAACAAGCTCTCTTTACCACTTAGCATGAGCTTTCCTACTCTTTTCCAATCCAAACCAAACTATTTTAAAACCAACGTATGAAAGAGGGGGTCCAACCAATTTTTTCAGAAAACTAAGCAAACCAAGCAAACGAAAAAAACAAAACGAAAATGAAAACAAAAAAGAAGACGCTCCAAGAACAACACAACTCTGCATGAAACAATAAAAATGAAGCGTTTGGAAGAAACCTGGGATTTTTATTGATGAAGAGGGGGATGTCTTGGGCATCCCCAAGCTTTGACGCTTGTACTTCTTAGATATTTCTTAGGGTGACACGCGTGGCATCCCCAAGCTTGAGCTTTAGTCCATCATTCATCTCATTACTCATTCCTTCCATACACCTAAAATTTTTCCTTCATACAAAACTTCACACAATCTTTATTAGCAACATTAGTGCACTCAAGATAAATAAGTCTTAAGGTTCAGTTCTAACACCAAATAAACTCCCATTGGAACACTAGCTACTGTAGAACTTCCCTCAAAAAGCTCAATTCCCCAAAAGAACTCAACAAGAAGCAAATGCAAATAAAGGCAGAAATCTGTTAAAACAGACCAGCAGGTAAAGACGATTTTTTTTGAAAACCTTCTGTTGCTCAAATCGAAAAGTGTTGAACTAACGAAAGTTAGATAACAACCTGGGGCAGAAGCACAAACATTCACGCCTCAAAACGATGTACAGAAATTTTACACGAATTTTTACGGTGAAGCACAGAAATCTGTTTCAGGACAACACTTTCCCAATCATTATTTCTCTCCCATTAGAGGTTACTCTTGGCACAAAAAAGCAAATAAAAAGGATAAGGAGCGGTTATTACTGAAGTAATAACTTCCAAGACTCAACTAAAACTTTTGGGTTATCTCCCAATAAGTACTTTTCTTTAACGCCTTTAAGTTATGCATGATAGTTTGAAAAGATGCTCACATAAGAAATATGAATTGAAGTAAAAGAGAACATCAAGAAGCAAATTCAAAGCACATTTAAGTCTAACCCACTTCCTATGCATAGGAATCTTGTAAAGAAACAAGTCATGAAAGCACAGAGCAACAAGCATATTAAAGCAAAACAAGTGCAACTTCAAGACTTTCAACATAAAGCGGGGAGACTTAATATTATTGAGATGCATAAAACTATGTTTCCCTCTCTCATAATAACTTTCAGTAGCATCATGAATAAAATGAATAATATAACTATCACATAAAACATTCTTATCATGAGCCACATGCATAAAAGAATTAATACTCCCCACATAAACATAGTCATTCTTATTAATTGTAATGGGAGCAAATTCAACAAAATAGCTATCATTATTATTCTCATCACCATAATCATCAAATATAGGAGGCATATTGTAATCATATTTAATTTTCTCCTCAATAGTAGGTGGACTGAAAATATCATATTCATCATTGTAATCATCATATATTGGAGGTTTGGTATCATCATAAGCAATAGAATAGCTATCTTCCAAAGCTGGGGAACTAAAAAGATCATTTTCATAAGAACTAGCTTCTCCAAGCTTAGACTTTTCCATAGCATTAGCAATAATGGTGTCCAAAGAATTCATACTAACAACATTGCTATTAGCACGCAAATAAAGTTGCATAGGTTTTTTAATTTTCTCTTCAAACACTTCATGTCCTAACTCAAGATAAATACTATAAAGCTCTCTAATTTTTTTTATTGTTTTCCATTAAGCCTAACTAGTGAAAACAAGAAACAAAAAGACAAAATTGCAGAATCTAAAGGAAATAACTTCGAGCACTCACACCGGAGGATGTGAGTACCTTTTACCTTACCTCCCCGGCAACGGCGCCAGAAAATAGGCATTTTCCATGGGAGGTTCTTCTTCTTTAATCCTCCGGTGTGAATACCTTTTACCTTACCTCCCCGGAAACAGCGCCAGAAAATAGCTTGATGTCTACGCACTTCTATTCTTGTAGACAGTTGTTGGGCCTCCAAGTGCAGAGGTTTTTAGAACAGCAACAAGTTTTCCCTTAAGTGGATCACCCAAGGTTTATCGAACTCAGGGAGGAAGTGGTCAAAGGTATCCCTTCTCAAGCAACCCTGCAATCAAGATACAAGAAGTCTCTTGTGTCCCCAACACACCCAATACACTTGTCAAGTGTATAGGTGCACTAGTTCGGCGAAGAGATAGTGAAATACAAGTGGTATAGATAATTATAAGTGGCAACGGTGATAGAAGATAGCTTGATGGCGTGGAAAAGACTAAAGTAAAACTGAAATAAAGATAGAAGCAAGCAAACATGTAACAAATCTAGTAGCAAACGGTGTTTCAACGCTTAGAAACAAGGCCTAGGGATAATACTTTCACTAGTGAACACTCTCATATAAATATCTTCTCTTTATGATACTACTCTTAACTACTCTTCGGTTGGACACTCTAATCGTTGGTAGGGCTATAACAGCACACCTCAAAGTAAGCATTTCCCATCTAGAAAACCCCACACTGTCACCTTGAGTACTAGATGGTTCCAACAAACACCACAATTTCATAAAGACATCCAACTCCAAATATAACTCATAACAAGTATTTGTAATCTCTAGCCTAAGTGCCACCATGGTGTGCACGCTATCACTTTAACACACATGGGGAGAGCAGAGATCTATTAAAGCACTTGAGTAGCAAGGTAGATCTATAGATTACAAGCTCATGATCTCAATAAGATCATGCATAGAGAGAGTGAACACATAGCTACCGGTAGAACCCTTAGCCTCGAGAGAGAACTACTCCCTCCTCATCATGGGAATCAGCAATGGTGATGGAGATGGTGGTGGAGATCGATGGAGATGGCTCCGAGGGCACTTCCCTATCCCGACAGGGTGCCGGAACAGAGACTTTATGTCCCCTGAATCTCCCCTTCGGTGGCGGCGGCACTGCGGAACTTTTCGTGGCTGGAGGCTTGATGAGCTAGGGTTTATGCATCGAGAGGCTCTTATAGGCGAGAGGGGAGACCGAGGGGGTGCTGGAGGGGCCCACACCACCCCCTGGCGTGGCCTGGCCTATCCCGTGCCACTCGGTGGTGTGGCCCGCCCCTGGCCCCTCTCCGTCTCGTCTTCTGGCTCCGTGAGTCTTCCGGTAAAATATCGACTTTGGCTTTTGTCCGGTCAAATTCCGAGAATATTCATTTTCTGACTTTCTGGAACCAAAAACAGCAGAAAACAGGCAACTAGCACTGTGGCTCTTGTTAATAGGTTAGTCCAAGAAATCATATGAAAAGTACTCCAAAGTGTGGACAAAACACAAGAAAGTAGATAAAACCAAGCATGGAACATCAAAAATTATAGATACATTTGCAATGTATCAAGATCCTTCTTCCATGAATATTCTATGGGTGCCTATCAAGGGACTAATCCCCTTCAAGTCACTCATCGAATACCCAAGAGCATTTCTATGCATGTGGATGACCTTCATTAAGTTTTCCTCCTCTTTATCTGCAAGGTTAGCACTTATAATAACAGGAAATTTATTGGTTTCATCAAGAAACCTATATTTTAGTTCCTTTGGTAGAGTTTTAAGGATTGGAGGAGGAAGAGACTCGTCTCCTTTCCTTATGGGGTCTTCATATTTTTGATTAATCTCGGTGTCCACCTCAGGTGTGGAGTCAAGATAATCATCTATTTCGGCTTCTTCTATGTCTTGAAGGATATTATTATTATTGACTAAACTTCATGCTAAATCATCTTCGGGAGTCTCGATGACTATAGAGGCTAAATTTACGATATTACCTTGTTCCTCATGTTCGTACTCATCATGATCCAATTCTTCAATAGCCGGCTTATGGTCAAATGTAGAAAAGTGAAAATCCATCTTCTCTTCACCAAACTTGAGAGACACAGTTTGTCTTTTGCAATCTATGTTTGCTCTTGCGGTATATAGAAAAGTTCTTCCAAAAATGATGGGAAAACAAACATCAGTGGGCATAGCGATAAGCACAAAATCAATGGGATACTTATATGGTCCAACACAAATTGGAACATTCCTAATTACTCCTATAGGGACTCTAAGTGTTTTATCTGCAAGCATTATTGTCATATCCGTATCTTCTAGTTCGACTGGAGTTAATTCATTATCAATTTTTAAATAAAAATTGAAAGGGATAACATTAACAAATGTACCAATATCACAAAGTCCATAATAGGAAGTTCCTCCAAAAGTGCACGGGAGAATAGGTTTACCAACTTCTTTAGCTTTTACCTTTCCTTCAACGAATTGTGAAGCTTCGGTATCAAGCTCAATTACATTGCAGTGTGCAGACATGGTTAAAATATCTTCCTTTATTGATGCCTCTTCCTCTTGTACACGTTCTTCTTCAGTTTTTCTTCTTTGCGTTTCTTCCTCCAACCCCTTGAGAAATAGTTCTTCTTCTTTGCGCTGATGCTCTAGTTGCTGATCCAACATATGCTTCCTCACCGTCCTTGGGAAAGGAAAGGGTTCAACATATGGGGGTACCTCCTTTAATGGATTGACAAAGGCCGTGATTATTGGATCTTCTTCTAGAACTGGCTCAGGTGGTGGAGTATAATGGAGCCAGTCTTTTTTAGGAGCCTCAATATGTTCTGTAAAAGACTGAATGATTTGCAAAATAATATCATCATCAAGTTGCAGTGCATTAGCAGTTTCTTTTACTTTACGGGAGTCTTTATAAGCATTGAGACAATCATATTCAAATTCTATACCTCCTTCGCCTCCTAAATCAAATCCCCATGTTTCTCTATTATGGCGAATTCATTCTAAAAGTTCCCAAAATTTAATTATAGTTAACTCCATGAAATATCCTCCTGAATTCATGTCAAGCTCATGCTTAATTTCTTGATTAAGTCTTACATAAAAGATATGCAAAACATACCATTCAGATAAATCATGATGGGGACATTTATGAAGTAGAGACTTGTACCTTTTGTAGGCTCTTACCAAACCTTAACCTGGGCGGTTCTTGAAGTTTGTAATTGCCCTTCTTACTTTAGCAGTATTTACCTTGGGAAAGAATCAAAATACAAATTCTCCTTTAAGTTTTTCCCAAGTATCAATTTTCTCTGGAGGGCAAATTCTATACCAAGCCAAAGCAGTGTTGGTTAGAGATTGGCTAAATATTTTAAGTTTTAATTCATCATCGGAATAGCCTCTCAATTTAACGGTCCAACATATCTCGGTAAAATGCATTAAATGATTGTAAGGATCCTCATCAGGATCATCTCCTGCAAAAGTTTTCTCTTTAATAATAGCGATAAAACGAGGGTTGACCTCATATTCTAGTTCGCTCCCACTTGGGAATTCTTTGACAAGTCCTCTATTTAACTTCCTGAGGTATTTAGTAGCATCGAGCTGATTAATCAGTCTGAGTGTAGTCATGGTGCTTACCTGAAACTAGTAAACAACTTTAGTAAAACAATGAGTAAAATAAGTAACTAAGAACAAAGACCAAAAGCGCTTAGCTCCTCGACAACGACGCAAAAAAATAGCTTGATGACTACAAGTGCACAGATCAATTGTAGCTAGTTTCAAAGTAAGGATATCGAACCCACAAAGAGCTATTGTTAAAGGTCTTTATGCCCCTTGTTATTCTCTACCAAAGGATACTTATAAGCTGCCTTTGATCTCAAGTAAAGGGTGTGTGAAAGGTTTATGGCTGTTTGCAGAAAAGTAATTAAAACAAGTAAAAGAAAACAAGTAACAAGTTTGTATGAAAGCACGGTGGAACTCAATAGGGCTAAAACATTCTCATGGATGTAGGATACACCACTAGCATAGTATTATTGTTATATGTAATCAAGATAACATACTCCTTGTGTCATGATATGTGTGGAAATAGCCCCACAATAAGATGTTCATTACAAGGCTCGTAGGAAGCCACTTTGTTGAGCCAAAGTGAGGTCACCTCTAAATAACCACTGCGATGCCTAAGAGCAGTCACCCATACAAACCACCACAATTAAGGGTTTCCTCATGGATATCGTAATTAGCTTAGGGAGTCCCTCTTTAATCCTCCTTTGACCGTGTAGGTTACGAGCCGGTGCCACTGTCACGGGGAATTGTGGGTACGCTTCCAAGACACGTCCAAAGGATTTCTCCCTCCCTTTAGTCCCAAGGGCAAATGATATGCAGCCGACTACACATACCATCTAAAGAGAGAGACCAAACACAAATCATAATTATATCATAGACAAGCAAGTCATATGGACACAAAAATAGATCATCTTTATTACAAGTTCATAATGGCACTAGGGTGATACGTTCCGGATTCACGGATGTAGTATAATAGCTTTTTCCCTAGAAGACCTAGGTTTAATCGAACCTCGGAAAGCACTACTAAAAGGTAATAAAAAAGGACACGTCGACAAGACTTTGTTTGTTTGTTTTACCTTAGTTGACTGGACCAATCTAGTTTACTTTATAACGGGTTTGAATCAGTGGATGGATATAGGCCAGGGTTGAAGGTCCACCTGCAGTACATCAAATAGGATGAAAGATAATAATATGTATAGTCATGTATTGTGTTTGTTTTGAGATAATCTTTTGTGGGCAACACATCCTAATATTCCAGAGCCCCCATGATGCAGCGGGCATAGAAATAGACTTTTAATCCAGCCGAGAGTACACCAAAGCCACATGTTACAAACGATTATTAAGTGTAAACACATATTAAAGCTTTAAGTGGTGATGTTGTTGTTGATCCAAATGGGGCGCTAAGCGAAGACCGTACTTCCCTTTCTGTCACTGAGTTTCCTATGAGATTGCCGCTAGCAAAGTATCTCACCTCAAGCCTTTATCAATCTATGGGATCTTGGGTACCTACAAGTCCACAGATCGAGACGAGAGACGAAGAAACAAAATATACAAATCACGAATCCAAACAAAATACAATTCTCCCATGATCTAGATGCACATAATTGTTGCGAGGTTTCTCCCCAACCCGTAGCCTGTGAGGACTACTCACTCATAACAAATAGATAAGAGATAGAAAACATCATGCAAATACTTAGATTGAAATCAAATATTCTTACAATGGTTGCCAAATCACAAGGAGATCTAAAAGTACAAAGCAATGGCTATGGCTAGTGGAGGGATGGACGGTGGAAGTGATGAAAATGGATGAACTATGGATGAACAATGGTGTGGATCTCCTTTGGGGGTGTTGTGATACAATCTGAGACTGGCGACTCTCTGGCTGGCGGCTAGAGCCTCGAAATATATGCGTCTTCATGAAAGTTGTAGGGTTTGACGAGACGAAGTCGTCGCCACCTGGTACGGGCAGACAGTACGGGCGAACTGCACCCATACTAGTGGTCGTTAAGCGTGCTGATGCCCTGGTAGGATTCTCCAATTACTTGGCCGTGTGTACTTCGTCAAAATCCTTCATTATGACTCCTTATTTCTCCTTAAAAGCAGTGATTTCTTGGACAACATAAATCAAAGAAGGGATTTGCATATCCTTGCAATTATTAGTCATTAGTGGCAAAACTTGAGAGTTTCTTTGGCAATTGCTTGACCAAGAACAACATTTAAACGCAGTGGAAGATGGCAAAAATTGGAGCCATCAACTTCCCCAAAGTTCAAACCTTCATCGTCCTCGAGCAAGAAGAACCAAAAGAACTATAAGGAATTCAACATTTAAAATTGAAACAACGAGAATAAGAGTTCATTTACAGTCGGCAGTCGTATGTGCTCAACACTTCATTCATTTATGAAGCTTATCAAAGTTAGAGAGATGGCAAGAATACTATACAAGCTTCGGTAAATCAAGATAATCAAAGTAAAGTTTAATATAAGTATAAATAACTAGAAGTCTAGCAATCAATCCAATTCCTCTAATTAACTCTCATCTAGCCAAGGAACACTAGGATGTTTAAATAACATAATTGAGTAAGAGAGTTTCATGCCCCAAGCAGTATAACAATGGAGTGTCTTATTTACACCCACATCAATAAATCAAGTCAATCTAAAACACTTCTTATCCAATCATTGTCTTTCAAGAAAAGTTCATAAAGTAGTAATGAGACCATGCCAAGGACTTGTTATGTGGATCTTTATAGATATCTTTTTTCTTTCTTTCTTTTTCATCTCATTTTTCAAGGATCGTTGTTTCTTTTTTTTTGCTAGTGTTTGCACAACCTTTGAGAGTACCAATACTTTTGCCCATACATTTATATGGATGCCAATCATGTCATCAACTCATAGCCGAAATCCAAGGTTATACCATAGATCATTCAAAAGCTAGCAGAGTTGTTGGCATCCCAAAGGTGTGCATTAGAGACATAGAACAAAGTTGTCTTGCATCTTTCTCTTTTTTTTGAGATAGAACCGCGGTTTGATCCACAAGGTTAGCTTTCGCATGCATCACAATTACCACTAGACTTTATTTCAATCAAACAATTCCTTTCATGAGTGTCGTCGAGACTATCAAAATATTTATGGGGTTAAGTATAATTAGGGGTATACCTCAAGGCAATCATTCATCAAACAAGTCGTAAATTTCAGACTTTTTCTTATTGTACTTGTTTGTTATTATTTTTTTCAAGGCAAGACTCGGTTAACTAAAAGAACTAGAGTAAGAGCTTCAACAACTAATCATCATACTAATAAAAAGCCTTACGCTAACCATATTAAATTACTTCCCACCAGCATGGCATTTTAGCAAATCAACAAACTAAGATAAACAATTCAAAATTCATAAGTGGGAGACATAGGACATACCTCTCATAAGTAACTTCATGATCCTCTTCCTTATAGGGATGTGTTCCTTCAAAACTCAAACATGATTACTCTTGAAATGATATTAAAGCAAAGAGGCAAAGTATGAATCCACATTTACGAAAAAAGGATAAACGGAAAAATCTTTTTATATTTTTGAGGATAGGGATTAAAGAATAGAAAAGACTTGCGACCAAGCAAGGGGTTAAGAAAAGAAAAACAAAGGAAAAAAAATAAACTAAAACAAAATAAAATTAAAAAGCAAAGGAAGAAGCAAAGTGTTGGAACAAGCCAACACGAGTGTTTCAAAGCTCCCAAGGATCTAGAGTACAACCTCGTTATTACACAAATAAATTTTCTAGGGGAACACATCCCGAAGCTCGGGCTTTTGCAAGCCCTTTTGTTGCTCATTGTGGTGGTGGTGGATAATCTCCCACGTTCCATTAGCTGCTTCAATCATGGAACTGGGTGGCGAGGCTTGCAGTGGCATCTCGAAGGTTGATGGAGAGGTTGTTCATGTTTTGAATATTTCCTTCGAGTGCATAGATATCTTCATAGGTGGTGTAGTAGTTTGGTGGCTGCACGTCGTGTTCAGGTCCTTCTTGTTCTACTTCTTCATCTTCTCCTCCTCCCACGGGTATTTCTTGTTGGGGTAGATTAGCTTCGACCTACGCGTCATAACGAAAATATCCATCCTCGATAGAGAATAAACCATTAGGCAAAGGAGCAGGGATCAAGTGATCTGCTCCAGGTATATTGAAGAAATATCTACCATGATTTTTAGAAATCATACCACACGCTCTTAGAGTAGATGGACCGAGACGGTTACCTCCAGTGAACGGTTGGATGTTACCTAGGTTGATGTGAAGTGCGCGCGCAAGAACAGTTACAATTCCTCCTCCACATATGGGTCCTCAATATTGAAGAGCTTGATTCTTAAGATAAAACACAAGTAAAGCGCCCAAATTTGGCGTTAAGTTATAATTGATAAGTGCAGCTTTTGCGAGGATCAACATGTCCTCCTCATTAACTCTAGTAAACTCACCATGTGCCTGCAATGTGTTAGCAATAACATAGAACACATATCGAATAGCAGGATGATCAATTTGGTTCCCCTTGGGTGTGTGTCCACGAATTCTCAGCAAGTTAAAATATTGTGAAGGGGAAGGATTTGAAACAAAGGTAGTTATGCGTACATTGGTGTTGTTGTTGGTAAACCCAAAGCATTGAGCCTATTGGTTGAGTGTTAAAGTATACTCACAGTTCATAAGGCGTAATTTAATTTGATCAACTCCGGGCCTTTGTTCTTAGGAACAACCATAAGGATCCATCGTGTGTGTCAAGGTGCTGAAGAACTCAAGTGTCAAGCGGCGGTACTTAGCAACATCCTGAAAGACAAAATTGTACAAACCAACATTGTTTCAAAGTAAATTGAAATCCGCACGAATGCCAAGTTGGTTCAGGATATAAGGACACGCCCACTTGGTGGACTTGATCTCTCGAATCTTGAGACGATTGAAACGGGTAAGATGGAACTCCTCGGTGAACTTGATGCCAAGTGACTCGGGGGTTAACGTATCAACGGGTGGCGCGGAGGACTCCACAACCATCTCACGTGTACGACTCCTTGTGTTCATCTAATAAATAAAAATAAGACAAAGTAAATAAATATTGCTAATATTTTTTTGGTCCAATAGAAACATAGCATAAGTGATTCTCTACACTAACTACACAAGAAACTCATCTAAAAAAATGCTAAGCATACTTAGTACCAAGATTGAATCAAGAACAAGACCCATGTCTAGATTGGCAATGATGAATGATTAAGCCAAGATTTTGCACAAATAAGTTGGGGATCGGAGGAGAATCATACCTTAGATCGAGTGAGTGCGAAGAATCGAAGAAAGATTAAGTAAATTTAAATATCCAATGGAGGTGGTTTGTAGTTTGGAGGAAGAAGAAAGATAAAATAGATGATTTGGGATTTTAGGTTACCTCCTCGGGATGCTTATGGCGTCCGCGTACTCGGTATGGGTAGGCAGTACGGCCAGAGACCGGTCGTACTGAGTGTCTTACCTTGGGGGAGACGGCTGCTCCCAGGCGGTGCTCTTGGTACGGGTGCGCGGTACGGTTGCGCGTACCCGTACTGCTGGTCGTTAACGCTATGATGACTTTGCTTGAAATCTGATGTTTTGCTCAGGGGTACGGTATGGGCGCGCGGTACGGGCACGTCCGGCCGTACCAGTGGTCGTTATCTCCACTGATTCCTTTGACAATCATCAAAATATCTACCCCCCTTTGCCTTGAAGTGGTACGGGCGCACGGTACGGATCACTCCGGCCATACCAGTGGTCGCTATCGACACTGTGAACTACAAAAACTCAAGAATTTGATTAGTAGCTCCGTGCACCTTCACACATGTTATAAAAAAGTTAGATAGCAGCAAAAACACTAAGTAATGATCCAACAATACTTCTTAGGCTGCCAAAGCAGAGGCGGCAGATACCGAGTCTTTACAAAAGGCAATAGTGGAGTCATTTTGTATGATATTTGATTTTCTAGACCTTATTTGCTTGCAGCTAGAAACTACTTATCAGTTGGCGGTAAAGCAGTCATATGCCACTGAAAGCATGGAAAGACTAGGCTCACCAGGCAGGGAAAGCTAGATATAGCCTCTCTTCCTCCACTTACGGATTCACATACTGGTTGGTATGTTCATCAAGTTCTCGCGTTTTCGTTATGGACAAGCTCTCCTTATGTGCGCATCGATCGACCACCGGGAGATAGGGATTTAGTGACTTACCAACCAACCGGACATTGAGGGCAAGACATACCATACAAATCACGGCTTCGGCTGCTGTAGTCCTCTAGCCGAGCCACTACTAGGGTTTACCCTACACTTATAACAACATGATATGCATTTCTTGAAAACAAAGGAATGGGTCACACGATCCAGTACATGGCATGACAATTACTTTCAGTAAAATAAAATATAGAGGATTAACTTATTTCTTCTCGTCTTTCCATAGGTCTTCTTGATCACTCTTTATTAGAAATAAAAACAAAAACAAAAATAAGACTAACACGAAATAAAACATAATAAATAAAAACTTAGAGAAACTTTATTTCACATGGGTTGCCTCCCATGAAGCGCTTCTAGTTAAGGCCAATTAGCTTGACCTTGATGGCAATCACTTAGGTTTGGGGAGTGGAATGCCTAATCCAGAATAGGTTGCTTTTAAAGTAATTACACCATCATCGTCATTAGGCTTGGCCTTCTTTTTCCTAGGGAAGTGGACTACAAAAGGATCTCTAGATGGTAGCCCTATCCTTATATTCCCTCATGTATATTAATCAAAGCTTTAATAGTTCTTAGTAATGGCCTACCTAGAATTATATGTGCTATGGGATCTTCAGGCATGTCCACGATAAGATCAATAAGAGCGGGACTACCTTTAATTTCAACAACTATATTTTGTTTGATCCCAACAGCTTGTTTATAAGTTGAATCAGCTAGATGGAGTCTCAATTTAGTTGTAACAAATGGCCCTAAGTTTAATTTATCGAATAGGCTTTTGGAAATCGTTGAGACGCTTGCACCAAGATCACAAAGTGCGGATATCTCATTAACTCCCAACTTAATTTTAATAGTAGGCTCAAATATATCATCTAGCTTAGCTGGAAGCTTATCAGCTAGTCTTTTATACGCCATCTGTAAATCACGAACCTTAGATGCTACTTCTTGTATAAATTGTTGGTACATTGCATCATTACCTTGTTCTATATCTAGATTCTTAATGATGATCATCTTCAATAGATATTCCACGGTATATTCCAGTGTTGGCGCGTTGCTATAGTCCAACTCTTCAGGCTTTTCATCATTGGTTACCACCCTCATCATTTTGAGGTCTTCTACCAAATTTGGCTCGGGTTTCCCAGCGAACTTTGCTAGTATGAGAGCTTGGCTCTCGACTAATTTATCCAGCTAAGCCTCCATGGTCTTTGTTCTTTCCTGTAGAGCCTGCACATCATTTCTAATTGCAACGGCCTGGTTAGATAATCTTCCTAAACTACTTTCATGGTTCTTCCTAATCTTAATAAGCATATTGTTTTGTTCGGTTTGAGCTTGCATAAATGTTCTAATAGTTTGCTCAAATGGTAGATTGCCATGATTTGCTCCATTATTATTATCATAATTATTATAAGGCGCTCCTACAAGATTAGTATGATATTTTTGAACATTAGAAGCATAATTATTTTTCCATGTAGGATTAAAAGGAGTACGAGCTATAAAATTAACCTTATTAACATTGGTAGCGATAGCATTAACTTGGGTATCTTTCTTATCCTTTACTAAGCTAAGCAACTCATCTAGCTTAGATGTAATATCCTCATTGTTTACCTTGGTAATTGAACTTACTCTCTTTGAGGTTCTTTCCACATGCCATTGGGCATGGTTATTTTGCATATCATCAAGTAACTTGTTTGCAACACTCACATGCTTTCCCATGATCGTTCCTCCTGCTACAGTGTCTAGCATAAACTTAGACATTGGGTTAAGACCATTATAAAATAAATGCAATATAAGCCATTCTTCCATCCCATGATTAGGACAGTTCATTACGGTCTCTTTCATCCTTTCCCACGCAAGCACTAGTGGCTCACGGTCTTCTTGTCTAAAACTTGTAATGTTGGATCTTAGCTGCATAGTCTTAGCTGGGGGGAATTTAGTCATAAACAAATTAGTGCATTCCTCCCAAGATTTAATAGTGCCCTTTGGTAGAGCTAGCAACCAATTCTTAGCCTTTCCTCTAAGAGAGAAAGGGACTAATATTAGCTTAACAACATTTGGATATACATCTTTAATACGCATCATGTCACAAATTTCAATAAAAGTATTTAAGTGCAATCCCGTATCCTCAGAAGATGAACCCCCAAATTGGTTTTGTGGAACCAAACTTAAAAGGTTAGGTTTTATCTCATATGTTTCCGCATCATGTGCGGGTTGAGTGATGGATGCATGAATAAAATCTTCAGTGGGAGTATCATACTCCCCTAATATCTTTTGAGCCATGGCTCTTATCTTTTTGGTAAATTTTAAGTAATGAAAACGAATCACAAGTAACTAATTTTTTTGGGTTTTCAAATATATAACAAGAAAGTAAACTAATAACAAGAATTAAACCACAACTAATAATAAAACTAAAAACAAGGTCTCCAACGACCTCACCAGGATAGATAAATTGCTTCCCCGGCAACGGCGCCAGAAAATGGGTTGATACCTTCAATATGGATTCATGGATGTAGTATAATAGCTTTTTCCCTAGAAGACATAGGTTTAATCGAACCTCGGAAAGCACTGCTAAAAGGTAATAAAAAGGGACATGTCTACAAGACTTTGTTTGTTCGTTCTACCTTAGTTGACCGGACCAATCTAGTTTACTTTATAACGGGTTTGAATCAATGGATGGAGATAGGCCAGGGTTGAAGATCCACCTGCAGCTGCACATCAAATGAGATGAAAGATAGTAATAAGCATAGTCATGTATAGTATTTGCATTGAGATAATCTTTTGTGGGCAACACATCATAATATTCTAGAGCCCCCGTGATGCAGCGGGCATAGCAATAGACTTTTAATCCAACCAAGAGTACACTGAAGCCACGGGTTACAAACGATTATTAAGTGTAAACACAGATTAAAGCATTAAGTGGTGATGTTGTTGTTGATCCCAAATGGGCGTGTTACGTCCAAAACGTATCTACTTTCCCGAACACTTTTGCTATTGTTTTTCCTTTAAACTTGTGTGATTTGGATACAACTAACATGGATTGACGTTGTTTTCAGCAGAATTACCTTGGTGTCTAGTTTTTGTGCAGAAAATCAACTATCAGGAAAAATCCCAGAAAATATGCCAAACATCCTATTTCACCAGAAGACTCACGGAGCTAGAAGACGAGACGGAGGAGGGCCACGAGCGACCCACACCACCTGGCCGCGCGGGCCAGGCCAGGCTGCGCCTAGGGGTGGTGTGGCCGCCCCGGTCACCCCCTCGGCCTCCCTCTTCGCCTATAAGTTGCCTCTTGACCTAAAAACCAAGGGGGGTTCGACGTTTTTTCAGAAAGAGTTCCGCTATGCCCTCACCACCAGATTCTGTGATTCGGACCTAGAAACTCCGTTCTGGCACTTTGCTGGGACGGGGAATTGGAGGAGATCGTCGCCATCATCATCATCATCGCTTCTCCATCGACCATCCATGTTTCCCCCATCTATGAGTGAGTAATCCCCCGCTGTAGGCTATGGGGATGATAGGGATTGTATGAGATCGTTCATGTAATGGCATCAGATTGTTAGGGCATGGTGCCTAGTATCTATTATTAGTGTTTTTGACTTTGTTGCAACTTGTTATTCTTAATGCTTGTCACTAGGGCCCGAGTGCCATGATTTCAGATCTGAACATGTTATTGATTCATTATGATAGTATTGTTTATGGTCTTACCTACAAGTTGTATACACATATTGTTGTCCGGAACCGAAGGCCCCGAAGTGACAGCAATCGGGATAATCGGAGGGAATGGATTTGATGTGAGGATCACATGTGTTCACAAAGTGTTAATGCTTTGCTCAGGTGCTCTATTAAAAGGAGCACCTTAATTGCCAGTAGTTACCTTGAGGCCCCATTGCAAACGGGCTGGCGGGACAAAAGATGTTGTGCAAGTTCTCATTGCGAGCACGTATGACTATATATGGAACACATGCCTATGATTATTTAGTACTTGGATGCTTTATCTTATTTATCTGCAAATGCCCTATGTTTTGATTGCCATATGAATTGTCTTGTCCATGCAAAGCCCGTCCATCCATCCCTATGCCTACCGCGCTTTAATCCTACTGTTTACTGCAATTGTCACTACTGTCTTTACTTTTACTACTGCTATTACTTTGCTATTGCTAATACAAAACTGTTGCTACTGATAAACTATTGTGAGCAAGATTGTTTCTAGGTGCAGCTGAATTGACAGCTCAGTTGTTAAGACTTATAAATATTCTTTGGCTCCCCTTATGTCAAATCAATAAATTGGGTTTCACTTCCCTCAAAAATACTGCGATACACCCCCTATACTTGTGGGTCATCAGGGCGCTAAGCAAAGACCGTACTTCCCTTTCTGTCACTGTGTTTCCTATGAGATCGCCGCTAGCGAAGTATCTCACATCAAGCCTTTATCAATCTATGGGATCTTGGGTACCTACAAGTCCACAGATCGAGATGAGAGATGAAGAAACAAAAGATACAAATCACGAATCCAAACAAAATACAATTCTCCCATGATCTAGATGCACATAATTGCTGCAAGGTTTCTCCCCAACCCGCAGCCCGTGAGGACTACTCACTCATAAAAAATAGATCAGAGATAGAAAACATCATGCAAATACTTAGATTGAATCAAATATTCTTACAATGGTCGCCAAATCACAAGGAGATCTAAAAGTACAAAGCAATGGCTGTGGCTAGTGGAGGGATGGATGGTGGAAGTGATGAACAATGGATGAACTATGGATGAACAATGGTGTGGATATCCTTTGGGGGTGTTGTGATGCATTCTGAGAATGGCGACTCTCTGGCCGGCGGCTAGAACCTCGAAATATATAAGCGTCTTCATGAAATTTGTAGGGTTTGACGAGACGATGTCGTCGCCACCTGGTACGGGAGGGTGGTACGGGCGTACTGCGCCCGTACCAGTGGTCGTTAAGCATGCTGACACCCTGGTAGGCTTCTCCAATTACTTGGCCGTGTGTACTTCCTCAAAATCCTTCATTTTGACTCCTTATTTCGCCTTAAAAGCAGTGATTTCCTGCACAACATAAATCAAAGAAGGTATTTGCATATCTTTGCAAATATTAGTCATTAGTGGGAAAAGCTGAGAGTTTCTTTGGCAATTGCTTGACCAAAAACAACGTTTAAACGTAGTGGAAGATGGAAAAAATTGGAGCCATCATAGGGTTTCTCCATCTCCCCGAGAACAAAGGAACTACTCACTCATGGAAGCAATCAACAACATCATCATAATCAAATGAATGGATAAAGTATGGAGGTAGATCTAATGCAAACCACAATTGAATCTGGATCTAATATATGAAAGATGGGGGTAATGGTGGTAATAGAGATGCAGTGATTGATGATGAAGGGGATGGTGCATTGTCCTCCAATGATCTGTGAAGCAGCTGGGATTTTGCCTCAGCCAAGTTTCTCTTTCAGATCCCTCTCGGATGTGGTTTTTCGTGGTTTTTGGTGGCTATGAATGTTGGATCTCCCTCTCGTCTTCGCCAAGAGAAAGTATTTTACGATGCGGTCATGATGGCACCTGGTACGAGCGGACGTTACGGGCGGGCTCCGCTCGTACTAGTGCTCGTTATCAATATTGATGCTTCCTCCTTGCTTGGTATTCTCCTAGGTGCGAAGGTATATTCATAAAATGACTTTTATCACATAGAAATATCATATAATTACACAATATAACAACTCTAACTGATAAGTTCATATATGACTCCATGATTTGGGATCCTGTTGAAACAAGAACAAAATAGTGCATGTAGACGCGGAAAAATGCAAAGATCCCTACTCTATTTATGCAAAACAAAAGGTAAATAAGCATCAATTTTAGACTCACAATTCATACTCGTTGAAAACTAAGCTTAAATTCGTTTAAATTTCACCACTTACTTTTAGGTTAGCATTTTACGCGGTCGGTGGGAGTACATTTTACATCAAGGACCTAAAAAATGGGAAATTACATCAAGGTCCATACATTTAGCATAAAGGACCCTAAGAGGAAAACTTTCTGGTTCTGCTCCTTCTCGAGAGATCAGCTGATCTAAGCCAAACTTTTCATACTACTTCCTCTTCGATTGTTTTCACAATATGGCAAAATCTATTGCCATGCAAATTCTCTGATATGGGATCATTAGTATAAAGTATGATGTTGATATGGCCTTGACCTTGGTCGTTTGGCTTGAAATCCAAGAATGTTCAAACTCATTGACAAGTAAGCATAAATTCGTTTAAATTTCACCACTTACACTTTTTAGTTATAATTTTACACGGATGGTGGGAGTACATTTTACATCAAGGACCTGAAAAGGGAAAATTACATTAAAATCTATACATTTAGCACAAAGGACCCTAAAATTGAGCAAAGAAAATAGTCGGGTTCAACTCCTTCTCGAGAGAGCAGCTGATCGAGCCATACATTTTATACTACTCCCTCTTTCCCAAATTAGGATGCATATTAGGTTTGGTCAAAGTCAACCTTTTATAAAGTTTGGCCAACTATATGTAAAAACATACTGACTTTTCTAATGACAAATGCATATAATATGAAAATATGGTTCATGATGATTCTAATAACATTGTGTTGATGTCGTATACTTAGTCAAAGTTTATTAAATTTGACTTTGACCAGAAGTAATACGCGTCCTAATTTGGGAAAGAGGGAGTACTACTTGCTTCACGGGAAAAAAAAGGAGCGCTTCTCACTGTCGAACCAGCTTGTTGCGGGTGTGCTTGGTTCTTCCTCTTCCTAGGGTGTGGAGGTGGAGTAGTGTGGAGTAGGAAGGCTGGCTAGATCATAATGGTGGGCATCCAATGTGATGGGACATTTTTTTTGGCTGGCCAGATCAACCAATCCCTTGTCCAGCACTTAAGTAGTACTCGTACTAGTAGTACAGCGAATGGTGATCTTTTGAATATACTTCCCCCGAATGTTTGTGAAGGAAGTGAAAATTTTGAAACTGAGAAAGTTTAAAATGCTAATCTATTGTAGTAGTAATACTCTTTCCGCCAAGGACTTCCCACCAACACAGCTGACGAACAAGCCAGACACAGACATGGAGCCGCCGACAGAACTCAGGTCGTCGTTCGACGCGCGTGCACAGCGCCACGTTGTGGACGAGAGAGAGATCAACCAGCCGGGGTGTGGGTGGTGTGAGGGAGTGAAGAAGAGAGAAAACACAATTTGTTTTGTGTGCATATATATTGTAAAGGTCCTGAAATTTACTCTGCTCACTGTACATTGTACCTCGTGTCAGGAACCCATCCCAGCTTTGCTCTGACATCGCATCGTCTTCGAATCCTCCTCTTTGCAGCTCTCTCACTGCCTCCTCTGTGCTCATAGTGTCTTCTTCTCTTTATTTTTTAATAGAAAAATGAAATAAATTCTTCTTACTTGCTTTTCAGAAAATAAATTCCCGTCACTTGGAAAATTGAAATTGATTCTTTATTGTTTTTAATATTTTCGATTGTTATCAAAAGTTGGCCAAATTTTTCGACATGCTAATTCTTGGATATGAGATTATAAGCATAAAGTATGATGTAGATATGGCCTTGACCTTGGTCGTTCATCTTGAAATCCAAGAATTTTTCATACGCGTTGACAACTATGCTTAAATTCATTTAAATTTTACCACTTACTTTTAGGTTAGAATTTTACATGGGCGATGGGAGTATATTTTACATCAAGGACCTAAAAAAGGGAAAATTACACTGAGGTCCATACATTTAACACAAAGGACCCTAAAATTTAGCAAAGAAAATAGTCGGGTTGATGGCTCAGTGTTGATGTAGAGCTTGTTGGGGAACCCCAAGAGGAAGGTATGATGAGCACAGCAGCAAGTTTCCCTCAGTTATGAAACCAAGGTTTAATCGAACCAGTAGGAGCAAGGAAACACCCCAAAGGTGTTGCTAGCTGAGCCTTGGCAGGGCGCACTACCGGTGCTAGTAGCAACGTGGAGACCTGCACAACACAACCACAGAACTTTGTCCCCAACTTGCGATGAGGTTGTCAATCTCACCGGTTTTGCTGAAAACAAGGGATTAAACGTATCGAATGGAAGGGAGTAATAGTTTGCAGAAAGTAAACACAAAGCAGTAAACAGTTTGTAGATTGTATATAAAAGAAAGGACCGGGATCCATAGTTCACTAGAGGTGGCTCTCCTTAAGATAGATAACATGTTGGGTGAACAAATTACAGCGGTGCAATTGACAAACATCGAGAAAGCAATCATGCATATACTAATCATCTTGACTCCTTTGGAACTTGATTGGGCATTACAACATTATACATAGACCGCCATCCAACTGCATCTATGACTAATAATCCACCTTCAGGTTATCATCCGAACCCCCTCTAGTATTAAGTTGCAAGCAACATATTATTGCTTTACGAATTGCATGTAAAGTGAAGAATACGATTGTTCTATGAACAGAGGATTGTTGTTTTCTCCCTAGTAGCAACAACACATCTAGTGACTAGATACAAATAGTTTAAAACAAGCAATATCAAGTTATGCATCAATCAACTAGTCTTGGGACAATGCACATAGAACTAAGAATGGCCACTATGCTCTCAAAGTAGGTGCATAAAGATAGAAGGTGGAGACTCAATATAATGGTGGAAGAAAGGCCATCATAGAAGGAAGAAGGGATTCAAGTCTCATAAAGAGCTTCCAAAAATTATGGTACTTATAGCTTTCAGCTCTCATTGCCCCTATCATAAGCATATTGAAGTGATTAAGGTTAAAGTGAACAAACTATGGTGTACATGCTTGACGAAGTATAAGTTAGAAATCTCATGTCCCTTATATTCGAGGGCCGCTCCTCATGCTACTCAAGTTTAGTCACTGGTAAGTTCTCGTCATCGTAAGTACATGTCTATCATAGAGAACCGCCAACGGGGTACCCCTTGCCCGATGATACGGAAGAATCCCCATATCAAAATGACAAGGCAAGCAGACAACGAGCATCTCAACAATCTTCTTATTTACCATGGGAATATAGTGCTTTTTTCTCTCTTTCCTATTTTCATAATCTCTTTTTTTCCTTTTTCTCTTTTTTCTTCTCAATATAGGACTCTTTCTTTTATAAGAAGAATGCTTCATAGACAACTCATTATGGTTACGCTGCAGGTTTCCACCATGTCAGCATGGATTAGACCAGCGGCCCAGGCGTTTCTCTAACACATATACATAACTCCATGGACTTACAAGCTTCCCTTTCATTTCACACCGACGACATCCATATACAAAAGAGCATGATATCAACTAGGTACAAGTACCAAGTGCAATATTGAAAGCGTTCCCCATGACAGCATGGTTCTTCTATTTCCCAACAAATAAGTGCAAGCATATACAACATAGACGACACAATGGTTCAAGTTTATTAAGGGCAAGAAAAGTAAAGTGTGCCATCAAGTTCCTGGGAGCTTTAAGCACTAGTTTTCTCATAACAAGTTTAATTCAGAAGGTAAACAAAAGCATGAATATACTTGGAATAGCTTAAGATAGTAGGTAGGTATGGTGGACTCTTTGTAATAACTTTGTTTAAGGAGTTGGATGCATGAGTGGAACTCATACTTAGTTGTGGAGGCTAGCAAAAGACTGGGAGCGACAAACTAAGAGAGCAATAATGGCCATAATCATGCAGAGCGACAAAATATCATTGAGCAAAGCATAAAGTGATACTACAAGTTGAAAACTAAAGGATCATAAAGGCTATGGTGACTTGAGATAGTCATAACATGGTGTGAGCATGCGCCAAGTCAATCCAAATAAAGCATCAAAGGAGAATACCACTATACTATGCTTTAATATGCTAAAACAACGCATGATTCATCCAAGGAACAATAAGCAATCTCAATTATTTACAACAAGTCATGCTACAGCAAAGAATACTAAGCATAAAGCCAAAACAATACCAAGCATAGGTCACAGTCAAAAACAAGCTCTCTTTACCACATAAGCATGAACTTTCCTACTCTTGTCCAAACCAAACCAAACTATTTGCAAACCAATGTATGAAAGAGGGGGTCCAACCAATTTATTCAGAAAACTAAGCAAACCAAGCAAATGAAATACCAAAACAAAAACGAAAAAGAAGACACGCCAAGAACAACACAACTGTGCATGAAACAATAAAAATGAAGCGTTTGGAAGAAACTTGGGATTTTTATTGATGAAGAAGGGGATGCCTTGGGCATCCCCAAGCTTTGACGCTTGTACTTCTTGGATATTTCTTGGGGTGACACATGTGGCATCCCCAAGCTTGAGATTTAGTCCATCCTTCATCTCATTACTCATTCCTTCCATACACCTGAAATTTTTCCTTCATACAAAACTTCACAAAATCTTTATTGGCAACATTAGTGTACTCAAGGTAAATAAGTCTTAAGATTCAGTTCTAACACCAATAAACTTCCATTGGAACACTAGCTACTGAAGCACTTCCCTCAAAAATCTCAATTCCCCAAAAGAACTCAAAAAGGAATCAACAAGAAGCAAATGCAGAAAATGGCAGAAATCTATCAAAACAGACCAGCAGGTAAATACTAATTTTTTCGAAGACCTTCTGTTGCTCAAATCAAAAAGTGTTGAACTAACGAAAGTTATATAACTACCTGGGGCAGAAGCACAAAAATTCACGCCTCAAAAAGACGTTCAGAGATTTTACACGAATTTTTACGGTGAAGCACAGAAATCTGTTTTGGGACAACAACTTTTCCAATCATTACTTCTCTCTCATTAGAGGTTACTCTTGGCACAAAAAGAAAATAAAAAGGATAAGGAGCGGTTATTACTGAAGTAATAACTTCCAAGACTCGTCTAAAACATTTGGGTTATCTTCCAATAAGTACTTTTCTTTAACGCCTTTAAGTTAGGCATGATAATTTGAGAAGATTCTCACATAAGAAATATGAATTGAAGTAAAAGAGAGCATCAAGAAGCAAATTCAAAACACATTTAAGTCTAACCCACTTCCTATGCATAGAAATCTTGTATGCAAATAAATTCACAAAGAACAAAGTGACAAGCATAGGAAGATAAAACCAGAGTAACTTCAAAACTTTCAGCAAATAGAGAGGTGTTTCACTACCATCAAAACTTCTACAACCATATTTTCCTCTCTCATAATAATTTTCAGTAGCCTCATGAATAAACTCAACAATATAACTATCACATAAAGCATGCTTTTCATGATCTACAAGCACTAGAGCTTTATTGTAAACATTTTCAAAAGATTCCTCAGGAACATAACATTCATCCTCCTTTAGTAAGCATGGGGACAATCAAATATTGTAAGGGGTAAAGAGTTACTCTCATTAGAAGGTAGGAATGGGTAGATCCATTCTTCCTCCTTTTGATCATCACTCTCCTCTTTTTCATCTAATGAGCTTCCAGTTTCAGCAATTTCTTCTTCCATAGGCTCCTGCAAGGCATTAGTCTCTTCCGCTGGTGGAGAGCATCTATTAGATATTCAAGAATATAGCCATTTTCTTCCTTGTAATTATCAAAGCAAAATTGAAGTATATCATAAACCTCATATTTATAAGGTGCATCATCAGTATTTTCAAGCAAACTAGCAAGTTTAAATGCACCCTTCCAAGCAATAAATTCTTCAATTTGTTCCACATCATAAAAGTCATAATTTCCTTTAGCATAAGAAGATATGGTAATATTATCATTATACTCACACTGAAAAGGGAGGTGTTTATACCTCCTACAGCAACAAGATTTATCAACGCAATAAGTAACATTATAAGTAGAGCACACGTTTCTAGCAATGGTATTCAATTTATCAATTTGTTCCCATAAGAGTTTCCCTTTTGGTGACAAGCGGTGTTCCTTATAATAATATTTTTGTTCTTCCGTGAACCTATCTTGCCAATTAGATTCAGTTTCAAAGAAACCAACCATTGACAGTAAGCATGATAAAGCAAGACAATAACAGACCAACGAAAATACCAACTATAGTAGGAACTAATTTTTTTGTGTTTTTGATAGAGAAACAAGCAAAAAAAAGCAAAAGAAAACTAAGCAAAACAAAAATAACAAAGTAAAGCGATTGGTTATGAGGGACTCCCCTTGTGAAGATGTCCTTGACTCCCCGGCAACGGCGCCAGAAAAATGCTTGATGGCTCAGTGTTGATGTAGAGCTCGTTGGGGAACCCCGAGAGGAAGGTATGATGAGCACAGTAGCAAGTTTCCCTCAGTTGTGAAATCAAGGTTTAAAAGAACCAGTAGGAGCAAGGAAACACCCCAAAGGTGTTGCTAGCTGAGCCTTGGCAGGGCGCACTACCGGTGCTAGTAGCAACGTGAAGACCTGCACAACACAACCATAGAACTTTGTCCCCAACTTGCGATGAGGTTGTCAATCTCACTGGTTTTGCTGAAAACAAAGGATTAAACGTATCAAATGGAAGGAAGTAATAGTTTGCAGAAAGTAAACACAAAGCAGTAAACAGTTTGTAGATTGTATGTAAAAGAAAGGACCGGGATCCATAGTTCACTAGAGGTGGCTCTCCTTAAGATAGATAACATGTTGGGTGAACAAATTACAGCGGGGCAATTGACAAACATCGAGAAAGCAATCATGCATATACTAATCATCTTGACTCCTTTGGAACTTGATTGAGCATTACAACATTATACATAGACCGCCATCCAACTGCATCTATGACTAATAATCCACCTTCAGGTTATCATCCGAACCCCCTCTAGTATTAAGTTGCAAGCAACATATTATTGCTTTACGAATTGCGTGTAAAGTAAACAATACGATTGTTCTATGAACAAAGGATTGTTGTTTTCTCCCTAGTAGCAACAGCACATCTAGTACCTTAGAGATTTCTGTCACTTCCCCAGATTACCAGAGGCATGAACCCACTATCGAGCATAAATACTAACTCTTGGAGTTGCTAGCATCTACTTGGACAAGACAGCTACTAACAACGGAAAGCATGCAAGATCACAAATAACAAAGACATGATAGAATCAATAATCAAGCTGAAATAGCATCTCAATATCCATCGGATCCCCGCAAACACAACATGCAGAATTACAAATAGATGATCTTGATCATGAACGGAGCTCACAAGATCTAAACATGAAAGCACAAAGGAGGAGAACCATCCATCTAGCTACTACATGGATCCGTAGTCCAGAGATGAACTACTCACGCATCACACCGGAGGCTTGCATGGTGATGAAGAAGGCCTCTAGGGTGAATTCCCCTCTCCGGCAGGGTGCCAGGAAGAGCTTCAGATCCCTCCTGATCTAGGGATGGATATGATGGCGGCTATAGACTCTTTCATGGATTGTTGATCGGGTACTTAGGGTTTTTGTCCCGAGGGAAATATATAGGTGAAAAGAGAGGCCGAGGGGGTGCTGGGGTCAGCCAGACCACCCCCTGGCGCGGGCCAGGCCTGGCCGTGTGGCCAGGTGGTGTGGCCGGCCCCTAGCCCTTCTCCGTCTCGTATTCTAGCATCTGATGACTTTCGAAAAAATAGGCACTTTGGCTTTTGTCCCGTCTAATTCCGAGAATATTCATTTTTCTGACTTTCCTGGAACCAAAAACAGCAGAAAATAGGCAGCTGGCACTGTGGCTCTTGTTAATAGGTTAGTCCAAGAAATCATATGAAAAGTACTCCAAAGTGTGGACAAAACACAAGAAAGTAGATAAAACCAAGCATGGAACATCAAAAATTATAGATACATTTGCAATGTATCACGGGTTCGGCTCCTTCTCGAGAGAGCAGCTGATCAAGCCATACATGTCATACTACTTCCTCTTTGATTGTTTTCAAAATATGGCCGAATCTATCGCCATGCAAATTCTTGGATATGGGATCATCAGCATAAAGTACGATGTAGAGATATGGCCTTGACCTTGGGTCATTCGGCTTGAAATCCAAGAATTTTTTGTACTAGTTGACAACTATGCTTAAATTCATTTAAATTTTACCACTTACATTTTGGTTAGAATTTTACATGGTCGGTCGGAGTACATTTTACATCAAGGACCTCAAAAGGGTAAAATTACATATATGTCCATACATTTAGCACAATGGACCCTAAAATTAAGGAAGGAAAACAGTCAGGTTTGGCTCCTCGAGAGAGTAGCTGATCGAGCCATACACTTCATACTACTTCATCTTTGATTATTTTTAAAATATGGCCAAATTTGTTGGCATGCAAATTCTTGGATATGGCATCATCAGCATAAAGTATGATGTAGAGATATGGCCTTGACCTTGGTCGTTCGTCTTGAAATCCCAGAGTTGTTTATACTCGTTGACAACTAAGGTTAAATTCATTTAAATTTCACTAGTTAGTTTTCGGTTAGAATTTTACACGATTGGTCGGAGTACATATTACATCAGGGACTTGAAAAAAGCAAAAATTACATATAGGTCCATACATTTATCATAAAGGACCCTAAAAGGAAAAAAGTTGGTTCGACTCCTTCTCGAGAGATCAGCTGATCTGAGCCAAACTCTTCATACTACTTCCTCTTTGATTATTTTCAAAATATGTCCAAATTTTTCTCTATGCAAATTCTCTCATATGGGATCATTAGTGTAAAATATGATGTTGATATGGCCTTGAGCTTGGTCGTTCGGCTTGAAATCCAAAAATGGTCATACTCGTTGACAAGTAAGCTTAAAATCGTCTAAATTTCACCAATTACACTTTTAGGTAAGAATTTTACACGGGTGGTGGAAGTATATTTTACATAAAGGACCTAAAAAAGGGAAATTACATCGAGGTCCATACATTTAGCACAAAGGACCCTTAAATTAAGCAAGCAAAATAGTCGGGTTTGGCTCCTTATCTAGAGAGCAGATGATCGAGTCGTACTCTTCATACTACTTCATCTTCAATTGTTTTCAAAATATGACCGAATTTTTCAGCATGCAAATTCTTGTATACGGGATCAAATGCATAAAGTATGATGTAGATATGGCCTTGACCTTGGTCGTTCGTCTTGAAATCCAAGAATGGTTCATAGTCATTGACAACTAAGCTTAAATTTGTTTAAATTTCACCACTTGCTTTTATTTTAGAATTTTACACGGTCGGTGGTAGTATATTTTATATCAAGGACCAAAAAAGGGAAAATTACATCAAGGTCCATACATTTAGCATAATGGACCCTAAAAGGAAAACTTTCTGGTGCAGCTCCTTCTTGAGAGATCAGCTGATCTCAGCCAAACTCTTCATACTACTTCCTCTTTGATTGTTTTCAAAATATGGCCAGATCTATTACCATGCAAATTCTATGATATGGGATCATCAACATAAAGTATGATGTTGATATGGCCCTGACCTTGGTCGTTCGGCTTGAAATCCATGAATGCTCATACTCGTTGACAAGTAAGCTTAAAATCATCTAAATTTAACCACTTATACTTTTAGGTTAGAATTTTACACGGGCGATGGAAGTATATTTTACATCAAGGACCTAAAAAAGGGAAAATTACATCGAGATCCATACATTTAGCACCCCCCTAAAATTAAGCAAGGAAAACCGTTGTGTACGGCTCCTTCTCGGGAGAGCAGCTGATCGAGCCATTCTCTTCATACTACTTCCTCTTCGATTGTTTTCAAAATATGTCCAAATCTATCGTCATGCGAATTCTTGGACATGGGATCATCACCATAAAGTATGATGTTGATATGGCCTTGACCTTGGTCATTCGGCTTGAAATCCAAGAATGTTCATACTCGTTGACAACTAAGCTTAAATTCGTTTAAATTTCACCACTTACACTTTTTGGTTAGAATTTTACACGGATGGTGGGAGTACATTTTACACCAAGGACCCAAAAAAGGGGAAACTTACATCGAGGTCCATACATTTAGCATAAAGGACCATAAAATTGAGCAAAGAAAACAGTCGGATTCGGCTCCTTCTGGAGAGAGCAGATGATCAAGCCCTACTCTTCCTACTACTTCCTCTTCGATTGCTTTCAAAATATGGCCAAATTTTTCTTCATGCAAATTCTTGGATACGAGATCATCGGCATGAAGTATGATGTAGATATGGCCTTGAACTTGGTCGTTCGGCTTGAAATCCAAGAATGTTCATACTCACGTTTATCTTTAAGCAGTTGTCAAAACTCATGTTTATCTTCACGGAAAGTAGTACATGGAGGAGAACATCGTGTGAATTCTTTTGTTATTAGTACTCATTATTTTTTGTTTGATTATTTTCAAAACAAGGAAAAAAATTGGCAGCCCTTCAAAAACCATGTTTTGCAATATGTCCTATGATACGTTGCTAACGTATCTATAATTTTTGATGTTCCATGCTTGTTTTATATCAACTTTCTTATGTTTTGTCCACACTTTGGAGTATTTTTATACACTTTCTTGGACTAACCTATTAACAAGATGCCACAGTGCAAGTTGCATGTTTTCTGCTGTTTTTGGTTTCAGGAAAGTCAGAAAATGAATATTCTCGGAATTGGACGGGACAAAGGCAAAAGTTAATATTTACTGGAAGACACATGGAGTCCGAAGGAGAGACGAAGGGGGGCCACAGGGCGGCCACACCACCCCTTGGCACGGGCAGCCCTAGGCCGTGCGAGGGAATGGTGTGGGCCCCCTGGCTAGCCACCGACCTTGCCCCTTCGCCTATAAGAAGCCCCCGGGATGAAAACCCTAAATAGAATAGCCTCCAGCCACGAAAAGTTCCGCAGCGTCGCTGCCACCGAATGGGAGATTTGGGGGATAGAAAGTCTTTATTCCGGCACCCTGCCGGGACATGGAATTTCCCCTGGAGCCATCTCCATCGATCTCCACCACCATCTCCATCGTCGTTGCTGACTCCCATGATGATGAGGGAGTAGTTCTCTCTCGAGTCTAAGGGCTCTACCGGTAGCTATGTGTTCATCTCTCTCTCTATGCGTGGTCTTATTGAGATCATGAGCTTTGTAATCAAGTAGATCTACCTTGCTACTCAAGTGCTTTAATAGATCTTTGCTCTCCCCATGTGTGTGAAAGTGACAGCATGCACACCATGGTAGCACTTAGGCTGGGGATTACAAATACTTGTTATGAGTTATATTTGGAGTTGGATGTTTCTATGAAATTGTGGTGTTTGTTGGAACCATCTAGAGCTCAAGGTGACAGTGTGGGGTTATCTAGATGGGGAAAGCGAACTTTGTGGAGTGCTATTATAGCCCTACCATGGATTAGAGTGTCCAACCGGAGAGTAGTTTAGAGTAGTATCATAAAGAGAAGATATTTATATGAGAGTGTTCACTAGCGAAAGTATGATCCCTAAGCTTTATTTCTAAGCATTGAAACACCGTTTGCAACTAGATCTGTTACATGTTTGCTTGCTTCCATCTTTATTTCAGATTGCCTTTAGTCTTTTCCACGCGCCATCAAAGCTATTTTCTGGCACCGTTACCACTTATAATTATCCATACCACTTGTATTTCACTATCTCTTCACCGAACTAGTGCACCTATACACCTGACAAGTGTATTGGGTGTGTTGGGGACACAAGAGACTTCTTGTATCTTGATTGCAGGGTTGCTTGAGAGGGGATACCTTTGACCACTTCCTCCCTGAGTTCGATAAACCTTGGGTGATCCACTTAAGGAAAACTTGTTGCTGTTCTACAAACCTTTGCACTTGGAGGCCCAACAACTGTCTACAAGAATAGAAGTGCGTAGACATCAAGCTATTTTTTGGTGCCGTTGTCGGGGAGGTAAGGTAAAAGGTACTCACATCCTCTGGCTACTAAGCTATCCTCTAGTACTATTGCTGGTGTGTGAGTGCTCGAAGTTATTTCCTTTAGATTCTGCAATTTTGTCTTTTTGTTTCTTGTTTTCACTAGTTAGGCTTAATGGAAAACAACAACAAAATTAGATAGCTTTATAATATTTATCTTGAGTTAGGACATGAAGTGTTTGAAGAGAAAATTAAAAACCTATGGAACTTTATTTGCATGCTAATAGCAATGTTATTTGTATGAATTCTTTGAACACCATTATTGCTAATGCTAAGGAAAAGTTTAAGCTTGGGGAAGCTGGATTTGATGAGCATGATATTTTTAGTCTCCCAAGCACGGAGGAGAAAATTTACTTTGATGATACTATGCCTCCAATATATGATGATTACAATGATGAATATGATATTTTCAGTCTACCTACTATTGAGGAGAAAATTAATTATGATTACAATATGCCTCCTATATTTGATGATTATGGTGATGAGAATAATAATGATAGCTATTTTGTTGAATTTGCTCCCACTACAATTAATAAGAATAACTATGCTTATGTGGAGAGTAATAATGATTATATGGATGTGGCTCATGATAAGAATGTATTATGTGATAGTTATATTGTTAATTTTATTCATGATGCTACTGAAAGTTATTATTAGAGAGGGAAACATGGTTTCATGTATCTCAACAATATTAAATTTCCCCTCTTTATGTTGAAAGTTTTGAAGTTGCACTTGTTTTGCTTTCCTATGCTTGTTGTTTTGTGCTTTCATGACTTGTTTCTTTACAAGATTCCTATGCATAGGAAGTGGGTTATACTTAAATATGCTTTGAATTTGCTTCTTGATGCTCTCTTTTACTTCAATTCATATTTCTTATGTGAGCATCTTCTCAAACTATCATGCCTAACTTAAAGGCGTTAAAGAAAAGTACTTCTTGGGAGATAACCCAATAGTTTTCTTGAGTCTTGGAAGTTATTACTTTTGTAATAACCTCTCCTTATCCTTTTTTATTTGATTTTTGTGGCAAGAATAACCTCTAATGAGAGGAAAGTAAGATTTGGGGAAGTGCTGTCCCGAAACAGATTTTTGTGCTTCACTGTAAAAATTCGTGAAACATCTCTGTATGTCGGATTGAGCTGTAATTATCTGAATAAATCTCGCAGGTTGGTAGCTAACTTTCGTTAGTTCAATACTTTTTGATTTGAGCGAAGAAGGTCTTCGAAAAAATCGGTTTTCACCTGTTGCTCTGTTTTGACAGATTTCTGCCATTATTTGCATTTGCCTATTTATCGATTTCTTATTGGGTTCTTTTTGGTGAATGGAGATTTTTGAGGGAATTGCAACAGTAGCTTGTTTTAATGAAAGTTTTTCTCTTTTAAAACTAAAACCCAAAGGTTTATTATCTTTTGAATGCACAAATGTTGCTAATGAAGATTGTGTGAAGTTTTGTATGAAGAAAATTTTTAGGTGTAGGGAAAGAATGATGTAATGAGATGAAGAATGGACAAAAGCTCAATATTGGGGATTCCACCCCGTGTCACCCAAAGAAATATTCAAGAGGTACAAGCGTTAAAGCTTGGGGATGCCCAAGGCATCCCCTTCTTCATCAATAAAAATCTCAGGTCTTTTTAGACACTTCGTTTTTATTGTTTCATGCACTGTTGTGTTGTTCTTGGAGCGTCTTTGTTTTTGTTTTTAGTTTTATTTTGCTTTGTTTGCTGCAATAAGTTGGTTTGATCCCAGCACTTCTTTTTGAGAGATACACACTCTGCTTTCATTGTTTAGAACACTCGAATTTTCATTCTTATTGTTTTGTGAGTGTTCTCTTTTTCTAGCACTATGTTTAGCCTTAGTTCTCTTGTGCTTTCAGCTTAGAACTTTTTAGTTCTTATTTTTGGATTTGTGAGACAAGTTCACTGATATTTATTTATTATTATCTTTGTGAGTTCTTTCAAATAAGTCGATTGGTGTTGGAATAGAGTAGAAAGCTTCATGCTTTAGTGGTACAAAAGGGAGCTTGTTTTGACTGTGGCTTAGACTTTATCATGTCATGCTAGATGTTGCTTTGACCTTATGCTTAGTGATTATTGTTGTAGCATGACTTGTTCCAAACAATTGAGATTGCTTAATGTGCCGTGAAAGAATCATGCGTTGTTTTAGCATACAAAAGCATAATATTGAGGTATTCTCCTTTGATGCTTTGTTTGGGTTGACTTGGAACATGCTCACACCATGTTATGACTATGAACCAGTCACCTTAGCCTCTATGATGATTTAGTTTCCCACTTGTAATATCACTTTATGCTTTAATTAATGATGTTTTGTTGCTTTGCATGATTATGGCCATTATTGCTCTCTTAGTTGGTCGCTCCCAGTCTTTTGCTAGCCTCCATAACCAAGTATGAGTTCCACTCATACATCCAACTCCAAATAAAACCAAGTTATTCCAAAGAGTCCATCATACCTACCTATTAGCATTTTCTATTCCAAGTATATTCATGTTTTTATCTACCTTCCGAATTAAACTTGTTATGAGAAAACTAGTGATTAAAGCTCTCACGAACTTGATGGCACACTTTACTTTTCTTGCCCCTAATAAACTTGAACCATTGTGTCGTCTATGTTGTATATGCTTGCACTTATATGTTGGGGATTAGCAGAACCATGCTGTCATGGGGAACGCTTTCAACATTTTACCTAGTTGATATCATGCTCTTTTGTCTATGGATGTCGTCGGTGTGAAATGAAAGGGGAGCTTGTAAGTCCATGGAGTTATGTATGTGTGTTAGAGAAACGCCTGGGCCGCCGGTCTAATCCATGCCGAATCATGGTGGAAACCTGTAGCGTAACCATAATGAGCGATCTATGAAGCATTCTTCTTATGAAAAAAGAGATAGAGATTGAGAAAAAGAGAAAAAAGAAAAAAAAGAGTTGAGAAAAGAGGAAAGAGAGAAAAAAACACCATTTTCCCATGGCAAATAAGAGGATTGCTGAGATGCTCGTTGTCTGCTTGCCTTGTCATTTTGACATGGGGATTCTTCCGTATCATCGGGCAAGGGATACCCTGTTGGTGGTTCTCTATGATACATATGTACTTACTATGACAAGAACTTACCGGTAACTAAACTTGAGTAGCATGAGGAGCGGCCCTCGTATTCAAGGGACATGAGATTTCCAACTTATACTTTGTCAAGCATATACTCCATGGTTTGTTCACTTTAACCTTAATCACTTCAAGATGCTTATGATAGGGGCAATGAGAGCTGAAAGCTAATAAGTACCATAATTTTTGGAAGCTCTTTATGAAACTCGAATCCCTGCTTCCTTCTATGAAGGCCTTTCTTTTACTTTTATGTTGAGTCTCCATATTCTATCTTTATGGACCTATTAAGAGAGCATAGTGGCCATTCTTAGTTTAATGTGCATTGTCCCAAGACTTGTTGATTGATGCATAACTTTGATATTGTTTGTTCTTAAACTATTTGTATCTACTCACCCATATAAACTTTGAAGGTGTCCTATGCATTTATGTTTTTCTACACTATGAGGGACAAGCTGAATACCATTCTCATTATGTTTTCTTTATGTGAAACAAACAAACGTCTAGCAAAGCATTGTTATTCATGAATCTTTTGTTTGTACCTTTTCATGTTACAACATAGTTGCTATGTCTTATTGTTAGAACTATATCTTTCATGCTATGTTGAAGTACTATGATCCCAACTATCAATATTTTACAAATACTTTGATCAAGTTTATGATGGTGCATGTCACCTCAAAAATTATTCTTTCTTTTTATCACTTACCTACTCAAGGACGAGCAGAAGTTAAGCTTGGGGATGTTGATACGTTGCTAACGTATCTATAATTTTTGATGTTACATGCTTGTTTTATATCTACTTTCTTATGTTTTGTCCACACTTTGGAGTATTTCTATACACTTTATTGGACTAACCTATTAACAAGATGCAGTGCCAGTTGCCTATTTTCTACTGTTTTTGGTTCCAGGAAAGTCAGAAAATGAATATTTTCGGAATTGGACGGGACAAAAGCCAAAGTTAATATTTTACCAAAAGACATATAGAGTCCGAAGGAGAGACGAAGGGGGTCACAGGGTGGCCACACCACCCCTTGGTGCGGGCAGCCCTAGGCTGCGCCAGGGCATGGTGTGGGCCCCCTGGCCGGCCACCGACCTTGCCCCTTCGCCTATAAGAAGCCCCCGGGATGAAAACCCTAAATAGAATAGCCTCCAGCCACGAAAAGTTCCGCAGCACCGCCGCCATCGAAGGGGAGATTCGAGGGACAGAAAGTCTCTATTCCGGCACCCTGACGGGACAGGGAATTACCCCTAGAGCCATCTCCATCGATCTCCACCACCATCTCCATCGTCGTTGCTGATTCTCATTATGATGAGGGAGTAGTTCTCTCTCGAGGCTAAGGGCTCTACTGGTAGCTATGTGTTCATCTCTCTCTCTATGCGTGATCTTATTGAGATCATGAGCTTTATAATCAAGTAGATCTACCTTGCCACTCAAGTGCTTTAATAGATCTCTGCTCTCCCCATGTGTGTGAAAGTGACAGCGTGCACACCATGGTGGCACTTAGGCTAGAGATTACAAATACTTGTTATGAGTTATATTTGGAGTTGGATGTTTCTATGAAATTGTGGTGTTTGTTGGAACCATCTAGAGCTCAAGGTGACAGTGTGGGGTTATCTAGATGGGGAAAGCGAACTTTGTGGAGTGCTATTATAGCCCTACCATGGATTAGAGTGTCCAACCGGAGAGTAGTTTAGAGTAGTATCATAAAGAGAAGATATTTATATGAGAGTGTTCACTAGCGAAAGTATGATCCCTAAGCTTTATTTCTAAGCATTGAAACACCGTTTGCAACTAGATCTGTTACATGTTTGCTTGCTTCCATCTTTATTTCAGATTTCCTTTAGTCTTTTCCACGCGCCATGAAAGCTATTTTCTGGCACCGTTACCACTTATAGTTATCCATAATTCACTATATCTTCGCCGAACTAGTGCACCTATACACCTGACAAGTGTATTGGGTGTGTTAGGGACACAAGAGACTTTTCGTATCTTGATTGCATGGTTGCTTGAGAGGGGATACCTTTGACCACTTCCTCCCTGAGTTCGATAAACCTTGGGTGATCCACTTAAAAGGAAACTTGCTGCTGTTCTACAAACCTCTACACTTGGAGGCTCAACAACTGTCTACAAGAATAGAAGTGCGTAGACATCAGCCTACTATATGTATTAACATTCCTGGGTTTCAAGCAAGATGACCGAGGCCAAATTCCATACTTATTTTGTAGTTTATGATAATGTGCCCATATTTTCTAGATGGGTTCATCGTGGAATGGTAAACAACATTTCCAGTGTATGGTTGGATCCTTTATGTCCAAAAAATAGCATATTAAATTCCCAGGTGCAAAAAAATGTGTTGTTTTGTGAAGTAAGTATTAGTACAATAAAACAGATCGGAATCGCACCGCATATTTTGTTTCGATCCATATATATATAAATCTTTCTTATAAATTGGCATGGCCATTAATTTGGCCAGAAATTACACAAGTGTTTTTTTGTTGGAAACTAGTACCACAAAAGAGCTCGAGAATGAGATAAATTATTATTATAGGTGGATCTCTACTCCTACAGCTACCCCCTAAATTCTATTTAGTAGTACTCCGTTTTCATTTTACAAGAAAGATTTATTGTGGAGGGAACTGGAGCAGAGTAGTACTATTTTGAAGGGAACTAGAGTAGAGGAACATGCGTCCGTTTTCATTTTATTCAACCTCTCCTATACGCTCTATCCCCAGTTCCCCATTACCCTACCTCTACGCCAAGCGCCACCATTCTTCTCCTCCATAATGCCGCTTTCTGATCCTGTTCACCGCACAGTATGAGAGTGTTCTTCTCCCTGATCTTCCCTCTTTTCCAGAAAACGAAATCAAGCCACCGTCCCAACTTCCATCAGCTCCTTTGTGATGGCAGGACCGAGCAAAGATAGTGATGATTCTGAGCTGTTCTAGGACATTTTTACCGAAGGTCCGCTTGAATAACTCATAACCAGATGCGACGTAATCACCGCCACGAGCCTCGCCGGTTCATCCAGACATCTTCTTGACTCGGCAAAATATAGTGCAACTTTACATGCTTCTCAGTCGTTTGGCCTCCCCTGTGTTCTTCATTCTCACTCTACTAACAAACCATGGGAATGCAATGAGTACTTCGAGGGCAAGGGAACGACATGTAAGCTGACGCGACTGGAAAGGTTCTCCTCCGACGCTGTGTTCCTGGATTGTATGGGTAAGCAGTGGGTAGGTGCCAATGGAGATTGGATCACCACTGTTGGGTCCGAGTGCAAGTGGGAGCTTGTCAATGTGTACACTCATCAACGCGTTCCTCTCCCACAAGTCAATGAGTTTGTACCCACCAATGATCCATTTACATTCATGCATAATGATCGCCCTATTCTCCTCCGAAAGATTGCTATTTGCCGAGCTCCCACAGCTGCGATGGATTATTTAGATTTCTCTCTTGTTGCTATCTTTGACTACTAAATTGCTACCCTTGATGGCGATGAGTGATACATTGCAAATGTATCTATAATTTTTGATGTTCCATGCTTGGTTTTATCCACTTTCTTGTGTTTTGTTCCAACTTTGGAGTACTTTTCATATGATTTCTTGGACTAACCTATTAACAAGAGCCACAGTGCCAGCTGCTTGTTTTCTGCTATTTTTGGTTCCAGAAAAGTCAGAAAATGAATATTCCCGGAATTGGACGGGACAAAAGCCAAAGTGCCTATTTTTTCGGAAGGAATCAAGTGCCAGAATATGAGACGGAGAAGGGCTGGGGGCCGGCCACACCACCTGGCCGCGCGGCCAGGCCTAGCCCGCGCCAGGGGGTGGTCTAGCCGACCCCAGCATCCCCTCAGCCTCTCCTTCCGCCTATAAGTTGCTCTCGGGACAAAAACCCTAAGGACCCGATCAAAAATCCACGAAAGAGTCTGTAGCCACCGCCATCTCCATCCCTAGATCGGGAGGGATCTGAAGCTCTTCCCGGCACCCTGTCGGAGAGGGGAATTCACCCTGGAGGCCTTCTTCATCACCATGCAAGCCTCCGGTGTGATGCATGAGTAGTTCATCCTTGGACTACGGATCCATGTAGTAGCTAGATGGTTGGTTTCTCCTCCTTTGTGCTTTCATGTTTAGATCTTGTGAGCTCCGTTCATGATCAAGATCATCTATTTGTAATTCATACATGTTGTGTTTGCGGGGATCCGATGGATATTGAGATGCTATTTCAGATTGATTATTGATTCTATCATGTCTTTGTTATTTGTGATCTTGCATGCTTTCCGTTGTTAGTAGCTATCTTGGCCAAGTAGATGCTAGCAACTCCAAGAGTTAGTATCTATGCTCGATAGTGGGTTCATGCCTCTGGTAATCTGGGGAAGTGACAGAAATCTCTAAGGTACTAGATGTGTTGTTGCTACTAGGGAGAAAACAACGATCCTTTGTTCATAGAACAATTGTATTATTTACCTTACACGCAGTTCGTAAAGCAATAATCTGTTGCTTGCAACTTAATACTAGAGGGGGTTCGGATGATAACCTGAAGGTGGATTATTAGTCATAGATGCAGTTGGATGGCGGTCTATGTATTATGTTGTATTGCCCAATCAAGTCTCAAAGGAGTCAAGATGATTAGTATATGCATGTATTGCTTTCTCAGTGTTTGTCAATTGCCCCGCTGTAATTTGTTCACCCAGCATGTTATTTATCTAAGGAGAGCCACCTCTAGTGAACTATGGATCCCGGTCCTTCTTCTTTACATACAATCTACAATCTTTTACTGCTTTGTGTTTACTTTCTGCAAACTATTACTTCTTTCCATTCGATACGTTTAATCATTTGTTTTCCGAAAAACATGGTGAGATTGACAACCTCATCGCAAGTTGGGGACAAAGTTCTATGGTTGTGTTGTGCAGGTCTCCATGTTGCTACTAGCACCGGTAGTGCGCCCTGCCAAAGCTCAGCTAGTAACACCTTTGGGGTGTTTCCTTGCTCCTACTGGTTCGATTAAACCTTGGTTTCATAACTGAGGGAAACTTGATGCTGTGCTCATCATACCTTCCTCTTGGGGTTCCCAACGAGCTCTACGTCGATCGTCGAGCGCATCAAGCTATTTTCTGGCGCCGTTGCCGGGGAGTCAAGGACATCTTCACAAGGAGAGTCCCTCATAACCAATCTCTTTACTTTGTTGTTTTTTTGCTTAGCTTTCTTTTTTGCTTTGTTTGCTTGTTTTGTTCTTCAAAAAACACAAAAAAATTAGTTTTACTTGTTTGCTTTCTTATTTGAAAACCCAAAAAAATGACTAGTCTTGAAAACACTAAGTTGTGTGACTTCACTAGCACCAACAATAATGATTTTATGAGCACTCCTATTGCTCCACATGTGGCTGAAAATACTTTCTTTGAGATAAAACCTGATTTGCTCAATCTTGTTATGAGAGAACAATTTTCTGGTATTGGTAATGAAGATGCTGCTTACCATCTAAATAACTTTGTTGAACTTTGTGAGATGCAAAAGCATAGGGATATAGATGGTGATATTATTAAACTGAAATTGTTTCCTTTCTCTTTGAGAGGAAAAGCTAAAGAATGGTTGAATTCCTTAACTAGGAATAGTATTGATTCTTGGACTAAGTGCAAAGATGCTTTTATTGGAAAATACTATCCTCCTGCTAAGATTATATCCATGAGAAATGAAATAATGAAGTTTAAACAACTTGATAATGAGCATGTTGCTCAATCTTGGGAAAGAATGAAATCTTTGGTAAAGAATTGTCCCACTCATGGACTGACTGCTTGGATGATCATCCAAACTTTTTATGCAGGATTGAACTATTCTTTAAGGAACCTATTGGATTCAGCTGCTAGAGGTACATTTATGACCATCACTTTGGGTGCTGCAACAAAACTATTGGATAATATGATGGTTAATTACTCTGAATGGCATACTGAGAGAGCTCCACAAGGTAAGAAGGTAAATTCTGTTGAAGAAACCTCCTCCTTGAGTGATAAGATTGATATTATTATGTCTATGCTTGTTAATGGGAAAGCCCATATTGATCCAAATAATGTTTCTTTAGCCTCTTTGGTTGCTCAAGAAGAGCAAGTTGATGTGATCTTCATAAGAAATAACAACTTTGGCAACAATGCTTATGGTAATAATGCTTATAGGAACAATTTTGGTAACAACAATTATAAGCCATACCCTCCGAACAATGGTAATGCTTATGAAAATTCTTACAACAATAGTAAGAGTGCTCCCTCTGAACTTGAGGTTATGCTTAAAGAGTTCATTAGTAAACAAACTGCTTTCAATAAAACTATTGAGGAAAAACTCTCTAATGCTGAAAGAAATATAGCATCTTTGGCTGAAGCTCAATCTTCTTTGAATAAAATGGCTGCTAAACCTGAAACTAATGAGAATCCCTTTGTAGCTACTAATGCCATATAAGTAAGAATTGATGAAAATGTTAGACTATTATCTGAATTACATGATAAGTGGGAAAGAGAAGATGAAATTGCTAGAAACATTAGTGTTTCTACTATTACCACCACTAGTGTTGAGGCTACTAATAGTTCTACTACTTTATATGATAAAGTTGATTTTGATCTTGATGGTTGCAACATCTCTGAAGTTATTAAGTTCCTACAAAAGCTTGCTAAAAGTTCTAATGCTAGTGCTATGAACATGGCTTTTACAAAACACATTACTGATGCTCTCATAAAGATTAAAGAAGAAAAGATGAAACATAAATCTTCTATTCCTATAAAGCAAGAAGATGGTTGGGAACCCATCATTAATATGAAATTGAATGACTTTGATTTCAAAGCTTTGTGTGATCTTGATAGTAGTGTTTCTATTATGCCTAGGAGGATTTATGATATGCTTGATTTGCCTCCTCTTGAAGATTGTTATTTGAATGTCCCACTTGATGATAATGCTAAAAATAAACTCATGGGGACTCTTAATGATGTTCTTATTATGGTTAATGATTCCTATGTCCCAGTTGATTTCTATGTTTTGGATGTTGAATACAATGCTTCTTGTCCTATTACTTTGGGAAGACCTTTTCTTAGAACTGTTGGTGCCATCATTGATATGAAGGAAGACACCATTAAATATTAACTCCCACTCAAAAAAGGTATAGAACACTTCCCTAAAAAGATATAAAATATTTCTTTTGCTTCTCCTATGAAAACAAAATTTGGTCTTAATGCTTCTTCATTTGAGAACACTTGATTCTTTCTTTGCTTCTTATGCCTAACTTAAAGGCGTTAAAGAAAAGTACTTGTTGGGAGATAACCCAAGAGTTTAATTTGAGTCTTGGAAGTTATTACTTCAGTAATAACCGCTCCTTATCCTTTTTATTTGCTTTTTGTGCCAAGAGTAACCTCTAATGAGAGTGAAGTAATGATTGGGAAAGTTGCTGTCCCGAAACAGGTTTCTGTGCTTCACCGTAAAAATTCCTGAGAGAGCTCTATATGTCGGATTGAGCTGTAATTTTTTGTGCTTCTGCCCCAGGTTGTTATATAACTTTCATTAGTTTAACACTTTTTGAGTTGAGCAACAGAAGGTCTTAGAAAAAATTCGTCTTTACCTGCTGGTCTGTTTTGACAGATTTCTGCCATTTTCTGCATTTGCTTCTTGTTGGTTCCTTCTTGAGTTCTTTTGGGGAATTAAGCTTTTTGAGAGAAGTACTACAGTAGCTAGTGTTCCAATGTAAGTTTATTTGGTGTTAGAACTGAATCTTTAGACTTGTTTATCTTGAGTGCACTAATGTTGCTAATGAGATTGTGTGAAGTTTTATATGAAGGAAAATTTTTAGGTGTATGGAAGGAATGAGTAATGAGATGAAGGATGGACTAAAGCTCAATCTTGGGGATGCCACACGTGTCACCCCAAGAAATATCCAAGAAGAACAAGTGTCAAATCTTGGGGATTCTCAAGGCATCCCCTTTTTCATCAATAAAAATTCCAGGTTTCTTCCAAACGCTTCATTTTTATTGTTTCATGCACAAGTTGTGTTGTTCTCGGAGCGTCTTCTTTTTAGTTTTCGTTTTGGTTTTTAGTTTGCTTGGTTTGCTTAGTTTTCTGAATAAGTTGGTTGGACCCCCTCTTTCATACATTGGTTTGCAAATAGTTTGGTTTGGTTTGGAAAAGAGTAGGAAAGCGCATACTTTTGTGGTAAAAAGAGCTCATTTTTGACTGTGGCTATGCTTTTTGTCATGCCATGCTTGATATTGTTTTGGCTTTATGCTTAGTATTCTTTGCTGTAGCATGACTTGTTATAAACAATTGAGATTGCTTAATGTGCCTTGGATGAATCATGCGTTGTTTTAGCATATTAAAGCATAGTATAGTGGTATTCTCCTTTGATGCTTTATTTGGGTTGACTTGGCGCATGCTTACACCATGTTATGACTATCACAAGTCACCATAGACTTTATGATCCTTTAGTTTTCAACTCGTAGTATCACTTTATGCTTTGATCAATGATGTTTTGTTGCTCTGCATGATTATGGCCATTATTGCTCTCTTAGTTTGTCGCTCCCAGTCTTTTGCTAGCCTCCAGAACAAAGTATGAGTTCCACTCATGCACCCAACTCCCTAAACCAAGTTATTCCAAAGAGTCCACCATACCTACCTACTAGCTTATGCTATTCCAAGTATATTCATGCTTTTGTCTACCTTTCACTTGTTATGAGAAAACTAGTGATTAAAGCTCTCACGAACTTGATGTCACACTTTACTTTTTGCCTATAATAAACTTGAACCATTGGGTCCTTCTTTGTTGCGTATATGCTTGCGCTTTATAAGTTGAAATTAGCAGAACCATGTACCATGGGGAACGCTTTCAACATTGCACTTGTACTTTGTACCCCATTGATATTATGTTCTTTTGCTTACGGATCCCGGCGGTGTGAAATAAATGTGGAACTTGTATGATCATGGAGTTTGTATGTGTGTTAGAGAAACCCCTGGGCCGCTAGCCTAAGCCATGCCTAATCATGGTGGAAACTTGCAGCATCACCATAATGAGCACTCTATGAAGCATCCTCAATAAAAACCTATGCAAATAGCAAATAAAAAGATCGCTGAGATGCTCATTGTCTGCTTGCCTTGTCATTTTGACTATGGGAAAGCTCCCGTATCATGTGCAAGGGGTACCCCGTTGCCGGTTCTTAATGATACACATATACTTACAATGACAAGAGCTTACTTGTGACTAAAGTTGAGTAGCATAAGGATCGGTCTTCGTAAGTAAGGGGCATGAGATTTCGGTTTATAACTTGTCAATCATATCCTCTTACTTGTGTCACTTTAACCTTAATCACCTTCAAGGTGCTTATGATAGGGGCAATAAGAGATGAAAGCTACAAGTACCATAATTTTTGGAAGCTCTTTATGAGAATTGAATCCCTACTTCCTTTTACAAAAGGCCTTTCTTCCACCATTATATTGAGTCTCCACCTTCTATCTTTATGCACTAATTTGAGAGCATAGTGGCCATTCTTAGTTCTATGTGCATTGTCCCAAGACTAGTTGATTGATGCATAACTTGTTATTGCTTGTTTGAAACTATTGTATCTAGTCACTCTTATGAACTTTGAAGGTGTCCCATGCATTTATATTGCTACTCTATTGAGTGACAAGCTGAATACTTTTATGCTATGTTTTCTTTATGTGAAACAAACAAACGTCTTGCAAAGCATGTTATTCATGAATCTTTTGTTTGTGCCTTTTCATGTTGCATCTTAGTTTCTTTGCTTATTGCTAGAACTTTGTCTTTCATGTTATGATTGAAGTACTATGATCCCAGCCTTGAATGTTTTGCAAAAACTTTGATCAAGTCTTTGATGGTGCATGTCACCTCAATTTTTTTTCTTTTTATCACTTACCTACTCAAGGACGAGCAGGAGTTAAGCTTGGGGATGTTGATACATTACAAATGTATCTATAATTTTTGATGTTCCATGCTTGGTTTTATCCACTTTCTTGTGTTCTGTTCCAACTTTGGAGTACTTTTCATATGATTTCTTGGACTAACCTATTAACAAGAGCCACAGTGCCAGCTGCCTGTTTTCTGCTGTTTTTGGTTCCAGGAAAGTCAGAAAATGAATATTCTCGGAATTGGACGGGACAAAAGCCAAAGTGCCTATTTTTCCGGAAGGGAACAAGTGCCAGAATATAAGACGGAGAAGGGCTGGGGGCCGGCCATACCACCTGGCCGCGCGGCCAGGCCTGGCCCATGCCAGGGGGTGGTATGGCCGCCCCCATCACCCCCTCGGCCTCTCCTTCCGCCTATAAGTTGCCCTCGGGACGAAAACCCTAAGGACCCGATCAAAAATCCAAGAAAGAGTCTGTAGCCGCCGTCATATCCATCCCTAGATCAGGAGGGATCTGAAGCTCTTCCCGGCACCCTGTCGGAGAGGGGAATTCACCCTGGAGGCCTTCTTCATCACCATGCAAGCCTCCGGTGTGATGCATGAGTAGTTCATCCTTGGACTACGGATCCATGTAGTAGCTAGATGGTTGGTTTCTCCTCCTTTGTGCTTTCATGTTTAGATCTTGTGAGCTCCGTTCATGATCAAGATCATCTATTTGTAATTCATACATGTTGTGTTTGCGGGGATCCGATGGATATTGAGATGCTATTTCAGATTGATTATTGATTCTATCATGTCTTTGTTATTTGTGATCTTGCATGCTTTCCGTTGTTAGTAGCTATCTTGGCCAAGTAGATGCTAGCAACTCCAAGAGTTAGTATCTATGCTCGATAGTGGGTTCATGCCTCTGGTAATCTGGGGAAGTGACAGAAATCTCTAAGGTACTAGATGTGTTGTTGCTACTAGGGAGAAAACAACGATCCTTTGTTCATAGAACAATTGTATTATTTACCTTACACGCAGTTCGTAAAGCAATAATCTGTTGCTTGCAACTTAATACTAGAGGGGGTTCGGATGATAACCTGAAGGTGGATTATTAGTCATAGATGCAGTTGGATGGCGGTCTATGTATTATGTTGTATTGCCCAATCAAGTCTCAAAGGAGTCAAGATGATTAGTATATGCATGTATTGCTTTCTCGGTGTTTGTCAATTGCCTCGCTATAATTTGTTCACCCAACATGTTATTTATCTAAGGAGAGCCACCTCTAGTGAACTATGGATCCCGGTCCTTCTTCTTTACATACAATCTACAATCTTTTACTGCTTTGTGTTTACTTTCTGCAAACTATTACTTCTTTCCATTCAATACGTTTAATTCTTTGTTTTCCGCAAAACACGGTGAGATTGACAACCTCATCGCAAGTTGGGGACAAAGTTCTGTGGTTGTGTTGTGCAGGTCTCCACGTTGCTACTAGCACCGGTAGTGCGCCCTGCCAAAGCTCAGCTAGTAACACCTTTGGGGTGTTTCCTTGCTCCTACTGGTTTGATTAAACCTTGGTTTCATAACTGGGGGAAACTTGATGCTGTGCTCATCATACCTTCCTCTTGGGGTTCCCAACGAGCTCTACGTCGATCGTCGAGCGCATCAATGAGTATGCATGGATAGTTCTAGTGCTATTTCCGATACAGCGATGCACTTATCCACAAGGTTCTGGTGTTTGCAGCCACTGAGAGTGGTAGTGTTTATTTCTGGAATCATCTGTATTTTGGTAAGTTTGATCCATACCTCTTCAAAACACTAGCTTCAGTTTTAATGGATGTAAACTAGTGTTGGATGATTTGGCCGTCATTACTTTTTCAAGGTCCTATTCTGCTCCCGTCATCACCTGGCACGCATCTCGAGCAGGGCAACCTTGATGCCATAGATGATGACAAGCACGAACCTAGTTTATGGTTCTTAGCAATATCTGTAGATGAATCTCACCTTCTTGTTATTCATACTGAGGGAGTTACTGATGAGGATTTTTATGGCGGTACTTATTATGGTCATGGCAATCCTGTTGCTGATCATAGTGTTGATCCATGTGGTCGCACTTATGGCACCTATGCTACTGGGTTTGGCTGCAAGGTGTACTCAAAGGACACTGCTTACTTGTATCCACCTAAGCCATGGATAGTTATTGCTGACCTGGGAGCATATTCCGTTTTCCTTGGATTGAACTATCCGATTAATATTGCAGTAGGCGGTGCATATTCCCTTTTCCTTGTAACACCCCGTCCACTCCTGGGCCCGGGGGGTGTCACTCCTGGTAGCTTAATAGGATATCTAGACTGGCCCCACAGACCAACACTAGTCTTTTCTACGCACTTTGTCCTCACTCGTGCGCACCCGGTTACCCACTTCCCGGTCGGTCACCCATCCTAGAATTGCTCTAGGCCAAGCACGCTTAACCTTAGAGTTCTTTTCGAATGAGCTTCCGGAAAAGAAGTTGCAACTTGTTGATATGGGTATCCTATCAATCCTATTAAGCCATGTGCCTGGATCTCACATACACCCACCCTTTAGAAGATCGATGCCCTCATTGATCAAGCACACCCCAGGAACGTTCCCTCTTGGCACGCGTCTGTGCGTCCAGTGCCGGCACATGTGCCATGCCGTGTCCACTCCAGGCCACACGCGCCATGCTCCACATGTCCCGCCACTGACCCACACACACCCGTGTAATCGCAAGGGTCGGCTCTGATACCACTTGTAACACCCCGTCCACTCCTGGGCCCGGGGGGTGTCACTCCTGGCAGCTTAATAGGATATCTAGACTGGCCCCACAGACCAACACTAGTCTTTTCTACGCACTTTGTCCTCACTCGTGCGCACCCGATTACCCACTTCCCGGTCGGTCACCCATCCTAGAATTGCTCTAGGACAAGCACACTTAACCTTAGAGTTCTTTTCGAATGAGCTTCCGGAAAAGAAGTTGCAACTTGTTGATATGGGTATCCTATCAATCCTATTAAGCCATGTGCCTGGATCTCACATTATGGTCATGGCAATCCTGTTGCTGATCATAGTGTTGATCCATGTGGTCGCACTTATGGCACCTATGCTACTGGGTTTGGCTGCAAGGTGTACTCAAAGGACACTGCTTACTTGTATCCACCTAAGCCATGGATAGTTATTGCTGACCTGGGAGCATATTCCCTTTTCCTTGGATTGAACTATCCGATTAATATTGCAGTAGGCGGTGCAGATGTTGCCCCATGATATCTGACGAGAAGCAACTGTGTCTACACCTCCCACCATGCAATAGGACTTGGATATATGTCGTTTCCTGAAATATGCTGCTTCAGTCTAAATACCGAAGAAACAGTTGTTGGCTTCTCAACCAACATTGCATGGAAATCTCTAGAGACTCCATTATGATTCATCCTGAGCTTCGCCAATGCCCGCGATTGGAACCAAACAACCGTAAGTAACCGTAATACTATATAATAGGATAGCTCAGTTGGTATCGGCCCTGTTGAACTATTTTGGCTAAAAAGTAGTACTAGTATAGTAGTAGATCTTGTATTTTAGATATTTTGTACTATACATTGATACTTGTTTAGATCAAGGGTAGGAGATGGTACTGCTTTGTCTTTGTTCTATCGTTGCTAGTAACTAAGTATTTTATATAACTAATACTGATGTATTGGTACTTGTTTAGATCAAGTGCAGTAGATGGTCTTACTTTTCTTTTGTAACTTGGCCTTGTCATAAACTCATAATCTAGATGAGGCTTTGGGCATTTTGAGTTTCCTATGGAGGTCACACACAGACATTGATGTGAGAAGGAGGCATGCACACAAAAGCATACTTGATCGTCAGTTTTGTTTCTTCCAATGATGAGTGTTCAGAGAAAAAGGTAAACTGAATCTGTCACTTTGAAATGCTATTGAATATGTCCAAGTGTCGCTAAATGTGAACTGGGAATCTATCGATATTTTCTTTCTTATTATGTACTGCTGGATCTTTCAAATGCTACTAAACCTGTCAAAAGTTTTGTCTGGTACTTGTTCAGATCGACCGGACGAGTGCAGAATATGGTCTCGCTTTCCTTTTGAATCAGGTCTTGCTACATTTATTGAATTTCAATATCAGCATTGCTGAATCTCTCAATTCTTTTGGTCACTACTTGTGTACTGCCAACCGGTCACTTTGAAATGTTGTGCTGACTCTGTCAAGTGCTGCTGAATATGAACCGGGAATCTATCTGATATTTTTACGGTCTTATTCTGTACTGCTGAATCTTTCAGATGCTACTGAATCTGTCAAATGTTCTACCATTACTATTAGTACAATATTTTGTAGAATGAACTGTGATGTACTGGTACTTGTTTAGATGAAATCATCAGATTGTCTTGCTTTTCTTTTGAAACTTAGCATTGTCAAAAATTTCTAGATGAGTCTTGGGCATTTTGGGTTGCTATGGGAGGTCACACAGTCATTGACGTAAGGAGGAGGTACTCACACAGAAGCAGACTTGATCGCCAGTTTTGCTTACTCCAATGATCGATTCTCTTCGGAGAACAGGCCAAACTGATCGTGCACCAAGGTTTTTTGAGCTAGAATAAGAACTGATTCTCTGTATACCGCTATTGAATTTCAAGCAGGAAAGCTACTGAATCTCCCAAAAAAATTGTCGTTTCTATTAATAAAGCATTTTGTGGAAATACTGATGTACTGGTACTTATTTAAAGTAAGGGCAGTAGATAGTCTTGCTTTTTTTTGGAACATGGCCTTTTCACAATCTAGATGAGACTTGGGCATTCTGGGTTGTATACGGGGGTCACACAGGCATTGATGTGAGAATAAGGTACTCAAAGCAGACTTGATCGTCGGTTTTTCTTGCTCCAATGGTCAAGTGTGTCTGGTGAAAAGGGCAAACTGATCGCACGACAAGGTTTTTAGACCTGAAACAAGAATTGGTTCTCTCTGTACTGCTATTATATTTTAGTGTCTATATTGCTGAATTGGTCACTTTTAAATGCTACTGAATTGGTTAACTGCTGATGAATATGAACTTTATATCTGTTGATATTTTTTATCTTATTCTATACTACTGAATTTTGACATGAATATCTGCCAAAACGAATTATCGCTTTCCACCCTCCCTCTCTGAGGTCTTTGTTTTGAATCCGGCCGAGCATATCAAAATGCAATTTTTATTAACCAGGAGAAAAAAATCTAGTAGCTCATTCGACCCCTCTTTAGCCCAGAACATTTTAATTCCGTCTTTTCGGGGTTAGGAGACTGTTGACCACAATCTAGTGAAATTTGAGAAAGGAACTCATGTAGCATAGCCAAGAACATATTAATTTGACCTTTTAGGGGTCAGGGAACTTCTTAGCATAGTCCAGTGAAATTTGAGAAAGAAGCCCATGAAGCATAGCACATAGAGTATAACCCACGTAGAGAAGCCTATATAGAATAGCTGAACTCTTTTTAATTCGGCCTATGGTATTTATTGTATAAATATATTTGTTGTAGTGGCAATACAATTATTTTACGTTTATTTGATTTGAAGGTCTTTTGTTCAAATCGTCTGTGTGTGTTGGGTTTAATTTTTTTCTAGCAATATCGCATTACAGAGAGGCTCACATCATGGACCCACCAGCCTGTAGTGTCCCTCGAGGTTTTTTTGAGGGTGGGTTTGAAAAAAAATTAAATACTTGTACAGAGAGGCTGACATCAGGGACCCACCAGACAGAACATATAAGGCTGCATCAGAGACCCACAAGCCAGAACATACAAGAGAGACTGACATAAGGACCCCAGCAGTAAGACCATACATGGTTGCTATGGTGAAAACAACAGACACGACCGAAAAAAGTCCATCATACACACGTTGCACTTACAGAAAAGCTGGCATGTCGGACCTAGAAGGCCCAAGCATAGCCCATGAAATTATCCTATCAGCCCCAAGCATAGCCCAAATCCTTCTAATTTGGTCTTTTCATAGTCTTGTGGCCATCGACCATAGTCCATTCAATTTAGAAGTGAGCCCATGAAATATAAGCCATGACGAATAGGCATCCGACCCGAGCAAGCCCAGAATTTTTAATTCGGCCTTTATGAGCATTTTTGTACTCTAAGACTGACATCTTAGACCTGAAAAAACAGTCCAACATACACACTTTTTTCAAATAGAGGCTGTCATCTGGGATCCAGCATAGACACGTTTCCTGCACAAAGAAGGTTGACATCTAGGACCCAGCAAGTTGTCGAGGTCAAAACAGTGGACACGACAAAAAAAGTCCATCAGACGCACATTTCGTTTACAGAGAGGCTGATATGTGGAACCCAGCAGCACGACCTTATACAGATACTGTATCGAGCAACGTTGCCAGTTTGAAACAGGGAGGCACGAGCAAAAAAAGTTCAACATGCACACGTTTCTTGTAATGAGAGGCTGAAATGAGGGACCACAGTGTGAGCAAACGGCAGATTCGTCGAGCAACGCTATCTAATTCGGAACATGGTAGTGCTAGAGAATAAAAAATCCATCATACCCACGATTCTTCTGATGTGAGGCTGATATAAGGGACCTACCAGCCTGAATAAATGACAGATACAACGAGCAACACTATCAAATTCGGAACACGAAGGCACGACCGAGGGCAAAAAATCCATCATACACACGTTTCTTCTAATGAGATGATGACATGTGGGGTCCAACAGTGTGATTAGATGGTAGATGCATCGAGCAACGCTATCAAGTTCGGAACAGGGTAGCGCGAGCAAAGGAAAAAATTCAATCATACACATGTTTCTTCTAATGAGAGGATGGCATATGGGTCCTAGCAGCCTGATTAAACGGTAGATGCATCGAGTAACGCTATCAAGTTCGGAATAGGGTAGCGCGAGCGAAGGAAAAAATTCCACCATACACACGATTCTCCAAATGAGAGGCTGACATGTGGGACCCAGCAACCTGACTAACTGGCAGACGCATCGAGCAACATTATCGAGTTCAAATCAGGGAGGCGCGACCGAAAAGTGTGGTTCGCTAGACACTGACGTCTGGGACACACATACCTCAAAAGACTTCGGCGAGTCAACATCGCGCGAGGAAACGAAAATCTTGCTTCTGCCACGTGCCAGACGAGCTTCCTACACGTTTTTAGCGGTTCCATCATAGTAAAGGACCATGAAACTAGAAAAACAAATTTTCCATCAACCACGGTCAAGCCGAGAATTTTGTCGTGAAAGACGCACCTTCTACGACGACCGCCGAGTTAAGTCATTGCGGATCGACACTTTTCTTGTAGTGATGTCTATGCCATTTCCGAACCGTAGGGTAAAACACTTAAAATTCTGACAATGTTCAGAGATCGCTATGGAAGCAAAGTGATCACCGATGAGAAAGAGAATAATCGGAATTTCTCTGAGATGTTATCGGAAAATTTCCGAAGAGGATCCGAACTTGTATCGTAGAAGGAAAGAATCCGAAGAGGTGTTTCGGATTAATAGAGATTTAAATATGCATTTGTATATATTAATTATAAATAATTAATATATTAAATAAATATTTAAATTAATATTAATGGGGATCTATAGGGCCAAATCCCTGGAGGGAATCGGGCCAGAGGGAAGCCACCCCAATGGGCAGCACAGTAGCCATAGCTGCTAGCCGAGCTGGTCCCACGCAGACGACTAGGCATGGGGTGGGCGGTAGCCGCCGCTGCCAGCGGGCCTTGGACACGGCCCGTGCAAGCGCAGGCTGGCAGGCCACCAGCGGCCCACCCGGCCGCCCCACCTGGCCACTGCCTCGCTGTGCGCTGGGCTGGGTTGGCGCGCGGGGGATGCGGCCCAGCCGGCCACAGCCTTGCTCCGCTAGGCCACAGGATGGGCGCGCGGGTCCAACTGGCCGCTACTGGCCGCCGCCGGCTGCCCCCTCCTTTGTCTTTTTCTTTTAGTCCCACATGGGGACTTGAGAAAAGTGAGTCCCCTTTTTTCTCTATATAAAAAGGTCTATATTGAGGAAAAAAGAACGCAACAAAATACACAAAATAAAGAGGATTTTCTCGGGCTATTTTCTCATGGAACTCCCCTTCTCAGTTGAGTCTCTCGAGTGCGGTTCCAAAAGAACTGCGCATGAGAGAGCTGACACCACCGGCACGCCGTCGCGCTGCTGGATCCCAGTTTCAGAGGGTCTACTTCCGCATCCTGCCTGGATCAAGGAGAACGGGAGTCGTTATCGGACACCGTAAGTGTGCGATACCTCGGAGGGCGCTGCCACTTGCGGCGTTGGCTTGTCGTGCAAGCACCAGGAGGTGACGAGCAAGGAGCTTTACGACTTTGAGGTCGGCTACGATCGTCTGCTTCATACACGTTCTCCATGTAAGCAAAACTTTATAGCCGTTACAGCTTATCTTCTAGATAGATCTTGGCTTCGGGTGTTGCGCTAGCTAGTAATTTTTTCTTTTCTGTTACGAACCCCTTTATAAACATCGTTGCATACTCATTGAGTAATTGGGATTGTGAAGCCTAATGGGTAATTGAACTGTTCAATTCCCGCAAGATTTATATAAATTTATATGCCATACTTTCATTACTTTTAGATATCCACGATATGTAAGCTCTTTAGGTAGGAAATTAAGTGTCAAATTTTTGTTTCTTTTTCACAAAAGTTGTTATATATGGGTGTAGTGGAACATGTAAGACGATGATACCATGGGTGTAAAAGATATATTTTCAAGGATCAATTTGATATGTCGTCATCAAGTTCTAAATTTGACCCGTTGCAATAAGTTCAAGGACGAATAATGAACTTTCTTCTTATTTTTTTTACAATACAAACCCGCGTGACAAATACTATGCCACTATTTACCATATATGTAGTTATTACCAAAAAAAGGAAACTATCCCCGTATCGAAGGTGGTACAGTAACTGATTCGACCGCGCATTTACCAAAGGTAGACGCGCAGTATACCACGAAAAAATAGGGGACCACGTTCAATCAGACACGAAATCGAGCTCCCACCGCCTCGACGCACACGGTTTTACGGCATAGATCACGAATCCAGTCCTCCTTGCCTCCCTCTCGCACGGGCCAATTTTTGGTAAATCTTCTTCTACTTATACCTGCTACGGTGCATCGCGTTGAGGCACAAAGCCGACGAAGCAAGAACATTCAGCCTCGAAAGAACCAGCAACAACACCCGCCGCCGCCGCCAAGTTTCTTCCCTCGCGACGATGGTGCGTCCGCGCGGCACGCCGAGCACGGGGCGGCACCGCATCGAGATGAGCCTGAGGCCGGACAAGACCAGCCGCCAGGTCACATTCTCCAAGCGCCGCTCCGGGCTCTTCAAGAAGTGCTCCGAACTCTCCCTCGTCTGCGGAGCCCAGTTCGCCGCCATCGTCTTCTCCGAGGCCGGCAACCTGTTCGCCCTCGGCAGCCCCTCCGTTGACGCCGTCCTGCGCCGCTACGCGCCCCTCCCCGCATCCGCCGACGCATCCGCTGACGACGCCGGCGTCGATGACGACCGTGAGGCGCTCGAAGACATGTGCCGGGCGAGGGAGGCAGCTGCAGAGCAGGTAGCGGCGGAGAGCGCGCGGATGGACTCGATCGGGGATGAGGTGATCCGGGCACAGGGTGACGGGAGGTTCTGGTGGGAGGCGGACGCGGAGACGCTCGGGGAGGTGGAGCTGCCGCAGTTCGCCAGGGCGCTCAAGCGACTCAGGGATAATGTGGGCCGCCATGTCGACAAGCTCGCGCTGGAAGACATGTGCCGGGCGAGGGAGGCAGGTGCGGAGCAGGTGGCGGCGGAGAGCACGCGGATGGACTCGATCGGGGATGAGGTGATCCAGACCCAGGGTGGCAGGAGGATCTGGTGGGAGGCGAACGCGGAGGCGCTCGAGGAGGTGGAGCTGTCGGAGTTCGCCAGGGCGCTCGAGGGACTCAGGGATCATGTGGGCCGCCACGTCGACAAGTTCGCGCTGGAAGACATGTGTCGGGCGAGGGAGGTAGTTGCGGAGCATGTGGCAGCGGAGAGCGCGCAGATGGACTCGATCGGGGATGAGGTGATCCAGGCCCGGGGTGACAGGAGGTTCTGGTGGGAGGCGGATGCGGAGGCGATCGGGGAGGCAGAGCTGCCGGAGTTCGCCAGGGCGCTCGAGAGACTCAGGGATAATGTGGGCCGCCACGTCGACAAGCTCACGCGGCGAGCACCAGCACCCGCCACGGCAGTCGTCGCTCACCCCGCTTCTAATTACTATTTGGCTTACTAGGGTTTGGTGCTTCGATTCACCGCGTCAGATTGTGCGTTGATATAATGTTATCATGAGTTTATCTTGTTTTTAGCAGTTGGGAAGAGCTGATCTGCTACAATACATTGAAATCTGAACATGTGTGACTGAGCAGCAGGGGTATTTCAACATTTGCATCCAGGAATTCCTTATTCTTGCTAATTGTAGTTACGTAGAACAAAATCATAATTAGGGATTCTGTCTCCCTAGCTTAAATCTTCAGTTGTATGTTATAACTACTGGTGTGCCTATCTTATTTGAATGACTAATTGTATTACTGTACAGCTGAAGAAAATGAACAGTAGAGATTTGGCGCCCCATCTCTTGCGCTCCTTTCACCCTTGTTCGCCCTTGGCAGCCCCTCTGTCGACACCGTCCTGCGCTGCTCCGCGCCCTCCCTGCAGCTACCTTCGTTGACGACTCCGGTGTCGATGAAAACCATGAGGTATTGGAGGACATGTGCGGGGCGAGGGAGGCAACTGCGGAGCTGGTGGTGGCAAAGATCGTGCGGATGAACTTGATCGGGGATGAGGTGATCAGGCCCAGGGTGATAGGAGGTTCTGGTAGGAGGTGGACGCGGAGACACTCAGGGAGGCGGAGCTGCCGGAGTTCGCCAGGGGCAACGGGGAGCACCACCCCTCCCCTCCGGCTCTAGCCCATCCCATGGACGGAGACAAGGGGGTAGCAGGGTAAGACCCCCTAAGAGCAAGACTAGCAGTCCCTGTATAACCCGTCGGACCCTTAAAAGTCCGATGAATTTACTGGTCCGGCTCGCAATAGCGCAAGTAGCAGAAACCGTAAACGGGCTGACCCGTCTCGCAATTTCACGGGGGGCCCATGTAAAATTCACTATGGCCGGTATAAGTAGCGGTTGCGGTGGAGGACACGGGCCAAAACCGTCATTTCCTCCGCCTCCTCCCTCGCCAGCGTTGGGCTGGTGGAGGGAGGGTGGGTGCGACAGCCCCCGGAGGCCACGGAGGCGGAGACGGAGGCGGTGGTTGGCGGGGACGAATCGGCGGATGCGGCGGCTCCAACGGTCACGGTGTGGGCGGATGTGACGACGCGGAGTTGTGGGCGGCGTGGATCCACTCCGTCGGCGCGAGGAGGCGTGCGGCGAAGAAGTGGACGAACCGTGGCTAGCGGCCACAACCGTCGCTCGTCGAGTACGCGCTCGGTGGGCGGTACTACCACGAGCTTCTCGAGTTCGTCCACGCACCACCACCGCTACCGTCGGGACTGATCTACGCACTTGACGACGTCGAGGAGGCCACGACCCTCGCGGAGGCCATCGCCGCGTCCGAGGCGATGGTGGCGTAGATCTGTCGTGGAGCCATGGCGGCCATCCATGCCCGCGAAGCCGTGGAGCACGCGGCCAAGCGTCGTCGGCTGCAGTAGAGTTGTCGGAGGCGGAGGGGAATAGCATGGACAAGCGCGACGGTCGGAGCTCCGTGATGCCGGAGCTCCAGCGATCTCCACCGGGTAGATTAGGGGTAGATTATTTTGCTAATTGATGTAAATTATGCAAGAATCTGTAAAGTATCGCACTAATCGATCGAGAAATCTTCCCGCGGTTCTTAATTTTTAAAATACATGTTGAGTTTAGGGGTTCTGATCAGCGCGAATGATTTTGCACGCGCTAAACTGGTTGCAGTGTCCTGTACTCGCGAAATATGGGTTCGCGGAGTATAGGGACTGCTATAGTCTTGCTCTAAGGCTGGTCATAGTAGGAGTATCATAGACGGTACTCCCTTCCTTTGGGATTATAAGTCACGCGGATAACTTGTGAATTTGACCAATAAAATATAAATAGTACAACAGAAACTTTAGATGTTATACTTTTTAATGATACAATTTTGATGCTATGTAACTTAAATTTTATTATCAAATTAACAACTTAGGTATACGTAGGCCCTATAATCCTAAACAGGGAAGTATCATGCAATCTAAAAAGATGATGTTGCAGTGAGAGAGGTGCTACTAAATATGTTATGGTACGATATTTACTTATAAAAGTCAATAGCAAATAAATCTTATACACAAATTTGTATTAAGATTCTATAAAACAATAAATAGTATAATACTATAATACTATGCATTACAGAAGCTGTATCATACACATGATACTAGTGTATGATACCTCCATTATGATCATAAAATCTAGCGGGTACAACACTAGTATTTAATATCCTATTCATGTAATTATGCACTAATAGATAAAGCTAATATATTACTATAAATCAAGGCGCGACAGATTTAAGGCTTCTCCTTGCTCCACGGTCTGTGTACTGTTCATGTTGCATTATCTACCGATCAACGCTTGCCACATCACCCTATGCTACAGTGCCGTCCTTTTCTTAGTTCCTCCCTCCGTTCAAAAATATAAGATGTTTTAGCTTTATGAATCGAATGAATCTAGACGTATTTTAGTATATAGGTTGGTAGAGTTTCGAAGTGAACCTATACACTAAAAGGTGTCTAGATACATTCGTTTCACAAAGCTAGAATGTCTTATATTTCCAAACGGAGGGAGTATGTATTTAGACTCTTCTTTTTTGGAGAACTTCCGTCTTTATTAACTGAAAATCATAGAATTACCATCAGCAAGGATGCTGTCTAGTAGGAATTCTAGGCACACTCCCAACCACTCTTGCGTGAGATTGCTAGCACAGGCCAGCCTTGCACAGGCATGGGCAACTTTGTTACCCTCTCTACCCTGGAAAACCAACAAAAAGCTAATAAAATTGTCTTTGCCGGTATTTATTTCCTCAAGAATAGGAGCCACGAGCGACCTCTCCTTGCTCCGAGCCATCCAACACCGGACCAGCTCCTGGCTGTCCGTTTCAAAAACAACTCTCTGGAAGCCTCTTGCATGCGCAAAGATGACGGCATCTCGCAGAGCTAGCGTCTCTGCCACGAAAGGATCGCGAACACCAGCATAAACCTTTACCCACTCTCCTCTGAATTCCAAAGCGTCTCTTGCCACACCTCCGCTTCCAGCTCTACCTTCTATTTCACAAATGGCACCATCAGAATTCAATTTCACCACCTCTCCAACTGGTGCAGTCCATTTGCAAACTGGTTTTGGTGCTCCCTTCCTCACCACTAGTTTTGGAACCATAATCTCAAGGAGATCATGTTTAATACCATCCACGCATTTGCCCGGGTCATAGCCAACTGTCCCATGTACTAGCTTGTTCCTGGAGTCCCAGATCGCAGCCAATACTGAAATTAGTTGTGCTAGTTCAGTCGGCGAGAACCATTTCTCACATAAAATATCTGCCGCCCAAGACTCTGGATGAAGCCTGGGCAATTGAAGATAAAAAACCTCTTTCGCTGCTAGCAAAAATTGCCGAGCGTGAGCACATTCAAACATTGCATGAAACACTGTTTCCGGAGCTGCTTTGCATATACCACAGGTCGCTTCTTCTTTGACATGCCGCTGAGTGAGAGCCGAATAAGATGGCACAATGCCTCGTAGAACTCTCCACCAAAATGTGCGAACCTTAGGTACCACTTCAAGCCTCCATAGCTTCTTCCAGACTGAACTTCTATCCTCGGACGACGATGCATCGTCCCCGATCATGTGCTGGGCCATCATTGCACGATAAGCAGATTTTACCGAGTAAACTCCTGATTTCTCAAGTGCCCATGCCAGCCAGTCCCCCCTCAGTATTTGTAGCATCCCATCTGTCTAATATATGTAATGCTACATGGTCTAGTAATATAATGGCTACTTCCTACATATAATTGTTGCATCATAATTACATCATGCTCATGTCATCATGCCACCTTGCATTTGAGCATCATATAAAACCCCTTTTTATTTGGTTCTTCTCTCATGTGCATTAGTAATTATATTTGACTCTTGATATATTGTATTTGGTTCTTGATAAATGCTTGATGCCCCAAGTTGAGTTGGGGACATATCTTTTATTCAACTCCATCACCTTTTTTTGTCACCACCTTATAACTCCACCATCCTAATTACCTATGAGCTTTTGCTTTTTTTTGGCATTTAATCTAGCTCATGTGGGTTGGGATGGATCCACTTCTATTTCCACATGCTCTCGTATTAGCATCATGTTGTTTTCACATTATTGATATGTGGAGCCACCTTTGTATGCATTATGAGTGGTACCCCTTTTACTAGCTCTCATATGGATTATTATGGATGTATGCTCATGTTGGGATATTTTTGAGACTATTAAACATCTAGTGGAATATACACACTAGCAAGTCCCAATTATAATCAAACATGAGCATCTTCATCTACTCCACTTGGAACCTTTATTTAAATTCTTTTACTTGGCCTTTACTCCACATTTTGATAATGTATAGGAATAATGCCATGATACATTATTATTGTTTTCACAAGAATAAAACATGGCATTTAAAGCTTTTGCATGGGCCATGCAAATCTCACCATCATCCCCCTTCTTTTGGGTTTTCTTGTATTTTTGGAAGTGGGGCATGGTCCTTTGAGAATCAATTCAGGGTGGCCATTCTTTTGCTTACCATCAAACCTTACCCCCCTCTTTATCCATCACCCCATCTATGCATGATCATGTGGGATCTTTTTCCATAAACCCCAACTCTCACTCTCTCTTGTGTTTGTCCTCACCAACACCTTGTGCTCCACCATAAACCCCTCACCTCACCATCATCTTCCACTTTTACTTGACCTTGGTGGATCGCCACAAGACCCTAAACCACCCTTGCATGATCTAGTAAAACCCTAACTCCACCCTACCCTAAACCCTCTTTCTCTTTTTCTTTCTATCTAGCCGAGCCCTCACCTCACCACTTGTTCCTCACCATGTCAAGCCCCTCTTTCTCTCTCTGCCCACGGGGACCCACCCCCATTCTAGCTACCCTCTCTAGCCTAACACCACCCTCTCTTTAACCTAACCCTAACCCGAGCTACCCCCCAACATAGCTAACTCTCTCGCCCCCCTCTCTTCTCTCGGTTCCTCTCCCTCTCCCTACCAAGGGGCCCCACACCCGAGCCCCTCCTCTCTCTGGCCCACCTGCAGCCACACCCGACCCCTGCCCTGATCTGCCCACGCCGAGCACGTGAAGGAGAGGAAGGAAAAGGTGACCGAGGCCACCTTTTTCTCTACCCCGCTCCTCCACAGCACCTCTCCCCTCTCCTGTTCCTTATCTACTCCCCTCCGTCCTGGCATTGCCCCAGATCTACCAGGGCTATGCTCTTCCTCCCCTGCTACCCCCTTTCTTCTCCCAGCCCGGCGCCCACCATCGGTGTCCACCACCGTTCCCTCATACCAGCAGGCGGGCGTGGCGTGGAGGTTGTCGAGGAAGCCAGCGAGGTCCCCTGCGTCGCCCCCGTACACGGCAGCGAGGAAGAGACGCCCCAGGCCGAGCTGCACATCGACGAGCCGCTCGAAACCCTAGCCCGGCTATCCGTCTGCATCGCCGTCGTCTTGCTGCGCCCCGTCCTGATCCGACCACTCCGACGGGGAGCCTCGCTTCCTCCGGGACACCTCCCCTCGCTCGTTGACACGCTGTGCTCGCCGGACGTTGTGCCGAGCACTCTCGGTGCAGCGGCGGCCGCTGGCGTCTGCATGCCCCGCGCCGCGTAACGCCTCACCTAGCCGCCTATCCCCCTCCTTACAACATCACCAAGCCACCGCAGTGGTAGCCGCCGCCGCGCGCGCGCGCGAGGTCGCGGGTTCGATCCCTGCACCGCGCTTCGCCCCTGTCGAGCACGGACTTGTCGATAGACGCGACAGGAAGAAAAACAGTGGCCGCTACCACTTTGCAAACCCCCTCCCACCATCTTTTGCCTTAACCCGCGGTACCCCAGGTCCCACCAGGCAGTCTCTGTGGTCTTTTTACAGAAAAAGCACCCGCGTTTTCGTAATCCCTAACCCGCGCTCCAACCGGACCCCACCTGTCAGTCGCAGTGGCAAACACCCTCACCCCCGCAGGCGCGTGGGCCCGCTCTAGCATCGGGTTCACCTATCATTGACTGCGGCTAGCCATCCGCGCGGTAAGAAAAGCCTAGCGCGCACCGTGTTGCCCAGTCAGCCTTGGCCCCACCTGTCTGTGGCTGGGTCTAGGTCTGGCTGGGTACAAAAAGTCTTTTCGTTTATCTGTTTAATAGAAACAATTTTTAGAAATGTTTAAATACAAATTTAAATCTGTTTTTTATAACTTTTAAATTATAAATCCAAATAATACAAATGATATATGTTTGGGAATCAGAAAAATGTGAGGATTTCAAATATGCTATTCAAAATAATGTTTGCACACTTTAAATTTTCGAGAGGATCAAAATTACAATAAAATGCCCTTTTCTTAATTAATTAACAACTTTGGTTCTACAACTCCAAATTCGACAAATAATATGTCTAAATCAATCAGCGTGACGAGCCCGTTCTAACTATGCATTCCATGTTCTGAATTGCAGCATGCATCATATAAATATTAAGTGGACAGCAAGTGTTATGAGAGCAAAACATGACTAAAACTTAATAAAATGCTTTATTCCTGTATCCCACACCTCACCCATGCCATGCTACTTTATTGCCATGTAAATTGTGCATTATTCATCATGGCATGTTTGTTTGCTTGTCGCATTTTAATTCATATCCTTGTGCATTTTATTTATGTTCGCCCTTGTTTGTTTGGTTCTTCTTCGAATAGACGCCGAGGAGGGGATATATCAGGAATCCCAGGAGCACTACCCAGATCCGACTCTCGCTTCAACTGAGCTGCCAGGCAAGCACTACCACATGCTTGCATACATATAGTACCTATTGCCTCTATCTTATTCTTGCATCATTGAGTCGCGATTGCATTAAATTGAATCCCATGTACTGCACAACCTTTATTTTTAAACCCCACCGAAGCTTGTTCCTCCATCCCATGAGCCATTACTACAGGAGTTGTTTGAGCCATGCGAGTCGTAGAACAGCATGTGTAGGGTATGTGAGTGTCTGATGGATAACGAGGTACCTAAACAACTTAACCGGAGTAGTAATGGGACAACTAATAAAAGTGACACCGGTGAGCAATATCTGCTATTTGGTTCTTCATGCTCACTTGTGTCCCGTAGGACCCCGAGTACTTGATTCCTGTTCCTTGACTATTCGCACTATCCACATTCGGGAGGCCTTATGGACCCCCCTGAGCCAGAGCTTGATTCATTCTTATTTCTTGGGGCCACAAAGTAGTTTGGGGCTTTATTACTATCCCGTACTTATGCCATGCTTTACTGCTTTATTTAAGATTATGCATGAAACACCTATACTGTTTTGGATCGTGACACGTTTTCGCTGTATCGACAAGCCTAGTCACACTTTCGGGTTCCCAGTCGTTTACCGCCGTCCACACAAACCCTGGGTTCGTTTTGGAGCCGGCCAACTTCGTTGCGGGTAGCTTAGTGGGGTGGCCCCCTGAAATGTTTTTGAATCCTGTGATCGCTTTGTCGTGAATGTCTTGTTGGGTTTTGATTTGGTTTTTCCGAGGTTGATCGAGTGTGTGTTGCTATTTGTGCACCCCTGTAGGGTAAATCTTTCTGAAAGCCGTGTCCGCGGTTATGGACGACTTGGAGCACAGTTTCTCGATCATAGACAAGTATAACTGAAGTACCGCTTTTAATTTGACCAAGTACCTGACTAGTAAATAGTGCAATACTCATAGAATGGATAATAAAACTGCCAACGGATGGCTTGTTCGTCCGCTTTCTCGTTGGTAAGCGAGAAGGAGGATGGATCTGTTAAATATACTGTTATAACTATTGTTACTAATTAACGGACATCCGTCTATTATTGGTTAGGCGGATGGTTAGCGAGTATCTATAGACTTGTTAGTTATTATCTTTTGCTGCAATTGCGTCACCCCAGGTTATGTCCCCTTTAGAGGCATAAAGACTTGCTGAGTACCCCTAGGGTCTCACACGATAAATTGTTTGATTCAGATGAACATGTGTACTCGCAAGATAGATACTAGGTGGAGGAGATGGATGATGTTGGCAACGATCACGCGGTGTAGAGATTCCGGGAACGGGGATCCGTGAGATCTGTGGGCGGGATGTGTTTATTTATGTGGCATCTTATGCCGATTTGCTTCTTATCCGTACCCGGATCTTGTTTTCCGCTTCCGCCTGATACTCTGATATTTGATGTATGAGGAGCTATCCTAAAATATTATCTCTATCTAGGATATTTGGATCTTGCCGTATGGCGTTGCAATATTTCAATTTCTTTTAGATAGAATGGCTCTGTGAATCGTTGTATGGTGGCTTGCATACATACCCACTTGTGTATGTAGTTGATCCTTTCGCCTGCCGATTACGCCACTCGTTCTTGTCCCGATGTTCTGGAAGTGGTTAGGACGGCCGGAAGGTCTACCTGTGAGTGGCCCCTGGGTCCCACCGTACTATTTTAACCACTTTCGCTCATCCAGGCATGCAACTAAGAGAGTAATTCACCGAGGTAGTTACTAATCTTGATTCGTTAAGTGGTTTTGCGCATACAGTGGTATTTTAATGCCGAAATTTGCGGAAATTTTTTCTTTGTTAGCTTGTGTACCACACTCCTTGTTCAGTCGTGTGCGATATGCTTAATATCTTCTAGGTGCTTTGAACTTTGTTGATATTTTAATATCATCTTAGTAATTTGTATCCTTTAATCTTGGTTAATTCCATTTTGGTACTACTTTGGATTATTATTATTTTCCATTATGGTACTGACTTGAATTTTATATCAATCGCAGGATGGCACCACCACGCCGTTCTGAGGAGGACATACCACCTGAACTGGGGGCTGCGTTGGCAAGTATTGCTAATGCCTTGGGAATAATGCAACAGAACCAGCATCGATTTGAAGAAAGTGTCAGGAGGAATGAGTTTGTTCCGCTACCTCCACCTCCCAAGCGAGGAGACATCAAGAGTTTTCTGGAGTTCAACCCGCGCCACTTTGAGGTGTCTGATCAGCCTCTGGACGCAGATGATTGGCTGCGTGAGATGTCAAGGTTGCTGATGACTGCCGATGTTCCTAAGCAAGAATGGATAAAACGTGCCACTCACCTTCTAAAGGGAGATGCAGCTCTGTGGTGGGAGAATTACCTGAAGGCAAACCACTCTGAGTTTCAGCCTACTTGGGAGCAGTTCACTAGGGCTTTCAAAGAGCAATATCTGTCAGAAATTGTCATGGAAAGGATGAAGGAAGTGTTTCACAACCTCAAGCAGGGCAATGACAATGTCAATACCTATATTAGAAACTTCATGAACCTTTCTCGGTATGGTGGCGATGAGATCTCTGATGACAAGAAGAAGCAAAAGAGGTTCAGACAAGGGCTGAATGCATCAATCAGATATGCAATCACTCATGCAAGGCCGGGGTCTTTTCTAGAACTCCAACATACAGCTCTGCAGGAAGAAGCAAGTAGGCAAGTATTTGAGGAGTCCAAGAAACACAGCCGTGATGCAGCAAGCTCTTCAGCTATGTCATCTCCTTCTAAGCGCCGTGTGTGGGTTCCTAACACCCCACCGTCGCTCCCGGATCCACCAAGACCGTCAAGCTACACGGCAAGGCCACCAAACTCCTTCACTGCTGCTCCCAGGGGCTACAACCACAACTACCCTGGAGCGCCTGGCGGAGTCCCTGGCTACGCTGCTCCATGTCCACCTGGTGCCGGTTACACCTGTGGAAACACTGGGCATCAACACTGGAATTGTCCAATGAACAACAAAGCTCTTCCTCCACCACCTCCAAGACCTGCGACAAGTTATTATATGGTTCGTGCACCTCCACCGCGGGCTCTCAACATCAACACTAAGCCCGGGTCTACGGTTGCTCGTGCCAACTGTGTTAACGCCGCTCAAGCTGAGCATGCACCTGGAGTTGTGATGGGTATGCTTCCTGTTAACTCAGTCCCTGCACGAGTTTTGTTTGATTCTGGTGCTTCACATTCTTTTGTTTCTCACAAGTTTGCGCATGAGCATGATCTGGCTATGGTTCCCTTATTGCATCTCTGGTGGTACAATCTCCTGGGTCAAACATGAGGGCTACTCATATCAGCCATGGCAATCAAATTGAGATTGGTGGCTCTTCGTTCTCGGCGTCCTTAATTATTCTGGGCAACTCTGACATTGATGTTATCTTGGGCATGGATTGGTTAACATCAAATGCAGCTGTGATTGATTGTGCGGAACGCTCGGTTTCTCTGAAAATTCCTGAAGGCCATATAGTCTATTCTCCAAGTCTGACTCCTGCAATTCAGCTTTTCTCTTTGGCGGCTCTGAATGATGATGCTATGGAAGCTATTCAAAGTGTTCCGGTGGTCTGTGAGTTCCCAGATGTTTTTGCTGAAGAGTTACCGGGTATGCCTCCTGACCGAGAGGTTGAGTTTGTGATTGAGCTTGAACCTGGTACCGCTCCTATCTCCAAGCGGCCTTATAAAATGGGTCCTGCTGAGTTGGATGAACTCAAATGTCAGCTTGATGAACAAGAGAAGTTGGGTTTCATTCAGCATAGTACTTCTTCTTGGGGTAGCCCAACCATCTTTGTGAAGAAGCGAGACAAGACTGATAGACTTTGTGTGGACTATCGGGCTCTCAATGCTAAAACCATCAAGAATAAATATCCCCTTCCGCGGATTAATGACCTCTTCGATCAGCTAGCTGGAGTTGTGGTATTCTCTAAGCTTGACTTGAGAAGTGGATATCATCAAATCAAGATTCACAAGGAAGATGTTCCCAAAACAGCTTTCACCACCCCCTATGGCCTGTATGAGTACACTGTCATGTCTTTCGGTCTCACCAACGCACCTGCCACCTTCTCGAGGCTTATGAACTCGGTTTTCATGGAGTATCTTGATAAGTTCGTTGTGGTCTATCTGGATGACATCCTAGTCTATTCTAAGTCAAAGGAAGAACATGAAGAACACCTTCGGTGTGTCCTAAACAAGCTTCGTGAGAACCACCTTTATGCAAAGTTCTCCAAATGTGAGTTCTGGCTGCCTGAAGTCACCTACCTTGGTCACGTCATCTCTGCCAAGGGCATTGCCATCAACCCAGAAACTTTTAAGACAATTGTTGACTGGCTTCCTCCCATAAATGTCAAAGAAGTCCGGAGTTTCCTTGGTTTGGCTAGTTACTGTCGTCGCTTCGTTCAGAATTTCTCGAAGATTGCGAAGCCTCTTACCGATCTCCTCAAGAAAGGCAAGAAATACCTTTGGACTCTTGCATGTCAAGCAAGCTTTGAAACACTCAAAGAGAAGCTCACTTCCACACCAGTCTTGATTCCTCCAGATACATCAAAGCCTTTCCAGATATTCTGTGACGCCTCCTTGCAAGGATTGGGTGCGGTCCTTATGCAAGAAAAACAAGTTGTTGCTTATGCCTCTCGACAGTTGAAGACGCATGAGATCAACTATCCTACACATGACCTTGAACTCGCAGCAGTTGTCTTTGCTTTGAAAATATAGAGGCACTACTTGCTTGGCAACCGTTGTGAAATCTTTTCTGATCACAAGAGTCTGAAGTATATCTTCACACAGCCTGATCTCAACCTTTGTCAGAGGAGGTGGATTGAAGCAATCAATGATTTCGATTTGACCATCATGGGAAAAGCTAATGTGATGGCCGATGCTCTCAGCCGCAAAGCTTATGTCAGCAACCTCATGGTGGAAGAACAACATCCTCTCTTGTGTGAGGAATTCCGTCAGCTCAACCTTGAAATTGTGGATCAAGGGTATCTTTTGAACCTTCTGGCAACTCCTCTCTTGGAAGAAAAAGTTCGCTCCATTCAACTTGGTGATCCTTACACTAAAAACATCATCTTCAGCATTCAGCTTCCGAAGTATGAGTCCTTCCACGTCGACGACCAAGGCACTCTCTTCTTTGAACACCGGATGTTTGTTCCGAACTACCCGGGTTTAAGAGAGCAAGTTCTCAAGGAGGCGCATGATTCTGTTCTTTCTATCCACCTTGGCAGCACTAAGATGTACATGGACTTGAAAACACAATATTGGTGGCCTGGGTTGAAACGATATTGTGCCAAGTATGTCTGCCGCAGAGTTAAAGCTGTTCATCAGAAACCTTCCGGTCTTCTACAGCCATTGAAACCTTCGGAATGGAAATGGGAGAAAGTAGAGATGGACTTCATAACTGGTTTTCCAAGGTCGCAGAAGGGAAACAATGCAATCTTTGTTGTCATCGACAGGCTTTCTAAAGTGGCTCACTTCTTTCCCGTCAAGGAAACAATCTCTGCAATTCAGTTGGCTGAGCTCTATATCAATAGAATTGTCTCTCTATATGGAGTTCCTCTTGAGATCAGTTCAAACCGTGGGAGCATCTTCACTTCCAAGTTCAGGGGAAGTTTCCAAAATGCTTTGGGAACAAAATTGAACTTCAGCACAGCTTACCACCCTCAGTCGCAAGGACAAGTTGAAAGGATCAATCAGATTCTAGAAGATATGCTCCGTGCTTGCGTCATCTCTTTCGGCATGAAATGGGAAGAATGTCTTCCTTATGCTGAATTCTCTTACAACAACAGCTTCCAGAAAAGTCTAAAGATGGCACCATTTGAGGTTCTATATGGACGCAAATGCAGAACTCCGATTGGTTGGTCGGGCGCAGGTGAAAGAACGTTGTTTGGCCCCGACATTGTAACTCAAGCGGAGGAGAAGGTTCACATCATTCTTGAAAATCTGAAGGTTGCTCAAAGTCGCCAGAAGAGCAACTATGACAGAAAGCACACGGACATGGAGTATGTCCCTGGTGATCTCGTGTACCTCCGTGTCACTCCCATGAGGGGCACACACCGCTTTGGTATCAAAGGAAAGCTGGCTCCTAGATACATCGGTCCTTTCAAAGTTCATGGAAGAAGAGGAGAAGTTGCTTATGCTCTTGAGCTCCCTGAAAAACTCAAGCTCCATGATGTTTTCCATATATCTCAACTCAAGAAGTGCTTCAAGGATCCCGGCAGGACCGTGGACCATGAACTTATCAATCTCCAAGAAGATCTGTCTTATCAAGAACACCCCATAAAAATTCTTGAAGTCACAGAAAGAAGGACTCGCAACAAGTCCATCAAGTTCTGCAAGGTGCAGTGGTTGCACCATTCCGTTGATGAAGCCACTTGGGAACATGAAGATGAGCTCCGTGTCAAGTATCCTACCCTCTTCGTGTCTTCTTCTTCTTCCTAGAATCTCGGGGAGAGATTCCTGTTTAGTGGGGGAGAGTTGTAGCATCCCATCTGTCTAACATATGTAATGCTACATGGTCTAGTAATATAATGGCTACTTCCTACATATAATTGTTGCATCATAATTACATCATGCTCATGTCATCATGCCACCTTGCATTTGAGCATCATATAAAACCCCTTTTTATTTGGTTCTTCTCTCATATGCATTAGTAATTGTATTTGACTCTTGATATATTGTATTTGGTTCTTGATAAATGCTTGATGCCCAAGTTGAGTTGGGGACATATCTTTTATTCAACTCCATCACCTTTCTTTGTCACCACCTTATAACTCCACCATCCTAATTACCTATGAGATTTTGCTTTCTTTTGGCATTTAATCTAGCTCATGTGGGTTGGGATGGATCCACTTCTATTTCCACATGCTCTCGTATTAGCATCATGTTGTTTTCACATTATTGATATGTGGAGCCACCTTTGTATGCATTATGAGTGGTACCCCTTTTACTAGCTCTCATATGGATTATTATGGATGTATGCTCATGTTGGGATATTTTTGAGACTATTAAACATCTAGTGGAATATACACACTAGCAAGTCCCAATTATAATCAAACATGAGCATCTTCATCTACTCCACTTGGAACCTTCATTTAAATTCTTTTGCTTGGCCTTTACTCCACATTTTGGTAATGCATAGGAATAATGACATGATACATTATTATTGTTTTCACAAGAATAAAACATGGCATTTAAAGCTTTTGCATGGGCCATGCAAATCTCACCACCATCCCCCTTCTTTTGGGTTTTCTTGTATTTTTGGAAGTGGGGCATGGTCCATTGAGAATCAATTCAGGGTGGCCATTCTTTTGCTTACCATCAAACCTTACCCCCTCTTTATCCATCACCCCATCTATGCATGATCATGTGGGATCTTTTTCCATAAACCCCAACTCTCACTCTCTCTTGTGTTTGTCCTCACCAACACCTTGTGCTCCACCATAAACCCCTCACCTCACCATCATCTTCCACTTTTACTTGACCTTGGTGGATCGCCACAAGACCCTAAACCACCCTTGCATGATCTAGTAAAACCCTAACTCCACCCTACCCTAAACTCTCTTTCTCTTTTTCTTTCTATCTAGCCGAGCCCTCACCTAACAACTTGTTCCTCACCATGTCGAGCCCCTCTTTCTCTCTCTGCCCACGGGGACCCACCCCCATGCTAGCTACCCTCTCTAGCCTAACACCACCCCCTCTTTAACCTAACCCTAACCCGAGCTACCCCCCAACCTAGCTAACTCTCTCGGCCCCCTCTCTTCTCTCGGTTCCTCTACCTCTCCCTACCAAGGGGCCCCACACCCGAGCCCCTCCTCTCTCTGGCCCACCTGCAGCCACACCCGACCCCTGCCCTGATCTGCCCACGCCGAGCACGTGAAGGAGAGGAAGGAAAAGGTGACCGAGGCCACCTTTTTCTCTACCCCGCTCCTCCACGGCACCTCTCCCCTCTCCCGTTCCTTATCTACTCCCCTCCGTCCTGGCATTGCCCCAGATCTACCAGGGCTGTGCTCTTCCTCCCCTGCTACCCCCTTTCTTCTCCTAGCCCGGCGCCCACCGTCGGTGTCCACCACAGTTCCCTCGTACCAGCAGGCGGGCGTGGCATGGAGGTTGTCGAGGAAGCCAGCGAGGTCCCCTGCGTCGCCCCCGTACACGCCAGCGAGGAGGAGACGCCCCAGGCCGAGCTGCACATCGACGAGCCGCTCGAAACCCTAGCCCGGCTATCCGTCTGCATCACCGTCGTCCTGCTGCGCCCCGTCCTGATCCGACCACTCCGACGATCCCGCGGTGAGCCTCGCTTCCTCCTGGACACCTCCCCTCGCTCGTTGACACGCTGTGCTCGCCGGACGTTGTGCCGAGCACTTTCGGTGCAGCGGTGGCCGCTGGCGTCTGCACGCCCCGCGCCGCGTAACGCCTCACCTAGCCTCCTATCCCCCTCCTTACAACATCACCAAGCCACCGTAGCGGTAGCCGCCGCCACGCGCGCGAGGTCGCGGGTTCGATCCTTGCACCGCGCTTCACCCCTATCGAGCACGAACTTGTCGACAGACGCGATAGGAAGAAAAACAGTGGCCGCTGCCACTTTGCAAACCCCCCACCATCTTTTGCCTTAACCCGCGGTACCCCAGGTCCCACCAGGCAGTCTCTGTGGTCTTTTTATAGAAAAGCACTCGTGTTTTCGTAATCCCTAACCCGCGCCTGTCAGCCGCAGTGGCAAACCCCTTCACCCCCGCTGGCGCGTGGGCCCGCTCTAGCATCGGGTCCGCCTGTCATTGACTGCGGCTAGCCATCCGCGCGGTAAGAAAAGCCTGGCGCGCACCGTGTCGCCCAGTCAGCCTCGGCCCCACCTGTCTGTGGCTGGGTCTAGGTCTGGCTGGGTACAAAAAGTCTTTTCGTTTATCTGTTTAATAAAAACAATTTTCAGAAATGTTTAAATACAAATTTAAATATGTTTTTCATAACTTTTAAATTATAAATCCAAATAATACAAATGATATATGTTTGGGAATCAGAAAAATGTGAGTATTTTAAATATGCTATTCAAAATAATGTTTGCACACTTTAAATTTTCGAGAGGATGAAAATTACAATAAAATACCCTTTTCTTAATTAATTAACAACTTTGGTTGTACAACTCCAAATTCGACAAATAATATGTCTAAATCGATCAGCGCAACGAGCCCGTTCTAACTATACATTCCATGTTCTGAATTGCAGCATGCATCATATAAATATTAAGTGGACAGCAAGTGTTATGAGAGCAAAATATGACTAAAACTTAATAAAATGCTTTATTTTTGTATCCCACACCTCACCCATGCCATGCTACTTTATTGCCATCTAAATTGTGCATCATTCATCATGGCATGTTTGTTTGCTTGTCGCATTTTAATTCATATCCTTGTGCACTTTATTTATGTTGGTCCTTGTTTGTTTGGTTCTTCTTCGAATTGACGCCGAGGAGGGGATATATCAGGAATCCCAGGAGCACTACCTAGATCCGACTCTCGCTTCAACTGAGCTGCCAGGCAAGCGCTGCCACATGCTTGCATACATATAGTACCTATTGCCTCTATCTTATTCTTGCATCATTGAGTCGTGATTGCATTAAATTGAATCCCAAGTACTGCACAGCCTTTATTTTTAAACCCCACCGAAGCTTGTTCCTCCATCCCATGAGCCATTACTATAGGAGTTGTTTGAGCCATGCGAGTCGTAGAACAGCATGTGTAGGGTATGTGAGTGTCTGATGGATAACGAGGTACCTAAACAACTTAACCGGAGTAGTAATGGGATAACTAATGAAAGTGGCACCGGTGAGCAATATTTACTATTTGGTTCTTCATGCTCACTTGTGTCCCGTAGGACCCCGAGTACTTGATTCCTGTTTCTTGACTATTCGCACTATCCACATCCGGGAGGCCTTATGGACCCCCCCTGAGCCAGAGCTTGATTCATTCTTATTTCTTGGAGCCACAAAGTAGTTTGGGGCTTTATTACTATCCCGTACTTATGCCATGCTTTACTGCTTTATTTAAGATTGTGCGTGGAGCACCTATACTGTTTTGTATCGTGACACGTTTTCGCTGTATCGACAAGCCTAGTCACACTTTCGGGTTCCCAGTCGTTTACCGCCGTCCACACAAACCCTGGGTCCGTTCCGGAGCCGGCCAACTTCGTTGCGGGTAGCTTAGTGGGGTGGCCCCCTGAAATGTTTCTGAATCCTGTGATCGCTTTGTCGTGAATGCCTCGTTGGGTTTTGATTTGGTTTTTCCGAGGTTGATCGAGCGTGTGTTGCTATTTGTGCATCCCTGCAGGGTAAATCTTTCTGAAAGCCGTGTCCGCGGTTATGGACGACTTGGAGCATAGTTTCTCGATCATAGACAAGTATAACTAAAGTACCGCTTTTAATTTGACTAAGTACCTGACTATTAAATAGTGCAATACTCATGGAATGGATAATAAAACTGCCAACGGATGGCTTGTTCGTCCGCTTTCTCGTTGGTAAGCGAGAAGGAGGATGGATCTGTTAAATATACTGTTATAACTGTTGTTACTAATTAACGGACATCCGTCTATCATTGGTTAGGCGGATGGTTAGCGAGTATCTATAGACTTGTTAGTTATTATCTTTTGCTGCAATTGCGTCACCCCAGGTTATGTCCCCTTTAGAGGCATAAATTGTTTGATTCAGATGAACAGGTGTACTCGCAAGATGGATACTGGGTGGAGGAGACAGATGATGTTGGCAACGATCACGCGGTGTAGATATTCCGGGAACGGGGATCCGTGAGATCTATGGGCGGGATGTGTTTATTTATGTGGCATCTTATGCCGATTTGCTTCTTATCCGTACCCGGATCTTGTTTTTCGCTTCCGCCTGATACTCTGATGTTTGATGTATGAGGAGCTATCCTAAAATATTATCTCTATCTAGGATATTTGGATCTTGCCGTATGGCGTTGCAATATTTCTATTTATTTTAGATGGAATGGCTATGTGAACCGTTGTATGGTGGCTTGCATACATACCCACTTGTGTATGTAGTTGATCCCTTCGCCTGCCGATTACGCCGCTCATTCTTGTCCCGATGTTCTGGAAGTGGTTAGGACGGCCGGAAGGTCTACCTGTGAGTGGCCCCTGGGCCCCACCATACTATTTTAACCACTTTCGCTCATCCAGGCATGCAACTAAGAGCGTAATTCACCGAGGTAGTTACAGTATTCCTCAGAGGGATTTTCTGAACGATCTCAACATCTATCGGGAAGAGATTCTTCTCCAACTCCTCCAAATTCCAGGAATCTGTGGTGTGATCAATCAACTCACTCACCATCTCGGTCGTGCCTTCCTCCTTCCTGCCTGGAGGTCGCATATGTTGGGGTCCAGGTAGCCAGTTGTCGTCCCAAATAGAAACCGAACTACCCGAACCTATTCTTTTTAGCAAACCAGTCCGAAGCGCATCTCTGCCCGCTATGATCGAACGCCACGTCCTCGAGGCAGTCCTTGGTACTGTTGCTGTCATGAAATCTTTATCGTGAAAATAGCGACTGTGTAGTACCTGAGAACAAAATGAATTCGGTACTTTCATCAGTCGCCATCCTTGCTTCCCCAAAAGAGCTAGATTAAACATCTGATAGTCACGGAAGCCCATTCCGCCACATCCCTTAGGTATAGACATCTTGTCCCAAGCTATCCAGTGCATTGATCTCTTATCCAGGTTCCCACTCCACCAGAACTTGGATGACAGTGAGGAGAATTTTTTACATGTGCCTTTGGATAGCTGGAATATACTCATGCAATAAGTTGATTTGGCTTGTACCACTGATTTTAGCCAAACCTCCTTGCCAGGGTAAGATAACATCTTTGCACAGCCATTCATACTCTTTCGCATTCCTTCCGCTATAAATTCAAACTCACCGCTTGTTAACCGGCCCACAGCCGTTGGTAATCCCAAGTACCTCTCACTGAAAGCTTCTACTAGGATATCAAGTTCATGCTTCACTGCTTCCTTCTGAGCCTCACCTGTACTCGGGGTGAAGAAAATCGGACTCTTCTCTCTGTTAACCAGCTGCCTTAACGCCTCATTGTAAATACGGAGGATCTCATTCAAGCGCCTAGCACTGGACACCATTGCATTGATGAAGATAAGACTGTCATCAGCAAATAATAGGTGAGTAATCCACAGTGCTCTATGGCACACCCGAATTCCTCTATAAATCGGGCCCATTTGAAAGTGATTTAATAAGATTGAAAAACCTTCAGAGCACAACAAAAACAGGTATGGTGACATCGGATCCCCTGCCTGAGCCCCCTCGTTGGCAAGAATTGTGGTAAAAGCACACCATTCAGCTTAACCGAGAAGCGAACTGATATGACAAAACTCATAATCAGCTGCACCATCCTTCCTGGAAACCCAAGTTTCACCATCATAGCTTCCAGAAAGGGCCACTCCACCTGATCATAGGCCTTCATCATATCTAATTTAACCGCACAAAGACCTTTCTTTCCTTTCTTGTTCCGTTTCATCGTGTGTATACACTCAAAAGCAACTAATGCATTGTCCGTTATGAGGCGATCCCGGACAAACACACTTTTCTCCTTACTAATTACCTGCTCCAGCCAAGGTCTCATTCGGTTTGCTACAACCTTTGCACAGATTTTATAGATAACGGTGCATAATGAGATTGGCCTAAACTATTTAATGGACTGGGGGTGCCGTACCTTGGGAATGAGAACTATAACAGTGTCGTTCATATCAGATAGCCATTCCCCGCCATTCAAAACTCCCAATACATCTCGGACTAAATCCTCCCTGACAATATCCCAATGGTGCTGAAAAAATCCTGGAGTAAAGCCATCTACGCCCAGGGCTTTAGATGGGTGCATCTGAAACAATGCCACCCTGATTTCCTCCTCAGCATACTCCTCTTGCATGAATTCCCTGGCCAACCCATCTAACTTTTCAGGGACCAAAGTCAACAAATTCTCCATGATCGGATCACCTTGTGAAGTATACAGGTTGTTGTAGAAACCCTGTACCTCACCATTAACTGCCTCTCGTCATCACAAATTGATCCGTCACTGCGTTACAGGACAGTTACTTTATTCATCCTCTTCCTCTGAGCAATATGGCCATGAAAAAACCCCGTGTTTCGGTCTCCAGCCTTTAGGCATAACACTCGCGATCGTTGTTTTACCCAAATCTCCTCCTGGAGCAAGACTTCTTTAATTCTCTCACTCAGGCGACGTTCCTCCTGGGATGGGCCTCGGCCCAACGAACCACGACGCACTCTCTCCAAATTCTTTCGCAATTCAGCCAACTTCTTTTAAAAATTGCCGGAAGTTTTAGAGCCCCAGGACTGCAGCCCCTGCTGTGTACGACTTAACTTGTTCAGAAGTCCAAGTGCCCCCTCTCCCTCATTGCTTGACCTCCACATTTCAGCCACCACCCGATCATAATCCCCATGCGTCTGCCACACGTTCTCGTATTTAAAATTATGTGGTGTCCTCCTTTGCGATGATCGCTGGCACATCTCAGCCACTACCAGGCTATGGTCAGAAAATAACTGGGACAAGGCTTGATTACCAAAGGCTCTATCCAACCTAGCTTTTACATTGGTTCTCCCCTCCTGGCGATTATCCCATATATATGGTAAGCCAGAATAGCCAAGATCAAGATCACAGTCATCTATCACTTCCCGAAAAGGATTCATTTGCCATTCCTCCTTCCCAACCTCACTGAAGTGTTCCAAGGCGAACAATGTTTCATTGTAATCACCCATACACAACCACGGATAACTTCGGAGTGCATGCAACCTTCTCAACAGTGTCCAACTACGATGGTGATCTTCCCTTCTCGGTTCCCCATAAAAGCCTGTAAATGTCCACGGTGATACTCCTCCATCGTTGTGGGTCACAATCACATCAACATGATTAGAATTAGAACTCTTCAGATCAACCGTAACAGCCGATGACCAGAAGAGGACAATGCCTCCACTTAGACCGACACTATCCACCGCAAATCCTCCAGCAAAACCGAAGGTGCTAACCAAATTCTCCACTCTTTTAGCCGCAATTTTAGTATCCATTACGAATAAAAGGTCAGGCCCTTGTAGCTTCACTAAATCGTGAAGCTCCCGAACTGTCGGCTGGTTCCCAAGCCCCCGACAGTTCAAACTCCCACAAATCATTGCAGCTGGCCCGGCTGTCCCGCAGCCGGCACCAAATTGTCTGTATCAACCAAATCTCCGCTCCCTACCTTTGTCTTCTTGGCATCTGGAGAAGAAGCAGCAGAATTAGATGTCTTCTCCGGCCTTTCATCTCTTTTCTCCCCTGAATTCTGAGGGGCAAATAGGACCACTTGATTCTCCACCTCCATTGGACTCGTGGCCTCTGCTGTTCCATCTAGAGACAGCTTATGATACGTCGTCATGTTGCCTCGGACCCCATTGAAACGACCACCCGTAGGCCCTGAACGACCACCTCCTCTTCCCCCTCCTCGGTTGGGGTGGTTAACTGGTAGATGAGGACCTCCATAACCAACACTGTTCGTATCCCTCTGTTGCTAGCTCCCAGAAAAACCACCCGTGTAATTTCCCCACGCCGAGGGGACTGCTCTGTTCTTCCTCTCATCCTGCACATGCAGGCTAGGCTAGAATGGCAATCTGCCCAGTTCATCCCTCTCCCCTGGATTTGGACACACCAAATCAGAGTGACCTAGGAGTCCACATGAAAAGCAGAAGTATGGAACATTCTCGTACTTTATGTCATACCAGTCACATGTCTCCCTAGCAGTTGAGTTAATCTCTATCCACCGTTGCAATGGCTCGTTAACATCAATAGCAACCTGATCCGGCAGATACCTCCCAAACACCAGATTAGCATTACTTTTGTCCAAGCTAATGAACTCGCCCACCATCTTTGCAATCTCCTTCCCCCAGTCATCGTTCAGATTAAACGGTAAGTTCATCACACGTATCCAAATTGGCATACGATCAAACCTCAGTTCTGACGGGCGTTGGCTACGCTTAAAATTCTCCAAAATCACAGCATGCTTGTTCACCGTCCACGGTGATCTCGCCCAGATCCTGTCCCTCTCTTGCTCCGATGGCAGCTCGGCAACAAGGAGGTTCGGGCCCCCATCACGAAAAACCAGACCCCGTGGGTTACCCCACGCCGGCCGTAGCACCTCCGTAATCGTCTGGATGTGGAAGATCTTCGGAGCCAGGATCTTGCCTGCCAGCGCCCACATGGGCTTCTCCTGTACCCTGCACGATCATCGATGAAGAGCTTCTTTGATTCTTTTGCAGTAAGCTTCATCCTTCCCACCAGATCCTCGATCGATTCTTCTTCCACCGCGGGCTTCTTCCCACGCTCAAAACCACTCTCCGATCCTCCCATCGGGGCCTCCTTTCCCTCCGCCATTACCAAACCCCTTCTCACGTTGCACAGATCGATCGCCTACCAAGGGCGGGTAGAAACGCCAGGCCTCCCCTTTGTCGCCCCAAGTAGGAAACCAACATGGCTAGGCACAGGAGACAGCGTTCCGCCGGTGAGGGTGAATGAATCCTTGCTCGATCCTCCCTACGCACCGCAGGTTTCCCCACGAGCGCCGCCACTTTTCACTGGAAACCCTAATCACCCCCTGATCGCCAGAGGAGTCGAAGGGGTATCCAGAAAACGTCAATGTCATGTATTTAGACTCTTTGATGCTGTTTTTGACAACTTTTCGGCAGTTATTTTTTAGCGATAAGTACCTATGTCTACCTCTAGAATAAAAAGTTACCTACATCTTGGACAGTATTTTTTTTACCTCTTTCTTTAACTACTTGGCGGTGATTCTTTCACACACCTTTCCGACTAATTTTCATATGGTAGTTAACATATGCGTACGATAGTATTTTTCTTACCTCTTTTTTCCATTACTCGACGGTAATCTTTCGGCATAACTTCTGGCCGTAATCTTTGACGCAACTTTCCATCAGTACTACACCGGTGGTAGTTACCTACATCTACGATGGTATATTTTAGGTCCCTGCTTTTTAACTAATCGATGGTAATGCTTGGACGCATGTGTCCGACCATAACTTTTTAACGGCAGTTAGCCTACGTTTAGGGCAATATTTTCCCAACTCCTTTAATTACTCCACCGTGATTTCTCACCACAACTTTTTGGCCGGTAATTTTCCGCCGGTGGTTACCCTGCGGTAAGTATTCGAGGGTGCACAACTTCTAGTCGTAATTTGTCGTGAGCTGTCAACGGTAAAATTCCCCTTAGCCGGTAATTTTCAAACACAATTTTTAGCCGTAGTTTTCCGTACATAGTTTCCGTAATATCACTCTTGGACGGTCCATATTCTTCGTCAGGCGGTGAATTTTCCCTGTTATCATACGCATCAGAAAATACGTATAGGCATTGTTATTATAATATATCGTACCAGTGTGAAAATGTCTACTACTTCTCTTATAGAGTGTCTATTGGCTAACATCTAGATACTTCCGAAAATGATGTCTATGTGAACCTAGCCGGCGCCAGCTTCCCTAGTAAACCCAATTATATGTAGTCTTGCATGCACATAAACCCATCACACACCTATTTAAGCGCATCTGTCCCATGTATTTCACGTAGATCGTCGGTCATGTTCATGATCTCCTCTCTCGTCTCTTAGATCTTAATCAAATCAATCAATCTGCTGCCAGGGTGCTAGGGCTCCTGCCGCCGCCTGTAGTACACCTGGATTGACAAGTACGAGCAGACGAGTAGCGGCACCTACCGCCGCGGATGCCACTGATCGTCTCTTGCTTGCCAAACGACCGCACCACCAGTTTATTAGTCGAGGTACACACAAAGTATAGAAATACAGTTATTGACAAGTTGATCTAGCTCTCCTTTTTCTTCAGTTTAGCTGGTTAAAACATAAAGAGAAAGAATATGATTTTACACACCAATTGATTTGATCTTGAATCTGGCTTGGTGTTTGAAATTTGGATCAAGTCAGTGGTGACCCGTGAAAGTATAGCCATATTTAAAGGAAACTGCTAGGCGTTCCTCCGGACGATGGGGAGACCCGCTTTTGCTGCAAAACACACATTTTTGCTGCATATGTCCCCGTTTTTGCTTCCGAAGCAAAAAAAAAAAAAACGGTTCGTTTCAGAAATAGGCGTCTCGCCGGAGACTTCGCCGGAGACCTCGTCGGAAACCATGCAGCAAAAAAATTATACTAATATAGCAAAACCGACTTCGTCGGAAACATCGCCGAAAAAAACTCGCTGGTGACTCTCGCCGGAGACCTTGTAGAAAAAAGTTGACACTGCTATAGCAAAAGAACAAGACGTTTGTAGCAACAAAGTTCTTCTAATGTAGCAAAAACCTACTTTGCCGGAGATCTCGCCGGAGACTTTTCTGGGCACCTCGTCGGAAACCTCATTGGGGATGTCTTGGCAAAAAAATAGGAGAACGATTGTAGCGAAATATTTGTACTACTGTAGCGAATCCATTGGCTGTCGGTAGCAACGACACTGGCCGTCGGTAGCAAAAATCCATCACCGTACATGTAGCAACAACTTCAGCCGTTGCTAGCAGCCCCTCGTACCCCTTGGAGCAGCGCCGTCGACCGTCGGTAGCAACACGACTACCGGGGAGGCCGGCATCTCAGGTCGACGACGGGGAGTCGTGGTCATCATCTAGGCGTAGCGGCACGGGGATTACTCCGGCGACCGAGCCGGCGGCGCGGGAACCGCGCAGGGCGCGATGAGATGGGAGCGGCCCTCGCGGTGGAGCGCCTGGCGGCAGAGAAGATCTCGAAGGGAGCTAGGACGGCGGCGGGCTAGGGCGGCCTGCAACTCCGGTGATGGCGGGATAGGATGCCAGGGAGCGGGCGGAGGCCTTCATCGGCAAGCTTATGGGGACAAGGAGGGAGGTGGCGAGATCCACAGGGCGAGCTCCAGCGGCGAGATCCCCCACCGCGAGCTCCGGCGGCGCACTGTGATGCGGGCAAAGGGCGGTAGCGTGGGTTGCCGGCAGAGGGAGTTGGGGCCAGCTGGCCAGCTGGCGACCTCCTTGGGCTCTAGCGGAGAACGGCGGCGGTGGGCGCGTATATGCAGGGCACGCTAAGGAAGGAGACGTTCGGCGCAGGGATACGGGATGCGTGGGTCCACGCGGGTGCGTGCGGTTGGCGACCCGGACGATGCATTGTCCGGGGGATGGAAATCATTTTCCATATTTAAACTTGCAAAGAAAATACCAAGTTTCATATTTGAGATCATTTTTACTCATATAAGGTTAGGTCAAAACTATGGCATGCAAATATGTTTGGTGTCATTGCTAAGCGATCCATCCGACAACGTCCATGATACCATGCGGGAACATGAATACATACTGCAAGCAATGTTGATGGATCAGATGGCTCGGTCGTCCTAGGCGTTTATCATACCTGCTTTGTATCCGCTCCAAACATATAGTGAAATACTATTTTGGTTTACGGTGACATTTCTTGATACACTATACTACAACGGTGATCATCATCTCTCGCCCCCATACCCAAATCCTGGATCCAACCCTAGCCCTCCCATCGTCGCCGCTGGCATGGGCCGTCGGGCGAAGCCCCAGTGGCGCTGATGGTGGGGCATGTCCTTCCCCGCGCGCTCTAAGGCGGGATCAGGCCCTCCCGTACTGGCGGTGGTGCTCCTAGGGAGACTTTGTCTCGGCTATTTGTCGGGTGGTTGCGGCGCGATGGCGTGCCTATGCTGCAGTGGGGGGTGAGGTGTGGTGTGGCGACGCCGGTGGTGCCTTCTCGTCCCAGATCTAGGCCTTTTGTGCCCCATCTAGGTCGGGACGAGCTTTCTTCCTCTAGGATGGCCTTTCCTGTAGATGGTAGCGCACGGGCTCGAGCAACAGAGCGCTCGTTATGAAAATGTATCAGCCTCAGACAGAGGCATACCAATAATTAAAAACGACATTCGGCAGGGTTCGGTCAGTGCCGTGGTCAGCAGATCCAGATCGAGAAGATGGAGATGGGGTATGCAGTGGGAGATGACGAGTTGACGAGACACATGAGAAATATTCTGAATTGATCGGGAGAGTCTAGGATAAGGTTTTTGATCGGTCGCTCTCGCTCCTGGATTGATCAGTCTTACTCAATGGGCTAGATGTTTGCCTTAGATGGGCTGTCAGATTAGACATGTAGCAACATAAGTGAGCCTTACCTTGGTTGTTACCGAGCTTAACGAGTAGCACACGAACATCGTCAACTCGATCGTTTAGCTTATTAAGGATATCGAGCAAAAACTGCAGCTCAGCTTAGATCGTTAAGGAAACGAGTCGATTTTGAACGAGCCAAGCAAACGAGTGCTCATTAAACTCATCGAGTTTCGGGTTTTATGTCCAGTCCTAATACTTTGGAATAGGAGCTAGTACAATACTAGCAGTAGTACACTAGATGTTTATTTTGCAGTTTTGCTGCAAACATAGTACAATAAATACCTCTACATTGGAGCCTAGCGCGATTAAGTACCACGGTGTTCCAACAGGATGCATGATAACAGAAGGTGTTTAAGCACGTCTTTATAGAATAGTTATAGTTAGAAGCGAATAGTCACTATATTAATACACCTACGATATAGTAAATTGTCCATCAAATGATGGGTGATAACCTGCACATCTGATCACCTTCTCACAGTTATCATGATCAAATACTATCACCTTAAAAGAAGGGGTGGCAAGCTTCTTGAATACCAGAAAATATCCTACCTTCAAGTCATTTTCTTTGACAAAATCTAGCCATCCTTCGTCTTGCTTCTTCAGCTCAATGTCCCAGCTGCAGGCTTTGCATATCTTCAGCTTGATGTCCTCTGGATACTCACCGCTAAACGTTGGCAAAAAGGAGCTGAGTATGCTTCGCACGTCTAACCATCCCGGTATTAACAGCATCTTGCAGAACTCATCACAGATGTTCTCCATGTGGGTGTTCCTGGCTCGCCCCTCCATCTAGACTGCACAGGGTTTTCTTGTCTTCTTCGATGATGAGTCTATCCAAGCTTGAGATTCTTGCCCGAACACTGCAAAAAAAATAAATCCCGTGGACAAATAATGTCTCTAGCAGCTGTCAATAATTGTAAAATAGTACAGTATTAGCTGATAGAGTACAATACAAGATCATCTAAGAAAGTAAAGTTGAGCAATTTTCTTATCGAAGTACACAAATTAAAGTCTTAACTCTAGCTAGCATGAATGCCGGTTATATTAGTACTACTTCCAAGGTCTAGGCATCACACTAGTGCAGTTATTTATCGAGTAGTACAAATACCGAACACCCAGGAACAGACGAACGGACGAACATGATGAGCTCTATCTGCTGCCGATGCTAGATATGCATACATATACTCGAAATTTTGGCAAAAATCAGGGTAGGGCAGCAGCCTCCCTAACTTGCCCAAATTAAAGGGACCTCCGCCCCTGGGACAAATGTAAAGCAAAACATACCGAGTGATCCCCCAAATCATCATCAGCCGTGGATCAATCAATACAAAATTTGAACTTATTATTGCAGTTCACCATAGATCTAGTCCCGGAACTAGCTTGCATGTGTAAAATTAAACTGTAGTATACAAACGGGTTAAATGCACTAGATGAGAACTATACTCAACACCAACCCAATGTTAACAAGCGCTAATAAAAGCTTGACCGCATCTCATCATCAAGATCAAGGGTTTCGAGGATTATATACATACTGCACTGCCACCGCGATGTCTGAGGGATGCGATGGCTCTATAGATGAGGTTGCAGGGCCCACCACCCGCAGCTGACCCACCTAATACGAGTAAGTTGCGACGGTGGTGGTTGTCAATGGAGGAAAGCGCAATGGCGATTAAGGAGTGCTGTGTGGTAGAGGGCTGGGGCTGGGGTGGGGGCTGGTGAGGGAATAAATGCGGCAAGGTTAAACGAGTTGTGGACAAAGTAAACCTTGCCACCAATACAGTACTACTAATTGTCATGCAAAAATTAATTGCCTAAAAAATTGGGCACCGCAACTTGAGTGCTTGAATAGGAAAACATCAAACACACACTATGAAAGTATATTATTACGTACATGGTGCCTAGTACAAGCAATAGTGGAAATGATGTTGCAAGTACTGATACTACAATACAGTATGAAAGTACTACGTACATAGTACTGTACATTACATGATGACAAGTACTAGCTATAGAAATAATGTTGCGAGGGCTCATAATCAGCTTTTCGGTATTTTGGTCAAACTTCACATAGTTCTAACAAGGCAGGGTTGACATGAACCACATTTTGGAGGTACCAGCGCCCCGAGTGCTTTGCAATCGCAATCCATTCTCTGTTGGCACCAACCCAGCGACCCTTGTATTTAAATCCTTCATCATCCCATGTTCCGGGTATGTCATCATCAACTGGTACAAATACTTCTACTGTTGGATTGTCTAGTGGCATCAGCAACGCGTCAATGCCCTGCAACATATTTTCTTCATATCTAGGGGCATGCAAGGTGTTTGACAAAAAGGGTAGTGCTAGCTAGCTTTGCGAAAAAACTACTATCTGAAAGATGCAGAAACGTGTTGAATAAATCATGAATGCATGCAGACAAACACACCAAGGAATAAGGCCTTGTTTGCATTAAAGAAAAAGTGTAGGAATAGTTAAGTTTCCTATGCTGGCACTGTTCAGAGGAATGGACTAGAGGAAAAAACGCAGGCGGTAGGAATAGGATTGATTAACAAGATTAGAGGCCTCTTTTGATCAATGGTTTTTAAAAAAACGTAGGAATAGGAAAAACACGGGATTAACATGGTAGGTACAATAAATTCATATTAGGAATTAAAAACGCAGAAATTTTGTAACAGGTGTCTTTGGATGGTGAATAGGAAATAAACACAAGAGTTTTGCAGAAATATAGTGTAAGCACATTGGACTTCTCAAAGGAGAAATAGAATGAGGTTGGAGCTCGTGTTTAGATTCTTATGGAATGGAGGACATAGGAAATAAGAAGTGACTCCATAGGAATTTGATATCTTCCAAAATCCTATGGGTTAGAATCCTCCAAACTCATATGCAATTCTTCATATCCAACTTGGACCTCATTTTCAAATTCCTACATGTGCAAAGAACAAGAATGAGGTCCCAAGAGACACGATAACATCATAAATATACTCTCCGTGAGGTTTGACTTTGATTTTACCATGTTTTAAAGTAATCCTATGTTTTTGTATTCATGTAAACCAAAGAGCCAACTTTTTACAGAAATATTTTGTTTTAAAACACATGAAACTTAAAATATAACGCCAGCCTTGATTGGCCAATACACCTTCCATTACAGGTATCAACAATCCTGGTCGTTCTTGTGTTTTCAAATTAGTATGTTTGGAGGAGAGGGGGGACACTAAAGCAAAAGTATTGGGCCTCTTTCGATCGCAGGATTGAGAACACATGAATTTCACAGGTTTGCCGGTGAAAAACAGACGATTATAAAACGTAGGAAAACTACCTACATGATTGGCACGATGAGAGTTGAGCCTCAAGTAGATGTTCCAATTCCTACGGGATTTAAGCATGGGTGGGGGGTTGCAGTTCAAAAGAATTTGCATAACACGATTCCTTTGATCCAAATTCAATCCATAGGAAAGAATCTAAGGATTCGAGTCCTACAAAAATCATGCAAAACTGATTTTTACCTGCTCGTCATGGTCTAGTGGGCATGTCTATGGGTCAGAGTGAAGTAGGCAGGGCAAACCAAACGGGAGACCAGGATCTTCCGCAATCCCTCGACGCATGCCAACCATGCCACGAGCCAGGCGAGCGGTGCTCAAAAGATCGGCATGACTGATGATGTTGCTCAGCGGTCCGTAGTGGAGGTTGCCAAATCCGATTGCATGGCTGTAGCGCTCAGATATTTTACGCTTCATCACTCTAGATGTCGTTTCGGGGAAGAGTACTGCGGAAGATTAGTCGGGATGGGTTGGTGGTTTCTACCTTTATGCAAGGGTGGAGAGGGGCTACGATGGTGCACAAGCGGCCGGAGCGGCAGAGGAAGATGATGAGGGGCGCGGGGCGGTTCTCCTCCGGTTGTCGGATCGACTACTCCGACCCGGTATATTAGGGAAAAACTAACGCAGAACTTTAACATAGACGCTTATGCAAAAAGGAATAATAACAGAAAATTAGATATAGTAGTATTTCTTAAATGCTCCAGCCTGCAGCGCTGGCCCCTAGTTTGATGCGCTACTGTTTTTTCCCGATAGGTAGCTAGGGACAGCAAATCACATCGTGCCGAAGAAAAAAAGTTCGAAATGTCCTCAAATTTTCTTTGCGTGTGGGGATAGTGATGCCGCACTGAAGGAGAGAGCAAACACAATTTGTTTTGAACGCATATATACTACTCTCTCCGATCAATATAATGTTCCTAGATTTATCTAGATTAGAATGTATATAGTCATGTTTTCGTGCTTGATTTATCTAATGGTTGGAAACTCCGAGTGGCAACATTATTACCATGACATGATTCACCCATTTACTCCCAAATATGGGAACATCATAGATGATGGGAGTACAATTTACATCAAGGACCTAAAAATGGATAAAATTACATAGAGGTCCTTACATTTAGCACGAATCATCCTAAAAATAAGCAAGGGAAATAGTCGGGTCCGGCTCCTTCTCGAGAGAGCAGAGCCATACTCTTCATACTACTTTCTCTTTGTTTGTTTTCAAAATATATGGCCAAATTTGGTGGCATGAAAATTCCTGGACATGGGATCATCATCAACATAAAGTATGATGTAGATATGGCCATGATCTTGGTCGTTCGGCTTGAAATCCAAGAATATTTATACTCATCGGCAACTAATAAAATTAAATATGTTTAAATTTTACCACTTGCTTTTAGGTTCAAATTTTACACGTAAGGACGTAGGGATTGCATTTTAAATCAAGGACCTAAAAAGGTAAACTTTTATCGAGGTCCATACATTTAGCATGAACCACATTGAAATTAAGCACGGAAACCAGTCATGTTTTGCTCCTTCTTGAGAGAAAAGTTGATCGAGCCATACTCTTCATACTACTTCCTCTTCGTTTGTTTTCAAAATATGGACAAATTTGACAGCTTGCAAATTCTTGGATATGGGATTATGAATCATCAGCATAAATTATGATGTAGATATGGTCATGAGGCCCATGACCTTGGTCGTTCTTCTTAAAATCCAAGAATGTTCATACTTATCAACAACTAATAATCTTAAATACGTTTAAATTTTTACAGTTGCTTTTAGGTTTGAATTTTACACGTATGGATGGTAGGAGTACATTTTACATCAAGGACCTAAAAAAGGTAAAATTATATAGAGGTCCATACATTTAGCACGAAGCACCCTAAAATTAAGCAGGGAAAATAGTCATGTTTTGCTGCTTCTCGAGATAAAAGCTGATCGAGCCATACTCTTCATACTACTTCCTCTTCATTTGTTTTCAAAATATAGCTAAATTTGGCTTCATGCAAATTCTTGGATATGGGATCAGGAACCATTAGCATAAAGTATGATGTAGATATGTCCATGACCTTGGTCGTTCATCTTTTAATCCAAGAATGTTCATACTCATCGACAACTGATAATCTTAAATACGTTTAAATTTTACCACTTGCTTTTAGGTTCGAATTTTACACATACAGACGGTAGGAGTACATTTTACACCAAGGACCTCAAAAGGTAAAATTACATCGAGGTCCATACATTTAGCATGAAGCGCCCTAAAATTAAGCAGGGAAAATAGTCATGTTTTTCTCCTTCTCGTGAGAGAAGCTGACCGAGCCATACTCTTCATACTACTTCCTCTTTGTTTGTTTTCAAAATATGGCCAAATTTGGGGGCATGCAAATTCTTGGATATGGGATCACGAATCATCGGCATAAAGTATGATGTAGATATGGCCATGACCTTGGTCGTTCGTCTTGAAATCCAAGAATGTTCATACTCATCGATATATAATAATCTTAAATATGTTTAAATTTTACAACTTGCTTTTAGGTTTGAATTTTACACGGACATTCGAAGTACATTTTACATCAAGGACCTAAAAAAGGTAAAATTGCATCGAGGTTCATAAATTTAGCAAGAAGCACCCTAAAATTAAGCAGGGAAAACCTTCATGTTTTGCTCCTTCTAGAGAGAGAAACTGACCGAGCCATACTCTTCATACTATTTCCTTTTCGTTTGTTTTCAAAATATGGCCAAATTTGGTGGCATGCAAATTCTTCACTATGGGATCATGAATCATTAGCATATAAAGTATGATGTAAATATATATGACCTTGGTCTTTCGGCTTGAAATGCAAGAATTTTCATATTCATTGACAACTAATAAGCTTAATTACATTTAAATTTTACCACTTGATTTTATGTTCAAATTTTACACGGATGGTGGGAGTATATTTTATAGTAAGGACCTAAAAAAGTTAAAATTACATCGAGGTCTATACATTTAATTACCACAGAGCACCCTAAAATTAAGCAGGGAAAATAGTCGGGTTCGGCTCCTTCTCAAGACAGCAGCTGGTCGAGCCATATTCTTCGTAGTACTTCCCTCTTTGTTTGTTTTCAAAATATGGCCAATTTGGCGGCATGAAATTCTTGGATATGGGATCGAGAATCATTGGTATAAAGTATGATGTAGATATGGCCATGACCTTGTCCGTTCAGCTTGAAATCCAAGATTGTTCATACTCATTCACAACTAACCTTAAAATCGTTTAACTTTTACCACTAACTTATAGGTTTTAAATTTACATGGACGGTACGAGTACATTTTACATCAAGGACCTAAAATGGGGGAAATTACATCGAGGTCCATTCATTTATCATGAAGTACCCTAAAATTAAGCAAATAAAACAGTCTGGTTTGGTTCCTCCTCGAGAGAGCAGTTGATCGAGCCATACTCTTCATAGTACTTCTTCCTCTTCGTTTGTTTTCATCAAGGACCTAAAAGGGGAAAATTACATCGAGGTACAAAAGTTTAGCACGAAGCACGCCTTAAAATTTAGCAAAGGAAAATAGTCAGGTTCGGCTCCTTCTCGAGAAAGAACCTGACCAAGCCATACTCTTTGTAGTACTACTTCCTCTTTGTTTGTTTTTAAAATACATGGCCAAATTTTGCGTCATGCAAATTCTTCGATATGGGATCATGAATCATCAGCATAAAGTATGATGTACATATGTCCATGACCCTGGTCGTTCAGCTTGAAATGCAAGAATGTTCATACTCATTGACAACTAATAAGTTTAAATACGTTTAAATTTTACCACTTTCTTTTGTATTCGAATTTTACAGGGACAGTGGGAGTACATTTTATAGCAAGGACCTAAAAATGGGTAAAATTACATCAAGGTTCATACATTTAGCACGAAGCACCCTAAAATTAAGCAGGGAAAATAGTCATGTTTGGATCCTTCTCGAGAGAGAAGCTCATCGAGCCATACTCTTCATACTACTTTCTGTTTGTTTGTTTTCAAAATATATGGCCAGAGTTGGCAGCATGAAAATTTGTGGACATGGGATCATCATCAACATAAAGTATGATGTAGATATGGCCATGACCTTGGTCGTTCGGCTTGAAATCCAAGAACGTTCATACTCATCGACAACTAATAATCTTAAATACGTTTAAATGTTACCACTTGCTTTTAGGTTTGAATTTTACAAGGACGGTGCGAGTACATTTTACATCAAGGACCTAAAAAAGGTAAAATTACATCGACGTTCATATTCTTCGGTGTTTCTTTACATAAAAGAACAATCTTGTCATTACTCGAAAAATTGAGAATTAAATGTTCTTTCGTGATAGTTGGAAACTAACACCGAGGACATTGTTTACTGCATGAAGATGCACCCATCTACCTCTAGAAATACACTTAATTCAATAGCAATCAATTGCCCTTACTTGTGTAGATGCTAAGGATGGTCATAGTGGAGATTAACTTCAACTAGTGTCATGCACCTAACACTAGTCTAAGTTACCACCTTCATAGCGCATAGTAACTAATAGGTAGTGTCATAGAAGACTATATTAATTATCTTGTAGACTCATTTTCACTTGAAAAATGTGATGTTATGGTAACTTAGCTAGTTACTACATCCATCTCTTTCCTCATTTAATAGCACGCCATGTCATCACTCAGAAAACTGAGAATTTTATTTCCTGATAGTTGGAAACTCATAATGACGATATTGTTTACTACAAGGAGATGCACCCAGCTACCTCCAAAAATACATTTATTCAAGATCAATCTATCACACTTACTTATAGTTCAAGTTTGACCTAATTTTGTTAAATTGTCAAGATGCAAAATCTTAGCTAGAAGTTGAACCTATCGTCAAAAGTCTTGGTGTATTATGATATATTAATTGTGACCCCTCGATGGGTACCTCCAAAAGATTTTTCATAAAACTATCAAGGCAACCTATAATTTACTTGTAGTTTCAAATTTGACCTAATTTCGATAAATCGACATAAATTCATTCGGTCAAATAGGCAGAGTTAGCTAGGATGTTTGAAAACTCATAAATAAACATGGAAATCGTTGGTACAACATGTTGGTAAACTTGGCTTCTGGCATTCAGATCCAATATTCTTCGGACATTCCTAAACGGAAATGCGCAACCTCGCTCGTCATCCACTTGGAAAATTGAGAATAATTGAATATTCTTTCCTGATATAGTTGGAAAATCACACCGACGACACTGTTTGGATTTGCCGGTCTTGATCCAACGGTCAATGTTCGAAGTTATCCGTATACTATATAGTGGTATGGTATGGTATTGTAAGAGATAAGAAAAGATAAAGATAATATAAGAAGTACTGTGAATGGCCGATCTTTTGAGTAACCTTCCCTCCCGATGTTTGGGAAGCAAGTGAAAATTTCGAAAACAGGAAAAGTTTGATTTTTTTGCCGCCAAGGACCAAAGTGGTTTCCTTCCTATGTTCTCCTCGTCCCTACTCCACACCAACGCGGCTAGCGAACACTCCAGAGATACAGAGCCGTTGTATCAAGGCACACATGCGCAGCACCACGCTATGGACCAGGGAGAGATCAGCCAGGCCGTTGCGCGAGGGGGAAGGGTAGGAGAGAGGGAGGATGGATGGTGAGAGGCAGTGAAGGAGAGAGAAAACACACAATTTTTTTGCGTGCATAGGTCCTGAAATTTACTACTACTAAAGTGGCCGCAGGAGTACCTCGTGTCAGGAACCCATCATAACTTTCCTCTGACATCGAACCGCCTTTAACTCCTCTTTGCTTCCGCCCTCTTTTACCCTACCTACGTTTTATTCTCTCAGCGTGTACATCGCGTGGACAGAGGTGAGCATATGTCTAAGCAAAGAAATGAGTACTAGTACTATACTAGTGTACTAGTACTAATATACTTTCCTAAAAAAGTACTAATATACTACTCCCTCCGATCCAAATTAATGTTCTCTGATTTGTCTAGATTCGGATGTATCTAGCACTAAAACATGACTATATACATCCAAATCTAGACAAATGTGAGAACACTAATTTGGATCGAGGGAGTACTATTTGCTTTTTCCCTAATAAGGGCATCAACAATGTGTACAAAACCACACCTTAAGGCCTAGTATGTGGCATGCGCTAAGGTTCACCATATACATTATGGAGAAAATAGAGTTTGTATCTTTAAGCCTAATAAGGTGCACCTCAAGCTTGTGGGTTGCCCATAGATAATAGAAAAATCATTTACCCCCTCTCCCTGTTTCATGTTATCATTTTCAAAAGGTGTTCAAAATTTTCATGATGCAAAATCTTAGCTAGAAGCCCAACCACTCATCAAAACTCTCTGTGGTTTCTGATATATTAATTAACCGCTTGATGGGTACCTCCAAAATCATTTTTCATAAAATTTTCAAAGAAACCTACAATTTATTACTTGTATTTCAAGTTTGACCTAATTTCATTAAATTCAAGAGCGATCTATCACACTTAGTTGTAGCTCAAGTTTGACCTAATTTCATTAAACTGTTAAGATGCAAAATCTTAGCAAGAAGATGAACCTACCATCAGAACTCTCTGTGGTTTCTGATAGTATATTAATTGACCCCCAACCCCTCCCCCCGCGCCCCCTCCGATGGGTACCTCTAAGAGATTTTTGTAAAACTTTCAAAGCAACCTACACAGTTTACTTGTAGTAGTTCAAATTTTATCTATTATATTTTTCTTCTTTAACTATTATACTTTTATGTAGTGATGGTATGCCAGATGTCTATTATCTGAGTCTCACGTCTAGGGAACATGCAATTTACTAGTACTTGTAGTTTCAAATTTGACCTAATTTCTATAAATCAACATAAAGTCATCCTAATGGGTAGAGTTAGCTGGGAAGTTTGAAAACTCATAAAACATGGGAATCGTTGGTACAACATGTTGGTCCAATGTATCTGTATGTAAACTTGGCTTGTGGCATTCAGATCCAATATTCTTCGGACTTTTCTTTAGGAAAAAGAACAACCTCGCTCGTATTCTTCACTCGGAAAATGTAGAATTAAATGTTCTTTATTGATAGTTGGAAACTCACACCAATGACACTATTTACTACAAGAAGATGCACCGATGATCTACCTATGAAAAAACATTTAATTCAAGAGAAATCTATGGCGTTTACTTGTAGCTAGCTCAAGTTTGACCTAATTTCGTTAAATTGTCAAGATGCAAAGTCTTAGCAAGAAGTTGAACCCGTCGAAACTCTCGCTGGTTTCTGATATATTAATTTTGACTCCTCGATGGGTACCTCCAAAATCTTTTTCGTAAATCCATCAAAGCAAAACCTATAATTTACTTGTAGTTTCAAATTTGACCTAATTCCGAGATATCGACATAAAGTCATTCAAATGGGCGGGGTTAGCTAGGAAGCTTGAAAACTCATAAAACATGGGAATAGCAAGTAAAACATGTTGTCGATCCACTATATATGTCTATCAACTTGGCTTGTGGTATCCACATCCAATATTCTTTGGACTTCTCTTTATAGAAAATTAAAGAATAACTAACCTCGCTTGTCTTCACTCGGAAAATGTAGAATTGAATGTTCTTTCCTGATAGTTGGAAACTCACACTAACGGTATTGTTTACTACAACAAGATGCACCGATCTACCTCTGAAATACATTTAATTCAAGAGCAATCTATCACGCGTACTTGTAGCTCAAATTTGACCTAATTTTGTTAAATTGTCAAGATGCAAAATCTTAGCAAGAAGTAGAACCTATCGTCAAAATGCCCGGTGTTTTATGATATATTAATTGTGACCCCTCCATGGGTACCTCCAAAAGATTTTTCGTAAAACTTTCAAAGCAACCTACAATTCACTTGTAGTTTCAAATGTGACCTAATTTCGATAAATCGACATAAAGTCATTCGGTCAAATGGGTAGAGTTAGCTAGGAAGTTTGAAAACTCATAAATAAAATAGGGGAATCGTTGGTACAACATGTTGGTAAACTTGGCTTCTGGCATTCAGATCCAATATTCTTTAGACATTTCTTTACGGAAAAGAACAACCTCGCTCGTCATTCACTCGGAAAATTTAGAATAATGTTCTTTCCTGATATAGTTGGAAAATCACACCGACGACACTGTTTGGATTTATCGGTCTTGATCCAACGGTCAATGCTCGAAGTTATCCGTACACGATATATTCGTATGGTTTGGTATTTTAGAAGAATAGAAAAGATAAAGATAAGATAAGAACTACTGCGAATGGCCGATCTTTTGAGTAACCTTCCCTCCCAACGTTTGGGAAGCAAGTGAAAATTTCGAAAACCAGAAAAGTTTGAATTTTTTTGCCGCCAAGGACCAAAGTGGTTTCCTTCCTATGTAATCCTCGTCCCTACTCCACACCAACGCGGCTGCCAAACACTCCAGAGATACAGAGCCGCCGTACCAAGGCACACGTGCGAAGCACCACGCTATGGACCAGGGAGAGATCAGTTGGGCCGGTGCGTGAGGGGAAAGGGTAGGAGAGAGGAAGGATGGATGGTGACGAGGGTTTAACTCGTCAATGTCCATTGTTATGGACTTGGATTTTGGAGAAGGAGGGACCGCTGGAAGCATCAATCGGCTAGCAAACAAGCACACGGGGACGCAAGATTTACCCAGGTTCAGACCTCGTATAGGTCCCTACTCCTCCTTGTCTGCTCTTGGAATTAACAAAGGAATCGAAGATTACAGGGGCACGCAGATGCAATCTGGCGAGAGTTGTGGAAACTAGGGTTACGTGTGTCCTCCTCGCCGCCCCTCCTATCCTTTATATAGATAAGCCAGGTCCCGAGTAGCAGGTCGAGTCGGTTACAGATTAGGGTTTTCCCTTTAAACTTTCTATCTTTGAACTTCTTCTTGTCTCGCAAGTAATCGAGAGTCCGTGGACCACTCGAAGTCTTCATTGGGCCGTGGCAACACTGTGGGCTTCCACCGTATCTGGACCGTATATACTAAACTCGAGTACCTGCAGGGTATACCCATGTTAGTAGCCCCCGAGTGTCTAGTGGAATCGCAGTTTCGATTGGGGACTTTATGAAGCCTTTCGAGTGCATGACAGAGTATTTTGTTTATATCATAGGGATTGTTGATATGCGTGCCTGATTTGACCGATGCATCGGTATCAATTAACTGCCCTAGGGCAAAACAACGCAATCTACTCGAACTCGAGTCCCCAGACTCGAGTTCGGAAAAGTGCTGGTGTAATTCGATTCAAGCCACGAAGGTCTTACAGGAGTCAAAATCCAGTATAGGGTGTGAGCACTCGACGCGTCTGTCAAGGCGTGTTCATCGTACTTGTAGGTAAGGATATATTTCTAGTAGTGCATAGCAAATGCGTTTCCAGGCCTTATTCAGGTCTTATCTTCACGCTGCAAGCGCGGCATCCGAATTTTTTGTCATCACGGAGATGATTCAGGTGACCCAGGAGACGTAGTCTCTTTGTAGGGAAAAATATGTGGCGGTGTCGCCATAGACTTCGAGTGTGGATGTTATCAACACATAGTACGATCTACAAATAATCATAGGGTGCGCGACAAGAGCTCCCTATGGGAGTAGCCCCCGAGTGCCTGGTTGAGTCGAAGACTCAGGCAGGGACTAAAGAACTTTCGCGACTGCTGTCGTATTTTGTTTACTTATTTCACTCGAATTTGTTTCCAGCGCTTCCTATGGGAGTAACCCATGATCCATCGTCAAGTGGTTGGGTAAGTCTTGAATGTCCATATTCCTGCATAAAAAGGAAAATCGTAGGGTGCACGATCAGCGCTCCCTATGGGAGTATCCCCCGAGTGCTTGGTGGAGTCGAAGACTCGAGCAAGGACTAAAGTAGTCGAAGTCTTCTAGTGTTCAATTTGATGACATCAGTGCTGATGATGTGATGACCTCAGTTGCCCGCGTGAGCGGTTTTGACGAGACGTGACGAGTGGTGGGTCCCATTTTCTAACCCTGACTTGACCGGGCGTGTGTAGTCTTTCGTTTTAACTGCGCCTCCTCGATTTCCGCACGTAATGGAGGTAGTGGGGGACGGTTCGTGTTTCAGGCCCTCCACGTGTTGATCGCGATGTGCGCCACGCGTCCAATAGGGTTTTTGCTGGCCGTTGGATTGCATCCGCCATGGGGTTAAGTAGCAGCGTAGCTGCAGTAATTTCCCATCCGCTCTTTCTCTGCTTTGTGCCTCCATCGCCATTGCTGCTGCTCTCTGCCCCCTAGAGTTTTGTCCCGTTCGCAGCGCTGGACCAACTCCGTGTGTTTCCGAGTTATTTTCTCCGCTCGGATCACCACTGCAAGATGGGGAAGAAGAAGGGAGGTGCTGCCGCTAAGTCTGTCGCTGCCATTGCTGCTGCCAAGAAGAAGGGCGGCTCCGTCGTTGCGAGCACCAGCACCGCCGTCGCCGGGAAGAAGAAGGGTGCGGGCACCCGCGTCACCAATGGCGCGTGGCGCGCGTCCATCATCAAATCGTCTGAGCCGCGTCTTCTTTGTCAGGGTGGAGTTCTATCTCCTATGGTTGGTGACTCGCGAGTGCCGGGCGGCGAGGTAACTCCTTGTCCTCCTGCTGGTTTTCGGGTGATGTTCCTAGCGTTCATCATCCGCGGTCTGTCTCTGCCCCTGCATCCTTTCTTCAGGGGCCTCCTTTGTTTCTATGGGCTCCAGCTGCATCAGTGATGTCTATGCACTTCTATTCTTGTAGACAGTTGTTGGGCCTCCAAGTGCAGAGGTTTGTAGAACAACAACAAGTTTTCCCTTAAGTGGATCACCCAAGGTTTATCGAACTCAGGGATGAAGTGGTCAAAGTTATTCCCTCTCAAGCAACCCTGCAATCAAGATACAAGAAGTCTCTTGTGTCCCCAACACACCCAATACACTTGTCAGGTGTATAGATGCACTAGTTCGGCGAAGAGATAGTGAAACACAAGTGGGATGGATAATTACAAGCGGTAACGGTGATAGAAAATAGCTTGATGGCGTGGAAGAGACTAAAGGCAAACTGAAATAAAGATGGAAGCAAGCAAACATGTAACATATCTAATAGCAAACGGTGTTTCAGTGCTTACAAACAAGGCCTATGGATCATACTTTCACTAGTGAACACTCTCATATAAATATACCATCTTCATGATACTACGCTGAACTACTCTCCGGTTGGACACTCTAATCCATGGTAGGGCTATAACAGCACTCCTCAAAGTAAGCCTTTCCCATCTAGAAAACCCCACACTGTCACCTTGAGCACTAGATGAGTCCAACAAACACCACAATTTCATAAATACATCCAACTCCAAATATAACTCATAACAAGTATTTGTAATCTCTAGCCTAAGTGCCACCATGGTGTGCACGCTGTCACTTTCACACACATGGGGAGAGCAGAGATCTATTAAAGCACTTGAGTAGCAAGGTAGATCTATAGATTACAAGCTCATGATCTCAATAAGGTCATGCATAGAGAGAGAGATGAACACATAGCTACCAGTAGAACCCTTAGCCTCGAGAGAGAACTACTCCCTCCTCATCATGGGAATCAACGATGGTGATGGAGATGGTGGTGGAGATCGATGGAGATGGATCCGGGGTCACTTCCCCGTCCCGGCAGGGTGCCGGAACAGAGACTTTCTGTCCCCCGAATCTCCCCTTCGGTGGCAGCGGCGCAACAGAACTTTTCGTGGATTTCTGATTGACAATTTAGGGTTTTGGTATCGGGAGGCTCTTATAGGCGAAGGAGGCAAGGTCGGTGGCCGGCCAGGGGGCCCACACCATGCCCTGGCGTGGCCTAGGGTTGCCCGCGCCTAGGGGTGGTGTGGCCACCCTATGGCCCCTCTCCGACTCTCCTTTTGGCTCCATGAGTCTTCCACGAAAATAGTAACTTTGGTTTTTGTCCCGTCCAATTCCGAGAATATTCATTTTCTGACTTCCTGGAACCAAAAACAGCAGAAAACAGGCAACTGGCACTATGGCATCTTGTTAATAGGTTAGTCCAAGAAATCATATGAAAAGTACTCCAAAGTTGGAACAAAACACAAGAAAGTGGATAAAACCAAGCATGGAACATCAAAAATTATATATACATTTGCAATGTATCAACATCCCCAAGCTTAACTCCTGCTCATCCTCGAGTAGGTAAGTGATAAAAAGAAAGAATAATTTTTGAGGTGACATGCACCATCAAAGACTTGATCAAAGTATTTGTAAAACAATCAAAGCTGGGATCATAGTACTTCAATCATAACATGAAAGACAAAGTTCTAGCAATAAGACAAAGAAACTATGATGCAACATGAAAAGTCATAAACAAAAGATTCATGAATAACAATGCTTTGCAAGACGTTTTTTTGTTTCACATAAAGAAAACATAGCATAATAGTATTCATCTTGTCCCTCATAGAGTAGCAAATATAAATGCATAGGACACCTTCAAAGTTCATAAGAGTGACTAGATACAAATAGTTTAAAACAAGCAATATCAAGTTATGCATCAATCAACTAGTCTTGGGACAATGCACATAGAACTAATAATGGCCACTATGCTCTCAAAGTAGGTGCATAAAGGTAGAAGGTGGAGACTCAATATAATGGTGGAAGAAAAGCCTTCGTAAAAGGAAGTAGAGATTCAAGTCTCATAAAGAGCATCCAAAAATTATGGTACTTATAGCTTTCAGCTCTCATTGCCCCTATCATAAGCATCATGAAGTGATTAAGGTTAAAGTGAACAAACTATGGTGTATATGCTTGACGAAGTATAAGTTGGAAATCTCATGTCCCTTGAATACGAGGGCCGCTCCTCATTCTACTCAAGTTTAGTCACCGGTAAGTTCTTGTCATCATAAGTACATGTGTATCATAGAGAACTGCCAACAGGGTACCCCTTGCCCGATGATACGGAAGAACCCCCATATCAAAATAACAAGGCAAGCAGACAACGAGCATCTCAAAAATCTTCTTATTTACCATGGGAATATGGTGCTTTTTTATCTCTTTCCTCTTTTCATAATCTTTTTTTTTCTTTTTCTCTTTTTCTTTTCTCAATATAGGACTCCTTTTTTTATAAGAAGAATGCTTCATAGACAGCTCATTATGGTTACGCTGCAGGTTTCCACCATGTCAGCATGGATTAGACCAGCGGCCCAGGCGTTTCTCTAACACATATACATAACTCCATGGACTTACAAACTCCGCTTTCATTTCACACCGACGACATCCATATACAAAAGATCATGATATTAACTAGGTACAAGTACCAAGTGCAATGTTGAAAGCGTTCCCCATGAAAGCATGGTTCTGCTAATTCCCAACAAATAAGTGCAAGCATATACAACATAGACGACACAATGGTTCAAGTTTATTAAGGGCAATAAAAGTAAAGTGTGCCATCAAGTTCGTGAGAGCTTTAATCACTAGTTTTCTCATAACAAGTTTAATTTCGAAGATAAACAAAAGCATGAATATACTTGGAATAACATAAGCTAATAGGTAGGTATGGTGGACTCTTTGCAATAACTTGGTTTAGGGAGTTGGATGCATGAGTGGAACTCATACTTGGTTGCGGAGGCTAGCAAAAGACTGGGAGCGACAAACTAAGAGAGCAATAATGGCCATAATCATGCAGAGCAAAAAAACATCATTGATCAAAGCATAAAGTGATACTACAAGTTGAAAACTAAAGGATCATAAAGGCTATGGTGACTTGAGATAGTCATAACATGGTGTGAGCATGCGCCAAGTCAACCCAAAATAAAGCATCAAATGAGAATACCACTATACTATGCTTTAATATGCTAAAACAACGCATGATTCATCCAAGGCACATTAAGCAATCTCAATTGTTTATAACAAGTCATGCTACAACAAAGAATACTAAGAATAAAGCCAAAACAATATCAAGCATGGAATGACAAAGCATAGGCCACAGTCAAAACGAGCTCTTTTTACCACACAAGCATGAACTTTCCTACTCTTTTCCAAACCAAACCAAACTATTTGAAAACCAATGTATGAAAGAGGGGGTTCAACCAATTTATTCAGAAAACTAAGCAAACCAAGAAAATGAAAAACCAAAAGGAAAACAAAAAAGAAGACGCTCCAAGAACAACACAACTGTGTATGAAACAATAAAAATGAAGCGTTTGGAAGAAACCTAGGATTTTTATTGATGAAGAAGGAGATGCCTTGGGCATCCCCAAGCTTTGATGCTTGTACTTCTTGGATATTTCTTGAGGTGACACGTGTGTCATCCCCAAGCTTGAGCTTTAGTCCATCCTTCATCTCATTACTCATTCCTTCCATACACCTAAACTTTTTCCTTCATACAAAACTTCACACAATCTTTATTAGCAACATTAGTGCACTCAAGATAATAAGTCTTTAGGTTCAGTTCTAACACCAATGAACTTCCATTAGAACACTAGCTACTGTAGCACTTCCCTCAAAAAGCTCAATTCCCGAAAATAACTCAAAAAGGAACCAACAAGAAGCAAATGCAGAAAATGGCAGAAATCTGTCAAAACAGACCAGCAGGTAAAGACGAATTTTTTCGAAGACCTTATGTTGCTCAAATAAAAAAGTGTTGAACTAACGAAAGTTAGATAACAACCTGGGGCATAAGCACAAACATTCACGCCTCAAAAGGACGTATAGAGATTTTATACGAATTTTTACGGTGAAGCACAGAAATCTGTTTCGGGACAGCAACTTTCCTAATCATTACTTCTCTCTCATTAGAGGTTACTCTTGGCACAAAAAGCAAATAAAAAGGATAGGGAGCGGTTATTACTGAGGTAATAACTTCCAAGACTCATCTAAAACTTTTGGGTTATCTCCCAATAAGTACTTTTCTTTAAGGCCTTTAAGTTAGGCATAGAAAGCTTGAGGAGATGCTCACATAAGAAATATGAATTGAAGTAAAAGAGAGCATCAAGAAGCAAATTCAAAGCACATTTAAGTCTAACCCACTTCGTATGCATAGGAATCTTGTAAAGAAACAAGTCATGAAAGCACAAAGCAACAAGCATAGGAAAGCAAAACAAGTGGAACTTCAAGACTTTCAACATAAAGAGGGGAAACTTAATATTATTAAGATACATAAAACCATGTTTCCCTCTCTCATAATATCTTTCATTAGCATCATGAATAAAAGTAATAATATAACTATCACAAGAAAAATTCTTATCATGAGCCATATGCATAAAAGAATTAATACTCCCCACATAAACATAGTCATTCTTATTGATTGTAGTGGGAGCAAATTAAACAAAATAGCTACCATTATTATTTTCATCACCATAATCATCAAATATAGGAGGCATATTGTAATCATAATTAATTTTCTCCTCAATAGTAGGTGGACTGAAAATATCATACTCATCATTGTAATCATCATATATTGGAGGTATAGTATCATCAAAGAAAATTTTCTCCTCCGTGCTTGGGGGACTAAAAATATCATACTCATCAAAACTAGATTATCCAAGCTTAGAATTTTCCATAGCATTAGCAATAATGGTGTTCAAAGAATTCATACTAATAACATTACTATTAGCACGCAAATAGAGTTCCATAGGTTTTTTAATTTTCTCTTCAAACACGTCATGTCCTAACTCAAGATAAATACTATAAAGCTCTCTAATTTTGTTGTTGTTTTCCATTAAGCCTAACTAGTGAAAACAAGAAACAAAAAGACAAAATTGCAGAATCTAAAGGAAATAACTTCGAGCACTCACACCAGAAAGTAGGCATTTGCCGTGGAAGGTTCTTCTTCTTTAATCCTCTGGTGTGAATACCTTTTACCTTACCTCCCCAGCAACAGCACCAGAAAATAGCTTGATGTCTACGCACTTCTATTCTTGTAGACAGTTGTTGGGCCTCCAATTGCAGAGGTTTTTAGAACAGCAGCAAGTTTTCCCTTAAGTGGATCACCCAAGGTTTATCGAACTCAGAGAGGAAGTGGTCAAAGGTATTCCCTCTCAAGGAACCCTGCAATCAAGATACAAGAAGTCTCTTGTGTCCCCAACACACCCAATACACTTGTCAGGTGTATAGGTGCACTAGTTCGGCGAAGAGATAGTGAAACACAAGTGGGATGGATAATTACAAGCGGTAACGGTGATAGAAAATAGCTTGATGGCGTGGAAGAGACTAAAGGCAAACTGAAATAAAGATGGAAGCAAGCAAACATGTAACAGATCTAGCAAACGGTGTTTCAGTGCTTAGAAACAAGGCTTAGGGATCATACTTTCACTAGTGAACACTCTCATATAAATATATCATATTCATGATACTACGCTGAACTACTCTCCAGTTGGACACTCTAATCCATGATAGGGCTATAACAACACTCCTCAAAGTAAGCCTTTCCCATCTAGAAAACCCCACACTGTCACCTTGAGCACTAGATGAGTCCAACAAACACCACAATTTCATAAAGACATCCAACTCCAAATATAACTCATAACAAGTATTTGTAATCTCTAGCCTAAGTGCCACCATGGTGTGCACGCTGTCACTTTCACACACATGGGGGAGCAGAGATCTATTAAAGCACTTGAGTAGCAAGGTAGATCTATAGATTACAAGCTCATGATCTCAATAAGATCATGCATAGAGAGAGAGATGAACACATAGCTACCAGTAGAACCCTTAGCCTTGAGAGAGAACTACTCCCACCTCATCATGGGAATCAGCGATGGTGATGGAGATGGTGGTGGAGATCAATGGAGATGGCTCCGGGGGCACTTCCCGTCCCAGCAGGGTGCCGGAACAGAGACTTTCTGTCCCCTGAATCTCCCCATCAGTGGCGGTGGCGCAGCGGAACTTTTCGTGGATTTCTGGTTGACGATTTAGGGTTTTGGTATCGGGAGGCTCTTATAGGCGAAGGAGGCAAGGTTGGTGGCCGGCCAGGGGCCCCACACCATACCCTGGCGTGGCCTAGGGTTGCCCGCGCCTAGGGGTGGTGTGGCCACCCTGTGACCCCTCTCCGACTCTCCTTCTGGCTCCGTGAGTCTTCCGGGAAAATAGTAACTTTGGCTTTTGTCCCGTCCAATTCCGAGAATATTCATTTTCTAACTTCCTGGAACCAAAAACAGCAGAAAACAGGCAACTCGCACTGTGGCATCTTGTTAATAGGTTAGTCCAAGAAATCATATGAAAATTACTCCAAAGTTGGAACAAAATACAAGAAAGTGGATAAAACCAAGCATGGAACATCAAAAATTATAGATACATTTGCAATGTATCAATCAGCTATCCCCCAACTCTATTCTCCACATCGCCTGCTATATTACACTTTGCGAGTGCTAGCTTGGAGTCGAGCCACACTTTGGTCTCTTCAAACGGCTTTTCAAGCTGAAGCGTCAGTCGGCATCTGGTTCCGTAGTCTACGACGTAGGAGGCTACGGGGTCCATGTCGACTCCTCTGTCACATACTTCGATATCAAGCTCATGGCGTCCTTCCAAGGGTGGAGAAATAAATGGTTCTACATCCACTGACCAGAAGGCCGACGAAGAGCACTTCAGACTCGTGCCTTTTGATCCCGCGACGCCGTGTAGGAGGAGGCGTTCTTGGAAGAACATGGTGATGCCTGGAGAGTCTGAGGAGACAGAAGTGTTGTACGAGCACGTCTGTGACCTAGAGAGTCGCATGGGTAAGGAAGAGGGAGGCTACACCCTCATTCGCACATGGTTGCGCCATTGCATCCAGCCCCTGCAGGCCAGAATCCACCCCATCTTCCAATGGGCTGGTGCAGACGATGTCACTCGCTTATCTGCCGATGGCATTTCCGTGAGTGAAGTAGATAAAAGAGTACGACTATTGACCAAGTACACTGCCAAGGATGTACTCCTCGGTGAACCAGTCGTGCCTCCATTTGATGCTTCTAACCCTCCTCCTAAGGTAAGATTATGCTACGAAGTAGCTTTATTTGTCGAGTGCTTCTGATTTTCTTGACGTGTGCTGACTTGTTTTCTGTATGCAGGATTGGAAGGTGTCTCCTAGTTTGCCCCCTCTTCCCGAGGGGGTTATTCCTTGCAAAGTAGATGAAGAGGACGAGTCAGAATCGACTGTCCCATTTGAAGAGGAAGAGGAAGCCCTCGAGTCCAGCAGTCCGACACTCGCAAGCATTCGCGCAGCAAAGATTCGGACGCATCATCTCCTTCGACTCCAGGAGGCCCAGCTATTGGTGCGGAGTCGCCAATTCCTGCTATTCCTGTGAGTTCCATGGCGCCTCGCAAGAAGATGCGGCTGCCGAAGGAGTCGTCGGAGTCGGAGGACCAAACCTTAGATTTTGATAAGTTTGACTGGGTAGTATACAATTCTCATCTTGGTTGTTTTTGGAGTTGCATTTCCTGATGTTGGTTTTGTTCCATAGTCAACCGGCATCGTCATCTTCTGGCGATGTTCAATTTTTGAAGGAATCTGGAGTCGCGGACTCCAAGGCCAAGGAAGTTGCTGAGCGAACTCCTTCTCCTCCATTGGCGGCCCACTCCAGGCACAATTTATCAAGTTCTCCACACGCTGTGGAGCACCATATGGTTGTCCGAACGACTGCACGGCAATCAACTTCGGAGTCTCTGGAGGATCACGTATGTGTGATGTTGCTTTTACTTGCAGTCGAATTAATCATCCATGTTATCTGCTAATCCTTTGTTTTTTCTCCTGTTGCAGCTTATTGTGAACGAAGCTGCTCGCCTGGCGAAGGAAGTACTTGCAATGGGTCGACAGCACGCGTGGCTGGACAATCACCATGGTGTGGTTGAAAGTTAGTATTTTTGCTTCTTCTTCTTCATCCTTGTGATATTTTTATATACTTGACTGACGGTCTATCTTTGTGTGTTTTGCAGCTGAGCATAACGTGCTTCTTCGCGAAGCCGCTTCCCTTGAAAAGACGCTCATCGCGGCGGTGAAGATCCGCGATGAGGTAGTCGCTGCGCTTGATGAATCGCGGAAACGCGAAGAGGATTTGCGCGCCTCCATCGCTACGAGGGAGAAGTTGTTCGAAGAACAACTCTTCTCGATTGCCAAGTCTCTTTCAGGTATGTTTCCTTTTATGTCTTGACTGCCTCTTTCTTCAATGTCTTTCTATTGTGCTGACGCTTTGTTCTGTGTAGATGCTGGCGGTTTGAGCTTTGATGCCCAAGCGCTTTGTCGCGATGATGCCTTGGAAGGTGCTGTCGCGGCAGTCGAGGACCACAACGCGTCCATTCAGGGAACGCTAACCAAAGCTAAGGGCGTTCTCAGTCGCATCCGTGAGGAGCTGGCGCCCAAAGCTGAGCTAATAGAGAACTTGGATGACCTGGTGGAGTCCCTTGCTGGAGGTATTCCTGCAGACTTCAAGAACTCGCTTCGTGCGGTTGGCGCTTCCATGTCACTCGTGATGGTTCAAGCCCATGGCGTGGAGGTGGATCCTGCTGCGGTCTCCAAGGCAATGCCCGTCGGCGCAGATGGTCAACAGGTAGTTTTTGCTCCTTTTGCAACTGCCTGTGGCAAGTACGGGCCACAAATCATCAACACAGTCGCCAAGTACTCAGAGGAGCTGTAGCGAGCCAAGAAGGCTGCGAAGGCTACGACGTCAGGGGCCGGTGGGAAATCTGTGGCATCTGATACCGCCACGGAATCGATGAAGCCTGCAAAGCCGAAGTCTAAGTCGAAGAAGCAAGCTGCTCCTGAGTAGTTATATTTGTAATAGTTAATAGCTTGACCCCTTTTGTCTAGAACATGCCGCTGGCGGGTGTCTCTGTTGACACTTTGTTATGTTTGAATGCACTTGAGTTTTTGTCCATGTGTTGCTTGGTTTTCTTATTATCTCTTGCTAGTCTTGTGATAGGGCACATCGAGTGGTCCTTCGAGTGAGACTCGGGATCCTCCATCCACTAACGATACCTTAGCGCAATCGCGCTCAAGGGTGGATGAGCTGTCTCTGCTTTCACGACTGCGTGATCACGTTAAGCAGCTGGAGCGCGAACTGCCCGTCCTCCGCAGTAACGCGGATGTATGGAAGTCGAGGGCGGAGAAGGCCACCGCTCGAGAGCAATATCTACTAGGGGAGGTGGCACAGCTGGGTCACCAATTCAAGTGTTATCTTTCTGCCTACTTATCGTTTCTTGTAGTCAATCACGGTAGTTCGTTGTCTTCATACTTTTGCCTCTTGCTTGGTATAGTTGTCAGCGCGCGTCATCCACAGGATGAGAAGGACAGGATCGCCATTCGCATGAACGACCTGACCTAGGAACAGCTTCAGGCAAGTGGGTACTTCTGGGTGGATCATGATCGTGGAATCGCACTTGCGACCCTGCAGGATCATGTCTCGCGAGTGCTTCATTTTCTGAAGAAATTGCAACCATGCTTAAGGAATATCTATCAGACAATGTTTCCGCTGGATGTCGTTCCTTCGAGCCTGTTGGCTCTCCTTGCTAAGTTTCAAGACTTGAGTGCAGTTCGAGATTGCGTGTGGCAGCAGTTGGTGGCTGGTGCCAAGGCTGCTTTATCGCTGGTGCGACTGCATAGGCCTGATGTAGATATTGCAGCTGTTGCTAATGGTCCACCGACTCCACCGGCAGGTTCAACCTGGAATATGGTTCCTCATTAGCAGGCGGTGGATCGGCCAATGGAGGAAGTTATCGACTTCTTCGAGGAACAAACACACGTTCTTTTGTTGCAACAGTAGTATTAACTTGTATCCTGCACATAAATGTACCAGTGTTGTAAAGTTCATATATATATGCTGTTTATAATTGATTGACATTGATGTGTAAAGAGCTTGTTAGCTCGTATGTTTTGCGAGTGCGTGGCACTATGCGATTCCTTTTCGTTAGCCTGACTTGTGTTTATCTCAATACCTTGCCAACCTGCCAGGTGCGTTGCAGCTGGGTTGGTGTTTGTCAAGGGTTCAATTATTGCGTCAGCTACTCAAGATATCGCGATTGGTTCATAGAACAGATGTGTCAAGGGTGGCGCAGCCCCCGAGTAGGTAGATGACAAAAATAATAGAAAAACTCAGAGTTTGGGGCACTTAGCTTTATTTATTCGCAGAATCAATACGAGGTACAATGTGTGGCTAAGTAGCCTGGCTGAATAACCTTATTTGAAAAGAAAAGTAAAAACAACTAAGGGTAGAAGCACCGCAGCTACACGACGTTCCAGTGGTTGGAGTATGCGACTCCTGTCTCGAAATCTTTAAGGCGATAGGCACCACCTAGGATTACTTCTGTAACCACATATGGTCCCTCCCAGGGGGACTCGAGCTTGAGGTGCCCTTGCTGTTTCAGTCACAGGACCAGGTCTCCTTCGACGAAGGATCTCGGGCGTAGCCTTCTGCTGTGGTAGTTGCGCAGGTTCTGCTGGTAGATCGTCGATCTTTCTGCTGTGATTTCCCATGCCTTGTCAAGGAGGTCGACGGAGTCTTCGAGTGCAAGGGTTGACTCCTGCTCGCTGTAAGCGACTACTCACGGGGCTTTGTAGCGTACCTCTACGGGTAGCACTGCTTCAACACCATGCACCATGAAGAACGGGGTGTACCCCGTGGCACTTTTTGGGTTTTGCGTAGGCTCCAGAGTACGGATTGCAGCTCGTCTGGCTAGCACCCTGCGGCTTGTTCGAGTGGCCTAAGGAGCCGCTTCTTGATTCCGCCACAGACAAGCCCGTTGGCCTTTTCGATTTGACCGTTGGTTTGTGGATGAGCTATGGAGGCATAGCTTACATTGATTCCCAGGTTTTCGCAGAAACCCTGGAGCTCTTTAGAGGTGAAGTTCATTCCATTGTCCATGATGATGCTATGTGGCACCCCGAAGCGATAGACAATGGACTCGAAGAACTTGACTGCACTGGCTCCTGATTGGTTTGTCACCGGCATGGCCTCTATCCACTTGGTAAATTTGTCGACTGCGACCAAGAGGTATACGTAGCCTCCTCGTGAGGACTTTGGGAGCTTGCCTACCATGTCGAGTCCCCATTGCGCAAAGGGCCAAGCTAGTGGTATTGGCCGGAGTTCCGCGCCAGGTGCGTGCGGTTTGTCCGCGAATCGCTGGCAAGTGTTGCATCTTTGGATGATGTCCTTGGCGTCGCGCATGGCCATGGGACAGTAGAATCCAGCTTGTAGAGCTTTGGCGACGAGGGCGCGACTACCGACGTGGTGCCCACAAGTCCCTTCGTGAATGTCAAGGAGGATAGCCCTTCTGTCCGCATTGGAGAGGCACCATTGGAGTACTCCTGTGATGCTGCGCTTGTATAGTTCACCGTTGATGACGGCGAATGCCTTTGATTGTCGTGCGATGTGTTGTGCGTCAGTTGGGTCGTCCGGTAGCCTCTTGCTGAGAAGATATGTGATGTAGGGTTGAGTCCAAGATGGCTCAATCATCATGACTCCCATTGGTCCCTCGAGTCCTGTGTCGAGCTCTAGGTCGTCGAGTGCCATTGGCTCATTGGGCGGCGTAGCTCCTGAGTCCGTTGTTGCGCTTGCTTTATTCTCTATGGCCTTTGGCTTGATGGAGCGTTCGCAGATACGCTAGAGAAATACCCCAGGTGGTATGGGGACGCAGGTGGAGCCAATGTTGGCGAGTGTGTCTGCCTCTTCGTTGCTTTCACGGCCTACGTGCCGCAGCTCACAGCCGTCAAAGTCCCCTTCGAGTGTATCGTAGAGGTCGCGGTAGGCGATCATATTTTAGTTCAGCGCGTCGCACTCGTGCATTGTTTGGTTGACGACCAGCTTGGAGTCGCCGTAGATGATGAGCCTCCTGGCGCCGCAGGCTTTTTCCATACGCATCCCATGCAACAGGGCCTCGTATTCTGCTTCGTTGTTGGAGGCGGTGAACTGCATTCGAAGAATTTATTTCAGCTTGTCTCCTTGGGGCGATGTCAGTATGACACCTGCGCCAGCTCCATCCTTTCGCTTGGATCCGTCGAAGTGCATTGTCTAGAGGTAAGACATATCTGGTTTTTCGGGGAGCTGATTCTCCATCCAGTGCACGAGGAAGTCAGGGAGAACTTGCGACTTTATCGCGCTTTTCATATGTAATGTCTCGTGGCGACAATTCGATTCCCCAAAGCGCGACTCGTCCGGTGGCGTCGGGGTTGTTGAGGATGTGCCCAAGCGGGGCGTCATTGACCACCACAATTGGGTGCTCCTGGAAGTAGTGGCGTAGTCGCCTGGCTGTCATGAAGATGCCGTATGCCAGCTTCTGGTAGTGCGGGTACCGCTGTTTTGTTGGCGTGAGCACGTCGCTGAGGTAGTAGACTGGACGCTGCACCCCGTGGACCTTGTTTTCCTCAGCTTGTTCCACCACGAGCACCGTGCTGACCACCTAGTTGGTGGAGGAAATGTATAGCAGCAGTGGTTCTCTTTCGCGTGGGGTCACTAGTACTAGTGAGGTAGATAGTAGACGCTTGAGGTCTTCGAATGCTTCCTGCGCCTCATTGGTCCACTCGAACTTGTCAGTTTTGCGGAGAAGTTGGTAGAAGGGCAGTGCCTTTTCGCCCATTTGACTAATGAATCGACTGAGCGCTGCAATTTGCCCAACCAGCTGTTGGACTCCTCTTACGTTTTTCGACTTCTCCATGGCCAGTATGGCTTTTATTTTCTTCGGGTTTGCCTCGATCCCTCTTGCGGAGATGAGATACCCGAGTAGTTGCCCAGATGGTACGCCGAAGGCGCATTTGTCCGGATTGAGTTTGATCCGGTAGCGATCGAGGTTGGCGAAGGTTTCACGTAAATTGTCGATTAGCGAGGCTTCTTCTTTGGTTTTGATTACAATGTCGTCAACATAGACTTGGATGTTGCGACCAAGTTGGTTCTTGAGGCAAGCCTGCATGCACCGCTGATAGGTGGCTCCTGCGTTTTTTAGCCCGAAGGGCATTGTGTTGTAGCAGAACACACCAAAAGGCATTGTGAACGCTGTTTTCTCTTGATCTTCCTCCTTCATTCGAATCTGATTATAGCCTGAGTAGGCATCAAGGAAGCAGAGACGCTCACATCCCATGGTGGAGTCGATGATCTAGTCGATTCGCGGCAGCGGGAAGTGATCCTTTGGGTAGTGCTTATTCAGGGAGGTGAAATCCACGCACATCCATAGGATATCCGTGTCCTTTTTGGGTACTGGCACCGTGTTGGCGAGCCAGGTACTTTCCTTGATCTCATGCATTTGGCGTCGAGGAGTCTGTTGATCTCCATTCCGACCGCTTTTTTTCTTGGTTAAGACAATCGCCGAATTGTTTGTTTGACTGGCCTTGCGTCTGGGTTGACATTGAGTGCGTGCTCGGCGAATTCCCTGGGGACCCCTGGCATGTCTGCTGGACACCAGGTGAAGATTTCCCAGTGCTCACGGAGGAATTCGGCGAGCACGAGTTCCTATGCGGGACTCAAATTGTTGGCGATGAGGGCCGTCTTGGCCGGGTCCGATGGGTGGACCTGAACTTTCTTCGTGTGCACCGACGAGTTGAAGGACATGTCGGGTGAACTTGGCCGGCTCAGGGGAGGCAGACTGTTGTCTGTCGACTCCTTCAGTCTTGCGAGTTCTTCCTACATGCCGAAGGACTGAGAAATTCTATTGAATTCCCTGTCGCAGCTGTCGGACCTCTCGAAGCTCTCTTTGATTGTGATGACGCTGTTTGGGCCTGGCATTTTCATCTACAGGTAGGCGTAGTGCGGTACTGCCATGAACCTGGCGAACACGACGCGCCCGAGGATGTAGTGGTTCTGTGAGGGCCAGTCGATGCGTTCGCGTCGGAAGTTTTTCGGCGTGCCGAAGATGATGTCGAGGTTAATTTTCCCGGGGGATATATGCCCTTGACCGGAATGATGCCGTGGAATGTCGTGTCCGAGACCTCTAGGCAGGTCAGAGGGATCCTCATTGCTCGCAAGGTACTTGCGAACATGAGGTTAATGCCGCTTCCTCCGTCCATGAGGACGCGACTCATGTTGAAGCCTCCAATCTATGCCTCGAGTACGAGGTGATAGTGGCCTGGGCGAGGTACTTGGTGCGGGTGGTCGCGCTTGTCGAAGGTGATGCAGGAGTCACTTCCACTGAGGTACTCAGTGGTGGGTGGTGGTGAGTTTGTTGCCAAGTTGACTTGGCGAGTGATGGCCTTCTGTACCCGATTCGAGGGGCACCCCTTTTGGATCATCATGTTGCCCATAGCCCGTGGGTAGGGCTCGCCGCCTTGGTTGTGGACCGGTGCGGCCGCGGGTGGTGGCACTTCAGGTGGTGGTGGAGGAGCTCCGTGTGCTACAGCGCCTGGGGCGACTCCGTAGCCCCTATTGACTGCGTCGCGATTCATCCGAGCCAAACCCTCGTGGAGCTTGAGGAACTTGCGGAAGTCCTGGAGGAGGTGGCTGGATTTCTTCTTGCCGTTGTGCTTGTTGATGTAGAAGTGCACGTTGCACGGCCCGGACAGTTTGTCCTCAATTGTTGTCGCGGGTGCCTCTTCACGAGTGCGGCGCTGCCATACCTGCGTGGTTTTCCCGGAGTTCCGGTGTCCACCTCTGCGATAGCCGCTGTTGCGGTTGTCATCGCGCCTATCGGCGTAGCCGGCGGCAACCATGTTGTACGTCGTCGCGATCATCGTAGATGCGCATTCGACATTTGTTGCAGCGATCGCGTCTGCGTTTGAGTTCTGCTTCGTCGTCGGAGTGAACGTGGTTTTTCACCGAGTCTTCTCCATCTGCCCACCGATTCGCGATTTCCATCAGGTGGTCAGTTGTTTTGGGCTTTGAGCGGCCCAGCTCCTCCCTGAGCTCTATGCGGAGAACGCCGCCATTGAATTCGTCGATTGCACGATCCTTCGAGATATTTTCTGCAGAGTTCTTGATGATGGACCACCTCTGGATGTATGAGCATAGCGATTCACCCGACCTTTGCTAGAAGTACCTCAGTTCTTCGATTGACGCGAGCCTTTTTGTAGAGCCATGCTCGAGCGGCACCCTGCAGCTATAGCTGCAGGCATTGCATGGCCGTGCTTCGACTCCTGCCGTGGAGTCTGACGGAGGAGATCTGATCCTCCAACCAGATTTTCGGGTCCTGCAGGCCGTCAAACTTTGGGTTCTCTGATGGGAGCTTGAACCCCTTGGGCATTCGCTTTTGTCTGATGGCCCTGATACATTGCAAATGTATCTATAATTTTTGATGTTCCATGCTTGGTTTTATCCACTTTCTTGTGTTTTGTTCCAACTTTGGAGTACTTTTCATATGATTTCTTGGACTAACCTATTAACAAGAGCCACAGTGCCAGCTGCCTGTTTTCTGCTGTTTTTGGTTCCAGGAAAGTCAGAAAATGAATATTCTCGGAAATGGACGGGACAAAAGCCAAAGTGCCTATTTTTTCGGAAGTCATCAGATGCTAGAGTACGAGACGGAGAGGGGCCAGGGGGCCACCACCACACCTGGCCGCGTGGCCCAGCCTGGCCCGCGCCAGGGGGTGGTGAGGCCAGCCCTAGCACCCCCTCGGCTTCCCCTTCAGACTATAAGATGCCCTCGGGACGTAAACCCTAAGTGCCCGATAAAAAATCCACGAAAGAGTCTGTAGCCGCCGTCATCTCCATCCCTAGATCGGGAGGGATCGGAAGCTCTTCCCGGCACCCTGCCGGAGAGGGGAATTCACCCTAGAGGCCTTCTTCATCACCATGCAAGCCTCTGGTGTGATGCGTGAGTAGTTCATCCTTGGACTATGAATCCATGTAGTAGCTAGATGGCTGATTCTCCTCCTTTGTGCTTTCATGTCTAGATCTTGTGAGCTCCGTTCATGATCATGATCATCTATTTGTAATTCTGCATGTTGTGTTTACGAGGATCCGATGGATATTGAGATGCTATTTCAGATTGATTATTGATTCTATCATGTCTTTGTTATTTGTGATCTTGCATGCTTTCCGTTGTTAGTAGCTATCTTGGCCAAGGAGATGCTAGCAACTCCAAGAGTTAGTATTTATGCTCGATAGTGGGTTCATGCCTCTGGTAATCTGGGGAAGTGACAGAAATCTCTATGGTACTAGATGTGTTGTTGCTACTAGGGAGAAAACAACAATCCTTTGTTCATAGAACAATCGTATTGTTTACTTTACATGTAGTTCGTAAAGCAATAATCTGTTGCTTGCAACTTAATACTGGAGGGGGTTCGGATGATAACCTGAAGGTGGATTATTAGTCATAGATGCAGTTGGATGGTGGTCTATGTATTATGTTGTAATGCACAATCAAGTCTCAAAGGAGTCAAGATGATTAGTATATGCATGTATTGCTTTCTCGATGTTTGTCAATTGCCCCGCTGTAATTTGTTCACCCAGCATGTTATCTATCTAAGGAGAGCCACCTCTAGTGAACTATGGATCCCAGTCCTTGTCTTTTACATTCAATCTATAAACTGTTTACTGCTTTGTGTTTACTTTCTGCAAACAATTACTTCTTTCCATTCGATACGTTTAATCCTTTGTTTTCTGCAAAACACGGTGAGATTGACAACCTCATCGCAAGTTGGGGACAAAGTTCTGTGGTTGTGTTGTGCAGGTCTCCATGTTGCTACTAGCACCGGTAGTGTGCCCTGCCAAAGCTCAGCTTGTAACACCTTTGGGGTGTTTCCTTGCTCCTACTGGTTCGATTAAACCTTGGTTTCATACTGAGGGAAACTTGCTGCTGTGCTCATCATACCTTCCTCTTGGGGTTCCCAACGAGCTCTACATCAACCATGCACCAGCACTTTTCTGGGCGGCATGCATTGAGCCATCAGGCCCTACTGAAGCATCTGGCGCCACAGAGCTCCACGTCTTCGTCCTCTGAGTCAGTCGAGCGGGCATGTCGTGCCCTTGACTTGTCGATTTTGTGTTGCGTGATGTCATCACGCGCATTGTAGTTATGGTCGTGTCGCCATGAGTGGCAACGTTGAGATAGATCGTGACTGTCGTCACTGGACAAGGGTGAGGAAAAGCGTTTTGCCAGAGCCTTGTTTTTCTTCGGCTCCAGCGTCGGCTCTTTGTTGAGAGCGGCCTCGATTAACCCCAAGCCCATGATCGTAGATCGGTGCACGGGAGCTCGGGGATATCCAACTGGCGGCTGGTTGTTGAGTAGGTACATGGTGGCCGCTGTCACCGCTGCTTGCGGCGTCTTTGGGACCATGTTGCCCCGGGTGTCGACTGTCATAGAGCTGAAGTCGAGGACTTTCGCATCTTCTATGCGTTCTTGCTCGGTAAGGTGGGCCATTCGAGATCACCTCTTGTTGGCCACGTACTCGTTGCCCTTGGAGGAGGATCCTCTATGGGAGGAGAGCTCGGCCCTTTGAAGACTCGACTCTTCCGCCGCCTTTTTACGCGCTTCGAGTTGCGCGATCGTTTGTAGCTGGCGTTTGTACTCCTCCTTTAGTAGCCAATGGTAGCCCATCAGCATTTCCTGCGACGTGCCTGGAGGCAGAGGATTGCCTCGCAGAGCTTCTCAGCAGCAGGCCCACTCGAAATCGTTGAACTTGATCATGACACGTTCACCAGTGTGTTCGTTCACCATGGTTGGAGGTTCGACTGCCCCTCCGTTGTTGACGGGTGAGCCATTGCTGCCATTGCCACTATTGGGTGGTCCGCCGTTAGGTATGCCACCGTCGGGTGGAGGTGGATTAGGGTCGTTGCCACCGTTGTCGCGATTGGCGCTGGTTTCGCCGGCATTGATGACGGCGCACATGAAGTGGTTGGGTAAGCTGTTGCTTCAGCAACTTTCGGATCCGGAGCCGTAAACCCCATCTTCCGTCGCTAGGCCACCCAGACCGGATCCGCGACTGCTGTCGCTGTCCTTGCTCTCAACTGTTGCTAAGGTGTTGAGCTCACCGAGGACGCCGATTGGTGGCGGGAACCACGATGCTGGAGCAATCGCGGATGCCGTTGGCTGGTCAGGCATGCAAAGTGTGCCCATCTGACCAACTTGGAAGCGGAAGCTCCCGATCACCAGGCTGATTCCGTTGCCCACGGACTCGAAAGCCGGGCGAGTGGCCGGCGTATGGATGGTGAAGTCGAACGCGCCGAAGAGCTGGTGAATCTCCACTGTTGCGGAGTTGTAGATCGCGGTTGATGAGGCCGAAGAAGCTGCAACATCAACACTCCCAATTCCCACAGACGGCGCCAATTGACGAGGATTTAACTCGTCAATGCCCATTGTTATGGACTTGGGTTTTGGAGAAGGAGGGAGCGCTGGAAGCATCAATTGGCTAGCAAACAAGCACACAGGGACGCAAGATTTACCCAGGTTCATGCCTTGTAGAGGTCCCTACTCCTGCTTGTCTGCTCTTGGAATTAACGAAGGAATCGAAGATTACAGGGGCGCGCAGATGCAATCTGGCGAGAGTTGTGGAAACTAGGGTTGCGTGTGTCCTCGTTGCCCCCTCCTAGCCTTTATATAGATAAGCCAGGTCCCGGATAGCAGGTCGAGTCGGTTACAGATTAGGGTTTTCCCTTTAAACTTTCTATCTTTGAACTTCTTCTTATCTCGCAAGTAATCGAGAGTCCGTGGACCACTCGAAGTCTTCATTGGGCCGTGGCAACGCCGTGGTCTTCCACCGTATCTAGACCGTATATACTAAACTCGAGTACCTAAAGGGTATACCGATGTCAGATGGTGAGAGGCAGCAAAGGAGAGAGAAAACACACAATTTTTTTTGTGTGCATAGGTCCTTAAATTTACTACTAGTAGAGTGGCCGCAGGAGTACCTCGTGCCAGGAACCCATCATAACTTTCCTCTGGCATCGAACCGCCTTCAACCCCTCTTCATTGTTGCCCTCTTTTACCCTACCCACGTTTTATTCTCTCAGCGTGTACATCGCGTGGACAGAGGTGAGCATATGTCTAAGAATATAAATGATTACTAGTACTATACTAGTGTACTAGTACTAATATACTTTCCTCAAAAAAAAAGTACTAATATACTTGATGGGTACATCCAAAATCTTTTTTCATAAAACTTTCAAAGCAACCTACAATTTATTACTTGTATTTCAAGTTTGACCTAATTTCATTAAATTCAAGAGCGATCTATCGCACTTAGTTGTAGCTCAAGTTTGACCTAATTTCATTAAACTGTTAAGACGCAAAATCTTAGCAAGAAGATGAACCTGCCGTCAGAACTCTCTGTGGTTTCTGATAGTATATTAATTGACCCCCTGCCCGCTCCCCCCTGCGCCCCCTCCGATGGGTACATCTAAGAGCTTTTTCGTAAAACTTTTGAAGCAACCTACGTAGTTTACTTGTAGTAGTTCAAATTTTACCTGTTATATTTTTCTTCTTTAACTATTATAATTTTATATAGTGATGGTATGCCAGATGTCTATTATCTGAGTCTCACGTCCAGGGAACGTGCAATTTACTAGTGCTTTTAGTTTCAAATTTGACCTAATTTCGATATATCGACATAAAGCATCCTAATGGGCAGAGTTAGCTGGGAAGTTTGAAAACTCGTAAAACATGGGAATCGTTGGTACAACATGTTGGTCCAATGTATCTGTATGTAAACTTGGCTTGTGGCATTCAGATCCAATATTCTTCGGACTTTTCTTTAGGAAAAAGAACAACCTCGCTCGTATTCTTCACTCGGAAAACGTAGAATTGAATGTTCTCTCTTGATAGTTGGAAACTCACACCAATGACACTGTTTACTACAAGAAGATGCACCGATGATCTACCTATGAAAAAACATTTAATTCAAGAGAAATCTATGGCGTTTACTTGTAGCTAGCTCAAGTTTGACCTAATTTTGTTAAATTGTTAAAATGCAAAGTCTTAGCAAGAAGTTGAACCTATCGTCGAAACTCTCGCTGGTTTCTAATATATTAATTTTGACTCCTCGATGGGTACCTCCAAAATATTTTTTGTAAATCTATCAAAGCAAAACCTACAATTTACTTGTAGTTTCAAATTTGACCTAATTCCGAGATATCGACAGAAAGTCATTCAAATGGGCGGGGTTAGCTAGGAAGCTTGAAAACTCATAAAACATGGGAATAGCAAGAACAACATGTTGTCGATCCACTATATATGTTTGTCAACTTGGCTTGTGGTATCCATATCCAATATTCTTTGGACTTCTCTTTATAGAAAATTAAAGAACAACTAACCTCGCTTGTCTTCACTCGGAAAATGTAGAATTGAATGTTCTTTCCTGATAGTTGGAAACTCAGACTTTTAGCTCAAATTTGACCTAATTTTGTTAAATTGTCAAGATGCAAAATCTTAGCAAGAAGTTGAACCTATCGTAAAAACGCTCGGTGTTTTATGATATATTAATTGTGACCCCTCGATGGTACCTCCAAAAGATTTTTCATAAAACTTTCAAGGCAACCTACAAATCACTTGTTGTTTCAAATTTAACCTAATTTCGATAAATCGACATAAAGTCATTCGGTCAAATGGGTAGAGTTAGTTAGGAAGTTTGAAAACTCATAAATAAAATAGGGGAATCGTTGGTATAACATGTTGGTAAACTTGGCTTATGGTATTCAGATCTAATATTCTTCGGACATTTCTTTACGGAAAAGAACAACCTCGCTCTTCAACACTCGGAAAATTGAGAATATATGAATGTTCTTTCCTGATATAGTTGGAAAATCACACCGACGGCACTATTTACTACAAGAAAATGCACCCATCTACCTCTCTGAAAAGTCATATATTTCAACAGCAATCTATCGCGCTTACTTGTAGCTCAAGTGTGACCCAATTTCGTTAAATAGTGTCATGCGATGCAAAATCTTAGCAAGAAGTCAAACCTGTTGTCAAAACTCTCGGTTGTTTCTCATATATTGATTGTGACCTCCCCCCGAGCAGTACAATACCTCCAAAAGCTTTTTCGTAAAACTTTCAGAGCAACCTACAATTTAGTTATAGTTCAAGTTTGACATAATTTCGATAAATCGGCATGTAGTCATTCAAGTGGGCAGAGTTAATTAGCTAGGGAGTTTCAAAAACTCAAAAAACATATGGGAATCGTAAGTAAAACACGTTGGTCCACTTAATATGTCCAGAATCTTGGCTTATGGCATTGAGATCCATATTCTTCGAGCTTTCCTTATGGAAAAGAACCATCTCGTCATCACTCGAAAAACTCAGAATTTTATTTCCTTATAGTTGGAAACTAACACTAACGGCATTTTTTACTACAAGGAGATGCACCCATCTACCTCTGAAAATACATTTAATTCAAGGGCAATCTATCACGCTTACTTGTAGCTCAAGTTTGACCTAATTTCATTAAATTGTCAAGATGCAAAATCTTAGCAAGAAGTTGAACTTATCGTCAAAACTCTCGGTGTTTTATGATATACTAATTGTGACCCCTCGATGGGTACCTCCAAAAGAGTTTTCGTAAAACTTTCAAAGCAATCTACAATTTACTTGTCGTTTAAAATTTGACCTAATTTCGATAAATCGACATAAAGTCATTCGGTCAAATAGGCAGAGTTAGCTAGGAAGTTTGAAAACTCATAAATAAAACATGGGAATCGTTGGTACAACGTGTTGGTAAACTTGGCTTCTGGCATTCAGATCCAATATTCTTCGGACATTCCTAAACGGAAAAGCACAACCTCGCTCGTCATTCACTCGGAAAATTTAGAATAATTGAATGTTCTTTCCTGATATAGTTGGAAAATCACACCGACGACACTGTTTGGATTTGTCGGTCTTTATCCAACGGTCAATGTTCGAAGTTATCCGTACACTATATAGTCGTATGGTTTGGTATTGTACAAGATAAGAAAATATAATGATAAGATAAGAAGTACTGCGAATGGCTGATCTTTTGAGTAACCTTCCCTCTCGATGTTTGGGAAGCAAGTGAAAATTTCGAAAACCGGAAAAGTTTGAATATTTTCGCCGCCAAAGACCAAAGTGGCTTCCTTCCTATGTACTCCTCGTCCCTACTCCACACCAATGCGGCTGCCGAACACTCCAGAGATACAGAGTCGCCGTACCAAGGCACACGTGCGCAGCACCACGCTATGGACCAGGGAGAGATCAGTCGGGCCGTTGCGCGAGGGGAAAGGGTAGGAGAGAGGAAGGATGGATGGTGAGAGGCAGCGAAGGAGAGAGAAAACACACAATTTTTTTCGCGTGCATAGGTCCTGAAATTTACTACTAGTAGAGTGGCCGCAGGAGTACCTCGTGTCAGGAACCCATCATAACTTTCCTCTGATATCGAACCGCCTTCAACTCCTCTTCGCTGCTGTCCTCTTTTACCCTACCCACGTTTTATTCTCTCAGCGTGTACATCGCGTGGACAGAGGTGAGCATATGTCTAAGAAAATAAATGATTACTAGTACTATACTAGTGTACTAGTACTAATAAATTTTCCTAAAAAAAGTACTAATATACTACTCCCTCCGATCCAAATTAATGTTATCTGATTTGTCTAGATTCGGATGTATCTAGCACTAAAACATGACTAGATACATCCGAATCTAGACAAATGTGAGAACACTAATTTGGATCGAGGGAGTACTATTTGCTTTTTCCCTAATAAGGGCATCAACAATGTGTACAAAAGCACAACTTAAGGCCTAGTATGTGGCATCCGCTAAGGTTCACCATATACATTGTGGATAAAATAGAGTTTGTATCTTTATGCCTAATAAGGTGCACCTCAAGCTTGTGGGTTCCCCATAGAGAATAGACAAATCATTTCCCCTACAATTAGGTGCACCTCAAGCCTAATAAGGTGTTCAAAATATTCATGATGCAAAATCTTAGGTAGAAGTCGAACCACTCGTCAAAATTCTCTGTGGTTTCTGATATATTAATTAACCGCTCGATGGGTACCTCCAAAAGCTTTTTTCATAAAACATTCAAAGCAACCTACAATTTATTACTTGTAGTTCAAGTTTGACCTAATTTCATTAACATAAAGTATTATCGAAACCAAAGAATAATTAATAATGTTTGTAATATACTTTTATAACTCGTTTTTCCAGATACATGTAACATGATGCCACAAAAAATATTATACTTCTTATTATTTTTCTGAAATGTTATGAAACCCGTGTCAATTTTTTCGGGATACAGATGCATAGCAAGAATATGAATATTTCAGAACTTTCGGTGGTTTTTCTATGTACCGAATTCCTGCTAAGCCTCAAAAGATATTTGGAAAATTTTAAGAGCAACCTATCACGCTTACATTTAGTTAAAATTTGAGAAGGTCGGTGGGAGTACAGTTTACATCGAAGACCTCAAAAAATAGAAAATTGCATAGAGGTTCATACATTTAGCACAAAGGGCGCTAAAATGAAGCAATGAAAAATAGTTAGGTGCGGGTCCTTCTCGAGCGAGCGGCCGAGCCATACCCTTCGTACTACTCCTACTGTACTTTCGATCCAGCATGATGCGGTTGTGCTTGGTGGCTTCCTCTTCGCAGGATGTGAAATGGAACGACAATGGAATACTACGGAGTGGTGGTAATGTTGGTCAGATCATAATGAAGTGTATCGAATGCAATGGGACGTACTGCAGACACTAGACAGTATAAACAATCACTTGTGCACCACTATCTTTTGAATCTTTTGAATAACCTTCCCTCCGGATGTTTGGGAAGGAAGTGAAAATTTCAAAACTACGAAAGTTTGAACTCCGACTCTAATAATAGTATGAGTATTGTCCCTTTTGTCTCCAAGCCCAAAAATGATTCCTTCTACGCAGCACGCCTGATACTGACACGGAGCCGGCGACAAGGCAGGTCGACACACGTGCGCAGCGCCATGTTTTGGATGAGGGAGAGATCACCTAACGGGGGTGTGGGGATGGTGATGAGGCACTAAAGGAGAGAGAAAACACAATTTGTTTTGCGTGCATACAGTAGTATATAGTAAAGGTCCTGAAATTTACTAGTACTAGTTCTATACTACTAGTACTACTAGGTGATTATACCCTGTACCTCATGTCAGGAAGCCATCACATCTTTGCTCTCATATCGCACCGCCTTCAACTCCTCCTCTTCGCTGCTCTCTCGAGCAGCTTCCTATGTGCCCAAAGTTTCTCTTCTTTCTCTTTGTTTCTTTTCTATAGAAATACATATTCTTCCTACTTGCTTTACAGAAAATGCACCCCTCTCACTTGGAAAATTGATTTTTTTCCTTTCCTCATGGTTGAAAACTCCGAGTGGCAACATTCTTACGATGCCATGATTCACACCCATTTTATGCCCAAATATGGGACCATCACGGATGGTGGGAGTACAATTAACATCAAGGACCTAAAAATGAAAAACAATTATATAAAGGTCCTAACATTTAGCATGAAGCCCCCTAAAATTAAGCAATGGAAATAGTCGGGTGTGGCTCCTTCTCGAGAGAGTAGCTGATTGAGCCATACTCTTCATACTACTTTCTCTTTATTTGTTTTTTAAATATATGGCCAAATTTGGCGGCATGCAAATTCTTCGATATGGGATCACGAATCATCAGCATAAAGTATGATGTAGATATGTCCATGACCCTAGTCGTTCGGCTTGAAATGCAAGAATGTTCATATTCATTGGCAACTAATAAGCTTAAATACGTTTAAATTTTACCACTTGCTTTTAGGTACAAATTTTACACGTACGGACAGTGGAGGTACATTTTACATCAAGGACCTAAAAAATGTAAAATTACATTAAGGTCCATACATTTAGCACAAAGCACCATAAAATTAAATAGGGAAAAGTCATGTTTTGCTCCTTCTTGAGAGAAAAACTGATCAAGCCATACTCTTCATACTACTCCCTCTTTGTTTGTTTTTCAAATATGGACCAATTTGGCGGCATGCAAATTCTTGAATATGGGATCATGAATCATCGATATAATGTATGATGTAGATATGGCCATGACCTTGGTTGTTCGGCTTGAAATCCAAGATTCTTCATACTCATTCACAACTAAGCTTAAATACATTTAAATTTTACCTTTTTTTTAAATAATACTTTTTTAATAATTTTCACAAATAATACACGAATTGAAAGATTGACAATTCTAGCATGGTGTCGGCATTTGAAAATCCGACCAGTCCTTATCGGCTTTTGAATAGCCAACTAGTCCCTGTCTGTTTTTGAAAAGCTGACTAGTCCTTGTCTGCTTTTGAAAAACTGACTAGTCCCCCTATTCTTCACATTGCCCTATAACCTGTCACCTTTTCAAAAGCAGACATGAACTAATCAGCTTTTCAAAAGCAGACAAGGACTAGTTGGCTTCTCAAAAGCCGATAAGGACTGGTCTGCTATTCAACTGCCGACACCATGCTAGAATTGCAAATCTTTCAATTCGTGTATTATTCATGGAAATTATTAAAAAACATATTATTTAAAAATAATTAGCTGAATTTTACCACTTGCTTTTATCTTCGAATTTTACACGGACGGTGGGAGTACATTTTATAGGAAGGACCAAAAAGGGGTAAAATTGCATCAAGGTCCATACTTTTAGCACGAAGCACCCTAAAATTAAGTAGGGAAAACAATCATGTTTGGCTCCTTCTTGAGAGAGAAGCTGATCGAGCCATACTCTTCATAGTACTTCCTCTTTGTTTGTTTTCAAAATATGGCCAAATTTGGCAACATGAAAATTCTTGGATATGTGATCATCATCAGCATAAAGTGTGATGTTGATATGGCCATGACCTTGGTCGTTCGGCTTGAAACTCCAAGAATGTTCATACTCATTGACAACTAATAATCTTAAATACATTTAAATTTTACCACTTGCTTCTAGGTCTGAATTTTACACGGACGGTGGTAGTACATTTTACATGAAGGACCTAAAAAGGTAAAATTACATCAATGTCCATACATTTAGCACGAAGCACCCTAAAATTAAGCAAGGAAAACAGTTGGCTAGGAAGCTTGAGAACTCATAAAACTTGGTAATCAATCATAAGTGTATTAAGGTCCACGCTTTGTCTAAAAACTAGGGTTGTTGTTGTGGTACTCTGAGCCATTTTTCTTCGTACTTCCTTACAAAAAAATCTTGTCGCTTTCAGTTTCATTGTTCCTATAAGTTGGAACCTGTGGTTGCCACCATTTTTGCCTTGCCAAGATGCACATATCTACCAAATATGGGAACATTACAATACAATACGATGTGCATATGGTTGTTACCTTTGTCGTTCGGCTTGAAACCTAAGAGTGTTCATACACCATGGGCCATATATATTGTATAACTATTTACACATAATTTATGATGACTCACGATTATTAATTATTTTTTTGTGCAAATAGTAGTACACGCAAGAGGATGCCATGAAGAAGGCTTCATTTTTAGGATTTTCATAATTTTTGTTAATAGCTAGTGAGGATCAAATTGTCAACATGCATATTCGTAGCAAGAATTTTAATCCTACAGAACTCTTGTTGGTTTTTGAAGTATTGACCGCCTCGGTACCATAAAGACTCAAAGGATATTTGTAACTTTTTAAGAGCATTCTATCATGTTTACTTGTAGTTCAAATTTGAAAATTATTTTTTATTCCTCAATTTTGGAAACTCCCAGTACTGGTAGCATTATTGTTCACCATGACAAGATGCACTCATCTACCAAATATGGGAACATTGCCTTAAAGTATGTTGTACATATATAAGGCCATTTATCTTGTGTGTCGGTCTGAAGCCTAAGGATATGTTCATACATGGTAGGCCATATTTTCAATTACATTGTTTTTTATATGCGAACTCTCTTGATAATAATCATTTTTCACAGCAAGTAGGACAAGTCAGAGGTCACCATGCAATGTTTTTTATTGTTTTCAAATAAAAGACAAATTTTGTACATGCAAATGCTTAGCATGAAGTTGAATCCAACAAATTCATTGGTTTCCGATATATTGACAATTTGGGTGTGGGTACCTTCAAAAGATACTTGTATAACTTTAAGAGTAATCTACTACTTACTCATAGTTCAAATTTTATCTAACATTGATAAATTAGCTTAAATTAGTTTAATAATGTGAAGTTCGCTAGGAAACCTTGAGAACTCAAAAAAGTTTGTAATTGTAAGTGAAACATGTATAAACTTTGTCTGAAAACTAGGCTTATGAATTTCCGAAGCATATTCGCCGTGCTTGCTCTCAGGAAAATAAATCCCGGGAAAATAATAATCTGCTTCAAGTTTATGATAAATCGAGGTGTTTTTTTATGTGAGGTGTAATAAACAGACATATAGCGTTAGTCCTACACTTTAAAAGAAACTCTTCGATGGACATTTGGATATGTGAATAAAACGTCAAATCTTATGTACAAACAAGTTATGATCAAAAACAAGTTTATTATGACCAAATAAAGCCTTCACAAATTCAATGTGCGACAGACTGTTATTTTGGTACCTTTGTGTAAACATTGACGTTTCATATGAAATAAGTCTCTTACATACCAGCTACATGCATCCAAAAAGTATTGTGGGTGATAAATATCGTTAGTATCCAGTTTTAAGCATCATTCAAATCTTTGTGTGTGAATGGGAGCAATGGCATTCGGGAACCACTTGTCAGTCTTGCTACCAATGAGGTTAAATCGGTCATTACATGACTCACTGCCAAAATTTGTACATATTAGGCCAAAAAAATGTTAAAATGTGCAAAAATGACGTCCACCAAGTTCTTTGTACAAAAGTGCGATGAAAATATGGTGGATCGTGCAATTTCCTCTATCTAAATTTTTTTTATACTACGCCCTCCGTCCCAAAATATAAGGCGTCTAAGGATTGGTCAAAAGTCAAACCTTACTAACCTTGACCAAATATTTAGAAAAAAATATCTAATCTACAATATTGAATGGACATATTAAGAAAATATACTAATGGTGAATCTATTGATATTAATTTAGTATTACAAATTTTTATAATTTTTGTGTATAATCTGGTCAAACTTAAAAAATGTTGACTTTTGACTAATCCTTAGACGCCTTATATTTTGGGATGGAGGGTAATATAAAGTATTATATTGTACTTACTACTAGCAAAACAGGTACTAGATGGAAGTTTGAAACCTAAAGAGTACCCACTATTTTAGGCGATTCAAAGAAATGAACTAGTTCGTCAAAAAGTGATGATGTATGAAATGTAGTTTTTTTAGTACAGTACTACTAAAGAGGATAGAGGGTTACCCACTCCCATTCTCTAACTCCTCTCCCACCATTCCCTCTCTCACTATCACATTCCCACACTCACGTCACAACTCTCAGTCGTTAACCCAGTCGTTGCCTCGATGAAACTAATGCCAAAACCTTTGTCTATAGAGAGCTAGGTTCCTCATCAAGCTCTGCTTCAGAGCTACAGGTGGCTTGTTCGATTCCGACGACCGTAACGCCTTCTCTGAAGCATCCTTCGCCTTTCACGTATGTGCGGGTCGTGCCCAAGGTGAGGCGTCCGTCGCTCGTCCCCTGCCGACCGGTCGTCCAAGCCTCTGGTGCCGTGTGCGTTGAGAACGAATGCTCGTGCGGCAGCGGACGCGTCCTTTTCGTCTGCAGGTTGGACTCTCATTCCCAATGTGCCAAAATTCAGTGTGTACATGGTGAAACCCCTATCGGTGGCCCCCCTTAATCAGCGATTGTCTGTGCTTCTTCGGTGTATGTGGCTGGTTCTTCGTCAGTGGCGCCTTATTCATCTACTCAACCCATCGACCTATGTGCAAGTTCACGCCCCCCAACTGCAACGAGGTTAGATCTGGAGGATTGGGGCTTTAACCCAAATCCGACGTGCATCTAGTCAGATTTTTGCAACATATACTGCAGGTCCTTTGTTGAACTGCTTAGTTGTATGTCATATTCTTCATAATTGTCTTTTGTGCTATTCTTTATACTCCCTCCATCCAGAAATAACTGACTTGACTTTGCCTAGATTTGAATGTATCTATATATCTCTTTTGTGATGTTCTGCTTAGTTATGGAATATTCTTGATGACGATGATGCAGGGTTCTGTTTTGGTACTTAGATGATGTATTGTGCTGTTTAGGAATTTTCCATGACGCGTTGTACTGTTTTGGTATTTTTTTGTATAATGCATTGTGTCCTGTCTCCTCACTGTGTTGTTTCGTCCATTTTGATTTGTGTTCTATTGTTTAGGATTAAATGATATGCCTTCTAGTTGTTCAAATTATTTCAATGACCCATTAGTTTAGGTAATTTTAATTGTGCAGATACTGTTTATTAAATTTAATTACATGATACATTTTGCTGTTTTGGTATTTTTGATGATACACTGCATATATGTTGTTTTGTCTATCCAGGTAATGCATTGTGTTGTTTTAGCCATTCAGATTATGCATTATGCTGTTTAATCAATCTAATTAAATGTTATGCCTTCTAGTAGATGTTTAGATAATTTTGAGGACCCATCAGGTTAGGTCATTCTGATGATGCATTGTGTTGTGTAGGCAATTTAATTTACCTGATACCTTGTGCTGTTTAGGTAATTTTGATGGTGCAATGACTCATTGTGATCTTTAGTCAATTTATACAATGCATTGTGGTGTTTTGGTAATTCCAAAGGACTGACGCAATGGTAATTTTCATGTAGGACGGCCCAGTTGTAATGCTGAACTTAGACTACATTCTTGACCGGATTGCTCCAGCTCTAGGTGGCTATGAAGATGCTCTCCCCATCATACCAAGGGAGTTGAAGCTATCGGGCAGGAGAGTGGAGGCCTTGGCAAGGGCAAGTGCTGCCAGGTCGGTCGCTTGTTCTACCAAACCGAGAAGACGCCATAGGTCAGTTGGACACTATGCCACGGCGCGTCGTCCTAGGCGCTTCTACATCCAGTTAGTCTAGCATGACTTGTATATTCTTATCATCCGGACTTACTTCAAGCCTTACTTGAAGGGACGCCCCTACCCACAACTTGTGGTGGTCCAAGCATGCAAGGAATGTGAGTGGGTTGTCCATGCCAACCGCAACAAAGACCAGATCGTCCTGGACAAAGAGTGGGCTACCTTTGCTGCTTTCCATGAGTTGAAGGAGGGTAACTGCCTTATGTTCAAGGTCACCGCAGACGGGTTCAAGTTGAAAATCTACGACCGCATCACCTCCTGCCAGAAGGTGTTCGTCTGTTGTGAGCACACACATCTTGTTTAAGTGCCAATTTGGATCGAAGGATTTTCAAAGAAATTTTGGAGGAATTCGACCCATAGGATTTTTTTCATAAGGAAGCCCTTTGTATGAAAGGAATCATACCTCCAAAATTCATATAGATTGCATTTCTACACCCCAATCCCATAGGAATTTCAACATCCACTTTTTTACACTCATTCGCGTAGGATTGAGACAATTTTCCTCCGCGTTTACTGTGTTTCATTGAAATGACTTTAAGCCAGCAGATTTCCTCTGTTTTGTACCTCCGACCCTGTTATCCTATGTTTTGAAATTCTGTGATCCAAAGAAAGCTATTTCCTCTGTTTTGTAATCCATTGTTTTGTACCTGTGACCAAGTCAAATTCCTGTGTTTTTTAATCATGTTATCCAAAGAAGCCCAAAGTTATCTTTAAGTTTGTCGTTCGATCTTTTGGTGACCGTTTGTGATGCTTATGCGTCAAGCCCAAAGTATATTCAATGTGACTACTACTACTACTACCTCCGATTCATTGCTAGATACGTCCAATTCAGCGACGAGTAAATATGGATCAGAGGGAGTACTACTACTACGAGCAAGCATAGCGTGAGCCATTCCTAACATGGATAAGAAATGTATGTACTAGACATACTTTCCGAATCTACTAGAAATTTACTAGACTGACCGGCATAAACCAATCCTAAAGATGGGACCCACTTAGTACAGCATAAGCCAGTTGATTGCACCACTATGTATCTAGCCAAATTTCTCCATAAACTTTGGGTGGGTCATAAGAGCAAGCACAACGTATGAGAATTGCGGTGGCTAAGAGAATCTTTTTGTTTCTTAGCTCGAGTCTAAATGATGGACTATATGTGTCTAACCAAAAAATTCTTAGGCACGTGTCTAGTACTAGTCCTAGCGTCTAAGGAAACAAAAAGCAGAAAAGACCCACTGTCAGCCTCATATTATCCTGACGCTGATGGCAGAAAAGTGGGCAGAAAAGGTACCTTTTTCTGGGCTTGTGGGTCCTACCGAGGTGGCTAACCAGTGCAGCCATTTTTTCTATGCTAGCTCCGTTGTTGAGTTGACAAGCTTTATTGCTAGACACTGTCTAAACGGTGAGCGTTTGCAGCGTATAGGAAATGGGGTGGCTAAGAAAACTTTTCATCTCTTACACCTATGTCTAAACGGTGGAGAAGATGGGTCTAAGGAAAATATTCTTGGACTTGTGTCTAGTACAAGACCCAGATGCTAGTTGATTAAAATATTTGGCATCATACTTTGAGGCATTTTCATTGGCCAGAGCACTAGTAGTTCGGAGAGAAAAAGTGAAAAAAAGCTGCTGCATGGGACCCACACAAGAGACCTAAACGGTGGAGTAGTTTTGATTTTGCTAGACTCATGTCTAAGTTATTTTCTTAGCTCATGCCCAAGCCTTAGCACACTGCACAATATTTGCAGCTAGTAAGCTCGGTCGCTTGATGGACCAATGATATTGCCCGTAGGCCGGTGATGAGACCCAATACTTTTTTTTTGAACAAGCGAGACCTAGTACTTGACGTTTTGCTTCCACTATTCACTCTCCTCTCTCCTCCTACTAGTACTACCTCGCTCTGCCTTCACAGAAACCATTTTCTTCCACTGCTCCTCCCTTTTTTCTCTATTTCTTAATCCAGCGATGTCACAAAATATCCCGTCTTGTCGGAAGAATAGCAAGATGGCGGTGGTTAGAGCCGTGGAGAAATCCCGTCGACATGGTGACCTGCAGGCTCGGACCGAGAAAGGATACTAGCTATGGGGCGAGGGCTCGTCTTCACGCATGTATCCGAAGAGCGGCTATCATGGGGACCAAGAGTCCGGGTAGGTTTGTACTTCCCTTGATTCCTGGGTTGTCTACTCCTACCATTGAACCATCTCTATACTTCTTCCAGGGCAGGCGGCTCGAGCATCGAATTTTCCACCCCACAGGTCGATAGCACGACGGATATCTCTGACATGTACGATGCCCTCATGCCCGCTCTCGGTCGAAGAAGAGAGGTACTATAGTAACTATACATGTATTGACATTTTATGTTCTTCTCTGCATGCACTCCATTCTCTCTTACTGATGATGCATTTTCCATGCAGGAAGTCAGGACGAGAATCTCGGCCAAAGTAGATGAAATCTACAACCATAACATCAAAATTCTTCAGAAAAACTTCGAGCTCAACCTAGAGTGTGATCGCCTCCGAGCCGTCTTTTCAAATGAAGCTCGCACGATCTTACGAGCGTGACTCCTCCACGCTTCGGGCTGAGTGCGAAAATTTGAAAAAAGAAGTCACAGTGCTCCGCAGCCAGCAGCTACCATTGCGGAGATTGTCCAGGTCACGCCCCACTAAGTGGGAAGAGAGAAGCTATCTCATGTTGGTCGTTGAGGTCGCGACCATTGTGGAGGTCGTCGAGGCCCTACCTTCGCAGGGCGTCCACAATGTTGCAATCGCTGAATCTTGGAGTAGGAACTAGGAAGGGGAGGACTTAACAACATGGCCCTCCTTTTTCTTTCTTTTGGGTGCATGGATCGTTTTTTTCTCATCCATCTTCGCATAATTATATTGCACACTTTAGCATTTGAATGCACTCTATGGAGCTTTTGTAACGATATACTTGTCGTATAGTAGTCACTGTTTAGTGTACATATACATTCAAATTTAGTCAAATATGTGACATCCTTTTTAATTAGGTTGGAGGGAATTTTCATAAAAATTAGGATGGAGGGAGAGTATGTCTGATAAATAAAAAAATAATTAAATCATTAATGAGTGATCTTTAAATTTGGTCATACTTTCTACTTTGTCAGATGTGTAGGGATTCGGATCCAGTGTCTACAAAATAAAATGCACCGTCAGCGTCAGGGACAACTAGCTATTGTCTGGAATCTGGAGTACTTTTGGTCACAAGCACAGCTACCCCTATAGTCTACGCACGGGCACCCAACGATTCCTTGTATATGCATTCCCGCCAGAGCCTTCGCAAGGAAGGTATCCGCTTTGACCTATTGATTTCGGATTGGACGGACAAGATTGCTAGACACTAAACTCTGTCTCCCTTGATGATGTTTCTACTACTACTACTACGTAAAAATACACTTATGTGTGAGCTGCGTTGATTAGCGAGGGTCATCAGCATACGGGGCCTCGACCGCACAAAAAAAGGTTTGTCCCTCAATCAATTGTGCTCACATCTACCATTAAATGTGAGTATTTTACCAGCTCGACTGCCTCTATGCACTAATCGTCCATCCATCTAATCACTCGCTGTATAATTTAAAGTGTTCAATTCTCCCTATCTAACAAATGATTCTTCAAACTGACAACCTAGAAAACTCCTCTAGAAAGAGATAAAGAGAAATTACTTATGATGTTAACTGAGTGTGTAGTATTACCTCTGTATGTCAATACAAATTAGCGAAAGTACTTAATCACTAACGTGTAACTAATTTCATGCATTATTTTATAGTAAAAATACTTTAGTACGAAAATGTAAAACTGCGACGGAAGAAAAGAAGTGGTTTCGTTTATGGAGTGTAGCAAATATCATTATTTATCATGACAACATTGCAAATTTATAATATTGTCGTACTCTCTCAATATGAAACTTACATTTTTCTAGATTCACGAGTATATAGATTGAGTAGATAGATCATATTCACGAGTATATAGACGTATTTTAGTAATACATACGAATCTAGATAAATTCCAAGTCACTTATTTCCAAACTACTAGTAATCGTTTTATCACAAGTCTCCTAAGCCCACTTATGGAATGCTCTGTAAAATGTTAAAAAATAATTATTAACAATGAAAATATATTTAGATACTAAAAGAAGGTCACAACTCTTTTTTGCTCATTTCATGTATCATTGGAAATGATGGTAGTTTAATGTAACATTTAGAAAGTATGGAAAAAACGACGAAACTTACACGTATCATTGAATGCAGTATCCAATCGTTATTCATGGAGAGGTATATGTACATTGTCTGCCTGGACGTCAAACGTGAACAATGCAAAACCAAAATTGTGCATATCAACAGTCATGCAAAACCATCCATAGTACTGCATCCATTAAAAAATACACGATATCTTGGTAAGATAAATAACATGTTTGGGAGTACTTCTAAAATATCCGAGAGATGTTTAGTCCTAAGTCGACCAAATATTGCACCAAAGTTCTAAATTATGCAGGATTATGCTTTAATAAGATAAGTTATTGGAGTGCACGCAATAAAATAGTCGTGCGAAGCACGTACAGTTTACTAGTCATGTAAGTATAGTACCTTTTTTTGAGCTGTATGCATTCACTCATGAACACCATAAGTAAAAGGTTGAACTCGTGGAGATCCAAAATTACATCGCGCCATCTAGCCCGATTAATGGTCTGCTACTACAGTAACCTACACATCTACCCCTATAATCTACTTTGGGACACCCAGCGATTGCTTGCATAGGCGTCCGCGCCAGAGCCTTCGAAGGAAAGGTATCCCCTATGGCAGGTTGATTTGGGATGGACAGACAAGATTGCTAGACGGCTAAAATCACGTGGTCCCCACTCCCTCGCGTCCCTCCATTTCAAATACTGCGAAATTTATGGCGCCACTCCATTTTAAACGATACCAAAATAACGTGGTCCCCACTCCCTCGCGCCCCTCCATTTCAAACACTGCGAAATTTCTAGCGCCCCTCGGTTTCAAACGATACCAAAATCATGTGGTCCCCACTCCCTCGCGCCCCTCCATTTCAAACACTGCGAAATTTCTGGCGCCCCTCCATTTCAAATGATACCAAAATCACGTGGTCCTCACTCCCTCGCGCCCCTCCATTTCAAACACTGCAAAATTCCTGGCGCCCCTCTGTGTCAAACACTGTGAAATTTCTGGCGCCCCTCCGTTTCAAACGATACCAAAATCACGTGGTCCCTACCCCCTCACGCCCCTCCATTTCAAACACTGCGAAATTTCAAGAGCCCCTCCATTTCAAATGATACCAAAATCACGTGGTTCCCACTCCCTCGCGCCCCTCTATTTAAAACACGGCGAAATTTCTGGCGCCCCTCTGTTTCAAACTATACCAAAATCACGTGGTCCCCACTCCCTCGCGCCCCTCCATTTCAAACACTGCGAAATTTCTTTGCGCCCTCCATTTCAAACGATACCAAAATCACGTGGTCCCCACTCCCTTGCACCCCTCCATTTCAAACACTGCGAAATTTTTGGTGCCCCTCTGTTTCAAATGATACCAAAATCACATGGTCCCCACTCCCTCGCGCCCCTCCATTTCAAACACTGCGAAATTTCTAGCGCCCCTCCGTTTCAAATGATACCAAAATCACGTGGTCCCCACTCCCTCGCGCCCCTCCATTTCAAACACTGTGAAATTTCTGGCGCCCCTTCGTTTCAAACAATACCAAAATCACATGGTCCCCACTCCCTCGCACCCCTCCATTTCAAACACTGCGAAATTTCTGGCGCCCCTCCGTTTCAAACGATACCAAAATCACGTGGTCCCCACTCCCTCGCGTCCCTCCATTTCAAACACTGCGAAATTTCTGGCGCCCCTATGTTTCAAACGATACCAAAATCACGTGGTCCCCACTCCCTCGCGCCCCTCCATTTCAAACATTGCGAAATTTCTCACGCCCGGAACCTCCCGCGACACTTATCCGCGGTTGGCATTGCCCGCCAGAACTCGACACCATGCACTCCTCAGCCAACAGTATACCGGAGCTGCATCAGCTGTGGTCTCATCCAAAGCATCATTGTTGCTTCACTGATATCCACCGCACCTGACCTTGGTCATCGAGTCTGTCGTCGTCCACCGCACCTGATTTCCTTTTCCCACTTTCCCCTCCACGGCGCCGAATCCATCAACGACTGCCCAAGATCTGCATCAACACCGTCGGCATCCTCCCCACCCGTACCTTACCTGAACTGACGTGCAGTGCACCGATTCAACCTCGTCCACCACGCTCAAGCCAGCATCGAGCGTCCAAGATCTGCTTCCCCAACGCAAACAGCCGCGCAACCGAAGCACACTGGGTGACAAGGATGTCACCCGTGCCGGTACGGATGATGATTAGAAGCCTATCCGACCATGGTAACCAAATCACCAACTCTTTTTTTGTTTTGTCAGCAGTACAGCAGGTTAAAGCATGTCGTAGTAACTACATTTTTCCAATCGTCATGTACACCCAGTCAAAGCGCACACCTATTCTTCGTGCTAGATACTATGGAGTAGGTCACTAGACATGTTGGTTTGCATTCGCTGCTCTACAAATTTTGAAGTCATGCACATGTTCTTAGCTACTCTGAACAACATTAATTGCCTGCTATCGTGTAGTTCTTGCAAAATGTAAAATCAGTGGAAAATATTAGTTTGGATTCCCTGCTCCACAGTTACTAAATCTATCTGGTTCATCCTGAGATAAGTTCCTATTGTTGTTTCCTCCTTGGCATCGTTATGTTTTCCAGTAGTACCCGTTTAGACTCTTCATACTAATTCAATTATAATTTTGTTGTTGCCATCTGGTTCTTCAAAAGCTGCAACACTAACTATTTTCTTTTTCTTGCATAGAGCCCAGAATGGAACAATGAACATGATGGTTTGCATAGCCTCTTCTACAGGTTCACAAGCGATGCCATTAGTTCCTTATCTGGTGCTGGTTCATCCTAAGCAATGGCATAACTGTCCTCTACTATATAGTTCACTCGTGGTTTGCATTCCTGCTCTAGAAGTTCTCTTATGATGCCATATTTCTATCTGGTTGATTCTTAGCTATGACAGAAACTGCATGACATTGTGTAGCTCACCTTAAATTCTGAGTCACCATACGTCTCTTGCATTCCAGGAAATACCACTGCTTCCATATATATTTGCTTATATGACCTGCCTAGTTTATATTTGCTGAAATTCTAAAAAACACTTTGTTTGATTGCTCATTTCACGGTAGGCACACTTGTCTAATGATTATTTGCCTTGTTCTATAGGTTCACGTGCGACGCTACTATATCTTGCATCTCATTCTGGTTCGTCCTAAGCAACAACATAACTATCCTCTATAATATATAGTTCATTCCTCGTTTTCATTCCTGCTACACAAGTTCTCGTATGATGCTATTATAATTTCTATTAGGTTCATTCTAATCTATGAGTAGTTTGTCCTATTTGTTGTATTAATTTGTTATTACTTAGTTTTAGACTGCAATTATTGCTATTCCCACCAAAGAGGGGGCTGCAAGATCATGTCTGATGACCCACAAGTATAGGGGGTGTATCGCAGTATTTTCGAGGGAAGTGAAACCCAATTTATTGATTCGACACAAGGGAAGCCGAAGAATAGTTATAAGCCTTAACAACTGAGTTGTCAATTTAGCTGCACCTGGAAACAATCTTGCTCACAGCAGTTTATCAGTAACAACAGTTTTGTAGTAGGAATAGTAAAGTAATAACAGTAATAAAAGTAAAGACGATAGTAACAATTGCAGTAAACAGTAGGATTAGAGCGTGGTAGGCATAGGGATGGATGGACGGGCGTTGCATGGACAATACAATTCATATGGCAATCAAAACATAGGGCATTTGCAGATAAATAAGATAAAGCATCCAAGTACTAAATAATCATAGGCATGTGTTCCATATATAGTCATACGTGCTCGCAATGAGAACTTGCACAACATCGTTTGTCCTACCAGCCCGTTTGCAGCGGGGCCTCAAGGGAACTACTGACAATTAAGGTTCTCATTTTAATAGAGCACCGGAGCAAAGCATTAACACTCCATGAACACATGTGATCCTCACATCAAAGCCATTCCCTCCGGTTATCCCGATTTCTGTCACTTTGGGGCCTTTGGTTCTGGACAACAATGTGTGTATACAACTTGCAGGTAAGACCAAAAACAATACTATCATAATGAATCAATAACATGTTCATATCTGAAATCATGGCACTCAGGCCCTAGTGACAAGCATTAAGCATAACAAGTTGCAACAAAGTCAAAAAGCACTAATAGTAGATACTAGGTACCATGCCCTAACAATCTGACGCCATTACATGAACGATCTCATCCAATCCTTACCATCCCCATAGCCTACAACGGGGGATTACTCACTCATAGATGGGGGAAACATGGATGGTCGATGGAGAAGCGATGATGATGATGGCGATGATCTCCTCCAATTCACCGTCCCGGCAGGGTGCTAGAACGGAGTTTCTGGTTCCGAATCATGGAATCTGGTGGTGGCAGCGGAGCGGAACTCTTTCTAGAAAAACGTCGAACCCCCCTGAGTTTTTAGGTCAGAAGGCAACTTATAGGCGAAGAGGGAGATCGAGGGGGTGTCTGGGGCGGCCAGACCACCCCCTGGCGTGGCCAGGCCTAGCCCGCGCGGCCAGGTGGTGTGGCCTGGGCCCAGCCCCACTCCGTCTCGTATTCTGGCTCCGTGAGTCTTTTGGAAAAATAGGATTTTTGGCATATTTTCCGGGATTTTTCCTGATAGTTGATTTTGTGCACAAAAACTAGACACCAAGGTAATTCTACTGAAAACAACATCAGTCCATGTTAGTTGCATCCAATTCACACAAGTTTAGAGGAAAAACAATAGCAAAAGTGTTCGGGAAAGTAGATACGTTTTGGACGTATCAACTCCCCCCAAGCTTAGCTTATTGCTTGTCCTCAAGCAATTTAGTTGAAAACTGAGTGCGATAAAAGAAACTTTCACGAACACATTTGCTTCATATGATGTATATATTCTCAGCATGTGATCAACTACTTAGACAATTCATAATAAAGAGTATGCAACTAAGTTTACTTAATAGGCATTGCAAGCTATGAAGCGATTCCAACTCAAAAATAATAAGTAGCATGAAACATAAACATAAGCAACATTACAATGCTCATAACAAGGTATGATAGAGTGGTATCTCGCTTGCCTTTGATTGTGAATGCCAAGGCACCTCTGAAGTTCATGTGAAGACTAGAAGTAAAGATATCAAAGATACAAGCATCAAAGTCATAACACAAATAATCTAGTTTTGAGACAAGGACATTACACTAAGAATGACAACTATGCTCTCAAGAAAGTGCTCATAGAATGGGTGGTGACTCAACAAGGAAATGAAAAAAGTTTTGAATGATTTGAAAGGCTTCCAAATGCTAAAAGTATGGTACTCGTTAGCTTTGAGCTCTCATTGCCCCTATCATGAGCATCTTTAATATGGTTAAGGTGAAAGTGAGGTCCAATCTGAGTTATATGCTTGACAGACTATAAACTGGAAATCTCATGTCCCTTGAGTACGAGGGCCGCTCCTCATGCTACTCAACTTTAGTTACCGGTAAGTTGTTGTCATCGTAAATACGTGCGTATCATAGAGAACCGCCAACGGGGTACCCCTTTCCCGATGATACGGAAGAATCCCCTTATCAAAATGACAAGGCAAGCAGACAATGAGTATCTCAGCAATCTTCTTATTTACCATGGGAAAATGGTGCTTTTTTCTCTCTTTCCTCTTTTCTCATATCTCTTTTTTTCTTTTTCTCAATAGCTATCTCTCTTTTTTTTATAAGAAGAATGCTTCATAGATACTCATTATGGTTACGCTGCAGGTTTCCACCATGACAACATGGATTAGACTAGCAGCCCAGGCGTTTCTCTAACACACATACATAACTCCATGGACTTACAAGCTCCCCTTTTATTTCACATCGACGACATCCGCAAACAAAAGAGCATGATATCAACTGGGTATATATTTACAGGTGTTGAAAGCGTTCCCCGTGACAACACGGTTCTGCTAATCCCAGCCTATAATTTGCAAGCATATAACTTTCATGGACAGTCAAAATGGTTCAGGTTTATTAAGTGTAGGAAATAAAGTGTGCCATCAAGTTCGTGAGAGCTTTAATAACTAACTTTCTCATAACAAGCAAACATTTTATTCGGAAGAAAACAAGGCATATTGAATATGCACGGAACAACAAATGATGCTAATAGGTAGGTATGGTGGACACTTTTGGCAATATTTGGTTTTAGGGAGTTGGAAACACGAGTACAACATACTCAGTGTAAGTGAAGGCTAGCAATAGTAAGGTAGCAACAAACGAGAGATCAATAACTGTCATAATCATGCTTGCAACAAAACAGGACTAATCATGGCATGAAAGTGATTCAAGACCCTTAAGGCAAAATAATTCATCGAGGCTTAACTGATTATTTCAGTCATATGCATGCGTGAGCATGTGCCAAGTCAATTTAAGTGAAACATTCAGAGGAGGATACCACGGTGTCATACCAAGTTATGAATAGAGTAATGCAAGCAAACATTCATAAGACATGCTACAAATTATTAGAGGGCTGGAACTAATCATATGAAAGCAAGAACTACTAAGCATCCATAAATAACATACACCCTACACGAACAGGCTAAGCATGCCCAAAATGATGAGTATATGTACAAAAATGAAAACAAATAGAGTTCGTTACCAGCTTCTTACCACATCTCAAGTTGTCATTAATCCTCATTATTGCCCTTCACTTGTGTGGCTTGAATAATAACATGAAACCAAATTCCACTAAGGACTACTGAACCCTGCAACAAACTCACAAAACCAAAGAAGAACAACAAATATTTTTGGTGTTTTCGATTTTTTAAACAAGAACCAAGAAGGAAGAACAAGCAAAGCAAAATCTTTTTGGGTTTTTGAATAGTTCAAACAAAGAAAAAAGGGAAAAGCAAACCAAGGCAAAAAAGAAGAAGAAGCAAACCAAAGAGAAACAACAGAAATATTTTTGGTCTTTTTGTGTTTTAGAAAGCAAAAGCGAAGAAAGAACGAAACTAAAAAGAGAATGAAACATGAATATACAAAGTACCAACAAAACATGATATGGAGACGAGTGTGATGTCGGTGTACCTCCCCCAAGCTTAGGCTTTTCGCCTAAGTGGGTGTCAATCCCAAGCTGGCCAAGATGGAGCACCTCCGTACTATGGCGAGGAGGTACCCTCGTCATGGTGCAAGCTCGAGGACGCCCCACCGTAGTGCGCAGAGTAATCGTAGGAGGGCACATCCTCCGGGTGCTGCCTATGGAAACCCAGCAAGTGGAGCTGCTCGTCCACCTCCTCCTTGGAGCGCGACCACGACCTCCTGTGAACAGTGAACAAAGTAGATTGCGGCAAAGGAATCTCCCTTTCATCGCCGTCAGTAAACAACATCCTGTATACTAGACTGTCCATATTAGAGTTAGCAGTGACGAAGTGATGTGTTTTCATGGAAGCAAGGTCAAGCCTTTGTGGTGCCAATATAGTGTCATTGGGATCCACCGAAAGCTCTAATGCATTGACCATATGTGAAGCGATGATGCCCCCATAAATAGGTCCCCTAGCAGCTAGGCGGCGAGCAATAAGAGAGCCAAGATTGTACCGAGTATCATTGTTAAGCGCAGAAGCAAGGAAGGCTAAATGATAATTGGAGATATTACTCGTATTCTCCCTACCAAGAATGCTAGTAGCAAGATAATAGGCAAAGTATCTAAGAGCTGGGAGTTGGATGTTTCTTATCTTCCCGCGCTGAGTTACGCAGTCATCGTCATTGGTCACCCCTCGATAGAGCTCCAACAAATCAGCGGGTCGCCCTTGAATCTTCTTCATGGTCCCAGCCATGCGTACACCTATAATACTGCAAAATCTTTCCAATGGCATGGTAAAGGGCAGATTATAAATTTTGAAAGATATAGTTGACTGATAGGGAGTGTTAGTAAAAAATGAAACTCTCAACGAAAGTTTTGGTGAGCATAGTGTATTGCTCACTCTCATCTTGCATGTATGAGGTTAAACCAACCCTCTGAATTAGTAGCAAGAAGTCATCAAGAATCCCTGCAGCTTGTAAGAAAGTAAAACAAGGAAAAGTAGATGGGTGAGCATCCCCATCATCTTCTTCATTACCAATGTGAGGTGCAATGAGATCTTCATTGTATGATGGCCTAAACTGAGAGGTTGATCTTGAGGGTCTTGACCTCCTAGGTACATCCCTCTCAAATATTTCTCCAAAGGTATGGTTGTTCATCTTTGATATTCTGAAATTTAAACATCTATTAAATAAATGATTGCAAAGTGAATATATAATGGAGAGCACTACTCATAGGGACTTGTAGAGGCCTAAACATGCATCAAAACTATATCTCTAAGCATTGAACAAGCTTACAAGCTCTCATAACCTGTCACCTACAACAGCAAAATATTCAGATATAAACCACTAAACACAAATCTACTTAGACAAGCGGAGGAGTCATATACCGGAGAACAAATGCTCCAAATTTCAGCAGCAAAGATGGGCTGAGCAAGGAGATAGAAAAATCGAGGGTAAGAACAGCAAGAACGCGATTTCGAGCAATGAACTGGTGTTTTCTCGGGAGAGAGAAGAAAGTGGCAAGTGAGAGAGTGAGTGGAGGGCCAGGGTGGCCCACACCATGGCTTGGCGCGCCCCTGGGCTAGCCGTGCCACCAGGTGGTGTGCCTTCCTGGTGGGTCCCCCTGGTACCTTCCAGGCACTTCTCTGCCCCTTTTTTCACATAAAAATTTAATATGAATTTTCTAGAATTTTTCAAGACACTTTATTTTTGAGCAATTTTTAGGCATAGATGAATGATTTTCTGACAGAAAAAAGTTTTTGGAAAGATGCAATGACAAAACAAAGCTAAAACTTCAGAAGTTCTAAGACACTCTAATAAGCAAGCAACTAACAACAGAAAAGAAAACTAAACGAAAGCAAAACTAAAATGGATAGAAAAGAAGTGGAGATAATCATGGTGAAAACATTGTTTTGTTCAATGAAATCCTTTTGTTAACAAGGTTGATCAGGTCTTGTTACCAAAACAATTTTATATGAAACAAAACTTTGTATTTCACTAATGATTATGTTACCTCAACCTTGATAGCAATGGTCCCAATCATAATAGTTTCAAAATTTTCTCTTGGTATGGGACAATATATTTCTCCAACTTGAATCCCATCAACATGTTCAATTGAATTCAAACCATAACTCCTATCAATCTTCTTGGGTAAATAGGCACTATGTTCCTTGTCATTAACATTGAAGGTCATCTTTCCTTGATTACAATTAATAACAGCTCCTGCAGTATTAACAAAAGGTCTCCCAAGAATAATAGACATATTATCATCTTCAAGCATTTCAAGCACAACAAAATCAGTTAATATCAAGCAATTATGAGCCACTTGAACAGGTACATCTTCACATATACCAATAGGAATAGTGGTAGATTTATCAGCCATTTGCAAAGATATATCAGTTGGTATCAGTTTTTCCAGTTGAAGTCTCTTGTAGAGAGAAAAAGGCATAACACTAACTTCTGCTCCCAAATCACACAAAGCAGTTCTAACATAACTATTCTTAATAGAGAAAGGAATATTTGGAATCCCTGGGTCTCCAAGTTTCTTTGGAACCTTACCATTAAAGGAATAATTAGCTAGCAAAGTAGAGATTTCTTCATTAGGGATCTTCCTTTTATTCGAGACAATATCCTTCATATACTTTGAGTAAGGAGGCAATTTAATAGCATCAGTCAAAGGAATTTGCAAGAATAAAGGTTTCATCCACTCACAAAACTTATTATAGTGTTCATCTTTGTTTGACTTGTGTTTCTTATCGGGGAAAGACATAGGTTTTTGGACCCAAGGCTCTCTTTCACTACCATGTTTCTTAGCAACAAAATCTTCTTTAGTGTATTTAGTATTCTTAGTGTGCCCTTCAGGTTCTTCTTCAACTTTTTCTTTATCAGGAACATCATTTTCTTCATTACCACTTTCCATTTTAGCATCAAAGATAGATATACTATTAGGATCTTTAGCAGGTTCAGAGGGTTCTACAATAGTTTTATGTTTCTTTTTTCTTTTCTTACAAGTAGTACCACTATTTTCAGCTTGTTGAGAATCCTGCTCAATTCTTTTGGGATGCCCCTCAGGATATAGAGGATCCTGGGTAGTAGCACCACTTCTAGTTCTAATTTCATAAGCATGTTTTTCTTTAGCAGCATTAACTAGCCAGTCTTTTTGCACTTTAATAAGTTGATCTATTTGAGTTTGAACCATTTGAAAATGTTTAACAAGAATTTTAACATCATTAGAGGTTCTTTCCACAATATCTTTTAACTCAACAATAGCTCTAGTGTTTTCCATTAGATGGTTTTGCACCCTTTTATTAAAATTATCTTGCTTAACAATAAAAATATCGAATTCTTCTAAGTATTGATCAAGAGGTTTAGAGTAAGGAATATCACCTTCATCAAAGTGTTGGAGAGAGTGTACCTCAATAGTGGATGAATGGGGAATTGGCTTACATAATTCTTCTATAGGAGGTAAATTCTTGACATATGCGGCTTTAATTCCCTTCTCCTTAAGACATTTCTTAGCTTCCTTCATCACTTCATCATTTAATTCAATAACTCCCCTCTTCTTAGATGATGGTATAGGCGTCGGTATAGCTGGTTCAGGTATAATTGTTTCAGGTATAGCTGGTTCAGGTGGAGTCCAATCTTCATAGTTCTTGCTTATTTTAGCCATTAATTCCTCAGCTTCCTTGGGAGTCCTATTCCTGAAAACACAATTAGCACAACTATCCAGGTATGTCCTAGATTCTTCAGTTAGTCCATTATAAAATATATCAAGAAGCTCATTCTTAGGTAATGGACATCCAGCTTGTGCATGAATCAAAGCACAAAACCTTAGCCATGATTCAGGCAATATCTCTTTTTCTCCTTGTTTGAAATCAAAAGGTTCCTGCAAAATAGCATGTCTAGCACTAGGAGGAAAATATTTCTACAGGAATGTACTAATCAAGCAATCAGGGATGTCAATAGATCCTGGAGGTAAATTACTAAACCAAGTTTTAGCTTCTCCTTTCAGTGAAAAAGGGAAAATCTTAGCAACAAAGTAGGTGCGCATCTTAATATCATCAGAAAATAGGCCACTCATGCTAGAAAGCTCAGTCATATGTGCTACTGTACTTTCATTCTTAGTCCCACAAAAAGGTTCTTTCTCAATAATAGCTATGTAAGATAGATCAAGAGAGAAATCATAATCTTTATCTTTAATGTTTATGGGAGACGAAGCAAACTTAGCATTAGGAGACAATTTGGGTTTAATAGTACGCCTCTCAAGGAGACTCTTAGCAGCACTCCTATCATGGGTGTTTTGACATTCTTTAATAAATTCATCGGTCATCTCAATATAACCGTCTTCAATATCATAGCTCTCACTAGACTCAGGCGAACTAACAGGTGTAGTAGTGTCTTCATTAGGAGTTTCAATATTTCCAGCTATAGTTCTAGCAATCGTAGCATCTAGGAAAGGACCTAATGAACCACTCTTATCAAGCACAGTATAAGTAGAATCATAAGTATCAGAAGTTTCAGATTCAGCAGTAGTAGCATTGTGTGTAGCATGTGTATGTGGTGGTGTAAGGAGCTTACTCATAACAGACGGTGAATCAAGAGCAACAGAGGTGTTCAGAACCGTACCTCTCCTTGTAGTGGATGGTAAAATAGGAACCTTGCCATCACGATACTTACCAATGATGGATGAATGGTAGCGAACAATAGTGATTCCAAGTGGACTTGTTAAATAAAGCTATGCTCCCTGGCAACGGTGCTAGAAAATAGTCTTGATGACCCACAAGTATAGGGGGTGTATTGCGGTATTTTCGAGGGAAGTGAAACCCAATTTATTGATTCGACACAAGGGGAGCCAAAGAATATTTATAAGCCTTAACAACTGAGTTGTCAATTCAGCTGCACCTGGAAACAATCTTGCTCACAGCAGTTTATTAGTAGCAATAATTTTGTAGTAGGAATAGTAAAGTAATAGCAGTAGTAGAAGTAAAGACAATCGTAACAATTGAAGTAAACAGTAGGATTAGAACGCGGTAGGCATAGGGATGGATGGACGGGCGTTGCATGGACAAGAAAATTTATATGGCAATCAAAACATAGGGAATTTGCAGATAAATAAGATAAATCATCAAAGTACTAAATAATCATAGGCATGTGTTCCATATATAGTCATACGTGCTCGCAATGAGAACTTGCATAACATCTTTTGTCCCGCCAGCCTGTTTGCAGCAGGGCCTCAAGGGAACTACTGGAAATTAAGGTGCTCCTTTTAATAGAGCACCAGAGCAAAGCATTAACACTCCATGAACACATGTGATCCTCACATCAAAGCCATTCCCTCTGATTATCCCAATTTCTGTCACTTCGGGGCCTTTGGTTCCAGACAACAACGTGTGTATACAACTTGTAGGTAAGACTGTTGGGGATATACTTTCCGGGTATCCTCACAGTTCCTCACTGACCAGGGTGGCCCACTTCGGATTAGATCTTTGATTCACGGGCGGCCCAGTCAGGGAGAAGAGACGGAGTCTAGTCCGGCTACGGGAAGGCCCAGAAGACTTACCGACATAGGCCCATAGTGTTAGTTGTAGTTCAAGATGTACACTGTAACCGACTCTTAGTCGTAGCCGGATAGATCTCTCCTGTAAACCCTAGGCCGGATATCTATCTAAGACGTCCTAGGGAGAGCCTTTAGGGCACCCCTTACAATCACAATCTCAACTCGCACAGGCGAACCCTTCTAACCCATATTCTGGCTCTATCGTATTACTGGATTGCTAGCAGGAGTAGGTCCGTCCAAAGCCAGCGGATTCGAACCTGGGTAAACTTGTGTGCTCACTATCCCGGAACACCATACGTCTCACACCCCTCTCTTACGCACGCCTCTAGGACCCCCTCATGGCGTACTTGTCATCAATCCGACGACAGCTGGTGCCCACCGTGGGGCAAGTGAGCTTTGGATCTACGTTCCGAGTGGAATCTGCAAGAATCGGAATCAGCGAGACTATCGCCATTGGTTGCATCCTCTACGCCAGTGACGTCCCTCTCATCGTTCTCGATGAGACTTGGATTCCGGCTAGGGAGGCCGTGACCACCTACACCATCATGACTTTTGGCAAGATCGATGTTTACATCGGCTTTGCTGAACCTGCCCCACCCACCCCAGTGGTGATGATAGAGGCAGAAGAAATTTTTGGATCCCCTTTGTCTGTGGAGGCGGCAGAGTTCTGGATCTTAGAAAAAGCTAATCCCACCTAGCCCGCACCAGTTGTGGAGACAATGGAGAAATCCGAGCCTGAAGCAGACTTGGCGGTCCAAGTTGAATCTGGAGTGGATCTTCCTGGAGAGATTGAATCCCAGATCAACTCACCCGCTGAAGTCGAAATCTAGGAGGAGCACAACAACAACGCTGGTTCTAACCCTGATAAATCCGGAACAGACAGGCCTTTCCTGAGATACACACTAAGGCGCATGATGATGAAAAACTCAGGCGTAGATGAAATCCTCGAGACCATCAAATGTTTCAACGAAGCCTACTATGAAGACCGCAGTTATCTTAGGAGGGGCACATCGCACTTTGTCTGATACGTAGGATCTGGATTTGGCTTTGCCGATGCTAGTGACAACACTGACTCTGTGCTGGAGGCGATTGGAACAAACGCCGACGTACCCGCATCCTCGGATGAGTCGATGACGTCAGCAGATTTCTGAAAGTTCTCCGCAGAATATGAAGAGGAGTATAACTCCAAAGCTGCAGAGGGAGAAGAAGCCATGGATGAAGGATCCGGGGAAAACTCTCCCAAAGCGCAGGATGACATGGAAAGCAGAGATAAGCCCGAGGTCTAGATGTCCAAAAGTACCGATCAGAGCTTGACTCCGGGAAATGGACCCAAAGCCGTCTTTGCTACCGGCGATGCCAAGAAGGCAAAGAAGAAGAACAAGAAGAACAAGACCCCGGCGAAAGACCCTCTGGCAGAGGAGGTGATTGCCGAGGAATACGAGGAAGACTCGGATGGAGTGCTTATCCCAGACGAGCCCAAAGAAGAGTCGGTGGATGGACACGTGATCACTGAAAGTGCGCGTAAACTCATCGATGCTGCATTAACCACACCTATTCCTATAGCTACAGAACTTACTGTTGAAGAGCTGGACGAGAGGGCCAATGCCCTAGAAGCGCGTCGCCAAGTACTCCTCCATGAAGCCAAAAACATTGAGCAGGAAAAGAAACGCATGGCAACTACGGAGAAGAACAACTCCAGGCAACATTAGAAGACCAGGAAACGTCATACTCATGACGAGCAATTCCCGCACATTCACAAAGTCCTTTTCGGAGGAGAACTTGGGATGCCTCGACGCGACAGCAATGGGGATTGTGTGTATCCAACGCCAGTACAGAACACCGTTGTGGCTCGAGAAATCCTATCGGCTAATCCAGGCCCCGAGAAGATCTGGTTGGGAATCAAACTACTCAACAAAGGACTGGAGCAGCAAAAGGTCGCCCTGTCCGGAAGTCAAAAACTGGTCTCAGATTCTGACCAATGTCGCACAGATCCGGCATGGGCTGACGTAAGACCCCAATGTGTTCCGAAACAGAAACATCGTTCCGACCGTCGGGAAGACAACTACTCAAGAACCGGATCTTCAGGACTGCACCACAAAGCTGCTCGTGACTGGCGTAACGTTAACCCAGTTGCGGAGCAAGAGGCAATTGCTGCACTGACTCTGAGGAATCCCCCCGGCGAGAGTCGAAAGACCGCAGGGAAGAAGATAAAGACAAACGTCGGGAGGAGGACCGACAAAGAATGCCACCTCCTAGACATGCAAGTCGTCCGGATGATGGGCGAATGAACGACGGACACCGTGTCGAGTCAAGCCGGCAGGGGGCTCGTCACAATGAAGACCCTCCCCGAAACTGGAATAATGACGCTCCGGATGGAGGCCGGCGATCAGCCGGAAATAACCCAGCTGCTCTACCCTCTCCGCCAAGTAGCCATCACAACGGCTCCCAAGGAGGCCAAGGAGGGCGTCGTGGTGGAGGAGGTGGTGGAAGAAGCCGAAGTCCGGCTCCAAGGCACCGCAGCCATAGCCATCACTCGGGACGATCTTTATCCCCAAATGATGCAAGGCACGGGATCAACTACAATATAGAGGCACGACGCTATGAAAATGATGACATATACGTGGGCCCAAAGTGCTTCGGACCACGCATAAGAGCTACAAGATTCCCGAAAGGATTTGCTATCTCAAGACATATCCAAGCCTACGACGGCATAGCTCAGCCAGATACTTGGCTACAGGATTTCTTCCAAGCTTGCTGCATTGCCAAAGGCGAAAACAGCCTGGTCGCAACCCGATATCTCCCACTTATGTTGTGGAAGACGGCACGATCATGGCTCAATGAACTTCTAGAGAACACCATCCACAACTGGTATGACATGCAAAGTGCGTTCTTTCAGAATTTCGAACGCACATACCTGAGGCCCTGTACGGTCGGAGACCTATAGTGTTGCACCCAGAAAGCCGGAGAAACTTGCCTGGATTATCTCGGACGATGGATCGACACCAAGAACTCCTGTGAAGGAGTAAATGACCAAACTGCGATTGAAGCTTTCATTGCAGGTCTCCCAATTGGTTTACTGCGTCATCGCTTGAAGTGTGACAAAGTCACTGATCTGGGAGAGATGATAGAAATAGCGAGCAAATATGCAGATGCTGATGACGACACAGAGGGATTACTTAACGCCCTGGCTGTGCCACAGTCGGCTAAACAACCAAAGCAACAAGCTCAGAAGCACAAGAATACCTCGGAAGAAAAACCCAACGCGAAAACGGCAGTGGTCACTGCTACTTTCGGGTCTGGAGGACGAGGAGGACATGGCGGTGGCCGTGGACGCGGTCGTGGGATGTCAAGAGTCCAAGGTAGAGGAGACCAGCAACCCGGAAAAACCTACTCTTGGGCCGACATTGCCAATAACCCATGTGTGCATCACTTAGACGCCAATGGGGGCTCGTCCCACACAAACACCGAGTGTCGTTTCAATGCCGACATTAAAAGAGATGATACCGCTGGCTACAAAGCTAAGCGAAAGAAGGGAAAGAAGAATCCCGAAAAGGATAAAGAGACCAAGGAAGATTCTGACATGGAGGAAGCTGACGCTTCAAATCCCAAGCCAGAAAGGAAGAAAAAATTTCCGACCAAAAAAGACACTTATGTCACCTTCCTCAGATCTCAACCAGCAAAGGTCAAAAAGACAGTTCTACATGAGCTCAATGCACTCAATTCTTGGACTGGTCGGAAGTGGCAATCACATTTGACCGCGTTGATCATCCGCCTAAGTTGCACAGGCGAGGAAAATACGCCTTAATCGTCAATCCACTTATTGATGGTTATGGTTTCTCCAAGACTCTCATGGACGGTGGCAGCAACATTAATATTCTGTATGTCGAAACGCTATGCCGGATGAAGATCTCGGAGACCCCGCTGAACCACAACTCTGTGATCTTTCACGGAGTTGTCCCAGGAAGACAAGCAAATTCCCTTGGAGAAATCACTTTGGATGTTACCTTTGGAACTCCAAAGAACAATCGGACGGAGGCACTTTCCTTCGAAGTGGTCCCGTTCAAGAGCGCATACCACACTATATTCGGACATCTGGCTTACTGGGATTTTATGGCTCGTTCGTGTTACATTTACAATATGATGAAAATTTCAGGTCCCAATGGCGTGATCACCATCAGGGGAGACCCGAAGAAAGCGCGAGAGTGCGAAGATGGAAATGCCGCCTTTGTTGAAGCCGTGCTGCACGCCCAGGAGTACCAGGAGATCAAGAAGAGCATAGATCCGCCCGAGATGCCCGCAACTAAGAAGGAGGTGACAAAGCCGAATCCAGAGTTCAAGGCATCAGAAGAGACGAAGAAGACACCGTTGAAGGATGATGACCCATCTAAGGTGACCTAGATAGGCGTAGGCCTAGATAGCGCATAGGAAAGCGCGCTCGTCAAGTTCCTCAAAGCAAATCAAGATATCTTTGCATGGCAGCCATCTGACATGACTAGAGTACCTAGGGAACTTGCCAAGCACTCTTTAAATGTAAACCTGTCAAACAGTCCTTACGATGTTTCGGCGATGAAAAGCATAAGGCAATAGCTAAGGAACTAGCACGACTCGAGTTAGCCGGATTCATAGAAGAGGTCATCCACACTGAGTGGTCGGCCAATCCTGTAATGGTCCCTAAAAAGGACACCACTGATTTAAGGATGTGTGTTAATTATACTGCCTTGAACAAGGCTTGTCCTAAAGATCCATTTGCTCTGCCTAGGATTGATCAAGTTATCAAATCTACGGCAGGCTCGGAACTCCTCTGTTTTCTCGATGCATATTCCGGTTATCACCAAATCCGGATGAAGGAATCTGACAAAGTCAAGACTTCATTCATAACCCCCTTCGGAACCTTCTGTTTTGTTACGATGCCCTTTGGGCTGAAGAACGCAGGAGCTACGTACCAGCGCACAATGCAATGTTGCCTCAAGGATCAAATCGGACGCAATGTGCATGCATATGTGGATGATATTGCGGTGATGTCCAAAAAGAAGGAAACATTGATTTCCGACTTGGAGGAAACGTTCGCCAATCTACGAAAATACAACATAATGCTTAATCCAAAGAAATGCTTCTTTGGAATCCTAGCCGGAGAATTGTTAGGTTTCATCATGTCTCAAAGAGGCATAGAGGTGAACCGAGACAAAATCAAGGCTATCCTCAACATCTCCAAGCCAACTCGCCTGAAGGACGTACAAAGACTAACTAGGTGCATCGCTGTAGTCAGTCTGTTTGTAAGCCGGCTCGGTGAGAGAGCCGCACCATTATACAAACTCTTGAAAAAGACCAAGGATTTTGTGTGGACCGACGAAGCTGAAGACGCACTACAAGACCTGAAGAAAGTACTCTCATCTGCTCCAATCCTTGCTGCACCGGAACCACAGGAACCGATGTTGCTCTATCTTGCTGCGACAAATAAAGTCGTCAGTATCGTTATGGTAGCGGAGAGACCAGAGGAAAATCAGGAGCACTTGGTGCAGCGTCCAACTTACTTTGTCAGCGAGGTTTTGACAGAATCGAAACAGCGGTATCCACACTATCAAAAGCTAGCTTATGGTGTGTCCTTGGCATCCCGTAAGCTACGACACTATTTTCAGGAGCATCCAATTACCATGGTGAGCACAACTCCCATGAGAGATATAATCAACAACAGTGACGCCACAGGACGCGTCACCAAATGGGGCATAGAGCTTTCAGCTTTTGATATTGATTACAAACCTCGGATAACAATCAAATCCCAAATCCTTGCGGACTTTGTTGCTGATTGGACAGAGACGAAGGAGAATATGACCCTCCCTGAGTCAGAATATTGGAACCTATATTTTGATGGGTCTAAGGCTCGCGGGGGCTCGGGGCTGGCGTGGTGCTCAAATCACCCCAAGGAGATAAACTTTTATACGTGTTGCAGATCCACTTCACAACGACAAATAATATTGCCGAGTATGAAGCACTGCCGCATGGAACCTGGATTGCGAAGGATATCGCCATCCGACGTTTGATGTGTTACAGAGATTCGGATCTTGTTGCTCAGCAAGTGTCGAATATTTATAATGCAAATAAACACATGGCAGCTTATAAAGCTGTCGTGGATGATCTATCTATATTGTTCGAAGGGTTTGAGGTTTAACACTTCCCTCGAGCAGAAAATGAGGAAGCAGATGCACTATCTCGGATAGGCTCTACATGGAAAGAGGTCCCGGATGGCGCTTTTTTAGAGCACCTCAAAGTTCCCCCAATAAAGGGAGTAGATGAGGAATATCCGACCAAATCCGACTCACCTTTGATAGCAGTTCTGGCTGTAATTCCCAGTTGGACCCAACCCTACCTTGATTATTTGGTAGACGGAAAATTACCCGAAGACGAAGTTCTGAGCCGGCAGATCATCCGACGAGCAAAAGCCTATACTATAGTTAGTGGTGAGCTCTATAAGCGGAGTGTATCTGGGGTCTTTCAGTGCTGCGTATATTTGGAAGAAGGAGTGGAAATCTTAAGAGAAATCCACGAAGGCGAGTGTGGTCACCATGCTGCAGCCAAATCTTTAGTGGTAAAAGCTTTCCGACACGGTCTTTTGTGGCTTACAGCTTAGGCAGATGTCGAACGGCTAGTCAAGACGTTCAAAGGCTGCCAAAAGTATGCCAAACAAGCTCACGTTCTGGCTGATGAGCTGCGAACAATACCTATAACATGGCCTTTCGCGGTCTGGGGGCTTGACATGGTAGGACCGTTTAAACAGGCTCCAAGTGGATTTACTCACCTCTTAGTGATGGTGGATAAATTCACCAAATGGATTGAGGCTAAACCCGTCACTAGTTGTGATGGAGCAACAGCCAAAAGATTTGTCGAGGATGTTATAATCCAGTATGGTTATCCGCATAGTATTATCACGGACAACGGGAGTAATTTCTCTATGGGAGAACTTGACGAATTCTGCAACAAACAAAATATCCGGCTTGACATTGCATCAGTCGCACATCCGCAGGCTAATGGACAAGTCGAAAGATCAAATGGTTTAATCCTACAAGGCCTAAAACCGAGACTCGAAGCACCACTACGACGTGCTGCGGAGGCTTGGACAGAGGAATTACCTTCTGTAATATGGAGTTTACGAACAACTCCGAACAGGTCAACCGGATACACACCTTTCTTCTTGGTCTATGGCGCAGAAGCAGTTCTTCCTAGTGATTTGATTCACACTTCTCCTAGAGTGGCCGTGTATATCGAAGAGGATGCCGAAATTTCTCGACAAAATGATCTCAACTTAGTCGAAGAAGTTCGCGTCGTTGCTAAAATGAGATCAACAGCCTATCAGCAGAAGTTACGCAAGTATCATAGCCAGAGAGTCAGAAACAGATCTTTCAATAAGGGTGATTTGGTTCTTCGGCTTATGCAACAAAGAAAGCACAAACTTTCCTCAGTATGGGAAGGTCCCTTTTTAGTTATTCGAGTATTGCACAATGGTTCGTACTACTGAACTGATATGAGGCCAGTCAAAGAAAGACCTGCTACTAAGAAGAGAAAGAGAGCTGGAGGCAGTACAAATCCGGATGAGTTAGACAGACCATGGAATATTTCTCAGCTACGTCCCTTTTATTCTTAGTTTATCCTTCTTTGTAATCATAAATATGTACATGTTCTGAGAGAAATAAAAGTTTTGGTTGCCTCAAAGTCTTTCTGAGAAGTTTTTACCATCTTATTTCCAAATGATCATGTCACAGTCGAAAATCCCAAAATACTTGAAAGTACTTTATGCTCATGTTTGTTCTGGTTTAGATTTTCGATTCTAAAAATGCTACATTTGGGTATAAGTCTAAAGTTTCTAGTTTATACTTTGGTTATTTGTCTAATTTCCGGATGCGGGTATTTTCCGAGTAGTGAATTGTTGATACTGGAAGCCGGCTTTGTTTTCAAGTTTAAACTGGTTTAGCAATTGAGCTCCGTTGCTCGGCAAAGTTTCCGAGCTGAAAGTTTAGCCGGCTCACGAAAGGGACGAGACGGAAAGCCAGATAAACGCTAAGTATAGACAAAAAAGTATAAGTGCTTATGCAAACATTTCAGGCATACAAAAATTTAAGCCAAAAGTGCTGAATAGATTAAAACTTAGCACTAGCAAAAAAGAGTATCATACTACATATTTACAGATCCATAATGTTTTTCAGAATAACACATTTTTTCTGATAATCTATGATGCGGGAGAAGAGGTAGGAGCTGCCGGCTCGCTGGACACATCAGCCGCACCCTGATAACGATCCGAGATGTCCAAATCCGATATGGTTTATTCATCGTCGGACACTTCGGCTGCTTCTTCGGGAGGCGGAGGCGGCGTGTCCACGCGGGTGAAGAAGGGAGTGTCGTAGCTAGTTAAGTCAGCTACATGACACCCATATCCGACGCAGGAGTCCATGATGGCCTTGATGTCTTGCTCCTGTCCGTCTTCATCCACCTTGCAGTACCCTCTGGTCACTTGCCAGATTTCCATGCTTCCATGGTGGCTCATGACCATTGTGAGGGCGTTCTGCGCTGATGATCGCGCGTACGACATGTTCCAGTCCCAAATGAGCTGTGGCATCTCCTTTGCCTTGTCCCGCACCTGAAAGTCGGACATGCTATGCATGTCCGGAACCTTGAGAGCTTCGCCAATATCCTCAGTGGATTGGCGGAAGTCATGAAGTAGATCACTGACTTGGGTAAGTCGGTGGGTGCAAGGATCGGCAGAGGTGGAGTCCGTCAAGTTCAGAGGACCTATACATATAGCGCAAAACGGTTAAGTAAATCTGACATCGAAAGAGTCAAAGAATGTATACAAGTCAGAAAGATGGAAACATACCAAAGATGACGTCATCAACTTTGGTCTTCTCTTCACGAAGACTCCGGAGTTGAGCCCGGAGAGCCTCGGAAAGGTCCTTCTCTCTGCAAAGTTCGTCATTCAGGTCCGAGATTTTCTGCTCGTGGAGTGCAATCTTGTGATCACGCTCCATGGTGGCCATGGAGGAGGATTCGAGAACTTGAGCTATGCTCTTCTCATGATCCGCCTTAAGCTGGTGAAGCTCTTGGCGGAGATCCTTGTTTTCCACCACCAGGGTCTTCAGACTTTCGGCCTCTTCGATCATAGCACAGGACTGTTTTACCAGTGCTGTAAGTCAAGAAGAACAACAGTTCAGCAAAATATTATTCGACTATGAAAATACAGGACAAGGTTTGAGTCTCGGAATGTTTAACTTCGGCCTCATCTTTGGAAACCTTAAGCTCAGCGTTCTTAAGTCGGAGAGCTTTGATCTCTCTCCACTTATTGTAGACATTCTTCAACAAATCCTGGTTATATGAATTAACTTTCTGTAAGTCAGAATACCCAAAGTCAGAAGTCTACTAAAGACTCGGGCTAATATTGTAGCTAATATCAGCACGAGCCTTGGGGGATACACTAATTCATTCTTTGGCATCCTAAGGAAGCATAAACCCGGATTGTATATCCAACTTCATGCTTGGGGGCTATAGGATATGATATAAAGTACAATAAAGAAAAACGTGACTTGGAATTCCGACTTACATGATGTTCATGTGTGAGCTTGCTCAGGAACATGTTCACCTCAGTGGTAACCTTCTCGGCAAGGGTGAGTGGAATAACCGGAGGTGGTGGAAGCACACCAGCTCTTAGTCCCTCGTCGTGAAGGCGGACTTGTTCAAGAAGATCGGAGTACTTGACGTCCTCCGCTTCTTGTGCTTCTTCTTCGGCAGAGAGATTACGGCTTTCCAGGCATTGCCGGGCCAGCCGATGGATTTCCTCCGCAGATTTCTGAGACAAGCCAAATTTGGCAAGTCTCGGATTGTTCAGGAGGTTTTCGGCGAAAGTTTCTGCCGAGGGATCATTACCCAAAGAGGGATCACCCTTATCAAAACTTGAGCCACGCATGGTGGCGTCAGTCTGCGACTCAAGGGTCGCTGGCCTTCTTGAGGGGGCCGGATCTTTTGCGACAATCGGTGATGGAGTAATCACTGGCGTTGCAGAAGATTGAGGGACTAGAGTCGGAGGATCTGCGACAGGAGAAGCCATGGTTAGCTTCATCTGACGTAGGGGCTTCGAAACGTTCCCTTTCCCCTTTCCCTTGATGAGCTGCTTAGCTCTGAGAAAGTAATAGAATAAAGAACAATATGTCTCAGAAGGAATTACCGATAAAGTACAAAGGCGGAAGTTGTGTGGAAAGTTACCTCTTCACAACTGGCACTTCCTTTGTGCCGATGGCCACTGTCGGAGCTTTACGCTTCCTAGGCACAACGTCCGGCAGTGGGACCAGTTCCTCCTCCTGAGAAAACTCCAGAGGATATCCCTCGATAGGAGCCAGTTCCGACTCGGGGAGGTCGGCAAGTTGAAATGAAGATAATATCTCAGTATTGCGAAACAAGTTAAAGGTGAAACATATAAAAAGGGGTTATTGATAAAGCTTATCGGCACTACAAGGTCTTCCGCTATATGCATGTCCAATGACAAATCCGGGATCTTTCTCTCGATCTGCTCCTTTATCAGCCATTTGATCTGGCTTATGTAATCCTATGGCTTTAAAGCCTTGGGACTGATGTGGAGGGAGTCATTTTTCGATGCCGTGATGGAATGCATCAGTCGATCGCCGCGGTACTGGAGAGGCTGGATCCGGCATGCCACCCAGGACTGGACTAAGTCGAACCCTCTCAGGCCCCTATGTTTCATCAGATATTCGATCCGCCTCTTGGCGAGGATCAGATCGTCACTGAGAGCCGGAGGAGCTTCGTCCCAAGACTCTAAGGCCGTGGCGGCTCCATCGATGAAAGCGGCAAAGCCGTAGCTTTGCCGGGAGCAGGAATATCCCTATGATATAACAAGGTGGCCGGCCACTGTTTGACTGACTCACTAGCTAAAATGCGAGGATAAACACGCCCGCGTCTAACTGAAAGGCTAATCGTGCCGATAATATAAGGATTACCGGCAGTGATGGAGTTTCTCCGGACACGAAAATAGAACCGGGATAACGTGAGACTCGGCCTAATGCCGATATATCCCTCACACAAAGCCGGATAGGCGCTCATCTCTAAGATTTAGTTGGGGGGAAGATGGTGAAGTTGAACACCATAGTGATCTATCACCTCGGAAAAGAATTCCGAGGGAGGGAAAGACAAACCTCTGTCGAGGTGGGTGCCAAAGTGCACCCGCTCGTCGGCATTTGGATTGGGGATGGTTTCACCGAAACTGCTCCGCCAGTCGCCGGCGCGGAGGATCCCTTCATTCTCCATGCCGCGGAGCTTCTCGTCATCAAGGACGCAGGGGATCCAGACCCCACGATTGCTTTCTTTCTCCATCGTCGCCACCGCCGTCGCTGCCACTACGGCCCCAGCCAAGCCGGATGATGAAGATGAAGCCATTCTTCCGGTGCGCCGGTGACCTTAGGTGGGCGGCGCTGGGAATCTGGGAAGCAGGGGAGCTCTGTGCGCAAGGGAGAAGTGGATGAGAGGAAATGGCAAGGGGAATAGGTGAAGATGAGGGAATCCTCACCCCTTATAACCACCTAACCATGCCAAGATTCGTGCAAAAGCCACAGTAAATACGCCACGCATCGTGGAAAGAACTGGGAAGGTCCCACGCGATGATTACGTCGCCTTGATCTCCGTGTACGCATTAAAACGGCGCCTCGGTTCCACGAACGGCGGACCCATCAACGGTCGTGCTGACAGGATGTCTGTTAGTGACGTGACTTGACCATGACCAGTGTCATATGACGTCAGAGACCAAGTTCTGGCTTAGTTTGAATATCAAGCTGGAAAATCCGGATAATGTACTGATAGGTCTGACTTACTTTGGAGACCCGGATCATATCTTTTGTTTTGAAGTTTCAGGAACCCTTCAAGATTCTGCAAGCCGAAGATCAAGCTAGACGATGATGAACCCCACTTTGGATCTTGGAGACTTCCGGGGGCTGCTGTTGGGGATATAATTTCCGGGTATCCTCACAGTTCCTCGCTGACCAGGGTGACCCACTTTGGGTTAGAACTTTGCTTCACGGGCGGCCCAGTCAGGGAGAAGAGACAGAGTCCAGTCCGGCTACGGGAAGGCCCAGAAGACTTACCGACGTAGTCCCATAGTGTTACTTGTAGTTCAAGATGTACACTGTAACCGACTCTTAGTCGTAGCCGGATAGATCTCTCATGTAAACCCTAGGCCGGATATATATAAGCCGTCCTAGGGAGAGCCTTTAGGGCACCCCTTATAATCACAATCTCAACTCGCATAGGAGAACCCTTGTAACCCATATTCTAGCTCTGCCGTATTACTGGATTGCTAGCAGGTGTAGGATCCGTCCAAAGCCGGCGGATTCGAACCTGGGTAAACTTGTGTGCTCACCGTCCCGGAACACCGTACTTCTCACACCCCTCTCTTCCGCATGCCTCGAGGACTCCCTCATGGCGTACTTGTCATCAATCCGACAATAAAGACCAAAAACAATACTATCATAATGAATCAATAACATGTTCAGATCTGAAATCATGGCACTCAGGCCCTAGTGACAAGCATTAAGCATAACAAGTTGCAACAAAGTCAAAAATCACTAATAGTAGATACTAGGCACCATGCCCTAACAATCTGATGCTATTACATGAACGATCTCATCCAATCCCTACCATCCCCATAGCCTACAGTGGGATTATTCACTCATAGATGGGGGAAACATGGATGGTCGATGGAGAAGCGATGATGATGATGGCGATGATCTTCTCCAATTCCCTGTCTTGGCAGGGTGCCAGAACGGAGTTTCTGGTTCTGAATCATGGAATCTGGTGGTGGCGGCGGAGCGGAACTCTTTCTGGAAAAAAGTCGAACCCCCCTGAGTTTTTAGGTTAAAAGGCAACTTATAGGCGAAGAGGGAGACCGAGGGGTGTCTGGGCGGCCAGAACACCCCCTGGAGTGGCCAGGCCTAGCCCACGCGGCCAGGTGGTGTCGCCTGGGCCCAGCCCCACTCCGTCTCGTATTCTGGCTCCGTGAGTCTTCTGGCGAAATAGGATTTTGGGCATATTTTCCGAGATTTTTCTTGATAGTTGATTTTCTGCACAAAAACTAGACACCAAGGTAATTCTGCTGAAAACAACGTCAGTCCGTGTTAGTTGCATCCAATTCACACAAGTTTAGAGGAAAAACAATAGCAAAAGTGTTCGGGAAAGTAGATACGTTTTGGACGTATCAATGTCTCAAGGTGGTTTTCCAATGTAGCTGTCACACTCAAAAGGAGATGCAGTTAATGGATTGAGAAAGCAAATTGAGGATAATGCAATCAACTTGATTTTCAACTGAAATGCTGAATTTTCTTTCCCGAGCGTTGATATTATGTAATATTTTTAAGAAGTTTGCAGCTGATGTAATATCTAGACAACTCGCACAGGCCATGTAGGCATCTTTTTGAGATGGGCCATGTAGGCATTTAGTTAACCCCGTCTACGCATGGTGGTAGGAGGTATCATAACTGCGCCAGCCAGGTCGATTAGGTAAGAGTTTAGGTCTTTGTTATTTGCCGTTATTGTATTAGGCCTACCATGAACAGTAAAAGATGCTCACTAATTTTACTCCTTTTATTATATTTACCTGGGCTTCAGAAAGGCCGAAACTGTAGGTGTCCATGACCTTAATGGGCCTACCATCAGGTGGCAACTAGTAACAGGCTAGAACAGTAATAGGCCAAGCAGTAACATGCCAAAACAGTAACAGGCCAAAACAGTAACAAGCCAAAGCACTAATAGGCCAAAGCAGTAACATGCCAGAACAGAGACAACCTAGCTCAGTAACGGGCCAGATTAGTAACAGACCAGAAAAGTGGTAGGCCAGAACAACATAGGACCACAACAGTAACGGACCTGAACAGTAGTAGATGGCCAGAATAGTAACGAGGTAGAATAGTAGCAGGCTGAAAATATTACCAGACAGGAACAGTAATAGGCCAAACATATTGGCAGGCCAGAGCAGTACCAGATCAGAATAGTTACAGGCCGCCAGTGGGCCCGAGAAGTTGACGGACGGTACGGTAAAAGGCTAGAATAGTATCGAACCTTCTCAAAAGTGGGCCATCTGTAGGCGACGCAGAACAAGCTGTGATAACAGTGGTGGGCTGACCGTGGGCCTTAATAGTATCGGGCCTACTTGACGCAGCCTGTTAACAGGCCGCACAGTATTCGAACAATGTGGGCTTCTATAGGCCGAAACAGTAACGGGCCTGCCATTCGCGAGCCGCTACTGGCCACATCTTTGGGCCCATTTCAAAAAGTGTCGGACAAAACAGTAACGGGCCAGTCTTATTGTGTTCTCCTAATGGGTCGGCCCACTTAATTATTAGCAGGCCTTGGATGGGCCTGGCTTCTACCACAGTTTCTATGACTATTAACAGTGGTAACTGGGCGTTAACGGTGTTTGCCACGTGGCATTTTGTATGACGTCAACAGTCAACGCGGCTGGCAAACAGATCTACGATGGAACAAGTTTTCAAGGCTGAAGGGTGCGATTCACCATGGTCAGAAAAAACCGTGGTAGATTCTTTTGTGACAGGGCTTTTACCACGAAGGGCATCCGTCATAGAAGACTTTTCAGCCACGAAAAACGGGCCTTCAACCACGCAAATCGTCCGTTGTAAAAGCCAACTTTATTGTAGTGTCAATCCATTTAGTAAATTTGTTGACTGCTACTAGCAGAAAGACGTGTCCTCCTGGAGATGATTTGTGAAGTTTACCCACCATATCGAGTCCCCACTGAGAGAAAGGCCAAGCAAGAGGTATGGGGTTTAATTCAGCAGCGGGCACACCAGGCTTTGTTGCGAATTGCTAACATGCCTCACATGTTCTGACTATATCCTTTGCATCTTGTACTGTTGTGAACCAATAGAATCCTGCCCTGAACGTTTTGGTGGGGATTGCTCGATTGCTAGCATGATGGCCACATACTCCTTCACATATATCCTTCAGTATAATTTTCCGTTCGTCGGGTGTGACACATCGCTGTAGCACACTTGAAATACTTATTTTATATAACTCTCCTTTGATGATTTTGAAGGCTTTTGATCTTTGAGTGATTCACCTAGCTTATGTCACATCTTCGGGTAGCTCTCTCCGAGTCATATATGCTATGTATGGCTACATCCATCTAGGCTCTATTGTCACGACCTCATCAACTTCTGGTTCTTCTTCATTGACTTCCTTTGTACTCATGCTAGCTGGTGGAGCCCCCGAGTCCTTTCACGACTTAATTTTTTTCCTATCCTAGGCGCTATGACCTCAGAAACTCTTTTGTCCTTGATTGAATGCTCAGTTATTTCCTCCCAAAAAACCCAGGTGTCACTGGTAGGCATAAGGACCCGATGTTTTCTAGATTGTCAGCTTATTTATTGCTTGCTCTTCCTATGTGTGACCGCATCTGTCAAATTGAGCCTCCATAATGTTGTACAGATCACGGTAGGCAATCATGTTATTGCTGATAGCGTCGCACTTGTCTATTGCTTGCTATACTACAAGATTAGAATCGCCAAATATTTTGAGGCGAGTTAAACCGCAAGCTTTAGCCATACACATACCGTCCAACAAGGCCTCGTACTCAGCTTCGTTATTAGACGTGTTTGCGAAGCTCATCCGAAGTATATATCTCATTTTATTGCCTTGTGGTGATACTAGTATGACTCCTACCCCTTCTACTTCCGTTCTTTTTGATCCATCAAAATACATTGTCCATGCGCTAGAAAGGTCAGGTGGGCCCGCTCATTTTAGTTCAGTCCATTCAGTGATAAAATCAAGCAGAACTTGGGATTTAATTGCTTTACGCTTCTCGTACGTGATATCTCGAGGGGAAAGCTCAATGCCCCATAGAGAGACACATCCAGTTGCCTCTGGATTATTGACAATATTAGACAGAGGTGCTTTGTTGACCACTATGATCGGGTGTTCCGAAAAATAATGGCGTAACTTCCGTGCTATCATAAACACTCCATATGCTAGTTTATGGTAATGCGAGTACCTTTGCTTGGATGGCGAGAGGACCTTGCTCAAGAAATAAACTGGCCTCTGAACACCATAGGTTTTCCCTTCTTCGAGTCGTTCCACGACCAGAACCGTGTTGACCACCTGATTTGTGGCGGCGATGTAAAGAAGTGATGGTTCTTTTTCGCGCAGAGACACGACGACGGGAGATGTCGAAAGTGTCCTTTTGAGATCTTCAAAAGTGCGTTGAGCTTCTTCCGTCCACTCAAATTTATCTAATTTCCTCATGAGGGCGTAGAATGGTAGTGCTTTTTCTCCTAAACGAGCAATAAAATGGCTGAGTGTTGCAACTCGTCTAGCTAGCTGCTACATGCCCCAAAGATTCTTTGGCTTTTTCATTGTTAGAATCGCATGTATTTTCTCGGGATTATCTTCAATTCCTCTTGCTGATACGAGGTATCCGAGGAGTTGCCCTACTGGGACTCCAAAGGAGCACTTCGTCGGGTTGAGTTTGATGCAAAATTTGTCGAGGTTCTCAAATGTTTTTTGGAGATCTTTTATAAGCGAAGACCCTTGCTTTGTTATAACTATAACATCGTCAATATATACTTGTACGTTTGTGCCGATTTGGTTTCCTAGGCAATTCTGAATCATCCGCTGATATGTTGGCCCGACGTTTTTGAGGCCAAAGGGCATTATTGTATAGCAGACTACGCCATAGGGCGTGATAAATGATGTTTTCTCCTGATCTTCCTCCTTCATCCGAATTTGGTTGTATCCTGAATATGTGTCTGGGAAGAAAAGACGTTCGCACCTCGCGGTTGCATCAATTATTTGATCGACTTGTGGCAGTGGGAAGTGATCCTTTGGACAATGTTTGTTCAGCGTAGTGAAGTCAATGCACAGCTGCAACTCTTTTGTATTTTTCTTTGGGAGGCATACTGGGTTTGCAACCCACTCTGCTTTCTTTAATTCTTTTATAAATTTGGCGTTAGTAAGGCGGTGGAGCTCCTTTCCAATGGCCTTACGTTTTGGCTGTGCGAAGCGACAAAGCGACTGTTTGACTGGCTTTGCCTTTGGATCCAAGTTTAATGCGTGCTCAGCGAGTTCCCTGGGAATTCTTGGCATGTCAGAAGGTAGCCATGCTAATATCTCCCATTGCTCACGGAGGAACTCGATGAGCATGCTTTCCTATGCGGGACCAAGATTGGAGGCCCCAAATGTCATCTTCTTAGGGCCAGTAGGGTGGATCTATACTTCATTTGTATCTTTTGTGGTGCCAAAAGCCTGATCGGGATTGACACGCGCTATTGCCGGAGGTTCTATGGTTGCTGACATTTTAAGCTACTCAAACTCAGTTGCCATCCTGAAAGATTCAGAAATTTTGTTGAACTCCCGATCGCAATTTTCAGATCATGTGCTATTATGATTCCCATTGGCGCTGGCATTTTCATAACTAGATATTCATAATGCGGGACTGCCATGAATCTGCGAAAGCTGGGCGTCCCAGGATCGCATGATATTGTGATGGCCAGTCCATTACTTTGAACTCGAGCTTTTTCTCGCCTGAAATTTTCTTTGGATCCAAAAACAACGTCAAGAAATATTTTACCTAAGGGGATTTCGGCTTTACCTAGTACTATGTCATGGAAGGATGTTTCTGTTGGTGCTAGATTTACCAAAGGTAGTTCATTGCTCTCAGTGTTTTCGCGTAGATCAAATTTATGTTGCTTCCTGCATCCATGAAAACTTTGCTCATGTCAAATCCTCCTACTTGGGCTTCAACTATCAAAGCGGAATGACCCGGTCGTGGTACTCGAAGTGGGTGCTCAGCTCTACTGAATGTGATTTCCTGTTCTGACAAGTGAACATACTCGGGTGTAGCTGGTGGAGCCATCTCTGCTATGTTGACTTGTCTTGTAATTAGCTTCTGGATCCTGTTGGATGGGCGCCCTTTCTGAATCATTGACATTGCTCCCTTTGACCTAGGGTATTCACTACCTTGATAAGTTGTGTTTTGTAATTGTCATGTTGGCTGGTGTACCGGTGGTGGTGGTGCCCCGATGGCTAATGTGCCAGGCATAGTGGTGTATCCTCGGTTTGCATCTTCAAAAACGTTCGGCAGTCTTTCATGAGATGGTTGGATCGTCTTTTGCCTGTTGGGTCGACATAAAATAGCATATTATAGGGTTCGTCCAGCATCTGCATTGCGGACATAGGTTGGTCCCAAGCTCTTGGCTGATACCTCTGCATTGATTGGCCTCCTCCAACATTCTCTCTGCTATTGTAGTGCACGTTGTTGTAATTGTTGTTCCTATGATTGCCCTCTCCCGAGAAACTGGCTGCAACATAACTTGGTCCCGTGTGTCCGTTGTTGTTTCTCCATCTTCTATCATTGCTACGTTTATCCCTATCTTCTTCGGGTGAACGTGTTTGTTTGTTATGCAGTGTGTCCTCTCCATCAGCCCATTGATTTGCTATGTCCATTAGCCGTGAGATTGTTTTGGGTTTGACCTGTCCTAGTTCTTCTATGAACTCTCGGTGGCGAAGGCCATCATTGAAGGCGTCAATGGCCCTTTCGTCGAATATCGCTTCGGCTGAGTTCTTTATAATGTTCCATCACTAAATGAAGGATCTTATTGATTCTCCATGTTTCTGTTTGCATGCCCATAATTTCTCCAGAGATGCGAGTCGTTTAAATGTGGAGTGAAAATGTTGGATGAACTTATCTTCGAGATTGTTCTAGCTGCTGATTGAATCTTCGGGTAGTTGTTTGAGCCATGACCGTGCAGCGCCGGTTAAGTGCAGCTGCAAGCTTTGCATTGCGGTGGCTATGGAGCCGCCCTGTAGCTTGATGGTGGCTAAGTAATCTGCTAGCCACGCTTCAGGTTCTTGTAGTCCATCGTACTTTTGGCGGTCATGCAGGAGTTTAAAGTCCTTGGGTACTGAGGTTTTACGAATCCGTTAGGTAAAACAGCTGGCTCCGCATACCTCATAGTCATCTTTACTATCGCCGGTATGCTATCTTAGGCTACGGATCTCATCCCTTGATCCGTCATTCATGTGTTGCGTGTTGTCATTTGTTGTGATGTTTCGTGGTTCGGACCCTGAGAAGTGTACCCGATGTGGTGACCGCGATCTTCGGGTGTGCCCCACCTGCCAAGGGCTGCTGCGACGGCATGGGGATCTGTTGGGTTGGTGCGTGATTCCTTGTTCTGCTTGTGCAAGAGATGAGATCATTCATCTAATGGCATCAGATTGTTAGGGCATGGTGCCTATCTTCTGTTAGTGCTTTATGACTTTGTTGCGACTTGTTATGCTTAATTCTTGTCACTAGGGCCCGAGTGCCATGATTTCAGGTCTGAACATGTTACTGATTCATTATGATAGTATTATTTATGGTCTTATCTGCAAGTTGTGTACACACGTTGTTGTTCGGAACTAATGGCCCCGAAGTGACTTTGATGTGAGGATCACATGTGTTCACGGAGTGTTAATGCTTTGCTCTGGTCCTCTATTAAAAGGAGCACCTTAATTGTCAGTAGTTCCCTTGAGGCCCCGCTGCAAACGGGCTGGCAGGACAAAAGATGTTGTGCAAGTTCTCATTGCGAGCACGTATGACTATATATGGAACACATGCCTAGGATTATCTAGTACTTGGATGCTTTATCTTATTTATCTGCAATTGCCCTATGTTCTGATTACTATGTGAATTGTCTTGTCCATGCAACGCCCGTCCATCCATCCCTATGCCTATCGCACTCGAATCCTAATGTTTACTGCTGCTGTTACTACTGTCTTTACTTCACTAATGCTGCTACTTTACTATTCCTACTACAAAACTGTTGGTACTGATAAACTGCCGTGAGCAAGATTATTTCCAGGTGCAATTGAATTGACATCTCAGTTGTTAAGGCTTATAAATATTCTTTGGCTCCCCTTGTGTCGAATCAATAAATTGGGTTTCACTTCTCTCTCCGGGACGCCCCTAGGCTGCTACAATTGCTTGCTGGAGCTGCCTTTGCTGCCACTGTGTTTTGGTCACCTCCGTCGAATCCGTGAGCCACGCCCCCTTTCTCCTTACACTCTCTTCCTCTCGACATGGCGTTCCTCCTCACCCCTTTCCCTTCTCTCTCTCGTAGAGCCACAACCTCGACACGAGTTACCGAAGACCATCGCCGCCCGAGCTGCTCCATCCGCCTCCCCGCATTGATACTGGAAGCAACAAACGACGACACCGTCTCCAATGTCTTCGTAGTCCTCGTCTGCGCAACGTCGCCCACTCACACAAGCTACAGGACCACCAAAGCTCCCTTGCCGCCGACAACTGCGATGTCCGCCGTCGCTGTCGCCGTCTTCGTCAACATTGGGGAGCTCAGCCGCCAGGTGAGCTCCCCCCTCTTCATTTCGTTCCCAGTGGTCGGATCCCAAACAGGCGGCCAAGATTAGATCCTGACCGCCAAGAGGTACCAGCAAATAGGTTTGTGCCATGTGGCCTGCCCTGTCAACACCCACGTCAGCAGCATGTGCTTGCGTCAGCGCCACATGGGCGATCTTATACATTTAGTTTCTCTGTTTACTTTAATAATATGCTGAAAATGTTTTAAGCTTGTAAATTGCATAGAAATTGTTTTGTATATCTAAAAAATGCATATGATATATTCTTGGATTTAGAAAAATGTCTAGAATATTATAGGGATTTAAAATCTGAACTTTGCTGAAACAAATTACTTTAAATATTTAAACTCTAAACTAGGGTATTTAAATTATAGTAAATATTCTGTAAGTCCCAAATTTACAAATAATACCTTTATGGAATCCTTGTGAATATTACTATAGTACCCCAACTATTAGTTTTCAAAATTGAACTTTTAAAATTGAACAATATTTCATAAATGCCATTTAGATATTTAGGACATAACTTTAATTCTAAAAAGTATTTTTGGATGAATCTTTTTGTAAAATGCTCATATTTTAATCCCCTATCCATTAGGACTACAGGGTAAAATTATATTAAAGGTTTACAATAACGTTATTAAAATACAAAGCCTTAGCTCTTTCAAATGCTATTTTGGATGTTATTAAATTAAAAAATGGTTTTCAAAGGAAACCTTTTTGCAAAATGCTTAGAAATGGTTTATTGGTCCATTAGAGCTAAATGAAACTATTTTTCAAAACATATCTACAACATAGTGGGTGCATATGACCTAGTGTTACTATAAACACTTTGGGGTCAAATGCAACCATATGAAAGTAAATGTTTGAAATCTAATACTAATAAAGTATTTTTGCGAACCAAGTCTTGGTATAATAAAACATGTACAAACTAACCTAGACCCTATAGCATGCTTTGCTTGATTTCATTGTATTTCCTTGATCACTGTGTCTGTTTGGTTTATTTATTCTTTCCAATGTTGTGAACCATGTAGATTGACCGGAGAGTGTCAACACCCGGATTTTTATTCCCAGATGCCTGTTATGCCATACATCACAATCCCAGGATTACCATTTTTGCGAGACATAACAGATTGGATATCATAGTACATCATCCATTACAAACCATAATAAGGTCTTACACAAATAAGGGATCTCATGATCCAGTCTTAATACAAACAAGCAGCGGAATAATAAGCATAGTAGTGGGCTCCATCTTCAGGGTCACAGGCAATGCTGACGATGGGAGATGCTCCTAGTTGTCGTAGACGTCCTGCTGTCCATCATCCTGATAGTCCTCCTTATAGTCTGGCCATGGGAATAGCCAGGGACAAAGCCATGAGTACTCTTTAAGTACTCGCAAACTATCACTAACAAGTAAGGTAGTTCTAGTAGGAAATCTTAAGCTCTAGGTTTATTTGCAAAAATCTAGGTTTATCTAAACTGAGTTTAGAAGTAAATAAAACTAAGTAAATGTTCTAAATCACTTAAGTGGGAACCTAGTTTTCATATTCACAACCCTGTCATGGTCAACTCAAAATCATAGTTCACTTCACAAGTAATTTTGAAAACATCTGACGACGGAACAATATGGCCACTCCAACTGTCCATGACCGCGGACGCAGCTATTCGAATAGTTTGACACTCTGCAGAGGTGGTACACTTTCACCACAAAATTCGATACATCCGTCAGGGATAACCCCGAATCATCATACTTAGTATGCAGATAATCAATCATAACCTTTCAATTACACACTCTAGTATAGGCACCTCCCCTATGAGCTTGGCCTCCCAGCCATGGCCATCTGCCATCCTGGGCACTACATAGGTGGACATCATCAAGAGGTAGCCTCAGATCAACCCTCTTCCATGAGGGAACCCATACTAATGCATATAAACTTCCAGCTAAGCCCTACCCAATTCAGGTATTGTGGTTGTACGGTAAAATGGGAATGGTATTGCATCCGAACCCAACCATCAGATTTTATAAAGGGCTAAGTCTCATGCCTCAGAATTGTCATCATCAAATCCATTTGTGTTTCTCAACACATGTCAAAATATTTCAATAGAATGACTCATCATTCCAAGGTTTTCCTAATCATTTGCACCATGTAATCCCATCTAAAGTGATCAAGTTCTATGCGTAGCACTAACCACTAAGTTAAGAGTGTTCACTAATGAGGGGTGCTAATATTCAATCTCATGCCATAGAATGACATCTAGTATAGGCCTAGTTTTATACTATTTATGCTATCTATACTATCTTTCCAAATACTCACAAATCACTAGCTAAAAGTAAAGAACTTTGGTAAAGTAAAAGAATAAAGCTTGCAAGTAAAACTTGGAATGGGTATAAATCAAAGGTATATAACCAAAGCATGCCTAATGTATTTTGCTTAAGTTATCAAGTGGGCAAGGGTTAACTTGCATAGTTAAGAAAACTTGCAAGTGTTAGCTTGCCTTGAGTAGAGAAGTGGTTCAAGTTTTCCTCTTCTTTTGCATAGAACTCCTCCTTCTCGTAGCTTGGGTCGGTACTATCATCTATAAATAAATATGGGGTACACAATCACCAAACAATACTTAACTAGCTCTATTTAGCACACTAAGGCTCACACTTGATGATCTAGCATCATCACAATCATCACATGGAATAAAGAACTAGTTTCATTTATCTTATTTGAGAAAAGTAATTTCTACTCATTGAAATTAATTAAGATTTAATATTCTCCAATTAAAATATGGGATCATATTGACACATGTCATCACCACATATTCTAATACATGGGAATGTGATTTAAAGTGTTGTTCACATTTTATAAAGTTTAAGATTATTATTTAATAGATTTAAAGTGACTAGAAATGCCCTAATAGCATTCGTTTGGTACTAGTCCAATGTCACTGCATGCACACCTAAATATTTTTACATATTCAGATAGATATTGTCAAATGTGATTTTTGAGTGTTTGAAACAACTCAAATGCTATTATGGTTGATTTTTGAAAAATGTTTGAATGTAGAAAAGTCTCTGTCTTGTTATTTTTACTATAGATTATCTCTAACTCTAAATGATTTAAATCCAATGGGCTTGGATAGATAATTTAAATATCTTTCTAACAAAATTTGATGCATGTAATTTAATTCAGTGAAACTCTCTGAATTGATTTTTGAATTTGTGGACAGAAACTAGTTTAAACTAAAATGGAAAATTACTAATTGGAATTTCCGGGCTACGCGGGAAATCTAAACGGCCCGGCCCAACTACACTGCACACTGCAGCAGGCTATTGACATATGGGGTCCACCAGTCAGCGACTGCAGCTGAACGAAACAGTATCTACGCATCTGAGCCCTATGATCTAATTCTAATCAAACGGCTAGGAGTCATTGTCGACGATGAACTACTCCAGCGAGGAACTAAACCTGATGCGGCGGTGGGGGTCTGGCTAGGCTCACCTGGGCTCCAGCTAGGGTCGGTGACGGGGGCGATCGACATGGTAGACGATGATGGTTCGAGGCATGGTCACGGCAGGTCTTGGGGTGGTCGAAATCAACGACACCCTTCTCCTCCAGCCGTGGCGGGCTCCGGCCAAATTCTGGCGAGAGAGAGCTTATCTTGCTCTGGGAAGAAGTGGGGGAGGATTAGTGAGGAGTGGTGAGTGCTGGGGTGTGGAGAAATGAGGCAGGGGATGCCTCCTTTTATACTACAGCGAGGGGACCGAACGGTGCGACGCGAGCTCATCGGTGACGATGCTACAGGCGGCTGATGACCCACAAGTATAGGGGGTGTATCGCAGTATTTTCGATAAGTAAGAGTGTTGAACCCAACGAGGAGCAGAAGGTGCTGGCTAGTGGTATGGATCAGGAATTCTCTGCAAATACTTAGCAAACGGATTTTTAGGGGTTTTCGATAAAGCAATTAAACAAAGTACGAGTAAATAAAAGACAGTAAGAATGAATGCAGCAAGTGGCCCAATCCTTTATGTAGCAAAGGACAAGCCGGTTGTATTACTTAAGATGACCAAACGTTCTCGAGGACACAAGGGAAGACTGTCAAGTTCTTTCGCTTCATATAGTTGATTAATCTTTTTTAGCTTGCTAAGTGTTGTGTGGGTGAACCTGTGCTAATGTACCGCCCCATCCAAGACTAAAACATACTTGTGATTATACCCCTTGCAAACATCCATAAGTACAAGAAAGTAATTAAGGTAGAAACCTAACCACAGCTTTAAACTCTAAGACACTTACATCCCTTGTGCAATGGTTTCCTAACGGGGGTTCAGGTTTCTGTCACTCCGACAACCCCTACGATTAGTAGCCAAATACACAATGCATTCCCCTTGGCCCATATAGGTGAAGTGTCATGTAGTCGATGTTCACATGACAGCACTAAAAGAAGTACACCACAACTTAGATAACAATCGATTGAATCTTTCTCAACGCAACTCCACTACTAACAACAAGACTTCTCCCATGTCCTCAAGAACAAAACGAACTACTCACAAGACATCATATGGATCATGATCAGATATGAAATAATGATGTATAACAATCTGAACATAAACAATAATTCAATGGTTCACTCAATAGCATCAACTACAAAGAGTAATCAACACCGGGAAAGTTTCCCCTATGAACTATGCAAGATTCAACTCAATTGTTACAGCAATATGGAGATGGTGATGAGGGTGCTGATGGTGATGGTGGTGGTCATGATGATGATGATGATCCCGATGAAGTCCAGCTTGATGGTGGTGTTGATGGCGATGATCTCCCCTCTACGAGAAGGAACTCCCCCGGCAGAAATCTGTCTGCCGGAGAGATCTTTCTATCTTGGTGTTTTCCGCCCAGCAGAGGCGGCGGAATATTTCTGTGGTTTCTCCCCGAGTCTTAGGGTTTCGTGGGGATGATATACGCCAGAGGGGAGAGGCTGGAGTAGGCCAGGGCGGCCACACCACTCCCAGGCACGGCCTAGGCCTGCCCGCACCATGGGGTGGTGTGGGCCCCCTGTGGCCCACCTCCACTCCATCTTCTGGCATCCTGACTCTTCTGGAAAAATAGGATTTTCCGTATATTTTCCTGAATTTTCTGATCTTCGCGAATTTTGCCTCCAAACAGCACCTTTTCCATCAGAATCCTGACTGCAGCGGTCCATGCTCCAAAAGTCATCAACCATGCAAAAATAGATGAAATAACATAAGTATCACCTCTCAATACGAAATATATCAATGAATAATTGTGAATTAAGACATAGAATAGTGATGCAAAATGGACGTATCAACTCCCCCCAAGCTTAGACTTCGCTTGTCCCCAAGCGAAACTGAGCTCAATAAACATGACCTCAAGTTTATGGAGTGAAGAGTCAATAAAAGAATACGGACAGAAGCATCACATTCATCAAATACATAGATCATAATAGAAGAAAACTCACTATTATATAACTCAACTTGTAATGAGTAAAGGAAACACAATAAAGATACATAAAGTGAATCATAATTGGTAATGGCAAACTTAGCTCTTGGTCGAAGTATAGTTGATAATTTGCTGGAGTTCACAAATAGCTGGCTTTTTCAATGATAGCTTTCAAAGTAGTAAACATCAAGATAAGAGCAATGCACAAAGCAAGGAACATAAGAAACATGAGTGAATAAATCATCATATGAATGAATGAAATACAACAACTCTAAATACTTGCTGAGATAGAAGGGAGTAGGTTTACTGACTCAACTACAAAGTAAAAGAAAGGCCCTTCAAAGAGGGAAGCATGGATTGCAAGTCTCATAAAGAGCTCCCAAAAATTATGATACTTACTAGCTTTCAGCTCTCATTGCCCCTATCATAGGCATCTTTTGGTGATTAAGGTTAAAGTGACACAACTAAGAGGATATGCTTTACAAGTTATAAGTTGAAATCTCATGCCACTTACTTATGAGTATCGATCCTCATGCTACTCAACTTCAGTCACGAGCAAGCTCTTGTCATTGTAAATACATGCGTATCATTGAGAACCGCCAACGGGGTACCCCTTGCACATGACACAGGAGCTATCCCATAATCAAAATGACAAGGCAAGCAGACAGTGAGCATCACAACGATCTTTTTATTTGCTATTTGCATAGGTTTTTATTGAGGATGCTTCATAGAATGCTCACTATAGTTATGCTGCAAGTTTCCACCATGATTAGGCATGGCTTAGGCTAGCGGCCCAGGCGTTTCTCTAACACACATATAAACTCCATGATCTTACAAGTTCCACTTTTATTTCACACCGCCGGGATCCATAAGCAAAAGAACATGATATCAACTAGGTACAAGTACCAATGAAGTGTTGAAAGCGGTCCCCATGATACATGGTTCGGCTAACTTCAAGTCATAAAGCGCACGCATATACGCAACAAAGAAGGACCCAATGGTTCAAGTTTATTAAATGCAAGAAAGTAAAGTGTGCCCTCAAGTTCGTGAGAGCTTTAATCACTGATTTTCACATAACAAGTTTAATTTGGGAGGTAGACAAAACAGGAATTTACTTGGAATAGCAATAATGCTACTAGGTAGGTATGGTGGACACAAATGGCAAAGGTTTTGGTTTAAAGGAGGTGGATGCACGAGAAGAATTCCCTCTCAGTACAGGTTTTTGGCTAGCAAGGCTGGGTAGCAAGTACAAGAGTTGAAGGAAACAACCAAACATACAAATGATAAAGACAAACATGTAATCTTCCTTGGAAGCACAAAAGATCTTAACTAGAGAATACTAGACTTATGAGCAAATCAAGAAAGAAAGATGATGAAATTATTTTTCTTTACAGTGCTACTATCTTTTTCTTTTCAACTCTCAAAAAGGGTGTTGCTACTAACTGAGCCAGGTTTGCCAAAACCAACTAAATTAACTCAATGATCCCAAAGTGATACCAATACTAACAACAAGATCAATCATATAACCACGAATTGAAAACTAACATAAGCTATGCAAAAGAGTGAATGATAGAACTTCTCATTAATATTCCATAACGGAAACTCACACCAAGGGATACAAATCTAACGAGAGAGGGGACACTTCCATAATGCAAACCATACTACATAATAACTCCTCTTATTCATGATATGACTCTACTAATAAGGTAAAAAGATAGAAGAGAGTGATATGATACCGCGGCACTCCCCCAAGCTTGGAACAAACCAAGGGGATGCCAAACCTGATGACGAATTACTCCTTAGGTGGTGGTGGTATCCTCTCGATGAGCTCTCTGATCAGTTTCCCCAAGTCCTCAACCTCGAAGGTGAAATTACGAATAAGCTGTGAGTTTTGCTCAATGCGGCTCATGATCATGTCGGGTTGAGAATTCCAGCTCTTGCTATTCTTTCCCCACTCTTCCTCCTTGAAGTCTTCTTTTCCTGCATGGCTAGAACGAGGAAAATCCCAATTGGAGGGTAATTTCTGCTTGGGCATATTCTGGTATTGATGCTCATGGATAAGGGTATGGAAAGGATTCCTGGTGGGTGGAGGAAGTGACCGTGGAGCCAAACTGTGACAAGGAGCTTTCCCCCCAGTCTGCATCCGTGCAGTCCTTCTGATCTTGGCAGGTTTCACAACTCCAATGCTTGCAATGGTGGTGTCGTTATGCGGATGTTGGCCTTGCTCCTCTTCACCTTCACTCTTGATCTCCTTCTCCTTCCCAGGGTCTTGGAGGTCTTCCTCCATGGGCTCCTTCCCTTTATCCTTGGCGGACACCATTGTGCTTCTAAGCTTTCAAAGAGTATGTCCTGACAGAAATAGATCGAAACAAAAACACGACGAAAACACGATATACGGACCTCGGGGGATCCGGGGGGGGGTTATATATTACGAAGTTCCATGTCAAAAGGAAGGTACTGGGAGAAAACGGGTCGGAGGCGGAGTCCTGGGTGGCCTCACCACCTGGTGGCGCGGCCAAGGGTGGGCCCGCGCCATGGGGTGGTGTGGGCCACCCTGGCTCCGGTTCCGTCCCTTTTTCGCTTCGAAACTTTTCTTATTGACTGAAAACTGCAAAAATATAGTTGGATTGTATTTTCGTGGAACTTTTCTTACCAGAACTATTACCTATTTGAACACGGACTCTGCAGGTCTCTGAATTTGGTATCTAGTAGATTCTTTTAGGGTCATCTCTTGAATATCATCGATATCTTCATCTTCATATACTTACTACTTGAGTCATAAAACCTTTCTCTTCCTTATTACACCATTGTCTCCACTTCCTGGAAATTTCTTTCACACAAAACTCCACACAGTTCTCATTAGCAACATTAGTATATAAGAAGTGATAAAACCTTTTGAGTCCAACTTCAACTGAAAACCATCAAAACATAGGCTACTGTATCAGCTCCTTCCAAAAACCCAAAAAGAATTCAAAAAGGAAATCGAATAAAGAAGCAAATGCAAGATTGGCAAAATCTGTCAAAACAGACCAGCAGGTAAAGATCAATTTTTTGGAAAATCTTCTGTTTCTCAAATCAAAAAGTGCAAAACTAACGAAAGTTAAACAACAACCTGGGTAAGAAGCGCAAAAAATTACAGCTCAATCCTACATACAGATATCTCTCACGAATTTTTACGGTGAAGCACAAAAATCTGTTTCGGGACAGCAACTTCCCCAAATCTTACTTCTCTCTCATTAGAGGTTGATCTTGACACAAAAACCAAACAAAACGGATAAGGAGCGGTTATTTCCGAAGTAATAACTTCCAAGACTCAAATAAACAAAAACAAACTAAAAGCAAAAACAAATTGGGTTGTCTCCCGTAAAGCTCTTTCTTTATAGCCATTAAGATGGGCATGATAATTTTGAAGAAGCTCTCATAGGGATATAAATTGAAGCAAAAGAGAGCATTAAGAAGCAAAAACACCCACACATTTAAGTCTAACCCACTTCCTATGCAAGGGGATTTTGTAAACAAACAAGTTATTTAAACCAAGGGCAACTTGCATAAGAAGGCAAAAGAAACGCAACATAAAAACTTTCAGCATAAAACAAGGAAACTTGATATTATTGAGATGCATAAGAACACTTTTCCCTCTCTCATAGTAGCTTTCAGTATCATGCATAAACTTAATGACATAGCTATCACAATAACCATCATAGCAATGATCACTTATTCTAACAGAAAACACAGGAATACTAGCTCTCATAACACTACTTTGTGAAACAATATTAGAGGTATCCTTACAAAGGATAGTGTGTCCCTCTTTTTCATACTTAGTGACAAAGTCTTTCACATTTGCTACTATAGGTTCATCAACCATTTGTTTATCAGGTTCAATAGCTTTACTAGTACTTTCATTAACCATACTAGAGATCATAGAATGTTCCTTTACCTTAACTGGAAAAGGCATTTTCTCAATATAAGGTTCAGGTAAAACATGATTAGCAGTATAAACTTCAGTATTTCTTGAGGGAACACTCTTAGCAATATATTTATAAGGCTCATGATACTTATTCCACTTCTTTTTTAGGCACTTCAATATAGGAAGCAAAAGCCTTAAAATAAGAAGCAATAGCTTGAGAGTCTAGACCATAAGCATTTTTAATATTTTGAAAGTCATCAGTTCCCATAAAAGATTCAATGCATTCATAATCGTAATTTATACCTGACTTTCTACCTTTGTCATTCTCCCAAGCTTCAGCATTGTCTTGAATATGATCTAGAAGGTCCCATTTAGCTTCTTCTTCCATGCGAGTGAATGATCCAGCGCAAGAAACATCCAATAAATCTTTATCATGTAGAGGGAGCCTTGCATAAAAGTTGTTGATAATAATATTGTTGGGGAGCTCATGAATGGGACATTTGAGCATTAGTAACTTCAGTCTCCCCCAAGCTTGAGATGTACTCTCTCCATCAAGAGGCCAAAAGTTGTATATTTGATTCCGATCTTTATGAATCTCACTAGGAGGATAAAACATTGAATAAAAGAGAGGCACTATTTCCTCCCATTCCAGAGCTTGACCATTTTTCAGCAGCTTATACCATTCCTCAGCTCTTCCTTTTAGTGATAATGAGAATAACTTATTCTTAACTTGATCTGTAGTAATACCTGCACACTTGAACAACCCGCATAATTCGTGTATAAAGAGTAAATGATCACCGGGATGGACAGTTCCATCCCCAACATAATAGTTATCCATAACACGATCAATAATTCTTGTAGGTATTTTGAAAACATCTTTCTCAGCAGGTGGTGGCTTATCTACTACCTTAGCAGTGGTAGTAGCATTACCAAATAAGAAACTCAACGAATTATCCATAACAAAAATAAAGCAACTAGCAGAAGTAAACAATACTCATAGTAGAAGTTTCCTTTACCAGTTCCACTCTCCAATAGCTCTTCACTCCCCGGCAACGGCGCCAGAAAATAGTCTTGATGACCCACAAGTATAGGGGGTGTATCGCAGTATTTTCAATAAGTAAGAGTGTTGAACCCAACGAGGAGCAGAAGGTGCTGGCTAGTGGTATGGATCAGGAATTCTCTGCAAATACTTAGCAAACGGATTTTTAGGGGTTTTCGATAAAGCAATTAAACAAAGTACGAGTAAATAAAAGACAGTAAGAATGAATGCAGCAAGTGGCCCAATCCTTTATGCAGCAAAGGACAAGCCGGTTGTATTACTTAAGATGACCAAACGTTCTCGAGGACACAAGGGAAGACTGTCAAGTTCTTTCGCTTCATATAGTTGATTAATCTTTTTTAGCTTGCTAAGTGTTGTGTGGGTGAACCTGTGCTAATGTACCGCCCCATCCAAGACTAAAACATACTTGTGATTATACCCCTTGCAAACATCCATAAGTACAAGAAAGTAATTAAGGTAGAAACCTAACCATAGCTTTAAACTCTAAGACCCTTACATCCCTTGTGCAATGGTTTCCTAACGGGGGTTCAGGTTTCTGTCACTCCGACGACCCCTACGATTAGTAGCCAAATACACAATGCATTCCCCTTGGCCCATATAGGTGAAGTGTCATGTAGTCGATGTTCACATGACAGCACTAAAAGAAGTACACCACAACTTAGATAACAATCGATTGAATCTTTCTCAACGCAACTCCACTACTAACAACAAGACTTCTCCCATGTCCTCAAGAACAAAACGAACTACTCACAAGACATCATATGGATCATGATCAGATATGAAATAATGATGTATAACAATCTGAACATAAACAATAATTCAATGGTTCACTCAATAGCATCAACTACAAAGAGTAATCAACACCGGGAAAGTTTCCCCTATGAACTATGCAAGATTCAACTCAATTGTTACAGCAATATGGAGATGGTGATGAGGGTGCTGATGGTGATGGTGGTGGTCATGATGATGATGATGATCCCGATGAAGTCCAGCTTGATGGTGGTGTTGATGGCGATGATCTCCCCTCTACGAGAAGGAACTCCCCCGGCAGAAATCTGTCTGCCGGAGAGATCTTTCTATCTTGGTGTTTTCTGCCCAGCAGAGGCGGCGGAATATTTCTGTGGTTTCTCCCCGAGTCTTAGGGTTTCGTGGGGATGATATACGCCAGAGGGGAGAGGCTGGAGTAGGCCAGGGCGGCCACACCACTCCCAGGCACGGCCTAGGCCTGCCCGCACCATGGGGTGGTGTGGGCCCCCTGTGGCCCACCTCCACTCCATCTTCTGGCATCCTGACTCTTCTGGAAAAATAGGATTTTCCGTATATTTTCCTGAATTTTCTGATCTTCGCGAATTTTGCCTCCAAACAGCACCTTTTCCATCAGAATCCTGACTGCAGCGGTCCATGCTCCAAAAGTCATCAACCATGCAAAAATAGATGAAATAACATAAGTATCACCTCTCAATACGAAATATATCAATGAATAATTGTGAATTAAGACATAGAATAGTGATGCAAAATGGACGTATCAACTCCCCCCAAGCTTAGACTTCGCTTGTCCCCAAGCGAAACTGAGCTCAATAAACATGACCTCAAGTTTATGGAGTGAAGAGTCAATAAAAGAATACGGACAGAAGCATCACATTCATCAAATACATAGATCATAATAGAAGAAAACTCACTATTATATAACTCAACTTGTAATGAGTAAAGGAAACACAATAAAGATACATAAAGTGAATCATAATTGGTAATGGCAAACTTAGCTCTTGGTCGAAGTATAGTTGATAATTTGCTGGAGTTCACAAATAGCTGGCTTTTTCAATGATAGCTTTCAAAGTAGTAAACATCAAGATAAGAGCAATGCACAAAGCAAGGAACATAAGAAACATGAGTGAATAAATCATCATATGAATGAATGAAATACAACAACTCTAAATACTTGCTGAGATAGAAGGGAGTAGGTTTACTGACTCAACTACAAAGTAAAAGAAAGGCCCTTCAAAGAGGGAAGCATGGATTGCAAGTCTCATAAAGAGCTCCCAAAAATTATGATACTTACTAGCTTTCAGCTCTCATTGCCCCTATCATAGGCATCTTTTGGTGATTAAGGTTAAAGTGACACAACTAAGAGGATATGCTTTACAAGTTATAAGTTGAAATCTCATGCCCCTTACTTATGAGTATCGATCCTCATGCTACTCAACTTCAGTCACGAGCAAGCTCTTGTCATTGTAAATACATGCGTATCATTGAGAACCGCCAACGGGGTACCCCTTGCACATGACACAGGAGCTATCCCATAATCAAAATGACAAGGCAAGCAGACAGTGAGCATCACAACGATCTTTTTATTTGCTATTTGCATAGGTTTTTATTGAGGATGCTTCATAGAATGCTCACTATAGTTATGCTGCAAGTTTCCACCATGATTAGGCATGGCTTAGGCTAGTGGCCCAGGCGTTTCTCTAACACACATATAAACTCCATGATCTTACAAGTTCCACTTTTATTTCACACCGCCGGGATCCATAAGCAAAAGAACATGATATCAACTAGGTACAAGTACCAATGAAGTGTTGAAAGCGGTCCCCATGATACATGGTTCGGCTAACTTCAAGTCATAAAGCGCACGCATATACGCAACAAAGAAGGACCCAATGGTTCAAGTTTATTAAATGCAAGAAAGTAAAGTGTGCCCTCAAGTTCGTGAGAGCTTTAATCACTAATTTTCACATAACAAGTTTAATTTGGGAGGTAGACAAAACAGGAATTTACTTGGAATAGCAATAATGCTACTAGGTAGGTATGGTGGACACAAATGGCAAAGGTTTTGGTTTAAAGGAGGTGGATGCACGAGAAGAATTCCCTCTCAGTACAGGTTTTTGGCTAGCAAGGCTGGGTAGCAAGTACAAGAGTTGAAGGAAACAACCAAACATACAAATGATAAAGACAAACATGTAATCTTCCTTGGAAGCACAAAAGATCTTAACTAGAGAATACTAGACTTATGAGCAAATCAAGAAAGAAAGATGATGAAATTATTTTTCTTTACAGTGCTACTATCTTTTTCTTTTCAACTCTCTACTAACCGAGCCAGGTTTGCCAAAACCAACTAAATTAACTCAATGATCCCAAAGTGATACCAATACTAACAACAAGATCAATCATATAACCACGAATTGAAAACTAACATAAGCTATGCAAAAGAGTGAATGATAGAACTTCTCATTAATATTCCATAACGGAAACTCACACCAAGGGATACAAATCTAACGAGAGAGGGGACACTTCCATAATGCAAACCATACTACATAATAACTCCTCTTATTCATGATATGACTCTACTAATAAGGTAAAAAGATAGAAGAGAGTGATATGATACCGCGGCACTCCCCCAAGCTTGGAACAAACCAAGGGGATGCCAAACCTGATGACGAATTACTCCTTAGGTGGTGGTGGTATCCTCTCGATGAGCTCTCTGATCAGTTTCCCCAAGTCCTCAACCTCGAAGGTGAAATTACGAATAAGCTGTGAGTTTTGCTCAATGCGGCTCATGATCATGTCGGGTTGAGAATTCCAGCTCTTGCTATTCTTTCCCCACTCTTCCTCCTTGAAGTCTTCTTTTCCTGCATGGCTAGAACGAGGAAAATCCCAATTGGAGGGTAATTTCTGCTTGGGCATATTCTGGTATTGATGCTCATGGATAAGGGTATGGAAAGGATTCCTGGTGGGTGGAGGAAGTGACCGTGGAGCCAAACTGTGACAAGGAGCTTTCCCCCCAGTCTGCATCCGTGCAGTCCTTCTGATCTTGGCAGGTTTCACAACTCCAATGCTTGCAATGGTGGTGTCGGTATGCGGATGTTGGCCTTGCTCCTCTTCACCTTCACTCTTGATCTCCTTCTCCTTCCCAGGGTCTTGGAGGTCTTCCTCCATGGGCTCCTTCCCTTTATCCTTGGCGGACACCATTGTGCTTCTAAGCTTTCAAAGAGTATGTCCTGACAGAAATAGATCGAAACAAAAACACGACGAAAACACGATATACGGACCTCGGGGGATCCGGGGGGGGGGGGGTTATATATTACGAAGTTCCATGTCAAAAGGAAGGTACTGGGAGAAAACGGGTCGGAGGCGGAGTCCTGGGTGGCCTCACCACCTGGTGGCGCGGCCAAGGGTGGGCCCGCGCCATGGGGTGGTGTGGGCCACCCTGGCTCCGGTTCCGTCCCTTTTTCGCTTCGAAACTTTTCTTATTGACTGAAAACTGCAAAAATATAGTTGGATTGTATTTTCGTGGAACTTTTCTTACCAGAACTATTACCTATTTGAACACGGACTCTGCAGGTCTCTGAATTTGGTATCTAGTAGATTCTATTAGGGTCATCTCTTGAATATCATCGATATCTTCATCTTCATATACTTATTACTTGAGTCATAAAACCTTTCTCTTCCTTATTACACCATTGTCTCCACTTCCTGGAAATTTCTTTCACACAAAACTCCACACAGTTCTCATTAGCAACATTAGTATATAAGAAGTGATAAAACCTTTTGAGTCCAACTTCAACTGAAAACCATCAAAACATAGGCTACTGTATCAGCTCCTTCCAAAAACCCAAAAAGAATTCCAAAAGGAAATCGAATAAAGAAGCAAATGCAAGATTGGCAAAATCTGTCAAAACAGACCAGCAGGTAAAGATCAATTTTTTGGAAAATCTTCTGTTTCTCAAATCAAAAAGTGCAAAACTAACGAAAGTTAAACAACAACCTGGGTAAGAAGCGCAAAAAATTACAGCTCAATCCTACATACAGATATCTCTCACGAATTTTTACGGTGAAGCACAAAAATCTGTTTCGGGACAGCAACTTCCCCAAATCTTACTTCTCTCTCATTAGAGGTTGATCTTGACACAAAAACCAAACAAAACGGATAAGGAGCGGTTATTTCCGAAGTAATAACTTCCAAGACTCAAATAAACAAAAACAAACTAAAAGCAAAAACAAATTGGGTTGTCTCCCGTAAAGCTCTTTCTTTATAGCCATTAAGATGGGCATGATAATTTTGAAGAAGCTCTCATAGGGATATAAATTGAAGCAAAAGAGAGCATTAAGAAGCAAAAACACCCACACATTTAAGTCTAACCCACTTCCTATGCAAGGGGATTTTGTAAACAAACAAGTTATTTAAACCAAGGGCAACTTGCATAAGAAGGCAAAAGAAACGCAACATAAAAACTTTCAGCATAAAACAAGGAAACTTGATATTATTGAGATGCATAAGAACACTTTTCCCTCTCTCATAGTAGCTTTCAGTATCATGCATAAACTTAATGACATAGCTATCACAATAACCATCATAGCAATGATCACTTATTCTAACAGAAAACACAGGAATACTAGCTCTCATAACACTACTTTGTGAAACAATATTAGAGGTATCCTTACAAAGGATAGTGTGTCCCTCTTTTTCATACTTAGTGACAAAGTCTTTCACATTTGCTACTATAGGTTCATCAACCATTTGTTTATCAGGTTCAATAGCTTTACTAGTACTTTCATTAACCATACTAGCTATCATAGAATGTTCCTTTACCTTAACTGGAAAAGGCATTTTCCCAATATAAGGTTCAGGTAAAACATGATTAGCAGTATAAACTTCAGTATTTCTTGAGGGAACACTCTTAGCAATATCTTTATAAGGCTCATGATACTTATTCCACTTCTTTTTTAGGCACTTCAATATAGGAAGCAAAAGCCTTAAAATAAGAAGCAATAGCTTGAGAGTCTAGACCATAAGCATTTTTAATATTTTGAAAGTCATCAGTTCCCATAAAAGATTCAATGCATTCATAATCGTAATTTATACCTGACTTTCTACCTTTGTCATTCTCCCAAGCTTCAGCATTGTCTTGAATATGATCTAGAAGGTCCCATTTAGCTTCTTCTTCCATGCGAGTGAATGATCCAGCGCAAGAAACATCCAATAAATCTTTATCATGTAGAGGGAGCCTTGCATAAAAGTTGTTGATAATAATATTGTTGGGGAGCTCATGAATGGGACATTTGAGCATTAGTAACTTCAGTCTCCCCCAAGCTTGAGATGTACTCTCTCCATCAAGAGGCCAAAAGTTGTATATTTGATTCCGATCTTTATGAATCTCACTAGGAGGATAAAACATTGAATAAAAGAGAGGCACTATTTCCTCCCATTCCAGAGCTTGACCATTTTTCAGCAGCTTATACCATTCCTCAGCTCTTCCTTTCAGTGATAATGAGAATAACTTATTCTTAACTTGATTTGTAGTAATACCTGCACACTTGAACAACCCGCATAATTCGTGTATAAAGAGTAAATGATCACCGGGATGGACAGTTCCATCCCCAACATAATAGTTATCCATAACACGATCAATAATTCTTGTAGGTATTTTGAAAACATCTTTCTCAGCAGGTGGTGGCTTATCTACTACCTTAGCAGTGGTAGTAGCATTACCAAATAAGAAACTCAACGAATTATCCATAACAAAAATAAAGCAACTAGCAGAAGTAAACAATACTCATAGTAGAAGTTTCCTTTACCAGTTCCACTCTCCAATAGCTCTTCACTCCCCGGCAACGGCGCCAGAAAATAGTCTTGATGACCCACAAGTATAGGGTGTGTATCGCAGTATTTTCAATAAGTAAGAGTGTCGAACCCAACGAGGAGCAGAAGGTGCTGGCTAGTGGTATGGATCAGGAATTCTCTGCAAATACTTAGCAAACGGATTTTTAGGGGTTTTCGATAAAGCAAGTAAACAAAGTACGAGTAAATAAAAGACAGTAAGAATGAATGCAGTGAGTGGCCCAATCCTTTATGCAGCAAAGGACAAGCCGGTTGTATTACTTAAGATGACCAAACGTTCTCGAGGACACAAGGGAAGACTGTCAAGTGCTTTCGCTTCATATAGTTGATTAATCTTCTTTAGCTTGCTAAGTGTTGTGCGGGTGAACCTGTGCTAATGTACCGCCCCATCCAAGACTAATACCTACTTGTGATTATACCCCTTGCAAACATCCATAAGTACAAGAAAGTAATTAAGGTAGAAACCTAACCATAGCTTTAAACTCTAAGACCCTTACGCCCCTTATGCAATGGTTTCCTAACGAGGGTTCAGGTTTCTGTCACTCCGGCAACCCCTACGATTAGTAGCCAAATACACAATGCATTCCCCTAGGCCCATATAGGTGAAGTGTCATGTACTCGATGTTCACATGACACCACTAGAAGAAGTACACCACAACTTAAATAACAATCTATTGAATCTTTCTCAACGCAACTCCACTACTAACAACAAGACTTCTCCCATTTTCTCAAGAACAAAACGAACTACTCACAAGACATCATATGGATCATGATCAGAGATGAAATAATGATGTATAAAAATCTGAACATAAACAATAATTCAATGGTTCACTCAATAGCATCAACTATAAAGAGTAATCAACACCGGGAAAGTTTCCCCTATGAACTATGCAAGATTCAACACAATTGTTACAAAAATATGGAGATGGTGATGAGGGTGTTGATGGTGATGATGGTGGTGATGATGATGATGATGATCCTGATGAAGTCCAGCTTTATGGTGGTGTTGATGGAGACGATCTCCCCTCTTCGAGAAGGAACTTCCCTGGCAGAAATCTGTCTACCGGAGAGATCTTTCTCTCTCGGTGTTTTCCACCCTGCAGAGGCGGCGGAATCTTTCTGTGGTCACTCCCTGAGTCTTAGGGTTTCGTGGGGATGATATACGCCAGAGGGGAGAGGCTGGAGTGGGCCAGGGCGGCCACACCACTCCCAGGCGCGGCCTAGGCCTGCCCACGCCATGGGGTGGTGTGGGCCCCCTGTGGCACACCTCCACTCCATCTTCTGGCATCCTGAGTCTTCTGGAAAAATAGGATTTTCCGTATATTTTCCCGGATTTTCTGATCTTCGCAAATTTTGCATCCAAACAACACCTTTTCCATTAGAATCCTGACTACAGCGGTCCATGCTCCAAAATCATCAGCCATGCAAAAATAGATGAAATAACATAAGTATCACCTCTCAATACGAAATATATCAATGAATAATAGTGAATTAAGACATAGAATAGTGATGCAAAATGGCCGTATCAGCGGCTAGCGGCACGACTGAGGCTAGGAGACAGTGTTGTGTTCCCTGGTGGTTCTTATGGGCGTAATGGCGAGGCGTGGAGCGGTGTGGTTTGGTTGAGAGCGTGCGGTGCTCCGCACAGACGCATAGGTGTTTGCGACAGCGTGCAACAGCTGCGGGTCGCACGGCGGTGAACGGGGGTGTCTGCGGGGTTGGGGTGATCATGGCGAGCTATTTTACGCGAGGCGGGGGTGAGGCACGTTCTGTGCGAGCTGGTCGGGCGCGGCGAGCTGGCGTGCTCTAGACATGGCACAGAGACATAGGGTGCAACGGTGCTAGGGTGGTCTAGGGCTCTTCTGCGGTCGAGGCTTGGACAGGGGGTGGTGGTGGAGTGCGGCGTGTCTGGTGCATGTCGTGGGCGAGGGCGGTGATTCTCCTGGCGCTCTATCCACTGTCGGCCGGCGACGACCAAAAATGGGCGGCGCTCCACTGTCCACACGGCTAAGGGGGACTTGTCTAGTGTTTGGTTAGACTCAGGGGAGACTAGTGTTTAAGAGGGGACCAAATGGTCGAGGGACTACTGTGGAAACAGTGAAGTTAGGCAGTACATTAATTTGTGTAATTAAGATGTTTGATGAAATGGCTGCAAGAAACTTACTTTGGAATTTTTTATTCAAATTTGGTGAGTGGTTTGATCTTAAGCTTGAGAGTCTATGTTTGCTTGGAGAATTCAAATGGAAATGGTTTGGTAGGTTTTTGAAAAAGTGGTATCTTAGCATATGAACTAGATTCAATTTTGGACTGTCCATTTAATTGATTTGAAATATGTTTTTGTAAGTTTGTAAAGTGGGCCTTGATACACTTTTACTTTGTCTAGAAAGGGGTGGAAAGAAATAGAAATGTTTCTATTAAATTTTCTCTTCTAGGAACACACAAAGTGACCTAGTGGTTAACTTTTGTCAAAATGACCATTTTCTTTATTTATTCATATTTGATTTCTTTTTCTTTTGATTTTGCTTGTAATTGGCCTAGATGATGTAGCATTCATCTTTAAACCATTTCACATCATTTGTAACAATCAAGCATGGCAATTTCAATCAATTCTACACTAATGCAAAACACACATGCATTCATATTCATTTTCTTAATAAAAGTTTTTGTTTACCCTAAATTGGGTGATTAGAACTTGATAATCTTGCTTAGGGTTTTTGGGATGTTACAAACCTTCCCTCCTTAAACAAAATCTCGTCCCAAGATTTAAGAAAAACTAGGAACTAAAGAGATCTGGAAACTCAATCCTAATATAATCTTCTCGCTCCCAAGTAGCTTCTTCTTCGGTATGGTTGCTCCACTAGATCTTGAGAAACTTGATACTCTGGGTACTGGTGGTTCTGAAGGCTTCTTCCAAAATACGAATGGGTACTTCACGATAGGTTAGATCCTTGTTGATATCTATGGCTCGGTGATCAATGTTCTTGAACACTTCGGTCTTCTCCGGAACTTCCAAGAATTTGCGAAGTAACGAGATATGGAACACATCATGGATGGCTGACATCTCCTCTGGCAGTTCCAGTTGATATGATACTTCTCCTCTGCGATTCAGAATCTTGAAGGGTCCAATATATCTGGGGGCTAACTTCCCTTTCAGTTGAAAACGGTGTATTCCCTTCAAAGGCGACACTTTGAGATATACAAAATCTCTGACATTGAAAGTCAGGTCTGAAGGAAATATGCCCTGAGAGGCAATAATAAAGTTGTTATTATATATTCCTTATACATGATAGATGTTTATTTTACATGCTAGAAATGTATTGATTCAGAAACATCAATACATGTGTGTTTAATAAACAAAAAGGGTTCCTAGTCATGCCTCTCTTATAGACTAGCTTGTTGATTAACAGGATGATCAAGGTTTCCTGATCATGGACATTGGATGTTGTTAATAACAAGGTCACACCATTGGTGGAATGATGTGATGAACATTCATCCAAAGTATAGCATTACGATCAAGTCATTATGTTTATATTGCTATAACATCATACGAAGTAATCTTTATCCTTAGACCATGAGATCATGTTAATTGCTAACACCAGAAGAGTATCTTGATAACATCAAACGTCACCCCGTAACAGGGTGACTATAAAGATGGGTTCAGTACTACGAAGGTGTTATGTTGAGGCTCATGGATGTAGAGTGGAATTTGTCAATCCAGATTACGGATAGATATACTCTGGGCCCTCTCGGTGATATCACATTAGGATAGCTTGCAAGCAAGTGATGTGATCACTAGAATGTTATATCACGGGAACGAGAAAAGAGTGCATGTCGGTAACAAGATCAAACTAGGTATGGAGATACCGATGATCGAATCTCGGACATGTAATATATCGAGAGACAAAGGGAATTAGTTACAAGAGTTAAAGGTTCTCACGATCACAGGAGTCATCGTTGAATGTGTAGGAGTCAGTACGGATCTCCAGGTCCCGCTGTTGATTATTGATCGGAGAAGGGTCTTGATCATGTCTGCATTATTCGCGAACCGTAGGGTGGCACACTTAAGAGTTACTGGACACCATTTTGGAGCACATATGTTTCAGACGAAAGAATTGCAAAGCGCAGGAATTGTTTCAATAGAAACCGGAAATTGTTTCGGGTGAAATTGCAGAAAGTGGTTCTGCATGTGATATTGAAATATTGCAAGGGGCTATATGTGAATGTTTGTTAATTAAAGTAATTAACAAAATTCTGAATAAATTTAATAAAAAGAGTTTTATTAAATGAGAGAGCATTAAATTTGGAGAATTTAATGCATTTAAAGTGCAGACTTTAAAAGGGAATGTGTAGAGGCATTTTAATGTGGAGGGGTTACCACCACATGAATGGGGGAGGTGAGGGGTCACCCCCCCATGCGCCAGCCATGGAGAGAGGGGGCACCCCCCTCCTCCTATAAAAGTCCACCCATTCCCTCCTTCATCCACACACCTCCTTGTGAAGGATCTCTCTCCCCCTCTAGAATTATTCCCCCATGGTCTCGAATTAGCGAGATACATGTTCCCGATGGCATTTCGTCTGGAAGGAGTTGCTGGTTCCGCTGGATCGCTGGAGCGAGGAGGTGGAGGTTGTCCGGTGGCTTGAACGTGTGTGCGAGTGCAGATGCGCTGCTGAGTTGCGGCGCTCGGACTTCCTCACGATCTTGAGATCGGCAAGCGTACGACTACATCAACCACGAGTTCCTACTCGTTAACAAAGCTCGTTGTCTACGAGGGTAAGTTCTCATTGGATGTATGTCCACCCGTTGCTTTGTACCTAGTAGATAGATCTTGGCGTGTAGTTCACACCGTAGGAAATTTTTTGTTTTCTATGCTGCGGACCCAACAGTGGTATCAGAGCCTGATCTATGCGTAGGTGCTTAGCACGGGTAGTACACATATGGTTGAGATGTGGGCGATGATGATCATGTTATTGCATCTTCTATGTATTTTGGATATTGGTGGCATAGTGGGATGAAGCGGCCCGGACCAACCTTACATGTCATCGTACATGAGACCGGTTCCATGACTGACATGCAACTTGTTTTGCATAAGTGGCTAGCGGGTGTCTGTCTCTCCTACTATAGTCAATATCTGATTTACAACAAGTTGCTGATAACTTAGTTATCCTCGTTGTGTTTCATGTTTGTAGGTAAGAACGGTTCTATCTCCGAAAGCCCTAAGCCACGTAAAACTTGCAATTGATAAATTAGAGGCATCTAGTTTAGATCGTTGCTGGGCTAGTGTATTGATATGGTATTGTTGTAAGTAGATGTATGGTGGATACTCTTACAACACACTCAACGTGTAAGTTCCATAGACCTTGGCCTTACACACAAAGGAATGATAGAGATCATACCATGATGCAAGTGATAGAGATCAAATGCATGGACCATATCATCTCACTTTACACATTAGATGTTAGCATCTTATACTGCTAGTTTGGCGCGTTTGATAGCATTATAAGATGATCCCTCTTTTAGATATCAAGATAAAAATGTGTTCTTCCTTGAGTATGCACCGTTCTATGGATCGTGTTTCAAGATATCACGTGATGATCGGGTGTACTCGAATCTACGCTTTCATAGGAACGGGTGTAAGACAGTTTTACACACGCGAATACTAAGGTTCTTACTTGGCGAGCCTAGCATGTACAGACATGGCCTCGGAACACGGACCGAAAGGTTAAGCATGAGCCATATGGTTGATATGATGCCCATATAGATGCTCGCCTTTGAAGCTATATCAACTCACGTGATGATCGGACTTGGTATAGTGGATTTGGTTCATGTAATCACCAAAAGGACACGAGGGATGTCGTTTTTGAGTGGGAGTTCATTAGTAATTTGGATTAGTTGAACTCAATCTATCATAAAATTAGTCTAAATAAACTTTACAAATTCTGTTGTAGATGGCACCACCTGCTTTTAATTTCAATGTGTTCATGGAGAAAGAGAAACTTGCTGCGAATGGTAGCAACTTCACCAACTGGGATATGAATTTGAGGATTCTCCTCACTGCTGCACAAAAGCAATATGTGCTAGATGCGCCGCTAGGCCCCCCACCAGCTCCTGATGCCCCTGACGAGGAAAAGAATGTCTATGTGACTCGTCAGGAGGACCACAACTTAGTTCATTGCGGCATACTGTATGGGCTAGAGCCAGAACTTCGAAAGCGTTTCGAAAATGGCAATGCCTTTGATACCATGGGATAATTGAAAATGATTTTCGATACCCATGCTGCCGTAGAGAGTTATAATGCTACAGAAAAGTTCTTTAGCTGCATGATGGAGGAAAACAGCTCCGTTAGTGAGCACGTACTCAAAATGTCTGGGTACGCCGATAAGCTTGTGTCCTTGGGAATAACGATTCCCATTGACTTAGGCATACATCGTGTTCTCCAATCTCTGCCACCTAGCTACAAGAGCTTCGTGATGAACTATAATATGCAGGGAATGAAGAAGTCTCTTCCCGAGCTTTTGTCAATGCTTAAGACTGCAGAAGTGGAGATTAGGAAAGAACATCAAGTGTTGATGATCAATAGGACCACCGGTTTCAAGAAGGACAAGGAAGGCAAGCACAAGGTAAATAAGGGTGGCAAGTCTATTGCCACGCCTGAAAAGAAACCCCGGGCTGGCCCTAAGTCTGACACCGAGTGCTACTATTGCAAGGGGACTGGCCATTGGAAGCGCAACTGCCCCAAGTATTTGGCGGACAAGAAGTCCAGCAAGGCAAACAAAGGTAATGTGATATACATGTTATTGATGTGTACTTGACTAGTACTCGCAGTAGCACCTGGGTATTTGATACCGGATCGGTTGCTAATATATGTAACTCGGTTCAGGGGCTACGGAACAAGCGACAACTAGCAAGGGATGAGGTCAGGATGCGGGTCGGCAATGGATCAAGAGTTGATGTGATCGCCATCGGGACGCTACCTCTCCATTTGCTATCAGCATTAGTTATAAACCTAAATAATTGTTATTTGGTGCCTGCACTGAGCATGAACATTGTATCTGGATCGTGTTTGATGCAAAGTGGTCATTCCTTTAAATCTGAGAACAATGGTTGTTCGATTTATAAGAATGATATCTTTTATGGTCATGCACCTATGTTGAATGGTTTATTTCTATTGGATCTCGATAGTAATATTACGCACATTCATAATGTTAATGCTAAAAAGATTAAACTTGATGATGATATGTCTACATATATGTGGCACTGTCGTCTAGGTCATATTGGTGTTAAACGCATGAAGAAACTCCATTCTGGTGGACTTTTAGAATCACTTGATTTTGAATCATTTGATACATGTGAGCCATGCCTTATGGGCAAGATGACTAGAATGCCGTTTTCCGGTTCAATGGAACGGGCGACAGATCTATTGGAAATCATACATACTGATGTGTGTGGACTAATGAGTGTGTCGGCGCGAGGTGGATATCGTTATTTTGTTACTTTCACGGATGATTTGAGTAGATATGGGTATATCTATTTGATGAAACACAAGTCTGAAACTTTTGAAAAGTTCAAGGAATTTCAGAATGAAGTGGAAAATCATCATAATAAAAAGATCAAGTTTCTACGGTCTGACCGTGGAGGAGAGTATCTAAGTTACGAGTTTAGCACACACATGAAAGAGTGTGGAATAGTTTCACAACTCACACCTACCGGAACACCACAACGTAATGGTGTGTCGGAACGTCGTAATCGTACCTTATTGGATATGGTTCGATCTATGATGTCTCTGACTGACTTACCTCTGTCATTTTGGGGTTATGCACTGGAAACAGCTACATTCACTTTAAATTGGGCACCATCTAAATCCGTTGAAACGACACCGTATGAATTATGGTTTGGAAACAAACCTAAGCTGTCATTTCTTAAGGTTTGGGGATGCGATGTTTATGTGAAGAAACTTCAACCAGATAAACTCGAACCCAAAGCGGAAAAATGTGTCTTCATGGGATACCCCAAGGAAACAATTGGGTATACCTTCTATCACAGATCCGAGGGCAAGGTTTTTGTTGCCAAGAATGGATCCTTTCTTGAGAAGGAGTTTCTCGCGAAAGGTGTGAGTAGTCGGAAGGTAGAACTCGAAGAGGTTATTGAACCTTCTCTTCATGGAATGGCGAGTGGCACAGCAGTGGAAGTTGTTTCGGAGTTGACTTCACCTGATGAAGAGAGAGCTAATGATAAAGATCATGAAACTCCGAAAGAGGACACTACCGAACCTCGCAGGTCAAGCAGGACACGTGCAGCTCCTGAACTGTACGGCAATCCTGTTGTGAATTTCATGGTTGATGAAATGGATGACCCTGCGACGTATGAAGAAGCGATGATGAGCCCGGATTCCAACAAATGGCTAGAAGCCATGAAATTCGAGATGGAATCCATGTACGAGAACCAAGTTTGGAACTCGGTGGACTTACCTCATGACCAAAAGGCCGTTGAGAATAAATGGATTTTCAAAAGGAAAACTGATGTTGATGGTAATGTGACGATCTATAAGGTCGACTTGTCACAAAGGGGTTTCGACAAATTCAAGGAGTTGACTATGATGAGACATTCTCTCCCGTAGCGATGCTTAAATCGGTTAGGATTATGTTAGCAATTGCTGCATATTTCGATTATGAAATATGGCAGATGGATGTCAAAACTGCGTTCCTCAATGGTAAGATTGAAGAAGAGTTGTATATGATACAACCTAAGGGTTTTGTCGATCCTAAGGATGCTAATAAGGTGTGCAAACTTCAGCGATCCATCTATGGACTGAAGCAAGCATCACGAAGTTGGAATCTCCGCTTTGATGAGGTGATCAAAGAGTTTGGATTTGTCCAAACTTATGGAGAGGCTTGTATTTACAAGAAAGTGAGTGGGAGCAATGTGGCATTTCTGATATTATATGTGGATGACATATTATTGATTGGAAATGATATAGATCTTTTAAATAGTGTTAAAAGTTATCTAAACAGCAAATTTTCGATGAAAGACCTTGGTGAAGCGTCATATATATTAGGCATTAAAATCTATAGAGATAGATCAAGGCGCCTAATTGGGCTATCGCAGAGTACATACCTTGATAAGATATTAAAGAAGTTTAATATGGACGAAAGTAAGAAGGGGTTCTTACCTATGTTGCAAGGCAAGACATTGAGTAAGACTCAAAGTCCGGCTACGGCAGAAGAAAGAGAGATGATGGATAAGATCCCCGATGCCTCGGCCATAGGCTCTATTATGTATGCCATGCTATGTACAAGACCGGATGTGGAACATGCTATTAGTTTGACTAGTAGGTACCAATCTGATCCAGGTTCGGAACACTAGATAGCGGTAAAGAACATCCTCAAGTACTTGAGAAGAACTAAGGATATGTTTCTCATATACGGAGGTGAAGAAGAGCTAGTTGCAGTGTTATGTCGATGCTAGCTTTGACACCGATCTGGATGACTCTAAGTCTCAATCCGGATGCGTATTTCTCTTGAACGGAGCAGCAGTTAGTTGGAGGAGTTCCAAACAACCTATGGTGGCTGGATCAACAACGGAGGCGGAATATGTTGCTGCTTCAGAAGCGGCGCTGGAAGCCGTTTGGATGAAAGAGTTCATTACAGAACTGGGTGTGGTTCCCAGTGCGTTGGGCCCAATGGTGATCTATTGTGACAACAATGGAGCCATAACCAACGCAAAGGAACCAAGGTCTCACAAGAATTCCAAACATATTAAGCGCCGGTTTCACTCCATCCGCGAGCATGTCAAGGATGGACATATAAAGATTTGTCAAGTACACACATACCTAAATGTAGCAGATCTATTGACTAAAGTTCTCCCTAGGGAAAAACATGATCAACACCAGAACTCCATGGGTGTTAGATTTATCACTATGTGAACTAGATTATTGTCTCTAGTGCAAGTGGGAGACTGAAGGAAATATGCCCTAAGAGGCAATAATAAAGTTGTTATTATATATTCCTTATACATGATAGATGTTTATTTTACATGCTAGAAATTTATTGATTCGGAAACATCAATACATGTCTGTTTAATAAACAAAAAGGGTTCCTAGTCATGCCTCTCTTATAGACTAGCTTGTTGATTAACAGGATGATCAAGGTTTCCTGATCATGGACATTGGATGTTGTTAATAACAAGGTCACACCATTGGTGGAATGATGTGATGAACATTCATCCCAAGTATAGCATTACGATCAAGTCATTATGTTTATATTGCTATAACATCATAGGAAGTAATCTTTATCCTTAGACCATGAGATCATGTTAATTGCTAACACCGGAAGAGTATCTTGATAACATCAAACGTCACCCCGTAACAGGGTGACTATAAAGATGGGTTCAGTACTACGAAGGTGTTATGTTGAGGCTAATGGATCAAGAGTGGAATTTGTCAATCCAGATGACGGATAGATATACTCTGGGCCCTCTCGGTGATATCACATTAGGATAGCTTGCAAGCAAGTGATGTGATCACTAGAATGTTATATCACGGGAACGAGAAAAGAGTGCATGTCGGTAACGAGATCAAACTAGGTATGGAGATACCGATGATCGAATCTCGGACATGTAATATATCGAGAGACAAAGGGATTTAGTTACAAGCGTTAAAGGTTCTCACGATCACAGGAGTCATCGTTGAATGTGTAGGAGTCAGTACGGATCTCCAGGTCCCGCTGCTGATTATTGATCGGAGAAGGGTCTCGATCATGTCTGCATTATTCGCGAACCATAGGGTGGCACACTTAAGAGTTACCGGACACCATTTTGGAGCACATATGTTTCAGACGAAAGAATTGCAAAGCGCAGGAATTGTTTCAATAGAAACCGGAAATTGTTTCGGGTGAAATTGCAGAAGGTGGTTCTACATGTGATATTAAATATTGCAAGGGGCTATTTGTGAATGTTTGTTAATTAAAGTAATTAACAAAATTCTGAATAAATTTAATAAAAAGAGTTTTATTAAATGAGAGAGCATTAAATTTGGAGAAATTTAATGCATTTAAAGTGGAGACTTTAAAAGGGAATGTGAAGAGGCATTTTAATGTGGAGGGGTTACCACCACATGAATGGGGGAGGTGTGGGGTCACCCCCCCATGCGCCGGCCATGGAGAGAGGGGGCACCCCCCTCCTCCTATAAAAGGCCACCCATTCCCTCCTTCATCCACACACCTCCTTGTGAAGGATCTCTCTCCCCCTCTAGAATTATTCCCCCATGGTCTCGGATTAGCGAGATACATGTTCCCGGTGGCATTTTGTCTGGAAGGAGTTGCTGCTTCCGCTGGATCTCTGGAGCGAGGAGGTGGAGGTTGTCTGGTGGCTTGAACGTGTGTGCGAGTGCGGATGTACTGCTGAGTTGCGGCGCTCGGACTTCCTCACGATCTTGAGATCGGCAAGTGTACGACTACATCAACCACGAGTTCCTACTCGTTAACAAAGCTCGTTGTCTACGAGGGTAAGTTCTTGTTGGATGTATGTCCACCCGTTGCTTTGTACCTAGTAGATAGATCTTGGCGTGTAGTTCACACCCTAGGAAATTTTTTGTTTTCTATGTTGTGGACCCAATAAGGTCTCTACGTCTCTTGTCAGCATAACTCTTCTGTCTGGATTGGGCGGTCTTGAGGTGCTCACGGACTTTGTGAACCTTCTCTTCGGCTTCTCGTAGGATGTCGGGTCCAAAAATCTTACTCTCTCCTACCTGCAACCAATTCAAGGGGGTACGACACTTCCTTCCATATAGAAATTCAAATGGGGCCATTTGCAAACTGGCTTGATAACTGTTGTTGTATGAGAATTCTGCGAAAAGCAGGCAATCTTCCCATTTTGATCCATACTCTAGAACACAAGCTCTCAACATATCTTCTAAGATTTGTTTAACTCTTTCAGTTTGTCCGTCGGTCTACAGGTGATAAGCTGTGCTGAAATTCAGCTTGGTTCCTAATCCTTCTTGGACTTTCTGCCAAAATCTTGAGGTAAATTGGGTTCCTTGATCCGACACTATGGTCTTGGGGGTTCCATGCAAACTAACGATTCTAGAAATGTACAACTCTACTAGCTTTGAACTCTGGTAGGTATTCTTGGTAGGTATAAAATTGGCTACCTTGGACAGTCTATCAACTATAACCCAAATAGAGTCATTTCCCCTACTAGAAGTAGGCAAACCGGTGATAAAGTCCATTCCGACGGAATCCCATTTCCATTCCGGAATCTACAATGGTTGCAACAGTCCTACGGGTCTCTGATGTTCCACTTTTACTCTCTGACAGATATCACACTTGGCTATGTAGCTTCCAATTTCTCTCTTCATCTCGTGCCACCAAAATTGCTCCTTCAAATCCTGATACATCTTTGTTCCTCCGGGGTGGATAGAATAAAGAGTATCATGAGCTTCCTACATGATAACTTGCTTCAGCTTCGAATCTGCTGGCACACAGATACGTCCTTTGTACCACAAAACTCCTTCTTCATCTTCGGTGAATCTGGGTACCTTTCCTGTACCAATACGATGTTTGATTCCGTCGATACTTGCATTTCCTTTCTGCGCCTCCTTGATCTGACTGATCAAAGTGGGTTGAAGTTCAATGCTAGCTAAAAATCCTTTGCTAACTAGCTCCATTCTAAACTGCTCCAACTCTTCATGCAAACTTGGTTGGGCTTCTTTGATCATGGTGTTTAATCTACACGGCAATCTGCTAAGAGCATCCGCTACCACATTGGCTTTACCGGGGTGGTAGTGAATGTCAAGGTCATAATCCTTGATTAACTCTATCCATCTCCTTTGCCTCATATTCAGCTCCTTCTGAGTGAAAATATACTTCAGGCTCTTGTGATCCGAATATATCTCACAGCGGTTACCCATAAGGTAATGACGCCATGTCTTCAAGGCTAAAACTACAGCTGCTAGTTCAAGATCATGGGTAGGGTAGTTTTGCTCATGCTGCTTCAGTTGTCTAGATATATATGCTATGACTTTTCCTTCTTGCATCAACACACATCCGAGACCAATCTTGGATGCATCACAATACACATCAAAAGGCTTCTTGATATTTGGCATAATCAAAATTGGGGCTGAAATTAATCTCTTCTAGAGCTCTTGAAAACTTGCTTCACATTAGTCGGTCCATTCAAACTTCTTATCTTTCTTCAACAATTGGGTCATTGGTCTTGCGATGCTCGAAAATCCTTCAACAAACTTGCGGTAATATCCCGCTAATCTAAGAAATGCATGGACTTGGGTTTGAGTGGTTGGGGCTTTCCATTCTTCAATATCTTTGATCTTGGCAGGATCAACAGTGACTCCTCCTGCCAACACAATATGTCCGAGGAATCCTACTTCCTTCAAACAGAATTCACATTTGCTAAACTTGGCATACAACTGATGCTCTCTAAGGGTTTCAAGGATGGTTCTTAGATGTAGCTCATGGTCTTCTTCTGACTTTGAATAGATTAGAATATCATCAATAAAAACAACGACAAACTTATCTAGGAAATTCATAAAAATCTTATTCATGAGATTCATGAAATAAGCGGGGGCATTGGTTAATCCAAAAGACATGACCGTATACTCATAAAATCCATATCTAGTGGTAAAGGCGGTCTTTGGAATATCCGTTGCACGAATCTTGAGTTGATGATAACCTGTTCTAAGATCAATCTTACAGAACACTCTGGCACCAATCAACTGATCAAACAGATCCTCTATCTTGGGCAGTGGGTACTTGTTCTTGATGGTGACATCATTCAACTTTCGGTAATCCGTGCACAAACGGTTACCTACATATTTCTTATCCACAAACAGAACAAGCGATCTCCATGGCAATGTGCTTGGTTGAATCAGACCTTTCTCCAACATAGCATCAAGTTGCTTCTTTAGCTCCACTAATTCAGATGGGTTCATAATATAAGGTCTCTGAGCTATGGGTCCAGTTCCAGGAATTAGTTCAATGATGAACTCGATATCCCGATCTGGGGGCATACCAGGCAATTCATCTGGGAATACGTCGGGGTATTCACAGACTACTCTAACTTGGTCTAGGGTTGGTTGGGCTAGACTCTTGTTGCATTTGAATTGACGGGGCAAGGTCTCGGATACATGATCTACTGATACTCTAGAGCTATTGGTCATGGTTATGGCTTTCTTGGCACAGTCGATTAATCCTTTATGTTTCGACATCCAATCCATTCCTAGTACTACTTCCAAACCTTTGGTTCCAAGTACTATTAGATTGGCATAAAAATCTATCCCATGGATTCTGATAGGTACAGCCTTGCAAATTTTTCTAGCTTTGGTGGTTGAACCAGGTATTTGAACTATCATAACATGCTTCAATTTTGTTGGTTGAATCTTACTAGTGCATGCAAATTCTTCTATAACAAACGAGTGCGATGCTCCATAATCAAACAACACTCTTGCAAGTACTGAGTTAATAGAAAACATACCCATCACGACATTGGGCGCTTCCTGAGCTTCTTCAGCATTCATGTGGAATAGACGGCTGTTGCGGTTGAGCGAATTCCCTAGGGCAAATCTCCTTCTAGGCTGAACATGGCGCTGCTTCTGAGCTGGGGCATTCACATTGGTTGCTGCTGCAAGCTTCTTGGGACACTCGTTGGAGTAGTGACCCTTGACTCCACATTCAAAGCAAGTAATCTGGGACTTTTCTTTGGCTGCAACAGGCACAACATTGCTTCTAGTCCTTGGGGCAGTATTGTTGTTGTTGTTGGACTTGGGTGGTGCACGGTTGAAGTTGTTGGAGTTGCCGAGATTGTTGTTGTGGTTTCCTCCGGACTTCAAGTTTCCTCCGCTACGATTGGAGTAGCTTGGACGAGACATAGGGGGTATATTGTTTCTTGGGGCATATCCTGCAGAAGGGTTGGGGCGACACTTCTGGGTATTGTGGGACCCAGTCTGGTGCATCATGCGACACTTGCGGTTGTCATTGGCTTGGTTGATCGTCCCTTCCATCTGGATGGCAAAGTCTACAAGCTCTTCTAGATCTCCAAAACGGATGTTGAGTAACACAGTATCCATTCTTGGCTTCAGTGTTGATCTCATTAGGGGCATATCTAGCTAGGGACAAAAATTTGTCACGGTATTCAACTACCGTCATCCTTCCTTGCTTCAGTTCCCTGAATTCATCTCTCATTCTGGTGACTAAACCTTGTGGCACATGGGTGCGGCTTAACTTGATCTTGAATGCTTTCCAAGTCATCATCTGACCGTCGTTCATGGTACGGGTACTATTCCACCATTCTCTTGCATCTCCTGCCAGATAATGGGTGGCAAACAGTACCTTCTCATTGGCTTCAACTCCTGCGACCTCCAGATTGTTCTCCATGGTTTGCAGCCATTCATAAGCATCTAAGGGATCCTCAAATTTGTTAAAGATAGGGGGATTGGTATTCTAAAAGTTCTTCAGCTTGGATCCATGGTGATCTTGGTTTCCATGGCCTTGATTATTATGGGCCATCTAGGCTATTTGTTGAAGAGTGGCTAGGTTGGCTTGGCGTTTGTCTCTACTAGCTTCACGGTCGGAAACTAGCATTTGCAGAATCTGCAACATTGGGTCCTGCGAAGAGCTGCTTCCTCCAGGGTTTCCACAAGTCATCTGAAGATTGAGATAGATAATGAGATAAGAGGGAAATTTCTAAGGTTCATGGTTTTGTTTTCAAAAGCTTTAAACTTTGAGTTTGACTCAGGTTTTTCAAACTAACTTCTTCTCATTCATTCATTCACTCAAAGCACACAATACAACACACACCACAACACAAATGGGAAACAGATGGTTTTAAGAACCATTCTGTGAAACTACGATAGAGTGGGACCGATACAACTCACTCCTACGGTAGTGATCAAGTGCATCTACTCATCATCAATGAAGTCGGAGTCATCATCATCGGTGTATAAATCTATGGCATCATCCTCCAAGTAGTCATTGTCATCACTGAGGTAAGAGTGAAGATCTCCCTCGATGTCTTCACCTTCCTCCTCCTCTTTTGCTTCAAGCTAGGCTTCCTGTTCATGGATGGTCTTCTCGAGAGCGGCCACCTTCTTGCGAAGACGATCGATGGTGCGATCCTTCTTGTCGCACTGACGATGAAGTGATTGGCGCTCCTTGGAGAGAATGTCAAGAGTCTGGTCCTTCTTGATGGCAATGGCAAGGTTGTGGTTCGCGTAGGCTCGGGCATTGTCCAACTCCTTCTGCCTACCATACAGCATGAAGTCAAGATTGTCCACCTGGTGCTTCAACTCTGGGTGTCCTGGCATCTCCAATGGCATTCCCATAGAATCATGCCTTGTGAAGTGGGCAAAGCGAGTTCCCTGGATCAAGTTGACGTTTTGCCCACACAGACGGACAAAAGCTTCATGCATAGCCCTGGCTAATCCATCTAGCCAGTTGTTCTCTCATAAGGTGAATTGGATCTTCTCAGAAGTAGGTGCTTCCATTCTTCCTCTGAGATCTGCAACTATTAGCCATTGTAGATCTCCTCCTACGTGATCATTGAGTTGGCACCGAAGAATTCTGGATGCGGGTGCTCAAGGTACTCAGACAGTGCATCTAGATCCCTCTCAAAGATTAGTTTCCCTCCGTTGCCCAACTGGTAGAACTTGCAATACTGAACTTCCATCTATAAGAATTTAGGATGAGTAAGTTAGTGAGGTGAACAAGTGTGTCAAATTTTATGTAGTAATGTAAGAATTTTTGAGGAACATGATTTTTTTTGAAAGAATCAAGGATAAGAGTGGGAATAGATTTTCATAAATACCCACTTCTTTGGTTTTGAAACTAAGTTTTTGTTCGGACGTCCATTCTAACTAGGGTCTCCTATGGTCAGGATGGCTCTGATACCAACTTGTCAACACCCGGATTTTTAATCCCAGATGCATGTTATGCCATACATCGCAATCCCAGGATTACCATTTTTGCGAGACATAAAAAATTGGATATCACAGTACATCATCCATTACAAACCATAATAAGGTCTTACACAAATAAAGGGATTTCATGATCCAGTCTTAATGCAAACAAGCAGCAGAATAATAAGCGTAGTAGTGGCCTCCATCTTCAGGGTCACGGGCAATGCTGACAATGGGAGATGATCATAGTTGTCGTAGACGTCCTGCTGTCCATCATCCCGATAGTCCTCCTCATAGTTTGGCCATGGGAATAGCCATGGACAAAGCCATGAGTACTCTTTAAGTACTCGCAAACTATCACTAACAACTAAGGTAGTTCTAGTAGGAAATCTTAAGCTCTAGGTTTATTTGGAAAAAGCCAGGTTTATCTAAACTGAGTTTAGAAGTAAAGAAAACTAAGTAAATGTTCTAAATCACTTAAGTGGGAACCTAGTTTTCATATTCACAACCCTGTTGTGGTCAAGTCAAAATCATAGTTCACTTCACAAGTCATTTTGAAAACATCTAATGATGGAACAGTATTGCCACTCCAACTATCCATGACCGCGGACGCGGCTATTCGAATAGTTTGACACTCTGCAGAGGTGGTACACTTTCACCACAAAATTCAATACATCCGTCAGGGATAACCCTAAATCATCATACTTAGTATGCGGATAATCAATCATAACCTTTCAATTACACACTCTAGTATAGGCACCTCCCCTATGAGCTTGGCCTCCCAGCCATGGCCATCTGCCATCCTAGGCACTGCATAGGTGGACATCATCAAGAGGTAGCCTCAACTCAACCCTCTTCCGCGAGGGAACCCATACTAATGCATATAAACTTCCGGCTAAGCCCTACCCAATTTAGGTATTGTGGTTGTACGGTAAAATTGGAATGGTATCACATCTGAACCCAACCATCAGTTTTTATAAAGGGCTAAGGCTCATGCCTCAACATTTTCATCATCAAATCCTTTTGTGTTTCTCAACACATGTCAAAACATTTCAATAGAATGACTCATCATTCCAAGGTTTTCCTAATCATTTTCACCAAGTATTCCCATCTAAAGTGATCAAGTTTTATGCTTAACACTAGCCACTAAGTTAAGAGTATTCACTAATGAGGGGTTCTAATCTTCAATCTCATGCCATAGAATGACATCTATTATAGGCCTAGTTTTATACTCTTTATGCTATCTATACTATCTTTCCAAATACTCACAAAGCACTAGCTAAAAGTAAAGAACTTTGGTAAAGTAAAAGAATAAAGCTTGCAAGTAAAACTTGGGATGGGTATAAATCAAAGGTATATAACCAAAGCATGCCTAATGCATTTTTCTTAAGTTATCAAGTGGGCAAGGGTTAGCTTGCATAGTTAAGAAAACTTGCAAGTTTTATCTTGCCAATAATAGCTTGCCTTGAGTAGAGCAGTGGTTCAAGTTTTCCTCTTCTTCTTCTAGGTAGAACTCCTCCTCCTCGTAGCTTCGGTCGGTACTATCGTCTATAAATAAATACGGGGTACACAATCACCAAACAATACTTAACTAGCTCTATTTAGCACACTAAGTCTCACACTTGATGATCTAGCATCATCACAATCATCACATGGAATAAAGAACTAGTTTCATTTATCTTATTTGAGAAAAGTAATTTCTACTCATTGAGATTAATTAAGATTTAATATTCTCAAATTAAAATATGGGATCATGTTGACACATGTCATCACCACATATTCTAATACATGGGAATGTGATTTAAAGTGTTGGTCACATTTTATAAAGTTTAAGATTATTATTTAATAGATTTAAAGTGACTAGAAATGCCCTAATAGCATTCTTTTGGTACTAGTCCAATGTCACTGCATGTAAACCTAAATATTTTTACATATTCAGATAGATATTGTCAAATGTGAGTTTTGAGTGTTGGAAACAACTCAAAAGCTATCATGGTTCATTTTTGGAAAATGTTTGAATGTAGAAAAGTCTATGTCTTGTTATTTTTACTATAGATTATCTCTAACTCCAAATGATTTGAATCCAACGAGCTTGGATAGATAATTTAAATATCTTTCTAACAAAATTTGAATCATGAAATTTGGTTTAGTGAAACTCTTTTAATTGATTTTTAAATCTGTGGACAGAAACTAGTTTAAACTAAAATAGAAAAATACTAATTTCAATTTCTGGGCTACGCGGGAAAGCTAAACGGGCCAGCCCAGCTGCACTGCACAGCACAACGGGATGCTGATAGATGGGGTCCACCATTCAGCGACTACATCTAAGCGAAACGGTATCTACGCATCTAAGCCCTATGATCTAATTTTAATCCAACGGCTGGGAGTCGTTGTCAATGACGATCTACTCCGGCGAGGAACGAAACCTAACGCGTGGTGGGGGTCTGGCTAGGCTCACCTGGGCTCCAGCTAGGGTCAGCGACAGGGGCGATCAACGTGGTAGACGACGGCGGTTCGAGGCGCCGTCACGGCAGGTCTTGGGGTGGTCGAAATCAACGGCGCCCTTCTCCTCTAGCAGTGGCAGGCTCCGGCTAAATTCCGGCGAGAGAGAGCTCGCCTTGCTCTGGGAAGAAGTTGGGGAGGGTCAGTGAGGAGTGGTGAGTGCTGGGGTGTGGAGAAATGAGGCAGGGGAGGCCTTCTTTTATACTACGGAGAGGGGACCGAACGGTGCAGGCGCGAGCTCGTCGGTGACGACTCTACAGGAGGCTAGCGGCACGGATGAGGCTAGGGGACAGTGTTGTGTTCCTGGCGGTTCTTATGGGCGTAATGGCGAGGCGTGGGGCGGTGTGGTTTGGTCGGGAGCGTGCGGTGCTCCGCGCAGACGCAGAGGTGTTTACGACGGCGTGCGGCAGCTGCAGGTCGCACGACGGCGAATGGGGGTGTCTACGGGGTTGGGGTGATCATGGCGAGCTAGTGCACGTGAGGCAGGGGTGAGGCGCGGTCTGTGCGAGCTAGTCGGGCGCAGAGAGCTAGCGTGCTCTGGACATGGCACAGAGACATAGGGCGCGATGGTGCTAGGGTGGTCTAGGGCTCTTTTGCGGTCGAGGCTTGGACAGTGGGTGGCGGTGGAGTGCGGCGTGTCTAGTGCGTGTCGTGGGTGAGGGCGGCGATGCTCCTAGCATGCTATCCACTGTCGGCCGGCGACGACCAAAAATGGGCGGTGCTCCACTGTACACACGGCTAAGGGGGGACTTGTCTAGTGTTTGGTTAGGCTCAAGGGAGACAGGGGGTTTAATAGGGGACCGAATGGTCGAGGGATTACTGTGGAAACAGTGAAGTTAGGCAGTAGATTAATTTGTGTAATTAAGGTGTTTGATGAAATGGCCGCAAGAAACTTACTTTGGAATTTTTTATTCAAATTTGGTGAGTGGTTTGATGTTAAGCTTGAGAGTCTATGTTTGCTTGGAGAAGTCGAATGGAAATGGTTTGGTAGGTTTTTGAAAAAGTGGGATCTTAACATATGAACTAGATTAAATTTTCAACTATCCATTTAATTGATTTGAAAGATGTTTTTGTAAGTTTGTAAAGTGGGCCTTGATACACTTTTACTTGGTCTAGAAAGGGGTGGAAAGAAATAGAAATGTTTCTGTTAAATTTTCTCTTCTAGGAACACACAAAGTGACCTAGTGGTTAACTTTTGTCAAAATGACCATTTTCTTTATTTATTCATATTTGATGTCTTTTTCTTTTGATTTTGCTTGTAATTGGCCTAGATGATGTAGCATTCATCTTTAAACCATTTCACATCATTTGTAACAATCAAGCATGGCAATTTAAATCAATTCTACACTAATGCAAAACACACATGCATTCATATTCATTTTCTTAATAAAAGTTTTTGTTTACCCTAAATTGGGTGATTAGAACTTGATAATCTTGATTAGGGTTTTTGGAATGTAACTGAGAGTAACCGTTGACTTGTGAAGGGAGTGATTCTGACAACTCCAACAAGAGGCAAGTTCACTACATAGATGTCCTAATATTTTCTACTATACACTTAGTTGTTTTCCAAATATTGTGTGAGTAGGACTGCATAAAGTAGTATACTATGCTATGCAACCCAAATAGGATAGCCACATGTATTCCTGACTATTGAGTAGCAAACAATGTAGGTGTTGAATGCTCAGCCATGTTGTCGACCTTGTGGGTGCATTCATATTAAGTTATGTGATCTTGACGTGAAAACTCCTTTTTGTTTAATGAAAACAACATAACTTAATGAACCATCTAGGTGAATGGGATTGATATTTTTTTTGGTTGAGTGCCAAGTTCAGGTGTCATTCACATGAGACACTATAAATAGTCGCACCTCCCTATCAACGGAGGAATTTCTATGGAGCCCTATCAACGGCTTTCCCCTGACTTGTTTGCACCCGTAGAAAGCACCTAGGCTTAAAGAGATTGGGTGGTGTTCTTGTCTACAAGCTTCTATGTACATCCACTTGTAAAAGGGGCTCTGTATTGACTATTAGGTTGTGGGAACCTGACCCGTCGTGACCAGAAAGGTAGTGTTGTAGGTGGGTATGGTCCGTGGTGTGGCTCAAGGAACTACTTCTAAAAGGTCTCGTCTCAGTCTTCTCTCGGTCATGCCACAACTAGGTGGTATGTGTGTAGGGGTTGACTGGGTCTTGTGGTAAAGTGTACAAACCTCTCGAGAGTGTTAAATCTAAGTACTTAGCCATGTCCCTGGTTATGGACGACTTTGAGCGACTAGACTTGAAGAAGTTCAAGAAATCTCATCATTCCAATTTTCTTAAGTTAAAATTTTGTGGGTGAACAAGGGTAGAGGGTTCATTGCTATCAACCAAAGGTACCCTGGTTCACTACTATCAATCATTGGTACCGTTTTGGAAAATAGAAGTTTTGGGTTCATTGTTATCAACCAATGGTACCCTGGTTCACTGCTATCAACCAGTTGTACCATTTTAAAAGTAAAATTTTTGGTTCATTGATATCAATCAATGGTACCCTTTTGTTTTTAAATAAAGATTTGTATTTCAAAAATGCTAGGACAAAAAACAATGCTTTATGCAAATTCATCCAAAATCCACCTAGCCAAATATGCATGTACTTGTAGGTTGAGATTTATATTCCACCAAATAGGTGAACTTGTCAATACATTCAAAGTATTGACAATTTGTGGCTACAACCTTTCATGTTGCAGGTTGCCTTGAAGATGAGCGAGGTACAATGTTAGGGTTACGATTCTATACTCTGCATGAGTTCGCCCGTGGCTCTTGATGGAGCTCTTATAGTTATAGTCTTCCGATGTTGATCTTTGTTTAAGAGGAGCTAGACCTTCTGCTATGCAACTTGTATGTGATTATGTAAAGTTATGGATCATTCGATGTAATAGAGCTATGATCTTTGTTTCGTGATATTACATCCAGAACTATGTGTGCTAGCGAGTCTATCTAGGGACTAGCACTAAAGAGCACAGAGACTTGGGACCCTACCGGGTTGGGTCACTTTAGTCTCTCCTCAAATGGTGTCACTTCCTTCACATAAGTAGCTTGGTTTGACCTAAGGGAGGTGCCAGCATAGAGTACGGGTGGATGGTATGGGAGTGACTCGCTCATAATAATGCTTATTACACACTCTGGAAGCATCTTGTGGACCCTTGTTGACTTGGTTGTGTTGGTAACGACATATTCTTCAGTAATTGCTCCTCATCTCGTTGTAAATGCATGATTTTATGCACATCACAAATCAAGAGAAGGATTTGCACATATTTGCCATAATTAGTCATTAGTAGAAAGCCTAGAGAGTTATTTGGTCAATTTCTGGACTTAAAATAAGATTTAAACATAGATAAAGATGGCTATATTTCACAAGCATCAATAACCTTTTAGAAGTACCTAATCTAGTATAAGAAATATTTTCTTCAAAATTTATTATTTTTGCCTACATCAAACAAAAACATTACATTGTTTATTTTAAGTTTTAACAACTTAAAATACGAATTTTATAAGAGATAAATGATATCAATCAACATCAATCATCTGTTGTTATTGTACTTTACTCTTATACCTTGTGTGTTAAATCTTCAAGTATAAAAATAATTTGGTTATGAAGTAAACTTGAAGATAAATAAGATCTTTAATAAATCACCCAAACTCAACCCACACACAATGCTAGGGATCACTTCGAGATTTTATAAAGTGCATATCATATATTATGCATAATAGCATATTGCTTATTTAAACATTAGTCCTTACTAGACTAATGATGCCATTTCATATTCTGGAGCTTAAACCAACTAGAAGACCCTGACACCATGATGACCCACAAGTATAGGGGGTGTATCGCAGTATTTTCGAGGGAAGTGAAACCCAATTTATTGATTCGACACAAGGGGAGCCAAAGAATATTTATCAGCCTTAACAACTGAGTTGTCAATTCAGCTGCACCTGGAAACAATCTTGCTCACATCAGTTTATCAGTAGCAATAGTTTTGTAGTAGGAATAGCAAAGTAACAGCAGTAGTAAAGCAAAGACAGTAGTAACAAAAGCAGTAACAGTGGGATTCGAGTGCGGTAGGCATAGGGATGGATGGACGGGCGTTGCATGGACAAGACAATTCAAATACCAATCAGAACATAGGGCAATTGCAGATAAATAAGATAAAGCATCCAAGTACTAGAAAATCCTAGGCATGTGTTCCATATATAGTCATACGTGCTCGCAATGAGAACTTGCACAACATCTTTTGTCCTGCCAGCCCGTTTGCAGCGGGGCCTCTAGGTAACTACTGGCAATTAAGGTGCTCCTTTTAATAGAGCACCGGAGCAAAGCATTAACACTCCGTGAACACATGTGATCCTCACATCAAAGCCATTCCCTTCCGGTTATCCTGATTTCTGTCACTTTGGGGCCATAGGTTCCGGACAACAACGTGTGTATACAACTTGCAGATAAGACCAAGAACAATACTATCATAATGAATCAATGACATGTTTAGATCTGAAATCATGGCACTCGGGCCCTAGTGACAAGCATTAAGCACAACAAGTCGCAACAAAGTCATAAAGCACTAATAAAAGATACTAGGCACCATGCCCTAACAATCTGAGGCCATTACATGAACGATCTCATCCAATCCCTACCATCCCCATAGCCTACAGCGGGGGATTACTCACTCATAGATGGGGGAAACATGGATGGTCGATGGAGAAGCGATGGTGATGATGATGGCGATGATCTCCTCCAATTCCCCGTCCCGACAGGGTGCCAGAATGGAGTTTCTGGTGCTGTTTCGTGGAATCTGGTGGTGGCGGCGAAGCGAAACTCCTTCTGGAAAAACGTCGAAACCCCCGAAGTTTTTAGGTCAGAAGGCTCCTAATAGGCGAAGAGAGAGGCCGAGGGGGTGCCTGGGGGCCCACACCACCCCCTGGCGCCGCCTGGCCTGGCCCGCACCACCAGGTGGTGTGGCCACCCCCTGGCTCTTCCTCGTCTCGTATTCTGGCTCCTGGAGTCTTCGGGTGAAATAGGATTTTTGGCATATTTTCCGGGATTTTTCCTGATAGTTGGTTTTCTGCACAAAAAGTAGACACCAAGGCAATTCTGCTGAAAACAACATCAGTCTGCATTAGTTGCATCCAAATCACACAAGTATAGAGGAAAAACAATAGCAAAAGTGTTCGGGAAAGTAGATACATTTTGGACGTATCAAATCCCCTCAAGCTTAGCTTATTGCTTGTCCTCAAGCAATTCAGTTGAAAACTGAGTGCGATAAAAGAACTTTCACGAACACATTTGCTTCATATGATGTAAATATTCTCAGCAATGTGATCAACTACTCAGACAGTTCGTAATAAAGAGTATGCAACTGAGTCTACTTAATAGTCATTGCAAGCTATGAAGAGATTCCAACTCAAGAATAATAAGTAGCATGAAGCACAAACATAAGCAACATTACAATGCTCATAAAAAGGTATGATAGAGTGGTATCTCGCTTGCCTTTGATTATGAATGCCAAGGCACCTCTGAAGTTCAAGTGATGACTAGAAGTAAAGATATCAAAGATACAAGCATCAAAGTCATAACACAAATAATCAAGTAATGGAACAAACACAAAGAATGACAACTATGCTCTCAAGAAGGTGCTCAAAGAATATGTGGAGACTCAACAAGTAGAAGAAAAGGTTTTGAATAATTTTGAAAGGCTTCCAGATGCTGAAAGTATGGTACTCGTTAGCTTTGAGCTCTCATTGCCCCTATCATAAGAATCTTTAGTGTGGTTAAGGTGAACGTCAGGTCCAATCTGAGTTATATGCTTGACAGACTATAAACTGAAAATCCCAAGTCCCTTGAGTACGAGGGCCGCTCCTCATGCTACTCAACTTTAGTTACCGGTAAGTTCTTCTCATCGTAAGTATGTGCGTATCATTGAGAACCGCCAACGGGGTACCCCTTGCCCGATGATACGGAAGAATCCCCATATCAAAATGACAAGGCAAGCAGACAATGAGTATCTCAGCAATCTTCTTATTTACCATGGGAAAATGGTGCTTTTTTCTCTCTTTCCTCTTTTCATAAATCTCTTTTTTTTTCTTTTTTCTCAATAGCTATCTCTCTCTTTTTTTATAAGAAGAATGCTTCATAGATATCATTATGGTTACGCTGCAGGTTTCCACCATGTCAGCATGGATTAGACCAGCGGCCCAGGCGTTTCTCTAACACACATACATAACTCCATGGACTTACAAGCTCCCCTTTTATTTCACACCGACGACATCCGCAAACAAAAGAGCAAGGTATCAATTGGGTATATATTTACAAGTGTTGAAAGCGTTCCCCATGACAGCACGGTTCTGCTAATCCCCAGCCTATAATTAGCAAGCATATAACTTTCATGGAGAGTTCACAATGGTTCAGGTTTATTAAGTGCAGGAAATAAAGTGTGCCATCAAGTTCGTGAGAGCTTTACTAACTAGTTTTCCCATAACAAGCAAACATTTTATTCGGAAGAAAACAAGGCATAATGAATATGCACGGGAGTAGCAAATGATGCTAATAGGTAGGTATGGTGGACACTTTGGGAATATTTGGTTTAGGGAGTTGGAAACATGAGTAAAACACTCAGTGGAAGTGAAGGCTAGCAAAAGTAAGGGGGCGACAAACGAGAGAGCAATAGCTGTCATTATCATGCTTGCAACAAAACAGGACTACTCATGGCATGAAAATGATTCAAGATCCTCAAGGCAAAATAATTCATCAAGGCTTAATTGATTATCACAGTCTTGTGCATGCGTGAGCATGTGCCAAGTCAATTCAAATGAAACATTCAGAGGAGGATACCACGGTGTCATACCAATTTATGAATAGAGCAATGCAAGCAAACATTCATAAGACATGCTACAAACTATTAGCGAGCTGGAGCTAATCATAAGAAAGCAAGAACTACTAAGCATCCAAAGGTAACATACACCCTACTTGAACAGACTAAGCAAGCCCACAGTGATGAGTATATGTACAAAAATGAAAACAAATAGAGTTTGTTACCAGCCTCTTACCACGCCTCAAGTTGCCATTGATCCTCATTATTGCTCTTCACTTGTGTGGCTTGAATAATAATATGAAACCAATCCACTGAGGACTGCCGAACCCTGTAGCAAACTCGCAAAAACCAAAGAAGAACGACAAATATTTTTGGTGTTTTCGATTTTTAAACAAGAACCAAAAGGGAAAAAAAAACAAAGCAAAATCTTTTTGGGTTTTTCGAATAGTTCAAACAAAGCAAAAAGGGAAAAACAAACCAAGGCAAAAAGAAGAAGCAAACCAAAGAGAAACAACAAAAATATTTTTGGTCTTTTTGTGTTTTAGAAAGCAAAATCAAAGAAGAACGAAAACTAAAAAGAGAATGAAAACATGAATATACAAAGTACCGACGCAACATGATATGGAGATGAGTGTGGTGTCGGCGTACCTCCCCCCAAGCTTAGGCTTTTGGCCTAAGTGGGTATAAATCCATGTACGAATAGGGGTTCCAAGCGGGCGGATCTTGGTAAGAATGGTCGTAGCTGGGCCCATGAGAAGAAGAAGAAGCTCCCCAATCATAAGCGCGTTGCTGGTATGAAGACTCTCCCTCATTCGAGGGCTGGACCGAATCATCCGTGACCTCCCTTCTAGTGTCCTGCTCCTGTTGGGAGAGCTCTCCCAAGTACGTGTCAAGCTCCTCCTCAGTGAGGGACCATCCTTCCTTGTTATCAAGGTTAAACAAAACAGGTGCAGGCAAAAGAACAACACGCTCGAACTTGCTCTTTCTCCAACCAGCTTTGAGAAAGGTTATTTCATAAGATAACTCACTCAAACTAGCCCACGAGGAAACAAATTTATGCTGTATCATGGAATTAAGATCAAGCCTCTCTATGGGAAACTGTAGGTCTAGATGATGAGTCACTAAACCATGCAATGCTAGTAAACGAGAAGAAATGAGGCCTCCACAAATTCCACCTTTCTCACGGTTAGCAGCAAGACGGAAAGCTATCAAAGCACCCAAGTTGTAAGACCTATCTCGTCTAAGAGCAGCAGAGATAAATGCTAGATCAAATGAAGATAACTTATTGGCAATTTTCCTAGCAAGAACACACTTGGCAATAAAGTAGGCAAAGTAGCGAATGGAGGGAAGATGAATGTTACAGAATTTTCCATTCTCCTTCGAGAAGCTACTCCCTTGGCACATTTCTGCATATAAATCCATGAGTGGTTCAGGTCTCTCCTTAATCTTTCTACATGATCCCCATTGAGGTACCTTAATAGCTGCACAAAAATCATCAAGAGAAAGTTTGACAACTATATTGTAAATTTTGTAATGGACCATGGGGTTAGGCAAAGAGTGACTAAATTTGAAGTCCTGCACCACAAACATGGTTAGCTTCACAAATTGACAAGGTTCATCTTCCAAAAAGTGTTATAACCCTGATTAGAAACCAAAGTGTGGAAATCTTGTAGAATTCCTGCAGCTCTCATGAACTCAGAGCATGGATAAATGGAGGGAAAAACTTCCTACTCCCGGTGGACCTTCATGACCTCAGGCACCCAAAGCTCATGTTGGTTTAGGTGGTGTTCACTCATCTTCTATTCTGAAATTTAAACACCTATCAAACAAGTGATTGCAAAGTAAATATAAAGAAGGATTCTACTCATAGGGACTTGCAAGAGGCCTAAACATGCATCAAAACTTCATCTCTAAGCATCAAACAAGCTTACAAGCTCTCATAACCAGTCACCTACAGCAGCAAAATACTCAACATATAATCCACTAAACACAAATCTACTTGGACAAGGGGAGGAGTCACATACCAGGGAACAAATGCTCCAAATTTCAGCAAGAAAGATGGGCTGAGCAAGGAGATCGAAAAAATCGAGAGCAAGCACAGCAATAACGTGATGTTGAGCTATGAACTGGAGCTTACTCGGTAGAGAGAAGAAAGTGGCAGGCGAGAGAGTAAGTGGGGGCCAGGGGTGGCCCACACTAGGGCATGGCGCCACCCAGGGCTGGCCGCGCCACCACATGGTGTGCCTGCCTGGTGGGCCCCCTTGTACCTACCAGGTACTCCTCTACCCCTTTTTTCACGTAAAAATTTAATATGAATTTTCTGGAATTTTTCGAGACAGTTTATTTTTGGGCATTTTTCAGAAATAGAAGAATGATTTTTCTGACAGACATATTTTTTTTCTTTTGGAAACATGATGCAAGGACAAAAAAGGCTAGAACTACAGAACTTCTAGCATGCAAGCAACTAACAACACAAACAAAACTAAACGAAAGCAAAAACTAAAATGCAAAGGACAGAGACATAATGAAAACATTGTTTTGTTCAATGGAATCCTTTTGTTAGCAAGGTTGATCAAGTCTTGCTACCAAAACAATTGCATATGAGACAAAACTTTGTACTCCACTAATGATTATGTTACCTTAACCTTGATAGCAATAGTCCCAATCATAATAGTTTCAATTTTTTCTCTTAGTATGGGACAATATATTTCTCCAACTTGAATGCCTTCAACATGTTCAATTGAATTCAAACCATAAGTCCTTTCAATCTTCTTGGAGAAATAGACAATATGTTCCTTGTCATTAACATTGAAGGTCACCTTTCCTTTATTACAATTAATAACAGCTCCTGCAGTATTAAGAAAAGGTCTCCCAAGAATAATAGACATATTATCATCTTCAGGCATTTCAAGCACAACAAAATCAGTTAATATCAAGCAATTGTGAGCCACCTGAACAGGTACATCCTCACATATACCCACAAGAATGGTGGTAGATTTATCAGCCATTTGCAAAGATATATCAGTTGGAATCAATTTTTCAAGCTGAAGCCTCTTATAGAGAGAGAAAGGCATAACACTAACTCCATCTCCCAAATCACACAAAGCAGTTCTAACATAACTGTTCTTAACAGAGCAAGGGATAGTTGGAATCCTGGGTCTCCAAGTTTCTTAGGAACCTTACCATTGAATGAATAATTAGCAAGCAAAGTAGAAATTTCTTCATTAGGGATCTTCCTTTTATTCGAGACAATGTCCTTCATATACTTTGAGTAAGGAGGCAATTTAATAGCATCAGTTAAAGGAATTTGCAAGAATAAAGGCTTCATCCACTCACAAAACTTATTATAGTGTTCATCTTCCTTTGACTTGTGTTTCTTATCAGGGAAAGGCATAGGTTTTCGGACCCAAGGTTCTCTTTCACTACCATGTTTCTTAGCAATAAAATCCTCTTTAGTGTACTTAGTATTCTTAGTGTGGTTTTCAGGTTCTTCTTCAACTTTTTCTTCATTAGGAACTTCATTTTCTTCATTACCACTTTCAGTTTCAGCATCAGAGATAGATATACTATTAGGATATATAGCAGGTTCAGAGGGTTCTACAATAGTTTTATGTTTCTTTTTCCTTTTCTTACGAGTAGAACCACTATTTTCAGCTTGTTGAGAATCCTGCTCAATTCTTTTGGGATGCCCCTCAGGATATAGAGGATCCTGGGTAGCAGCACCACTTCTAGTTCTAATTTCATAAGCATGTTTTTCTTTAGCAACATTAACTAGCAAGTCGTTTTGCACTTTAACGAGTTGATCTATTTGAGTTTGAACCATTTGAAACTGTTTAACAATCATTTTAACATCATTAGAGGTTCTTTCCACAATATCTTTCAACTCTATAATAGCTCTAGTGTTTCCCATTAGATGATTTTGCACCCTTTTATTAAAGTTAACTTGCTTAACAATAAAGATATCAAATTCTTCTAAGCATTGATCAGGAGGTTTAGAGTAAGGGATATCACCTTCATCAAAGTGTTGGAGAGAGTGTACCTCAATAGTGGGTGAGTAGGGAATAGGCTTACATGATTCTTCTATAGGAGGTAAATTCTTGACATCTGCAGCTTTAATTCCCTTCTCCTTAAGACATTTCTTAGCTTCCTTCATCACTTCATCATTTAATTCAATAACTCCCCTCTTCTTTGATGTTGGAATAGGCACAGGAATAGATGGTTCAAGTACAATTACTTCAGGTATAGCTTGTTTAGGAGGAGTCCAATCTTCATAATTCTTGCTTATTTTAGCCATTAATTCCTCAGCTTCCTTAGGAGTCCTATTCCTGAAAACACAATCAGCACAACTATCTAGGTATGTCCTAGATTCCTCGGTTAGTCCATTATAAAATATATCAAGAAGGTCATTCTTAGGTAATGGACTTCCAGCCTGTGCATGAATCAAAGCACAAAACTTTGCCCAAGATTCGGGCAATACCTCTTTTTCTCCCTGTTTAAAATCAAAAGGTTCCTGCAAAATAGCATGTCTAGCACTGGCAGGAAAATATTTCTGCAGGAAAGTACTAATCAAGCACTCAGGGCTATCAATAGATCCAGGAGGTAAATTACTAAACCAAGTTTTAGCTTCTCCTTTCAGCGCAAAGGGGAAAATCTTAGCAACAAAGTAAGTACGCATCTTAATATCATCAGAAAAGAAGCCACTCATGGTAGAAAGTTCATTCATATGTGCTACCGCACTTTCATTCTTAGTCCCACAACAAGGTTCTTTCTCGACAATAGCTATGTAAGATAGATCGAGAGAGAAATCATAATCTTCATCTATAATGTTTATGGGATAAGCAGCAAACTTAGCATCAGGAGACAATTTGGGTGTAATAGTACGCCTCTCATGGAGACTCTTAGCAGCGCTCCTATCATGGGTGTTTTTACATTCTTTAATAAATTCATCAGTCATCTCAACATAACCATCTTCAATATCATAACTCTCACTAGACTCAGGTGAGCTAACAGGTGTGGTAGTGTCTTCATTAGGAGTTTCGGTATTTCCAGCTATAGTTCTAGCAATCGTAGCATCTAGGAAAGGACCTAATGAACCACTCTTATCAAGCACAGTAGAAGCAGCATCATAAGCATCAGAAGTTCCAGATTCAGCAGTAGTAGCAGTGTGTGTAGCATGTGTACGTGGTGGTGTAACGAGCTTACTTATAACAGATGGTGAATCAAGAGCAGAAGAGGTGTTTAGAACCGTACCTCGTCTTGTAGTGGATGGTAAAATAGGAACCTTGCCATCACGAGACTTACCCATGATGGATGGATAGCATCGAACAATAGAGAATCCAAGTGAGCTTGATAAATAAAGCTATGCTCCCTGGCAATGGCGCCAGAAAATAGTCTTGATGACCCACAAGTATAGGGGGTGTATCGCAGTATTTTCGAGGGAAGTGAAACCCAATTTATTAATTCGACACAAGGGGAGCCAAAGAATATTTATCAGCCTTAACAACTGAGTTGTCAATTCAGCTGCACCTGGAAACAATCTTGCTCACAGCGGTTTATCAGTAGCAACAGTTTTGTAGTAGGAATAGCAAAGTAACAGCAGTAGTAAAGCAAAGATAGTAGTAACAAAAGCAATAACAGTGGGATTCGAGTGCGGTAGGCATAGGGATGGATGGACGGGCGTTGCACGGACAAGACAATTCAAATAGCAATCAGAACATAGGGCAACTGCAGATAAATAAGATAAAGCATCCAAGTACTAGACAATCCTAGGCATGTGTTACATATATAGTCATACGTGCTCGCAATGAGAACTTGCACAACATCTTTTGTCCTGCCAGCCCGTTTGTAGCGGGGCCTCTAGGGAACTACTGGCAATTAAGGTGCTCCTTTTAATAGAGCACCGGAGCAAAGCATTAACACTCCATGAACACATGTGATCCTCACATCAAAGCCATTCCCTTCCGGTTATCCCGATTTCTGTCACTTCAGGGCCATAGGTTCCGGACAACAACGTGTGTATACAACTTGCAGATAAGACCAAGAACAATACTATCATAATGAATCAATAACATGTTCAGATCTGAAATCATGGCACTCGGGCCCTAGTGACAAGCATTAAGCACAACAAGTCGCAACAAAGTCATAAAGCACTAATAAAAGATACTAGGAACCATGCCCTAACAATCTGATGCCATTACATGAATGATCTCATCCAATCCCTACCATCCCCATAGCCTACAGCGGGGGATTACTCACTCATAGATGGGGGAAACATGGATGGTCGATGGAGAAGCGATGGTGATGATGATGGCGATGATCTCCTCCAATTCCCCGTCCCGACAGGGTGCCAGAATGGAGTTTCTGGTGCTGTTTCGTGGAATCTGGTGGTGGCGGCGGAGCGAAACTCCTTCTGGAAAAACGTCAAAACCCCCGAAGTTTTTAGGTCAGAAGGCTCCTAATAGGCGAAGAGAGAGGCCGAGGGGGTGCCTGGGGGCCCACACCACCCCCTGGCGCCGCCTGGCCTGGCCTGCACCACCAGGTGGTGTGGCCACCCCCTGGCTCTTCCTCGTCTCGTATTCTGGCTCCTAGAGTCTTCGGGTGAAATAGGATTTTTGGCATATTTTCCGGGATTTTTCCTGATAGTTGGTTTTCTGCACAAAAAGTAGACACCAAGGCAATTCTGCTGAAAACAACATCAGTCCGCATTAGTTGCATCCAAATCACACAAGTATAGAGGAAAAACAATAGCAAATGTGTTCGGGAAAGTAGATACATTTTGGACGTATCACACCATAATCTTATAGTCAAAAAGACAAGTTCATACTTGCTCATGTCCTTTGATTATTTTTTATCAACTATTTACAATCTACTATTGTTATCACCTACATTTCAAAAAGGATGGAAAAAAGCACTATTTTCATAATAATATGACTTATCGGTTATTGGCCCGAGTGGTGGTAACCTAGTATGACGGGAAAATAGAACCACAGTATGATATATGTGGTTGGTGGAGGTTCCATTTGCATGGAGAAGTATCATCTAGGACTTAATACCAAATGTCTCCAATGATTCTTGTGTCGTATATTACACATTAACCATGAGATCTATATGACTCTGGGGAAGTGAGATGGATCTTATTCTTTTCGCATATCAACAAACGACCTTATTGTGATGCTGCAGATTTCTCACGGAGAATCCAGTATATGGGTGGGACCCCTTAGTGCCCCGTGATACTTGGTGTCTATGATAGTCTATAAGGGGCTGTCCGAGGTAGGTTCTACCATTTCAATGGGGGCTACCAGGGGCGGGTTCTGGTTACAGAATTGGGTGGGCATGTGGGATTATGGAGAAGGGCAGTGATTGATTTGGATTCTTATGCTGGGCCTCATACCAAGGAAGTGTGAATGGGTTGGCCTCTTGGTTATGCAACAAAGATAAGGATCTCTCATGGATAAAGCAACACACATTTGCATAGTGTACAAAGTTGTGACTTGTTACTCCTTGTTCTAGGAAGGAACTACAAACGCGACAGGAAAGGAACTCTATGAAGTTCTAGTAAATCTATGAAGGCTGACGGACATAGCTTTTCAGAATAAAAGTAACCTTTTGAAGAAAATTTTACAAAAACTTACATTAGCCTACAACCTATCGTATGTGGCTATAGATAGTGCATCAAATTTTCCTCTTTAATGAACTTGTTAAGTACGCTCGTACTCAGTTCTACCTTCTTAACCCTTGCTAGATTTTGAAGCAATCAATGATGTCATCAAGAGGTGAACTATTTTGAAGGGCTGATGATATTCAGTGGAATAAATGGCGTTAATGTCTACATCAGTTGCAATGGAAGTGAAGCTAAAGAGTAGATAATAGATAAATCCCTAGATGCTAGAACCTATATCTGTAGGCATCGCTTTAGCAAAAATCGCAAACCAAATAATATTAGGGGTAGACTTAATCTAGAATAATCTATGAGTTGTTATTTCTGGTTTTTCTTTTGTAAATATACCTTCCTCACTGTACCAAGGAGGTTCTCTGGATCTTTTGTAATGTACTAAGTTTTAATCTATAGTCATGCCTTAGACCTGCGATGTTTTTGTTGTACCACTCCAGGGGGATGTAATACTGGTGGAACGGTATTTCATTGCTGTTATGTGAACGACTTGCATACTACACCATGCAGTGGTATGTTGGGTCACTACAACAAGATACACAAATTACAAGTAAGGTACAACATCAAAAGCATCAGTGTGATCATAACAAAGGATTGACAAGTTCACAACACATCATAAACTAATAGGAGCATGCATGATCATTACCAAAAAAGGATTAGAAGTTCATCCTACTAGTATGGTGTTAACCTACCACATCAAAAGTGGGTGTCATCCTACCACCGCATCAACAAGTTCACCATCACATGAGGGGATCATATATACCACCTCATAAAAATATACTAGCCGTAAGAAGGTTTGAATCCCTACCTAACCAAAATGTACAACATCACCAGTTCATGATCATCATATCAACAACACCACCATCCATGCCTTATAATGCCTACGACACGAATCTAACCTCTATAGTTGGTCGTAGTACCTACCGAGGTAGATCCTTAGCCAAAGGACCTTGTGTGGCTCCACCATGCAGACAAATCATGCCCTGAGCTTTGTTGCCCACCAGTTGGCTGATTGCTGCAATTAGGGGCTCCTCTGTGAAGCCGACCATATCCATGACTATTTTGTATAGGTCTGGGTGCATACGGTGAGCTTGTTGTCCCTAATATCCTACACGATGTCCTACATGGCATTGGTGATGCTGGTAGAGGCCATGAGATCATCAATAACGAGAGAAGACATCTTCCTGTTTCATGCAGGTGATCGCGGGCCATTAGTTGGATTGTCGGGTCCATCGAGGATAATGGTCTGAGACTTCTGAGTGTCAGCATAATCAGGCGTAGGTGTACCCAGGGGTTCATTTGAGCCCATGGAAAACTTGCTAGTGGCAAGACCAAAGTAGAAGATGGTCTGCATTTGAACGTAGTTCTCAATGGGTTTGTTCAGGAAATCAGCATCCTCTGGGTGGTCCTAAGATTGGAAGATAGTGCATTAGTTCTTAGATGATACTGCGTTAGTGAGAGATGATCGAACAAAGGTTTCAGCATACTATGATCACCGTGATGTGCCCCTGATAGTATTTACTTTCTAGGAGAATATTGCAGGTCTCCTCACACCATTGAGTGTCACTGAGATCTCTCAGCTGGCTCACATGTATCCACATCACCCTCCACTTGCGCATGTGGTTGTACACATGCGTAGACGTATGGACTTATTTGGAGCCCTTTTCAGTACACACACTGGTCTTGATTATCGGGCACATCTTGTTCAGCACAAAGGTTGACATGAAGGGAAGCCATTTCATGGTTCCCTTGATAGAAGCCTCTACATGTTGGCAAGCCTTAGAGAAACCTTTGAACCAATGTAGTTGACAATGTTATGCACAGGATCATGTGAGATGAATACTTGTTGTGAATTTGAGGCATGTCGTAATTCTGCTCCACCGATGCAGGTTGTGTCATGATATGAGAATCCTCCACAAACGAAGAGATCTGCGACTCACCCAAGGGCACGAGAGCCATGCTAAAGTCAAAATCGAGGTCCTACATTGTTCACGCATGACAGAAATTTGTAGAAGAAAGCATGATTTCAAAGATCTAGCTACGAAGCAAGGATTTGAAGAGCTACATCAATAAATAATTGAAAGATGGAGTAGAATATAGCACATGTTGTCACACTACCATAGTACAACTGTCCCATCGATTTGCACAAACTACCATACTACAAGCACACACATGTAACATGATCAAACACATCTACAATGAACAAACACATGTACCATTAGGAATCTAGGCAGATTTACCATTGCAAGCTCACATATCTAACCAACCAAGATGAGGATGTGAGGTTACTTACATAGATCAGTGGATGTGGAGCACGACAAAGACAAATTGATGAAGAGGGAGAAGTAGCCTACTCGCTATCACGGTCGTTGCTATCTCGGACCCTGCCACCACCGCTTACCTACTTACCTATTGTCGACCGATGACCCGAGCTCGATGGAGAGAAATGGGGGTTTTCGATTTGGGAGACAAGGAGAGGGTACATATCGAAAGAGGGAAGCATCATAAGAAGACCGAATTCATCCCTCTATTTTTCGTTGCAAAGTGCAAGCCCACACCATATCCATGGTTGTATCTCCTCATGCAACATGCGATGCTTTTGCATCTAGAAAGCATGAGAGGAGGGTGGTTCGCTGGAAATGACCGAATCAATAGTTTATATCATGCTTGGCCCGAGCTCTGACGCACGCTGGCCACAATATGGTGGCACATGCAACCAATCGACCTATTTTTATCTCGCATACCTAAGTGACCTCCCTCGCTACTCACTATGTCACAATTGTTAATTAGAGGTACTTAGATGTGCCCCTAAAAAATCATCAAAGTGCCTCTATTTATTTTTAGTGGCACTTTTAGAAGTGTCGAATTTAATCGTGTTGCTAAAAATTTTAGGCGCACTTTGGAAAAAGTGCCCCTAAAAAGGATTTTTGCCACACTTTGGAAAGTGCCTCAATCAATTTTTAGCCGCACTTTGGAGACCGCCTCAACCCTTTTTTAGCCACACTTTGAAAACTGTCTCTAACCATTTTTATCCGCACTTCAGCAATGTGCCTCTAACTATTTTTAGAGCCACTTTAGCATTATTCCTCTAACCATTTCTGGCCGCACTTTAGCAATGTGCCTCTAACTATTTTTAGCAGCACTTTAGCTATGTGCCTCTAACTGTTTTTAGCAGCACTTTAGTAATGTGCCTATAATCTTTTTTAGGGGCAGTTTATATTGAAACAATAATTTTATTAAGTCATAGTAACTATTCACACCAACCACAATTCACACAAAAAATAACAATATAGCTTTTCAACAGTAACTATTCATAATGGAGTTCATAGCAAATAAAAAACAATATAGCTTTTCATGTAGTTCACAGCAACTATTCTTATAACTTATAGTTCTTCACATTTACCATTTCCCATTTAGTACTTCACAGCAACACCAATATAGTACTACATAGCAATATAGTTTCTTCACACCAATAACAATATAGTACTTCACAACAATATAGTACTTCACAACAATATAGTACTTCACAACAATATAGTTTCTTCACAGCAAAAATGATATAGTACTTCACAGCAACAACAACAATATAGTACTTCACATCAACAATTTTGAATTCCTTCACATTTCCCATTTAGTTTCTTTGATATCTTCTTATTCTCCTCGTGTTGCAAAAGAAATGAAAATTTATTATCACAGCCAAATGAGCAATAGTAAAGAGCAAAAGCAATGCATAGTACACAATGCCCAACCTACATTAGTTTCTCACTAGCTTCTACCTGGATTAGATTCTTTTTGAGGCTTCTTTGCTTTTCCACTTGAATTCACTTGCACTATAGTAGATTCTGCTTCAGATTCTTCTAGCTACATGAACAAAATTCAGATATTAGATATCACTATGACAAGGTGTAAATGACCAACAGGAAGTAAAATTATGTTAGATATCATACATTTTGTCTTGTCCATGGGATGCAATGTGTTGCAACACTCCCCAAGTTGGTAATTCTACCTTGTTCATGTGGCAGAAGTGTAGATTCCTTGAGAACTATGTTCACCAAAACCTCAACATAGTCCGATAGTGGTTTGCCATCCAAACATTTGGATTCTTTATCTATAATCTGAATTGTCCCGAATGCTACTACTTGTGCACTATTTGGTGATGTCAAGACAACCTCCATACCTACCTTGAAAGAGGATTTTCTCTTTTTAGGATTTCCTCTTGCTTTTACTTGTGTTCCCTTAATATCTGCATCGGTTTTCTGTGATTTTGCAATATTCTCAACAACCTTCTCTAGCTTCCCTTTGTGCAAAATATTTGCTTTAGTAATCTATGAATTTGCATCTATCTTCATATTCTTGAATTGACCACTTGCCATCTAATTTTCACTGATCCTCTTCATCCTCTTGTTTGAAGTTCGCTCATCAATAGTGGGTTCAGGTTCTGAGTTCTGAATTTGTGAATCAGTAGTCATCTTCTCTTCCATTTTCTTCTTGTTCCTTGTGTTGTCAAATATGTTATAGCTACCAGCTTGACTTTCAGGAAGGTTAAGTTGTTGCTTGTGTTGCTGTTGTTTACTTTGTACTATTTGATTTTGATGTTGCTAATTATGTTGCTGAGTAAGGTCGGGCTGCTGTGTGTGTTGCTTTTGTTGCTGAGGAAGGTCGGGCTGGTGCTTGTGTTGCTTGTGTTGTTGAGTAAGGTCGGGATGCTCCGTGTGTTTCTTGTGTTGCTAAGTAAGGTCGGGCTGCTACATGTGTTGATTTTGTTCCTGAGGAAGGTAAGGCTGGTGCTTGTGTTGCTTTTGTTACTGAGGAAGGCTGGGTTGGTGCTTGTGTTACTTTTGTTGCTGAGTAAGGTCGGGCGGTGCTTATGTTGCTTGTGTTGCTGAGTAAGGCCGTGTTGCTACTTGTGTTGCTAAGTAAGGTCGGGCTGCTGCTATTCATGATGCTGCTTGTGTTGTACATGTTGTTGTGGTTCATGCTGCTGCTATACATGTTGAAGATAATTCTCCATTTGGTTAGATCGAATCTTTTGAGATTCTAGCTCCATCTCTCTTCCATTTGGTCACTTCTTTCCATCAGTGATTGCAACACACCCAACAGATGTTTTTTTCTCTTGCTCTGACCATTCCAGGACATGTAGCAATTGATCTATCTTGTCTGAATTTTTCCCTCCAACAAAAAGACCAAAACCATGTGATCTTGATTTTTATGCATTTGGGAATACCTTTTCATACAACTCATCATCATATGAATCAATCAATGAAGGATCCTCCTCACATAAATTCCTAACTTCATTCTACCAGAAATAAAATATGTCATTATTTGTTTGCACTACATTCAATTACTTCCTGACAAACTAATGATAATACAATAAATGCATGAACAAAATCATTTCAGTTAAGGTTTGGAACATACCATTTTTTTGGCAGAGTAATTATTATCCGGTTCTCCTTTTTTATTTAAGTGTGTAGCAAAAACAGCTCTACTCTCCCAACTGGTCTCCCCACTTTCAGCTCCAATTGTCTAGGAAAAACTACGAAGCTTTTAGTCCCTATAGTGTGACTTCCATTTCCATGGCCTCCCCTTGCAGATCTGTTCTTAGTTGCAATTTTCTACAGTATAGGAATTGGAGATCAGTAAACTGTATATACAACTAGAAAAATTCTTCTAATATAGTAAAAGATACAACAATTTGTATCATCGAGGTTTAAGCTAATGATCTATCACCACATTATGCATAAATGGCATCATACAATAAAAGCAATGCGCATTCAGTTATGTCACTCTTTCTTCTATGTTTGCACAGAATATCACAGTATCAAAGATTAATCAAAACTCACTAGCCTTTCTTCGCAGCTCAACTATTTCCTATCACTCAAAACGATCAGAATGACACTAGTTAGACACATTAATAAAGTTCCTTTTTAAAAGGTAGGGATCTGATAAATTCCTAATTCTTTTCTCAAAGATTCTAGCAAGCTTAACTAATCACACTAATAGAACAAATGTTGGTGTTTGACTGCCCCATTATATGCAAACCTTATGAGTTCTGGAGCAGATATCAAATGTTTCCACTAAAAGAAAGAAACATAGAAGCTCAAACTAGGATGGGAATCCACAAACACGCCTGACTATAAGTGAAAATGAAAAGGAGAATAATTCAGGGGAGTGGGTTTACCTTTTGTTCACGTGTCCTCCATTTCTTTACCAGTCATACCCACTAGCTTGGTGGAATTCTTTTTTGGCACCCCTTTTGAATGTTTTCCTTCAACGTCATAGTTGCATCATAGAACTTCTTCTTTAGGAAAGACTTGAAACCCCTGAATTTCTTGGCAGCTGACTTCATCACCCATGGATTGAATGAATCATCGATATCGAAGAAACTCTGTTATTAGTTGAATATTAAACCTTTGTACATATTAATTCACATATATGGTAAAGAAAAATGTTTGCTCAAGTTTCACCTTAACACTCTACACTAGTTTGTCCTTTTCAACTTCTAGTACTTTCCTCCTACTTGGAGATGCCATAGATACATCTTTTCCTTGATAACCAATAAAATTTGCTAACTTGCAGGTCTTACGCCCACAGGGCTGACCAGATGATTAAATTCCAACTGTATCTTGTTATTTGGTCCATGCTTGTCCAACAATCTTTTTATCTCTGTCGGTCCTCTTTCTCCCCTTTTTTTCCTCTCTAAAACAAAAAAAAATTGTGCATTACTACTTCTCATGCAGAATTTTAAAGTTCTAAATTGCATATTACTACTGATGGGATATGTCGAATGGGGTATGCTCAGCAGGACGTTTCGATTGGGCCAAAGGGCTCGCGAGTGGGCCTGCAGGATGGCGACTGGAATGGGACTAAAGAGAAGGCCCGGTGACTAGAGACTAGAGGCCCAAAAGCGTACTCGAAGCCCAGTCGGATTAGGTCAAAGCCTCCGAATCCATATCCTGTTCGGTTGTAAACTGTAAACCCTAGGGAGGTGCCTCATATATAAACCTCCCTAGGGTATCCTAAGGACTGACGTTCCATCATACACCCCTTCAAGCGACTCGCTGCTTAGACGCCGAGCTCACCACCCCTGTAACTCGCTCTCCACTAATCCAATCTAGCAGGAGTAGGTCTTTACCCTCCAGGGGGCCGAACCTGGGTAAACCCATGTGCATCTGCCCCCATCCCGCACCACAGATGGCCGCCAGCTCTCGCCCCTGGTTCAATCAATCGCTGCCTACTGCAGCGACTGCCGTGGCCATTTCCACGACAGTGGCGCCCACCGTGGGGCCTATCCGGACTGGCCTGAGTTCTCTGGCGAGACCCTATTCGCCGATCGATCGGCCGCTCGCCACCAGACGCATGATCGCCATCGGAGGGATCTTACAGATCCTGCCCAGCAGCTACGTCCCGGCGTCACGCCCGATCACCCACGGCGCGGTGATGCCGGTCGGCTCCATCAACCTCTTTGTCGGCTTCACCGGCACGGTCGACCCAGCGGCGACGGTGATCATTGGCGGATCGCCGCCGCACCACGATTTGCCCTCGGAGGAGCAGGTCCGCTCCATCAGGAGCCTCATCACTGAGTACGACTCGGCCGCCAGCAACGCGGCCAGGACCAGCGCCGCCGCGAGCGACGAGGCCCTAAACAACGATGCCGACTCCGCGACCCCTGCCTCGGTCGACGGATCTATCACCGCGGCATCACGAGAAGACTCCATCACACGAGTCTCCAACCCTGAGGATTTCAAGGACTCCTCCATCCTCGGGATCTTCGATTCCGATTCTGGCTCGGAGTCGCCCGAGGACTTCCACGCCAGATCCAATCGCTTCAATGCGATCTACATGGCGGGGAGCATGGCCGCCCCGCCAGATACGTTCTCCACACCAATCCCGCCGACCGCCACAGCCACAAAGGTGGAGGAGGCCTGCCTGCGACTCGCGGAGGCATAGCAAAATGAGCTCGCCGAGCGCGAGAGATACCGCCTCGAGCGGGAAACGGCGCGGGAGCTATCGCTCTATCACCAGCGCCGCATCAGGACCCGCATGAACTCCAACGTGCAGGGTCGTGTCCTCAACTTCAATGATGAAAGCAACCCCGCACGCGCGACCCAGCGCGAGTACTGCGAGAACGCATCACCAGATGGAAGCAACCGACCACCACCCGGCGCACCGGCGACCGGAGCCCCTCCACCACCCATTGGTTGTGCGCCCCCGCCGGACCAGCCGCGGATCATCATCTCGCCACAGGCCCGTGACGCCAACAGACTCCCACTCTACTCCACCCCGATGGCAATGTCATCATGGTCGATGCCGCGGTCGCCAACCTCGACGTCCAGGGAGAAGGCGCGATGTAGATCCAGTACGCCAAGGCCCTACTCGCCAGGGCTGTCGAGCAACAAGCCGCGGGAGTCGATCCATGGGGTCGGATGTATTCCTGCTCCTCGGCAAGCAGGGCGGCCTCAAGCGGCCACCCCACCATCGTCAACGCCGTGACCTGCCCACCACCGCAGCCCCTGGCAACGCAGCCACGGGCCGCCAACCCCGCGCTCTCCACCAACGAGCCGCGACCGGTGAACAACACGGTTGCCGCCAACGGGCAGCCCATCGACGCCCGCACGCACATCATCAACAACCAGGCCTGGCGGGCGTGCCAGCCCAACGACTTGAGGCACACCCTCAGCAACCGCGGCGACCCCGAACCCAGGGGCTCGCTCAGCCGAGTCGGGCCCCAATGCTTCGGGCCTATGATCAGAGGGGAAAAATACCCCGCCAACTTCAAGGCGCCCAAGGAGATCGAAAAGTACGATCCAACGTACGATCTAGAAGTCTGGCTGGACACATACCTCATGGTAATGGGAATCACCGGCCACACCGACCTGCTCGCCGCTCGCTACCTCCCCTTGATGATGGAGGGTGCGACCCGGCAATGGATCAACACCCTCCCCGCCGACAGCATTGACTCCTGGGAGGAAATGCGGGATGCCTTTGTCAGGCACTTCGAGGGCTCCTACACCCGCGCCACCACCATCGAAGACCTGGAGCGGTGCATCCAGGGACAATGCGAGTCGGCCCGCCACTGGATTCAAAGGTGGCAAGAATTGTGGATCAATGCTTCCGGCATCCACCCAGACACGGCGATACATTGCTTCAAGAATGCATGCTGGTATGAACCCCTTGTCGCCAAGATCAAGCGGGTCTACCGAACGCTCGCCAACATCCCTGACCTCCTCGAGATCGCCAAGCGCTACGCGAAGGAGGACCCCAACCAAGACTCTGACGACGAGTCGGGAGGAAGACGCCGCACGAACGGCCACGACAGCGGGCGACATCGCGACATGCGCTACAGCAACACCCGCATCACCGGCAAGGGCCACACGGACGGGCGAGTCGACTTCGTCACCAATGCCGGCTACGGCCAACGCGACCCCAAGAGCTACCGCCGCGACGGAGGAAATTACCGCGATAGCGGAAACTACCGCGCCAATAACACGGCGAGGCCGAAATTCTACCCTGCTGTCCTGCTCAACCAGCCTTGCGTCTACCACAGCAGGGAGGGGAAACCCGCCACCCACACCACCGTGTTCTGCCACTCTCTCAAAGAGATCGAAAAGGCAAGGCGAGCAAGGGAGGACCCCAACAACAACCCACCTCGGGAGAACGGAAACGCCGGCGGCTTCGGCAACGTCGTCGGCTCTCTACACACCTTCACTAGGCTCGGCACCAAGCGCGAGCGGAAGGTGCTCGCCCGTGCAGTCGCCGTCAACTGGTCCGAGCAGAGCATCACCTGGAGTCGCCAGAACCATGCTCCAAAGATCGAGTACCCAGGGCGAGTCGCCCTGGTGGTCAGGCCCAAAGTAGCCGACTATTGGCTTCCCAAGACACTGATGGACGGTGGGAGCTCCATCAACATCATGTATCTGGACACGTTCAAAAGGCTCCAGCTCCCGGAATCGGCAATCCAGCCGACCCTGACGACCTTCCACGGCATCGTCCCCGGTCGGAAGGCGTAACCGATCGAAAAAGTGACATTACCGGTCACCTTTGGCACACCAGCAAACTACTGCGCCGAGCGAATGGAGTTCGAGATGGCGAACTTCTGTAGCCCCTATCACCGCGTCCTGGGACGCCAAACGTTCGCCAAATTTACGGCGACCCCCCACTATGCATACAACATGATGAAGCTCCCAGGGCCGAGCGGCATCATCACCGTCCACGGCGACCCCAATATGGCCATGGAATGCAAGGACAAAGGCGCTAAGCTCGCCAACACCGTCATCACCGTGGAGACTAATCACGCGGAGGAGCTTGCGAAATACGCGGGCAACATCAACAAGGATGACCCCGCCATCCTGAAGAAGCCAACCGCCACGAACTCCATGTTCGAGGCAACCACACATACTCGCACCGTAGAGCTCGTCCCGGGTGACTCCAGCCAGACGGTCACCATTGGGGCGCACATGAGCCCCGCATAGGAAAGCGCGCTCATCGGGTTCCTCCGTGAGAACCACGACATCTTCGCATGGAAACCTTCTGACATGCCAGGTGTCCCAAGGGAACTCGCTGAGCACAAACTACACGCCGACCCCAAAGTGCGACCGGTAAAGAAGTCGCTGTGGCCCTTCAATGAAGAGTGCCGCCGAGCAATCGCCGAAGAAGTGCAACGCCTACTGGCCATAGGCTTCATTTGGCCAATAAAATACTCCAAGTGGCTAGCAAACCCAGTCCTGGTTCTGAAAAAGAACAACACATGGAGAATGTGTATCGACTACACCAACCTCAACAGCGCCTGCCCGAAGGAGGAGTTCGTCCTACCGCACATCGATCAGATCATCGACTCGACCGCGGGATCGGAGTCGTTGTGCTTCCTCGATGCATACTCTGGTTACAACCAGATCAAAATGGCGGTCGAGGATGAAGAGAAGACGATGTTCATCATGCCATTCGGCGCCTTCTGCTACACGGCCATGATGTTCGGCCTCAAGAACATCGGCGCCACATACCAAAGGTGCATGCAGGAGTGCCTCGCGAGCCAAATTGGCCGCAATATTCACGTCTACATCGACGACGTGGTGGTAAAATCCACCCGCCAGGACGACCTGCTCGCCGACCTGACCGAAACCTTTGCAAATCTGCAGAGGTACAACATCAAGCTGAACCCAGGAAATTGCACCTTCAGTGTCCCCACCGGACAGCTACTGGGATACGTAGTCTCCAAGCGAGGCATCGAAGCCAACCCCACAAAGATCGACACCATCGCACGACTCGGAAAACCCGAGTGCCTGTGCGACGTCCAGAAGTTGGCCGGGCGAGTCGCGGCTTGATACATTGCAAATGTATCTATAATTTTTGATGTTCCATGCTTGGTTTTATCCACTTTCTTGTGTTTTGTTCCAACTTTGGAGTACTTTTCATATGATTTCTTGGACTAACCTATTAACAAGAGCCACAGTGCCAGCTGCCTGTTTTCTGCTGTTTTTGGTTCAAGGAAAGTCAGAAAATGAACATTCTCGGAATTGGACAGGACAAAAGCCAAAGTGCCTATTTTTCGGAAGGGATCAAGTGCTAGAATACGAGACGGAGAAGGGCCAGAGGGCGGCCACACCAACTGGCCGCACGGCCAGGCCTGGCCCGTGCCAGGGGGTGGTGTGGCCAGCCCAGGCACCGCCTCGGCCTCTCCTTCCACCTATATATTGCCCTCGGGACGAAAACCATAAATACCCGATCAAAAATCCACGAAAGAGTCTGTAGCCGCCCTCATCTCCATCCCTAGATCGGGAGGGATCTGAAGCTCTTCCTGGCACCCTGCCGGAGAGGGGAATTCACCCTGGAGGCCTTCTTCATCACCATGCAAGCCTCTGGTGTGATGCGTGAGTAGTTCATCCTTGGGATACAGATCCATGTAGTAGCTAGATGGCTGGTTCTCCTCCTTTGTGCTTTCATGTTTAGATCTTGTGAGCTCCGTTCATGATCAAGATCATCTATTTGTAATTCATACATGTTGTGTTTGCGGGGATCCGATGGATATTGAGATGCTATTTCAGATTGATTATTGATTCTATCATGTCTTTGTTATTTGTGATCTTGCATGCTTTCTGTTGTTAGTAGCTATCTTAGCCAAGTAGATGCTAGCAACTCCAAGAGTTAGTATTTATGCTCGATAGTGGGTTCATGCCTCTGGTAATCTGGGGAAGTGACAGAAATCTCTAAGGTACTAGATGTGTTGTTGCTACTAGGGAGAAAACAGCAATTCTTTGTTCATAGGACAATCGTATTGTTTACTTTACACGCAGTTCGTAAAGTAATAATCTGTTGCTTGCAACTTAATACTGGAGGGGGTTCGGATGATAACCTGAAGGTGGATTATTAGTCATAGATGCAGTTGGATGGTGGTCTATGTATTATGTTGTAATGCCCAATCAAGTCTCAAAGGAGTCAAGATGATTAGTATATGCATGTATTGCTTTCTCGGTGTTTGTCAATTGCCCCGCTGTAATTTGTTCACCCAGCATGTTTTCTATCTAAGGAGAGCCACCTCTAGTGTACTATGGATCCCAGTCCTTTTCTTTTACATACAATCTATAAACTGTTTCTTCTTTGTGTTTACTTTCTGCAAACTTTTACTTCTTTCCATTCGATACGTTTAATCCTTTGTTTTCCGCAAAACACGGTGAGATTGACAACCTCATCGCAAGTTGGGGACAAAGTTCTGTGGTTGTGTTGTGCAGGTCTCCACGTTGCTACTAGCACCGGTAGTGCGCCCTGCCAAAGATCAGCTATTAACACCTTTGGGGTGTTTCCTTGCTCCTACTAGTTCGATTAAACCTTGGTTTCATAACTGAGGGAAACTTGCTGCTGTGCTCATCATCCCTTCCTCTTGGGATTCCCAACGAGCTCTACATCAACCACGCACCAGCACTTTTCTGGGCGCCATACACAGAGCCATCAAGCATTTTTCTGGCGCCGTTTCCGGGGAGTCAAGGACATCTTCATAAGGGGAGCCTCTCATAACCAATCTCTTTACTTTGTTGTTTTTGTTTTGGTTAGTTTCTTTTTGCTTTGTTTGCTTGTTTTGTTATTCAAAAAACACAAAAAAATTAGTTTTACTAGTTTGCTTTCTTATTCAAAAACACACAAAAATTAAGTCCCCTTTAGTAGTCACCTCTCCCTTAGCTCACCATGTTGATCCCTAAATTCACCTTGAAAGACCTTTCAATTGGTAGTGGTTCTATAATTGGGAAAGACAATATTGAAGAATTCTTTAATCATGTTAGTAAGCATGAAGATACTGATTGATAGATCCCTTGCAGAGCTTGCTCCAAACTATGAGATTGCTGCAGCTTCTTTAATTCACATGTTAGAAGCTAGGTTTGTTAATCTCAACCCCTTAATGCAAGTAATGTTTCTTAAGCTTAAAGAAATTGAGGACCCTGAAAAGAGGGATTTTATTCTAGAAACTTTGTTTAAGGAGTTCTATGATGTTGCCAAGGAAGCTAGAAAAGTCTTTGAACATTTCAATATGCTAGGCTCATGTGTAGATGTTGTTGGTACACGAGAAAAGATGAACAAAACTGAACCTAATGGGGAGGAACCTAAGATACCAATACCCTTTAAACTAGTAGTAATACATGATGCCATAGAAAATAATCTTGATTGGATTGTTCCTGCAAACCCTTTTGATGAGAATAGTGAACCTAAGAGCATTGAGAGAGGATCCTCTAGAACTTATTTGGATGATATACCTTGCCTTGTTGAAAATATTTCTGGTATTGATCTTAATGCTTCTTCATTTGAGAACATTTGATTCTTTCTTTGCTTCTTATGCCTAACTTAAAGGCGTTAAAGAAAAGGCGGCCTCCACTCGAGTCATCAGCGCCGTGATGGTCGTCAAACGGCTAGAGGAGGGCAAGGAGCGCCCCATACAGCACCCTGCCTGCTATATCAGCGAAGTCCTGACGGACTCACGACAGCGCTACCCGCAGTAGCAGAAACTGGTGTACGCGGTATTTCGAGCTCAGCGGCGACTCCCCCATTATTTCCAGGAGCCCCCAATCACGGTGGTCTCCTCCGCACCTTTGCAGGACATAGTACGCAATCGCGAAGCGACTGGACGAGTCACCAAGTGGTCCGTCGAAATCGGCGTCCACAACATCAAATACGAGCCCCGCAAAGCGATCAAGTCACAAGCCCTAGCTGATTTCCTCGCAGATTGGGAAGAAGCGCAGCAGCCGGAAAAACTACCATACCTTCACAACTGGTCGCTCCACTTTGACGGTTCCAAGAACGCCGACGGCGCAGGGGCCAGGGTCATATTGACCTCCCCCAAAGGAGATAAGCTCCGCTACGTACTCCACCTCAACTTCAAGCCCACCACCAACAACATGGCAGAATACGAGGCCCTCCTCCATGGCATGCGGGTCTCCAAGGCGATGAACATCAACCGCCTACGGTGCTACGGCGACTCTGATCTGGTCGCCGGCCAGGTCGCCGGAACTTGCGACACCGTCTCTCCAACAATGATCGTGTACCACCAAGCGGTAGAACAATTGGGAGGACACTTCGACGGCTACTCCGTCGAGTGGATCGATAGGCGAAAGAATGAGGAGGCATATGCCCTTTCCCGCATTGGATCGGCTAGGCAAACGCCACCTGCGGGCGTCTTCCTCGACATCATCCACAAACCTTCGGTCTGCCCACCAAAGGAGATTGACATCAGGATACCACTACAACCCGAGCCGGCCCTAGTCGCCATGATCGTGGAACCCAGCGATTGGACGGCACCATATGTCGCCTTCCTCGAGCACAAGATCCTTCTAAACAATGAGACGGAGGCGAGGATGATCGTGCGCCGCTGCAAGTCCTTCATCATCATCAACGGCGAGCTCCACAAACGCAGCATGACTGGCATATTCCAGCAATGCGTATAGCTAGAAGAAGGCCGCAAGATCCTCCAGGACATCCACGTCGGTGACTACGGCCATCATGCCGGTGCCAAGTTGCTGGTTTCCAAGGCCATGCGGCACGGCTTTTACTGGCTCACCGCGCACGCCGACGCCACCAACATTGTCCAACGAAGCGTCGGGTGCCAGAAGTACACCAACCAGACACACCTCCCTGGTTCAGCACTCAAGACCATCCCTATCACATGGACATTCGTTGTATGGGGCATGGACATGGTAGGATCGTTCAAGAAGGCCCCATCCGGCTTCACCCATCTCCTGGTCACGGTCGACAAGTTCACCAAATGGGTCGAGGCCAAGCCGATCAATAAGTGCGACGGCAAGACGACCACCAAGTTCTTACGCGTGCTCATCTACCGGTACGGCTACCCGCACAGCATCATAACGGACAACACCACAAACTTCGCCAAAGGGGCCATGGCGGAATTCTGCGAAGAGCATGGCATACGACTCGACCTCGCCTCAGTCGCCCACCCAGAGTCGAACGGCCAAGCAAAACGCGCCACCCAGAGCGTCCTCCATGGGCTCAAGCCGCGACTCCAGGTGCCCCTCGAGCGCACCCCAGGATGCTGGGTTGAAGAGCCCCCCTCCGTAATATGGGGGATCCGCACGTCCGTCAATCGCTCCACCGGGTTCACACCCTTCTTCATGGTGTACAGCGCCGAAGCCGTAATGCCAACAGACCTGGAGCACGACTCACCTCGAGTCGCCAATTACGTCGAGGCGACAAACAAGACCGCTCGCCAAGACAGCATCGACAAAATCGACGAGGCACGCGACCTAGCTCACTCCCGTACCGCCATATACCAGCAGGGACTCTGCCGCTACCATAGCCGCCGAGTCCGGACTCGCACCTTCCAGGAGGGTGATCTGGTCCTACGACTGGCTCAGGACAAGAAGGGCATGCACAAACTCTCCCCCCCATGGGAGGGGCCATTCGCCATAGGGCGAGTCCTCGGCAACGACGCCTACTACCTCATCGACATAAGAGGCGACGACCAGCTCGAGGTCGGGAGACCATGGAATGTAAACCTCCTCCGAAAGTTCTATAGATAGAACTCAAACATGTACTCAGCTAACATATATAATGAAATTCATTCGGTTCATAAAATTGTGTCTACTCGCCATATCCCTGTGCCACTCGCACTCATACAATTAGCAATACGCTACCCACGGAAGTCAACCCTTGGTCGAGCGACTGGCATGGCTAAGTAGTGTGGCCTAAGGGCACCGAAAATACTCGGGCCTTGGGACGTCCACGATTACGCCAACCCGGAGCCACCATCGAAGTCGCCTAGCCTGACTAGGCCACCGGGCCAAGACGACCGGTATACGCTTCTCACAGCGACCTATCCTTCCCATCCTCGCGCAAAGCGACTCGAACGGTTAAGCACCACGCACGGGGACTCCGCAAAAATGGAACCCTCACGCGGCTCGAGAACACACCAAGTAAGAGAGCTGCCTTGGACTCGCCCAGCGACTGGCTTTCCGAGCCAGGGGAGGAGACGCGTTACAAACAACGCATTAGTAAATTGCAACAGGCGCGCGCCCAAAACGGCTAAGTACTACGCTCGGGGACTCGCCTACAAAACAATCCCACTCGCGCTCAGGGACTCGCCCCTTCAGAAGACGCAAGGGACAAACAGTGCACAATCAATAGAAAACACATATGTATACAATCGAGTTATACCCCATTAAAGGGCGGACGCGCTCGGGGACTCGCTCAAACAAAAAAAAAACACCACACGATCACGGTCGCATTGCGAGTCGATTGACTCCTCTTACTCAAAATATTGTTCATATTACAAAAGTCGCCACTTGGCATATATTACAAACTGCCCAAAGATGTTATCTATTTCGCGGGCCCTGACGAAGAAGCATCCCCACCACCCTTGACACAGACAAAAGGTTGCCATGGGTTCGTCGGGTAGGTCGCTAGCGACTTCGACATCGCTGACTAGAAGGGTTGCTCCAACTTCAGGTCCCGATGCTCCGGCTCGGGGTCGCCAGGCGCCAATACCATCTCCTGGTATGGCAGAAGATCCCCCATTGCCAACACCCGATCAGCAAAGGGGGCGGCCTTGGCGGTCAGCTTCAGCACCTCCGACATCTCCATTGTACCAGTCGCCGAAGGGTAGCCGCTGGTGATGTCGTCGAGGTCGAAATCATCGGGGAAGTGGGCAAGACCCAGGCTCAATGTCGTGGTGGCCCCACGCCTGAAAGCTGAGTGTGCCATCCACTCCACGACGCCGGGCACCTCCTCCAGATAGCGCCACACTTCCGTCAGTCCCCCAGGAATAACCTCGGTGGGGGACATCCCCTGAAGGACTGCTTGGACTCACAACACCGAGGCAGTAGCCGCGTTCACCACGGCAGTCACGCACTGCGAGGCGTTGAAGGTCTGCACCACTGGTCCGTTTTGCCCTATCACAGCTGCAACATCAGACGTCAGTGACACTATGGATTTCCCCACTCGGGGACTCGCCAAACATGTTAAGCAAAGAACAGAGACTCACCAAGAAGTTTGCGGTAGCTCTCGGTGACGTGCTTCTCTAGGGCGGCATGATCGTCCTGTAGCCCCAGGATGATTGAGTCTGCGGCCTTGCGCTCCTCTTCAGCCGCAGTGACTGCAGCCTTCGCTCGATCCTTAGAAGAAATTGAGGCCGCTTTCGCCTCCTCCAACTCCTGGATTGGCGAGGCGATTCGCCATTTCGCCACGTCCAGCTCAGCAACTGGGACGTACCCTTCACGGGCCTTCGCAATTGCAGCCAGAAGACCATCTGAAAAGAAAAGAAACAAATTGTCAACATGCCAGAACACCAACAGTTCACAGCCGAAAAACGAATCAAGTACTTACCAACAGTCTCCTAGAGTCGCCGGTTTGCTTCCTGTGCCATGCCCAGATCCCGCTCCAGACGCTCCCTCGCAGCCAAGCGATCTGTCGACTCCCTTTGCAAGCCATGCAAGAATAACAAAAGTTAGCACTTGCCAAAACAGATATTCATTTCCTAGCCACTGAAAATCAGCGACCAGGAACTTGGGGACTGGCGACTAGAAGAAATTCAGTTCCTAGCCGCTGAAATTCAGCGCCTAGGAACTCGGGGACTAGAGAGTAGAAGCAACTCAGAGTCTAGCCACTGAAATTCAGCAACTAGACACTCGGGGACTGGACGTACCTAAATGGCGGCGCCAAGCATCTTGTGAAGCTCTCCGGCGTCCGTCGACGGGACCGTGAAGGAAATGCGCCCGCGACGCGACCCAACATCTTCATCAACGATCTCCAGGCTCTGTGGAGACTGGTTGTCTGCCACGCCTGGAAACCACTTCGCCATGAAGCGTGGGAACGTTGCTGACGCTCTAGCCGGGGCACTGGTCACCGGAGCCGACGTTTCCGTCGCTGGAGCGCCCTTGGCTGGCTCCGACCGCGTAGCCGCCACCTCTTCGACGACTGCAGTGAGATCGCTCTCTTTGGTGCTATCCATCGCCACGGAGTGGTCGGCACCACCTTTCTGCCTCTTTGCGCCCTCCATAGTCACCGCGTCTTCAGCAGACTTCCTCTTCTTGGGGAGGTCGCCCTCTCCCGTGGTGGCGACCGGCGGAATCTTCGCCACCGAAGGGCGACCGATCTTCTTGACCCCAAACCTGCCAAACCTCCAAATTCAACATAGAGATAACACAAAAACGGAACACGACTTGGAATGGAGAATTCGAAGCTTACTTGGCGACTGGGAAAACTCGTAGCTCGGTGCTGATGTGGGCGGGCTTGTCTTATTCCGGCCCCAGCTTGCACGTGAGACCTCTCTCGAAGGCATCTGAAGCCCACGACATCGCGGGCTTCCTTGATAACGAAGCCGCGGTCGCCGGAATTTCTGGCTCCGAAGACGCGGCCGCTCTTGAAGGTTGTAGCGACTTCGACGCCACGGCCTCAGCTGCCTCCTGGCTTGGTGCCCTCGAAGCCATTGGCGCAATCACCGCTAGAGGAACTCTACCGCCGCCTCGGTGTCCTCGTCCTCCAATACCTTCATCGGAATCACATCCTCCGGGATCTTGTGCGAAGTTTCGGGGGCCTCATCATCATCAGAGTCGTCATCTGACTCAAACACCACCGCCGACCTGGGTGGCGACACTAGCTTCTTCGCTGGCGACTTTGGTTTGTGCGCGGGCTTCTCCGGCGTGGCCATGCACCGAGACGTGTGCTCTTACATGATCTCATCACCCCCTTCATGTTCATCAAGGCTGCGACTCGCCTCGAACTCGCGCTGCTTCTGCGTGCGAGTCTTGCGAGCCGTAGGCGCTGGGGGAGGAACCTCCTCCTCTTCCTTGTCGCTTTCGGAGGAATCTCCTTCGGAGGCCTCTTCGAGCTCCCAGGGGACCTCTTCGTCAAGCGGAGGGAGCCAACCCTCCAACACCTAGAACAACTGAGAACAACCAAAAATAAATATCAAACTATGCGACTGCGAATTACGTTGCAGAAATTGCGACTAGAAGGAAAACTTACTATGGGGGCTTCATTCTTCACGTGAGTGTATGGGGCGAGCCCGGCCGATGTGGTTATAAATTCCACATCGGTGATCTTCTTCAGGGCGTCCTTGTAGTCTTTGATTTCCCACGACTCTTTGCTGGTCCGGGAGGGATCGTGTTTCCCGCTGTACTCATACATCCAATGCGGCCGAGCCGCTAGCAGAACCAGACGCTGCCCGAGCCAGCAGTTGTAGAGGTTGATCGAGGACAGCCCCTGATCCTTCAACCTCTAGATCTAGTCCATCATCTCCGCGACGGCCATCCTCTAGTCTTCAGGGAGTTTCTTCGGCGCCAGCCGACGAGGCTCACTCCTTTCCGCGATGAACTCGGGAAGCGCTACTTCACCGGAGGGAGTGGATTCTTTCACGTAGAACCAACTCTTCTTCCACTCACTCGCAGCCTTCTTGGCAGAAGAAGTTTGATAAAGGTGGCCTTCAGCTTCAATTGGAACGTGACGCTGTCGGCCGCCAACATCAAGCCGCCGGACGCCTCGTGCCCGATGCGGCCGTGGAAGAGATCCATCCACAGCGGGAAATACGGCCTGCAGTCAAGATAGCATTCACAGAAGGCGACAAAGATCACCAGCTGCTCGATGCTGTGCGGACCAAGATCCGATGGCTTGATTGCATAATACGCACAGAAATGCCGGAAGAACGGTGAGGTGGGGAACCCCAAACCCCTCTCTAGGTGGCTGGGGAAGCAAATGAACTCGCCGGCTCGCGGCTTCGGCTCGATCTCGGAGGGAGCGGGGACCTGCCAGTTCCCCTTGCGGAGGACTCCAGCATCCTCGAAGGATTTGATCTGGGCCGTGGTGCACTTGGATTTCCCCCATGAACCCTTTGGAGGCTCCATTAGGAAGGATGTGGGGTCGCTCGGTGTGAAAGGGATCGAATCGAAGGAAGACAGGAGAAATGGATGCGCAAGAATGAAGAATGCAGGGAAGGATCTGCAAGGCTGATTTGTTACTCCCCTTATAAGGAGGCGCTACCTGCCAAATTCGGGGTAGCCGTTACCTACGGTAATTACGTCGAAGTTACCGTTGGAATATCCAATGGATAGTTTGACCAGGTTGACGGTCCAACTCCTCCATTCCACTCGCTGGAAACTAGCCCCGTCCGCTCGCCGAAGCAGTGACTTGGTAGCTGTGGCGTTCGCCGAAGCACCGACTAGGAGCCTGGGGAAAATTTCCTTGGTTTCAGTGGAGTCCATCGCTGATTCGACTAGGCGTCCAAATTGGACTCGCCTACTCCGACTGCCAAATGACCACCTGCGCCTGAATCAACAATGGCCTCGGGGACTACTGATGGGGATATGTCAAATGGGGTATGCTCAGCAGGACATTTCGATTGGGCCAAAGGGCTCGCGAGTGGGCCTGCAGGATGACGACTGGAATGCGACTAAAGAGAAGGCCCGGTGACTAGAGACTGGAGGCCCAGAAGCATACTCGAAGCCCAGTCGGATTAGGTCAAAGCCTCCGAATCCATATCATGTTCGGTTGTAAACTGTAAACCCTAGCGAGGTGCCTCATATATAAACCTTCCTAGGGTATCCTGAGGACTGACGTTCCATCATACACCCCTTCAAGCGACTCGCTTCTTAGACGCTGAGCTCGCCACCCCTGTAACTCGCTCTCCACTAATCCAATCTAGCAGGAGTAGGTCTTTACCCTCCGGGGGGCCGAACCTAGGTAAACCCATGTGCATCCGCCCCCATCACGCACCGCAGATGGCCGCCAGCTCTCGCCCCTGATTCAATCAATCGCTGCCTACTGCAGCGACTTCCGTGGCCATTTCCACAACAACTAATCTCTGTAGCATAGTACCTTGAAGCATCAAATTTTCTTTCCCAGTTTCTTGTGCAACCTCTTCCTCTTCCTCTTCATCATCTTGTTCTTCCTCTTCCTCATCTTCATCATCCACATCTTCTTCATCATTATTGTCATGTACCTCTGTTTTTCCATTTTATTCTTCATCTTGTTGCCTTTGTCCACTTACAAATTATTCAAATTCATCATCATCAACCTTTGAATTCTGCTTACACAGTAAATACTAACTAGGTACTCACTAAATTTTTCAGAATAAATCGAGTTGTTCAATTTAACAATGTAAATACTCACTTTCAGTTCTTCATAGTATTTCCTTCTATTATTTGCCTCTTGTGTTTCTTCCAATTCAATGTCTCTATAACTTTGTGGGTTCACTATGTGTAGCATTGTATAGCACCTCCAGCTCTTTTAGTTTGTTGTTTACTTCATTCATTCTTCTTTGTTGACTTCATATCATTTTATCCCCTGAAATCATTGTAGTTTAAGAAGAAGATAATAATGAATCATAAAACACAAGCATACAACATCAAAAGATATAACTTCTAAAATCCATATAAGCACTCACATATGTATCCTAAATGACATCACTTCTAAAATCCATATCATAGAAATCCCTTGGTGAGGGCGTAACCAAAAAATTCCAATCACTGCAGTGGATCTTCTACATAGTATACTTGGTTTGCTTGGCTCGCTAGAATGAAAGGTTCTGAAGCAATGTCATCAGTATTATGCACATTTTTGAAATTTACTTGGGGAAACCCCAAACCATCTAGTTTGAATCATGTTTTCTTAACCCAATCACATTTAGATAGCACTGCATACCCTTCATTTCAGTAGCTTAGTTCAACTATCTCAAGTATTCTACCATAATATGTCACATTTCCTACAACTGGATTTTTTATCTTTAGAACACAAAAGCTTGATGTAGCAGCAAGTGATGAGACCCCATAACACTGTGTAGACTTTCCATTTCCATAATTATGGGTATGGAAAATGCAACCATTAATGTTGTAGCTATTGTACTTTTTGGCCATCATGTATGGCCTTCTGGATAATAGTAATACTTCTAGATGTAATTGTGCCCCTTGTTTAGTCAGATATTGGACCTATATAGGAAATGGAAGAATCATGCATTTCTTAGTTCAAGAGAACCAATCATGGAGACTTTTCTAACATTTGACACATCTTATTACTTACATGTTGTACAAACCAATCATGGAAACTGCTATGATGAGAACTCTACAAATCCCACTTTGAAATCTTCTTTTTACTTAACAAAATATGTAGATGTTGTCTGTATGAAAGCCAATTGGTAATTTTAGAGGACAATATTTTAGGGTTGCCTTGATAGCTGCATGCCTGAAAAGGACAACTTACTCTGTAAAAATAGAAATTTCTAGATAGCTAAAAAGTAAACAACGTTGAGCTTGATTCCATGTTGTGAAATCCATTCAGTAGAAGCACTAGATGACAAGGGCGACCTATTTTTGTTAAATAGTGTTCATCAAGATCAAGACGTGGTCTACAACTAGACAAGTATCTCGAGCAGAAAGTTAGACTCTCATAAAAAACATATCCTTCAGCAATTGCCTTCGCGGGTACCGTGCCAGAGATGGGGTAGGGGCTCCGCGTCGGAGAGCGGGTTCCATGTCGGGGTAGCGGTTCCGCGAGGTCGCCAGGGTAGCTGCGAGGTCGCCGAGGTAGCCAGGGTTCCGCGAGGTCGCCGGTGTTCCACGGGGTCACTAGGTAGCTGGGGTTCCACGAGGTTGCATCGGCTGTACGCATTAGGTTGGACGCACCAGGTGTTGGACATGTTGGGTTCGATCGCACCAGGTGTTGGACGCTTCAACCGCACCAGGCATTGGGTTCGACCGCATCGGCATCCCCTTCCCAGCTCGAGCCGCATTGCCACCCCCTTCCCATCTCCAGCTGCCACTGCTCCCATCCCCTTCCCCAGCCGCCACCAATCCTCGCCGCCACCAATCCTTTCCAGCCGCACCACTCCTCCCAGTGTCGGCAAGGTCGACCGTCACGGTCCACTCCTCTTCCCAACAACTACCAGGTAGCCACCAGGTTCTCAGGTTTCCATGGATAGACGGAGGAATCGGAGCCAGTCGCCGAGTATTGCCACGCCAGAGAGGGAAGGTGTGGAGGATTTTCTAGGGCTTGTGGAGGTGATTCCGGGGGAAGGTCTGATGTCTACGCACTTCTATTCTTGTAGACAGTTGTTGGGCCTCCAAGTGCAGAGGTTTGTAGAACAACAACAAGTTTTCCCTTAAGTGGATCACCTAGGGTTTATTGAACTCAGGGAGGAAGTGGTCAAAGGTATCCCTCTCAAGCAACCATGCAATCAAGATACAAGAAGTCTCTTGTGTCCCCAACACACGCAATACACTTGTCAGGTGTATAGGTGCACTAGTTCGGCGAAGAGATAGTGAAATACAAGTGGCATGAATAAATATAAGTGGTAACGGTGCCAGAAAATAGCTTGATGGTGTGGAAGAGACTAAAGGCAAACTGAAATAAAGATGGAAGCAAGCAAACATGTAACATATCTAGTTGCAAATAGTGTTTCAATGTTTAGAAACAAGGCCTAGGGATCGTACTTTCACTAGTGAACACTCTCATATAAATATCTTCTCTTCATGATACTACTCTGAACTACTCTCCGGTTGGACACTCTAATCCATGGTAGGGCTATAACAGCACTCCTCAAAGTTCGCTTTCCCCATCTAGATAACCCCACACTGTCACCTTGAGCTCTAGATGGTTCCAACAAACACCACAATTTCATAGAGACATCCAACTCCAAATATAACTCATAACAAGTAATTGTAATCTCTATCCTAAGTGCCACCATGGTGTGCACGCTATCACTTTCACACACGTGGGGAGAGTAGAGATCTATTGAAGCACTTGAGTAGCAAAGTAGATCTACTTGATTACAAAGCTCATGATCTCAATAAGATCACGCATAGAGAGAGAGATGAACACATAGCTATCGGTAGAGCCCTTAGCCTCGAGGAAGAACTACTCCCTCATTATCATGGGAATCAGCAACGGTGATGGAGATGGTGGTGGAGATCGATGGAGATGGCTCCGGGGCACTTCTCCGTCCCGGCAGGGTGCCGGAATAGAGACTTTTGTCCCCCGAATCTCCTCTTCGGTGGCGGCGGCGCTGCGGAACTTTTCCTGGAATTTTTGATCGGGTCCTTAGGGTTTCTATATCGGAGGCATCTTATAGGCGAAAGGGGAGACCGAGGGGTGCCCTAGGCGGCCGCACTACCCCCTGGCGTGGGTCAGGCCTATCCGTGCAGCCAGGTGGTGTGGCCGGCCCCTGGCCCCTCTCCGTCTCGTATTCTGGCTCCGTGTCACCCTCGGTGAAATATTGACTTTGGCTTTTGTCCCGTCCAATTCCGAGAATATTCATTTTCTGACTTTCCTAGAACCAAAAACAGCAGAAAATAGGCAGCTGGCACTATGGCATCTTGTTAATAGGTTAGTCCAAGAAAGTGTATAAAAAATACTCCAAAGTGTGGACAAAACATAAGAAAGTAGATATAAACCAAGCATGGAACATAAAAAATTATAGATACACTTGCAACGTATCAACATCCCCAAGCTTAACTCCTGCTCGTCCTCGAGTAGGTAAGTGATAAAAAAGAAAGAATAATTTTTGAGGTGACATGCACCATCATAAACTTGCTCAAAGTATTTGTAAAACATTGATAGCTGGGATCATAGTACTTCAACATAGCATGAAAGATAAAGTTCTAACAATAAGACATAGCAAGTATGTTGTAACATGAAAGGAACAAACAAAAGATTCATGAATAACAATGCTTTGCAAGATGTTTGTTTGTTTCACATAAAGAAAGCATAATGAGAATGGTATTCAGCTTGTCCCTCATAGTGTAGCAAAACGTAAATGCATAGGACACCTTCAAAGTTCATAAGGGTGACTAGATACAAATAGTTTAAGAACAAGCAATATCAAAGTTATGCATCAATCAACAAGTCTTGGGATAATGCACATTAAACTAAGAATGGCCACTATGCTCTCTCAATAGGTGAATAAAGATAGAAGATGGAGACTCAACATAAAAGTAAAATAAAGGCCTTCATAGAAGGAAGCAGGGATTCAAGTCTCATAAAGAGTTTCCAAAAATTATGGTACTTATTAGCTTTTAGCTCTCATTGCCCCTATCATAAGCATCTTGAAGTGATTAAGGATAAAGTGAACAAACTATGGAGTATATGCTTGACAAAGTATAAGTTGGCAATCTCATGTCCATTGAATATGAGGGCCGCTCCTCATGCTACTCAAGTTTAGTCACCGGTAAGTCCTTGTCATAGTAAGTACATGTGTATCATAGAGAACCACCAACGGGGTACCCCTTGCCCGATGATACGGAAGAATCCCCATATCAAAATGACAAGGCAAGCAGACAATAAGCATCTCAGCAATCTTCTTATTTACCATGGGAAAATGGTGCTTTTTTCTCTCTTTCCTCTTTTCTCATCTCTTTTTTTCTTTTTTTATCAATCTCTATCTCTTGCTCATTATGGTTAAGCTGTAGGTTTCCACCATGATTAGGCATGGATTAGACCAGCCTCCCAGGCGTTTCTCTAACACACATACATAACTCGATGGACTTACAAGCTCCCCTTTCATTTCACATTGATACATTGTAAATGTATCTACAATTTTTGATGTTCCATGCTTGGTTTTATCTACTTTCTTGTGTTTTGTCCACACTTTGGAGTACTTTTCATATGTTTTCTTGGACTAACCTATTAACAAGAGCCATAGTGCCAGCTCCATGTTTTCTGCTGTTTTTGGTTCCAGGAAAGTCAGAAAATGAATATTCTCGGAATTGGACGGGACAAAATCCAAAAATCCTATTTCACCAGAAGACTCCCGGAGCCAGAATATGAGACGGACTGGAGCTGGGGCCCAGCCACACCACCTGGCCGCACGGGCTGGGCCTGGCCGCGCCAGGGGGTGGTTTGGCCGCCCCAGACACCTCCTCGGTCTCCCTCTTCGCCTATAAGTTGCCTTCTGACCTAAAAACTCATGGGGGTTCGACGTTTTTCCAGAAGGAGTTCCGCTCTGCCGCCACCACCAGATTCCACGAAATAGCACCAGAAACTCCGTTTTGGCACCCTACTGGGACGGGGAATTGGAGGAGATCATCGTCATCATCATCACCATCGCTTCTCCATCGACCATCCATGTTTCCCTCATCTATGAGTGAGTAATCCCCCACTGTAGGCCATGGGGATGGTAGTGATTGGATGAGATCGTTCATGTAATGGCATCAGATTGTTAAGGCATGGTGCCTAGTATCTTTTATTAGTGCTTTATGACTTTGTTGCGACTTGTTGTGCTTAATGCTTGTCACTAGGGCCCGAGTGCCATGATTTCAGATCTGAACATGTTATTGATTCATTATGATAGTATTGTTTATGGTCTTAACTACAAGTTTATACACACGTTGTTGTCCAGAACCAATGGCCTCGAAGTGATAGAAATCGGGATAACCGGAGGGAATGGATTTGATGTGAGGATCACATGTGTTCACGGAGTGTTAATGCTTTGCTCTGGTGCTCGATTAAAAGGAGCACCTTAATTGCCAGTAGTTCCCTTGAGGCCCCGCTGCAAACGGGCTGGCAGGACAAAAGATGTTGTGCAAGTTCTCATTGCGAGCACGTATGACTATATATGGGACACATGCCTAGGATTGTCTAGTACTTGGACAAGTTATCTTATTTATCTACAATTGCCCTATGTTCTGATTGCTATGTGAATTGTCTTGTCCATGCAACGCCCGTCATTCATCCCTATGCCTACCGCACTCGAATCCTACTGTTTACTACTATTGTTACTGTTGTCTTTACTTTACTACTTCTGCTACTTTACTATTCCTACTACAAAACTATTGCTACTGATAAACTTCTATGAGCAAGATTGTTTCCAGGTGCATCTGAATTGACAACTATTTGTTAAGGCTTATAAATATTCTTTGGCTCCCCTTGTGTCGAATCAATAAATTGGGTTTCACTTCCCTCGAAAATACTACGATACACCCCCTATACTTGTGGGTCATCAAGACTATTTTCTGGCGCCGTTGCCAGGGAGCATAGCTTTATTTATCAAGTTCACATGGAATCACTATTGTTCAAGCTTAGTTTATTTCCGCCTTGTTTGCTTGTTTCTTTATCAAAAATACAAAAAAATAGTTCCGACTCTAGTTGTTATTTTCGTTTGTCTGTTATTGTCTTGCTTTATCATGCTTTCTATCAATGGTTGGTTTCTTTGAAATTGAATCTTATTGTCAAGGTGGGTTCACGGAAGAACAAAAATATTATTATAAGGAACACCGCTTGTCACAAAAAGGGAAACACTTATGGGAACAAATTGATAAATTGTATACCATTGCTATAAACGTGTGCTCTACTTATAATGTTACTTATTGCTTTGATAAATCTTGTTGTTGTAGGAGGTACAAACACCTCCCTTTTCAATGTGAGTATAATGATGATGTTACCATATCTTCTTATGTCAAGGGAAATTGTGACTTTTATGATGTGGAACAAATTGAGGAATTTACTGCTTGGAAGGGTGCATTTGAACTTGCTAATTTTCTTGAAAATATTGATGATTCACCTTATAAATATGAGGTTTATGGTATACTTAAATTTTGCTTTGATAATTACAAGGAAGAAAATGGCTATATTCTTGAATATATTAATAGATGCTTTCCACAAATGGAAGAGACTAATGCCTTGCAGGATCTTATGGAATAAGAAATTGATGAACCTGAAAGCTCATTTGATGAAAAAGAGGAGGAGAGTGATGAACAAAAGGAGGAAGAATGGATTAGCTACCCATGCCTACCTTCTAATGAGAGTAACTCTTTATCCCTTACATTATTTGATTGCCCCCCATGCTTACCAAAGGAGGATGAATGTTATGCCCATGTTATCTATGATAATCCTTTATTTGTGCCTAACTTCGATATACATGGTACTAAAGATTTTTTTCTTAGAAATTGTTTATGATAAAGCTCTAGACGATGGTCCTATACTAAATGATCAGTCATCTTGTTATAGAATTGTTAAAAGTGGGTTTGAAGGTTTTAATCCCACTATTTTTTAGATTGATAAAAATTATGTTTTTGTAGAACATGAAAAGCATGCTTTATGTGATAGTTATATTGTTGAGTTTATTCATGAGGCTACTGAAAATTATTATGAGAGAGGAAAATATGGTTGTAGAAGTTTTCATGGTATTGAAACACCTCTCTATGTGCTGAAAGTTTTGAAGTTACTCTTGATTTATCTTCCTATGCATGTCACTTTGTTCTTTGCGAATTTATTTGCATACAGGATTCCTATGCATAGGTAGTGGGTTAGAGTTAAATGGGTTTTGAATTTGCTTCTTGATGCTCTCTTTTACCTCAATTCATATTTCTTATGTGAGCATCCTCCCAAACTATCATGCCTAACTTAAAGGCGTTAAAGAAAAGTACTTATTGGGAGATAACCCAAAAGTTTTAGATGAGTCTTGTAAGTTATTACTTCAGTAATAACCGCTCCTTATCCTTTTTATTTGCTTTTTGTGCCAAGAGTAACCTCTAATGAGAGAAAAGTAATGGTTGGGAAAGTTGTTGTCCCGAAACAGATTTCTGTGCTTCACCATAAAAATTCATGTAAAATCTCTATACGTCCTTTTGAGGCGTGAATTTTTGTGCTTCTGCAAGGTTGTTATATAACTTTCATTAGTTCAACACTTTTCTATTTGAGAAACAGAAGGTCTTCGAAAAAATTCGTCTTTACCTTCTGGTCTGTTTTGACAAATTTCTGCCTTTATTTGCATTTGCTTCTTGTTGGTTCCTTTTTGAGTTCTTTTGGGAATTGAGATTTTTGAGGGAAGTGCTACAGTAGCTTGTGTTTTAATGGAAGTTTTATTGGTGCTAGAACTGAACCTAAATACCTATTATCTTGAGTGCACTAATGTTGCTAATAAAAATTGTGTGAAGTTTTGTATGAAGGAAAAATTTCAGGTGTATGGAAGGAATGAGTAATGAGATGAAGGATGGACTAAAGCTCAAGCTTGGGGAAGCCACGCATGTCACCCCAAGAAATATCCAAGAAGTACAAGCGTCAAAGCTTGGGGATGCCCAAGGCATCCCCTTCTTCATCAATAAAAATCCCAGGTTTCTTCCAAGCGCTTCATTTTTATTGTTTCATGCATAGTTGTGTTGTTCTTGGAGCGTCTTCTTTTTTGTTTTCATTTTGGTTTTTCGTTTGCTTGGTTTTCTTAGTTTGCTGAATAAATTGGTTGGACCCCCTCTTTCATACATTAGTTTTCAAATAGTTTGGTTTGGATTGGAAAAAGAGTAGGAAAGTTCATGCTTAAGTGGTAAAGAGAGCTTGTTTTTGACTGTGGCATATGCTTTGTCATGCCATGCTTGATATTGTTTTGGCTTTATGCTTAGTACTCTTTGCTGTAGCATGACTTGTTATAAACAATTGAGATTGCTTAATGTGCCTTGGAAGGATCATGCGTTGTTTTAGCATATTAAGCATAGTATTGTGGTATTCTCCTTTGATACTTTATTTGGGTTAACTTGGCGCATGCTCACACCATGTTATGACTATCTCAAGTCACCATAAGCCTTTGTGATCCTTTAGTTTTCAACTTGTAGTTTTACTTTATGCTTTGATCAATGATGTTTTGTCGCTCTACATGATTATGGCCATTATTGCTCTCTTAGTTTGTCACTCCCAGTCTTTTGCTAGCCTCCACAACCAAGTATGAGTTCCACTCATGCATCCAACTCCCTAAACCAAGTTATTCCAAAGATTTAACCATACCTACCTACTAGCTTAAGCTATTCAAAGTATATTCATGTTTTTGTTTACCTTCCAAATTAAACTTGTTATGAGAAAACTAGTGATTAAAATTCTCACGAACTTGATGGCACACTTTACTTTTCTTGCCCTTAATAAACTTGAACCATTGTGTCATCTATGTTGTATATGCTTGCACTTATTTTTTGGGGATTAGCAGAACCATGTTGTCATGGGGAACGCTTTCAACATTGCACTGGTACTTTGTACCTAGTTGATATCATGCTCTTTTGTCTATGGATGTCGTCGGTGTGAAATGAAAGGGGAGCTTGTAAGTCCATGGATTTATGTATATGTGTTAGAGAAACGCCTGGGCTGCTAGTCTAATCCATGTTGATATGGTGGAAACCTACAGCATAACCATAATGAGCTGTCTATGAAGCATTGTTCTTATAAAAAAAGAGTCCGATGTTGAGAAAAAAAGAGAAAAAGAAAAAAAAGATTATGAAAAGAGGAAAGAGAGAAAAAAGCACCATATTCCCATGGTAAATAAGAAGATTGCTGAGATGCTTGTTGTCTGCTTGCCTTGTCATTTTGATATGGGGATTCTTCCGTATCATCGGGCAAGGGGTACCCCGTTGGCGGTTCTCTATGATACACATGTACTTACGATGACAAGAACTTACCGGTGACTAAACTTGAGTAGCATGAGGATCGGCCCTCGTATTCAAGGGACATGAGATTTCTAACTTATACTTCGTCAAGCATGTAAACCATAGTTTCTTCACTTTAACCTTAATCACTTCAAGATGCTTATGATAGGGGCAATGAGAGCTGAAAGCTATTAAGTACCATAATTTTTGGAAGCTCTTTATGAAACTTGAATTCCTACTTCCTTCCATGAAGGCCTTTCTTCCACTTATATATTGAGTCTCCACCTTCTACCTTTATGCACCTACTTTGAGAGCATAGTGGCCATTCTTAGTTCTATGTGCATTGTCCCAAGACTTGTTGATTGATGCATACCTTGATATTGCTTGTTCTAAACTATTTGTATCTAGTCACTCTTATGAACTTTGAAGGCGTCCTATGCATTTACATTTGCTACTCTATGAGGGACAAGCTGAATACCACTATACTATGTTTTCTTTATGTGAAACAAACAAACGTCTTGCAAAGCATTGTTATTCATGAATCTTTTGTTTGTGCCTTTTCATGTTGCAACATAGTTTCTTTGTCTTATTGCTATAACTTTGTATTTCATGTTATGATTGAAGTACTATGATCCCAGCTTTGAATGTTTTACAAATACTTTGATCAAGTTTATGATGGTGCATGTCACCTCAAAAATTATTCTTTCTTTTTATCACTTACCTACTCGAGGACGAGCAGGAGTTAAGCTTGGGGATGTTGATACATTGCAAATGTATCTATAATTTTTTATGTTCCATGCTTGGTTTTATCTACTTTCTTGTGTTTTGTCCACACTTTGGAGTACTTTTCATATGATTTCTTGGACCCTATTAACAAGAGCCACAGTGCCAGCTGCCTGTTTTCTGCTGTTTTTGGTTCCAGGAAAGTTAGAAAATGAATATTCTCGGAATTGGACGGGACAAAAGCCAAAAATCCTATTTCACTAGAAGACTCCCGGAGCCAGAATATGAGACGGAGTGGGGTTAGGGCCCAGCCACACCACCTGGCCGCGCGGGCTGGGCCTGGCCGCGCCAAGGGGTGGTCTGGCCGCCCCAGACACCCCCTCGGTCTCCCTCTTCGCCTATAAGTTGCCTTCTGACCTAAAAACTTAGGGGGGTCGACGTTTTTCCAGAAGGAGTTCCGCTTCGCCGCCACCACCAGATTCCACGAAACAGCACCAGAAACTCCGTTCTGGCACCCTGCCGGGACGGGGAATTGGAGGAGATCATCACCATCATCATCACCATCGCTTCTCCATCAACCATCCATGTTTCCCCCATCTATGAGTGAGTAATCCCCCGCTGTAGGCTATGGGGATGGTAGGGATTGGATGATATCGTTCATGTAATGGCATCAGATTGTTAGGGCATGGTGCCTAGTATCTACTATTAGTGCTTTTTGACTTTGTTGCAACTTGTTATGCTTAATGCTTGTCACTAGGGCCTGAGTGCCATGATTTCAGATCTGAACATGTTATTGATTCATTATGATAGTATTGTTTATGGTCTTATCTACAAGTTGTATACACACGTTGTTGTCCGGAACCAATGGCCCCGAAGTGACAGAAATCGGGATAACCAGAGGAAATTGCTTTGATGTGAGGATCACATGTGTTCAGGAGTGTTAATGCTTTGCTTCGGTGCTCTATTAAAAGGAGCACCTTAATTGCCAGTAGTTCCCTTGAGGCCCCGCTGCAAACGGGCTGGCAGGACAAAAGATGTTGTGCAAGTTCTCATTGCGAGCACGTATGACTATATATGGGACACATGCCTAGGATTATCTAGTACTTGGATACTTTATCTTATTTTTCTGCAATTGCCCTATGTTCTGATTGCTATGTGAATTGTCTTGTCCATGCAACGCCTGTCATTCATCCCTATGCCTACCGCACTCGAATCTTACTGTTTGCTGTTATTGTTACTACTGTCTTTACTTTACTACTGCTGGTACTTTACTATTCCTACTACAAAACTGTTGCGACTGATAAACTGCTATGAGCAAGATTGTTTCTAGGTGTAGCTGAATTGACAACTCAGTTGTTAAGGCTTATAAATATTCTTTGGCTCCCCTTGTGTCGAATCAATAATTTGGGTTTCACTTCCCTCGAAAATACTGCGATACACCCCCTATACTTGTGGGTCATCACACATCGACGACATCCATAGACAAAAGAGCATGATATCAACTAAGTACAATGTACAAGTGCAATGTTGAAAGCGTTCCCCATGACAGCATGGTTCTGCTAATCCCCAACATATAAGTGCAAGCATATACAACATAGATGAAACAATGGTTCAAGTTTATTAGGGGCAAGAAAAGTAAAGTGTGCCATCAAGTTTGTGAGAGCTTTAATCACTAGTTTTCTCATAACAAGTTTAATTCAGAATATAGATAAAAACTTGAATATACTTGGAATAGCAAATGCTAATAGGTAGGTATGATGGACTCTTTGGTATAACTTGGTTTTATTTGGAGTTGGATGCATGAGTGGAACTCATACTTGGTATGGAGGCTAGCAAAAGACTAGGAGGGACCAACTAAGAGAGCAATAATGGCCATAATCATGCAAAGCGACAAAACATCATTAATTAAAGCATAAAGTGATATTACAATTCGAAAAAAAAATGATCATAGAGGCTATGGTGACTTGGTGTAGTCTTAACATGGTGTGAGCATGCGCCAAGTCAACCCAAATAAAGCATTTAAAGGATAATGCCACAATACTATGCTTTTAATATGCTAAAACAACACATGATTCTTTCAAGGCACATTAAGCAATTTGAATTGTTTATAACATGTCTTGCTACAACAATAATCACTAAGCATAAAGCCAAAACAATATCAAGCATGACATGATAAAGTCTAAGTCACAATCAAAAACAAGCTCCTTTTATACCACTTAAGCATGAACTTTCCTACTCTTTTCCAATCAAATCAACTTATTTGAAAGAACTCACAAAGATAATAATAAATAAAGATCAGTGAGCTTATCTCACAAATCCAAAAAGAAGAACTAAAAAGTTCTAAGCTGAAAGCACAAGAAAACTAAGGCTAAACATAGTGCTAGCAAAAGAGAACACTCACAAAACAATAAGAGTGAAAACTAGAGTGTTCTAGGCAATGAATAACGAGGTGTGTCTCTCTCCAAAAGAAGTGTGTTGGGATCCAACCAACTTATTTAAGAAAACTAGACAAACCAAGCAAACAAAAACTAAAAATGAAAACAAAGACGCTCCAAGAACAACACAACTGTGCATGAAACAATAAAAATGAAGTGTTTGGAAGAACCTGAGATTTTGATTCATGAAGAAGGCGATGCCTTGGGCATCCCCAAGCTTTGACGCTTGTACTTCTTGAATATTTCTTGGGGTGACACGGGGTGGCATCCCCAAGGTTAAGCTTTAGTCCATTCTTCATCTCATTACATCATTCTTTCCCTACACCTGAAAATTTTCCTTCATACAAAACTTCACACAATCTTCATCAGCAACATTAGTGTAGTCAAGATAATAAGTCTTTTGGTTCAGTTTCAATACAAGTAAAACTTCCATTAAAACACAAGCTACTGTAGTACTTCCTTTAAAAAGTTCAAATGATCAAAGAGAACTCAAAGAGAAAGAGATTAAGAGGCAAATGCAAATAATGGCAGAAATCTGTCAAAACAGACCAGCAGGTAAAAACCAATTTTTTCGAAGAGCTTCTGTTGCTCAAATCGAAAAGTGTTGAACTAACAAAAGTTGGATAACAACCGGGGGCAGAAGCACAAAAAATTACATCTCAAACCGATGTACAGAGATTCGCGGGGAGTGGTGATCCAGGCACTTGCAGTCAGAATGAGCATTGCAACCGCGATGTATGAGGCGGCAACGGGAGGCCCGCCCACGGCAGGGAGATGTGTGATGGTACTGTCCAGGAATCCCAGGACTGCAGAGCAAAGATTTGTTGCCATGGAGTGCCAACAAGCGGTGTTGGTGCTTGCGAATCATTCCCTAGTTTCGTCAAGCCCGAGCACTGAGGATCTCAACATTTTTCGCCGTCAGTTCATCTAGGAGATAGAGGAGGCTGGGGCGCGACAAGACCAGGATGCCTCAGAGTAATGCATTCCTAGTTTCTACTTAGTTCAAGATGTCTCTGCTTAGTTCAGGATGCCTAGTTCAGGTAGTCTCTTTTTAGTTCAGGTAGTCTCTGTTTAGTTCAGTAAACTTTGAATCAGACTTGTTTAGTCCAGGTAGACTTGTTTAAATTTTATTTTATTATGTTCAGGTAGTCTTTGTTTTAATTCAGTAAAGTTCAGGTCTTGTTAAATCTTGTTTAAGATGCCTTTGTAGTGTGAAACTTCGATGCTTAAATTGTCTTTTATTAGTGGACTTATGTCATTTCTTCAAGAAGAAATTCGAGTAATGTATCGAAAAGACCTGATTGAGTCTTTTCGTGCATTTTGTGGGTACCAATGTTCTACTTCTACATTGATACTGATACCTTGTTGATCATCAACATCTGAATGATTTATGTCTGCCAAGTTCTCTTTCTACCTTATTCTAGATTGGTTCTCTTAATTTGTATCTCATTTACTTTATGTGTAGTTTCTTTTGAATTTAATTTCCAGGTGTAGCTTGTAAGCACATATGCCTATGTACTTCTGTCTAAACTATTTTCATCTATCTATATGCATGATAAACTTGAAGAGAAAGCATATAAAAGTAGTAATCATCCAAGCAACTTAAATTCTGATGCCATTTTTGTCTTTGAGTATATGCTAAGTCTTCAGAGAGTTTGATCTGTAGATAATGAATTAGGGAAAGTATAGTAGAATCAAAATACTGAATTATATTTGGAAATGTGCATAAATGTCGTCATGTGTCCTTTACCTTATTTCTTTTTCTATTTTACGGTTGTATGATGGAAAGATGTAGATACCCAACTTAATGTGAGAGAGAAAGATACTATAGTGTATGTGTTATGACAATATACACATACTAGTTTGTAGTCTTCATCACTTGCAAGGTCATGCTCAAGGCAATATTTATTTATGCAAGGGATAAAATAAAGTAGCAATCCATGAAAATATTGTGTAAATTAAATGCCCAATGGTAAGTTGATAAGAGAGACCGTATGATAGTTCAAGATTCTAGTCCTAGAATCAAATCATTGAATTTGTTTCGATAATGGAAGAATTTAACTGCTCACCGAAACTTGGGCAAGAAAATATAGTGTGCAAAACCGCATGTATTGGAACCAAACTCTCAGCAATCATTGACTAATCCATCATAATATCGCAACAAACTTTCTTCTGAACTTCAGGAAATGACATTAACAGTGCAACATACTTATTATAACATGACTTTCTTCTAAACTTTAGGTAATAATATTATCAATGCATAACATACTTATTACATAACAGACTCAAACATAGTTGAATAAAGCTTTTGGCTCAAGCTTCTAGCTCAAGCTTTTGGATTAAGCTTCTGGATCAAGCTTGAGCATCTCCACTTTCATCCAGGCGCCAAGGATCCCTTCGGCTGGGTGGTAGCAACTTTCTCTCATCCTTGAATCTGAACATCCATACATCTCCCTCCTACATGTGGAACACATTTACAGCCTTAGTCCACCCAAAGAAGATCTCTGAGTTTCCATTGTTCTTTAACCTCATCATGTAGTACTTCTTCATATTGCTTGTTGTTGTGGTGACAACCACACTAATAACTTGGGATCTAGTAGGGACACATTTCCTAATGGATGACATCATGAACTGTAAGCGATAAGTTCTAGTGTATTGTGTATTGAATTCCTAAAAAATAGCAAGTTAAAAATGTGAAAAATGAAGTTGCATTACATCTTAATTTAGTAATCATCTCAACACATAAGCCTATATAGCCAAGAACCCGAAAACAAAAGGAAAGCAATATACATTGTTGAAGAACTCACCATTGTTCCCTCATCATGAATGATATTGTTTCTTGTTAGTGTGACTATGTACTCCTTAACAGGAGGTCTTGGTAGTTCCTCAATAATGCTTCGAAGTTGCATAGTCTGATGGAAATTCATTTCAACAACATTGACAAAAACATAGTTCCTGTCGAATGACTCACCCCCTATATAGGACCTACATGCCAAAGTTGTACCTCTTGTTATAATCATGCAAAGTATCATATTGATATAATGATAATTAGAATGCAAAGCATCCTTTTAATGGGAATCATACCTCTTATTATGATCTGATCCATCTCATCAAATTCATCCTCACCACTATCACTGAAATAGTCATCTTCCGGTTCGACGTAGTAGTCCTCCGGGGTAATGTAGACGTCATCATCATCACTCAGGTAATCATCTTCGAAGTTGTTGTTTACAAGAATAATAATTAATGAATAGTGCACTGTGATATACTATAATAAGAGGATATACTTATGCTAGCAGCTACCATGTTTAAGCTAAAGAACCTACATGCATCCAATTAAGCTACAATGACACAATTCTCATTATTAGAAGAATGAACCAAATAAGATGAATGGACAAAGACATACATATGCAGTCCATAATTCTAAAGATTATTGCTGCTACAAATTTGATCCCAATAAAGTATATACAAGATATTGTAAACATCAACATCATGCCTATAGTGCAATGACTCACATGATAACTGAATCCTATATAGAAACCAATTGTAAGGTTAATAGGTCGATAGATATCTCCAATTATCAGTGGCATTTACTAGCAGGTAAACATCACTCACAAAAGAAATCCACTTCAGGTAAACAGCAGTCTGAAACAAAGCATAATTGAAGGTCTCATGCAAGCTAATTCAAACAGCAGTCTGAAATAGTGATACATCCAAAACGTATCTACTTTCCTGAACACTTTTGTTATTGTTTCTTCTCTAATTTGTGTGATTTGGATACAACTAATGCGTACTAACGCTGTTTTTAGCATAATTGCTTTGGTGTCTCGTTTTTGTCCAGGAAATCAACTTTCAGGAAAAATCCGATAAAATATCACAAAACTACTATTTTACCAGAAGACTCACAAAGCCAAAAGATGAGATGGAGTGGGGCCATGAGGGGCCCACACCACCTGGCCGTGCGGATGAGGTCAGGCCGTGCCAGGAGGTGGTGTGGCCTCCTTGGACTTCGCTTCGACCTCTCTTTTTGCCTATATAAGCCCTTTGACCTAAAAATAGAGGGGGGATCAACGTTTTTCAGGATAGAGTTCCGCTGCGCCACCTCCATCAGAAACCACGATTCGAAACCAGAAACTCCGTTCTGGCACCCTGCCAGGACAAGGAACTAGAGGAGATCATCGCCATCATCATCACCAACGCTTCTCCATCAACCATCCATGACTCCCCCATCCATGAGTGAGTAATCCCTCGAAGTAGGCTATGGGGATGGTAGGGATTGGATGAGATTGTTCATGTAATTGCATCAGATTGTTAGAGCATGGTGCCTAGTATCTATTGTTAGTGCTTTTGACATTGTTGCAACTTGTTATGCTTAATGCTTGTCACTGGGGCCTGAGTGCCATGATTTCATATCTGAACATGTTATTGATTCATGATGATATTATTTTTTATGATCTTACCTGCAAGTTATATACACATATTGTTGTCCGAAACCCGAGGCCCCGAAGTGATAGAAATCGAGATAACTGGAGGGGATGGCTATGATATGAGGATCACGTGTGTTCACGGAGTGTTAATGCTTTGCTTCAGTGCTCTATTAAAAGGAGCACCTTAATTTCCAGTAGATTCCCTTGAGGCCCCGCTGCAACGGACTGGCAGGACAAAAGATGTTGTGCAAGTTCTCATTACGAGCATGTATGACTATATATGGAATACATGCCTATGATTATTTAGTACTTGGATGCTTTACCTTATTTATCTGCAAATGCCATATATCTTGATTATTACATGAATTGTCTTGTCCATGCAACGCCCGTCCATCCATCCCTATGCCTACCGCGCTTTAATCCTACTGTTTACTGCAATTGTTACTACTGTCTTTATTTTACTACTTCTATTACTTTGCTATTGCTACTACAGAACTGTTGATACTGATAAAACTACTGCAAGAAAGATTGTTTCCATGTGCAGCTGAATTGACAACTCAGTTGTTAAGGCTTATAAATATTCTTTGGCTCCCCTTGTGTCGAATCAATAAATTGGATTTTACTTCCCTCGAAGACTGTTGTGATCCCCTATACTTGTGGTTCATCAAGACTATTTTCTGGCGTCGTTGCCGGGGAGCATAGCTCTATTTATAAAGTTCACATGTAATCATTATTGTTTGTTGCTATCCATTCATCATGGGTAAAACTCGTGATGGAAAAGTTCCTACATTACCATCCACTACAAGGAGAGGTACAACTCTGAACACCTCTGTTGCTCTTGATTCACCATCTGTGATGAGTAAGCTCCTTACACCACCATCACATACACATGCTACACCTACTGCTACTTCTGCTGAATCTAAAATTGCTTCTGATACTTATGATGTTGCTTCTACTGTGCTTGATAAGAGTGGTTCATTAGGTCCTTTCCTAGATGCTACAATTGCTAGAACTATAGTTGGAAACACTGAAACTCCTAATGAAGATACTACTACACCTGTTAGTTCACCTGAGTCTAGAGAGAGCTACGATATTGATCACGGTTATATTGAAACGACTGATGAAATTATTGAAGAATGTCAAAACACTCATGGTACAAGTGCTATTAAGAGTCTTCTTGAGAGACGTACTGTTAAACCTAAATTATCTCCTAATTCTAAGTTTGCTACATCTCCCATAAACATTAAAGATAAGGATTATGATTTCTCTCCTGATTTATCTTACATAACCATTGTTAAGAAAGAACCTTTTTGTGGGACTAAAAATGAAAGTGCTATAGCACATATGACTGAGCTTTCTACCATGAGTGGCCTATTTTCTAATGATATTAAGATGCACACCTACTTTGTTCCTTAAATTTTCCCTTTTTCACTAAAAGGAGAAGCTAAAGCTTGGTTTAATAATTTACCTCCTGGATCTATTGATATCCCTGATTGTTTGATTGATACTTTCTTTCAGAAATATTTCCCTCCTAGTGCTCGACATGCCATTTTGCAAGAACTTTTTGATTTTAAACAGGGAGCAAAGGAGATATTGCCTGAATCATGGGCAAGGTTTTGTGCTCTAATTCACGCACAGCCTGGATGTCCATTACCTAAAAATGAGCTTCTTGATATATATTATAATGGACTAACTGATGAATCTAGGTCATACCTGGATAGTTGTGCTGATTGTGTTTTCAGGAAGAGAACTACCCAAGAAGCTGAGGAATTAATGGCTAAAATAAGCAAGAATTATGATGATTGTACTTCACCTGAGTCAACTACACCTGAGCCAACACCAACACCAAAGAAGAGGGGAGTTATTGAACTAAATGATGAAGTGATGAAGGAGGCTAAGAAATTTCTTAAGGAGAACGGTATTAAATCTGAAGATGTAAAGAATTTACCTCCCATAGAAGAATTATCTAAGCCAATCTCCCACTCATCCACTATTGAGGTACACTCTCTCCAACATTTTGATGAGGGTGATATTCCTTATTCTAAACCTCCTGATCAATGCTTAGAAGAATTTGATATCTTTGTTGTTAAGCAAGATAATTTTAATAAAAGAGTGTAGAATCATTTAATGGAAAACTCTAGAGCTATTAATGAGTTGAGAGATCTTGTGGAAAGAACCTCCAATGATGTTAAAATGCTTGTTAAACATTTCCAAATGGTTCAAACTCAAATTGATCAGCTTATTAAAGTACAAAAGGATTTGCTAGTTAATGCTTCTAAAGAAAAACATGCTTATGAAATTAGAACTAGGAGTGGTGCTTCGACTCAGGATCCTCTATATCCTTAGGGACATCCTAAAAGAATTGAGCAGGATTCTCAACAAATTTAAAATAGTGGTACTTCTTCTAAGAGAAATAAAAAGAAACATAAAACAGTTGCAGAATCTTCTGAACCTGCTAAAAATCCTAATAGTATATATGTCTCTGATGCTAAAACTGAAAGTGGTAATGATAATAATGATGCTCCTGATAAAGAAGAAGTTGAAGAAGAACCTGAAAGGCACACTAAGAATACTAAGTACACTAAGGAAGATTTTGTTGCTAAGAAACATGGTAGTGAAAGAGAGCCTTGGGTTCAAAAACCAATGCCTTTTCCTGATAAGAAACACAAGTCAAAGGAAGAAGAACACTATAACAAGTTTTGTGAGTGGATGAAACCTTTATTTTTGCAAATTCCTTTAACTGATGCTGTTAAGTTGCCTCCTTATTCACAGTATATGAAGGATATTGTCTCTAATAAAAGGAAGATTCCTAATGAGGAAATTTCTACATTACTTTCTAGTTATTCTTTCAATGGTAAGGTTCCAAAGAAACTTGGAGACCTAGGGATTCCAACTATTCCATGTTCTATTAAAATTAATTATGTTAGAACTGCTTTGTGTGATTTGGGAGCATGAGTTAGTGTTATGCCTTTTTCTCTCTACAAGAGACTTCAATTGGAAAAATTGATACCAACTGATATATCTTTGCAAATGGTTGATAAATCTACTACTATTCCTGTTGGTATATGTGAGGATGTTCCTATTCAAGTGGCTCATAATTCCTTGATATTAACTAACTTTGGTGTGCTTGAAATGCCTAAAGATGATAATATGTCTATTATTCTTGGGAGACCTTTTCTTAATACTGCAGGTGCTGACATTAATTGTAATCAAGGAAAGGTAACTTTTAATGTTAATGACAAGGAGCATACTATCTATTTCCCCAATAATATTGATAAGACTTATGGCTTAAATTCAATTGAAAATATTGAGGGCATCCAAGTTAGAGAAATATATTGTCCCATAGGACGAGAAAACTATGAAACTATTATGATTGGGACTATTGCTATCAGGGTTGAGGTAACATAATCATTTAGTGGAATGCAAAGTTTTGTTTCATATAAAATTGTTTTGGTAACAAGACCGGATCAACCTTGTTAACAAAGGGATTTTTAATGAATAAAACAATGTTTTCACCATGATTATCCTTGTTCACTTTTATTTTATCTATTTTAATTTTTGCTTTCACCTTATTTGCTTTTCTATTTGTTAGTTGCTCGCATATTAGAGTGTCTTAGAATTTCTGAAGTTTTAGTTTTGTTTCGTTTTTGCATCATTCCAAAATCATCTTTTTGCTAGAAATTCATTCATCAATACCTGGAAATTTCTAAAAAATAAAGTTTCTCGAAAAATTCTAGAAAATTTATATTAAATTTTTACGCCAAAAAGGGGGCAGAGAGGTACCTGGAGTGACCCGAGGGGGCCCACCTGGCAGGCACACCACTTGGTGGCGCGGCCATACCAGGGGTGCGCCTGGCCATGGTGTGGGCAACTCCTGGCCCTCCACTTATTCTCCCACCTGCCACTCCTCTCTCTCTCTCTCACTCTCCAGAAAACACCATTTCATTGCTCAAACCCGTGTTCTTGCTGTTCTTGTTCGCGATTTTCGATCTCCTTGCTCAACCCACCTTTGCTGCTGAGATTTGGAGCATTTGTTCTCCGGTATGTGACTCCTCCGCTTGTCCAAGTAGATTTGTGATTAGTGGTTTTTATCTTGAGTATTTTCCTACTATAGGTGACAGGTTATGTGAGTTTGCATGCTTGTTCTTTGCTTAGAGAAATTGTTTTGATGCATGTTTAGGCCTCTTACAAGTCCCTATAAGTAGTTCCTTTCATTATGTAATCACTTTGCAATTATTATTTGTGATGGTTGTCTAAAATTTCAGAAAAGGGGAGATGAACAACCACACTTTTGGAGAAGTATTTGAGAGAGACACACCCAGGAAGGCAAGGCCTTCGAGATCAGTTTCTCAATTTAGGCCATCATATAATGAAGATGTTATTGCGCCGCGCTTTGGCAATGAGGGAGATGCTCACCCATCTACCTTCCCTTGTTTTTCCTTTTTGCAAGCTGCAGGGATCCTTGATGATTTCTTACTTCTTGTTCAGAGGGTTGTTCTAACCACTTACATGCAGGATGAGAGTGAGCAATATGTCATTCTCACCAAAACTTTTGTTGAAAGTTTTACTTTCACTAACACCCCTTATAGGTAAACTGTTTCATTCAAAATCTATAATATGCCTATTACCATGTCATTGGAAATTGCAGCATTATAGGCATTGGCATGACTGGGACAGTAAAGAAGATCCAAGGTCGACCCGCTGATTTGCTGGAGCTCTACCGAAGTGTAACAAATGATGATGACCGCACAGCTCAGTGCAAGAAGATAAGAAACATTCAACCCCCAGCTCTTAGATATTTTGCTTACTATCTTGCCACTAGCATTCTTGGTAGGGAGAACACTAGTAATATTTCTAATTATCATTTAGCTTTTCTTGCTGCTGCACTTAATAATGAAACCAAGTATAATCTTGGTTCTCTCATTGCTCGCCGCCTAGCTACTACAGGACCTATTTATGGGGGCATTATTGTTGCACGCATGGTTAGTGCCCTGGAAATTTCTGTTGATCCTAATGATACTGTGCTAACCCCACAGAGGCTTGATCTTGCTACTATGAAAACACATCACTTTGTTACTGCTAACTCTAGTACAGAGAGTTTAGTTTACAGGATGTTGTTTACTGACGGAGATGAGAGGGAAATTCCCTTGCCATAGTCTACTTTGTTCAGTATTTGCAGGATGCCATGGTCGTGCTCCAAGGAGGAGGTGGACGAGCAGCTCCGCTTGCTTGGTTTCCACGGGCAGCACCAGGGGGATGCACCCTCTTATGACTAATCTGCACATTACACCGAGGCGTCCTCGAGTTCGTATCAGGATGAAGGCACTTCTTCGTCATATTATGGAGGCGCTCCTTCTTGGCCAGCTTGGGATTGATCTCCACTTAGGCCAAAAGCCTAAGCTTGGGGGAGGTATACTGACATCACACTCATCTACATATCATTTTCTGTCGGTACTTTGCATATCCATGTTTCGCTTTCTTTTTAGTTTTTGTTCTTGCTTTATTTCTGCTTTCCAAAACACAAAAGACCAACAATATTTTCGTTATTTCTCTTTGTTTGCTTCTTTATCTTTTAGCCTTGGTTTGCTCCACCTTTTTTAGCTTTGTTTTGATTGTTCAAAAAACCCAAAAAGATTTTTCTTTATTTGCTCTTTCCTTCGGTTCTTGTCTTTAAAAATCGAAAACCCAAAAATATTTGTTGTTCTTCTCTGGTTTTGTAAAGTTCGTCGCAGGGTTCAGCTATCCTCAGTGACTCCTTGGAGTTTGGTTTTGTCTTATTATCCAAGTCACACAAGTGAAGGGCAATGATGATTTATGACAACTCGAGGTGTGGTAAGAGGCTGGTATGAACTCTATTTATTTTCATTTTTGTACATATACTCATTATTGTGAGCATGCTTAGTCTGTTCATGTAAGGTGTATGTTATTTAATGGATGCTTAGTCATTTTTTCTCTCTTATGATCAGTTCCAATCCATTAATAGTTTGTAACATGTCATATAAATGTTGGCTTGCATTGTTTTATTCATAACTTGGTATGAAATTATGGTATCCTCCTCTGAATGTTTTATTTGAATCGACTTGGCACATGCTCACGCATGCATATGACTAAACAAAAAGTCAGTTAAGCCTCGGTGATTTATTCTGCCTCAGAGTTCTTGTGTCACTTTTATGCCACTATTAATTTTGTTTTGTCGCAAGCATGATTATGACAATTATTGCTCTGTCTATTGTCGCTCCCTTTATATTTCTAGCCTTCACTTGCACTGAGTATAAGCTTTACTCGTGTATCCAACTCCCCAAAACAAAAGTTGTCAAAAAGAGTCCACCATATCTACCTATTAGCATCATTGCTTTTCCTTGCATATTTATTATGCTTTGTTTTCTTCCAATAAAAATGTTTGCTTGTTATGTGAAAATTAGTTAGTAAAGCTCTCACGAACTTGATGGCATACTTTACTTTCTTGCACTTAATAAACTTGAACCATTGTGTCCATCTATGTTGCGTATATGCTTGCGCTTTATAAGTTGTGAATTAGCAGAACCATGTATCGTGGGGATCGCTTTAAACATTGCACTTATTATTCAGTTGATATCATGTTCTTTTGTTTATGGATCCCGGTGGTGTGAAATAAAAGGGGAGCTTGTAAGCTCATGGAGTTTGTATGTGTGTTAGAGAAACGTCTGGGCGACTAGCCTAAGCCATGCCTAATCATGATGGAAACTTGCAGCATGAGGTCCAGTACTCGTAAGCAAGGGGCATGAGATTTTCAACTTATAACTTGTCAAGCATATCCTCATATTTGTGTCACTTTAACCTTAATCACCTCAAGATTCTTAGGATAGGGGCAATGAGATCTCAAAGCTAATGAGTACCATACTTTCAACATTTGGAAGCCTTTCAAACTTTTCAAATCTGTTCTTTCAGTTTTATGTTGAGTCACCATTTATTCTTTGAGCACCTTCCCGAGAGCATAGCTGTCATTCTTAGTGTAATGTTCTTTTCCCAAAACACAGTTAATTGTGACATAACTTTGATGCTCGTATCTTTGATATTTTTACTTCTACTCTTCAGTTAAACTTCAGAGGTGCCTTGGCATTTATGTTTTGCTTCAAAAAGAAAGGCAAGCGAGATACCACTTTATCATATCTTCTTATGAGCATTACAATCCTGCATATCCTTATGTGTCATGTTGTTTATTATTAATGGGTTGTAATCTCTTCATAGCTTGCATGACTATTGGGTAAACTTATTTGCATACTCTGTATTATGAATTACTTAAGTATTTGATTATATGCTGGGAATATATACACCTTATGAAGCAAATGTGTTCGTGAAAGTTTCTTTTATCGCACTCAGTTTTCAACTGAATTGCTTGAGGATAAGCAATAAGCTAAGTGTAACATCCCAAAACTGTAATCCAAGCTTATCAAGATCTAAATCATCAAAAATAGGGTTAACAAAAACTTTTCCAAATTTAAAATGAAAGCATTCATATGTGTGCATTTAAAATAGGAGTTGTTTGAATTGCCATGATTGAATGATCCAATGCTTGTAAAATGTTTCTTAGGTGATTTAAACATCATCTACATCATTCCGAAACATTCCTAAAGAAAATCAAATCAAAAAGAATTAAAAAGGAGGAATGGTCATTTGGCAAATTTAACTCTCATGCCTCCTTTGGCTATTCCTAGTACTCAAAACTTAACAGAAACAATTCTTGATCTTTGCACCCCTTGCTAGTACACATAATGAGGTACCAAGGCCCACCTTTTGATCTGCTAAAAACATTCTGTTAACTATTTTAAATGACAGTTTAAATTGAATCTAATGCATATGCATAGATCACCCCTATTTCAAAACCCATCTATTTGAGCTCCACTTTCAAAACCCTTGCAACCAGAGACTACCTATCACCAGTGGAGATCACTCAAAAAAATTGAAACCAAAAGTCAAAACTTTCTTTCATGTGGCCATTTAATCACACACTTGGCATGCATAATCTCTACTCTAATCCTAGCTCAGTGTTTACTACAGGGTTTTGCCCCCAAATGACCTTCAATTATCTCCTCTGTCCCCTCTTGATCTAACCAAACCCCTAACACCCCTCTCCCTTGTCCCTAGTCCCCAGGCCATGCCATGCCGAGCCATGCCTCGCCGGCAAACCCTTGCCCCGCTGCAGTACACCATTCCTTCTTCCCTCGCCATGTCTAGGAGGTAGCCAGGAGCTCACCGCCACCCCCTGTCCCTTGCCCGAGCCAAGAGCAGCAGTGGACCACCAAGCACAAGCCGCGCCCAGTGCCACCGCACCATGCCAGTGCCGCCCCCAGAGCGCGCTCGGTCCCCGCTCGCACAGACCGCCCCTTGGCAGTAGCCCGCGCCCGCCGCTCCGCCTCGACCTGGAGAACACCCCAGACACCCCCACTGGCCGCCCAATGCCTCACAGCCACCGCTCGTCGTGGACACTACCGCCTCTGCCTCTTAGAGCGCCACCTCGCCCAGACCGCGTGCCACCGCCCCTATGCTCGCATTCAAGTTCTAGAGCACCGCCAGTGAACCACACATCGATCGCCACCCGCAGCCATGCCTCTACCCCGTCGTAGCCATGTCGCCACCGTCGACTGCCCATCCCGCTCGGTCTCACCGTCGGGCCTATAAAAGGAGCCCTCCCAAGCCTCTTCTCCCTACACCAATCCACTCCCCTCACATCTCTGAACCTCACCCACCTCTAGCCGGAGCAAGGTGAGCTCTGCCTCGCCGGAATTGGAGCCGGAGCAGCCGCGGCAGGAGGAGAAGGGTGCCATTGATTGCGACCACCCCAAGCTCCGCCGCAACCGCGCCTCGCCTCGCCGTCATCTTCCACGTCGTTTGCCCGCCTCGCCGACCCTGCTGGAGCCCTGGTACGCCCCTCAGCCGTAGGGTTCAAGCTCGCCGGTGACCTGTTCGTCTTCGACGACGACCCTCAGCCGTAGATTCCTATTCTAATCGCACGGCCCATAGCGCGCATATCGTTTCGCGTTTTAAGTGCCGCTGACACGCGGGACCCCCCTGTCAGTTGACCCCCGCGCCTTGGAGCGCCACTGGGCCGGCCCATTTCTTTTCCCGCGCTAACCCACCCATTCAAATCTGGATTTTTCTTTTTAGTTAAATCTAGTTTCTGTCCCCTAGTTTGAAAATCAATTCAGAGAGTTTTGAAATCCAAATTGCATGAAACCAATTTTGTCTGAAAGGTATTGAAATGATCTATCCAAGCCCGTTAGATTTAATTCAATTAGAGTTATAGATCTCTCCTAATAAAAATAAGAAGACAGAAGCTTTTGCAACTTGCAACATTTTTATAAAATCAACCAAGTTAGCTTTTGAGTTGTTTCCAACTCTCAAAAATCACATTTCATCATATCTATCCAAATATGTAATAATATTAAGGTTTACATGCAGTGACTTTGGACTAGTACCAAAATAATGCCATATAGGCATTTCTAGTCACTTTAAATCATTAAATAATAAACTTAAACAAAGTAATATTGATCCAACCTTTAAATCTCATTCCCACATGTTAGAATATGTGGTGAGGACATGTGTCCACATGATCCCATATTTTGGTGGTGAATATTAAATTTTAGTTAATATTTCAATGAGTAGAAATTACTTTTCTAAAATAAAAAGGATGAAACTATTGAATTAAACTTGTGATGCTTGTGATCATAATATATCATCAATTGTGTGTCTTAGAATGCTATCTAGCCTAGTTAAGTATTGTTTGGTGATTGTCTACTCCGTATGTATTGGTATAGAAGATAGTACCGACCAAGCTTACGAGGAGGAGAGTGCTATCAAGACGAAGACGAAGAAAACTTCAACCACTGCACCAACCAAGGCAAGCCACCATTAACAGTACAAGCTACCCTTAGCAAGATAGCACTATCCAAGATTAACCCTTGCGAGTTAGTACTTGCAAGTGTAGTACTTAGCAAACTAGAATCAAACTAGATGGTTTAGCAAAGATGCCTTAAGCATGCTTTGATCACACCCCTTTTGACTATTAGTACCCCAAGTCTTAGTTACAAGTTTTACCCCTCTTAGGTTATACAAAGTTCTTTACTTGTTTTGAAGGTAGCATAAAAAGTATAAAACTTGACCTATTTAGAACCCTTTAGATGTCATTCTATGGCATGAGATTGATCCCATCCTTCCACCTTAGTGAACACTCTTAACTTAGTATTTTAGAGTAGATCAAAAACTTGAGTCACTTTAGATGGGAACAAATGGGTGAAAATGAATTGTGAAAACCTTGGAATAATGACTCAATCTATTGAGATGTTTTGACATGTGTTGAGAAACACAACTGGTTTATGATGATGAAAATGATGAGGCATGAGCCTTAACCCTTTTATAAAACTGATGGTTGGATTCGGATGCGATACCATTCCAAATTTACCGTACAACCACACTACCTGAATTGGGTAAGGCTTAGCTGGAAATTTATATGCATTAGTATTAGTTCCCTCACGGGAGAGGTTTGAGCTGAGGCTACCTCTCAATGATCTCCACCTATGCAGTGCCCAAGATGACTGATGGTCATGGTTGGGAGGCCATGCTCATAGGAGAGGTGCTTATACTAGGGTGTGTAAAGGGAAGGTTATGTTTGATTATCTGCATACTAAGTATGATGATTCAAGGTTGCCCCTGACAGATGTATCGAATCTTGTGGTGAAAGTGTACCACCTCTGCAGAGTGTCAAACTATTCGAATAGCCGCGTCCACGGTTATGGACAATTGGAATGGCCATACTGTTTCGTTGTCAGGTGTTTTCTAAATAACTTGAAATGAATGATGAACTTTGACTTGACCACAACAGGGTTGTGTTTATGATGATAGCTTCCCAACTTAAGTGATTCTAGAACTTTACTTTATCTTTCTTTGCTTCAGAACTCTGCTTAGGTTTCAAACTTAACCTTATAGTTAAACCTAGCTCTAGCACTTTAATTTAGAATTATACTACTTGTTAGTGGTAGTTTGCGAGTACTTAAAGAGTACTCATGGCTTTTGTCCCTGGCTATTATCATGGCCAGACTATGAAGGGGATTATCAAGATGATGGTCAGCAGGACGACTATGATAACTAGGACTATCTGCCTTCGTCAGCATTGCCTGTGCCCCTGAAGATGGACCCCACCGCTACGCTTATCTTTTATTTCCGCTGCTTGTTGTATTAAGACTGGATCATGAGATCCTTATTTGTATAAAACCTTATGTATGGTTTGTAATGGATGATGTACTGTGATATCCAATCTGTTATGTCTCGCAAAAATTAGTAATCCTAGGATTGCGAGGTATGGCATAACGGGCATCTGGGATTAAAAATTCGGGTGTTGACACTAAGCTTGGTCCAGTATCTATTGTTAGTGCTTTTTGACATTGTTGCAACTTGTTATGCTTAATGCTTGTCACTAGGGCCCGAGTGCCATGATTTCAGATCTGAACATGTTATTGATTCATGATGATATTATTGCTTATTATCTTACCTGCAAGTTGTATACACATATTGTTATTCGGAACCCGAGGCCCCAAAGTGATAGAAATCGGGATAACTGGAGGGGATGGCTATGATATGAGGATCACATGTGTTCACGGAGTGTTAATGCTTTGCTCCGGTGCTCTATTAAAAGGAGCATCTTAATTTCTAGTAGATTCCCTTGAGGCCCCGCTACAACGGGCTGGCAGGACAAAATATGTTGTGCAAGTTCTCATTACGGGCACGTATCACTATATATGGAACACATGCCTATGATTATATAGTACTTGGATGCTTTACCTTATTTATCTACAAATGCCATATGTCTTGATTATTACATGAACTGTCTTGTCCATGCAACACCCGCGCTTTAATCCTACTGTTTACTGCAATTGTTACTACGGTCTTTATTTTACTACTGCTATTACTTTTCTATTGCTACTACAAAACTATTGCTACTGATAAAACTACTGCAAGCAAGATTATTTCTAGGTGCAGCTGAATTGACAACTCAGTTGTTAAGGATTATTTCCAGGTGCAGCTGAATTGACAACTCAGTTGTTAAGGCTAGTCACCGCATATCTTCGAGGAAGCATCAAGCACCAACTTCGGGAAGAATTCAGTTCTTCGTGAGAGAGAACAACTGGCTAGATGGATTAGCCAGGGCAATGCATGAAGCTCTCGCACGTCTATGTGCCCTCTGCGTCAACAAGATCCAAGGAACCCGTTTTGCCCACTATGCAAGACGTGACTTCATGGGAATGTCGATGGAGATGCCAAGTCACCCAGAGTTGAGGCGTCAAGTGGAGAACCTTGACTTCTTGCTTCATGACAGACAGCAGGAACTGGACAATGCCAGGGAGTTAGCTAACCAGAACCGTGCCATCGCCGACCAGAAGGCCCAGACTTTCGCACTGCTCGTCCAAGATTGCCAGTCTCTTTGCCGCCAGCGTGCAAAGAAGGATCGCACCATCGCCCGTCTTCGCAAGAAGGTGGCCGACCTCGAGAAGACCGTCAAGGAGTAGGAAGCTCAGCTTGCCACCAAGGAAGAAGAAGATGAGGGTGAAGACATCCAGGGAGATATGGATTCTTACCTCCGCAACGATGGTGACTTTCTGGAGGAGGATGTTGTGGACTTCTACACTTATGATGAAGACTCCGACTTCATCGACGATGAGTAGATGCACTAGAGCACTATCGTAGCATGAGATGTATCATCTCATTGTATCGTAGCTTGCAGAATGGTTCTTCAAACCATCTGTTTTCCCCTTTGATTGTTGTGGTGTGTGTTGTATCGTGTCCTTGCTAGCATGAATGAAAAATAAGTTAGTTGAAAAACCTGAGTCTAACTCAATGTTTTAGCTTTGAAAACCCAAAACCATGAACCTTAGAATTTCCCTCATACCCCTATATCTATCTCGATCTTCAGATGACTCGTGGAAACCAAGGAGGGAGCAGCTCGTCGCAGGACCCAATGCTGCAGATCTTGCAGAATCTCATCGCGGATCGTGAAGCAAGCAGGGCCGAGCGTCAAGCCAACTTAGCAACATTGCAGCAGATCGCCCAAATGGCTCTCAACAACCAAGGACATGGAAATCAGGATCACTAAGGATCCAAACTCAAAAACTTTCAGAACACCAATCCCCCAATCTTTAACCAATCTGAAAACCCATTAGATGCTGATGACTGGTTACAGACCATGGAAAACAACTTAGAGGTTGCCAGAGTTGATGAGAATGAGAAAGTTCTCTTCGCCACCCACTATCTGGCGGGAGATGCAAGAGCTTGGTGGAATAGCATCCGCAATATGAACCATGGCCAGGTGATGACCTGGGAAGCATTCAAGGTCAAGTTCAGCCGCACCCACGTGCCGCAAGGTCTTGTCAACAGAATGAGAGATGAGTTCCGCGAATTGAAGCAAGGCAGAATGATTGTGGTGGAGTACTGTGACAGATTCTTGTCACTTGCCAGATATGCACCAGATGAGATCAACACGGAGGCCAAGAAGAAGGAGAGATTCTTGAACGGACTGCATGATGAGATGCAGACTGTCCTCGTCAACATCCGTTTCCAGGATCTCGAAGAGCTAGTCGACTCTGCCATTCAGATGGAAGGGAAGATTAACCAGGCAAACAATGACCGCAAGCGTCGTATGATGCAGCAGTCTGGATCCAGTAGTCAGCAGAAGTACCGTTCCAACCCCTCACCAGGATATGCAACAAGGAACAACCGACCCCCAAATTCTCGCCCAAGCTACCCCAACCATAGCGGAGGCAATGTGAAGTCCGGAGGAAACAATCACAACTCCGGCAATGCCAAAAATTTCAACCGTGCCCCTCCCAAGAGCAACAACAACAACCACACTGCACCCAGAACTGGCAGCAATGTCGTGCCTGTCGCAGTCAAGGACAAGTCCCAGATCACTTGTTTCGAGTGTGGAGTGAAGGGTCACTACTCCAATGAGTGTCCCAAGAAGACTGCCGCCAATGCCCATGTGAATGCCCCCGCTCAGCAGTAGCGTCGTGTTCAACCAGGAAGGAGATTTGCCCCAGGGAACCCTCACAACCGCAATGGTCGTCTCTTCCACATGAACGCGGAAGAAGCCCAGGAAGCGCCAGATGTAGTGTTGGGTATGTTTTCTGTCAACTTAGTTTTAGCAAGAGTATTGTTTGATTCTGGAGCATCGCATTCATTTGTCACCGAAGAATTTGTATGTACTAGTAAGATTCAGCCAACCAACCTAAAGCATGTCATGATAGTTCAAACCCCCGGTTCAACAACAAAAGCTAGAAAAATTTGCAAAGTTGTACCTATCAGAATACATGGGATAGATTTTTATGCCAACCTAATTGTACTTGGAACCAAAGGATTGGAAGTAGTACTAGGTATGGACTGGATGTCAAGGCATAAAGGACTGATAGACTGTGCTAAGAAAGCCATCACCATGACCAGTAGTTCTGGAGTAACAGTAGAGCATATCTCTGAAACCTTACCCCATCAATTCAAGTGCAACAAGAGTGTAGCCCTGCCCACCATTGACCAAGTCAGAGTAGTCTGTGAATACCCCGACGTATTCCCAGATGAATTGCCAGGTATGCCCCCGGATAGGGATATTGAGTTCATTATCGAACTAATCCCCGGAACCGGACCTATGGCCCAGAGACCCTATACCATGAACCCCTCAGAGTTAGTGGAACTAAAGAAGCAGTTGGATGCCATGTTAGCCACAGGCTTGATTCAGCCAAGCGCATCGCCATGGAGATCACCAGTGTTATTAGTTGACAAGAAAGATGGAGGCAACCGTCTGTGTACAGATTACAGAAAATTGAATGATGTCACCATCAAGAACAAGTACCCTTTGCCAAAGATAGAGGATCTATTTGATCAGTTGACTGGAGCCCAGGTATTCTCAAAGATTGATCTTAGGACTGGTTATCACCAACTTAAGATACATGCAACGGATATTCCGAAGACCGCCTTTACTACTCGCTATGGTTTATACGAGTATACGGTTATGTATTTTGGATTAACCAATGCCCCTGCTTTTTTCATGAATCTCATGAATAAGATCTTTATGAATTTCCTAGATAAGTTTGTAGTTGTGTTTATCGACGACATCCTTATCTACTCCAAGTCAGAAGAAGAGCATGAGCAACATCTGAGAATCATCCTAGAAACCCTAAGAGAGCATCAGTTATATGCCAAGTTCAGCAAGTGTGAGTTTTGGCTAAAAGAAGTAGGATTCCTAGGACATATTGTGTCTGTCGGAGGAGTCTCTGTTGATCCCACCAAGATCAAAGATATCGAGGAATGGGAAGCCCCAACCAATCAAACCCAAGTTCGTTCATTTCTCGGATTAGCAGGATATTACCGCAAGTTCGTAGAAGGATTCTCGAGCATAGCCCGACCAATGACCCAATTGTTGAAGAAGGACAAGAAGTTTGAATGGACAGACAAATGTGAAGCCAGTTTCCAGGAGCTGAAGAAGAGATTGATATCAGCCCCAATTTTGATCATGCCAGACAACAAGAAGCCATTTGATGTATATTATGATCCAAGATTGGTCTAGGATGTGTATTGATGCAAGAAGGCAAAGTCATCGCGTATCTGTCTCGACAACTAAAGCAGCATGAGCAGAACTATCCGACCCATGATCTTGAATTAGCAGCCGTAGTGCTGGCATTAAAGACATGGCGTCATTATCTGATGGGTAATCACTGTGAGATTTACTCAGATCATAAGAGCTTGAAGTATATTTTCACTCAGAAAGAGCTGAATATGAGGCAAAGGAGATGGATAGAGTTAATCAAGGATTATGACCTTGACATTCACTATCACCCCGGCAAAGCCAATGTGGTAGCGGATGCTCTTAGCAGATTGCCGTGTAGGCTTAACACCATGATCAAGGAAAAGCAACCAAGTTTGTATGAGGAGTTGGAGCAGTTCAGGACTAAGTTAGTTAGCAAAGGATTCCTAGCTAGCATTGAACTTCAACCCACGTTGATTAGCCAAATCAAGGAAGCCCAGAGGGGGAATGAAAGTATCGACGGTATCAAACATCGTATTGGTACAGGAAAGGTACCTGGATTCACCGAAGACGAAGAAGGAGTACTATGGTACAAAGGACGTATCTATGTGCCAGCAGATTCGGAGCTGAAGGAAGTTATCATGAAGGAAGCTCATGATACTCTTTATTCTATCCACCCCGGAGGAACAAAGATGTATCAGGATTTGAAAGAGCAATTTTGGTGGCACAATATGAAGAGAGAGATCGGAAGCTACATCGCCAAATGTGACATCTGTCAAAGAGTCAAAGCCGAGCATCAAAGACCTGCAGGATTGTTGCAACCATTGCAGATTCCGGAATGGAAATGGGATTCCGTCGGAATGGACTTTATCACCGGTTTACCTACTTCTAGTAGGGGAAATGACTCAATCTGGGTCATAGTTGATATACTATCCAAGGTAGCCCACTTTGTACCTGTAAAGACAACCTACCAGAGTGCAAAGTTAGCGGAGCTATACAGTGATAGGATTGTTAGTCTACATGGAACCCCCAAGACCATCGTCTCAGATCGAGGAACCCAGTTTACTTCAAGATTTTGGCAGAAAGTTCAGGAAGGTTTAGGAACCAAGTTGAACTTCAGTACCGCTTATCACCCGCAAACAGATGGACAGACTGAGATAGTCAACCAGATCCTAGAAGATATGCTTAGAGCTTGTGTGTTGGAATACGGATCAAAATAGGAAGACTGCCTGCCTTTTGCAGAATTCTCATATAACAACAGTTATCAAGCTAGTTTGCAGATGGCACCATTTGAATTCCTATACGGAAGAAAGTGTCGTACCCCTTTGAATTCGTCGCAAGTAGGAGAGAGTCAGATCTTTGGACCCGACATTCTCCGAGAAGCAGAAGAGAAAGTTCACAAAGTCCGTGAGCACCTCAAGACTGCCCAATCTAGACAGAAGAGCTATGCCGACAAGATAAGGAGAGACCTGACTTTCAATGTCGGATATTTCGTATATCTCAAGGTTTCACCATTGAAGGGAACTCAACATTTTAGTCTGAAGGGAAAGTTAGCTCCCAGATATATCGGACCTTTCAAGATTCTGAACCGCCGATGAGAAGTATCGTATCAACTGGAACTGCCTGAAGAGATGTCAGCCATCCACAATGTGTTCCATATCTCGTTACTTCGCAAATGCTTGGAAGTGCCTGAGAAGACGGAAGTTTTCAAGAACATCGATCACAGATCTATGGAAATCAACAATGACCTGACCTATCAGGAAGTACCCATCTGTATCTTAGAAGAAGCCTACAGAACCACCAGGACCAAGAGCATCAAGTTTCTCAAGATTCAGTGGAGCAACCATACCGAGGAGGAAGCTACTTGGGAGCGAGAAGATTACATTAGGATAGAGTTCCCAGATCTCTTTAGTTCCTAGTTTTCTTTGTAAATCTCGGGACGAGATTTTGTTTAAGGTGGGAAGGTTTGTAACATCCCAAAACTGTAATCCAAGCTTATCAAGGTCTAAATCATCAAAAATAGGGTTAACAAAAACTTTTCCAAATTTAAAATGAAAGCATTCATATGTGTGTGCATTTAAAATAGGAGTTGTTTGAATCGCCATGATTGAATGAACCAATGCTTGTAAAATGTTTCTTAGGTGATTTAAACATCATCTACATCATTCCCAAACTTTTCCTAAAGAAAATCAAATCAAAAAGAATTAAAAAGGAGGAATGGTCATTTTGGCAAATTTAACTCTCATGCCTACTTTGGCTATTCCTAGTACTCAAAACTTAACAGAAACAATTCTTGATATTTGCACCCCTTGCTAGTACACATAATGAGGTACCAAGGCCCACCTTTTGATCTGCTAAAAACATTATGTTAACTATTTTAAATGACAGTTTAAAATTGAATCTAATGCATATGCATAGATCACTCCTATTTCAAAACCCATCTATTTGAGCTCCACTTTCAAAACCCATGCAACCAAAGACTACCTATCACCAGTAGAGATCACTCAAAAATTTTGAAACCAAAACTCAAAACTTTCTTTCATGCGGCCATTTAATCAAACACTTGGCATGCATAATCTCTACTCTAATCCTAGCTCACTGTTTACTACAGGGTTTTGCCCCCAAATGACCTTCATTTATCTCCTCTGTCCCCTCTTGATCTAACCAAACCCCTAACACCCCTCTCCCTTGTCCCTAGTCCCCAGGCCATGCCATGTCGAGCCATGCCTCGCCGGCCAACCCTTGCTCCGCTGCAGCAGACCATTCCCTCTTCCCTCGTCATGTCTAGGAGGTAGCCAGGAGCTCACCGCCACCCCCTATCCGAGCTAAGAGCAGCAGTGGACCACCGAGCACAAACCGCGCCCAGTGCCACCGCACCATGCCAGTGCCGCCCCCAGAGCACGCTCGGTCCCCGCTCGCACTAACCGGCCCTTGGCAGCAGCCCGCGCCCGCCACTCTGCCTCGACCTGGAGAACACCCCAGACACCCCCACTGGCCGCCCAACGCCTCACAGCCACCGCTCGCCGTGGACACCGCCGCCTTTGCCTCTTAGAGCGCCACCTCGCCCAGAGCGCGTGCCACCGCCCCTACGCTCGCATTCAAGTTCTAGAGCACCGCCAGGGAACCACACATCGATCGCCACCCGCAGCCATGCCTCTACCCCGTCGTAGCCATGTCGCCACCGTCGACTGCCTATCCCGCTCGGTCTCACCGTCGGGCCTATAAAAGGAGCCCTCCCCAGCCTCTTCTCCCCACACCATTCCACTCCCCTCACCTCTCTGAACCTCACCCACCTCTAGCCGGAGCAAGGCGAGCTTTGCCTCGCCAGAATTGGAGCCGGAGCAGCCACGGCAGGAGGAGAAGGGCGCCATTGATTGCGACCACCCCAAGCTCTGCCGCAACCGCGCCTCACCTTGTTGTCGTATTCCACGTCGTTTGCCCGCCTCGCCGACCCTGTTGGAGCCCTGGTACGCCCCTAGTAGACCCCCACCGAGCCTCTAGGGTTCGAGCTCGTCGGCGACCTGTTCATCGTCGACGACGACCCTCAGCCGTAGATTCCTATTCTAATCGCACGGCCCACAGCGCGCGTATCGTTTCGCGTTTTAAGTGCCGCTGACACGCGGGACCCCCCTGTCAGTTGACCCCCGCGCCTTGGAGCGCCACTGGGCCGGCCCATTTCTTTTCCCGCGCTAACCCACCCATTCAAATCTGGATTTTTCTTTTTAGTTAAATCTAGTTTCTGTCCCCTAGTTTGAAAATCAATTCAGAGAGTTTTGAAATCCAAATTGCATGAAACCAATTTTGTCTGAAAGGTATTGAAATGATCTATCCAAGCCCGTTAGATTTAATTCAATTAGAGTTATAGATCTCTCCTAATAAAAATAAGAAGACAGAAGCTTTTGCAACTTGCAACATTTTTATAAAATCAACCAAGTTAGCTTTTGAGTTGTTTCCAACTCTCAAAAATCACATTTCATCAGATCTATCCAAATATGTAATAATATTAAGTTTTACATGCAGTGACTTTGGACTAGTACCAAAATAATGCCATATAGGCATTTCTAGTCACTTTAAATCATTAAATAATAAACTTAAACAAAGTAATATTGATCCAACCTTTAAATCTCATTCCCACATGTTAGAATATGTGGTGAGGACATGTGTCCACATGATCCCATATTTTGGTGGTGAATATTAAATTTTAGTTAATATTTCAATGAGTAGAAATTACTTTTCTAAAATAAAAAGGATGAAACTATTGAATTAAACTTGTGATGCTTGTGATCATAATATATCATCAATTGTGTGTCTTAGAATGCTATCTAGCCTAGTTAAGTATTGTTTGGTGATTGTCTACTCCGTATGTATTGGTATAGAAGATAGTACCGACCAAGCTTACGAGGAGGAGAGTGCTATCAAGACGAAGACGAAGAAAACTTCAACCACTGCACCAACCAAGGCAAGCCACCATTAACATTACAAGCTACCCTTAGCAAGCTAGCACTATCCAAGATTAACCCTTGCGAGTTAGTACTTGCAAGTGTAGTACTTAGCAAACTAGAATCAAACTAGATGGTTTAGCAAAGATGCCTTAAGCATGCTTTGATCACACCCCTTTTGACTATTAGTACCCCAAGTCTTAGTTACAAGTTTTACCCCTCTTAGGTTATACAAAGTTCTTTACTTGTTTTGAAGGTAGCATAAAAAGTATAAAACTTGACCTATTTAGAACCCTTTAGATGTCATTCTATGGCATGAGATTGATCCCATCCTTCCACCTTAGTGAACACTCTTAACTTAGTATTTTAGAGTAGATCAAAAACTTGAGTCACTTTAGATGGGAACAAATGGGTGAAAATGAATTGTGAAAACCTTGGAATAATGACTCAATCTATTGAGATGTTTTGACATGTGTTGAGAAACACAACTGGTTTATGATGATGAAAATGATGAGGCATGAGCCTTAACCCTTTTATAAAACTGATGGTTGGATTCGGATGCGATACCATTCCAAATTTACCGTACAACCACACTACCTGAATTGGGTAAGGCTTAGCTGGAAATTTATATGCATTAGTATTAGTTCCCTCACGGGAGAGGTTTGAGCTGAGGCTACCTCTCAATGATCTCCACCTATGCAGTGCCCAAGATGACTGATGGTCATGGTTGGGAGGCCATGCTCATAGGAGAGGTGCTTATACTAGGGTGTGTAAAGGGAAGGTTATGTTTGATTATCTGCATACTAAGTATGATGATTCAAGGTTACCCCTGACAGATGTATCGAATCTTGTGGTGAAAGTGTACCACCTCTGCAGAGTGTCAAACTATTCGAATAGCCGCGTCCACGGTTATGGACAATTGGAATGGCCATACTGTTTCGTTGTCAGGTGTTTTCTAAATAACTTGAAATGAATGATGAACTTTGACTTGACCACAACAGGGTTGTGTTTATGATGATAGCTTCCCAACTTAAGTGATTCTAGAACTTTACTTTATCTTTCTTTGCTTCAGAACTCTGCTTAGGTTTCAAACTTAACCTTATAGTTAAACCTAGCTCTAGCACTTTAATTTGGAATTATACTACTTGTTAGTGGTAGTTTGCGAGTACTTAAAGAGTACTCATGGCTTTTGTCCCTGGCTATTATCATGGCCAGACTATGAAGGGGATTATCAAGATGATGGTCAGCAGGACGGCCATGATAACTAGGACTATCTGCCTTCGTCAACATTGCATGTGCCCCTGAAGATGGACCCCACCGCTACGCTTATCTTTTATTTCCGCTGCTTGTTGTATTAAGACTGGATCATGAGATCCTTATTTGTGTAAAACCTTATGTATGGTTTGTAATGGATGATGTACTATGATATCCAATCTGTTATGTCTCGCAAAATGGTAATCCTAGGATTGCGAGGTATGGCATAACGGGCATCTGGGATTAAAAATCCGGGTGTTGATACTAAGCTTGGTCCAGTATCTATTGTTAGTGCTTTTTGACATTGTTGCAACTTTTTATGCTTAATGCTTGTCACTAGGGCCCGAGTGCCATGATTTCAGATCTGGACATGTTATTGATTCATGATGATATTATTGCTTATTATCTTACCTGCAAGTTGTATACACATATTGTTGTTCGGAACCCGAGGCCCCGAAGTGATAGAAATCGGGATAACTGGAGGGGATGGCTATGATATGAGGATCACATGTGTTCACGGAGTGTTAGTGCTTTGCTCCGGTGCTCTATTAAAAGGAGCATCTTAATTTCTAGTAGATTCCCTTGAGGCCTCGCTACAACGGGCTGGCAGGACAAAAGATGTTGTGCAAGTTCTCATTACGGGCACGTATCACTATATATGGAACACATGCCTATGATTATTTAGTACTTGGATGCTTTACCTTATTTATCTGCAAATGCCATATGTCTTGATTATTACATGAACTGTCTTGTCCATGCAACACCCGCGCTTTAATCCTACTGTTTACTGCAATTGTTACTACGGTCTTTATTTTACTACTGCTATTACTTTTCTATTTCTACTACAAAACTATTGCTACTAATAAAACTACTGCAAGCAAGATTATTTCCAGGTGCAGCTGAATTGACAACTCAGTTGTTAAGGCTTATAAATATTTTTTGGCTCCCCTTGTGTTGAATCAATAAATTGGGTTTTACTTCCCTCGAAGACTGTTGCGATCGTCTATACTTGTGGGTCTTCAAACAGCAGTCGACAGGAAGGACCTTCTGTGGCACGACCATTTATCTGATGGATTTTACTTTCAGAAAAACACACTTGTGTGCAGTGATAGCGTGGTGCATTTTCATATTAGGAAAAGGAGCAATAGAATTTGCAATCATATTCTGTGCTTCATCATGGAACGTTGGTTCGATTCTTCATCATGGAAGATTGGTTTGGGTTGTCACCCGAGACTACCGCCAAATGCCAAGAGTGAAGAGAACTGAATATGTGCTAACTGTGGACATCAAGATGGAGCGACAAACTAATCTATACTACTCCCTCCGTCTCAAAATATATGGCGCAAGTTTATCTAAATTTACAGTAATATCAAAGTAGATTGCAGATGAACTACACCAACAGCTGACAACACAATAGTAGGATGCTAATTCCCTGTGGGTACTACATGATATCTACGACTTGTATTAACATCTGAGGTTGACTCACTGCATCTTGCTTAGCTGTTAACCACAGAGCATCGGTGCTCTAGCATGATGAACACCAAAGAGTTGGCAGTAGCTGTATGGCATTCACAATGGCAACTTATACTAGATTTTCATGATAAAATCCATAGGACAACCATCCACAACAACACTTGCCAACCCCTGTGCACATGTCTAGGATTGTAGAAGGAAAGGAGAACATTTGCTAGGATTAACCAGCAGCAGGGGCACAACATTGCAGAACACAAACAACTAGTAGCAAAGGAGGAACCCTACTTAGTAGCAAAGGGATTTCGTGATCACCATGGCTAGATGAACAAGAAAGGAGGAAGACTACTTAGGGTCGGCTACTAGAAGGGAGAGAAGATCAGATATATCTGAGAAAAAGGAGGCCTATCCGGTGGGTGAGGCAGGGCCGGAGGCGCCGGAGGGTGCGGCGGGGCTGGTAGGTGTGCTGGGGCTGGTGGGTGCATCGGTGTTGGGGGGATACTCCCGGGTAGGGTCACGCCGGGGTATAAAAGCCGAGTTAGCCGAGGTTCGGCAAGGCTAAAGCGGATGCTGGCCGGGTCACCTCAAGGCAGGCCGAATCACGGGGTAACCCGGACCAGGGGGCGTCCACCTAACAAGGTCTCAACCGACTTAAGCCGTAAGTCGGAATGGCATATTTAACTTGTATGCAGGAACAGGTGTGGCCGGATCAACTATGATCCGGGTCATATCTAGCTTCTAGGAGAAGGAAGGAATCTCACTGGTCAAAAGAAGTCCCGGTACGCACGGCATGAGTGAAGCAAAAGAGGGCAGGACCACCGAGGCATGGCCGACAGAGGTGACGATGCTCGTGTCGGCTGACGCAGGCGCCGCAGAGGCTCGCGTAGCCTCTACATGGGTGACGCGGGGGAAAAGCACCCTGGTCGGTTTACTATTTTGGGAGGAGGCATATTCCCTGGAATATGCCTCCACGTATGCCCTAGGAGGAGACCTAGCCACCCCTATATAAGGAGGGCTAGGGCCTCTGTAGAAGGGGCTCCTCGATTCTGATTGGTTTTAGGTTCCAAGGGTCTTGTACGGGTTAACTGTGGGTGAGAGTAAGAGAGTTCCTTCTTCCTCCTCTCGCCAATACAGCTCTAGGAGCACTTGTAATCTGTGAAGTGAATCGAATACAAACCTTCTGTGTGGGGAATCACCTCACTATCCCTCCCTGGATTCCCCTAGTGATATTAGTCCCCACCTTTAGCCTATCCATGGCATCTGCCATGACACCACCACGGCAGTTGGTGCCCACCTTGGGGCTAGCGGCGCTAGCAGGGGTCAAGATCCGGACGGGAAACCTCATCGGCACTGGCGAACGCATCGTCTCCGGGCTCGTTCAGCGCTTTGGAGCGCTGGACTTCGTCAGCGATAACGCTGGCTGCTTCGGCACGCGCCCACTTTCGCACAACGGCCTCTTCGTCAAGCTTGGAGCGCACAAGGTCTACGTTGTGGTGAACGTATCATGCGTTCATCCGCGGCACGTTGTCGAGGCAGGGGAGCCACCCCTTAGCATGGTTCACGGGGCACGTATCACTCGCTCCCCGGACCGTGCTGAGGTGATGATGACTGCGCCAGGTGCAGGCGCAAGCAAGGATCCGGCACCAGACCCGGAGGTAACACCTAAGGCACCGAGGAAAGGTAGATGACCTCCACTAGAGAGGCCTGAGAATGTACTGAGAGAAGCTCTGGATAGTTTGGCAAACCCGGTAGCAGCAGTAGTAGATCCGGCTCAGGCACAGGCCGAGCTAGACGAAACTAGGCAGAAAATCCTAGAGGGAGTGAAAAAGATTGCTGCGGCTTAGCAGTCGTTGAACATGACACTGCGCGAGTACGCAAAGGCAAATAAAGTAGATGCTATAAAAGTGAAGGGGAGAAATCTCATGAGTGAAATGAACAAAGAGGGTGACACTCGGATTGAGGAGTCAGAGAACTGTTTATCCGTGGGGCTGCCAAAGTACAGTACCCCGGTAAAGAACCTCAGAGCGGCGGATGCAGCTGCGTCCGAGTTAGAGGGTCTAACGGGTGAAGCCCGTCAGAGACAGCAAGAAAGGGTCAATGAGTTGGTTCGGATCGCAAACAGGCAAAATGAGGAACTGCTCAGGGAAAACCCGGAGAGAGCTGGGGCCTCCAAGATCGTTCATTCGGCGGTGGGTAACCCAGAGAAATCCGCTGGAGCCACATCGTCTCCTCATGGTGGTCCAAGGAGAGAAGAGGTAGTAACCTCGGCCAGGAGAAACAAGCAGATTGTTCCGTATGACCCGACAAGGGCAGGAAAGGCAAAAGAGGTACAAAGAAATGACAATCGACAGAGTGTAAGCTGAGGTGAAGCTAGTAGAGGTAACCGTGACCAAGGCAACGTCGGTCAAGGAAACGATGTTAACGGCAATGCCGGACAGCGCAACTCGGCAGGAAAACCACAGCAGCGGAATATACCAAGGCAAGAGCAAAGTGCCGGCCGAGGTATGCAACAGAGAGATGCGCCACGAGAGCGAGACCGATATAACGATGGAGATTCGGAAATGGTGAATGCGGGATACCCAAGGCCGGACTATCATGTGATAGGGTCGAGATTGGGAAGCAGGGATCTGATGCCGGACGATGCCAGGTTGAAACTGGATCGGCTGTATAGGTCGGAGCAGATTGAAAGTCAAGGTCCTCCGGGTCCTGCGTGTTTTGGACCCCGGATCATGAAAGAGGCACCGGTACCTAACTTCCAGTTACCCAGAGGCACAAAGATGTATGACGGCAGCACTAAACCGGAGGATTGGTTGATAAACTATGCTACCACAGTAAAAATTGCTACACGTAACTTGCGATGGGCTGTGAGATACGTACCTCAGATGTTGGAGGGGCCAGCAAGGGTATGGTTGAACAATTTGCCACCCGAAAGTATTAACTGCTGGATCGATTTTGAGGAAATGTTTATCAGCAATTTCTCAAGTATGTATTAGAGGCCAAATAGGCCACAGACCCTAGCTATGTGTAAGCAGAGACCAAATGAGACGGACCGAGAGTTTTTGACCCGGTGTTGTACCGTGAGAAACTCATGTGAGGGCGTGATAGAGTCACAGGCCATAGCGTGGTTTGCGCAAGGATGCAGATATGCAAGCGAGTTGTGGCAAAAGTTGCAGAGGAAAATGCCAACTACGTTGGCAGAGATGATCCGGATTGCTGATTCGTATGCTTTGGGTGATCCGACCCAACCAAGGCTCGTGTAAAACGAGTCGAATGATGAGTACTACCAGAGAGATGGAGCTGGATCATCCCGGAGATGACAGACCGGATCACCGGTACAGTTCGCAACAAGTTGCAGCTGTGAATCAAGATCAGCCCGGAACAGGGAGCAATCAACGTCAGAAAACTAGAGGGCAGCAATGGACACCAAGGAATGATGGCAAGAAAACTTGGACGCTAGAGCAGAAGACACGGTGGCAAGAAAAGAAGGACCGTCTGAGGTATACTTATGAGTCGATGTTGGATCAGCCGTGTAAATTTCACACGCCAAATCCGAGTAACCCAGTGGGTCATACAACAAGGCAATGTGAGTGGATGCGTAAGATAGAACAAGGTGGTTCGGGGAATGCTCAGGCACCCCGGAATGATCAACCTCGGCAAGAGTTACCCCGGCAGCGATTGCTCTCCGGAGCAAACACGCAACAGCTAATGTTGCCTCCCCCTCTGCCGAGGTATGATAACCATGAGAGAAGGGATGCAGTGCATCAAGTAGAAAACCAAAATCAGCCGGATCAGAGGTACCCTGGAAATGAGGGGAGGAATGAGTACAGGGAGCATCATCAGAGTTATTGTGTGTTTACCACCGATGAAACAGATAGGAAGAGCTTGCAGCACCGACATATGGAGGTCAATGCGGTAATGCCAGCGGTGGCGAGGTATATGCCTTGGTCAGACCAGGAAATCACATGGAACATCAAAGATCATCCCAAGCTTATGCCGAGTCCTGGTTCATATGCGTTAATGCTGGACCCGACATTCATTGGGCCAAACATCAATGTGAGTTTCTCCAAGGTACTGATTGACAATGGCAGTAGCATTAACATTATGTATGCGGATACAATGCACAAGTTGGGTATCTCGAAGAACATGCTCCAAGCTACAAGCACAACTTTCCATGGTATTGTACCAGGCATTTCTTGTGAGCCCATAGGCAAAGTTCGGGTTGACGTGTTGTTCGGCACAAGAGATAATTGCCGAACTGAGAATCTGGAGTTTGAGGTGGTGAACCTGGAAAGTGCGTATCATGCGTTACTCGGAAGAACAACATTGAACAAGTTCATGCCAAGTTGCCACATCAGTTATTTGAAGATGAAGTTGCCCGGGCCAAACAGAGTGATTACCATTGCTGGAGATTTCTGACGTTCCATTGAGTGTGCCTCAGCCGGGTCTAACCTAGCCGAGTCACTTGTGATTGCCCAAGAGAAAAGAAAAATCCAAGAGGTGGCGGCATTAGCTCAGTCCATGCAGCAGTATATGCCGACGTTGAGTAACCCGCATGGTAGCGTTTCGTTCCAAGCCACAAAGGATACTAAGAAAGTGCCTGTTGATGATATGTTCCCAGAGCACACCGTAACAATTGGTGCCGGGTTAAATGATAAATAGGAAAGCGAGCTCGTCCACTTCCTTCGTGAGAATCGGTATATTTTTGCTTGGTCCACACAGGACTTGCAAGGTGTTCCGAGGGAGTTGGCCGAGCACTCTTTGGACGTGAGACCTGGAGCAAGGACGGTGAAGCAACCTCTCCGCCGCTTCGCCGAGGATAGGAGAAAAGTCATTGGAGATGAAATAGCTCGGTTATTAGCAGTAGGATTTATCATGGAAGTGCTTTATCTGGATTGGCTCTCTAATCCGGTGCTGGTGGAGAAGAAGAAGGATGATCCGAATGTGGCAGTGGTTTGGTGTATGTGTATCGATTACACGAACCTGAACAAGGCGTGTCCAAAAGATCCATTTCCACTGCCAAGGATAGATCAGGTCATAGACTCAACCGCTGGATGTGAACTGTTGTCATTCATTGATGCATATTCTGGTTTCCACCAGATACCTCTGAATCCGGATGATCAAATAAAGACTGCATTTATCACCCCGTATGGGGCTTATTGCTATAGCACCATGCCGTTTGGTTTACATAATGCAGGGGCAACGTACCAAAGATGTATGCAGAAATGTTTGCACGACCAAATAGGTCAAAATGTACAAGTGTATGTGGATGATGTGGTTATCAAGACCAAGGAAAGCAAAACGCTCCTTGACGACATCAGGCAGACATTCGCGAACTTAAGAAGGTTCCGGATGAAGCTTAACCCGGAAAAATGCACCTTCGGGGTCTCGGCTGGAAAATTACTCGGATTTCTCATATCCAGCCGAGGTATCAAAGTTAATCCAACTAAGATTCGGGCCATTGAACGAATGGAACTGCCAAAGTGTCTTAACGATGTCCAGAAGTTCACTGGTTGCCTGGCATCGTTAAGTCGATTTGTATGTCAGTTGGGAGAAAAGGCATCGCCTCTCTACCAACTCATGAAAAAGTCGGATAAGTTCGTTTGGACGCCACAGGCCGATGAAGCCTTTGCCCACTTAAAGAAGATGTTAGCCACTGCACCAGTGTTAGCCTCTCCACTATCAAAGGAGCCAATGTTGCTCTACATAGCCGCAACCAACCGAGTTGTAAGTGCAGTGATTGTGGTAGAGCGCGACGAAGAGGGTAAGTCGGTGCAAAGGCCAGTGTATTACTTGAGCGAGGTATTATCTGCCTCAAAGCAGAACTACCCACACTATAAAAAGGTGGCATATGGTGTCTATAAGACAGCGAAGAAGTTGAAGCATTACTTTGAGGAGCATCCCATCAAAGTAATATGTGAAGCTCCCATATACGAGATAATGAGTAACAAAGATGCAAGTGGCAGAATTGCAAAATGGGCAATTGAACTAGCTCCTTATGCGCCACAATATGACAGAAGAGAAGCAATCAAGTCTCAAGCTATGGCAGACTTTTTTGTGGATTGGGCCGAGGTAAAATATGAACCACCGCCACCAGATCCGAACTACTGGAGGATGCATTTTGACGGGTCAAAAACAAAAACCGGGCTAGGCGCCGGAGTTGTGCTTACCTCACCAAAGAAGGACAAGCTGAAATACGTGCTGCAGATCCATTTCACGGCATCAAACAATGTCGCTGAGTATGAAGCACTTGTGCATGGGCTCAAAGTGGCAAAAGAGATTGGGATATGTCGGATACTATGCTTTGGCGACTCGGATTTGGTAATACAGCAAGTGTCGGGGTTGTGGGACGCCCTTGATCCAAACATGGCTCTGTACAGATTTCATGTGCAGAAGATATCTGGTTACTTTGAGGGGTGTGAATTTCACCATGTACCCTGGTGGAAAATGAGGCTGCCGACATGCTATCGAAGCTCGGATCAACCTGACAAGCAATTCCACCGAGTGTAGCATTGGAACACCTCAGAAAACCGTCCATCAGGCCATCCCCAGGAACCGACTCAATCTATGTCCCGGAAGATACAGAATCCGGAGCTGTGCCCATGGACATTGACATGGGAGGTGGTGCGCGAAACCCGGGGACTGCATCAGCGAACCCAGGGACTGCCTCGCAGGACCCGGGGACTGCTCAGCATGATCCAGTTGAAGTTATGCCGGTGGATCAGATGGAAATTGATGAGGATGTGTTCCATGTGCGAGCAACACTAGCTTGGGCACTGCCTATATTTCAATTCCTGAAAGATGGAACGTTACCCACTAAGGAGGTGTTATCCAGGCAAACTCAGAGGAGAGCAAAGGCATACACAATCATCAATTCCGAGCTATACAAACGGAGTGTGACCAATGTCCTCCAGCGATGCGTTGACCCGGAAGAAGGGCTTGACATCCTCGGAGATATACATCAAGGGGAGTGCGGGCATCATGCCTCGTCCCGAGCCTTGGTGGCAAAAGCGTTCCGGCATGGATTTTACTGGCCAAGTGCCTTAGAACAAGCAAAATATCTGGTGAGAAAATGCAATGGTTGTCAGAGGTATGCTACCAAGACACATATGCCAATGTCGGAACTCAAGACCATACCAATTACATGGCCATTTGCCGTATGGTGCTTGGATATGGTTGGCCCATTTAAACCAGCAAGGGGAAATATGACTCACATTTTGGTCATGGTGGATAAGTTTACAAAATGCATTGAAGTGAAGCCTATAAGAAAATGTGATGGAGCTACGGCCGTAACATTTCTCAAAGACATTATCTTGAGATACGGCTATCCTCACAGTATCATAACTGATAATGGCACAAATTTTGCTGAAGGAGCATTTGCGCGATTCTACCGGGATAAGAAGATCCGGCTGGACGTTGCCTCGGTAGCTCATCCCGCATCGAACGGACAAGTAGAAAGATCCAACGGATTAGTATTATCCGGGATAAAAAACCCGGCTCATTGAGCCGCTGCAAAGATCAGCGGGGTGCTGGATAGAAGAACTACCAGCGGTACTGTGGAGTTTAAGAACAACTCTGAATCGATCAACAGGCTATACGCCATTTTTTCTGGTATATGGGGCAGAAGCTGTATTACCAGCCGACATAGAGCATGATTCGCCTAGGGTCACCCAATACATAGAAGCCGAAGTGCAAGAAGCCCGGCAAAATGATGTTGATCTGCTGGAAGAAGCGGGAGAATTGGCATTGTCCAGATCCGCCATATATCAGCAAAATCTCCGACGCTATCATAGCCGGAAAGTAAGCCCCCGAGTCTTTCGGGAAGGCGATCTGGTGCTCCAGTTGGTACAACGTACTGCTGGCATGCATAAATTATCCCCCCATGGGAAGGGCCGTTCATTGTAAGCAAAGCATTGCACAATGATTCTTATTATATTATCGATGCAAAGCTACAGGAAAAGAACAAGGCGGACAGGTCCGGCGAGGAATCTAAGCGTCCATGGAACATAGCCCTACTTCGTCCTTTCTACACTTAGCAGAGAAGTGTATGTATCCGAGTCTTCTCATATGTCGGTATGTATGCCGGCAATGAGCTTATCAATGAAATGTTGGCACCTCGGGCAGTAACTCGGGGACTGCCTTAATAATATTTGTTGTCTTTTATTATTTATGCGTCAGCTGGAGTAAGTTGTTCTACTTAACTCGGATTAGTAGTGTGCGAGCACCAAAAACCCAACTCTTCGACTTGCTGCTGCCCAACAAGAATTGGCTTCATGGCAAGCAAGAGAACAAGTTTGGAATTGCGTAGCACATGAAAAACGACTAAGGAAAAGAATTTACTCGAACCGACGTTTGTTTTTTGGACTAACCTTGTATTTACTCTCCAATTATTATGCTGAATTACTTTGAGCTAAGCCTAAAGTTTCTAAGTATTGTTAAAACAATTTTTGAAGCTCGGATTCGTAAATCATAAAACCGAATCAAGGTAGACACGAACCGAGCCAGAAGATTGGACGAACAAGAAAATGAAACTCGGGGACTACGCCCAAGTTAATCCGGCATACAAACTTAGTAGCAAAATATCACATGTGTACTGGATACAATTCCACCCGGCATACCGGGGATCTGATAAGTTTTCGAGTGTTTTCACTTAAGGAGCAGCAGCAGCAGGAAGTTCAGTGTCATCTTTGCCTTCTTCGATATTCGAGGCATCTTCCTTTCCATCCTCGTCCGAACCATCTTCAACGTTTTCAACCTCTTCGTCGCCAGCGGCTTCTAGGAAGCTCGGACCCTCAGTCCATTCATGAATGGGAGCATATTCAATAAGGCTATGGGCGCAAGCCTGGCGCCGAGCTACCCACTCCGGGTCATTGGTCCACTTGGATCCGGTGCGTAGGCGCGTCAGGAGGCTGAGATCGATCTTCTCGTACCACGTGAGTATGTGGTGAAGAACGGTCTTAGCTGCAGCACGTCCAACGGACTCCCTCCAAAGGTCGAGCTGGGTCTCGATCTCTGTCAGCTTTTCAGCAAGAATTGCGATTCTCTCTGGAGTGTCTTCGACAGGCCAGAACGTGTTGAAGACTCGGACTGAAACGTCAAGGAGATCCTTGTCGTAGTTCTTGATGATTTCCACGCGAGATGATAGGCTGACCAACAGGTCCTCCATGTCATAGGGAATGTCTTCACCGTCAGGAGCAACGGGAGCACCCCTATCTCGGCGGAAATTGGCAACAGCGGCGCTCGCAATGGGAGTACCCTCTGGAAATTTGCCTAAAAACGGGACAAGAGAAGCAAGTAATGAAAAGACATGTGAGGTAACCCGGAGAAATATGCCGGATAAGGAAAAGGAACTTACGTAAAATGTGGCTGTGGATCCGGGTCAATTCATTGATGCAATTATCGCGTCTTTTGTGGAGCTGCACCAGTTCAGTGTTCGTCGACTCAAGTTTGACGTCGGCCTCCTAGAGAAGTTCTCGGTCCTTAGCAATTTGGAGATTGAGGCGCTCGCGCTCTTCGGTGTAGTCCTGGCCAGCCTTTTCAAGCTCGGTTTGGTGCTGCGCTTTCATCTTTTTCATTTCTGCCTTTAACTTGGCAATCTCGTCATTCTTGGTTCGGAGGAGGGCAAGCTCATCGTCTTTCTTCTTGAGCTCGGCCTGATGCTGCCCTGCTTGTTTGAGAAAATGCAGCATCATGTCAGGCACGGGCACACTATCTTCCAGCGATACTGAAATAGTTTGTTAACCCGGCAAGGCCGAGGTATGAATGTTTGCCGAGCCAGGAAGAAAAGGAGATGGAAAGCAAAGCAGGGTCGGACAAAAGAAGCTTACCCTTAATCTGATCCAGATTCTTCCTCATAAGCTTGTTCTCAGCCTCCACCCCAGCTGCGAAAAACGAATGATGGATTAGTTCGGCAGAAAGAGATGAAGGAAAACAGAAAAATGTGAAGAAGAGAACTTACCCCTTTTCTCATGCTCAGCGAGATGTGCATTGTGCTTTGCGAGCAGCATCTTGTGAGTATCCAGGAGACGCTGGAACTCAGCGCTCCGGCGGTTGGTGGTCACCTAAAAAGAGTACAAAAATTTAGCTTAAGCCTTGTGCATATTCGAAGTGTACAAGATCCGGGCCAAGTGGAACTTAACCCGGCTCTAGGTGTGTGCATATTCGAAGTGTACAAGATCCGGGCCAAGTGGAACTTAACCCGGCTCTAGGTGTGTGCATATTTGAAGTGTACAAGATCTGGGCCAAGTGAAACTTAACCCGGCTCTAGGTGTGTGCATATTCGAAGTGTACAAGATCCGGGCCAAGTGGAACTTAACCCGGCTCTAGGTGTGTGCATATTCGAAGTGTACAAGATCCGGGCCAAGGGGAACTTAACCTGGCTCTAGGTGTGTGCATATTCGAAGTGTACAAGATCCGGGCCAAGCGGAACTTAACCCGGCTCTAGGTGTGTGCATATTCGAAGTGTACAAGATCCGGGCCAAGCGGAACTTAACCCGGCTCTAGGTGTGTGCATATTCGAAGTGTGCAAGATCCAGGCCAAGTGGAACTTAACCCGGCTCTAGGTGTGTGCATATTTGAAGTTGTCAAGGAGCTACGTTAGTTTTCTAAGGAGCATCTGGCCGAGTAACAAATTACTCCCCCGGAGGCTCGGGGACTAATGGTTATATCGCTAGTGCATGCTAAGGAAAAGGTGAAGTAAAGTACCTCCATCATCTGGCCTGCGAGGTTAATTGCCTTGGCGGCCGTGTTCATTTGAGCAGAGAACTCGGCGGGACCGAACTTCTCCGGGAGAACGTCATTGTAGACAAACTCCGCCTTGTTCCAGTTGTTCATAAACTCGATCAAGGTCGGAGGATATCGCTCACCGCTGAGCATATGGGGCGCCACCAAGCCCTTCGCATGTGCTTCCCTCCTCTCGACCTGAGCAAGGGCTGGACTGGTGTGTAGAACAAGTTGCTGCACATTAGCTAGATCGGCAGGGGCGTCCTTCGGTGCTGGAGGCTTCTGGGCAAGCATGGACGCGAGGGTGCGCTGTCCAGACCCGGCGGACGCTGCCCTGGTGGCGTCAGGGGCTTTCTTGCCTTTGAGTTGCTGAGAGGAGGAAGTAGTTGCGGCAGATTTTTCCTTAGGAGCTCCCTGGGTACTTCCTCGCCGAGACTGAGAAGACTCGGACGAGGCGGAGGAGCTTGGCGCTGGTGCTCTTGTTGTTGGTGCTGGTGCCGGAGTGGGTGCTGGAGCCGGAGTGGTTGCTGGTGCTGGTGCTGGAGCTGGTGCTGGTGCTGAGGTAGTCTCAGTAGTTGCTGGTTGCGGCGGAGCCGAATTGGTGGATGCCGCTGCCTCGGCTGGGTCCGTCTCCCCCGCTCCGAGGTTGCCCCCCTCTTGACAAGGTGGGCTGGAACCCGGAGCAGCCGCAGAACCCTCTAGAATAGGGCTCAGCGGGCGTGACTCGTCATCACGAGGGGGAGAAGGGCTAGGTCGGAGCGGCAAAGAGATGCTAGATCCACTCTGGGGGACCTCCTCCGTAGCACTGCCGAATCAAATAATGTCAGAAGAGAAACTAAAACAATGCAAGGAAGAATAAGTTGTAGAGGGAAAAGAGGCTTATGCATCCGAGGTCAGGGGCTCCTTGGGTTTCCGAGCCCTTCATGCTGGGGCCTTGCCCGCTGGCTTGGAAGCAGTTTTGTCTCCGGACTTCTTTCGCCTTTTGGAGGGCTGAGAAGGTCCGGAGGAGGAACTTGATGCAGCTACACGCTTCTTCTTCGGCGCTACCAGAACAGGTTCACCCGTGGCAAGGGGAGGGTCCTCGTGGATCTGCCCACCGGGGTTAGCTGATGCCGGAAAAGCATAAGAAAGGGGGACAGCGTCAACAGCTTCCATCACCTCAATATCTGAGTCATCCTCATCATCGGGCCAATATCTAATAGAAGAGAGTTTACCGATGAGTCGCTTGGTCGCGTCGGACATTGGGAGGAACATCTCTTGGTCCGGTTCTTCCTCGTATGAGCTCTCCTGGTCAGGCACGCATTTGAGGGTGGGGTCGGTGCCATCCTCAATAGTCTGATGAAGGAATTGCTAAAGGAGAAAAAAGATAACGGAGTTAAAATACAACAGCAACCGACATAAGATCTAGTTCGGAGAAAGTGGGTGGCACGAAGCTTACCACGGGAGGAAGCCTATCCTGGCAATAATGCTCAATTCCCCACGTCCACTCAGAGGAGAGTCCTTGTGGGTGGTGAAGAGCGCCTTGACCCGGCGGTAGATTTCTGTGTTGCTAAGCTCGAAGGACAAGGTCCGGTTGGGGTCGCGGCCCCAGCTCATGTGGCACACCTTGTGAGTTTGCTTCTAGAGAGGGGAGATCCGGTTGCGGATTAATGTGATCATGGTGTCCTCGTTGTGCAACCCGAGCTCCTTCAGCTCCTTGAACCTCTTATTGACCTGGTTGGCCAAGACAGTGGGCTTCTTGGGGACAACGTCCCATAACTCCGGGTTAGGAGGACCCGGAGCATAGGGGCGAAGCCGGATCAAATCTTCAGTGCCTTCATTCCGAACGTAGAAGAAGGTTCGGGCCCATCCTTTGCAGGAATCCAGCCCGGTAACCCGGGGAAAGACGGAGAATCTCCGGGGTGAAATGGACGCAGCGCCGAACTGCGTAAGCTGTTTATCCTCCGGCTCTAGATCTACGTTCAGAATGACATTACGACGGAGACCAAAAAACCGGATCCATAGCTCCTTCGTGGGCCATAATCCGGCGTAGCCCTCGATCGTAGAGGCAAAAGCAGAGAGAGAAGTGATGGCGTTGGCAGGAAGGTGATGCGGTTGGAGTTCATAGGTATTCAACCAATCCTGGAAGAAATCGCTGACCAGCAAACCGAACCCCCGCTGGAAGTGAGACAAGAACACCACAAACTCACCCGGATTGGGTGAGGGGGCGAGTTCGGCGGAGGCAAGGCGAGCAGTGACTCCGGCGGGGATGCGTCTGGTGCGGTGGAGCCAGTCTAGGTCGTCTGGGCAGACCCAGGACCCGGCCCACGCACCACGGTCCGCCGTGGCGCTGTCTTCCTCCATCTCTTGCTCGGCGACGGCGAGCTCCTCTTCTGTCATCTCCAGTTTGTTGCTCTCACTGTCGCTAGCGGCGGTGGGGGGCAGCGGCCTAGATTGACAGCGCCCCGTGGCGGAGGAGGTGCGCAGCAGCGACGACGATGCAGAGGTGTGGGGAAGCAGTGCGGAGGCGGCGCTGCTACTTAGAAGCAGTGGCGGCGGCGCTGTTGTGGGGAAGACGAAGGAGAAGAAGAGCTAGAGGCAGAGGGGCGCAGAAGGAGAAAAAGACCTAAGGGGTGCGCCCCTCCCCTATTTAACCACTCCCTCGAGGGGGAAGTGGGATCGTGTCATGCGGGTGCGCCACACGGTGCGGTCATGTATAGCTCGCATCGACCAATCATCAGCAAGCCACATGGAGGGCCACAGGGTGTAACAGATCCCATGACGTGACGCATTGATGCGGTTAACAAGGAGGCAGGCCAGATGTGACGTGCGCCACAGTGATAACTGACAATTACTACATCAGTTACTGTGGCTGGCCCTTAAAATGAGGCAACCTAATGATTAGCCTCCACGTGGGTTAGCGTACGAGATAAGGAAAGAAGACCCGGATGAGACCGTGGTAACCCGGACAGCAAGTGAAAACTTGAAATGTGCCAAGCGAAGGTAAAACCATGAGGTCCGAGTTGAGGTGGTAACCCGGCCAGCAAGTGAAAAATTGGAACGAGCCAAGGGAACGTAAATCCATACAACCCGAGATAAGGAGATGACTGGGAAATGACATCCAAAGCTCGATAGAATTGAACCTGATGTGGCCTTAGTAGCCAAGGCAGCTAAGACCGCACCAGCTTCGGGGACTAATGTTGGGGGGATACCCCCGGGTAGGGTCACGCCGGGGTATAAAAGCCGAGTGAGCCGAGGTTCGGCAAGGCTAAAGCGGATGCTGGCCGGGTCACCTCAAGGCAGGCCGAATCACGGGGTAACCCGGACCAGGAGCGTCCACTTAACTAGGTCTCAACCGACTTAAGCCGTAAGTCGGAATGGCATATTTAACTTGTATGCAGGAACGGGTGTGGCCGGATCAACTATGATCCGGGTCATATCTAGCTTCTAGGAGAAGGAAGGAATCTCGCTGGTCAAAAGAAGCCCCGGTACGCACTGCATGAGCGAAGCAAAAGAGGGCAGGACCACTGAGGTGTGGCCGACAGAGGTGACGACGCCCATGTCGGCTGACGCAGGCGCCGCAGAGGCTCACGTAGCCTCTGCATGGGTGACGCGGGGGAAAAGCACCCTGGTCGATTTGCTATTTTGGGAGGAGGCATATTCCCGCCCTAGGTGGAGACCTAGCCACCCCTATATAAGGAGGGCTAGGGCCTTTGTAGAAGGGGTTCCTCGATTCTGATTGGTTTTAGGTTCTAAGGGTCTTGTACGGGTTAACTGTGGGTGAGAGTAAGACAGTTCCTTCTTCCTCCTCTCGCCAATACAGCTCTAGGAGCACTTGTAATCTGTGAAGTGAATCGAATACAAACCTTCTGTGTGGGAAATCACCTCACTATCCCTCCCTGGATTCCCCTAGTGCTATTAGTCTCCACATTTAGCCTATCCATGGCATCTGCCGTGACACCACCACGACAATCGGGACAATCGATGCAGCGGCGCCGGTGGACGAGACCACCTTTCTCCATGCGCCTCGATCCTCCGGTGGTCCCGATAGCTGAGGAGAGGAGCCCCTCGATCCGCCGGTGGTCCTGGTTTGAGGAGAGGAGAGGAGTTTGTGGTTTCGTCATTCGTCGGGAGAGGAGCCGGTTAATTCGGAGCACTACTTCGTCTACTTTCGTCGTCAAGAGAGGAGCCGGTGGATTCGTTGGTTTGGACCAATGACCGACCCACGTACACAATTATCGGGGGAGTTTGCTAAAGTGCCTCTAAAAATACTATTATTAGAGGAGTTTGATAAAGTGCCTCTAAAAATACTACTAGTATGAGCAGTTTGTTCTAAGTGCCTCTAAAAATCAACATTTTTAGCAGCAGTTTACTAAAGTGTCTCAAATAATTTCTTTTTTAGAGGCACATTGCTTAAGTGCCCCTAAAATTCATCATTTTCTAGGACAGTTCAGGAGAATGCCCCTAATAATCTATTTTTTAGAGGCACTTTTTTTAAAAGTTTTTTTAGAGGCACTTAGAACAAGACGCTCCTAAAAACCATTTTCCGAGACATTTCACCGATGCGCCTCAAACAAAATGCCTATAAAAATACGGAATTGCTATTTCTCAGGCTCTGAGAAATAACTATGAAAAATAACTATTTCTCAGTCGTGTGTCCTTGACGTAGGATTTGCCTTACGATTCGTGCTGGTTTTTGTGGTGTGTGGGCTGTGTCTTTTGCGTATGTGCAGCGGGGAAGCTGGAGTGGGCCGGGAAGCTGAAGCGGAAGTGCACATAGTAGCTAGGAATAACTATGTGCTGCCCGTGTCGAATGGGTTTGTATGTTTGTGGGCTGGCGGCCTTTTTTGTACTTTCTGCTATTTTTTTCTCATGTTCAGTTTTTCTCTACTTTTCTTTTTTTTGGGGGGGGGGGGGGGGGGGTTGTTTTGCTGTTGTTTTTTTCGAAAATCCATTTTTATGTTTTTGGATTTTTCAAAAATTTAAAATTTCCTTTTTAAGTTTTTAATTTTTTTATGATTTTTGTTTATGTTTTTAGATGTTTGATCATAACTTTTTAAGTTTTTTTGCATGACTTTTTTTTTGCAATTATGTCATGAATGAAGTTTTCTAAATTCCCTTCATTTTTCTTGGTTAGCCCTTAATATCCAATGTAGTTTTTGCCTGTTTTTTGATTAAACTGAGCTAGCCACGATTCAATGTAAAAAATAGTTGTGAACATGTAACTTACAATTTTTTTTATAAGTATAACGTGGGTGAACCTTGGTTTTTTTTACAATCCAATTTTTTTGTAACTCACAATTATTTTTCAACTCGATTTTTTGAAACTCAATTGGACCCTAGTTGCATGTATATCACGACCAAAAATATTTCGATTTGAGTAATTTACAACTTGCTTGTAATTGAGAATATATTATGACAGTTACAAGTATGTTTTTGTGACTGAACTCTAAATGTTGAAGTCATCTTCCCATTTTTTTTTTTTGGAGATGAGAATGGATAGAGATTGAGTTATGCCTGGAATTTCAAGCTAGGTTTTGCATCTTTTGTGCTTGCACCCGATAATGAACCGAGCTAATTGCATTTGGTCGCGACTAAATATACTTTGGTTTTATTAGTACCCAACCGGGCAACAAGTGACTACAATGGGTTGGTAGCCCATTTTTATTCGAGTGGAGACAATTGAACGAAACAGGTATATCTCGTTGTCTCGATCAGGATACCGCTTCCTGTGAGAAGGGAGCGGAGAGATGGGATTTCCTGGAGTGGTGAGTTGTCAAACGGGGCTGCGAGGAGTCCTCCTGGAACTTGATTGTAACTAAGAATGTACCGAGCTAGTCGCAAGTATGTTGTGACTGAACTAATCATGTTTCGACCGAAAATACTTAGATTTGAGTCATTTGCATCTTTGCTTGTAACTGATGTACCGAGCTAGTCGCAGGTATATGTTAAGAATGAGCCTTAATTATGAATATACTTGGATTGAGTCATTTGCACCTTGCTTGTAACCGAGAACATACCTAGCCAGTCACAATTATGTTGCGACTGCATATTTCTGGATTTAAGTCATTTGCATCTTGCTTGTAACCGAGAATGTACCGAGCCAGTCGCAAATATGTTGCGACTGAACCATACTCCTAGTTGCAATTATGCTGCTACTGGATTTTTTTGCATTTGAGTCATTTTGCAACTTACTTTGTAACTGAGAATGTACTGAGCCAGTCGCAAGCATGGTGTGACTGAAACCCTAGTCGCAACTATGTTGTGACTGAATATACTTTTGGATTTGAGTCATTTTACAATTTGCTTGTAACCGATAACGCCCCGAGCCAGTTGCAAGTATGTTGTGACTAGTAATTTTTGTATTTAAGTCATTTTCATCTTGCTTGTAACCGAGATTGTACCGAGCTAGTCGCAAGTATGTTGCGACTAAACCATAACCCTAGTTGGAATTATGCTGCTACTGGAATATTTTTTTTGGATTTGAGTCATTTTGCAACTTGCTTTGTAAGTGAGAATGTACCGAGCTGGTCGCAAGCATGGTGTGATTAAAACCTAAGTTTCAACTATGTGGCGACTGAATATACTTGGATTTGAGACTTTTATAATTTGCTTGTAACCGAGAACACCCGGAGCGAGTTGCAAGCATGTCGCGACTGAACCCTAAACCCTAGTTGCAATTGTGTTGTTACTGTTTTTTTTTATTTGAATCATTTGTAACTTACTTGAACTGGGAATGTACCGAGCCAGTCCCAAGTATGGTGTGATTGAAACACTAGTTGCAACTATGTTGCGACTGAATATACTTGGATTTCAGGCTTTTGCAACTTGCTTGTAATTGAGAATGTGAGCCAGTCGCAAGTATGGTGTGATTGAAACCCTAGTCGCAACTATGTCGCGACTGAAAATACTTTGGATTTGAGTCATTTGCAACTTGCTTGTAACCGAAAATGTACCGAGCAGTCGCAAGTATGTCGCGATTGAAACCCTAGTTGCAACGTCGCGGCTGAATATACTTAGATTTGAGTCATTTGCAACTTGTCTATAACTGAGAATGTACCAAGCCAGTCGTAAGTATGGTGTGACTGAAACACTAGTTACCACTATGACACGACTGAATATACTTGGATTTGAGGCATTTGCGACTTCCTTGTAACCGGGAACATACCGAGCTAGTCGCAAGTATGTTGCGACTGAATATATTTGGATTTGAGTCATTTACATTTTGCTTGTAACCGAGAATGTACCGAGTCAGTCGCCAGTATGTTGCGACTAAATCATACCCATAGTTGCAATTATGTTGCTATTGGATTTTTTTGTTGGATTTGAGTCATTTTGCAACTTGCTTTGTAACTGAGAATGTACTGAGCCAGTCGTAAGAATGGTGTGACTGAAACCCTAGACACAACTATGTTGTGACTGAATATACTTTTGGATTTGAGTCATTTTGCAATTTGCTTGTAACCGAGAATGTCTCGAGCCAGTTGCAAGTATGTTGTGACTAGGAATTTTTGTATTTGAGTCATTTGCATCATGCTTATAGCCGAGATTGTACCGAGCTAGTCGCAAGTATGTTGCGACTGACCCATAAACCTTGTTGCAACTCATTTTGCAACTTGATTTATAACTGAGAATGTACCTAGCCAGTCGCAAGCATGGTGTGACTAAAACCCTAGTTGCAACTATGTCGTGACTGAATATACTTGGATTTGAGCTTGTAACAGAGAACTCCTCGAGCGAGTTGCAAGCATGTTGCGACTGAACCCTAAACCCTAGTTGCAACTATGTTGTTACTGTTTTTTTTTTGCGGTTTTACTAATTCTCAGGCGCCTGAGAAATATCTAAATCTTAGTCACCTTGATCACGATTGGATTTAGCACTAAAAGATTCGTGCAGGTGGACGTTGTCTACTGGCTAGGAGGCGATACGGCTGATTCTCCAGGCAGAGGGATTTTGGGCTACTGTTTCTGCCAGCCATGTGTGGGCTGCTGCCCCGTTGTTTTGGGCTTTTCTATTCTCGTTGTTGTTTTAATTTTCTCAAGGTACAATAATGTCTTGTTTAGATTGTGTTCCTTACCGCTTGAAATATGGAACTCAGCCACAACCCACCTTCCATCGATCGGTTCATTGAGTTGCACCCATTTTTATTTCTTTTTCTTTAGCATATGTGTTTGTTAGTACGATAGCTCTTTACTTATTTTTCTTATCCTCTATTTTTATGACTTTTTCTTCATGTTTTTATGTTTATTTACTATTGTTTTGCCTTTTCTCCTTTCCTTCCCCTTTTATGTTCCCTTTATTTCTATTTTTTTCCTCTTTTCCATGAATATCAGATATCTTTTATTGGCGTTTTCCCTTGAGAAAAATACTAGCGCTTTTGTGAGATTTTCCAAATGTTCTCTTACATTAAATTTTGGTTGTTTCATGCTAGATGGGAGTTGCAAATAGGTCGCAACTAAAAAAATTCAATTGCGAGTAGGTTGCAACTAGAATTTTTGAATTGCAAGTAAGCTGGAACTGAGTTTTCCAGTTGTAGGTAGGTTGCAACGGAGAAAAAATGTTCTTGATCGTTAGATTTGCATCATGGTTCGTGCTAGCATGGGAGTTACAAGTGGGTCGCAACTGAATTTTCAACTACAAGTGAGTTGGAACTGTTTTACCAGTTGCAAGTATGTTGCAACTGAGAAAAAATATTCTTGACATTTTGATTTGCGATGTGATTCGTACTAGCATGGAATTCGCAAGTGGGTTGCAACCGATATTTTTCTAATTGCAAGTAGTCTGCACCGAGAATGTTAACGATCAATGAATTTTGTATCGTAATTTGTGCCAACATGTTAGTTGCATGTTGGTTGTAATAAATATTTTACAGTCGCAAGTGGGTTGGAACTGAGTATTTTACAAAGTGGGTTATAAACATGTATTTTTTAGTTGCAAGTGGGTTGCGAGTGAGATGCAACTGAGTTGTTTTTGCAGATGCAAGTTAGTTGCAATTGGTCATTCCTAGTTACAAATGGGTTGCAACTGAGAATTTTTAGTTACGAGTGGACTACGGTTGAATTTTCTTCCGATTGCAAGCTGAGTTGCAACTAAGGTTTTTTCGAGTTGTGGATTGCAACTGAGAAAATTAAAATCCTTGACACTTAGATATGCACTTAGATGTACGCGGTGGATCATCTTCCTTTTTTCAGTGTAACTAAAAGAGGAAAGGAAAAAAGAAATACCAAGCAACGGTACAATTTAAAGACAGAAAAAAAAGCTATGCGCAACATTCACGTAGTATTAAAAGAAGCCCAAGAATAAAAGTGCCCAACGGACAGAACAAAGAGAAAACAGGCCTAAGGCTATGGGCTGTATTGACGTGGGAAAATATGCACGCACAAGCAGGTCAACCAACGATCAGAACATAACAAAATTTGAGTCTGACATTATTTTTCAGACGCCTGATACGCAGCCACGCCCATAAAAATATGGGTGTCCCTAAAACATAGTCGACTGTGCATGTGACATCAGCATGTTTATTTTTTGATTTCCCATTGATTCTTTGGCCTTGTTGATTCTCTCGATGTGCTGCGATCAGCTGGGCCTGGCCCATTATAGTTGGAGCATCACCGATTCATTGTCTTGTGCGCTCTGTGCGTCGCGTGGCCGCTGACCTTGTACATCGACCCTTCGTGTCAGCTTCTTGTGTTGTTCATTATGTGCTGCTAAATTTGTCTGTAGTTTGCTACCTTGTCCGTATATGAATTGCTTGACTACTAGTATTTCATTTGCATGCTACTAACTACTTAATTTCTTGTATTTTTCATGTACTCCACAAACAAAAATACCCCGCTTCCTTGTACTTTTCCTGGAGTAGTATTATGTTGCAGGCCACTGAGCTATGTAAAAAAAAGAGTATTATCTGACATATAAACTGAGTGTAGCGGTTGCGTATAAAACAGAATAAAAATTATGATTTAAAAAGAGGAAAAAAGAATTATTCAAAAAATAAAATTTAGTTTAAAAATGAAAAATAATGGTTGAGAAAAGGTTTTGCACTATGTGGGAAAAAATATGCGTAGAATCCAATTGCATCTCCAGTTACAAATCACAAGAAAAAGCGTGGATTGTGATTCATAAAAAATATAAAAATTCCTGGTCAAAATTGCAAGTTTACTTGCATGTCGTTTGAATCTCAGTTGCAAGTCAAGTTGTAACTAAATATAAAAAAATTCTAATTACATGTTCAGTTATAAATCACAAGAAAAAACACGGATTATGATTCAAAAAATCTCTAGTCAAATTGATGTCATTTCAATCTCAGTTGCATGTCAAGTTGCAACTAATATAAAAAAGATCCCAATTGCAAGTCGAGTTGCAACTCACAAGAAAAAAGTACAGATCGCGATTCATAAAAATTCTCAGTCAAAATTGCAAGCCTACTTGTACGTCATTTGAATCTCAGTTGTAAGTCAAGTTGTAACTAAATATATAAAAAATCCAATTACATGTTCAGTTACAAATCATAAGAAAAAACACAGATTATGATTCAAAAATTCTTCAGTCAAATTGATGTCATTTCAATCTCAGTTGCAAGTCCAGTTGCAACTAATATAAAAAATATCTCAATTGCAAGTCTAGCTGCAACTCACAGGAAAAAATCACAGATCGCGATTCATAAAAATTCCTAGTCAAAATTCAAGGTTGGTTGCGTGTCGAGGTGCAACTCAAGGCTAAAAACACAAAACAACAAACACAATCCTCAGATGCAACCCTAGTTGCAACTCCCTCTCTATACCATCAGGGAGAAGGCCACTTGCATGTGAAGATGCAACTCAAGACGAAAGTCCAGTTGCATGTCGAGATGCAACTCGAAGCAAAGAAAAGACAATGACCATTCAACACGGTAGTCAGCTGCAACCCTAATTGCAACTCCCTCTCTATACAATCAGGGGATCAAGTCGAGACGCAAATCGAGACTCCCAGTCCAGTTGCAACCCTAGTTGTAACTCCCTCTCTATATCATCAAGGGAGAAGGCCAGTTTCATGTCGAGATACAACTTTAGAGGAAAGTCCAGTTGTGTGTCAAGTTGCAACTCGAGACATACAATCCAATTGCAACTCCCTCTCTATACCAACAAGGGAGAAGGCTAGTTGCAAGTCGAGATGCAACTTGAGACGAAAGTCCTCAGTTGCAACCCTAGTTGCAACCCTAGTTGCAACTCCCTCTTTATACCATCAGGGGAGAAGGCCAGTTGCGTTTCAAGTTGCAACTCGATACTCATAGTCCAGTTGCAACTCTCTCTCTATACCATCAGGGAGAAGGTCGGTTGCGTGTCGAGATGCAACTCAAGGCTAAAAAGATAAAACAACAACAAGGTCCTCAATTGCAATCCTAGTTGCAATTCCCTCACTATACCATCAGGGAGAAGGCTAGTTGCGTGTCAAGTTGCAACTCGATACTCAAAGTCCAGTTGCAACTCCCTCTCTATACCATCAGGGAGAAGGCCGGTTGCGTGTAGAGATGCAACTCAAGGCTAAAAAGGCAAAACAACAATAGAGTCCTTAGTTGCAACCCTAGTTGCAACTCCCTCTCTATACCATCAGGGAAGAACGCCAGTTCCGTGTCAAGTTGCAACTCGATACTCAAAGTCCAGTTGCAACCCTAGTTGCAACTCCCTCTTTATTGAAGGAAATATGCCCTGAGAGGCAATAATAAAGTTGTTATTATGTATTCCTTGTATATGATAGATGTTTATTTTGCATGCTATAATTGTATTGATAGGAAACATCAATACATGTGTGTTTAATAAACAAAAAGGATTCCTAGTCATGCCTCTCTTATAGACTAGCTTGTTGATTAACAAGATGATCAAGGTTTCCTGATCATGGACATTGGATGTTGTTAATAACAAGGTCACAACATTTGTGGAATGATGTGATGAACATTCATCCGAAGTATAGCATTACGATCAAGTCATTGTGTTTATATTGCTATAACATCATACGAAGTAATCTTTATCCTTAGACCATGAGATCATGTTAATTGCTAACACCGGAAGAGTATCTTGATAACATCAAATGTCACACCGTAACAGCGTGACTATAAAGATGGGTCCAGTGCTACGAAGGTGTTATGTTGAGGCTCATGGATCAAGAGTGGAATTTGTCAATCCAGATGACGGGTAGATATACTCTGGGCCCTCTCGGTGATATCACATTAGGATAGCTTGCAAGCAAGTGATGTGATCACTAGAATGTTATATCACGGGAACGAGAAAAGAGTGCATGTCGGTAACGAGATAAAACTGGGTATGGAGATACCGATGATCGAATCTCGGACATGTAATATATCGAGAGACAAAGGGATTTAGTTACAAGCGTTAAAGGTTCTCACGATCACAGGAGTCATCGTTGAATGTGTAGGAGTCAGTACAGATCTCCAGGTCCCGCTGCTGATTATTGATCGGAGAAGGGTCTCGATCATGTCTGCATTATTCGCGAACCGTAGGGTGGCACACTTAAGAGTTACCGGACACCATTTTGGAGCACATATGTTTCAGACAGAAGAATTGCAAAGCACAGGAATTATTTCAATAGAAACCGGAAATTGTTTCGGGTGAAATTGCAGAAGGTGTTTCTGCATGTGATATTGAAATATTGCAAGGGGCTATATGTGAATGTTTGTTAATTAAAGTAATTAACAAAATTCTAAATAAATTTAATAAAAGATTTTTATTAAATGAGAGAGCATTAAATTTGGAGAAACTTAATGCATTTAAAGTGAAGACTTTAAAAGGGAATGTGAAGAGGCATTTTAATGTGGAGGGGTTACCACCACATGAATGGGGGAGGCGAGGGGTCACCCCCCCATGCGCCGGCCATGGTGAGAGGGGGCACCCCCTCCTCCTATAAAAGGCCACCCATTCCCTCCTTCATCCTCACACCTCCTTGTGAAGGATCTCTCTCCCCCTCTAGAATTATTCCCCCATGGTCTCAGATTAGCGAGATACATGTTCTCGGTGGCATTTTGTCTGGAAGGAGTTACTGCTTCCGCTGGATCGCTGGAGCGAGGAGGTGGAGGTTGTCCGGTGGCTTGAACGTGTGTACGAGTGCGGATGCGCTGCTGAGTTGCGGCGCTCGGACTTTCTCACGATCTTGAGATCGGCAAGTGTACGACTACATCAACCACGAGTTCCTACTCGTTAACAAAGCTCGTTGTCTTCGAGGGTAAGTTCTCCATGGATGTATGTCCACCCGTTGCTCTGTATCTAGTAGATAGATCTTGGCGTACAGTTCTCATCGTAGGAAAATTTTTTTTCTATGTTGCGGACCCAACATTTATACCATAGGGATAAGGCCAGTTGCATGTAGAGATTCAACTCAAGGATAAAAACTACAAAAGAACAACACAATCTTCAGTTGCAAACCTAGTTGAAACTCCCTCTATATACCATCAGGGGAGAAGGCTAGTTGCGTGTCAAGTTGCAACTTGAGACTCACAGTCCTGTTGCAACCCTAGTTGCAACTCCCTCTCTATACCATCAGGGGAGAAGACCAATTGCATGTAAATTTGCAATTCGAGACTCACAATCCAGTTGCAACCCTAGTTGCAACTCCCTCTCTATACCATCAGGGAGAAGGCCGGTTGCGTGTCGAGATATAACTCAAGGCTAAAAAGACAAAAGAACAACAGAGTCTTTAGTTGCAACTCCCTCTCTATATTATCAGGGAGAAGGCCGGTTGGGTGTCGAGGTGCAACTCAAGGCTAAAAAAAACAAAACAACAACATAGTCCTCAGTTGCAACCCTAGTTGCAACTCCCTCTCTATACCATCAGTGGAGAAGGGCAGATGCGTGGTCCTGTAAAAAACGGGAAGGTACCACGTTAAACCGGTCCTAAGTTTCAGCCCCATTTGCAACTCTTGCAAAACAGTCTAGCCAGGCCAGTTACAGTACAATATGCAACTAAAACATTAAGAAAGAAGGTATTAGAAAAATACAATCTTTAGTTGCAACCGTAGTTGCAACTCACACATGACATGTCCTCAATTTCAAGAAAAGTTACAACTCCCGTGAGAAAGCCAGCTGCAATAGCAGATGCAACTCCAGCCAAAAAGTGTAGTCAGTTACAGTACCAGATGCAACTCACAAGTTAAATAAGATAAAGTAGAACATAAACAATCCTCGGTTGCAATTGAGGCATGAACACGAAAACATTTATCAGTTGCAGGCAAAGTTGCAACTCTCGTAAGAAAGTGAGTCCTCATTTTCAACCATATTTGCAACTCACGCAAACAGAGTCAGTTACAGTACCAGATGTAACTCAAAAATACTCATTTCGTAAAACTAAGTGCACAAGTAAGTTGGAAACAAAATAAACACATTTTTTAGAATAGTAATACATATACAAAACTATATACTTGTCTTCTCTCTAAATTGGAAACAAGTGAGGAGATGTCAATGCATCTTAGTAGGTGCAATACATAAAATTGAGCAGCAAAAAAAAATACAATCAACTACAAAAAAAATGATAATAAACAAATTCAAATATTAGTACACAAAAACTAAAAATAAACCATTTTACATAAAAGGACAAACACAAAAAAATACCAACGGCAGCCTACTCCAACACCTCATGCAGACCAGTCCAACGCCCACCAGTCCAGGGAAAAACATGGCACAACCTACACTGAAAAAATGCTGACAACTTAGGAACAGCAAAAAATAAGTGGTAAAGAAAAGTCAACCATAAAAAATATTCAAATCATTATTTTTCAAAAAAACATCAACCTACTATTTTCGAACGGTCTATAGATAGCGACCCATTGTTTGCCGTCCAACCAACAAATCTTCTAGCGATCCTAGCTCTTCCTTGACCCCACGATCGGACCAACACATAACTAGAGAAATCAAAACGAATGTACATCAAGAAAAAAAAAAAGGGAAAAGTAGACCCAGGCAAAAAAAAAAAAAAACAGTGTTGGAACCACGCGGCCTAGAAAAAACAATACATGGTCCATCACACTACTAGAGCCTGGGACAAACATGGACCGCGATCGCTGCCACAACGCGTGGGACAAGGCGTGCGACACACTGCACCGCGCGGGAAACGAGCGCTCGAGATGCTAGCACAGATCTAAACACGTGAGAAAATCGGACGGACAACAGATTGACTGTGCCCTATGCTAAAACACAGCTAGCTGTGAATTAGCAAAACCGTAAAAATATACTCTTCCGTAGTGACTACCAAACGCGTCCCTAGCGATCTGTCTCCATCGACCCAACCAGATGAATCCCAGGACAAAACGCTTTCCTCTTCATTTCGACCCAACCAGATGAATCCAGCACGAAACGCTTTCCTCTTCATTGAAAACACCAACTTCCATGTCAAAAAAAATAAACACCAACTTACCAAGAGACGAACTGCTCCTGGCAGTTGCTTTGTCCGTGCATGTGCACACGATCCCCAGTACGGTTATCTGCAAGGGATACTCGACCACGGTACAACTACGTGCCGTAGCAAGGGCCGCTCGTTCGTGCTGTTCGGAGCTTTCCAGGCGGCCAAGAGGCAACAAAGCCCACACCATCCATGGACGCAACTGCGGAGGGAATGCCCAGCGGTGGCGTCCTTCTCCTCCTACTCCACACCATCGCCGGTGCCGTCGCCGTCTTCGTTCGGCTGAGACGAGTGAGTGGGGACGGGAGCGGTAGCGCGCCCAGCCCGCCGTCTCTCCCGCTGCTCGGCCACCTCCACCTTCTCAAGAAGCCGCTGCACCGCTCGCTGGCCGCGCTCGCCGGAGCCCCGTCCGCGAAGGCGGCGCCGCTTCTGACGCTCCGTCTGGGCGCGCGCCGGGCGCTTCTCGTGTCATCGCACGCCGCCGCCGAGGAGTGCTTCACGCTGAACAACGCCGCACTGGCAGGGAGGCCGCGGGTGCTCGCCGGGGAGCACCTCGGGTACGGGCGCACCAGCATCGTGTGGGTATCCCACGGAGACCACTGGCGCGGCCTGCGCCGGTTCCTCGCCGTCGAGCTCTTCACGTCCTCCCGCCTTGCCGCGTGTAACTACCTCGGTGAATTACGCTCCTAGTTACAAGCCTGGATAAGCAGAAATGGTTAAAATAATACGGTGGGGCCCAAATGCCACTCACAGGTAGACCTTTCGGCCGTCCCAACCATTTCCAAACATCGGGACAAGAACGGGCGGCGTAATCGGCAGGCGAAGGGATCAACTACATACACAAATGAGTATGTATGCAAGCCACCATACAATGGTTCTCAGAGTCATTCCATCTAGAAAGAAAGGAAATATTGCAACGCCATACGGCAAGATCCAAATGTCCTAGATAGATATAATAGTTTAGGATATCTCCTCATACATCAAACATCAGAGTATCAGGCGGAAGCGGAAGACAAAATCCGAGTATGGATAAGAAGCAAATCGGCATAAGATGCCCATAAATAAACACATCCCGCCCACAGATCTCACGGATCCCCGTTCCCGGAATCTCTATACCGAATGATCGTTGCCCACATCGTCCGTCTCCTCCACCCAGTATCCATCTTGCGAGTTTACCTGTTCATCTGAATCAAACAATTTATCGTGTGAGACCCTAGGGGTACTCATCAAGTCTTTATGCCTCTAAAGGGGACACAACCTGGGGTGACGCAATTGCAGCAAAAGATAAACCCTAACAATTCTACAGATACTCGCTAACCATCCGCCTAACCAAAGATAGACGGATGTCCGTGAATTAATAACAACAGTTATAACGGTAATATTAACAGATCCATCCTCCTCCTCGCTTACCGACGAGGAAGCGGACGAACAACCCCCCCATCCGTTGGCAGTTTTATTATCCATTCCATGAGAGTTGCACTATTTACTAGTCAGATACTTAGTCAAATTAAAGCGGTACTTTAGTTATACTTGTCTATGATCGAGAAACTGTGCTCCAAGTCGTCCATAACCGCAGACACGGCTTTCAGAAAGTTTTACCCTGCAGGGGTGCACAAATAGCAACACACACTCGATCAACCTCAGAAAAACCAAATCAAAACCCAACGAGGCAGTCACGACAAAGCGATCACAGGATTCAGAAATATTTCAGGGGGCCACCCCATTAAGCTACCCGCAACGAAGCTGGCCGGCTACGAGACGGACTCAAGGTTTGTGTGGCCGGCTGTAAACGACCGGGAACCCGAAAGTGTGACTGGGCTTGTCGATACAGCGAAAACAGGTCACGGCCCTAAACAGTACAGGTGCAGTACATCGCACAATTTTAAATAAAGCAGTAAAGCATGGCATAAGTACAGGATAGTAAATAAAACCTCAAACTAGTTTGTGGCCCCAAGAAATAAGAATGAATCAAGCTCTGGCTCAGGGGGGTTCATAAGCCTCCCGGATGTGGATAGCGCGAATATTCAAGGAACAGGAATCAAGTACTCGGGGTCCTACGGGACACAAGTGAGCCTGAAAAACCAAATAGCAAATATGGCTCACCGATGCCACTTTCATTAGTTATCCCATTACTACTCAGATTAAGTTGTATAGGTACCTCGTTATCCATCAGACACTCACATACCCTACACATGCTGTTCTACGACTCGCATGGCTCAAACAACTCCTGTAGTAATGGCTCATGGGATGGAGGAACAAGCTTCGGTGGGGTTTAAAAGTAAAGGCTATGCAATACATGGGATTCAGTTTAATGCAATCGCGACTCAATGATGCAAGAATAAGATAGAGGCAATAGGTACTATATGTATGCAAGCATGTGGTAGTGCTTGCCTGGCAGCTCAGTTGAAGCGAGAGAAGGATCTGGGTAGTGCTCCTGGTTCTCTTGGTATATCCCCTGCTCAGCGTCTATTCGAAGAAGAACCAAACAAACAAGGGCCAACATAAATAAAGTGCACGAGCATATGAGTTAAATACATCAAGCAAACAATCATGCCATGATGAATGATGCACAATTTGCATGGCAATAAAGTAGCATGGCATGGTTGAGGTGTGGAATACAAGAATAAATCATTTTATTGAGTTTTGGCCCCATTTTATCCTCAGATAGTTGCTGTACCCATTATATTTATATGATGCATGCTCCAAATCAAAACATGAAATGCATAAAAAGAAAGGTCTCGTCGAGCTAATCATTTTAGACATATTATTTGTTAAATTTGGACTTATAAAACAAAAGTTATTAATTAATTAAGGAAAAAGAGCATTTTAATGTAATTTTAAATCAACTTGAAATTTTAAGTGTTCAAAATATATTTTGAAGGCCATATTTGAATTCCTCACATTTTTCTGATTTAAAAACATATATTATTTGTATTATTTGGATTTGTATTTTAAAAGTTATTTAAAAACAGAATTAAATTTGAATTTGAATTAAGTTTGAAAAAGATTTAAATTAAAACAGAGATACAGAAAACCTTTTATACCCAGGCAGACCCAGCCACAGTCACTGACGGGTGGGACCGTTGCTGACTGGGCAACAGGTGGGACGCAGCGGCTTTTCTCACCACAGGGTTATCTAGCCTGAGGGACGGACAGATGGGTCCTACGGCAGGACGGGGCCCACGAGTCAGTGGACGCGAGAGCGGCGAGCACGTGGCGCGGATGGGGACGGCGGGTTGAGGCTCGGTCTTTGCGGGTGCTCCTTTGCAAAACAACCACGGTGGCTGACAGGTGGGGCGGAGGGGAGCGCGGGTTGACGAGATCAAAAAGGTGGGGGGATATTCGCTAAACTGCCACGACCACTGTGGATCTTCCCCCGCGGACGGATCGGTGCTCGCACGCGCAGCGCGCGGCGCGCGGGGAACTCGAACCCGCGACCTGGGGCTCGCGCTCGGCGGCGGTTACCGCTGCGGTAGGCTAGGCTTGGTGTCAGGAGAGCGGGCGGGGCCTAGATATGGGCTATGCGGTGCGGGAGCGAGCGAACAGAAACAAGCGGCGGCGCGCGGAGTGCGCTCGACGAAAGGGCCGGTGGATCTAGGGCTGCACGGCGAAGGGGACCATGTCAGGGAGGTACAGGGGCTCACCGAGAGGGTGCTGGCGGCGTTGGTTCGGGCAGGGGTGCTGGCGATCGTCGACGACGCAGAGGCCGAGCGTAGCTAGGGTTCCGGCGAGACGCGTCGGCGTGTCGCGGGTTGGGGCTTCCTTCTCCTCGCTGCTGTGTACAGAGGCGACGCCGGGGTCCTCCTGTCCTTCCTCGACGACCACAACACCACGCCCGCCTCCTCGAACTGCTGGTGGACGCCGAAGCCGACGGTGGCCGGTGATGGGGTAGACGATGGCGAGGGCAGGCAGGGAGAGAGGGGGCGGCCTGGGGTAGATCTGGGGTAGCAGGGCGAGGCAGAGAGGTGGGGGTGGTAAAGCAGAGAGGGATAGGGGTGCCGTGGGGAGTGGGGTAGATGGAAAAGGTGGCTCGGCCACTTTTCCTCTCCTCCTTCACGTGCTCGGTCAGGCAGGGGCATGGCAGGGCAGGTTAGGGAGCTGGCAGGTGGGGCCAGGGTGAGGCCAAGGAGGTGGTTCGGTGTGGGTCATGAAGGGCAGGGAGAGAGGAGCTCGGGTTGGAGCTAGGGTTGGGTAGGGGAGGCTCGGGTTAGGGTTTAGTGTGGTGGAGGGGGTAGCTAGGTGGGGCCAGGGAGAGAGGGTGGTCAGGTGGGGCCAGCTAGGTGAGAGAGAGAGAGGCCGAGAGGGAGGGTGGCATGGTAGCTAGGGTTTGGTCTAGATGGGGGTGAGGGTTTAGATAGGGGTGTGGTTTAGAGAGGAACTAGGGTTAGATTAGATGATGCCCAAGGTGGTGGTAGGTGGTAACTAGGGTAGATGGGAGGGGTTAGGTTTAGGGAGAGATATAGATAGAGTGGCTTGTTCCATTTTGACAAGACCAAGCAAGATCAAGCCAAGGTCAAACAAAGCTAGCCCAAAGAGAGAAAAAGATCAGAGATGGTGATGGGGTTTAAGCAAGATCAAACTAGATCAAGCCAAAGAGAGGGAGAGATAGATGAGAGATGAGATGGTTCACCCAAAAATTCAAATAAAATCCAAAGACTAGAATTGTGGTGGTACTTGCATGGCCCATGCAAAAATATTCAATGCCATGTTTATTTTTGTGAGAACAATAATATTAACATGGCATTACTATTATGCATTCCAAAAATTGGAATCAAAGACAAGCAAAGAATTTGAAGGAAAGTCCCAAGTGGAATAGATGGAGATGATCATATTTGATTATAATTGGTACTTGCTAGTGTGTTTATTCCACTAGATGTTTAGTAGTCCCAATAATACCCCAACATGAGCATAAATCCATGATAATCCATATGGAAGCTAGGAAAAAGGGTTCCACTCACAAGGCATGCAAAGGTGGCCATGTGGCTCTCATATATCAATAATGTGAAAACAACATGATGCTAAGATGAGAGCATGTGGAAAAGAATTGGATCCATCCCAACCCACATGAGCTAGAGGTAAACTCAAATAAAGTGCAAAGCTCATATTTAGTTGGATGGTGGAATTATAAGGTGGTGAAAGAAAGGTGGTGGAGTTAATAAAAGATATGCCCCCAACTCACCTTGGGCATTTAAACAATATATCAAGACCCAAATACAATATCAAGAGGCAAATACAATTAATAATGCATATGAGAGAAGAACCAAATCAAAAGGGTTTTATATGATGCTCAAATGCAAGGTGGCATGATGACATGAGCATGATATAAGTATGATGCAACAATTATATATATGAAGTAGCCATTATATTACTAGACCAAGTAGCATTACAATTGTTAGACAATTGGGATGCTACAACTCTCCCCCACTAAACAGGAATCTCGCCCCAAGATTCTAGGAAGAAGAAGAAGACTCAAAGAGGGTAGGATACTTGGCACGAAGCTCATCTTCACGTTCCCAAGTTGATGAACAACGGAATGGTGCGACCACTACACCTTGCAAAACTTGCTAGACTTGTTGCGAGTCTTGCGTTTTGCTTCAAGAACAACGGATAGAAGAGTTGAAGGATTGTCGTGAGACAAGAAGAATAGGATGGACATAGCTCCGGTTTTCTCAAGAAACATGACAAAAGAGAAAGATCCACTGGTGAAAGAAAGGACAAGATGATGTATCATGGAGAAAGAAATGACACACCATTAAGATTAAAGATTTGCCGATACTAGAGAGGATGAACCTTTGTCTCGCCGGAAGAAAAGGGCTAGATTGGAGAGGTTTTGGACCACTATGACAATAGCATCGTATCTTCTCTCGGATTGAGAAATGAAGTTCGGAAACAATATTGCCTTCAAACAATAGAGTCCTTGACATAGACGGGAAGATTGAGTTAGACATCGTCGGATTAGATTCTTGTTGCGCCGGTAAGAACCCAAAGGATCACGCAATTGAGGTGCGCGGATATAACTTCCAGAGACGGATGTGAAGCCAGATCATGGTGGAAACCCGAGAAGCAAAGAATATGAAGGATCTGGAGTTTATTGTAGAGATACTTATTGCTTTCTTTAGCCTTGAGGCTAACGCAATAGATTTGCGGCTGATGGCCTCAACCATAATTGGCTTGACCACAGAAAAAGAATTGATGAAACAAAGAGAGAGATAGTTTCCTTTCATCTTGTTTGGGGATGTAGAGCATCGGTAGAAAGACGAGGACAGAAAAGATTTTGCGTTTGTTTCCACCAGATAATTGAAGATTTTGCTCCATCTAGAATAGACAGACCACCAACAAGAGATTATTGATTACTTTCTTCAAGAGAGCACTCCGGGAAAAAACAAGGACGGAAGTAAAAGTATCAAGGGATAAAGGCCACTTCTAACTTCCGTGGAATGAGTGAAATCACATTAATTCACCAATTCAATGTACAAGAGCGAATGATAAGAGTAGTGGTATGGTCGCGACTCCATCCCGCACTCAAAGCATTACTTCGCACATGAATAAGAAAACCATGCAACCCAACTACCGAAACAGACTGAAGGTATTGACAATAACTCATGGAACTTCGTTAGAAAACAAGGATAGATGCAAACGATTTGCCGGGTTCACAGATAGATAAGGGTGGTTATGTTGTCGTCATATCTTAAGTAACCCGCCACCGGAAAGATATGAAGGAAGATTACGGAGAAGAACTGCAAGATTCAACAGCTATAGAAAAGATAGCACCCACTTGAACAGAAGGAATACAAGATCTGGAAGGTCTTCATGGCCTCCGGTGGATTGAGCATAGACGATAGAGCGAGAAGGTTTCAAGAGATTACTTGACGAGACTGAGGGGAAAGAACTCCATGTTCTTCTTGAAATGATTGAGAGAGATTTAGCGGTCTTGAGGAAACTTCAGCGGAACGACGATGATAACTTGCCAACAAGGAAAACTCCGGGTTTGATTGAAGATGGAAGATGGAATTAACAATGAACTTGCTGATTCCAGAGTTTAAGTAATGTATTTAGCAGAAGGACGTGGTCGAGATAGGTGACTTCAAGAAGCCAGAATTCACACTTTGAGACTTGCACACAGGCAGTGCTCACGAAGCTTGAGAGAAAGAGACACAGATGATCTTCCATGTCCTTCCATTGATATGGGAAAGGCAAGCATATTATCAACATATACCACCATGGATTAACAAGATATTCCCAGAATATCAAGTTCAAGAGGCGGAAGAAACGAACAAATGCTCGAACACTTCCTGAGCTCAATGCTCTTAGAAAGATCAATATTAAGAGCACGGGTTCGTGTTGAAGAAAAAGCACTGGAAGAATAGATTATCTGGTCCTTCGGAAGAAAAAGAGATGTCACCTGGTTCACATTGTCGATTGGATCACCGGTTACAAAGATAAAGAGATCTTGGATAAAGAAAAGATGATAGATCAAACCTTAAGCAAAGCTATCAGAGACGAAAAGATGCAATTCCCTCGTCTCCAAGAGAATTTTGCAGATACGGAGTTCGAAAAGATGTGCAGCATGATGGACAGATGATAGACCGCCGTAGTGCTTTGGGAAACTCCGGATTGCCAAAGATACTTGAATATGCATAGATATGATCACGGTGTACTCAAAATCATAGGAGATAACCGTCACCATTTGGAGGATAGAGTTGATAGCATTTTCCATACTCCACTCATGATAAGTGTCATATAGCTATGCTGAGAACCCAATTACAATCACCAGCATCGGATCGACACATGTTATGTAATTAGTCCAAGAGAAAAAGGAGATGAAAAGAAACTCTAGGATTAAGCGCCGGTGACAAAAGAATGAGTTAGCATGAACATGCCAATAAAAGGAAGATAGATAATGTTTCACACACGACTGAAAAGGAGTGTGGAAGCACAGATGTATCAAAGAAAAATTTTCCGCAAATTTCGGCATTAAAATACCAATAGATGCGCAAAATCACTTATCAGGTAGAGATTAGCAACTGATGATTTCACAGAATGTGGAGTTGCTAGAAGGAAGGACACTCTTACAAAGATGGCACCGGTTAACAAGGAGTCAGATAGATCGCGCCGGTTTACAAAAGCCTTTCGGTATGGAATGTACCAACAGTTGATAACCAAAGGCAGATTAAAGATAACATGTTGGATGCAACAGATAGACAAGGAATTACACACACACACATACACACACACACAACCTATGGTACTACGGAAACCCAGAACACGTGAATCCTAGTTTGAATTTTAAGAAGAGGATTGAAAACGTTACACTTCCTTACCAGAAAAGGTGGTTGGGTGGGTAAGAAGAAAAGTGGAAGCAGTCCTACTCTCACGTTTTGTTTTTCCCTAGTATACATAACTACCAAAAATATTTGCTAGACTGACAACGACCATTTGGCTGAGACCCTGAAGGCGGGATGGCTCTGATACCAATTGTAACTACCTCGGTGAATTACGCTCCTAGTTACAAGCCTGGATGAGCAGAAATGGTTGAAATAGTACGGTGGGGCCCAAATGCCACTCACAGGTAGACCTTTCGGCCGTCCCAACCATTTCCAAACATCGGGACAAGAACGGGCGGTGTAATCGGCAGGCGAAGGGATCAACTACATACACAAATGAGTATGTATGCAAGCCACCATACAATGGTTCTCAGAGTCATTCCATCTAGAAAGAAAGGAAATATTGCAACGCCATACGGCAAGATCCAAATGTCCTAGATAGATATAATAGTTTAGGATATCTCCTCATACATCAAACATCAGAGTATCAGGCGGAAGCGGAAGACAAAATCCGAGTACGGATAAAAAGCAAATCGGCATAAGATGCCCATAAATAAACACATCTCGCCCACAGATCTCACGGATCCCCGTTCCCGGAATCTCTACACCGAATGATCGTTGCCCACATCGTCCGTCTCCTCCACCCAGTATCCATCTTGCGAGTTTACCTGTTCATCTGAATCAAACAATTTATCGTGTGAGACCCTAGGGGTACTCAGCAAGTCTTTATGCCTCTAAAGGGGACACAACCTGGGGTGACGCAATTGCAGCAAAAGATAAACCCTAACAATTCTACAGATACTCGCTAACCATCCGCCTAACCAAAGATAGACGGATGTCCGTGAATTAATAACAACAGTTATAACGGTAATATTAACAGATCCATCCTCCTCCTCGCTTACCGACGAGGAAGCGGACGAACAACCCCCCCATCCGTTGGCAGTTTTATTATCCATTCCATGAGAGTTGCACTATTTACTAGTCAGATACTTAGTCAAATTAAAGCGGTACTTTAGTTATACTTGTCTATGATCGAGAAACTGTGCTCCAAGTCGTCCATAACCGCGGACACGGCTTTTAGAAAGTTTTACCCTGCAGGGGTGCACAAATAGCAACACACACTCGATCAACCTCGGAAAAACCAAATCAAAACCCAACGAGGCAGTCACGACAAAGCGATCACAGGATTCAGAAATATTTCAGGGGGTCACCCCATTAAGCTACCCGCAACGAAGCTGGCCGGCTACGAGACGGACTCAAGGTTTGTGTGGCCGGCTGTAAACGACTGGGAATCCGAAAGTGTGACTGGGCTTGTCGATACAGCGAAAACGGGTCATGGCCCTAAACAGTACAGGTGCAGTACATCGCACAATTTTAAATAAAGCAGTAAAGCATGGCATCAGTACAAGATAGTAAATAAAACCTCAAACTAGTTTGTGGCCCCAAGAAATAAGAATGAATCAAGCTCTGGCTCAGGGGGGTTCATAAGCCTCCCGGATGTCGATAGCGCGAATATTCAAGGAACAGGAATCAAGTACTCGGGGTCCTACGGGACACAAGTGAGCCTGAAAAACCAAATAGCAAATATGGCTCACCGATGCCACTTTCATTAGTTATCCCATTACTACTCAGATTAAGTTGTATAGGTACCTCGTTATCCATCAGACACTCACATACCCTACACATGCTGTTCTACGACTCGCATGGCTCAAACAACTCCTGTAGTAATGGCTCATGGGATGGAGGAACAAGCTTCGGTGGGGTTTAAAAGTAAAGGCTATGCAATACATGGGATTCAGTTTAATGCAATCGCGACTCAATGATGCAAGAATAAGATAGAGGCAATAGATACTATATGTATGCAAGCATGTGGTAGTGCTTGCCTGGCAGCTCAGTTGAAGCGAGAGAAGGATCTGGGTAGTGCTCCTGGTTCTCTTGGTATATCCCCTGCTCAGCGTCTATTCGAAGAAGAACCAAACAAACAAGGGCCAACATAAATAAAGTGCACGAGCATATGAGTTAAATGCATCAAGCAAACAATCATGCCATGATGAATGATGCACAATTTTCATGGCAATAAAGTAGCATGGCATGGTTGAGGTGTGGAATACAAGAATAAATCATTTTATTGAGTTTTGGCCCCATTTTATCCTCAGATAGTTGCTGTACCCATTATATTTATATGATGCATGCTCCAAATCAAAACATGGAATGCATAAACAGAAAGGTCTCATCGAGCTAATCATTTTAGACATATTATTTGTTAAATTTGGACTTATAAAACAAAAGTTATTAATTAATTAAGGAAAAAGAGCATTTTAATGTAATTTTAAATCAACTTGAAATTTTAAGTGTTCAAAATATATTTTGAAGGCCATATTTGAATTCCTCACATTTTTCTGATTTAAAAACATATATTATTTGTATTATTTGGATTTGTATTTTAAAAGTTATTTAAAAACAGAATTAAATTTGAATTTGAATTAAGTTTGAAAAAGATTTAAATTAAAACAGAGATACAGAAAACCTTTTTATACCCAGGCAGACCCAGCCACAGTCACTGACGGGTGGGACCGTTGCTGACTGGGCAACAGGTGGGACGCAACGGCTTTTCTCACCACAGGGTTATCTAGCCTGAGGGACGGACAGATGGGTCCTATGGCAGGACGGGGCCCACGAGTCAGTGGACGCGAGAGCGGCGAGCACGTGGCACGGATGGGGACGGCGGGTTGAGGCTCGGTCTTTGCGTGTGCTCCTTTGCAAAACAACCACGGTGGCTGACAGGTGGGGCGGAGGGGAGCGCGGGTTGACGAGATCAAAAAGGAGGGGGGATATTCGCTAAACTGCCACGGCCACTGTGGATCTTCCCCCGCGGACGGATCGGTGCTCGCACGCGCAGCGCGCGGCGCGCGGGGAACTCGAACCCGCGACCTGGGGCTCGTGCTCGGCGGCGGTTACCGCTGCGGTAGGCTAGGCTTGGTGTCAGGAGAGCGGGCGGGGCCTAGATATGGGCTATGCGGTGCGGGAGCGAGCGAACAGAAACGAGCGGCGGCGCGCGGAGTGCGCTCGACGAAAGGGCCGGCGGATCTAGGGCTGCACGGCGAAGGGGACCATGTCAGGGAGGTACAGGGGCTCACCGAGAGGGTGCTGGCGGCGTTGGTCTGGGCAGGGGCGCTGGCGATCGTCGACGACACAGAGGCCGAGCGTAGCTAGGGTTCCGGCAAGACGCGTCAGCGTGTCACGGGTTGGGGCTTCCTTCTCCTTGCTGCTATGTACAGAGGCGACGCCGGGGTTCTCCTGTCCTTCCTCGACGACCACAACACCACGCCCGCCTCCTCGAACTGCTGGTGGACGCCGAAGCCGACGGTGGCCGGTGATGGGGTAGACGATGGCGAGGGCAGGCAGGGAGAGAGGGGGCGGCCTGGGGTAGATCTGGGGTAGGAGGGCGAGGTAGAGAGGTGGGGGTGGTAAAGCAGAGAGGGAGAGGGGTGCCGTGGGGAGTGGGGTAGATGGAAAAGGTGGCTCGGCCACTTTTCCTCTCCTCCTTCACGTGCTCGGTCGGGCAGGGGCATGGCAGGGCAGGTTAGGGAGCTGGCAGGTGGGTCCAGGGTGAGGCCAAGGAGGTGGTTCGGTGTGGGTCATGCAGGGCAGGGAGAGAGGAGCTCGGGTTGGAGCTAGGGTTGGGTAGGGGAAGCTCGGGTTAGGGTTTAGTGTGGTGGAGGGGGTAGCTAGGTGGGGCCAGGGAGAGAGGGTGGTCAGGTGGGGCCAGCTAGGTGTGAGAGAGAGAGGCCGAGAGGGAGGGTGGCATGGTAGCTAGGGTTTGGTCTAGATGGGGGTGAGGGTTTAGATAGGGGTGTGGTTTAGAGAGGAACTAGGGTTAGATTAGATGATGCCCAAGGTGGTGGTAGGTGGTAACTAGGGTAGATGGGAGGGGTTAGGTTTAGGGAGAGAGATAGATAGAGTGGCTTGTTCCATTTTGACAAGACCAAGCAAGATCAAGCCAAGGTCAAACAAAGCTAGCCCAAAGAGAGAAAAAGATCAGAGATGGTGATGGGGTTTAAGCAAGATCAAACTAGATCAAGCCAAAGAGAGGGAGAGATAGATGAGAGATGAGATGGTTCACCCAAAAATTCAAATAAAATCCAAAGACTAGAATTGTGGTGGTACTTGCATGGCCCATGCAAAAATATTCAATGCCATGTTTATTTTTGTGAGAACAATAATATTAACATGGCATTATTATTATGCATTCCAAAAATTGGAATCAAAGCCAAGCAAAGAATTTGAAGGAAAGTCCCAAGTGGAATAGATGGAGATGATCATATTTGATTGTAATTGGTACTTGCTAGTGTGTTTATTCCACTAGATGTTTAGTAGTCCCAATAATACCCCAACATGAGCATAAATCCATGATAATCCATATGGAAGCTAGGAAAAAGGGTTCCACTCATAAGGCATGCAAAGGTGGCCATGTGGCTCTCATATATCAATAATGTGAAAACAACATGATGCTAAGATGAGAGCATGTGGAAAAGAATTGGATCCATCCCAACCCACATGAGCTAGAGGTAAACTCAAATAAAGTGCAAAGCTCATATTTAGTTGGATGGTGGAATTATAAGGTGGTGAAAGAAAGGTGGTGGAGTTAATAAAAGATATGCCCCCAACTCACCTTGGGCATTTAAACAATATATCAAGATCCAAATACAATATCAAGAGGCAAATACAATTAATAATGTATATGAGAGAAGAACCAAATCAAAAGGGTTTTATATGATGCTCAAATGCAAGGTGGCATGATGACATGAGCATGATATAAGTATGATGCAACAATTATATATATGAAGTAGCCATTATATTACTAGACCAAGTAGCATTACAATTGTTAGACAATTGGGATGCTACACCGCGCTCGCCGCCGAACGCCACGCCGAGGTCGCGGCCCTCGTCGAGAACCTGCTCCATGACGCCGCCACCACCGCCGCGGCTGGGATCGCGCTCCGTCCCAGTCTCTTCGAGCTGGTGCTCAACGTCATGCTGCGCGCGATCACCGGACGTCCGTACGCCGGCGACGCGCACAGATTCCAGGAGATCGTCGAGGAGTCGTTCGCGGTGGGCGGCGTGCCCAGCGTCAGGGACTTCTTTCCGGCGCTGCGGTGGGTCGACCGCCTCCGCGGCGTAGAGGCGGCATTTGCGAGCCTGCAGAAAAGGCGTGACGCCTTCGTCACTGGCCTCATCGATGACCATCACCGAATGCGCAACGCCCGTGGCCGAGACGTTGAGAAGAAGGGCGTGATCGACGTGCTCATGGAACACCAACAGGCCGATCCGAACTACTACACTGACACTGTCGTCAAGGGCATCGTCTTAGTGAGTACCCACCCTCATTTACAGACTGCGTTCGTGACACCACCATATGTATGTGCCAATTTTGGCCTGTGACAAGATTGTTGCAATGTCCATCCTGACATTCAGGTACTGCTCACCGCCGGCACGGACACATCGGCGCTGACCACCGAGTGGGCGATGGCGCAGCTGCTGACGCACCCAGAGGCGATGCGGAAAGCGAGGGCCGAGATAGACGCCAAAGTCGGCACAGGCCGTCTGGTGGAGGAGTCAGACATCACCAACCTCCCTTACCTGCAATGCATCGTCAAGGAGACGCTTCGGCTCTGCCCCGTCGGCCCGATCATCCCGGCGCACGAGGCAATGGAGGACTGCACGGTGGGCGGCTTCCGCGTCCAGCGCGGCACGACGATCCTCGTGAACGCGTGGGCGATCCACCGTGACGCCAGTCTCTGGGATGCGCCAGAGGAGTTCAAGCCAGAGCGGTTCTTGGGCAGAGACGCGGTCACCACGCCCCTGCTGCCATTTGGGCTTGGCCGGAGGCGGTGCCCCGGGGAGGGGCTGGCGATGCGGCTTGTCCCCCTGACACTGGCAGCACTCTTGCAGTGCTTCGAGTGGGATGTTGGTGAAGGTGGTACCGTCGACATGGCCGAAGGTGCCGGGCTGACGATGCCAATGGCGACGGCGCTGGCGGCTGTCTGCCGGCCCCGGGAGTTCGTCAAGAGTCTGCTCTCTGCTTCGGCCACTTGATGTTGGAGTGAACACAAGTTTATGAAGAAAAATAAGAAGAAATTATGTTGAATTGTTTAGCAGTGGTGCAGTCGTGCTAGTGCCCGTTGTGATGAATACTTGCAGCAAGATCCATTAGATAAAAGCAAAATGCGGCATTGACAAATTTGTCGCTTCTTGTATTCCTGTATATATGTACTACTGTGTTGTTCTGCAGGGTGTTTACTGTTGAATAAATTCAGTAGTTGTCGCTGTTTTTTAGTTCAGTTCGTCAGAGTTAGGTGTCAGTTTCAGTTTCGACAGAGTTTTCTGTTGGAGTGTCTTTAGGAGGATGGAGTCGTGGTCATGCGATCTCCTCCTGGTCATGTGCCCATGGAGGCGAGGCTGAAGCTGAGCAAGGACAGCAGTAATCCACCAGCTGATGCCACCTTCTATCGATCAATAGTGCGGCAGCGTGCAGGCCTGACCTTGCGTTCGCAGTTGGGTACGTAAGCCGGTTCATGGAGAAGCCCATAACGGAGCATCTGGGAGCAGTGAAGCACCTGCTCCGCTACATTGCAGGCACACAAAGGTATGGATGCGTGCTCGTTAGAGGCAGGGAGAAGGTCACACTCACTGGCTACAGCGATGTTGATGTGGCGGGAGATCTCGATGATCGGAAGAGCACGGTAGGGAGCTTGTTCCTCATCGGTGGCAGTCCTGTCACTTGGCAGTCTCAGAAGTAGAAAGTGGTAGCCTTATCGCAGTGCGAGGCGGAGTATATCGCCGCCACCACCGCAGTGTGTCAGGCGGCGATCTGGCTCCGGCGACTCCTTGGCGACCTGCTCAATCAGGGGGAGGTTGATGTCAAGATCCTCATCGACAACAAAAGCGCGATCCAGCTGTGCAAGAACCCAGTGTTCCACGATCGTAGCAAGGACATAGACACGCGTTTCCACTTCACTCAGGGAATGCGTCGAGGACAGCAAGGTCGCTGTCGATCACATTGGCACCATAGATCAGCTCGCCGACATCCTCATGAAGTCCCTCAGGCGCACTTAGTTCTAGGATCTTCGCGCAAGGATTGGCGTGGTCAACATCGACAATAGCGACTACATTTTGGGGGAGTTTGTTGAATGAATTCAGTAGATGTCGCTGTTTTTAGTTCAGTCCGTCAGAGTTAGGTGTCAGTTTCAGTTCCTACGGATTTTCAGTATCTTTAGGAGGGCGGAGTCGTGGTCTGTGTGATCTCCTCCTGGTATCTAGGATCACCATGCGGTCGTGCCGAGTCGTCGAATGGCACCATTCTGTGCGATCTCCTCCTGGTATCTAGGATCAAACACTTGAGTTCCCTACAACAACAGCGAAACATTCTGTTTGTCAAGACTGAGAAATGTTCTATGATATTACTCTACAGGATATTACTTGTGTGTTTTGTGTCGAGAATGAGAGTGTGGAACATTTGTTCTTTTCTTGTGATATTATTAAGATAATGTGGGCAGATCTATATGTTATTTTGAACAAACAAGTGGGTTTGGGCTATGAAAATGTTGCGAGGTTATGGGTCAGTAATAATAAGAATGATGTGATTAACATAGTGAGTGCAGGGCTTTTGTGGATTATATGGATTTAAAAAAAAGGAATGATTTGTTCTTTCGACAATGTCCTTGGTCTGGTATGCAGGTTATCTGGCACCGTCTCTAGAGAATGATCAAAAGGTGGACTCCCCTATGCCCGGCAAAGCATATAAGCTACCTGGAACTATGTTTGCTAATGATGGAATGGAAGGCTATGGAAGCCCCATCGCTAACAAGCGCCTAAAGAAAAGAAGAACTTCTGGAGGGATCAATCCCCAAACTCCTGAAGTTATGTCGTGTGGATCCGATCTTTGATGGGACAGCCAGTTTACGATATAGGGGTTGTTTTGTTTCTGTCGTGTTTCTTTCGTTCCATTGTCAGTGTTACTAATCCTTTGAATTGGATGGATGTTTTAGACGTTAGTCTGGCTTTAGCCTGAGCTCGTCTCAGAGCGTTTTGATTCTGGCATGTAAACTGGATAAAACTACATTTCGTTTTCGATGGAAGTGGACTGGGAGCGATGGCCTATTGATCTAAAAAATGTTCTGTGTTAGAGATTAGTCCAAAAGGAAGAGTCGTCTCGTGCATCAATTTCACCTCAACCATTGTCATCACTAACAGCATGTCGATGATCTCCTCCCTTGTGCAAATTCACTCCACCGGTGTTCTTCTGAAGTCCACCGAGCATAACTCACTATCTTGTATTAGAAGGGAAACAACAACAACACTACAACGGCAGAAAGCTGAAGACTGGCCAAGACAGAAAGGAAAGAGACTCGTTGCCTTGGGAGCCCAATCCTTTCGAGAGGCTCGATGGTAAGCTGAGGACCATGGCCAAGAAGCTGTCAGGTTGGAGCTCCAGGTTCATCGGGAATATCAAGACGTAGATCCTCCGGGCGACGGAGTTGATCCTCCGCTTCGACGTGGCTATGGAGAGTAGGCATCTCTCACCAGAGGAGCGTGGGCTCCGTCGACTGCTAAAGAAGAAGCTCCTGGGACTCGCCTCGCTCGAGAGGACACTGGCGCGACAGAGGTCGAGGATCCTTTGGCTCCGGGAAGGAGATGCATGCACACGCTTTTTCCACACGCATGCGAGTCATCAAAGGCGGAAGAATTTCATTAGTCACCTTCTCATGGACAATATCTGGATCTCAGATCATGAGGACAAGGTTGAGGCTGTGGACAGTTTATTCGCGGACCTACTTGGAGTGCTAGGAGACCGTCCTTTCTCGCTTGATCTAGACTTCCTAGGTCGGCGACCTTTGGACCTCCAGCACATTGACGGTGAGTTCACGGAAGAGGAGGTGTTGGCAGCCATCAGAGGCATGCCGTTGGATAAGTGCCCAGGACCGGATGGTTTCTCCGCCCATTTTTTCGTGACCTCTTGGAGCATTATTAAGGATGATGGTCATGGAGGCTTTCAACTCACTCTCTAGGAGGGACTATCGAGGGTTTGGAGCGGTGAACAGTGCCCTGATCACGCTCTTGCCCAAGAAGCCGGGTGCGGAGGAGGTACAGGACTACCGACCGATCAGCCTTATCCATGGGATTACCAAGTGGGTTGCCAAGGTGATTGCGAACAGGGTGGCCCCCATCCTCCCTCAGATGGTTGGGGTACACTAGAGTGCATTCGTGCGTGGAAGGTGCCTGCATGATAATTTCATGATGGTGCAAGGGACAGCTCGCCAACTCCACACCAACAAGACCCCAGCAGTACTCCTGAAGCTGGACATCACCAAGGCTTTCGACACGGTGGATTGGGCTTTCCTTTTGGACGTCCTAAAAAACTGGGCTTTGGGGAGTGGTTGCTCTCGTGCATATGTGCTCTTATGTATATTGCTACCACACACATCCTGATGAACGGCTACCCAGGTTCTAAAGTGGCAAACAGGCGAGGCCTTCGGCAAGGGGATCCCCTCTCCCCACAGTTGTTCATCCTTATCATGGAGGTGTTTCATCTAATGGTCGTCAAGGCAGAGAGTCTGGGTCTCCTCACTAGGCTCACGGCAACGGGCCTCCAACATCACACCTCCATCTATGCGGATGATGTGGTCACCTTCCTGAGACCGTTAGCAGTGGATTTCCAGGTGATCTCTGGGATCATCGAGGACTTTGGGGTGGCATCAAATCTACGGACCAACTTCGACAAGTGCTCAGATAACTTGATCACATGTTCGACCGAGGACAGGGACCTAGTTTCGCAGGAACTGCAATGCCCCATCACGCAGTTCCCACTCCGCTACATGGGGTTGCCGCTCTCCTTGCGGAAACCATCTGCAACGCAGCTCCAGTCGATCATGGATCAGGTGGCCGCCAAGTTGCCATCGTGGAAAGCCTCAATGCTCAACAAAGGAGGGCGTCTCGAGCTAGTAAAGACCACGCTTTTGGCCATCCATGTATTCGCAATGATGTCCCTGGACATTCCGATGGAGATCATCATTGCAATCGAGAAGATAATTTGCGCCTTCCTTTGGAAGGGGAGAAAGGGCGTCCACGATGGTCACTGCCTGGTGGCATGGGACAGGGTGTGCATGCCCAAGGAGTTAGGGGGTCTTGGCATCCCCAACCTGCGCCTCTTGAACATCGTGCTAAGGGCCAGATGACTGTGGTTGAAGCGGGTGGAGTTGGATAGACCATGGCACGATCTTAGCATCCGAGTTCTAGTACATGCTGAGCAGCTTTTTGATGCAGCTACATCCTCGATGCTTGAGGATGGAGCCAACACCTTCTTTTGGATAGACAAGTGGCTACCGTGTGACACACTCAGAGATGTCGCACCACACCTATTCACGGCGGTGCCGGCGAAAACGATCGCGACTCACAGGGTACGCGAGGGCCTTGCGGGGGCCTTGCTTCATGATCCCCCCCGACCTTAACGCATCAGCCATCCGAGAGCTGCTTGAAGTCGCAAACCTCCTGGAGGGCGTCACCTTGACAGAGGGGACACAGGATATTTTCAAGTGGAACTGGGATTCGACTAGCTTCTAAACCGCGAAGTCTTGCTACCAGGCTCTGTTCGCTGGACGGACTTCGATGGCAGGAGCGCTGCAAATCTGGCGCTCTTGAGCCCCCGCCAGCTGCAAGGTTGGTCTTTGGCTAGCTGTGAGGAACAGATGTTGGACCGCTGATAGGTTGAGCCGGCATGGGTTGCAGCACCCCGCGACATGTCCCTTTAGCGATCAGTGTGGAGAATCCATCAACCACCTCCTCATGGGGTGTGTCCTAGCACGAGAAGTGTGGAGCACCTGCCTTGGGTGGTGGGGAAAGAGCCAGTGGTTGCCTGAGCAGGATACGAAGCTAGTCGCTTGGCTGCAGGGAATGCGCTGTGGTAAAGGCCGCGAGCGTGATCTTTGGACAGGAATTTCCTTGGTCTGTTGGTCGCTCTAGCGTCATCGAAACGATGTGGTCTTTGAAGGAGCCTCCCCTTGAGCTATAGTAGTTGTCCAGAAGATCTCCGATGAAGCAGGCCTATGGATAGCTGCGCGGCTCTTCCGAGACTGCTTGAGCCAGGTAGATAGGTGGAGATGTCGTGAGTAGTTGGATAGAGGTTGAGTGCTGCCCCCAAGGCAGCGTGGAGTCGCGCTCGAGGCGTCTGTGCCGTGGCGTGGTGTAAATCTTGGACTCTTGCCCCTCCTTCTATGAAAAATATATGTCTCCCAGGACGTATCCTTGAAAAACGAAAGGAAAGAGGAAAGATAAGAAGGCGCATAATACAAGGAATACAAAACCAAAACCTATTCAAACAGCGACCTGGTGGCCTTCACCTTGTAGAAAGGTCCGTTTGTCCAACAACTTTAAACATGTGTGGATAATTTCTTCTATGAGGTTGACAAGGTGGTTGTTGCTGGGCCTCCCAAACAACCCATTTCAATCCCTTTTGATGGCCGTGCGGAACCTTCACCAAAAATAGCAAGAGTGGAGCAGAGTGCAACGACAACTGAGGAGGCATCTGGTTCTGAACAGGTTTATGGAAGCCAGACTGATTCTGTCAAACAACATCAAACCCAGACTACCATGCCTATGGTAACTGAGAAGGAACAAGACTCTGAGGAAGATAGTGCTACAGGAAATGAACAAGACTATGAGGAATCCCTTTCTGGTATGGACCCATCCTCAAACAAATGGCTTGTCCCTTGCCCTGTACTCCAAAATTACAGCAGTTGTGGCTCTCCTTCACCTGTCTCTAATGCTTTTTCAAATTCTCTTCCTTATGATGTTTGGCCATCTCTTCCAACTATTACTGAAATTGTTGATGGCTCTTCACCACCTCTATCTGAGATTCCTAATTATTCTGTTCAATCACCCGACTCATATCCCATGGAAGGTGTCACAGATGAGGAAAATGAATCTCTGGGGGAAAGATTTAGCACCAGGCTGCAAGCACACTCTAATATGCATGTGATGGACAAGGTGGCTAATATGTCCAAGAAAAGGAATCTGGAAGGTAAACATGACATACCCCCTGATCATTTAGCTTCTAATTCTTTTGCTGCTTTATCTGATAATGATCTTGTGTTGAGAGCTTTAAAAATGGGAGTAAACATTCCTGACAACGACTTTTCTGCTATTAACCTGATTAGAGAATTAGAGTCTACTAGAAAAGACCTATGGGAGAATAATTCCTCTATCATTCCTAATAATCCTCAGTTACTTTACATTGAAAATAACATTGGTAGCAGTGTTCCCCTTTCCATGCAATGGGCTGAACAATCTGAGTGTGATGAGGCTTCTTTTACTATGGTTACTTGGAGAAAGAAAAAAAAATAATAGGAAAAGGATTAATGTCCCTGTTCCCACTTCTAGGCCCTTCACTGGGATCCAGAAGAAAAAAGCTGATGAAGGTGGCAGCCCTGCCCATCCCCCTGGTAGAGCTACCAGGGATAAAGTAAAACCCCTAAGATTTCAATGAAAGGGATCTTTTTCAATAGTAGAGGTGTAGGGAAGAAAGGAGTAGTCCCCTGTCTTAAGGATTTGATGTATGATTACTCTCTTGACTTCATTGGTATTCAAGAAACTATGAAGAAAAATTATAAGCTAAGTTTTTGAGGAAGTTGGACCCTGGTAATAATTATTTTTGGAAATGGTCTCCTTCCATTGGCAAATCTAGTGGCATCCTTTGTGGTATTAATACTGAAACCTTGGATGTTAATGCTTTTAAAGCTGGTAAATTCATGATCCATTTTGTGCTCTGGGACAAGAATAAAAAATGTAATTGGGGTCTCATTGTGGTTTATGGTGCTGCTCATGAGGATCTTAAGTCAGAATTCCTTGCTGAGCTTGCATCCTTTTGTAGTGGAAACCTTATGCCCTATATTGTGGGAGGAGATTTCAATATTCTGAGACATAGTGGAGAGAAGAATACGTCCTTCATTCATCATCACTCCATTGATCTCTTTAACTCTGTGATTCACACCCAGGGTTTGAGAGAAGTTTTCATGCATGGAGGTAAATATACCTGGTCTAACAAGCATGCCTCCCCAACATTAGAGAAACTAGATAGAGTTCTTATGTCCCCAGATTGGGAAGACCTCTTTCCACTAGTCACTGTCAGGAAGCTTGTTAGAGATATCTCTGATCATAATGCCTTGTTACTTGACTCTGGTACTAGTCACAACATTCTTTCTAAATCTAGGGAGTTCAGATTTGATGTTTCCTGGTTGTCTAATGAGGACTTCCTTCCTCTGGTTGAGAATATTTGGAGAAGACATGTCAGTAGTGATGATTATAGTGATATTCTTAATATCAAATTAAAGAGATTCAAGAAATATTTTAAAGGGTGGGGCTCTAATCTCTTTGGGAACACTAGGAAGAGGAAAGTGGAATTGAAGGATGAATTAAGTTCCCTGGAGCTGACTGAGGAAGATGGGGAACTTCCTGCTAATCTTAGCGAGAGGAAAACTATTATCCTTGTTGAACTTATGAACATTTATGATGAGGAGGAGTTACATTGGTACCAGAAGTCTCATGAAAAATGGCTCCTAGAGGGTGATGCCAACACTAGCTATTTTCATAGAGTTGCAAATGGGAGGAAAAGAAGAAATACTATTTTCTCCTTAACTGATAATGATGTGAATATTGAAGGAACTGAAAACCTACTGAAACATGCAACTGATTACTATAAAAATCTCTTTGGTCCTGCCCCTGGTAATCTTATTCCTATCAATTTTGCTATGTGGGGGCCTCTAGAGAAGCTTGATGCTTATGACAATGAAAAATGGAGTGAACCTTTTACTGAAGAAGAAGTGAAACATGCTCTAGATGCCATGGCTAAAAATAAAGCTCTAGGGCTTGACAATATCCCTATTGAATTTTATCAACACTGTTGGAGTATTGTTAAAAATGACATCATGAACCTCTTTGTGTCCTTCCATGCTGGCAACTTGGATGTCCAGAGATTGAACTATGGTATCATCACCCTACTCCCAAAAGTTTCTGATGCTAACAAGATCAACCAATATAGACTCATTTGCCTTTTAAGATGCATTTACAAGCTCTTAACTAAGGTCATGACCTTTAGAGTGGAACCCATGCTTCATAAACTTATTAGCATTAACCAGAATGCCCTTATGAAGAAAAGAAATATTGTGGATGGGATCATGTCCCTACATGAGGTTATGCATCATACTCATGTTAAGAAACAAGTGGGGATAATTTTGAAGCTTGATTTTGAGAAAGCTTTTGATAAGGTAAATTGGGATTTCCTCCTCTCTTGTCAGGAAGCTATGGGTTTTGGTCCTTTTTGGAGAAATATGTTGAAAAATATTCTACATAATGGCACTATTTCTATCAAGATTAATAATACCTCAGGTCCTTATTTTCAGAGTGCTAAAGGGGTTAGGTAGGGAGATCCCCTCTTTCCTTTCCTGTTTAACTCTGCTGTTCAATGTTTAACTAAGATGGTTCTTGAGGCACAACAGAATGGCCTCCTGGTGGGTTTAGTTCCTGACCTTATTGATAATGGGATTGCCATCATGCAGTATGCTGATGATACAGTGCTTTGCATTTCCCATGATCCTGAGAAAGCCTTGAATTTAAAGCTTCTTCTTTATATGTTTGAGTTGATGTCTGGGCTCAAGATCAATTATCTCAAAAGTGAGATGTTCATCATTGGAGGGGACAATATTATTGCTGAGATGTACTCCTCAATGTTTAATTGCTAGGTGGGCTTGCTCCCCATGAAATACCTGGGGATTCCTGTAACTTTTAGATCCCTCAAAAATTCTGATTTGGATTTTGTGGATGCTAAGTTTATCACTAAGCTTGATGCATAGAAAGGAGGGGCTGCCTCTTCTGGAGGAAGGCTAACCCTAATGAATGCTTCTCTTTCTCATCTTCCTTCTTATGTCATGTCTCTCTTCCTTTTGAACAAAACTTTTTTTGAGAAAATGGATATGCACATAAGAAGATTCTTATGGCATGGAAAAAAGGCTAAAAGAGGATATTATATGGTTAAGTGGTGCAAAGTTTGTAGATCAAAAAAGAAAGGTGGTTTGGGTGTGTTAGACCTCAGGAAGCAAAACATCTGTCTCCTTTGCAAATGGTGGTGGAAACTTGAAAAAGGTGATGGTATATGGCAGAATATTGTAAAAGCTAAGTATTTGAGGAATCATACAGTTGCCAGTGTAAAAGGGAAAGCTTCTGATTCACCTTGTTGGAGGGGCTTGCTCAAAATCAAAGACTATTACATGAATGGGATGAAGGAGTTATGCCCTAGAGGCAAATAATAAAGTGTATTATTTGATATATCTCCTATATGTTCATAATACGTTTCATATTATGCTATAACTATGTTAATACGAAATGTTAATACACGTGTGGTATGTAAACAAACCGTGTCCCTAGTTACCTCTAGTGAACTAGTTCATTGGTCATGAGGATGGTCTGCGTTTCAAGATCATGGGCATTTATGCCAACTAACAATGAGGTCATGTTATTGGTTGAATAACATGATAGACAAACATCCGACCATTATATCTTAATGAGATCTAGTTACAAAGTTCACCATTGATGATAAAACATAGAGAACCTTACAACCTGATCCTTTGACTGTGAGGTAATGCAAATCACCATTCCGGAAGAAGCTTAGATGGTTATCAAGAATCATCTCGTAACAGGGTGATCAAAAAGGTGCCACTCAGGTTTTCCGAAGGGATGCGTAGAGGAGTACATATCAAGACCATGATTTGTCTAGTCCATGTAACGGATAGATACATGTGGCCATCTCGGTGACGTTGCATTGATAAAGCTTGCAAGCATATGACTAGGTCATGGAATGCAACGACATGAGAATGAGAAAACAAGTTCATCGGTAACGAGATCGAACTAAGGTATGGAGATACTGAAGATCAAGTCTTGGATGAATTAGGTATCGAATGACAAAGGGAATGGGGAACGACTATCTCACGGTTCGAGCGATTGTATTCATGAAACGCACGGGGTCACATGGCCATCCAGGTCCCTCTGTTGATCATTGATGTGAGAGTGGTCTCTATCATGTCCGGAGTGTTTCTGAATCGAAGGATGTCACGCTTAAGGGTAGGGATGCTTAGGGTAGATGAGGTATCATAAGAGAAATAGAGAGAGATAAACCGGAATAGTTTCGGGAAACATCCGATGGACATCGAAAGGGGTCCGAAAGGTGTTCCGGAGTGAAGGAATAATATAATATGTGTATTTGAATGTTAATTGGAGAATAATATTAAATATATATTTTATTTTATTTTTAAAGGCTCCTTAATGCTAATGGGCCTCACCCGTAGGGAGGCTCAATAGGGCAAGGCGCCTATGGAGTGGGGGAAGCCGGCTTGGGCTTGGTGGGCCGCCCCAATAGGGCCCACCTAGGGCCGACGACTGCCCTTAGGTGGCCGGCGGGTGTGGGGATTAGTCCCACACCGCCTGGCCCCTGGGTGGTGTGCCCCCTCCCACTATATATAGGGGTCTCCCCTCCCCCTTTGGAATCACGCATTCCCTCTCATTCTCTCTCTCTCATCCACTGAGGACTTCTCCGTAATATTGGGGAGGACCTCGCGGGTGAGTTCTCCACCTTCACAGTACCGTCGTGTGATCTGCGATCCGGCATCTACTTCTTCCGCTGCTCGGCTGGATCGGAGTCCGGTTGACGTCTCCTACACCGGATGTGTGACGAACTTCGGAGGCACCACACTTGGGGTGCTGCTCGTCTTCATCAATATATGCCTTCCTACGTAAGGTGTGCCTCTATCTTCAAAGGTATGAATACTGTATTCCTTCTCCGTTACTTATGTCTACATAGTATAGATCCTGGTATTAGTGTTCGAGTAGATAGAATTTTTTTGTTTTCTGCTACGGAACCTGATACGTCCAAAACGTATCTACTTTCCCGAACACTTTTGCTATTGTTTCTCCTCTAAACTTGTGTGATTTGGATGCAACTAACACGGACTGCCACTGTTTTTAGCAGAATTGCCTTGGTGTCTACTTTTTATGCAGAAATCAACTATCAAGAAAAATCCCGGAAAATATGCCAAAAATCCTATTCACCCGAAGACTCCAGGAGCCAGAATACGAGACAGAGAAGAGCCAGGGGGTGGCCACACCACCTGGTGGGGCGGGCCAGGCCAGGCCGCGCCAGGGGGTGGTGTGGCCCCCCCCAGGCACCCCCTTGGTCTCCCTCTTCGCCTATAAGAAGCTTTCTGATCTAAAAATTCCGGGGGGTTCGACGTTTTTCCAGAAGGAGTCCCGCTCCGCCGCCACCACCAGATTCCACGAAACAGCACCAGAAACTCCGTTCTGGCACCCTGCCAGGACGGGGAATTGGAGGAGATCATCGCCATCATCATCACCATCGCTACTCCATCGACCATCCATGTTTCCCCTATCTATGAGTGAGTAATCCCCCGCTGTAGGCCATGGGGATGGTAGGGATTGGATGAGATTGTTCATGTAATGGCATCAGATTGTTAGGGCATGGTGCCTAGTATCTTTTATTAGTGCTTTATGACTTTGTTGCAACTTGTTGTGCTTAATGCTTGTCACTAGAGCCCGAGTGCCATGATTTCACATCTGAACATGTTATTGATTCATTATGATAGTATTGTTTTTGGTCTTATCTGCAAGTTGTATACACACGTTGTTGTCCGGAACCAATGGCACCGAAGTGATAGAAATCGGGATAACCGGAGGGAATGGCTTTGATGTGAGGATCACATGTGTTCATGGAGTGTTAATGCTTTGCTCCGGTATTCTATTAAAAGGAGCACCTTAATTGCCAGTAGTTCCCTTGAGGCCCCGCTGCAAACGGGTTGGCAGGACAAAAGATGTTGTGCAAGTTCTCATTGCGAGCACGTATGACTATATATGGAACACATGCCTAGGATTATCTAGTACTTGGATGCTTTATCTTATTTATCTGCAATTGCCCTATGTTCTGATTGCTATGTGAATTGACTTGTCCATGCAACGCCCGTCCATCCATCCCTATTCCTACCGCACTTGAATCCTACTATTTACTGCTATTGTTACTGTTGTCTTTACTTTACTGCTGCTGTTACTTTACTATTCCTACTACAAAACTGTTGCTACTAATAAACTGCTATGAGCAAGATTGTTTCCAGGTGTAGCTGAATTGACAACTCAGTTATTAAGACTTATAAATATTCTTTGGCTCCCCTTGTGTCGAATCAATAAATTGGGTTTCACTTCCCTCGAGAATACTACGATACACCCCCTATACTTGTGGGTCATCAAGACTATTTTCTGGCACCGTTCCCGGGGAGCATAGCTTTATTTATCAAGTTCACTTGGATTCTCTATTGTTTGCTGCTATCCCTCCATCATGGGTAAGTCTCGTGATGGCAAGTTTCCTATTTTATCATCCACTACAAGAAGAGGTATGGTTCTGAACACCTCTGCTGCTCTTGATTCACCATCTGTTATAAGTAAGCTCGTTACACCACCACATACACATGCTACACACACTGCTACTACTGCTGAATCTGAAACTTCTGATGCTTATGATGTTGCTTCTACTGTGCTTGATAAGAGTGGTTCATTAGGTCCTTTCCTAGATGCTACGATTGCTAGACTATAGTTGGAAATACCGAAACTCCGAATGAAGGCACTACCACACCTGTTAGTTCACCTGAGTCTAGTGAAAGTTATGATATTGAAGATGGTTATGTTGAGATGACCGATGAATTTATTAAAGAATGTAAAAACACCCATGATAGGAGCGCTGCTAAGAGTCTCCTTGAGAGGTGTACTATTAGACCCAAATTGTCTCCTATTGCTAAGTTTGCTGCTTCTCCCATAAACATTACGGATAAAGATTATGATTTCTCTCTCGATCTATCTTACATAGCTATTGTTGAGAAAGAACCTTTTTGTGGGACTAAGAATGAAAGTGCGGTAGCACATATGAATGAACTTTCTACTATGAGTGGCTTGTTTTCTGATGATATTAAGATGCGTACTTACTTTGTTGCTAAGATTTTCCCCTTTTCACTGAAAGGAGAAGCTAAAACTTGGTTTAGTAATTTACCTCCTGGATCTATTGATAGCCCTGAGTGCTTGATTAGTACTTTCCTGCAGAAATATTTTCCTCCTAGTGCTAGACATGCTATTTTGCAGGAACTTTTTGATTTTAAACAGGGAGAAAAAGAGGTATTGCCCGAATCTTGGGCAAGGTTTTGTGCTTTGATTCATGCACAAGCTGGAAGTCTATTACCTAAGAATGATCTTCTTGATATATTTTATAATGGACTAACTGAAGAATCTAGGACATACCTAGATAGTTGTGCTGATTGTGTTTTTAGGAATAGGACTCCTAAGGAAGCAGAGGAATTAATGGCCAAAATAAGCAAGAATTATGAAGATTGGACTCCTCCAAAACAAGCTATACCTGAAGTAATTGTACCTGAACCTACTATTCCGGTGCCTATTCCAACATCAAAGAAGAGGGGAGTTATTGAATTAAATAATGACGTGATGAAGGAAGCTAAGAAATGTCTTAAGGAGAAGGGAATTAAAGCTGCAGATGTCAAGAATTTACCTCCTATAGAAGAATTATGTAAGCCTATTCCCTACTCATCCACTATTGAGGTACACTCTCTCCAACACTTTGATGAAGGTGATATCCCTTACTCTAAACCTCCTGATCAATGCTTAGAAGAATTCGATATCTTTATTGTTAAGCAAGATAATTTTAATAAAAGGGTGCAAAATTATCTAATGGAAAACACTAGAGCTATTGTTGAGTTGAAAGATATTGTGGAAAGAACCTCTAATGATGTTAAAATGATTGTTAAACACTTTCAAATGGTTCAAACTCAAATAGATCAACTCGTTAAAGTGCAAAACGACTTGCTAGTTAATGCTGCTAAAGAAAAACATGCTTTTGAAATTAGAACTAGAAGTGGTGCTGCTACCCAGGATCCTCTATATCCTGAGGGGCATCCCAAAAGAATTGAGCAGGATTCTCAACAAGCTGAAAATAGTGGTTCTACTCGTAAGAAAAGGAAAAAGAAACATAAAACTGTTGTAGAACCCTCTGAACCTGCTTTAGATCCTAATAGTATATCTATCTCTGATGCTGAAACTGAAGGTGGTAATGAAGAAAATGAAGCTCCTAATGAAGAGAAAGTTGAGGAAGAACCTGAAAACCACACTAAGAATACTAAATACACTAAAGAAGATTTTATTGCTAAGAAACATGGTAGTGAAAGAGAGCCTTGGGTCCAAAAACCTATGCCTTTCCCTGATAAGAAACACAAGTCAAAGGAAGATGAACACTATAATAAGTTTTGTGAGTGGATGAAACCTTTATTCTTACAAATTCCTTTGACTGATGCTATTAAATTGCCTCCTTACTCAAAGTATATGAATGATATTGTCTCGAATAAAAGGAAGATCCCTAATGAAGAAATTTCTACTTTGCTTGCTAATTATTCCTTTAATGGTAAGGTTCCTAAGAAACTTGGAGACCCAGGGATTCCAACTATCCCCTGCTCTATTAAGAACAGTTATGTTAGAACTGCTTTGTGTTATTTGGGAGCTAGAGTTAGTGTTATGCCTTTCTCTCTATAAGAGGCTTCAACTAGAAAAATTAATACCAACTGATATATCTTTGCAAATGGCTGATAATCTACCACTATTCCTGTTGGTATATGTGAGGATGCACCTGTTCAAGTGGCTCATAATTGCTTGATATTAACTGATTTTGTTGTGCTTGAAATGCCTGAAGATGATAATATGTCTATTATTCTTGGGAGACCTTTTCTTAATACTACAGGAGCTGTTATTAATTGTAATCAAGGAAAGGTGACTTTCAATGTGAATGACAAGGAACATACTGTCTATTTCCCCAAGAAGATTGAAAGGACTTATGGTTTGAATTCAATTGAACATGTTGAGGGCATTCAAGTTGGAGAAATATATTGTCCCATACCAAGAGAAAAATTTGAAACTATTATGATTGGGACCATTGCTATCAAGGTTGAGGTAACATAATCATTAGTGGAATACAAAGTTTTGTCTCATATGAAATTGTTTTGGTAACAAGACCTGATCAACCTTGTTAAAAAAGGATTTCATTGAACAAAACAATGTTTTCACTATGATTATCTCCGTTTACTTCTATTCTATCCATCTTAGTTTTTGTTTGCGTTTAGTTTTCTTTGTTGTTAGTTGCTTGCATGTTAGAGTGTCTTAGAACTTTTGTAGTGCTAGCCTTGTTTGGTCATTGCATCATTTCAAAAAAAATCTGTCTGTCAGAAAATCATTCTTCTATGCCTGAAAATGCCCAAAAATAAAGTGTCTCGAAAAATTCCAGAAAATTCATATTAAATTTTTACATGAAAAAGGGGCAGAGGAGTACCTGGGAGGTACCAGGGGGACCCACCAGGCAGGCACACCACCTGGTGGCGCGGCCTGCCCTGGGTGGCGCCATGCCCTGGTGTGGGCCATCCCTGGCCTCCCACTAACTCTCTCACCTGCCACTTTCTTCTCTCTCCCGAGTAAGCTCCAGTTCATTTCTCAAAATCGCATTCTTGCTGTGCTTGCTCTTGATTTTTTCAATCTCCTTGCTCAGCCCATCTTTTTTGCTGAAATTTGGAGCAATTGTTCCCTGGTATGTGACTCATCTCCTTGTCCAAGTAGATTTGTGTTTGATGGATTATATATTGAGTATTTTGCTACTGTAGGTGACATGTTATGAGAGCTTGTAAGCTTGTTTGATGCTTAGAGATATAGTTTTGATGCATGTTTAGGCCTCTTACAAGTCCCTATGAGTAGAATCCTTTATTATATTTACTTTGCAATCACTTGTTTAATAGGTGTTTAAATTTCAAAATACCAAGCATGAAAAACCATACCTTTGGAGAGATATTTGAGACTGATGCACCTAGGAGTTCGAGGCCCTCAAGATCGGCCTCTCAGTTTAGGCCATCATACAACGAATATCTCATTGCAACTCGTATTGGTAATGAAAGGGATGATGGGGATGCTCACCCATCAACTTTTCCTTGTTTCACTTTCTTACAAGCTATAGGTATTCTTGATGATTTCTTGCTACTGATTGAGAGGGTTGGTTTGACCTCATATATGCAAGATGAGAGTGAGCAATACGCTATGCTCACTAAAACCTTTGTTGAGAGCTTCACGTTTACTAACACATCCTATCAGTCGACTGTCTCTTTCAAAATTTATAATCTGCCCTTCACCATGCCTTTGGAGAGATTTTGCAGTATTGTAGGTGTACGCATGATAGGGACCGTGAAGAAAATTCAAGGACGACCCGATGATTTGTTGGAGCTTTACCGAGGGGTGACCAATGATGATGACCGTGTGGCACAACGCGGAAAGATAAGGAATATCCAACTCCCCGCTCTTAGATACTTTGCATATTATCTTGCTACTAGTGTACTGGGTAGGGAGAACACAAGTAATATCTCCAACTATCATTTAGCATTCCTTGATGCTGCGCTTAACAATGATACTCGATACAATCTTGGCTCGCTTATTGCTCGCCGCCTACCTGCTAGGGGGCCTATCTATGGGGGCATCATTGCCTCGCGTATAGTCAATGCATTAGGTCTTTTAGTGGATCCCAATGATGCTATATTGGCACCATAGAGGCTTGACCTTGTTGCTATGAAAACTCATCACTTTGTCACTGCTACTTCTGATTTGGACAGTCTAGTATATAGGATGCTCTTCACTGACGGGGATGAAAGGGATATTCCTTTGCCACATCCTTCTTTATTTAGTGTTCACAGGAGACCGTGGTCGCGCTCCAAGGAGGAGGTGGACGAGCAGCTTTGCTTGCTGGGTTTCCACGAGCAGCACCAGTAGGATGTACCCTCCTACGATTACTCCGCACACTACAGGGGGACGTATTCGAGCTCGCACCAAGACGAGGGTACCTCCTTGTCGTACCACGGTGACACGTCATCCTGGCCGGCTTGGGATTGATACCCACTTAGGCCAAAAGCCTAAGCTTGGGGGGAGGTACGCCGACACCGCACTCATCTCCATATCATTTTGCATCGGTACTTTGTATATTCATGTTTCGTTCTCTTTTTAGTTTTTGTTCTTTCTTTGCTTTTGCTTTTTAAAACACAAAAAGACCAAAAATATTTCGGTTGTTTCTCTTTGTTTGCTTCTTCTTCTTTTTGCCTTGGTTTGCTTTTCCCTTTTTGCTTTGTTTGAACTATTCGAAAAACCCAAAAAGATTTTGCTTTGTTTGTTCTTCCTTTTTAGTTCTTGTTTAAAAAAATTTGAAAACACCAAAAATATTTATTGTTCTTCTTTGGTTTTGTGAGTTTGTTGCAGGGTTCAACAGTCCTCAGTGGAATTTGGTTTCATGTTATTATTCAAGCCACACAAGTGAAGGGCAATAATGATGATTAATGACAACTTGAGGTGTGGTAAGAGGATGGTAACGAACTCTATTTGTTTTAATTTTTGTACATATACTCATCATTGTGGGCATGCTTAGTTTGTTCATGTATGGTGTATGTTATTTATGGATGCTTAGTAGTTCTTGCTTTCATATGATTAGTTCTAGCTTGCTAATAGTTTGTAGCATGTCATATGAATGTTTGCTTGCATTACTCTATTCATAACTTGGTATGACACCGTGGTATCCTCCTCTGAATGTTTCATTTGAATTGACTTGGCACATGCTCACGCATGCACAAGACTGTGATAATCAGTTAATCCTTGATGAATTATTTTGCCTTGAGGATCTTGAATCATTTTCATGCCATGAGTAGTCCTGTTTTGTTGCAAGCATGATAATGACAGCTATTGCTCTCTCGTTTGTCGCTCCCTTACTTTTGCTAGCCTTCACTTCCACTGAGTGTTTTACTCATGTTTCCAACTCCCTAAACCAAATATTCCCAAAGTGTTCACCATACCTACCTATTAGCATCATTTGCTACTCCCGTGCATATTCATTATGCCTTGTTTTCTTCCGAATAAAATGTTTGCTTGTTATGGGAAAACTAGTTAGTAAAGCTCTCACGAACTTGATGGCACACTTTATTTCCTGCACTTAATAAACCTGAACCATTGTGAACTCTCCATGAAAGTTATATGCTTGCTAATTATAGGCTGGGGATTAGCAGAACCGTGCTGTCACGGGGAACGCTTTCAACACTTGTAAATATATACCCAGTTGATACCTTGCTCTTTTGTTTGCGGATGTTGTCGGTGTGAAATAAAAGGGGAGCTTGTAAGTCCATGGAGTTATGTATGTGTGTTAGAGAAACGCCTGGGCCGCTGGTCTAATCCATGCTGACATGGTGGAAACCTGCAGCATAACCATAATGATATCGATGAAGCATTCTTCTTATAAAAAAAGAGAGATAGCTATTGAGAAAAAGAAAAAAAGAGATTTATGAAAAGAGGAAAGAGAGAAAAAAGCACCATTTTCCCATGGTAAATAAGAAGATTGTTGAGATACTCATTGTCTACTTGCCTTGTCATTTTGATATGGGGATTCTTCTATATCATCGGGCAAGGGGTATCCCGTTGGCGGTTCTCTATGATAAGCACGTATTTACGATGCCAAGAACTTACCGGTAACTAAAGTTGAGTAGCATGACGAGAGGACCTCGTACTCAAGGGACATGGGATTTTTAGTTTATAGTCTGTCAAGCATATAACTCAGATTGGACCTCAGTTTCACCTTAACCACATTAAAGATGCTTATGATAGGGGCAATGAGAGCTCAAAGCTAATGAGTACCATACTTTCAACATTTGGAAGCTTTTCAAACTATTCAAAACCTTTTTCTTTTACTTGTTGAGTCTCCACATATTCTTTTAGCACCTTCTTGAGAGCATAGTTGTCATTCTTTTTGCTTGTCCCATTACTTGGTCATTTGTGTTATGACTTTGATGCTTGTATCTTTGATATCTTTACTTCTAGTGATCACTTGAACTTCAGAGGTGCCTTGGCATTCATAATCAAAGGCAAGCGAGATACCACTCTATCATACCTTTTTTATGAGCATTGTAATGTTGCTTATGTTTATGCTTCATGCTACTTATTATTTTTGAGTTGGAATCTCTTCATAGCTTGCAATGCCTATTAAGTAAACTTAATTTCATACTCTTTATTATGAACTGTCTAAGTAGTTGATCACATTGCTGAGAATATTTACATCGTATGAAGCAAATGTGTTCGTGAAAGTTCTTTTATCGCACTCAGTTTTCAACTGAATTGCTTGAGGACAAGCAATAAGCTAAGCTTGGGGGAGTTGATACGTCCAAAATGTATCTACTTTCCCGAACACTTTTGCTATTGTTTCTCCTCTAAACTTGTGTGATTTGGATGCAACTAACGTGGACGGACGCTGTTTTCAGCAGAACTGCCTTGGTGTCTACTTTTTGTGCAGAAATCAACTATCAGGAAAAATCTCGGAAAATATGCCACAAATCATATTTCACCTGAAGACTCCAGGAGCCAGAATACGAGACGGAGAAGAGCCAGGGGGTGGCCACACCACCTGGTGGTGCGGGCCAGGCCAGGCCGCGCCAGGGGGTGGTGTGGGCCCCCCAGGCACCCCCTCAGTCTCCCTCTTCGCCTATAAGAAGCCTTCTGACCTAAAAACTCCGGGGGGTTCAACGTTTTTCTAGAAGGAGTTCTGCTCCGCCGCCACCACCAGATTCCACGAAACAGCACCAGAAACTCCGTTCTGGCACCCTGTCGGGACGGGGAATTGGAGGAGATCATCGCCATCATCATCACCATCGCTTCTCCATCGACCATTCATGTTTCCCCCATCTATGAGTGAGTAATCCCCCACTGTAGGCCATGTGGATGGTAGGGATTGGATGAGATCGTTCATGTAATGGCATCAAATTGTTAGGGCATGGTGCCTAGTATCTTTTATTAGTGCTTTATGACTTTGTTGCAACTTGTTGTGCTTAATGCTTGTCACTAGGGCCCGAGTGCCATGATTTCAGATCTGAACATGCTATTGATTCATTATGATAGTATTGTTTTTGGTCTTATCTGCAAGTTGTATACACACGTTGTTGTCCGGAACCAATGGCCCTGAAGTGACAGAAATCAGGATAACCGGAGGGAATGGATTTGATGTGAGGATCACATGTGTTCACGGAGTGTTAATTCTTTGCTCTGGTGCTCTATTAAAAGGAGCACCTTAATTGCCAGTAGTTCCCTTGTGGCCCCGCTACAAACGGGCTGGCAGGACAAAAGATGTTGTGCAAGTTCTCATTGCGAGCACGTATGACTATATATGGAACACATGCTTAGGATTATCTAGTACTTGGATGCTTTATCTTATTTATCTGCAATTGCCCTATGTTCTGATTGCTATGTGAATTGACTTATCCATGCAATGCCCGTCCATCCATCCCTATACCTACCGCACTTGAATCCTACTGTTTACTGCTATTGTTACTACTGGTTTTACTTTACTGCTACTGTTACTTTACTATTCCTACTACAAAACTGTTGCTACTAATAAACTGCTGTGAGCAAGATTGTTTCCTGGTGCAGCTGAATTGACAACTCAGTTGTTAAGGCTTATAAATATTCTTTGGCTCCCCTTGTGTCGAATCAATAAATTGGGTTTCGCTTCACTCGAAAATACTGCGATACACCCCCTATACTTGTGGCTCATCAGAACCCTACAGTGGTATCAGAGCGGGTCTATGGGTAGACATGTCGTACAGATAGAACACATAGCAATATGTGGGCATTGATTCTCTAGTTGCTACCCTCTTTAATGTTCTTGTTCATATCGCGGCACGGTTTGATGAAGCGGCCCCCAACCAACCTCACGTGGTGATTCACGAGACTGGTCCACAAATCCAAGTGGCTTAGGGGGTGTCTGTCTCTCTGCAGTAGTTGATATGGCATTGACACTAGACGACCCTGAAAAGGGAAGAAGAACGGCAATCATTGAATCCATGTTGTGGCTCAACATTCGTAGGAGGAAAGGGGTGATGACCCACAAGTATAGGGGGTGTATCACAGTATTTTCGATAAGTAAGAGTGTCGAACCCAACGAGGAGCAGAAGGTGCTGGCTAGTGGTATGGATCAGGAATTCTCTGCAAATACTTAGCAAACGGATTTTAGGGGTTTTCAATAAAGCAAGTAAACAAAGTACGAGTAAATGAAAGACAGTAGGAATAAATGCAGCAAGTGGCCCAATCCTTATGCAGCAAAGGACAAGGCGGTTGTATTACTTAAGATGACCAAACGTTCTCGAGGACACATGGGAAGACTGTCAAGTGCTTTCGCTTCATATAGTTGATTAATCTTCTTTAGCTTGCTAAGTGTTGTGTGGGTGAACCTATGCTAATGTACCGCCCCATCCAAGACTAATACATACTTGTGATTATACTCCTTGCAAACAACCGTAAGTACAAGAAAGTAATTAAGGTAGAAACCTAACCACAACTTTAAACTCTAAGACCCTTACGTCCCTTGTGCAATGGTTTCCTAACGGGGGTTCAGGTTTCTGTCACTCCGACAACCCCTACGATTAGTATCCAAATACACAATGCATTCCCCTAGGCCCATATAGGTGAAGTGTCATGTAGTCGACGTTCACATGACACCACTAGAAGAAGTACACCACAACTTAAATAACAATCTACTGAATCTTTCTCAACACAACTCCACTACTAACAACAAGACTTCTCCCATGTCCTCAAGAACAAAATGAACTACTCACAAGACATCATATGGATCATGATCAGAGATGGAATAATGATGTATAACAATCTGAACATAAACAATAATTCAACGGTTCACTCAATAGCATCAACTACAAAGAGTAATCAACACCGGGAAAGTTTCCCCTATGAACCAATGCAAGATTCAACGCAATTGTTACAGCAATATGGAGATGGGGATGAGGGTGCTGATGGTGATTATGGTGGTCTGTATGATGATGATGATCCCGATGAAGTCCAGCTTGATGGTGGTGTTGATGGCGATGATCTCCCCTCTCCAGGAAGGAATTCCCCCGATAGAAATCTGTCTGCCGGAGAGATCTTTCTCTCTCGGTGTTTTCTGCCCCGCAGAGGCGGCGGAATCTTTCTGTGGTCGCTCCCCGAGTCTTAGGGTTTCAGGAGGTTGATATATGCCAGAGGGGAGAGGCTAGAGTGGGCCAAGGTGGCCACACCACCTCCTGGCGCGGCCTAGGCCTGCCCGCGCCATGGGGTGGTGTGGGCCCCTTGTGGCCCATCTCCACTCCATTTTCTGGCATCCTTAGTCTTCTAGAAAAATAGGATTTTCCGTATATTTTCCCGTATTTTCTGATCTTCACGGATTTTGCCTCCAAACAGCACCTTTTCCACCAGAATCCTGACTGCAGCGGTCCATGCTCCAAAAGTCATCAACCATGCAAAAATAGATGAAATAACATAAGTATCACCTCTCAATATGAAATATATCAATGAATAATAGTGAATTAAGACATAGAATAGTGATGCAAAATGGACGTATCAACTCCCCCCAAGCTTAGACTTCGCTTGTCCCCAAGCGAAACTGATCTCAATAAACATGACCTCAGGTTTATGGAGTGAAGAGTCGATAAAAGAATACGGACAAGAAGCATCACATTCATCAAATACATAGATCATAATAGAAGACAACTCACTATTATATAACTCAACTTGTAATAAGTAAAGGAAACACAATAAAGATACATAAAGTGAATCATAATTGGTAATGGCAAACTTAGCTCTTGGTCAAACAATAGTTGATAATTTGCTGGAGTTCACAAATAGCTGGTTTTTCAATGATAGCTTTCAAAGTAGTAAACATCAGGATAAGAGCAATGTGCAAAACAAGGAACATAAGAAACATGAATGAATAAATCATCATATGAATGAATGAAACACAACAACTCAAAATACTTGCTGAGATAGAAGGGAGTAGGTTTACTGACTCAACTACAAAGTAAAAGAAAGGCCCTACAAAGAGAGAAGCACGGATTGCAAGTCTCATAAAGAGCTCCCAAAAATTATGATACTTACTAGATTTCAGCTCTCATTGCCCCTATCATAGGCATCTTTAGGTGATTAAGGTTAAAGTGATCAAAAATGAGGATATGCATTGACAAGTTGTAAGTTGAGAATCTCATGTCCCTTGAATACGAGGGCCGCTCCTCATGCTACTCAAGTTTAGTCACCGGTAAGTTCTTGTCATCGTAAGCATATGTGTATCATAGAGAACCACCAACGGGGTACCCCTTGCCCGATGATACGGAAGAATCCCCATATCAAAATGACAAGGCAAGCAGACAACAAGTATCTCAGCAATCTTCTTATTTACCATGGGAATATGGTGCTTTTTTCTCTCTTTCCTCTTTTCATAACCTCTTTTTTTCTTTTCTCTTTTTCTCAATCTCTATCTCTTTTTTTATAAGAAGAATGCTTCATAGATACTTGTTATGGTTACGCTGCAGGTTTCCACCATGTCAGCATGGATTAGACCAGCGGCCCAGGCGTTTCTCTAACACACATGCATAACTCCATGGACTTACAAGCTCCCCTTTCATTTCACACCGACGACATCCATAGACAAAAGAACATGATATCAACTTGGTACTAAGTACCAGTGCAATGTTGAAAGCGTTCCCCATGACAGCATGGTTCTGCTAATTCACAACTTACAAAGCGCAAGCATATACGCAACATAGGTGAGCACAATGGTTCAAGTTTATTAAGTGCAAGAAAGTAAAGTGTGCCATCAAGTTCGTGAGAGCTATAATCACTAATTTTCACATAACAAGTTTAATTTGGCAGGTAGATAAAACAAGAATTTACTTGGAATAGCAATAATGCTAATAGGTAGGTATGGTGGACACAAATGGCAAAGGTTTTGGTTTAAAGGAGGTGGATGCACGGGAAGAATACCCTCTCAGTACAGGTTTTTGGCTAGCAAGGCTGGGTAGCAAGTACAAGAGTTGAAGGAAACAAACAAACATACAAGTGATAAACACAAACATGCAATCTTCCTTGGAAGCACAAAAGATATTAACTAGAGAATACTAAACTTATGAGCAAATCAAGAAAGAAATACGGTGAAATTATTTTTATTTAGAGTACTTCTATCTTTTTCATTCAACTCTCAAAAATAGTGTTGCTACTGACCGAGCCAGGTTTGCCAAAACCAACTAAATTAACTCAATTATCCCAGAGTGCTACCAATACTAACAACAAGATCAATCATATAACCACGAATTGAAAACTAATATAAGCTATGCAAAAGAGTGAATGATAGAACTTCTCATTAATATTCCATAACGGCAATGTTGGGGGGATACCCCCAGGTAGGGTCACTCCGGGGTATAAGGGCCGAGTTAGCCGAGGTTCGGCAAGGTCAAAGCGGATGCTGGCCGGGTCACCTCAAGGCAGGCCGGATCATGGAGTAACCGGACCGGGGGGGGGGGGGGGGTCGCCTAATATTGTCTCATCCGACTTAAGGAGTAAGTCAGAAGTGCTTGTCTAACTTATATGCAGGAACATGTGTGGCCGGATCTACTATGATCCGGGTCCCTGCTTAGCTTCTGGGAGAAGGAAGGAATCTCTCTGGTCAAAAAGAAGGTCTGGTACACACCGCATGAGAGAAGAAAGCAAGGGCAGGACCACCGGGTCATGGCCGACAAGGGTGACGACGCCCATGTCGGCTGACGCGGGCGCCGTAGAGGCTTACGTTGCTAAAGCATGTATGACGCGGGGGAAAAGCACCCCGGTTGGGTTACCACTTTGGGAGGGGGCATATTCTTAGGAATATGCCTCCACATATGCCCTAGGCAGGGACCGAGCCTCCTCTATATAAGGGGGGCTAGGGTTCCGGTAGAAGGGGTTGGTTGAGCTCTAGTTGGTTGGATGATTCCATAGAGACTAGTTGAGCTAAGGTTCTAGGGAAAAACAGTAGGCAAGAGTAAGGGAGCTCCTTCTTCCTCCTCTCGCCAATACAGCTCTAGGAGCACTTGTAATCTTCAAAGGAAATCAATACAAACTTCTGTGGGGAGAATCACTCCACTATCCCTCCCTGGATTCCCCTAGCGTGTATTAGTCCCCACCTTTAGCCTATCCATGGCATCTGCCGTGACACCACCACGATAGTTGGCGCCCACCGTGGGGCTAGTGACGCTAGCAGGGGTGAAGATCCGGACGGGAAACCTCATCGGCACCAGCGAACGCATCGTCTCCGGGCTTGTTCAGCGCTTTGGAGTGCTGGACTTCGTCAGCGACAACGCTGGCTGCTTCGGCACGCGCCCACTTCCGCGCAACGGCCTCTTCGTCAAGCTCGGTGCGCACAAGGTCTACATTGCGGTGGACGTATCATGCGTTCACCCGCGCCGTGTCGTCGATGCGGGGGAACCACCCCTCACTGTGGCTCGCGGGGCGCGAACCGCTCGCTCCCCGGACCATGCGGAGGTGATGATGACTGTAGCATCCCAATTGTCTAACAATTGTAATGCTACTTGGATTAGTAATATAATGGCTACTTCAAACATATAATTGTTGCATCATAATTATATCATGCTCATGTCATCATGCCACCTTGCATTTGAGCATCATATAAAACCCTTTTGATTTGGTTCTTCTCTCATATGCATTATTAATTGTATTTGCCTCTTGATATTGTATTTGGGTCTTGATATATTGTTTAAATGCCCAAGGTGAGTTGGGGGCATATCTTTTATTAACTCCACCACCTTTCTTTCACCACCTTATAATTCCACCATCCAACTAAATATGAGCTTTGCACTTTATTTGAGTTTACCTCTAGCTCATGTGGGTTGGGATGGATCCAATTCTTTTCCACATGCTCTCATCTTAGCATCATGTTGTTTTCACATTATTGATATATGAGATCCACATGGCCACCTTTGCATGCCTTGTGAGTGGAACCCTTTTTCCTAGCTTCCATATGGATTATCATGGATTTATGCTCATGTTGGGGTATTATTGGGACTACTAAACATCTAGTGGAATAAACACACTAGCAAGTACCAATTATAATCAAATATGATCATCTCCATCTATTCCACTTGGGACTTTCCTTTAAATTCTTGCTTGGCTTAATTCCACTTGTGGGAATGCCTAAGATCAATGCCATGTGATATTATTGTCTCACAAAAATAAACATGGCATTAAATATTTATGCATGGGCCATGCAAGTACCACCCATTCTAGTTTTTGGTTTTTATTTGAATTCTTGAGTGGTTCATCTCTCTCTCTCTCTTTTCTTCACCCCCTCTCCTTTTCTCCACCATCCATGCATGATCATGTGGTTCCTATCTAAACCCTAACCATCTTCCCCTCTCTAAAACCTACACCTAAGTTTCTAACCCTCATCACCATACCCCCTCCTACCCCATCCATCATCACACCACCCATCTAAACCAAACCCTAGCTACCTCACCACCCCTCTCTCTCGGCCTCTCTCTTATCTCTACCTAGCTGGCCCCACTTGGCCACCTGATCACCTGGCCCCACCTAGCTACCCCACCCCCAGCAGAAACCCTAGCCCGAGCCACCTAGCTACCCAACCCTAGCTCCAACCCGAGCTCCCTCTTTTCCTCCCCCTCTCTTTTCTCTCTCTGCCTAAGGGCCCCCCAGCCCGAGCCTCTCCCCACCGAGCCTACCGTCCCCACTTGGAAGCCCCAGCTGCCCCTGCCCTGCCCCTGCCCCTACCCGAGCACATGAGGAGAAGGAGAGAAAGGTGGCACCGAGGCCACCTTTTCCATCTACCTGCTCCCCATGGCACCTTCCTCCCCCCTCTTTGCTTTATCTCCTCCTCCACGTCTCCTCGCTCTCGTCCAGATCTACCCCAGGACCTGCCTCTCCTCACCTTCCTCTCCACCACCGGCCACCCTCTCTAGCCGGCCACCGTCGGCCTCCACCGCACCCCGTCGATCCAGCCGTGCAGACCGTCCGTGGAGTGGCCTGGTAGACCAAGGCGACCACCTGCACCGCCCCCGTACCCGCCAGCGAGGAGGAGGAGGCCTGTACCCCCTGCACGCCGACGCATCCCGCTGGAACCCTAGCTACGCCCGGCCTCTGCCTCGACGTCGATCGCCAGCTCCTCTGCCCGATCCAACTCCACCGACACACTCTTGGTGAGCCATCCGACCCCGCTGACACCTCCTTCCTCGCCGTAGCTCTCTGTTCTCGCCGGACCAAACGTCGAGCGCTCTCGGTGCGTCGCGTGCGCGTGCGTCCTCTGCGTCGCCGCGTCACGGAGAGCCTCATCTAGCCGCCCTTTTCCCTCCTAGCAACTCCCCTAGCCCTACCGCACTGGCTCGCACCCCCAGCACGCACCAGCACGTCCCCGGATCAAACCCCCGCCTCGCGCTGCGCATCGATCTGTCCTCTGCAGCGCGGAGAAGAGGAACAGTGGGGTCGGGCGCCCTTTTGCGCATACCCCCTGCGCCTTTTTGCTGCTTCACCCGCGGTCCGCCTGAGCCCACCCGTCAGCCTCTGTACCAGTTTTGCAGATAGACCCCTCCTAGCTCTTAGCCTCAACCCGCGGTACGGTACCCCCTCCTGCCAGCCACGTCGGTATCACCTCTGTCACGTGGACCCCTGTGTCCCTGGCCCCACCTGTCGGCCTCTGTGGCTGGCAGCAGCCGCGGTGAGGAACCCCTTCCTGTGCGCTGTTTCGCCAGGTCAGCTTGGCCCCACTTGTCACTGACTGTGGCTAAGTCTGGACCGAGTAACAAAAGGATTTCTCTGTTTCCTGTTTTAATTTAAACCTTTTTCAAATTAATTTGAATTTAAATTTCAAATCTGTTTTAAATAACTTTTAATTTATAAATCCAAATAATACAAATAATATATGTTTTGAAATCAGAAAAATATGAGGAATTCAAATATGGCCTTCAAAATATATTTTGGACATTTAAATTCCAAGTTGATTAAAATTACAATAAAATGCCCTTTTTCCTTAATTAATTAATAACTTTTGTTTTATAACTCCAAATTTAACAAATAATATGTCTAAAATGATTAGCTCGACGAGACCTTTCTGTTTATGCATTCCATGTTTTGATTTGGAGCATGCATCATATAAATATAATGGGTACAGCAACTATCTGAGGATAAAATGGGGCCAAAACTCAATAAAATGATTTATTCTTGTATTCCACACCTCAACCATGCCATGCTACTTTATTGCCATGCAAATTGTGCATCATTCATCATGGCATGATTGTTTGCTTGATGCATTTAACTCATATGCTTGTGCACTTTATTTATGTTGGCCCTTGTTTGTTTGGTTCTTCTTCGAATAGACGCTGAGCAGGGGATATATCAAGAGACCCAGGAGCACTACCCAGATCCATCCCTTGCTTCAACTGAGCTGCCAGGCAAGCACTACCACATGCTTGCATACATATAGTACCTATTGCCTCTATCTTATTCTTGCATCATTGAGTCGCGATTGCATTAAATTGAATCCCAAGTATTGCATAGCCTTTACTTTTAAACCCCACCGAAGCTTGTTCCTCCATCCCATGAGCCATTACTACAGGAGTTGTTTGAGCCATGCGAGTCGTAGAACAGCATGTGTAGGGTATGTGAGTGTCTGATGGATAACGAGGTACCTAAACAACTTAACCTGAGTAGTAATGGGATAACTAATGAAAGTGGCATCGGTGAGCCATATTCGCTATTTAGTTTTTCAGGCTCACTTGTGTCCCGTAGGACCCCGAGTACTTGATTCCTGTTTCTTGAATATTCGCGCTATCCACATCCGGGAGGCTTATGGACCCCCCTGAGCCAGAGCTTGATTCATTCTTATTTCTTGGGGCCACAAACTAGTTTGAGGTTTTATTTACTATCATGTACTTATGCCATGCTTTACTGCTTTAATTTAAATTGTGCGAGGTACTGCACACTGTACTGTTTAGGGCTGTGACCCATTTTCGCTGTATCGACAAGCCCAGTCACACTTTCGGGTTCCCAGTCGTTTACAGCCGGCTCCACAAACCTTGAGGCCGTCTCGGAGTCAGCTAACTTCGTTGCGGGTAGCTCAATGGGGTGGCCCCCTGAAATATTTCTGAATCCTGTGATCGCTTTGTCGTGAATGCCTCGTTGGGTTTTGATTTGGTTTTTCCGAGGTTGATCGAGTGTGTGTTGCTATTTGTGCACCCCTGCAGGGTAAAACTTTCTGAAAGCCGTGTCCGCGGTTATGGACGACTTGGAGCACAGTTTCTCGATCATAGACAAGCATAACTAAAGTACCGCTTTAATCTGACTAAGGACCTGACTAGTAAATAGTGCAACACTCATGGAATGGATAATAAAACTGCCAACGGATGGGGGATTGTTCGTCTGCTTCCTCGTCGGTAAGCGAGGAGGAGGATGGATCTGTTAATATTACCATTATAACTGTTGTTATTAAGTCACGGACATCCGTCTATCTATGGTTAGGCGGATGGTTAGCGAGTATCTATAGAATTGTTAGGGTTTATCTTTTGCTGCAATTGCGTCACCCCAGGTTGTGTCCCCTTTAGAGGCATAAAGACTTGCTGAGTACCCCTAGGGTCTCACACGATAAATTATTGGTTCAGATGAACAGGTACACTCGCAAGATGGATACTGGGTGGAAGAGATGGACGATATGGGCAATGATCATTCGGTGTAGAGATTCCGGGAACGGGGATCCGTGAGATCTGTGGGTGGGATGTGTTTATTTATGGGGCATCTTATGCCGATTTGCTTCTTATCCGTACTCGGATCTTGTTTTCCGCTTCCGCTTGATACTCTGATGTTTGATGTATGAGGAGATATCCTAAACTATTATATCTATCTAGGATATTTGGATCTTGCCGTATGGCATTGCTATTTTCCTTTCTTTTTAGATGGAATGGCTCTGATGTACTGTTGTATGGTGGCTTGCATACATACTCATTTGTGTATGTAGTTGATCCCTTCGCCTGCCGATTACGCCGCCCGTTCTTGTCCCGATGTTTGGAAATGGTTAGGACGGCCGAAAGGTCTACCTGTGAGTGGCATTTGGGCCCCACCGTACTATTTTAACCATTTCCGCTCATCCAGGCTTGCTACTAGGAGCGTAATTCACCGAGGTAGTTATAATTGGTATCAGAGCCATCCCGCCCTTCAGGGTCTCAGCCAAATGGTCGTTGTCTGTCTAGCAAATATTTTGGTAGTTATGTATACTAGGGAAAAACAAAACGCGAGAGTAGGACTGCTTCCACTTTTGTTCTTACCCAACCACCCACCCTTTTCTGGTAAGGAAGTGTAACGTTTTCAATCCTCTTCTTAAAAATTCAAACTAGGATTCACGTGTTCTGGGTTTCCGTAGTACCATAGAAAGTGTGTGTGTGTGTAATTCCTTGTCTATCTGTTGCATCCAATTTGTTATCTTTATCTGCCTTTTGGTTATCAACTGTTGGTACATTCCATACTGACAGGCTTTTGAAAACCGGCGCGATCTATCTGACCTCTTGTTAACCGGTGCCATCTTCTTAAGGGTGTCCTTCCTTCTAGCAACTCCTCCTTCTGTGCAAGCATCTGTTGCTAATCTCTACCTGATAAGTGATTTTGCGCATCTATTGGTATTTTAATGCCGAAAAATGCGGAAAATTTTTCTTTGATACATCTGTGTTTCCACACTCCTTTTCAGTCGTGTGTGAAACATTATCTATCTCCCTTTTATCAGCATGTCCATGCTAACTCATTCTTTTGTCACCGGCGCTTAATCCTAGAGTTTCTTTTCATCTCCAATTCTCTTGGGCTAATTACATAACATGTGTCGATCCGATGCTGGTGATTGTAATTTGGCTCTCGGCATAGCTATATTCCACTCATGACAAGTGTCGATTGGAATATGGAAAAATGCTATCAACTCTATCCTCCAAATGGCGACGGTTATCTCCTGTGATTTTGAGTACACCGTGATCATATCTATGCATATTCAAGCATCTTTGGCAATCCGGAGTTTCTCAAGCCACTACAGCGGTCTATCATCTGTTTATCATGCTGCACATCTTTTTCAACTCCATATCTGCAAAATTCTCTTTGAGACGAGGGAATTGCATCTTTTCGTCTCCGATAGCTTTGCTTAAGGTATGAGCTATCATCGATTCTTATCCAAGATCTCTTTATCTCGTAACCGGTGATCCGATCGACAATGTGAACCAGGTGACATCTCTTTTTCTTCCGAAGGACCAGATAATCTATTCTTCTAGTGCATCTTCTTCAACACGAACCCGTGCTCTTAATATTGATCTTTCTAAGAGCGTTGAGCTCAGGAAGTGTTCGATCATGTGTTCGTTTCTCTCGCCTTTTGAACTTGGTATTCTGGGAATATCCTGTTAATCCATGGTGGTATATGTTGATAATATGCTTGCCTATTCGATATCAGTGGAAGGACATGGAAGATCATCTATGTCTCTTTCCCTCAAGCTTCGAGAACATTGCCTGTGTGCAAAGTTCACAAAGCGTGAATTCTGGCTTCTTGAAGTCACCTATCTCGACCACGTCCTTCTGCTAAATTCATTGCTTCAATTCTGGAATTAGCAAGTCCACTGTTAATCCCATCCTCCATCTTCAACCAATCCGGAGTTGTTCCTTGTTGGCAAGTTATCATCGTCGTTCCGCCGAAGTTTTCCTCAAGACCGCTAAATCTCTCTCAATCATTTCAAGAATAACATGGAGTTCTTTCACCTCAGTCTCGTCAAGTAATCTCTTGAAACCTTCTCGCTCTATCGTCTATGCTCAATCCACCGGAGGCCATGAAGACTTTTCAGATCTTTCGTAATCCTTCTGTTCAAGTTGGTGTTATCTTTTTCTTTATCTGTGGAATCTTGCAGTTGTTCTCCGTAATCTTCCTTCATATCTTTCCGGTGGCTTGGTACTTCCGACATGACGACAACATCATCCTCTTTATCTATCTATGAATCCGGCGAATTGTTTGCATCTATCCTTGTTTTCTAACGAAGTTCCATGAGTTATTGTCAATACCTTCAGTCTGTTTCGGTAGTTGGATTGCATGGTTTTCTTATTCATGTGCGGAGTAATGCTTTGAGTGCGGGATGGAGTAGCTACCATACCACTACTCTTATCATTCACTCTTGTACATTGAATTGGTGAACTAATGTGATTTCACTCATTCCACGGAAGTTAGAAGTGGCCTTTATCCCTCGATACTTTACTTCCGTCCTTGTTTTCCGGAGTGCTCTCTCGAAGAAAGTAATCAATAATCTCTTGTTGGTGATCTCGCCCTTTCTACACGGAGCAAAATCATCAATTATCTGGTGGAAACAAACGCAAACTCTTTTCTGTCCTCGTCATTCTACCGGTGCTCGACATCCCCAAACAAGATGGAAGGAAACTATCTCTCTCTTTGTTTCATCAATTCTTTTTCTATGGTAAAGCCAATTATGGTTGATGCCATCAGCTGCAAATCCATTGCGTTAGCCTCAAGGCTAAAGAAATCAATAAGTATCTCTACAATAAACTCCAGATCCTACATATTCTTTGCTTCTCGGGAATTCCACCATGATCTGGCTTCACATCCGTCTCTGGAAGTTATATCCGCGCACCTCAATTGCGTGATCCTTGGTTCTTACCGGCGCAACAAGAATCTAATCCGACGATGTCTAACTAAATCTTTCTGTTGATATCAAGGGACTCTATTGTTTGAAGGCAACATTGTTTCCGAACTTCATTTCTCAAATCTGAGAGAAGATACAATGCTATTGTCATAGTGGTTGAAACCTCTCCAATCTAGCTCTTTTTCTTCCGGCAAGATAAACATTCATCCTCTCTCGTATCAGTAAATATTTAGTCTTAATGGTGTGTCTTTCTTTATCTATGATACATCATCTTTTCCTTTCTTTCACAAGTGGTTCTAGTCTTTTATCTTGTTTCGTGAGAAAACCGGAGCTATGTCCATCCTATCCTTCTTGTCTCACGACAATCCTTCAACTCTGCTAAACCGTTGTTTCTCAAGCAAAACGCAAGACTTGCAACAAGTCTAGCAGGTTATTCCGATGTTCATCAACTTGGGAACGTGAGGGTCACCTTCGTTCCGAACAACTGCCTCTCCTTGTGTTGTTTTCTTTTTCCTAGGAATCTCGGGGCGAGATTCTTGTTTAGTGGGGGAGAGTTGTAGCATCCCAATTGTCTAACAATTGTAATGCTACTTGGATTAGTAATATAATGGCTACTTCAAACATATAATTGTTGCATCATAATTATATCATGCTCATGTCATCATGCCACCTTGCATTTGAGCATCATATAAAACCCTTTTGATTTGGTTCTTCTCTCATATGCATTATTAATTGTATTTGCCTCTTGATATTGTATTTGGGTCTTGATATATTGTTTAAATGCCCAAGTTGAGTTGGGGCATATCTTTTATTAACTCCACCACCTTTCTTTCACCACCTTATAATTCCACCATCCAACTAAATATGAGCTTTGCACTTTATTTGAGTTTACCTCTAGCTCATGTGGGTTGGGATGGATCCAATTCTTTTCCACATGCTCTCATCTTAGCATCATGTTGTTTTCACATTATTGATATATGAGAGCCACATGGCCACCTTTGCATGCCTTGTGAGTGGAACCCTTTTTCCTAGCTTCCATATGGATTATCATGGATTTATGCTCATGTTGGGGTATTATTGGGACTACTAAACATCTAGTGGAATAAACACACTAGCAAGTACCAATTATAATCAAATATGATCATCTCCATCTATTCCACTTGGGACTTTCCTTTAAATTCTTGCTTGGCTTAATTCCACTTGTGGGAATGCCTAAGATCAATGCCATGTGATATTATTGTCTCACAAAAATAAACATGGCATTAAATATTTATGCATGGGCCATGCAAGTACCACCCATTCTAGTTTTTGGTTTTTATTTGAATTCTTGAGTGGTTCATCTCTCTCTCTATCTTTTCTTCACCCCCTCTCCTTTTCTCCACCATCCATGCATGATCATGTGGTTCCTATCTAAACCCTAACCATCTTCCCCTCTCTAAAACCTACACCTAAGTTTCTAACCCTCATCACCATACCCCCTCCTACCCCATCCATCATCACACCACCCATCTAAACCAAACCCTAGCTACCTCACCACCCCTCTCTCTCGGCCTCTCTCTTCTCTCTACCTAGCTGGCCCCACTTGGCCACCTGATCACCTGGCCCCACCTAGCTACCCCACCCCCAGCAGAAACCCTAGCCCGAGCCACCTAGCTACCCAACCCTAGCTCCAACCCGAGCTCCCTCTTTTCCTCCCCCTCTCTTTTCTCTCTCTGCCTAAGGGCCTCCCAGCCTGAGCCTCTCCCCACCGAGCCTACCGTCCCCACCTGGAAGCCCCAGCTGCCCCTGCCCTGCCCCTACCCCTACCCGAGCACGTGAGGAGAAGGAGAGAAAGGTGGCACCGAGGCCACCTTTTCCATCTACCTGCTCCCCACGGCACCTTCCTCCCCCCTCTCTGCTTTATGTCCTCCTCCACGTCTCCTCGCTCTCGTCCAGATCTACCCCAGGACCTGCCTCTCCTCACCTTCCTCTCCACCACCGGCCACCCTCTCTAGCCGGCCACCGTCGGCCTCCACCGCACCCCGTCGATCCAGCCGTGCAGACCGTCCGTGGAGTGGCCTGGTAGACCGAGGCGACCACCTGCACCGCCCCCGTACCCGCCAGCGAGGAGGAGGAGGCCTGTACCCCCTGCACGCCGACGCGTCCCGCCGGAACCCTAGCTACGCCCGGCCTCTGCCTCGACGTCGATCGCCAGCTCCTCTGCCCGATCCAACTCCACCGACACACTCTCGGTGAGCCATCCGACCCCGCTGACACCTCCGTCCTCGCCGTAGCTCTCTGTTCTCGCCGGACCAAACGTCAAGAGCTCTCGGTGCGTCGCGTGCGCATGCGTCCTCTGCTTCGCCGCGTCGCGGAGAGCCTCATCTAGCCGCCCTTTTCCCTCCTAGCAACTCCCCTAGCCCTACCGCACTGGCTCGCACCCCCAGCGCGCACCAGCACATCCCTGGATCGAACCCCCGCCTCGCGCTGCGCATCGATCTGTCCTCTGCAGCGCGGAGAAGAGGAACAGTGGGGTCGGGCGCCCTTTTGCGCATACCTCCTGCGCCTTTTTGATGCTTCACCCGCGGTCCGCCTGAGCCCACCCGTCAGCCTCTGTACCAGTTTTGCAGATAGACCCCTCCCAGCTCTTAGCCTCAACCCGCGGTACGGTACCCCCTCCTGCCAGCCACGTCGGTATCACCTCTGTCACGTGGACCCCTGTGTCCCTGGCCCCACCTGTCGGCCTCTGTGGCTGGCAGCAGCCACGGTGAGGAACCCCTTCCTATGCGCTGTTTCGCCAGGTCAGCTTGGCCCCACTTGTCACTGACTGTGGCTAAGTCTGGACCGAGTAACAAAAGGATTTCTCTGTTTCCTGTTTTAATTTAAACCTTTTTCAAATTAATTTGAATTTAAATTTCAAATCTGTTTTAAATAACTTTTAATTTATAAATCCAAATAATACAAATAATATATGTTTTGAAATCAGAAAAATATGAGGAATTCAAATATGGCCTTCAAAATATATTTTGGACATTTAAAATTCCAAGTTGATTAAAATTACAATAAAATGCCCTTTTTACTTAATTAATTAATAACTTTTGTTTTATAACTCCAAATTTAACAAATAATATGTCTAAAATGATTAGCTCGACGAGACCTTTCTATTTATGCATTCCATGTTTTGATTTGGAGCATGCATCATATAAATATAATGGGTACAGCAACTATCTGAGGATAAAATGGGGCCAAAACTCAATAAAATGATTTATTCTTGTATTCCACACCTCAACCATGCCATGCTACTTTATTGCCATGCAAATTGTGCATCATTCATCATGGCATGATTGTTTGCTTGATGCATTTAACTCATATGCTTGTGCACTTTATTTATGTTGGCCCTTGTTTGTTTGGTGCTTCAACTGAGCTGCCAGGCAAGCACTACCACATGCTTGCATACATATAGTACCTATTGCCTCTATCTTATTCTTGCATCATTGAGTCACGATTGAATTAAATTGAATCCCAAGTATTGCATAGCCTTTACTTTTAAACCCCACCGAAGCTTGTTCCTCCATCCCATGAGCCATTACTACAGGAGTTGTTTGAGCCATGCGAGTCGTAGAACAACATGTGTAGGGTATGTGAGTGTCTGATGGATAACGAGGTACCTAAACAACTTAACCTGAGTAGTAATGGGATAACTAATGAAAGTGGCATCGGTGAGCTATATTCGCTATTTGGTTTTTCAGGCTCACTTGTGTCCCGTAGGACCCCGAGTACTTGATTCCTGTTCCTTGAATATTCGCGCTATCCACATCCGGGAGGCTTATGGACCCCCCTAAGCCAGAGCTTGATTCATTCTTATTTCTTGGGGCCACAAACTAGTTTGAGGTTTTATTTACTATCCTGTACTTATGCCATGCTTTACTGCTTTAATTTAAATTGTGCGAGGTACTGCACACTGTACTGTTTAGGGCCGTGACCTGTTTTCGCTGTATCGACAAGCCCAGTCACACTTTCGGGTTCCCAGTCGTTTACAGCCGGCTCCACAAACCTTGAGGCCGTCTCGGAGTCAGCTAACTTCGTTGCGGGTAGCTCAATGGGGTGGCCCCCTGAAATATTTCTGAATCCTGTGATCGCTTTGTCGTGAATGCCTCGTTGGGTTTTGATTTGGTTTTTCCGAGGTTGATCGAGTGTGTGTTGCTATTTGTGCACCCCTGCAGGGTAAAACTTTCTGAAAGCCGTGTCCGCGGTTATGGACGACTTGGAGCACAGTTTTTCGATCATAGACAAGCATAACTAAAGTACCGCTTTAATCTGACTAAGGAGCTGACTAGTAAATAGTGCAACACTCATGGAATGGATAATAAAACTGCCAACGGATGGGGGATTGTTCGTCCACTTCCTCGTCGGTAAGCGAGGAGGAGGATGGATCTGTTAATATTACCATTATAACTGTTGTTATTAAGTCACGGACATCCGTCTATCTATGGTTAGGCGGATGGTTAGCGAGTATCTATAGAATTGTTAGGGTTTATCTTTTGCTGCAATTGCGTCACCCCAGGTTGTGTCCCCTTTAGAGGCATAAAGACTTGCTGAGTACCCCTAGGGTCTCACACGATAAATTATTGGTTCAGATGAACAGGTACACTCGCAAGATGGATACTGGGTGGAAGAGACGGACGATATGGGCAACGATCATTCGGTGTAGAGATTCCGGGAACGGGGATCCGTGAGATCTGTGGGCGGGATGTGTTTATTTATGGGGCATCTTATGCCGATTTGCTTCTTATCCGTACTCGGATCTTGTTTTCCGCTTCCGCTTGATACTCTGATGTTTGATGTATGAGGAGATATCCTAAACTATTATATCTATCTAGGATATTTGGATCTTGCCGTATGGCGTTGCTATTTTCCTTTCTTTTTAGATGGAATGGCTCTGATGTACTGTTGTATGGTGGCTTGCATACATACTCATTTGTGTATGTAGTTGATCCCTTCGCCTTCCGATTACGCCGCCCGTTCTTGTCCCGATGTTTGGAAATGGTTAGGACGGCCGAAAGGTCTACCTGTGAGTGGCATTTGGGCCCCACCGTACTATTTTAACCATTTCCGCTCATCCAGGCTTGCTACTAGGAGCGTAATTCACCGAGGTAGTTACAATGACCGCGCCAGGTGCAGGCGCAAGCAAGGATCCAGCGCCGGACCCGGAGGTAACACCTAAGGCACCGAGGAAAGGTAGAGGACCTCCACTAGAGAGGCCTGAGAATGTACTGAGAGAAGCTATGGATAGCTTGGCTAACCCGGTAGCAGCAGTGGTAGATCCGGCTTAGGCACAGTCCGAGATAGAGGAAACTAGGCAAAAGATACTAGAGGGCGCAAAGAAAATAGCCGCAGCTCAGCAGTCGCTGAACATGACGCTGCGTGAATATGCAAAGGCAAACAAAGTTGATACGGTAAAAGTAAAAGGGAGAAATCTCATAAGCGAGATGAACAGAGAAGGTGATGATGGAGCCGAGGGGTCGGAAAACTATTTGTCTGTGGGGTTACCGAAGTATAGTACCTCGGCAAAGAACCTCAGAGCAGCGGATGCGGCAGCGTCCGAGTTAGAGGGTCTGACGGGTGAGGCCTGTCAAAGACAGCAAGATAGGGTTAACGAGCTAGTTCGGATTGCGAACAGACAGAACGAAGAGCTACTCAGAGCTAACCCGGAGAGAGCTGGAGCTTCCAAAATCGTCCATTCGGCGATGGGTAACCCGGAGAAATCCGCTGGAGGCGCATCGTCACCTCATGGTGGTCCAAGGAGAGAAGAGGTAGTAACCTCAGCCAGACGGAACAAACAGATCGTCCCGTACGACCCGACGCATGCAGGAAAAGAAAAAGAAACGCGGAAAAATGATGATCGACGAAGTGTGAGCCGAGGTGAAGCTGGCCGAGGTAACCATGACCAAGGCAATGTCGGTCAGGGGAACACTGCCAATGGCAATGCCGGACAGCGAAACTCCGCAGGAACAGGACAACCGCAGCAGCGGAATATACCAAGGCAAGAGCAAAGCGCCGGCCGGGGTATGCAACAGAAAGGTGCGCAACAAGAGCAAAACCGATACAATGACGGTGATTCGGAAATGGTGAACGCGGGCTACCCAAGACCGGACTATCATGTGATAGTGTCAAGATTGGGAAGCAGGGATTTAATGCCGGATGACGCCAGGTTGAAACTGGATCGCCTGTATAGGTCGGAACAGATCGAATGTCAAGGTCCCCCGGGTTCAGTGTGCTTTGGACCCCGGATCATGAAGGAGCCACCGGTACCCAACTTCCAGCTGCCCAGAGGCACGAAGACGTATGACGACAGTACCAAGCCGGAGGATTGGCTGATAAACTATGCTACGGCTGTGAAAATTGCCACGGGCAACTTGAGATGGGCTGTACGATACGTACCCCAGATGTTGGAAGGTCCGGCCAGAGTATGGCTGAACAATTTACCACCCGGAAGCATCAACTGCTGGATAGATTTTGAAGAAATGTTTATCAGCAACTTCTCAAGTACATATCAGAGGCCGAATAGGCCGCAAACCCTAGCAATGTGCAAGCAAAGACCTAATGAGACGGACCGTGAATTCTTGACCCGGTGGTGTACCGTGAGAAACTCGTGTGAGGGTGTCATAGAGTCACAGGCCATAGCATGGTTTGCACAAGGGTGCAGATATGGCAGCGAGTTGTGGATGAAGTTGCAAAGGAAAATGCCAATTACCTTGGCAGAGATGATCCGGATTGCTGATTCGTATGCCTTGGGTGATCCGAATCAAACCTAGGATCACGTCAAACGAGGAATACTATCAGAGGGACGGAGCCGGGTCATCTCGGAGGAACGATTACAGAGGAAAAAGAAGAGATGATAGACCGGATCATTGCTACGGTTCGCAACAAGTTGCAGCTGTGAATCAAGATCAACCCGAAGCAGGGAGCAACCAACGCCAGAGAACGGGAGGGCAATGGACTCCAAGAAACGATCGCAAGAAAACATGGACTCCAGAGCAAAAGAAACAGTGGCAGGAAAAGAAAGACCGTCCGAGGTATACCTATGAGTCGATGTTGGACCAACCGTGTAAATTTCACACGCCAAATCCGAATAGCCCTGTGGGTCACACAATGAGGCAATGTGAGTGGATGCGTAAGATAGAACAAGGTGATTCGGGGAATGCTCAGGCACCCCGGAATGATCAACCTCGGCAGGAGTTACCCCGGTAGCAATTGCTCTCCGGAGCGAACACGCAACAGTTAATGTTGCATCCCCCTCCGCCGAGGTATGACAACAATGAGAGAAGGGATGCAGTGCATCAGGTGGAAAATCAGCAACAGCCGGATTAGAGGTACCCTGGAAACGAGGGAAGAAATGAGTACAGGGAACATCACCAGAGCTACTGTGTGTTCACAACTGAGGAAACGGATAGGAAAAGCTTGCAGCACCGACATATGGAAGTCCATACGGTAATGCCAGCAGTGACGAGGTACATGCCTTAGTCGGATCAGGAAATCACCTGGAACATCAAAGATCATCCTAAGCTTATGCCAAGTCCAGGCTCGTATGCGCTAGTGCTAGATCCGACATTCATTGGACCAAACATCAATGTGAGGTTCTCCAAGGTACTGATTGACAATGGCAGTAGCATTAACATCATGTATGCGGATACGATGCGCAAGTTGGGCATCTCGGAGAACATGCTCCAGGCTACGAGAACAACTTTCTGTTGGAGATATGCCCAAGAGGCAATAATAAAGTGGTTATTATTATATCTTTATGTTTATGATAAATGTTTACATCCCATGCTATAATTGTATTAACCGGAAACATTAATACTTGTGTGTTTTGTAAACATAAAAGAGTCCCTAGTAAGCCTCTTGTTAAACTAGCTTGTTGATTAATAGATGATCATGGTTTCCTGATCATGGACATTGGATGTCATTAATAACAAGGTTATATCATTAGGAGAATGATGTGATGGACACACACCCATAGTAAGCATAGCATAAGATCAAGTCATTAAGTTCGTATTGCTGTAAGATTTGAAATACATAGTAACCTAATCCTTCGACCATGAGGTTATGTTAATCACCATCATCGGATGGGTACTTTGATGACATCAAACGCCGCTTCGTAACTGGGCAGTTATAAAGGTGTCATTGGGTATTCTGAAAGTATGTGTTGAAGCGCATAGACCAAGATTGGGATTTGTCCATCCATATGACGGATAGATATACTCTGGGCCCTCTCAGTGGAATGTCATCTAGATAGCTTGCAAGCATGTAACTGGGTCACAAGGGATGACATAACATGGAACGAGTAAAGAGTACTTATCAGTAACAAGGAAGAACTAGGTATGAAGATACCGACGATCAAACCTCGGATAAGTAGAATATCGCGAGACAAAGGGAATTGGTTTCGTATGTTAATTGGTTCAATCGATCACGAAGTAATCGTTGAGTGTGTGGGAGCCGTTATGGATCTCCAGATCCCGCTGATGGTTATTGATGGGAGAGGTGTCTTCATCATGTCTGCATATTCACGAACCGTAGGGTGACACACTTAAGGTTCGAAGTTGTTTTAAGTAGATATGGAATTTGCGTTGGAGACCGAATGTTGTTCGGAGTCTCGGAATGGATTCGGGACATCATGAGGAGATCCGGAATGGTCCGGAGAATAAGATTCATATATTGGGAATCATTTTCTAAGTTAGGAAATGTTCCGGAGTGTTTGTATGGAGATTCTAGAAGGTTTCAGAATGTTCTGGAAGGTTCTAGAGGATTTCTTGGAGTTTACTTGAAAACCAAGAAAGGATCAAGGGAGTCCAAGTGGGGCTAGACACGGATTCATGGGGGAGGAGGATTCCTCCCCCCTTCCCACCGCCGACCCAAGGAGGGGAGTCCTACTAGGACTCCCCATCCCTAGGCGCGCCTCCCTCCTTTAAATAGAAGGGAGGGGCGCCCCCTCTTGCCCTGGCTCTCACAACTCCCAATCTCTGATGCCTCTCTCCTCCACCTTTCTTCTGCACAGGCATAGGCGAAGCCCTGCAGAATTCTCATCTCCACCACCACCACCACGCCGTCGTGCTGCTGGGATTCCGTGGAGAAGATCTACTACCTCCGCTGCTCGCTGGAACAGGGAGAGGAAGGTCTGCTTCGACTCCGCACGTGTGATCGTCTGTGGAAGCGCTGCCGGAACGCGGCGCCGGAAGGATCGTCCACACGATCTTGAGATAGGCAAGTGATCAACTACATCATCCACGAGATCTAATCTCGTTAACGCTTTCGGTTCTACGAGGGTTAGTACCGATCTATCTCGTTGCTCATGTCTAGTAGATTAGATCTTGGCTTTTATCTAGATTAGATCTGGTTTTTTTTCGTTCTTGCGGTAGAATTTTTTTTGTTTTCCATGCTACGAACCCATCAGTGGTATCAGAGCCTTGTCTATGCGTAGATCTGTTGCACGAGTAGAACACAATGATGTTGTGGCCGTTGGTGCTCGTGCCATCTTTTGCTTTGTGTACTTTGCATCTTGCGGTATGGTGGGATGAAGCGGCTCGGGCTAACATTACATGTCATCGTACATGAGACTTGCTCCACGCTTGACGTGCAACTTGCTTTGCACAAGTGGCTTTGCGGGTGTCTGTCTCTCCCATCATAGTATAGATCAAATCTACACTTTGCACTTGATAGCACTTGTATCAACGCTGTGGTTCAGTTTCGTAGGTAAGATGCGTTCTTAGTCGAAAGCCCCAAGCCACGTAAAACTTGCAAAGAAAATTAGAGGCGTCTAACTTGTTTTTGCAGGGGGTTTTGTGATGTGATATGGCCTACATGTGATTGTGATTGTATTTGATGTATGCAATGATCCTTGTTGTAATATGGCAACCGACAGGAGCCTAATGGTTGTCTTTAATTCTGTTAAGACCTGCGTGTCTATTCATCTTGTAATAGCTTTGTTCCAAGTAGTTGTAATAGTTGCTAGTGATGATGGACAACCATGAAGCGGCGCCACATACCTTGACGCAATGCTGGTGATGATGGAGATCATGTCCGTGCTTTGGAGATGGAGATCGAAGGCATAAGAAGAAAGGGCCATATCATATCACACTAATTATGAATTGCCTGTGATGTTAATCCTTTATGCATATTGTATTGCTTAGATCACGACGGTAGCATTATAAGATGATCCCTCTCACTAAATATCAAGGAATAAAGTGTTCGTCCTTAGTTGGCACCGTTGCTAAGACTCGTCGTTTCGAAGCATCTCGTGATGATCGGGTGTGATAGACTCTATGTGTGCATACAACGGGTGCAAGCCAGATTTGCACATGCAGAAACTAAGGTTAATCTTGACGAGCCTAGCATGTACAGACATGGTCTCGGAACACGAAATACCGAAAGGTAGAGCATGAGTCATATGATTGATATGATGAACATGAATATTGTTCGCCGATGAAGCTACATCATCTCACGTGATGATCGGACTTGGTGTAGTGGATTTGGTTCGTGTAATCACTAAAACAACTCGAGGGATGTTGTTTAGTGGGAGTTCTTTTGTAATTTGGATTAGTCAAACTCAAATTATCATAAACACAATCAAAGTGAATTTGCATAGTTTGTTGTAGTCATTGGCATCCATTCACCACCTTACGCTTAGTTATAGTTGAGATAGTAGAACTATAGAAATTCTAGATATTTGCTTTACGAACTGGTATCATATTGTTTTGAGTGTCAATCTAAAGTTTAAAATTCATATTGCAAACTTTCAGCAAACTTCGTTTACTCTGTGAAGTTTAATAAACACTATTAAATCAAGAGTAACAATTCCAGTGTTAGTATCTAATGTATCATGTTTGCCTCCATGATTCTTGATACTCAAAAGATTGTTTTTAATATCAAGTTTATCTAAGAGCTGAGAGCAATGTTTCAGAAACCATCATATGTGAAAGGTATTGCGATATCTAAAACAATGTATTGGTTACAACATGATAGAGTATATGTCCTCATATTTGATGAGAATTTGTGAAGGTTGGAGACGCTGGTCGTCCTAATCCTCCAAAAGGTTTTGGAAAAGAAACATTATACTCGCAATTCACCTTTATAAGCTATAGCAGCTTGATCATGAAAGTTGTCATGATAAGGATGAATAAAAGATGTAAGTAAAATGTTTACTACACTAAAAGATTACTAAAGAATGGAATTTTGAAAGAATGCCAAACATTTGATGAAGGTGATCCACTTCAAAGTGCAAGTTCAAAGGTATTAGTATTTGACTATACACACTTTGTACTATGTGTCATGTGAATGACACCACTATTGATGTTGATAGATTCTTTTAAAAGAAAAGGAATTGTTGAAAGAGAATCTATAAAATATTTGGCAGAAAAGAAAAGATTGGAGATATCCAACTTAGGTATATAGAAGATACATGTTATGGCTATATTCCTTGGTTGTTAAACAATGTGGTTCTGCGGTATTGGGTACCGAATTGGTTGGTATGAAGTGTCATACAGGACAACACAATTCATGAACTACAATGGCCTAAGTAACTAGCAAGAGAATATGTGATGATGTTCATCAAAAACAAACAAAGGGTTGTTGTGTTGCTCGTTAACATCAAAGCTTGCCTTTAAGATTTGTTTCAATAATTGTTATTTTGATCAGGTATTATGACGACAAAAGGTTGTTCAAATAATTACCGTATTCCATAATAGATGGATGATATACAAGTCTGGTTGGAGAAATAATGACCATAAAACTAATGCTAAAATGTCGCAAGACAAATGATTGAAAGATCACTTGCGAAGTGACATCGCCGTTTAAATTATATTGAAAGGGATACATGAAGAAACTCCATGTTGATGGATTATTGGAGTCTTTGATTTTGATCAAATGACGCTTGTGATACTTTCCTGGAGATAATTAAAACTCCGTTCGTAGGCCAAAAGAGGAACAGACGACTAACTGATTGGAATTTGTACATATTGATGTATATAGTCCATTATGTGTAGTCGTGGGCGATGGATTTCAACTTCATATGCTTTCTCCGAAGATTTGAGTGAGTATATGTATATACTTACTCAATAAGGAAGAAGTACATTTTAAAATGTTCAAAGACTTTCAAGATGAAGTGGAAAATTATTGTAACAAGAAAATAAAATGTTTATGATTGGATCATAAAGAAAGACGTTTGAGTTACAAGTTTAGCAAAACACCTAAGATTTGAGGAATCGTTCCATGGATTTGCATTTCCCAAAACACCATAGGAGTATGGAGTGTTCGAGATATGTAATGAAACCTTGTTTGACATGGTAAAATCAAAGGTGTCATTTATAAAACTGCCATTATATTTTAAAGATTAAAGCTTTAGTGACTACCGCTTTTACACTGAAAAGAGCTCCATCGTGATCCGCTGAAATGACACCATATAAGTCATGGTTTGGGATAAAACCCAGGTTGTCCTTTCTTCAATTTTTGGTATGCTAGGCATAAGTAAAGTGTTTACAACCAAAGTCGGATGAGCATGTCTTTGTAGGTTATTTCGAATAACCATTGGGTATTCCTCCATAACACCGAAGACAAAAGTGTTTGTCGCTTAGAATGTCGAGTTTCTTGAGAAGGAATTTTGGTGAAAAATTAAGTGGGAGGACAATAGAACTTTGACAAGGTCGTTGAACCTTGGCTAATATGTGCTGAGTTGCGCAGCGTCGGAAAGTGTCTCGGAGGCAGCAACAATGCTCATGGCTCACGTGCCTCAAAGGTTGTGGTCACGAAGATCTAAGTTACTATTGAACCAAGTAGGTCGGGTAAGTAATCAAATTCCAAGATTTGAGAGTTAAATCATTGTTGTTTAACAATGATGAACCGACTACATGCAAAGAAGCAATGATGGGCCCTGACTTCGTTAAGTGGCTTGAAGCCATAAAATCCGTGATAATTCCATACACGAGAAATCAAGCTTTGAATTTGAAAGACCCTCTGGAAAGGTGCAAGACCTTACAGTCGTATATGGATCTATAAAGAAATAGACATGGATGTTTCACATCTATGAAATAGTCAACATGTCGGAAAGAGTTTACGACAATGTTCAAGGAATTGACTATGATAAGATTTGATCTTTCATAGCGATATTTAGTCTGGACGGATTAATGTAGCAACCACTACATATATTTTGGTATATGGTAGTTGAACAAACAAAACAAGTTCTTCTAATAGAATGGTTACATAGGATGTGTCCATGACACGATCCAAAGGGTTTTGTTAATTCAAAGGATGCTAAAAGAGTATGCAAAACTTCAATGATTGAAGTGAGCATCGCGGAGTTGGAATCTTCACCGTGATGAAACCGTTAAAAGGTGTAATTTCATCAGAGACGATGAAGATGCTTGCATTTTGCAAGAAATTAAGTGGGAGAGCTAAGACATATTTCTAATACATTATGTGAAAGACATATCGTTGATTAGAAATAATGTATCTTTTATTGACACAGGTTAAGAATTTCATTTCGATGAAAAACTTAGGCATAACCCAAGAATTAGGCATCAATGTCTATATGGATAGATTGAGGCGCTAATATGGTTTTGCCAAATGTACATAGATAAGATGTTGAATGAGTTCAATATGGAAACAACAAGAAAGGTTCTTGACTCACGGAAAGGACTGAATCAAGATTCAAGTGTATTGACACTAGATTCAAGTGTTTTGACACTTGGTGAAATCACAAGAATATTTTGATCAATCATTCTTTGAGATGTACACATCCAGATATGTCCTATGCTCTAAATGTTGTGAGCATATACCAGAATGACTCATAAGATAATCATTGGACAATAGTAGGGATATTCCTATGATCTTTGGAAGAACTAAGAATATATTACTTATATAGTGGTGACAAATAGTTCATTGTAAATTGTTACATTGATACTAGTTTTGTCACAAATTAAGTTTATCTCAATTTAAACTATGGGTGGCACAATGTAATGGAAAGGAAGTTCCATAACGGATTTGGTTGAGTACCAAAGTTAAAACATTGTGACAGATACTACAACAAAAGGCTAAGTATATGACTGCTATTGTAGCAGCAAATGAGGGCATTTGCATCAAGTAGTTTGTTATCAAACTAGGTGTGGTTCATAGCGGGATAATACTATGAAGATACATTGTACGACAATTGTATCAACATGATTTGATCCCAAGGAACTAAAGGTCTCACCAAAGGACAAAATTTATACAATGCCATCTCATTAGAGAATGAGTAATGCGTAGAGACGCAAGGACATGCAAATACACACGGACCTGTAAGTGTCAGATCCGAAGATTATGTTTACCACTAGCTATAGTGTCTATACAACACCAGAAAGCCATAGGTGTTGAATGCACAAGTTTTTTAACTAGATTATTGACTCTAGTGCAAGTGGGAGACTGTTGGAGATATGCCCAAGAGGCAATAATAAAGTGGTTATTATTATATCTTTATGTTTATGATAAATGTTTACATCCCATGCTATAATTGTATTAACCGGAAACATTAATACTTGTGTGTTTTGTAAACATAAAAGAGTCCCTAGTAAGCCTCTTGTTAAACTAGCTTGTTGATTAATAGATGATCATGGTTTCCTGATCATGGACATTGGATGTCATTAATAACAAGGTTATATCATTAGGAGAATGATGTGATGGACACACACCCATAGTAAGCATAGCATAAGATCAAGTCATTAAGTTCGTATTGCTGTAAGCTTTGAAATACATAGTAACCTAATCCTTCGACCATGAGGTTATGTTAATCACCATCACCGGATGGGTACTTTGATGACATCAAACGCCGCTTCGTAACTGGGCGGTTATAAAGGTGTCATTGGGTATTCTGAAAGTATGTGTTGAAGCGCATAGACCAAGATTGGGATTTGTCCATCCATATGATGGATAGATATACTCTGGGCCCTCTCGGTGGAATGTCATCTAGATAGCTTGCAAGCATGTAACTGGGTCACAAGGGATGACATAACATGGAACGAGTAAAGAGTACTTATCAGTAACGAGGAAGAACTAGGTATGAAGATACCGACGATCAAACCTCGGATAAGTAGAATATCGCGAGACAAAGGGAATTGGTTCATATGTTAATTGGTTCAATCGATCACGAAGTAATCGTTGAGTATGTGGGAGCCGTTATGGATATCCAGATCCCGCTGATGGTTATTGATGGGAGAGGTGTCTTCATCATGTATGCATATTCACGAACCGTAGGGTGACACACTTAAGGTTCGAAGTTGTTTTAAGTAGATATGGAATTTGCGTTGGAGACCGAATGTCGTTCGGAGTCTCGGAATGGATCCGGGACATCACGAGGAGATCCGGAATGGTCCGGAGAATAAGATTCATATATTGGGAATCATTTTCTAAGTTAGGAAATGTTCCGGAGTGTTTGTATGGAGATTCTAGAAGGTTTCAGAATGTTCTGGAAGGTTCTAGAGGATTTCTTGGAGTTTACTTGAAAACCAAGAAAGGATCAAGGGAGTCCAAGTGGGGCTAGACACGGATTCATGGGGGAGGAGGATTCCTCCCCCCTTCCCACCGCCGGCCCAAGGAGGGGAGTCCTACTAGGACTCCCCCTCCCCAGGCGCGCCTCCCTCCTTTAAATAGAAGGGAGGGGGTGCCCCCTCTTTCCCTGGCTCTCACAACTCCCAATCTCTGCCGCCTCTCTCCTCCACCTTTCTTCTGCACAGGCATAGGCGAAGCCCTGCAGAATTCTCATCTCCACCACCACCACCACGCCGTCGTGCTGCTGGGATTCCGTGGAGAAGATCTACTACCTCCGCTGCTCGCTGGAACAGGGAGAGGAAGGTCTGCTTCGACTCCGCACGTGTGACCGTCTGCGGAAGCGCTGCCGGAACGCGGCGCCGGAAGGATCGTCCACACAATCTTGAGATCGGCAAGTGATCGACTACATCATCCACGAGATCTAATCTCGTTAACGCTTTTGGTTCTACGGGGGTTAGTACCGATCTATCTCGTTGCTCATGTCTAGTAGATTAGATCTTGGCTTTTATCTAGATTAGATCTGGGTTTTGTTCGTTCTTGCGGTAGAATTGTTTTTGTTTTCCATGCTACGAACCCATCACTTTCCATGGCATTGTACCAGGCATTTCTTGTGTGCCCATAGGCAAAGTCTGGGTCGACGTGCTATTCGGCACAAGGGATAACTGCCGAACTGAAAATCTGGAGTTTGAGGTGGTGAACTTGGAAAGTGCGTATCACGCGTTACTCGGAAGACCAGCATTGAACAAGTTCATGGCAAGCTGCCACATCAGTTATCTGAAGATGAAGTTGCCCGGGCCAAATGGGGTGATTACCATTGCTGGAGATTTCCGACGTTCCATTGAGTGTGCTTCAGCCGGGTCAAACCTAGCCGAGTCACTCGTGATTGCGCAAGAGAAAAGAAAAATTCAAGAGGTGGCGGCATTATCTCAGTCCGCGTAGCAATATATGCCGACGTTGAGTAACCCGCATGGAAGCGTTTCATTCCAAGCCGCAAAGGACACCAAGAAGGTTCCAGTTGATGACATGTTCCCAGAGCGCACCGTAACAATTGGTGCCGGGTTAACTGACAAATAGGAAAGCAAGCTCGTCAACTTCCTCCGTGAGAATTGGGATGTTTTTGCTTGGTCTACACAGGACTTGTAAGGTGTTCCGAGGGAGTTGGCCGAGCACTCTTTGAACGTAAGGCCCGGAGCAAGGCCGGTGAAGCAACCTCTCCGCCGCTTCACCAAGGATAGGAGAAAAGTCATTGGAGACGAGATAGCTAGATTGCTAGTAGCAGGATTTATCATGGAGGTGCTGTACCCGGATTGGCTCTCTAATCCGGTGCTGGTAGAAAAGAAGAAGGACGATCCGAACGTGGCAGTGGTTTGGCATATGTGCATCGATTACACGAACCTGAATAAGGCATGTGCAAAAGATCCATTTCCACTGCCGAGGATAGATCAGGTCATAGACTCAACCGTGGGATGTGAATTGTTGTCATTCATTGACGCATATTCTGGTTTCCACCAGATACCTCTGAACTCGGATGATCAAATAAAGACTGCGTTTATTACCCCATACGGGGCTTATTGCTATCGCACTATGCCGTTTGGTTTACGTAATGCAGGTGCAACGTACCAAAGATGTATGCAAAAATGTTTGCACGACCAAATAGGTCAAAACGTACAAGTATACGTGGATGATGTGGTTATCAAGACCAAGGAAAGCAAAACGCTCCTTGACGACATCAGGTAGACATTCGCGAACTTGAGAAGGTTCCGGATGAAGCTTAACCCAGAAAAATGTACCTTTGGTATCCCGGCTAGAAAATTACTCGGATTTCTCGTCTCCAGCCGAGGTATCGAGGTTAATCCAACTAAGATCCAGGCCATTGAACGAATGGAGCTGCCGAAGTGTCTTAACGATGTCCAGAAGTTCACTGGGTGCCTGGCATCATTAAGTCGGTTTGTATGTCGGTTGGGAGAAAAGGCACTGCCTCTCTATCAACTCATCAAAAAGTCGGATAAATTCGTTTGGACGCCACAGCCAATGAAGCCTTTGCCCACTTAAAAAGGATGCTGGCCACTGCACCAGTGTTAGCCTCTCCACTATCAAAGGAGCCAATGTTGCTCTACATAGCCGCAACCAACCGAGTTGTAAGTGCAGTAATCATAGTGGAGCGCAATGAAGAGGGTAAGTCGGTGCAGAGGCCAGTATATTACTTGAGCGAGGTATTGTCTGCCTCAAAACAGAACTACCCGCACTTTCAAAAGGTGGCATATGGTGTCTATATGGCGGCAAAGAAGTTAAATCATTACTTTGAGGAGCACCCCATCAAAGTGATATGTGAAGCTCCCATATCCGAGATAATGGGTAACAAGGATGCGAGTGGCAGAATTGCAAAGTGGGCAATTGAGTTAGCCCCTTATGCACCCCAATACGACAGAAGAGAAGCGATCAAGTCTCAGGCTGTGGCGGACTTTTTTGTAGATTGGGCCGAGGTACAATATGAACCACCGCCACCAGATCCGAACTACTGGAGGATGCACTTTGACGGGTCGAAAACCAAAACCAGATTAGGTACCGGGGTTGTGCTTACCTCGCCAAAGAAGGACCAGCTAAAATACGTATTGTAGATCCATTTCGCGGCATCGAACAATGTCGCTAAGTACGAGCCTCTTGTGCATGGGCTCAAAGTGGCAAAGGAGATTGGCATACGTCGGATAATATGCTTTGGCGACTCGGATCTGGTGGTGTAGCAAGTATCCGGAGTGTGGGACGCCCTGGATCCAAACATGGCACTATACAAATTTCACGTGCAGAAAATATCTGGTTACTTCAAGGGGTGTGAATTTCACCATGTACCCCCGAGTGGAAAATGAGGCTGTCGACATGCTGTCGAAGCTCGGATCGACCAGACAGGCAATTCCACTGGGTGTAGCATTGGAACACCTCAGAAAACCATCTATCAGACCGTCCCCAGGAACCGACTCGATCTATGTCCCGGAAAATACGGAATCCGGAGCTGAGCCCATGGACATTGACACGGGAGGTAGTACGCAAAACCTGGGGACTGCATCAGCAAACCCAGGGACTGCCTCAGCAAACCCGGGGACTACCTCGTTCGACCCGGGGACTGCTCAGCATGATCCGGCTGAAGTTATGCCGGTAGATCAGATGGAAATTGATGAGGACGTATTCCCTCCACGAGCGATACCAGCTTGGGCACTGCCTATATTCCAATTCCCGAAAGACGGAATGTTACCCACTGAGGAGGTTTTAGCCAAGCAAACTCAGAGGAGAGCAAAAGCATACACGATTATCAATTCCGAGCTGTACAAACAGAGTGTAACCAACGTCCTCCAGCGATGCGTTGACCCGGAAGAAGGACTTGACATCCTCCGAGATATACACCAAGGAGAATGCGGGCATCATGCCTCATCCAGAGCCTTGGTGGCAAAAGCATTCCGACATGGGTTCTATTGGCCAAGTGCCTTAGAACAAGCGGAAGATCTGGTGAGAAAATGCAATGGTTGTCAAAGGTATGCCACTAAGACACATATGCCTATGTCGGAACTCAAGACCATACCAATTACATGGCCATTCGCTATATGGTGCTTGGATATGGTTGGCCCGTTCAAACCAGCGAGAGGAAACATGACACATATTTTGGTCATGGTGGACAAGTTTACAAAATGGATTGAAGTGAAGCCTATAAGAAAATGTGATGGAGCTACGGCCGTAACATTTCTCAAAGACATCATCTTGAGATACGGTTATCCTCACAGTATCATAACTGATAATGGCACAAATTTTGCTGAAGGAGCATTTGCACGATTCTGCCGAGATAAGAAGATCTGGCTGGACGTAGCCTCGGTAGCCCACCCCGCATCGAACAGACAAGTGGAAAGATCCAACAGATTAGTATTATCCGGGATAAAACCCCGGCTCATTGAGCCGCTACAAAGATCAGCGGGGTGCTGGATAGAAGAACTACCAGTGGTACTGTGGAGTTTAAGAACAACTCTAAATCGATCAACAGGCTATACGCCATTTTTTCTAGTATATGGGGCAGAAGCTGTATTACCAGCCGACATAGAGCATGATTCGCCTTGGGTCACCCAATACACAGAATCTGAAGTGCAAGAAGCCCGGCAAAATGATGTTGATCTGCTGGAAGAAGCGAGAGAACTGGCACTGTCCAGATCCGCCATATATCAGCAAAATCTCCGACGCTATCATAGCCGGAAAGTGTGCCCCCGAGTCTTTCGGGAAGGCGATCTGGTGCTCCGGTTGGTACAACGTACTACTGGCATGCATAAATTATCCCCCCATGGGAAGGGCCATTCATTGTGAGCAAAGCATTGCACAATGATTCTTACTATCTTATAGATGCAAAGCCACAGGAAAAGAACAAGGCGGACAGGTCCGGAGAGGAATCTAAGCGACCGTGGAATGTAGCACTACTTCGTCCCTTCTACACTTAGCTAAGAAGTGTATGTATCCGAGTCGTCTCATATGTCGGTATGTATGTCGGCAATGAGCTTATCAATGAAATAGCAGCGCCTCGAGCAGTAACTCGGGGACTGCCTTAATAATGTTTGTTGTTACTTCTTATCCGGTATTTGGAATAAGTCGTTCCACTTAACCCGGATTAGTAATGTGTGAGCGCCGAAAACCCAACTCTTCGACTTGCTACTGTCCAACAAGAATTGGCTTCATGGCAATCAAGAGAACAAGTTTGGAATTGCGTAGCACATGAAAAACGACTAAGGAAACGAGTTTATTCGAGCTAACGTTTGTTTTTCGGACTAACCCTATATTTATTTTCAAGTTATTATGCTGAATTATTTTGAGCTAAGCCTAACAGTTTCTAAGTATTGTTAAAACAATTTTTGAAGCTCGGATTCGTAAGTCGTAAAACCGAATCAAGATAGACACGGACCGAGCCAAAGGATTGGACGAACAAGAAAATGAAAATCAGGGACTACGCCCAAGTTAATCCGGCATAAAAATGTAGTAGCAAAATATCACATATCCAGCATACAATTGCACCCGGCATACCGGGGATCTGATAAATTTTCAAGTTTTTTGAACTAAGGAGCAGCAGCAGGAGGAAGTTCGGCGTCGACGTCGCTGTCCTCAATATCTGAAGCATCATCTTCTCCACCCTCATCTGACCCATCTTCAACGTTCTCAACGTTCTCGTCCCCAGCGGGTTCCAGGAAGCTTGGTCCTTCAACCCAGTCATGAATAGGAGAATATTCGACGAGGCTGTAGGCGCAAGCCTGGCGCCGAGCTACCCACTCCGGATCATCGGTCCATCTGGATCCGGTGCGCCGGCGTGTAAGGAGGCTAAGGTCGATCTTCTCGTACCATGTGAGAATATGGTGAAGGATAGTATCAGCTATGGCACGCCCAGCGGATTCTCTCCAGAGATCGAGTTGGGTCTCAGTCTTCATTAACTTCTCGACGAGAATCACGGTGGTCTCCGGGCTACTCTCTCCGGGCCAGAACGTGTTGAAAATGCGAACTGCAACATCGAGGATATCCTTGCCATAATTCTTGATAATCTCCACGCGAGACGCCAAGCTGACCAACAGGTCCTCCATGTCGTAAGGAACCTCCTCACCAGCTGGAGCGGTAGGAGTACCCCTCGCTTGGCGAAAATCTGCAACTGCTGTGCTTGCAATGGTGATGCTCTCAGGAAATTTGCCTGAAAGCCAGACAAGGGAAGAAGGTAAAGAAAAGACATATGAAGCAACCCGGACAAGTAGGTCGGAAGGAACTTACGTGATATGTGGCTAAGGATCCGGGTTAACTCCTTGATGCAGTCATCGCGCCTCTTGCGAAGTTGCTCAAGCTCAGCGTTTGCCGACCCAAGCTGGATGTTGGATTGTTTGAGTAGCTCCTGGTCCTTGGAGATTTGGAGAGTAAGGCGCTCACGCTCTTCTATGAAGTTCTGGCCAACCTTTTGGAGCTCGGTTTGGTGTTGGGCCTTCATCTTCTCCATCTCAGCCTTGAGCTTAGCAATCTCGTTGTCCTTAGTCCGGAGGAGAGCGAGCTCATCAACCTTTTTCTTTAGCTCGGCTTGATGTTGTCCTGCTTGTTCGAGAAAATGTAGCATCATATCAGGCACAGGCACACTATCCTCAAGCGATGCTGAAATAGTATGTTGACCCGACAGAGCCGAGGAGTGAATGTTTGCCGAGCCAAGGAGAAGAGGAAATGGAAAACACTACGAGGTCGGACGAAAGAGGACATACCCCGGATTTCCTCCAAGTTCTTCCGCATGATCTTGTTCTCAGCCTCCACCCCAGCTGCAGAAACCGAATGAGGAGATTAGTTCGGCAGAAGAAGGTGAAGAAAAACGGAGAAGTGCTGAGAGAAAGAAAATTACCCCTCTTTTCATGTTCTGCACTAAGTGCAACATGTTTTGCGCGTAGCATCTTGTGGGTATCCAGCAGGCGTTGGAATTCAGCGCTCCGGCGATTGGTGGTTACCTGAAAAAAGTACAGAAGTGTAAAATTAGCTTGGTACATATTCGAAGTGTACAAGATCCGGGCCAAGTGGAACTTAACCCGGCTCTAGGTGTGTGTGTATTCGAAGTGTACAAGATCCGAGCCAAGTGGAACTTAACCCGGCTCTAGGTGTGTGCATATTTGAAGTATAAAAGATCCGGGCCAAGTGGAACTTAACCCGGCTCTAGGTGTGCGCATATTCGAAGTATAAAAGATCCGGGCCAAGTGGAACTTAACCCGGCTCTAGGTGTGTGCATATTCGAAGTGTACAAGATCTGGACCAAGTGGAACTTAACCCGGCTCTAGGTGTGTGCATAATCGAAGTTCACATGGAGCTACGTTAGTTTTCTAATGAGCATCCGGCCAAGTAACAAGCTACTCCACCGGAGGCTCGGGGACTAATGGTTATTATCCACAACATGTAAAGGAGAAACGACATACCTCCATCATTCGCCCCGCGAGGTTAATTGCCTTAGCGGCGGTATTCATCTGGGCAGAAAATTCTGCGGGGCCGAACTTTTCCGAGAGATCATCGTTGTGGACGAACTCCGCCTTATTCTAGTTCATGACGAACTCAATAAGACTCGGAGGGTACCGCTCACCGGTGGGCATATGGGGTGCCACCAAGCCCTTTGCGTGCGCTTCTTTCCTCTCAACCAAGGCAAGGGCTGGGCTGGTATGCAGAACCATCTGCTGCGCGTCTGTTGGCTCGGCAGGAACATCCTTCGCTGCTGGAGTTTTCTTGGGAAGCATCAACGATAGAGTTCGTTGCCCAGCCTCGACGGATGCTGACTTGGTAGTATCTGGAGCCTTTTTGCCCTTAGCTTGCTGGGAAGAAGTAACTGCAATGGATTTCCCCTTAGAAGCTGCTGAAGTAGTTCCTCGCCGAGGCTGAGATGACTCGGACGAGGCGGAAGAACTTGGCACTGGAGCTCTTGTAGCTGAACTTGGAGCTGTTGTTGGTTTCCTTGGTGCCGGAACAGGTGCTGGTGATGGCTCGGTCGCTGGTACTAGAACTGCTGATGGTGCTGGTGTTGAGATAGACTCGGTGGTTGCTGGTTGCGGCGATGCCGAAGTGGTGGACGCCGTCGCCTCGGCTGGACTGACCCCTCCCGCTCCAAGGTCATGTTCCTCTCGACGAGGTAGTGCAGAACCCGGAGCAGCCGCAGAACCCTCTAGAATAGGGCTCAGCGGACGTGACTCGTCGTCACGAGGAGGAGAAGGGCTGGATCGAAGCGGTGAAGAGATGCTTGATCCGCTCTGAGGGACCTCCACCGGAGGCCTGAAGAAGAGAATAATGTCAGAAGAGAAATTGCCACGATGCAAGGAAAAGTGAGTTACGCAACGAAAAATGACTTACGCATCTGAGGTTTCGGCCTCCTTGGGTTTCCGAGCCCTCCGTGCCAAGGCTTTTCCTGCCCGCTTGGAGGCAGTCTTGTCTCCGGCCTTCTTTTGCCTTTTTGTGGGCTGAGAAGGTTCGGAGGAAGAACTGGATGTGGCTCCGCGCTTCTTCTTTGACGCCACCGGAACCGGCTCGCCCGTAGCAAGCGAAGGATCCTCGTGGATATGCCCACCGGGGTTAGCTGATGCCGGAAAGGCAAAAGAAAGAGGGACAACCTCAACAGGTTCAATCACGTCGACATCCGAGTCATCCTCATCATCGGGCCAATCTCTAAGAGAAGAGAATTTACCGCTGGGTCATTTGGTAGCATCGATCATAGGGAGGAACATCTCCTGGTCCGGCTCCTCCTCATCTGGGATTTCTTGGTCCGGCCCCCACTTAAGGGTCGGATCCGTACCATCCTCGAGAGTTTGCTGAAGGAACAGCTGAGAAAAAGCATGAAGAACAGAGTCAAAAATACAACAAAAATTGACACATGTTTGATCCGAAATAAGTTTGCCCCGCGAAGCTTACCGCGGGAGGGAGCCTGTCACGACAGTAGTGCTCAATTCCCCACGTCCATTCGGCGGAGAAGTCCCGGTGGGTGGTGAAGAGAGCCTTAACCCGGCGAAAAATCTCCGTGTTGCTCAACTCGAAGGAAGAGGTCCGGTTGGGGTCGCGGCCGAAACTCATGTGGCATAACTTGTGGGTGCGCTTCTGGAGGGGAGAGATTCGGTTGTGCACGAACGTGATCATAGCATCCTCGTTGCGCAATCCGAGTTTCTTCAGCTCCGCGAACCTCTTGTTAACTTGGTTGGCCAGAGCTGTAGGCTTCTTGGGGACCTCCTCCCAGAATTCCGTGTCAGGTGGACCCGGAGCGTAAGGCAGCAACCGAATCAAATCTTCAGTGCCCTCATTCCGGACATAGAAGAAGGTCCGGGCCCATCCTTTGCAGAAGTTAAGCCCGGTAACCCGGGGGAAAACGGAAAGTCTCCGGGGCAAGATGGAGGCAGCTCCAAATTGGGTGAGCTGTTTATCCTCCAACTCTACTTGGATGTTGGGGATGACGTTGCGACGAAGGCCGAAAAACCGGATCCACAGCTCCTTCGTGGGCCATTGTCCGGTGTAGCCTTCGATTGTAGAGGCAAAGGAGGAGAGAGAGGTGATAGCGTTGGCTGGGAGATGGTGCGGCTGCAAGTGGTAGGTGCTAACCCAATCCCGGAAGAAATCGCTCACCGGCAGACCAAATCCCTGTTGGAAGTGGGACAGGAACACGACGAACTCACCCGGATTGGGTGAGGGGGCCAGTTCGGCGGAGGGGAGACGAGCGGCGACGCCGACAGGAATGCGCCTGGTCCGGTAGAGCCAGTCAAGGTCATCTTGACAGACCCAGGATCCGGCCCACGCGCCACGGTCCGCCGCGGCGGCGTCCTCCTCCATTTCCTGCTCGGCGATGACGAGCTCCTCCTCCGTCATCTCGTATTCACTACCCTCGCTGGCGCTAGCAGCGGCGGGGATCTGAGGCCTGGATTGGCGAGGACCCGTGGCTAGGAAGTCACGCAGCGGTGGCTGCGACGCAGAGGCGCGGGGAAAAGCACGGCGGCGGCGCTACTTCTAGAAGCACTGGCGGCGGCGCGGTCGCTAGGAAGACGAAGGAGAAAGGCAATGAGCAGAGGGGCGCAGAAGTGGGAAAAACGCTAAGGGGTGCGCCCCTCCGCTACTTAACCGCCCCCTGAGAGGGTGAGTGGGATCGCGATGCGCCAACGAGCCACATGGTGTGGCTGTGTATCGTACGCCTCGGCCAATCATAGAGGAGCCACACAGAGAGCCACAGAGCAGAAGCAATCCCGTGACGTGATGCACTGATGCGGTAAACGAGGAGGAAGGCGTGACGTGACCCACGCACAGTGATAACTGACAATTACTGCGGCGGTTACTGTGCAGGCCCTTAAAATAAGACGAGGTAATGATTAGCCTCCACGTGGACTGGCGTACGAGAGAAGGTAACAGGGCCTGGATCAAACCATGGTAACCATGGGATCCGAGCCAAAATGGTAACCCGGCCGGCAAGTGAAAACTTGGAACGTGCGAAGCGAATGTAAATCCATATAATCCGAGATAAAGAGCTAACCCGGAAACGAACGTCCAAGGCTCGAACATAGATGAACCTGATGTGGCCTTAGCGGCCAAGGCAGCTAAGACCGCACCAGCTTCGAGGACTAATGTTGGGGGGATACCCCCGGGTAGGGTCACTCCGGGGTATAAGGGCCGAGTTAGCCGAGGTTTGGCAAGGTTCAAGAAGATGCTGGTCGGGTCACCTCAAGGCAGGCCGGATCATGGAGTAACCCGGACTAGGGGGGGTCGCCTAACATTGTCTCATCCGCTTAAGGAGTAAGTCGGAAGTGCTTGTCTAACTTATATGCAGGAACAGGTGTGGCCGGATCTACTATGATCCGGGTCCCCGCTTAGCTTCTAGGAGAAGGAAGGAATCTCTCTGGTCAAAAAGAAGGTCCGGTACGCACCGCATGAGCGAAGAAAGCAAGGGCAGGACCACCGGGTCATGGCCGACAAGGGTGACGACGCCCATGTCGGCCGACGCGGGCGCCGCAGAGGCTTACGTCGCTAAAGCATGTATGACGCGGGGGAAAAAGCACCCCGGTCGGGTTACCACTTTGGGAGGGGGCATATTCTTAGGAATATGCCTCCACGTATGCCCTAGGCAGGGACCGAGCCTCCTCTATATAAGGGGGGCTAGGGTTCCGGTAGAAGGGGTTGGTTGAGCTCTAGTTGGTTGGATGATTCCATAGAGACTAGTTGAGCTAAGGTTCTAGGGAAAAACAGTAGGCAAGAGTAAGAGAGCTCCTTCTTCCTCCTCTCGCCAATACAGCTCTAGGAGCACTTGTAATCTGCAAAGGAAATCAATACGAACTTCTGTGTGGATAATCACTCCACTATCCCTCCCTGGATTCCCCTAGCATGTATTAGTCCCCACCTTTAGCCTATCCATGGCATCTGCCGTGACACCACCATGACAGGCAACTCACACCAAGGGATACATATCTAACGAGAGAGGGGACACTTCCATAATGCAAACCATACTACATAATAACTCCTCTATTCATGATATGACTCTACTAAAAAGGTAAAAAGATAGAAGATAGTGATGTGATACCGCGGCACTCCCCCAAGCTTGGAACAAACCAAGGGGATGCCAAACCTGATGACGAATTACTCCTTAGGTGGTGGTGGTATCCTCTCATCTTCGTCCGTCTTCCAAGGTAAAGGATTCCCATCAACAAAGGACATCATGGTTTCCAACATCCTGAAACTTGCAGCAGCACTTATGAGTTTAAATCTAGCCTCATACTCACAGTTTTGATTTTGAACGTCATAGAACCATGCTTGCAGTTTGTTGGTTGTTTGGCAGAGTGAGAGCACTTCGTCTTTGAGTTCAGCAGTCTCCTTTTGGTGTTCGGTGATGAGTTTGGAACAAATCTTATGGATGATATCCACTTCGCGCTCCACCATCTTCTTGTACCTGAATACTTCTTGTTCCAATGCTTCCATCCTGTCCTCCAGACTTCCTTCACCTTTAGGGCCTTGAACCTCTTTAATCCGAACCTCCCCACCTTCGAGCAATAACTCCTTGGGATGAATCTTCAATTCTCTCATGTATGGGTTGATGATATCTTCCAAGGAATCTCCCTCAACTGATCCAGTGGAAGACACTGAGGCTACAAATCTGAGATTTTTACCTGGCAGAAACAGATCGAAACAAAAACACGACAAAAAACGATATACGGACCTCGGGGGATCCAGGGGGTTATATATTACGAAGTTTCATATCAAAAGGAAGGTACTGGGAGAAAACAAGTCGGAGGCGGAGTCCTGGGTGGCCTCACCACCTGGTGGCGCGGCCAGGGGTGGGCCCACGCCATGGGGTGGTGTGGGCCACCCCAGCTCCATTTCCGTCCCTTTTTCGCTTCGTAACTTTCCTTATTGACTGAAAACTGCAAAAATATAGTTGGATAGTATTTTCGCGGAACTTTTCTTACCAGAACTGTTACCTAGATGAAAACAGAATCTGTAGGTCTCTGAATTTGGTATCTAGTAGATTCTTCCGGAGTCATCTCTTGAATATCATCGATATCTTCATCTTCATACACTTACTACTTGAGTCATAAAACCCTTCTCTTCCTTATTACACCATTGTCTCCACTACCTGGAAATTTCTTTCACACAAAACTTCACACAGTTCTCATTAGCAACATTAGTATATATGAAGTGATAAAACCTTTTGAGTCCAACTTCAACTGAAAACCATCAAAACAAGAGCTACTGAATTAACTCCTTCCGAAAACCCAAAAAGAATTCAAAAATAAAATCGAATAAAGAAGCAAATGCAAGAGTGGCAAAATCTGTCAAAACAGACCAGCAGGTAAAGATCGATTTTTTCGAAAATCTTTTGTTTCTCAAATCAAAAAGTGCAAAACTAATGAAAGTTAAATAACAACCTGGGGCAGAAGCACAAACAATTACAGCTCAATCCGATATACAGAGATCTCTCACGAATTTTTACGGTGAAGCACAAAAAATCTCGGGGTAGCCCGGACCAGGGGACGTCCACCTAACTGAGTCTCATCCGACTTAAGCAGTGAGCCGAATAGATGAATCTAACTTGTATGTAGGAACAGGTGTGACCGGATCCTCTACGATCCGGGTCATAGCAAGCTTCTAGCAGAAGGAAGGAATCTCGCTGGTCAAAAGTAACCCTGGTACGTACTACATGAGCGAAGCGGACAGGGGCAGGACTACCGAGGCATGGCCGACAGAGGTGACGACGCCCGTGTCGGCTGACGCAGGCGCCGCAGAGGCTCACGTAGCCTCTGCATGGGTGACGCGGGGGAAAAGCACCCCGGTCGGTTTGCTATTTTGGGAGGAGGCATATTCCCTAGAATATGCCTCCACGTATGCCCTAAGTGGAGACCTAGCCACCCCTATATAAGGAGGGCTAGGGCCTCTGTAGAAGGGGTTAGGTTCTGCTGGTTGATCTCTAGTTGGTCTTGTACGGGTTAGCCGGTGGTGAGAGTAAGAGAGTCCCTTCTTCCTCCTCTCCCCAATACAGCTCTAGGAGCACTTGTAACCTTGGAAGTGAATCGAATACAAAACTTCTGTGTGTGGAATCACTACACTATCCCTCCCTGGATTCCCCTAGTGCAATTAGTCCCCACCTTTAGCCTATCTATGGCATCTGCCGTGACACCACCACGACAGTTGGCACCCACCGTGGGGCTAGAGGCGCTAGCAAGGGTCAGGATCCGGACAGGAAACCTCATCGGCACCGGCGAATGCATCGTCTCCGGGCTCGTTCAGCGCTTTGGAGCGCTGGACTTTGCCAGCGACAACGCTGGCTGCTTCGGCACGCGCCTACTTCCGCGCAACGGCCTCTTCGTCAAGCTTGGTGCGCACAAGGTCTACGTTGTTGTGGACATATCATGCGTTCATCCGCGGCACGTCGTTGAGGCAGGGGAGCCACCCCTTAGCGTGGTTCACGGGGCGCGTATCACTCGCTCCCCGGACCGTGCTAAGGTGATGATGATTGCGGCAGGTGCAGGCGCAAGCAAGGATCCGGCAGATCCAGAGGTAACACCTAAGGCACCGAGGAAAAGTAGAGGTCCTCCACTAGAAATGCCTGAGAATGTACTGAGAGAAGCTATGGATAGCTTGGCAAACCCGGTAGCAGCAGTGGTAGATCCGGCTCAGGCACAGGCCGAGCTAGAGGAAACTAGGCAGAAAATTCTAGAGGGAGCAAGAAAGATAGCTGCGGCTCAGCAGTCGTTGAACATGACGCTGCATGAGTACGCAAAGGCAAATAAAGTAGATGCTGTAAAAGTGAAGGGGAGAAATCTCATGAGTGAAATGAACAAAGAGGGTGATACTAGGATTGAGGAGTCAGAGAACTGTTTGTCCATGGGCTGCCGAAGTATAGTACCCCGGCAAAAAACCACAGAGCAGCGGATCCAGCTGCGTCCGAGTTAGAGGGTCTAACGGGTGAAGCCCGTCAGAGACAGCAAGATAGGGTCAATGAGTTGGTTCGGATCGCAAACAGGCAAAATGAGGAGTTACTCAGGGCTAACCTGGAGAGATCTGGGGCCTCCAAGATCGTTCATTCGGCGGTGGGTAACCCGGATAAATCCGCTGGAGCCGCATCGTCTCCTCATGGTGGTCCTAGGAGAGAAGAGGTAGTAACCTCGGCCAGGAGAAACAAGCAGATTGTTCTGTATTACCCAACAAGGGCAGGAAAAGCAAAAGAGGTACAGAGAAATGACGATCGACGAAGTGTAAGCCGAGGTGAATCTGGCCGAGGTAACCGTGACCAAGGCAATGTCGGTCAAGGAAACACTGTTAATGGCAATGCCGGACAGCACAACTCGGCAGGACAACCGCAGCAGCGGAATATACCAAGGCAAGAGCGAAGTGTCGGCCGAGGTATGCAACAGAGAGATGCGCCACGAGAGTGAGACCGGTATAACGATGGAGATTCGGAAATGGTGAATGCAGGATACCCAAGGCCGGACTATCATGTGATAGGGTCGAGATTGGGAAGCGGGAATCTGATGCCGGATGACGCCAGGTTGAAACTGGATCGACTATATAGGTCAGAGCAGATTGAAAGTCAAGGTCCCCCGGGTCCTGCGTGTTTTGGACCCCGGATCATGAAAGAGCCACCGGTACCTAACTTCCAGTTACCCAGAGGCACGAAGGCGTATGACGGCAGCACTAAGCCGGAGGATTGGTTGATAAACTATGCTACGATTGTGAAAATTGATACAGGTAACTTGCGATGGGCTGTGAGATATGTACCCCAGATGTTGGAGGGGCCAGCAATGGTATGGTTGAACAATTTGCCGCCCGGAAGTATTAACTGCTGGATCGATTTTGAGGAAATGTTTATCAGCAATTTCTCAAGTACGTATCAGAGGCCAAATAGGCCACAAACCCTAGCTATGTGTAAGCAGAGACCGAACGAGACGGACCGGGAGTTCTTAACCCGGTGGTGCACCGTGAGAAACTCGTGTGAGGGTGTAATAGAGTCACGGGCCATAGCATGGTTTGCGCAGGGGTGTAGGTATGCGAGCGAATTGTGGTAGAAGTTACAAAGGAAAATGCTAACCACTTTGGCAGAAATGATCCGGATTGCTGATTCGTACGCTTTGGGTGATCCGACTCATCCTAGGCTCGTGTCGAACGAGTCGAATGAGGAGTACTACCAGAGAGATGGAGCCGGATCGTCCCGAAGGAATGATTACAGAGGTAAAAGAAGAGATGACAGACCGGATCACCGGTATAGTTTGCAACAAGTTGCAGCTGTGAATCAAGATCAGCCCGGAGCAGGGAGCAATCAACGTCAGAAAACTAGAAGGCAACAATGGACACCGAGAAATGATGGCAAAAAAACTTGGACGCCAAAGCAGAAGAAACAGTGGCAAGAAAAGAAGGACCGTCTAAGGTATACTTATGAGTCGATGTTGGATTAGCCGTGTAAATTTCACACGCCAAATCCGAGTAACCCAGCGGGTCATACAACGAGGCAATGTGAGTGGATGCGTAAGATAGAGCAAGGTGTCTCGGGGAATTCTCAGGCACCCCGGAATGATCAACCTCGGCAGGAGTTACCCCGGCAGCAATTGCTCTCCGGAGCAAACACGCAACAGCTAATGTTGCCTCCCCCTCCACCGAGGTATGATAACCATGAGAGAAGGGATGCAGTGCATCAAGTAGAAAACCAGCATCAGCCGGATCAGAGGTACCCCGGAAATGAGGGGAGGAATGAGTACAGGGAGCATCATCAGAGTTACTGTGTGTTTACCACTGAGGAAACAGATAGGAAGAGGTTGCAGCACCGACATATGGAGGTCAATGCGGTAATTCCCGCAGTGACGAGGTATATGCCTTGGTCAGACCAGGAAATTACCTGGAACATCAAAGATCATCCCAAGCTTATGCTGAGTCCTGGTTCGTATGCGTTAGTGCTGGATCCGACATTCATTCGGCCAAACATCAATGTGAGGTTCTCCAAGGTACTGATTGACAATGGCAGTAGCATTAACATCATGTATGCAGATACAATGCGCAAGTTGGGTATCTCGGAGAACATGCTCCAAGCCACAAGGACAACTTTCCACGGCATTGTGCCAGGCATATCTTGTGAGCCAATAGGCAAGGTCCGGGTTGACATATTGCTCGGCACGAGAGATAACTGCCGAACTGAAAATTTGGAGTTCGAAGTGGTGAACTTGAACAGTGCGTACCACGCGTTACTCGGAAGACCAGCATTGAACAAGTTCATGGCAAGCTGCCACATCATCAGTTATTTGAAGATGAAGTTGCCCGGGCCAAACGGAGTGATTACCATTGTAGGAGATTTCGGACGTTCCATTGAGTGTGCCTCAGTCGGGTCTAACTTAGCCGAGTCACTTGTGATTGCGCAAGAGAAAAGAAAAATCCAAGAGGTGGCGGCATTAGCTCAGTCCGCGTAGCAGTATATGTCGGCGTTGAGTAACCCGCATGGTAGCGTTTCGTTCCAAGCCGCGAAGGATACTAAGAAAGTGCCTGTTGATGATATGTTCCCAGAGCGCACCGTAACAATTGGTGCCGGGTTGAGTGATAAATAGGAAAGCGAGCTCGTCAACTTCCTCTGTGAGAATCGGGATATTTTTGCTTGGTCCACACAGGACTTGCAAGGTGTTCCGAGGGAGTTGGCCGAGCACTCTTTGAAAGTGAGACCCGGAGCAAGGCCGGGGAAGCAATCTCTGCGCCGCTTCGCCGAGGATAGGAGAAAAGTCATTGGAGATGAAATAGCTCGGTTACTAGCAGCACAATTTATCATGGAACTACTTTACCTGGATTGGCTATCTAATCCGGTGCTGGTGGATAAGAAGAAAGATGATCCGAATGTGGCAGTGGTTTGGCGTATGTGTATCGATTAGACGAACCTGAACAAGGCGTGTCCAAAAGATCCATTTCCACTGCCGAGGATAGATCACGTCATAGACTCAACTGCTGGATGTGAACTGTTGTCATTCATTGATGCATATTCTGGTTTCCACCAGATACCTCTGAATCCGGATGATCAAATAAAGACTGCATTTATCACCCCGTATGGGGCTTATTGCTATCGCACCATGCCATTTGGTTTACGTAATGCAGGGGCAACGTACGAACGATGTATGCAGAAATGTTTGCACGACCAAATAGGTCAAAATGTACAAGTGTATGTGGATGATGTGGTTATCAAGACCAAGGAAATCAAAACGCTCCTTGACGACATCAGGCAGACATTCGCAAACTTAAGAAGGTTCCGGATGAAGCTTAACCCGGAAAAATGTACCTTCAGGGTCCTGGCTGGAAAATTACTCGAATTTCTCATATCCAGCCGAGGTATCAAAGTTAATCCAACTAAGATCCGGGCCATTGAACGAATGGAACTGCCGAAGTGTCTTAACAATGTCCAGAAGTTCACTGGTTGCCTGGAATCATTAAGTCGATTTGTATGTCGGTTGGGAGAAAAGGCATTGCCTCTCTACCAACTCATGAAAAAGTCGGATAAGTTCGTTTGGACGCCACAGGCCAATGAAGCCTTTCCCATTTAAAGAAGATGTTAGCCACTGCACCAGTGTTAGCCTCTCCACTATCAAGGAGCCAATGTTGCTCTACATAGCCGCAACCAACCGAGTTGTAAGTGCAGTGATTGTGGTAGAGCGCGATGAAGAGGGTAAGTCGGTGCAAAGGCCAGTGTATTACCTGAGTGAGGTATTATCTGCCTCAAAGCAGAACTACCCACACTATCAAAAGGTGGCATATGGTGTCTATATGGCAGCTAAGAAGTTAAAGCATTACTTTGAGGAACATCCCATCAAAGTAATATGTGAAGCTCCCATATCCGAGATAATGAGTAACAAAGATGTGAGTGGCAGAATTGCAAAATGGGCAATTGAACTAGCTCCTTATGCGCCACAATATGACAGAAGAGAAGCAATCAAGTCTCAGGCTATGGCCGACTTTTTTGTGGACTGGGCCGAGGTACAATATGAACCACCGCCACCAGATCCGAACTACTGGAGGATGCATTTTGACGGGTCAAAAACAAAAATCGGGCTAGGCGCCGGAGTTGTGCTTACCTCGCCAAAGAAGGACCAGCTGAAATATGTGCTGCAGATCCATTTCACGGCATCAAACAATGTCGCTGAGTATGAAGCACTTGTGCATGGGCTCAAAGTGGCAAAAGAGATTGGGATACGTCGGATACTATGCTTTGGCGACTCGGATTTGGTAATACAGCAAGTGTCGGGATTGTGGGACGCCCTTGATCCAAACATGGCTCTGTACAGATTTCATGTGCAGAAGATATCTGGTTACTTTGAGGGATGTGAATTTCACCATGTACCTCGGGTGGAAAATGAGGCTGCCGACATGCTGTCGAAGCTCGGATCAACCCGACAAGCAATTCCACCGGGTGTAGCATTAGAATACCTCAGAAAACCGTCTATCAGGCCTTCCCCAGGAACCGACTCAATCTATGTCCCGGAAGGTACAGAATCCGGAGTTGTGCCCATGGACATTGACATGGGAGGTAGTGTGCGAAACCCGGGGACTGCATCAGCAAACCCAGGGACTGCCTCAGTGAACCCTGGGACTGCCTCGCAGGACCCGGGGACTGCTCAGTGTGATCCGGTTGAAGTTATGCCGGTGGATCAGATGGAAATTGATGAGGATGTGTTCCCTGTGCGAGCAATACCAGCTTGAGCACTGCGTATATTTCAATTCCTGAAAGATGGAACGTTACCCACTGAGGAGGTGTTATCCAGGCAAACTCAGAGGAGAGCAAAGGCATACACAATCATCAATTCCGAGCTATACAAACGGAGTGTGACCAATGTCCTCTAGCGATGCGTTGACCCGGAAGAAGGGCTTGACATCCTCCGAGATATACATCAAGGGGAGTGCGGGCATCATGCCTCGTCCCGAGCCTTGGTGGCAAAAGCTTTCCGGCATGGATTCTACTAGCCAAGTGCCTTAGAACAAGCAGAAGATCTGGTGAGAAAATGCAATGGTTGTTAGAGGTATGCTACCAAGACACATATGCCTATGTAGGAACTCAAAACCATACCAATCACGTGGCCATTTGCCGTATGGTGTTTGGATATGGTTGGCCTGTTCAAACCAACAAGGGGGAATATGACTCACATTTTGTTCATGGTGGATAAGTTTACAAAATGGATTGAAGTGAAGCCTATAAGAAAATGTGATGGAGCTACGGCCGTAACATTTCTCAAAGACATTATCTTGAGATACGGCTATCCTCACAGTATCATAACTGATAATGGCACAAATTTTGCTGAAGGAGCATTCGCGGGATTCTGCCGGGATAAGAAGATTCGGCTAGACGTTGCCTCGGTAGCCCACCCCGCATCGAACGGACAAGTGGAAAGATCCAATGGATTGGTATTATCCGGGATAAAACCCCGGCTCATTGAGCCACTTCAAAGATCAGCGGGGTGCTGGATAGAAGAACTACCAGCGGTACTATGGAGTTTAGGAACAACTCCGAATCGATCAACAGGTTATACGCCCTTTTTTCTAGTATATGGGGCAGAAGCTGTATTACCAGCCAACATAGAGCATGATTCGCCTAGGGTCACCCAATACACAGAAGCCGAAGTGCAAGAAGCCCGGAAAAATGATGTTGATCTGCTGGAAGAAGCGAGAGAATTGGCATTGTCCAGATCCGCCATATATCAGCAAAATCTCCGATGCTATCATAGCCGAAAAGTAAGCCCCCGAGTCTTCCGGGAAGGCGATTTGGTGCTCCGGTTGGTACAACGTACTGCTGGCATGCATAAGTTATCCCCCCCATGGGAACGGCCGTTCATTGTGAGCAAAGCATTGCACAATGATTCTTATTATCTTATCAATGCAAAGCCACAGGAAAAGAACAAGGCGGACAGGTCCGGCGAGGAATCTAAGCGTCTATGGAATGTAGCTCTACTTCGTCCTTTCTACACTTAGCAGAGAAGTGTATGTATCCGAGTCTTCTCATATGTCGGTATGTATGCCGGCAATGAGCCTATCAATGAAATATTGGCACCTCGAGCAGTAACTCGGGGACTGCCTTAATAATATTTGTTGTCTTTCATTATTTATACGCCAGCTGGAGTAAGTTGGTCTACTTAACTCGGATTAGTAGTGTGTGAGCACCAAAAACCCAACTCTTCGACTTGCTGTTGTCCAACAAGAATTGGCTTCATGGCAAGCAAGAGAACAAGTTTGGAATTGCATAGCACATGAAAAACGACTAAGGAAAAGAACTTAATCGAGCCGACGTTTGTTTTTCGGACTAACCTTGTATTTACTTTCAAATTATTATGCTGAATTATTTTGAGCTAAGCCTAAAGTTTCTAAGTATTGTTAAAACAATGTTTGAAGCTCGGATTCGTAAGTCGTAAAACCGAATCAAGGTAGACACGAACCGAGCCAGAAGATTGGACGAACAAGAAAATGAAACTCGGGGGCTACGCCGAAGTTGATCCGGCATAAAAACTTAGTAGCAAAATATCACATGTGTACTGGATACAATTCCACCCGGCATACCGGGGATCTGATAAATAAGTGTTTTCACTCAAGGAGCAGCAAGAGGAGGAAGTTCGGCGTCATCTTCGCCGTCTTCGATATCCGAGGCATCGTCCTCTTCATCCTCGTCTGAACCATCTTCTATGTTCTCATCATGTTCATCACCAGCGGCTTCCAGGAAGCTCGGACCCTCAGTCCATTCATAAATGGGAGCATATTCAATGAGGCTATGGGCGCAAGCCTGGCGCCGAGCTACCCACTCTGGGTCATTGGTCCATTTGGATCTGGTGCGCAGGCGCGTCAGAAGGTTGAGGTCGATCTTCTCGTACCACGTGAGTATGTAGTAAAGAACGGTCTCAGCTGCGGCACGTCCAACGGACTCCCTCCAAAGGTCGAGCTGGGTCTCGATTTCCATCAACTTTTCAGCAAGAACTGCGGTTCCCTCCGGAGTGTCTTCGGCAGGCCAAAACGTGTTGAAGACTCGGACTGCAACATTAAGGAGATCCTTGCCATAGTTCTTGATAATTTCCACGCGAGATGACAGGCTAACCAGCAGGTCCTCCATGTCATAAGGAATATCTTGACCGTCAGGAGCAACGGGAGTACCCCTCTCTCGGCGGAAATCAGCAACAACGGCGCTCGCAATGGGAGTACCCTCTGGAAATTTGCCTAAAAACGAGACAAGAGAAGCAAGTAATGAAAAGACATGTGAGGTAACCCGGAGAAATATGCCGGATAAGGAAAAGGAACTTACGTAAAATGTGGTTGTGGATCCGGGTCAATTCTTTGGTACAGTCATCGCGTCTTTTGCGGAGCTGCACCAGTTCAGCGTTCGCCGACTCAAGCTTGACGTCGGCCTCCTGGAGAAGTTCTCGGTCCTTGGCAATTTGGAGATTGAGGCACTCGCACTCTTCGGTGTAGTCCTGGCCAGCCTTTTCAAGCTCGGTTTGGTGTTGTGCTTTCAGCTTCTTCATTTCTGCCTTTAACTTGGCAATCTCGTCATCCTTGGTTCGGAGGAGGGCAAGCTCGTCGTCTTTCTTCTTGAGCTCGGCCTGATGCTGCCCTGCTTGTTCGAGAAAATACAGCATCGTATCAGGCACGGGCACACTATCTTCCGGCGATACTGAAATAGTTTGTTAACCCAGCAAAGCCGAGGTATGAATGTTTGCCGAGCCAAGGAGAAAAGGAGATAGAAAGCAAAGCAAGGTCGTACAACAGTAACTTACCCTTAATCTGATCCAGATTCTTTCTCATAAGCTTGTTCTCAGCCTCCACCCCAACTGCGAAAACCGAATGGCGGATTAGTTCGGCAGAAAAAGATGAAGGAAAACAGAAAAATGTGAAGAAGAGAACTTACCCCTTTTCTCGTGCTCAGCGAGATGTGCATTGTGCTTTGCGAGCAGAATTTTGTTAGTGTCCAGGGGATGCTGGAACTCAGCGCTCCAGCGGTTGGTGGTCACCTGAAAAGAGTACAAAAATTTAGCTTAAGCCTTGTGCATATTCGAAGTGTACAAGATCCGGGCCAAGTGGAACTTAACCCGGCTCTAGGTGTGTGCATATTCGAAGTGTACAAGATCTAGGCCAAGTGGAACATAAACCGGCTCTAGGTGTGTGCATATTCGAAGTGTACAAGATCCGGGACAAGTGGAACTTAACCCGGCTCTAGGTGTGTGCATATTCGAAGTGTACAAGATCCGGGCCAAGTGGAACTTAACCCGGCTCTAGGTGTGGGCATATTCGAAGTGTACAAGATCCGAGCCAAGTGGAACATAACCCGGCTCTAGGTGTGTGCATATTCGAAGGGTACAAGATCCGGGCCAAGTGGAACTTAACCCGGCTCTAGGTGTGTGCATATTCGAAGCGTACAAGATCCGGGCCAAGTGGAACTTAACCCGGCTCTAGGTGTGTGCATATTCGAAGCGTACAAGATCCGGGCCAAGTGGAACTTAACCCGGCTCTAGGTGTGTGCATATTCGAAGTGTGCAAGATCCGGGCCAAGTGGAACTTAACCCGGCTCTAGGTGTGTGCATATTTGAAAGTATCAAGAAGCTACGTTAGCTTTCTAAGGAGCATCCGGCCGAGTAACAAGTTACTCCCCCGGAGGCTCGGGGACTAATGGTTATATCGCTAGTACATGCTAAGGAAAAGGTGAAGTAACATACCTCCATCATCCGACCCGCAAGGTTAATCGCCTTAGCGGATGTGTTCATCTGAGCAGAGAACTCGGCGGGACCGAACTTCTCCCGGAGATCGTCGTTGTAGACGAACTCCGCCTTGTTCCAGTTGTTCATAAACTCGATCAAGGTCGGAGGATATCGCTCACCGCTGAGCATGTGGGGCACCACCAAGCCCTTGGCATGTGCTTCCCTCCTCTCAACATGAGCAAGGGCCGGGCTGGTGTGCAGAACAAGTTGCTGCGCATTAGCTGGCTCGACAGGGGCGTCATTCGGTGCTGGAGGCTTCTTGGCAAGCATAGACGCGAGAGTGCGCTGTCCAGACTCGACGGACGCTGCCCTAGTGGCATCAGGGGCCTTCTTGCCTTTAGGCTGCTGAGAGGAGGAAGTGGTTGCAGCAAATTTACCCTTGGGAGCTGCCCGGTTGCTTTCTCGCCGAGACTAAGAAGACTCGGACGAGGCGGAGGGGCTTGGTGTTGCTGGTTTGGCTGTTGGCGCTAGAGTTGGTGCTGGTGCTGGTGCTGTTCTCTTCTTCGGAGGAGGTACTGAAGTAGACTCGGTAGTAGCTGGTTGTGGCGGAGCCGAAGTGGTGGATGCCGCTGCCTCGGCTGGGTCAGTCTCCCCCGCTCCGAGGTTGCCCCCCTCCTGACGAGGTGGGCTGGAACCTGGAGCAGCCGCTGAACCCTCCGGAATAGGGCTCAGTGGGCGTGAATCGTCGCCACGAGGGGGAGAAGGGCTGAGTCGGAGCGGCGAAGTGATGCTAGATCCACTCTGGGGGACCTCCACCGCAGCTCTGCCGAATCAGATAATGTCAGATGAGAAACTATAACGATGCAAGAACAAGTAAATGGCAGAGGGAAAAAGAGGCTTACGCATCCGAGGTCAGCGGATCCTTGGGCTTCTGAGCCCTTCGTGCTGGGGCCTTGGTTGCAGGCTTGGAGGCAGTCTTATCCTCGGACTTCTTTCGCCTTTTGGTTGGCTGAGAAGGTCCGGAGGATGAAGTGGATGAGGCTTCCCTTTTCTTCTTCGGCGCAACCAGAACAGGGTCACCCACGGCAAGGGGAGGGTCCTCATGGATCTGCCCACCGGGGTTAGCTGATGCCAGAAAAGCATAAGAAAGGGGGACAGCGCCAAATGCTTCCATCACCTCAATATCTGAGTCATCTTCATCGTCAGGCCAATCTCTAATAGAAGAGAGTTTACCGGTGGGTCGCTTGGTCGCGTCGGACATTGGGAGGAACATCTCCTGGTCCGATTCTTCCTCGTCCGAGCTCTCCCGGTCAGGCGCACATTTGAGGGTGGGGTCGGTGCCATCCTCGATAGTCTACTGAAGGAATTGCTAAAGGAGAAAAAAGACAATGGAGTTAAAATACAACAACAACCGATATAAGATCTGATTCGGAGAGTGTATGTGGCACAAAGCTTACCACGGGAGGAAGCCTATCCCGGCAATAGTGCTCAATTCCCCACGTCCACTCAGAGGAGAAGTCCTTGTGGGTGCTGAAGAGGGCCTTGACCCGGCGATAGATTTCTGTGTTGCTCAGCTCGATAGACGAGGTCCGGTTGGGTTCGCGGCCCCAGCTCATGTGGCACACCTTGTGAGTGCGTTTCTAGAGAGGGGAGATCCGGTTGCGGACGAATGTGATCATGGCGTCCTTGTTGTGCAACCCGAGCTCCTTCAGCTCCGCGAACCTTTTATTGACCTGGTTGGCCAAGACTGTGGGCTTCTTGGGGACAACGTCCCATAACTCCGGGTTAGGAGGACCCGGAGCATAGGGGCGAAGCCGGATCAAATCCTCAGTGCCTTCATTCCGAACATAGAAGAAGGTCCGGGCCCATCCTTTGCAGGAATCCATCCCGGTAACCCGAGGAAAGACGGAGAACCTCCAAGGTGAAATGGACGCAGGGCCGAACTGCGTAAGTTGTTTATCCTCCGGCTCTAGATCTACATTCGGAATTACATTACAACGAAGGCCAAAAAACCGGATCCATAGCTCCTTCGTGGGCCATAATCCGGCGTAGCCTTCGATCGTGGAGGCAAAAGCAGAGAGAGAAGTGATGGCATTGGCAGGAAGGTGGTGCGGCTGGAGTTCATAGGTGTTCAACCAATCATGGAAAAAATCGCTGACTAGCAAACTGAATCCCCACTGGAAGTGTGACAAAAACACAACGAACTCGCCCAGATTGGGTGAGGGGGCAAGTTCGGCAGAGGCAAGGCATGCAGTGACGCCTGCGGGGATGCGCCTGGTGCGGTAGAGCTAGTCTAGGTCATCCTGGCAAACCCAGGAGCCAGCCCACACACCGCGGTCCGCCATCGCGGTGTCCTCCTCAATCTCCTGCTCAGCAACGACGAGCTCCTCTTCTGTCATCTCCAGTTCGCTGCCCTCGCTGGAGCTGGCGGCAGTGGGGGGCAGTGGCCTAGATTGACAGCAACCCGTGGCAGAGGAGGTGCGTAGCGGCGATGGCGACGCGGATGCGTATGAAAGCAGTGCGGGGGCGGCGCTGCCACTCAGACGCGGTGGTGGCGGCGCTGTCGCAGGAGAGGATGAAGAAGAAGAACAAGAGGTAGAGGGGCGCAGAAGTGGGAAAAAACCCAAGGGGCGCACCCCTCCCCCATTTAACCTCTCCATCGAGGAGGAAATGGGATCGTGCTATGCGGCAACGCCACACGGTGTGGCCGTGTATAGCCCGGATGGACCAATCAGTGAAGAGCCACACGGAGGGTCACAGGGTGTAGCTGATCCCATGACGCGACGCATTGATGCGGTTAACGAGGAGGCAGGCATGACGTGACCCGCGCACAGTGATAACTGACAATTACTGCGCCAGTTACTGTGGCTGGCCCTTAAAATGAGGCAATCTAATGACTAGCCTCCACGTGGGGAAGCGTACGAGAGAAGGAAAAGCAACCCGGATGAGAACGTGGTGACCCGGCTAGCAAGTGAAAACTTGGAATGTGCCAAGGGAAAGTAAACCCATGGGATCCGAGATAAGGTGGTAACCCGGCCAGCGAGAGAAAACTTGGAATGTGCCAAGGGAAAGTAAATCCAAAGAATCCAAGATAAGGAGGAAACTCGGAGAAGGAGCACAAAGCTCGGTGGAATTGAACCTACTGTGGCCTCAGCGGCTAAGGCAACTAAGATCGCACCAGCTTCGGGGACTAATGTTGGGGGGATACCCCCGGGTAGGGTCACGCCAGGGTATAAAGGCCGAGTTAGCCGAGGTACGGCAAGGTCAAAGCGAATGCTGGCCGAGTTACCTCAAGGCAGGCCGAATCTCGGGGTAGACCGGACCAGGGGACGTCCACCTAACTGAGTCTCATCCGACTTAAGCAGTGAGCCGGATAGATGAATCTAACTTGTATGCAGGAACAGGTGTGACCGGATCCTCTACGATCCGGGTCATAGCAAGCTTCTAGCAGAAGGAAGGAATCTCGCTGGTCAAAAGTAACCCTGGTACGTACTGCATGAGCGAAGCGGATAGGGGCAGGACCACCGAGGTATGGCCGACAGAGGTGACGACGCCCGTGTCGGCTGACGTAGGCGCCGTAGAGGCTCACGTAGCCTCTGCATGGGTGACGCGGGGGAAAAGCACCCCGGTCGGTTTGCTATTTTGGGAGGAGGCATATTCCCTGGAATATGCCTCCACGTATGCCCTAAGTGGAGACCTAGCCACCCCTATATAAGGAGGGCTAGGGCCTCTCTAGAAGGGGTTAGGTTCTGCTGGTTGATCTCTAGTTGGTCTTGTACGGGTTAGCCGGTGGTGAGAGTAAGAGAGTCCCTCTAGGAGCACTTGTAACCTTGGAAGTGAATCGAATACAAAACTTCTGTGTGTGGAATCACTACACTATCCCTCCCTGGATTCCCCTAGTGCAATTAGTCCCCACCTTTAACCTATCCATGGCATCTGCCGTGACACCACCATGACAGAATCTTCCTTTACCTTAACTGGAAAAGGCATTTTCTCAATATAAGGTTCAGGTAAAACATGATTAGCAGTATAAACTTCAGTATTTCTTGCAGGAACACTTTTAGCAATATCTTTATAAGGTTCATGATACTTATTCCACTTCTTTTTAGGCACTTCAATATAGGAAGCAAAAGACTTAAAATAAGAAGCAATAGCTTGAGAGTCTAGACCATAAGCATTTTTAATATTTTGAAAGTCATCAGTTCCCATAAAAGATTCAATGCATTCATAATCATAATTTATACCTGACTTTCTACCTTTGTCATTCTCCCAAGCTTCAGCATTGTCTTGAATACGGTCCAGAAGGTCCCATTTAGCTTCTTCTTCCATGAGAGTGAACGATCCAGCACAAGAAGCATCCAATAAATCTTTATCATGTAGAGGGAGCCTTGCATAAAAGTTATTGATAATAATATTGTTGGGGAGCTCATGAATGGGACATTTGAGCATTAGTAACTTCAATCTTCCCCAAGCTTGAGCTGTACTCTCTCCATCAAGAGGCCAAAAGTTGTATATTTTATTCCGATCTTTATGAATCTCATTAGGAGGATAAAACTTTGAATAAAAGAGAGGCACTATTTCCTCCCATTCCAGAACTTGACCATTCTTCAGCAGCTTATACCATTCCTCAGCTCTTCCTTTCAGCGATAATGAGAATAACCGCTTCTTAACTTGATCTGTAGTAATACCTGCACACTTGAACAACCCGCATAATTCGTGTATAAAGAGTAAATGATCACCAGGATGGACATTTCCATCCCCAACATAGTAGTTATCCATAACACGATCAATAATTCTTGTAGGTATTTTGAAAACATCATTCTCCGTAGGTGGTGGCTTATCTACTACCTTAGCAGTGGTTGTAGCATTACCAAATAAGAAACTCAGCAAATTATCCATAACGAAAATAAAGCAACTAACAGTAGTAAACAATACTCATAGTAGAACTTTCCTTTACCAGTTCCACTCTCCAATAGTGCTTCACTCCCCGGCAACGGCGCCAGAAAATAGTCTTGATGACCCACAAATATAGGGGGTCTATCGCAGTATTTTTGATAAGTAAGAGTGTCGAACCCAACGAGGAGCAGAAGGTGCTGGCTAGTGGTATGGATCAGGAATTCTCTGCAAATACTTAGCAAACGGATTTTAGGGGTTTTCGATAAAGCAAGTAAACAAAGTACGAGTAAATGAAAGACAGTAGGAATAAATGCAGCAAGTGGCCCAATCCTTTATGCAGCAAAGGACAAGCCAGTTGTATTACTTAAGATGACCAAACGTTCTCGAGGACACATGGGAAGACTGTCAAGTGCTTTCGCTTCATATAGTTGATTAATCTTCTTTAGCTTGCTAAGTGTTGTGTGGGTGAACCTGTGCTAATGTACCGCCCCATCCAAGACTAATACATACTTGTGATTATACCCCTTGCAAACAACCGTAAGTACAAGAAAGTAATTAAGGTAGAAACCTAACCATAGCTTTAAACTCTAAGACCCTTACGTCCCTTGTGCAATGGTTTCCTAATGGGGGTTCAGGTTTCTGTCACTCTGGCAACCCCTACGATTAGTAGCCAAATACACAATGCATTCCCCTAGGCCCATATAGGTGAAGTGTCATGTAGTCGACGTTCACATGACACCACTAGAAGAAGTACACCACAACTTAAATAACAATCTATTGAATCTTTCTCAACACAACTCCACTACTAACAACAAGACTTCTCCCATGTCCTCGAGAACAAAACGAACTACTCACAAGACATCATATGGATCATGATCAGAGATGGAATAATGATGTATAACAATCTGAACATAAACAATAATTCAACGGTTCACTCAATAGCATCAACTACAAAGAGTAATCAACACTGGGAAAGTTTCCCCTATGAACTAATGCAAGATTCAACGCAATTGTTACAGCAATATGGAGATGGTGATGAGGGTGCTGATGGTGATGATGGTGGTGGTGGTGATGATGATGATCCCGATGAAGTCCAGCTTGATGGTGGTGTTGATGGTGACGATCTCCCCTCTCCGGGAAGGAATTCCCCCGGCAGAAATATGTCTGCCGGAGAGATCTTTCTCTCTCGGTGTTTTCCGCCCCGCAGAGGCGGTGGAATCTTTCTCTGGTCGCTCCCCGAGTCTTAGGGTTTCGGGAGGTTGATATACGCCAAAGGGGAGAGGCTGGAGTGGGCCAGGGTGGCCACACCACCTCCTGGCGCGGCCTAGCCCTGCCTGCGCCATGGGGTGGTGTGGGCCCCCTGTGGCCCATCTCCACTCCATCTTCTGGCATCCTTAGTCTTCTGGAAAAATAGGATTTTCCGTATATTTTCCCGGATTTTCTGATCTTCGTGAATTTTGCCTCCAAATAGCACCTTTTCCATCAGAATCCTAACTGCAGCGGTCCATGCTCCAAAAGTCATCAACCATGCAAAAATAGATGAAATAACATAAGTATCACCTCTCAATATGAAATATATCAATGAATAATAGTGAATTAAGACATAGAATATTAATGCAAAATGGACGTATCAAGGGGTTCTACTGTGAAAGCCCTAAGGCCGCGTAAAACATGCAATAGTTAATATAGAAGCGTCTATCTTCATTATTGCATAGGGGCAAGTATTGTAACATGGCAATGACAAGTTTTGCGAAACTCTCATTAAAGCTATTGATGATGATAATAAAGCTATAACCATGTCATAACACTTTACTTTTGAAGTATTACTTATTGTGCTCGTATACTTACTAGATGGTAGCATAATAAGATAATCCCTCGTAGTATTCCAGTTATCGTATTCCCCTTGTGTGTGCACCACCAAGAAAGTTCTTCGGTATGAGGCCGGCCGTGATGATCGAGGGTTAGACATATCTACGTTCGCATACAGTGGGTGCAAGCCATGTTGCACTGCGAATACACATGAGTTAGAACTGGCGAGCCTAGCATGTACAGACAAGGCCTCAGAATACAAGAGACCAAAAGGTCGAGCATGAATCACATGGTTGATGTGATCGACATTAGGGAATGTCCACCTTTGATACTGCACTGATGGTTGTGATGATCGGGGGAGGTGCAGGGGATAGGGATCATGTGATCACTAAACGAGTAGAGGGATGTTCGTTTAAGTGGGAGTTCCTTTATTAAAACTTGAACTCATTATTATGAACATAGTCTAAACACTTTGCAAATCCTTTGTAGATGTCTCGCCCACCCACCTTCAACCTTAGCACTTTCCTCGAGAAGGACAAGCTGAAAACTGATGGAACCAACTTCACCGCATGGTTCCGCAATCTTAGGATCCTCCTAGTCCCCTACAAGTTGACTTATGTCATCGAGGCTGAGCTTCCGGCTAAGCCTGCAGATTCTGCCTCCCAGGACGAAAAGAGTATCTAGCAGTCCAAGGCGGACGATTTCTCCCTCATCCAGAGTGGAATGCTCTATGCCATGGAGCCGGAGCTTCAAAAGCATTTTGAGAAGATGAATGCCTTTGAGATCATTGAGGATCTCAAGGCCGTCTTTGCTCCACAGGCTCGTGCAGAGAGGTATGATGCTTCCGAGCTCTTCTTCTCTGCTAAAATGGAAGAGCACAGCAGTATTAGTGAGCACGTGGTCAAAATGTCTGGCTACGTTAAGCGCTTAAACGCCCTGGATTGCAAAATCCTAGAGGAACTCGCTATAGATAGGGTGATGCACCCACTGCCCCTAGCTATAAGAGCTTTGTGATGAACTACAACATGCAAGGGATGACTAAGACCCTTGCTGAGGTGTTTGCCATGCTCAAAACTGCTGAGGTTGAAATCAAGAAGGAGCACACGATGCTGATGGTCAACAAGATCACCAACTTTAAGAAACCAGGGCAAAAGGGGAAAGGCAAGGGTAAGAAGTCTAAGAGGGATGGCAGGTTTGTTCCCAGCACCTCAAAGACTGCCAAGCCTGGCCCTAAGCCCGGCACTTCGTGCTTCTACTGCAAAGGGGATGGGCACTGGAAACGCAACTACCCCAAGTACCTTGAAGACAAGCGAGCTGGCAAGATAGCCATCCCGGATAAAGGTATATATGATATACATGTTATTGATGTATTCCTTACGAGTGCCAAGAGTAACACCTGGGTATTCGATACCGGATCTGTTGCTCACATTTGTAACTCTCAGCAGGGTCTGCAAAGTAGGAGGCGCCTGAGGAAGGACGAGGTGACGATGTGCGTTAGCAATGGTTCGAGAGTCGAAGTGATGGCCGTCGACACCCTGCATCTCCGTCTACCATCAGGATTATTATTGGTTTTGAATAAATGCTACTATGTACCCGCATTGAGTATGAATATTGTGAGTGGGTCTTGCTTGTTGCAAGACCATTATTCGTTTAAATCAGGAACAAATGGTTGTTCAATTTATATGAATGATGTTTTCTATGTTCATGCTCTTGTGTGTGATGGTTTATTCTTACTTGATCTTGATTATGATACACACATCCATAGTGTTCATGCTAAACGTTGTAAGCACAGTGACGATAATTCCATGTTCATGTGGCATTCCTGTCTTGGTCACCTTGGCGTAAAGCGCATGAAGAAGCTTCATTCAGAAGGGCTTCTTGGATCATTGGATTTTGAATCCCTTGATACATGTGAGCCATGCCTCATGGGCAAGATGACTAGGACACCATTCTCCGGGATAGTGGAGAGAGCTGTAGACCTACTTGGGATCATACATACGGATGTATGTGGACCAATGAGTGTCTCAACACGCAATGGTTATCGTTACTTTGTTACCTTTACTGACAACTTAAGCATATATGGATATATCTACTTGATAAAGCACAAGTCTGAAACCTTTGAAAAGTTCAAGGAATTTCAGAAAGAGGTAGAGAATCAACTTAACAAGAAAATCAAGCACCTTCGATCGGATTGAGGAGGCGAGTATTTGAGTTATGAGTTTAACATGCACTTGAAGGACTGTAGGATTATCCCACAGCTTACGCCAGCCGGGACACCACAGCGTAATGGTGTGTCAGAACGTCGTAACCGAACCCTATTGAATAGTGTGCGGTCCATGATGTCTTTAACTGATTTGTCTGTGTCTTTTTGAGGATACGCGTTAGAAACCGCTGCTTTTATTTTAAACCGAGCACCATCCAAATCCGTGGAGACAACCCCATATGATATATGGTATGGGCAGAAGCCGAAGTTGTCTTTTCTGAAAGTTTGGGGATGTGAGGCGTACGTTAAGAAACTGTAGCCTAACAAACTCGAACCCAAATCGGAAAAATGTATCTTTGTAGGATATCCAAGGGAGACCATTGGATATACCTTCTACAATCAAGCTGAAGGCAAGACACTTGTCGCAAAAATCAGCACCTTTCTCAAGAAAGAGTTTCTTGCAAAAGGAGTGAGTGGAAGGGAAATTGAGTTAGATGAAATTGTTGACCCTTCTCTCCAAATTCCGAGTAGCGCAACAGAAGATGTTCCGAAACCGCTCTCCAACATGGAGGAAGAGCCTATTGAAGATGATCAAAACAATGACATCGAGACTCCTGAGGTTCATAGGTCTACAAGGGTTCGTGCCACTCCTGATTGGTATAGTAGCCTTGTGATGTCTGTCATCCTGGATGAACAAGAAGAACCTGCAAACTACAAAGAAGCTACGGATAGGGCTGACTCTGAGAAATGGCTAGAAGCCATGAAATCCGAAATAGGATCCATGCATGAAAACCAAGTTTGGACCTTGGTGGATCTTCCAGAAGGCCGCAAGGCCGTGGAAAATAAATAGATCTTTAAGAAGAAGACAGATGCAAATGGTAACGTGACCATTCACAAATCTCAACTTGTCGCAAAGGGGTTTCGACAAATTCAAGGAGTTAACTACGACGAGACTTACTCTCCCGTAGTGATGCTTAAGGCAGTCAGGATTTTAATAGCAATTGTTGCACATTTCAACTATGAAATTTGGCAGATGGATGTCAAGACCGCATTCCTCAATGATCACATTGATGAAGAGTTGTATATGATGCAACCGGAAGGTTTTGTTAATCCTGAGGATGCTGGAAAGGTATGTAAGCTTCAACGGTCCATTTATGGATTGAAGCAAGCATCTCGGAGCTAGAACCAACGTTTTGATCAAGTGATCAAGAGCTTTGGATTTGTCCAAAACCAAAAAGAGTTCTGTGTTTACAAGAAAGCGAGTGGGAGCTCAGTTGTTTTCTTGGTAGTATATGTGGATGACATATTACTCATGGGAAATGATGTGGATCTTATGAAAAGCGTGAAAGCATATTTGAGTAACCAATTTTCCATGAAGGATCTAGGTGAAGCTGCATATATATTAGGAATCAAGATCTATAGAGATAGATCAAGGAACCTAATAGCATTGAGTCGGAGTACTTACATAGAAAAGATTTTGAAGAGGTTCAAAATGGAAAACACCAAAAGGGGTTTTACACCTATGATGAAGAATTACAAAATGAGTATGACTCAATGTCCTGTAACGGACGATGATAGAGAGAAGATGTCTTACATCCCCTATGCTTCAGCCATAGGATCTATCATGTATGCAATGCTAAGTACACGACCTAATGTGGCATTTGCTCTTAGTTTGACGAGCCGATATCAAAGTAATCCAGGACCGTATCACTGGACAGCTGTGAATAATATCCTAAAGTATCTGAGAAGAACAAAGGATATGTTCCTAATCTATGGAGGAAATGATGAAACTCTAAACGTAATGGGTTACGTAGATGCGAGCTGGAATTCAGATCATGATGACTCGAAGTCTCAAACAGGAATTGTTTTCTTGGTGAATGGTGGGCGGTTAGCTGGAAGAGCAAGAAGCAGCCGGTGGTGGCACAATCTTCAATGGAGTCTGAATATATTGCTGCGGCTGATGCAGCAAATGAAGTTGTTTGGCTAAGGAATTTCTTCATCAAACTGGGAGTTTTTCCCAATGCGCAAGACCCCGTGACGATCTATTGTGATAACACGGGTGCTATTGCAAACGCAAGGGAACCAAGAACTCATTCCACAGCCAAACACATCAATCTAAGATTTCACGTCATCCGGTAGAACATTGACGAAGGTGAAGTCAAGATTTGCAAAGTAGATACGGAATTGAATGTGGCAAATCCTTTGACTAAAGCTCTCCATCTGGATAAGCACGAACAACACCGAGACTCCATTAGTGTCAGGTTTCTGCCTATTGTAAACTAGTTTTGTTTATACTCTAGTGCAAGTGGGAGACTAAAGGAGTTATGTCCTAGAGGCAAATAATAAAGTGTATTATTTGATATATCTCCTATATGTTCATAATACGTTTCATACTGTGCTATAACTGTGTTAATACGAAACGTTAATACACGTGTGGTATGTAAACAAACCGTGTCTCTAGTTACCTCTAGTGAACTAGTTCATTGGTCATGAGGATGGTCTGCGTTTCAAGATCATGGGCATTTATGCCAACTGACAATGAGGTCATGTTATTGGTTGAATAACATGATAGACAAACATCCGACCGTTATATCTTAATGAGATCTAGTTACAAAGTTCACCATTGATGATAAAACACAGAGAACCTCGCAACCTGATCCTTTGACTGTGAGGTAATGCAAATCACCATTCTGGAAGAAGCTTAGATGGTTATCAAGAATCATCTCGTAACAGGGTGATCAAAAAGGTGCCACTCAGGTTTTCCAAAGGGATGCGTAGAGAAGTACATATCAAGACCAGGATTTCTCTAGTCCATGTAACGGACAGATACATGTGGCCATCTCGGTGACGTTGCATTGATAAAGCTTGCAAGCATGTGACTAGGTGATACATTGCAAATGTATCTATAATTTTTTATGTTCCATGCTTGGTTTTATCTACTTTCTTGTGTTTTGTCCACACTTTGGAGTACTTTTCATATGATTTCTTGGACTAACCTATTAACAAGAGCCACAGTGCCAGCTGCCTGTTTTCTGCTATTTTTGGTTCTAGGAAATTCAGAAAATAAATATTCTCAGAATTGGACGGGACAAAATCCAAGGTGCCTATTTTTCCGGAAGACATCAGATGCCATAATACGAGACGGAGAAGGGCTAGGGGCCGGCCACACCACCTGGCTGAGCAGCCAGGCCTGGCCCGCGCCAGGGGGTGGTCTGGCCGACCCCAGCACCCCCTTGGCGTCTCCTTCCGCCTATATATTACCCTCGGGACGAAAACCCTAAGTACCCGATCAAAAATCCACGAAAGAGTCTGTAGCCGCCGTCATCTCCATCCCTAGATCGGGAGGGATCTGAAGCTCTTCTCGGCACCCTGCCGGAGAGGGGAATTCACCCTGGAGGCCTTGTTCATCATCATGCAAGCCTCCGGTGTGATGCATGAGTAGTTCATCTCTGGACTACGGGTCCATGTAGTAGCTAGATGGCTAATTCTCCTCCTTTGTGCTTTCATGTCTAAATCTTGTGAGCTCCGTTCATGATCAAGATCATCTATTTGTAATTCTGCATGTTGTGTTTGCGGAGATCCGATGGATATTGAGATGCTATTTCAGATTGATTATTGATTCTATCATGTCTTTGTTATTTGTGATCTTGCATGCTTTCCTTTGTTAGTAGCTATCTTGGCCAAGTAGATGCTAGCAACTCCAAGAGTTAGTATTTATGCTCGATAGTGGGTTCATGCCTCTGGTAATCTGGGGAAGTGACAGAAATCTCTAAGGTACTAGATGTGCTGTTGCTACTAGGGAGAAAACAACGATCCTTTGTTCATAGAACAATTGTATTGTTTACCTTACACGTAGTTCGTAAAGCAATAATCTGTTGCTTGCAACTTAATACTAGAGGGGGTTCGGATGATAACCTGAAGGTGGATTATTAGTCACAGATGCAGTTGGATGGCGGTCTATGTATAATTTTGTAATGCCCAATCAAGTCTCAAAGGAGTCAAGATGATTAGTATATGCATGTATTGCTTTCTCGATGTTTGTTAATTGCCCCGCTGTAATTTGTTCACCCAGCATGTTATCTATCTTAAGGAGAGCCACCTCTAGTGAACTATGGATCCCGGTCCTTTCTTTTACATACAATCTACAAACTGTTTACTGCTTTGTGTTTACTTTCTGCAAACTATTACTTCGTTCCATTCGATACGTTTAATCCTTTGTTTTCAGCAAAACCGGTGAGATTGACAACCTCATCGCAAGTTGGGGACAAAGTTTTGTGGTTGTGTTATGCAGGTCTCCACGTTGCTACTAGAACCGGTAGTGCGCCCTGCCAAGGCTTAGCTAGCAACACCTTTGGGGTGTTTCCTTGCTCCTACTGGTTCGATTAAACCTTGGTTTCATAACTGAGGGAAACTTGCTGTTGTGCTCATCATACCTTCCTCTTGGGGTTCCCAACGAGCTGTACATCAACACTGAGCCATCACTAGGTCACGGAATGCAACGACATGAGAACGAGAAAACAAGTTCATCAGTAACGAGATCGAACTAAGTTATCGAGATGCCGAAGATCAAGTCTCGGATGAATTAGGTATCAAATGACAAAGGGAACGGGGAACGACTATCTCACGGTTCGAGCGATTGTATTCGTGAAACGCACGGGGGTCACATGGCCATCCAGGTCCCTCTGTTTATCATTGATGTGAGAGTGGTCTCTATCATGTACGGAGTGTTTCCGAACCAAAGGATGTCACGCTTAAGGGTAGGGACGCTTAGGGTAGACGAGGTATCGTAAGAGAAATAGAGAGAGAGAAACCGGAATAGTTTCGGGTAACATCCGATGGAGATCGGAAGGGGTCCGGAAGGTGTTCCGGAGTGAAGGAATAATATAATATGTGTATTTGAATGTTAATTGGAGAATTAATATTAAATATATTTTTTATTTTATTTTTAAAGGCTCCTTAATGCTAATGGGCCTCACCCGTAGGGAGGCCCAATAGGGCAAGGCGCCTAGGGAGTGGGGGCCAGCCGGCCTGGGCTTGGTGGGCCGCCCCAATGGGGCCCACCTAGGGTCAGCGGCTGCCCCTAGGTGGCCGGCGGGTGTGGGATTAGTCCCACACCGCCTGGCCCCTAGGTGGTGCGCCCCCCCCACTATATATAGGGGTCTCCCCTCCCCCTTTGGAATCACGCATTCCCTCTCATTCTCTCTCTCATCCACTGAGGACTTCTCCGTAATATTGGGGAGGACCTCGTGGGTGAGTTCTCCACCTTCACACTACCGTCGTGTGATCTGCGATCCGGCATCTACTTCTTCCGTTGCTCGGCTAGATCGGAGTCCGGTTGACGTCTCCTACACCAGACGTGTGACGAACTTCGGAGGCACTACACTTGGGGTGCTGCTCGTCTTCATCAATATACGCCTTCCTGCGTAAGGCGTGCCTCTGTCTTCAAAGGTATGAATACTGCATTCCTTCTCCGTTACTTATGTCTATATAGTATAGATCCTGGTATTAGTGTTCGAGTAGATAGAAAAAAAATTGCTTTCTGCTACGGAACCCTACATGGGAGGCATATCAAGATTGGGAACGGTAACCTGGCAAGGGTTTTTAAAGATAAGATTTGTGATAATGTTTCATTTGCTGAGAAATTTCCTATTTTGTTTGACCTTTGTCAGGATCAAGATTGCACTATCAAACAATTAGTAGATGTTGACTTTAATATTCCTTTTAGGAGGACCCTTAGAGGGGATAATATTAACCATTGGAATCAGATTCATGAGTGGGTCCTCTCTCTTAACCTTTCTGAGACTGATGATGATATTTCCTGGTCCCTTAACCCCAATGGTGTCTTCACAACCAAATCTGTTTATCACTGGCTTGGAAGAAACATTGCTGGAGCTAACAATAGGTGGATTTGGAAGGCCAAAATCCCTCTTAAAATAAAAAAAAATCATGTGGCAGTTGTGTCAGGATGCGATCTTAACCTGACAAAATATGAGAAAGAAAAATTGGCTTGGGTCTCCTATTTGCTCCTTTTGTTCTCGGGTGGAAACGAATGACCATCTTTTTTTCTCCCGCAAAGTGGCCAGGGTAGTCTGGGGTATTTTTGGTAGAGCCATGGGGACAAGTTGTGTTCCCAATAATTTTTTGGCAATCTATGGCCTGGTTCTATTCCTTCCTTCCCTATCGTGAACAGTTTTATGTGGTTCTCATTGCTTCTGTTTGCTGGGCAATTTGGAATGTTCGTAATAGAGTAACTTTCGATAAGCATAAGCTGCATTCACCTAGCGAAATCATCTATTTTTCCATTTTCCTTCTTTTATATTGGACAGGTCTGCAGAAGGGAGCTGCTCAAGAAATGATGGCAAAAGGGGTGAATGAGTTGAAGCGTACGACGACCTCGGTCCTCTCTCAGGGCCCATCAGGACAAGCTACTAGGAGGGCTACGCTGATGATCACAGATGCCTAAGGGATAAAAGTGATCTGGAGTAGCTATTTCTCCATCGAGATGTTGCCTTTTATGTTTGGTTGTGGATCTCCCTGTCTCGTGGGAATGTTAGCTTAATCCTTGTAGTATGATACTCTGGTGGCATCAGGTTTTTGCCCTGTTGGTCGCTCGACGCCGAGTGTTCTCAGCGGGTTTCCTGATGCTGCCCAACTCGCTTCTGATTTCCCTTCCCCTTTCTTTTACTTTTGGTTTCTGAAAAACTATGGAACTTGGTTATTTACGTTTGATATAAATGGAAAGGGGTTGAAGGCCGGTTAGAAAAAAATGTGTGGATAATTTCTTAGAGCATCTCTAATGTTGCCTTAAAATCTGTTGCTCCCAATAAACTGTCATATAGGGTAAAAACGTGTCTCTAGTGGTTGCCTCAAAACACACATGCGCAGAAAAATATTTGGCAACCTCTAAAAAACAGCCCTTCCTGCCGCAACGCGAGCGGTGATACAAACCCTACCTGACCACGTGCACGGTCCACCAACGGCCAGCTGAAATTTGGAAAACCATGTCAAATAATGCAATTTTTTAATGATTTTCAAGAATATTGTACGATTTGTTAAAATTCCAAATCTAACACATTGTCGACGTTGCCGAAGCGGTCAGGCCTAAACCAACTGCAGCTAGTCGTCTTACACCAGGCCGACTGCATGGTCCGGCGGGCCCCACAGAGGTCGAATGCCTAGATGGCGTCGACTGAGCTGTACACTTGGCACAACGGCGCTGAGAGGGTTACCATTGCAAGATCCCTCCGGTTCAGTTTATTAGACACGCACGCATTTTAAGAACAACTTTGACCATTAATTTTGATCAACAAATGTTACATAATATGTCACACAAAAATTATACCATTGGATTCATCTTAAAAAATAGTTTTCAATGGTATATTTTTTAAAATATAGATTGCATATTTTATTGGTCAAAATTGATGGTCAAAGATTTTTTTAAACTATGTGCATGCCTAATAAACTGAACCAGAGGAAATACTTAGCTAAAGGCCGATGCATGCATGGATTAGACAGCCCCCGTTGCACGAATAAGTAGTGAGTTAAGTATCAACCAATAGCCCGTGCTCACAGTTGCAGGCTAGCTTTTAAGATTTTGCCAGCTAGCTAATTCCCAGGCTATTAGTCCATATACACATCGTCAGAAAAGAAGGACGTGCCTAAAGACTCATGCATGAATTAAACGGCCCCGTTGCATGATTGACGAAATTGTGAATTAAATTTCAATCCATGGCCAGTGTGCATCAGTCACCATGCTCGCATGCAATCAGCTATACCAGCGCCGAGTAGTCCAATCAGCTAAGTAAATGCTGAGTGCATGCTGGCACGGACGCCAAGAGGCTTTGGCCACACCGAGAAGTTCTAGTCGGCGTACGAGAAGCTGATGATGTGCTACATATCGAAATTCTTATATTCGTCTAATACTTCTTAAGATGATTAAAAAATGTATTATTTCCCCGTTGTCGCGATTTGGCCGTCGCCGTCCATGGTGGTCGAAATTAGGGCTCGCCACCGGCAAGCAGCCACGCGTGAATCTATCCTCCCTCCCCTAACTGTCATGGGCGCTGACGGCCTCTCTCTGGTGTGAATCGGGTCCCGACGGCGTCGCTGCTGCAGAGCTCTCTTCCACCTCGCCGCCGGCGTGGATTTGGGCTTCGGGCCGGTTGCTTCTACGTCCCAGAGGTCCTCTCTGACGAGCGGCGGCCTGCATAGTCCCCACGACGCCATCTTCGTTGCGGCTGCTGCAGCCAGCTCCGGCCTGCCGCACGCGAAGTGTTCGACGGTATTGTCCCTTTGGCCTAAATTTTTTTGTTTCGTTTCGCGATTTAGTTAGATAGTTGACAACTGATTTTTGAACTAGATTTATCTGCATGAACTTGTTGTTGATTCTGCTGTGAAACTCTATGTGTTTGTTGTTGATTTGATGAACTATTTGATGAATTTATTTAATTATATTGTAATAAATTAAGTATAATTTATATTTTACTTTTAAATTTCATTTTACTATCAAGTTTTGAGCGGCAGCACACCCTATTATAGGACAGCAGCGCGGTCGTCGTGCCCTATTATGGGGCAACCAGGTCAAAAACTTTTAGGACAGCAGTTTTAGACTTTTAGGGCAGCGTGTTCTAGGGTAACCATCAGAGATGCTATTGGGAGGCATTCTCCCCATGGCCTTGTAACATGGCGCCCAGGGCCTGATTACACATGAGCCTGAATTAGGCACATGGGTTTGCAGATTGACGCGCTTCAGCTGTGAGCTGCGAATGCGCAAAGTACAGCCCATCTTTTACCAAGCACAGTACATGAAGCCCGCCATACTCGATTGGGAGGCACACATCTCCCCAAGCCACCACGCAATTTCATATGGCCCCATGGAATCCGCAAAGCGTAAAAAGTAAACATTCTTCAGAAAATAAATACCATACTACTCCCTCCGTTCAAAATACAAAATGTTTTAGTCGTGTTTTTAAAGACATATATCTAGATGTCTTGTATTGTATAGGTTCACTAAAAAAACCAAAACATCTTATAATTTAAAACGGGGAGAGTAGTACTTCATCTGTTTCAAAATACTCCCTCGTTTCAAAATATAAGATGTTTTAGCTTTGTGAAAAGAGTGTATCTAGATTATATTTTGTGTATATTTATCTAGATTTGGAGTGAACCTACACACTAACAGAGATCTAGATGCATTCCTTTCATAAAGCTAAAACATCTTATATTTTAAAACAGAGGGAGTATATAATAGTCATAGAACAACATGCATGATGAAATATGGTCGTACATGTTTGCGGTGTGTTCAAGTGTTCCTAAACGTAATAATAATCTAAAAACACAAGTAGAGTACGTATTTTTTATGAGGATTTTTCAAGGGTAAAGAAGTAATGCAGCCCTGAACGAAAACTACATCTTTTGGACATCTTTCTCGCAGGTTATGCAACCGAATACGATGACAAAAAAACACATCTTTTAGAAGATTTTTCGCTGATGTCTGAAGTATTTTTTGTTGTTCCGCTGGTGTCCTGTTTGCTGTTATTTTGAGTGAATAGAATACCATAGTTGTTGTCACCTTGTTGAAGGCGTTGGATCTATGCCGATGTTGATTGGTTGGACCTGCCGTTCACGATGAATCCTTTTGTTGGCCCAACGTGGAGCCGTGGACTCCCTTTCTTGAAGGCATTGTTGCAAAAGATACGCCGCTGCCTAGAGCTCAGTCGACTGAGAACTAAGAGTTAAATATAACAGTCTTTATATTTATCGAACTAGTTTGATTTAGTTCTCGTACTTAGAATTTGTTGAATTTTATTCTTGTACTTGTGAATTAGGTTCAATTTAATCCAATTCGAGGTTTGCCAGAGTTTGAGCTGATATGGACGACACATGGACTGGAATCTAACAAGAATACCCTCCACATCTGAGAAAATTGAAAAAAAATACAACAATTGAGGCTAGATATAATAGCAGCCCCTATACTCGTCTGGTTGGCTTGATTTACTCCTGATACTCATCGTTTGCATAATTTAGTCCGTGTACTCGTCAATTGGACTCAATTTAGTCCAAAATCATGTTAGTCTATGTACAAGGACTAATATTGTATTTTGCAACATTTGTGGTCATTTGTTGCAATTTTCTCAGATCGGGGGTGTTTTTGCAAGATTTCAGTTCATGTGTTGGCCGCGCCAGCTCAAATTCGACGGCAAATGTCGAATTTGACTAAATCGAACATAATTCACAAATACACAAGCAAAATTCAGTAAATTACAAATATGAGGACTAAATCGAGTCAACCCGACAAGTACACGACTGTTACTATATTTAACTCGAACTAATTGGTTCTCAGTCGATGCATGGAGCCAGCCGCTATGTTTTGCATGGCAAGCGAGCGATCCTCCTTTCTTTTTGTTTTTTTCCTTTCTTGCTGAGGAGGCATGCGGTGAACGTGCTCTTTCCCTAAAGGGCCATGCGCTATTCTTAGGCTAACTAGTTGCTAATTTTTTTTATTTCAGTCAACTCATTGAATAATCCATCAAAATTGCTAGGAGGAGCTTCGTTTATCTCTTTTCAAATCATTTTAAAAAATAGTGCAAAGAAATGATATAGCAATTTAACCATCAAGATACAATTTTATCACAATTATAATCATGTCATACACGTGCAATTTCATGCTAGTACAAATCATAACGATTATCCAACACATAGATTTTTTTCTTAGTTGCAACCTACTTGCAACCGAAAAGTAATTAGTTACAACCCACTCGCAATTGAAAATAAGAGTTGCAACTCACTTGTAACTCCTAGCAAACGGGAATAACAATACTAAAGGGGAATATTTTTCAAATTGCAACCTACTTGCAACTAAAAAAACATAGTTGGAACTCACTGACAGCCAAAAAATCACATTTGCAACCTACCTGGAACTCCTAGCCAACACAAATCATGATTCTAATACAACAACTAGGAATATTTTTTCTGAGTTGCAACTCACTTGTGACTAGAATAAGTTTAGTTATAACCCATTTGCCACTAGAAAATTAAATTTGCAACCCATTTATAATTCATGGACAACACGAATAATGATGATAATCTAATTGTCGGGAACACAGTTGGAACCCACTTGCAGCTACAAAAACTTAGTTGCAACCCACTTAAATCGACTTGTAACTCTTAGCCGGCACAAATCAAGACGCTAATACAATGTTCGAGAATATTTTTCTTAGTTACAACCCACTTGCGACTAGAAAATTTAATTGTGGTCTAATAACAACTTAAAATCACAGTTACAACCAACTTGCAACTCATAACAAACAAGAATTATGGATTGTAATACAACATCAAAGAATACACGAATCTTGGCACATAATCCGACAACTACAAAGGTGACTGAGGTTTAACAAGTTCTCAGACACCTGGGAACTAGCAAATCTGTTTTATTAGTTGCAACCTATTTGCAAGTCCTAACTAACATGAATCACGATACAAATCCAACGAATAGTAACATGTTTTACCAGTTACAACTTACAACCAGCTTGCAAATAGGATTTTTTTTTTTGAAGTAAGATCACATAAATTGAGCAACAGGCCGCCTCATTAAAAACCCTCCAGTTCCCTTAGGTACCCTGGTAGGAAAAAGAGTGCGTAAAAAACCTGTTGCCTCCAAGATTACATAGTGTTCTTACAGTCTAAAGCGACCAGCTCCCGAACAAACTCGGGGGCTGAGTCATGACTACAACCAGTATGCCCATCTTTACCAACCTTAGCTAAAACATGCGCGTCACCATTGCAGACCCGCTCTACTTTTGATATCGAGATATCTACGTAAACCTTCAAAAGTTCTCGGATCTCCAGGATGGTTGTCCAAGATGGCGACTGATCCATCTCCTTGTTTGTAATAGCCTGTACCACACACAGGCAGTCGGACTCCAGTATAGCCGGCCAGCGACGAAGAGAGATTAGATAGCGGAGCCCCTCGAGGCAAGCAATGACCTCGACTTCCTCGGCGCTGCCACAAAATGGCAAGAACTTCCACTCGAAGAGCAGGGGATGCCCTTGGTGATCTCGGATAATGATACCTACACCTGCATGTTTAGAGGTAGAGTCCCAACCAGCATCAACATTAGCTTTAACAGTACCTGCGACAGGAGCCGACCAAGAAGTCACGCTGCTCACAGCCCCTTCACCACCCGTATGAGATCGGTGGTAATTCACCAAATATGGAACAGACGCAGAAATCGAAGCCTTCCCATCGCCATGAACAATATTGTTCCGATGGTGCCAGGTGCGCCATAACATAAAGATGATTTTTGACCGCTGCTCCTTTGCTGCATTACCCAGGAGATGAAATAAACATTCCATCTGATTATATCTGAAAGCCTCCTCACTCGGCAAGTTCCAATAGCCCCTCAGTTCCTCCCGAAGGGCACGCACCATAGTGCATGTGATAAGCGCATGATGAGCGTCCTCAACCTCGCACACACAAATAGGACAAATAGGGTCCACCGACCAAATGCGTCGGCACAGATTTTGCCAAACTCCAAGCGAGTCTGAAGCAACCCTCCATGCAAAAATCCTTAGTTTCGGTGGAACATTTGATTTCTAGACAAGGTCCCATATTTTCCTTTCTCCGGTAGCTTCCATCGAGCTGGATTGGCCTCCGTTAAGCTCAAACAGTTTTCGTAGAATGCCAATACGATAGGCCGATCGTACACTAAAAAGACGGTTGTGCTCTCCCGACCAAGCAACGAAGTCCTCAGTTGGACGAGGTGCCAACTTGATATTTAGGATCACTTCTGCATCATGGGGAAAGCAACAAGCGCGTATATCAGCCTCATCCCACGACCTGGTATCATGATTAATGAGTTCCGACACCCATTTGCATCGCGAAGAACCTTTCTTTTCATCTACCTGAAGTGCTCCCGGTCTTGGAAGCCAATTGTCTCGGGATATTTTAACCTTTGACCCAGTACCGATCCGCCAAATTATGCCTTTCTTTAATAATTCAAGTCCATGTACGATCCCTTGCCATGTTTGGGACTGGTTCTTGATGAACGCCGTGTCCAGCAAATGCCCAGACGGGTAGTATCTCTCTTTCATGAGTCGAGCGCATAGACTATCCGGGAAGTAAATTAAACGTCAAGCTTGTTTGGCCAGGAGAGCCTGATTAAATACTCGAAGATCTCTGAATCCCGTACCTCCTTACGTTTTTGGTCGGGCAACTTTGTCCCAGGAGAGCCAGTGCATCTTTCTCTTATTAGTCTCATCACTCCACCAGAAGGTACAGATGATCTGCTCCACTTCCTCGATTAGGCCAACCGGGAACCTGAATACCCCCATAGCGTATGTGGACACAGATTGGAGATTAGATTTAATGAGCGTATCCTTCGCACTCGCGGACATGTACTTCTTCGACCAATCGCTTGCATGTTTTGAGAATTTTCCTTTGGTAGATTTGAATTTCTCTTTGGTCATCCCCTTGGTACCAGCAGTCCCAGGTATTTCTCTTCAAAGCATGCGTGTCATATTTCAGAATCTCTTTTATCTCAGCCTGTACCATAGGTGTGCACCAATCTCCATACAAGATGGTGCATTTTCCAAGACTAACCAATTGTCTAGTAGCGCGCTCATAGCAATCAAGAATAGACTTAATGATTCTGGCTTGGTCCACTGACGCTTCAAAGAAGAGGAGACTATCATCGGCAAAAAGAAGATGTGATATACCCGGTGCAAGGCGACAGATGTGTAGCTCCAGTAAAGAGGACTCCTCAATTTCCTTCCGAATAAGACAAGAGAGGCCATCAACAACAAACAAGAATAAGTATGGAGAAAGGGGATCACCTTGGCGAATGCCGCGAGAAGGGGTAAAGGTGTCCAACTGCCAGAGGTTCATATCCGGAGAACTTGTCGATACTCGCATCAACTCATCGGCCTAATCCGCGAAGAAGCAAACACTAGAAGAAACACCGGATGCAATATTTAATACTACGATATAAGATCCGGCATGATTATGATACGATGCAGATGCGGTCAATTAGGCAGTATTAAGCGGAACCGGGGGCCCGACAATTAATTAGATGGTTCGAGTTGTTTAACTACCCCGCAATTTAAATGTTGTATTAACAGGGCGAAACATGGCATTGGTTCGCTACGCTAATTTAAATGGAGTCTGGAATAAGACACAGATATCCCGCATATAGACTCCATATTTAATTTAGGTGAATCGACTATTTAACCCAACCTACCAGATGACATGTATGCAAGCATGATGATTTAATGGTGCGACAGGTATATGCCATATTATAAAAATAGAGGCTTAGGGTCACACATCTGGGTTCGGAAGATCTTGGTTCCGGGGGTTCGGGGTTCGACAGGGTTCGACGGGGATCGGTTCGACGGGAAACGAGGTTCGGACTCCGGGGTTCAGGGTCTTCGGATCTGTGAAGGAGATCATGGCGTTCCGAGGAGAAGATCTTGGTGTGCCGAGGGTTCGGTCTTCGAATCCCGGGAAGGAGGTCTTGCGGTTTTCCGTGAAGGCGATCTTGACGCTCGGTGCCCGTGATGTAGATCTTGTCGTTCCGGCACCATCACCTCCGATCTCTGGTTGGAGTCTTGTCGTCCATCTTTTGTCGGTGGCGAACTTGACCGATGGTCTTCGGGTCCGGGAAGGAGTTCTTGGTGTCCCATGATGAAGATCTTGACATCGGACCGTTCTTGTCGGATACTTTGGGTCACATCACCACTTGTCGATCTTGGATGCCCTGTAGCACCATCATTTCTTCATCTTCATCTGCACTTCACTAATTGTGACGACGCGAATAGGAAATATCCACAGACGTGGCATGGACGAGGCAGACGTTGACGTGGTGTTGTAGGCAAAACAGAACACGCGGCCAGAGCGTAAAGGGGGTGAGGGGCACGCACGGCAGTCAGAGACACAGTCGCTGGCGGGGACGTCCGCTGCAGGGGTGGGAGCCACGCAGAAAGGAGAGGCAGGGCGCGGCGGCAGCTCGTGCGAGCGGCGACCTGGAGGTGCAGGGGCCCGGCGGCGATGGAGCTCTTGGACGGCGATGGGGCCGCAGGGGCGGGGTCAGGGTAGGAGACCGAGAGGGAGGCGAGGTTGACGCTGGGCGGCCGAGGCGGAGGAAGATCGGCGAGGCAGCGAGCGGGCTCACAGGCCAGAGGCGAGGCCGACGGTCGGCGTCTTGAACCAGAGGCGCGCGCGGCTCGTTGCAGTTCTAGAGGACGGGACGGCGACGACCGACGAGGCGTCAAGGCAGAGGCCGAGCGGAGGTCGTGGCGGCGGTCCTGGGGGCGGGCTTGGCCGCAGACAGAGGTCACAGGGAGGGCGCCGCGGCGGAGGGCAACGGCGGTCTCCAGCGGGCGGTGGCGCACGGGGCCGGCCAGAGGAGGGAGAGCCGAGGAGGGAAGGAGCAGCTCGCGGGCCCGACCAGAGGCGAGCACGGTTGGTGGCGGGCTCCGGCGAGGTGGGAGAGAAGGGGCGGCGCGGCTCGGCCTTGTCGGCAACACTGTAGGAGATCGAGCGGGGGTGGCGCGCTGCTGCGACGGGAGGAAGACTGCGAGAGGAGCGAGGTAGGTAGGGAAGGATCAGGACAAGATGGTGGGGCCAGGTGGAGCAGGGTGGGTGTATCGCGTGTGGGTGCACGCGTTCGGTGGCAGGTGGTGGAGGCGTACGTGGGTTTGCGTGCGGGAGCGGGCGAGTGGGTGGGGCTGGGGAGAGACGCGTGCACGCGGTTTGCAGCGCTGCTGCTGTTGTCGCTAGCGGGTGCGTGCGTGTGGAGCGTGTGTTGTGTGTGTGGGTTTTGTGTGTGCGTCTGGGGGTGGGGCCAGAAGGTGAGGTGGCGGACTGGGAGTGGACTGGGTGAGGTGGCGATGGGGTTGGAGTTGGCTGCAAGGAAGGGTGGGTGGCGGCGGATGGTTTGGGTTAGGGTAGGGGCGGTTTAGATAGGGTTTGGGGGTGGCCGTCCAGACTTTCGGGCCTAGTGGGCTGCCCCCTAAAATAATACAAATGTTTTATTTGTTTAAAACGGGGCGTTTGAAATCTGTTTGTAGACGAAACAAAATATTCCGGACAAACCCGGGGTTTTGTATTTGAATAAAGACGGAGCTTATTTAGAAAACAAAATAGGTTTTCAAAAATAGTTTTGTACAAACACATCAAATGCAATGTGGCATGATGACATGAGCATTGCGGTCATGATGATGCAATGCACAAAAACACAGCGATTTTCTAGTAGTGGTTTTAGCGGGGTGCTACAATTCGACACCACTAACAATGGATCTCGCCCTCGAGATCCGCCTCATGGTACAGGGAAGAAGGACGAGGAGCTGAATCTTCGCGCTTCGTGTAGATCCTCGCGACACCACTAACAAGATTGTTGCTCCATCTTGAAATCAGCGACACCACCAACAAGGGGTCGCTGTCCAGGATCGTCGAGAGAACAGTCCGAAAAACAAAGGACGAAGGTAAAGGTATCCACAAATAAAGCCACCTCTAACTTCGATAGAAAGAGAGAACCGATGCATTCTCATCCACTTCAATGTACACGAGCAAATAGAGTGAGTAGTCGGCATGGGGGCCAATCCATCACGCACCCAAACTATTACTCCGCACAATCAGTTGAAAAGCGTTAAACCATTATCATACTGAAGATCTCGACAAGCGAGGTTTGGAAACAAAGGAGTGATGCAGACTCTGCATCGGATCTGGCTTAGATGATGTCGTCGCGTCGGAAACCACCGGAAGGCACAAACAAGGAACAAAGAATGGTACCACAGATAAAGGATCACTCAGATAGCATGAAGTCCGGAGGTAGAAACGCCGTTACCAAAGGAGGAAGCGAAACCCTGAAGGTTCGACGGAAACCCAACCACGAGAATTCCTGGACTAGAAGAAAAGATAAGAGAGCAGATTCAAAACACGCAGAGGTAAGAGGAGAATAGCGTAGGGGTAAGAAGTAAAAGCAGACCTAATCAGATCTATCCAACCGATTTTTGCAAAATAGTTTTGACACTCTACATCGGCCGTTAGCTAGGTTATCCTACAGGTTGGACAAGTGGAGTACCGTAATTGCTAAGCTCTGATACCACTCTGTAACACCCTCGAATCGGCCCTATGCAAGTTTTAGCGCTTCCCGCCAAACCCGCATAGAAACGATTCAAGGACGCCCACCAGGCACTTGCGTGCGGGTGGAGAACGAAGTAATACCATTACACATTAGTCCACGATGGAACCCACAGAACATATATATACAACAACGACTCCATGAGTCAAGAATACATATATAATATACAAAGATCCAAATCACCTTGATAACGATAGAGCGTCTGACTACGGACAAGATGCAAATGGGGCTAAGAGCCCTGAAGAATAACCAATGGCGTCCATAACCCTGCCCAGGCCAAGCCGGAAGGGTAACCCTGCTAATGACGTCGAACTCATACCTGCTAAAACAAAAGGGGTGCCGACAAAGGGTAAAGGAAAAAGAGGAGCGTCAGTACTGAGGCCAGTACACGGCGAGGCTAGAATTCAGCGGCTCTCGCCTACATAGGTATGGTGGACTGAAGCGGCAGCGCAGCATGCACTAGACAACCTATAGAGACTCGATATAACTGTCGACTATTAGAGATGGGTAAGAAAGACCTATTCGGGACCAACCTGATACTAACACCACTCATACCCATCCTGGTATTCCCCTCGAGACCAAACGAGGAAGTCAATCCGAGGAACTCACACAGTTGGCAGTTTTATTCATTCTATTATAATTGTAGCACTTACTAGTCATATATAGATAGCACGAGTCGTCCTGATAGCATAAGTAGTGGGCAGTTTTAGTTAACCATTCAGTTGTAGTTGCAGTACTTACTAGTCAGATACCATTAGCATGTGACATCCCATACCCAGCAGTTGTTGGCACTTTTAGTTCATTCCATTGGAGTTGCGATACTTAGTAGGCAGGTATAACATGACACGATACCCCCCCAGTTCCACCAGTTGTTGGCACTTTTATTATCCACTCCATTGTAGTGAAGCTGATTACTAGTCACATATTAAGTCAATTTTATAGCACTACTTTAGTTATGCTTGTCTATGATCGAGATACTGTGCTCCAAGTCGTCCATAACCGCGGACACGGCTTTCAGAAAGATTTACCCTACAGGGGTGCACAAATAGCAACACACACACGGTCAACCTCGGAAAAACCAAATCAAAAACCAACGAGGCTTTCACGACAAAGCAATCACAGGATTCATAAAATATTTCAGGGGGCCACCCTACTAAGCTACCCGCAACGAAGTTGGCCGGCTCTAGAATGGACCCAGGGTTCGTGAGAACGGCTGTAAACGACTAGGAACCCGAAAGTGTGACTGGGCTTGTCGATACCGTGAAATCGTGCCGCGATCCAAAACAATATAGGTGCTCCACGCACAATCGTAAATAAAGCAGTAAAGCATGGCATAAGTACATGATAGTAATAAAACCCCAAACTAGTTTGTGGCCCCAAGAAATAAGAAATGAATCAAGCTCTGGCTAAGGGGGATTCATAGAGTCTCTCGTATGTGGATGGTGCGAATAGTCAAGGAACAGGTATCAAGTACTCGGGGCCTACGGGACACAAGTGGACATAAAAACCAAATAGCATATATTGCCCACCGGTGCCTCTTTCATTAGTTATCCCAGCAATTTAATAGTTGTATTTAAAGGCATGATCATCTCCACCATTAAGCATCTCCACCATTTAGCATGTGCCAACCTTCCAATAACGATGGAACGGCAACGACGCGAAGCAGCACATGAGCAAGCAACTACGACTCGCAAGGCCGACTATTTATCAAGCAACATGCAATAGGATGTGTCCAAGGCAATATAAAGGCTGCAAGGGATATATCTGGTACGGAACACTAAAGCATCGCGACACAGATAGCAATAGATCAACAGGAGGAAATAAATACTATAAATGCAAAATAGGTAGAAGGGGGAGAGATGCTCGCCTGGGAAACACTGGCAGAGGTTCATATCCGGAGAACTTGTCGATACTCGCATCAACTCATCGGCCTAATCCGCGAAGAAACAAACACTAGAAGAAACACCGGATGCAATATTTAATACTACGGCATAAGATCCGGCATGATTATGATATGATGCAGATGCGGTCAATTAGGCAGTATTAAGCAGAACCGGGGTCCCGACAATTAATTAGATGGTTCGAGTTGTTTAACTACCCCGCAATTTAAATGTTGTATTAACAGGGCGAAACATGGCATTGGTTCGCTATGCCAATTTAAATGGAGTCCGGAATAAGACACATATATCCCGCATATAGACTCCATATTTAATTTAGGTGAATCGACTATTTAACCCAACCCACCAGATGACATGTATGCAAGCATGATGATTTAATGATGCGACAGGTATATGCCATATTATAAAAATAGAGGCTTAGGGTCACACATCTAGGTTCGGAAGATCTTGGTTCCAGGGGTTCGGGGTTCGACAGGGTTCGACGGGGATCGGTTCGACGGGAAACGAGGTTCGGACTCCGGGGTTCAGGGTCTTCGGATCTTTGAAGGAGATCATGGCGTTCCGAGGAGAAGATCTTGGCGTGCCGAGGGTTCGGTCTTCGAATCCCGGGAAGGAGGTCTTGCGGTTTTCCGTGAAGGCGATCTTGACGCTCGGTGCCCGTGATGTAGATCTTGTCGTTCCGGCACCATCACCTCCGATCTCTGGTTGGAGTCTTGCCGTCCATCTTTTGTCGGTGGCGAACTTGACCGATGGTCTTCGGGTCCGGGAAGGAGTTCTTGGTGTCCCATGATGAAGATCTTGACATCGGACCGTTCTTGTCGGATACTTTGGGTCACATCACCACTTGTCGATCTTGGATGCCCTGTAGCACCATCATTTCTTCATCTTCATCTGCACTTCACTGATTGTGACGACATGAATAGGAAATATCCACAGACACGGCACGGACGAGGCGGACGCCGACGTGGTGCTGTAGGCAAAATAGAACACACGGCCAGAGCGTAAAGGCGGTGAGGGGCACGCGCGGCGGTCAGAGACACGGTCGCTGGCGGGGACGTCCGCTGCAGGGGCGGGAGCCACGCGGAAAGGAGAGGCAGGGCGCGGCGGCAGCTCGCGCGAGCGGCGACCTGGAGGTGCAGGGGTCGGCGAGGGGGCCCGACGGAGATGGAGCTCTTGGACGGCAATGGGGTCGCAGGGGCGGGGTCAGGGTAGGAGACCGAGAGGGAGGCGAGGTTGACGCTGGGCGGCCGAGGCAGAGGAAGATCGGCGAGGCAGTGAGCAGGCTCACAGGCCGGAGGCGAGGCCGACGGTCGGCGTCTTGAACCAGAGGCGCACGCGGCTCGTTGCAGTTCTAGAGGATGGGATGGCGACGACCGACGAGGCGGCAAGGCAGAGGCCGAGCGGAGGTCGTGGCGGCGGTCCTGGGGGCGGGCTTGGCCGCAGACAGAGGTCACAGGGAGGGCGCCGCGGCGGAGGGCGACGACGGTCTCCAGCGGGCGGCGGCGCACGGGGCCGACCAGAGGAGGGAGAGCCGAGGAGGGAAGGAGCAGCTCGTGGGCCCGACCAGAGGCGAGCGCGGTCGGTGGCGGGCTCTGGCGAGGCGGGAGAGAAGGGGCGGCGCGGCTCGGCCTTGGCGGTAGCGCTGTAGGAGATCGAGCGGGGGTGGCGCGCTGCTGCGACAGGAGGAAGACCGCGAGAGGAGCGAGGTAGGTGGGGAAGGATCGGAACAAGATGGTGGGGCCAGGTGGAGCAGGGTGGGTGTATCGCGTGTGGGTGCACGCGTTCGGTGGCAGGTGGTGGAGGCGTACGTGGGTTTGCGTGCGGGAGCGGGCGAGTGGGTGGGGCCGGGGAGAGATGCGTGCACGCGGTTTGCAGCGCTGCTGCTGTTGTCGCTAGCGGGTGCGTGCGTGTGGAGCATGTGTTGTGTGTGCGGGTTGTGTGTGTGCGTCTGGGGGTGGGGCCAGAAGGTGAGGTGGCAGGCTAGGAGTGGACGGGGTGAGGTGGCAATGGGGTTGGAGTTGGCTGCAAGGAAGGGTGGGTGGCGGCGGATGGTTAGGGTTAGGGTAGGGGCGGTTTAGATAGGGTTTGGGGGTGGCCGGCCGGGCTTTCAGGCCTGGCGGGCTGCCCCCTAAAATAATACAAATATTTTATTTGTTTAAAACAGAGCGTTTGAAATCTGTTTGTAGACGAAACAAAATATTCCGGACAAGGCCGGGGTTTTGTATTTGAATAAAGACGGAGCTTATTTAGAAAACAAAATAGGTTTTCAAAAATAGTTTTGTACAAACACATGCATAATGATGACGATGCTCAAATGCAATGTGGCATGATGACATGAGCATGCGGTCATGATGATGCAATGCACAAAAACACAGCGATTTTCTAGTAGTGGTTTTAGCGGGGTGCTACAGTTGCCAAGTCATTAGGTTTTTCTGACATCTTCCGTAACTTCGAACGATCCCGGGGATCAGTGTACGATGGGAGTGGGGGTGGCGTAGTACCAGGTGCTGCAGTGGGATCCTGGTTGCTTGGTGCATCTCCAAATCCCAGATCTTCAGATTCATAAGTCAGAGTTTTCCTGGCCCCAACTTCACCTTCCACGGTAGTATCCATAGGGGTAGATTTTATCGGGCTCACCACCGTGTCCTGAAGGTCATCATCGTCATCGAGTGAGGCATCTTGGGAGGAGCGCTTGCGAGGACCAGCCCCGGCCTCCCTACCTTCTCTACCACCTCGGCCACGAGAAGTGAAAGGGCGTGGCTCCATCACTAGCGGATTAGCACGCCTCTTAGCAAGCATGAAATCTCCATATTGTAGCTCCCTATCTGTCCAAACACCATCACCACACTCCTCGTGGTTGTGCCCCATTAATCCGCAGTGCTTGCAAAAGTAAGGAACTTTTTCATACTTAACCAATAGCCTCTTCTTCCCCTCACCTTCCACATTGAGGGAGACAACACGCGCAAGGGGATTTTTAACCTCCACTAAAACTCGAATTCTGACATAGTTCCCCTCGTAGAACAGCTTAGGAGACATCTGAACCTCCTTGGTTTTTCCAATGCGCCTAGCTAGGTCATCAACAACCTGCACCTTCCGATACAGTTCCGGTATACCATGAATCTGAGCCCACACATACAGTCCTCCAAAGGCAACTTTCTTCGGGTCTTCCCGGCCATCATAATCCTCGATGAGAACGACCCAGCCACGAAAGGTCCAGGGACCCTGATGAACGACTTTTTTCCAATCACCTAGACAGTGCATCTGGAACACGAACAAATTTTCTCCCGCCTCTCTGCAGACCGGATCTTTGGAGAGGTTCCAGATCGCTTTCATCTTACCGAATAGTGCATGAGAGCTGAAATTCCTTGTAGTATGGACCTTACCAATTGCCATCCAGCGAGCCTCCTTTTGGAACTCCTTGACATCCGCCGCTCCGATCACGATGTCGTCTAACTCATCATCACGTAGGTCTAGATGCATTAGAAGATCATCAATCTCTGATTTAGATCCGTTTGCTGCGCCCAAGGTGCCAGATCCCGTTCTTGTCGTCATGACCGACTCACGGGAGCCCTAGAGATGCCCCGACCAGAAGCAAAATGTCGATGGAATAAGGAGAGCGATAGTCTGGGGAGGGGTTTAAGGTGGGAAAGATCAACGACGATGGTCAAACGGGATTGAAACCCGCAGAAATCTCACGGCGGCGTAGGAAACGCCACCGGAGCCTGAAACCCTAACGGAGAGGGTAAGAAAGCGCAAATAGGAAAATTTTAGTTGTGAACTGGTTGCAACTAAAAAAACTTAGTTACAACCATCTTGCAACTCCCGTGTAGTATGAATCATGATGCATATTCAATGACTAGAAACATTTTGTTCTCACTTGCAACCTACTTTCAGCTGGAAGAGCTCGGTTCCAAATCAGGTCCAACCGAAAAGTCTCAGTTACAACCTACTTGCAACTAGAATCTAGCATAATCATGACGCAAATTCTAACCGTCCAATATATTTTCTTAGTTACAACATACTTGTAATAGAAAAACTCAGCATTACAATTAAAAAATCTAGTAGAGGAACAGAAAACCCCAGCAAAAAATGCTAATTTCATTTTTTGGAGAAAAATCTAATCACAAAATGTAATATTTTTTTTTGAAGGACACAAAATGTAATATTAAATTAGGAATAATAATAATAATAATAATAATAATAATAATAAGAAGAAGAAGAAGAAGAAGAAGAAGAAGAAGAAGAAGAAGAAAAGTGGAAATATAAAAGGGAAAAGAAAAAAGAAAACAAATATAAAAGTAAATAAAAATGAAAACACAAAGAAAGAGAAAAATATATAGATGATATGACAATAATAAAATAATTATTATAATGCCTTCATTTTTAAGGATGGAACGCTAAAGAAGCAATTGTAAAAGAGCCAACATAGTTATACGATGAGGCGTGTGTACAAACCAATGCATCGGTTAGAGAAGGACAAAGAAAAGATTGTCCATCTAAATCTGACGTTCGTTACTCCTAGCGGCATGGAACAAAAGTAGATAGCAGCCCAAAATAACATGCGGAAGCAGCAGGCCGGCAGCCCACGCACGCACAACAACAGCAGCGCAGTCTCAGCCTGGTATCGCTCATAAACAGCAATCTACACGAATCTTAGCCCACAAATCCGATGGTAATCGAGGTGGCTGAGATAGTTCTCGGGCGCATGAGAAGTAGCAAAACCGATATTGTAATAATGGTTTTGAAACGTTCCTTATTCCTGTGTTCTGCTTGTTGATGACTTGACGGAATTGCCTTGCTTCGACTTTAATAATAATACTCCCTCCTGTGCATCCTTGCGAACAGAGGCCAGGAGGTTTAGTGATGCCTGGGTAAAAAAAGTAAAGTGAACAAACATTGTCATTCCAGTGTAGGACTGCAGGATGCAGGCACCCCTATGTTCAGCATTCCGTTGGGAGACTCAGGTGGACGCAGCAGATGGAGTCGGGCTCGATACCACGTCGAGTTCCCTTCCATATGAATGATGCAACGATGACGACGAAACCATCCAAAAGCTATAGCTGCTTGAGATGTTGGTGATGATTGTTTATTTGTTTGTTCAAATGCTGGTTCATTCTACGAGTCTTGTCGCACGGTCTTCGAGGATAACAATCTCTGAGGCTGAGGCTGAGGCTGAGGCACCTCACAAGCCACACCCCTGTAAGATCAGGCCAGCCTTTCCTTGTGCACAACCTCCTCAGACCTCAGCAGTGATCCCTGACACTTTACAGCCAAAACGCCTGCAGAATCCAGTGTCATACTTATAACAACTGTTTTATCCATTCTTGCTACGACCAGCTGCTTCGGGTCTCACAGGCAATTCCTCCCCCTCTCTGTGTGCTCTCACCGGCAATGGTGTGAAGATGCCATGGCCTGGAACGGAATGGAATATATTACCCCAGACAGAGCAAAGTACCCTGCAATTGCACTAGAGGATGTAAAGGCAGCGGCACCTTTTCTCCTCCTCCTCCTCCTAGTCTCTCTCTCTCGATCAAAAGGCACTCTGCATGCAATGCACGCCTTTATTAGGCTTTATCCATCCCTCCACCAAGTCAAAAAAAAGAGAGCGAGCTAGCAACGCAGTGCACCGCATTTGCATTTCAGTGTCCGCGTTTGCGTTGCATCGCGGTGTGCCCTACCTGTTTGTTGTAGCATGAGGGAGTGAGTGACTGATTGGAGTTTTTTGCTGTTCAAAGTCAAGTCTAGAAAGAGGTCACCCCTAACAACCAGCCCCAACAACCTTCGAGCGTTTGGCGGTGTGTGGTCCTTACCCCTGCCTTAACAAGGCGCCAAAAGCTGCACCTGCTTGCTGGATTCATGCGCGCTTGATTCCTTTCGATCGGTCGTTGCATCAGGCACGATTATTGGGAGATCTTCTCTTTACTTTCCTCTCTTGTTTTTTTTTTCCTTCGGTTGTTCTGAAGAAAGATGTAGGACCTGGATAGAAACGAGGCATCAATTAATCTGCAAGTAGTAGTTACTCTAGACAAAATTCTGCAAGTAGTTATGCAATGTACTATAGATGATTTTGAGCCAATTAGATAGGTGACGTGAAGTATGGAGAATTTGAGCCTATGACCAGAGAGTAATGGTGTTTTCCACCATAGTTTTTTAAGAAAATTAGCTCAGGACCACCCTGAAGATTTACAAATCGGAGGGCTGCAATCTCATGTCAGATTGACAAGTGGGCCACCACGGAGACAGACCAACATGTTGGCATTACATTTACACATCACATGGGCAATTTAACCCCTTCCTTTGTCAACTGAACTTTGCCGTCGGTCTCATCTTGATCTTCCCAAGGAGAAAATCAAAACTCGGCCGTTGGTCACACATCTTGGATCTTCCCAAGGAGGAAAACAAGGCCCTAAGAACAAAACTATTTCTTTCAGGAAGAAAGGGTGCAAGACAACCAGTGGCAATGCAAGCTGATGTGTGTGACAGTAGATGGATGAGGTGAAATATGGAGAATTTGAGCCTATGACGATAGAGTAATGGTGGTTTCCACCTTTTGTTTTTCAGAAAATTGGCTCAGGACCACCCTGAAGATTTATAATAAATCAGAAGGCTCATGTGAGAATGACAAGTGGGCCATCACAGAGACAAACTACATGTTGGCATTACACATCACATGGCCAATTTAACCCCTTCCTTTGTCAATACAACTTGGCCGTTGGTCTCATCTTGGTCTTCCCAAGGAGAAAAACAAAACTCGGCCGTTGGTCATCACATCTTGGATCTTCATCTTCCCAAGGAGGAAAACAAGGCCCTAAGAACAAAACTATTTCTTTCAGGAAGAAAGGGTGCAAGCCAACCAGTGGCAATGCAAGCTGATGTGTGACAGTAGCATGGCTCTCAAGCATCTTGATGGAATGGAGCACAAAGAGATACTAGTAAACAAACAAAAGGGGCAAAGCTAATTGCACCTTAAAAAAGCAACGAAAACAATACTTGTATGCAGCACATCACCTGGGTGCCAAGCACATGGGGACCACACACACACCATCATGCTAATGAATCATGCCCCCCAACATGCTGCAAACTCAAGCTCAGTGCAAGAAAGCTACACTCGCTGATGCTGCATTATACTAGTACACACAATTTAGCAACAAAGCTAACACCATTGCTTTAGCATAGAATGCAAAAGTGGAGGAAGAATTGAGTGCACAAAAGAAGGACACCTCGATCCATGGCATTCATACAAGTTTTTGGATTACATCTCAGCTTCTGTAGAATACAACAACCAACCATCTCTTCTGACTAAATAAGAGAGATGGTGTCAAAGGACAAAGGGGGAAAACAGCTAGACCCATGATATGGAACACTTAAAAAAAAAAGAGCAACAACCAACCCTGGACCTTCCCAGTTTCCCCTAAAAGTTAGTTTGACCGGAGACTGTCACAACCAAAGCACACTTGACTGCTAATTAGAAGATCAAATCACTCTCGATAGCCCGCGAAGAAACCCTTCTTCCTCGCTGGCCTCTGATAATTAGTATTGCTACCAAGAAAGGAGCAGCACCACCACCATGATCCTTACTTATCATGTGGTTGGATGGAGGAGAACACCCCTGGTTCTTCTTCCACAAGCACTAACGAAAATAAAACAGAAAGTAACCTACTACACCATATCTCTGAATGAGATCAGAAAGGATTCTTCACACAAGGCCGCCTCTCCTCAGGGACATTGGAAGGCCATGTGCTTTGCTCAGCCTTCCCTATTTACAGGGGACACATGGAATTCCAAAGATCCAAATCCACCTTTAGCCCTTTCTTTCTACCCTACATCCATCAAAATGAGTCAGTAGCACTGCAAGGAGGAGTATGAACAGACCACAGATCACTTGCAACCTCGCTGCAGGGCCCCGCTCCACGCAACGTTACCATCGGCCTTCTCTAAAGCGGCAACCTTGGCACCATGACACGGGAGAAGACCGGCCTTGCTCTTCCCACTGTGCGGGAGCTCGACAGTCTCGCTGATGGATCCAGACTTGATATCGGTGGGTGGGATGAAGCAGTCCATGGAGAGACCTGCAACGTTGAACGCGACCTCCTCGATGCTCCATGCCTCCTCCATGCGAGTTTTCGTGTGGCTCATGGCCACCTCTCCGAAACGGAAAAGGGTCACCGCCGAGCGTCCAGAATGTGCAATCATTATCCCATCCACTGGCCGGTAGTCCTCGATGAACGAATTGATGGTAGTCTCCCAGTAAACTGCATCCCCTCCAGTGGTGGACTGGATTCGAGTGAGGTGTGAATCCTCCAGGTGGACAAGAAGCCCGGTCTTCTGGCTAAAGTACCCGAAGAGAACATGCCGGATGATCTCCGCAAGCCCCTCGCTGCGTGCTCTTAGCGTCTCAGGGTCAGCACACAACTTCAGAATGAAGCAATCGTCACCATTCACCTTCCTCTCGCCAATGCAGCGTGCACCAGCAAACATGCTCGCCGTGGTCAAAGGATCCAGGCCCTAGATAGAAAATGAACAATAATCCTCAAGCTCTAATTTCTTGCACTGTTGCACACAAGTTGAGAAAATACAGCCTAAATATGGTGAAACTTGTGTCGGAGTTGTACCTGAAGCGCCCGGCGGAGAGGGCGTACAGGTCCCTTGGCAGAATGTGCGCCAAGCCATGGGGTGTGACGCCAGACGAGCTTGCCATTGCATCCAGCGTGCACCTTGCTCCCGCCAACAGCCAGCTCAATGTACCACATCTCGGGAGCCATCTGCCACAGCACGAAACGGCCAGGCTCTGCACAGCGTGCCGCCATGCGGTTCCTCACGACACGACCAGCCGTCTCACACTCGGTAGCCACCATGCGCACCTTGCCCATGGCATACGCGTTTCGGACCGAAGAGAGGAGCTTCTGCCCACCGGAGGCAGCCAGATACTGCTGCAGAATGTACTGCGCCGACGAAGTCTCCTGTAGATCAGACCGACATCACTGTTACACAGCTACAAAGCGAACCATTTTTTACAGCAAGTAACTCAATTTACCACAACAGCTTTAAGGTTAATCCTTCTTCGTTACAGCTAATAGGGGTATAGCATATACTACAAGGAAAGCCATTCCCCCTCTTTTAGAGTGGCAATGTGTTGAGATGCCAATTTTGTAGCAAATGCATGAACCCTTACTGAGCGCATCACATCAACAACCCACTTTACAGTGTTTCTCCTAACGAACCAACAAGTTTCTGAAACACATTTCAGAGAAAACGTCAAAAACAGTTTCTGCAACTCAAGAACCAAAAAAAAACACTAATTCCAATTAAGAGAAGTTGGCTTCAGCAATTCAGAACTGAAATCTTGTAATGGACAGAAAGATTTGTGCTCCTAGATTCCACCAAAGCACTGTGGAGTATGGACTGAACTTAATCTAGAGCAAGAACAAACAAGCAAAAGAAGGAGATCGCTTACAATAGGGGTGTCCTTGATGCTGAGGTGCGGAAGCGGCTCGGCGGCGCAGACATGCACGGGCGCGAGCGCCGCGCCCATGACCCCGAGCAGCATCCTCAGGTCGTTCCGCCTCGCCGCGCCGCCACCGCCGCCGGAAGGCGCCGGCCCGGACGACGGCGCACGCGCGAGCTGGCCGCGCACCCACCGCCCCCACCCATCCCGGTCCCTCCGCGGACGCCCTGCGGCATCGCCCCCGCCAGCCTCCTCCGGATCCGGGCCTTCCATGAGCGGCGCGAGGGCCTCCCCGCCGCCACCTCCCGCGTACCGCAGCGCCGCCTTGGCCGCTGCCGCCTCCTCCGCCCTACGTCGCGTCCGCGCCGGCGACAGCCCGCGGGCCACCTCGTCCCGCAGCGCCGAGAAGAAGCCCTGCTTCCTGTCCATGGCTGGCTGGCAGGGACCTTCTCGCAAATAGCCGGAACACCAAGCACTCCCAAGACAGTGTGTGCAGCTGTGTTTGCGACAAAGAGAGTAGGCGATGGAGTGGGGCGCGAATATAAAAGAAGCTGAGGAGCTCGGCCGAAGAAGGTTGAGAGCAGAATGGAGGCGCGGCGCCGAGAGCGTGAACCCCTCAGCGACTGAGACTGGACTGAGGGGGCGGCGGTTATCAGTTTATCACTGGGCGGCTGGCTATGGTTACCTCCTGGGTTAGGTTACCTTCCACCTACTTTTTTGTCTAGGTTATCTTTTTGTAGAATGTTGTCAAAATCTTTAATTCTTGTAGTATCACCATAAGAAGCTTGTAATGTCTTTGTTTCCCAACTACTACTTACTATCTATAGGCTTCTGGATGCAAAATTGTCTCTTGACTAATAGTTACATGGACGACTACTGTGAACAAAAAAAAAATGTCGGTCCAAAAGGGTACAAGATTTTTCGGAATGGTTAAAATAAGTTAGAGAAGTTATCTTTCCAATTTTTGCAAGTGGCATATTTCTTGTTGTTACATAGTGGTGTTTTAAGCCATGGTTTGGCTACTTTGTGTCCGACCAGACCGTGGATCAAAAGCATGTGGAGTGCAAGTTAGAGTATTGGACGAGTAGCGGTGTGTCATATTCTTGAGTGTTTTTTTGCCTGGATATGTTTCCATTGCAAGTAAATCCATAACAACACGTATAAAGTATGCATGCTTAAGTCGTATGGATCTCGAACATACTCTCTCTGTTTCAAATTACTCCGTCGACGCGCTTATGTAGGTGTGCTAGTACTCTTTTATTTTTCATTCAAGAAAATCCTGAAATTTTTGAAATAGATAGTATGAAATGTGTACTACCTATACCAAAAATCCTATGAATTTTTTGATAAAAATGAGAGAATACTAAGCCACCTAGGTAAACGTGCGCGCGGAGTAATTTGAAACAGAGGGAGTAGTACGGAAAATACATTTGCAAGACGTTAGCAACAAATAAGCACTTGCTCCAGAAAAAATGTCCATCGGTTCACAATATACATCGTCACCACAATGTGTACAAAGAATTAGAGTCATGCAAAAAACATGGATTACGTCACAATTTTTCTTAGGAAATGATGCAAGATATAGATTCACATTTATCACGTGGCAAACAACAAGCAAAGCAAGAAAAAAAAACATAAAACGAAAATGATTTAGAAACGAGGTGAGCACATCCATGGGTCTATCAGACCGTGGATCTCAATTCTCACCAAGCTAGTAACCGGGATTAAGACCAACCTCTACGGAAATAAAGGCAATAAATTGGCAGAATTGAAGTACTGGAAGTAGATAAAGTAAAGGTGCACATGGAAGAACATGAAGAACTGGTAAAACTTAGCATTTTTGATATATCGAGCAATCCTACCTCCCACTCTCCGGCCTTATAATGACGACCGTGAGCCTCGACTTAGTACCATTATTACATCAAACACCATCATGTGCTAATCATAGTTTAACTTAATTATTACGACATCTTAGAGGGAATATTTACCCGAACCGAACAATTCAATCTGGGACAATGGATGAAGAACGAACGGCGAGGATAGACTGAATGTCTATTGTCTTCAGAGAAATAGAGTAGCTAGTTCTGACAATTTCTCTCGCGCAAGACAAGACTTCAAGGCTTGAATCCAGAGAATGATGCTTGGATAAACTTTGTATCCTCCAATGTAGCTTCAGTGAATCAACCATTGATCAACTACAATGTCATAGTCACCTACTAACCGTGGAATCTGACGGCGCTGCAACACCTTGTCGTGAAATGTATTGATTTTTTTTCCTTCAGGAGCAAGAACCAAAAAGTTACAGCCTCAGGGCCAATGTGTTGCTTGAGCCGATTAGGTAGCTACAATCTATAGGACACTCTACCAACTTTTTGTGTAATTCTAAATGGTCCATGGAACTTCGAAGTTAGTTTGAGAGAATTTCTCAAATCAAGGGTTGTTTCTCTATAATGCTGAATTTTTAAATATACCAGAGCTCCCACTTCAAAGCTTATTTTAGTTCTCTTTAAGTCAACAATTTTCTTCATTTTGTTCTGAGCTTGCTGAAGATTTTTTTTTGCAGCTTTCATGATATTCTCTTACTGCCGAAGTGTGATTTCTACTTCAATGGATGCATTACAAGAAACATATTCTCCTATTTGTGGTGGCTTGTACCCATGAAGTTCTTAAAAGGTGAATTTTTCAGTGATGTATGTGATTGGTTAATTGCATGGAAAACAAAAAATCCTACGAGATAGCAGAAGAAACCCAAAGATCTGATCTATGAAAATCTAGTAGAGAGGAAGATCCGATCTACTTACCATAGAAGAAACACGAGCGTTTACGAACGAAAGATCAGGGTTGATGTAGTCGTACACAACACCAAATCAATTCGATAAAGCAACGCACGAGCAACACATCTACGGTATCTTCCTCCTTGATCCCTCAAGCGAGAGAAAAAATCTCCGCCAGAATCCAGCAGCACGACGACGTTGTAGGTCTATGTTGTAGAAGTGCAGCGGGGTTTCACCTAAGCAACTGTGCGAGGAATGAGGGACAGGGTATAGGGAGGCATCGGCTAGGGAGGTGGGGGCTACGCCTCCACCCTTTCCCATCCTTATATAGGGGTAGAGGGGTTGCCGTGGGGATAGACCTTCCCCAATAAGGGGGACGTCGGCCAAGGGAGGGAGCCCCTTCCCCAAAAATCTCACATCTTCCACGCGGCTAGGTGATACGTTGCAAACGTATCTATAATTTTTGATGTTCCATGCTTGTTTTATATCTACTTTCTTATGTTTTGTCCACACTTTGGAGTATTTTTACACATTTTCTGGAACTAATCTATTAACAAGATGCCACGGTGTCAGTTGCCTGTTTTCTGCTATTTTTGGTTTCAGAAAAGTTGGAAAAGAAATATTCCCAGAATTGGACTGGACAAAAGCCAAAGTAGATATTTTACCGGAAGACTCACGGAGCCAGAAGACGAGACGGAAAGGGGCCAGGGGCTGGCCACACCATGTGGTGGCGTGGGCCCCCTGGCCGCGCCACCAGGTGGTGTGGGCTCCTGGTCCACCCTCTGACATCGCCCTTTCGCCTATAAGAAGCCTCCAATGCAGAAACCCTAAATAATCTAGCCTTCAGCCACGAAAAGTTCTGCAGCGCCGCCGCCACAGAATGGGAGATCCGGGGGACAGAAAGTCTCTATTCCGGCATCCTGCCGGGATGGGGAAGTGCCCTCGGAGCCATCTCCATCGATCTCCACCACCATCTCCATCGCCGTTGCTGATTCCCATGATGATGAGGAGTAGTTCTTCCTCGAGGCTAAGGGTTCTACCAGTAGCTATGTGTTCATATCTCTCTCTATGCATGATCATATTGTGATCATGAGCTTTGTAATCAAGTAGATCTACCTTGCTACTCAAGTGCTTTAATAGATCTCTGGCTCTCCCCACGTGTGTGAAAGTGATAGCGTGCACACCATGGTGGCACTTAGGCTAGAGATTACAAATACTTGTTGTGAGTTATATTTGGAGTTGGATGTCTCTATGAAATTGTGGTGTTTGTTGGAACCATATAGCACTCAAGGTGATAGTGAGGGGTTATCTAGATGGGGAAAACGGACTTTGAGGAGTGATGTTATAGCCCTACCATGGATTAGAGTGTCCAACCGGAGAGTAGTTCAGGGTAGTATCATAAAGAGAAGATATTTATATGAGAGTGTTCACTAGTGAAAGTATGATCCCTAAGCCTTGTTTCTAAATATTGAAACACCGTTTGCAACTAGATTTGTTACAAGTTTGCTTGCTTCCATCTTTATTTCAGATTGCCTTTAGTCTCTTTCTACCCATCAAGCTATTTTCGGGCACCATTACCACTTATAATTATCCATATCACTTGTATTTTACTATATCTTCGCCGAACTAGTGCACCTATACACCTGACAAGTGTACTGGGTGTGTTGGGGACACAAGAGACTTCTTGTATCTTGATTGCAGGGTTGCTTGAGAGGGATACCTTTGGCCACTTCCTCCCTGAGTTCGATAAACCTTGGGTGATCCACTTAAGGGAAACTTGCTGCTATTCTACAAACCTCTGCACTTGGAGGCCCAACAACTGTCTACAATAATAGAAGTGTGTATACATCAGGCTATTTTCTGGCGCCGTTGTCGGGGAGGTAAGGTAAAAGGTACTCACATCCTCCGGTGTGAGTGCTCGAAGTTATTTCCTTTAGATTCTGCAATCATATCTTTTTGTTTCTTGTTTTTATTTTCACTAGTTAGGCTTAATGGAAAACAACAAAAAAAATTAGAGATATTTATAATATTTATCTTGAGTTAGGACATGAAGTGTTTGAAGAGAAAATTAAAAAACCTATGGAACTTTATTTGCATGCTAATAGCAATATTATTAGTATGAATTCTTTGAACACCATTATTGCTAATGCTATGGAAAAGTCTAAGCTTGGGGAAGTTTGTTTTGATGAGCATGATATTTTTTAGTCCCCCAAGCATGGAGGAGAAAATTTACTTTGATGATACTATGCCTCCAATATATGATGATTACAATGATGGATATGATATTTTCAGTCCACCTACTATTGAGGAGAAAATTAATTATGATTACAATATGACTCCTATATTTGATGATTATGGTGATGACAACAATAATGATAGCTATTTTGTTGAATTTGCTCCCACCACGATTAATAAGAATGACTATGCTTATAGGGAGAGTAATAATGATTATATGCATGTGGCTCATGATAAGAATGTTTTATGTGATAGTTATATTGTTAATTTTATTCATGTTGCTACTAAAAGTTATTATGAGAGAGGGAAACATGGTCTTATGTATCTTAACAATATTAAGTTTCCCCTCTTTATGTTAATTTTTTTGAAGTTGTACTTGTTTTGTTTTTCTATGCTTGTTGCTTTGTGCTTTCATGACTTGTTTCTTTACAAGATTATTTTTCATAGGAAGTGGGTTAGACTTAAATGTGCTTTGAATTTGCTTTTTGATGCTCTCTTTTACTTCAATTTATATTTCTTATGTGAGCATCTTGTCAAACTATCATGCCTAACTTAAAGGCGTAAAGAAAAGTACTTCTTGAAAGATAACCCAATAGTTTTTTTGAGTCTTGGAAGTTATTACTTATGTAATAACCTCTCCTTATCTTGTTTTTATTTTTTTGATTTTTGTGCCAAGAATAACCTCTAATGAGAGGGAAGTAAGATTTGGGGAAGTGCTGTCCCGAAACAGATTTTTGTGCTTCACTGTAAACATTCGTGAAAAATCTCTGTATGTCGATTGAGATGTAATTTTCTGAATAAATCCCCCAGGTTGTTAGCTAACTTTCGTTAGTTCAACACTTTTCAATTTTAGCAACAGAAGGTCTTCAAAAAAATGGTTTTTACATGCTGGTCTATTTTGACAGATTTCTGCCATTATTTGCATTTGCCTCTTAATCTCTTTCTCTTTGAGTTCTCTTTGATCATTTGAACTTTTTAAAGGAAGTGATACAATAGCTTTTGTTTTAATGGAAGTTTTACTCGTATTGAAACTAAACCAAAAGACTTATTATCTTGAGTACACTAATGTTGCTAATGAAGATTGTGTGAAGTTTTGTATGAAGAAAAATTTAAAGTGTAGGAAAGAGTAATGTGATAAGATGAAGAATGGACAAAAGCTCAAGCTTGGGGATGCCACCCGTGTCACCCCAAGAAATATTCAAGAAGTACAAGCGTCAAAGCTTGGGGATGCCCAAGGCATCCCTTTCTTCATCAATAAAAATTTTAGGTTTCTTCCAAACACTTCATTTTTATTGTTTCATGCACAGTTGTGTTGTTCTTGGAGCGTCTTTGTTTTTGTTTTTGGTTTTCGTTTGCTTAGTTTGCTTGAATAAATTAGTTGGACCCCCTCATTCATGCATTAGTTTTTGTTGGGGATATACTTTCCAGGTATCCTCACAGTTCCTCACTGACCAGGGTGGCCCACTTCGGGTTAGAGCTTTGCTTCACGGGCGGCCCAGTCAGGGAGAAAGACGGAGTCCAATCCGGCTATGGAAAGGCCTAGAAGACTTACCGACTTAGGCCCATAGTGTTACTTGTAGTTCAAGATGTACTCTGTAACCGACTCTTAGTCGTAGCTGGATAGATCTCTCTTGTAAACCCTAGGCCGGATATCTATATAAGCCGTCCTAGGGAGAGCCTTTAGGGAACCCAATACTTTAGACCCTCAACTCGCACAGGCGAAACCTTTGTAACCCATATTCCGGCTCTACCGTATTACTGGATTGCTAGCAGGAGTAGGATCCGTCCAAAGCCGGCGGATTCGAACCTGGGTAAACTTGTGTGCTCACCATCCCGGAACACCGTACGTCTCACACCCCTCTCTTCCGCACGCCTCGAGGACCCCCTCATGGCGTACTTGTCATCAATCTGACGACAGTTGGCTCCCACCGTGGGCAAGTGAGCTTTGGATCTGCGTTCCGAGCAGAATCTGCAAGAATCGGAATCGGCGAGACTATCACCGTCGGTCGCATCCTCTACGCCAACGACGTCCCTCTCATCGTTCTCGACGAGACTTGGATTCCGGCTAAGGAATCATGTCTTTTGGCGAGATCGATGTTTACATCGGTTTCACTGAACCTGCCCCACCCACCCTAGTGGTGATGATAGAGGCAGAAGAATCTTTTGGGTCCCCTTTGTCCGCGGAGGCGGCAGAGTTCCGGATCTCAGAAAACCCTAAACCCACCCAGCCCGCACCAGTTGCGGAGATAGTGGAGAAATCCGAGCCTGAAGAAGACCTAGCGGTCCAAGTCGAATCAAGAGTGGATCTCCCTGGAGGAGCCGGATCCCAGATCGACCCACCCGTGGAAGTCGAAATTCAGGAGGAGCTAGTCAATGACACTGATTCCGGCTCTATTGACGCCGGGACAGACAGGCCTTTCCTCAGGTACACACTGCGACGTATGATACTGCAAGATGCAAGCGCAGATGCAATCCTCAAGACCATCAAAAGTTTCGACATGGATGACCGCAAAAGCCGCAGGTACCTCAGGAAGCACACGTCGCACTTTGTCGGATACGTAGGATCCGGATCCGGCTCTGCCGATGTTGGAGAAAACACCGACTCTGTGCTGGAGGCAATTGGAACAAACGCCGATGTACCCGCATCCTCGGATGAATCGATGATGTCAGCGGATTTCTGAAAGTTCTCCGCGGAATATGAAGAGGAGTATAACTCCAAAGCTACAGAAGAAGGAGAAGCCATGGATGAAGGATCCGGGGAACACTCTCCCAAAGCGCAGGATGACATGGACGTCGGAGATAATCCCGAGGTCTAGATGTCTGAAAGTACTGATCAGATCTTGACTCCGGGAAACGGACCCAAAGCCGTCTTTGCTACCGGCGCTGCCAAGAAGGCAAAGAAGAAGAACAAGAAAAACAAGACCCCGGCAAAAGACCCTCTGGCAGAGGAGGTGATTGCCGAGGAATACGAAGAAGACTCAGATGGAGCACTTATCCCAGAAGAGCCGAAAAAAGAAGAATCGGTGGATGGACACGTGATCACTGAAGGTGCACGTAAACTCATCGATGCTGCATTAACCACACCTATCCCTACAGTCGCAGAACTTACTGCTAAAGAGCTGGACGAAAGGGCCCAAGCCCTAGAAGCGCGTCGTCAACAACTCCTGGATGAAGCCAAAAATACCGAGGAGGCGAAGAAACACATGGCAACTAAGGATTATATGTCTCGGTTGCATCAGAAGACACGGAAGCGTCACACCAATGACGACCAATTCCCACATATCCGTGCCGTCCTTTTCGGAGATGAGATGGGGAAGCCATGGAAAGATAGCAAAGGAGATTATGTATATCCAACCCCAATACAGAACACCGTGGCGGCCTGGGAAATTCTATCGGCTAATCCAGGACCGGAGGAGATCCGTTTGGGTATCAAACTACTCAACAAGGGACTAGAGCAGCAAAAGGTCGCCCTGTCCGGAAGTCAAAAACTGGTCTCGGATTCTGACCAATGTCGCACAGATCCGGCATGGGATGACGTAAGACCCCAGCGTGTCCCGGAGCAGCACTACCGCCCAGAACACCAGGAAGACAATTATTTGAGAACCGGATCTTCGGGATAGCACCACAAAGCTGCCCGTGGCTGGCGTAACGTGAACCTAGTTGCAGAGCAAGAGGCAATTGCTGCTCTGAATCCGAGGAATCCTCCCCGACGAGAGTCTAACAATCGAAGGGGAGAAGATAAAGAGAAACGTCGGGAGGAGGATCGTCAAAAAATGCCACCTCCTAGACATGCAAGCTGTCCAGCTGAGCCTCACCGTGGTGGGAACAACGGACGAGGAAACGACGGAAACCATGCTGGGACAAGCAGGCTAGGGGCTCGTCGTAGTCAAGACCCTCCCCGGAACCAGAATAATGATGTTCCGGACGGAGGCCGGTGATCAGCCGGAAACTATCCAGCTGTCCCACCCTCTCCACCAAACAGTCATCACAACGGCTCCCAAGGAGGGCAAGGAGGACGACATGGCGGAGGAGGTGGTGGCACAAGCCGAAGTCCGGCTCCAAGGCACCGCAGCCATAGCCGACATTCGGGATGATCTTTATCCCCGAACGACGCAAGGCATAGGATCAACTCCAACATAGAGGCGCGGCGCTATGAAAACGATGATATCTACGTGGGCCCAAAGTGCTTCAGACCACGCATCAGAGCTACAAGATTCTCGGAAGGATTTGCTATCTCAAGGCATATCCAAGCCTACGACGGCATTGCTCGGCCAGATACTTGGCTACAGGATTTTTCCAAGCTTGCTGCATCGCCAAAGGCGGAAACAGCCTGGTCGCAACCCGATATCTCCCACTTATGTTGCGGAAGACGGCACGATCATGGATCAATGAACTTCCGGAGAACACCATCCATAACTGGTATGACATGCAAAGTGCATTCTTTCGGAATTTCGAAGGCACATATCAGAGGCCCTGTACGGTCGGAGACCTACAACGCTGCACCCAGAAGGCCGGAGAAACTTGTCGAGATTACGTCGGACGATGGATTGACACCAAGAACTCCTGTGAGGGAGTAAATGATCAAACTGCGATTGAAGCTTTCATTGCAGGTCTCCCAATTGGTCTACTACACCATCGCTTGAAGTGTGACAAAGTCACTGATTTGGGAGAGATGATAGAAACAGCGAGCAAGTATGCAGATGCTGACGACGATGCAGAGGGATTGCTCAATGCCCTGGCTGTGCCTCAGTCGGCAAAACAACCAAAGCAACAAGCTCAAAAGCGCAAAAATACCTCGGAAGAAAAACCCAACACGGAAACGGCAGTGGTCACTGCAACTTTCGGGTCTGGAGGACGAGGAGGGCGCGGCGGAGGCCGCGGGCGTGGGCGTGGAACTTCAAGAGTCCAGGGTAGAGGAGACCAGCAACCAGGCAAAACCTACTCTTGGGCCGACATTTCCAATAACCCATGTGTGCATCACCTAGACGCCAATGGGGGCTTGTAACACCCTCAGAATCGGCCCTATGCAAGTTTTAGCGATTCCCGCCAAACCCGCATAGAAACGATTCAAAGGTGCCCACCAGGCACTTGCGTGCAGGTGGAAAACGAGGTAATATCATTACACAATAGTCCACGATGGAACCCACAGAACAGATATATACAACAACGACTCCATGAGTCAAGAATACAGATATATAGTACAAAGATCCAAATCACCTTGAAAACGATACAGCGTCCGAGTACGGACAAGATGCAAATTGAGCTAAGAGCCCTGAAGAATAACCAATGGCGTCCATAACCCTGCCCAGGCCAAGCCGGAAGGGTAACCCTGCTAACGCGTCGATCTCAAAACCTGCTTAAACAAAAGGGGTGCCGACAAAGGGCAAAGGAAAAAGAGGGAGTGGTCAGTACTGAGGCCAGTACACGGCGAGACTAGAATTCGGCGGTCCTCGCCTACATAGGTATGGTGGACTGAGCGGCAGCGCGGCATGCACTAAACAACCTATAGAGACTCGAGATAACTGTCGGCTATCGGAGAGGGATAAGAAAGACCTATTCGGAACCAACCTGATTCTACCACCAAACATACCCATCCTGGTATTTCCCCCTCGAGACCAAACGAGGAAGTCAACCGAGGAACTCACACAGTTGGCAGTTTTATTTATTCAGTTATAGTTGCAGCAATTACTAGTCAGGTATAGATAGTCATCCTGATATAATAAGCAGTGGGCACTTTTAGTTAACCATTCCGTTGTAGTTGCAACACTTACTAGTCAGATACAATTAGCATGAAATATCCCAAACCCAGCAGTTGTTGGTACTTTTATTTAGCCATTCCGTTGTAGTGAAGCTGATTACTAGTCATATCAGATACAGGTCAAATTATAACAGTAAACTTTAGTTATAGTTGTCTATGATCGAGAACTGTGCTCCAAGTCGTCCATAACCGCGGACACGGCTTTTCGAAAAGATTTAACCCTGCAGGGGTGCACCAAAGTATCCACACGCACTTCGACCCTTTTTGCCAGATCAGTTAACATACACCCATCGGTATGTCGGCGGGGCCTAAGTCATGACGTTTCCCAGACCCAAAGCAAGTACATGGGGGCCACCCCACTAAGCTACCCGCAACGAAGTCGGCCGGTCTCCGAGACGGACTCAGGGTTTGCGCCAATGGCTGTAAACGACTGGGAACCCGAAAGTGTGACTGGGCTTGTCGATACCGCGAAAACACTCCGCAATCCTAAACAGTACAGGTGCAGTACCTCGCACAATTTTAAATTAAGCAGTAAAGCATGGCATAAGTACAGAATAGTAATAAAGCCCCAAACTAATTGTGGCCCCCGATACAATACTTTGAAATCAGGTACTAATCGATGGGGGTGCCCACACACCCCACCTGTGGTTAGCGCGCTCGATCTCGGAACAGGTGTCAAGAACTCGGGGTCCTACGGGACACCAGTGAGCGGTTAAAAACCAAAAATTGTCTATTACCCACCGGTGCATCTGCATTTACCTACTTTCAATTTTAGTCATTAAACAATAATTAAAGCCATGAACATCTCCAACAATAAACATGCGGCAACACTCCAACAATTGTGGTACTTGACGACACGCAACAGCACTTGAGCAAGCGACTACGACGTGCAAGTCCAACTATCTACCAATCAACAGGTAATAGGATGTGTCCAAGGCAATATAAGGCTGCAAGGGATATCACGGGTACGAAAACTAGAGCATCGCAACACAGATAGCAATAGATCAACAGTAATAAATACTATAAAAGTAAGATAGGTAGAAAGGGAGAGATTGCTCGCCTGAAAACATTGCCGAAGGTTCATCCGAAGATCGGGTCGACACTCGCATCAACTCAACGGCCTTATCCGCGAAGAACCAAAACACTAGAAGAAACACCAGATGCACTATTTAATACTACGGCAACAGATCGGGCATGATGCATGTATGATGTATGGCATGGCAAAGATGCGATGCGATTAGGCAATATTAAACGGAACCGGGGTCCCGATAATTATTTACTAGGTTCATGTTGTTTAGATACCCCACATTTTAAATGTTGTCTTAACATGGCAAAACATAGCATCGGTTTGATACACAATTTTAAATAGAGCCCATATAAGACTAGATTCGTCGGCATATGGACTCCATATTTAATTATAAGGTGAATCGGCATAAGGCCCCCAACCCACACAAATATGCATGCGAGTATGAATAATTTAATATGCAACAAGATATATGGTCATTTATAAAAATAGGGCTTCGAGGAAAAGGAATCACACATCTGGGTTCGGAAGATCTTGGGTTTCGGGGGTTCGGGGTTCGGTCTCAGGGTCCGGATCTGGGGTTCGGATCGACGGGGTCGTTCTTGGACAACGGAAGGAGAGCTTGGCATCCCGGGAAGAAGGACTTGGTTTGGCGTCAGGGGCGCATCGGATTCGCCCTGGTCGGTGTCGATCTTGTCGTCGCGAAGATCTTGTCGGGTCCGTGTAACGGTCGGTCTTGGCGTTCGGGATGAAGAACTTGGCGTTCTTCGGTTCCATGTCGGTGTACTCGGCGTCCGCGGTGAAGTGCTTGTCGTTCCGGTGGCGATCTTGGCGGTCTTCTAGTGGCACCATGTACACCCCTCGAGCCCATCGGCATTGAGCCGGTCTTGTCGTCGAGCATCCCTGTACGAAGGTCTGGGTGTTCCGGTTCCGTTGACGATGGCGATCTTGGTTCAACATCATCGCGGCCTTCGAGGTTTCAGCTAGCGGAGCCGGTAAGGAGTTCTTGGGGTCCGGGGAGGGGATCTTGTCGCATCCGAGGGGGTACTTGGAGTCCGTGATGGAGATCTTGTCGGGTTCCATGTTGTCCTCCTAGGAATATGCCAGACTTGACGATGGGCTTGTGATGTAGAACGACACGGCAAAAGGAACCACACGACTTGCACCGAGGACACGTAGCGCTGCTGTTGCTACCCATGCGCACACACACAAAAGCAGAAGACAGAGAGGCAGCGGCCTGGGCCAAACAGACGGTGGCGGTGGGGACGTGTAGAGGGTTGACGGCGAGGTGCTGATGGTGGATCCCGGGAGGCGCATAGGAGGACGTTGTGGCGGTGGTGCCCGTCGCTGGTGGTGGCGCTCGGCGGGGCCGCGGGTCAAAGAGGAGGACGACGGGGACGGACGAGGTGGCGGGGCCGCGGGCTCACTGGAGAGGTCGGGCGGCGGTGTCGACGAGGCCGAGCAGAGGGCGGCCCGAGGCGGAGATGTGGGCTCGACCAGGGTGCGTCGGCAGGGACGGAACAGGGCGCAGGCCGACAACGGTGACGCGCGGGAAGGACCTCCTGGCGGCGGTGCCCTGCGTGGCGGGGCCGGTGGCTCGAGGTCGGCCGGCGATAGCAGGTGGTGCTGTAGAGGGCGGCAGAGACAGGGCGCCGGCGACGGGGAACCGAAGGGGAGGCCGAGCAGGAGGGCCGCAACCGGCGATGGTGGAGATGAACCGGGCCGAGGCCAGGACCAGCACCAGGGCGACGACAAGCAGAGGGGTGCGGCGCTTGCAGAGGTGGTCGGCGAGGTGGTCGTCGGCTTGTCGGACGGGGAGCGAGCGCAGAAGGAGGAGGGAGAGGACCCGGATCGAGCGACGGGGTGGGACGCGTGCGTGTTGGGGTGTCCTCGTGGGGTTCCCTCTAGGGGTGCGTGCGTGCTGCCGTGTCGTGTATGTGTGTTTGCACCCAGGTGTTTGTGGTGTGTGTGTGTCTCGCGTGGTGGGGTGGAGGCGTGGGTGTTGTGCACAGCGGCGTCGGGGTGGGGGAGTTGGGGGTAGGGCAAGGGGATCTAGGGTTTGGTCTAGGTTGGGGTGGTTTAGATATTTTGGGGTTTAGTTTGGGCCGGGTCGTAGGTGGTCTGGCCTACGGGCCGGGCTGCCTCCCCTAAAGAAATAGGTTTTTATTTATTTTCTTTTAAAGTAAAACATTTTTAAATATGTGCTTACACAAATAAAATACTTCGAACAAGCCCGGGGTTTGATATTTGAATTAAAGAGAGGCTATTTGCAGAAAATAAAATAGGGCTTTTCAAGAATAGTTTTAGTGAAATTTATGCATGATGTCATGATGATGCACAAAATATAAACAACAGGCGATTTTCTAGTAGTGGTTTTTGCGGGGCGCCACAGGGCTCATCCCACACCAACGCCGAATGTCGTTTCAATGACGACATCAAAAGAGATGACACCGCGGGCTACAAAGCTAAGCGGAAGAAGGGAAAGAAGAATCCCGAAAAAGAAAAAGAGACCAAGGAAGATTCCGACATGGAGGAAGCTGATGCTTCAAATCGCAAGTCGAAAGGGAAGAAACCTTTTCCCACCAAGGACACTTATGTCACTTTCCTCGGATCTCATCCAGCAAAGGTCAAAAAAGCAGTTCTACATGAGCTCAATGCAACAGTTCCGGCTGTCCCCCAGTATCTGGACTGGTCGGAAGTGGCAATCACATTTGACCGCGATGATCATCCGCCTAAGTTACACAGGCGAGGAAAATACGCCTTAATCGTCAACCCACTTATCGACGGTTATGGTTTCTCCAAGACCCTCATGGATGGTGGTAGCAGTATCAATATTCTCTATGTCGAAACACTACGCTAGATGAAGATCTCGGAAACCCAGCTGAACCATAGCTCTGTGATCTTTCACGGAGTTGTCCCAGGAAGACAAGCTAATTCCCTGGGAGAGATCACTTTGGATGTTACCTTTGGAACTCCAAAGAACTATTGGATGGAGGCACTTTCCTTCGAAGTGGTCCCGTTCAAGAGCGCGTACCACGCTATATTCGGACGTCCGACTTACTGGGCTTTTATGGCTCGTCCGTGTTACATTTACAATATGATGAAAATTCCAGGTCCCAACGGCGTGATCACCATCAGGGGAGACCCGAAGAAAGCGCGAGAGTGCGAGGATGGAAATGCCGCCTTTGCTGAAGCCGTGCTGGATGCCCAGGAGTACCAGGAGATCAAGAAGAGCATAGATCCGTCCGAGATGCCCGCAACGAAGAAGGAGGTGACAAAGGCAAATCCGGAGTTCAAGGCATCAGAAGATACAAAGAAGACGACGTTGAAGGATGATGACCCCTCCAAGGTGACCCAGATAGGCGTAGGCCTACGTAGTGCATAGGAAAGCACGCTCGTCAAGTTCCTCCAAGCAAATCAAGATATCTTCGCATGGCAGCCATCTGACATGACTGGAGTACCTAGGGAACTTGCCGAGCACTCTCTAAATGTAAACCCGAACGCTAAACCCGTCAAACAGTCCCTATGATGATTTGGCGATGAAAAGCATAAGGCAATAGCTAAGGAACTAGCACGGCTCGAGTTAGCCGGATTCATAGAAGAGGTCATCCACACTGAGTGGTCGGCCAATCCTGTAATGGTCCCTAAAAAGGACACCACTGATTTAAGGATGTGTGTTGATTATACTGCCTTGAACAAGGCTTGTCCAAAAGATCCATTCGGTCTACCTAGAATTGATCAAGTTATCGATTCTATGGCAGGCTCGAAACTCCTCTGTTTTCTCGACGCATATTCTGGTTATCACCAAATCTGGATGAAGGAATCTGACAAAGTCAAAACTTCATTCATAACCCCCTTCGGAACCTTCTGTTTTGTTACGATGCCCTTTGGGCTGAAGAACGTAGGAGCTACGTATCAGCGCACGATGCAGCGTTGCCTCCATGACCAACTCGGACGCAATGTACATGCATACGTGGATGATATTGCGGTGATGTCCAAAAAGAAGGAAACACTGATTTCCGACTTGGAGGAAACATTTGCCAACCTACGAAAATACAACATCATGCTTAACCCGAAGAAGTGCTTCTTTGGAATACCAGCCGGAAAATTGTTAGGTTTCATCGTGTCTCAGAGAGGCATAGAGGTGAACCGGGACAAAATCAAGGCTATACTCAATATTTCTAGGCCAACTCGCCTGAAGGACGTACAAAGACTAACTGGTTGCATTGCTGCAGTCAGTCGGTTTGTAAGCCGGCTTGGTGAAAGAGCCGCACCATTATACAAACTCCTGAAAAAGACCAAGGACTTTGTTTGGACTGATGAAGCTGAAGCTGCACTACAAGACCTGAAGAAAGTACTCTCATCTGCTCCTATCCTTGCAGCGCCGGAACCTCAGGAACCGATGTTGCTTTATCTTGCTGCGACAAATAAGGTCGTTAGTATCGTCATGGTGGTGGAGAGACCGGTGGAAAATCAGGAGCACCTGGTGCAGCGTCCGACTTACTTTGTCAGTGAAGTCCTAACAGAGTCAAAACAACGGTATCCGCACTATCAAAAGTTGGCTTACGGTGTTTTTCTACCATCTCGTAAGTTACGACACTACTTTCAGGAGCATCCAATTACCGTGGTGAGCACAGCTCCCATGAGAGACATAATCAACAACAGTGATGCCACAGGACGCGTCGCTAAATGGGGCATAGAGCTTTCAACTTTTGATATTGAGTATAAACCTCGGACATCAATCAAATCCCAGATCCTTGCTGACTTTGTCGCTGATTGGACAGAGACGAAGGAGAACATGATCCTCCCTGAGTCGGAATATTGGACCCTCTTCTTCGATGGGTCTAAGGCTCGAGGGGGCTCGGGGGCTGGCGTGGTGCTCAAATCACCCCAAGGAGATAAACTTTTATATGTGTTGCAGATCCACTTCACAGCGACAAACAATATTACCGAGTATAAAGAACTGCTGCATGGAATCCGGATTGCTAAGGATATTGGCATCCGACGTTTAATGTGTTACGGAGATTCAGATCTTGTTGCTCAACAAGTGTCGCATATTTGTAATGCAAATAAGCACATGGCAGCATATAAAGCTGTCATGGATGATCTATCTAAATCGTTCGAAGGATTTGAAGTTCAACATATTCCTCGAGCAGAAAATGAGGAAGCAGACACACTATCTCGGATAGGTTCTACGCGGAAAGAGGTCCCTAATGGCGCTTTTTTAGAGCACCTTAAAGTTCCCTCAATAAAGGGAGTAGATGAGGAATATCCGACCAAATCCGACTCACCTTTGATAGCAGTTCTGGCTGTGATTCCTAGCTGGACTCAACCCTACCTCGATTATTTGGTAGATGGCAAATTACCCGAAGACGAGGTGATGAGCCGGCAGATTATCCGACGAGCAAAAGCCTATACTATTGTTAAAGGTGAGCTCTATAAACGGAGTGTTTCTGGGGGTTTTCAGCGCTGTGTATCTCCGGAAGAAGGAGTGGAAATCTTAAGGGAAATCTATGAAGGCGAGTGTGGTCACCACGCTGCAGCCAAATCTTTAGTGGCAAAAGCTTTTAGACACGGATTTTTCTAGCTTACAGCTCAGACAGATGCCGAACGATTAGTCAAGACGTGCAAAGGCTGCCAAAATTACGCCAAACAAGCTCATGTTCCGGCTGATCAGCTGCGAACAATACCTATAACATGGCCCTTTGCAGTCTGGGGGCTTGATATGGTAGGACCTTTTAAACGAGCTCCAAGTGGATTTACTCACCTCTCAGTGATGGTGGATAAATTCACCAAATGGATTGAGGCTAAACCTGTCACTAGTTGTGATGGAGCAACAGCCAAAAGATTTGTCGAGGATATTATAATCCGGTATGGTTATCCACATAGTATTATCACGGACAACGGGAGTAACTTCTCTATGGGAGAATTGGCCGAATTCTGCAACAAGCAAAATATCCGGCTTGACATTGCGTCAATCGCACATCCACAGGCTAACAGACAAGTCGAAAGAGCAAATGGTTTAATCCTACAAGGCCTAAAACCGAGACTCGAAGCACCACTACGACGTGCTGTGGGATCTTGGGCAGAGGAATTACCCTCTGTAATATGGAGTTTACGAACGACTCTGAACAGGTCAACCGGATACACACCTTTCTTCTTGGTCTATAGCGCAGAAGCAGTTCTTCCCACTGATTTGATTCACACTTCTCCTAGAGTGGCCGCGTATATTGAAGAGGATGCCGAGATTTCTCGACAAAATGATCTCGACTTAGTCGAAGAAGTTCGTGTCGTTGCTGAAATGAGATCTATAGCCTATCAGCAGAAGTTACGCAAGTATCATAGCTAGAGAGTCAGAAACAGATATTTCAATAAAGGTGATTTGGTTCTCCGGCTTGTGCAACAAAGAAAGCACAAACTTTCCCCAGTATGGGAAGGGTCCTTTTTAGTTAGTCGAGTATTGCACAATGGATCGTACTACCTAACTGACATGAGGCCAGTCAAAGAAAGACATGCTACTAAGAAGAGAAAGAGAGCTGGAGGCAGTACAAATCCGGATGAGTTAGACATACCATGGAATATTGCTCAGCTACGTCCCTTTAATTCTTAGTTTATCCTTCTTTATAATCATATATATGTACATGTTCTGTGAGAAATAAAAGTTTTGGTTGCCTCAAGTTTTTTCTGAGAAGTTCTTACCATCTTATTTCCAAATGATCATGTCATAGTCAAAAATCCCAGAATGCTTGAAAGTACTTTATGCTCATGCTCGTTCTGGTTTAGATTTCCGTAAAATTGCTACCCTCGGGTATAACTCTAATAATTTCTAGTCTTTACTTTGGTTATTTGTCTAATTGCTAGATGCGGGCATTTTCTGAGTAGTGAATTATTGGTACTGGAAGCAGGCTTTGTTTCCGAGTTTAAACTGGTTTAGCAATTGAGCTCCGTTGCTCGGCAAAGTTTCCGGCAGAAGGTTTATCCGGCTCAAGAAAGGGACGAGGCGGACAGCCAGATAAACGATAAGTATAGACGAAAAAATACAAGTGCTTATGTAAACATTTCAGGCACACAAAAAATTAAAGCCAAAAGTGCAGAATAGATCAAAAGCTTAGCACTAGCAAAATCATAGTACTTTACATTTACAGACGCATCATATTTTTTTCAGGATAATACAAATATTTCTGGTAATTTATGATGCAGGAGGAGATGAAGGAGCTGCCGGCTTGCTGGATACGCCGCCTTGATATCGTTCCGAGATGTCCGCATCCGAGGTGGTGCGTTCGTCGTCGGAAACTTCTACTGATTCTTCTGGAGGAGGAGGCGAAGTGTCCACGCGGGTGAAGAAAGGGATCTCGTAGCTGGTCAGGTCAGCCACATGACACCCATATTCGACACAGGAGTGCATGATGGCTTGAAGGTCCTGCTCCTGGCCGTCTTCATCTACTTTGCAGTACCCTCTGGTCACTTGCCATATTTCCATGTTTCCATAGTGGCTCATGACCATGGTGAGAGCGTTATGCGCAGCAGCCCGCGCGTAGGACATGTTCCAATCCAGAACAAGTTGCGGCATCTCCTTTGCCTTGTCCCGCACCTGAAAATCCGACATGCTGTGCATGTCTAGAATCTTGAGAGCTTCGCCGATGTCCTCAAGGGATTGGCAGAAGTCATGAAGCATGTCACCGACTTGGGTAAGCCGGTGGGTAAGGGGCTCGGTGGAGGAAGAATCCGTCAAGTTCAGAGGACCTATACACAAAACAAGTTAAGAAAAATCCGACATTGGTAGAAGTCGAAGAAAAAGACAAATCAGACAGATGGAACGTACCGAAAATGACGTCGTCAATTTTGGTCTTCTCCTCCCGGAGAATCTGGAGTTCAGCTCAGAGCGCCTAGGACAGGTCCCTCTCTCTGCTAAGTTCATTCTTGAGGTCCGAGATTGTTTTATCTTGAGCAACGATCTTGCGATCACGCTCTTCAGTAGCCATGGAGGAGGACTCAAGGACTTGAGCAATGCTCTTTTCATGATTTGCCTTGAGCTGGTCCAGCTCTTGGCGAAGCTCCTTGTTCTCCACCACCAAGGTCTTGAGGTTCTCGGCCTCTTCAATCATGGCACAGGATTGTTTCACCAGTGCTGAAAGTCAAAAAGAACAACAGTTCAAGAACAAAATCGACATTGAAAATACAAAGACAAGGTTTGAGTCTCGGAATGTTTACCTTCGGCCTCATCCTTGGCAACTTTAAGTTCAGCATTTTTAAGTCGGAGAGCCTTGATCTCTCTCCGCTTATCACAGACATTCTTCAATAAAACCTGATTATAGGAACATACTTTCTGTAAGTCAGAATACCCAAAGTCAGAAAGCTACTAAAGACTCGGGCTAATATTTTTGCTAATATCAGCACAAGCCTTGGGGGCTACACTAGTTCGTTCTTTGGCATCCTAATGAAGCATAAACCCGGAATTTTATCCTACTTCATGCTTGGGGGCTAGAGGATATGATATGAAATAAAGGAAAAACAGGAGTTGGAATTCCGACGTACATATTGTTCGTGAGTGAGTTTATCCAAACTCGCGTTCACTTCAACGGCCACCTTCTCGGCGAGAGTCAGGGGAATCACTGGTGCTGTTGGAAGCTCACTAGTCCTTATTCTCTCGTTGCAAAGGCACACCTGGGCAAGAAGATCGGAGAACTTGACGTCCTCTGCCTCTTGCGCTTCTTCTTCGGTAGATAAGTTTCTTTTCTCCAGGCATTGCCTGGCGAGCCGCTAGATTTCTTCAGCAGATTTCCGGGACATGCCAAACTTGGCAAGTCCCGGATTGCTGATAAGGTTTTCGGCGAAGGTCTCTGCCGAGGGATCATTACCCAAAGAGGGTTCACCCTTATCTAAATCTGACTCACCCATGGTGAAGTTAGTTTGCGACTCAACGGTCGCATGCTCCGTTGAAGGAGCCGGATCTTCTGCGGCATCCAGAGAGATCACCGGCGTTGCGGAAGGTTGAGGGGCAGGAATCGGAGGAGCCACGGCAGGAGAAGCTATGGTAAGCTTCGTCTGACGCAAGGGCTTCAAAGAAATCCCTTTCCCCTTACCCTTGATGAGCGGTTTTGCTCTGAGAATGTAGTAAAGTCGGAAACATTACATCTCGGAAAGAAATTCGAGTAAAGTACAAAGGCCGAAGTTGTGATTGAAAGTTACCTCTTCACGACAGGCACCTCTTTTGTGCTGACAGCCACTGTCGGAGCTTTGCGCTTCTTGAGCGCAAGATCCGGCAATGGGACCACTTCTACCTCCTGAGAGAACTCCAGAGGATATCCTTCGAGTGGAGCAAGTTCCGACTCGGGGAGATCAGCAAGCTGAAAAGAAGAAAACATATCAGTATTGCAATGTAACTCGAAGATTGAAACACATAAAAAGGTATACTGTTAGAAGCTTACCGGCACTACGGGGTTTTCTGCCGTCTGCATATCCAGAGAAACCTCCGGGATTCTCCTCTCGGCCCGCTCCCTAATTAGCAACTTGACCTGGCTTATGGAGCCTTGAGTGGTGTAGGCTTTGGGGCTGATGCGGAGGGAGTCTTTCTTGGACGACATGATGGAGTGCATCAGTCGGGTTCCGTGGTACTAAAGGGGCTGGATCCGACGTGAGACCCAGCATTGGACCAAGTCGGATCCCTTCAGACCCTTGTGTTTGATCAAGTATTCGATCCGCCTCTTAGCGAGGATCAGATCATCGGTGAGAGCCGAAGCAGCCTCGTCCCAGGATGGTTGGGCCGTGGCAGCTCCATCGATGAAAGCCGGCAAAGCAGTGGCTTTGCCAGGAGCCGGAATATCCCTATGATAGAAGAACGTGGTTGGCCATTGTTTGACCGAGTAACTAGCTAAAATTTTGGGATACGTGCGCTCGCGTCTAAGCGAAAAACTAATAGTACCGGTGATGTAAGGAACACCGACGGTAATGGAGTTTCTCCGGACATGAAAATAGTACCGGAATAGAGTCAAACTCGGCCTAATGCCGAGAAAGCCCTCACACAACGAAGCGTACGCGCTCATCTCTAAGAGAGAGTTGGGAGGAAGATGATGGAGTTGAACTCCGTAATGATCAATCACCTCGAAGAAGAACTCCGAGGGAGGAAATGACAAACCTCTATCGAGGTGGGTGCCGAAGTGGACCCGCTCGCCGTCGCGCGGGTTGGGGACGGTTTCCCCGAAGCCGCTCCGCTAGTCATCGGCACGGAGGAGCCCTTCTTTCTCCATGTTCTTGAGACCCTCGTTGTTGAGCGTGCAGGGAATCCAGAGCCCGCGAAAGCTCTCCTTCTTTGCCACCGCTTCCGTCGCCGCTATCGCCGCCGCTGCCGCCAGTCCGGAAGAGGAAGAAGAAGCCATTTCTCCGGTGGGTAGATGACCTAGGATGGGCGGCGCTGGGAGTTTTGGGGGGGTGGACGGGGGACCTCTGTGCGTGCAGAGATATTGGAAGGAGAGGAAAAGGCAAAGGACAAGTGAGAGGAGACGGAGAAAATCCTAACCCCATATATCCACCTAACTGCGCCAAGATTCATGCAAAAGCTACAGTGTAACCGCCACACATCGTGGAAGGAACTAGGAAGGACCCCACGCGATGATTACATCGCCTCGATCTTCGTGCACGCATTGAAACAGCACCTTGGTTCCATGAACCGCGGACCCACCAACGGTCGTGCTGACGGAATGCCTGTCAGATGACGTGACTTGACCATGACTTGTGTCAGGTGGCATTTGAGATCAAGTTCCGGCTTAGTTTGAAATCAAGCTAGAAAATCCAAGTAACCTGTTGATAGGTCTGACTTATTTTTAAGACCCGGATCGTATTTCTTGTTTTGAAGTTTCACGAACCCTTCAAGATTCTGCAAGCTGAAGAATAAGCTAGACGATGATAAATCCGACTTTGGATCTTGGAGGCCTCCGGGGGCTGCTGTTGGGGATATACTTTTCGGGTATCCTCACAGTTCCTCACTGACCAGGGTGGCGCACTTCGAGTTTGATCTTTGCTTCACGGGTGGCCCAGTCAGGGAGAAAGATGGAGTCCAATCCGGCTACGAAAAGGCCCAGAAGACTTACCGACTTAGGCCCATAGTGTTACTTGTAGTTCAAGATGTACTCTGTAACCGACTCTTAGTCGTAGCCGGATAGATCTCTCTTGTAAACCCTAGGCCGGATATCTATATAAGCCATCCTAGGGAGAGCCTTTAGGGCACCCAATACTTTAGACCCTCAACTCGCACAGGCGAAACCTTTGTAACCCATATTCCGGCTCTGCCGTATTACTGGATTGCTAGCAGGAGTAGGATCCATCCAAAGCCGACGGATTCGAACCTGGGTAAACTTGTGTGCTCACCGTCCCGGAATACCGTATGTCTCACACCCCTCTCTTCCGCACGCCTCAAGGACCCCCTCATGGCGTACTTTTCATCAATCCGACGATAGTTTTCTAATAAGATTGGTTTAGATTGAAAAAGAGTAGGAAATTCATGCTTAAGTGGTAAAAAGGAGCTTGTTTTTGACTGTGACTTAGACTTTATCATGTCATGCTTGATATTATTTTGGCTTTATGCTTAGTGATTTTTGCTGTAGCATGACATGTTATAAACAATTGAGATTGCTTAATGTGCCTTGAAAGAATCATGCGTTGTTTTAGCATATAAAAGCATAATATTGTGATATTCTCCTTTAATGCTTTATTTGGGTTGACTTGGCGTATGCTCACACCATGTTAAGACTATACCAAGTCACCATAGCCTTTATGATCCTTTAGTTTTTGACTTGTAATATCACTTTATGCTTTAATTAATGATGTTTTGTCGCTTTGCATGATTATGGCCATTATTGCTCTTTTAGTTGGTCGCTCTTAGTCTTTTGCTAGCCTCCATAACCAAGTATGAGTTCCACTCATGCATCCAACTCCAAATAAAACCAAGTTATTCCAAAGATTCCACCATACGTACCTATTAGCATTTGCTATTCCAAGTATATTCATGTTTTTATCTACCTTCCGAATTAAACTTGTTATGTGAAAATTAATGATTAAAGATCTCACGAACTTTTTGACACACTTTACTTTTCTTGCCCTAATAAACTTAAACGATTGTGTCATCTATGTTGTATATGCTTTCACTTATATGTTGGGGATTAGTAGAACCATGCTGTCATGGGGAACGCTTTCAACATTGCACTTGTACATTGTACCCAGTTGATATCATGCTCTTTTGTTTATGGATGTCGTCGGTGTAAAATGAAAGGGAGCTTGTAAGTCCATGGAGTTATGTATGTGTGTTAGAGAAATGCCTGGTCCCCTGGTCTAATCCATGCCTAATCATGGTGGAAACCTGCAGCGTAACCATAATGAGCAATCTATGAAGCATTTTCTTATAAAAAAATAGATAGAGATTGAGAAAAAGAGAAAAAAAGACGAGAAAAGAGGAAAGAGAGAAAAAACACCATTTTCCCATGGTAAATAAGAAGATTGCTGAGATGCTTATTGTCTGCTTGCCTTGTCATTTTGATAAGGGGATTCTTCCGTATCATCGGGCAAGGGGTACCCCACTAGTGGTTCTCTATGATACACATGTACTTACTATGACAAGAACTTATCGGTAACTAAAGTTGAGTAGCATGAGGAGCGGCCCTCGTATTCAAGGGACATGAGATTGCCAATTTATACTTTGTCAAGCATATACTCCATAGTTTGTTCACTTTAACCTTAATCACCTAAAGATGCTTATGATAGGGGCAATGAGAGCTCAAAGCTAATAAGTACCATAATTTTTGGAAGCTCTTTATGAGACTTGAATCCCTGCTTCCTTCTATGAAGGGCCTTTCTTTTACTTTTATGTTGAGTCTCCATCTTCTATCTTTATGCACCTATTGAGAGAGCATACTGGTCATTCTTAGTTTAATGTGCATTGTCCCAAAACTTCTTGATTGATTCATAACTTTGATATTGCATGTTCTTAAACTATTTGTATCTAGTCACCTGATACATCCAAAACATATCTACTTTCCCGAACACTTTTGCTATTGTTTTTCCTCTAAACTTGTGTGAATTGGACGCAACTAACACGGACTGACGCTGTTTTCAGCGGAATTGCCTTGGTGTCTAGTTTTTGTGCAGAAAATCAACTATCAGGAAAAATCCCGGAAAATATGCCAAAAATCCTATTTCACCAGAAGACGCACGGAGCTAGAAGACGAGACAGAGTAGGGCCGCAAGGGGCCCATACCACCTGGCCGCGCGGGCTAGGCCAGGCCGCGCCTGGGGGTGGTGTGGCCACCTCGGCTGCCCCGTCGGCCTCCCTCTTCACCTATAAGTTGCCTCTTGACATGGGTATACCCTAGAGGTACTCGATCTTAGTATATACTTTCCAAATACATATAGGCCCACGGTGTCGCCAAGGCCCGGATGGAGGGACTCGAGTAACCTACGGACTCTCGATTGATTGAAGAACAAGAAGAAGCTAAAGATAGAAAGATTAAAGGGAAAAACCCTAACTTGTAACCGACTCGACCTGCTACCCGAGACCTAGCCTATCTATATAAAGGCTAGGAGGGGGCAGCGAGAAGGACACACGCAACCCTAGTTTCCACAACCCCCACCAGATTGCATCTGCGCATCATTGTAACATTCGACTCCTTCGATAATTCCACGAGCAGACAAGCAGGAGTAGGGACCTCAACAAGGCCTGAACCTGGGTAAATCCTTTGTCCCCTGTGTGCTTGTTTGCTAGCCGATAGATGTCTCTAGCGCTCCCTCCTTCTCCAAAACCCAAGTCCATAACAATGGGCATTGATGAGTTAAACCCTCGTCAATTGGCGCCTTCTGTGGGAATTGGGAGTGCTGATGTTGCGGCTTCTTCGGCCCCATCAACTGCGATCTACAACTCCGCAACAGCGGAGATTCGCCAGCTCTTCGGCGCCTTCGATTTCACCGTCCAGACGCCGGCCACCCGCTCGGCCTTCGAGTCCGTGGGCGACGGAATCAGCCTGGCGATCGGGAGCCTCCGCTTCCAAGTTGGTCAGATGGGCACGCTTCGCATGCCTAATCAGCCGACAACACCGGCGATTGCCCCAGCATCATGGTTCCCTCCATCGATCAGCACCCTCAGCGAGCTCAACGCTCTGGTAGCAGTCGAGAACACGGTCAGCGACAGCAGTCGCGACTCCAATCTAAGCGATCTGGCCACTGAAGATGGAACCTACGGTTCCGGATCTGAAAGTTGTGGAAGCAACAGCTTCCCCAATCACTTCATGTGCGCCGTCATCAACACAGCCAACACCTCCGCCAATCGCGGCAACGGTGGTAACACCGGCAACGGCACCAATCCACCCAATCGCGGCAACGGTGGTAACACCGACAACGGCACCGATCCACCCAACACCGGCAACGGTGGCAACGACGGTAACGGTGGCAACGGAGGAGCAGTCGAACCTCCCAGCGCTCCCTCCTTCTCCAAAACCCAAGTCCATAACAATGGGCATTGATGAGTTAAACCCTCGTCACCTCTTGACCTAAAATCCAAGGGGGGTTCGACGTTTTTCCAGAAAGAATTCCGTTGCGCCCCCACCACCAGATTTCGCGATTCGCAACCAGAAACTTCGTTCTGGCACTCTGGCGGGATGGGGAATTGGAGGAGATCATCGCCATCATCATCACCATCGCTTCTCCATCGACCATCCATGTTTCCCCCATCTATGAGTGAGTAATCCCCCACTGTAGGCTATGGGGATTGTAGGGATTGGATGAGATCGTTCATGTAATGGCATCGGATTATTAGGGCTTGGTGTCTAGTATCTACTATTAGTGCTTTTTCACTTTGTTGCAACTTGTTATTCTTAATGCTTGTCACTAGGTCCCGAGTGCCATGATTTTAGATCTAAACATGTTATTGATTCATTATGATAGCATTGTTTATGGTCTTACCTGCAAGTTGTATACACATATTGTTGTCCAGAACCAAAGGCCCCGAAGTGACAGCAATCGGGATAACCAGAGGGAATGGCTTTGATGTGAGGATCACATGTGTTCACGGAGTTTAATGGTTTGCTCCGGTGCTCTATTAAAAGGAGCACCTTAATTGCCAGTAGTTCCCTTGAGGCCCCGCTGCAAACGGGCTGGCAGGACAAAAGATGTTGTGCAAGTTCTCATTGCGAGCACGTATGACTATATATGGAACACATGCCTATGATTATTTAGTACTTGGATGCTTTATCTTATTTATCTGCAAATGCCCTATTTCTGATTGCTATATGAATTGTCTTGTCCATGCAACGCCCGTCCATCCATCTCTGTGCCTACAGCGCTTTAATCCTACTGTTTGCTGCAATTGTTACTACTATCTTCACTTTTACTACTGCTATTACTTTACTATTGCTACTACAAAACTGTTGCTACTGATAAACTGTTGTGAGCAAGATTGTTTCTAGGTGCAGCTAAATTGACAACTCAGTTGTTAAGGCTTATAAATATTCTTTGGCTCCCCTTGTGTTCAATCAATAAATTGGGTTTCACTTCCCTCGAAAATACTGTGATACACCCTCTATACTTGTGGGTCATCAAGACTATTTTCTGGCGCCGTTGCCGGGGAGCATAGCTTTATTTATCAAGTCCACTTGGAATCACTATTGTTCGCTACCATCCATCCATCATGGGTAAGTCTCGTGATGGCAAGGTTCCTATTTTACCATCCACTACAAAAAGAGGTACGGTTCTGAACACCTTTGTTGCTCTTGATTCACCATCTATTATGAGTAAGCTCCTTACACCACCACATACACATGCTACACACACTGCTACTACTGCCGAATCTGAAACTTCTGATACTTATGATGCTGCTTCTACTGTGCTTGATAAGAGTGGTTCATTAGGTCCTTTCCTAGATGTTACGATTGCTAGAACTATAGCTGGAAATACTGAAACTCCTAATGAAGACACTACTACACCTGTCAGTTCACCCGAGTCTAGAGAGCTATGATATTGAAGACGGTTATATTGAGATGGCCGATGAATTTATTAAAGAATGTCAAAACACCCATGATAGGAGTACTATTAGGAGTCTCCTTGAGAGGCGTACTATAAAACCCAAATTGTCTCCTAATGCTAAGTTTGCTGCATCTCCCATAAACATTAAAGATAAGGATTATGATTTCTCTCTTGATCTTTCTTACATAGCTATTGTTGAGAAAGAACCTTTTTGTGGGAGTAAGAATGAAAGTGCGGTAACACATATGACTGAGCTTTCTACGATGAGTGGCCTATTTTCTGATGATATTAAGATGCACACCTACTTTGTTGCTAAAATTTTCCCTTTTTCACTAAAAGGAGAAGCTAAAACTTGGTTTAATAATTTACCTCCTGGATCTATTGATAGCACTGATTGCTTGATTAGTACTTTCCTGCAGAAATTTTTTCCTCCTAGTGCTAGACATGCTATTTTGTAGGAACTTTTTGATTTTAAACAGGGAGAAAAAGAGATATTGCCTAAATCATGGCAAGGTTTTGTGATTTGATTCAGGCACAGGCTGGATGTCCATTACCTAAGAATGAGCTTCTTGATATATTTTATAATGGACTAACTGAAGAATCTCGGACATACCTAGATAGTTGTGCTGATTGTGTTTTCAGGAATAGGACCCCCAAGGAAGCTGAGGAATTAATGGCCAAAATAAGCAAGAATTATGAAGACTGGACTCCTCCTGAACCAGCTATACCTGAAACAATTATACCTGAACCAGCTATACCTGCGCTTATACCATCATCTAAGAAGATGGGAGTTATTGAACTAAATGATGAAGTGATGAAGGAAGCTAAGAAATGTCTTAAGGAGAAGGAAATTAAAGCTGCTGACGTCAAGAATTTACCTCCTATAGAAGAATTATGTAAGCCAATTCCCCACTCATCCACTATTGAGGTACACTCTCTCCAACACTTTGATGAAGGTGATATCCCTTACTCTAAACCTCCTGATCAATGCTTAGAAGAATTCGATATTTTTATTGTTAAGCAAGATATTTTCAATAAAAGGGTGCAAAATCATTTAATGGAAAACTCTAGAGCTATTGTTGAGTTGAAGGATATTGTGGAAAGAACCTCTAATGATGTTAAAATGCTTGTTAAACATTTTCAAATGGTCCAAACTCAAATTAATCAGCTTATTAAAGTACAAAAAGACTTACTAGTTAATGCTACTAAAGAAAAACATGCTTATGAAATTAGAACTAGAAGTGGTGTTGCTACCCAGGATCCTCTATATCCTGAGGGGCATCCTAAAAGAATTGAGCAGGATTCTCAACAAGCTGAAAATAGTGGTACTACTCCTAAGAAAAGAAAGAAGAAACATAAAACTATTGTAGAACCTTCTGAACCTGCTAAAGATCCTAATAGTATATCTGTATCTGATGCTGAAACTGAAAGTGGTAATGAAGAAAATGATGTTCCTGATAAAGAAAAAGTTGAAGAAGAACCTGAAAGGCACACTAAGAATACTAAATACACTAAAGAAGATTTTGTTGCTAAGAAACATGGTAGTGAAAGAGAGCCTTGGGTCCAAAAACCTATGCATTTTCCTGATAAGAAACACAAGTCAAAGGAACATGAACACTATAATAAGTTTTGTGAGTGGATGAAACCTTTATTCTTGCAAATTCCTTTGACTGATGCTATTAAATTGCCTCCTTATTCAAAGTATATGAAGGATATTGTCTCGAATAAAAGGAAGATCCCTAATGAAGAAATTTCTACTTTGCTTGCTAATTATTCCTTTAAGGGTTTCCAAAGAAACTTGGAGACCCAGGGATTCCATCTATCCCGTGCTCTATTAAAAATAGTTATGTTAGAACTGCTTTGTGTGATTTGGGAGCAGGAGTTAGTGTTATGCCTTTTTCTCTCTATAAGACACTTCAACTGGAAAAACTTATACCAACTGATATATCTTTGCAAATGGATGATAAATCTACTACTATTCCTGTTGGTATATGTGAGGATGTACCTGTTCAAGTGGCTCATAATTGCTTGATATTAACTGATTTTGTTGTGCTTGAAATGCCTAAAGATGATAATATGTCTATTATTCTTGGGAGACCTTTTCTTAATACTGCAGGAGCTATTATTAATTATAATCAAGGAAAGGTGACTTTCAATGTTAATGACAAGGAGCATACTGTCTATTTCCCCAAGAAGATTGATAGGACTTATGGTTTGAATTCAATTGAACATGTTGAGGGCATTCAAGTTGGAGAAATATATTGTCCCATACCACGAGAAAAATATGAAACTATTATGATTGGGACCATTGCTATTAAGGTTGAGGTAACATAATCATTAGTGGAATACAAAGTTTTGTTTCATATAAAATTGTTTTGGTAACAAGACCTGATCAACCTTGTTAACAAAAGGATTTCAATGAACAAAACAATGTTTTCACCATGATTATCTCCATTTACTTTTATTCTATCCATTTTAGTTTTCGTTTTTGTTTAGTTTACTTTTCTGTTATTAGTTGCTTGCATATTAGAGTGTCTTAGAACTTCTGAAGTTTAGCTTTGTTTTGTCATTGCATCATTCCAAAAACCTTTTTTCTGTCAGAAAATCATTCATCTATACCTGAAAATTGCTCAAAAATAAAGTGTCTCGAAAAATTCCAGGAAATTCATATTAAATTTTTACGTGAAAAAGGGGCAGAGGAGTGCCTGGATAGTACCAGGGGGGCCACCAGGCAGGCACACCACCTGGTGGCGCGGCCAGCCCAAGGGCGCTCCTGGCCATGGTGTGGGCCACCCCTGGCCCTCCACTCACTCTCTCACTTCCCACTTTCTTCTCTCTCCCGAGAAAACACCAGTTCATTGCTCGAAATCGCGTTCTTGCTGTTCTTGCCCATGATTTCTCGATCTCCTTGCTCAACCCATCTTTGCTACTGAAATTTGGAGCATTTGTTCTCCAGTATGTGACTCCTCCGCTTGTCCAAGTAGATTTGTGTTTAGTGGTTTATATCTTGAGTATTTTGCTGCTGTAGGTGACAAGTTAGGAGAGCTTGTAAGCTTGTTCAATGCTTAGAGATATTGTTTTGATGCATGTTTAGGCCTCTTACAAGTCCCTATGAGTAGTGCCCTTCATTATGTATTCACTTTGCAATCACTTGTGTAATGGATGTTTAAATTTCAGAATAGAAGATGAATGAATATCAACTCAACCAACATGAACTGAGTGTGCCTGAGGTTATGAAGGTTCATCGAGAGGAGGAAGTTTTTCCTTCCATCTATACATGCTCCGAATTCATGAGGGCCGCAGGAATTTCCTAGGACTTCCATACTTTAGTTGCTAATGCAGGATTGGAGCACTTTGTGGAAGATGAACCTAGTCAATTTGTGAAACTAACTATGTCTGTGGTGTAGAACTTTCGATTTAGTTGCTCTTTGCCTAACCCCATGGTTCACTAAAAATTTTACAATATAGCTGTCGACCTCCCTCTTGATGACTTTTGTGCAGCTATTAAGGTACCTCAGTGGGGATCGTGTGGAAGGATTAAAGAGCGACCTGCACCACTCATGTACTTGTATGCGGAGATTTGCCAAGGGAGAAGCTTCTCGAAGGAGAGCAGGAAAATCCGTAACATTCATCTCCCGTCTATTCGCTACTTTTCTTACTTTATTGCCAAGTGTGTTCTCGCTAGGAAAACTGCTAATAAGTTATCCTCATATGATCTAGCATTCATCTCAGCTTCTTTAAAACGAGATAGAACTTATAACTTGGGTGCCTTGATAGCTTTCCGTCTTGCTGCTAACCGCGAGAAAGGTGGAATTTGTGGAGGCCTCATAGCCTCTCGTTTATTAGCTTTGCATGGTGTAGTGCCTCATCATCTAGACCTACAGTTTCCCATAGAAAGGGTTAACCTTAATTCCATGATAAAGCATAAATTTGTTTCTTCTTGGGCTAATTTGAGTGTTCTGTCTTATGAAATAACCTTTCTCAAGGCTGGTTGGAGAAGGAGCAAGTCCGAGTGATTTGTTCTTTTGCCTGCACCTGTTTTGTTTAACCTTGATACCAGGGTAGGATGGTCACTCACTGAGGAGGAGCTTGATACATACCTGGGAGAGCTCTCCCAACAGGAGCAGGATACTAGAAGGGAGGTTACAGATGATTCGGTCCAGCCCTCGAATGAGGGAGAGTCTTCATATCAGCAGCCTACCTATGATTGGGGAGCTTCTTCTTCTTCTTCCCAAGGGTCTAACCACGATCATTCTTACAATGGCTCGCCTTCTTGGAACCCTTACTCGCATTTGGATTGATACCCACTTAGGCCAAAAGCCTAAGCTTGGGGGGAGGTACACCGACATTACACTCATCTCCATATCATTTTTCGTCAGTACTTTGTATATTCATGTTTCGTTCTCTTCTTAGTTTTTGTTCTCTCTTTATTTTTGCTTTCTAAAACACAAAAAGACCAAAAATATTTCTATTGTTTCTCTTTGTTTGCTTCTTCTTCTTTTTGCCTTGGTTTGCTTTTCCCTTTTTGCTTTGTTTGAACTATTCGAAAAACCCAAAAAGATTTTGCTTTGCTTGTTCTTCCCTTTTGGTTCTGGCTTTTAAAAATCGAAAACACCAACAATATTTGTTCTTCTTCTTTGGTTTTGTGAGTTTCTTGCAGGGTTCAGCAATCCTCAGTGGAATTTGGTTTCATGTTATTATTCAAGCCACACAAGTGAAGGGCAATAATGAGGATTAATGACAACTTGAGGTGTGGTAAGAGGCTAGTAACAAACTCTATTTGTTTTCATTTTTGTACATATACTCATCATTGTGGGCACGCTTAGTCTATTCATGTAGGGTGTATGTTATTATGGATGCTTAGTAGTTCTTGCTTTCTTATGATTAACTCCAGCTTGCTAATAGTTTGTAGCATGTCATATGAATGTTTGCTTGCATTGCTCTATTCATAACTTGGTATGACACTGTGGTATCTGATGCGCTCGACTTTCGACGTAGAGCTCGTTGGGAACCCCAAGAGGAAGGTACGATGAATATAGCAGCAAGTTTTCCCTCAGTTATGAAACCAAGGTTTAATCGAACTAGTAGGAGCAAGGAAACACCCCAAAGGTGTTACTAGCTGAGATTTGGCAGGGCGCACTACCGGTGCTAGTAGAAACGTGGAGACCTGCACAACACAACCACAGAACTTTGTCCCCAACTTGCGATGAGGTTGTCAATCTCACCGTGTTTTGTGGAAAACAAAGGATTAAACGTATCGAATGGAAAGAAGTAAAAGTTTGCAGAAAGTAAACACAAAGCAGTAAAAGATTGTAGATTGTATGTAAAGTAAAAGGACCGGGATCCATAGTTCACTAGAGGTGGCTCTCCTTAGATAGATAACATGCTGGGTGAACAAATTATAGTGGGGCAATTGACAAACACCGAGAAAGCAATACATACATATACTAATCATCTTGACTCCTCTGAGACTTGATTGGGCATTACAACATAATACATAGACCGCCATCCAACTTCATCTATGACTAATAATCCACCTTCAGGTTATCATCCGAACCCCCTTCAGTATTAAGTTGCAAGCAACAGATTATTTCTTTACGAACTGCGTGTAAAGTAAACAATACGATTATTCTATGAACAAAGGATTGTTGTTTTCTCCCTAGTAGCAACAGCACATCTAGTACCTTAGAGATTTCTGTCACTTCCCCAGATTACCAGAGGCATGAACCCACTATCGAGCATAAATACTAACTCTTGGAGTTGCTAGCATCTACTTGGCCAAGATAGCTACTAACAACGGAAAGCATGCAAGATCTCAAATAACAAAGACATGATAGAATCAATAATCAATCTAAAATAGCATCTCAATATCCATCAGATCCCTGCAAACACAACATGTATGAATTACAAATCGATGATCTTGATCATGAACAGAGCTCACAAGATCTAAACATGAAAGCACAAAGGAGGAGAAACCAGCCATCTAGCTACTACATGGATCCGTAGTCCAAGGATGAACTACTCACGCATCACACTGGAGGCTTCCATGTTGATGAAGAAGGCCTCCAGGGTGAATTCCCCTCTCCGGTAGGGTGCCGGGAAGAGCTTCAGATCCCTCCCGATCTAGGGATGGAGATGACGGTGGCTACAGACTCTTCCGTGGATTTTTTGATCGGGCACTTAGGGTTTTCGTCCTGAGGGCAACTTATAGGCGGAAAGAGAGGCCGAGGGGGTGCCGGGAGCCACCACACCACCCCCTGGCGCAGGCCCAGCCTGGCCGCGCGGCCAGGTGGTGTGGCCGGCCCCTGGCCCTTCTCCTTCTCGTATTCTGGCACTTGATCCCTTCCAGAAAAATAGGCACTTTGGCTTTTGTCCTGTCCAATTCCGAGAATATTCATTTTCTGACTTTCCTGGAACCAAAAACAGCAGAAAACAGACAGCTGGCACTGTGGCTCTTGTTAATAGGTTAGTCCAAGAAATCATATTAAAAGTACTCCAAAGTTGGAACAAAACACAAGAAAGTGGATAAAACCAAGCATGGAACATCAAATATTATAGATACATTTGCAATGTATCAACATCCCCAAGCTTAACTCCTACTCGTCCTCGAGTAGGTAAGTGATAAAAAGAAAGAATTTTTGAGGTGACATGCACCATCAAAGACTTGATCAAAGTATTTGCAAAACATTCAAGACTAGGATCATAGTACTTCAATCATAACATGAAAGACAAAGTTCTAGAAATAATCAAAGAAACAATGACGCAACATGAAAAGGCACAAACAAAAGATTCATGAATAACAATGCTTTGCAAGACGTTTGTTTGTTTCACATAAAGAAAACATAGCATAATAGTATTCAGCTTGTCCCTCAATAGAGTAGCAAATATAAATGCATAGGACACCTTCAAAGTTCATAAGAGTGACTAGATAAAATAGTTTCAACCAAGCAATAACAAGTTATGCATCAATCAACTAGTCTTGGGACAATGCACATAGAACTAAGAATGGCCACTATGCTCTCAAAGTAGGTGCATAAAGATAGAAGGTGGAGACTCAATATAATGGTGGAAGAAAGGCCTTTTGTAAAAGGAAGTAGGGATTCAAGTCTCATAAAGAGCTTCCAAAAATTATGGTACTTAATAGCTTTCCGCTCTCATTGCCCCTATCATAAGCATCTTGAAGTGATTAAGGTTAAAGTGAACAAACTATGGTGTACATGCTTGACGAAGTATAAGTCAGAAATCTCATGTCCCTTGTATACGAGGGCCGCTCCTCATGCTACTCAAGTTTAGTCACCGGTAAGTTCTTGTCATCGTAAGTACATGTGTATCATTGAGAACCGCCAACAGGGTACCCCTTTCTCGATGATACGGAAGAATCCCCATATCAAAATGACAAGGCAAGCAGACAACGAGCATCCCAGCATTCTTCTTATTTACCATGGGAATATGGTGCCTTTTTTCTCTCTTTCCTCTTTTCATAGTATCTTTTTTTTTCTTTTCTCTTTTTTTTCAACACAGGACTCTTTTTTTATAAGAAGAATGCTTCATAGACAGCTCATTATGGTTACGCTGCAGGTTTCCACCATGTTAGCATGGATTAGACTAGCGGCCCAGGCGTTTCTCTAACACATATACATAACTCCATGGACTTACAAGCTCCCCTTTCATTTCACACCGATGACATCCATATACAAAAGAGCATGATATCAACTAGGTACAAGTACCAAGTGCAATGTTGAAAGCGTTCCCCATGAAAGCATGGTTCTGCTAATTCCCAACAAATAAGTGCAAGCATATACAACATAGAAGACACAATGGTTCAAGTTTATTAAGGCAAGTAAAGTAAGGTGTGCCATCAAGTTCGTGAGAGCTTTAATCACTAGTTTTCTCATAACAAGAGGAAGGTAAACAAAAGCATGAATATACTTGGAATAGCATAAGCTAGTAGGTAGGTATGGTGGACTCTTTGGAATAAAAACTTGGTTTAGGGAGTTGGATGCATGAGTGGAACTCATACTTGGTTGTGGAGGCTAGCAAAAGACTGGGAGCGACAAGCTAAGAGAGCAAAAATGGCCATAATCATGCAGAGCGACAAAACATCATTGATCAAAGCATAAAGTGATACTACAAGTTGAAAACTAAAGGATCATAAAGGCTATGGTGACTTGAGATAGTCATAACATGGTGTGAGCATGTGCCAAGTCAACCCAAATAAAGCATCAAAGGAGAATACCACTATAGTATGCTTTAATATGCTAAAACAACGCATGATTCATCCAAGGCACATTAAGCAATCTCAATTGTTTATAACAAGTCATGCTACAGCAAAGAATACTAAGCATAAAGCCAAAACAATATCAAGCATGGCATGATAAAGCATAGGCCACAGTCAAAAACGAGCTCTTTTTACCACATAAGTATGAACTTTCCTACTCTTTTTCCAAACCAAACCAAACCATTTGCAAACCAAAGTGTGAAAGATGGGGTCCAACCAAATTATTCAGAAAACTAAGCAAACCAAGAAAACTAAAACCAAAACAAAAACGAAAAAGAAGACGCTCCAAGAAAAACACAACTGTGCATGAAACAATAAAAATGAAGCGTTTGGAAGAAACCTGCAATTTTTATTGATGAAGAAGGGGGATGCCTTGGGCATCCCCAAGCTTTGACGCTTATACTTCTTGGATATTTCTTGGGGTGACACGCGTGGCATACCCAATATTGAGCTTTAGTCCATCCTTTATCTCATTACTCGTTCCTTCCACGCACCTGAATTTTTTCCTTCATACAAAACTTCACACAATCTCATTAGCAACATTAGTGCACTTAAGATAAATAAGTCTCAAGTTTCAGTTCTAACACCAAATAAACTTCTATTAGAACACTAGGTACTGTAGCACTTCCCTCAAAAAGATCAATTCCCCAAAGGAACTCAAGAAGGAACTAACAAGAAGCAAATGCAGAAAATGGCAGAAATCTGTCAAAACAGACCAGCAGGTAAAGACGAATTTTTTAGAAGACCTTATGTTCTTCAAATCAAAAAGTGTTGATCTAAAGAAAGTTAGATAACAACCTGGGGCAGAAGCACAAAAAATTACAGCTCAATCCGACATACAGAGATCTCTCAGGAATATTTACGGTGAAGCACAAAAATCTGTTTCGGGACAGCAACTTTCCCAATCATTACTTCTCCTCTCATTAGAGGTTACTCTTGGCACAAAAAGCAAATAAAAAGGATAAGGAGAGGTTATTACAGAGGTAATAACTTCCAAGACTCATCTAAAACTCTTGGGTTATCTCCCAAAAAGTACTTTTCTTTAACGCCTTTAAGTTAGGCATGAAAATTTGAGAAGATGCTCTTATAGGAAATATGAATTGAAGTAAAAGAGAGCATCAAGAAGCAAATTCAAAACACATTTAAGTCTAACCCACTTCCTATGCATAGGAATCTTGTGTGCAAATAAATGCACAAATAACAAAGTGACAGGCATAGGAAGATAAAACAAAAGTAACTTCAAAACTTTCATCACATAGAGAGGTGTTTCATTACCATAAAAACTTCTACAACCATATTTTCCTCTATCATAATAATTTTCAGTAGCCTCATGAATAAACTCAACAATATAACTATCGCATAAGGCATGCTTTTCATGATCTACAAGCACTAGAGCTTTATTATAAACATTTTCAAAAGAATCCTCGGGAACATAACATTCACCCTCCTTTGATAAGCATGGGGGACAATCAAATAATGTAAGGGATAAAGAGTTACTCTCATTAGAAGGTAGGCATGGGTAGATCCATTCTTCCTCCTTTTGTCCATCACTCTCCTCCTCTTTTTCATCTAATGAGCTTTCAGGTTCAGCAATTTCTTTTTCCATGGAGGTTCTAGCAGGCGGTGGTTCACCTATTACCTTAGCAGCCATAATACTGTTCCCAAATAGGAAACTGAGTGAGCTATCCATAATGAAATAGTGATTGGAGCAGAGCTAGTCATAAAGGCAACTTAAGAAAGGAACTAATTTTTTTTCCAATAAGAAAGCAAACTAGTAAAACTATTTTTTTTGTGTTTTTTGAAGAACAAAACAAGCAAACAAAGCAAAAAGAAAGCTAAGCAAAACAAAAACAACAAAGTAAAGAGATTGGTTATGAGGGACTCCCCTTGTGAAGATGTCCTTGACTCCACGGCAACGGCGTCAGAAAATCTTTGATGGCGTGTAGTTGACGTGGGAGATTCTTTTTCTTTATTCCCCGGCAACGGCGCCAGAAAATCTTGATGCGCTCGACTTTAGACTTTAAGCTCGTTGGGAACCCCAAGAGGAAGGTACGATGAATATAGCAACAAGTTTTCCCTCAGTTATGAAACCAAGGTTTAATCGAACCAGTAGGAGCAAGGAAACACCCCAAAGGTGTTACTAGCTGAGCTTTGGCAGGGCGCACTACCGGTGCTAGTAGCAACATGGAGACCTGCACAACGCCACCACAGAACATTGTCCCCAACTTGCAATGAGGTTGTCAATCTCACCGTGTTTTGCAGAAATCAAAGGATTAAACGTATCGAATGGAAAGAAGTAAAAGTTTGCAGAAAGTAAACACAAAGCAGTAAAATATTGTAGATTGTATGTAATGTAAAAGGACCGGGATCCATAGTTCACTAGAGGTGGCTCTCCTTAGATAGATAACATGCTGGGTGAACAAATTACAGTGGGGCAATTGACAAACACCGAGAAAGCAATACATGCATATACTAATCATCTTGACTCCGCTGAGACTTGATTGGGCATTACAACATAATACATAGACCGCCATCCAACTGCATCTATGACTAATTATCCACCTTCAGGTTATCATCCGAACCCCCTCTAGTATTAAGTTGCAAGCAACAGATTATTGTTTTACGAACTGCGTGTAAAGTAAACAATACGATTGTTCTATGAACAAAGGATCGTTGTTTTCTCCCTAGTAGCAACAACACATCTAGTACCTTAGAGATTTCTGTCACTTCCCCAGATTACCAGAGGCATGAACCCACTATCGAGCATAAATACTAACTCTTGGAGTTGCTAGCATCTACTTGGCCAAGATAGCTACTAACAACAGAAAGCATGCAAGATCTCAAATAACAAAGACATGATAGAATCAATAATCAATCTGAAATAGCATCTCAATATCCATCGGATCCCCGCAAACACAACATGTATGAATTACAAATAGATGATCTTGATCATGAACGGAGCTCACAAGATCTAAACATGAAAGCACAAAGGAGGAGAAACCAGCCATCTAGCTACTACATGGATCCGTAGTCCAAGGATGAACTACTCACGCATCACACCGGAGGCTTGCATGGTGATGAAGAAGGCCTCCAGGGTGAATTCCCCTCTCCGGAATGGTGCCGGGAAGAGCTTCAGATCCCTCCCGATCTAGGGATGGAGATGACGGCGGCATCAGACTCTTTTGTGGATTTTTTGATCGGGTGATACGTCCATTTTGCATCACTATTCTATGTCTTAATTCAATATTATTCATTGATATATTTTGTATTGAGAGTTGATACTTATGTTATATCATCTATTTTTGCATGGTTGATGACTTTTGGAGCATGGACCGCTGCAGTCAGGATTCTGATGGAAAAGGTGCTGTTTGGAGGCAGAATTCACGAAGATCAAAAATTCGGGAAAATATATGGAAAATCCTATTTTTTCAGAAGACTCAGGATGCCAGAAGATGAAGTGGAGGTGGGCCACAGGGGGCCCACACCACCCCATGGCGCGGGCAGACCTAGGCTGCTCCTAGGAGTGGTGTGGCCGCCCTAGCCCACTCCAGCCTCTCTCCTCTAGCGTATATCATCCCCACGAAACCCTAAAACTCGAGGAGTGACCACAGAAAGATTCCGCCGCCTCTGCAGGGCGGAAAACACCTAGAGAGAAAGATCTCTCCGGCAGACAGATTTCTGTCGGGGGAATTCCTTCCCGGAGAGGGGAGATCGTCGCCATCAACACCACCATCAAGCTGGACTTCATCGAGATCATCATCATCATCATCACCACCATCATCACCATCAGAACCCTCATCACCATCTTCATATTGCTGTAACAATTGGGTTTAATCTTGCATAGTTCATAGGGGAAACTTTCCCGGTGTTGATTACTCTTTGTAGTTGATGCTATTGAGTGAACCTTTGAATTATTGTTTATGTTCAGATTGTTATACATCATTATTCCATCTCTGATCATGATCCATATGATGTCTTGTGAGTAGTTTGTTTTGTTCTTGAGGACATGGGAGAAGTCTTGTTGTTAGTAGTGGAGTTGTGTTGAGAAAGATTCAATAGATTGTTATTTAAGTTGTGGTGTACTTCTTCTAGCGGTGTCATGTGAACGTCGACTACATGACACTTCACCTATATGGGCCTAGGGGAATGCATTGTGTATTTGGCTACGAATCGTAGGGGTTGCCGGAGTGACAGAAACCTGAACCCCCGTTAGGAAACCATTGCACAAGGGACGTAAGGGTCTTAGAGTTTAAAGCCGTGGTTAGGTTTCTACCTTAATTACTTTCTTGTACTTACGGATGCTTGCAAGGGGTATAATCACAAGTATGTATTAGTCTTGGATGGGCGGTACATTAGCACAGGTTCACCCACACAACACTTAGCAACCTAAAGAAGATTAATCAACTATATGAAGCGAAAGCACTTGACAGTCTTCCCATGTGTCCTCGAGAACGTTTGGTCATCTTAAATAATACAACCGGCTTGTCCTTTGCTGCATAAAGGATTGGGCCACTTGCTGCATTTATTCCTACTGTCTTTTATTTACTCGTACATTGTTTACTTGCTTTATCGAAAACCCCTAAAAATCCGTTTGCTAAGTATTTGCAGAGAATTCCTGATCCATACCACTAGCCAGCACCTTCTGCTCCTCGTTGGGTTCAACACTCTTACTTATCGAAAATACTGCGATACACCCCCTATACTTGTGGGTCATCAAGACTATTTTCTGGTGCCGTTGCCGGGGAGTGAAGCGCTATTGGAGAGTGGAACTGGTAAAGGAAACTTCTACTGTGAGTATTGTTCATTTCTGCTAGTTGCTTTATTTTTGTTATGGATAATTTGCTGAGTTTCTTATTTGGTAATGCTACTACCACTGCTAAGGTAGTAGATAAGCCACCACCTGCTGAGAAAGATGTTTTCAAAATACCTACAAGAATTATTCATCGTGTTATGGATAAATATTATGTTGGGGATGGAACTGTCCATCCCGGTGATCATTTACTCTTTATACACGAATTATGCGGGTTGTTCAAGTGTGCAGTTATTACTATAGATCAAGTTAAGAAGAAGTTATTCTCATTATCACTGAAAGGAAGAGCCGAGGAATGGTATAAGCTGCCGAAGAATGGTCAAGCTCTGTAATGGGAGGAAATAGTGCCTCTCTTTTATTCAAAGTTTTATCCTCCTAGTGAGATTCATAAAAATCGGAATCAAATATACAACCTTTGGCCTCTTGATGGAGAGAGTACAACTCAAGCTTGGGGGAGGTTGAAGTTACTAATGCTCAAATGTCCCATTCATGAGCTCCCCAACAATATTATTATCAATAACTTTTATGCAAGGCTCCCTCTACATGATAAAGATTTACTGGATACTTCTTGTGCTGGATCATTCACTCGTATGGAAGAAGAAGCTAAATGGGACCTTCTAGATCGTATTCAAGACAATGCTGAAGCTTGGGAGAATGAAAAAGGTAGAAAGTCAGGTATAAATTATGATTATGAATGCATTGAATCTTTTATGGGAACTGACGACTTTCAAAATATTAAAAATGCTTATGGTCCAGACTCCCAAGCTATTGCTTCTTATTTTAAGGCTTTTGCTTCTTACATTGAAGTGCCTAAAAAGAAGTGGAATAAGTATCATGAACCTTATAAAGATGTTGTTAAGAGCGTTCCTACAAGAAATACTGAAGTTTATACTGCTAATCATGTTTTACCTGAACCTTATATTGAGAAAATGCCTTTTCCTGTTAAGGTAAAGGAACATTCTATGATAGCTAGTATGGTTAATGAAAGTATGAATAAGGCTGTTGAACCTGATAAACAAATGGTTGATGAACCTATAGTAGCAAATGTGAAAGACTTTCTTGCTAAATATGAAAAAGAGGGACACACTATCCTTTGTAAGGATACCTCTAATATTGTTTCACAAAGTAGTGTTATGAGAGCTAGTATCCCTGTGTTTTCTGTTAGAATAAGTGATCATTGCTATGATAGTCCTTGTGATAGATATATTGTTAAGTTTATGCACGATACTGAAAGTTATTATGAGAGAGGGAAAAGTGTTCTTATGCATCTCAATAATATCAAGTTTCCCTGTTTTATGCTGAAAGTTTTTATGCTGCACTTCTTTTGCCTTCTTATGCAAGTTTCCTATGGTTTCAACAACTTGTTTGTTTACAAAATACCCTTGCATAGGAAGTGGGTTAGACTTAAATGTGTGTGTTTTTGCTTCTTAATGCACTCTTTCACTTCAAATCATATCCATATGAGAGCTTCTTCAAAATTATCATGCCCATCTTAATGGCTATAAAGAAAGAGCTTTATGGAAGACAACACAATTTGTTTTTGCTTTCAGTTTGTTTTTGTTTATTTGAGTCTTGGAAGTTATTAATTCGGTAATAACCGCTCCTTATCCATTTTGTTTGGTTTTTGTGTCAAGATCAACCTCTAATAAGAGAGAAGTAAGATTTGGGGAAGTTGCTGTCCCGAAACAGATTTTTGTGCTTCACCGTAAAAATTCGTGAGAGACCTCTGTCTGTCGGATTGAGCTGTAATTGTTTGTGATTCTGCCCCAGGTTGTTATTTAACTTTCGTTAGTTTTTCACTTCTTGATTTGAGCAACAGAAGATTTTCGAAAAAATTGATCTTTACCTGCTGGTCTGTTTTGTCAGATTTAGCCAATCTTGCATCTGCTTCTTTATTCGATTTCATTTTTGAATCCTTTTTGGGTTTTCGGAAGGAGTTGGTACAGTAGCTTTTGTTTTGATGGTTTTCAGTTGAAGTTGGACTCAAAAGGTTTTATCACTTCACTTATACTAATGTTGCTAATGAGAACTGTGTGAAGTTTTGTGTGAAAGAAATTTCCAGGAAGTGGAGAAAATGGTGTAATAAGGAAGAGAAGGGTTTTATGACTCAAGTAATAAGTGTATGAAGATGAAGATATCGATGATATTCAAGTGATGACTCTGGAAGAATCTACTAGATACCAAATCCAGAGACCTGCAGAGTCTGTTTTCAAATAGGTAACAATTCTGGTAAGAAAAGTTCCGCGAAAATAAAATCCAACTATATTTTTGCAGTTTTCAGTCAATAAGGAAAGTTACAAAGTGAAAAAGGGACGGAAAAGGAGCCAGGGTGGCCCACACCACCCCATGGCGCGGGCCCACCCCTGGCCGCGCCACCAGGTGGTGAAGCCACCCAGGACTCCGCCTCCGACTCGTTTTCTCCCAGTACCTTCCTTTTGATGTGAAACTTCGTAATATATAACCCCCGGATCTTCCGAGGTCCCTATATCGTGTTTTTGTCGTGTTTTTGTTTCGATCTGTTTCTGCCAGGACATACTCTTTGAAAGCTTAGAAGCACAATGGTGCTTGCCAAGGATAAAGGGAAGGAGCCTATGGAGGAAGATCTCCAGGACCCCAAGCAGGGGCTGGTACCTTTAGTCTCTTGCCCTACATCAATGGAAGCCCTACGAGTCACTAAGGAGTTCTGCGATAAGTACCGAGACTTGTGGAGGAAGGTGGACATGCTTCAATGGGAGAATAATAGGCTTCGCAAGATGCTATAAGATTTCCTCACGTCAACTAAGGAAATAATACCACCACCACCAAAGGAGTAATTCATCATCAGGTTTGGCATCCCCTTGGTTTGTTCCAAGCTTGGGGGAGTGCCGCGGTATCACATCACTATCTTCTATCTTTTTACCTTATTAGTAGAGTCATATCATGAATAGAGGAGTTATTATGTAGTATGGTTTGCATTATGGAAGTGTCCCCTCTCTCGTTAGATATGTATCCCTTTGTGTGAGTTGCCGTTATGGAATATTAATGAGAAGTTCTATCATTCACTCTTTTGCATAGCTTATGTTAGTTTTCAATTCGTGGTTATATGATTGATCTTGTTGTTAGTATTGGTAGCACTTTGGGATCATTGAGTTAATTTAGTTGGTTTTGGCAAACCTGGCTCGATCAGTAGCAACACTATTTTTGAGAGTTGAAAGAAAACGATAGAAGTACTCGAGAGAGAAATAATTTCATCATCTTTCTTTCTTGATTTGCTCATAAGTCTAGCATTCTCTAGTTAAGATCTTTTGTGCTTCCAAGGAAGATTGCATGTTTGTCTTTATCATTTGTATGTTTGTTTGTTTCCTTTAGCTCTTGTACTTGCTACCCAGCCTTGCTAGCCAAAAACCTGTACTGAGAGGGAATTCTTCTCGTGCATCCACCTCCTTTAAACCAAAACCTTTGCCATTTGTGTCCACCATACCTACCTAGTAGCATTATTGCTATTCCAAGTAAATTCCTGTTTTGTCTACCTCCCAAATTAAACTTGTTATGCGAAAATTAGTGATTAAAGCTCTCACGAACTTGATGACACACTTTACTTTCTTGCACTTAATAAACCTGAACCATCGTGAACTCTCCATGAAAGTTATATGCTTGCAAATTATAGGCTGGGGATTAGCAGAACCGTGCTGTCACGGGGAACGCTTTCAACACTTGTAAATATATACCCAGTTGATACCTTGCTCTTTTGTTTGTGGATGTCGTCGGTGTGAAATAAAAGGGGAGCTTGTAAGTCCATGGAGTTATGTATGTGTGTTAGAGAAACGCCTGGGCCGCTGGTCTAATCCATGCTGACATGGTGGAAACCTGCAGCGTAACCATAATGATATCTATGAAGCATTCTTCTTATAAAAAAGAGAGAGATAGCTATTGAGAAAAAAAAAGAAAAAAAAGAGATACTATGAAAAGAGGAAAGAGAGAAAAAGGCACCATTTTCCCATGGTAAATAAGAAGATTGCTGAGATACTCATTGTCTGCTTGCCTTGTCATTTTGATATGGGGATTCTTCCGTATCATCGGGCAAGGGGTACCCCGTTGGCGGTTCTCAATGATATGCACATGCTTACAATGACAAGAACTTACCGATAACTAAAGTTGAGTAGCATGAGGAGTGGCCCTCATACTCAAGGGACTTGGGATTTTCAGTTTATAGTCTGTCAAGCATATAACTCAGATTGGACCTCACTTTCACCTTAATCACCTAAAGATGCTTATGATAGGGGCAATGAGAGCTGAAAGCTAGTAAGTATCATAATTTTTGGGAGCTCTTTATGAGACTTGCAATCCCTGCTTCCCTCTTTGAAGGGCCTTTCTTTTACTTTGTAGTTGAGTCAGTAAACCTATTCCCTTCTATCTCAACAAGTATTTTGAGTTGATGTGTTTCATTCATTCATATGATGATTTATGCATTCATGTTTCTTATGTTCCTTGTTTTGCACATTGCCCTTATCTTGATGTTTACTACTTTGAAAGCTTTCTTTGAAAACCAGCTATTTGTGAACTCCAGCAAATTATCAACTATTCTTCGACCAAGAGCTAAGTTTGCCATTACCAATTATGATTTACTCTATGTATCTTTATTGTGTTTCCTTTACTCATTGCAAGTTTAGTTATATAATAGTGAGTTGTCTTCTATTATGATCTATGCTTTTGATGAATGTGATGCTTCTTGTCCATATTCTTTTATCGACTCTTCACTCCATAAACCTGAGGTCATGTTTATTGAGCTCGGTTTCGCTTGGGGACAAGCGAAGTCTAAGCTTGGGGGGAGTTGATACGTCCATTTTGCATCACTATTCTTTGTCTTAATTCACTATTATTCATTGATATATTTCGTATTGAGAGGTGATACTTATGTTATTTCATCTATTTTTGCATGGTTGATGACTTTTGGAGCATGGACCGCTGTAGTCAGGATTCTGATGGAAAAGGTGCTGTTTGGAGGCAAAATTCGTGAAGATCAGAAAATCCGGGAAAATATACGGAAAATCCTATTTTTCCAGAAGACTCAGGATGCCAGAAGATGAAGTGGAGGTGGGCCACAGGGGGCCCACACAACCCCATGGCGCGGGCAGGCCTAGGCCGCGACTGGGAGTGGTGTGGCCGCCTTGGCCCACTTCAGCCTCTCTCCTCTAGCGTATATCATCCCCATGAAACCCTAAGACTCGGGGAGCGACCACAGAAAGATTCCGACGCCTCTGCGGGGCGGAAAACACCGAGAGAGAAAGATCTCTCCGGCAGACAGATTTCTGCCGGGGGAATTCCTTCCCGGAGAGGGGAGATCGTCGCCATCAACACCACCATCAAGCTGGACTTCATCGGGATCATCATCATCACCACCATCATCACCATCAGCACCCTCATCACCATCTCCATATTGCTGTAACAATTGGGTTGAATCTTGCATAGTTCATAGGGGAAACTTTCCCGGTGTTGATTACTCTTTGTAGTTGATGCTATTGAGTGAACCTTTGAATTATTGTTTATGTTAAGATTGTTATACATCATTATTCCATCTCTGATCATGATCCATATGATGTCTTGTGAGTAGTTCGTTTTGTTCTTCAGGACATGGGAGAAGTCTTGTTGTTAGTAGTGGAGTTGTGTTGAGAAAGATTCAATAGATTGTTATTTAAGTTGTGGTGTACTTCTTCTAGTGGTGTCGTGTGAACATCGACTACATGACACTTCACCTATATGGGCCTAGGGGAATGCATTGTGTATTTGGCTACTAATCGTAGGGGTTGCCGGAGTGACAGAAACCTGAACCCTCGTTAGGAAACCATTGCACAAGGGACGTAAGGGTCTTAGAGTTTAAAGCTGTGGTTAGGTTTCTACCTTAATTACTTTCTTGTACTTACGGATGTTTGCAAGGGGTATAATCACAAGTATGTATTAGTCTTGGATGGGGCGGTACATTAGCACAGGTTCACCCACACAACACTTAGCAAGCTAAAGAAGATTAATACTCTATATGAAGCGAAAGCACTTGACAGTCTTCCCATTTGTCCTCGAGAACGTTTGGTCATCTTAAGTAATACAACCGGCTTGTCCTTTGCTGCATAAAGGATTGGGCCACTTGCTGCATTTATTCCTACTGTCTTTTATTTACTCGTACTTTGTTTACTTGCTTTATCAGAAACCCCTAAAAATCCGTTTGCTAAGTATTTGCAGAGAATTCCCGATCCATACCACTAGCTAGCACCTTCTGCTCCTTGTTGGGTTCGACACTCTTACTTATCGAAAATACTGCGATACACCCCCTATACTTGTGGGTCATCATCGGGCACTTAGGGTTTTCGTCCCGAGGGCAACTTATAGGTGGAAAGAGAGGCCGAGGGGGTGCCGGGAGCCACCACACCACCCCCTGGCGCGGGCCCAGCCTGGCCGCGCGGCCAGGTGGTGTGGGCGGCCCCTGTCCCTTCTCCGTCTCGTATTCTGGCACTTGATCCCTTCCAGAAAAATAGGCACTTTGGCTTTTGTCCCGTCCAATTCCGAGAATATTCATTTTCTGACTTTCCTGGAACCAAAAACAGCAGAAAACAGGCAGTTGTCACTGTGGCTCTTGTTAATAGGTTAGTCCAAGAAATCATATGAAAAGTACTCCAAAGTTGGAACAAAACACAAGAAAGTGGATAAAACCAAGCATGGAACATCAAAAATTATAGATACATTTGCAATGTATCAGTATCCTCCTCTGAACGTTTCACTTGAATTGACTTGGCACATGCTCATGCATGCATATGACTGAAACAATAATCAGTTAAGCCTCGATGAATTATTTTGCCTCAGGGGTCTTGAATCACTTTCATGCCATGATTAGTCCTGTTTTGTTGCAAGCATGATTATGACAGTTATTGCTCTCTCGTTTGTCGCTCCCTTACTATTGCTAGCCTTCACCTGCACTGAGTATGAGCTCTACTCGTGTTTCCCATTCCCCAAAACCAATATTGCCAAAAGTATCCACCATACCTACCTATTAGCATCATTTGCTGTTCCGTGCATATTCAATATGCCTTGTTTTCTTCCGAATAAAATGTCTGCTTGTTATGAGAAAGTTAGTTAGTAAAGGTCTCACGAACTTGATGGAACACTTTATTTCTTGCACTTAATAAACCTGAACCATTGTGACTGTCCATGAAAGTTATATGCTTGCAAATTATAGGCTGGGGATTAGCAGAACCGTGCTGTCACGGGGAACGCTTTCAACACCTGTAAATATATACCCAGTTGATATCATGCTCTTTTGTTTATGGATGTCGTCAGTGTGAAATAAAAGGGGAGCTTGTAAGTCCATGGAGTTATGTATGTGTGTTAGAGAAACGCCTGGGCCGCCGGTCTAATCCATGCCTAATCATGGTGGAAACCTGCAGCGTAACCATAATGAGTATTTATGAAGCATTCTTCTTATAAAAAAGAGAGAGATAGCTATTGAGAAAAAAAGAGATATGGGAAAAGAGGAAAGAGAGAAAAAAGCACCATTTTCCCATGGTAAATAAGGAGATTGCTGAGATACTTGTTGTCTGCTTGCCTTGTCATTTTGATATGGGGATTCTTCCGTATCATCGGGCAAGGGGTACCCCGTTGGCTGTTCTCTATGATACACATGTATTTACTATGACAAGAACTTACCGGTAACTAAAGTTGAGTAGCATGAGGAGCGACCCTCGTACTCAAGGGACATGAGATTTCCAGTTTATAGTCTGTCAAGCATATAACTCAGATTAGACCTCACTTTCACCTTAACCATTTAAAGATGCTTATGATAGGGGCAATGAGAGCTCAAAGCTAATGAGTACCATACTTTTAGCATTTGGAAGCCTTTCAAACTTTTCAAAACCTTTTCATTTCCTTGTTGAGTCTCCACACATTCTATGAGCACTTTCTTGAGAGCATAATTGCCATTCTTAGTGTAATGTGCTTATCTCAAAACTTGATTAATTGTGTTATGTCTTTGATGCTTGTATCCTTGACATCTTTACTTCTAGTCTTCACTTGAATTTCAGAGGTGCCTTGGCACTTATGCTCTACAATCAAAGGCAAGCGAGATACCACTCTATCATACCTTGTTATGAACATTGTACTGTTGCTTATGTTTATGTTTCATGCTACTTATTATTTTTGAGTTGGAATCTCTTCATAGCTTGCAATGACTATTAAGTAAATTTAGTTGCATAATCTTTATTATGAATTGCCTGAGTAGTTGATCATATGCTGAGAATATATACATCTTAAGAAGCAAATGTGTTTGTGAAAGTTTCTTTTATCGCACTTAGTTTTCAACTGAATTGCTTGAGGACAAGCAATAAGCTAAGCTTGGGGGGAGTTGATACGTCCAAAACGTATCTACTTTCCCGAACACTTTTTCTATTGTTTTTCCTCTAAACTTGTGTGAATTGGATGCAACTAACATGAACTAATGTTGTTTTCAGCAGAATTACCTTGGTGTCTAGTTTTTGTGCAGAAAATCAACTATCAGGAAAAATCCCGGAAAATATGCCAAAAATCCTATTTCACCAGAAGACTCACGGAGCTAGAAGACGAGACGGAGTAGGGCCGCGAGGGGCCCACACCACCTGGCCGCACGGGCCAGGCCAGGCCGCGCCTGGGGGTGGTGTGGCCACCTCGGTTGCCCCCTCGGCCTCCCTCTTCGCCTATAAGTTGCCTCTTGACCTAAAAACCAAGGGGGGTTCGACGTTTTTCTAGAAAGAGTTCCGCTGTGCCGCCACCACCAGATTTCACGATTTGGAACCAGAAACTCCGTACCGGCACTCTGCCGGGACGGGGAATTAGAGGATATCATCGCCATCATCATCACCATCGCTTCTCCATCGACCATCCATGTTTCCCCCATCTATGAGTGAGTAATCCCCCGCTGTAGGCTATGGGGATGGTAGGGATTGGATGAGATCGTTCATGTAATGGCATCGGATTGTTAGGGATTGGTGCCTAGTATCTACTATTAGTGCTTTTTGACTTTGTTGCAACTTGTTATGCTTAATGCTTGTCACTAGGGCCCGAGTGCCATGATTTCAGATCTGAACATGTTATTTATTCATTATGATAGTATTGTTTATGGTCCTACCTGCAAGTTGTATACACATATTGTTGTCCGGAACCAAAGGCCCCGAAGTGACAACGATCGGGATAACCAGAGGGAATGGCTTTGATGTGAGGATCACATGTGTTCATGGAGTGTTAATGCTTTGCTCCGGTGCTCTATTAAAAGGACCACCTTAATTGTCAGTAGTTCCCTTGAGGCCCCGCTGCAAATGGGCTGGCAGGACAAAAGATCTTGTGCAAGTTCTCATTGCGAGCACGTATGACTATATATGGAACACATGCCTATGATTATTTAGTACTTGGATGCTTTATCTTATTTATCTGCAAATGCCCTATGTTCTGATTGCTATATGAATTGTCTTGTCCATGCAACGCTCGTCCATCCATCCCTGTGCCTACCGCGCTTTAATCCTACTGTTTTCTCCAATTGTTACTACTATCTTTACTTTTACTACTGCTATTAGTTTACTATTGCTACTACAAAACTGTTGCTACTGATAAACTGCTGTGAGCAAGATTGTTTCCAGGTGCAGCTGAATTGACAACTCAGTTGTTAAGGCTTATAAATATTCTTTGGCTCCCCTTGTGTCGAATCAATAAATTGGGTTTCACTGCCCTCGAAAATACTACGATACACCCCCTATACTTGTGGGTCATCATCACCCTTATGAACTTTGAAGGTTTCCTGCATTTATGTTTTGCTACACTATGAGGGACAAGCTGAATACCATTCTCATTATGTTTTCTTTATGTGAAACAAACAAACGTCTTTCAAAGCATTGTTATTCATGAATCTTTTATTTGTACCTTTTCATGTTACAACATAGTTGCTATGTCTTATTGTTAGAACTATATCTTTCATCCTATGTTAGAGTACTATGATCCCAGCTATCAATGTTCTACAAATACTTTGATCAAGATTATGATGGTGGATGTCACCTAAAAAATTATTCTTTCTTTTTTATCACTTACCTACTCGAGGACGAGCAGGCGTTAAGTTTGGGGATGTTAATACGCTGCAAACGTATCTATAATTTTTGATGTGCCATGCTTGTTTTATATCTACTTTCTTATGTTTTGTCCACACTTTGGAGTATTTTTACACTTTTCTGGAACTAACCTATTAACAAGATGCCACAGTGCAAGTTGCCTATTTTCTGCTGTTTTTGGTTTCAGAAAAGCTGGAAAAGAAATATTCCCGGAATTAGACCGGACAAAAGCCAAAGTCGATATTTTACCGGAAGACTCACGGAGCCAGAAGACGAGACGGAGAGGGGCCAGGGGCTGGCCACACCATGTGGTGGCGTGGGTCCCCCTAGCCGCACCACCAGGTGGTGTGGGCCCCTGTTCCACCCTCTAACATCGCCCTTTCGCCTATAAGAAGCCTCTGATGTAGAAACCCTAAATAATCCAGCCTCCAGCCACGAAAAGTTCCACAGCACTGCCGCCACCGAAGGGGAGATTCGGGGGACAGAAAGTCTCTATTCTGGCACCCTGCCGGGACAGGGAAGTGCCCCCGGAGCCATCTCCATCAATCTCCACCACCATCTCCATCGCCGTTGCTGATTCTCATGATGATGAGGGAGTAGTTCTTCCTCGAGGCTAAGGGTTCTACCGGTAGCTATGTGTTCATCTCTCTCTCTATGCATGATCATATTGTGATCATGAACTTTGTAATCTAGTAGATCTACCTTGCTACTCAAGTGCTTTAATAGATCTCTGGCTCTCCCCACGTGTGTGAAAGTGATAGTGTGCACACCATGGTGGCACTTAGGCTAGAGGTTACAAATACTTGTTATGAGTTATATTTGGAGTTGGATGTCTCTATGAAATTGTGGTGTTTGTTGGAACCATCTAGCACTCAAGGTGATAGTGAGGGGTTATCTAGATGGGGAAAGCGGACTCTGAGGAGTGCTGTTATAGCCCTACCATGGATTAGAGTGTCCAACCGAAGAGTAGTTCAGAGTAGTATCATAAAGGAAGATATTTATATGAGAGTGTTCACTAGTGAAAGTATGATCCCTAGGCCTTGTTTCTAAACATTGAAACACCGTTTGCAACTAGATCTATTACATGTTTGCTTGCTTCCATCTTTATTTCAGATTTCCTTTAGTCTCTTTCTACCCATCAAGCTCTTTTCTAGCACCGTTACCACTTATAATTATCCATACCACTTGTATTTCACTATCTCTTCGCCGAACTAGTGCATCTATACACCTGACAAGTGTATTGGGTGTGTTGGGGACACAAGAGACTTCTTGTATCTTGATTGCAGGGTTGCTTGAGAGGAATACCTTTGACCACTTCCTCCCCGAGTTCGATAAACCTTGGGTGATACACTTAAGGGAAACTTGCTGATGTTCTACAAACCTCTGCACTTGGAGGCCCAACAACTGTCTACAAGAATAGAAGTGCGTAGACATCACTAGTGTTCTGGCCCAAGAGAAGCATAGGCCTAGGGGTCGTAGCCCCCTGGCCGATGTAAGCTATGTGCCCCACACTTTGGCCCATGCCCCTTTCAGGCAGCGCAAACTCCTTCTGAAATATTCTATAACATTCTAGAACTATCTGAACAATTCTGAAACCTTCCCGAATGAATCCTAGAATCCAAAACCCACCATCCATATTGTTTATGTTCTCCATATCCAGACTATTCCAAAACTCCTCATGATATCTAGGATTCCATCTGAGACTCTGAATCACAATTTGATTACACCATCTATTATCTTAGCGAAACCTAGCAACATCGAAGCGTTAAGTGTGTGGCCCTACAGGTTCGAGAACATGTAGACATGATCGAGACACCTCTCCAATCAATAACTAGTAGTAGGACCGAGGATGTCCATATTGGTTCGCACACATTCAACAAAATTATTTTATTGGTTGAACTATGATGTCGAGGATTCAATTGATCCAATATCTAATTCTCTTTTTCTCGCGATATATTACTTGCCCAAGATTCGATCGTTGGTATTGATATACCTAGTTCAATCCCGTACCGACAAGTTCTCTTTACTTATTCATGATGTAGGATTCCCGTGACTAAACACGTTAGTCACATGCTTGCAAGTTTTAGGATGCTACACTACCGCAAGGGTCTAGAGATATTTCTCTGTCACTTGGAGAGACAAATCACAACCTTGATTCATGCAACCCAACAAGTACCATCGGAGATTACTGAAAGCCATCTTTATAATCATCCAATTACGAAGTGATGTCTGATGTCCACAAAACATTCCTCCGATACTAGGGAGTAACACAATATCATGGTCTAAGAAAACAATATTTGACATATACAAAAGTGATAGCAATCAAACTAAGTGACACGATCAATGGCTATGCCTATTATTGGGTCTGTGCATCACATCATTCTCCCAATCATATGATCTCGTTATCAAGTAACATTACATGTCCATGGTTAGGAAACATTAACCATCACTTAACTAACGAACTAGTCAGAAGAGTCTTACTAGGTACATGGTGTTGTTTATATATCCACACATGTATTTAGTTTTCGGTACATACAATTATAGCATGGAGAAAAACACCTACCATGAACATTGAATATAATAATAACTTTATTATTGCCTCTTGCCATATTCCGAATAGTATGGTATGATGAATTATACCACCATTCTTCTCCTCATATTTGTGGTCGCTTGTGCCCATACGTCTTGCCAAATCTTTCTAGTAAAGATTTTGTCTCTGTCGATTATTATCACCTTAGGCATTCTGTGTAATTTGTGCACAATATCCATGAATAGCTAGGAAATTTGAGGAGCTATATAGGGATGAGAGAGTGGTATAAAGTAGGAATATTTTATTAATCTATCCACCACCACTACACTAGTACAAAACTCATTACTTAGAGAATATGTATAGAGCTGGTTTACCCCAAAAATATAAATCACCGACTGTGTTCATCAACCTCAGGTGGTCGTAATTTTTTTACCACCTCTAACTGTAACCTCAGATGATTGTTAATATGCACCGTCTCTAGTACGAGTCCCCCCTCAGCCGGTCTATAAAGGAAACCGCCTCTAAATTGAATCTGAGGCAATGGAAATTATTGGCCGTCTCTCTAGATCACTCAACCGCATCGGGTCAGAAATATTAATCGCCTCTAGGTGTCTAGTGAGACGGACCATTATGCCGCTCGTCTCAAAAACTGGCGTCATGCATGTTCCCGAGGTAGCATGCGCGTTTTTTAAGGGAAAGCATGTGCATGCTATTAATGTAGTTAGAAAGTGGAGATCGTGCTAGCCCCCCACCCACACGAGTCCAAATCCACGTGTCCACTCGAGGACTACCAATGGTCCCATGTATATAAACTCGCTCGGCCTTCTTCTTCCACAAGCTCATGTCATTTTCCCCAATATGTCTAGTCACAAAACCCCAATCTGCACCTTCCACGCATGCTGAAACTCCTTCACTTGCACCACCGCCCTCCCTAGCTGCGCCATGAAGCGTACGCGTGGAGGCGAGCCGGCGGAGGTGAAGCCAGTTGAAGGCGCAACATCAGATGGCTCAGTTGTCGCCGAGTAGGCAGAGGAGGCTTCTCCGAGCACGCATGCCGTTGAGGCTCCGATCTCCATCGAGCAACAGGTGGCTGACAACATCATGGTGCTAGCGACATATCTGGATGAGGGGCATGCAGCAGCAGGCGGAGGCAACCCGGTGCTCTACATAAACGACCCCATCCTCCACCAAGAAATCATCGACGCAATCATGGAGAATGATGAGTTCGAGGAGGAGGTCTTTGATGAGGATTTCGAGGAACTACTTTGCTAGCTTCTCTAGTCACAACCACAAATTTCACTGTTCATATGTAGGATTTGCTAAATCGTCTATAGATTCTTTTGCTCTTGAAGTAGGGAATATATATGGTTTGAACGGTCGATTGTTTTGGAGATTTGATTAGATCTGCTCATATGCCATCTAGTAAATTTACATTTGCTTAACTTTTTGTTGTTCATACGGTTCTTCTTGTGCTGTAAATTTAATCGATCTGTAACATTTGATTTAGGGGTTTTAGAGTTTGCTAGTTGAGTGTTGATTTCGATACACAACATGCATATAATATTATATTTCTATTCCTTACTGGGATCGATGATTGAAATTTTCCCCAAAAGAGTGCAAGGGGAGATACATATGATGGTGTTAATTTTTTTAGGAATGGTTAGTGAACCCGAGGCAATGTACAATAATATAAGTTGTGCAATTGGTACTTTGGTTCGCTAACTCTATCTCTAAAAACATTATGAGGCTCCAGATTTATTCTACACATATGAACTATGATCTTTAAACTATGATCTCTGGACTATTGCTCGTTGAGGCTAATGATTGAAATTTTCCCCAAAAGAGTGTAAGTAGAGAGACATATGATGGTGTCATTTTTTAGGGATGGGTTGGTGAACCTGAGGTAGAAATGTACACAAACAATATAGGTTGTGATGTTGGTACTTTGGTTCTCCAACTCCATCTATGAAAAAAATTATGAGGCCCTTGATTTATTATCATATGGAACTATATATATGATCTTTTATTTGTTTCTGATCTTTGAATGATTCGTATGATGCATACGTGTATATGCATGGTTTTGATCATAAGTTTTTTCTACATGTACCTGAAGATTATTTGGTTTTTGATTATTTATAATTGCAGTATTTAGGATTATTTTGTTACATTTCAATTTCTTATTGTGGCCAATGATTCAAATGTTCCCTAAAAGAGAGGCAGACACATTTCTGTCAGATTTTTTCAGGAACGAGTTAGCGAACCTGGGGCAATGTACAAGAATAATAGGTTGTGTAATTCGTACTTGGTTCACTACCGCCATCCCTGAAGAAACTTATGAGGCCCCCAGATTTATTCTATATTCATAGAACTATGATATTTGAATTGTTATTGCATACATTCATAGTGTATAAGAATTACTGTGTTTGCCAACTCCATCTCTGGAAAAAATTATGAGGTCCTTGATTTATTCTCATATGGAACTATATTTATGATCTTTGGATGATTCGTATGATGCATATGTATATGTATGGTTTTGATCATAAGTTGTTTCTACATGTACCTTAAGATCGTTTGGTTTTTTGTTATTTCTAATTACAATATTTAGGATTGTTCTTGTACCTGAATATGTATATCCCTGAATATTTTTTGGTAGGATTACATTTCAATTTCTTATTATGGCCAATGATTCAAATTTTCCCCAAAAGAGCGACAAACACATTGGTGTCAAAAAAATTCAGGGATAAGTTAGCAAACCTGGAGCAATGTACAAGAATAATAGGTTGTACAATTGGTACTTGGTTCGCTTACGCCATCCCTGAAGAAACATATGAGGACGCAATCTTTATTCTACATATACTCTGATCCAATTAATTGTCATTTTGTTGAGATGAAATGATATATGAAATGATCAAACTATTGATGAGATGCATTTTCTTTGATATGAATTTAATATTGTTTTACATATATGTTGTAAATTCTTGAGTTGTAATACAATTAAATCATATGTATGATTTCTAAATTATGTTCTTAAAAATCAATAGGAGGATTCTGATGAAGTGGATGATAGCAAGTACTCCTGGGAGAACAAGAGCCGCTACGTGCTGAGACAGCTATGGTGTGGGCAAATCTCCTTCTACCATAGGGGGAACTGTTTTGCCCATTCTATGGTAGAGTCATCGATAGGGACCTCGACAACATGATCCAGCACGCGGTGGACGTTGGCAAAAGTCGAGGCCGAAGGCTTAGGCCAAAGACCTTGGTGCGGCACGCAACCTTTGGAAAATTTCTCCAGAAATATGTCAGGACTGGCCTGTATCCCCTCGAGTAGGTTGTCCTGGCCTCCTACTGCTGTCCCTGCTAGGCGTCTCCGTGTCTCGGCCTCCCTGCTGCTTCCCCTGCTTTTATTTTGTTTAAGTTATTATTACCCTTATTGCATGTAAGACAATATATATCTCATGAACCTTGTCTCCCTCTCTCTCTATATATATTAATCTACTTCTTTATATGGAGTTCCTTAAAATTTCTAGTATTAATTATATTACTGATCATGCTTATGCACACTACCTTATATTATTTGATGGATCCATAGTTTTGGAGAATACTTCAGTTTTGAAACCATATTATTTGATGGATCCAAACACCTCAAAGTATTTAATGCCTTACTTTGATGCCAAATGGGGCCTAAATGATCTCACATCGGTATTAAACATTCAAAACAGATGCACCTTATTGCTCTCAAAATTTAGGATTAACAAAATCCGGAGTTTTGAATAAATCTGGATGTCCGAATATTCACTCAATGAGATTTCCTTCAAAGAATACATGAAAAAAGGTTATATTGGTGAAAAATTCATAATTAAGTAACCAAATAATCTCACTTCATGATTAAACATTTGAATTAGTCAAATTCAAAACACTTGCACCTTATTTCTTTGCAGCAAAGCGCATGGACACTAGTTGTTAGGCCTTTCAGGGTAAAGATCCAAGGTTTGTACTACGCCAATTATTTTCTTCAATTTATGAACCTCATTTAGTCTCAGGGGACTCAATTTCACTCTAGCAAGCATGTATACACACATTTTTTTACTTTAAATTATGAATAATTCTCAAATTTTAGGATAATCAAACGTCCGAGTTCCTAATATATCCGGAGTTCCGAATATTAGCTCTTTTCAAATTACTAGTAATCAAGTACTTGGCGTTAAAATGTGAAATATTCAGAGAACAGACGTTCTTAGACTTTTTACACTTGCAGCCGTCTGAGGCTAGTACTTGGCGCCAAATATCTAAAAATATTTGGACAAATATTTCAGATATGTGCCACTTTTGTTCTTCCCCACCCGCCTAGATCACTGTCCACCGCCGCCTCCCTCCACCACCGCTGCCTCTGGTCCCCTGCCTATCCACCACCGTTGCCTCTGGTCCCCTGCGGTGCGGACGCTCTCCCTCGCCTCTAAGGACCCCTTTGTTGTCCAGGTAGGTATGGATGAAATCCAAGCCCCCAAAACCCTAAGTCAACAGCTTCCATATAGGAACTTTGCCATGGAATTTGCCATTTTACTTCTCGAATTTAAGGTTTAGGGTTACCGAGTTGCAAAGACCCGATGACGCCATCAGGAGAGCCTCCCCCAGCCGGCCTGCATCTGTCCCAACTCTTTTTCCCTTGGCATTTTTGACCTTCCTGTCGGTCCTCCTCCTCCCGTACGAGAGGCAGAGGCGACAAAAATCCCCCAATCTCCACCAACCATAGCGTGAGTCCCCTCTCCCTCCATGCTGCTCCGGCGGCAGGAGGGAGGGGGGCCTCATTCCTCCATTATGTAGTTAGGGTTAGTGTATTTTTGCTGTGGTGTGTCATTGGGATGGTGGGAGCGATACACAGGCGAATAAATCAGCCTCAACTCTTTCGCCCACACCAGCGGCGACCTTCATGGCAACATCTCTAAGTTGATGGCAAGTGTGCTTGCTGATCCTTTAGATCAGCGGCTTGGTATTCTCGCGGATCTCCAGATCTGGCGAGATTTGTATCTCGACGTGTCGCTAGGGTTCGCCGTTATCCATGGCGGCTCTTAAAAACTCTTTTCCCCTTGTATAATTCTCAAAATCTGCAATTGTCACTTCCAGCAATAGAGATTTAATTGTCACTTCCAGCAATAGAGATTTAATTGTTACTTCATTGGTCTATTTTAATTGTCAATTCATTAGTATGCTTGCATCTTGATCGTATTAAGATGATCTCTGTCTGTATCTATTTAATAGATGAGAATCTACATTGACGATGCAGTCATGCTCTCTAGCGATGACAGTTTTCACATTAACTTTGGCGGTTTTGAATTCTAGTCAACAAATGAAGATTCCATTGAGACGATTCGGTTTAGAGGTATCAAAAGGACATCAAAATTGCAGTCATCTGTTGTGTATGTGTTTAGACGGTAGACATTAATATTCCACCGCTTTGAAATTTTTATGTGGTGTTGCATCAGGGCCTAAGCACAAGGGGGACACTGATTTTGATAAGCAGACCCTTTTTGGAAATGACATGTATTTGAAAGAAGTTCATGTAGACTTCCTCTTAGACCGGTGTGAACCAGAATTTTCACCAAAAATCAAGTATTACGTCTACAGGATGCCATATTCATCTGTCATGAAAAAGAAGTGCAAGCTGGTAAGATTATATATTCTTGATCATGTTATCAACAAGCTACCCTATGATATTATACTTCCAGTAATCACAATCATGCTAATTCTTCAATTCTCTGTACTTGCCCAGACATTTGGAGCTAAGTTCACAAGAAAATACCTAAAGAATCGCCTTGAAACCTATTGATGTCCATGTTTGGCAAATGAAGAGCAAAAATCCAAAGATGGTTAGGATGAAGATGGGAGCTGGGTCACATGCAATCTTGACGATTGGATGGGAGAAGGTTGTGAGAAGATTCAACCTAAAGCAGGATAGCATGTATTTTTGCTTTGATAAAAAAGATAATGGAGAGGTACATATTCTGATTCAGCAACTTCCACCAGGCGAGCAATTATAAATGCAATCCTGGTTTATTAGAGAGTACTATTTATGCTGGCTGATTGATTTATAAATTGCACTTTTGTATATATGTACTGCCATAACGTGTAATGGCTAAATTTATATGGATTTCCCCAACTATCTAGCTAATGTTGTTGTGATCGAGCTGCTATAAGTTCTTTAGTTAATGTGTCTACCTGTCTGCTAAATCATGATTATGTGTCATGTCAGCTATGATCAAGTTTGAATTAGCATGCTATTATTTAAAATGGTTTACACACACTAGAGACGGTCACTTTAAAAGCCGCTTCGAGACACACTAGTTCTAGAGCCGGTCTTTGTTAGAATCCGACTCAGGTCGCCTGACTATTGGAGATGATCCTTAGTATAGGCCGTTTGAGGTTGAGGAGTTCTTGCAAGCGGTCAGGAATACAGGCCGTATCGATCTCGTATATGTTAGAGGTGTTTTCCTTTTTTGCACCGTCCTTTTTTGCACCGTCTGAGGTCTCATGTCTTAGAGCTGCAAAGAAAAACCAGCTCAGGTGGTGTGCTCTTAGAAACTATGCACTTGAGTCGTAACGAGAAACTAGCTGAGGCCCATGGGAAATTGACGTCTCTAAGTAACACGTTTGTACTAGTGCTACTATCACATATTTCCCTCTAGTTTTAGGTAATCCTTCTATGAAGTCCATGCTTATTTCTGCCCACTTGGCTTCAGGAATCTTCAATGGATCAAGCAAACCTAGGTAATATACATGCGCTGGTTTTGAAATCTGGCAAACAGGATATTGTGATACTTTATCATTAACAAATTATTTTATATGTGGCTAGAAAATATGTGTGTTAATCTATGCAATGTTACCCTTTGACCTGAATCTCCTCCAATTGGAGATTTATGAAAAGTATCAAATAGTTTGTTCTAGATGTCAGACTTTTTGTCCAATAACCTATATGTTCTTATATATGAGATGTATAATTTGTATTACTGGAAGGGTCAATAGCCAGTTCTACCACTAATTTCTAGCATTGGGAATCTTTTGTGATTGTTAGAGTTTTGCTAATCCGGTCAAATGTAATAGGGTTGAACTGCTTCAACCATGAAACTCGCAACACTACATCATATAGTTTCAAAGGAATCACATTGAAATCATTATAAAACTTGATCTTTGGCATTGTGAAAGTCTATGAGAACAGATTCAGTGACCAGAGAGCCTCCTCCAGCTACAGTCATAGTTCTAGCTGTTGTGCTTTTGACTGGTAGATTTTTCTTCAAAGTGATACATGTGTTCATGCTACCAAAATCAACTAAAGCAATTCTTGGTATCCCTTCAATGCTAATTAAAAGAGATATTGTTTCATCTTTTTTGCTTTGTCCATCCTAGAGCTTCTATAGAAATTGACATTAGTTTATCTTTTGTTTGGCAGGTGCATTTTGTTTTAATTATTATTCCCCTTGATACTATATTTCATTGCATTCCTATTCTTATTCACTATCATACTTTCCTTGCAGCTATATGGAATGCATGGGGTTTTTCACCTCATTGCACTTATGTCCATAACTCCAATTCTTAGGGCAGTACCATCATTTGCCCCTTTCTCTGGGTTTATCTAGCACATGTTTTGGTTTGAATTATGTATTCCCTTATTTCTGTTAGTGCCAGTGTTCTATGTATTTTCTGTTAACACTGATATTAGCTTTCTTGTTATGAGAGAGGTAAGAAAGTTCCTGCTTTATAGCAAACTAAAATGCATACCTAAGAGTTGGTGGCTTGCAACACAATATATCATGCTTGATAGTTTCTTTCAATCCACCTATAACTCTTAGTAGAAAGAAACCTGCAGGAATGTATTTGTGATTCATTTTCACCCAAGACATGCAGTCTTCGAATAGATCAATGTATAAGTCCATTGAACTTGTTTGCTTCAACTACTGGCACAATTACTTTGATCTTTAGCACTAGGGCTAGGAAATCTTTCACACAACAGACTACATAACTACTCCTAATCCATCAAGTGCAGTTGCACATTGCAAATATTCATCCATATTTTTTCCTTGCCTATAATATGTGCATTGGCCCATTTCAGCTTGTCCTCATCTGCACTGCTAGCTAGGTCAAATATGCCTAAACATTCTAGTAGACAAGCTACAACATTTTCCCTATAAAATATGGGTAACTCAATGTTATGAGTTCTGATATGGGGTTCTTGATTGTTCTGGTATTGAACCCTGTTATCCTCGGGTACAGGGTGCAGGGTTTTGTTTCTACTCATGTGTCTTGTGGCATAACCTTTTGCTGCTGGGCAGGTATGTTGCTCTCTTTCACTTGCTCTTTCTGACTTAGTGGGTTAGATCTTGGTAAGGGAATTGTTGGTGTTGATGTGTTGTAATGGGCTGCGTAGTAACATATGTGTAGGTTGGTGTAAGTGGAATAGGTGTGGTATATGGTTGTTGTGTGTAAGGTTGTGCTTGGTATTGTGGTAGGGGTGGTGGGTAAGGATATGTGTAATATGGCTATTGGTTTTGATACTGGGGCTAGTAAGGAAAGTTTCTTGGTGGGTTCGGTTGATTAGGGTGTCAAGTGGGTTCCCACCAAAGTCCCACTTTTAGATAAAAATGGGAATTTGGCGGGATCCCACTTGACACCTTACAGTTGATACATATGTGGGTGGGTTTGATGATTTTTAATACTTTGGGTATGCTATTGGATGGACTATCTTGGTGTAGGATAGGCATAAACATTGGATTTGTTGTGAAGTTGGCTAGTTTGAGCTTTGTTGTTATGATGGTGTTGGAGTGAAACATGGTTTTGGGACTTGGCTTGGGTGAGGTTGTGAGAAAATTGGTGGTATTGGTACTGCTGGGTAATTGGAACATTTCACTAGAGAGGATGTAGGCATAGATAGGGGTTTGGGGTGTGTTGATTTCATCGATACTTGTCAGGAGATCTAGGCGCATGGCTTAATAGTATTGATAGGATACTCAGACCAATAAGTTGCAACTTATTTTCCGGAAGCTCATTTGAAAAGAACTACATGTTAAGCGTGCTTGGCCTGGAGCAATTTGAGGATGTGTGACTAACTGGAAAGTTGTTCCCGAGTGCGCACGAGTGAGGACAAAGTCACAGAACAGACAAGTGTTGGTCTATGAGGCTAGTCTAGAGATCGTAGTAAACTGCAGGAGTGACACCCCTAGGACCGGGTGGATGTGGTGCTACACTTGTCATGATAGATTGACCAGCTAAGATCAGAGTAATTACCGTGGATTTCATGGACAACCCGGTTTGTGCAACCATCTCAGTAAGCGTTGCGAGATTACCATGCAAGGAATCGACCGATTCTTGCTTGAGAATCCTGTCATAGGTGTTGACTAATATGTTCTTCCTCTTCCATTCGAGCAAGATCTGCTTCCTATTGTTCCGCCTCTTCTATATCCTTGTCTAGACCAGACCTTCCTGAGAGCGTGTGGCCACCGGCATCGTCTCCACGAAAGCTGGTACCTTGAGAAGGAGAATGCGTCGACACAACGGATTTAGATTCGCACCCTTCAGATCCACTACCACAAGGGGATTTTACATGTGAATCAAGTTGATCGTCACAACCCGGACAACATTTTTTTTGCCAAGAACTAGATGGCTTTACCAATTTTGAGGATCCTAGATCTGACCATACCAGTAACCGGGATCAAGACCAACATCTAAGGAAACAAATGCGATAAATTGGTAGAATTTAAGAACTAGAAGTAGAAAAAATAATGGTGCATAGGGAAGAAGAAGTAAAACTTAGGCTTTTTGATATATTTCTAGCCACCCTACTGCCCACTCTCCGGCCTTATAACGGCGAGCGCGAGCCTCGACTTAGTACCATTATTACATTGTGCTAATCAAAGTTTAACTTGATTATTACAGTATCTCGTAATGAATCTTTATCTAAACCGGTAAGTTCAGTCTGGGACGATGGATGAAAAACGAGCAGTGAGGATAGACTAAATGTATATCGTCCTCGGAGAAGCAGAGAAAACATAGTAGCTAGTTCTGACAAGGTCTTGGCTAGCCCTGACAACTCAGGCCCCACGTGAACCACGGCACACCGTCACGGCGCGAAGCTTCCAAGGCTTGGGAAAACGGACAAGAGCTTCTCGTGCCGTTACGTACGTATAGGATGTGTTTGGTAGTCCGGGTGAATCTAGATTGTCTTTCTCTCCTCATACATGTTGACTCCAGCTAAGTTGTGTTGAGATTCTCTCATGTGTTTGGTAGCCTGTGTTTGTCAAGATATGTTGAGCTGAGATGTTGTTTGGTAGCTCAAGTCTATGTAAGCATGTTGAGTTCGGACTTTGTTTGGTAGACTGTATGTGTTTGAGACAAATAATAATTCAACTGATGCAAATTTCAATAAGTATATAATAATTTCAGGACATAATAAGCAGGAAATTTTGTTTGGAATAAATTTCAACAAGCGACAACACGTCATACATACCAAACGACAAATTTGACAGCAAATTTTGAGCACCAACATAATATGCACCAAAACAACATGTCATACCAACATAATAAGCACCAAAACAACACATCATACATTCCAATTTCCAAGTGACAAATTTGCAATTCATAATAAGTACATACGGGTGCTCAACAATATATCCATATAGCAAAGTCGACAATGCATTAGTCTAACCAAAATTACAAAAGAGGATGTTTTCCAACTTGCATCAACCAACAACACATCAAACAAGATCAGGATTTTTAGCTATGATACGCTTGAATGAGGCCTCACGAACTTTAACTTCCATTTTCATGAAATTAAGGCCTTTACCTTTATGCTCTGTCAAATAATCTAAAACAGCCAATCGCTGTTCCATCTCGAATTGGGTAAGGTCCATCACAGTTTTGCACAAATCAGGGTGGGTTTCGGTATGGCAAGTGTTGTTGATAGCACCAGCCACATCACGCAATGCTTCTGACATGTTGGTAACCTGAATCATATCTTCGTCGGCCAAAATAGGACCCCTCTTCCTCTTCCTGTTTGAGCTAGAAGGTGAAGGAGTAGTGGCATCAATGCCATGACCACCTAACTCATGTGTGGCTTGACCTTCCACAAATCCTTCTCCATGAGCATGTAGGCTATCCAAATCAATTGGGTTTCCCGAACTCTCTACCTCAACGGGTTTCCCTAGAGGCTCATTAGACCCCATTGCAAACTTACCCGTGGCTAATTTATTGGCAAAGCAAGTTTCCATATATTCAAAGTTGACAAGTGGTGTGTTTAGAAATTCAGCATCCTTAGGAGTGTCCTACATTTCAGTACATAAAGAACAGATTTCAGGACATATTCAGCAATAGCATGACATATTTCAGCAATAAAGAATGGATTTCAGCACTAATAACATACCTGAGTGTGACCCAAATAATGTTGCTCTTCTAAAACTATCATTTTTTGATCATCATCCCAAAGCGCCCCACTTAACATTCTCAATTTCTCGATTTTTTGATATCTAACCTTCCACTTGCGGAGATGATTGGTCACTTGGGTGTTGCTCACTTCATAACCGACAAGTTCGGTCAACTCTTTTGCAACTTTGGTAATATGGATTTCTTTGAATCCTTTGTCTGTCATAACACCTTTCCTTGCTATGGCGGCGAGACATCGGAGCATGCATGCTGACATAGGAGGGGTCCAATTCATGATCTTCGCTGTCTTCTTGGCTTTAGCACCTATATCCGGAACTTCCTCCACAGATTCAGCCATCTACACCAAACAAATTGCATCAGTATAACAAGTTTCAGCACCAAAATGACAGATTTCAACAATAAACAATATATTCCAGCAACCCATACCAAGTTTCGGCACCAAAATGACAGATTTCAACAATAAATAATATATTCCAGCAACCCATACTAAGTTTCGGCACCAAAATGACAGATTTCAGCAATTTAGAATATATTCCAGCAGCATATAACCAGTTTCATCACCAAAATGACAGATTTCAGCAATATAGAATATATTCCAGCAACATATAACCAGTTTCAGCACCAAAATGACAGATTTCAGCAATAAACAATATATTCCAGCAACCCATACCAAGTTTCAGCACCAAAATGACAGATTTCAGCACTATAGAATATATTCCAGCATCACATAACAAGTTTCAGCACATAAAGAACAGATTTCAGCACATCATAATGCAATTATTACAACAAGTCACAACATGATACATCAAATGTGTGCAGCCCCCTATTTGCCCACATCGCTTGAGCAAATTCATTCCTCTTTTGTTTCCAAGAAGCATTATCATATGCAATGTCATTATGCTCCTCATTGGTTGGTTCCAGTTCCCATGTGGCCTCCGGTGGAAAATATTCATCCTCCCCAAACTGAAGTATCCAATTATGAAGAATGGCACAAGCTATCACTACTTTTACTTGGGTCTTGTATGGATGGAAGGGTCTATTGTAAACAAACTTCCAATGATTCTTGTATGCTGCAAAGGCCCGCTCAATCGATATCCTCAGAGAAGAGTGTCTTAAGTTGAACAACTCTTTATAATTTTTAGGATGGTTCCCCGCACCATATTCCTTCAAGTGGTACCTTGTTTTACGGTATGGTGGAAGGAAACCCGGTCTCACAGCATACCCAGCATCGACAAGGTAGAATTTTCCTATGATAATTGAACTATTAGGTATGGCAAAAACTATTGAGAAATATGTAACTATAGGTTTAAGTTATTACCTGGAGGAAGTGACAACCCATCATCCCTTTCCACAGCATCAGCAAGTATAAGGGCATCATGGGCTGACCCCTCCCAACCAGCAAGTACATAGGTAAACTTTAAATCAAAGTCTATGGCAGCCATGACATTTTGGGTAGTGCCCTCTTTTCTACCCTAAAGGCGGCTGAGATATTTCTTGGGACTCTTGCGGACACATGAGTTCCATCTATTGCTCCAATGCAATCCTAATTCAGAAAATAGAAATATTTGTCATCCATTTGGTCTTATCAAATTCCAGCAATATCTAGACTTTTTAACCAAAATAATTTACCTTGAAGTAAGGATTGAAGCGGTTGTTTTCCTGAATTTTAGGATGGATATGAGTAGATGCAGGACTAATCATCTCAGCTCGCAACTCTCCAACAGCATATAACACCGCCTTAAAATACCTACTGATTACTTCAATAGATCTTCTAAAAATTGGTTGTAGAGCTCTAAACCGTGTGTTGTGACCAACTACTAGGAGAAACATGGCTACTTGTTCCTCGATAGAAGTATGAATACTATCTTTCAATAATTCTCTCTCTCTAAACAACGTGCACAAACGGAAAAAAGGAGCTCTTTTCATTCTAAGCTGATTTGAGCAATTTATATCGGTAGAATGATAGATATATCTCAGATTTGATTCCCTAGCTATGTCCATATCGACCCTACGACCCATTGTTATCATTGGAGTATTCCTAGCTTTCCTTGAGATAAACACCATATAAGCACCCAATACAGCTGCGAGACCGGCTGCTTTCACAATTAACTTCCTCCCTTTTTTTGCCAAATCATCCATCTAAACAAATAAAAACGAATCATGTTGGTACTATGTCATAAATAGTAGTAAGCAAAGCATTGTTTTCATTATTCTCGGTACACTGTCCACAACAACACAAATGATTCATTATTCTCATTATACTTTTCACAACAACACAAATTAATCAAAAAAGAAGTGCAATATATATGTTTGAAACAAGAGGCGTACATGTCCAGTATATACTCTCTGCTTATACTAGTCCATGCTTATACTAGTCCATACAAATTAATCAAGAAAGAAGTGCAATATATACTAGTTTATTATTCTCTGGACTACGTACATAGCAACCTGGTCCAGCTGATTTCTTGACATACCTCGTACTTGACGGGCTGCTGCTGGGAGCGACCTGGTCCTTGTCCGGCTGGTCTGTGCGTACTCGACAGGCTGCTGCTGGGAAACAAGATGGAGGAGAGAGATCCGGCGGAGCGGTCCTTGTGCGGCTTGATGGGCAGGTGCAGGCGGGCGGCCGCTGGTTCTCATCCGGCCTCAGAGATCTCCATGGCGCGCGGCAACCTCAAGCACCCGACGAACCACAGAGGCAGCACCAAGGGGGTGATGGATGGGGTAGATTTTGGCAGAGGGAGAGGGGCTGTGAGCCTCACCGGCGGCGGGATCTGGGGGCGAGTGGGATGGCGGCGATGGAAACGGGGGTGAGAGACGGGGGGAAGAAACGAGGGAAGGGGGTGCTCGGGGTCGGGTGGGGGTCTGGGGGGTCGTGGGGGCAGTTTCCAGCCGGTCGGGGCGGTACGCGCTGGGAGAAAAACGGACGCGCGGGGATAATTTTTTGGGACGGACGCGGCAGGTCTACGGAGCGAAGCTCGTTTCGAGGTTCGCAACCGGGCAGTGCCGAGAGGCGTTTTTCGTATCGGTTAGGCAGTGCCCAGACGTAGAAACCGAGCTAACAAACAACGAAAATTCGGTTGGGGTGGAAAATTCTGGGGTGAGCTGGTCTACCAAACACACCCTATACTGCTCACGTGGCACGCATCACAGTCAGACACTCCCCGGATCTTTAGCTCCAGCGTAGTAGTGTAGCCACTCTTGCTTAGATTACATTCAAAGCGTGCTTTAACTAGCAGCTTTAATAAGGTTAAGGTGCACTAATTGACTTTGCTCCTCTCTAATCTCCCACTTTAATGGTAAAGAGGAGTTCAGATCGTGATCTTGCTCTTTCGCGAAATTCATGGTACGGTTTCGCCGCCGACACGGCTGGATCTGCGGGCTGTGCAAGGAACTGAAAAATGCACCTCCGTGTGCCTTCAATATATAAGCATCCGAAAAAATATACACTTACTATTATAGTAGATATTACAAAATCAGATGGGAAAGTCAAGTGAACCTACTACTCCATCCGATCCATATTACGTGTCACTAAAATAGATGTAACTAGACATGTTTTAGTGCTAGATACATCCATTTTAACGACAAGTAATACGGATCGGAGGAGGTAACAAACATCGGCTAATTAAATACTTTGGTAACATCAATTGATGTAACTCTAATAGTTTACTATGTGAGGGAGATCTGTGACCATGCTTCTAAGAACTCCCCTCCCGACCGTTTGGAAGGCATCACCTTATACTTTTAGCAAACTAGAAATATGTGCAAACAAAACAAAATTTCGCAAAATGGCAGCGTGTCGTCCGCTGACATGTGGGCGAAGCGTGCGGATTAACTGACACGATGCGCCGTGGAATTCTCAGATGCTTTTCTATAATTTTATTCGTACCTCCCTCAAAAAAAATTATGTTCGTACCATATATTGAGATATTGTATTTGATTTTGCGGAATACGCGGTGACACGCGTGCTATGGTTAATTAATTATATGTGTACTACTGATTACATTATTTTAGGGATTGTGTAATACTTAGCCGTGAGGACAATCTCCATCAAGGCGGTCGGCGTGCGAGGTGCGTTGATTAGCATGTTTGGATGGTGATGTCAACTAATCACTCTCCATTAAGAGCATGATGACCTTGCTCTAGCTAGCTTGGAATCTCCATTAAGAGTAGTAGTTACATGTTTTTGGGTAGAAGAAGAATAATAGGGTGACGACGACCTAGATAATTTTACAACACTTGTTTACGGAAACTAAGGTGTGTAGACTTCAATTATTACTGACCGGTGTGGATTAATATCTAATAGTACTAGCTGAGATCCATTTTATATATGAGATTAATTAATTGGAAGAGTTGACCCTGCGAATAAACAAGGATCATTGGTAAGAACCTGCAATGTATTTTTCATGTGCTTTTCCTCTGGACTTAATAGATTATAATGTCTACCTTGCAACCATGTTTATGATATTGATTACAGAGAAAGGAGGATGAAATAGACATTGCAAACTAGTGTTAGTGACTGAGTAACAGGTGTGTACTAGCTAACGTTCACCTTGTAATTTTTGCACACATATGTAGTTTTGCTACCAAGCTTGCTAGCCCCTTTCTCCATGCATCATAATCAGTTTCCCTCTCTATCATTGTCTTTTCAAAGTAATTAACTGGGTAAGTTTTATACACATAATTAAGCAACTAATGATGCATCAAATTTTGCCCTGCAATCTCAATTAGCATTTCACAATAAATCGACATCAACAGTGATTGCCCACACACAATCAATCATCCGTGTGGTTGAGCACCGTGCATGATCATCAAGCCCAAGCTGCTTCTTTCGCACTCATTCCATTGATGACCGGACCTGTACAGATTTTCGTCACCCTCACACATTGACCGGCTGTAATGCTTCCAATAGTTTTTTCCCCTCTGGAGGAGGTGCTCTCAAGAGTGTTGAGAGTCCACTGTCAGTTAGCTATCATGCATATGGACCAAATCATGATTAAGCTCTCAGCATCACAACCGCATTAATTAACCCCCACACACCAACGTGACCTCCAAATTATATGTACCAACAACCAAAAAGTTGTGGACCAAAAGCCAAATTTAACCTTTTATATGAGATGGCCTATCAGCTATCATCTATCTATATATATTAGCACTGATTAATTAGTATGATTGATATAAGATCGTGATTTTCCTCCATAGAATTAATTCGTTAGCAATAGTCACAAGAAAAACAATAACTTTATGTATGGTATAGCTGTTAGGTACAATATGTACCACCTAGGGTTTCGTCCCTGTCATGGGCGACGCCGTCGGTCTGCTCCACCTCCAGTACCCTTGGATCTTGGAGGTGTGGCGGACCACGGTCTCTCGCTGGCAGGAGGTTTTTCTTTCTTAGTTTAGCCTGTTTTTAGTGTCTTCTTCGGGATGTTGAGACGACGGCTACGTCCTGAAGTTAGAATAAGATCCTCTCCGCTCTATTCTCGCTTCGGTGGCGCATCTAGCGCTGGCTAAAATCGCGTGGAGTTGCGTGTCCAACGGATCTCCTATGATCATGTGAGTTTTCATGTTCATTGATGTGATATCAGGCCAGTCTCTTTCGATCTATGGTTATCATCACTAGCTATGTTTGCCGCTCTATTGCGCTGGTCGTTCGTGGCCTTACCTCGATGACTTCCCATCTGTCTGTTACAACAAGCTCTACTACGACAGGCTTTGATTGGCTCCGGTGATACAGGGACGAGGATGGCGTCACACCTTCGGCTTGCACTAGTGTTTATAGTCGTCTCTAGATGGTCCAAGGAACTATTTAGAATTTTTTATTTTTGGACCTTTTGTACCGTTTTTGATGATTTTTATTAGGTCGGTGGAATTTCACACAAAAAATAGTTGAACTGCACATATGAATGACATATTAATTAATATGAAAAATGGACATATATATTGAGACAGAAGGCGCCAACGCCCTTGTAAATCCTGAACGGCCAAGGTTGACCGATTCCAAATGTTGAAGGGAAAAACAAAATTATTGAGTACAACATTTTTTAGAATTGTAACAATTAGGCCACAAGCATCTCCATATAATTAAAGACCGGGGGTAGTGAAGGTTTTCATTCTCTAAAGAAAAACCAGACCTCTGGAAAGATGCATATATAGGAACATAACTGATTTGTACCAGCCGCTTTCAAAACCTGACCAACTTAGTACGATCGCTTGCGCTTAGGTTTTAAGACACTTGCTCGGGTAGCTGTTAATCTGTACCAGCAGCCAGGTAAACTATGTACGTGATGCAGAAAAGCTTAATTAGGGCAAAGTAGGGTAGTACGACCTAGCTAGCTACTTTATCTGTTGGTGGGCACAAATTTGTGCAAGTAACTTAGTTTCAAGTGTTTGATCATGTTCTTTTTGGCAAGTATGTTCGATCATGGTTGATGCATGATTGACGTGTGGAAAAATACGAACCCTAAATATTTGTTGTGTTTTTTTTTGAGGGGAAATATTTGTTGTGTATTGATTTGCCACTCGTAGGATATATATCTATGTCAACACCCGGATTTTTAAGTCCAGATGCCTGTTATGTCGTACATCGCAATCCCAGGATTACCCATTTTGCGAGACATAACAGAAGTGGTACCACAGTACATCATCCATTACAAACCATATTAAAGGTCTTATAAATAGAGGATCTCATGATCCAGTTTTAATACAATCAAAACAACGGAAAGTAAACATAGTGGGGCTTCATCTTCAGGATCACAAACAATGCTGACGATGGAAGACGATCCTAGTTATCATAGAGCTCCTGCTGTCCATCTTCCGGGTAATTTTCCTCATAGTCTGGCCATGGGATAGCCAGTGACAAAGCCATAAGTACTCTTTAAGTACTCGCAAACTAACACTAACATAAGTAAGGTAAAACTAGTAGGAGCCATAAGCTCTAGGTTTGATTGTAAAAAGCCAGGTTTATTTCCTAAAGACTAAAGAGTAAAAGACCTAATTTTAGTTCTCTACATCACTTAGGTGGGAACTTAGATTTCATGTCCACAACTCTGTTGTGGTCAAGTCAAAGTCATCTTTCAAGTCACAAGTCATTTAGAAAACATCTGACAATGGAACAGTATGGCTACTCCAACTGTCCATAACCGCGGACGCGGCTATTCGAATAGTTTGACACTCTGCAGAGATTGTACACTTTCACCACAAAATTCGATACATTCGTCAGGAGTAACCCTGAATTATCATACTTAGTATGCGGATAATCAATCTTAACCTTTCAATTACACATCCTAGTATAGGAACCTCCCCTATGACCTTGGCCTCACAACCATGACCATCTGCCATCCTAGGCACTGCATAGGTGGACATTCATCACGAGGTAGCCTCAGCTCAACCTCTTCCGCAAGGGAAGCCATACTAAGACATATAAACTTCCAGTCAAGCCCTACCCAACTCAGTATTGTGGTTGTACGGTAAAATTGGAATGGTATCACATCCGAACCCAACCATCGGTTTTTATCAAAGTCAAGGCTCATGCCTCAACATGTTCATCATCAAACCATGGTGTATCATAACACATGTCAAAACATTTCAATAGAATGAACCATCATTCCAAGGTTTTCATAATCATTTTCGCCAAGTACTCCCATCTAAAATAATCCATTTTTATGCTTAGCACTAACCACTAGTATTGAAGGGTATCACTATTGGGGGTGCTAATCAAGTATAAGTATCCAAGTCTAGTTCTATGATCTTAATGGTATTCATCCTATTTTCTACTAATCACAATTTATTAACTAAGTACAACTGTAGCAAAGAGAAAAGCAAAACTTGGAGCAAAACTGGGAATTGGTAAAGCTGTATCTAAAAGGTTTGCATATGGTATCTGTACAAGTTAGCTTGCATAGCTAAACTTGCATGGATAGCTTGCATAGTGGGCTTGCACATATAGCCTGGATAGTTAGCATGCAAAGTTCTAGCTTGCTTTGTTGGTTGCAGTCGTTGAAGTTTTCTTCTTCTTCCTCGAAGTACTCCTCCTCAGTATATCCCGGGTCGGTACTAGCGTCTATAAATACATTCAATGTATACAATCACCAAACAACACTTCACTACTTCTATTTAGTATACAAGGGCTCATACTAGATGATCTAGCATCATCTCAATCATCATATGAAATATTAATATTTTCTTAATCTTCTTATTTTAGAAAAGTAATTTCTACTCATTTTAAATCCTTAAGATTTAATATTTTCCAATTAAATTAGTGGATCATGTTGACACATGTCATCACCATCTATTCCAATATTTGGGAATGTGATTTAAAATGGCGATCATATAATACAAGATTTAATATTACTATTTAATAATTTTAAAGTGACTAGAAATGCCTATATAGCACTCTTTTAATACTAAGCCATGTTTCATATTTGTAAAACCAAATCTTTTTACATATTCATGTAGAGCATGGCAAATGTGAATTTCGAGAGGTGGAATCATCTCAAAAACCTTTATAGTTTATTTTATAAAAATGTTTAAAGTGTCAAAAGTCTCTGTCTTGTTATTTTTGGTATAGGTGATTTATAATTCCAAATGGTTTGAATCCAACAGGAGTGATTATATAATTTCAATACCTTTCCAACAAAATTGGAATCATGCATTTTGGTTCAGTGAATCTCTTTGAATTGAATTTTGAATCTACTGACAGAATATGGTTTTAACTAAATTGGCAAAATCTTATTTGAATCACTGGGCTCTGTGCCGGAAAAGACATGGGCCGGCCCAACTGCACAGTGCTGGCGCAGCGGGCTGCTAACAGAACGGTCCCACGTGTCAGCGACTCATTCTAACCGAAACGGTATCTAGCAATCCTAGCCTTACGATTAGAACAGGATCCTACGGCTGAGGTTCATCGTCTATGACGAACAACTCTGGTGAGATTCTAACCCTAACACGGCGGTGGGGGTCGCTGGGGACTTACCGGGGCTCCAGCTAGGGTCGGCGATGGGGGCGAATGGGGTTGTCGACGACGACGGTTAGATTGGCGGTCACGGCAGCTCTAGGGGTGGCCGCAATCAATGGCTTCCTTCCTCGACTGAAGTGGCGGACTCCGGCAAAATTCCGGCATCGTGGTGCTCGCCTTGCTCCGGGGAAGGGACGGTGAGGTTCCTGAGTGAGTGTGGAGTGGAATGGTGTGGATATTGAGGTCTGGGGTGGCCTCTATTTATACACCAAGGGTGGAGGCAGAGCGACATGGTCTGGCTTCTCCGGCGACGTTGCTATAGGTCGAGTTCATCACAGCGGAGGGCATGGGTCGGTGCGGCGGACTATGGCGATCGTCACGCAAGTGACGGCACGACAAGGGGCGATCTCCATCGGTCGGGCGAGGTCGGCGCTCTGTTCGGGTACGCGGGCGTTCGTCACTTGGTACGGTGGTCGCGGGGCACGCGATGGCGAACGGTCATGTCTGGGAGGTCACTAGGGTTACGGTGATCATGGGTACAAGCGGAGAGAGCGATGCGCGGCGTGTGCGTGCGAGGCAGCTACGACGATCCGTCGTGCTCTCGGCATGGCAAGGGATTAAATGGGCGTGGCTGGTCTGGCTCCTTCTCACCTCGCCGTTGGTTAAGGGGTGGACAGGGGGTGGCGGTGAGGTCACGACTACTTGCTGGACATTGTGGGAGTGTGCAGCATGGTCTGCAACGAGTGGTTCATGCTCGACCGGCAGGGCCGGCTCGGTACAGGCATGGCACTAGTGCAACGGTGGGAAATAGGTTCTCCACTGCAGGCTAAGGACTGAGAATGATCATGGGATGGATATGGAGTTGATTGCAGTACATAAGATGAGCAATTGCTAGCTCCAAATAGTGTATAGTGGTTGGGATTGTACTGTGCTTGCCAGATGTTCGACCAAATGGCCACATGAATTCATCTTTTGAATTTTTGAAAGATTTTTGGTGAGTGGTCTGAGTACTTGCTTAGTAGTCTCTGGTTGCTGGGAATTGTCAAGGGGAATTGATTTGAGTGGTTTTTGAAAAGTGGTGATCTACACATATGAACTTGATTCAATTTTGAAATGTCTCTCGAAGGGGTTTAAAAATAGTTTCTTCCACTTTGTAAAGTTTGCTTGGATTCACTTGGGGTTGGTCTAGCAAGGGGTGAAGAGAATTGGAATTATTTCTGTTAGAAATCCTTTACTAGAAACACTCAAAGTGGTCTAGTGAATAAGTTTGGCCAAAATGACCATTTGATCATATGACTTATATTTGATTTTCTTTTCATTTGATTCTGCTTGGAAATGATTGATATGTTGCTAACGTATCCATAATTTTTGATGTTCCATGCTTGGTTTATCTACTTTATTATGTTTTGTTCCAACTTTGTAGTACTTTTTATACACTTTCTTGGACTAACCTATTAACAAGATGCCACAATGCTAGTTGCCTGTTTTCTGCTGTTTTTGGTTTTAGGAAAGTCAGAAAGTCAATATTCTCGGAATTGGACCGGACAAAAGACAAAGTCGATATTTACCGGAAGACTCACGGAGCCAGAAGATGAGACGGAGAGGGGCCACAGGCTTGGCCCGCGCCACGGGGTGGTCTGGCCGACCCCAGCACCCCCTCGGCCTCTCCTTCCGCCTATAAGTTTCCCTCGGGACGAAAACCCTAGGTACCCGATCAAAAATCCACGAAAGAGTCTGTAGCCGCCGTCATCTCCATCCCTAGATCAGGAGGGATCTGAAGCTCTTCCCGGCACCCTACCGGAGAGGGGAATTCACCCTGGAGGCCTTCTTCATCACCATGCAAGCCTCCGGTGTGATGCGTGAGTAGTTCATCCTTGGACTACGGATCCATGTAGTAGCTAGATGGCTGGTTTCTCCTCCTTTGTGCTTTCATGTTTAGATCTTGTGAGCTCCATTCATGATCAAGATCATCTATTTGTAATCCATACATGTTGTGTTTGCGGGGATCCGATGGATATTGAGATGCTATTTCAGATTGATTATTGATTCTATCATGTCTTTGTTATTTGAGATCTTGCATGCTTTCCGTTGTTAGTAGCTATCTTGGCCAAGTAGATGCTAGCAACTCCAAGAGTTAGTATTTATGCTTGATAGTGGGTTCATGCCTCTGGTAATCTGGGGAAGTGACAGAAATCTCTAAGGTACTAGATGTGCTGTTGCTACTAGGGAGAAAACAACGATCCTTTGTTCATAGAACAATTGTATTGTTTACCTTACACACAGTTCGTAAAGCAATAATCTGTTGCTTGCAACTTAATACTGGAGGGGGGTTCGGATGATAACCTGAAGGTGGATTATTAGTCATAGATGCAGTTGGATGGCGGTCTATGTATTATGTTGTATTGCCCAATCAAGTCTCAAAGGAGTCAAGATGATTAGTATATGCATGTATTGCTTTCTCGGTGTTTGTCAATTGCCCCGTTGTAATTTGTTCACCCAGAATGTTATTTATCTAGCTATGGATCCCGGTCCTTGTCTTTTATATACAATCTACAATCTTTTACTGCTTTGTGTTTACTTTCTACAAACTATTACTTCTTTCCATTCGATACGTTTAATCCTTTGTTTTCCGCAAAACACGGTGAGATTGACAACCTCATCGCAAGTTGGGGACAAAGTTCTGTGGTTGTGTTGTGCAGGTCTCCACGTTGCTACTAGCACCGGTAGTGCGCCGTGCCAAAGCTCATCTAGTAACACCTTTGGGGTGTTTCCTTGCTCCTACTGGTTCGATTAAACCTTGGTTTCATAACTGAGAGAAAACTTACTGCTGTGCTCATCATACCTTCCTCTTGGGGTTCCCAACGAGCTCTACGTTGAAAGTCGAGTGCATCAAGATCTTTTCTGGCGCCGTTGCCGGGGAGTCAAGGACATCTTTACAAGGGGAGTCCCTCATAACCAATCTCTTTACTTTGTTGTTTTTGTATTACTTAGCTTTCTTTTTGCTTTGTTTGCTTGTTTTGTTCTTCAAAAACACAAAAAATTAGTTCTTTTCTTAAGTTGCCTTTATGACTAGCTCTGCTCCAATCACTATTTCATTATGGATAGCTCACTCAGTTTCCTATTTGGGAACAGTATTATGACTGCTAAGGTAATAGGTGAACCACCGCCTGCTAGAACCTCCATGGAAGAAGCAAGTGCTGAACCTGAAAGCTCATTAGATGAAAAAGAGGAGGAGAGTGATGGACAAAAGGAGGAAGAATGGATCTACCCATGCCTACCTTCTAATGAGAGTAACTCTTTATCCCTTACATTATTTTATTGTCCCCCATGCTTATCAAAGGAGGGTGAATGTTATGTTCCCGAGGATTCTTTTGAAAATGTTTATAATAAAGCTCTAGTGCTTATAGATCATGAAAATCATGCCTTATGTGATAGTTATATTGTTGAGTTTATTCATGAGGCTACTGAAAATTATTATGAGAGAGGCAAATATGGTTGTAAAAGTTTTTATGGTAATGAAACACCTCTCTATGTGCTGAAAGTTTTGAAGTTACTTTTGTTTTATCTTCCTATGCCTATCACTTTGCTCTTTGTGCATTTATTTGCACACAATATTCCTATGCATAGGAAGTGGGTTAGACTGAAATGTGTTTTGAATTTGCTTCTTAATGCTCTCTTTTACTTCAATTCATATTTCCTATGAGAGCATCTTCTCAAATTTTCATGCCTAACTTAAAGGCGTTAAAGAAAAGTACTTGTTGGAAGATAACCCAGGAGTTTTAGATGAGTCTTGGAAGTTATTACCTCAGTAATAACCGCTCCTTATCATTTTTTATTTGCTTTTTGTGCCAAGAGTAACCTCTAATGAGAGTGAAGTAATGATTGGGAAAGTTGCTGTCCCGAAACAGATTTCATGCTTCACCGTAAAAATTCATGAGAGAGTTATGTACTTCGGATTGAGCTGTTATTTTTTGTTCTTCTGCCCCAGGTTGTTATCTAACTTTCTTTAGTTCAGCACTTTTCTATTTGAGCAACAGAAGATCTTCGAAAAAATTCGTCTTTACCTGCTGGTCTGTTTTGACAGATTTCTGCCATTTTCTGCATTTGCTTCTTGTTAGTTCCTTCTTGAGTTCTTTTGGGGAATTGAGATTTTTGAGGGAAGTGCTACAGTAGCTAGTGTTCTAATGGAAGTTTATTTGGTGTTAGAACTGAACCTTGCGACTTATTTATCTTAAGTGCACTAATGTTGCTAATAAAGATTGTGTGAAGTTTTGTATGAAGGAAAAATTTCAGCTGTATGGAAGGAATGAGTAATGAGATGAAGGATGGACTAAAGCTCAAGCTTGGAGGTGCCACGCGTGTCACCCCAAGAAATATCCAAGAAGTACAAGCGTCAAATCTTGGGGATGCCCAAGGCATCCCCTTCTTCATCAATAAAAATTCCAGGTTTCTTCCAAACGCTTCATTTTTATTGTTTCATGCACAATTGTGTTTTTCTTGGAGCGTCTTATTTTTCGTTTTCGTTTTGGTTTTCGTTTTCTTTGGTTTGCTTATGTTTCTGAATAAGTTGGTTGTACCCCCTCTTTCATACTTTGGTTTGCAATTAGTTTGGTTTGGTTTGGAAAAAAGTAGGAAAGTTCATACTTATGTGGTAAAAAGAGCTCGTATTTGACTATGGCTATGCTTTGTCATGCCATGCTTGATATTGTTTTGGCTTTATGTTTAGTATTCTTTGTTGTAGCATGACTTGTTATAAACAATCGAGATTGCTTAATGTGCCTTGGATGAATCATGCGTTGTTTTAGCATATTAAAGCATAGTATAGTGGTATTCTCCTTTGATGCTTTATTTGGGTTGACTTGGCACATGCTCACACCATGTTATGACTATCCCAAGTCACAAAAGCCTTTATGATCCTTTCGTTTTCAACTTGTAGTATCACTTTATGCTTTGATCAATGATGTTTTGTCGCTCTGCATGATTATGGCCATTATGGCTCTCTTAGTTGGTCGCTCCCAGTCTTTTGCTAGCCTCCGTAACCAAGTATGAGTTCCACTCATGCATCCAACTCCCAAAACCAAGTTATTCCAAAGAGTCCACCATACCTACCTACTAGCATATGCTATTCCAAGTATATTCATGTTTTTATCTACCTTCCGAATTAAACTTGTTATGAGAAAACTAGTGATTAAAGCTCTCATGAACTTGATGGCACACTTTACTTTTTTGCCTCTAATAAACTTGAACCATTGGGTCCTTCTTTGTTGCGTATATGCTTACGCTTTATAAGTTGAAATTAGCAGAACCATGTTTCATGGGGAACGCTTTCAACATTGCACTTGTACTTTGTACCCAGTTGATATCATGTTCTTTTGCTTATGGATCCCGGCGGTGTGAAATAAAAGTGGAACTTGTAAGATCATGGAGTTTATATGTGTGTTAGAGAAACGCCTGGGCCGCTAGCCTAAGCCATGCCTAATCATGGTGGAAACTTGCAGCATCACCATAATGAGCACTCTATGAAGCATCCTCAATAAAAACCTATGCAAATAACAAATAAAAAGATCGCTGAGATGCTCATTGTCTGCTTGCCTTGTCATTTTGATTATGGGAAAGCTCTCGTATCATGTGCAAGGGGTACCCCGTTGGCGGTTCTTAATGATACACATATACTTACAATGACAAGAGCTTACTCGTGACTGAAGTTGAGTAGCATGAGGATCGGTCTTCGTAAGTAAGGGGCATGAGATTTCGGTTTATAACTTGTCAAGCATATCCTCTTAGTTGTGTCACTTTAGCCTTAACCACTTCAAGATGCTTATGATAGGGGCAATGAGAGCTGAAAACTACAAGTACCATAATTTTTGGAAGCTCTTTATGAGACTTGAATCCATACTTCATTTTACAAAAGGCCTTTCTTCCACCATTATATTGAGTCTCCACCTTCTATCTTTATGCACTACTTTGAGAGCATAGTGGCCATTCTTAGTTCTATGTGCATTGTCCCAAGACTAGTTGATTGATGCATAACTTGATATTGCTTGTTTTAATCTATTGTATGTAGTCACTCTTATGAACTTTGAATGTGTCCTATGCATTTATATTTGCTACTCTATTGAGGGACAAGCTGAATATTTTTATGCTATGTTTTCTTTATGTGAAACAAACAAACGTCTTGCAAAGCATTGTTATTCATGAATCTTTTGTCTGTGCCTTTTCATGTTGCATCATAGTTTCTTTGCTTATTGCTAGAACTTTGTCTTTCATGTTATGATTGAAGTACTATGATCCCAGCCTTGAATGTTTTACAAATACTTTGATCAAGTCTTTGATGGTGCATGTCACCTCAAAAATTATTTCTTTTTATCACTTACCTACTCGAGGACGAGCAGGAGTTAAGCTTAGGGATGTTGATACATTGCAAATGTATCTATAATTTTTGATGTTCCATGCTTGGTTTTATCCACTTTCTTGTGTTTTGTTCCAACTTTGGAGTACTTTTCATATGATTTCTTGGACTAACCTATTAACAAGAGCCACAGTGCCAGCTGCCTGTTTTCTGCTGTTTTTGGTTCCAGGAAAGTCAGAAAATGAATATTCTCGGAATTAGACGGGACAAAAGCCAAAGTGCCTATTTTTCCGGAAGGGATCAAGTGCCAGAATACGAGACGGAGAGGGGCCAGGGGCCGGCCAAACCACCTGGCTGCGCGGCCAGGCTTGACCCGCGCCAGGGGGTGGTCTGGCCGACCCCAACACCCCCTCGGCCTCTCCTTCCGCCTAGAAGTTGCCCTCGGGACAAAAACCCTAGGTACCCGATCAAAAATCCACGAAAGAGTCTGTAGCCGCCGTCATCTCCATCCCTAGATCGGGAGGGATCTGAAGCTCTTCCCGGCACCCTGTCGGAGAGGGGAATTCACCCTGGAGGCCTTCTTCATCACCATGCAAGCCTCCAGTGTGATGCGTGAGTAGTTCATCCTTGGACTACGGATCCATGTAGTAGATAGATGGCTGGTTTCTCCTCCTTTGTGCTTTCATGTTTAGATCTTGTGAGCTCCGTTCATGATCAAGATAATCTATTTGTAATCCATACATGTTGTGTTTGCGGGGATCCGATGGATATTGAGATGCTATTTCAGATTGATTATTGATTCTATCATGTCTATGTTATTTGAAATCTTGCATGCTTTCCATTGTTAGTAGCTATCTTGGCCAAGTAGATGCTAGCAACTCCAAGAGTTAGTATTTATGCTCGATAGTGGGTTCATGCCTCTGGTAATCTGGGGAAGTGACAGAAAACTCTAAGGTACTAGATGTGCTGTTGCTACTAGGGAGAAAACAACGATCCTTTGTTCATAGAACAATTGTATTTTTTTACCTTACACGCAGTTCGTAAAGCAATAATCTGTTGCTTGCAGCTTAATACTGGAGCGGGTTCGGATGATAACCTGAAGGTGGATTATTAGTCATAGATGCAGTTGGATGGCGGTCTATGTATTATGTTGTATTGCCCAATAAAGTCTCAAAGGAGTCAAGATGATTAGTATATGCATGTATTGCTTTCTCGGTGTTTGTCAATTGCCCCGCTGTAATTTGTTCACCCAGCATGTTATTTATCTAAGGAGAGCCACCTCTAGTGAACTATGGATCCCGGTCCTTGTCTTTTATATACAATCTACAATCTTTTACTGCTTTGTGTTTACTTTCTGCAAACTATTACTTCTTTCCATTCGATACGTTTAATCCTTTGTTTTCCGCAAAACACGGTGAGATTGACAACCTCATCGCAAGTTGGGGACAGAGTTCTGTGGTTGTGTTGTGCAGGTCTCCACGTTGCTACTAGCACCGGTAGTGCGCCCTGCCAAAGCTCAGCTAGTAACACCTTTGGTTTGTTTCCTTGCTCCTACTGGTTCGATTAAACCTTGGTTTCATAACTGAGGGAAAACTTACTGCTGTGCTCATCATACCTTCCTCTTGGGGTTCCGAACGAGCTCTACGTTGAAAGTCGAGTGCATCACTCACATCCTCCGGTGTGAGATTCTGCAATTTTGTCTTTTTGTTTCTTGTTTTCACTAGTTAGGCTTAATGGAAAACAACAACAAAACTAGAGAGCTTTATAGTATTTATCTTGAGTTAGGACATGAAGTGTTTGAAGAGAAAATTAAAAAACCTATGGAACTTTATTTGCATGCTAATAGCAATGTTGTTAGTATGAATTCTTTGGACACCATTATTGCTAATGCTATGGAAAATTCTAAGTTTGGGGAAGCTAGTTTTTATGAAAATGATCTTTTTAGTTCCCCAGCTTTGGAAGATAGCTATTCTATTGCTTATGATGATACCAAACCTCCAATATATGATGATTACAATGATGAATATGATATTTTCAGTCCACCTACTATCGAGGTGAAAATTAATTATGATTACAATATGCCTCCTATATTTGATGATTATGGTGATGATAATAATAATGATAGCTATTTTGTTGAATTTGCTCCCACTATAATTAATAAGAATGACTATGCTTATGTGGAGAGTAATAATTATTATATGCATGTGGCTCATGATAAGAATGGTTTATGTGATAGTTATATTGTTAAATTTATTCATGATGCTACTAAAAGTTATTATGAGAGAGGGAAACATGATTTTATGTATCTCAACAATATTAAGTTTCCCCTCTTTATGTTCAAAGTCTTGAAGTTGCACTTTTTTGCTTTCCTATGATTGTTGTTTTGTGCTTTCATGACTTTTTCTTTACAAGATTATTTTTCATAGGAAGTGGGTTAGACTTAAATTTGTTCTATATTTGCTTCTTGATGCTCTCTTTTACTTCAATTCATATTTCTTATGTGAGCATCTTCTCAAACTATCATGCCTAACTTAAAGGCATTAAAGAAAAGTACTTATTAGGAGATAACCCAAAAGTTTTAGTTGAGTCTTGGAAGTTATTACCTCTGTAATAACCGCTCCTTATCCTTTTTATTTGCTTTTTGTGCCAAGAGTAACCTCTAATGAGAGAGAAATAATGCTTGGGAAAGTTGCTGTCCCGAAACAGATTTTTGTGCTTCTCTGTAAAAATTCGTGTAAAATCTCTATACGTCATTTTGAGGCGTGAATTTTTTTGCTTCTGCCCCAGGTTGTTATCTAACTTCCGTTAGTTCAGCACTTTTCGATTTGAGCAACATAAGCTCTTCGAAAAAATTGGTTTTTACCCGCTAGTCTGTTTTGACAGATTTCTGCCATTATTTTCATTTGCTTCTTGTTGATTCCTTTTTGAGTTCTTTTGGGGAATTGAGCTTTTTGAGGGAAGTGCTACAGTAGCTTGTGTTTTAATTTAAGTTTTATTGGTGTTGAAACTGAACCCAAAGACTTATTATCTTGAGTGCACTAATGTTGCTAATAAAGATTGTGTGAAGTTTTGTATGAAGGAAGGTGTAATGGAAGAATGATGTAATGAGATGAAGAATGGACTAAAACTCAAGCTTGGGGATGCCACCCCATGTCACCCCAAGAAATATTCAAGAGGTACAAGCTTCAAAGCTTGGGGATGCCCAAGGCATCCCCTTCTTCATCAATAAAAATCTCAGGTTTCTTCCAAACACTTCATTTTTATTGTTTCATAGTGTGTTGTTCTTGGAGCATCTTCGTTTTTGTTTTTGGTTTTTGGTTTTCTTTGTTTGCTTAGTTTTCTTGAATAAATTGGTTGGACCCCCTCTTTCATACATTAGTTTTCAAATACGTTGGTTTGGATTGGAAAAGAGTAGGAAAAGTTCATGCTTAAGTGGTAAAAAGGAGCTTGTTTTTGGCTGTGGCCCATGCTTTGTCATGCCATGCTTGATATTGTTTTGGCTTTATGCTTAGTGATCTTTGTTGTAGCATGACATGTTATAAACAATTGAGATTGCTTAATGTGCCTTGAAAGAATCATGCGTTGTTTTAGCATATTAAAGCATAGTATTGTGGTATTTTCCTTTGATGCTTTATTTGGGTTGACTTGGCGCATGCTCACACCATGTTATGACTATCCCAAGTCACCAGAGCCTTTATGATCCTTTAGTTTTCAACTTGTAGTATCACTTTCTGCTTTGATCAATGATGTTTTGTCGCTCTGCATGATTATGGCCATTATTGCTCTCTTAGTTGGTCGCTCCCAGTCTTTTGCTAGCCTCCGTAACCAAGTATGAGTTCCACTCATGCATCCAACTCCCAAAACCAAGTTATTCCAAAGAGTCCACCATACCTACCTACTAGCATATGCTATTCCAAGTATATTCATGTTTTTATCTACCTTCCGAATTAAACTTGTTATGAGAAAACTAGTGATTAAAGCTCTCACGAACTTGATGGCACACTTTACTTTTCTTGCTCTTAATAAACTTGAACCATTGTGTCGTCTATGTTATATATGCTTGCACTTATTTGTTGGGGATTAGCAGAACCATGCTGTCATGGGGAACGCTTTCAACATTGCACTTGTACTTTGTACCTAGTTGATATCATGCTCTTTTGTCTATGGATGTCATCGGTGTGAAATGAAAGGGGAGCTTGTAAGTCCATGGAGTTATGTATGTGTTAGAAAAACGCCTGGGCCACTGGTCTAATCCATGCTGTCATGGTGGAAACCTGCAACGTAACCATAATGAGCTGTCTATGAAGCATTCTTCTTATAAAAAAGAGTCAGATATTGAGAAAAAAGAGAAAAAGAAAAGAAAAAAAAGAGATGAAAAGAGGAAAGAGAGAAAAAAGCACCATATTCCCATGGTAAATAAGAAGATTGCTGAGATGCTCGTTGTCTTCTTGCCTTGTCATTTTGATATGGGGATTCTTCCGTATCATCGGGCAAGGGGTACCCCGTTGGCGGTTCTCTATGATACACATGTACTTACGATAACAAGAACTTACCTTTGACTAAACTTGAGTAGCATGAGGAGCGGCTCTCGTATTCAAGGGACATGAGATTTCCAACTTATACTTTGTCAAGCATATACTACATAGTTTGTTCACTTTCACCTTAACCATTTAAAGATGCTTATGATAGGGGCAATGAGAGCTAAAAGCTAAAAAGTACCATAATTTTTGGAAGCTCTTTATGAAACTTGAATCCCTACTTCCTTCTATGAAGGACTTTCTTTTACTTTTATGTTGAGTCTCCACCTTCTATCTTTATGCACCTACTTTGAGAGCATAGTGACCATTCTTAGTTCTATGTGCATTGTCCCAAGACTTGTTGATTGATGCATAGTTTTGATATTGCTTGTTTTAAACTATTTGTATCTAGTCACTCTTATGAAATTTGAAGGTGTCCTATGCATTTTTGTTTGATACTCTATGAGGGAGAAGCTAAATGCCACTATGCTATGTGAAACAAACAAACGTCTTGCAAAACATTGTTATTCATGAATCTTTTGTTTGTGGCTTTTCATGTTGCAACATAGTTGCTTTGTCTTATTGTTAGAACTTTATCTTTCATGTTATGATTGAAGTATTATGATCACAGCTATCAATGTTCTACAAATACTTTGATCAAGTTTATGATGGTGCATGTCACCTCAAAAATTATTCTTTCTTTTTATCACTTACGTACTCGAGGATGAGCAGGAGTTAAGCTTGGGGATGTTGATACGTTGCTAACATATCCATAATTTTTGATGTTCCATGCTTGGTTTTATCTACTTTCTTATGTTTTGTTCCAACTTTGGAGTACTTTTTATACACTTTCCTGGACTAACCTATTAAAAAGATGCCATAGTGCCAGTTGCCTGTTTTCTGCTGTTTTTGGTTCCAGGAAAGTCAGAAAATCAATATTCTCGGAATTGGACCGGACAAAAGCCAAAGTCGATATTTTACCGGAAGACTCACGGAGCCAGAAGGCGAGACGGAGAGGGGCCACAGGGTGGCCACACCATATGGTGGAGCGGGCTAGCCCTGGCCACGCCACTAGGTGGTGTGGGCCCCCTTGCCGCCCACCGACCTTGCCTCTTCGCCTATAAGATGCCTCCCAATGCAAAAACCCTAAATCGTCAAGCCTCCAGCCACAAAAAGTTCCGCAGCGCCGCCGCCACCTAAGGGGAGATTCGGGGGATAGAAAGTCTTTATTTCGGCACCCTGTGCCCCCGGAGCCATCTCCATCGATCTTCACCACCATCTCCATCACTGTTGCTAATTCCCATGATGAAGAGGGAGTAGTTCTCTCTCGAGGCTAAGGGTTCTACCGGTAGCTATGTTTTCATCTCTCTCTCTCTCTATGCATGATCATATTGTGATCATGAGTTTTGTAATCAAGTAGATCTACCTTGCTACTCAAGTGCTTTAATAGATCTCTGCTCTCCCCATGTGTGTGAAGTTGACAGTGTGCACACCATGGTGGCACTTAGGCTAGAGATTACAAATACTTGTTATGAGTTATATTTGGAGTTTGATGTCTTTATGAAATTGTGGTGTTTGTTTGAACCATCTAGTGCTCAAGGTGATAGTGTGGGGTTATCTAGATGGGAAAGTCGAACTTTGAGGAGTGCTGTTATAACCCTACCATGGATTAGAGTGTACAACCGGAGAGTAGTTAACAGTAGTATCATGAAGAGAAGATATTTATATGAGAGTATTCACTAGTGAAAGTATGATCCCTAGGCCTTGTTTCTAAGCATTGAAACACCGTTTGAAACTAGATCTGTTACATGTTTGCTTGCTTCCATCTTTATTTCAGTTTGCCTTCAGTCTCTTCCACGCAATCAAGCTATTTTCTAGCACCATTGTCTTATATCCACACCACTTGTATTTCACTATCTCTTCGCCGAACTAGTGCACCTATACACCTGACAAGTGTATTGGGTGTGTTGGGGACACAAGAGACTTCTTGTATATTGATTGCAGGGTTTCTTGAGAGGGGATACCTTTGACCACTTCCTCCCTGAGTTCGATAAACCTTGGGTGATCCACTTAAGGGAAAACTTGATGCTGTTTGATACATTGCAAATGTATGTATAATTTTTGATGTTCCATGCTTGGTTTTATCCACTTTTTTGTGTTTTGTTCCAACTTTGGAGTACTTTTCATATGATTTCTTGGACTAACCTATTAACAAGAGCCACAGTGCCAGCTGCCTGTTTTCTGCTGTTTTTGGTTCCAGGAAAGTCAGAAAATGAATATTCTCGGAATTGGACGGGACAAAAGCCAAAGCGCCTATTTTTCCGGAAGTCATCAGATGACAGAGTACGAGACGGAGAGGGGCCAGGGGGCCACCACACCACCTGGCCACGTGGCCTAGCCTGGCCCGCGCCAGGGGCAGGTATGGCCAGCCCTGGCACCCCCTCAGCCTCCCCTTCCGCCTATAAGATGCCCTCGGGACGAAAACCCTAAGTGCCCGATCAAAAATCCACGAAAGAGTCTGTAGCCGTCGTCATCTCCATCCCTAGATCGGGAGGGATCTGAAGCTCTTCCCGACACCCTGCCGGAGAGGGGAATTCACCCTGGAGGCCTTCTTCATCACCATGCAAGCGTCCGGTGTGATGCGTGAGTAGTTCATCCTTGGACTACGGATCCATGTAGTAGCTAGATGGATGGTTCTCCTCCTTTGTGCTTTCATGTCTAGATCTTGTGAGCTCCGTTCATGATCAAGATCATCTATTTGTAATTCTGCATGTTTTGTTTGCGGGGATCCGATGGATATTGAGATGCTAATTCAGATTGATTATTGATTCTATCATGTCTTTGTTATTTGTGATCTTGCATGCTTTCCGTTGTTAGTAACTATCTTGGCCAAGTAGATGCTAGCAACTCCAAGAGTTAGTATTTATGCTCGATAGTGGGTTCATGCCTCTGGTAATCTGGGGAAGTGACAGAAATCTCTAAGGTACTAGATGTGTTGTTGCTACTAGGGAGAAAACAACAATCCGTTGTTCATAGAACAATCGTATTGTTTACTTTACACGCAGTTCATAAAGCAATAATCTGTTGCTTGCAACTTAATACTAGAGGGGGTTCGGATGATAACCTGAAGGTGGATTATTAGTCATAGATGCAGTTGGATGGCGGTCTATGTATAATGTTGTAATGCCCAATCAAGTTCCAAAGGATTCAAGATGATTAGTATATGCATGTATTGCTTTTTCGATGTTTGTCAATTGCTCTGCTATAATTTGTTCACCCAGCATGTTATCTATCTAAGGAGAGCCACCTCTAGTGAACTATGGATCCCGGTCCTTTTTCTTTACATACAATCTACAAACTGTTTACTGTTTTGTGTTTACTTTCTGCAAACTATTACGTCTTTCCATTCGATACGTTTAATCCTTTGTTTTCAGAAAAACACGGTGAGATTGACAACCTCATCGCAAGTTGAGGACAAAGTTCTGTGGTTGTGTTGTCCAGGTCTCCATGTTGCTACTAGCACCGGTAGTGCGCCCTGCCAAGGCTCAGCTAGCAACACCTTTGGGGTGTTTCCTTGCTCCTACTGGTTCGATTAAACCTTGGTTTCATAACTGATGGAAACTTGCTGCTGTGCTCATCATTGAGGGTTCCCAACGAGCTCTACATCAACACCGCACCAGCACTTTTCTGGCGCCGTACATTGAGCCATCAAGCATTTTTCTGGCGCCGTTGCCGGGGAGTCAAGGACATCTTCACAAGGGGAGTCCCTCATAAGCAATCTCTTTACTTTGTTATTTTTGTTTTGCTTAGTTTCTTTTTGCTTTGTTTGCTTGTTTCTTTATCAAAAACACACACAAAAAATTAGTTTTACTAGTTTGCTTTCTTTAAAAAAACACACAAAAAAATTAAGTCTCCTTTAGTTGTCACCTCTTCCTTAGCTCACCATGTTGATCTCTAAATTCACCCTGAAAGACCTTTCAATTGGTAGTGGTTCTATAATTGGGAAAGATAATATTGAAGAATTTTTTAATCATGTTAGCAAACATGAAGATACTGAGGATAGATCCCTTGCAGAACTTGCTCTAAACTATGAGATTGCTGCAGCTTCTTTAATTCATATGTTAGAAGCTAGGTTTGTTAACCTCAACCCCTTAATGCAAGTAATGTTTCTTAAGCTTAAAGAAATTGAGGACCCATAAAAGAGGGATTTTATTCTGGAAACTTTGTTTAAGGAGTTCTATGATGTTGCCAAGGAAGCTAGGAAAGTCTTTGAATGTTTCAATAAGAATCTTGATTGGATTGTTCCAGCAAACCCTTTTGATGAGAATAGTGAACCTAAAAGCATTGAGAGAGGATCCTCTAGAACTTATTTGGATGATATACCTTGCCTTGTTGAAAATATTTCTGGTATTGATCTTAATGCTTCTTCATTTGAGAACACTTGATTAATTCTTGCTTCTTATGCCTAACTTAAAGGCGTTAAAGAAAAGTACTTATTGGGAGATAACCCAAAAGTTTTAGATGAGTCTTGGAAATTATTACTTCAGTAATAACCGCTCCTTATCCTTTTTATTTGCTTTTTGTGCCAAGAGTAACCTCTAATGAAAGAGAAGTAATGATTGGGAAAGTTGCTGTCCCGAAACAGATTTCTATGCTTCACCGTAAAAAATCGTGTAAAATCTCTGAATGTCTTTTTGAGGCGTGGATTTTTGTGCTTCTGCCTCAGGTTGTTATCTAACTTTCGTTAGTTCAACACTTTTTGATTTGAGCAACAGAAGGTCTTTGAAAAAATTCGTCTTTACCTGCTGGTCTGTTTTGACAGATTTCTGCCATTTTCTGCATTTGCTTCTTGTTAGTTCCTTCTTGAGTTCTTTTGGGGAATTGAGCTTTTTGAGGGAAGTGCTACAGTATCTAGTGTTATAATGAAAATTTATTTGGTGTTAAACTGAACCTTAAGACTTATTTATCTTGAGTGCACTAATGTTGCTAATAAAGATTGTGTGAAGTTTTATATAAAGGAAAAATTTCAGGTGTATGGAAGGAATGAGTAATGAGATGAAAGATAGACTAAAGCTCAAGCTTGGGGATGCCATGCGTATCACCCCAAGAAATATCCAAGAAGTACAAGCGTTAAAGCTTGGGGATGCCCAAGGCATCCCCTTCTTCATCAATAAAAATCCCAGGTTTCTTCCAAACGCTTCATTTTTATTATTTCATGCACAGTTGTGTTGCTCTTGGAGCGTCTTCTTTTTCGTTTTCGTTTTGGTTTTTTGTTTTCTTGGTTTTCTTAGTTTGTTGAATAAATTGGTTGGACCCCCTCTTTCATAATATGGTTTGCAAATAGTTTGGTTTGGGTTGGAAAAGAGTAGGAAAGTTCATGCTTATGTGGTAAAACGAGCTTGTTTTTGACTGTGGCCTATGCTTTGTCACGCCATGCTTGATATTGTTTTGGCTTTATGCTTAGTATTTTTTGCTGTAGCATGACTTGTCATAAAAAATTGAGATTGCTTAATGGGCCTTGGATGAATCATGCGTTGTTCTAGCATATTAAAGCGTAGTATAGTGGTATTCTCCTTTGATGCTTTATTTGGGTTGACTTGGCGCATGCTCACACCATGTTATGACTATCTCAAGTCACCATAAGCCGTTATGATCCTTTAGTTTTCAACTTTTAGTATCACTTTATGCTTTGATCAATGATGTTTTGTCGCTCTGCATGATTATGGCCATTATTGCTCTCTTAGTTGGTCGCTCCCAGTCTTTTGCTAGCCTCCGTAACCAAGTATGAGTTCCACTCATGCATCCAACTCCCTAAACCAAGTTATTCCAAAGAGTCTACCATACCTACCTATTAGCTTATGCTATTCCAAGTATATTCATGATTTTGTTTACCTTCCAAATTAAACTTGTTATGAGAAAACTAGTGATTAAAGCTCTCACGAACTTGATGGCACACTTTACTTTTCTTGCCCTTAATAAACTTGAACCATTGTGTTGTCTATGTTGTATGTGCTTGCACTTATTTGTTGGGATTAGCAGAACCATGCTTTCATGGGGAACGCTTTCAACATTGCACTTGGTAACTGTACCTAGTTGATATCATGCTATTTTGTATATGGATGTCGTCGGTGTGAAATGAAAGGGGAGCTTGCAAGTCCATGGAGTTATGTATATGTGTTAGAGAAATGCCTGGGCCGCTGGTCTAATCCATGCTTACATGGTGGAAACCTGCAGCGTAATCATAATGAGCTGTCTATGAAGCATTCTTCTTATAAAAAAAGAGTCCTATTGAGAAAAAAAAGAGAAAAAAAAGAGATTATGAAAAGAGGAAAGAGAGAAAAAAGCACCATATTCCCATGGTAAATAAGAAGATTGCTGAGATGCTCGTTGTCTGCTTGCCTTGTCATTTTGATATGGGGATTCTTCCGTATCATCGGGCAAGGGGTACCCCGTTGACGGTTCTCTATGATACACATGTACTTACAATGACAAGAACTTACCGGTGACTAAACTTGAGTAGCATGAGGAGCGACCCTCGTATACAAGGGACATGAGATTGCTAACTTATACTTCGTCAAGCATGTACACCATAGTTTGTTCACTTTAACCTTAATCACTTGAAGATGCTTATGATAGGGGCAATGAGAGCTGAAAGCTATTAGTACCATAATTTTTGGAAGCTCTTTATGAGACTTGAATCCCTACTTCCTTCTATGAAGGCCTTTCTTCCACCATTATATTGAGTCTCCACCTTCTACCTTTATGCACCTACTTTGAGAGCATAGTGGCCATTCTTAGTTCTATGTGCATTGTCCCAAGACTAGTTGATTGATGCATACCTTGATATTGCTTGTTTTAAACTATTTGTATCTAGTCACTCTTATGAACTTTTAAGGTGTCCTATGCATTTATATTTGCTACTCTATGAGGGACAAGTTGAATACTATTATGCTATGTTTTCTTTATGTGAAACAAACAAACGTCTTGCAAAGCATTGTTATTCATAAATCTTTTTTTGTGCCTTTTCATGTTGCATCATAGTTTCTTTGTCTTATTGCTAGAACTTTGTCTTTCATGTTATGATTGAAGTACTATGATCCCAGCTTTGAATGTTTTACAAATATTTTGATCAAGTCTTTGATGGTGCATGTCACCTCAAAAATTATTGTTTCTTTTTATCACTTACCTACTCGAGGACGAGCAGGAGTTAAGCTTGGAGATGTTGATACATTGCAAATGTATCTATAATTTTTGATGTTCCTTGCTTGGTTTTATCCACTTTCTTGTGTTTTGTTCCAACTTTGGAGTACTTTTCATATGATTTCTTAGACTAACGTATTAACAAGAGCCACAATGCCAGCTACCTGTTTTCAGCTGTTTTTGGTTCCAGGAAAGTCAGAAAATGAATATTCTCGGAATTGGACGGGACAAAAGCCAAAGTGCCTATTTTTCTGGAAGTCATTAGATGCCAGAGTATGAGACGGAGAGGGGCCAGGGTGCCACCACACCACCTGGCCGCGCGGCCCAGCCTGGCCCGCGCCAGGGGGTGGTCTGGCCAGCCCTAGCACCCCCTCGGCCTCCCCTTCCGCCTATAAGATGCCCTCGGGACGAAAACCCTAAGTGCCCGATCAAAAATCCACGAAAGAGTATGTAGTCGCTGCCATCTCCATCCCTAGATCGGGAGGGATCTGAAGCTCTTCCCGGCATCCTGCCGGAGAGGGGAATTCACCCTGGAGGCCTTCTTTATCACCATGCAAGCCTCCGGTGTGATGCGTGAGTAGTTCATCCTTGGACTACGGATCCATGTAGTAGCTAGATGGCTGGTTCTCCTCCTTTGTGCTTTCATGTCTAGATCTTGTGAGCTCCGTTCATGATCAAGATCATCTATTTGTAATTCTGCATGTTGTGTTTGCAGGGATCCGATGGATATTGAGATGCTATTTCAGATTGATTATTGATTCTATCATGTCTTTGTTATTTGTGATCTTGCATGCTTTCCGGTGTTAGTAGCTATCTTGGCCAAGTAGATGGTAGCAACTCCAAGAGTTAGTATTTATGCTCGATAATGGGTTCATGCCTCTGGTAATCTGGGGAAGTGACAGAAATCTCTAAGGTACTAGATGTGCTGTTGCTACTAGGGAGAAAACAACAATCCGTTGTTCATAGAACAATCGTATTGTTTACTTTACACGCAGTTCGTAAAGCAATAATCTGTTGCTTGCAACTTAATACTGGAGGGGGTTCGGATGAAAACCTGAAGGTGGATTATTAGTCATAGATGTAGTTGGATGGCGGTCTATGTATAACGTTGTAATGCCCAATCAAGTTCCAAAAGAGTCAAGATGCTTAGTATATGCATGTATTGCTTTCTCCATGTTTGTCAATTGCCCCCTGTAATTTGTTCACCCAGCATGTTATCTATCTAAGGAGAGCCACCTCTAGTGAACTATGGATCCCGGTCTTTTTTCTTTACATACAATCTACAAATTGTTTACTGTTTTGTGTTTACTTTCTGCAAACTATTACTTCTTTCCATTCGATACGTTTAATCTTTTGTTCTCAGCTAAACACGGTGAGATTGACAACCTCATCGCAAGTTGGGGACAAAGTTCTGTGGTTGTGTTGTGCAGGTCTCCACGTTGCTACTAGCACCGGTGGTGCGCCCTGCCAAGGCTCAGCTAGCAACACCTTTGGGGTGTTTCCTTGCTCCTACTGGTTCGATTAAACCTTGGTTTCATAACTGAGGGAAACTTGCTGCTATGCTCATCGTACCTTTCTCTTAGGGTTCCCAACGAGCTCTACATCAACACCGCACCAGCACTTTTCTGGCGCCGTACATTGAGCCATCACTGTTCTACAAACCTCTGCACTTGGAGGTCCAACAACTGTCTACAAGAATAGAAGTGCGTAGACATCAATGATCTAGATGATGTTGTGAACCTTTTTAAACTAATCCCTACCATTTGTAGAAATCAAACATGGCAATTACAAGCATTCATATATTAATGACAAACACACATGCACTCATATTAAGTTTAATAATAAAACTTTTTGTTAACGCTAAACTTGGGTAATTAGAGCTTGATAAACTTGATTAATATTTTTGGGATGTTACAATCTATATAGAGATACACGAGATAGGTGGAGACTTGGAGTACAAGATGATGTAGAGTCTTTGTCTTATCTTTACATGTATACTCCTATTGAGAGTATTGATCTATTCAAGTAGCCATTTAGGAGTAGATAGTACAAACTAGTGGCACGCACATTATTTTCAGCACTGGAACATAATTTCTTAGCTTTAGAAACACATTTATATATCTACTGACAAATAGTTCTTGCAGAACACAAAAAACAATAGAGTTGCTAGGGTTCTATATGATGATGATGCCACATGAAGATAATAATTTTATGCAGACGTTATTGTTAGTTTTTTTTGACAATCAATACCACATATATTTATAGCAACAAATAGTACATGGTAGAGATACATAAACTATCTTCAACGACTACAAAATAAAGTCTAAAAGAAAAATAAATAAATCTTGAAGGTCTTTAAAATCTTCTTCTTCCATGACACAATCTTGCACTTGTCTGAAGGCAGCTCAATAAACATCACATATATGTCAAACCATAGACCTGTAAATACTAATGAGGGTTCTCCCATAGTTTTAATTTGAGCCGCAATACCAAGGCTACGTGCACGCGCGCAACCATTAGAGTAATCAGACAACATCGGCAAGAGCACCACCACCAGTATTCCAGAGAAAAGAAACTGAACTGCCAGATCGACTTCGCAGGGGAATCGAGAGTACGAATCTCCATTGTCGAATATTGCGAGAATAATCCTTCTCGCGGTAACCATGAGAAAAAATCCAAGATCGATCTGGCGAAGCAAGATCTGAAAGACCGTACCTATAGAACTTTAATCTTACAACACCATCATTGACGCCGGGAAGATCTCGTCGTCGAACGAAAGGCTGAAGATCACTTATTGAGAACGATGACATCTCCATTGACGTAGACATCAAGAAGATGTCTACCAAAACCCTAATCTAATCTTCTGAAAACACTACTTTTACTGAAAACTTCACCCATAGATCGGGTTCCCCACCCCTCGCGACCGGCGAAACCGGCCAGAGGAGGGGGAACCGTCTATGGAGGAGGAGGAGGTGTTGTGGCAGCTATGTCTAGGAGAGGTGGCAGCTAGGAGAGAAAATACCGCTGTTAGATCGGCCGTTTGGTTAATTTACGACGTTATTGTTAGTTAATTATGTATCAGTTGTAAACATGAATTTACTGAGATCTTCTTCTCTTTTAGCATCACACAAGTACTCCCTCCATTCTCTTTCAATTAATTATGTCTTAGATTTTGTGAATGGATGTATCTAGATATTTTTAATGTAAAGATTCGTAGTGAACCTATACACTAAAAGATGTAAATGCATTTGCTTCATAAAATCTAAAACATCTTATATTTTGGAACATGAAGTCGCTCTTGTGAGTCCAACCTCGACATATGCGTACAAGTGTATTAGTACCTGGTCGTACGAAAGCACGATCAAAGATTAGACCTCCGGATCTGGTTGGTTACTTCATATCCATCCAGATCTGCAGGTCATATATGCAAAGGACGATGCAGCAGATATGTCGGTGGCTCGGTGCTGCTATATAATCTGACTTGGTCATTAATATGTACTGTAGTACTGATTTAATCTGTGGCACCCAAGGGAGTGCGGTGATATAGCTCTCCGGTGTTAGGTAGCCCTTTATTTTGAAACATTTAAAAACGAAATTTCTAAGTTTTAAAAATCTATAAAATAAATGGCATGTATACATATATGTATAATCTACATATTTATTGGGTTTCATTGAAAAACATTACGGATTGGTCTAGAAAAAATCACAGCTATGAAAAGGAATAAAAAATCATTTCTACTCCTCATTTTTGACTAGATGACATCTTAAAAGATAAGTTGACAAGACTTAGTATGTGCATAGTAGACAACTATGTTTATCCATATATTTTTTTATTTTGAATTTTCCGAGCTTTGAAAATAGAGTTTTAACAAATTTCAAATAAGGGGCTACCTGGCACCTGGGCTTCAAAAGGACTATTCACACCCAAGGGGACTAATATATTATTGCACAATCCTCTCGTCAAACAAATAAGATGCATTTTTATTCATAATTAAACAATAAATTAAGAAGATTTAAAAGAATTTGTTGTGTTCGAGATTAGGTTGAAATTTATAAATAATTATGGCTTCTAAAGGTTTAACCAAGCTCATGTGGGTCATTGGTTTAGTTATATTTACAGGTTATTCAGGGTTTTAAAGCAGAATTTGCAAACATAACCAAATTTAGCTCTGGTTTAAGAGAAGTTAGCTAGATGTTTCTATTAGAATTTCTGAAATTCTTACAAACCTAGCTATGTGAGAGCCGGTGGAAGCTGTTAGAACCTCCATGAAATATGTGTGGGAACTGTGCCAGACCAAATTTAGATTTGAATCCCACCAAAATGCAAACCTCTATGAAACTCCATTGAAACACGCAGGCATGCCTGTGATCAGCAAAAGAATTGTTCTTTTTTTTCCAAAACGGGGAGCTATGTCCCGGCCTCTGCATCAATAGATGCACACAACCTTCTTTATTGCAAGGTCTGAAATATTCAGTTTATTACAATCATGGACCATCAAGGGTTAAGATAAGTATCAACCAACGAAAAATGAAAAGCAACAAGTAGTTATCCATTTTGTAATCTACTAGTGTGACGTCATCCAGTAGTCTAGAAATAGAAGTCATGTGCAACCATCGGCAGCTGCATCCAGTAGCCATAGGTTCCCGCTGATCCCCCGGGAGGAGGTATGTCCATAGTTGTATCCAATGCGTCGCCGTATGTATAACCTGCAAAAAATTTGCACCTGATTGTTTGTTAAAGATGTTATTTCGGCACTTACAAATTACCCAACATAAAGCTGAAACTCTAATATGTATTCTAGCTTTATTCTTCTTATCAATTTTACTTAACAAATTTTCAAACATATTGATAATATTGGATGGTGGCGTAATGTTGTATGTGAAAAAAACCATACGCCAAATAATATGAGCGAAAGGACAAAAGCGAAAAAGGTGTTCAACGGCCTCCATAGTCACATAAGCAACACTTTTGACACCCATTCTAACGTAGTTTTGTTAAATTGTCCTTTGTTAGTAAAACTTTATTACTGAGAAACCACATGAATAGTTTTATATTTACTAGGATTTTCATGTAGTATTTACGCAAGAATCTTGTGTGGCCATTCATTAGATACAAATACATTGATTTTCCAGTAAAAGAACTATTCGTAGAGAACACTCCAAATGTTATAGTTAAACTTCAAAATTAAATAGATTAAATTTTAGAAGGACACATTCAACGTTGATCTCATGAAGACGAAGAAGACGGGTAGAATAACAAATTGGACATCGGTTTGTCATTTTAATTTCCTAGTTCGTATGGAATTGATTGTGCTGAAATACAGTCTTGTAAACGTAAAGTGTTATCCGCAACCGTTGGGTGCACAATGTTAAGGAACTCGACATTGCACCATAATTAGCATCATGACATGCATCAATGCCACACCTATCTCACCGAAATTAAGCTCGCTGGCTGGTGGTCCGCAGCACAGAATTTTCTTGGCTTTTTTTCCTGCTGCCGTGCGGGAAGTCATTTAATTTCCTGGAGATGGCGCGTAAATACTCGTGGCCCATACGCACAGCGCGCTCTCCGTCTCTCTCTCTCTCTGGAGGGAGATACGCATATGCATGGACCATGTAAAGAGAGACAATCGGACAGAGGTACTGTGGCACAAAAATAGGAGAGAGAACATGCGTTCAGAGTATCCCAGGCCATCATCGATTCTCTCCCCAAAACACAGACTCCTGTCGATCGATCGATCGATCGAGCTGTAATGTGTTGGACCTGCCAATCACTCCATCTATCCATCCATCGACCGATAGCTACGTGCTTTGCATGCTTGCATGAATGCCGCTTGTTCGTTAGGTGGATTTGGCGGCATTCATGCATGATCGATGCACGCACGTACAAGTCCACCTATAGCTGCATGCCATGGAAATGGACCAGATGATTACAAGGACATGGTATCTAAGACAATCATATGGAAAGAGAGTAGTATCCACAAATATAGTTATGTGTGCTTTTGGTCCCCCTCAAATTTCGTTGCAGCTCCTCTCAAATGGTGACTGATATCCATCGGTTTGTCCTTAATTCACCGGTCATTACAATAAACATACGCTTATGTAACACATGCGTGTTCTTGAACCGTCATATTGACGACTGGCTAGGATTTGCGCTGCGTATACGGCTGGGTACACTCGAGAATAACTTAGAATAGTAACATGCGTTACTAGTTTATGTTATCGGCTTCGTAGTGAAAGTATGTTAATACACTAGTAAAAAAATAAGCCTCTCGTCCAGAGCTAACATGAGCTTAAGTCCTGGTCGTGTTTGGGGCTGGGACTAATGTTATCATTAGTCCCGGTTTCAATAGCTACGGGGCCGGTCAACTTTAGTCCCGGTTGGAGATATCAACCGGGACTAAATGTATATCAATAGTAAATTTTTATTTTTTTCCTCTCATGCCCCCTCCCACCCACGTAAAACGAACGTCTAAAAAATAAAATCAAGTGTTATCAAAGTTTAAGATTAATAGAATTGATAGCATACTTTTATCAAGAAGTTATGAGCACAGTCTTGAAAGCTAATTTGGAAGGAACTCAAAAGTTAAGCGTGCTGATGGTGGAGCAGTGCGAGGATAGGTGACCGACTGAAAAGTTTGACCATAAGTATGCACTTTGACATGAGAAGAGGGTTATTAGAGATTAAACTGTCAAACAATTCAAAAATCTAAAACTTTGAAATTCAAAAAAAATGAAAAAAATAGAAACTTTTTTCGAAAAAATTTAAAAACTTCAACCGGACCTTTACCAACCGGGACTAAAGGGTCCTCCAGCCTCAGCACGCGACCACAACCACGTGGAAGGTCTTTAGTCTCGGTTCGTGGTACAACCAGGACTAGGGGTTGGGGAGCTTTAGTCCTGATTGCGCAACCGGCACTAGTGCACACCCCCCCTCTAACACCGGTTTGGAGGGCCCTCTAACAGCGGTTGTAGAACCGCTGTTGAGGGTTCGGTGTTAGAGGCCTCCCCTTTAACGCCGGTTCTTATACGAACCGGTGTTAAAGGGTGGCGCACGTGGGGCTGCCGCAGGGCTCAGGGCCCCCCCTTTAACACCGGTTCGTAACACGAACCGGTGTTAAAGGTTCTGTGCCGCGGCAGGAAAAGGAGATAAATCTCTGCCGCGGCAGGAAAACGGCCTAAATCTCTGCCGCGGCAAAGTTCTGCCCCTGCCCCGTTCTGGGCGTATTTCTGCGACGCGGCGGGGACGGGGAGGGGGAGAGGGGGAATCGATCGGGAGCGGTATACACATACATCGTGATCGGTACATACGAGTACATGAATAATTAAGCAACTATTATTATACACAACATCGTCATTGTGTGGTATTCTCCGTAAACGTTGAAGCATCAAGTACAAGACAAACACGTTCAAGCATATATACAACGTTCATTTTGGTGGATATCTAAAGAGTTCTCCGCCAGGCGTGACGACCTCATCAAGTATGAACCCCGCCAATTCCTCTTGAATGGCTCGTATGCGGTCAAATGGTAGGAGTTGGTCCCGCATCCGTTCGATCTGAATATATATGAAGAATGGGGTCAATATATATATAAGAATAAAACTCAACACAATTGATGGTAATAAAATAATGTTTTGTACTTTGTTTACTTACTCTAAATTGTTCTAGTGCGGCTTGGCCCATCGCACATATCGTGTTGCGAATGAACTCGCAAACATATTTCCCACATAAGTTATTGCCGTGTCCCTGATGCGCGCACTTTACGAGAATAGAGAGTTCAATCAAAATAATAATCAATAAAGCATGATATAATGGAATTGGAAGCAGAATCAAAGAGATACGCATACCTAGCTAGCTAGTATTACTTACATTTTGGTCTACAAATTTTAGTTCTTCTGACCATTCACCCATGGCTCTGCCCGTGAACCTTTTCCAAACCCTGTCCGGCAAAGAAAATGGATAAAGGAGTAATTAATTACTTCTTGTCACGAAAGTTGCCGATCTAGTGCGATAATATGATTGAAATTACCTCTGGAGCATCTCTCTAAAGTCTGCCCATAGCTCTTTTTCTTTTCGTAACGAGTCCATGACAAGGACTTTTCCTGAGTCAGGTTGAATGACTAGAAGAATAAAGTGGAACCTACGCACGCATAACTCATCATCAGTTACACTTAATATCGAGTAAACCGAAACAGAATGTGTACAAGAGAGGGTAACAGTACTCACGAGAAGTTGTAAGGCAATAGTATTTCCCTTTTGGTTTGTTGTCTCAGTAAAGACCTTAGCAATAAATCTTCTGTTTGCCCGGGTTTGGTTCTTACCACTTCTTCATAAACTCTATTTGGGTCAACGAACCCAATGTCAAAAGGTCCTCCTTTCATGCATTCCATAACTTTTTTCCTGCATAATAGTATATACATATATGGTGAGCATATATATATACATGCAATTAATGAAGTGAATGAGATGAGATAGAAAATACAAAAATAGTACTTACACACAATAAAGGCTGATGGAAGCTTTGTCGAGTTCCTTCTGATTGGATAGAAAATGCAAGTCTTGAATGTTGAAGTCGATCTCGTCGTCTCCGCACAAGAAAATGTCATCTCTTATATGCGTCGTGATCCATTCTTCCTTTCTCGTCTTGCAGAAATCAAGGTACCACTTGTGCAATCTTCGCATCTTTGTTGGTAGATTCTTGAGCTCCTCTTTCTTGACGAGATTCTTCCCATACTTCCATGGCTGTATGGGGTTGGCATCACATTTGGGCAAGTTGTCTCCCATGATGTTCAAGTATGCAATGTAAGTCATCCCCATCTCATTGGCCTTTCTTTGTAGCTCTGCCTCGTAATCATTTAAGGGAGGAGCGTCCCGTGTGTCGAACACTTGGAGCGGGGCGCATGATTGGTTTTCCTGCTCTCCGAGCATGGGAACTGTTTTCTAGGGTGCCGCACAACTGCTACTTTCAGTCTCCCTACGGCGCCTTGCATCCGCCTTCAAAATCTGGCGCTCGTAGTCCAGCACAAGTGGGGTTTCAGGTTTCAAAAGATTTTTGTAAAACTTCTCCACCACCGCCGGATCTATTTTCTCCTTTGGCTCGGCCCGTCTAGGTGCAAAGAATTTCTTGACCTCTTCTTCCGAGATCCTATTGGTCTCCTCGTCGCTGCGATTCCACGGTAAAACCGGCAATGGCTTGGCGGAAGGCTGCGGGACGTAGTTTTTTGAACTCTTTGTGGCAGTGCTAGTGATGCTCTTCGTGGCAGTGCTCTTCCGCTTACGCTGAGGAGATGGCTGAAGCGCCGGAGATGGCTGGCACGCCGGAGATGGCTGGCACGCCGGAGATGGCTGCCGCGCAGGAGATGGCTGAAGCGGCTCAGACTGCTGACGCCGCGGAGACGGCGGGGGTGCCAGTGGCCTCCAATTTGGAAGCACGATGTGTTCCTTCTTCCAAAGAATGGTTGTTTTCACTGCAAATTTGAGTTGAGTTTCCCCTTCACTTGTAGCATGGTCAAGCTGTGCTTCCTCATATTCTTTCACAACCTCATCCACCCCGACAATAGCATAGCCATCTGGAATCGGTCGGCAGTGGTAAGTTCCACCAGCTACAGGAGGTAAGGCATACCCGACAGCCACCTTAATGGATAAGCCCATTAATCTCACATGCAGCTCAGCGTGTTCGCTCTCCGTGATCTCATCCACGGGGTATCGAGGACCCGCCATTTCAAGCGTGAGCTGCATGTTCTCCGTGGAAGCCATGCTGCTTTTCCGCGCAGAGTCTGGGCCGCCGGCAGCTTCCAATGCAGGCTCTTCGTGCCGCTGAGATGGGCCGGTAGCTTGATGGCTCTGTTGTGCATTCACTTGCGCTTGCAGCACCACAAGTGCATGTTCTATCTGTGTCATCCGCTCTGTACGCTCTTTTTCTTTTCTGCCGCACCATCTGTAAGAGTCGCTCCACTCGGCAAACCCATCCTTCCACGTCATACCCCCTGTGCCTCGTGCATGTCCAGGGTGTTCTTTTTTACCGATGGCGCGTGTGAGCTGGTCATTCTTTCTGTCGGGATGGAAGGTCCTGTCGGCTGTTTCCTCGTATGCCGTGATGAGTTCTGTGACAGGTTTGGCAAGGAGGGTTGGGAAGATACACAATCCTATTTCTAGGTCCAACCTTGCCCCGATTCCGTAAAACCAAGTCTTTGCACGTAGGTCCCACCCATGTGTCTGGGGTGTGATCCCTCTGTCGCGCAGGGCCTTCTTAGCTTCCTCCCACTTAGGCCTCTGAGATATGTAGCCACCTGACCCTGTCCTCTGGTGATATTCCTTCTTCTGGACATTTAGCGTATTGGTTTCTGACCTCTTTGTAGCTATAGCACCTTCCTTGTATGCCACAAATTCGCGCCAATGAGGTCTTATCTTCGCATAATATGCGTCTTCGAAATCTGGAGTCTCGCGAGCTTTGACAAATTTGTTCAATTTTGTCTTCCAGTTGCGGAAAGCGTCAGCCATCTTCTTTAGAGTCCACTCTTTGACCTTTTCCTTTATAACCGGTTTGTTTTCATCCTCCTCTGGCGGAAGGGTGAAATTTACCAACAGCGAATTCCAAAGCGTTTCTTTGGATCTTTCATCGACAAAGGTACCGTCGCACTTCTTTGGCTTATTCCAATATTCAATTATGATTGGGATTTGGTCCCTAACAAGAACTCCAGCCTGACGTACAAATTTGTCTGCGGCCTTCTTGGGCTCCATCGGCCTGCCATCAATACGGACTGCTTCGATCGTGAACTTTGCACGATCCTTCAATCGATGGCTCGCGCCTCGCTTGCTCTTTTTCATAGAAGAAGATGGTTGCTGGCTGGTCGATCCAGAGGGCTAAAATAAGAAAGAAGCGTTAATTAATACATGTAGAAGAAGATTGTTGGTGGAAGTCAGCAGAGGCTTAATCAATGCATATACCTCGTCGGACTTTGTAATCACTAAATTGCGTTTACCGGAGTCTTCATCTTCTCCATGACTACTTGAGCTGTCATCATGTCCCTCCAAGTTCAGATATTGTGAGGTGTCCTCATCGATAATGTTCTCCATTATTTTTTCTTCTTCAAGGTTTCTACTAAGTGGATCCATAGTTTCTAAAACAATAATATTATCTAGAGTAAGAGAGTAAACATTCAAGTGGACTTGGATTCATACACAAATATACATATTATTCATACAAAAATACACAAATAAATACACAAATGAAATTAAAACCCTAAGGATGCTTGATCATTTTAAACGAGTTCCGAGGGGTCCAAACCCTAATTCGAAGAAATCCCGGATGCATATGAGAGGGGCTAGCTACAGTGGCTGACCGGAGGATGCTCCAGAAAGCGGCGGCTGGCGGTGCTGGAGAGCGACCTAGGGCGCGCGAGGTAGCGGGTTCGCCTCAGCGTGATGCGGCCTACCTAAAACGGGCGGCGCCACTACCTAGGGGTCATCGGAGCGACGTTAACGACGACGGCCAGCGGCGGCGCTTGCAGAGCAGCGAGGTGACGACCCTAAACTAATACTAACTATAAAATACACTAAATAACCCTAAACTAAATACACTAAACTACACTAAATAAATAACCCTAAACTAAATAACCCTAAACTAAATAAATAACCCTAAACTAATAACCCTAAACTAAATAAACCCTAAACTAATAACCCTAAACTAAATAAACCCTAAACTAATACTAACACTAAACTACTAATAATACACACTAAACTACACACTTATAAAATACTAATAACTAATTATATACATATATGCAACAATATATACAACATATATGCAACAATATATATATGCAATTATACACAAATAAAATTATTCATACACAACAATATATATATATACATATATGCAACATTTATCCAATATACACACAAATAACATTTATCACCAATATCCAATATCTCCAAAACACAAACAGAGAGCTCTCACCGCTGGTGGCGGCAACTCTCGGAACGGGGTCGACGGCAGCGGTCGTGGACGCGGGGTTGGCGGCGGCAGCTCCGAGTTGGCGGAGGCTTCAGTGTTGGCGCGCGGCAGATCCGAGCGGCGGCGACGGGGGTGGCGGCCGAGGCGGGCGCGCGTGGTGGCGGACGGTGCTGGCGCGGCGGGGGGGGGGGGGGCGTCGACTGCGACAGCGACGGCTCGCGCGCGGGGAGGGGGGCGACGGTGCTCCCGCGGGATGGCGACGGCGAGGGCGGCGACGGCGAGGGCTGGACGGCGATGGCTGGACGGCGCCGGCTCTCCTCTACTTTTCTCTGCGTGCGTGCTTTCGATCTGGCTAGGGGGAAGAAGGAAGGGGAAGGCGCGCGTTATAACCCCCCCTTTAACACCGGTTCGTGGCTGGAACCGGTGTTAAAGGGGCGGGGAATTCGTTTCGCGCCCGCACCCGGTGTTAAAGGGGGGGGGTGTGCGCGCGCAAAACGAAATAAATGCGCCCCCCCTTTAACACCGGTTCATCGCTGGAACTGGTGTTAAAGGGGGGGCATTTATTTCATGCATTAAAGGGGTGGGGGCATTTATAATTCAAAAAATAGGATATGAATTTAGAAAATTCATATCTTATTCATTTCAACTCAGAAAAAAATGAATAATATATCATAATTTTTAGAAAAATAATATCTATCCATTCATGTAAAAACATTTTATATTTACTTTAGATGAAATTTTTCAAAATGATTAAAACACTTACATATAAATTTTGATTATTCAATTCAAACAAAAATAAATTGTCAAATCCTAAAACTTTGACCATAAGAAATATTAAACATCTAAAAAGGAATCTAACCCTATTTTATTAGAGAAAATCATATTTTATTTTGTATTAACATTTTTGAATTGATTGGATATTTAAATGCCACATTTTTTGTATACACTTGAATCTGACAAAGCCTCGCTCAACTGGCATTGGATTTTTGATAAAATAGCATATTGTGAACCTAAAAATGATTTTTGTAAAAAATCATGAGCATCGTATCATGTACCTGTAGTTCATATCTGACCCACTTCCTACCGATTCGGCAGGAATTTATCTTTTTCACCAGAGGTGGACGGAAAGGTTTCAGATCTCCCTGTTGGTACATTGTCCATATAATGTGGTCTAGTATTTTTGTAAAATGTGGTGGTGGTTTTTTGAATTAGCCATTTGGTGGTTGCTTCACAAAACCGTCCGTTTTTATGCTCGGAAAATGGAAAATACCTTTTTGGTGCGATAAAAAGGAAAACTTCCTCTTGCAACATTGTTTGCCATGCCATGATGCACATGTATGCACAATATGGCCATATTATCACAAACTATGCCTTGATTCTAGCCATAACATTGGTCATTTGACCCGAAAGCCAAGAAATCTCGAATGAGATAGGTCATTTTGTGAAGGAGATAGAACTGGAATTAAAATACAGAATGCAACTAATAGTAAGTTACATAAAGCACGACTGAAAATTAAGATACATAAAAGAACTGAAAATTAAGATACATGGCCAGATTAAGTAACAATCGGCCGAACTTGTTTCGGAATGTTGGAGTGATTCAGTCATGCTCCTGCCTACACCTGTAATACTCGCCACTGTAGTCGTCGTACTCACCGCCGCCATCATCGCTATTGTCATCGGGGTCGCCGTAATTGAACCTTGAAGGCTGAGTACGCGTGGGCTGGACTTGAGGGTAGCGCAGACGGGGGTTAGAGTCGGCGGCAGTGTCATAGGCCATGACGCTCTGGAGAGTCCGACCGCGTCACCATAGCCGACGGACGGCCTCGTTGAAGTTCGGAGGAGGTGGGCCGTCCTCCTTGTGCCTGGCGAGCACCCTCTCACGCCGATCCACGAAGAAGGCTTTCCAAGTAGGGAAATAGTCGGGATGCCATCTGGGATTCCTCCGCTGCTTCGGCGTGAGCTCGAAGTAGTAGTGGTTCATGATGGCCATCCGGCGCGCCACACCTAGAGGGACAGGAGGAACCGGCACGCCTCCGGCGCTCAGCATCCAGCCGACGGGGACACAGTAGCCCGGCGGACAGGGGTAGTTCGAGGCGCAAAGCGCCTCCGCCTCCCTGGGGGTTAGTGCTACGGTGGAAGCCATGGGAAAGAGTGATGAGGTTGCAGATATGAGTCTAGAGATGTGCAATGACAATGGAAGCCAACCCTACATATATATATATATAGTGAAGAACTGGCGGGAAGAAAAATGGCGGGAAGAAAAATGGCGGGAAGAAAAATGGAGGGAAGAAATAGAAGGAAGAAAAATGGCTCATTTAATACATATACTATTAACAGAAGAAATATGACATTAATTTCCATGTTGAGATACATATGTGTGCCAAAAATGGCTCAATTAATACATATAGTCAATCTTATGATCACGTCGGCCGTAACCATGGAGTATCAACACCGTTTAACAGGATGGTTGGGTCAGTATTCACTCTGAAGGGCGGAATTTCATCAAACTTATTATAATCTTCTGACATGTCTGTCTTGTCCTCCACTCCCACGATGTTTCTTTTCCCTGAAAGAACTATGTGACGCTTTGGCTCATCGTGTGATGTATCTGTTTGCTTATTTTTTCTTTTTTTCGGTTTGGTAGACATGTCCTTCACATAGAAAACCTGAGCCACATCATTGGCTAAGACGAATGGTTCGTCTAAGTTCTTGTCTACCTTCATAAGATTGTTGAGATCCACCGTTGTCATTCTGTACTTCTTGTCTACCTCAACCCCCCTCCTGTTAGCTTGACCCATTTGCATCGAAACAAGGGGACCTTAAAATTAGGTCCATAGTCAAGTTCCCATATCTCCTCTATGAACCCATAATACGTGGTCTTTTTCCCATTGTCTTCTGCTGCATCGAAGCGGACACCACTATTTTGGTTGGTGCTCTTTTTATCTTGGCCTATCGTGTAAAATGTATTCCCATTTATCTCGTACCCTTGGAAAGTACATACAGTCGAAGATGGTGTCCTGGCCAACAAGTATAGCTGATCCCCAACAGTGGTGTTATTCGTGAGAAGTCTTTGCAGCCAGCCGCCAAAACTCGCCATGTGTTCACTTATAATCCATTCATCAAACTGCCTCGGGTGTTTGAGGCGTATTAAATTCTTGTGTTCATTGATATACGGGGCAACCAAGATAGATCTTTGTAAAACCATGTAGTGTGCTTGATTGAGAGAATGCCCGTCCCTACATATCATTGCTTTACATCCTAGGGTGCCTTTTCCACGCAGTATCCCCTCATGTCGTGATTCTGGAACACCAATCGCCTTAAGGTCAGGAATAAAATCAACACAGAACTCAATGACCTCCTCTGTTACATAGCCCTTGGAGATGCTTCCTTCTGGCCTAGCACGGTTATGAACATATTTCTTTAAGACTCCCATGTACCTCTCAAAGGGGAACATATTGTGTAGAAATACAGGACCGAGAATGACAATCTCTTCTACTAGGTGAACCAGGAGATGCGTCATAATATTGAAGAAGGATGGTGGGAACACCAACTCAAAGCTGACAAGACATTGGGCCACATCTGTCTGTAACCCTGGTAGGCTTTCTGGATCGATTACCTTCTGAGATATTGCATTGAGGAATGCACATAGCTTCACAATGGGTACTCGAACATTTTCAGGTAGAATCCCCCTCAATGCAATCGGAAGCAATTGTGTCATAATTACATGGCAGTCATGAGACTTCAGGTTTTGGAATTTTTTCTCTGCCATATTTATTATTCCCTTTATATTCGACAAGAAGCCAGACGGGACCTTGATACTGCTCAGGCATTCAAAAAAGATTTTCTTCTCTGCTTTGGTAAGAGCGTAGCTGGCAGGAGTTAAGTGGCATCGTTTACCCTTCTCGTTCTCAAGATGCATAGGCTCTTCAGGGTCTTTCAGACGTTGCTGGTCCTGCCGTGCTTCCGGTGTATCTTTTGTCTTCCCATACACTCCTAGGAAGTCTAGCAGGTTCATGCAAACATTCTTCGTCATGTGCATCACGTCGATTGAAGAGCGGACCTCTAAGACTTTCTAATAGGGTAGGTCCCAAAATATAGATTGCTTCTTCCACATGGGCGCGTGTCCGGCATCGTCATTCGGAACAGATAGACTGCCAGGACCTTTTCCAAAGATTACTTCTAGGTCCTTGACCATACCAAATACCTCCTCACCGGTACGGAGGACAGGCTTCCTCCGGGGTTCTGCCAGACGTTTGAAATGCTTGCCTTTCTTTCTTACTGGATGCAGGTTCAGAAGAAATCGACGATACCCTAGGTACACAACCTTCTTACATTTATCCAAATATACACTTTCAGTCTCATCTAAACAGTGTGTGTATGCATTGTATCCCTTATTTGTCTGCCCTCAAATGTTACTAAGAGCAGGCCAATCATTGATGGTTACGAAAAGCAATGCTCGTAGGTCAAATGGCTCCCCTTTGTGCTCATCCCACATACGTACACCTGGTTTGGCCCACAGCTGTAAAAGTTCTTCAACTAATGGCCTTAGGTACACATCAATGTCGTTGTCGGGTTGCCTCGGGCCTTGGATGAGCACTGGCATCATAATGAACTTCCTCTTCATACACAACCAAGGAGGAAGGTTATAGATACATAGAGTCACAGGCCATGTGCTGTGACTGCAGCTCTGCTCACCAAAAGGATTCATGACATCTGTACTTAGACCAAACCTTAAGTTCCTTGCGTCACGTGCGAAGTCCGGGTACTCTCGCTCGACTTTTCTCCACTGTGGCCCATCAGCGGGGTGTCTCAACATCGCGTCTTTCTTATGGTCTTCCATGTGCCATCGCAACAACTTGGCATGCTCTTTATTTCTGAAGAGACGTTTTAACCGTGGTATTATAGGAGCATACCACATAACCTTGGCAGGAACCTTCTTTCTAGGGGCCTCTCCCTTAACATCGCCAGGATCATCTCGTATGATCTTATACCGCAGTGCAGTGCATACCGGGCATGCATCCAAATTCTTGTACTTCTCACCGCGGTAGAGGATGCAGTCATTAATGCAGGCATGTATCTTCTGCACGTCTAATCCTAGAGGGCAGACAACCTTCTTTGCTTGGTATGTACTGTCGGGCAACTCATTATTTCTTGGAAAAAGATTCTTCATTTTTACCAACAACTTTGAAAATGCGCTGTCAGTCACACCGTTCTCTGCCTTCCATTGCAGCAAATCCAGTGTGGTACCTAGCTTTTTGTGGCCATCTTCGCAAGTTGGGTACAACAATGTTTTGTGATCCTTTAACATCTGCTCCAGCTTCTCCTTCTCCTTTTCAGTTTCACATTCTTCCTTTGCATCAGTAATGGCCCGACCAAGATCGTCATCAGCGGGCCCATCTGCTGCCTCTTGATCTTCATTATCTACCCCCATTGCAGTATCATCATATTCAGGATACATATTATGATAGTTGTCATCATCCTCTTCTTCTTTATTGTCTTTCATCACAACCCCTTTTTCTCCGTGCTTGGTCCAACAATTATAGCTGGGCATGAAACCGGATCGAAGCAGGTGGGCGTGAATGGTTCTGGTATTTGAGTAGTCTTTCTTGTTCTGACAGTGAACACACGGACAACACATAAAACCATTGTGACCACGGTTTGCATTAGCCACAACGATGAAATTTTGGAGGCCCGTAATGTACTCGGAAGTGCGGCGGTCACCGTACATCCATTGCGGGTTCATCTGCATTAATATATAGTATATATCAAAAAATAATAGGGAGATAACCATTTATATATATAGTACATCAATGACACATGAAAGGATAGTTGCCGACCTCGACCGAGAAGGAAAGAGCAACGAGAAAACTTATTTTGAGCTCTCGGGCATTTCACCGAACACCTCTTGTGCATACGAAAAAAACACAAACTAACACACTTCACACCCTCTTGCTAGGCTCCAAAATGAGATAGTGAAAAAATGAAAGAGTGGGGTGTGGGCTACGGTGTCTTATATAGCCCCCCCTTTAATACTGGTTCAAGCCACGAACCGGTGTTAAAGAGGGGGGGAGGGGGGGCTGCGCGGGCCACTGGTGCAGGGGCCTTTAACACCGGTTCCTGCCACGAACCGGTGTTAAAGGGGGGACTCCTTTTTGCTGCACGGGTCACGCTGGTACAGGCCCCCCCTTTAACACCGGTTCGTAGAAGAACCGGTGTTAAAGCCCATTTCCAGGCTCAACCAAATGCCTCGTTTCCATTAGTGCGAGACTAAAAGCAGTTAAGAACCAGGGCTGATGTGCCTTTTTCCACCGGTGGTAGTATATATTTAGTAATTGAACTATAAAATTAAACAAGTTTGGCAATTGTTGTAAAATTTTAGAAGTTCTGATTGGCACCATGGCAGATAGAGACACAGAAAGGAACATATGAATCATGGAAAGGACCAGCGGGAAAATACTACGAGGTATAAATGGCACATGTTGCAGCGAAAAAGTGTTACGAATAGGTGGGGATGTACGCATATGCTATGCATTCTCAACCCACACATGCATAGTTTGATCGAGGGTATCAACCAAACACTCTTCGTGCAAGCTTATCGCTTGCGTATGAATGCTTCACATTTCTTGCATATGTAGGAGATTAACTGGATAATATAAACGTTACATTATAGCATGATCAGTTTTAGTGTAGCTATTTTATTCAAGAAAAATGGTTAATGTAGCTAGTGGGATCCGTGTGTATGTATCGATCGATACGTGCATGTATCATGTACGTGCTGCGTGGTCTAAGTGAAACCATAAAACATGAGTACACACTTTGGTGGTTTACGAAAATTACAAGCAATGGAAATTTTTCCTAGTGACAACATCTACCACCTGTGGGTGATCACGTGGAATTCTCCTTGGAGAGGGCAAATAGAGAAAGCAAACACTTCAGTAATAGATAGCTATGCCGAGGGTCGGGAGTTACGCCGATGGCCAAACGTCGAGGCCGTCGGTGTAGGTCACGATCTGGACGCCCTAGGAAGCTGGCCGTCGGCGTAGAATTTCCCTTGGCGTAAGAGAGCTACGCCGACGGCTGCCCTCGGCATAGCTATTTTCCCTTTTACCTCATTAATCTTTAAAAAATCATAACTAAATTATTCTAATTTAGAAAAATACAAATAATATATCAAAATTTGCAGGAAAATAAGATCTATCCATCTACACTCAAATATTACACATTTGTAAATAAAAATTAAGTAAAACATAAAACATTACATATAGTTTAAAACGGGCATAAAAAATTCAAAAACAATCCAAACAATGCGAAACCTTCACGCGGGGTCATATTATGTGATATAGTTGCAAGGAAAAATATCAAACTTGGTATATTAATTATGTCTCAAAAAAACCTTCATAAAATGACATATCTCATTCGAGGTTTCCTGATTTTCGGGTCAAATGAACAATGTTATGGCTAGAATCAAGACATAGTTTGTGATAATGTGCCCATATTGTGCATTAATGTGAATCATGGGATGGCAAACAATGTTGCAGGAGAAAGTTTTCCTTTTCGTCGCACCAAAAAGCCATTTTCTATTTTCTTAGTGCAAAAAAATGGGGTTTTTTGTGAAGCAACCACCAAATGGCTAATTCAAAATGCTATCACCCCATTTTTAAAAAATACTAGACCACCTTATATGGATAATGTCCTAGCAGGGGGATCTCAAACCTTTCCATCCATCTCTGGTGAAAAAGACAAATTTCTGCCGAATCAGTAGGAAGTGGGTCAGATATGAACTACAGGTACATGATCTGATGCTCATGATTTTTTACAAAAATCATTTTTAGGTTCACGATATGCTATTTCATCAGAGATCCACTTCAAGTTTAGCGAGACTCAGTCCCGAGCTAAGAATCTTCATGCAGGCCATTCGACAAAGTTTGACGATAGTTTGAAACAAGCATAAAAAATTCAAAAACGATCCAAACAATGCGAAACCTTCGCATGGTGTCATATTATGTGACATAGTTACAAGTAAAAATATCAAACTTGGTATATTGATTGTGCCTCAAAAAAATCTTCACAAAATGACCTATCTCATTCGAGGTTTCTTGACTTTCGGGTTAAATGACCAATGTTATGGCTAGAATCAAGGCATAGTTTGTGATAATATGCCCATATTGTGCATGAATGTGCATCATGGGATGGCGAACAATGTTACAGGAGGAAGTTTTCCTTTTCGTCGCACCAAAAAGCCATTTACCATTTTCCGACTGCAAAAAAGGGAGGGTTTGTGAAGCAACCACCAAATGGTAATTCAAAATGCTAGCACCCCATTTTCCAAAAATACTATACCACCTTACATGGACAATATACTAACAGGGGGATCTCAAACCTTTCTGTCCATCCCTAGTGAAAAAGACAAATTTCTGCCGAATCGGTAGGAAGTGGGTCAGATATGAACTACAAGTACATGATCTGATGCTCATGATTTTTTACAAAAATCATTTTTAGGTTCACAATATGCTATTTCATCAGAGATACACTTCAAGTTTAGCGAGGCTCAGCCCCGAGCTAAAATTCTTCATGCCGGCCATTCGACAAAGTTTGACGATAGTTTGAAACGAGCATAACAAAATTTAAAAACGATCCAAACAATGCGAAACCTTCACATGGTGTCATATTATGTGATATAGTTGCAAGGAAAAATATCAAACTTGGTATATTGATTGTGCCTCAAAAAAACCTTCACAAAATGACCTATCTCATTCGAGGTTTCCTGACTTTCGGGTCAAATGACCAATGTTATGGCTAGAATCAATGCATAGTTTGTGATAATGTGTCTATATTTTGCATGAATGTGCATCATGGGATGGCGAACAATGTTGCAGGAAAAAGTTTTCCTTTTCATCGCACCAAAAAGCCATTTACCATTTTCCGACTGCAAAAAAGGGAGGGTTTGTGAAGCAACCACCAAATGGCTAATTCAAAATGCTACCACCCCATTTTTCAAAAATACTATACCACCTTACATGGAAAATGTCCTAACAGGGGGATCTGAAACCTTTCTGTCCATCCCTGGTGAAAAAGACAAATTTCTACCGAATCGATAGGAAGTGGGTCAGATATGAACTACAGGTACATGATCTGATGCTCATAATTTTTTACAAAAATCATTTTTAGATTCACAATATGCTATTTTATCAGAGATCCACTTCAAGTTTAGCAAGGCTCAGCCCCGAGCTAAGAATCTTCATGCCGACCATTCGACAAAGTTTTAAATGGGCAAATAAAATTATGGCTAGAATCACGTCATAGTTTGTTATAAGTTGATATGGATATCATATTTGGATCCTACCATTTTTCTGATCAATTTAGACATATTATTTATCGAATTCTGATTTACGGATTTAAAGATATTAATTATTCCATATTAAATAAAAAATACAAAATAAATAAAATCATTATATTTTTATTTGAATTCAATAATATTTTTACTTATTCATTGTTGTTTACTTAAATAATTTTTTGTAATTTCAAAAAGTATAAACATGTGACATGATGATATAAGCGTTAATAGGATTAATATCATAATATTGACAACAAGGTATAAACTGCTTTGCGGGAACAGATTCTGAAGGAACAAACAAGTTACGCGTGTTGGGGGTGGAGTAGTGCTAGGTTGCGTGATCGACCGAAAAGTTTGACCAAGACTGCAATTTAACCTAAGATTAAGTGTAATTAGTGTTAATTATTCCAAGTGGACGATTAACGAGTCAAATAATTCAAAAATTAAAAAAAATAGAGAAAAAAATTGATTTTTTTTGAAAATTATTTTTACAACCGGCTGTTAGGCTATACCGAAGGCCGCTATGCCGAGGGCAGCCGTCGGTGTAGCCTACGCCGACGGCTTTTTTATACGCCGACGGTCTTTATGCGCTACGCTGAGGGAGATCTTTGCCGAGGAGCTACGCCGAGGGCAGCCCTCGGCGTAGCATACGCCGACGGGGATCGGGGCTACGCCGACGGCTTTTGGCCCTCAGCGTAGCATGCTGCTCGTGTAGTGAAATCACTTTATTAGAACGCATCTGCTGGATCAACATTTCAAAATGAAGTGGCATCTAATAGCTGTGTATGACCCAACTAAGCCTTACAGAAAATATTGTTTCCTTGTGGAATTTACAAATTTATGCAAAAAATGCAGAGGATAAATTGTTACGGGTGGTGATTTTAATATCATTTAAAAAATAGTGAAAAAACAAACCTTGTGCACTTATCAAATTGAGTCATATTTTTAGTTCCATTATTGAAGTTAGTAGACTAAAGGAACTAAAAAATATTGGTAGGCTATAAACTTGGGCAAACAACTTACAAGATTCTACTTTTGAAAAACTAGACGAATTCTAGTTTCTTCACATGGCATATGGATTTCCCCTTGATATAGTTACAAGTTTAAATAGGAAATTATCAAATCATGTTCCCTTACTCCTTCTTGTGGTAATCGCCCCTCCACAATGCAACTAATTTTTATATGAGACTTGTTTGGTGGAGAGGGGAGGTTATCATGAGGTGGTGAAAGATAGTTGATATGCGATTACCTTTTGTAAGAATTATATTGACAAGTGGTAGGTCAAAAAGGGTGAGAATACATTTAAAATGATGGAATATTAATATATAAGGAGCATATAGAAGATAAGACAAGGAACTACTTTCCTAGCTAGACATGCTGGATAAAAATTAGAGACTTCTAATATGAAGGAACAAATCAGCTGGAATGTGCAAATGGAGAAGCTTTTGAGATAGGAGGTACTAAAATGGAGAAAAGAGTAGAAGAAAAAAATTAAAGGATGGGCATGATGATACATTGCAAATGTATGTGGCCGCTCCCAGCACCCCCTCGGCCTCTCCTTCCGCCTATATATTGCCCTCGGGACAAAAACCCTAAGCACCCGATCAAAAATCCACGAAAGAGTCTGTAGCGGCCGTCATCTCCATCCCTAGATCGAGAGGGATCTGAAGCTCTTCTCGGCACCCTGCCAGAGAGGGGAATTCACCCTGGAGGCCTTCTTTATCACCATGCAAGCCTCCGGTGTGATGCGTGAGTAGTTCATCCTTGGACTACGGATCCATGTAGTAGCTAGATGGCTGGTTCTCCTCCTTTGTGCTTTCATGTTTAGATCTTGTGAGCTCCGTTCATGATCAAGATCATCTATTTGTAATTCTGCATGTTGTGTTTGTGGGGATCCGATGGATATTGAGATGCTATTTCAGATTGATTATTGATTCTATCATATCTTTGTTATTTGTGATCTTGCATGCTTTCTGTTGTTAGTAGCTATCTTGGCTGAGTAGATGCTAGCAATTCCAAGAGTTAGTATTTATGCTCGATAGTGGGTTCATGCCTCTGGTAATCTGGGGAAGTGACATAAATCTCTAAGGTACTAGATGTGTTGTTGCTACTAGGGAGAAAACAACAATCCTTTGTTCATAGAACAATCGTCTTGTTTACTTTACACGCAGTTCGTAAAGCAATAATCTGTTGCTTGCAACTTAATACTGGAGGGGGTTCGGATGATAACCTGAAGGTGGATTATTAGTCATAGATGCAGTTGGATGGCGGTCTATGTATAATGTTGTAATGCCCAATCAAGTCTCAAAGGAGTCAAGATGATTAGTATATGCATGTATTGCTTTCTCGGTGTTTGTCAATTGCCCTGCTGTAATTTGTTCACCCAGCATGTTATCTATCTTAAGGAGAGCCACCTCTAGTGGACTATGGATCCCGGTCCTTTTCTTTACATACAATCTACAATTGTTTACTTCTTTGAGTTTACTTTCTGCAAACTATTACTTCTTTCTATTCGATACGTTTAATCCTTTGTTTTCCGCAAAACACGGTGAGATTGACAACCTCATCGCAAGTTGGGGACAAAGTTCTGTGGTTGTGTTGTGCATATCTCCACGTTGCTACTAGCACCGGTAGTGCGCCCTTCCAAAGCTCAGCTAGTAACACCTTTGGGGTGTTTCCTTGCTCCTACTGGTTCGATTAAACCTTGGTTTCATAACTGAGAGAAACTTGCTGCTGTGCTCATCATACCTTCCTCTTGGGGTTCCCAACGAGCTCTACATCAACACCGCCATCAAGCATTTTTCTGGGCGCCGTGCATTGAGCCATCAGGCGATTTTCTAGCGCCGTTGCCGGGGAGTCAAGGACATCTTCACAAGGGGAGTCCCTCATAACCAATCTCTTTACTTTGTTGTTTTTGTTTTGCTTAGTTTCTTTTTGCTTTGTTTGCTTGTTTTGTTCTTCAAAAACACAAAAAAAATTAGTTTTACAAGTTTGCTTTCTTATTTGAAAACCCAAAAAAATGACTACCCTTGAAAACACTAAGTTGTGTGGCTTCACGAGCACCAACAACAATAATAAGAGTGCTCCCTCTGAACTTGAAGTTATGCTTAAAGAGTTTATTAGTAAACAAACTGCTTTCAATAAAACTATTGAGGAAAAACTCTCTAATGCTGAAAGAAATATAGCATCTTTAGCTGAAGCTCAATCTATTTTGAATAAAATGGCTGCTAAACCTGAAACTAATGAGAATCCCTTTGCAGCTACTAATGCCATACAAGTAAGAATTGATGAAAATGTTAGACTATTAGCTGAATTACATGCTAAGTGGGAAAGAGAAGATGAAATTGCTAGAAACATTAGTGTTTCTACTATTACCACCACTAGTGTTGAGGCTAGTAATAGTTCTACTACTTTAGATGATAAATTTGATTTTGATCTTGATGGTTGCAACATCTCTGAAGTTATTAAGTTCCTACAAAAGCTTGCTAAAAGTCCTAATACTAGTGCTATGAACATGGCCTTTACAGAACACATTACTGATGCTCTCATAAATATTAAAGAAAAAAAGATGAAACATAAAGCTTCTATTCCTATAAAACAAGAGGATGGTTGGGAACCCATCATTAATATGAAAGTGAATGACTTTGATTTCAAAGCTTTACGTGATCTTGATAGTAGTGTTTTTATTATGCCTAGAAGGATTTATGATATGCTTGATTTGCCTCCTCTTGAAGATTGTTATTTGAATGTCCCACTTGATGATAATGCTAAAAATAAACTCATGGGGAGTCTTAATGATGTTCTTATTATGGTTAACAATTCCTATGTCCCCGTTGATTTCGATGTTTTAGATGTTGAATACAATGCTTCTTGTCCTATTACTTTGGAAGACCTTTTCTTAGAACTGTTGGTGCCATCATTAATATGAAAGAAGGCACCATTAAATATCAACTCCCACTCAGGGAAGGTATAGAACACTTCCGTAAAAAGAGAGAAAAGATTTCTTTTGCTTCTCCTATGAAAACAAAATTTGGTCTTAATGCTTCTTCATTTGAGAACACTTGATTCTTTCTTTGCTTCTTATGCCTAACTTAAAGGCGTTAAAGAAAAGTACTTGTTGGGAGATAACCCAAGAGTTTAGTTTGAGTCTTGGAAGTTATTACCTCTGTAATAACCTCTCCTTATCATTTTTTTTTTGCTTTTTGTGCCAAGAGTAACCTCTAATGAGAGAGAAGTAATGATTGGGAAAGTTGCTGTCCCGAAACAGATTTTTGTGCTTCACCGTAAAATTCGTGAGAGAGCTCTGTATGTCGGATTGAGCTGTAATTGTTTGTGATTCTGCCCCAGGTTGTTATCTAACTTTATTTAGTTCAACACGTTTTGATTTGAGCAACATAAGGTATTCGAAAAAATTCGTCTTTACCTGCTGGTCTGTTTTGACAGATTTCTGCATTTGCTTCTTGTTGGTTCCTTTTTGAGTTCTTTTGGGGAATTGAGCTTTTTGATGGAAGTTCTACAGTAGCTAGTGTTCTAATGGAAGTTTATTTGGTGTTAGAACTGAACCTTAAGACTTATCTATCTTGAGTGCACTAATGTTGCTAATAAAGATTGTGTGAAGTTTTGTATGATGGAAAAATTTCAGGTGTATAGAAGGAATGAGTAATGAGATGAAGAATGGACTAAAGCTCAAGCTTGGGGATGCCACGTATGTCACCCCAAGAAATATCCATGAAGTACAAGCGTCGAAGCTTGGGGATGCCCAAGGCATCCCCTTCTTCATCAATAAAAATCCCGAGTTTCTACCAAACGCTTCATTTTTATTGTTTCATGCACAGTTGTGTTTTTCTTGGAGCGTCTTCTTTTTCGTTTTCGTTTTGGTTTTCGTTTTCTTTTGTTTGCTTAATTTGCTTAATAAATTGGTTGGACCCCCTCTTTCATACATTGGTTTGCAAATAGTTTGGTTTGGTTTGGAAAAGAGTAGGAAAGTTCATGCTTATGTGGTAAAAAGAGCTTGTTTTTGACTGTTGCCTATGCTTTGTCATGCCATGCTTGATATTGTTTTGGCTTTATGCTTAGTATTCTTTGTTGTAGCATGACTTGTTATAAACAATTGAGATTGCTTAATGTGCCTTGGATGAATCATGCGTTGTTTTAGGATATTAAAGCATAGCATAATGGTATTCTCCTTTGATGCTTTATTTGGGTTGACTTGGCGCATGCTCACACCATGTTATGACTATCTCAAGTCACCATAACCTTTCTGATCCTTTAGTTTTCAACTTGTAGTATCACCTTATGCTTTGATCAATGATGTTTTGTCGCTCTGCATGATTATGGCCATTATTGCTCTCTCAGTTTGTCGCTCCCAGTCTTTTGCTAGCCTCCACAACAAAGTATGAGTTCCACTCGTGCATCAAACTCCCTAAACCAAGGTATTCCAAAGAGTCCACCATACATACCTACTAGATTATGCTATTCCAAGTATATTCATGCTTTTGTTTACCTTCCAAATTAAACTTGTTATGAGAAAACTAGTGATTAAAGCTCTCACGAACTTGATGGCACACTTTACTTTTTTGCATTTAATAAACTTGAACCACTGGATCCTTCTTTGTTGCGTATATGCTTGCGCTTTATAAGTTGAAATTAGCAGAACCATGTACCATGGGGAACGCTTTCAACATTGCACTTGTACTTTGTACCCCGTTGATATCATGCTCTTTTGCTTACGGATCCCGACGGTGTGAAATAAAAGTGGAACTTGTAAGATCATGGAGTTTGTATGTGTGTTAGAGAAATGCCTGGGCCACTAGCCTAAGCCATGCCTAATCATGGTGGAAACTTGCAGCATCACCATAATGAGCACTCTATGAAGCATCCTCAATAAAAACCTATGCAAATAGCAAATAAAAAGATTGCTGAGATGCTCATTGTCTGCTTGCCTTGTCATTTTGATTATGGGAAAGCTCCCGTATCATGTGCAAGGGGTACCCCGTTGGCGGTTCTTAATGATACACATGTACTTACAATGCCAAGAGCTTACTCGTGACTGAAGTTGAGTAGCATGAGGATCGGTCTTCGTAAGTAAGGGGCATGAGATTTCGGTTTATAACTTGTCAAGCATATCCTCTTAGTTGTGTCAATTTAACCTTAACCACTTCAAGATGCTTATGATAGGGGCAATGAGAGCTGAAAGCTATAAGTACCATAATTTTTGGAAGCTCTTTATGAGACTCGAATCCCTACTTCCTTTTTACAAAGGCCTTTCTTCCACCATTACATTGAGTCTCCACCTTCTATCTTTATGCACCTACTTTGAGAGCATAGTGGCCATTCTTAGTTCTATGTGCATTGTCCCAAGACTAGTTGATTGATGCATACTTTGATATTGCTTGTTTTAAACTATTGTATTTACTCACTCTTATGAACTTTGAAGGTGTCCTATGCATTTATATTTGCTACTCTATTAAGGGACAAGCTGAATACTATTATGCTATGTTTTCTTTATGTGAAACAAACAAATGTCTTGCAAAGCATTTTTATTCATGAATCTTTTGTTTGTGCTTTTTCATGTTGCATCATAGTTTCTTTGTCTTATTGCTAGAACTTTTTATTTCATGTTATGATTGAAGTACTATGATCCCATCTTTGAATGTTTTGCAAATACCTTGATCAAGTCTTTGATGGTGCATGTCACCTCAAAAATTATTCTTTGTTTTTATCACTTACCTACTCAAGGACGAGCAGTTGTTAAGCTTGGGGATGCTGATACATTGCAAATGTATCTATAATTTTTGATGCTCCATGCTTCGTTTTATCCACTTTCTTGTGTTTTGTTCCAACTTAGTAGTACTTTTCTTATGATTTCTTGGACTAACCTATCAACAAGAGCCATAGTGCCAGCTGCCTGTTTTCTGCTGTTTTTGGTTCCAGGAAAGTCAGATAATGAATATTCTCGGATTTGGCAGGGACAAAAGCCAAAGTCCCTATTTTTCCGGATGTCACCAAGTGCCAGAATACGAGACGGAGAGGGGCCAGGGGGCCACCACACCACCTGGCCCGCGCCAGGGGGTGGTGTGGCTGCTCCCGGCACCCCCTCGGCCTCTCCTTCCGCCTATATATTGCCCTCAGGACGAAAACCCTAAGCACCCGATCAAAAATCCACAAAAGAGTCTATAGCCGCCGTCATCTCCATCCCTAGATCGGGACGGATCTGAAGCTCTTCCTGGCACCCTACCAGAGAGGGGAATTAACCCTGGAGGCCTTCTTCATCACCATGCAAGCCTCTGGTGTGATGCGTGAGTAGTTCATCCTTCGACTACGGATCCATGTAGTAGCTAGATGGCCGATTCTCCTCCTTTGTGCTTTCATGTTTAGATCTTGTGAGCTCCGTTCATGATCAAGATCATCTATTTGTAATTCTGCATGTTGTGTTTGCGGGGATCCGATGGATATTGAGATGCTATTTCAGATTGATTATTGATTCTATCATGTCTTTGTTATTTGTGATCTTGCATGCTTTCCGTTATTAGTAGCTATCTTGGTCGAGTAGATGCTAGCAACTCCAAGAGTTTGTATTTATGCTCGATAGTGGGTTCATGCCTCTGGTAATCTGGGGAAGTGACCGAAATCTCTAAGGTACTAGATGTGCTGTTGCTACTAGGGAGAAAACAACAATCCTTTGTTCATAGAACAATCGTATTGTTTACTTTACACGTAGTTCGTAAAGCAATAGTCTGTTGCTTGCAACTTAATACTGGAGGGGGTTCGGATGATAACCTGAAGGTGGATTATTAGTCATAGATGTGGTTGGATGACGGTCTATGTATAATGTTGTAATGCCCAATCAAGTCTCAAAGGAGTCAAGATGATTATTATATGCATGTATTGCTTTCTCGGTGTTTGTCAATTGGCCCGCTGTAATTTGTTCACCCAGCATGTTATCTATCTTAAGGAGAGCCACCTCTAGTGAACTATGGATCCCGGTCCTTTTCTTTACATACAATCTACAACTCTTTACTTCTTTGTGTTTACTTTCTGCAAACTATTACTTCTTTCCATTCGATACGTTTAATCCTTTGTTTTTGCAAAACACGGTGAGATTGACAACCTCATCGCAAGTTGGGGACAAAGTTCTGTGGTTGTGTTGTGCAGGTTTCCATGTTGCTACTAGCACCAGTAGTGCCCCCTGCCAAAGCTCAACTAGTAACACCTTTGGGGTGTTTCCTTGCTCCTACTAGTTCGATTAAACCTTGGTTTCATAACTGAGGGAAACTTGCTGCTGTGCTCATCATACCTTCCTCTTGGTGTTCCCAACGAGCTCTACATCAACACCGCCATCAAGCATTTTTCTGGGCGCCGTGCATTGAGCCATCACATGACAACACTAAATAATTTCATATGAAAGAAAGTGGAAGGAAAGAATAAATAATAATATTTATGCGTTATAATATAATGTGGAAGAGGTGATTGGAAATGAAAGTCTCAATAAGCATGCTACATCTTTCTACAAATAGTTGTTAGAGAAGTGTGTAATGAGTGACCTGAGAATAGATGACATTTGATGTAATGAGTTGACTGAAGAGGACAAATTTGGCTTACCACATCATTTTCAATGGAGGAAATTAAACGGGTGGTGTTTGATATAAACCATAACAAAGTTGCTATGCCAGATGGACTGCTAACAAAGTTTTATATGGAATTATGGGATGTAATTAAAGATGATTTGAAGGAGATGTTGGATGCTTTCCAACAAGGTAATTGGATATTGAGAGACTAATGGAGTGGTTTATCTCATCCAAAAGGTTCATGATGTTGATGTCATTCGGAAGTTCATTCCCATTTGTGTGCTTAATGTCAGTTACACAATACCGACAAAGTTATTTGCTAGTAAATTGCAGAACTAATCCTCAAAATTATTTCTAATACTCGAACCACCTTCATCGAATACAAATATATCATGGATGGGATTGTTATTCTACATGATACTATACATGAAATCCATCATAAGATGTCAAGTGCTTTTTAAAATTGAGTTTGAAAAAGCATATGGCATAGTCAATTAGGCTTTTATGTATCTGATGATGCAGACAAAAGGTTCGGGGTGATGCCTAGTGTGCCTGGGTGATGAAGAACATAAGAGGAGGAAGAGTGGTGATGAATGTAAAATTCATACATGAACTTTGTCATTTATTGTCACACATTCCATCATATTTGCATTATATACATTGTTATATACAAATGATCCCCTTTATTTGGCTTATAACTCTATAGGTAGGAAAACCTTGTTTTGCGTATTTTTAACTTTCAGGGATCTAAACAAAGTCAAATGACATAGGATTTTTCGAGGATTTTTTCCATCATGATAACCTTCTGGAGCTCTAGAACCTCACCAGAGGAGGCCTAAGGCCCAAAAGAGCCTAGGTGGCGTGACCCAGGAAGGGGCTCACGCCACCAACCCTATTTCCCTCTTGGAGAATCGCCAATCATCCATCTTGTGCCCTATGTCAAAGTCTTGATCTAAAAGAGCCTACACAAAGGTTCTCCATCGCGATCTCAGGTAGAAACCACCAAACAGATCTAGAACGAACAAAGATTCGAGGGGGAAACACTACTGGAATCACCTCTCGTTAGATCTCCACCCTCTCCAACATCATCAACACCGTATCCATGATGAAGAGGGAGTAGTCCACCTATGGACTATGGGTTTGTGGCAGTAGCTTGATCTCTCTCTCATGTTATTGTTGTTTAGAACCATATGAGCTGCCTAACATAATTATGGTCATCTATGTAATTCCTATATGGTGGATCTTTGTTTTACGAGATGATATTTGAGATTGGAATTCTATCATGTGTAAGATGTATTGGTAGATGCATATTATGTATCCCATTATTAAGTATTTGTTTTGATCATAGTTGTATGCAAGAACATGTGTGGGGGAGCGTGTGTATTAGATGGAGTAACATGGTGGTGGTGATTGGATAGCGACAGAAAATTTGAGACCCACTATGGTTTTTACCTTCTTTTTGTTACCTCACTAGGGATAAAGTGAATGCATGCGTTATCTTCATTTTGTGATAGAAAATATGATCTTTTTTTCTCAAGGTATTATATTTGTTATTCAAATATCATGTCAAAGTACCTAAGGCTACACTATGTTTATTCTTAATTCTATATTGCATGAATTTTTCCCTTTCTAGAGGAGTATAAGTGAGATTTGTTGCATCATTTTTATATTAGGACGTGATTCCCATAGGAATACTAGTCAAACACATAATGAAGTTCTAAGTAATATTATATCATCTGTGAGCAGTTTTATATCCACTACACTTTATGAGAGAGTAAAAAAGTGAACCCATGAACCCCGGAACACTTTTTATCATAAGAAACCACTTCTACTTTCTTTTACTATCTTTTAAAATTTCTACAAGAATTAAATTCGAAAATACAAAAATACTTTTACTTTGTGCAAGACTAAACAAAACCCCCGAAAAACTTTACTTTATTTTTTATCTTCTTGTTCTAGTTATAGTTTACTTTACTGTTTGTTTAAGTTTTACTAATACGGAACCTTGTGCTTGACAACCACATGGTGTAGTTAGGGACAGAAGGAAAAAACTTTGTTTTGCAGGTTCCTAGAAGAGGACAAAATTAGAAATTCGCATAATTCCCTGAGAGTTCGATATAAACCCACGAGTCACCCTTGTGAGGAAAAGACACTTGCTACAACAGTCTACAGTTGGAGTCCCATTGAGTTGGTACACTGATGAACCACAAGTATAGGGCGTGTACCGCAGTATTTTCGATAAGTAAGAGTGTCGAACCCAACGAGGAGCAGAAGGTGCTGGCTAGTGGAATGGATCGGGAATTCTCTGCAAATACTTAGCAAATGGATTTTTAGGGGTTTTCGATAAAGCAAGTAAACAAAGTACGAGTAAATAAAAGACAGTAGGAATAAATGCAGCAAGTGGCCCAATCCTTTATGCAGCAAAGGACAAGCCGGTTGTATTACTTAAGATGACCAAATGTTCTCGAGGACACATGGGAAGACTGTCAAGTGCTTTTGCTTCATATAGTTGATTAATCTTCTTTAGCTTGCTAAGTGTTGTGTGGGTGAACCTGTGCTAATGTACCGCCCCATCCAAGACTAATACATACTTGTGATTATACCCCTTGCAAACATCCGTAAGTACAAGAAAGTAATTAAGGTAGAAACCTAACCACGACTTTAAACTCTAAGACCCTTACGTCCCTTGTGCAATGGTTTCCTAACGGGGGTTCAGGTTTCTGTCACTCCGGCAACCCCTACGATTAGTAGCCAAATACACAATGCATTCCCCTAGGCCCATATAGGTGAAGTGTCATGTAGTCGACGTTCACATGACACCACTAGAAGAAGTACACCACAACTTAAATAACAATCTATTGAATCTCTCTCAACACAACTCCACTACTAATAACATGACTTCTCCCATGTCCTCAAGAACAAAAACGAACTACTCACAAGACATCATATGGATCATGATCAAAGATGGAATAATGATGTATAAAAATCGGAACATAAACAATAATTCAATGGTTCACTCAATAGAATCAACTACAAAGAGTAATCAACACCGAGAAAGTTTCCCCTATGAACTAATGCAATATTCAACTCAATTGTTACAACAATATGGAGATGGTGATGAGGGTGCTAATGGTGATGATGGTGGTGATGATGATCCCGATGAAGTCCAGCTTGATGGTGGTGTTGATGGCGACGATCTCCCCCTCTCCGGGAAGGAATTCCCCCGGCTGAAATCTGTCTGCCGGAGAGATCTTTGTCTCTCGGTGTTTTCTGCCCCGCAGAGGCGGCATAATCTTTCTGTGGTCTCTCTCCGAGTCTTAGGGTTTCGGGAAGTTGATATACACCAGAGGGGAGAGGCTGGAGTGGGCCAGGGTGGCCACACCACCTCCAGGCGCGGCCTCGGGCTGCCCACGCCAGGGGGTGGTGTGGGCCCCCTGTGGCCCACCTCCACTCCGTCTTTTGGCATCCTTAGTCTTCTAGAAAAATAGGATTTTCCGTATATTTTCCTGGATTTTCTGATCTTCGCGAATTTTGCCTCCAAACAACACCTTTTCCATCAGAATCCTGACTGCAGCAGTCCATGCTCCAAAAGTCATCAACCATGCAAAAATAGATGAAATAACATAAGTATCACCTCTCAATATGAAATATATCAATGAATAATAGTGAATTAAGACATAGAATAGTGATGCAAAATGGACGTATCAACTCCCCCCAAGCTTAGACTTCGCTTGTCCCCAAGCGAAACTGAGATCAATAAACATGGCCTCAGGTTTATGGAGTGAAGAGTCGATAAAATAATACGGACAAGAAGCATCACATTCATCAAATACATAGATCATAAAAGAAGACAACTCACTATTATATAACTCAACTTGTAATAAGTAAAGGAAACACAATAAAGATACATAAAGTGAATCATAATTGGTAATGGCAAACTTAGCTCTTGGTCGAAGAATAGTTGATAATTAGCTGGAGTTCACAAATAGCTGGTTTTCAATGATAGCTTTCAAAGTAGTAAACATCAAGATAAGAGATATGTGCAAAACAAGGAACATGATTGAATAAATCATCATATGAATGAATGAAACACAACAACTCAAAATACTTGCTGAGATAGAAGGGAGTAGGTTTACTGACTCAACTACAAAGTAAAAGAAAGGCCATTCAAAGAGGGAAGCAGGGATTGCAAGTCTCATAAAGAGCTCCCAAAAATTATGATACTTACTAGCTTTCAGCTCTCATTGCCCCAATCATAGGCATCTTTTGGTGGTTAAGGTAAAAGTGACACAACTAAGAGGATATGCTTGACAAGTTATAAGTTGAAATCTCATGCCCCTTACTTATGAGTACCGATCCTCATGCTACTCAACTTCAGTCACGAGCAAGCTCTTGTCATTGTAAATACATGCGTATCATTGAGAACTGCCAATGGGGTACCCCTTGCACATGACACACGAGCTATCCCATAATCAAAATGACAAGGCAAGCAGACAGTGAGCATCTCAGCGATCTTTTTATTTGCTATTTGCATAGGTTTTTATTGAGGATGCTTCATAGAATGCTCACTCTAGTTATGCTGCAAGTTTCCACCATGATTAGGCATGGCTTAGGCTAGCGGCCCAGGCGTTTCTCTAACACACATATAAACTCCATGATCTTACAAGTTCCACTTTTATTTCACACTGCCGGGATCCATAAGCAAAAGAACATGATATCAACTAGGTACAAGTACCAATGAAGTGTTGAAAGCGGTCCCCATGATGCATGGTTCTGCTAACTTCAACTCATAAAGCGCAAGCTTATACGCAACAAAGAAGGACCCAATGGTTCAAGTTTATTCAAATGCAAGAAAGTAAAGTGTGCCATCAAGTTCGTGAGAGCTTTAATCACTAATTTTCACCTAACAAGTTTAATTTGGGAGGTAGATAAAACAAGAATTTACTTGGAATAGCAATAATGCTACTAGGTAGGTATGGTGGACACAAATGGCAAAGGTTTTTGGTTTAAAGGAGGTGGATGCACGAGAAGAATACCCTCTCAGTATAGGTTTTTGGCTAGCAAGGCTGGGTAGCAAGTATAAGAGTTGAAGGAAACAAACAAACATACAAGTGATAAAGACAAACATGCAATCTTCCTTGGAAGCACAAAAGATCTTAACTAGAGAATACTAGACTTATGAGCAAATCAAGAAAGAAAGATGATGAAGTTATATTTCTTTAGAGTACTTTTTATCTTTTTCATTCAACTCTCAAAAATAGTGTGTTACTGACCAAGCCAGGTTTGCGAAAACCAACTAAATTAACTCAATGATCCCAGAGTGATACCAATACTAACAACAAGATCAATCATATAACCACGAATTGAAAACTAATATAAGCTATGCAAAAGAGTAAATGATAGAACTTCTCATTAATATTCCATAACGGAAAACTCACACCAAGGGATACATATCTAACGAGAGAGGGGACACTTCCATAATGCAAACCATCCTACATAATAACTCCTCTATTCATGATATGACTCTACTAAAAAGGTAAAAAGATAGAATATAGTGATGTGATACCGCGGCACTCCCCCAAGCTTGGAACAAACCAAGGGGATGCCAAACCCGATCACGAATTACTCCTTTGGTGGTGGTGGTATCCTCTCGATGAGCTTCTTGACCAATTTCCCCAAGTCCTCAATCTCGAAAGTGAGATTACGAATCAGCTGTGAGTTTTGCTCAATGCGGCTCATGATCATGTCGTGTTGAGAACTCCAGCTCTTGCTATTCTTTCCCCACTCTTCCTCCTTGAAGTCTTCTTTTCCTGCATGGCTAGAACGAGGCAAATCCCAATTGGAGGGTAATTTCCCTTTGGGCATATTCTGGTATTGATGCTCATGGATAAGGGTATGGAATGGATTCTTGGTGTGTGGAGGAAGTGACCGTGGAGCCAAACTGTGACAAGGAGCTTTTCCCCAGCATGCATCCGTGCAGTCCTTCTAACCTTGGCAGGTTTCGTCACCACTCCAATGCTTGCAATGGTAGTGCTGGTGAGTGGATGTTTGCCTTGCTCCTCTTCATCTTCACTTTTGATCTCCTTCTCCTTCCCGGGGTCTTGGAGGTCTTCCTCCATAGGCTCCTTCCCTTTATCCTTGGCGGACAACATTGTGCTTCTAAACCTTCAAAGAGTATGTCCTGGCAGAAATGGATCGAAACGAAAACACGACGAAAACACGATATACAAACCTCGGAAGATCCGAGGGGGTTATATATTACGAAATTTCACAACAAAAGGAAGGTACTGAGAGAAAACGAGTCGGAGGCGCAGTCCGTGGTGGACTCACCACCTGGTGGCGCGGCCAGGGGAGGGCCCGCGCCACAGGGTGGTGTGAGCCACCCTGGCTCCATTTCCGTCCCTTTTTTTTTGCTTCGTAGCTTTCCTTATTGACTGAAAACTACAAAAATATAGTTGGATAGTATTTTCGCGGAACTTTTCTTACCAGAACTGTTACCTATTTGAAAACGGACTCTGTAGGTCTCTGAATTTGGTATCTAGTAGATTCTTTCGGAGTCACCACTTGAATAACATCAATATCTTCATCTTCATACAGTTATTACTCGAGTCATAAAACTCTTCTCTTCCTTATTACACCATTATCTCCACTTCCTGGAAATTTCTCTCACAAAAAACTTCACACAGTTCTCATTAGCAACATTAGTATAAGTGAAGTGATAAAACCTTTTGAGTTCAACTTTAACTGAAAACCATCAAAACATAAGCTGCTGTAGAAACTCCTTCTGAAAACCCAAAAAGAATTCAAAAAGGAAATCGAATAAAGAAGCAAATGCAAGAGTGGCTAAATCTGTCAAAACAGACCAGCAGGTAAAGATCAACTTTTTCAGAAATCTTCTGTTGCTCAAATCAAAAAGTGCAGAACTAACGAAAGTTAAATAACATCCTGGGGCAGAAGCACAAAACATTACAGCTCAATCCGACATACAGAGATCTCTCACGAATTTTTAAGGTGAAGCATAAAGAATCTGTTTCGGGACAGCAACTTCCCTAAATATTACTTCTCTCTCATTAGAGGTTGATCTTGACACAAAAACCAAACAAAACGGATAAGGAGCAGTTATTACCGAAGTAATAACTTCCAAGACTCAAAGAAACAAAAAACAAACTAAAAGCAAAAACAAATTGGGTTGTCTCGCAAATTGAAGTGAAAGAGAGCATTAAGAAGCAAAAATACACACATTTAAGTCTAACCCACTTCCTATGCAAGGGAATTTTGCAGACAAACAAGTTGTTGAAACCAGAGGCAACTTGCATAAGAAGGAAAAAGAAGTGCAACATAAAAACTTTCAGTATGAAACGAGGAAACTTGATATTATTGAGATGCATACGAACACTTTTCCCTCTTTCATAGTAACTTTCAATATCATGCATAAACTTAACAATATAGCTATCACAAGTACCATCATAGCAATGATCACTTATTCTAACAGAAAACACAGAAATACTAGCTCTCATAACACTACTTTGTGAAACAATATTAGAGGTATCCTTACAAAGGATAGTGTGTCCCTCTTCTTCATACTTAGTGACAAAGTCTTTCACATTTGCTATTATAGGTTCATCAACCATTTGTTCATCAGGTTCAACAGCTTTACTCGTGCTTTCATTAACCATACTAGCTATCATAGAATGTTCCTTTACCTTAACTGGGAAAAGGATTTTCTCAATGTAAGGTTCAGGTAAAACATGATTAGCAGTATAAACTTCAGTATTTCTTGCAGGAACACTCTTAGCAACATCTTTATAAGGTTCATGATACTTATTCCACTTCTTTTTAGGCACTTCAATATAGGCAGCAAAAGCCTTAAAATAAGAAGCAAGAGCTTAAGAGTCTAGACCATAAGCATTTTTAATATTTTGAAAGTCATCAGTTCCCATAAAAGATTCAATGCATTCATAATCATAATTTATACCTAACTTTCTACCTTTGTCGTTCTCCCAAGCTTCAACATTATCTTGAATACGGTCCAGAAGATCCCATTTAGCTTCTTCTTCCATGCGAGTGAATGATCCAGCACAAGAAGCATCCAATAAATCCTTGTCATGTAGAGGGAGCCTTGCATAGAAGTTATTGATAATAATATTGTTGGGGAGCTCATGAATGGGACATTTGAGCATTAGTAACTTCAATCTCCCCCAAGCTTGAGCTGTACTCTCTCCATCAGAGGCCAAAAGTTGTATATTTGATTCCGATCTTTATGAATCTCACTAGGAGGATAAAACTTTGAATAAAAGAGAGGTACTATTTCCTCCCATTCTAGAGCTTGACCATTCTTTAGCAGCTTATACCATTCCTTAGCTCTTCCTTTTAGTGATAATGAGAATAACTTCTTCTTAACTTGATCTGTAGTAATACCTGCACACTTGAACAACCCGCATAATTCGTGTATAAAGAGTAAATGATCACCGGGATGGACAGTTCCATCCCCAACATAGTAGTTATCCATAACACGATCAATAATTATTGTAGGTATTTTGAAAACATCATTCTCAGCAGGTGGTGGCTTATCCACTACCTTAGTAGTGGTAGTAGCATTACCAAATAAGAAACTCAGCGAATTATCCATAACGAAAATAAAGCAACTAGCAGACGTAAACAATACTCACCGTAGAAGTTTCCTTTACGAGTTCCACTCTCCAATAGCGCTTCACTCCCCGGCAACGGTGCCAGAAAATAGTCTTGATGACCCACAAGTATAGGGGGTGTATCGCAGTATTTTCGATAAGTAAGAGTGTCTAACCCAACGAGGAGCAGAAGGTGCTGGCTAGTGGTATGGATCAGGAATTCTCTGCAAATACTTAGCAAACGGATTTTTAGGGGTTTTCGATAAAGCAAGTAAACAAAGTACGAGTAAATAAAAGACAGTAGGAATAAATGCAGCAAGTGGCCCAATCCTTTATGCAGCAAAGGACAAGCCGGTTGTATTACTTAAGATGACCAAACATTCTCGAGGACACATGGGAAGACTGTCAAGTGCTTTCGCTTCATATAGTTGATTAATCTTTTTTAGCTTGCTAAGTGTTGTGTGGGTGAACCTGTGCTAATGTACCGCCCCATCCAAGACTAATACATACTTGTGATTATACCCCTTGCAAACATCCGTAAGTACAAGAAAGTAATTAAGGTAGAAACCTAACCACGGCTTTAAACTCTAAGACCCTTACGTCCCTTGTGCAATGGTTTCCTAACGGGGGTTCAGGTTTCTGTCACTCCGGCAACCCCTACGATTAGTAGCCAAATACACAATGCATTCCCCTAGGCCCATATAGGTGAAGTGTCATGCAGTCGATGTTCACATGACACCACTAGAAGAAGTACACCACAACTTAAATAACAATCTATTGAATCTCTCTCAACACAACTCCACTACTAACAACATGACTTCTCCCATGTCCTCAAGAACAAAATGAACTACTCACAAGACATCATATGGATCATGATCAGAGATGGAATAATGATGTATAACAATCTGAACATAAACAATAATTCAATGGTTCACTCAATAGCATCAACTACAAAGAGTAATAAACACCGGGAAAGTTTCCACTATGGACGAATGCAAGATTCAACTCAATTGTTACAGCAATATGGAGATGGTGATGAGGGTGCTGATGGTGATGATGGTGGTGATGATGATCCCGATGAAGTCCAGCTTGATGGTGGTGTTGATGGCGATGATCTCCCCTCTCCGGGAAGGAATTCCCCCGACAGAAATCTGTCTGCCGGAGAGATCTTTCTCTCTCGGTGTTTTCTACCCCACAGAGGCGGCGGAATCTTTCTATGGTCACTCTCTGAGTCTTAGGGTTTCGGGAGGTTGATATACGCCAGAGGGGAGAGGATGGAGTGGGCCAGGGTGGCCACACAACCTCCAGGCGCGACCTAGGGCTGCCCGCACCAGGGGGTGGTGTGGGCCCCCTGTGGCCCACCTCCACTCCATCTTCTGGCATCCTTAGTCTTCTGGAAAAATAGGATTTTCCGTATATTTTCCCGGAATTTCTGTTCTTCGCGAATTTTGCCTCCAAACAGCACCTTTTCCATCAGAATCCTGACTGCAGCGGTCCATGCTCCAAAAGTCATCAACCATGCAAAAATAGATGAAATAACATAAGTATCACCTCTCAATATGAAATATATCAATGAATAATAGTGAATTAAGACATAGAATAGTGATGCAAAATGGACGTATCATACACACAGAGTTGTTGCCATCAAGAACATCTTGTGGTGCCGTTGCTGGGGAGTTAGGAAAGTACATCACAGTTGCATCATCACCAAACTTTAAGCACAACTCATCTTCCATAGAAATTGCTAGAACATTTTCTGGAACCATCATCAACTTGTGCAAACACCTAACCTTGGGGAGGTTGCACCAGTATGAGCTTCTCTTGTCCTTTAGATCTACAAAGTAATTTTATTTTGTCTTGTTTTTGTTCTTTTTTGTTTGATTACTTTTCAATCTTTTTTTTGTTTCCCTTATACACATAAAAACCATATATAGATTAGTTTAACTTTACTTTTTTTGCAACCATGGGAGAAATAAATGCAAAATTATGTGACTACATCAATGTCCCAAATGATTAATTTATTGATAATCCAATCACATCTCCTGAGATAAAAGCTGATTCTTTTGTAGTAAGTCATGGAGTACTTAATCTAATTGCTAAAGAAAAATTTGGAGGTAGTTCTAGTGAAGATGCATTTTGTGATACGCGTAAATTTAAGAATGTGGAAAATGATATTGTCAAACTAAAACTATTCCTATTCTCACTTAGAGAAAAAAGCTAAAGAATGGCTACTATCTTTACCTACTAGTAGCATAAACTCTTGGGATAATCTTAAATAATCCTTTATTAAGAAGTATTATCATATTGTTAAAATCTTGCTAAATAGAAATAGCGTACTATACTTTAAACAAAATGATAATGAACATGTAGCTTGGGGCAGTGTTTCAAGGATCCCGATAGTGTTGTGGATCATTCATCTATTGATATCAAGGAAGACCTCTCTTACCATGAGCGTCCTATTCACATTCTTGATGAGGCTAAAAAAGCCATGAAACAAAACCATCAAGTTCTTCAAAGTTCAATGGTCACATCACTCCGATAAGGAAGCAACTTGGGAGCGCGAAGATATCTTGAGATCCGAGTACCCCTCTCAATTATCCTCTTCATAAAATCTTGGGACGCAATTCCTTCAAGGAGGGGCGTGTTGTGACATCCCAAGGTTCCAATTCCCCAATTTGATCATGTTTGTGCATTTCTTGATTCAATCATGCATGGATCATATTCATGTGTTAGCCTTTATTTTTGCTTCTTGAAATAATTGTATTTGGTTTTTATTAAACTTTCCATAATGCCCAATTGGAGTTGAGGGAATCTCTCTTTAATTCCATTCCTCCTACTAACATGTTGACAATCTCATCATCCCATATTCCGTATTATATATGTGGGCTTCTTGTTGGATTATTTGCATTTTAAATCTTGCCCATGTATACATCCAAACATGATCCACTTCTCCCTTTTATTGGCATTTGGCTAGTTGTAGTTCCATTCCTGCTTTCGTCTCTCCTACTCCTTGACCATCATTTTCCTTGTCTTTCATATGTGTGTATACATATATACACCCTACTCTTTTTATCCTCTTTCCTTGCCATATATATGTGTATGCTTATACACATGTATAGAGCTATTTCTCTTTTGATCTTCCTAAAACCCCTCTTTTGTTTATACCTATTTTACCCAAGTCCTAAAACCTTCCTCTCTTTCACCTATCTAAAACTCTACACCTAATCTTATCCCTTCCTAAAATCCCAAAGCCCAACCAGGTGCTCTATTCCTATTTTATTTTTCCTTTCTAAAGCCCAGCCGAAGCACCCCTATTTGTCTAACTCACCTAGCTGACGCTGATCCTATCTAGATACTCAGCACACACGCAACCAACAACACACATCACACACGCGCGCTAGTAGCAAACCAGCTGCACTGCAACACGGCCTACTCATACTAACGCACATGCATACACACCAACTCAGCTGCACATCAAGTCAGCAGCGCTACGCGAGCGACACGCCCTCCGTGTGTGTCCCCCTCTGATACATGTAAAATGCATACATGAACTTTGTAGTTTTTTAACATGTTTATCCACATATTTGCATCATATATAATTTTATATCCATGTTTTACATGATTTTTGGGGATTTACCAATGATCCCCTTTATTTTGGCTATAACTCGGCAGGGCAGAAAAACCCTGTTTTCAATGTTTTTGATGTTTCAGGACCTATACAAAGTCAAATGGACCTGAACTTTTGGGAATGCCAATATTTATCCATGAGAATCATCTCAAGCACAAGAATCTTACCTGGAGGGCCAGGAGTCCCAAAAGAGCCTGGGTGGCGCGCCCAGCCTAGGTGGGCGCGTCATTTACCCTCTTTTCCTCCTCGGCCGTCCGACCGCCTTGATTCTTTCGCCCACGGAGTTCTCTTGACCTAAAATCCCCTATATAAGGATCCCTCGAGGAGTCCTTGATACAGAGGAGGCGGAGATAGATAACACCAAGAACAGAGTCCGCTGCCGGGATCTCCTGTGGCCACATATCCTCCTTCACCAATGCCTCCTCATCACTCTCCATGATGAGAGGGGAGTAGTCCACCCCCTAGACTATGGGTTTATTGTGGTTAATCATTGTTGAAGTCCATATGATGTGCCTTGCATGAGTATAAATCTATCTATGTAATTCCTATGATATATATTGTGTTATGAGATGGTATTTGTTATTCATTTACCTTTGTGTTAGATCTTGTATGCTTTGTCATACTTTGGAATATTTTATGATGCATGCAATGGTTTAGATCTATACATAATGCATTGTGTATCCATATCATGAAGTGATTGACACCACCAAGTGGGGGTAGATGAGAGAGATGTGATAATACTCACAACATATTACACCATATGAATCATTGCACTAGTGTTTAGAATGTTTTCCATTAAGAAGTATGATGTATGTAGGTAATGGGTGGCTGAGTGATAGCAGCATATGTATTGAGTGACAACAATGCAGCCCAACATACTTTATCTAGGGATAAAATGGGAGAAGTATGATGTGTAGTGTGACACAAACCAAATGCTAGCCTTATTGCAAGGTTGACCTAGCAACACAAAGGATTACTTATTTCACCTATGTGTTTTACGACATGTAGCCACCATAAAAGTACCATTAAAACATTGAAATTGTGTGTACCTTTACTATCTATAACATGATAATCACCATATATGGAGAAGAGAGGATTAAGTGAACCCATGAACCCATGTCCATTGTTCCCATAATAGAAACCCCTCGTCTTGTCCTCTTGCATTGAAGATGAGTGGGACACTTTTACATTCTTGTTTTGTTACATAAACTTTGCATCTATTAAATCAACCGTCTTGTTCCTTAACTTGTTTAGTGCATAATCAACTAAAATTTGTGACAATTTAGTTGTAAATAATAGATAGCTTTTCCTTCTTGCTCCTTTGGATTGATACCTTACTTCCACATTGAGAGGTACTATGATGATCCCATGCACTTGGGATTATCAAGATACTTTTCTGGCGCTGTTGCCAGGGAGCGTAGCACTTAACTTTATATTTCTGTGTGCACTAGACTTTAGATTTGTTTTACTTTGTTTTATATCTTGCAATCATCTAAGCTTGGGGAGGTTTATTTAACTTGTTTGGTTGTCATTAGATTTACTTTCAGTTATGTATCCGTTTTTTACTCTGCTTATTTGAAAAACACAAAAAAAATTCATTTGTTATGTTCATGGAATGTATGAATCATGTACTTATGCAACCCCTATGGTTGAATCAATTAATGTTGATCAAACAAAGTTAGTAATGGAAGCATTGAATGAAATTGGCCATGAATTATGTGATAGGTATAATTTATCTTGTTGGATAGATCAATATCCTAAGCATCTAAATTTCCAATGCAAGCTTGAGAGTATGCATATAATTGCTTCCTACCATAATAATGAATTCATGAACACTGATATGAAGGCAGCTGAAGAATTTACTATTGTAATGGGATTTCTTGAGATAGTTATGTTGGTAGCAAATGAAACACATAGCCTCACACTAAAACTTGCTACAACGCTTGAACAACTCTTGAAACTTTTTTGTAAGAATACCTATATCTTTGAATATTATAAAAATCTTGTTACTATCAAGGAGAGATATAATGGCTTGTAGGAACAATAAGAAGAATATATAGAAGCGGAAAAGAAACAAGATGACAAAAGCCCAAGCTTGGGGATTTCCATGCACCACAAAGAAGGAGAGAAGAATGAAGAAGAAAAAGATATTGTACAATCTAATCTTGGGGATGTAGGGGAACCTCTCATAGATGATAAAAGAGATAGCATGAAGCTACTACATGATCTCCACATCACTTGAATCAAGTAAGTAAAGCCTAGCTATATGGCTATAAAGAAAGCGCTTTTCGGGAGGCAACCCGGTCATTTATTTTTATACATGCTTGTTTTAGTTAAAGAGTCCTTTTTAGTGTCTTTGTTTTAGTTTAGTAATAAAATACCAAGTGGAACCCATTTTGGATGTTAAAAAGTTGTTAAATATATGGAGTAGCAAATTTCTGAAGAACAATTTTTAGTAGAAAAATTATCTGATTTTTTATGTTACTCCGTTTGCACTCATATTTACACATCATTTATAACGTTTCATCCTATGTATTCACAAAAAATGGCTAAAATCCTTGACATGTTTAAGTGGGTGAAAAAATTCGTTTTCCTGCTGCTGAAAATCTGGAAAGATTCTGCCATGTTTTGTTTTAACCATTCGCAAGTGTTGTAAAATGATTGTTATGAGTCATATTATATGCTAGGAATATGTAGGAACATTATATTCTCACTGGAACCTTTATAAAGAATTTTGTCTTTGATATATATGAAGCAACTATTATACTTTTGTGCCACTAATGTCACCACTAAGAAAAGAGATGGGAGAAAAAGTTTCGTGTTGAAGTTTTTAACAGGGAATAGCGGAACACCACACTAAGACAATCCAAGGATGGTGAAAACCATAAGCTTGGGGATTCCTAAGGCACCCCACTGGACCTATTAAACTTTCGGTTTGCAAACCTGTAAACTTTATTTTTCAAGCAAAATAAAACTATCGTAGAAACTTGGAGTGTCTGTTTTGTTTATTTTACTTTTGTTTTGCATTAAAAGGACCACCACCACTATTATTATAAATATTTCCGATAGATCTACTGAAAAGAAACTTCTCCTTAATGAGATTAAAAATGAATAAGAATTCCTTGAAATAAAAGAAAAGGGGAGATAAAAGCAAAAAGCTAAAATTCATGGTGTGTCTAGTTCTTAAGATCAAGTACTTTATATGAAGTATGATTTTTTTTGTGCCTATTAATTTGTATCCTTTGCTTGTGTATATTTATGTTCAATATTAAAGAGCAAGGTGAGAAAATAAGTGTTGGCATTATGAACTAGATGGCACACTATTTAGATCTCTTTTTTCTAAGCCTTCACAATACAAGTTAAGGCTTGTTCTAAACCCCATAAACTAGACTAGGCATATCCACCCTATTTGTTGAAAAAGCCACTTCCAAGTGTAGTATGTATGTTAATCCTCCAAACATTCTTACAAACACCTTTTTCATGTATCTAAAGCTCATAAGAAAGTAAGGTTTGGGGTGATACCACTATGGAAATTTTTGTGCTTTACATGTTATTAGTTATTGTTGGCTAAACCATGCTGTCATGGCACAAGTGAAAGTGCATGTGTGCCCCCATGTGTGGTTTTGGTAATTAATGATAATCTTTATGGACTTATGTTTGCATTGAGTTTTACCTATAAGATTTGTTCATAGGCAATGCTTGAACCATATGTTGGCTTCAAGGTTGGGAGAATAAGAAAGTGAAGAAGATTAAGTGTTGACCAAGGTTTCAATGAGTGATCTGGAGATTGGTCAAGTGAGAGTTGATCCTATAGCAAGTGTGTCTTGAAGACTAAAGTTGGAGTGATATCTCTTATGTACCTTCAAGACACCAACATAATGAAGACATAAGAAATTATGTGCAAGTTCAAGATGAGCAATCTCGAAGAGATCATTTTCTTGAAGCTTTCCATCCTATGGTTTTCATGGATATGGTAAGATGATATGCCCAAGAGAAGCTCTACCATAGTCGAGTATGGGAGAGCTATTTGCAAGTCTTCACCAAGCTAGTGAAATCAAGAAAGGTGTTCCATCTTGAGGTGGACAAGATCGCTATCGTCAAGCTCAAGTGGAATATCCTCAAGGCAAATGTATGTTTTTGATAGGGTTTCTTTCTTACCGGTCTCATGGTGTTAGTTGGGGAGACCGGTTTATAGGATAGATAGTCGTACTATCAAGAGGGGCTCTCTAGTGAGTAACTTGATCATATCCTTCGTGAGAGCTCAAACCTTTGCATACTTGGCATAATCTTTCTTGGTTATTATTTGGATCTTATCCATGTTAGGTTCTTGAGCTTGTGTTAATCTTCATGACAAGCCCAAGTTCATCGAAAACGGATTTCATATGCATTCTCTATTACGTTTTCGATGTTGAAGGTTTTACCGGTTCGTCTTATTGAGAGAGGTCAAACCTTTCGTGATTTGTTTCTATCCTCCCTTGCTGGACTATGATGTTTTTCTATATGATCTTTTAGATCTTATTGTCCTCTTTAAAACGAGCCCAAGATCATCAAAATCGGAGTCTAGATGCAAAAGTTATGGTTGTTTTTGTATTGGTATATCTGCCAGTTTTTGTAAGATCGGAGACTCCGGACCAAATCTCCGGTCTATCTCCGGACCGAGTACAGATTGTCCCCCAGTTTGACCCCGTTTGGCCTAGGTACACCAGAGACTCCGGTCCTAGTCCGGAGACTCCGGACCGGGTGATTCCTGGGCCTAACGGTTGGATTTCTATGGACCTATTTAAGGAGCCCTTCTTCCCCAATGGTTCCCTAACCTTCCTTGCAAGTTCTCCCCTCCATTGCTGACCTTCTTCAGCTTGCTATCCCTCAATCCCTCCATTTATTCTTGCATATTCTTGAGGTATTTGAAAGAGGAGATCTAGATCTACTACCCCACCAATCAATCTCTCCTCTAAGTGAGGGGAACGTCTTGGGATCTAGATCTTGGAGTCTTTTGTGGATTTCCTCCATTGTTCTTCCTCTCTTATTCCCCCATAAGCTTTTGTAGCTTTGGTGGAATTTGGGAGAGAAGGACTTGAGCACTTCATGTGTTCTTGCCATTGCATTTGGTGCATCGGTTTGATTTCTCGATGAGGATTCGATTGGGTGAAAGGTGAGAAGCTTTTTACTCTTGGGTTCTTGGAACCCTAGACGGTTTGGTTGTATTGCAGGTTTTTGGATTACTTGGGGCCTCCAATTAAGTTGTGTAGCTTTCCCTAAGCTTGTTAGTTGGGAGCCTCTAATTGAGTTGTGGAGAAGTGCCCCAATCTTGTGAGAGGTTCCGGATTGCCACCGACAAGTGCATCGATAGTGGAAGTGTGGATCGATCCCGTTGGGGTGAGATTCATAGGAGAATAAGGGAGGCCTTTTGTGGCATTGGTGGTTTGATACCACCCCCTCTCCAAATGAGACGTACTCCATTGTTGGGAGGAACTCGGTAAAACATCGTCTTCTCCGCGTGCCTCGGTTATCTCGATACCCGAGATTTTACTTATACACCTTACTTTGTGATAGCCTTCGTGCTTGAAGTCTATATCTTGCTATCACATAGTTGCTTGTCTTGCTTAGCAAGTTGTTGGTGCACATAGGTGAACCATAGCATATATAGGTTTTATGCTTGACAAAGGAAACGCTAGTTTTATTCCGCCGATTCACCCCCCCTCTTGGCGACATCTGTGTCCTTTCAATTGGTATCAGATCCTGGTCTCTCATTTTAGGCTTCACCTCCTTGAGAGTAAATATGTTGGCTAGGGGATTAGTGCATAATGAAATGTTCATATTCGATGGCACAAATTATGATAGATGGAAAACTTGTATGCTTATTCATTTTCGGGACATGGAGCCAAATTTGGAGCGGATTGTAGATATAGGTTTTTCTCCTCCAATGGATTTCCGAAATCTATCTTGTGAGGATGAGAAAAACTTATATCTTGATGCTCAAGCTTCTAATGTGCTTGTTAATGCTTTGAGATATGCAGTTACTTCTTCAATCATACCTTTTTTGATCGCTCATGAGTTATGGACAAAACTTCAAGATAAATATGATGTGTCCAACATTATTGAGGATGATTGTATTGCTTCCACTTCTGGTCGAGATGAGTTCTCTTTTTATTCCACTTCACCAAAGTGTGGTAAGACACAAGGTAATGATATGGTGAGTGGTGGTGAACTTTACAATGTTGATAGTGAGCTTACTCTTATTGATCCTTGTTCTCTATCTCATTGCAATACTTCATCTTTGGACTTAAACACGTCTAGCACTATATATGATTTACATGCTAGTGTTGATAGTCCTTGCATATCATGTGTAAATTGCCTCAATAGATCACATGATGATATGCTCTCTTTGCCTTGTTGTCATAATATAAATGCTTCTATTTCCTCTAGTTGTTGTGTGTCTAATAATGTAGAGGAAACCGAAGATTCTATTGGTAAAGACACAAATTTGAATGGAGCTTCAAGTAATTCTTCACCATCATCTCACGGTTCCCACCTATGCCTTATGGCTCGGGATTCAAAGGTAAATCCTACTTTGGAACCCAATACCTCTTGTGATAATGAGGATGAGTATAATGAGGAAAAAGAGATTAATGTTGATGATTTATATGAAAAGGGTGAGATGGTTTATCATGCTCTTGTTAAGGATAATATTGCTTGCTCTAACTTTGTTGAAATCTTGGACTTTGCTATTAAGAGCAAAGAACGCATTAATAAGTTAGAAGCACAAATTGAGTATCATGAGAACACCATTGATAAAATGAGTAGCTTTGAGCGTGAGTATGCTAATCAAATTGCACATCTAAATGAAGCTCTTGAAGAGGAACAAACCACTAAGGAATCTCTTGAGGAGACTTTTACTCTAGAGTTGTCTAGAGTGAAGGAATCTCGTGATAGAGATCTTGAGGTGGCAAGGATCTTAAAAGTAAAAATGTTGGGATTCAAGTTACTTATGCTAAACTCCTTGAGGATTTTGAGCACCTTAAAAATGGCTCTAGGGTCATCAAGGGAGAACTCATCAAACTCACCGAGTCACATGAGCAACTTAAAGCCTCTTACTCAAAAGATCTTTCGAAGTTGCCCTCACCTCTTGCAATTAATTATGATGCTTGTGCTACTAACTCTATTTCTTGTGAAGCATCTATTTTGAAGGAGAATGTTGAGATAAAGACTCAACTTGCTTTGCTAACTAGCAAGTATGGGATCTTGCAAGAAACTCATGGTAAGTTATCAAGCTCTCATGAGGATCTTCTAGCGTACCATGATAGGCTAAAATTATCTCATGAGGCGATTATGTCAAAGGTAACATCTAATGAGCCTCATGTGGACATTAGCACTACTTCTACTCCAAATGTCATATTGCCATGTGCTTGTCCTTGTAATTCATACACTCATGCCACTGCTACATCTTGTGATGAATTACATTTCGTGCCTTGTTGCTCTAACAATGTAGCATCCAATTCCTCTAGTATTGTTGTTCACACTAACCATGTAGAGGAAATTAAAGAGCTCAAGGCTCAAGTCACTTCTTTGAAGAATGACTTGAAAAAGGGTCATAAAGGGAATGCCACACTCAACAACATCTTGAATGTGCAAAAATCCCCCAATGATAAGAGTGGACTTGGATTCAACTCCAATATCAATAACAAGTCCAATATCAAGTTGAAGCACAAGAGCAAAAAGAAAAATGGCCAAGATCAAGTCAAGCATCCGACCAACATTGTTTGCTTCAAGTGCAAGGAAGAAGGTCATCATGTTAAGTCTTTCCCATTGAAGAAGAAGCCCCTTAGCAAGAAGCAACAAGGGAAGCGGTCTCAAGCTCTACCTCTTGTTACAGATGGGCCTCCTCCCAAGAAGATTCAAGTTCTTACTCAAGTTGTTGCTTCATCCAAAAGGAAAGATGGAAAGAGAAGAACTTGCTACATTTGTCACAAGAAAGGGCATATTTCTTCCTCATGCACCATTGGTAACTCCTCATCCAACCCTATCATAATTGATGATGCTTATTCTCTTCATCAGGATGAGGTTGGCAATATGCTTGCCAAATTTGTTGGTGCTCAATATGGGTTCAAGAAAAGAACCATTTGGGTTGCCAAGCCTATTGTGACTAACTTCTTAGGACCCAACTTGGTTGGGGACCAACAATCCAAAAGTTAATCAATAGGTGTGTTTGGAGAGCATTGGAGGTTTGGCTACATTATGAAGAATTGAGGGATCTTCATCATTTATTCTAGTTAAGTCAAGCCATTTGGATTATCATGCTTCTATCATATATCCAATGTTCCTCCTTGTGATAGCATGTGCTTATCTCATATACATTGAAAGTTACTCGCCCCCTTGTGCATGTGTTAGTTCTGTACCTTTAATGTGTTTTGTATATGTTGTGCTTCCTACTTGCTTAACTTGAGAAATCAAGCTTGTGTATGTTGGTTTGCACACCATGTATGTGTTTTATGTTTGAGCCTATTACATCTTGTTCATATCTTAATTGGCTCTTGCAGGAGATTAATGGACTATCCCATTTTGGGGGAGTGTGTTGTCCTTTGAGGCACCTCACAATCCTAAATGTGTGTACATGAGGAATACCACCTAGCAATATTATGTAGTCTATATGTGGTATGTTTAATCATCTCTATTTGGATCCTTTTGCCTTGTGTCGATATTTATGGTTTATCACATTATGGGGGAGTCATATGCTTAGTGCATATTACAAGCCTAGAAAATGTGAATATTCGAGGTTGTGTCACTTAGAATTGATATTGATAATTATCTAGCTCCTATGTGACACGTTTGCTCAAACAAGTTCAAATTTGCTTGAATACATTGTTTCTCATATTTTGGATCTTGTTTGTGTGAGCTCTTCTTGGTATGTGTTTCCTCATACTTGGACATCTATATCCTCATGGAAACCACTAACTTCAAGTTACTCTAATCACTGTGTGACTATTGGAAGCTACCAAGAATCTCTTCCAGAGCGCATCAAGCTTAATTCTTATACTTTGTTATATGCTTCTTTGTGTGAATATGATCTTGGATATCCGTGTGAACTACCTTGGGAAGATTATTCCCAATACTGTTTGCCCTTGGAAAATTAGTACTATATTTATGGTAGAAGTTTATTGATCATATTCATTTTTGCCTTTGCTTAATTTTATACTATCTCTTGCCAAGAATTTGTTTTTTTTCTCCCATGTCTTCCTCGATTCCTATGGATCTTTCTTTGTCTTGAAATCATTTAGTGCTCTAGTTGATGTAGGTAGGGATGATGAACCCATGTGTGTGCATTTTGTATTCAAATGCAAAATCTTAAATAATGCACTAATCATAGGGGAGTTCTCCTATATTATTTAGAACACTCGTTTTATGCTTCTTCATGACATGTGTTGATCCCTACCATGTTTTATGCCATTAGAAGATAAACCTTTTCTTTGGTACTTTGGGACATTCTTGAAAAATGTTGAGAGTTTGGTTCTTTTGTTGGAACCATTTATTTTTCAAGTGGTATTTTGTTTGGGAGTTGATTTTCTCATTCCCTGCTTTCTTTTAACCATTTGAATGATATAAATCGTTGATCATTTATATTTGTTTATCCTATTTGCTCTTTGGCTTTTGCCTTGTTCATTTGTTGAATTTGTGTCCTCTCATGTGTCGATTTGGTCTTTGATATATTTTGGACAACTGTTTGCGGGTCACACTTTGGTGTACCTTCTAGGTGTTCTTGGTGTTTGTTGAAACTATATCTCCTTTCGGTTCTTGAAAGTCTTGTGCATGCATATTTACTAAATGTATATATTATGGTATGCTTGCTTTCTTTGATGCAATATATAGGGGATTCTCTACCAAATCCTATTGGCTAAGATGTGTGATGGCTCAATGCACGGCGCCCAGAAAAATGCTGGTGCGTGGTTGATGTAGAGCTCATTGGGAACCCCAAGAGGAAGGTATGATGAGCACAGCAACAAGTTTCCCTCAGTTATGAAACCAAGGTTTAATCGAACCAGTAGGAGCAAGGAAACACCCCAAAGGTGTTACTAGCTGAGCTTTGGCAGGGCGCACTACCGGTGCTAGTAGCAACGTGGAGACCTGCACAACACAACCACAGAACTTTGTCCCCAACTTGCGATGAGGTTGTCAATCTCACCGTGTTTTGCAGAAAACAAAGGATTAAACGTATTGAATGGAAAGAAGTAAAAGTTTGCAGAAAGTAAGCACAAAACAGTAAAGGATTGTAGATTGTATGTAACGAAAAGGACCGGGATCCATAGTTCACTAGAGGTGGCTCTCCTTAGATAGATAACATGCTGGGTGAACAAATTACAGCGGGGCAATTGACAAACATCGAGAAAGCAATACATGCATATACTAATCATCTTGACTCCTTTGAGATTCGATTGGGCACTACAACATAATACATAGACCACCATCCAACTGCATCTATGACTAATAATCCACCTTCAGGTTATCATCCGAACCCCCTCCAGTATTAAGTTGCAAGCAACAGATTATTGCTTTACGAATTGCGTGTAAAGTAAACAATACGATTGTTCTATGAACAAAGGATTGTTGTTTTCTCCCTAGTAGCAACAACACATCTAGTACCTTAGAGATTTCTATCACTTCCCCAGATTACCAGAGGCATGAACCCACTATCGAGCATAAATACTAACTCTTGGAGTTGCTAGCATCTACTTGGCCAAGATAGCTACTAACAACGGAAAGCATGCAAGATCACAAATAACAAAGACATGATAGAATCAATAATCAATCTGAAATAGCATCTCAATATCCATCGGATCCCCGCAAACACAACATGCAGAATTACAAATAGATGATCTTGATCATGAACGGAGCTCACAAGATCTAGACATGAAAGCACAAGGGAGGAGAACTAGCCATCTAGTTACTACATGGATTCTTAGTCCAAGGATGAACTACTCACGCATCACACGGAGGCTTGCATGGTGATGAAGAAGGCCTCCAGGGTGAATTCCCTCTCTGGCAGGGTGCCGGGAAGAGCTTCAGATCCCTCCCGATCTAGGGATGGAGACGATGGCGGCTACAGACTCTTTCGTGGATTTTTGATCGCGTACTTAGGGTTTTCATCCCGAGGGCATCTTATAGGCGGAAGGGGAGGCCGAGAGGGTGCCGGGAGTGGCCACACCACCCCCTGGCGTGGGCCAGGCCTGGCCGCGCGGCCAGGTGGTGTGGTGTCCCCCTGTCCCCTCTCCGTCTCGTATTCTGGCACTTGATGACTTTCGGAAAAATAGGCACTTTGGCTTTTGTCCCGTCCAATTCCGAGAATATTCATTTTCTGACTTTCCTAGAACCAAAAACAGCAGAAAACAGGCAGCTGGCACTGTGGCTCTTGTTAATAGGTTAGTCCAAGAAATCATATGAAAAGTACTCCAAATTTGGAACAAAACACAAGAAAGTGGATAAAACCAAGCATGGAACATCAAAAATTATAGATACATTTGCAATGTATCAATGTGCATGAAATTCAACTTCATATCAATATGCAGATATTTATGTGGAGGGTCTCCTATGTATTTTAGTTGCACTAACTACTTTGGACCCAATTTGTTTGCGGACCATAGTGTACTTAATGTTGTTTTAGGTACATTGCAGATACACTAGATGCTTGTCTCAATAATAAGAAGATGTGGTGACTAATGATAATTGGAGGCAAGCTAGGGTGATCAACAAACTCATATCTACTACATCCTACCAATGGTATCTCGGTAAAAAGTATCCCTCTCATGCATACTTTCTAGCGTCCAACCTTTGTGGTTGCATCATGGCATGATTTCCTTCAGTTGCTTCTATTGTGGTTCTTGCAAGATTTTATTGTATCATCCTTATTGTTATATGAGTAAGTTGAGATGAATGCATATTTTGGGGAGTATATAAAAACCATATTTATGATTCACCAATCCACATATGCCAATCTAGCAATTCTATTGCCAATCATTTCCTCAATTTCTCTCATGTACTATATGGATGAATTTGTAAGGTTTATTTGTTCTTGATGATACTTGTTTCTTTTTCCAATGCATTCCAACTATCTCTTATTACCTTGTGATAGTTGTGATGTATTCGTTGGTGTTTGAAGGTCATTGATGATCAATAAGATAAATTTGATCCTTTGGCCATGCTTTCTAACAAAAATATTATTGTCATTATCTATGACTTTCTTTTGTATATCTTGTTCATTCTTGAGTATCCATTTTGTGTGTACATGTTTCTTTCTGGATGTATATCTTGGTGTTTGTTGTCTACCTAGAAACTTATACACATGATTATGGCTAAATCTCTAGTTGATATCCTTTTGCTTTGGAGTCTACACCTTGTGATCCTTTTTATTCTTTGGTGGCTCCAAAAGTTTTGCTTTGAGTGCTTGACCTTTTCATTTGCATCTTTTAGCACTCATTGGTGTTAATAAAGTTGATCTCTCATGCCTTTGTGGTGTTATGTAAGTCTGGGGGAGCAAGGATACCATGTTTATGCACTTTGCATTCAAAGCAATTATTATATTTGGTGCATAAACCTTGGGGAGCTTTCCTAATTTACCTAAGAACACACATTTGCCTTCTTGTTCTTGTTTTGTGTTTTGATTGATTATGGGAAGTTAGGATTCCATAATTGTGCACTTTGTTGTGCATGACCCTTGGGGAGCTTCCTATTTTTATCTAAACACTCATTTGCTCTCATCATAATATCTTCTCTCTTGCTCATGCTCGTGGTTTAAATGATATAGAGGGAATGAGGATGCCATGTTTGTGCATATTGTATTCAAATGCAAAATTACAATTTGTGCACAAACCTTGGGGAGTCTCCTCTATTATTTATATCACTCTCTTTTCAATCTTATCATAATATCTATCTTTCTTTTGGTATTTTCCTTTTGTGAAGTGCTTCTTTCGATCTTTTGATTGCTTGCTTCATTCGTTGATGCTTCTTCACCATTTTATTTATTTGCAATCTTTGGATCCTCATTTTAGTTTGATTTCCTCATGGTATTCGTCATTGGATACGTACATTTGATTCCACTCATATTATAAGAAATTCATAGCATATGGAGGAACTCTCACTAAATTGGCCTTCTAAAGTTTTTCACCCATTTCGGCAATCGATGCCAATGGGGGAGAATTTTTAGAGGGTTTTAGGGAATTTGGTTGTGTGTTGTGAGTTTTGTACTTAAACATTGGTATCGTGTGCTTTGCATCTTAGTGTGTTGCATGGCATCTTGAATATATAGAGAAAACTCCACCACCGGTAATGGTTGGCAATATATGCAATGAAATTCAAGTTCATCCACACGTGCATAGATTGTGGGGGAGTTTGCTCTATATTGTGGTTGTACTAACATCAGATACTTGTGTTGTATTTGATGTTAGCACAACGTGTGTTTGGTTATTTCCTTATATAAACCCTCTCAAAGGGATTGTCATCAATTACCAAAATGGGGGAGATTGAAAGCGCATGTGTGCCCCCATGTGTGGTTTTGGTAATTAATGACAATCTTTATGGACTTATATTTTCATTGAGTTTTACCTATAGGATTTGTTCATAGGCGATGCCTGAACCATATGTTGGCTTCAAGGTTGGGAGAATAATAAAGTGAAGAAGATTAAGTGTTGACCAAGGTTTCAATGAGTGATCCGGAGATTGGTCAAGTGAGAGTTGGGCCTATAGCAAGTGTGTCTTCAAGACTAAAGTTGGAGTGATATCTCTTATGTACCTTCAAGACACCAACATAATGAAGAAAGAAGAAATGATGTGCAAGTTCAAGATGATCCATCTCGAAGAGATCATTTGCTTGAAGCTTGCCATCCTATGGTTTTCATGGATAGGGGAAGATGATATGCCCAAGATAAGCTCTACCATAGTCGAGTATGGGAGAGCTATTTGCAAGTCTTCACCAAGCTAGTGCAATCAAGAAAGGTGTTCTGTCTTGAGGTGGACAAGATCGCTATCGTCAAGCTCAAGTGGAATATGCTCAAGTCAAATGTATGTTCTTGATAAGGTTTCTTTCTTACCGGTCTCATGGTGTTAGTTGGGGAGACCGGTTTATAGGATAGATAGCCGTACTATCAAGAGGGGCTCTCAAGTGAGTAACTTGATCATATCCTTTGTGAGAGCTCAAACCTTTGCATAATTGGCATAATATTTCTTGGTTGTTATTTGGATCTTATCCATGTGAGGTTCTTGAGCTTGTGTTAATCTTCATGACAAGCCCAAGTTCATCGAAAACGGATTTCATATGCATTCTCTATTGCGTTTTCGATGTTGGAGGTTTTACCGGTTCGTCTTTTTGAGAGAGGTCAAATCTTTCATCATTTATTTCTATCCTCCCTTGCTGGACTATGATGTTTTTCCGTATGATCTTTAAGATCTTATTGTCCTCTTTAAAACAAGCCCAAGATCATCAAAATCGGAGTCCAGATGCAAAAGTTATGGTTGTTTTCGTATTGGTCTGTCTGCCAGTTTTTGTAAGACCGGAGACTCCGGACCTAATCTCTAATCTATCTCCGGACCGCGTACATATTGTCCCCTAGTTTGACCCCGTTTGGCTTGGGTACACCAGACACTCCGGTCCTAGTCCGGAGACTCCGGACCGGGCGATTCCTAGGCCTAACGGTTGGATTTCTAGGGACCTATTTAAGGGGTCCTTCTTCCCCAATGGTTCCCTAACCTTCCTTGCAAATTCTACCCTCCATTGCTGACCTTCTTGATCTTGCTATCCCTCAATCCCTCCATTGATTCTTTCATATTCTTGAGGGATTTTAAAGAGGAGATCTAGATCTACTACCCCACCAATAAATCTCTCCTCTAAGTGAGGGGAACATCTTGGGATCTAGATCTTAGAGTCTTTTGTGGATTTCCTCCATTGTTCTTCCTCTCTTATTCCCCCATAAGCTTTTGTAGCTTTGGTGGAATTTGGGAGAGAAGGACTTGAGCACTTCGTGTGTTCTTGCCATTGCATTTGGTGCATCGGTTTGATTTCTCGGTGAGGATTCGATTGGGTGAAAGGTGAGAAGCTTTTTACTCTTGGGTTCTTGGAACCCTAGACGGTTTGGTTGTATTGCAGGTTTTTGGATTACTTAGGGCCTCCAATTAAGTTGTGTAGCTTTCCCCAAGCTTGTTAGTTGGGAGCCTCCAATTTAGTTGTGGAGAAGTGCCCCAATCTTGTGAGAGGTTCCGAATTGCCACCGACAAGTGCATCGATAGTGGAAGTGTGGATCGATCCCGTTGGGATGAGATTCACAGGAGAACAAGGGAGGCCTTTTGTGGCATTGATGGTTTGATACCACCCCCTCTCCAAATGAGACGTAGTCCATTGTTGGGAGGAACTCGGTAAAACATCGTCGTCTCCACGTGCCTCGGTTATCTCTATACCCGAGCTTTTACTTATGCACCTTACTTTGTGATAGCCTTCGTGCTTGAAGTCTATATCTTGCTATCACATAGTTGCTTGTCTTGATTAGCATAAGTTGTTGGTGCACATAGGTGAACCATAACATATATAGGTTTTATGCTTAACAAAGTAAACGCTAGTTTTATTCCGCCTTTGTTAAGCCCATCTCGTAAAAGTTTTAAACTGCCTATTCACCCTACTCTAGGCGACAGCTGTGTCCTTTCAACAAGCTTTCAATGTTGATAATCAATCATGTTAAAGTTCTGCCTATGGATTGCATCGATGTGAAATAAAGTGTGCATACTAGAGTAGGCATGTTGAGAGAAAACGCTCCTGAACTGCTAGTCAAATCCATGCGTCATGCGGCAACTCATGGTGGAAACTTACAGCATGATGATCCTTGTTGATATGATTCATATGTCTGTTTTTCTTGTTCTTATGGAGTAGAGATACTGCCCCTCCCACCGTGAATATGACCAACGAATTATATTAACTCCTATGCTAAATTAATCAATAAATAAATACAAAAAGGGGGTCATATAGCTACACAGGGAGAAAGAGGTACTTCAGTGATGCGGTTTCTAAGACCAACATGTGCATACAATGACATGCCTAAGTTTAGTAGCATGAGGAGTGCAAGGTCATAGGTATGGTGCATGAAACAATCAACTTGTTAGATGTTTAGCACATAAACCATATGAAGCTTTGAAATAAAAGATGCTTGGAACCCCATCCTTATTAGTATTGTTGACATGAACTACATAGATCAAAACTTTAGTTTTACATTCTTTATGGATGATTAACATATGTATTCAATGCTTACTTTCGGTACGGGATGCAAAACATCTCAAGGGAAGACATGAAACTAAGAAGCGAGTCTTCTAGTCAGGGGTATGAAACTAAGAAGTAGCCCAAAAATAAAGGCATAAAACACCAATGCCAATCATGAAAAGAGTCTCTTATTCTATAGGTTCATCAAAGTGTGCTTGAAGGTTTGTTTTGTTCATCATTTGGCTTATCACACCATTACTTATTGTTTAACATGTTTATAGATGTGTAAAAGATACAACTTGATAGTACACTTGCATATTATGTTTCATTGAAAGGAATTGAGCCTATGAACTTTACATGATAATGAAATAAGCAAAGGTAACAAACTCCAAAGTCCATGTTTAGTTTTTATCACCTTCATGCTCGAGGACGAGCATAGGTTAAGCTTGGGGATGTTGATGCATGTAAAATGCATACATGAACTTTGTAGTTTGTTAACATGTTTTTACACATATTTGCATCATATATAATGTTATATCCATGTTTTACATTAATTGTTGGGGATTTACCAATTATCCCCTTTATTTTGGCTATAACCCGACAGGGCAGAAAAGCCATGTTTTCAATGTTTTTGATGTTTGAGGACCTATACGAAGTCAAATGGACTTGAGCTTTTGGGAATGCCAATATTTATCCACAAGAAGCATCTAAAGCACAAGAATCTTACCTGGAGGTCTAGGAGGCCCAAAAGAGTCACGCACCTTCTTTTCCTCCTTGGTCGTTCGATCGCCTTGATTCTTTCGCCCATGGAGTTCTCTTGACCTAAAAAATCCTATATAAGGATCCCCCGGGAAGTCCTCGATACATAGGAGGTGGAGATAGAAAACACCAAGAACAGAGAGTCTGCTGGATGCCGTCGGAGGAAGATTGGAGGGGGAACCGCTGGCAGAATCGCCTCTGGCCGTGTCTCCTCCTTCACTAACGCCTCATCACACTCTCCATGATGAGAGGGGAGTAGTCCACCCCCTAGACTTTGGGTTTATGGTGGTAACTTGATCTAACCTCTCCATGTATGATCATTGTTGAAGTCCATATGATGTGCCTTGCATGAGTATGGATCTATCTATGTAATTCCTCTGATGGATATTATGTTATGAGATAGTATATGTTATTCTTTTACCTTTGTGTTGGATCTTGTATGGTTTGTCATACTTTGGGAATATTCTATGATGCACGCAATGGTTTAGATCTATACATAATGCCTTGTTTATCCATATCATGAGGTGATTGACACCACCAAGTGGGGGTAGATGAGAGAGATGTGATAATACTCACAACATATCACAACATATGAATCATTGCACTAGTGTTTAGAATGTTTCCCTTAAGAAGTATGATGTATGTAGGTAATGGGTGGCCGAGTGATAGCGGCATATGTATTGAGTGACAACAATGCAGCCCAACATCCTTTATCCAGGGGTAAAAAGGGAGAAGTATGATGTGTGTTGTGACATAAACCAAATGCTAGCCTTATTGCAAGGGTGGCATAGAAACACAAAGAAGTACTTCTTTCACCTATGTGTTTTAAAACATGTAGCCACCATAAAAGTACCATCAGAACATTGAAATTGTGTGTACCTTTACTATCTATAACATGATAATCATCATACATGGAGAAGAGAGGATTAAGTGAACCCATGAACCCATGTCCATTGTTCCCATAATAGAAAACCCTTGTCTTGTCCTCTTGCATTCAAGATGATTGGGACACTTTTACATTCTTGTTTTGTTACATTAAATTTGCATCTATTAAATCAACCATATTGTTCCTTAACTTTTTAGTGCATAATCAACTAAAACTTGTGACACTTTAGTTGTAAAGAATAGATAGCTTTTCCTTCTTGCTCCTACGGATCGATACCCTACTTCCACATTGAGAGGTGCTACGATGATCCTCTGCACTTGGGGGTTATCACCCTCGCATCTCGCATGCGTCGCGCGCCTCCCCTCCTCACGTGCCTCGTGTGTCCCTCTACCCGTAGCCTCTTCTCTTCTTCCCGAGCGTCGCTAGGGATGTGGTCCCCATACCCGTCATCAAGATCTTCCACCGACCGCGCCTCCTCGGCACTACGCCTTCTTCCTCCTAGATCCCGTCCCTCGCTCGAGCTCACCTGCGCACCTCCTCCTCCTCGAACTGGACGACTATCCCCCTGCAGCATGCCACCTCCCTCCTCTCTTCCCGCCGCTATAGGCTAGGTGCTGCCTCGCGCCCTGCTTGTCCTCGACCCCATGGCCTCCTATGTTGATTCCAGATGTCGCCCTACTGCCCGGCAGTCTTTTGCTACATATGTTATAGGTTGGTAGCATTTTTCCCTCCAACCCAGTGTTCCTCGTGTGCCTTGGGTTCTCGTCATGTTCAAAAATCATTCTTTCACCTCCTTTGTCAAGTCGAGATCCTCGGGGATAAGGATACAATAGTCCTACAAGGTCTTCGCTATCGGTGTTGGTGATATGGTAAACTCACGTAGTTGACCCTGATCCTATCTAGCTACTCAACACACACATAGCCAGCAACACACACCACACACGGGCGTGCTAGCAGGAAACAAACAAGCAGCTGCACTGCAACACGACCTAATACCAGCATACCAATGTGCACACACACGCACCAACTCAGCTGCACGGCAAGCCAACAGTGTTGCGTGAAGTGCCCTCCGCATGAGTCCCCTTCATAGCTCGCTGGCGCCACGCACCTCCCCTTCTCATGCGCCTCACGTTCCCCTCTACTCGCAACCTCCTTTCTTCCTCCTGAGCTCCGCTAGGGATGCGGTCCCCATCCCACTCTCCAAGATCCACCACCGACCGCACCTCCTCGCCACTATGCCTTCTTCCTCCTAGAGGCCTTCCCCCACACAAGCTCACCTGCGCACCTCTGCCTCCTCGAACTGGATGACCATCCCCTGCAGCATGCCACCATCCTCCTCTCTTCCCAGTGCTGCAGGCTAGGTGCTGCCCTGCGCCCTGCTCATCTTTGACCCCACATCCTCCTACATTGATTCCATACACCGCCCAACTACCCGATAGTCTTCTGCTACAGATGCTACACGCTGGCAGTGTTTTTTCCCTCCAACCCGGTGGTCCTCGTGTGTCTTGGGTTCTTGTCATGTTTAGAAATAGTGCCTTTGCCTCCTTTGTCAAGTCAAGATCCTCGGGGCTAAGTATACCGCAGTCCTACAAGATCTTCGCTATCGGTGTTGGTGATATGGGGAACCAAAGGACGCCAAGCTCTACGACGTAAAGACTGCCCGTCGAAAAGCATCGACGTGAGAAGCCGGAATCCTCAGGTTGCCCACATGGAACCGAAGGTCACCGACCCTGAGTATGTCCGTCGCGGACGACAAGATCGCCTACATGGACTCCGAAGACCTCCGAGTTCTCCCACATGGATCCGAAGGCCGAACCCAAACCCGAACCCCTTCGAACCGAAGATCTTTGAACCCCAACGTGTGACCCCTTTTTCCGACACCCTATTTTATTGAATATAATATACTTGTTGCATATAAACTTATTCATGCTCGCATATATATTTTGTTGCTTGGGGCATTTAGCTGATTCACCTAATTATTACATATAGAATGTATATGCGGGACATTTATGTGTTATTTCGACTCCATTTAAATTTGTGTACCGAACCAATGCCATGTTTTGTCTTGTTAAGTCAATATTTAAATTGTGGATATATAAATAACTTGAACCTTCTATTTAAATGTCGCGATTCCAATTCTACTTAGTATTGCTAACTTAGACCGCATATTTCCATGCCATGCATCATATCATGAACATGTCTCATCTTTTGCCTAGTATTAAATATTGCATTCAGTGCTTTGCTTCTTCACGAGTTAGGATGATGAGTCAATATGAGATGCGATAAGCCTTCCATCACCGACTTTGTCTCACAGGTGAGCATTCTCCCTCTTCTACCTATTTTTCATTTGTAGTCTTTACTTCCTTCCTTTGTCCATTCCTATCTTTATTGTAGATGCTTTAGTACCGCTCCTTTATTTATCTTCTCTACTATATTGCCTTGGTTATCCTATTTCCTTTGTTTGAGTATCTAGCTTTTCCCTTGCGAGTCGTAGGCATGCTTAGTAACCCTCTCATACAGGTGAACCATGATATCTAGATATGGTTGATACCATGATAATTAAATTGGTGATGTTGGTTATGGTCATGTTTTCACCTAATGATAAGGACCCGATAGGGACCACCTTTGGGAACTGCTTGAGTCGACCTAGGAAGTGTTTGTTATACGATACTAGTTCTTAGTTGATCACGCTAACAAAATGTGGGGCCTCTAGGATCCCCCCTCAACTACTAGCGCTAATTGTATATCTAGAGGGTTACAAATTTGGTTTTCCATTTGGTGCATACGCATAATATGTCCTCGGACATGGCTAAGTTGAATATGTCTTCAGACTTGATATTTTGGTGGACTGCCATGGCTTGCATACATAAACTACGGTACACGGTGGCGGCACCCACAGAGTGTACAAAGTTACCCTCGCAGGGCTCGATCCACCAGTAGTCATGAATGTTGTGCCACCTTCAGAATCATCGTGCCTCTTGGCTAGATTAAACACAGTAGGTGATGCCCCTGGATATGCGCATAGTTATGGGACAGTTCTTGTTGTGAGATTCGGAAGGCACGTGCAATATGTTGCATGAAGGGTTGAACATGCGTTTGGGTACAGTAGTGCACCCCTGTAGGGTAAATCTTTTCGAGAAGCTGTATGTGCACAGTTATAGATGCCTCATGAGTACAGTGTCATGATCATAGAAAATGCCACTACTGCCTTGCCTCCAATAATATGACTAGTAATTAGCCTCACCAACTAAACAATTGGATAATTAAAATTGCAACGTGTGTGTTTTGCAAGAGGACTTCTTCGACTGGTCTTCGAGGGGGAAATCTTCAGATGGGTTATGCTTGGTGTTATATTCTTGTTATAGGATAATGCTCTCTTATGTCGCTCTAATAGCCAAAGTTGTAGCGTGTCTCTATAAGTTAGATAGTGCAAGCATTGCTACGCTAAGCCCATCATACCCATGTAGGCGAGAGCCACTGAATTCTAAGACGCATTTTGTAGTGGCCTCATTACTGATCGCTCTCTTTCTGTTTTCCTTCGACCTTTGCAGACATCCTTTGGTTTTGACAGGTATGAGTTTGATGACATTATCAAGGTTACCCTTCTAGCTTGGCCTGGGCAGGGTTATGGACATCGCTTGGTTATTCTTCAGGACTCTTAGTCCCATTTGGCCCTTATCCGTACTCAGATACTATTTTGCTTTCTTCTTGAATTGTATCATTTGTATTCTTGACTTGTCGAGTCGTTGTTGTATATATATGTTTCTTATGGGTTCTGTTGTAAACTATTGTGATGTAAGCACTTTTAATAAAATCCACCCACACAAAAGTGTCTGGTGGGCGTTTTTGAATTGCTTCTATGCAGATTTTGGCGGAAATGCTAAAATGTGCATAGACCCGATTCGGGAGCGTTACAAATATCATACTATACTTTAAACAAAATGATAATGAACATGTAGCTATAGCTTGGGAAATAATTAAAATTATGCTTAGAACATGCCCATCACATGGAGTAAATGAATGGACTGTTTTACATTATTTCTATAAATGGTTTAAACTAGATGTCTAAACGTATGTTAGATTCTACTATAGGAGGTGCTTTTATGACCAAAACTGTTCTTGAAGCTAAACCATCCTAGAAAACATGTTACAAAACTGTAGAAAATGGCATACTAAAAGAGCACCTGGTTCATCTTCTAGGAAAGTCAACTCTGTTGAGTAAGTAGATTCCTTGACTGCTAAAGTTGATGCAATATTTTCTCATATATCTAAACATAATATTGATAATGTTCCTTTACAAGATCTTGTTGGCAATAATGATGTATATGTAAATGTCATTTACATAAGGAACTTTGGTAATCATGGTTATAAAAACAACTATAATAACTCTTATGCTAGAAAACCATATGTTCCTAATAAATATGTTTGTAAAAATGTTTCCAATGATCTAGATAATATCATTAGATATTATATATATAATCAAATGGAACTTAATAAGGAATTTATAGCCAAGTTTGAAAAATATGATGCTTGAAATTACAAGGTTGATCACTTAACTGAAGAAATAATTTCTTGTAAGAACCTTGTTCATTCCCAAAGATCTAATGAAGTAACTATAAAATATGTGCAAGACATAATAGACTGATCTTGGGAAACTTTAAACACAATGGATGAATAAGAAAAATAATCTATTATGCAATGGAAGATAAACAAGTAGAGGAAGTAGAAATGATTAGTGAAGTTAATGAACCTCTAATATATCTTGATAGATGTAGTTTGCATGAACTCATTAATATTTTACAAAAAATTCTAATGATCCTTCTATTAATATTCGTCAAACAGGATTTGGATAGTACATAGAAAACTTTATCATTAAATAAAATATAACAAGACACAATAATGAACCTATGATACCACCTAAGCTTGGGGATGATTGGATCCCCGAGATACTAGTTACTATTGGCAAAGAAACTCAACATGCTATATTAGATCTAGGATCTAGTGCTTCTATTTTGTCAAAATAACTATGTTACTTTCTTGAACTAAAAAGTATGGAAAATGCACCAAAGATCTATTACTTGCTGATAATTCTACCAAACATGCTTTAGGTAGAGTTAATGATGTTATACATGTGACATATGTGCATGTTGACTTTATCATTATGGATATAGGGAGTAAAACCTTCACTCCTATAATTCTTGAAAGACCTTTTTGAGAACCACATGTGTTGTCATTGATTTAAGGGAAGGGAATGTTAAGTTTAATTTCCCTCATAAGAAGTGCATGGATTTTTTCCAAGGAATAAGGAGATGGAATTAAGGTACAAGCTACCACACAATCTCCACTCAACTTAAATAAAAGTAAGTAAGCCTAGCTATATGGCTATAAAGACAGAGCTTTACGGGAGGCAACCCAGTTGTTTTTCTTTTGGTTTTTCTTTTTGCACTCTTACTATTGTGAGAGATTTTTATTTTGGTTTTCTTTAAGTTGATAAAGTACCAAGTTTTACCCATTTGGATGCATTTAAGTTGATAAAACTATTCGGAGTTGTAGTTTCTTGCACATCGCTGTTTACAAAAAGATTTTTGTGAATTTTTATTTAACTCTGATTGATCTCAAATTTCTAATGGAGTTTCAATTTTCATCGTCTATATGAAAACAAATCAGCAAAATTCTAGACATGTCTAAGTGGGCCAATTAATCATGATTTGTTGCTGCTATTTTTTAGGATAGATTTTGTCTTTAGTTGCTTAAGCCATTATTTTGATTTTCAAATTGGTTCTTTTTGAGTTTTTTGATATTTTGTGAATGATGGCATCTTAATATACTCTCTAGAAATCTCAAATAAAATTTTATTTGTAGTTTTTATGGTCGCTGGGTATGTCCACTAATGTTACCCCATAGAAAAGAAATGGGACAATGTTTTGTGTTGAAGTTTTTCACACAGAATGGATGAACACGCACCAAGAACCATCCAAGGATGGTGAAAACTATAATACTGTGGATTCCCAAGGCACCCCACTAGACTTATTATACTCTCAGTTTGCACAACTCTAAACTCTGTTTTTGAGCAACATAAGATAATCGCATAAACTTGGAGCATATGGATCTAGTTTTTATGTTTACCTTTGAGTTTTTACCTTTGGAATAAATAAACCACCACATGAAAATTTGTTTAATAAGTATGAAAGATCTACTAAAAAGGAAGTTAAAGTTGGATGCTAATAAAGAAAGGGGAAAAGGAAAGAATAATTGCGTTAAAAGTTATGCATATTGTCACACTTTGTTATTTAGTTCATTTGCTTTTCTGAGTGATAATTAACAAGTTCCTTATTTAGTGCTAAGTTCTTATTTACTTCATAAGAAAGCAAGAAAATTCTTTACTTTATAGATTCTTAACTTTAATTTAATATTGTCTATCAAGAAATGATTAGTACTATGGATACTTTTTCATACTTGTAGATGGTCAACTATCTTCCTTTTTCTAGCCCAACAAATTAAGCAACAAAGACTTGTGCATCCATAATCCTTTAAACCAAGTTATTCTAGTAGTGTTCACCATACCTACCTACATAGCAAAATGCTATTCCCTAGTACTATATATTTGAATATTTCAAAATCATCCCTTTTGTGTAGTTTAAAGATCATGGGAACGTAAGATATGGGGCTTATCCAAAAGTGCACAACTGCTAAAAATAGTAGGTGAATAATAATTAAAATTGACCCATTATAGATAGAAGTATGTTAGTTGTATGCATGAAATGTTCAAGGTTAAGTGTTAGCAGATCCATATATCATGGGGAACGCTTTCAACGCGGGCAACATCTATTGATATCATGCATATTTTGGACGTGACTATCAGCGGAGTGAAATGAACTGGATAAAATCCAAGTTTTATGGAATATGCATATGTGTCAGAGGAACCATAGATCCGCTAACCTAAGCCATGCTATGCACCATGGTGGGAATTTAGAGCATGGTACCCAGTGAAGTGTTTTAAATAAAAACCTATGCAAAGGGTAAATAAAAAGAAACACCAAGGGCTCTCATTGTGTTTTTATTGTCATCTGAGTATGGATAGTCCCAAATGACTCCTCTTACAATGGGCGCAAGAGGTACCTTTGTGCACCTCGTTTGGAACTGTATGCATATAGTGACAAAGTTCTTTGTGGTCCTAAGTTGAATACCATTTGGTTATGTAAATTGTGGTTAACGGGTATGGGACACTTAACTTGAAACATGTCAAGCATATAAGGAGTTTATTTGCTTTCACTTTAAGAATAAACAAAAAAGATGCCTAAAGCCAGATTCTTATGATTATGATCGACATGAGCTACATGTCTCACAACTATATTCCTTTTGCTCCTCTTATATCACTACAAAATACTCCCGGTGCACGACACTTTTTTGGGGCAACATAGCCAATAAAATGCCTACAAAAGTTGGGGAGAAGGCAAATGAGCAACCGCGGCACCATTTGGTCGCGGCGACATGTATACAACATAGCACCCACAATACCAGCATATATTTGTGCCGTGGTAGGTGGTACACAAGAGAAGCGGTTTTTAATGCACTTGGCCAACACAGGCATTCGACATTACACCATCCAATCCTTGCAGCATTAATTGTGGGAAACTAGTCAAACTCCTTCCACTAGCTAACCATGCATGTCTTACTAACATGTGTGCCCCACCATGCACACAACCACTAGATGCTGGTATTTTTTCCTCTCTCGCAATTAAAGCCTGACTTTGCTATTTGATCGGGAGCACAAAGTGTGTATACTTCGATGCTGCACATCGGTTAACACATTTCATTTATGGTCCATTTGATAAAACGCGGGCCAAAAGCTGGAAGCCTAGACCGCACTTGCCCAAATGAACCAGACAACCCACTCTCTCCACTCCCCACTCTCTATATAATAGAGGAACCCTAGGCACTAATCCCACTAATTCCTAGTCCCCACTTTCTATTTCCCCACCTCTCGCCTCCATGGAGAGAAACATAGGACGAACCCTAGATCTCCACGGGTAGCATACTTGGGCGACCCTGCTCAGACACAATATAGAGATCCCTAGCCGCACATGATCTTGTAGAGCCCAGCCATGCATGATCCACAACGACATCGTCATCTTGGGGCACTCGTAGGATGGCAACCGTGTGGGTGCGTCCGTCTCCATACCATCAAAGTAGCGTGCGAGCAAAATAAAGAGAGTGAAGAATAGGTGTAGGTAGATTTCTCCACTTACCTGGAAAAAATACAGAAATCTGAAATGTTCTACATTAGTCCTTAGATTAGATTAGGTTATTTTTTTAGTGAGAGGCTCAAATCTTGTAACTGAAACGGAATTGTATCTCAATTTCATGGATTTTTTGTTATAAATGGAATTAGCAAATCTAATTTAATCACAGTTATTGTTATTAATTCTCAATATCACATGATGGTATACAATACAAAACAATCGATATAGGTGACACGACACTAATGTTCCACCGTCTTACCCTTATGTAGCATCACACATCATCCTTGGCACCACAGAAGCGCTAGCTTGGAGGATGACGATGTGCTGATCCAACAAAAGCGCCACCTAAAAATGTTTCTCGACGCAGTTATCACTGGCTTCTTTTTTGCCGCGCTAGCGCGGCGACTAGGTGTGTGCCTCGGTGTTTATAAGCTCCAGAGCACGCGGCTCGTCTTATAGTGTATATTATGATAATTTAAAGTTCTAGCACATATATTTCGCTGCTTAATTTCTATTACTTCAAAGTGTCCATATATATGAAAAATATAAATGATTGTATGGCCAAAGTAGAACAATACACAATGCAATTTCACTTGCACTTTGCATACTTAATGGTCCATAGTACTTTGTGCATTTGTTTTTATACAAGATTGATATACTGTTAAGCATAGATGGTAGATGAGAAATATTACTTTATAAGTGTTGTCATTCTTTAAAAGGATGAACTTTATAACTCACTGCAACAATGATCATGACTTGAGATGTTCAACTTCAACAACAAACTTCTAAGTCTATGATTAGTTTTATCTGTTAGTGATATATTTATTTTGGCCCTTGGCCTCCTACATATTGGCCTTTTGACTCCCACATGTACATGTATATCTGAGACCCTTTTCCCTCCTTGTAATACAAGTTGCTATTCTCATGACATGGTATCATGAGCTATGTTTTTTTCCACGATCCTCTAGATGTGCAACTCATCCTCTCCCTGACCGATTTCTTGATCTGCCTCCTGATTCCCTTATTGTAGATCAAATTCTCCATGGTATCGACTGATTATGTTAGGTAGGGATAGTTTATCTTCCACGGAGCCGCTACCACCTGCTGCCCGTCCAACGGGGCTGATTATTCTGGTGCAACTTCCCAGCCTGCGGTGGGTCTTGGTCGCTGCCCGTCGTTCCCCTGCTAGCCTCGTGAACCTCCGTCGCCCTCGCCAGCTCGTGGACCTCCACCGGCTTGATTCTGACGTCTTCAGGTTGTGGCCGTGGCCATCCTCGTGGTTGATGTCACCGCTTGCCATCTCCCGCTAGCCTCGTGGCCCTCCACAGGCTCGCGGCCCTTTGTCTCCCTCGCGGGTTCGCGGCTCTCCGCTAGATTGATTCCAACGTCATCAACTAATGTTCCACCGTCTTACCCTTATGCTAGTTTGCTACCGATTCCTGGTTCATTTGCGACGACTGTACGTGGCCAACTTCCGCACATGGTCTCCTGGCTCGATTCGGCCTGTGCGCATCCTCTCTACGATGAACCAACAACGGCCATGCTTGCCACATCAACACCGGCCCACGCTCTGCAGTTCTGCCTATTGCCCATCACTGTGTTAGTATCAGTATCAGATATCACATTGGGAATTCTCAAGGAAAAAAATCATATATCAGATTTGGAGTTATGAGGATGCTCGTGTTGTATCTGTCCTCAGTTCCAGTGTTTTACCTTAGTTTGCTTCTATGTTTATGAGCCTCAGTACCGCCTTTCAGATGTGGTCTCACCTTCGCCATCGCTATCACCCTTCTGGTGATACTTGCTATCTGTCTGTGCTCGTCAGGAGCATGCTCTTCAGCAGGGTGATTCCACTATTGATAAATTTTACAGGCAGTGTTCTGCAACCTGGCACCAGATCAACTCTCTTCGCTCATCTATTTGTGGTACTTGTCCATTTTGCCAGACTGTGCGGTCAGATTTGGAGTTTCATCGCACACATGAGTTCATATATTTCCGAGGTACTTATCGAGCTTCGTGCAGAGGAGACTCTCCTCTGTGGTGCTGGTTTGCTCCAGGTTCCCTCTGTTCTTGCTGCTCGAGCTCCTGCTACTCCATCTGCTGCTCGAGATCCTACTACTCCGTCTGCTACAACAATGTTTTCTCGCTCGAGTGCTCCGCCACTACTACACACTCCCTCTGGTGGCGGGGGTGCCCTTGTACTCGTACTCACCATGGATACTGTGACAAGGATGGTAACTATGAGTCTGATTGCTTCAAGAAGAAGCGTGACATGTGCAATAGGGAGCACACTTCTTCTCGTGGGTCTCGTGCTTATCCGACGTCATCTACTGTCTCCCTGACTAAGCAGGATATTGTATCACTTAAGATTCTACTTGCTCCTTCAGGCTATTCGATAGGTACTACACGCTCTATGACTGGTGATTATAGTGCCGAGAGACCACCATCTACACAGTCATGTACATCCCCATGGGTTCTAGATTCTGGAGCTTCTTTTCACATGTCTTCTAATTATTCCACCCTATCATCTCTTAGATCTCTTGATATTTCTATTAATGTTCTTACTATTGATGGTACTCCTCTTTCTGTTGCTAGTCAAGACACCCTTTTCACTTTTTCTTTTTCTATTCCAGATGTTTCACATGTTCCTCGTCTTACCTAGAACCTATTTTCTACCGGTCAGCTTACCGATTCTGGTTGTCACGTCATGCTCGACGCTGATTCTTGTTCTAGTCAGGATCGTCGAACGAAGCCTCTGGTTGGGACATGCCCTTTCCGCCATGACTCTCAAGGGCTTGGGGAGATAAATTGGCTTCATGTTCCTTCTCTTGCCACCACACCCGCTAGTCCATCTGCTTGCATCGCTTCAGCTACTAGCTCCTTCCAATAGTGGCATCGCCAACTCGGTCACCTAGGTGGTTCTCGTCTTTCATCTTTAGTTTGTCAAGGTCTCCTAGTGCATGTCTGGGGAGATGTCTCTTTACAATAGTTGTAGGCTTGGTAAATTGATTCAGTTACCTTATCCTACTAGTGAGTCAGTGTCTCAGCGTGTTTTTGATTTAGTACATTCCGATGTATGGGGTCCGTCCCCTTTCGCTTCAAAAGGGGGTCATCGTTATAGATGATTTCTCTTGCTACATTTGGCTTTAATTCATGTCTTCTCGTTGTGAGTTTCTCTCTATTTATAAGCGTTTTGCTAATCGTACTACACACTTAGTTTTCTACGCCTATTCGTGTGTTCCATGGTGATTTTGCAGGTCAGTACATCTCCAAGATGTTGCGTGCTTTCTTGCTGAGCAGGGTACTCTTGCTTAGTTCTCTTGTCTAGGTGATCATGCTCATAATTGCATGGCTGAGCATAAGCATCGTCACCTTCTTGAGACAGCCCGTGCTATGATGATTACTGCCTCTCTTCCGCCTTATTTTTGGACTGACGCTATCTCCACTTCCACCTATCTCATCAACATTCATCCCTCAGCTTCTCAACACGGGGGTATTCCTCTAGAGCGCCTTTCTGACCACTCTCCTGATTATTCGATGCTTTGTTTTTTGCTTGTGTTTGCTACGTTCTCCTTGCCCCCGATTAATGCACCAAACTTACATCTTAGTATGTTGAATGATTTTCTAGGATACACTAATGATCATAAGGGTTACCGGTGTTGGGATGTTGTAGCTCGTTGGATGCGTATTTCTCGGGATGTGACTTTTGATGAGTCTCGCCCATTCTACCCGTGACCATCCTCCTCGACCTTTTCAGTCGAGGCCATCTCTTTTCTCATGTTTCCTGATACATCTCCTATTGTGCCTCATGTTCCTACTCTTCCCCATCTTAATGTTACTAATCCGACACCTTCTTCTCCTACGTTTTCTTCTCCTCCTTTTTCACATGACTCTCCACCTTTATCACCGATGTCTTCCCCATCTCCATCACCTCCGGTGGTTCCTTCTCATCTTACTTTTCCTTTTTATTATACTCGTTGTCCACATGTTGTGGATGAATCTACTAACATGCCATATACTTCTTGTGCACCGTCTTCCTCTTCCTAGTCGACTTATAATCTCCATGCTCTGCTGTGCCCCCCACCCCATCAATATTCTCCTACCCGCTATGGTCTTTCTGCTATCCTTGAGCTGACTTCATATCGAGATGTTGTTGTTCATTCTGAATGGCATCTTACGATGGCAGAGGAGATTGCTATGCTTGAGCTCACTAGCATGTGGGATCTGGTTCCACTTCCTCCCCGTGTTCGTCCCATCACTTGTAAGTGGGTATATAAGATTAAGACTCGCTTGGATGATTCTCTTGAGCGTTACAAAGCTCATCTTGTGTCTTGTGGCTTTCAGCAGGAGCATGGTCGTGACTATGATGAGACTTTTACTCCTGTAACCCATATGACCACTGTTCGCACACTTCTTGTTGTGGCTTTTGTTCGCCATTGGTTTGTGTCTCAACTTGATGTTAAGAATGACTTTATTAATGGTGAGCTACGTGAGGAGGTTTATATGCAGCCACCACCTGGGTAATCTGTGCCAGATGACATGGTTTGTTGTCTTCGTTGCTCTCCGTATGGCCTTAAGCAAGCCCCTCGCGCCCGGTTTGAGCGTTTCACCTATGTGGTGATTGTCGCTGGTTTTTCACCCAATGCTCATGATCCAACGCTGTTTTTCTACCTTTCTGATCATGGTCAGACTCTTCTTCTTCTATACGTTAATGACATGATCATCACTGGCGACGACTCTGCGTACATTGCGTTTGTTAAGGCCCGTCTCAGTGAGCAGTTTCTTATGTCTGATCTTGGTCATATTCGCTACTTTTTTGGGATTAAGGTTTCATCCACCTCTCATGGCTTATTTATTTCCCAAGAAAAGTATATCCAAGATCTTCTTGATCATGCTGCTATTAGTGATGTGCGCACTGTTGAGACTCCCATGGAGCTCAATGTTCACCTTCGTGCTTCTAACGGTGATTCCTTGTGTGATCTGACGTGTTATCCTCATCTCGTTGCGAGTGTTGTCTATTAAGGTGTTACTCATCTGAATATCTCCTATCATGTCCATATTTTGAGTCAGTTTGTTTCTGCTCCCACTTTGGTTCACTATAGTCACCTTCTTCATGTTCTACGATATCTTCGTGGGACGATTTCTCACCGCCTCTTCTTTCCCTGTTCTAGATCGTTACAGCTCCAAGCCTATTCAGATTCTACGTGGGCTAGTGATCCTCAGGATCGTCGTTCACTTTCCTCCTACTGTGTTTTTCTTGGTGGTTCTCTCATTGCCTGGAAGACGAATAAATAGACTGTAGTTTCCCATTCGAGTGTAGAGGCCGAATTGCGAGCTATGGAACTTTTGACAGCAGAGGTGACTTAGTTACGATAGTTACTAGATGATTTTGGTGTCTCTATTACCACACCTACTATCCTCTTATCATACAGTACGGGTACTATCAGTATTGCGCGTGACCCTGTGAAGCATGGTCTTACCAAGCATTTTGGTGTTCATACTTCTGATGTATGCACTGGTGTGCATGATCGGGTTGTTGCTATTCAGTATGTGCCTTTCGAGTTATAGTTGACGGATTTCTTCAAGAAGGCCCAGACTAGAGCGCAACATGGATTTTATCTCTCCAAACTCAGTGTTGTTGATCCACCATGAGTTTGAGGGGGGTGTCAACACCCGGATTTTTAATCCCATATGCCCGTTATGCCATACCTCGCAATCCCAGGATTACCATTTTTGCGAGACATAACGGATTGGATATCACAGTACATCATCCATTACAAGCCATACATAAGGTTTTACACAAATAAGGATCTCACGATCCAGTCTTTAATACAACAAGCAGCGGAAATAAAAGATAAGCGTAGCGGTGGGGTCCATCTTCCGGGGCACAGGCAATGCTGACGAAGGCAGATAGTCCTAGTTATCGTAGCCGTCCTGCTGACCATCATCTTGATAATCTCCTTCATAGTCTGGCCATGATAATAGCTAGGGACAAAAGCCATGAGTACTCTATAAGTACTCGCAAACTACTACTAACAAGGAGTATAATTCTAAGTTAAAGTGCTAGAGCTAAGTTTAACTATAAAGTTAAGTTTGAAACCTAAGCTGAGTTCAGAAGCAAAGAAAGATAAAGTAAAGTTCTAGAATCACTTAAGTTGGGAATCTATTATCATCAACACAACCCTGTTGTGGTCAAGTCAAAGTTCATCATTCATTTCAAGTTATTTAGAAAACATCTGACAATGAAACAGTATGGCCATTCCAACTGTCCATAACCGCGGATGCGGCTATTCGAATAGTATGACACTCTGCAGAGGTGGTACACTTTCACCACAAGATTCGATACATCTGTCAGGGATAACCCTGAATCATCATACTTAGTATGCAGATAATCAAACATAACCTTCCCTTTACACACCCTAGTACAAGCACCTCTCCTATGAGCATGGCCTCCCAACCATGACCATCAGGTATCTTGGGCACTGCATAGGTGGACAACATTGAGAGGTAGCCTCAGCTCAAACCTCTCCCGTGAGGGAACTAATACTAATGCATATAAATTTCTAGCTAAGCCTTACCTAATTCAGGTAGTGTGGTTGTACGGTAAATTTGGAATGGTATTGCATCCGGATCCAACCATCAGTTTTATAAAAGGGTTAAGGATCATGCCTCATCATTTTCCTCATCATAAACCAGTTGTGTTTCTCAACACATGTCAAAACATCTCAATAGAATGACTCATCATTCCAAGGTTTTCACAATTCATTTTCACCAAGTGTTCCCATCTAAAGTGACTCAAGTTTTTGATCTACTCTAAAAGACTAAGTTAAGAGTGTTCACTAAGGTGGAAGGATGGGATCAATCTCATGCCATAGAATGACATCTAAAGGTTTCTAAGTAGGTCAAGTTTTATACTTTTTATGCTACCTTCAAACAGGTCAAGAACTTTGTGTAAACTAAGGGAGGTAGAACTTGTCAATAAGACTTGAGGTACTAGTAGTTAAAGGGGGTGTGATCAAAGCATGCCTAAAGCATCCTTGCTCATTCATCTAGCTTAATTCTAGCTTGCTAACAATAGCTTGCCTTGGTTGGTGCAGTGGTTGAAGTTTTCTTCTTCTGCTTCTTCTTCTTCTTCTTGGTAGAACTCCTCCTCCTCGAAAGCTTGGTCGGTACTAGCGTCTATAAATACATAGGGAGTGCACAATCACCAAACAATACTTAACTAGACTAAGTAGTATTCGAAAACACACAATTGATGATTTATTATCATCACAAGCATCACAAGTTCAATTTTAATAGTTTCATCCCTTTTATTTAAGAAAAGTAATTTCTACTCATTGAAATATTAACTAAAATTTAAAATTCCCCCCCAAAACATGGGATCATGTGGACACATGTCCTCATCACATATTCTAACATGTGGGAATGAGATTTAAGGGTTGGATCAATATCACTTTGGTTTAAGTTCATTATTTAATGATTTAAAGTGACTAGAAATGCCTATATAGCATTATTTTGGTACTAGTCCAAAGTCACTGCATGTCAACCTTAATATTATTATATGGTTAGATAGATATGATGAAATGTGATTTTTGAGAGTTGGAATCAACTCAAAAGCTAACTTGGTTGATTTTATAAAAATATTGCAAGTTGCAAAAGCTTCTGTATTCTTATTTTTATTAGGAGAGATCTATAACTCTAATTGAATTAAATCCAACGGGCTTGGATAGATCATTTTAACACCTTTCAGACAAAATTAGTTTCATGCAATTTGGATTTCTAAAACTCTCTGAATTGATTTTCAAACTAGGGGACAGAAACTAGATTCAACTAAAAAGAAAAATCCAGATTTGAATGGATGGGCTAGCGCGGGAAAAGACTTGGGCCGGCCTAGTGGCGCTCCGTGGGGCGGGGCTCAGCTGACAGGGGGTCCCGCTTGTCAGCGGCACTTAACACGCGAAACGGTACGCGCGCTGTGGGCCGTGCAATTAGAAGCGAGATCAACGGCTGAGGGTCGTCATCGACGACGAATAGGTCGCCGGCGAGCTCGAACCCTAGCGGCTCGGTGGGGGTCTACTGGGGGCGTACCAGGGCTCCAGCAGGGTCGGCGAGGCGGGCAAAAGACGTGGAAGGCGACGGCGAGGCGAGGCGCGGTTGCGGCGGAGCTTGGGGTGGTCGCAATCAACGACGCCCTTCTCCTCCTGCCGCGGCTGCTCCGGCTCCAATTCCGGCAAGGCAGAGCTCGTCTTGCTCCGGCTAGAGGTGGGTGAGGTTCAGAGAGGTGAGGGGAGTGGAATGGTTTGGAGAGAAGAGGCTGGGGAGGGCTCCTTTTATAGGCCCGATGGTGAGACCGAGCGGGATGGGCAGGCGACTCCGGCGACAAGGCTACGGCGGGGTAGAGGCATGGCTAGGGATGGAGATCGATGGGCGGTCTCTTGGCGGTGCTCTAGGAACTCAATGCGGGCATAGCGGAGATGGTATGCGGTCTGGGCAAGGTGGCGCTCTGCACGGCCGAAGCGGCGGTGTCCACGGCGAGCGGTGGCTGTGAGGCTTTGGGCGGCGAACGAGGATGTCTGTGGTGTTCTCTAGGTCGAGGTGGACCGGTAGGCGCAGGCTGGTGCCAAGGGATGGTCTGTGCGAGCGGGGACAGGGCGTGCTTTGGGGCAGCGTCGGCATGCTCGACCGGCTCCGGGCGCGGCGGTTCCTGGCTGCTCTGCTCTCTGTCTCTGGCCTGGGGCTGGTTGGGCGGTGGAGGTGGACCACAAGCAAGTTGCTAGACATGAGGAGAGGGGCTGGAGAGGGCTGCTGCTGCGAGTGCATTGTCGGTCGGCGAGGTGGTGCTCAGCATGGCATGGCAGTGCAGCTAGGAGGTATGGAAGAGGCTGGTTAGGCTCTGGTTAGATCAAGAGGGGACAAGGGGATTAAATGGGGATCAATTGGGTGCAAAACCCTGTTGTAAACAGTGAGCTAGGATTAGAGGTGAGATTATGCATGCCAAGTGTTTGATGAAATGGCCGCATGAAAGAAAGTTTTGAATTTTGGTTTCAAAATTTTTGAGTGATCTCCACTAGTGATAGATAGTCTCTGGTTGCAAGGGTTTTGAAAATGGAGCTCAAATAGATGGTTTTTGCAATAGGGGTGATCTAAGCATATGCATTAGATTCAATTTTAAACTGTCATTTAAAATAGTTAACAGAATGTTTTTAGCAGATCCAAAGGTGGGCCTTGGTACCTCATTATGTGTACTAGCAAGGGGTGCAAAGATCAAGAATTGTTTCTGTTAAGTTTTGAGTACTAGGAATAGCCAAAGTAGGCATGAGAATTAAATTTGCCAAAATGACCATTCCTCCTTTTTAATTCTTTTTGATTTGATTTTCTTTAGGAAAAGTTTGGGAATGATGTAGATGATGTTTAAATCACCTAAGAAACATTTTACAAGCATTGGATCAATCAATCATGGCAATTCAAACAACTCGTATTTTAAATGCATACACATATGAATGCTTTCATTTTATGTTTGGAAAAGTTTTTGTTAACCCTATTTTTGGATGATTTGATCTTTATAAGCTTGGATTAAAGTTTTGGGATGTTACAAACCTTCCCCCCTTAAACAAAATCCCGTCTCGAGATTTACAAAGAAAACTAGGAACTAAAGAGATCTAGGAACTTTGTTCTAATGTAATCTTCGCGCTCCAAAGTAGCTTCCTCCTTGGTATGGTTGCTCCACTGAATCTTGAGAAACTTGATACTCCTGGTCCTAGTGGTTCTGTAGGCTTCTTCTAAGATACGGATGGGTACTTCCCAATAGGTCAGGTCATTGTTGATTTCCACAGCTCTGTGATCGATGTTCTTGAAAACTTCAATCTTCTCGGGCACTTCCAAGCATTTGCGAAGTAACGAGATATGGAACACATTATGGATGGCTGACATCTCTTCAGGAAGTTCCAGTTGATATGATACTTCTCGCCGGCGGTTTAGAATCTTGAAAGGTCCGATATATCTGGGAGCTAACTTTCCCTTCAGACTAAAGCGTTGAGTTCCCTTCAATGGTGACACCTTGAGATATCCGAAATCTCCGACATTGAAAGTCAGGTCTCTCCTTCTCTTGTCAGCATAGCTCTTTTGTCTGGATTGGGCAGTCTTGAGGTGCTCACGGACTTTGTGAACTTTCTCTTCTGCTTCTCGGAGAATGTCGGGTCCAAAGATCTGACTCTCTCCTACTTGCGACCAATTCAAAGGGGTACGACACTTTCTTCCGTATAGGAATTCAAATGGTGCCATCTGCAAACTAGCCTGATAACTGTTGTTATATGAGAATTCTGCAAAAGGAAGGCAGTCTTCCCATTTTGATCCGTATTCCAACACACAAGCTCTAAGCATATCCTCTAAGATCTGATTGACTCTCTCAGTTTGTCCATCTGTTTGCGGGTGATAAGCGGTACTGAAGTTCAACTTGGTTCCTAAACCTTCCTGAACTTTCTGCCAAAATCTTGAAGTAAACTGGGTTCCTCGATCTGAGACAATGGTCTTGGGGGTTCCATGCAGACTAACAATCCTAGCAATATATAGCTCTGCTAGCTTTGCATTCTGGTAGGTAGTCTTGACAGGTATGAAGTGGGCTACCTTGGACAGTCTATCAATTATGACCCAGATTGAGTCATTTCCCCTACTAGAAGTAGGTAAACCGGTGATAAAGTCCATTCCGACAGAATCCCATTTCCATTCCGGAATCTGCAATGGTTGCAATAGTCCTGCAGGTCTCTGATGCTCTGCTTTGACTCTTTGGCAGATGTCACACTTGGCGATGTAGCTTCCGATCTCTCTCTTCATCTTGTGCCACCAAAATTGCTCTTTCAAATCCTGATACATCTTTGTTCCTCCGGGGTGGATAGAATAAAGAGTATCATGAGCTTCCTTCATGATAACTTCCTTCAGCTCCGAATCTGCTGGAACACAGATACGTCCTTTGTACCACAGTACTCCTTCTTCGTCTTCGGTGAATTCAGGTACCTTTCCTGTACCAATACGACGTTTGATTCCGTCGATACTTTCATTTCCCTTCTGGGCTTCCTTGATTTGGCTAATCAAAGTGGGTTGAAGTTCAATGCTAGCTAGGAATCCTTTGCTAACTAACTTAGTCCTGAACTGCTCCAATTCCTCATACAAACTTGGTTGCTTCTCTTTGATCTTGGTGTTAAGCCTACATGTCAATCTGCTAAGAGCATCCGCTACCACATTGGCTTTGCCGGGGTGATAGTGAATGTCAAGGTCATAATCCTTGATTAACTCTATCCATCTTCTTTGCCTCATATTCAGCTCCTTCTGAGTGAAGATATACTTCAAGCTCTTATGATCTGAGTAAATCTCACAGCGATTACCCATCAAATAATGACGCCATGTCTTCAACGCTAGAACCACGGCTGCTAGCTCAAGATCATGGGTCGGATAGTTCTGCTCATGCTGCTTCAGTTGTCGAGACAGATATGCGATGACTTTGTGTCACATCCCAAGATTTTCCAAATCTTGTAATGTGAAAAATAAATAAACAAAATAAATCTTTGTTGAAAATCAGGGTGAAAAGAAACTTTTGTTTCTAAAAGGAAACTTAAAATCCCATCCTGAACAAACTTTGGTTAAAGTTTGAGTTCAACAAATCCAAATCAAGAGAAATGCATTCCTCAATGAATGTATCTGGAAATTTGAACACTTGGAAAATAAATCCAAAACCCTAGACCCTAATGAATAAAAACCATATCCAAGTTATCCCCAAGCCTATGGTTTTGATCCATACAAAAATTGATCAACAAATATTCACAAAGGATCAAGAAAGACCATAGAAGTTGGTTTCACTTAGTTTGGAACCATAAATAAAATCTTATGAATATAATAAGATAAGGAAATTGAATTTCCAAAGCTAATAAAGCCCTTACCAAAAATCCATACCAATTGGTGAACAAATAATCCTAAAGGGATTAAAAAGATAAACATTTAATAAAGCCAAATTAATTTGGCCAAGCTTTTATAATAAAATATTTTGTTTTGATAAAATGAGTAAAGGATTTATTTAAATAAAATAATAAGGATTTAAATATCCAATTTTATTTAAGTAAAGGCTTTTCCCATTTTAAATAAACACTAAAACTTATTTATTTTAAATAAGTTTTCCAAGTATTTTGATTTCTCAAAATAAAACCTACTAAAGTGTTTTGGTTTTATTTTGGATTTCAAAATAAAGTTTTTAAATAAACAAATCCTATATGGATTATTAACTAAGGTCCATTTATTTAATTATTAATGGAACCTAAAATAAAAGGTTATTTTGTTAATACAAGATTTCCAAATATCCTTATTTTTTCAAATAAAACCTACTGGTTTGGTTTTGAAAGTATTTGGATTTCAAATGGAAATTTTGTTAATTAAATCAAACCCTATTTTATTAAATAACTAAAGATCCATTTTATTTAATTATTGAATGGATCCTAAAATGAATAAAAATATTAAATTATTTTGGAATTTGGATTATGTTGATAAACAGAACCAAATTCAAAGTACAAAATTGTTTGAATTGTTTGAACCTTGTTTTTTTGCTTGAATAATTGATTGAATTTCAAAACAGAAAAATAGAAATGGAAAAAGAAAACAGACAGAAAAAAATAGGAAAAAGGACAGCCTAGCCCAGCAACCCACTAAGGCCCAGTAACCAGCCCAGTTCCCTCTCGCGCAGAAAAACGTTTCGCACCAATTAGTGAACCCACTCAGTCACAGACAACCGGGACCCACTCCTCCTCTCTCCCTCTCGCTGACAACAGACCCCACCGCTGAGTCATCGTTCTCACCCACGCCCCGAACCGTTTTTCTTCACCGCGAAAGAAACCCACTGAGTGAATGACAAGTGGACCCCGTTCCCCTCCCTTTCCCACTGACCAGAGGACCCCACAGCAACGACCCCTTCTTCCTCCCCGCGACTCCATCCCCCCCGTCACCGCGCGGCCGTTTCTGCCGCTGAATTCTCTGGCTTAATTCGCCTTAATGCCTGAGTAATTCCTCGCAGTGACCCCGCTCGTTAAAACGCCAGCGTTCTCTCCCCCGTTTCCCTCTGTCTCCTTCCCCAAGCACGCCACTAGGCCGCCCCAATTCCTCCCCGAGCATCCTCTGCTCCAACATGGTCCGGTGACGATTCCGACGAAACCTCTCCACCCCTTGCCGCCCTAAGCAACCTAGCAGCTTCCCCACTCCCAGACGCACCTCCCAGCACTTTCAGTTCGGCCGCGGGCGCCCCCGAGCAACGTCTGCAACGAGCTCTGAACAGCGCCGCCGTCTGTCTCGTCTCCATCAAGTTCCTCCGGTAAGACCAGACCACCCCATGTCCTCTCGTTCACGCGCACAGCATCGCCTTGCTCTTGCGCATCTGACCCCACTCTCGGTTTGCCCTATCGTGATCTACAGCGTCGGCAACGACGACGACCTGCAGCACCGCCGTCTGCCTCTTTCTCCGACGGCGTCCACAGGTAGATTCCGACCGCCCCGTGTCTCCTTGATCACGCAAACATCTTTGCCATGGACTTGCGCAGCTAACCCAGCCCACCGTTTATCTTCTCGTGGACCACAGCACCATCTCCGACCGTGGACAGAGCCGTCCGTCGCCAGAACCAACTCCGGCGAGGAATTACCGCAGACCCCGAGCGCCCCTTGACCCACCGTCGGCAAGTTGAGCATCGCCGTGACCCCCTGAGCCCGGTGAGCATCTTCCCTCTCTCCCTCACCTCCTGTAGCATCGCCTCCGTCGTCGAGCGACAGCTCCGCCGCCGCTAGCCACCGTCAGCGCCGCTGCTTTTTGGCCAGGCAGTTACAGCCATTCGATTTAGATCGAACGAATAGGATAGATCCACTTAGTCACGAAGAGGTATGCTTTCTAGACCGTGCGATTAGATTTGATCCAACGCCCCACAGCCATGATCCGGCCGAACCGGTACCGTCCAATAGAATACTGCCGCGTGTTCCCTGTTCTGTTTAAAAACAGATTTGAAAAACAGATTTAAGTGCCACTTTCAAACCCTTGTATATTTGGATCCAGACGTCCAAAAATTACAAATTTTATGTCGTTAGATTCAGGAAAACAAGACCTAACCAACCCTGCCTTTAGTTTAGCAAATAGTATCTGTTAGCTTGTTTAAATTTGCAGATTCTCTTGTGAGCTTGTTTAGATTAGAAAAATTGTTTAAAAATGATTTTTGGGTTAAAACCTTTGCAATTGGTTTGTTGTGACCTTACTGACCCTAGGAACCAACCTATGTCTTGGAAAATGATTTTTGTAAAGGTTTAGAATGGATTAATTAGTTTAGTCCATTTCTAGCCAAACAAAACTATTGTTTTGTTTATGAAAATGTTTTTGTAAAGAAAATTTTGAGAAAATGGTTTAGACCAAACCTACTGACCCAAACACCAAGTTTTGCAATAGCAACTCATTTGGTGAACCCTATAGGTTAGTGCCTTAGTAAAAATATTTCTACACCACATAGAATGACACTTTGTTTTGAAAATGGTTTTATAGTGAAACCTTTTGCAAATGACTTAGCCACTTTACAAAATGACCAATAGGTGTGCCCAAATGTCTATGACCCATTAGGAACCCCTTTTTCAAACAAAACAAAGCTTGGCATGCTTGCATGCATTACTTTGACTTTGCCATTTTGGTAAATGACCAATTTGGAACTTACAAAGTTTAGAAGCCTAGTGGAGACCATCCTTACAATAGAACCAACCTCTGCATGCTTATGCATGACTTAGATCCCATTACTTTGTGTGTAAAAAAAAATTGTTTGCTTGACTTTGGTTTGGAGTGTTAGTTGATTTTGTGTTTTGCTTGTTGGTAGATTGAGTTTGTGCCTTGCTTGATTGATTTGTAGTGACTTGAAGAGTGTGAGACTAGCAAGGACAAGGAGTCAACTTATACCCTCTACCAAAAAGGCAAGTGATGCTTCATATCTTTTGTCCCATTATTTTCACTATGCATTAGTGCTTTTGCTAAGTAAAATTTGCATGGATTTTGGTTTTGCTAAGTATAGATCTTGCTATAGGAAAACCTAGTAGATGAATCCTTAGTAGGATTTCCTAAGTTAAGAACCCTATTACTACCAAGCTTAGCCTAGCTAATAGAAAACAAGGGTGGAATGTATTCATGCTATGAAAAACTACTAAGTCTGTGGACTTATGTTTTGTCTAATAAAACAACTAAATTAATGAATCACCTGGGTGGAATGGGACTTGCTTGGTGGTTTTTGGTTGAGTGGTTCACAAGGCCCATGTTTATGGTTTACCTTAGTGTATCTCACTTGTGGATGGCCACCCAGGAACAAAGAGATTTGAGATGTCAAATGTTGAGAAGCTTCAAGTGCAACCACTTGGCAATATGGGCTCTGCCATGATCATATAGGTTGCAAGAACTTAGCCATATGGATAGTTGGTGGTAGTGTTTGATAGGTTGGAACGCGTCCATGATGGTCTAAGGAAAAGCTTCCGAAGGATCTTGTCTTGGGAAACCAAGTCTTGTGGGGAAAGTGCACCACCTCTGCAGAGTGAAAAATCTAAGTACTTAGCCATGTCCCTGGAAAAGGACAATTTGAGCATCAAGACATGGAAGCAATCAAGAATCTCATCATACCAATTTCTAAATTAAAACTTGTGGGTGAACAAGGGATTATGTGAATTCTTCAATCTTTGATGGAGAGATGGCTTGGAACAAGGATCTTGAAATCTTTGATTGAGGAAAAATGATTTTGCCAAGCACTTCAGTCATTGATTGGTAGATGCCTCGAGAAGGATCTTCAGTCTTTGATTGGTAGATGCCTTGGGAAAGTTTTTGCCAAAAAAAAACTTAGTATTTTCAAAATGATAGGGAAAAATCTATTTTGAGCAATGCAAGCCTCAACTCCACTTAGCCAAATGCATATAGATGATAGACTCCACCATACTACCAAAGTATCACTTGCCAATACAATTCAAATGTATTGACCCTTGTGGCTGTAACTTGTATGTTGCAGGTTTGATTGATTTTAGTGAAGATTGATTGATTAGGATTACAAAGTCTACAACCAACATCTGCCTGTGGCACTTTGAAGATGAAGGACCCATGACTATAGATATTCCGCTGCAATGTAATGTAAATAGCCAATGAGCTATGTTTGATGTAATAAATTATTTTATTCCTGGTTATAAAGTTGTATTATGACCTTTGTTTCTTGATATTACATCTAAACTGTGGATGATAGCTATTGATCCAGGGACTAGCATTGTAAACACAGGGGGCTCAATCTTATTAAAGGTTGGGGACCTTACACTTTGCCTTCTTGCATCAATACACATCCTAGGCCAAGCTTGGATGCATCACAATACACATCAAACGGCTTCTTGATGTCTGGCATGATCAAAATTGTGGCTGATATCAATCTCTTCTTCAGCTCCTGGAAACTGGCTTCACATTTGTCTGTCCATTCAAACATCTTGTCCTTCTTCAACAATTGGGTCATTGGTTGGGCTATGCTCGAGAATCCTTCTACGAACTTGCGGTAATATCCCGCAAATCCGAGAAATGAACGAACTTGGGTTTGATTGGTTGGGGCTTCCCATTCCTCGACATGTTTGATCTTGGTGGGATCAACAGAGACTCCTCCGGCAGAAACAATATGTCCTAGGAATCCTACTTCTTTCAGCCAAAACTCACACTTGATGAACTTGGCATATAACTGATGCTCTCTCAGGGTTTCTAGGATGATTCTCAGATGTTGCTCATGCTCTTCTTCTAACTTGGAGTAGATAAGGATGTCGTCAATAAACACAACTACAAACTTATCTAGAAAATTCATAAAGATCTTATTCATGAGATTCATGAAATAAGCAGGGGCATTGGTTAATCCAAAAGACATAACCGTATACTCGTATAAACCATAGCGAGTAGTAAAGGCCGTCTTCGGAATATCCGTTGCACGAATCTTAAGTTGGTGATAACCAGTCCTAAGATCAATCTTTGAGAATACCTGAGCTCCAGTCAACTGATCAAATAGATCCTCTATCTTTGGCAAGGGGTACTTGTTCTTGATGGTGACGTCATTCAACTTTCTGTAATCTGTACACAGACGATTGCCTCCATCTTTCTTGTCGACGAATAACACTGGTGATCTCCATGGCGATGCGCTTGGCTGAATCAAGCCTGTTGCTAACATGGCATCCAACTGCTTCTTCAGTTCCACTAACTCTGAGGGGTTCATGGTATAGGGTCTCTGGGCTATAGGTCCGGTTCCGGGGATTAGTTCGATAATGAACTCAATATCCCTATCCGGGGGCATACCTGGCAATTCATATGGGAATACCTCGGGGTATTCACAGACTACTCTGACTTGGTCAATGGTGGGCAGGGCTACACTCTTGTTGCACTTGAATTGACGGGGTAAGGTTTCAGAGATATGCTCTACTGTTACTCCAGAACTACTGGTCATGGTGATGGCTTTCTTAGCATAGTCTATCAGTCCTTTATGCCTTGACATCCACTCCATACCTAGTACTACTTCCAATCCTTTGGTTCCAAGTACAATTAGGTTGGCATAAAAATCTATCCCATGTATTCTGATAGGTACAGCTTTACAAATTTTTCTAGCTTTTGTCATTGAACCGGGGATTTGAACTATCATGACATGCTTCAGGTTGGTTGGGTGAATCTTACTAGTGCATACAAATTCTTCGGTGATAAATGAATGCGATGCTCCAGAATCAAACAATACTCTTGCTAAAACTGAGTTGACAGAAAACATACCCAGCACTACATCTGGCGCTTCCTAGGCTTCTTCTGCGTTCATGTGGAAGAGACGACCGTTGCGGTTGTGAGGGTTCCCTGGGGCAAATCTCCTTCCTGGTTGAACACGACGCTGCTGCTGAGCTAGGGCATTCATAGGGGCATTGGCGGCAGTCTTCTTGGGACACTCATTGGAGTAGTGACCCTTCACTCCACACTCAAAACAAGTGATCTGGCACTTGTCCTTGACAGTGACAGGTACATCATTGCTGCCAGTTCTGGGTGCAGTGTTGCTGTTGTTGTTGTTGCTCTTGGGAGGGGCACGGTTGAAATTGTTGGCATTACCGGAGTTGTGATTGTTTCCTCCGGACTTCACATTACCTCTGCTACGGTTGGGGTAGCTTGGGCGAGAATTTGGGGGTCGGTTGTTCCTTGCTGCATATCCTGGTGAGGGGTTAGGACGGTACTTCTGGTGACTACTGGATCCAGACTACTGCATCATACGGCGCTTGCGGTTGTTGTTTGCCTCGTTAATCTTCCCTTCCATCTGAATGGTAGAGTCGACTAGCTCTTCGAGATCATCAAAACGGATGTTGACGAGGACAGTCTGCATCTTATCATGCAGTCCATTTAAGAATCTCTCCTTCTTCTTGGCCTCCATGTTGATATCATCCGGTGCATATCTGGCAAGTGACAAGAATCTATCACGGTATTCCACCACCGTCATTCTTCCTTGCTTCAATTCGCGGAATTCATCTCTCATCCTGTTGACAAGACCTTGCGGCACGTGGGTGTGAATGAACTTGACCTTGAATGCTTCCTAGGTCATCACCAGGCCATGGTTCATATTGCGGATTCTATTCCACCAAGCTCTTGCATCTCCCGCCAGATAGTGGGTGGCGAAGAGAACTTTCTCATTCTCATCCACTCTGGCCACCTCTAAGTTGTTTTCCATGGTCTGTAACCAGTCATCAGCACCTAATGGGTTTTCAGATTGGTTAAAGATTGGGGGATTGGTGTTCTGAAAGTTTTTGAGTTTGGATCCTGGTGATCCTGATTTCCATGTCCTTGGTTGTTGAGAGCCATTTGGGCAATCTGCTGCAATGTTGCTAAGTTTGCTTGACGCTCGGCCCTGCTTGCTTCACGGTCCGCGATGAGATTCTGCAAGATCTGCAGCATTGGGTCCTGCGATGAGCTGCTCCCTCCCTGGTTTCCACGAGTCATCTGAAGATTGAGATAGATATAGGGGTAAGAGGGAAATTCTAAGGTTCATGGTTTTGGGGTTTTCAAAACTAAAACATTGAGTTAGACTCAGGTTTTTCAACTAACTTCTTTTTCATTTATGCAAGCAAGCACACGATACAACACACACCACAAAAATCAAAGGGGAAAACAGATGGTTTGAAGAACCATTCTGCAAGCTATGATACAATGAGATGATACACCTCATGCTACGACAGTGCTCTAGTGCATCTACTCATCGTCGATGAAGTCGGAGTCTTCATCATCAGTATAGAAGTCCACAGCATCCTCCTCCAGAAAGTCATCATCGTTGCTGAGGTAAGAATCCATATCTCCCTGGATGTCTTCACCCTCATCTTCTTCTTCCTTGGCGGCAAGCTGGGCTTCTTGCTCCTTGACGGTCTTCTCGAGGTCGGCCACCTTCTTGCAAAGACGGGCGATGGTGCGATCCTTCTTTGCACGCTGGCGACAAAGAGACTGGCGATCTTGGACAAGCAGTGCGAAAGTCTGGGCCTTCTGGTCGGCAATGTCACGGTTCTAGTTGGCTAACTCCCTGGCATTGTCCAGTTCCTGCTGTCTGTCATGAAGCAAGAAGTCAAGATTCTCCACTTGACGCCTCAACTCTGGGTGACTTGGCATCTCCATCGGCATTCCCATGAAGTCACGTCTTGCATAGTGTGCAAAACGGGTTCCTTGGATCTTGTTGACGCTAAGGGCACATAGACGTGCGAGAGCTTCATGCATTGCCATGGCTAATCCATCTAGCCAGTTATTCTCTCTCACGGAGAACTGAATTCTCCCGGAAGTTGGTGCTTCGATGCTTCCTCGAAGATCCGCGGTGACTAGACACTGTAGGTCTCCTCCTGGGGGTCCTGGAAGTTGAGCTCCAAGAAACTCCGGATGTGGGCGTCCCAGTAACTCCGATAGTGAATCCAGATCCCTCTCGAAGATCAACGGACCTCCGCTTCCCAACTGGTAAAACTTGCTAAACTGAGTCTCCATCTACAAGAATTAAGGATGAGGAAGTTAGTGAAGTGATCAAGTGTGTCAAATTTTAAGTAGTAGTGTAAGAATTTTGAGTAACATGAATTTTTGGAGAAGAATCCACAAGAGTAAGAGGGGAAATAGTTTTTCATAAATACTCACTTTGGTTTTGAAGCTAAGTTTTTGGTTTGGACGTCCATTCTAACCAGGGTCTCCTATGGTCAGGATGGCTCTGATACCAACTTGTCAACACCCGGATTTTTAATCCCAGATGCCCGTTATGACATACCTCGCAATCCCAGGATTACCATTTTTGCGAGACATAACAGATTGGATATCAAAGTACATCATCCATTACAAGCCATACATAAGGTTTTACACAAATAAGGATCTCACGATCCAGTCTTTAATACAACAAGCAGCGGAAATAAAAGATAAGCGTAGCGGTGGGGTCCATCTTCAGGGGCACAGGCAATGCTGACGAAGGCAGATAGTCCTAGTTATCATAGCCGTCCTGCTGACCATCATCTTGATAATCTCCTTCATAGTCTGGCCATGATAATAGCCAAGGACAAAAGCCATGAGTACTCTTTAAGTACTCGCAAACTACTACTAACAAGGAGTATAATTCTAAGTTAAAGTGCTAGAGCTAAGTTTAACTATAAAGTTAAGTTTGAAACCTAAGCTGAGTTCAGAAGCAAAGAAACATAAAGTAAAGTTCTAGAATCACTTAAGTTGGGAAGCTATTATCATCAACACAACCCTGTTGTGGTCAAGTCAAAGTTCATCATTCATTTCAAGTTATTTAGAAATAATCTGACAATGAAACAGTATGGCCATTCCAACTGTCCATAACCGCGGACGCGGCTATTCGAATAGTTTGACACTCTGCAGAGGTGGTACACTTTCACCACAAGATTCGATACATCTGTCAGGGATAACCCTGAATCATCATACTTAGTATGCAGATAATCAAACATAACCTTCCCTTTACACACCCTAGTACAAGCACCTCTCCTATGAGCATGGCCTCCCAACCATGACCATCAGGTATCTTGGGCACTGCATAGGTGGACAACATTGAGAGGTAGCCTCAGCTCAAACCTCTCCCGTGAGGGAACTAATACTAATGCATATAAATTTCTAGCTAAGCCTTACCTAATTCAGGTAGTGTGGTTGTACGGTAAATTTGGAATGGTATCGCATCCGAATCCAACCATCAGTTTTATAAAAGGGTTAAGGATCATGCCTCATCATTTTCCTCATCATAAACCAGTTGTGTTTCTCAACACATGTCAAAACATCTCAATAGAATGACTCATCATTCCAAGGTTTTCACAATTCATTTTCACGAAGTGTTCCCATCTAAAGTGACTCAAGTTTTTGATCTACTCTAAAAGACTAAGTTAAGAGTGTTCACTAAGGTGGAAGGATGGGATCAATCTCATGCCATAGAATGACATCTAAAGGTTTCTAAGTAGGTCAAGTTTTATAATTTTTATGCTACCTTCAAAGAGGTCAAGAACTTTGTGTAAACTAAGGGAGGTAGAATTTGTCAATAAGACTTGAGGTACTAGTAGTTAAAGGGGGTGTGATCAAAGCATGCCTAAAGGATCCTTGCTCAGTCATCTAGCTTAATTCTAGCTTGCTAACAATAGCTTGCCTTGGTTGGTGTAGTGGTTGAAGTTTTCTTCTTCTTCTTCTTGGTAGAACTCCTCCTCCTCGAAAGCTTGGTCGGTACTAGCGTCTATAAATACATAGGGAGTGCACAATCACCAAACAATACTTAACTAGACTAAGTAGTATTCTAAAACACAAAATTGATGATCTATTATCATCACAAGCATCACAAGTTCAATTTTAATAGTTTCATCCCTTTTATTTTAGAAAAGTAATTTCTACTCATTGAAATATTAACTAAAATTTAATATTCACCACCAAAACATGGGATCATGTGGACATATGTCCTCACCACATATTCTAACATGTGGGAATGATATTTAAGGGTTGGATCAATATCACTTTGGTTTAAGTTCATTATTTAATGATTTAAAGTGACTAGAAATGCCTATATAGCATTGTTTTGGTACTAGTCCAAAGTCACTGCATGTCAACCTTAATATTATTACATGGTTAGATAGATATGATGAAATGTGATTTTTGAGAGTTGGAATCAACTCAAAAGCTAACTTGCTTGATTTTATAAAAATGTTGCAAGTTGCAAAAGCTTCTGTCTTCTTATTTTTATTAGGAGAGCTCTATAACTCTAATTGAATTGAATCCAACGGGCTTGGATAGATCATTTTAATACCTTTCAGACAAAATTAGTTTCATGCAATTTGGATTTCTAAAACTCTCTGAATTGATTTTCAAACTAGGGGAGAGAAACTAGATTCAACTAAAAAGAAAAATCCAGATTTGAATGGGTGGGCTAGCGTGGGAAAAGACTTGGGCCGGCCCAATGGCGCTCCGCGGCGCGGGGCTCAGCTGATAGGGGGTCCCGCTTGTCAGCGGCACTTAACACGCGAAACGGTACACGCGTTGTGGGCCATGCGATTAGAAGCGAGATCAACGGCTGAGGGTCGTCGTCGACGACGAACAGGTCGCCGACGAGTTCGAACCCTAGCGGCTCGGTGGGGGTCTACTGGGGGCATACCAGGGCTCCAGCGGGGTCGGCGAGGCGGGCAAAAGACGTGGAAGACGACGGCGAGGCGAGGCGCGGTTGCGGCGGAGCTTGGGGTGGTCGTAATCAACGGCGCCCTTCTCCTCCTGCCTCGGCTGCTCCGGCTCCAATTCCGGCGAGGCAGAGCTCGTCTTGCTCTAGCTAGAGGTGGGTGAGGTTCAGAGAGGTGAGGGGAGTGGAATGGTGTGGAGAGAAGAGGCTGGGGAGGGCTCCTTTTATAGGCCCGACGGTGAGACCGAGCGGGATGGGCAAGCGACTCCGGCGACAAGGCTACGGCGGGCTAGAGGCATGGCTAGGGATGGCGATCGATGGGCGGTCTCCTGGCGGTGCTCTAGGAATTCAATACGGGCATAGGGGCGGTGGTATGCGGTCTGGGCGAGGTGGCGCTCTACGCGGCCGAAGCGGCGGTGTCCACGACGAGCGGTGGCTGTGAGGCTTTGGGCGGCGAATGGGGATGTCTGCGGTGTTCCAGGTCAAGGTGGAGCGGCGGGCGCGGGCTGGTGCCAAGGGATGGTCTGTGCGAGCGGGGACAGGGCATGCTCTGGGGGCGGCGTCGGCATGCTCGACCGGCTCCGGGCGCGGCGGTTCCTGGCCGCTCTGCTCTTTGTCTCTGGCCTGGGGCTAGTTGGGCGGTGGAGGTGGACCACAAGCAAGTTGCTAGACATGAGGAGAGGGCCTGGAGAGGGCTGCTGCTGCGAGTGCATTGTCGGCCGGCGAGGTGGTGCTCGGCATGGCATGGCAGTGCAGCTAGGGGGTAGGGAAGAGGCTGGTTAGGCTCTGGTTAGATCAAGAGGGGACAAGGGGATTAAATGGGGATCAATTGGGGGCAAAACCCTGTTGTAAACAGTGAGCTAGGATTAGAGGTGAGATTATGCATGCCAAGTGTTTGATGAAATGGCCGCATGAAAGAAAGTTTTTAATTTTGGTTTCAAAAATTTTGAGTGATCTCCACTAGTGATAGGTAGTCTCTGGTTGCAAGGGTTTTGAAAATGGAGCTCAAATAGATGGTATTTGCAATAGGGGTGATCTATGCATATGCATTAGATTCAATTTTAAACTGTCATTTAAAATAGTTAACAGAATGTTTTTAGCAGATCCAAAGGTGGGCCTTGGTACCTCATTATGTGTACTAGCAAAGGGGTGCAAAGATCAAGAATTGTTTCTGTTAAGTTTTGAGTACTAGGAATATCCAAAGTAGGCATGAGAGTTAAATTTGCCAAAATGACCATTCCTACTTTTTAATTCTTTTTGATTTGATTTTCTTTAGGAAAAGTTTGGGAATGATGTAGATGATGTTTAAATCACCTAAGAAACATTTTACAAGCATTGGATCAATCAATCATGGCGATTCAAACAACTCCTATTTTAAATGCATACACATATGAATGCTTTCATTTTAAGTTTGGAAAAGTTTTTGTTAACCCTATTTTTGGATGATTTGATCTTGATAAGCTTGGATTAAAGTTTTGGGATGTTAAAGGGGGGGTGTTAGTGATATGTTTATGTTGGCCTCTGGCCTCCTACATATTGGCCTTTTAGCTCCCACATGTATATGTATATATGAGACCTTCTTGCCTCGTAATACAAGTTGCTATTCTCCTGACATTATCACCTTCATGCTCGAGGACGGGTATATGTTAAGCTTGGGGATGCTCATGCATATAAAATGCACACATGAACTTTGTAGTTTATTGTCACATATTCCATCATATACATTGTTATATCCATGTTTTACATTGATTTATGGGGATTTACCAATGATACCCTTTATTTGGTTTATAACTCCGCATGCAGAAAAACCCTATTTTGCATATTTTAAAATTTCAGGGATCTAAAGAAAGTCAAATGGATCTGTGATTTTTCGAGGATCATTTTTTCATCACTTGAACCTTATGGATCACTAGAACCTCACTAGTGGAGGCCGGAGGCCCAAAAGAGCCTAGGTGGCATGGCCCAGGGAGGGCCGCGCGCCACCTACACTCTTTTCCTCCTGGAGCATCGCCCGTCCTCCATCTTGTGCCCTGTGTCGAAGTCCTGACCTAAAAACGCCTATAAAAAGGTCCCTCCTCGTGATCCTAGGGAGAAGGCAGAGAAAACAAAGAAACCATGAAACAAAGACAGAACCAACAAAAATTAGACGGGGAAACATCGCCGGAATCACCACTGATTGATCTCCATCCTCTCCAACATCATCACCACTGTCTCCATGATGAAGACGGAGTAGTCCACCTCTGAACTATGGATTCGTGGAAGTAGCTTGATCTCTCATCCTATTATTGTTTACAACCATACGAGATGCCTAACATGATTATGGTCATCTATATAATTCCTATGTGGTGGATCTTTGTTTTATGCGATTATATTTGAGATTGAAATTCTATCATGTGTAAGATAGAATTGGTTATTTTGGTGGTTATGATGTTATCCAGACTTGGCTATTTTCCTTCCAGGTATTTGGACTAGTTAGTAGTTGTTCTAGCGGTTAACTAGAAATCTATTCTCTCTATCCAGAAATAACTGAACTGGATTTGTCTACATTTGTATGTATACGCGTCTAGATACATGCGAATCTAGACAAAATACAAGTCAGTTATTTCTGAATGGAGGGAGTAGGTTTTTTTTCTTACTTTATGTTTGTAAGACGCTAGTGGTTTCTTTATAAGCTCCTTTGGTAAAAAAAAACATGTACATGTCAGTTATTAACGTACCATTCGAGTCCAACAGAAAGCTAGCTCAACGAGCTAGCTAGCAGCCTAAAAAAGGCAAAAGGGATCACCGATCCCAGTGAGAACCCCTGGCCGGCCCAAAATGGAGAGAGATAAAGAGAGAGCGCGTAGCAGCAGTGTGCACTTCCTTTTGTGAAACAGCATATGCATATGCATGCAGCTAGCTAGGTACCTTTCGCCTTTTCTCTCCGTCGATCCTTTTATGGTGCTTGGAATGGAAGCAAGCTGGAACAAAAGAAAAAGAAGACCGGTACAACCACACATGCATGACATGATGCATGTCCTCGGATCAGATGTTGAATGGAATTGACAGGCGATGACCTCCACTGCCATCACAAACTAGACATTTGGCGACGGCCAAAACCATCAATATATAAAAGGAGGACAAACCATCACCAATCGATATACTATTCCTATATTTAATTTCTCTATAATTGTAACCGTTTTTCTGTAATTTGGGATCAATATCCAACTCCCATAGTTGTTGTCACTACTCACCGACCTATATACAGAGAGAAAACAGAAAATTGCTAGAATTGAACTAAAATTCCTCATTTCCAGACGGCCGGTCGGTGCTGTGACAGTGTGACAGCATGCAAAAGTTAAGTACCTATATGTAGTACAGTACTCTATGTGATAATATCAGATCGAGGAGTGAAAGGGAAGCTAGCTAACTAACTAGATAGCCTATCGTTGTGTGCACGTGCATGCGAGATGCAACCTGTCTAAGGTGAGCAGTAAAAGGAGGTGGCAGGTGGGTAAAATGCGTGAGTAAGGTGGCCGGCCGGATCAAGATTTACTGGATTCGTATGTTCTCCCAGGATTTTACCGCGATCTTTGCTAATCATGCCTTCTTTTTGTTGGTTGGTTGATTGGGTTGAGTACATATCAAGGGAAATCCAGCACTTCCAAATGTTTGTCGGTTAGTCTTTTTTTTTTCCGAAATTTTACCGATCTATTAGTAATCATCAACAACAGTACAAATAGGCCTAAAGTAATAAAAATTACAAATAAGTCGAAGACTACAAACACTAGAGCGAGCCGAAGGCGCGCCGCCGTCTTCGCCCCTCTATCACTGAGCCGGACAAAGCTTGTCGGTTAGTCTTACAAAAGTAAATAACCGTGTGAGGCGAGGAGGAAGGAGAAAGTTGAAGAAAGGGGATTGGTGGAGCAGGAAGAGTGGCGCCGGGTAGAGAGAGTCGACATAGAAAGAGTCTACGCATTGGCAGGGCCGGCTCTAAGTTTTACCGCTTGCGTAGCTGAGTCATGGGCTCCTAAGACTAATGTCTATCGTCTGAATTAGGAGAGTATTTATTTTCTTTGTTCATGAAGGAAGAACCTTAAACTCAGAAGCTCATGACTTAGCTCGATTTGCTTTAACTTTAGGCCTAGGACCATGTGTGACTCTTAAACCCCCATGTTGTTATTTCAGTACCTGTAACTATGGCTTTTAATAATTAATAAAAATAGCTAGTTATCCTAAAATAAAAGCGTCACGGCTGACAACATCCATGTCACGACTGCGGGGACGTCTCTCGCACCCTCCACTGTTCCGACCGGGGCCCCTGTTCATGGCGGGTAGTCGATCCCCTGCCATAGCAGGTTCGGAGGATCGTCCTTGCCCCGAGTACCCGCCCCTAGCCTTTTCCACCTCCTCTCCTACGGATTCCTTCTCGCGGTGTCCTATTCTCGAATTCCCCAACTCTTCATTGGCTTAGATCTATGGCGACACGACGACTTACGCCGGCGGTGGTGGAAGATAGAGAGGATGAGTTGAGCTACGGCTCAACTTTCGCGGGAGAGGATTCATGTAGCGGAGAAGATGAAGGTCGTGCAGATTCCTTCCTTCCAGGCGCCATCAGAGGGAGTCTCGTCCTGGGGTGCCAGAGCCCCTCGTTCGAGGAATCGATAACTTCTTCATCCTCCGCTACCTCGAGCCCGCGTCACCTCTACTTCGTGTCTTTCAACATCGATCTGTGAGGTACAAGTTGCAAGTCGTCGGAACCAGTTCTGCAGTGTTCTAGATCTACATGCGCAGTCGCAACTAGCATGCATGCAGGGTTTGAGGTTTGAGAGTCTGGTCTGGGTCCTGGAACATGCACACAAAGTTCAGATGGAGATTCTCGTGCCCTTGTGTGGCTGAAGGTTTGCCATGGAGGGTTGAAGGAAGAGTGCTCAGCAGCTGCTCCTCATCAGGGAAAGCAACATATCCTAGGCGATGCAAATCTGATAGGTCTCTCTCACCGAGAATTCTAGGCTTTGGAAGCACTACTTCTCCTGCACCACATCAGGTCGTTACTAGAGGAAATAGAAGCTCTGGATATATTTCAGCTATGGTAAGTAATAGTTTCAGGAACGGGGTTGTCCTTGAAAGTTCAGGCGGCTTCAGAGTACAGAGGGAGGGGGAGCTGAATTTTCAAGGAAAAAGTGGTGATGAGAGAAAGTGTTGTCTATGGAGGGGTCTAGAGATCAGCGATGTTGGGGGGGGGAGGAAGCTTGGTCCATGGCGACAGAGAGGTGGAGTCCTTTTTCCATTAGCTTTGGCATATTTCTTGGCATCCCAACCACCCCCATCCCATTCCATAAAGCAAGGCCTTCCCCACCCCTTAGGGTTTGCTCCCTCCTACCAAAACTAGCGGCGGATGAGCTTGTTGGTTTGAGAGTGTTGGGGGTAGAAGAAGAGGGATCTATGGAGTTGGGCCAGATTGATGTGGAGAAGTCCATGGCTGGTGGTGGTATGAAGAAAGGGAGAGGAAGAGGGCTTGAATCCTGGCAGCAACAACAGAAACCACAGATGCAGCAACAACAACATATACAGGGATTTGAATATGGTCAGATGCCTCCCACCCTTATGATTTTCATCCTCCACCCCCATATGGCTTCATGCCTGGGAACATCCCCCTCCATGGGGTTTTCCATGCCCTTTTCCTCCCTATCCACCTAGTCAGTAGTATGGGATGTAGTCCAATTAGTGGGTTGCTCCTCAGTAGGACAGTTCACAGCAGCAACAATAGTCTTAGAGCAGTGGAGATAATCAGAAGGGAAAGCTCGGGGAAAGGCAAAGAAGAAGCTTGTTTCTCAGAAAGAGCAAGGTCCCTCTGGCCTAGATGTAACTACCCAGATGAATTATACCATCAATATATCGGTGGCAGACAATCTTTTTGTTTCATTTGCAAAGCTACTTGTCATAAGGTTGATGACTTCCCAGTGAAGAAGAGACCACATCAAATTTCTAGGTATGTGGGGAGTGCTGCTACTAGGTTGGGTTTCTACCATATTGAAACTCCAGAGGTGGTTCTAAATCATGTCTCATCTACTAAAAATTGTGGCCTGGTGATTTTGGAAAGGGAGAGATCACTAGTGAATAATTAGCTGGGAAGTTCTCCAATATATACAAGACCAATTGGCCATGGAAGATTAGGGAGTTGGGGCACCCAGGAATCTACCTGGTAATGATGGGGATATGCCGAATGGGGTATATCGAACAGGACGTTTCGAGTGGCCCATGGCCTCTGCGAGTGGGCCTGTAGGACGGCGACTAGAATGCGACTGAGAAGAAGCCTGACGACTAGAAGCTGGAAGCCCAGTAGCATAGCAGAAGCCTGATACATTGCAAACATATCTATAATTTTTGATGTTCCATGCTTGTTTTATATCTACTTTCTTATGTTTTGTCCACACTTTGGAGTATTTTTACACGTTTTCTAGAACTAGCCTATTAACAAGATGACACAGTGCCAGTTGCCTGTTTTCTTCTGTTTTTGGTTCCAAAAAGGTCAGAAAATGAATATTCTTGGAATTGGACGGAACAAAAGTCAAAGTCAATATTTCACCGAGGGGAACACGGAGCTAGAAGACGAGACGGAGAGGGTCTAGGGGCTGACCACACCATAGGGTGGCGCGGGTCCCCCTAGCCGCTCCACCAGGTGGTGTGGGCCCCTCGAGCGCCCACCGACCTTGCCTCTTCGCCTATAAGAAGCCTCCTGATGAGAAAACCATAAATCATCCAGCCTCCAGCCACGAAAAATTCCCCAGCGCCGCCGCCACCGAAGGGGAGATTTGGGGGACAGAAAGTCTCTGTTCCGGCACCCTGCCGGGATGGGGAATTGCCCCCGGAGCCATCTCCATCGATCTCCACCACCATCTCCATCGCCGTTGCTGATTCCCATGATGATGAGAGAGTAGTTCTTCCTCGAGGCTAAGGGTTCTACCGGTAGCTATGTGTTCATCTCTCTCTCTATGCATCATCATATTGAGATCATGAGCTTTGTAATTAAGTAGATCTACCTTGCTACTCAAGTGCTTTTATAGATCTCTAGCTCTTCCCATGTGTGTGAAAGTGATAGCATGCACACCATGGTGGCACTTAGGCTAGAGATTACAAATACTTGTTATGAGTTATATTTGGAGTTGGATGTCTCTATGAAATTGTGGTGTTTATTGGAACCATCTAGCGCTCAAGGTGATAGTGAGGGGTTATCTAGATGGGGAAAGCGGACTTTGAGGTGTGCTGTTATAGCCCTACCATGGATTAGAGTGTCCAACCGGAGAGTAGTTCAGAGTAGTGTCATAAAGAGAAGATATTTATATGAGAGTGTTCACTAGTGAAAGTATGATCCCTAGGCCTTGTTTCTAAACATTGAAACACCGTTTGCAACTAGATTTGTTACATGTTTGCTTGCTTCCATCTTTTTGCCTTTAGTCTTTTCCTCCTGTCAAGCTCTTTTCTGGCACCGTTGTCTTATATCCATACCACTTGTATTTCACTATCTCTTCACCGAACTAGTGCACCTATACACCTGACAAGTGTATTGGGTGTGTTGGGGACACAAGAGACTTCTTGCATCTTGATTGCAGGGTTGCTTGAGAGGGATACCTTTAACCACTTCCTCCCTGAGTTCGATAAACCTTGGGTGATCAACTTAAGGGAAACTTGCTGTTGTTCTACAAACCTCTACACTTGGAGGCCCAACAACTGTTTATAAGAATAGAAGTGCGTAGACATCAAGCTATTTTCTGGCGCTGTTGCCAGGAAGGTAAGGTAAAAGGTACTCACATCCTCTGGCTACTAAGCTATCTTCTAGTACTGTAGTTGTTGTGTGAGTGCTTGAAGTTATTTCCTTTAGATTCTGCAATTATATCTTTTTGTTTCTTGTTTTTATTTTCACTATTTAGGCTTAATGGAAAACGACAACAAAATTATAGAGCTTTTTAGTATTTTTTCTAAGGTAGAACATGAATTGTCTGAAAAGAAAATTAAAAAACCCATGGAACTTTCTTTGCATGCTAATAGCAATGTTATTAGTATGAATCTTTTGAACACCTTTGTTACTAATGCTATAGAAACGTCTAAGGTTGGGGAAGTTAATTTTTATGAAAATGATCTTTTTAGTTCCCCAGCTTTAAAGAAGAAAATTTGCTCTGATGATACTTTATCTCCAATATGTGGTAATTCTAATGATACTTGTGATATTTTAAATCCACATACTGAAAGCATCCATTTTAAAATACCTATAAAAATTGTTGAACGTGTTATGAATAAATGTTATTTTGGAGATGGAACTGTCCATCCTGGTGATCATTTACTCTTTATACACGAATTATGCGGGTTGTTCAAGTGTGCAGGTATTTCAACGAACCAAGTTAAGAGGAATCTATTCCCTTTTTCACTTAAGGGCAAAGCATGGGAGTGGTATGAGCTACTAGATGATCCTCATCATTTGGAGTGGAAGGAACTTGAATCTCTCTTTTACTCTAAATTTTATCCTCCTCATGAAATTCATAAAGATAGGAATTATATTTATAATTTTCATCCTCATGATGGAGAAAGTATTGCCCAAGCATGGGGGAGATTGAAGTCACTAATGCTCAAATGTACAATTCATGAGATCCCCAGTAATATTGTTATTAATAATTTTTATGCAAGGCTTGCATGACATTACAAGGACTATCTAGATACTTGTTTAGAGGGATCCTTCACAAGTAAGGAGGTCAAAGCTAAGTGGGATCTTCTTGAAACAATTCAAAGCAATACCGAATATTGGTATAACGACAAAGGTAAAGAACCATGTATAAACTATGAGTATGATTGCATTAAGTCTTTCGCTGAAACTGCTGATTTGCAAGAGCTTAGTGCTAAATATGGTCTTGATCCTCAAATTCTTGTTGATAGTTGTAGAGCCTTTGCTTCTCATATTAATGCTCCTAAAGAAAAATGGGACATGTATCATGAGCCTTTTAAAGACACTTGCATGGAAAATGAAATTGTTATTAATGATAGCAATAAACATGCTCAAACCTCTGAAAGTACTATTTCTTATAAGCATGTTAATTTTTGTGGAATACAAAAACCTTGTGAGAATAATCAAATTGAAGAATAATATTGTATCACCCACATGAATGAAAAAACAAGAACGTGGTTTAGGGCTCTAAATGATCTTGGTAAAAAGTTTGTGCCCTGTAACTACCTCGGTGAATTACGCTCCTAGTTACAAGCCTGGATGAGCAGAAATGGTTGAAATAGTACGGTGGGGCCCAAATGCCACTCACAGGTAGACCTTTCGGCCGTCCCAACCATTTCCACACATCGGGACAAGAACGGGCGGCGTAATCGGCAGGCGAAGGGATCAACTACATACACAAATGAGTATGTATGCAAGCCACCATACAACAGTACATCAGAGCCATTCCATCTAAAAAGAAAGGAAATATAGCAACGCCATACGGCAAGATCCAAATATCCTAGATAGATATAATAGTTTAGGATATCTCCTCATACATCAACCAACAGAGTATCAAGCGGAAGCGGAAGACAAAATCCGAGTACGGATAAGAAGCAAATCGGCATAAGATGCCCCATAAATAAGCAGATCCCGCCCACAGATCTCACGGATCCCCGTTCCCGGAATCTCTACACCGAATGATCGTTGCCCACATCGTCCGTCTCTTCCACCCAGTATCCATCTTGCGAGTGTACCTGTTCATCTGAACCAATAATTTATCGTGTGAGACCCTAGGGGTACTCAGCAAGTCTTTATGCCTCTAAAGGGGACACAACCTGGGGTGACGCAATTGCAGCAAAAGATAAACCCTAGCAATTCTATAGAAAAACGCTAACCATCCGCCTAACCAGAGATAGACGGATGTCCGTGAATTAATAACAACAGTTATAACAGTGATAAAGGTAATATCCACAGATTCATCCTCCTCCTCGCTTACCGACGAGGAAGCGGACGAACAACCCCCCATCCGTTGGCAGATTTATTACCCATTACGTGAGTGTTGCACTATTTACTAGTCAGGTACCTAGTCTAGTCAAATTAACAGCGGTACTTTAGTTATGCTTGTCTATGATCGAGAAACTGTGCTCCAAGTCGTCCATAACCGCGGACACGGCTTTCAGAAAGTTTTACCCTGCAGGGGTGCACAAATAGCAACACACACTCGATATGCCTTGGAAAAACCAAATCAAAACCCAACGAGGCAGTCACGACAAAGCGATCACAGGATTCAGAAATATTTCAGGGGGCCACCCCATTGAGCTACCCGCAACGAAGTTAGCTGACTCCGAGACGGCCTCAAGGTTTGCGTAAGTGGCTGTGAACGACTGGGAACCCGAAAATGTGGCTGGGCTTGTCGACACCGTGAAAACACTCCGCTTACCTAAACAGTATAGTGTGCAGTACCTCGCACAATTTTAAATAAAGCGGTAAAACATGGCATAAGTACAGGATAGTAAATAAAACCTCAAACTAGTTTGTGGCCCCAAGAAATAAGAATGAATCAAGCTCTGGCTCAGGGGGGTTCATAAGCCTCCCGGATGTGGATAGCGCGAATATTCAAGGAACAGGAATCAAGTACTCGGGGTCCTACGGGACACAAGTGAGCCTGAAAACCAAATAGCAAATATGGCTCACCGATGCCACTTTCATTAGTTTTCCCATTGCTACTCAGGTTAAGTTGTTTTAGGTATCTCGTTATCCATCAGACACTCACATACCCTACACATGCTGTTCTACGACTCGCATGGCTCAAACAACTCCTGTAGTAATGGCTCATGGGATGGAGGAACAAGCTTCGGTGGGGTTTAAAAGTAAAGGCTATGCAATACTTGGGATTCAATTTAATGCAATCGCGACTCAAAGATGCAAGAATAAGATAGAGGCAATAGGTACTATATGTATGCAAGCATGTGGTAGTGCTTGCCTGGCAGCTCAGTTGAAGCAAGTGATGGATCTGGGTAGTGCTCCTGGTTCTCTTGATATATCCCCTGCTCAGCGTCTATTCGAAGAAGAACCAAACAAACAAGGGCCAATATAAATAAAGTGCACAAGCATATGAATAAATGCGACAAGCAAACAATCATGCCATGATGAATGATGCACAATTTGCATGGCAATAAGGTAGCATGGCATGGGTGAGGTGTGGAAACAATAATAAAGCATTATATTGGGTTTTGGCCACATTTTATTCACAATTGAGTTGCTGTACACATTATATTTATATGATGCATGCTTCAAACCAAACCATGGAATGCATACACAGGAAGGTCTCGTCGAGCTAATCATTTTAGACATATTATTTGTTAGATTTGGAGTTATAAAACAAAAGTTATTAATTTATTACGGGAAAAGGGCATTTTGTTGTAATTTAAATTAACTTGGAAATTAAAGTGGTCAAAAATATATTTTGGATTGCATATTTGAATTCCTCATATTTTTCTGATTTGAAAACATATATTATTTGCATTAAATGGATTTATATTTCAAAAGATAATTAAAAACAGATTTAATTTTGAATTTGAATTAATTTGAAATAAGTTTGAATTAAAACAGATATCTAGAAAACCTTTTTATACCCAGGAACAGCTAACCCCAGTCACTGACGGGTAGGGCCAGTGCTGACTGGGACTCCACAGCGCGCAGAAAACGTTTAACACCGCGGCCTAAACTAGCTTAAGCGAATGACATGTGGGGCCACGGCACACATGGACCCGCGTGTCAGCGAGCGGTCGCGCGGGGGCTGCCAGGTGGGCCGAGCGAGGGAGCGCGGGTTAAGTTCGGAGAAACAGAGGGGCTTCTCTGCAAGATCTTCGGGGTGGCTGGCAGGTGGGGCTTGGTGGACCGCGGGTTGAGTCGAAAAAGAAAGCAGGGGGGTATGCGCAAAAAGACCGCCCGTACTGTTCCTCTTCTCCGCGAGCAGAGGACAGGTCGGTGCTCGCACGCGCGGACGCGACGTGGGGATTCGAACGCGGGACCTAGGGCTCGCGCGCGGGTGCGGAACCACTGCGCTGGCCTGGGCTTGGTGTCAGGGAGGCGTGCGTGGCCTAGCTAGGGTTTTTGTGCGGCGGGGGGAGCGAGCAGACGCTGCGCTCGCCGGTGCACCGAGCGTGCTCGATGAAACGCAAGACGGCTCTGGACGACGATAGCATGGGGGAGCATGTCCAGGAGATCAGGTAGCTCACCGAGAGTGTGTCGGTGCGGTTGGATCGGCTCGAGACGCAGAGGATCGCCGTCGAGGCAGACAACCAGAGGATCTAGGGTTTGCGTCGGGCTCGCGCTGGTTCGGGTGGCTCCGGTCCGTCTCCTCCTCGTCGCCGGTCTCAGGGGGAAGCAGAGAAGCGCCGTGAATCTCCCAGGCCGCTCCATGGACGTGCTGCTCGGCTGGATCGGCGGGACGCGGTGGAGGCCGAGGGTTTCGCCGGCGATGGTGTAGCCGGATGCGGTGGAGAAGAGGGGGAGAGGCAGGGCGCTGGGGCTGGATCTGGGGTAGCTGGGCGAGGCAGAGAGGGTCGATAGGGACGGAGAGGAGAGGAGGTGCCGTGGGGGGGAGTGGTTGGAGATAAAGGTGGCTTCGGCCACCTTTTCCCTCCTTCCTCCTCACGTGCTCGGCAGGGCAGGACCAGGGCAGGGAGCTGGCATGTGGGACCAGGGTGAGGCCAAGGAGGCAGGGGCAGGCTCGGGTGGTGGGGTCCTCAGGCAGAGAGAGAAAAAAGAGGGAGGGAGGAGCTCGGGTTGGGGTGGTGGTAGCCTCGGGCTAGGGTTGGAGCTAGGGTTGGGGTAGCTAGGTGGCCAGCTAGGGTTTGGGTGAGAGGGTGGCCAAGTGGGGCCAAGCTAGGTGAGAGAGAGAGAGAGGCCGAGAGGGAGAGAGGGGTGTAACATGCTAGGGCTAGGGTTTAGCTTAGATGGGTTAGGGTTAGATGGGTAGGTGAATAGGGTGGTAGGGTTTAGGATTAGCTAGAGGATTAGGGGAGGATGGTTAGGGTTTAGATAGGATACACAAGATCATGCATGGATGGTGGAGAAAAAGGAGAGGGAGGTGAAGAAAAGAGAGAGAGATGGATAGATGTGTGTGGTTTAGATTCATTCAAAAATGCAAATGAAATCCAAATAACAAGCAAAAAGGTGGTACTTGCATGGGCCATGCATAATTAATTAATACCATGTTTATCTTTGTGAAAACAAGATTATTTACATGGCATTTTCTTATGCATTCCAAAGTGTGGAGTAAGGCTCAAGCAAAAGAATTACAAGGAAAGTTCCAAGTGGAAAAAGATGGAGATGATCATGTTTGAGTAAGCTTGGGACTTGCTAGTGTGTATGTGCCACTAGGCATTTAGTAAGCCCAACAATATTCCAACATGATAATAACCCCAAAACAATCCATATGGAAGCCATGAAAAGGTTCCACTCACAAGGCATGCAAAGGTGGCCAGGTGGCTCTCATATTTCAATAATGTGAAAACAACATGATGCTAAGATGAGAGCATGTGGAAAAGAATTGGATCCATCCCAACCCACATGAGCTAGAGGTAAACTCAAATAAAATGCAAAGCTCATATTTAGTTGGATGGTGGAATTATAAGGTGGTGAAAGAAAAAGGTGGTGGAGTTAATAAGAGATATGCCCCCACTCAACTTGGGCATTGAAACAATATATCAAGAACCAAATACAATATCAAGAGGCAAATAAAATTAATAATGCATATGAGATAAGAACCAAATGAGAAAGGGTTTTATATGATGCTCAAATGCAAGGAGGCATGATGACATGAGCATGCTATAATGCTGATGCAACAATTATATATTTGAAGTAGCTATTATATTACTAGACCAAGTAGCATTACAATTGTTAGACAAATGGGATGCTACAACTCTCCCCCACTAAACAGGAATCTCGCCCCGAGATTCTAGGATGAAGCAGAAGACACGAAGAGGGTAGGATACTTGGCACGGGGATCATCTTCACGTTCCCAAGTGGCTTCATCAACGGAATGGTGCGACCACTGCACCTTGCAGAACTTGATGGACTTGTTGCGAGTCCTTCTTTCTGTGACTTCAAGGATTTTTGTGGGGTGTTCTTGATAAGACAGGTCTTCTTGGAGATTGATAAGCTCATGGTCCACGGTCCTGCCGGGATCCTTGAAGCACTTCTTGAGCTGAGAGATGTGGAAAACATCATGGACCTTGAGTTTTTTCCGGGAGCTCAAGAGCATAAGCAACTTCTCCTCTTCTTCCACGAACTTTGAAGGGAACGATGTATCTAGGAGCCAGCTTTCCTTTGATACCAAAACGGTGCGTGCCTCTCATGGGAGTGACACGAAGGTAAACGAGATCACCAGGGACATACTCCATGTCCGTGTGCTTCCTGTCATAATTGCTCTTCTGGCGACTTTGAGCAATCCTCAGATTTTCCAGAATGATATGAACCTTCTCCTCCGCTTGAGTCACAATGTCAGGGCCCAACAAGATCCTTTCACCTGCACCCGACCAACCAATCGGAGTTCTGCATTTGTGACCATAGAGAGCCTCAAATGGTGCCATCTTTAGACTTTTCTGGAAGCTGTTGTTGTAAGAGAACTCAGCATAAGGAAGACATTCTTCCCACTTCATGCCAAAAGAGGTGACGCAAGCACGAAGCATATCCTCCAGAATCTGATTGATCCTTTCAACTTGTCCTTGCGACTGAGGGTGGTAAGCTGTGCTGAAGTTCAACTTTGTTCCCAAAGCATTTTGGAAACTCTCCCAGAACTTGGAAGTGAAGATGCTTCCACGGTATGAACTGATCTCAAGCGGAACCCCATACAGCGAGACAATTCTGTTGATATAGAGCTCAGCCAACTGAATTGCAGAAATTGTTTCCTTGACGGGGAAGAAGTGAGCTACTTTAGAAAGCCTGTCAATGACAACAAAGATTGCATTGTTGCCCTTCTGCGACCTCGGAAAACCCGTGATGAAGTCCATCTCTACTTTCTCCCATTTCCATTCCGGGGGTTTCAATGGCTGTAGAAGACCGGAAGGTTTCTGATGGACAGCTTTAACTCTGCGGCAGACATCACACTCCGAGACATACTTGGCACAATATCTTTTCAAACCCGGCCACCAATATTGTGTTTTCAAGTCCATGTACATCTTTGTGCTGCCAGGGTGGATAGAAAGAACAGAATCATGCGCCTCCTTGAGAACTTGCTCTCTCAAACCCGGGTAGTTCGGAACAAACATCCGGTGTTCAAAGAAAAGCGTGCCTTGATCATCGACGTGGAAGGACTCATACTTCGGAAGCTGAATCCTGGAGATGATCTTTCTTGTGTGCGGATCACCAAGCTGAGAAGAGCGAACCTTTTCTTCTAAGAGAGGTGTTGCTAGAAGGTTCTGGAGATACCCTTGTTCCACAATTTCCAGGTTGAGCTGACGGAATTCCTCGCACAAGAGAGGCTGTTGTTGTTCCATCATGAGGTTGTTGACATAAGCTTTGCGGCTGAGAGCATCTGCCATAACATTAGCTTTGCCCGGAGTGTAGTTGATGGTCAAATCGAAGTCATTGATTGCTTCAATCCATCTCCTTTGCCTAAGGTTGAGATCAGGCTGAGTAAAGATATACTTCAGACTCTTGTGATCAGAAAAGATCTCACAACGGTTGCCAAGCAAGTAGTGCCTCCATACTTTCAAAGCAAAGACAACTGCTGCGAGCTCGAGGTCATGTGTAGGATAGTTGATCTCATGCGTCTTCAACTGACGAGAGGCATAAGCAACAACTTGTTTTTCTTGCATAAGGACCGCACCCAATCCATGCAAAGAGGCGTCACAGAATATCTGAAACGGCTTGGATGTATCCGGAGGAACCAAGACTGGTGTGGAAGTGAGCTTCTCTTTCAGTGTCTCAAAGCTTGCTTGACATGCAGGAGTCCAAAGGTACTTCTTGCCTTTCTTTAGGAGATCGGTAAGAGGCTTCGCTATCTTCGAGAAGTTCTGAACAAAGCGACGGCAATAACTAGCCAAACCAAGGAAACTCCGCACTTCTTTGACATTAACAGGAGGAAGCCATTCAACAATTGTCTTCACAGTTTCCGGATTGACTGCAATGCCCTTGGCAGAGATGACGTGACCAAGATAGGTTACCTGAGGCAGCCAAAACTCACACTTGTAGAACTTTGCATACAAGCGGTTCTCACGAAGCTTGCTTAGGACACACCGAAGGTGTTCTTCATGCTTTTCCTGTGACTTAGAATAGACTAGGATGTCGTCCAGGTAGACCACAACGAACTTGTCAAGATACTCCATGAAAACCGAGTTCATGAGCCTCGAGAAGGTGGCAGGTGCGTTGGTGAGACCGAAAGACATGACCGTGTACTCATACAGGCCATAGCGGGTGGTGAAAGCTGTTTTAGGAACATCTTCCTTGCGAATCTTGATTTGGTGATAACCACTTCTCAAGTCAAGCTTAGAGAAAACCACAGCTCCAGCTAGCTGATCGAAGAGATCATTAATCCGCGGAAGGGGATATTTATTCTTGATGGTTTTAGCATTGAGAGCCCGATAGTCAACACAAAGTCTATCAGTCTGATCTCGCTTCTTCACAAAGAGGGTTGGGCTACCCCAAGAAGAAGTACTATGCTGAATGAAACCCAACTTATCTTGTTCATCAAGCTGACGTTTGAGTTCAGCCAACTCAGCAGGACCCATCTTATAAGGCCGCTTGGAGATAGGAGCGGTACCAGGTTCAAGCTCAATAACAAACTCAACCTCACGATCCGGAGGCATACCTGGCAACTCTTCAGGAAAGACATCTGGGAACTCACAGACCACCGGAACACTCTGAATAGCCTCCATAGCATCAACATTCAGAGCTTCCAAAGAGAAAAGCTGGATAGCAGGAGTCAGACTTGGAGAATAGACTATATGGCCTTCAGGAATCTTCAGAGAAACCGAGCGTTTAGCACAATCAATCATAGCTGCATTTGCTGTCAACCAATCCATGCCCAAGATGACATCAATGTCAGAATTGCCCAGAACAATCAAGGAAGCCGAGAACGAAGAGCCACCAATCTCAATTTGATTGCCATGGCTGATTTTAGAAGCTGCCATCTTTGCTCCAGGAGATAGGACCATTAACCGCTTAAGGAGAGGATCCATCACTAACTCATTCTCATGTGCAAACTTGTGAGACACAAAAGAATGCGATGCACCAGAATCAAACAAAACTCTTGCAGGAACTGAGTTAACGGGAAGCATACCCATCACAACTCCAGGTGCATGCTCAGCTTGAGTGGCGTTGATGCAGTTGGCACGAGCAACAGCAGACCCGGGCTTGGTGTTGATGTTGAGAGCCCGAGGTGGTGGTGCACGAACCAAAGGAGAGCTTGCCGCAGATCTTGGAGGTGGTGGAGGAAGAGCCTTGTTCTTCATCGGACAGTTCCAGCTTTGATGCCCAGAGTCTCCACACGTGTAACAAGCACCAGGTGGGCGTGGAGCAACGTAGCCAGGGACTCCGCCAGGCGCTCCAGGGTAGTGGTGGTTGTAGCCCCTGGGAGCAGCAGTGAGGAGGTTTGGTGGCCTTGCCGCGTAGCTTGAAGGTCTTGGTGGATTCGGGAGCGACGGTGGGGTGTTAGGAACCCAGACACGACGCTTAGAAGGAGCTGACATAGCTGAAGAGCTTGCTGCATCACGGTTGTGTTTCTTTGACTCCTCAAACACTTGCCTACTTGCCTCTTCCTGCAGAGCTGTATGCTGAAGTTCCAGAAAAGACGCTGGCCTTGCATGTGTGATTGCATACTTGATCGATGCATTGAGCCCTTGCCTAAACCTCTTTTGCTTCTTCTTGTCATCAGAGATCTCATCGCCACCATAACGAGAAAGGTTCATGAAGTTCCTGATGTAGGTATTGACATTATCATTGCCCTGCTTGAGGTTGAGAAACACTTCCTTCATCCTCTCCATGACAATTTCTGACAGATACTGCTCCTTGAAAGCTCCAGTGAACTGTCCCCAAGTAGGCTGAAAACCAGTGCAGTTTGCCTTCAGGTAATTCTCCCACCAGAGAGCTGCATCTCCCTTCAGAAGGTGAGTAGCACACTTTACCCATTCTTGCTCAGGAACATCAGCAGTTGCCAGTAACCTTGACATCTCACGCAATCAATCATCAGCATCAAGTGGTTGATCAGAAACATCAAATTGGCGTGGGTTGAACTTCAGAAAGCTTTTGATGTCTCCTCGCTTGGGAGGTGGAGGTAGCGGAACAAACTCATTCCTCCTGACACTTTCTTCAAAGCGTTGCTGGTTCTGCTGCATTGCTGCCAAGGCATTGGCGATGCTTGACAACGCTGCCCCCAGTTCAGGTTGTATGTCCTCCTCAGAACGGCGTGGTGGTGCCATCCTGTGATTGGTATAACACACAAGTCAGTACTATGATGGAGAATAATAATAATCCAAAATAGTACCAAGATGGAATTACTCAAGATTAAAGGATACAATTTACTAAGATGATATTAAAATATCAACGACGTTCAAAGCACCTAGAAGATATTAAGCATATCGCACACGACTGAAAAGGAGTGTGGTACACAAATATATCAAAGAAAATTTTTCCACAAATTTCGGCATTAAAATACCAATAGATGCGCAAAATCCCTTAACGAATCGAGATTAGCGACTCTACCAACTCAACATACAAGAGCAATGATAAAAGTAGTGGTATGGTCGCGACTCCATCCCGCACTCAAACCATTACTCCGCACATGAATAAGTAAAACACATATCTCAACACCTTCTTCTCAAGATAACCTAAAGATTAGCAACTACGGAAACGAACACCCAAAAGAAGATAACGCCGGATAACAAAGAGTAAGACAGATCGCGGCGGTATACAACGAATCAGATAGATCGTGTCGGTTTGCAAAAGCCTGTCGGTATGGAATGTACCAACAGTTGATATCCAAAAGGCCGATAAAGATAACAACTTGGATGCAACAGATAGACAAGGGATTACACACACACTCACACACACACACAACCTATGGTACTGCGGAAACCTAGAACACGTGAATCCTAGTTTGAATTTTTAGAAGAGGATTGAAAACGCTACACTTCCTTACCAGAAAAGGGTGGTGGGTGGGTAAGAAGAAAAATGGAAGCAGTCCTACTCTCGCGTTTTGTTTTTCCCTAGTATACATAACTACCAAAAATATTTGCTAGACAGACAACGACCATTTGGCTGAGACCCTGAAGGGCGGGATGGCTCTGATACCAATTGTAACTACCTCGGTGAATTACGCTCCTAGTTACAAGCCTTGATGAGCAGAAATGGTTGAAATAGTACGGTGGGGCCCAAATGCCACTCACAGGTAGACCTTTCGGCCGTCCCAACCATTTCCACACATCGGGACAGGAACGGGCGGCGTAATCGGCAGGCGAAGGGATCAACTACATACACAAATGAGTATGTATACAAGCCACCATACAACAGTACATCAGAGCCATTCCATCTAAAAAGAAAGGAAATATAGAAACGCCATACGGCAAGATCCAAATATCCTAGATAGATATAATAGTTTAGGATATCTCCTCATACATCAACCAACAGAGTATCAAGCGGAAGCGGAAGACAAAATCCGAGTACGGATAAGAAGCAAATCGGCATAAGATGCCCCATAAATAAGCAGATCCCTCCCACAGATCTCACGGATCCCCATTCCCGAAATCTCTACACCGAATGATCGTTGCCCACATCGTCCGTCTCTTCCACCCAGTATCCATCTTGCGAGTGTACCTGTTCATCTGAACCAATAATTTATCGTGTGAGACCCTAGGGGTACTCAGCAAGTCTTTATGCCTCTAAAGGGGACACAACTTGGGGTGACGCAATTGCAGCAAAAGATAAACCCTAGCAATTCTATAGAAAAACGCTAACCATCCGCCTAACCAGAGATAGACGGATGTCCGTGAATTAATAACAACAGTTATAACAGTGATAAAGGTAATATCCACAGATTCATCCTCCTCCTCGCTTACCGACGAGGAAGCGGACGAACAACCCCCCATCCGTTGGCAGATTTATTATCCATTACGTGAGTGTTGCACTATTTACTAGTCAGGTACCTAGTCTAGTCAAATTAACAGCGGTACTTTAGTTATGCTTGTCTATGATCGAGAAACTGTGCTCCAAGTCGTCCATAACCGCGGACACGGCTTTCAGAAAGTTTTACCCTGCAGGGGTGCACAAATAGCAACACACACTCGATATGCCTCGGAAAAACCAAATCAAAACCCAACGAGGCAGTCACGACAAAGCGATCACAGGATTCAGAAATATTTCAGGGGGCCACCCCATTGAGCTACCCGCAACGAAGTTAGCTGACTCCGAGACGGCCTCAAGGTTTGCGTCAGTGGCTGTGAACGACTAGGAACCCGAAAATGTGGCTGGGCTTGTCGACACCGCGAAAACACTCCGCTTACCTAAACAGTACAGTGTGCAGTACCTCGCACAATTTTAAATAAAGCGGTAAAACATGGCATAAGTACAGGATAGTAAATAAAACCTCAAACTAGTTTGTGGCCCCAAGAAATAAGAATGAATCAAGCTCTGGCTCAGGGGGGTTCATAAGCCTCCCGGATGTGGATAGCGCGAATATTCAAGGAACAGGAATCAAGTACTCGGGGTCCTACGGGACACAAGTGAGCCTGAAAACCAAATAGAAAATATGGCTCACCGATGCCACTTTCATTAGTTATCCCATTACTACTCAGGTTAAGTTGTTTTAGGTACCTCGTTATCCATCAGACACTCACATACCCTACACATACTGTTCTACGACTCGCATGGCTCAAACAACTCCTGTAGTAATGGCTCATGGGATGGAGGAACAAGCTTCGGTGGGGTTTAAAAGTAAAGGCTATGCAATACTTGGGATTCAATTTAATGCAATCGCGACTCAAAGATGCAAGAATAAGATAGAGGCAATAGGTACTATATGTATGCAAGCATGTGGTAGTGCTTGCCTGGCAGCTCAGTTGAAGCAAGTGATGGATCTGGGTAGTGCTCCTGGTTCTCTTGATATATCCCCTGCTCAGCGTCTATTCGAAGAAGAACAAAACAAACAAGGGCCAATATAAATAAAGTACGCAAGCATATGAATAAATGCGACAAGCAAACAATCATGCCATGATGAATGATGCACAATTTGCATGGCAATAAGGTAGCATGGCATGGGTGAGGTGTGGAAACAATAATAAAGCATTATATTGGGTTTTGGCCACATTTTATTCACAATTGAGTTGCTTTACACATTATATTTATATGATGCATGCTTCAAACCAAACCATGGAATGCATACACAGAAAGGTCTCGTCGAGCTAATCATTTTAGACATATTATTTGTTAGATTTGGAGTTATAAAACAAAAGTTATTAATTTATTACGGGAAAAGGGCATTTTGTTGTAATTTAAATTAACTTGGAAATTAAAGTGGTCAAAAATATATTTTGGATTGCATATTTGAATTCCTCATATTTTTCTGATTTGAAAACATATATTATTTGCATTAAATGGATTTATATTTCAAAAGATAATTAAAAACAGATTTAATTTTGAATTTGAATTAATTTGAAATAAGTTTGAATTAAAACAGATATCTAGAAAACCTTTTTATACCCAGGAACAGCTAACCCCAGTCACTGACGGGTAGGGCCAGTGCTGACTGGGACTCCACAGCACGCAGAAAACGTTTAACACCGCGGCCTAAACTAGCTTAAGCGAATGACATGTGGGGCCGCGGCACACATGGACCCGCGTGTCAGCGAGCGGTCGCGCGGGGCTGCCAGGTGGGCCGAGCGAGGGAGCGCAGGTTAAGTCCGGAGAAACAGAGGGGCTTCTCTGCAAGATCTTCGGGGTGGCTGGCAGGTGGGGCTTGGTGGACCGCGGGTTGAGTCAAAAAAGAAAGCAGGGGGGTATGCGCAAAACGACCGCCCGTACTGTTCCTCTTCTCCGCGAGCAGAGGACAGGTCGGTGCTCGCACGCGCGGACGCGACGCGGGGATTCGAACGCGGGACCTAGGGCTCGCGCGCGGGGGCGGAACCACTGCGCTGGCCTGGGCTTGGTGTCAGGGAGGCGTGCGTGGCCTAGCTAGGGTTTCTGTGCGGCGGGGGGAGCGAGCAGACGCTGCGCTCGCCGGCGCATCGAGCGTGCTCGATGAAACGCAAGATGGCTCTGGACGACGATAGCGCGGCGGAGCATGTCCAGGAGATCAGGTAGCTCACCGAGAGTGTGTCGGTGCGGTTGGATCGGCTCGAGACGCAGAGGATCGGCGTCGAGGCAGACGGCCAGAGGATCTAGGGTTTGCGTCGGGCTCGTGCTGGTTCGGGTGGCTCCGGTCCGTCTCCTCCTCGTCGCCGGGCTCAGGGGGAAGCAGAGAAGCGCCATGGATCTCCCAGGCCGCTCCACGGACGTGCTGCTCGGCTGGATCGGCGGGACGCGGTGGAGGCCGAGGGTTTCGCCAGCGATGGTGTAGCCGGATGCGGTGGAGAAGAGAGGGAGAGGCAGGGCGCTTGGGCTAGATCTGGGGTAGCTGGGCGAGGCAGAGAGGGTGGATAGGGACGCAGAGGAGAGGAGGTGTCGTGGGGGGGGAGTGGTTGGAGATAAAGGTGGCTTCGGCCACCTTTTCCCTCCTTCCTCCTCACGTGCTCGGCAGGGCAGGACCAGGGCAGGGAGCTGGCATGTGGGACCAGGGTGAGGCCAAGGAGGCAGGGGCAGGCTCGGGTGGTGGGGTCCTCAGGCAGAGAGAGAAAAGAGAGGGAGGGAGGAGCTCGGGTTGGGGTGGTGGTAGCCTCGGGCTAGGGTTGGAGCTAGGGTTGGGGTAGCTAGGTGGCCAGCTAGGGTTTGGGTGAAAGGGTGGCCAAGTGGGGCCAAGCTAGGTGAGAGAGAGAGAGAGGCCGAGAGGGAGAGAGGGGTGTAACATGCTAGGGCTAGGGTTTAGCTTAGATGGGTTAGGGTTAGATGGGTAGGTGAATAGGGTGGTAGGGTTTAGGATTAGCTAGAGGATTAGGGGAGGATGGTTAGGGTTTAGATAGGATACACAAGATCATGCATGGATGGTGGAGAAAAAGGAGAGGGAGGTGAAGAAAAGAGAGAGAGATGGATAGATGTGTGTGGTTTAGATTCATTCAAAAATGCAAATGAAATCCAAATAACAAGCAAAAAGGTGGTACTTGCATGGGCCATGCATAATTAATTAATACCATGTTTATCTTTGTGAAAACAAGATTATTTACATGGCATTTTCTTATGCATTCCAAAGTGTGGAGTAAGGCTCAAGCAAAAGAATTACAAGGAAAGTTCCAAGTGGAAAAAGATGGAGATGATCATGTTTGAGTAAGCTTGGGACTTGCTAGTGTGTATGTGCCACTAGGCATTTAGTAAGCCCAACAATATTCCAACATGATAATAACCCCAAAACAATCCATATGGAAGCCATGAAAAGGTTCCACTCACAAGGCATGCAAAGGTGGCCAGGTGGCTCTCATATTTCAATAATGTGAAAACAACATGATGCTAAGATGAGAGCATGTGGAAAAGAATTGGATCCATCCCAACCCACATGAGCTAGAGGTAAACTCAAATAAAATGCAAAGCTCATATTTAGTTGGATGGTGGAATTATAAGGTGGTGAAAGAAAAAGGTGGTGGAGTTAATAAGAGATATGCCCCCACTCAACTTGGGTATTGAAACAATATATCAAGAACCAAATACAATATCAAGAGGCAAATACAATTAATAATGCATATGAGATAAGAACCAAATGAGAAAGGGTTTTATATGATGCTCAAATGCAAGGAGGCATGATGACATGAGCATGCTATAATGCTGATGCAACAATTATATATTTGAAGTAGCTATTATATTACTAGACCAAGTAGCATTACAATTGTTAGACAAATGGGATGCTACATGCCCTCTATCCTTTTATTTGTGAACTTTGTTTTGAAGTGGGTCATTTAAATTTTCAATGCTCGGGCCATAATAATAGCCCTTCTAATCCAATGAGTACTTCAAGTTTGTATTGTGATGACATGATCACTCCTAATCAACATGATGACATTACATTATTTTTGGGGTGTGAAGAATTATCAAGAAAATCTTCTTTGGTAGATATGAGTGCTTTTGATATGAATAGCGTCCTGCATGGTTGTCATCTTTATTGTGTTGATAATTTTCACACAAATACTTACATACAAAATATTATAAATGATGAGATTTTACCAAAATATGACAGGACTAATATGTGTTTTGGTCTTATTAATGAAAAGGAGGAATCCTCCAAAGTTTCTTCTATTGTCTCTAACAATGAACCAGGGTATATGGAGAAGCTTATTTTCAAGCCTCTCCCTCCTAAAGAGAAGAACAAAAAGAAGAAGAGGAGAAGTAAAAGGAGGGGGAAACGGTATTTTCCCCTAAGCATGTTGCTCCTATTATAGTTTTTGATGAGTCTGAACTCGATGATGTTCCTATGCCAGTTACCTATAGTAGTGATCATGATTGGGAAAAGCACACTACTTTTGATATTGAAAATATCTTCGGTACCAATTCTGAAAATTATGACATTAATAATTGCTGCACTATTAGTACTATCCTTGTTCATTCCAATGATGATATGTTTACAAATGAACACACTTTGGAAGATAACTATTCTATTGCTTATAATGATACTATACCTCCAATATATGATGATTACAATAATGAATATGATATTTTCAGGAACACCTACTATTGAGGAGAAAATTAATTATGATTACAATATGCCTCCTATATTTGATGATTATGGTGATGAGAATAATAATGATAGCTATTTTCTTGAATTTGCTCCCACTACAAATAATAAGAATGAATATGTTTATGTGGGGAGTATTAATTCTTTTATGCATGTGGCTCATGATAAGAATGTTTTATGTGATACTTATATTGTTAATTTTATTCATGATGCTACTGAAAGTTATTATGAGAGAGGGAAACATGGTTTTATGTGTCTCAACAATATTAAGTTTCCCCTCTTTATGTTGAATTTTTTGAAGTTGCACTTGTTTTGCTTTCCTATGCTTGTTGCTCTGTGTTTTCATGACTTGTTTCTTTACAAGATTATTTTTCATAGGAAGTGGGTTAGACTTAAATGTGCTTTGAATTTGCTTCTTGATGCTCTCTTTTACTTCAATTCATATTTCTTATGTGAGCATCTTCTAAAACTATCATGCCTAACTTAAAGGCGTTAAAGACAAGTACTTCTTGGGAGATAACCCAATAGTTTTCTTGATCCTTGGAAGTTATTACTTCTGTAATAACCTCGCCTTATCCTTTTTTATTTGATTTTTGTGCCAAGAATAACCTCTAATGAGAGGGAAGTAAGATTTGGGGAAGTGCTGTCCCGAAACAGATTTTTGTGCTTCACTGTAAAAATTCTTGAAAAATCTCTGTATGTAGGATTGAGCTGTAATTTTCTGAATAAATCCCCCAGGTTGTTATCTAACTTTTGTTAGTTCAACACTTTTCGATCTTAGCAACATAAAATCTTCAAAAAAATCGGTTTTGACATGCTGGTCTGTTTTGACAGATTTCTGCCATTATTTGCATTTGCCTCTTTATCGATTTCTTTTTGGTGAATTGAGATTTTTGAGGGAATTTCTACAGTAGCTTGTGTTTTTAATGAATTTTTTTAAGTTTTAAAACTAAACCCAAAGGTTTATTATCTTTTGAATGCACTAATGTTGTTAATGAAGATTGTGTGAAGTTTTGTATGAAGGAAATTTTCAGGTGTAGGGAAAGAATGATGTAATGAGATAAAGAATGGAATAACGCTCAAGCTTGGGGATGCCACCCCGTGTCACCCCAAGAAATATTCAAGAGGTACAAGCATCAAAGCTTGGGGATGCCTTGGGCATCCCCTTCTTCATCAATAAAAATCTCAGGTCTTTCTAGACACTTCGTTTTTATTGTTTCATGCACTGTTGTGTTGTTCTTGGAGCGTCTTAGTCTTTAGTTTTAGTTTTCTTTTGATTGTTTTCCTGCAATAAGTTGGTTGGATCCCAACACACTTCTTTTGGAGAGAGACACACTCCGTTTTCATTGCCTAGAACACTCTAGTTTTCATTCTTATTGTTTTGTGAGTGTTCTCTTTTGCTAGCACTGTGTTTAGCCTTAGTTTTCTTGTGCTTTCAGCTTAGAACTTTTTAGTTCTTCTTTGTGGATTTGTGAGACAAGCTCACTGATCTTTATTTATTATTATCTTTGTGAGTTATTTCAAATAAGTCGATTGGTGTTGGAAGAGAGTAGAAAGCTTCATGCTTTAGTGGTACAAAAGGGAGCTTGTTTTGACTGTGGCTTAGACTTTATAATGTCATGCTAGATGTTGCTTTGACCTTATGCTTAGTGATTATTGCTGTAGCATGACTTGTTCCAAACAATTGAGATTGCTTAATGTGCCTTGAAATAATCTGCGTTGTTTTAGCATATTAAAGCATAGTATTGTGGTATTCTCCTTTGATGCTTTATTTGGGTTGACTTGGCGCATGCTCAGACCATGTTAAGACTATCCCAAGTCACCATAACCTCTATGATCATTTAGTTTTCGACTTGTAATATCACTTTATGCTTTAATTAATGATGTTTTGTCGCTTTGCATGATTGTGGCCATTATTGCTCTCTTAGTTGGTCGCTCCCAGTCTTTTGCTAGCCTTCATAACCAAGTATGAGTTCCACTCATTCATCCAACTCCAATAAAACCAATTTATTCCAAAGGAGTCCACCATACCTACCTATTATCATTTTCTATTCCAAGTATGTTCATGATTTTATCTACCTTCCAAATTAAACTTGTTATGTGAAAATTAGTGATTAAAGCTCTCATGAACTTGATGGCACACTTTACTTTCTTGCACTTAATAATCTTGAACCATTGTGTCCATATTTGTTGCGTATATGCTTGCACTTTATAAGTTGAAGTTAGCAGAACCATGTATCATGGGGAATCCTTTCAACATTGCACTTACTATTCCGTTGATATCATGATTCTTTTGCTTATGGATCCCGGTGGTGTGAAATAAAAGGGGAACTTGTAAGATCATGGAGTTTGTATGTGTGTTAGAGAAACGCCTGGGATGCTAGCCTAATCCATGCCTAATCATGGTGGAAACTTGCAGCATAACCATAATGAGCATTCTCAAAAAAACCTATGGAAATAGCAAATAAAAAGATCGTTGAGATGCTCATTGTTAGTTGCCTTGTCATTTTGATATGGGATAGCTCCTGTGTCATGGGGAAAGGGGTACCCCGTTGGCGGTTCTCTATGATACATATGTACTTACAATGACAAGAGCTTACTTGTGACTGAAGTTGAGTAGAATGAGGTTCGGTACTCGTAAGCAAGGGGCATGAGATTTCAACTTATAACTTGTCAAGCATATCCTCTTAGTTGTGTCACTTTAACCTTAAACACCTAAAGATGCTTATGATAGGGGCAATGAGAGCTGAAAGCTAACAAGTACCATAATTTTTGGAAGCTCTTTATGAGACTTGAATCCCTGCTTCCTTCTATGAAGGCCTTTCTTTTACTTTTATGTTCAGTCTGCATCTTCTATCTTTATGCACCTATTGAGAGAGCATAGTGGCCATTCTTAGTTTAATGTGCATTGTCCCAAGACTTGTTGATTGATTCATAATGTTGATATTGCTTGTTCTTGAACTATTTGTATCTAGTCACCCTTATGAACTTTGAAGGTGTCCTATGCATTTATTTTTTGCTACTCCATGAGGGACAAGTTGAATGCCACTATGCTATGTTTTCTATATGTGAAACAAACAAACATCTTTCAATGCATTGTTATTCATGATCTTTGTTTGTATCCTTTCATGTTGTATGCATAGTTACTATGTCTTATTGTTAGAACTTCATCTTTCATGCTCTTGTTTAGAGTACTTTGATCCCAGCTTTCAGTGCTTGCAAATGGTTTGATCTTGATTGTGACGGTGCATGTCACCTCAAAAATTATTCTTTTTATCACTTACCTACTCGAGGACGAGCAGGAGTTAAGCTTGGGGATGTTGATACGTTGCAAACGTATCTATAATTTTTGATGTTCCATGCTTATTTTATATCTACTTTCTTATGTTTTGTCCACACTTTGGAGTATTTTTACACATTTTCTAGAACTAACCTATTAACAAGATGCCACAATGCCAGTTGCCTGTTTTCTTCTGTTTGTTGGTTCCAGAAAATCCAGAAAATGAATATTCTCGGAATTGGACGGGACAAAAGCCAAAGTCAATATTTCACCAAGGGGAACACGAAGCCAGAAGACGAGATGGAGAGGGGCCAGGGGCTGGCCACACCATAGGGTGGCATGGGTCCCCACTGGCCGCACCACCAGGTGGTGTGGGCCCCTTGTTGAGCTTTGTAATTAAGTAGATCTACCTTGTTGTCGTTGTATTGGCAACGACAGTACCTAAGAAGGTTAGATAGAGGTGTGGGGACTTACAGGGAAGCTATCGACAACGTCGGCAGGCGGGATTGGATACAAGCAAGCGTAGCTGGACGCAGGAAGTACCTAGGTTCGGAGCCCTCGTGATGAGGTAAAACTCCTACTCCTGCCGATCTGACTATGAGGGATACACGAACTACAAGTGCTCCTGGAGCTGTATTCTCTAGCTAGTGTCTTAAATGCACTGAGACCAACCCTTTCTACTAAGGCCTTGCCTCTCCTTATATAGGCAGAGAGGCAACGGTCTCACTGGCTAGTCCGACTGGCGGGCCCCATAGGCGGGTCCCAGCCGACTGGTTATCTAAAGTATCTGGTACGACATGTCCCATCGGAGTATGAGCGGTATGGCTGTCGTAGGCACAGTGGACGCTATGCGAGCCTATCGTCAGCATCGGGCCACTGTTCCTGCGTCATCCCTGCAAAGTCTTCGGTATGGCCGAGTGGTTGCCAGTCTTCTCGTCGTACAGGGTGTACCACACACTGATCCGCGCATCGTCCTGTCTCCTTGATTGGTTCCGGCTATGTTGCCGTAGCTGGCTGCTTCTTGCCGATCCGGCTACCATGCGATAGCCGGCCTAGCTTGCTTTGTCCGGCTGCATCTGGCCAGCCGGACGGGATCCGACTACCCTGTTTCTTGTCCGATTGGGGTATCTGGGGATCATCTCCCCGACACTAGCCCTCGAGCGCGTGTGGATTCCGCCCTTAGGGAAAATATGCGCGCGCTCCCTCTTGGTTTTGAATTTGTGACCGGCTACGCCTGGTAGTTGCGCTACCCGTGACGTCAGTGCTGACGCCGGCCACGCGCGCATGCACCATCATTGCTCTGCGGCGGGCAGCGTAAGGTCCCGTCACACGTCGCCTCAGGAAACTGCCGCCTGGCGCTTCGGTTCCCGCTCCAGGATCTTCTGCGCACCCCGCGTCAGCACACGGGATCTGGGCGGCGGTTGGGGTGAGGGTTGCTTGTATGAATTCCACGTGGCGCCGTGGACGGTTGGTCTTCCGACCCTTTAAAGGGACACCACGGGGGGGGGGGGGCAGTTCCTTTCCTCCGCTCCCCCGCTTCCAGTTGCTCTCTCCCCTTCTGCGCTCCTGCCCTCCATGCTCTGCCTTCGCCGCTGCTGTAGCCTGCTGCGCCGCCCATTCATCGTCGTTGGTACGGGCCACCGCCACTCCTCCGTCGCCGCGTCTTCCTGTGAGACGGAGATGGCAGCCGAGCATGGAGCCTAGTGTGGCTCCTCGTCATGGAGGACCACATCCAGAAGTACCGCGCCACCCGCGTCCTTCTGCCGGAGGAGGAAGTAGAGGTGCGGCTAGCACCGGCGGGAGAGGTGTCGCCGCATCCGGTGGAGGGAGAGCAGGTAATCTTCCTTTCGCATCTAGTGTGCGGGTTCGCGCTGCCGGTGCACCCGTTCTTCCTCACGTTCCTTGCTTTCTTCGACCTCCGCCTCCACCATCTCGGCGCCAACGCAATCGGAATGCTGGCGCACTTCGTGACATTCTACGAGAGCTCTCTCGAGATCCAGCCGGATCTCGGGCTCTTCTGCCGGCTCTTCCGAGTCTGGCCACATGTGCAGTTTACGAAGGGGCCGCTAGTCATCTATGGCGGCGCCTCCATCTACTCCCGCACGCAGACCGGCTACCCGAAGTTCCGGCTTCATGACACGGTACGACCGTGGAAGCAGTCGTACTTCTACGTCAAGAACGTCACCAACATCAACCGTATCAATCTTTCGGTGTTCCAGGATGTCGAGTCCAGCTGCCAACACTGGGAGTAGAAGATTTATGGCGACAAGGTGGAGTCGGACGCGATGCTGCAACGCATGCGCTCCCTCGTCACCTGCCGGCTGACTGGCCTGGACATCACCCTCAGCTGGATGTCCCGGCTGATGATGTCGTTGTAGCAGTGAGCACACAAGATGTGCTTCTACTCCGGCCGGCTGGACCCGACCCGGCTGTCGCGCCGCGATCCCCCCTACCACAACCTGAAGGAGTGGGTGTGGACGATCACCAAGGAGCGGTTGCCGGAAGGCTGGACCTTCAGCCTGGCGCCCTATAGCCGGGACAACCGCGCACCCCGGGTAGGTCCTTTTAGCCGGAGTCTTCTTGTGTATCTCCTGCCCTTGTTTTTTGTTTTATCCGACTAATCTCTTGTATTCGGCAGATCTTCCCTTGCATTCTTCGTGAGGAGGGCGAGGCCCCCCTCGAGGCGTTCACGCCTTACTTGCTCGAGCCGCGTGCTTGGCGGTATGGCGAGGAGTCGGATGGAGATGGGGATGCCTTCCCCAGCCAAAACAATGAACCGGCCGCCGATCCCCATGCGGAGGTTGACGAGGAGGAAGAGGCCGTGCCGGCCTCTGATCCGGTGCAACGCCTTGCGACGGACGGCGGCTCCAGCCAGTCTGGCACTGGCGGGAGCGGCTCCAGCCGTTCCAACGCCAGCCGGCCCACCGCAGAGGAGCCGGACCAGCACCCTTCTGCCGAGTCGCCTTGGCTGGAAGAAGGGGCCGCCTCTGGTGGTGCAGGGGTACGTCTTTCTTCCCTTTTCTTTCACCATTTTCTGTTTCTTTCTTTTTCTCCCTTTCTGTCTTTGGCTTATTTGCTTTTCTTTCCTTCTTCTCTTCTTATGTCTTCTTAGCACGCTGGTCTCCTTTGGAGCCACGAGCCCGGTGCGAGCGCCGACCGGGTCGCCACCCCGCGCTCCGACCACGTCTGCCAGCGCCCCTCCTTCTTTCGAGGCACCGCCTCTGCCGCCACCTTGAGCTGAACCGGCTGCCTCAGCCAGAGTGGAGGGTCCTCAGCCGGACGTGGTGGCCCAGCCGGAAGTGGAGGGTCCTCAGCCGGGTGGCTCTTCTGCGGGCACGCGGGGGGCAGCAACCGGGAAGGAGCTCGTGGTTGTCAGTGATGACAACTCCGAGGACGAGCCGGGAGAGGAGTGGAGGGCAGCAGTGGTTGCCGCGAAGGAGTCCTTGGCCGTCAACACCGTGGACGACGACGCCTTCTCCGCTGCCTCGCTGACCGATCTCGCCGCCACCCTCGAGCTGGCGGTGAAGGAGATCCGGGTGCTGGAGGCCGCAGCCGGCGGGAACCGGTCCTTGGAGCAGAAGCTTGATGCCGCCAACGGAACCTCCCAGAGTAAGTTTGCGTCATCCAGAATCGTCTTTTTTTTGCTGTTTGCCGGCTTTGTCGTAGCTATCCTCGTGTGCGCTCGACGCGAGATCGATCGCTTGAAGAAAGCGAACGACCGGTTGAGCAAGTCCAACTCCACTCTACGGCTGCAGAACAAGGATTGGCACGCGAAGGTAGACGGTCTGGAGGCCATCGTCAAGGAGTGCGATGCCTCGCTCGCCAGCAGGATCGAAGCCTTCAACCTTCTCGAGGCCCAGAACAAGGACCAAGAGAAGGAGATCAAGCGGCTGACGACGAAGGATAAGGCTCTGGTGGAGGAGCTGATGCAAGTTGGCCACACGGCTAAGGGTAAGTTCCCTTTTTCCGTCTCCCTGTTTTTCCAGATCCGATAGCCGGATCTGACTATCTTTTTTCTGACAGTGTTTTATCCTGGCATAGACCTGCCGCCGTACAACCGGCTATAGGAGAACTGGCCGGGAGCGCAGCCGACAGCCCAGGAGCTCGTCGTCCTTCTTGGCGAGGAGGCTGCCAAGCTTCGTCAAGCGGTGCGGGACATCTTCTTGTTCCTGTGGCCGGACGCTCCGGTTCCGGAGACGATGGCGCAGCTGGCTGCAAAGGTGGGAGAGGTGCCGGCTGCGGTGGACCGGCTGCGGGACTTGGCGGCGCGAGCCGGAGCAGAGATGGCTCTGGCCCTCCTGCTTTCCTGGTACAAGGACGCCCGCGTCGAGAAGATCGACGGAGGCTTCCATGCCGGCACCGACCTTGCCGCCATCAGGCTCATCCGGAGCTCCGGGGCTCCGCCATCAAGATCGCCGACTACGTGGACCCCGACGAGGTGCTCACCGACTCGGAGTCCGTCGGTACTCCTGATGCAGAAACTTCAATGCAGCCGGCTACGGGCGCCGGAACTGGATCGAGCGCCACGCCGCCTCCTCCGCCTGAAGCTACTGCCAGCCAAGACGCTCCGCACGGCAAGGGTCCTGTCGCTTAGCTATTGCCCCGGGATGCCGGGTGTATTTGTTTGTCTTGCTTTGTCTTGAAACTTGTCTGTCTATACCGGCTGCCTCTAGCGCCGGGTAAACTTATGGGAGCTTCGCCTCCTTTTTTCCTTTTAATGTTAATTTTGAACTGGCTTGGTTTCCCTTCAACTTGTGCACTTTGCATTTTCTTTCAATATTTTGCCAGTTGGCTTTATCCAGCTGACTTCGCCCGGCTGCACACCTTTAGCCGGGGGAACTGCACCTCCAGCGGGGGCGCGCCAGCGCACCCGCTGGGTGTAGCCCCCGAGATTCATAGTAGCTGGCGTAGCCAGGTGATTCGAATCTTCCTTCTTTTCCCAAATCTTCTAAATTTATCCGACTAGACCCGTCTTAGTCGGTTGCTTTCGCTGGTTGAACACCTTCAGTCAGGGGAACTAACATTCTAGTGGGGGTGCGCGAGCGCACCCACTGGGTGTAGCCTCCGAGATTCGGAGTAGCTGGCGTAGCCAGGTGCTTCAAATCTTCCTTGTCTTCTCTTGCTCCTGCCCTTGCCCTCACGTGGGCTTCGAACGCCCGGCTAAACGCCTTTAGCCGGTCGGGAACTACAAGATTCCACTGGGGGTGCACGAGCGCACCCAGTGGTTGTAGCCCCCGAGATTCGGAGTGCTTGATGAAGGCAAGGACTTCGAATCTTCTTCTCTTTTCTTCCTTAATTCTAACTCAAGGTAGTTGTACAAGAATATACATACACATACATTCTCACATGTTAATAGGTTAGTCTGCCAAATTGTAGCCGGAAGGCGGATTTTTTTTAAACTAGCTTGCGCCTTTCTGGACACTTGGTCGTTTTCCCGTGTGCTCTGTTGTTTTCGCTGCGTCCTTGCCGGGCAGCCGGGTTGCGGTCTATAGCCGGAATCGAAGGGAGCTGACAGTACATCGTGCATGGTACTAGCGGCTTAGCAACCGGATTGTCTTAAGCTAGTTGCGAGGCCGGGACGCCCGATCTGTTGCGTCTTCTCCCTGTTTTTCGTGTGGGATGCCTCGGGCTTTTGCTCTTGCTAGCCGGACAACCGGGTTGCGGTCTGTCGCTGATACAAAGAGTGGGCCTCTGACACCGTCGCACACTACTCAGTCGGTTTGTTGACTTAGCAGGTCGGGCCAGCCGACAAGCCCCTGGGTAGGAGTTGCCAGAGCTAGAAAATTAGAACCGGTAAACAGATGCAAAACACATTTCTAGCAAGGAGCCCCCAAGGATCTCGTAGGGTTCCGCATTTTCATTCATAGGGTTTGCGGGATACATACACTGTCTGGCGACTAGGTGTAGAACGGGCGCAGCAAGGCCGCGTTCCAGGGACGCTCGGTCTCCTCGTCTGATTTGTCCATCTTGTTCTTGCACGGCTGCTACGCGTCGATGAGGTAGTAGGAGTCGTTGGGCAGCGCCTGACTGATGATGAAGGGGCCCTCCCAAGGTGGCGATAGCTTATGCATGCCCTTCGTGTCTTGCACCAGCCGGAGGACCAGGTCGCCCTCGCGGAACGCGACTGGGCGGATCTGGCCTGAATGGTAGCGGCGTAGTCATTGCTGGTACAGGGCCGACCTGGACAATGCCAGCTCGCGGGCCTCCTCCAGGTGGTCCACACCGTCCTCCCGTGCCTCCTGGTTGGCCTTTTCGTCGTAAAGGAGCTTGCGCAGGGAATCGAACTCGATATCCGCGGAGAGCTTTTCGTCGTAAAGGAGCTTCCGATCCGTAGACCAGGAAGAACGGAGTGTAGCCGGTTGATCTATTCGGCATGGTGCGGAGGCTCCATAGCACAGCCGGAAGCTCCTCGATCCAGCATCCGGGTGACCTTTCCAACGGCTCGATGAGGCCTGGCTTGATGCCGGCTAGCACCAAGCCGTTTGCCCTTTCGACCTGCCCATTGGACTACGGGTGCGCGACGGAGGCAAGGTCTAGCCGGATGCCCTTGTTGCTGCAGAATCGGGCGAAGGCCCCCTTGGCGAAGTTCGTGCCATTGTCGGTGATGATGCTGTTGGGGTAGCCGAACCGATTGATGATGTCGGTGAAGAAGGTGATGACCGTTGCCCCGTCCAGCTTCTGGATGGGATTGGCCTCGATCCACTTCGTGAATTTGTCCACCGCCACCAGCAGATGGGTCATGCCCGCGCGCGCTCGCTTGAAGGGACCGACCATGTCGAGGCCCCAAACCGTGAAGGGCTAGGTAATCGGTATGGTCTTGAGTACCGAAGTCGGCATGTGCCTGAGCTGCCCGAAGTGCTAGCACCCATTGGACGCGTAGACCAGCTGTTCAGCGTCCTCGAGGGCGGTGGGCCAATAGAAGCCATGGCGAAACGCCTTGGCCACTATCGCCCTTGACGAAGCATGATGCCCGCACTCGCCCTGGTGGATGTCCTTGAGTAGCCGGTAGCCCGTGTCCACATCAACACACCTTTGGAAGATGCCGGATACGCTGTGCTTGTACAGTTTGGCGTTGATGATGGTGTACGTGTGCGCGCAGCGCCGGATTTGCCAGGCTTCCACCTCGTCATCCAGAAGTTCCCCGTTGGCGATGTAGTTCATGAAGGGCTGCGCCCAGGACGGCACTTCCCGAATGACGAGGATGCTCCCGCTCTCTGGTTGATGGTTGTCGAGGGGTCGTCCAGATGAAGTACCCGGGACAGCAGCCCGCAAGCCGCTTGACGAGCCGGTAGCCCCCGGGTCTTGTGAACCGGAGGGCACTGCCTTGCCGGAGTTTGTGCGGGTCTTCTTCTTTGGAGGCTCTACCGGCTCTGCTTCCGCCGCTCCATCAGCCGGAGCGCTCCCTGCCCATATGATGGAATCCGACTCAGGTGACGAGTTGATGGAGGGCTTGCGCAGGTGCTCCAAGGAGACCTCGGGTGGGATCGCCTGCCTGGTGGATCTGATTCAGGCGAGCGAATCGGCTGCCTCGTTGTTGACGCGGGGGACGTGATGGAATTCACATCCGTCAAAGGAGGCGCTGAGCTTCTGGATGTGGAACCGGTAGAGGGCCATGTTTGCATCTCTGGCGTCCCATTCTCCGGATACTTGCTACACCACCAGAATCACCGAAGCAAAGGATCCGGTTGACACCAATCTCCTTGGCTAGCTGGAGCCCGTGCGCCAGTGCCTCATATTCGGCTACGTTGTTGGAGGCCTTGAAGTGGATCTGCAGTACATACTCCAGCCGGTCTCCCTTGGGCGAGGTGAGCACGATGCCGACTCCCAAGCCCCCGAGCATCTTCGACCCATTGAAGTGCATCTTCCAGTGGTCCGAATCCGGAACCGGTGGGAGATACTGGGTCTCGGCCCAGTCAACGAGGAAGTCCGCTAGCGCCTGCGACTTGATCGTGAGCCAGGGCTCGTACTAGATGGAGTAGGCTGTGAGCTCGATGGCCCACTTGGCAACTCGGCCGGTGGCGTCCTTGTTGCCGATGATTTCCGAAAGGGGTGCGGTGCACACGACCTTAATTGGATGTTCCTGGAAGTAGTGCTTGAGCTTATTTCATGCCAGGTACACGCCGTAGCACATCTTCTGGTAGTGGGGGTAGTTCTGCTTGGAGAGGGAGAGAACCTCGCTGAGGTAGTAGACGGGCCTTTGAACCGGCTCCTTGCCTTCCTCGGGGCGCTCCACCACCAGGACAACGCTGACGACCTGGCTGATGGCTGCTATATAGAGCAACATCGACTCCTTGCTAGCCGGCGTGGCTAGAACCGGCGCTGTGGATAGCATGCGCTTGAGGTCATGAAATGCAGCGTCGGCTTGCGAAGTCCAGGAGAACTTGTCCGTCTTCTTCATCAGCTGGTACAATGGGAGTGCCTTCTCCCCCAGCCGGCTGACGAAACGACTGAGGGAGGCCAGGCATCCGGTAAACTTTTGGACTCCAAGCAGGCTCCTGGGCGGCTGCATCCTCTCGATGGCCGTGATCTTCTCCGGATTTGCCTCGATACCTCGTTGTGATACGAGGAAACGGAGTAGCTGACCGGATGGCACTCCAAAGACGCACCTCTCCGGTTTCAGCTTCATCTGGTACTAGCGGAGGTTGCCAAATGTCTCTCCCAGATCTTCGAGGAGGGTGCACTTCTCCTTGGTCTTGATGACCACATCGTCCACATAACCATGCACTTTTTGGCCTATCTGTGAGTGCAAGCACTTCTGCATGCAGCGCTGATAGGTAGCGCCTGCATTCTTCAGGCCGAAAGGCATGGTTACATAGTACAAAGCCCCGTTGGGGGTGATAAATGATGTCTTGATCTGATCAGCCGGGTTTAACCGGATCTGATTGTAACCGGAATAGCAATCTAAAAAAGACAATAAATCACAGCCGGCCGTGGAATCGATGACTTGATCGATACGGGGCAAGGCGAAGGGGTCTTTCGGGCACGCCTTGTTCAGGCTGGTGTAGTCGATACACATGCGCCAGGTCTTGTTCTTCTTCAGCACCAGGACTAGGTTCGCCAACCAGTCCGGGTGGCACACTTCCATGATGAACCCGGCTGCAAGGAGCCGGGTGATCTCGTCACCGATAATCTTTCTCTTTTCCTCCACGAACCGGCGCAGAGGTTGCTTAACCGGTTTGGCATCCGGCCGCACAAGAAGTGAGTGCTCGGCAAACTCCCTCGGTACACCTGGCATGTCCTTGGGTGACCATGCAAAGATGTCCCGATTCTCACAGAGGAAGTCGACGAGCGCGCCTTCCTATTTGCTGTCCAAGTTGGCACCAATGGTGACGAACTTTGTCGGGTCGGAGGGGTCGAGCAGGATCCTCTTCGTCTCCTTTGCCGGCTGGAAGGCTCCTTCTCCAGCCGGTTTGCTGCTAGCCGGTATGTCCTGCTAGGCCATGGCCACATTGCGCATGATTATGGGCTTCTCCTCGGTTATGATGAGGGCCTCTGCCAGTTTGGAACCGGTTGAGGTGCACTCCATCGACCGCCTGAGGCAGCCAGCGACGGTGATCACGCCGTTGGGTCCCGGCATCTTCGTCTTGAGGTATGCGTAGTGGGGGACGGCCATGAACTTGGCGAGGGCAGGGCGCCCGAGGAGAGCATGATAGGAGCTCGTCAGGTTTACCACCTCGAACCAGATCGGTTCGTGGCGGAAGTTCTCCTCGGTCCCGAAGATGACATCCAGCTGGATTTTACCCAGCAGGGCGCAAGCTTGCCCTAGCAGCACGCCGTGGAATGTTGTGGTCGTCGGGCGCAGGTCGCATTCGCGAATGCCTAGCTTTTCTAGCGAGGACTGGTAGAGGAGGTTGAGGCTGCTGCCTCCGTCGATGAGGATGCGCGAGAAATGGCAGGTACGCGCATTGGAGACGATGAGGGGGTCGAGCACCATGGTGTAGCCCCCAGGATTCGGCAGCTGCTCCAGCTGGTCTTCACATCTCCAGGTGATGGGGGTTTCCGACCAGTTCAGGTACTGGGGGACCGGAGAGACGATGGCATTTACCTCCTTGGAGCGTCGCCTGTGGTTGTGCTTGTCGTCCAGCTTCGTCTCGAAGATGTGGTAGGCAGCGTGCGGCTGGGGGTAGCCGTTGTTGTTGTTGCCGCCGTTGCCGCCGTTACCATCATTGCTGGCTCCCCTAGCCGGTGGTGGTGGTCCACCAGGAGGGGGCGGGGGGAGACGTGGCTGGCCACCCTGGTCTTTTAGCTGGCGAGTCCAGCTGCAATTCCGGGGGGTATGCATAGCCGGTTTGAAGGGACCGCTGTGCCACTTGCACAGGCCGTCAAACATCTGGTCGAAGGTGAGTCGTGGCTTCTGCCTCCTTGCATCGTTAGCCGGCGTGTCGGGCGCGCCCTCCACAGCATTGACTTGCCGCGCGTGGTAGCGGGGCTTCTGTTGTCCGGCTTGGCGTTCCCCATGGAACCGGTTGTTGTTGCCATGGCGCCTGGAGGATCCGGCTTCTCTAGCCGGATTGCTCGGATGGTCGCGAGCCGGCTCCGTAGGAGTCGGACGCCCGTCAGCATTTACTCGGAGGGGCTTCTTCATGGTGGCATCTGCCGTGGCGTACTGGTCCACAACCGTCATGAGCTCCGCCATGGTTTTCGGCTCGTCACACAGTAGCCGGTGGCGAAGCATGGTGCCTTCTCGGCAACCCTCGATGAAGAAGTTGATGGCCTAGCTCTCCAGGATGCCCTCGCAAGTGTTGCGCAGCTCCATCCACTTGGTGAGGTACTCGCGGTCGGTCTCGCGGTCACCCTGGACGCACAAGGCCTAGTCGCGTGGGCGTCCCGAACGCTTGTACGTGCCATTGAAGTTGTGGACGAACACCTTCTCGAAGTCTGGCCAGGCGTTGATGCTGTTGGGCGCAAGGCTGTTGAGCCACGTCCTTGCCGACCCGGTTAGCATAAGAGGGACATAGTGCATGGGTGTGCGCTTGTTCCCATGGGCGATGCCGACTGCCGTAGCATAGTCGGTCAGCCAGTCTTCCGGCTTCATACTGCTGTCGTACTTGGGGGTGTCCCTAGGCAGGGTGAACTTATCCGGAAATGGCTCGCTCCAGATGCAGGGTCCAAAACAAACCAATCCGGTGTAGTCTTCTTCCTCCATGACGCGCGCTTGAGCGAGGAGCTCAATGCGGTCATGGGCATCCGGACGATCCGGGTTGGGCGCTCCCACCCGGCCCGAGAGACGGGAACCGGCGGGTCTAGGTGCTCCGGTTGGTGGAGGGGGAGGCGGTGGGTTGCTGTTCGCCGTTTGCTCCTAGCGCGGCTGGCCCTTGTTGCCAGAGCTACGACGCCTGCTGCGGGCCTTAGCCGGCTGAGGGGAAGATGCCTGTTGGGTGTCGCGGGGCGCGCCCTTGCTGTTGACAGGCAGCTTGCTCCCCGTGGAGTAGCTCGGGTCCTCCTGCATCTGTCGGTTGGCATCAGCCTGCTCATCCGCGATGCGGAGGAGCTCCTGCACGCGAGCGTGCTGGCGGGCTCGCTCCTCTCCCTCTAGATTGGGCAGTTCCTCTGCCGTGGCTCGCGCCGCACGTAGGTTCTTGATGGGCGTGCTATAGGTGGGCCAAATGAGGGCGGGTGCGGGATCCGGCTCCCCATCCTTTTCAAACCTTCCGCCTAGCTCGCCGCCCCGGCACTGCACCTGGCCGCGTCGGCTCGGCTCCGCGGTAGCCGGAGTGAAGCCGTGCGCGCGGTCGTACTCGCGGCGGGTGATTTCGAGTTGCTTGCGGGTCGCCACCAGCTCCATGGCCTCCTGGAGGAGGATCTAACTCTCCATGGCGAAGTTGGCTTCCACTTCCTCCGGGTTATCCCCGAGGTTAACCAGCATCAGGAGCCGATCAATGACCTCCTCCACCGGATTCCGAGGCTGCGGAGGGGCGGAAGTTCCACCCTCGTCCGCGCCTCGCTCCCACGGTTGGCGGGGGTGAGAGCTGGAGCCGGCCATCATGACCTCCACGCCGCAGGAAGCGACAGAGGCGCTACCGCCCCGATGCGGTAGCTCCGTGACAGAGACGATCTCCCTAGGGAAACGCTCCGGAACAATGGCGACATAGACGGAGAGGTCGCCGAAGAGCAGGATGGAGCCGTTCGCCGGGAAAGAGGTTCCGGCGAAGAAGGAAGCGTTGTCGATGATGCAGTCGAACTTGCCAAGCGTGAGCACCAGGCCGGAGGCCACGCGCTCACCGGCTGAGGTGCGGGGTCCCGTGCGGAACGTGACTCCGGTCGAAGCCATCTGCCCCACGGTGGGCGCCAACTGTCGTTGTATTGGGAACGGTAGTACCTAAGAAGGTTAGATAGAGGTGTGGGGACTAGCAGGGAAGCTATCGAAGGCGTCCGCAGGCGGGATTGGATACAAGCAAGCGTAGCTGGACGCAGGAAGTACCCAGGTTCGGAGCCCTCGTGATGAGGTAAAACTCCTACTCCTGCCGATCTGACTATGAGGGATACACGAACTACAAGTGCTCCTGGAGCTGTATTATCTAGCTAGTGTCTTAAATGCACTGAGACCAACCCTTTCTACTGAGGCCTTGCCTCTCCTTATATAGGTAGAGAGGAAACGGTCTCGCTGGCTAGTCCGACTAGCGGGCCCCATAGGCGGGTCCCAGCCGACTGGTCATCTACAGTATCCGGTACGACATGTCCCATCGGAGTATGAGCGGTATGGCTGTCGTAGGCACAGTGGACGCCATGCGAGCCTGTCGTCAGCATCGGGCCAATGTTCCTGCGTCATCCCCGCAAAGTCTTCGGTATGGCCGAGTGGTTGTCAGTCTTGTCGTCGTACAGGGCGTACCGCGCACTGATCTGCACGTCGTCCTGTCTCCTTGATTGGTTCCGGCTACGTTGCCGTAGCCGGCTGCTTCTTGCCAGTCCGGCTACCATGCGATAGCTGGCCTGGCTTGCTTTGTCCGGCTGCATCTGGCCAGCCGGACGCGATCCGACTGCCCTATTTCTTGTCCGGTAGTGGTATCTGGGGATCATCCCCCGACACTTGCTACTCAAGTGCTTTAATAGATCTCTGGCTCTCCCCACGTGTGTGAAAGTGATAACGTGCACACCATGGTGGCACTTAGGCTAGAGATTACAAATACTTTTTATGAGTTATATTTGGAGTTGGATGTCTCCATGAAATTGTGGTGTTTGTTGGAACCATCTAGCGCTCAAGGTGATAGTGAGGGGTTATCTAGATGGGGAAAAGCGGACTTTGAGGTGTGCTGTTATAGCCCTACCATGGAATAGAGTGTCCAACCGGAGAGTAGTTCAGATTAGTGTCATAAAGAGAAGATATTTATATGAGAGTGTTCACTAGTGAAAGTATGATCCGAATGACCCACAAGTATAGGGGGTGTATCGCAGTATTTTCGAAGGAAGTGAAACCCAATTTATTGATTCGACACAAGGGGATCCAAAGAATATTTATAAGACTTAACAAGTAAGTTGTCAATTCAGGTGCACCTGGAAACAATCTTGCTCACAGCAATTTATTAGTAGCAACAGTTTTGTAGTAGCAATAGTAAAGTAACAGCAGTAGTAAAAGTACAGTTAGTAGTAACAATTGCAGCAAACAGTAGGATTAAAGCGCGGTAGGCACAGGGATGGATAGATGGGCGTTGCATGGACAAGACAATTCACATGGCAATCCGAACATAGGGCATTTGCAGATAAATAAGATAAAGCATCCAAGTACTAAATAATCATAGGCATGTGTTCCATATATAGTCATACGTGCTCGGAATGAGAACTTGCACAACATCTTTTGTCCTGCTAGCCCGTTTGCAGCGGGGCCTCAAGGGAACTACTAGCAATTAAGGTGCTCCTTTTAATAGAGCACTGGAGCACGTCAAAGCCATTCCCTCCAGTTATCCCGATTGTTGTCACTTTGGGGCCTTTGGTTCCGGACAACAACGTGTGTATACAACTTGCAGGTAAGACTATAAACAATACTATCATAATGAATCAATAACATGTTCAGATCTAAAATCATGGCACTCGGGCCCTAGTGACAAGCATTAAGCATAACAAGTTGCAACAAAGTCAAAAAGCACTAATAGTAGATACTAGGCACCATGCTCTAACAATCCGATGCCATTACATGAGCGATCTCATCCAATCCCTACCATCCCCATAGCCTATATCGGGGGATTACTCACTCATAGATGGGAAAACATGGACGGTCGATGGAGAAGCAATGGTGATGATGATGGCGATGATCTCCTCCAATTCCACATCCCGGTAGGGTTCCAGAACGGAGTTTCTGGTTCCAAATCTTGGAATCTGTTGGTGGCGGCGCAGCGGAACTCTTTTTGGAAAAACATCGACCCCCCCTTGGTTTGTAGGTCAAGATGCAACTTATAGGAGAAGAGGGAGGCCGAGGGGGCAGCTGAGGTGGCCACACCACCCCCAGGCATGGCCTGGAATGGCCCGCGCGGCCAGGTGGTGTGGACCCCTCGTGGCCCTACTCCGTCTCGTCTTCTGGTGAAATAGGATTTTTGGCATATTTTCTAGGATTTTTCCTGATAGTTGATTTTCTGCACAAAAACTAGACACCAAGGTAATTCTGCTGAAAACAGCGTCAGTCCGTGTTAGTTGCATCTAATTCACACAAGTTTAGAGGAAAAACAATAGCAAAAGTGTTCGGGAAAGTAGATACGCTTTGGATGTATCAACTCCCCCAAGATTAGCTTATTGCTTGTCCTCAAGCAATTCAGTTGAAAACTGAGTGCAATAAAAGAAACTATCATGAACACATTTGCTTCATAAGATGTATATATTCTCAACATATGATCAACTACTCAGGCAATTCATAATAAAGAGTATGCAACTAAGTTTACTTAATAGTCATTGCAAGCTATGAAGAGCTTATAACTCAAAAAAATTAAGTAGCATGAAACATAAACATAAGCAACATTGCAATGCTCATAAAAAGGTATGATAAAGTGGTACCTCTGATTGTAGAGCAAACATAAATGCCAAGGCACCTCTGAAGTTCAGGTGAAGACTAGAAGTAAAGATATCAAAGATACAAGCATCAAAGTCATAACACAATTAATCAAGTTTTGAGACAAGCACATTACACTAAGAATGACAACTATGCTCTCAAGAAAGTGCTCATAGAATGTTTGGAGACTCAACAAGGAAATGAAAAGGTTTTGAAAAGTTTGAAAGGCTTCCAAATGCTGAAAGTATGGTACTCATTAGCTTTGAGCTCTGATTGCCCCTATCATAGGCATCTTTAAATGGTTAAGGTGAAAGTGAGGCCCAATCTGAATTATATGCTTGACAGACTATAAACTGGAAATCTCATGTCCCATGAGTACGAGGGCCGCTCCTCATGCTACTCAACTTTAGTTGCCGGTAAGTTCTTGTCATAGTAAATACGTGCATATCATAGAGAACCGCCAACGGGGTACGCCTTGCCCAATGATACAGAAGAATCCCCATATCAAAATGACAAGGCAAGCAGACAACGAGTATCTCAGCAATCTCCTTATTTACCATGGGAAAATGGTGTTTTTTTCTCTCTTTCCTCTTTTCTCATATCTCTTCTCTTTTTTTCCTTTTCTCAATAGCTATCTCTCTCTTTTTTTATAAGAAGAATGCTTCATAGATACTCATTATGGTTACGCTGCAGGTTTCCACAATGATTAGGCATGGATTGGACCGGCGGCCCAGGCGTTTCGCTAACACACATACATAACTCCATGGACTTATAAGCTCCCCTTTTATTTCACACCGACGACATCCATAAACAAAAGATCATGATATCAAATGGGTATATATTTACATGTGTTGAAAGCGTTCCCTGTGACAACACGGTTCTGCTAATCCCCAGCCTATAATTTGCAAGCATATAACTTTCATGGACAGTCACAATGGTTCAGGTTTATTAAGTGCAAGAAATAAAGTGTGCCATAAATTTCGTGAGAGCTTTACTAACTAACTTTCTCATAACAAGCAAACATTTTATTCGGAAGAAAACAAGGCATATTGAATATGCACGGAACAACAAATGATGCTAATAGGAAGGTATGGTGGACACTTTTGGCAATAATGGTTTTGGGAGCGATAAACGAGAGAGCAATAACTGTCATGATCATGCTTGCAACAAAACAGGACTAATCATGGCATGAAAGTGATTCAAGACCCCTGAGGCAAAATAATTCATCGAGGCTTAACTGATTATTGTTTCAGTCATATGCATGAATGAGAATGTGCCAAGTCAATTCAAGTGAAACGTTCAGAGGAGGATACCACAATGTCATACCAAGTTATGAACAGAGCAATGCAAGCAAACATACATATGACATGCTACAAACTATTAGCAAGCTGGAGTTAATCATAAGAAAGCAAGAACTACTAAGCATCCATAATAACATACACCACACATGAACATACTAAGCATGCCCACAATGATGAGTATATGTACAAAAATGAAAACAAATAGAGTTTGTTACCAGCCTCTTACCACACCTCAAGTTGTCATTAATCCTCATTATTGCCCTTCACTTGTGTGGCTTGAATAATAACATGAAACCAAATTCCACTGAGGATTGCTGAACCCTGCAACAAACTCACAAAACCAAAGAAGAACAACAAATATTTTTGGTGTTTTCAATTTTTAAAAACAAGAACCAAAAAGGAAGAACAAGCAAAGCAAAATCTTTTTGGGTTTTTCGAATAGTTCAAACAAAGCAAAGAGGGAAAAGCAAACCAAGGCAAAAAAGAAGAAGAAGCAAACAAAGAGAAACAACAGAAATATTTTTGGTCTTTTGTGTTTTAGAAAGCAAAAACAAAGAAAGAACAAAAACTAAAAAAGAGAACAAAACATGAATACACAAAGTATCGACGAAACATGATATGGAGATGAGTGTGATGTCGGTGTACCTCCCCCCAAGCTTAGGCTTTTGGCCTAAGTGGGTATCAATCCCAAGCTGGACAAGATGGATCGCCTCCGTAGTACGGTGAGGAGGTACACTCGTCCTGGTGTGAGCTCGAGGACGCCCCACCATAGTGCGCAGAGTAATCGTAGGAGGGCACATCCTCCTGGTGCTGCTTGTGGAAACTGAGCAAGCAGAGCTGCTCGTCCACCTCCTCCTTGGAGCGCGACCACGGCCTCCTGTGAACACTGAACAAAGTAGATTGCGGCAAAGGAATCTCCCTTTCATCCCTGTCAGTAAACAACATTCTGTATTCTAAACTGTCCATATCAGAGTCAGCAGTGACGAAGTGATGTGTTTTCATGGCAGCAAGATCAAGCCTTTGTGGTGCCAATATAGTATCATTAGGATCCACAAAAAACTCTAACGTAGTAACCATACGTGAAGCAATAATGCCCCCATAAATAGGTCCCCTAGCAGCTAGGCGGCGAGCAATGAGAGAGCCAAGATTGTACCGAGTATCATTATTAAGTGCAGCAGCAAGGAAGGCTAAATGATAATTAGAGATATTACTCATATTCTCCCTACCAAGAATGCTAGTAGCAAGATAATAGGCAAGTATCTAAGAGCTGGGAGTTGGATGTTTCTTATCTTCCCGCGTTGAGCTACGCGTTCATCATCATTGGTCACGCTTCGATAGAGCTCCAGCAAATTAGCAGGTCGCCCTTGGATCTTCTTCATGGTCCCCGTCATGCCTATACCTATAATGCTGCAAAATCTTTCCAATGGCATGGTAAACAGCAGATTATAAATTCTGAAAGAAACAGTTGACTGATAGGGGGTGTTAGTGAAAACGAAACTCTCAATGAAAGTTTTGGTGAGCACGGCATATTGCGCACTCTCATCTTCCATGTATGAGGTCAAACCGACCCTCTGAACCAATAGTAAGAAATCACCGAGGATCCCTGCAGTTTGCAAGAAGGTATAACAAGGAAAAGTAGATGGGTGAGCCTCCCCCTCATCTCCTTCATTGCCAAAGCGTGGTGCAATGAGATCTTCATTGTATGAAGGCCTAAACTGAGAGGCTGATCTTGAGGGCCTTGACCTCCTAGGTGTTTCCCTCTCAAATATTTCTCCAAAGGTGTGGTTGTTCATCTTTGATATTCTGAAATTTAAACATCCATTAAACAAGTGTTTGCAAAGTGAATATATAATGAAGGGCACTACTCATAGGGACTTGTAAGAGGCCTAAACATGCATCAAAACAATATCTCTAAGCATTGAACAAGCTTACAAGCTCTCATAACCTGTCACCTACAACAGCAAAATACTCAAGATATAAACCACTAAACACAAATCTACTTGGACAAGCTGGAGGAGTCACATACCGGAGAACAATTGCTCCACATTTCAGCAGCAAAGATGGGCTGAGCAAGGAGATCGAAAAAATCGTGGGCAAGAACAGCAAGAACGCGATTTCAAGCAATGAACTGGTGTTTTCTCGGGAGAGAGAAGAAAGTGGGAAGTGAGAGAGTGAGTGGAGGGCCAGGGGTGGCCCACACCATGGCCAGGCGCGCCCCTGGGATGGCCGCGCCACCAGGTGGTGTGCGTGCCTAGTGGCCCCCTGGTACTCTCCAGGCACTTCTCTGCCCCTTTTTTCACGTAAAATTTTAATATGAATTTTCTAGAATTTTTGAGACACTTTATTTTTGAGCAATTTTCAGGTATGGATGAATGATTTTCTGACAGAAAGATGTTTTTGGAATGATGTAATGACAAAACAAAGCTAAACTTCAGAAGTTCTAAGACACTCTAAAATGCAAGCAACTAACAAAAGAAATGTAAACTAAGCGAAAGCAAAAACTAAAATGGATAAAATGAAAGTAAACAGAGATAATCATGGTGAAAACATTGTTTTGTTCATTGAAATCCTTTTATTAACAAGGTTGATCGGGTCTTGTTACCAAAACAATTTAATATGAAACAAAACTTTGTATTCCACTAATGATTATGTTACCTCAACCTTGATAGCAATGGTCCCAATCATAATAGTTTCATATTTTTCTCGTGGTATGGGAAAATATATTTCTCCAACTTGAATGCCCTCAACATGTTCAATTGAATTCAAACCATAAGTCCTATCAATCTTCTTGGGGAAATAGACAGTATGTTCCTTGTCATTAACATTGAAAGTCACCTTTCCTTGATTACAATTAATAACAGCTCCTGCAGTATTAAGAAAAGGTCTCCCAAGAATAATAGACATATTATCATCTTCAGGCATTTCAAGCACAACAAAATCAGTTAATATCAAGCAATTATGATCCACTTGAACATGTACATCCTCACATATACCAATAGGAATAGTAGTAGATTTATCAGCCATTTGCAAAGATATATCAGTTGGTATTAGTTTTTCCAGTTGAAGTCTCTTGTAGAGAGAAAAAGGCATAACACTAACTCCTGCTCCCAAATCACACAAAGCAGTGCTAACATAACTATTTTTAATAGAGCACGGGATAGTTGGAATCCCTGGGTCTCCAAGTTTGTTTGGAACCTTACCATTAAAGGAATAATTAGCAAGCAAAGTAGAAATTTCTTCATTAGGGATCTTCCTTTTATTCGAGACAATATCCTTCGTATACTTTGAATAAGGAGGCAATTTAATAGCACCAGTCAAAGGAATTTGCAAGAATAAAGGTTTCATCCACTCACAAAACTTATTATAGCGTTTATCTTCCTTTGACTTTTGTTTCTTATCAGGGAAAGGCATAGGTTTTTGGACCCAAGGCTCTCTTTCACTACCATGTTTCTTAGCAACAAAATCTTCTTTAGTGTATTTAGTATTCTTAGTGTGCCTTTCAGGTTCTTCTTCAACCTTTTCTTTATCAGCAGCATCATTTTCTTCATTACCACTTTCAGTATCAGCATCAGAGACAAATATACTATTAGGATCTTCAGCAGGTTAAGAGTGTTCTACAATAGCTTTATGTTTCTTCTTTCTTTTCTGAGGAGTAGTACCATTATTTTTAGCTTGTTGAGAATCCTGCTCAATTCTTTTAGGATGCCCCTTAGGATATAGAGGATCCTAGGTAGCAGCACCACTTCTAGTTCTAATTTCATAAGCATGTTTTTCTTTAGCAGCATTAACTAGCAAGTCTTTTTGTACTTTAATAAGCTGATTAATTTGAGTTTGGGCCATTTGAAAGTGTTTGACAAGCATTTTAACATCATTAGAGGTTCTTTCCACAATATCCTTCAACTCAACAACAGCTCTAGAGTTTTCCATTAAATGACTTTGCACCCTTTTATTGAAATTATCTTGCTTAACAATAAAAATATCGAATTCTTCTAAGCATTGATCAGTAGGTTTAGAGTAAGGGATATCACCTTCATCAAAATGTTGGAGGGAGTCTACCTCAATAGTGGATGAGTGGGGGATTGGCTTACATAATTCTTCTATAGGAGGTAAAATTTTCACGTCAGCCACTTTAATTCCCTTCTCCTTAAGACATTTCTTAGCTTCCTTCATCACTTCATCATTTAGTTCAATAACTCCCCTCTTCTTTGATGTTGGAATAGGCACAGGAATAGTTGATGCAGGTATAGTTGTTTCAGGTATAGCTGGTTCAGGAGGAGTCCAGTCTTCATAATTCTTGCTTATTTTAGCCATTAATTCCTCAGCTTCCTTGGGAGTCCTATTCCTGAAAACACAATCAGCCCAACTATCCAGGTATGTCCTAGATTCTTCAGTTAGTCCATTATAAAATATATCAAGAAGCTCATTCTTAGGTAATGGACATCCAGTCTGTGCATGAAGCAAAGCACAAAACCTTGCCCATGATTCAGGCAATATCTCTTTTTCTCCTTGTTTAAAATCAAAATTTCCTGCAAAATAGCATGTCTAGCACTAGGAGGAAAATATTTCTGCAGGAAAGTACTAATCAAGCAATCAGGGCTATCAATAGATCTAGGAGGTTAATTATTAAACCAAGTTTTAGCTTCTCCTTTCAGTGAAAAAGGGAAAATTTTAGCAACAAAGTAGGTGCGGATCTTAATATCATCAGAAAATAAACCACTCATGGTAGAAAGCTCACTCATATGTGCTACCGCACTTTCATTCTTAGTCCCACAAAAAGGTTCTTTCTCAACAATATCTATGTAAGATAGATCGAGAGAGAAATCACAATCCTTATCTTTAATGTTTATGGGAGATGCAGCAAACTTAGCATTAGGAGACAACTTGGGTTTTATAGTACGCCTCTCAACGAGACTCTTAATAGCACTCCTATCATGGGTGTTTTGACATTCTTTAATAAATTCATCGGTCATATCAATATAACCGTCTTCAATATCATAGCTCTCTCTAGACTCAGGTGAACTGACATGTGTAGTAGTGTCTTCATTAGGAGTTTCAGTATTTCCAGCTATAGTTCTAGCAATCGTAGCATCTAGGAAAGGACCTAATGAACCACTCTTATCAAGCAAAGTAGAAGCAGCATCATAAGTATTAGAAGTTTCAGATTCAACAGTAGTACCAGTGTGTGTAGCATGTGTATGTGGTGGTATAAGGGCCGAGTTAGCCGAGGTTTGGCAAGGTCAAAGCGGATGCTGGCCGAGTCACCTCAAGGCAGGCCGGATCACGGAGTAACCCGGACCAGGGGGGTCGCCTAACATTGTCTCATTTGGCTTAAGGAGTAAGTCGGAAGTACTTGTCTAACTTATATGCAGGAACAGGTGTGGCCGGATCTACTATGATCCGGATCCTCGCTTAGCTTCTAGGACAAGGAAGGAATCTCTCTGGTCAAAAAAGAAGGGCCGATACGCACTGCCTGAGCGAATAAAGCAAGGGCAGGACCACCGGGTCATGGCCGACAAGGGTGACGACGCTCACGTCGGCTGACGCGGGCGCCACAGAGGCTACGTCGCTAAAGCATGTGTGACGCGGGGGAAAAGCACCCCGGTTGGGTTGCCACTTTGGGAGGCGGCATATTCTTAGGAATATGCCTCCACGTATGCCCTAGGCCAGGACCGAACCTCCTCTATATAAGGGGGGTTAGGGTTCTGGTAGAGGGGGTTGGTTGAGCACTAGTTGGTTTGGTAGTTCCATAGCACTAGTTGATCTAGGGTTCTTGGTCAAGAAGTAGGCAAGAGTAAGAGAGCACCATCTTCCTCCTCTCGCCAATACAGCTCAAGGAGCAGTTGTAATCTTGGAGATATAGCAATACAAACTTCTGTGTGCAGAATCACTCCACTATCCCTCCCTGGATTCCCCTAGCGTGTATTGGTCCCCAACTTTAGCCTATCCATGGCATCTGTCGTGACACCACCACGACAGATGGCGCCCACCGTGGGTTGGCGTATGAGAGAAGGAAACGGGGCCCAGATCAAACCGTGATAACCATGGGATCCGAGCCAAAGTGGTGACCTGGACGGCAAGTGAAAACTTGGAACGTGCGAAGGGAACGTAAATCCATATAATCCGAGATAAGGAGCTAACCCGGAATTAAACGTCCGAGGCTCGAACATGAATGAACCTGATGTGGCCTTAGCGGCCAAGGCAACTAAGACCGCACCAGCTTCAGGGACTAATGTTGGGGGGATACCCCCGGGTAGGGTCACTCCGGGGTATAAGGGCCGAGTTAGCCGAGGTTCGGAAAGGTCAAAGCGGATGCTGGCCGAGTCACCTCAAGGCATGCCGGATCACGGAGTAACCCGGACCAGGGGGGTCGCCTAACATTGTCTCATCTGGCTTAAGGAGTAAGTCAGAAGTACTTCTCTAACTTATATGCAGGAATAGGTGTGGCCGGATCTACTATGATCCGGATCCTCGCTTAGCTTCTAGGAGAAGGAAGGAATCTCTCTGGTCAAAAAAGAAGGTCCGATACACACTGCCTGAGCGAATAAAGCAAGGGCAGGACCACCGGGTCATGGCCGACAAGGGTGACGACGCTCACGTCGGCTGACGCGGGCGCCGCAGAGGCAACGTCGCTAAAGCATGTGTGATGTGGGGGAAAAGCACCCCGGTCGGGTTACCACTTTGGGAGGCAGCATATTCTTAGGAATATGCCTCCACGTATGCCCTAGGCCAGGACCGAACCTCCTCTATATAAGGGGGGTTAGGGTTCTGGTAGAGGGGGTTGGTTGAGCACTAGTTGGTTTGGTAGTTCCATAGCACTAGTTGATCTAGGGTTCTTGGGCAAGATAGTAGGCAAGAGTAAGAGAGCACCTTCTTCCTCCTCTCGCCAATACAGCTCAAGGAGCAGTTGTAATCTTGGAGATATAGCAATACTAACTTCTATGTGCAGAATCACTCCACTATCCCTCCCTGGATTCCCCTAGCGTGTAATAGTCCCCACCTTTAGCCTATCCATGGCATCTGCCGTGACACCACCATGACAGGGTGTATCACAGTATTTTCGAAGGAAGTGAAACCCAATTTATTGATTCGACACAAGGGGATCCAAAGAATATTTATAAGACTTAACAACTAAGTTGTTAATTCAGCTGCACCTAGAAACAATCTTGCTCATAGCAGTTTATCAGTAGCAACAGTTTTGTAGTAGCAATAATAAAGTAACAGCAATAGTAAAAGTAAAGATAGTAGTAACAATTGCAGCAAACAGTAGGATTAAAGCGCGGTAGGCACAGGGATGGATAGATGGGCGTTGCATGGACAAGACAATTCACATGGCAATCCGAACATAGGGCATTTGCAGATAAATAAGATAAAGCATCCAAGTACTAAATAATCATAGGCATGTGTTCCATATATAGTCATACGTGCTCGGAATGAGAACTTGCACAACATCTTTTGTCCTGCCAGCCCGTTTGCAGCGGGGCCTCAAGGGAACTATTGGCAATTAAGGTGCTCCTTTTAATAGAGCACCGGAGCACATCAAAGCCATTCCCTCCGGTTATCCCGATTGCTGTCACTTTGGGGCCTTTGGTTCCGGACAACAACGTGTGTATACAACTTGCAGGTAAGGCCATAAACAATACTATCATAATGAATCAATAACATGTTTAGATCTGAAATCATGGCACTCGGGCCCTAGTGACAAGCATTAAGCATAACAAGTTGCAACAAAGTCAAAAAGCACTAATAGTAGATACTAGGCACCATGCCCTAACAATCCAATGCCATTACATGAACGATCTCATCCAATCCCTACCATCCCCATAGCCTACAGCGGGGGATTACTCACTCATAGATGGGGGAAAACATGGATGGTCGATGGAGAAGCGATGGTGATGATGATGGTGACGATCTCCTCCAATTCCCCGTCCCGGCAGGATGCCAGAACGGAGTTTCTGGTTCCGAATCGCGGAATCTGGTGGTGGCGGCGCAGCGGAACTCTTTCTGGAAAAACATCGAACCCCCCTTGGTTTTTAGGTCAAGAGGCAACTTATAGGCAAAGAGGGAGGCCGAGGTGGCCACACCACCCCTAGGCGCGGCCTGGCCTGGCCCACCGGCCAGGTGGTGTGGGCCCCTCGTGGCCCTACTCCGTCTTGTCTTCTGGCTCCATGAGTCTTATGGTGAAATAGGATTTTTGGCATATTTTCTGGGATTTTTCCTGATAGTTGATTTTCTGCACAAAAACTAGACACCAAGGTAATTCTGCTGAAAACAGCGTTAGTCCATGTTAGTTGCATCCAATTCATACAAGTTTAGAGGAAAAACAATAGCAAAAGTGTTCGGGAAAGTAGATACGTTTTGGACGTACCAGATCCCTAGGCCTTGTTTCTAAACATTGAAACACCGTTTGCAACTAGAATTGTTACATGTTTGCTTGCTTCCATCTTTTTGCCTTTAGTCTTTTCCTCCTGTCAAGCTCTTTTCTGGCACCATTGTCTTATATCCATACCATTTGTATTTCACTATCTCTTCACCGAACTAATGCACCTATACACCTGACAAGTGTATTGGGTGTGTTGGTGACACAAGAAACTTCTTATATCTTGATTGCAGGGTTGCTTGAGAGGGATACGTTTGACCACTTCCTCCCTGAGGTCAATAAACCTTGGGTGATCCACTTAAGGGAAACTTACTACTGTTCTACAAACCTGTGCACTTGGAGGCCCAACAACTATCTACAAGAATATAAGTGCGTAGACATCAAAGCCCAGTCGGATTAGGTCAAAACCTCCGAGTCCTTATAAACCTAGCGAGGTGGGATAACTGTAAACCCTAGAGAGGTACCCCCTATATAAACTTCCCTAGGGTACTCTTTGTACTCACGTTCCATCATACACCCCATCCACGCGACTCGCTGCCTAGCCACTGAGCTCGCCACTCCTGTAACTCACTCGCCAACAATACAATCTAGCAGGAGTAGGTCTTTACCCTACGGGAGGCCGAACCTAGGTAAACTCATGTGTCTCAGCCCTCATCTCGCTCCGCAGATGGCCACCAGCTCTTGCCCCCAATTCTATCAATCGCTACCCCTGATAGTAACTGGCGTGGTCATTCCCACGACAGTGGTGCCCACCGTGGGGCATGGCTAGTCTGGCATGAGTTCTGCAGCGAGACCCTATTCACCAATCGATCGGCCAATCGCCACCGGCTGCATGATCGTCACCGGCGGGATCCTCCAGATCCTGCCCAACAGCTACATACCGGTGTCGCGCCCGATCACGCACAGCGCGGTGATGCCGGTCAGCACCATCAACCTATTCGTTGGCTTCACCGACGCCATCGACCCGGTGGAGATGGCGTTCGTCGGCGGGTCGCCACCACGCCACGATCTATTCTTGGGAGGATAGATCCGCTCCACCAGCCACCTCACCTTCGAGTACGATTCGGCTGCAAGCAACACCACCGTGGACGACGTGACCCTCCACGACGTCACCGATTCGGCGACCCCTGCATCGGTCGCCGGATCCATCAGTACTGCATCACGCGAGGACTCCATCACGCGAGTCTCCAACCCTGAGGATTTCGAGGACCCCTCCATCCTCGATATCTTCGAATCTGACTCCGGATCGAAGTCCCCTGAGGACTTCCGCGCCAGATCCAATCGCTTAAACGCGATCTACATGGCGGGCAGTGCGAGCGCCCCGCCAGACCCCTTCTCCATGCTGATCCCGCTGACCGTGATGACAATGGAGGTCGAAGAAGCCCGCCTGCCAATGGAGGAGGCAACGTGCAAGGAGCAGGCCAAGCGTGAGAAATTTTGCCTCGAGCGAGAAATAGCGCAGGAGCTGTCTCTCTACCATCAACGTTGCATTAGGACCCGCCTGCACTCCAACGTCCAGGGCTGCGTCCTGAACTTCTACGACGAGAGCGACCCCGCTTGCGGCCGAGCGTGCACTCTGCGAGAACACGCCACCTGGCGGCAGCAACCACCCACCACCTAGAGCGCTTGAGACTGGAGCCCCACCGCCACCCATAGGTCGTGTGCCTCCACCGGACCAACCATGGATCATCATCTCGCCGTAAGCCCACGACACCAATGGGCTCCCGCTGTATTCCACCCCGATGGACAACACGGTGAGGCCGAAATTCGACCCCGCCACCCTTCTCAACCAGCCCTATGTCTACCATAGAAGGGAGGGGAAGCCTGCCACTCACACCACCGCAGACTGCCATTCTTTGAAGGAGATTGAGAAGGCAAGGCGAGCAAGAGAGGACCCCAACAACAACCCGCCAAGGGACAACGGCAACACTGACGGATTCGGCAACACCGTCGGCTCGCTGCACACCTTCACCGGGATCGGCACCAAACGCGAAAATAAGGTGCTCACCCGCGCAATCACCATCAATGCGGTGACCCAAGTCGACATTCATGGCTTCCTCAACTGGTCCGAGCAAAGAATCACCTAGAGTCACCAAGATAACGCGCCCAGGATCGAATATCCAGGGCGAGTCGTCCTGGTGGTCAGGCCCAAAGTGGCTGACTACTGGCTCCCCAAGACACTGATGGACGGCGGGAGCTCCATCAACATCATGTACCTGGACACTTTCAGGAGACTGCATCTCCTGTAGTCGATGGTTGAATCTACCCTCACCACCTTCCATGACATCGTCCTCGGTCAGAAGGTGTGCCCGGTCGGTAAGGTGACGCTGCCAGTCACCTTCGGCACACCAGCAAACTTCTGCACCGAGCGTATCATCTTCGAGCTGGTGAACTTCCGCATCCCCTACCACTACGTCTTGGGGCGCTAGGCATTCACCAAATTCATGGCGACCCCACACTATGCCTACAACATGATGAAGCTCTCCAGGCCAAGCAGCATCATCAACATCCACGGCGACCCCGACATGGCTGTGGAGTGCGAGGATAAAGGCGTCGAGCTCGCCGATGCCGTCATCACCACGGAAACCAACCATGTGGATGAGCTGGCGAAATATGCGAGCAACGTTGACAAGGAGGACCCTACCATTCTTAACAAGCCCACCTCGGAGAACTCCGGGGGAACAGCTTTCAAGGCGGACACGCACACTCGCACCGTTGAGCTCATCACGGGCGACTCCAGCCAGACGGTCACCATCGAGACGAACATGAGTCCCACATAGGAAAGCGCGCTCATCGGGTTCCTACGTGAGAATCACGACATCTTTGCATGGAAACCTTCTAACATGCCTAGTGTCCCTAGGGAACTTGTTGAGCACAAAGTGAACGCCGACCCAAAAGTGCGACCAGTAAAGTAGTCGCTATGGCCCTTCAATGAAGAGCATTGCTGAGCAATCACCGAAGAAGTACAGTGTCTAATCGCTACAGGCTTCATTCGGCCAATCAAGTACTCCAAGTGGCAGGCAAATCCAGTCCTGGTTCTGAAGAAGAACAACACCTGGAGAATGTGTATCGACTACACCAACCTCAACAGCACCTGACCGAAGGAGAAGTTCATCCTACCGCGCACCGATCAGATCATCGACTCGATCGCGGGATCAGAGTCGCTGTGCTTCCTCGAGGCGTACTCTGGTTACAACCAAATCAAAATGGTGGTCGAGGATGAGGAGAAGATATCGTTTATCACGCCATTCGTCCCCTTCTGCTACACTGCCATGTCGTTCGGCCTCAAAAACATCGGGTTAACCTATCAGCGGTGCATGCAGGAGTGCCTTGCGAGTCAAATTGGCTGCAACATCCACGTCTACATTGACGACATGGTGGTAAAGTCCACCCACCAGAACGACCTTCTCGCCGACTTGGTCGAAACCTTCATGAATCTGCTGAGGTACAAGATCATGCTCAATCCAGGCAAGTGCACTTTTGGAGTGCCCACCGGACAGCTCCTGGGGTACGTGGTCTCCAAGCGAGGCATCGAGGCCAACCCCACCAAGATCGACACCATCCCATGGCTCGGGAAACCCGAGTGCCTGCGCGACGTACAGAAACTGGTCGGGCGAGTCACGGCTCTCAGTCGCTTCATTCCCCGGCTTGGCGAGAAGGCGATGCCCCTCTACCACCTGATGCGCAAGAAACCTATGTTCTAATGGATCAAAGAGGCAGACAACACGCTCAAAGCGCTCAAGGAAGTGCTGCTTGCTGCCCCAAATGACAAAGAACCAATGCTCGTCTATGTCGCGGCCTCCACTCGAGTCGTCAGCGCCGTGATGGTCGTCGAGCGACCAGAAGAGGGCAAGGAGTTCCCCGTACATCGCCCAGTCTACTACATCAGTGAGGTCCTAACAGACTCAAGGCAGTGCTACCCGCAGTACGAGAAACTGGTGTATGCGGTCTTCAGAGCCCAACAACGACTCCTGTACTACTTCTAGGAGCACCCCATCACGATCGTCTCCTCGGTGCCACTGCAGGACATCATCCGCAACCGCGAAGCGACTAGGCGAGTCGCTAAGTGGGTTGTCGAAATCGAGGTCCACAATATCAAGTATGAGACACGCAAAGCGATCGAGTCACAAGCCCTGGCTGATTTCCTCGCCGACTGGGAAGAAGCACAGCAGCCGGAGAAGCTTCCCTATCTCCACTACTGGTCGCTCCACTTCGATGGGTCCAAGAATGCGGATGGCGTGGGGGCCGAGATTGTACCCACCTCCCCCAAAGGCGACAAGCTCCGCTACATGCTACACCTCGACTTCACGCCCTGCACCAACAACATGGCCGAGTACGATGAACACCAATTGCTTACTATGCTATGGCAATTCCAACCTAGTCGCCGGGACCTACGACACCGTTTCCCCCACCATGATAGCATACCGCCAAGCGGTGGACCAGCTGGGTGGTCACTTCACCGGCTACTCCGTCAAATGGATCGATAGGCGCAAGAACGAGCAGGCCGACGCTCTCTCCCGCATCGGATCGGCCCGCCAAACGCCACCCGCAGGTGTCTTCCTCGACATCATCCACAAGCCTTTGGCGTCCCCGCCCAAGGAGATCGACATCGGAATATCCCTGCAGCCTGAGCCCACCCTGGTCACCATGATCCTGGAGCCCAGCGACTGGACCACACCATACATCGCCTTCCCCGAGCACAAGGTCCTGCCCACTGATGAGACGGAGGCGCGAATGATCGTGCGCTGCTACAAATCCTTCGTCATCATCAACGGCGAGCTCCACAAACGCAGTGTGACTGGAGTATTCCCGCGTTGCTTACAACTAGAAGAAGGACGCAAGATCCTCCAAGACATCCACACTGACGACTGCGACCATCACGCTGGCGCCAGGTCGCTAGTCGCCAAGGCCATGCGACATGGCTTCTACTGGCTAACCGCGCATGTCGACGACATCGACATTGTCCAACAATGCGTCGGGTGCCAAAAGTACGCCAGCCAGATGCACATGTCTGGTTTGGCACTCAAGACCATCTCCATCACCTGCCCATTCACCGTATGGGGCATCGACATGGTCGTCCTGTTCAAGAAGGCCCCATCTGGCTTCACCCACCTCCTGGTCACGGTCGACAAGTTCACCAAGTGGGTAGAGGCTAAGTCTATGAAGAAGTGCGATAGAAAGACCGCTACCAAGTTCCTCCGCGGGCTCATCTACCGGTATGGCTACTCGCACAACATCATAACGGACAATGGCACCAACTTCGCCAAAGGTACCACGGTGGATTTCTGTGAGGAGCACGGCATATGGCTCGACCTCGCCTCAGTCGCTCACCCGAAGTCGAACGGCCAAGCAGAGCGCGCCAACCAAAGCGTCCTCCATGGCCTCAAGCCGCGACTTCAGGTGTCCCTCGAGCCAACCCCTGGATGTTGGGTCGAAGAGCTTCCCTCCATGATATGGGGCATTCGCACCTCCGTCAACCGCTCCACATGGTTCACACCCTTCTTCATGCCAACCGACCTAGAAAATGACTCGCCTCAGATCGTTAACTACAAAGAGGCGAACAACGAGATCGCCAGCCAAGACGGAATCGACCAGCTCGATGAAGCGCGTGACCTGGCTCGCTCTCGCACCGCCATCTACCAGTAGGGACTCCGCCGCTACCATAGCCACCAAGTCCGGACTCGCACCTTCCAGGAAGGCGACCTGGTCCTACGACTAATCCAGGATAAGAAGGGCATGCACAGGATTTCTCCCCAATGGGAGGGGACATTCGCCATAGGGTGAGTCCTCGGCAATGGCGCTAATGACTGCAAGTGCACAGATCGTTTGTAGCTAGTTTCGAAATAAAGATATCGATCCCACAGGGAGCAGTAGGCGAAAGACTAAAATGCTTTGAACTATAACTAAACAAATTACTTAAGAAATAACTTTAAGTTGCAAGTAAAGTAGAGTTGTTTTGGGTTTTTGGTTGAACAAGGTGATTTAAAGTAAAGCAAATCTTAATGCAGAAAGTAAGAATCGCGTGTGTAATAGAACTTTGGAACTACAATAAGGAAACGGCGTTCTCAAGGAATAGTGGATACGCCGCTAGCAATTTAGACTAAGTGATCGAGAGTATTATAACGAATATTCTCATAATGTGTACATATGTGGGAGGAGATCCATATATGGACGGATAGCCAGCAACCGTTGCACACATCATCCTCATAACCACAGTAGATAGCAATCGACATCAATCGAATTGCTGCGCTATTAAGGGATTTCTCCCATGGCATGGACATGGCTTTGTGTGTTCCCCTTGATTCCCCAAGTTAGTACATAAGGAATGACAACAGCTTTATAGTCAAAGTAAGTGCTATCTTACCTTCGTCTACCAATAAGTAATCACCTTCATCGAGTCCTCATGAGAGGCAAATGTTAAGGAGGTGCACAACTCCCAACATCAAGATGAAGACAATTAACACGTACACATAATGATGTATAACATAATAATCTCTATCTCATCTCAATCATATGCTAGGGTTTCTCCATCTCCCCAAGAACTAGAAATCCACTCAGACATGGAGACAATCAACATCATAGTAATGGTAATGGAAACAATCATAGATGAATAGTACTTGTATAAATCCACAACGAGTATAGGAATTACAACAAGATCTAGACAAGATGTAGATGGGATGGATGGAGATGGTGATGATGCACCGGTGGATGATGAAGATCGATTCCTTAGCCTCCCAGATCTGCGCAGGGCGAAGATGTATCCCTTGTGGATGAGTTCCCCCTCCAGATGCCTTTTGGAGGTGAGGTTTCTGCTATTTCTAGGTGTTCTGTATGTCGTCTCCTCAAACCAATTGCACGGGGTGAAACTATTTCACTAGGCGGAGGCGGCGCCAACTATACGGCCTAAAAAGTTGCTCCGGTCGTATAGTTGGTCGTTGGACTCTCTGCCTCCACCGTTCGCTTTTGGTTTTCTTTTGATATTATTAGTATTTCCCAAATAATCGATTTATGTTGTTTTTTACCCCTTTTCTCCATAGTACATCTGCTCCAAGAATTATATCCATTGGATCCAGCAGCTATCCTGATCCTAGTGAAAACAGACATAAAATGCGTGCGTGAGCACCGTAAAATACCAAGATCCTACATCTACAATGCGAAATAATAATGTAAAACATGATGCAAATATGCACTCATCAACTTCCCCAAGCTTAGACTCTTGCTCGTCCCGAGCAAGTTTTAGCTTAATGGATGTGATCGTCATATTCACGAAGCTGGGTCGATAAAATAAATGAGGCAATTGCAGCATGTGTTTATCATGTACGATACATAGAAATAAGTTCATGAATAGTACCTTACTCGAACCATCTGAATAGTATTAGTAGGCTTCACACCTTAGTGATCAATGGTTCATAAAAGATGAATCTCAACATAATGTAGAAGTATCCGGTTCAACCGAATGAGTTAGCGAGGTAGTCCCAAGTGTTATAGGATCAACGTATTCACTTGGGATTCAAAATCTCGAAAGTATCTCTTTGTCATACTACAATACAGTGGTATATGCCTACTTGCTCTTTGCACACTCGCTCTTTTTCTTTTTCCTTTGTATATATGCTCACACTTTTTGTTTAAGTATTGTGCAAAGGAGCTAGCCATACATTCCACTTCATGTAGGAATTCAAAGTTTAACGATCTCGATTACCAAATTCCAATTGTATATGAAAGCATTCTTATGACTTAAAGATTCTACCCCCACTTATTCTCACTCTATTTTGATAACACTTTCATTTTCCTTTGTTCAAGGTTTCTTTTTCAATTTAACCATATAGATAATTTTTCTATAAATTAAACCGTAGACTTACAGTATATTGATCAAATTATCATTAGGTGTTACATTAATACCAATGATGTGGAAGACTCCTATTGCTATCATCAAGTGCAAGTAAAATTATAATCAAGCCATTCATATATCAATAAAACAAACACGAACTCAAAATTGCTCCATATATAATAATAAACTTGGAATTTCATAAAAGGGATCGACTATTCCTGAAGGGAATCCTAATGATGCAAACTTTATTTGCAATTTGAACTAATGCAAAAACGATAATAATAGACTTGTAGGATAGATTACAAGGCCTTTAAATATCTCCCCAAGCTTGAGATCAAGCCAGGCGGGATCAATTAACTCCTTGTTGGTATCTATTCCTCCTCCTGTGTAGGAAGAGAGTCGCCTTCTTTTTTCACGTTTCCCTCTTTAACTATGCTTGCAAAGCGAATACTGAGCTCGACCATGTCGTATTGTAGCTTCAACATTTTCCTCTTGAGGAATTTATTCTCATCTGTCAACTCAAAGACAGTTTTAATTAAGAAACCAACTCTACCATCGATTTCATCGACCTTCTTCTCAAGATCTTTGCTCATCATCCAGTAGGAGTCAATTCCTTCTCCAATTGTTTCAACACATGCCTTAGAAGCCTTTTCCAACTGATGGATCTTATTATGAATCTCATCTTGCTGCACCTTCTTAGGTTTAAGAGGTGATGGACCAAGAGGAGGTTTATAATAGGATCCTATCTTGTAACGATAAGGATTAATGAGGTACTCATCCTTGTTCCTTCCCCGCATAGCTTGTCTCATCATCTCCATCCTTTGTGGGAACATGTCCTCCCAATTTGGGAGAGGACTGATCTCCTGGCCGGATGATGACGATAATCCTTTTGGTTCTGCTTCTTTGATCCTCTTCACGGGCTTCTCTTCTTTCTTCTTCCAGATCTTGTTGATGTGGACGGGCTGCATGGCTTTGTTGTATGGATGTTGTTAAAGGGACCTGTATAGGGATGACGCAGATCTTTCAAGGCTGGAGGCTGTAGCTTTGAAAAAACTTAATGAAAAGGTTAGATGCGATCAACTTTAAAAGGAGGCGTTAAAAACCCTAGCCACCTTGCGTAACGAGCAACTATACGGGCACAACCCGTATAGTTATGAACCGATTGTAGATTAGATCTACGGTGGAACCTAACTATACGGCCGGACCTATACGGGCGGAATTTTTAATTCCCGCCGTATAGTTGGTCGTTAAACTCTCTGTATCCTGGATAAATTTTTTGGAGAAGGGTTGACAACTATATGACCGCGACTATATGGGCGGAATTTTTAATTCCGATCATCGTATAGTTGGTCGTTAAACTCTCAGTATTCCAGAAATTATTTTGTCAAAGGCATTGACAACTATACGACCACAACTATACGGGCGGAATTTTTAATTCTGGCCATATAGTTGGTCATTTAACTCTCAGTACCTTTCGTGGATGGAAGTGTTGACGTCGCAACAACTATACACCCAGAACTATACGGCCAGAATTTTTATTCCCGCCATATAGTTGGTCGTTAAACCTTCTGTGTCCACAAAAAAATTCCTGTTTCTCCAAGAATTCTTTATTACTATGAAACTTAACGAAATATTGAGTTTTGACAAATAAATGTCAGCTTAAATTTTTGACCAATTTTGGCATCATCAATCTTCCATCTTCTTTGCTAGAGCATGAATTGTTTCTCATTTAACACAATACTAAAACTAGACTTTAGCTGAAAATTTAAAAACTTACTCAAACATTTATTTCACATGGGGTACCTCCCATGAAGCGCTCTTTTATGGTCAATAGCTTGACCATAGTACCGCTCATTCCGTCTTGAGTCCATTCTTCTAGTAATTTCCGTTCTTCGTATATCTTTTCTTTATCACTTCTTCGGGGGTGCTCAACTCTTTGGTGATTGCACTTATATCTTCTTTTACCCTATAATGCTTCAAGCGTTGTCCATTTACCACCCATGCAAGATAAGGTGTTTTTCCTTGGAGCTTCACTGCTCCCGGTGAATAGGCTTCTTCAACTACATATGGACCTTCCCACTTTGATCTGAGTTTTCCTGGAAACTACCTAAGACGAGAATTATAGAGCAACACTTCGTCTCCACTTTTAGAAGTTTTATTCTCTATTTTTCTATCATGCCATCTCTTAACTTTTTCCTTAAACAACCTAGCATTCTCATAGGCTTCACTTCTAAACTCATCTAAAGCATGCATATCTAATAAACGCTTTTCCCCTGCTGCTTTGAGATCATAATTTAGATTCAAAAATCTTGGTGTTCTAGTTCTAAAGGTAAATGGCATGCCTTACCGTACACCATCTTATAAGGTCTCATACCCATTGGATTTTTAAACGCAGTACGGTATGCCCATAAAGTGTCATTTAACTTGTATGACCAATCCTTTCTTGATTTGTCCACTGTCTTCTCGGGTATAGTCTTCGGTTCTCTATTAGAGATTTCCACTTGACCACTTGTTTCGGGATGATATGGTGAAGCAACGCGGTGAGTTACTCCATACTTGCTGATGATTTTCCTGAAAGTCCCTTTCATAATATGAGAACCACCGTCAGTAATTAAAAATCTAGGAACTCCAAACCTAGGGAATATGACATCCTTGGTCATCTTCACTGAGGTAGCTGCATCCGCATGATTTTTTGGGATAGATTCAACCCACTTAGGAACATAGTCAACAGCTACAAGAATATGAGTATAACCATTTGACTCTATAAATGGTCCCATGTAATCCATTTCCCATACATCAAAGGGTTCAATTATGAGACTATAATTCATTGCCATTTCTTGTCTCCTACCTATATTACCTCTTCTTTGGCAAGCATCATAGTATTCCACATACCTGTGTGCATCCTTGAGTAAGGTGGGCCAGTAGAATCCGGATTGAAGTACCTTTGCAGCAGTTCTTTTACCTGCATGATGCCCTCCATATGGACTGCCATGACATCCTTTCAATATCGCATTCATTTTGTGATTAGGAACACACTTCCGAACCATTCCGTAAAGTCCATGACAATATAGATACGGATCATCCCAAAAGTAATATTTAAGACCATTAAAGAATTTCATTCTTTGATTTCTTGACATACCGGGAGGTATAAACTTTGTTGCTAGATAATTAGCATAATCTGCATACCATGGATCAACAATTTCTACTTGTGCTAAATATTCTCCCGAAAATGATTCATTAATAGGTATGGGGTCATTAATTATTCCCTCCATCCTAGAGAGATGATCTGCTATAGGATTATCCTTACCCCTCCTATCTACTATTTGCAAATCGTATTCTCATAGTAATAAAACCCACCTAATCAACCTAGGCTTAGCATCCTTTTTTACAAGGAGGTGACGCAAAGCTTGGTGATCCGTATGAATTATTACCTTAGAATTAATTATGTAAGAACTAAATTTGTCGCAAGCAAAAATTATAGCTAGAAACTCTTTTTCTATAGTAGCATAATGTTTCTAAATCTTATTAAGAGGTCTACTAGCGTAATAAATAACATTCAAATTCTTTCCATCTCACTGTCCCAAAACAGCCCCTAAAGCATAATCACTAGCAACACACCTAATTTCGAAAGGTTCGTCCCACTTTGGAGATTGCATGATAGGTGCTGAAACTAGTTTATCCTTAAGGTTCTCAAAAGCTACAATGCAGTCATGATCTAAATAGAATGGAGTCTCTTTATCAAGAAGATTGGTGAGGGGCATAGCTAGTTTAGCAAAATCTTTTATAAACCGCTTATAAAAACCTTCATGTCCCAGAAACATTTTTAAGTTTTTAATGTCCTGAGGTATGGGGAGATTTTCTATAGCATTTATATTAGTTTTATCTATTTCTATTCCCTTCTCCGAAACTTTGTGCCCGAAAACTTTACCTTCTCTTTCCATGAAACGGCATTGTTCCCAATTCAAAACCAAGTTTGATTGCCTGTATCTCTGCAAAATTTTGGTCAGATTGTAGAGGCAATTATCAAAAGTTGTTCCACAAACGAAAAAATCATTTGTTAGGACTTCCATAGTCTACTCAACAAAATCATCAGAAATCTTTAGAACACATTCCTGAAAAGTTGCTGCTGCATTACATAAGCCAAATGGAATTAATCTATAAGCATATGTGCCATAAGGACAAGTGAAAGTTGTTTTCTCTTGATTTTCCGATTGTATGGCAATTTGAGAGTATCCAGAATAACCGTCAAGAAAACAAAAGTAAGAATTATTACTAAGACTTTCTAAGATTTTATCCATGAATGGTACAGGTTTATGATTTTTCTGTGTCTCTCGGTTTAGCTTCCTAAAATCAATGCACATACGATATCCTACATTTGTCCTTACAGGAACTAGGTCACCTTCCTCATTCATAGCAGCATCAAGACCACCTTGTCTTGGTATGCAATGAGCTGGGCTAACCCACTTACTGTCAGAAATAGGATATATTATGCCAGCATCCAGTAAGCGTATAACTTATTTTCTTACTACTTCCTTCATCTTACGATTAAGCCTTCTTTGCGTATCTACTATGGGTTCAGCATCATCAAGCATGGTAATCTTATGTGTTACAAAAGATTGATCTATTCCTTTAATGTCACTCAATGTATATCCAAAGGCTTCACGATGCTTAACCAAAACTAAAATGAGTTTATTCGTTTCATTTTCTAATAGATTCTTGCTAATAATAACAGGACATTTATTTTCATTATCTAAAAACGCATACCTCATATTGTCTGGAAGTTTTTTCAATTCTATTGGCGGAGGTTCTTCATCTCCTGTTCTTACCAATTCTTCATAGTCATGTGGATTTTGTGCTTCCAGAATTGAATCAAGGTAATCATCCATGTTTTCTTTCTTCTCATCATCTGATGCTTCTTCCCAATTAATCAGGCTCCTTTCTAATTCATCTCGTGGAGTACTGAAATGAATTGCTGCTAGTTCGGCAATCGTCTTTTCTTCCTTGATATCTTCCACTTCATATGGCCTCTTCTTTAGTTTGACAAAGTGGAATGCCATTTCCTATTCTCCAAACTTCAATGAAATAGTTTCCTTCTGATTATCTACTCGAGCTTTGGTGATGGAAATAAAATGCATGCCTAAAAGAATAGGACAAAAAGAATCTTGAGGCATATCAACTATATGGAAATCAAGGGTCTACATGAGTGAGCCAATAAAGACATAGATATTTCTGATTACTCCTTCCAGTTTTATATTGGTTCTATTAGACAATTAATAATAGTGTCTACTGGTTCCACATCTGGATTATTTAAATGGTAGCGAAGTTCCTCATAAAGTGATGAAGGCATAATATTTATGGTGGAAATTGGTTCACAAATTCCATATAAGAAAGTTTCTCCACAATATATAGGGGTCATTGGTTTAGAAGTTTCATTACCTCGAACTTTACCTTTGATGAATTCTAAGGTTTCAAGGTCTAACATAACCACTTCATCTTCCACTATTCGTGCTTCCATAAGATCCTTCATTATAACATTATTTATATTTGTAGCTTCGGAATTCCTTTCTGGTTTCTTTGGTCTCTCTTTATTTGTTCTTCCTCTCTTTGTCTTTTTTCAAAGATCCCCTGTATAGGTATCGAGGAGAACTCTTCCATTAGTGATCTTGCATGCTTCTTTTCTTAGAGGGGTTTATGAGGTTCCCATTCTGTAGGTACCTGCAAATGCCCTGCCTAATTCTCAATAATTTTCTTTACTGAGTAAGAATCAATACCGAGGGTTTCAATCATTGTATATGTCCTCTCATCTGCAAGGAAATCGTTAATGCAAGCATATTCAGAAAAACTATTTGTAATATTTTCCTTATCTTTAAATTTTTTAGTTGCTTCTATCATTTTTATTATTAGATTCCAAGCCTCATCATAGATATAAGATAGAAAACTGCCATAAGAAGCAGTGTCTAGATTCATTCTATTTTCAATATTTAGCCCTCCATAAAAGGTATGGGTGATTAACCAATCAGGCAAACAATGATGGGGGAAATTATCTAGGTATCTTTTATACCTTAGGTATCCTTCATATAGTCCCTCACTAGGATTATTTTTGAAACTGATAATAATACCTCTCATCCTGTGAGCTTTGCTTTCAGAATAATATTTTGATAGGAACTAGGTTGTCAATGTACCAGTCGCAAACATTATTAGAGAGAGTTTGTCTAAACAACTGGGTTTTAACCATATCAAGATTACAGTCATCGAAAATAAAGGAACTAAGAATGTCTTCAAAGAATTGTAAGTGTCCATATGGACTTTCTTCATTAGTTCCTGCAAATTTCTTAGAATGTCATAACTCAAATAACAGAAGATGGATCTCGACTCCATCTATCTTTATGCTTTTGTTGACAGTTATAAAAGCGTCCATGGGCGAACCCATTTTCCTTACTGCCTCAAGCTGATTTAAATGCTTAGTGTTGTCCATTGTTGCGGTCCATTGTTGCGGTCCAGTTACTTTCAGCGCTAAGCTCCCCGGCAATGGCGCCTGAAAATAGCTTGATGACTGCAAGTGCGCAGATTGTTTGTAGCTAGTTTCGAAATAAAGATATTGATCCCATAGGTTGCAGTAGGCAAAAGACTAAAATTCTTTTAACTATAACAAAACGAAGTACTTAAGAAATAAATTTAAGATGAAAGTAAAGTAGAGTTGTTTTTGGGTTTTTGGTTGAACAAGGTGACTTAAAGTAAAGCAAAACTTAATGCAGAAAGTAAGAATCGCGTGTGTAATAGAACTTTGGAACTACAATAGGGAAAAGGCGTTCTCAGGGAATTGTGGATACACCACTAGCAATTTAGACTAAGGGGTCGAGAGTATTATAACGAATATTCTCATAATGTGTATGTATGTGGGAGGAGCTCCATATATGGAGGAAAAGCCAACAACCGCTGCACACATCATCCTCATAACCACAGCAGACAACAATCGACATCAATCAAATTACTGCGCTATTAAGGGATTTCTCCCATGGCATGGACATGGCTTTGTGAGTTCTCCTTGATTCCCCAAGTTAGTACGTAAGGAATGACAACATCTTTATAGTCACAGTAAGTGCTATCATCCCTCCGTCTACCAACAAGTAATCACCTTCATCGAGTCCCCATGAGAGGCAAATGTTAAGGAGGTGCACAACTCCCAACATCAAGATGAAGACAATTATCACGTACACATAATGATGTATAACATAATAATCTCTATCTCATCTCAATCATATGCTAGGGTTTCTCCATCTCCCCAAGAACCAGAGATCTACTCAGACATGGAGGCAATCAACATCATAGCAATGGTAATGGAAACAATCATAGATGAATAGTACTTGTATAAATCCACAAAGAGTAGGAGTTACAACAAGATCTAGACAAGATATAGATGGGATGGATGGAGATGGTGATGATGTAGCGGTGGATGATGAAGATCGATGCCTTAGCCTCCCAGATCTGCGCAGGGTGAAGATGGATCCCTTGTGGATTAGTTCCCCCTCCAGATGCCTTCCGAAGGTGAGGTTTCTGCGATTTCTAGGTGTTCTGTATGTTGTCTCCTCGAACCAATTGCACGGGGTGAAACTATTTGACGAGGCGGAGGCGGCGCTAACTATACGGCCGGAGCTATACGGCTGAAAAAGTTGTTCGGGTCGTATAGTTGGTTGTTGGACTCTCTGCCTCCCTCGTTCGCTTCTGGTTTTCTTCTGGTATTATTAATATTTCCCAAATAAGAGATTTACATTGTTTTTACCCCTTTTCTCCATAGTACAACTGCTCCAAGAATTGTATCTATTGGATCCATCATCTGTCCTGATCCTGATGAAAACAGACATAAAATGCACACGCGAGCGCCTTAAAATACCAAGATCCTACATCTACAATGCAAAATAATAATGTAAAACATGATGCAAATATGCACTCATCAGACGCCTATTACCTCATCGACGTACGAGGCAATGGCCAGCTACAAGTAGGGAGGCCATGGAATGTAAACCTCCTCCAGAAGTTCTACACATAGAACTAAACCTTGTACTCAGCTGCTATATAATGAAAAAAAATTGGATCGCACAAATTGTGTCTACTCGCCATACTCTTGAGCCAATCGCACTCATACACTTAGCAATACGCTAGCTACCCACGGAAATCAACCCTTGGTCGAGTGACCGGCACGGCTAAGTAGTGCGACCCAAGGGCATCGAAGATATTCGGGTCTTGTGTCGTCCATGAACACACTACCCCGGAGCCACCATCGGAGTCGCCTCGCTCGACTGGCCCGTCGGGCCAATACAACCAATAACACTTCTCATAGCGACTCGTCCTTCCCATCCTCGTGCAAAGAGACTCGAACGGTTAAGTACCACGCACGGGGACTCATCTACAATGACCCCCAGGAGGCTCAGGAACACACCAAGTAAGAGAGCGTGCCTTGTACTTGCCATGCGACTGGTTTTCCGAGCCAGGGGGAGAGATGCGTTTCAAACAACACACTAGATCTTCACCTACCTTGGGCATGCGACTAGAACACCTGGGGACTCGCCTAAACCGACCCTGTGCACGTTCGGGCAAACATCTAAGTATAGAGTTCCCCTTGGGGTCATCAAGTGACTGGCTCCACGAGCCATGACAAATCAATTCCAACCAAGTTACAAACCCAATCCAAAGTAACTTACACACACGCGAGGATAACCCCACTAAAGGGAGGACGCGCTCGGGGACTCGCTCAATAAAAACAAATGTAACAATACAAAACAAACAACAATAACATAGCAATATGAGTCGATTGACCGTTTTCCTTCCAACAACAAAATATATTGTTCAAGGTACATTACAAAAAGTGCTAGTCTCCATGACTAACACAAAATCCCTAGGGCAATCTACTCATTTTGCAGGCTCCGATGAAGACGCACCACCATCACCCCTGACCCGGACGTATGGATCCGAAGGGTTCAACGGGTATGTTGTCAACTGCTTCGCCAACGACGACCAGAAGGGCTACTTCGACTTCAGATCACGGTGCTCTGGCTCTAAGTTGCCTGGCGCCACCACCATCTCCTGGTATGGTATTAGCCCCCCATCGCCAACACCCGCTCCACGAACGGCACAGATTTGGCAGTCAACCTCAACACCTCCGTGATCTCCACCAAGCTAGTCGCTGAGGGATACCCATTGGTGACGTCGTCGAGCTCGAAGTCATCGGGGAAGTGCGCAAGCCCGAGATTGAGTGTTGTGGTGGCCCCGCGCCCGAAGGTCGATCACGCCATCCACTCAACCATAGCAGGCGCCTGCTTGAGATAGCGCCATACTTCCGTCAGCTCGCTGGGAATCACCTCGGTGGGAGAGATCCCTTGGAGCACAGCCTGGACACAAAGCGCCAAAGCGGTGGACGCATTCATCACCGCCATCACGCACTTCGAGGCGTCGAAGGTCTGCACCACCAAATCACTTTGACCTACCATGGCTGCAATGTCAGGAAATCAATACCACTTTGACCCAGTGGACTCACCCGCTCGGGGACTCACCCGCCCGGGGACTCGCCACGTACAAGACAATAAGGTAAATAAGGAAAAGGTACTCACCAAGGAGTCTGCGGAAGGTCTCCATCACATGCTTATCAAGTGCCGCAAGGTTCTCCTGCAACCCAAGGATGACCGATTCAGAGGCGTTTTGCTCCTCTTCCGCTGCGGTGACCGCAGCCTTAGCCATGTCCTCAGAAGAGATCATCAAAGCCTTCGCCGTTTCTAGCTCCTACATGAATAGGACAATTCGCTCCTCCGCCGCGGCTGAAGCAGCCTTCACGGTGTCCAGTTCGGCGACTGGAACATACCCCTCGCGGGCCTTGGCGATAGTAGTGAAAGAATCAACTGAAAGAAAGAATACCATATCTCAGTTTCCCCACAAACAGAAAAAACACAAACTTTCCAAGGGTAATACAACTTAACAGTAGACGCCTGGAGCCGCTGATTGGCCAACTCTGTCTCTCGCAGATCGTGTTCTAAGGGCTCCTTCGTGGCTTGCCGATTGGGCGATTACCATTGCAAGCCCTGCAAACAGAAAAAGTAAGGGGTTGGACGACTAAAAGCTCTAAGTGCCTAGCCGCTGAAAAATTCAGCGACTAGACCCTCGGGGACTGGACGACTAAAAGCTCTAAGTGCCTCGCCACTGAAATTCAGCGACTAGACCCTCGGGGACTGGACAACTAAAAGATTTTGTGTGTCTAGTCGTTGAAATTCAGCGACTAGACCCTCAGGGACTAGACATACCCATATAGGGGCACCTAACATGCCGTGAAACTCGATGGCATCCGTCAAGGCAACCAAGAATGAGGTACGCCCGTGACGTTGTCTGGTGTCGCCATCAACAACTTCAGGAATTTGTGGCGATTGTGTTGAAGTTGCCGCGGCAGAAGCCCTCGCCATAAAGCGAGGGAACGAGGCGGTCTTCACCACCGAAGCGCTGGTCGCAGGCATCCGCACCTCCGCTGGCTCGGTCGGCTTGCTCGGCTCCGAGATGGCGGCCACTTCATCTTCAGCGTGAATGGCAGAATTGCCCTTCCCCATGTTTTCTTCCGCCATGGTTGCAGAGTCACGCTCCTTCTTCCTCTTCGTGCCTTCGCTTGATGCCTCCACCGTGCCGGCCTTCCTCTTCTTGGAAGGATCAACCATCCCTTCGATGTCGACCAGCAGAACCTTGGCCATCGAGGGGCGCCCAATCTTCTTGACACCCGACCTGCGAAATCACCACGGTCAGCAAGCTGAGTATACAAGGAAGGATCAAAGAACAAGAAAGAAAACACCAAACTTACTTGGCAACGAGGAGAGAACGCAACCTAGTGCTAATATGTGCATGCTTCTCTAGCTCCGGGCCCAACTTGCGTGAGAGCCCCCTCTGAAAAACACTCGCAGCCCATGATACCACTGGCTTCTTCGACGCCGAGCTCGTGGCTACAGGAGCCTCTAGCCCGGGTGACACGGGCGCTCCCTCCGCCCCGTATGTTCGGCAGTCCCTGGCTCCGGGGCTGCCGAGGTGGTCGGCGCGATCACGAAAGCGGAACCATCCGCTTCCCTCGACTCCATCGAAGCAGTGTCCTCTGGAATCTTGGTGGTCGCCTCACCCTCTTCATTGTCGGACTCCTCGTCCGACGATTCGAATGCCACCACCGACCGAGGCGGTGATGTCCGCTTCGTCGGCGGATTCTTCGCGAGCGACTTTTCCTTTGACACGGGCTTCACCAGCATCGCCACGCGCTGCGAGCTGTGCTGCTGCACCACATCCTCGTTGCTGACATGCTCTTCAAGGCTGTGGCTTGCCTCCATCTCGTGTTGCTTTTGCCCATGGGCCTTGTGAGCCACGGGCACAGCCACGACAACCTCCGCTACTTCGTCCTCATCATCGGAGGACTCCATTGCCCCTTCGTCAAGACCGGGAGGGACCTCCTCGTCAAGAGGAGGAAGCCAATTTTCCAGCACTAGAAACAGCTGACAAGAAATAGAGATGTGATCAGAAAAAGCAAAAACCGCGACTGTAAAGACTGTGACTGCAAAAATTGTTACTACTAGAAATAAGAAAGAGAGCTTACCATGGGGCCTGACGCTTCAAGGTCATAGTATATGGAGCGGTCCAGGACTTTGGGTCGATGTACTCCATGTCCGTGATCTTGTTCAGCACGACGATGTAATTGTCGGCCTCCTAGACCTCCTTGCACGACTTCGTGGCATCGTCCTTGCTGGAGTACTGGTACATCCAGTTGGATCGAGTGGCCAAAGGGACCAACCGCTGCTCGAGCCAGAAGTTGTATAAATTAATGGATTCCAGACCCTCCTTCTTCAGCTCTATGATCCACGTCAACATTTCGTCGACGGCCATCCTCTGATCTTCGGGAAGCACGGTCGCTGACAGCTGGCGCGACTCGCTCCTTTTAGCGGTGTACATTGGGAGTGACACCTCGCCATCGGGGGTGGACTCATTCACATAAAACCAGTTCTTTTTCCATTCGCTGGTGGCTTTCTTTGGCAGTAGAGGCTTCACAAAGGTGGCTTTGGGCTTCAATTGAAACGTAACTCCGCCTACTACCTGAATGGGGCCGTCAGTCCCCTCGCGACCTAAGTAGTCATGGAACAACTCCAACCACAAGGGGAAGTAGGGCGGCACCCGAGGTAACTCTCACACAAGGCGACGAAGATCACGAGCTACTCCATGTTGTGTGCCCCTAGATCCGACAGCTTGATCGCGTAATACGCGTAGAATCACCAGAAGAAGAGCGACATCGGGAATCCTAGCCCTCTTTCTAAGTGGCTCTAGAAGCAGATGAATTCGCCTTGCAAGGCTTTGGCTCCATCTCGCCGGGTGCGGGGATCCGCCAATTCCCCTTAAAGAGGATGCCTGCATCCTGAAAGGATTTCAGGGCAGTCGTGGTGCATTTGGATTTGTCTGAGAGATCTTTCGGATGCGCCATGGGTGGAGGAAGGAAGTCGTTGTGTGCGGAGATTTTGGATCAGGAGCGAATCTAGAGACTTGGAGTGTGCAGGAATGAAGAAATGCGAAGATTCATTTCTCCCTTTGCCATTCTCCTTATAAGGGGATCTACCCGTCAATCTCGGGCTAGTCGTTACCTCGCGGTAATTATGCCGAAGTTACCGTTGGATTACCCAACTTCTATTTTGACCTGCTTAACGATCCGACTTCATTCACTCGACTCGCTTGTTGATGCGCCTTGTCCATTCGATAAGGCACCGCGACTCCAACGTAACTTTACTCGCTAATGTTGCAATTGAAGGCCTGATGGAGATATTTCCTCCTTCATCGAGGGAGTCCATCGCTGATTCGACTGGGCATCCAAATTGGACTCGCCTACTCTGACTGCCAAAAGAACACCTGCGCCGAACCAACGTTGGCCTCAGGGACTACTGATGGGGATATGTCGAATGGGGTATACCCAGCAGGACGTTTCGAGTGTCCCATGGCCTCTGCGAGTGGGCCTACAGGACGGTGACTAGAATGCGACTAAGAAGAAGCCTGGCGACTAGAAGCTAGAGGCCTAGGAGCGTAGCAGAAGCCCAGTCAGATTAGGTCAAAACCTCCGAGTCCTTATCTGATCCGGTGGGATAATTGTAAACCCTAGCAAGGTATCCCATATATGAACCTCCCTAGGGTACTCTTTGTACTCACATTCCATCATACACCCCATCCAAGTGACTCGCTGCCTAGCCGCCGAGCTTGCCACCCCTATAACTCACTCGCCGACAATACAATCTAGCAGGAGTAGTTCTTTACCCTACGGGGGCCGAACCTGGGTAAACTCATGTGTCTCAGCCCTCATCTCGCTCCACAGATGGCCACCAGCTCTTTCCCCCAATTCTATCAATCGCAACCCCTGGTAGCGACTAGCGCGGTCATTCCCACGACAGGTAAAATTCCCACCTCAGAGTCAGGTGGATCAAGTTATTGGCTATCCTAGGTTTGGTCTGTCTAGAGAGGGGGTTGTGGTTAAGGTGGAGGATTGGAGTGATGATCCAGAGCCTATTGAATCTCTGGTCACTACTTGAGCCAGGGTTACTGGCCTGCAGTCAAAATGGTGTCAGTGGATCGTTCTTGACCAGACCATTTTGGTTTGTGGGATTACGCAAGATGTGGATTGGCTGAGCATTTTCAAGGACAATGCTAAAGTGGTTGGTGAAGGGCATGTATGCCCCATGTGTGGTTTTGGTAATTAATGACAATATCTATGGACTAATGTGTGAATTGAGTTTCACATGTAGGTTTTTTCCATCGGCATCGCTTGGGCCATGTGTTGGTTTCAAGGCTGAAAAATGAAAAAGAAGAAGAAATGTCCAAGGGCTTTGTGCCGATTGGAATCATGTAGAATAAGAAGAATATCAAGAGTGTCTTGAAGAAGATGGAGCTCCTCATGGCTATCTTCAAGACATCATCAAGAAATGAAGTGCAAGCTCAAGATGCACCATCTCTAGAAGATCTCATGCGTTAATCTTGCCATCCTCGGCGATCATGGAGTGATGAAGACATGTTCAAAGAAGAGGTTTCCCCATAGAGTATGGGGAGAATTTCACATGTCTTCATCAAGCAAGAGCAAGCAAGAGCAATCAAGAAAGATGATCCATCTTGAGAAGGACAAGAAGGTCTACATCAAGCTCAAGTGGAATTCTCAAGGAAAAGGTATGATATTGATAGGTTTTTTATTTTACCGGTCTCTTGTAGTTTTGGGAGACCGAGTTTAGGATAGATAGTCGTACTATCAAGAGGGGCTCTCGAGTGGGTGACTTGATCGTATCTTTCAGAGAGAGCTCAAAACTTTCCATACATAGCATCATATTTCCTGGTTTTTTGGGATCTTGTCCATGTGAGGATTTAGAGCTTGTGGTTATCATCATAAAAAACTCTAGTTTATCAAAAACGGATTTCCCTTGCATACATTATTGCATTTTTGATCTTGCGGGTTTTCTGGGTCCACACTGTGGGAGATATCTCACATATATATGCATGGTATTTTCTCCCACAGTGATACCCAATATTTTGTTTGATTCTACATGTCATTATCTTTCCAATAAAATTGGTTTCATCTCGTTTGGAGTTCGGATGCAAAAGTTATGGTAGTTTTAGTTCTGAAGTTTTTCTGATTGGTAGTTTCGGCGAGCCACCGGTAGTACCGCTAGGGCATTCTTGCCGCCGGTAGTACCGGTGGACGTACTAGAGACACTTATGCTCATCCCAGTTTTGGTCAGTAGCCTCTCTTGTTTGGAGTTAGCTATTTGCCGGAACTTCAATCGGAATTTCTGGCGGTAGTATCGTCCCCGCCGGAAGTTCCGGTGAATGGCGGTAGTACCGGCCAGGCTCACTTTTTTGTCCCTCGCATTGCTGTTCTTTTGACCGTTGGATGGATGCCACTAGTAGTACCGCTCCCCCACTGGTACTACCGGCCATGCACGATTATGTGCGTAACGGGAAGATCGGGGAGCCCTTTAAAAGGGGCTCCTCTTCCCCTTCGTGGAAACTAGCTCTTTTCTTGGTTCTTGCCCTTCTCACTCTCCTCCATTGTTTACCTTGAAGAGCTTGCACTCTCCCCTTCCCCCTCCTATGATTCTTGCATCTTTTTGAGGGATTTGAGAGAGGAGATCTATATCTACAACCCTACCAAACCAAATTCCTTATTTGTGAAGGAATCCTTGGGATCTAGATCTTGGAGAGTTTTGTGTTATCCTCTTGTGTTCTTCTCCTCTTATTCCCCCAATAGCTTTTGTAGCTTTGGTGGATTTTGAGAGTGAAGGACTTGCCTCTTGCACTAGGTTTGAGTTTGCCTCGTAGTTTCGGCGAGTTCAAGCTCTTGGGCTTGTTTATCTTGGGTCCTTGGAACCAATGGTGCGTGGCGCGCATCCGTGATCAAGTATTTTGAGCTCTGTCTCCTACGCCAGGACGGAGTTCTATCTTCCACAGTCGCTGACGTGCGTGTCCCTAGTGGTGAGGTAATGCCTTCTCCTCCTGCCGGTTTTCGGGTGATGTTCCTAGTGTTCATCATCCGCGGTCTCTCGCTGCCCTTGCATCCTTTCCTTAGGGCCCTTCTCTGTTTTATGGGCTCCAGCTGCATCAGCTGTCCCCCAACGCTTGCTACATTACTCTTTGCGAGTGCTGGCTCGGAATTGAGCTGCACTTTGGTCTTTTCAAACGTCTCTTCAAGCTGAAGCGCCAGTCGGCGTTTGGCTCCGTAGTCTATGATGTAGGCGGTTGCGGTATCCACGTCAACTCCTCCGCCACGTACTTCGACATCAAACTCATGGCATCCTTCCAAGGGTGGAGGGACAAGTGGTTCTACATCCGCGACTAGAAGGCCGACAGAGACGACTTCGGACTCGCACCCTTCGATCCCACGACGCCGTGCAAGAGGAGGCGATCCTGGAAGAATGTAGTGATGCCCGGCGAGTCCGCGGAAACAGATGTGTTGTACGAGCACGTCTGCAACCTCGAGAGTCGCATGGGAAAAGAAGAGGGAGGTTGTGCCCTCATTCGCACATGGCTGCGCCGTCGCGTGCAGCCCCTGCAGGCCAGAGTCCACCCTATGTTCCAGTGGGCTGGCGCGGACGATGTCACTCGCGTATCTGCTGATGGCATTTCCACGAGTGAGGAAGATAAAAGGGTGCGACTGCTCACTAAGTACACCGTCAAGGATGTGCTCCCCAGTGAACCAGTCGTGCCTCCCTTCGATGCTGCTAATCCTCCTCCTGAGGTACGGTTGTGCTACGAAGTAGCTTTTATTCGTCGAATGCTTCTCTGTTCCTGACTTGTACTAACTTGTTTGTTGTATGCAGGATTGGAGTGTGTCACCCTGTATGCCCCCTCTTCCTGAGGGGGTTATTCCTCGTGAAGCCTTGGAAGAGGACGAGTTGGAGTCGGCCGTCCCATCTGATGTGGAGGAGGAAGCCCCCGAGTCGAGTAGTCTGGACACTCGCAAGCGTTCGCACAGCGAGGATTCGGATGCATCATCTCCTTCGACTCCGGAAGGTGCAGCTGTTGGTGCAGAGTCGCCGATTCCTGCCGTTCCTATGAGCGCTGTGGCGCCATCTTCTCGCAAGAAGATGCGACTACCAAAGGAGTCGTTGTCAGAGTCGGGGGATCAAACCTTCGATTTTGAAAAATTTGATTGGTAAGTATACAGGTCTTCCTTTTTGCTTCTTCTTTGGAATTGCATTCTCTTGATGTTGGTTTTCTTCTACAGTCATCCGGCGTCGTCATATTCTGGCGACGTCCAATTTTTGAAAGAATCTGGAGTCACGACCTCCAAGGCCAAGAAAGTGGTCGAGCGCACTCTTTCTCCTCCATTGGAGGCCCACTCCGGGCATAATTCATCGAGTTCTCCCCATGATGTGGAGCATCGGATGGTTATCCGGACGACTGCGCGTCAATCGACCTCGGAGTCATTGGAGGATCATGTATGTGTAGTATCTCCTCTTCTGATTTTGCAGTCGAAATTTTCATCTATGCCATCTGCTGGCCCTTTACTATTTCTTTTGTCATAGCTCATCATGAAGGAAGCCGCTCGTCTGGCGGAGCAGGTTCTTGCAATGGGTCGTCAACATGCAATGCTAGACAATTCCCATCGCGCGGTTGAAAGTCAGTGTTCTTTACTTTTCTTCTGCATCCTTGTGATATATTCGACTGATGGTTTATCTTTGTTTGTGTCACAGCTAAGCATAATGCACTCCTTCGTGACACCGCTTCCCTCGAGAAAACACTCGCCGCGGCGGTGAAGAGCCGCGATGAGGCAATCGCAGCAAAGGACGAATCACGGAAACACGAAGAGGATCTGCGCGCCTCCATCGCACCTAGGGAGAAGTTGTTCGAAGAACAACTTTTCTCGATTGCCAAGGCTCTCTCAGGTATTCCCTTGTCTAAATTTTCTTCGTGTCCCTTCTTTCAAATTTCTTGTTGTGCTGACTTTTGTGCCAATGCTTGATTCTTGTGTAGATGCCAGCGGTCTGAGCTTCGACCCCCAGGCACTCCGTCGTGATGATGCCCTAGCAGGTGCCATCTCGGCAGTCGAGGATCGCAGTGTTGCTGTTCAGGGGACGCTCACCAAGGACAAGGGCATGCTCAGTAGCCTCCATGCGGAGCTTGCGCCCAAGGCTGAGTTAATCGAAAATATGGATGAGCTGGTGGAGTCCCTTGCTGGAGGAATTCTTGCGGGCTTCAAGAACTCGCTCCGTGCGGCTGGCGCTTCAATGTCACTCGTGATGGTTCAAGCCCATGGAGTCAAAGTTGGTCCTGCAGCGGTCTCCAAGGCGATGCCTGTCAGCACGGATGGCCAACAGGTAGTCTTTGCTCCTTTCGCAACTGCTTGTGGCAAGTACGGGCTGCAGCTGATCAATATAGTTGCGAAGTACTCTGAGGAGCTGCAGCGAGCCAAGAAGGCGGCGAAGGCTGCGACGTCAGGGGCCGGTGGAAAGTCTGTGGCGTCTGATACTGCCACAGACTCGATGAGGCCCCCAAAACCAAAGTCCAAGTCGAAGAAGCCAGTTTCTCCTTAGTAGTCGTGTCTGTAATAGTTAAATAGCTTATTTATTTTGTCTGGAACATGCCTTTTGGCGAGTGTATCTGCTGATAATTTATTATGCTTGAATGCACTCGAGTCTTTTGTCCATGCATTGCCTTAGTCTTCTTATTATCTCTTGCTTGACTTGTGATCGGGCACATCGAGTGGTCCTTTGAGTGAACCTCGGATTAAAAAAAGGAAAAGATTGAATTTGGCGCTACTCATGCTAGACTCTTGGAGAAATTTGAGAAACTTGACATTTCTCACAAGGTTTTGGAGAGTGAACATTCTACTTTAAATGAGTCTCGTGACCAGCTCCAAACTCAATTGGAGAAGCATGATATGCCCAGCACCTCCACACCATCTTGTGGACAAGTAGAACTTGCAAAGGGATCTCAACACAAAGCTAAAGAAGTTCTAGATGAGGTTCTTAGCAAGCAAAGAACAAACAATGGAAAAGAGGGTCTTGGTTATATTCCCAAGACAAAGAACAAGAAGAACAAGAAGAAGAAGAAGAGCAAGACTGCTCAACAAAAGACTAGCACCACCACTAAGGCCAAGTATAATTATGATGGTTTTGCAAGGTCTAACAATCCTAACTATGAGTTATATCGTGATTATTATGGTGATGTTTATGCCAGTTATGTAGGGCCTTATGAGTGTTACATTCCTTGGTCTATTTGGCTCCCCAAGACCCTTGTCACTAACATGAGAGGACCCATTGAAAAATGGGTACCTAAAACCAAGAAGTAACTTTCTTGCAGGGCTATTCTTCCGGTGGCTCTAAATGGGTACTCGATAGTGGGTGCACAAGTCATATGACCGGAAGCAAGGAGATCATCACGGAGATGCGGCCAAATCATGATCATATAACCATCTCCTATGGTGACAAGTCAAAATATGAGGTATTGGGTCTCGACAAAGTTGGGGTTGCTCACGATATCTCTCTCGTGGACGTCATGCTTGTTGAGACCCTCGGTTACAATTTACTTTCAGTTCGCGCCCTTGGTAAGATGGGCTTTGCAGTTTTTATTGATGCTGTTTTGGTGGTACTCTTGTGGAGCAAGTCTCTAAAAGTCGCTTTCGTGGGATATGTCGAAAATGACCTATACGTGGTGGACTTCTTGGGGAAAACCACTACAGGCCCGATGTGTCTTTTCAGAAAGGCTGACGCGGGTTGGTTATGGCAGCGCCGACTAGCCCACGTCAACATGAGAACTTTTCAAAGTCTCCACAAGGGTGGCCACATCCTTGGACTAAAATAAAATGTTTCCTTTTCCAAAGATCGTGTTTGCAGGGCTTGCGTTGAAGGGAAAATGCATGACTCTCCCCATCGAAAGAAAGACTATTATTTCGTCAAAGAGGATCTTGGAGCTACTTCATGTGGACCTCTTTGGACCTCCATCACATGCAAGCCTTGGTGGGAAGAAGTACTGCCTTGTGATTGTTGATGATTACTCAAGATACACTTGGGTCTATTTCTTCAAGTTGAAGAGCGAGACTCAACAAACGGTCATCAACTTTACCAACGAGGTTCAACGTCAACACAATGTCCCTATATTGGAAATAAGGAGTGATAACGGCTCCGAGTTCAAGAACTACACCTTAAATGAATTCCTAAGTGAAGAGGGGATAAGACATCAATATTCCGCTGCGTACACCCCTCAACAAAATGGTGTTGCCGAGAGGAAGAACCGGACCCTAATGGATATGGCAAGGTCCATGCTAGCTGAATTCAAGTCTCCATATAACTTCTGGGCTGAAGCAATCTCTACCGCTTGTCATTCATCCAACCGGTTATACCTCCATAGAATCTTGGACAAGACTCCGTATGAAATACTTACCGGTAACAAGCCAAACATCTCATACTTTCGGGTATTTGGGTGTAAGTGTTTCTTTCTCATCAAAGGAGTTTGTTTATATAAATGTGAGTCTAAGGCTTTAGAAGGTATTTTTGTTGGTTATGGTGCTGAATCCCACACTTATAGAGTCTACAATAAGCTCTCCGGAACTGTTTTAGAATCTTGTAGTGTGGTGTTCAAGGAAAATGATGGCTCCCGTGCGGGGCAAGTTGATGTTTGTGATGCAGATGTTGAAATACCCCAAAATGCCATAAGAATAATGGGCGTAGGATTTTTCTGCCCCATTAAAGAACCCCTTGTGGCGGATCGGGAAGGACAATGATCTACTCATGTAGAGCCCTCATCTACACATACTCAATATGCTCCAACCATGGGAGAAACTTCTACACCAACTCCTCCAAATGTTCAAGGTCAACATGCTCCTGAATGCTCCAGGCCGGATTGTCCGGTCGACACCAGATTATCCGGCCCTCACTCCACTAGCGACCAATCTGACCATCATGTCGAAGAAACAGCTGCAAGTCCCAGTCCGAATTTTCTGGTTGCCCCCGGATTTTCCGGCCACTCGCCAATTCAAGCAAGTTCTAGTCAAGCTAGTGAAGATGCTTTAGGATCTCCCAGGCCAGATTATCCGGCCCCACACACTGCCGGATTATCCGGCCCTGACACTCCTGATGATCAGCAACCTCCTGTTACGGCTATTGATCCACTTCAAGGGCAAGGTTCATCATCTCCTACTACTGCTAATCAAGCTACTGATCAAGGCCAAGCAAATGATTCCAATGAAGACTCAAATGATGAAACTATTCCACCAAGAGACAACAAACTTATTGAACTTCGTCCCAAGGCTCGTGCCGATAGGAACCTTGAGTTAAAGGGGACATACTCTTGACAAAGTTTTAGGTGATCTTTGACGAAGGGTTTCCACAAGAAGGGAGTTGGCCAGTTTCGGTGAGAATCAAGCCCACATCTCAATGGTGGAACCCAAGAAAGTGTTTGAAGCTCTTGAAGATCCGGACTGGGTTGTTGCTATGCATGAAGAGTTGAATAACTTTGAACGCAACAAGGTTTGGAAACTAGTGGACAAGCCAAAGGACTGTCGCAATGTTATTGGCACTAAATGGATATTTAAAAACAAGCAAGATGAGAATGGCATTGTTGTGAGGAACAAAGCAAGACTCGTGGCACAAGGCTACTCCCAAGTTGAGGGCATTGACTTTGGTGAGACCTATTCTCATGTGGCTCGTCTTGAGTCCATCCATATCCTTCTTGCTTATGCTGCTCATAATAATTTTAAATTATAGCAAATGGACGTTAAGAGTGCGTTTCTTAATGGTCCTCTACATGAGTTGGTATATGTAAAGCAACCCCCAGGATTTGAGGATCCTAACTTCCCGAACCATGTCTACAAACTCGATAAGGCTCTCTATGGCCTTAAACAAGCCCCACGTGTGTGGTATGAGCACCTTAAAGAGCTTTTGTTAGATCGTGGCTTCGAGGTTGGGAAAATCAATCCCACTCTTTTTACTAACAAGGTTAAGGGAGAGCTCTTCGTATGCCAACTATATGTAGACGACATCATCTTTGGATCTACTAATAAATCTTTTAATGATGAATTTTCAAAGCTTATGACTGACAGGTTTGAGATGTCTATGATGGGGGAGTTATGGTTCTTTCTTGGATTCGAAATTAAGCAACTTAGAGAAGGAACCTTCATCAATCAAGAAAAATACATCCAAGACATGCTCAAGAGATTCAAGATGACGAATCTTAAGGGCGTCGCCACTCCGATGCAAACAAAATGTCACCTTGAACTTAGTCCTCACGGTAAAGATGTGGACCAAAAGGTATACCGGTCCATGATCAGCTCTCTTCTTTACCTCTGCGCATCTAGACCCGATATTGTGTTGAGTGTGGGGGTGTGTGCAAGGTATCAAGCAGCTCCTAAATAAAGCCACTTAGTGGCGGTCAAGAGGATCTTCCGATATTTGGTTCATTTCCCTAACTTTGGTCTATGGTATCCCAAGGGCTCCAACTTCTCTCTATGTGGTCATACTGATTCAGATTGGGCTGGTGATAAGGATGATCGGAAATAAACTTCTAGAGCTTGTCAGTTCTTGTGAAGGTCTCTAGTTTGTTGGTCTTCTAAAAAGTAGAATTGTATATCACTCTCCACCACCGAAGCTGAATATGTTGTTGCTGCTAGTGCCTGCACTCAGTTATTATGGATGAGGCAAACTTTAAAGGAATACAATGTAAATTGTGACAAAGTGCCTCTTTTATGCGATAATGAAAGTGCAATCAAATTTGCGTACAATCTGGTACAGCACACAAGGACGAAGCATATTGAGATTTGGAATCACTTTATTCGGGACCATGTTGCTCGAGGTGATATTGATCTATCTTTTGTGAGAATGAAGAACCAACTTGCTGATATTTTCACGAAGCCACTTGATGACGCAAGGTTTTGTTACTTGAGGAATGGGCTAAATATCGTTGATTCAAGGAGCTTGTCTTGATTACCCATGCACTCACTCGTACATCTCAGTCTTATTTGGTCTAGATGTGGGCATGGATATAGGGGGAGTGTGGTCCGAAAGCAAGTCAAATCATTCCTCTTAATATCATTTTGTGATATGTGAGCTTATTGATGAGTATTGGTCATTAACTCAAGATACATCTTCGTGGTGTCATACCGTACACTCCAACAAGGTGGCTTCGGCAACCGCCCTCTTCCATGAGAAGAGTTGAATTTATTTGGATCTTTTTGGTTATTCTTGCTCATCGTTTGTTCTTATGGGAATCACACTTAATTTTGTCCTTTGGTTGATTTGATTCTTGCAATTTCGAGTGTGTAGTACCATCTTAGTTTGGTTCTCTGAATCCTAAGCCTTTCCCTACCCCTAAGCCATCTATTCTTACACAAGTCCCTTGTACACCTTGTGGGGGTGTTGTTTGGGGACGCGCGGGCCTGAATCTGTGTGTAACAGAAATTCAGAATTTAGGCCGGATAATCCGGCCCAAGTATAGGCCGAAAAATCCGGCCCTGGCGGATTTAGTCTTTAAGGGTTGGGGTCGGGGGGAGGGCTCATAACAAGCAGCACTTCTCCCCCGACCCTCTCCCTCTCCCCAGCCGCCGCCTGCTGTCCCCCACCCTCCCCGGAGCCCCTCCGCCACCGGATTCTCCGGGCCTCCCCGGATCTTCTTCTTCGTGCCTCCGGGTACCTTCTCCTCCGTGTTCTTCCTCCAATGAGTGAGGGTAACTCCCGCTCTCCCCATCTTTGGCTAGATGTGTTGCTTGTTGGGTGGAACGTTGTCTAGAAGGATGTCGTTTCGCGTAGAAATTGTAGTCTTACAATATCTAGGCCCAATCTACTCTTTTGCATTCAATCTAGGCGATTCTGAAAATTTCTGCCAGGGCCGGATTATCCGCCCCTGGCCAGGCCGGATAATCCGGCCTGACAGACTAAAAACTGGTCAAGTTTCGTATAGATTTGTGCATTGAGTAGGATTGGTCTATGAACTATTTGCCTACTTTTTCTATGTTCTATCTTGGACTTGTGTGTATGCTTATCCCCTTTGCTATCCCCCTTATTCGCTTCACAGGTGGTTCCAGCGCTCCCAAGACCTACAAGCGCCGTCCTCGTGCTAAATACTTTCGGGACGACGAAAAGGGTAACTTAGTGGACGAGGTTGACCTGAGGAGAAGAAATAATGAGGAGAAGTGCATGGCTGAACAGGCAAAGAGAGATAGAAAGGGTGTGTCCAAGAGGAAGGGCAAAGGGCCCAAGATTGACTATAAGAAGATGGATCCTATTACCTTCTCCTCCGTTCATCGTCGGGATCTGTTTGATGAAGTGCCGCATGATACTAAGCTGGGTGACTCTCGTTTTTGGTGCACTAAACAAAAGGGGATCTATGAAGATGTGTATGCTCAGCAGAAGATTCGGCCTATGCATCCTCTGGTTCTTGTTGAGGCCTTGGAGAAGCCTCACCTTGTTGATGCCATGTATGTGTCTGAGAGGATGGGGCTACACCATCTCATGGCCCTCCAATGCTCCTATGATTCTGAGATTGTGAAGCAGTTCTTCTCCACCTTGGTCATTGCAGTGATGAGCACCGCACCATGAAGTGGATGACTCATGAAAGGCCTATGCAAGCTGATTTTCGTGTTTTTGCTGAGGTGCTTGGTTATCCCTTCCGCCACAGGGACCATGCTAGTGGCCACCGCATCATCACCCAACTCAAGCCCAATAAAGATGATGCCCTCTCTCTGTGCACCGATGACAATGGTATTGTGGGCACCCTAGCTGGTCTTTCTCCCATATATGCTAGCTTGGTGGGTCTCTTTCATGATTCCATCACTCCAAGTGGAGGCAATAATGATAGTATTCATGGTCACTTGGTTCTGCTTCTTGCCTTCTCTCATGAGGTGGCGTCGTGTGAGGATGAGTCCGTGTCATATAAGCTGGATGTGATGGACTTCATTTACCATGAGTTGATCGATGCCATGTTCAACATGCTTTCCATCCCATATGCTCCTTACATCATGTTGCCGATCAAGCACTTGCTCCCTACTAAAGAGTTCAACATTGATGTTGTGCACAAGGCCAAGAAGATCTACACCAAGGTTAGGAAGACCTCTCACCCCTCCTCTGCTCCTGAGGGTCTCATGAGGGATGCTCGTGCCAGTGCTCGTAGGCCTCAAGGGTGGATGAGTTGTCTCTGCTCTCGCGACTCCGCGACCGCGTGAAGCAGTTGGAGCGCGAACTGCCTGTGCTCCGTTGTAAAGCGGATGTATGGAAGTCGAGGGCGGAGAAGGCCGTCGCCCGAGAGCAATATCTGCTAGGGGAGGTGACACAGCTGGGCGATCAGTTCAAGTGTTAGCTCTCTTCTTCCTTATCTTTTCCTTGTAGTCACTCACAGTAGTTCGTTGTCTTCTTATTTTTCCTTTGCTTGCTATAGTTGTCAGTGCACGCCATCTGCAGGATGAGAAGGATAGGATTTCCATTCGCATGAATGATCTGACCCAAGAGCAGCTTCAGGTGAGTGGATACTTCTGGGTGGATCATGATCGCGCAATCACACTGGCGACCCTACAGGATCGTGCGTCGTGAGTGCTTCACTTCTTGAAGAAGTCACAATCGTGCTTGAAGAATACTTACCAAGCGATGTTCCCGCTGGACATTGTTCCATCGAGCATGCTGGCCCTTCTTGACAATTTCAAGATTTGAATGCAGTCCGCGATTGTGTACGGCAACAGCTAGTGGCTGGTGCCAAGGCTGCTCTATCGCTGGTGCGATTGCACAGGCCTGATGTGGATGTTGCAGCAATTGTGGCCGAACCTCCAGCGCCGCCGGCAGGTTCGACTTGGAACATGGTTCCCAACTACCAGGCGGTGGATCGTCCAGCGGAGGAAATCGTCGACTTCTTCGAGGAGCAGACCAACATTCCTTTGCTGCAATAGTAGTTTAGTTTGTATCCTACACATAGTTGTACTAGTGTTGTAAAGTTCATATATATGTTGTGTATAATTGATTAACATTGATGTATCTAAAGAGCTTGTTATGTTTTGTGAGTGCGTGCGATTCCTTTTCGTTAGGCTGACTTGTGTTTATCTCAGCCCCTTGCCAACCTGTCAGGTGCGTTGCAACTGGGTTGTCGTTTGTCAAGGGTTTCGATTGATGTGCCAGCTACTCAGGATATCGCGTTAGTTTGTAGAATAGATGCAATGTGAAAGGGAACACAGAGTTTTGGGGTACTTAGCTTTATTCATTCGCAGGATAGTACGGGGTACAATGTGTGGCTAAGTAGCCTTATTTGTAAAAAATAAAAGGCGACTAAGGGTAGAAGCATCGCAGCTGCGCGACGTTCTAGGGGTTGGAGTATGCGACTCCTGCCTCGAAATCTTTAAGGCGATAGGCGCCACCTGGCAGCACTTCTGTAATCACATATGGTCCTTCCCAAGGGGACTCAAGCTTGAGATGTCCTTGCTGTTTCAGTCGTAGGACCAGGTCTCCTTCGACGAAGGACCTGGGGCGTAGCCTTCTGCTATGGTAGTTGCACAGGTTCTACTGTTAGATCGTTGATCTTTCCGCGATTTCCTGTGCCTCGTCAAGGAGGTCGACGGAGTCTTCGAGTGCAAGAGTTGACTCCTGCTCGCTGTAAGCGACCACTCGCGATGCTTTGTATCGTACCTCGGCGGGTAGCACCGCTTCAACACCGTGTACCATGAAGAACGGGGTGTACCCCGTGGCACTGTTTGGAGTTGTGCGCAGGCTCCAGAGTACCGATTGCAGCTCGTCTGGCCAGCAGCCTACGACTTGTTCGAGTGGCCCGAGGATTCGCTTTTTGATGCCGCCGTAGACGAGCCTGTTGGCCTTTTTGACCTGACCATTGGTCTGTGGATGTGCTACGGAGGCATAGCTTACGTTGATTCCCAGATTCTCGCAGAATTCTTGGAACTCCTTGGATGTGAAATTCGTCCCATTATCCGTGATGATGCTATGTGGTACTCTGAAGTGATAGACGATGCACTCGAAGAACTTGACTGCGCTGTATCCTGACTGGTTAGTCACTGGCATGGCCTCTATCCACTTGGTGAATTTGTCGACTATGACTAGGAGGTAGACGTAGCCTCCTCGTGAGGATTTTGGGAGCTTGCTGACCATGTCGAGTCCCCATTGCGTGAAGGGCCAGGCCAATGGAATTGGCCAGAGTTCTGCACCAGGTGCGTGTGGCTTGTCCGGGAATCACTGGCAAGCGTTGCATTTGTGGATGATGTCCTTGGCGTCACGCATGGCCGTGGGCCAGTAAAATCCAGCTCGTAGAGCTTTGGCGACGAGTGCGCGACTGCTAGCGTGGTGCCCGCAAGTCCCCTCATGGATGTCGAGTAGAACAGCTCTTCCATCGGCATTGGAGACGCATCATTGGAGTACTCTTGTGATGTTGCGTTTGTATAGTCCGCCGTTGATAACAGCGAATGCTTTGGATCGCCGCGCAATGTGCCGTGCGTCAGTCGGGTCGTCCGGTAGACTTTTGCTGAGGAGGTAAGTGATGTACGGTTGAGTCCAAGGTGGCTCGATCATCATGACGCTTATTGGTCCTTCGAGTCATGTGTTAAGTTCCAGGTTGTCGAGTGCCATTGGCTCATTGGGCGGCACATGTTGGAGATATGCCCAAGAGGCAATAATAAAGTGGTTATTATTATATCTTTATGTTTATGATAAATGTTTACATCCCATGCTATAATTGTATTAACCGGAAACATTAATACTTGTGTGTTTTGTAAACATAAAAGAGTCCCTAGTAAGCCTCTTGTTGAACTAGCTTGTTGATTAATTGATGATCATGGTTTCCTGATCATGGACATTGGATGTGATTAATAACAAGGTTATATCATTAGGAGAACGATGTGATGGACACACACCCATAAGTAAGCGTAGCATAAGATCAAGTCATTAAGTTCGTATTGCTATAAGCTTTCAAATGCATAGTAACCTAATCCTTCGACCATGAGGTTATGTTAATCACCATCACCGGATGGGTACTTTGATGACATCAAACACCGCTTCGTAACTGGGTGGTTATAAAGGTGTCATTGGGCATTCTGAAAGTATGTGTTGAAGCGCATGGACCAAGATTGGGATTTGTCCATCCATATGACGGATAGATATGCTCTGGGCCCTCTCGGTGGAATGTCATCTAGTTAGCTTGCAAGCATGTGACTAGGTCACAAGGGATGACATAACATGGAATGAGTAAAAGAGTACTTATCAGTAACGAGGTAGAACTAGGTATGGAGATACCGACGATCAAACCTCGGATAAGTAGAATATCGTGTGACAAAGGGAATTGGTTTCGTATGTTAATGGTTCTATCGATCACAAAGTCATCGTTGAGTATGTGGGAGCCGTTATGGATCTCTAGATCCCGCTGATGGTTATTGATCGGAGAAGTGTCTCCATCATGTCTGCATATTCACGAACCGTAGGATGACACACTTAAGGTTCGAAGCTATTTTAAGTAGATATGGAATGTGCGTTGGAGACCGAATGTTGTTCGGAGTCTCGGATTGGATCCAGGACATCACGAGGAGATCCGGAATTGTCCAAAGAATAAGATTCATATATTGGGGATCATTTTCTAAGTTAGGAAATGTTCCGGAGTATTTGTATGGGGATTCTAGAAGGTTTCGGAATGTTCCGGAAGGTTCTAGGAGATTTCTTGGAGTTTGCTTGAAAACCAAGAAAGGATCAAGGAGTCCATGTGGGGCAAGACACGGATTCGTGGGGGAGGAGGATTCCTCCCCCGCTCCCAATCCGCCGGCCAAGGAGGGAGGGGAGTCCTACTAGGATTCCCCCTCCCATGGCTCCTCCCTCCTTTAAATAGAAGGGAGGGGGCGCCACCCCCTAGCCCTCTCTCATAACAAACCCTAGCCACCGCCTCTCTCCTCCTCCTTATCTCTGCTCAGGCTTAGGCGAAGCCCTGCAGAATTCTCTACTCCACCACCACCACCACACCGTCGTGTTGCTGGGATTCCGTGGAGAAGATCTACTACCTCCGCTGCTCACTGGAATAGGGAGAGGAAGGTCTGCTTCTACTCCGCACGTGTGACCAACTGCGGAAGTGCTTCCGGAACGCGGTGCCGGAAGGATCGTCCACACGATCTTGAGATCGGCAAGTGATCGACTACATCAACCCCGAGATCTAATCTCGTAACGCTTTCGGATCTACGAGGGTTAGTACAGATCTATCTCGTTGCACATGTCTAATAGATTAGATCTTGGCTTTTATCTAGATTAGATCTAGGTTTTGTTCGTTCTTGCGGTAGAAATTTTTTGTTTTCCATGCTACGAACCCATCAGTGGTATCAGAGCCGTGTCTATGCGTAGATCTGTTGCACGAGTAGAACACAATGGTTTTGTGGGCGTTGATGCTCATGCTATCTTCTTGCTTTTGGTGTACTTTGCATCTTGCGGGATGGTGGGATGAAGCGGCCCGGGCTAACCTTACATGTCATCGCACATGAGACTTGCTCCACAGTTGACGTGCAACTGGTATTGCACAAGTGGCTTTGCGGGTGTCTGTCTCTCCCATCATAGTGTAGATCAATTTACACTTTGCACTTGATAGCACTTGTATCAACGTTGTGGTTCATGTTCGTAGGTAAGATCCGTTCTTATTCGAAAGCCCCAAGCCACGTAAAACATGCAAATAAGATTAGAGGCGTCTAACTCGTTTTTGCAGGGGTTTTGTGATGTGATATGGCCATTATGTGATTGTGATTATATTTGATGTATGCATTGATCCTTGTTGTAATATGGCAACCGGCAGGAGCCTAATGGTTGTCTTTAATTTTGTTAAGACCTGTGTGTCTATTCATCTTGTAATAGCTTTATTCCAAGTAGTTGTAATAGTTGCTAGTGATGATGGACAACCATGAAGCGGCGCCACTGACCTTGACGCAATGCTTGTGATGATGGAGATCATGTCCGTTCTTTGGAGATGGAGATCAAAGGCATAAGAAGAAAGGGCCATATCATATCACACTAATTATGAATTGCCTGTGATGTTAATCCTTTATGCATCTTGTATTGCTTAGATCGCGACAGTAGCATTATAAGATGATCCCTCTCACTAAATATCAAGTAATAAAGTGTTCGTCCTTAGTAGGCACCGTTGCTAAGACTCGTCATTTCGAAGCATCTCGTGATGATCGGATGTGATAGATTCTACGTGTGCATACAACGGGTGCAAGCCAGATTTGCACATGCGGAAACTAAGGTCAATCTTGACGAGCCTAGCATGTACAGACATGGTCTCGGAACACGGAATACCTAAAGGTAAAGCATGAGTCATATGGATGATATGATGAACATGTTGATTGTTCGCCTTTGAAGCTACATCATCTCACGTGATGATCGGACTTGGTGTAGTGGATTTGGTTCGTGTAATCACTAAAACAACTAGAGGGATGTTGTTTTGAGTGGGAGTTCATTTGTAATTTGGATTAGTCAAACTCAATTTATCATAAACACAATCAAAGTGAATTTGCATAGTTTGTTGTAGTCATTGGCATCCGTTCACCACCTTACGCTTAGTTATAGTTGAGATAGTGGAACTATAGAAATTTTGGATATTTGCTTTACGAACTGGTATCGTATTGTTTTGAGTGTCAATCTAAAGTTTAAAAGTCATGTTGCAAACTTTCAGCAAACTCCGTTTACTCTGTGAAGTTTAATAAACAGTATTTAATCAAGAGTAACAATTCTAGTGTTAGTATCTAATGTATCATGTTTGCCTCCATGATTCTTGATACTCAAAAGATTGTTTTTAATATCAAGTTTATCTAAGAGCTGAAAGCAATGTTTCAGAAATCATCATATGTGAAAGGTATTGCGATATCTAAAACAATGTGTTGGTTACAACATGATAGAGTATACGTCCTCATATTTAATGAGAATTTGTGAAGGTTGAAGACGCCAGTCGTCCTAATCCTCCAAAAGGTTTTGGAAAATAAACATTATACTCGCAATTCACCTTTATAAGCTATAGCAGCTTGATCATGAAAGTTGTCATGATAAGGATGAATAGAAGATGTAAGTAAAATGTTTACTACACTAAAAGATTACTAAAGAATGGAATTTTGAAAGAATGCCAAACATTTGATGAAGGTGATTCACTTCAAAGTGCAAGTCCAAAGGTATTAGTATTTGACTATACACACTTTGTACTATGTGTCATGTGAATGACACCACTATTGATGTTGATAGATTCTTTTAAAAGAAAAGGAATTGTTGAAAGAGAATCTATAAAATATTTGGCAGAAAAGAAAAGATTGGAGATGTCCAACTTAGGTATATAGAAGATACATGTTATGGATGTATTCCTTGGTTGTTAAACAATGTGGTTCTGCGGTATTGGATACCAAATTGGTTGGTATGAAGTGTCATACAGGACAACACAATTCATAAACTGCAATAGCCTAAGTAACTAGCAAGAGAATATGTGATGATGTTCATCGAAAACAAACAAAGGGTTGTTGTGTTGCTCGTTAACATCAAAGCTTGCCTTCAAGATTTGTTTCAATAATTATTATTTTGATTAGGTATTATGACGACAAAAGGTTGTTCAAATAATTACCGTATTCCATAATAGATGGATGATATATAAGTCTGGTTGGAGAAATAACGACCATAAAACTAATGCTAAAATGTCGCAAGACAAACGATTGAAAGATCACTTGCGAAGTGACATCGCCGTTTAAATTATGTTGAAAGGGATACATGAAGAAACTCCATGTTGATGGATTTTTGGAGTCTTTGATTTTGATCAAATGACGCTTGTGATACTTTCCCGGAGATAATTAAAACTCCGTTAGTAGGCCAAAAGAGGAACAGGCGACTAACTGATTGGAATTTGTACGTATTGATGTATATAGTCCATTATGTGTAGTCGTGGGCGATGGATTTCAACTTCATATGCTTTCTCCGAAGATTTGAGTGAGTATATGTATATACTTACTCAATAAGGAAGAAGTATGAAACATTTGAAAATGTTCAAAGACTTTCAAGATGAAGTGGAAAATTATTGTAACAAGAAAATAAAAAGTTTATTATTGGATCATAAAGAAAGATGTTTTGAGTTACAAGTTTAGCAAAACACCTAAGATTTGAGGAATCGTTCCATGGATTTGCATTTCCCAAAACACCATAGGAGTATGGAGTGTTCAAGATATGTAATGAAACCTTGTTTGACATGGTAAGATCAAAGGTGTCATTTATAAAACTTCCATTATATTTTAAAGATTAAAGCTTTAGTGACTACCGCTTTTACACTGAAATGAGCTCCATCGTGATCCGTTGAAATGACACCATATAAGTCATGGTTTGGGATAAAACCCAGGTTGTCCTTTCTTAAATTTTTGGTATGCTAGGCATAAGTAAAGTGTTTACAACCAAAGTCGGATGAGCATGTCTTTGTAGGTTATTTCGAATAACCATTGGATATTCCTCCATAACACCGAAGACAAAAGTGTTTGTCACTTAGAATGTCGAGTTTCTTGAGAAGGAATTTTTGGTGAAAAGTTAAGCGGGAGGACAATAGAACTTTGACAAGGTTGTTGAACCTTGGCTAATATGTGCTGAGTTGCGCAGCGTCGGAAAGTGTCCCGGAGGCAGCAACAATGCTCATGGCTCACGTGCCTCAAAGGTTGTGGTCACGGAGATCTAAGTTACTATTGAACCAAGTAGGTCGGGTAAGTAATCAAATGCCAAGATTTGAGAGTTAAATCATTGTTGTTTGACAATGATGAACTGACTACATGCAAATAATCAATGATGGGCCCTGACTTCGTTAAGTGGCTTGAAGCCATAAAATCCGTGATAATTCCATACACGAGAAATCAAGCTTTGAATTTGAAAGACCCTCTAGAAAGGTGCAAGACCTTACAGTCGTATATGGATCTATAAAGAAATAGACATGGATGTTTCACATCTATGAAATAGTCGACATGTCGGAAAGAGTTTACGACAATGTTCAAGGAATTGACTATGATAAGATTTGATCTTTCATAGCGATATTTAGTCTGGACGGATTAATGTAGCAACCACTACATATATTTTGGTATATGGTAGTTGAACAAACAAAACAAGTTCTTCTAATAGAATGGTTACCTAGGATATGTCCATGACACGATCCAAAGGGTTTTGTTAATTCAAAGGATGCTAAAAGAGTATGCAAAACTTCAATGGTTGAAGTGAGCATCGCGGAGTTGGAATCTTCACCGTGATGAAACCGTTAAAAGGTTTAAATTTCATCAGAGACGATGAAGATGTTTGCATTTTGCAAGAAATTAAGTGGGAGCGCTAAGACATATTTCTAATACAGTATGTGAAAGACATATAGTTGATTAGAAATGATGTATTTTTATTGACACAGGTTAAGAATTTCATTTCGATGAAAGACTTAGGCATAACCCAAGAATTAGGCATCAATGTCTATATGGATAGATTGAGGCGCTAATATGGTTTTGCCAAATGTACATAGATAAGATGTTGAATGAGTTCAATATGGAAACAACAAGAAAGGTTCTTGACGCACAGAAAGGACTGAATCAAGATTCAAGTGTGTTGACACGAGATTCAAGTGTTTTGACACTTGGTGAAATCACAAGAATATTTTGATCAATCATTCTTTGAGATGTACACATCCAGGTATGTCCTATACTCTAAATGTTATGAGCATATACCAGAATGACTCATAAGATGATCATTGGACAATAGTAGGGATTTCCTATGATCTTTGGAAGAACTAAGAAAATATTATTTATATAGTGGTGACAAATAGTTCATTGTAAATTGTTGCATTGATACTAGTTTTGTCACAAATTAAGTTTATCTCAATTTAAACTATGGGTGGCACAATGTAATGGAAAGGAAGTTCCATAACGGATTTGGTTGAGTACCAAAGTTAAAACATTATGACAGATACTACAACAAAAGGCTATGTATATGACTGCTATTGTAGCAACAAATGAGGGCATTTGCGTCAAGTAGTTTGTTATCAAACTAGGTGTGGTTTATAGCGGGATAATAGTATGAAGATACATTGTATGACAATTGTATCAACATGATTTAATCCTAAGGAACTAAAGGTCTCACCAAAGGAACAAATTTATACAATGCCATCTCATTGGAGAATGAGTAATGCGTAGAGACGCAAGGACATGCAAATACACTCAGACCTGGAAGTGTCAGATCCGAAGATTATGTTTACCACTAGCAATAGTGTCTATACAACACCAGAAAGCCATAGGTGTTGAATGCACAAGTTTTTAACTAGATTATTGACTCTAGTGCAAGTGGGAGACTGTTGGAGATATGCCCAAGAGGCAATATTAAAGTGGTTATTATTATATCTTTATGTTTATGATAAATGTTTACATCCCATGCTATAATTGTATTAACCGGAAACATTAATACTTGTGTGTTTTGTAAACATAAAAGAGTCCCTAGTAAGCCTCTTGTTGAACTAGCTTGTTGATTAATTGATGATCATGGTTTCCTGATCATGGACATTGGATGTGATTAATAACAAGGTTATATCATTAGGAGAATGATGTGATGGACACACACCCATAAGTAAGCATAGCATAAGATCAAGTCATTAAGTTTGTATTGCTATAAGCTTTCAAATGCATAGTAACCTAATCCTTCGACCATGAGGTTATGTTAATCACCATCACCGGATGGGTACTTTGATGACATCAAACAGCGCTTCGTAACTGGGTGGTTATAAAGGTGTCATTGGGTATTCTAAAAGTATGTGTTGAAGCGCAAGGACCAAGATTGGGATTTGCCCATCCATATGACGGATAGATATGCTCTGGGCCCTCTCGGTGGAATGTCATCTAGTTAGCTTGCAAGCATGTGACTAGGTCACAAGAGATGACATAACATGGAACGAGTAAAAGAGTACTTATCAGTAACGAGGTAGAACTAGGTATGGAGATACCGACGATCATACCTCGGATAAGTAGAATATCGCATGACAAAGGGAATTGGTTTCGTATGTTAATGGTTCTATCGATCACAAAGTCATCGTTGAGTATGTGGGAGCTGTTATGGATCTCTAGATCCCGCTGATGGTTATTGATCGGAGAAGTGTCTCCATCATGTCTGCATATTCACGAACCGTAGGGTGACACACTTAAGGTTCGAAGCTGTTTTAAGTAGATATGGAATTGCGTTGGAGACCGAATGTTGTTCGGAGTCTCGGATTGGATCCAGGACATCACGAGGAGATCCGGAATTGTCTGGAGAATAAGATTCATATATTGGGGATCATTTTCTAAGTTAGGGAATGTTCCGGAGTATTTGTATGGGGATTCTAGAAGGTTTCGGAATGTTCCGGAAGGTTCTAGGAGATTTCTTGGAGTTTGCTTGAAAACCAAGAAAGGATCAAGGAGTCCGTGTGGGGCAAGACACGGATTCGTGGGGGAGGAGGATTCCTCCCCCTCCCAATCCGCCGGCCAAGGAGGGAGGGGAGTCCTACTAGGATTCCCCCTCCCATGGCGCCTCCCTCCTTTAAATAGAAGGGAGGGGGCGCCACCCCCTAGCCCTCTCTCATAACAAACCCTAGCCGCCGCCTCTCTCCTCCTCCTTCTCTCTGCTCAGGCTTAGGCGAAGCCCTGCAAAATTCTCTACTCCACCACCACCACGACACCGTCGTGCTGCTGGGATTCTGTGGAGAAGATCTATTACCTCCGCTGCTCGCTGGAACGGGGAGAGGAAGGTCTGCTTCGACTCCGCATGTGTGACCGACTGCGGAAGCGCTGCTGGAACGCGGCGCCGGAAGGATCGTCCACACGATCTTGAGATCGGCAAGTGATCGACTACATCAACCCCGAGATCTAATCTCGTAACGCTTTCGGATCTACGAGGGTTAGTACAGATCTATCTCGTTGCACATGTCTAATAGATTAGATCTTGGATTTTATCTAGATTAGATCTAGGTTTTGTTCGTTCTTGCGGTAGAAATTTTTTGTTTTCCATGCTACGAACCCATCAGCACAGCCCCCGAGTCCGTTGCTGCGCTTGTTTTCTTCTCTGTGGCCTTTGGCTTGAGGGAGCGTTCGTAGATGCGCTCGAGAAATACCCCAGGTGGTATGGGGGCGCAGGTAGAGCCTACGTTGGCGAGTGTGTCCACCTCTTCGTTGCTTTTGCGGCCTATGTGCCGCAGCTCGCAACCGTCGAAGTCTCCTTCGAGTGTGTCGTAGAGGTCGCGGTAGGCGATCATGTTGTCGTTCAGTGTGTCGCACTTGTGCATTGTCTGGTTGACGACCATCTTGGAGTCGCCATATATTATAAGCCTCTTGGCGCCACAGGATTTTGCCATCCCCATCCCGTGCAGTAGGGCCTCGTATTCATCTTCATTGTTCGAGGCGGTGAACTGCATTCGCAGGATATATTTCAGCTTGTCTCCCTGGGGCGATGTCAGTATGACACCTGCGCTGGCCCCATCCTTTCACTTTGAAACGTCGAAGTTGCATTGTCCAGAGGTAGGACATATCTGGTTTCTCGGGGAGCTGGTTCTCCATCCAGTGCACGAGGAAGTCAGGGAGAACTTGCGACTTGATTGCATCATGTTTTTCATATGTAATGTCTCGTGGAGACAGTTCGATTACCCAAAGCGCAACTCGTCCGGTGGCGTCGGTATTATTGAGGATATGCCGAAGCGGGGCGTCGTTGACTACCACGATTGGGTGTTCCTAGAAGTAGTGGTGCAGTCGTCGGGCTGTCATGAAGACGCCGTACGCCAGTTTCTGGTAGTGCGGGTACCGCTGTTTTGTTGGCGTAAGTTCCTCGCTGAGGTAGTAGACTGGGTGATGTACCCCGTGGACCTTGTTTTCCTCGACTCGTTCTACCACGAGCACCGTGCTGACCACCTGGTTGGTGGCAGAGATGTATAGCAACAGTGGTTCCCTTTCGCGTGGGGTCACCAGTACTGGCGAGGTGGACAGTAGGCGCTTGAGGTCTTCGAATGCTTGATGTGCCTCGTTGGTCCACTCGAATTTGTCAGCCTTGCAGAGGAGTTGGTAGAAGGGCAGTGCCTTTCCGCCCATTCGACTGATGAATCGACTGAGCGCCGCGATTCGCCCAGCCAGGTGTTGAACACCTCTTGTGTTCTTCGGCTTCTCCAAGGCCAGTATGGCTTATATTTTCTTCGGGTTCGCCTCGATCCCTCTCGCGGAGATAAGATACCCGAGTAGTTGCCCAGATGTACGTCGAAGGCGCATTTGTCCAGATTGAGCTTGATCCGGTAGCGGTCAAGGTTGGCAAAGGTTTCACGCAAGTCGTCGATTAGTGAAGCTTCCTCTTTGGTCTTGATTACAATGTCGTCGACATAGACTTGAATGTTGCGACCAAGTTTGTTTTTGAGGAAAGCCTGCATGCACCAAAAGGCGTTGTAAATGCCGTTTTTTCTTGATCTTCCTCCTTCATTCGAATCAGGTTGTAGCCTGAGTAGGCGTCGAGGAAGCAGAGGCGCTCACATCCCACTGTGGAGTCGATGATCTGGTCGATTCGCGGTAGCGGAAAGTGGTCCTTCGGGCAGTGCTTATTCAGAGAGGTGATGCCCACGCACATCCGCAGGATATCCGTGTCCTTTTTTGGTACTAGCACCGTGTTGGCGAGTCAAGTGCTTTCCTTGATCTCACGTATGAATTTGGCATCAAGGAGTCTATTTGATCTCCATTCCGACTGCCTTTTCTCTTGGTTCAGATAGTCACCAAATTATTTGTTTGACTGGCCTTGCGTCTAGGTTGACATTGAGTGCGTGCTCGGCGAATTCCCTAGGAACTTCTGGCATGTCCGCTAGACACCAGGCGAAGAATTCCTAGTGCTCATGGAGGAATTCGACGAGCACGAGTTCCTATGCGGGACTCAAGCTGTTGGCGACGAGGGCCGTCTTGGCGGGATCCGATGGGTGGACCTGAACTTTCTTCGTGTGCACCGATGATTCGAAGGATAGGTCAGGTGAACTTGGCCGGCTCAGGGGAGGCAGACTGTTGTCTGTCGACTCCTTTAGTCTCGCAAGTTCTTCCTGCATGCAGAAGAACTGGGAAATTATGTTGAACTCCCTATCACAACTGTCGGACCTCTCGAAGCTCCCGTTGATTATGATGACGCCATTACGGCCTGGCATTTTCATCTGCAGATAAGCATAGTGCGACACTTCCATGAACCTAGCGAACGCGACACGTCCGAGGATGCAATGGTACTGTGAGGGCCAGTCGACGACTTCGAAGTCGATGCGCTCGCGCCGAAAGTTTTTCGGCATGCCGAAGATGATGTCGAGGTTGATTTTGCCAAGGGGATATACGCCCTTGCCTGGGACGATGTTGTGGAATGTTGTGTCTGAGGCCTCTAAGCAGGTCAGAGGGATACTCATTGCTCTCAAGGTATGTGCGAACATAAGGTTGATGCCGCTTCCGCCGTCCATGAAGACGTGGCTCTTGTCGAAGCCTCCAATTTGGGCCCCGAGTATGAGGGGACAGTGGCCTGGACGAGGTACTTGGCGCGGATGGTCGCGCTTGTCGAAGGTGATGCAGGAATCGCTTCCACTAAGGTACTCAGTGGTAGATGGTGGCGAGTTTGTCACCAGATTGACTTGGAGAGTGATGGCCTTTTACACCCGGTTGGAGGGGCGACCCTTTTGGATCATCATGGTGCCCATGGCCCATGGGTACGGCTCGCCTCCGTGATGCTGGTCAGGCGCAACTGCGTTTGGCGGTGGTCCGGGTGTAGGTGGAGGAGCTCCATGTGCCATAGCGCCTAGGGCGGCTCCATAGCCCCTGTTGACTGCGTCGTGATTCATCTGAGCCAGGCCCTCATGGAGTTTGAGGAACTCACGGCAGTCTTTGAGGAGGTGGCTGGATTTCTTTTTGCCATCATGCTTGTCGATGTAGAAGTGCACGATGCATGGCCCCGACAACTTGTCTTCAATGGATGCGGCGGGTGCCTCATCGTGAGTGCGGTGCTTCCATACTTGCGTGGTTTTCCCGGAGTCGCGGTATCCACCGCTGCGCTAGCCGCTGTTGCAGTTGTCGTCGCGCCTGTCGACGTATCCGACTACGACCATATTGACATTGTCGTGGTCATCGTAGATGCGCATTTGATGTTTTCTTCGGCGGTCGCGTCTGCGCTCGAGTTCTGCTTCCTCGTCAGAGTGAACGTGATTCTTCATCGAATCTTCTCCATCAGCCCACTGATTCGCAATTTCCATCAGATGGTCGATGGTTTTGGGCTTCGAGCGGCCCAGCTCCTCCTTGAGCTCTATGTGGCGAACGCCGCCGTTGAACGCGTCGATTGCGCGGTCTTCCGAGATATTTTCTGTGGAGTTCTTGATGATGGAACTCCTCTGGATGTACGAGCATAGTGATTCGCCCAACCTTTGCTGGTAGCACCTCAGCTCTTCGATTGACGCGGGCCTTTTGTAGGTGCCCTTGAAGTTGCGCATAAAGCTGTAAACCAGCTCTTCCCAACTATGAATGGTCCGCGTGGGAGGTTGTTGAGCCATGCCCGAGCGGCACCCTGTAGCTGTAGCTGCAGGCATTGCGTGTCCGTGCTTCGACTCCCGCTGTGGAGTCTGACGGAGGAGATATGGTCCTCTAACCAGATTTTCGGGTCCTACAGACCGTCAAACTTTGGGTTCTCTGATGGGAGCTCAAACCCTTTGGGCATTCGCTTTTGCCTGATGGCCCTGCTGAAGCATCTAGCGCCACAGAGCTCCACATCTTCGTCTTCTGAGTCAGTCGATCGGGCACATCGCGCCCTTGATTTGTCGATTTTGTGCTGAGTGATGTCATCACGCGCGTCGTAATCGTGGTCGTGTCGCCGTGAGCGGCGGCATCGAGACGAGTCGTGACTATCGTCACTGGATGAGGGCGAGGAATAACGTTTTGCCAGAGCCTTGCCTTTCTTCGGCTCTGGTACGGGCTCTTTGTCGAGAGCAGCTTCGATTAACCCCAAACCCGCGATCGTAGATCGGTGCATGGAAGCTCGAGGGTCTCCAGCTGGCGGCTGGTTGTTGAGGAGGTACATGGTGGCCGCCGTTACCGCGGCTTGTGGCATTTTTGGAAGCACGTTGCCATGCGTATCCACAGTCATGGATCCGAAGTCGAGGATCTTTGCGGCTTCTACACGCCCTTTGTCGGTGAGGTGGGTCAGTCGAGATCGCCTCTTGTTAGCGACGTACTCGTTGCACTTGGAGGAGGATCCTCCGTGGGAGGAGAGCCCAGCCCGTCGGAGGCTCGATTTGTCTGCTGCCTTTTTACGCGCCTCGAGTTGCGCGATTGTTTGCAGTTGGCGTTTGTATTCCTCTTTCAGGAGCCAATGGTAGCCCATCAGTAGTTCTTGTGGGGAGCCGAAAGGAAGAGGGTGGCCTCGTAGGGCTTCTCGGCAGCGGGCCCACTCGAGATTGTTTAGCCTTATCACGATGCATTCGCCGGTGTGCTTGTTCACCATGGTGGGGGGTTTGGCTTCCCCTCTGTTGTTGACGGGGGCGCCGTTGGTAGGGCCGCTGTTGGGTGGTCCGCCATTGGGTATGCCGCCGTTTGGCGGGTCGTCTCCATGCCCACCGTTGCCTATGTTGTCGCGATTGGCAGAGGAGTCGCCCGCGTTGATGACGGAGCACATGAAGTAGTTGGGGAAGCTGCTGCTCGCACAAATTTCAGATCCAGAACCGTAGGCTCCATATTCAGTTGCCAGATCGCCCAGATCGGAATCGCGACTGCTTTCACTAACCGTATTCTCAACTGTTGTCGAGGCATTGAGCTTATTGAGGGTGCCGATCAGTGGAGGGAACCACGATGCTGGAGCAATCGATCGTGTCGTCGGCTGGTCAGGCAGGCGAAGCGTGCCCATCTGACCAACTTGGAAGCGGAAGCTCCCGATTGCCAAGCTGACCCCATCGCCCATGGACTCGAAAGCCGGGCAAGTGGCCAGCGTGTGGATGGTGAAGTCGAACGCGCCGAAGAGCTGGCGAATCTCCGCTGTCGCGGAGTTGTAGATCGCAGTTGATGGGGCCGAAGAAGCCGCAACATCAGCACTCCCAATTCCCACAGACGGCGCCAATTGACGAGGGTTTAACTCATCAATGCCCATTGTTATGGACTTGGGTTTTGGAGAAGAAGGGAGCGCTGGAAGCATCAATCGGCTAGAAAACAAGCACATAGGGGACTCGAAGATTTACCCAGGTTCAGGCCTCGTAGAGGTCCCTACTCCTGCTTGTCTGCTCGTGGAATTAACAGAGAAATCTAAGATTACAATTGTGCGCAGATGCAATCTAGCGAGGGTTGTGGAAACCAGGGTTGCGTGTGTTCTCCTTGCCGCTCCCTCCTAGCCTTTATATAGATAGGCTAGGTCTCGGGTAGCAGGTCAAGTCGGTTACAAGTTAAGGTTTTTCCCTTTGAACTTTCTATCTTTAGCTTCTTCCTGTTCTTCAAGCAATCGAGAGTCCATAGGCTACTCGAGTTCTCTATTTGGGCCTTGGCGACACCGTGGGCTTCCTCTATATTCAGGCCATATATACCAAGCTCGAGTACCTATAGGGTATACCCATGTCACACAGGTTTTCAGGAGACTAATAAGGAGAATTTTAGAAATTCCTTTTTGAAATCTCTATTAGGAAATAGGAATTTCTCCTAGAATTACTTGCCTATTGTAGGTTCTGTAGGTGGTATCCTGGTAAGGATTAATGGTGATATGTTTGAGATCATTTCTTGGGATATTAGAGTATTTTTCAGTAAGCACTACTCTTAGGAACAAGGTTTCTGGGTCTAATTTTAGAATCACTACTATCTATGGCCTAGTCTATGAGGATAAGAAATAGGAGTTTATCTCTAAGCTCCATGAGCTCTTCATTAATTGAGATGATCCTGCCATGATTTGTGGAGATTTCAATTTAATTAGGTCCCATAGTGATAGGAATAGTGGTAATGTAGATTTTAGATGGATGTATAAATTTAATGAATGGGTGGAGATGTGGGCCCTCATGGAAATAGGCTTAGCTGGTAGATCATATACTTGGGGTAACAATCAGGAAAATCTTATCATGAGTAAGATAGATATGAGTTTTTGCTCTACTAATTTTGAGAACCTTTTTCCCCTATCTAGTTCTAGAACTCAGCAAGAATTGTTAGTGACCATACTCCCATTATTTGGGAGTCTGGTGAGTCCCATATCCCTAAGAAAAATAGTTTTAAGTTTGAGAAATGGTGGATTTCTAGGCCAGACTTCAGAGATGTAGTGAATAAAGCTTGAGTTATAAATGTAAATAGTGTAGATGTAGTGGACATTTGGCAAGCCAAGATTAGATATTTTAGGAAATTAGCTAAAGGTTGGAATGCAAATTTAGAACCTGCTATTAGGAAACAAAAAATATATTTGATGAAGGAATATGACATTCTTGACATTAAATCTGAGACCACTCCCCTGAGTGATGAGGATAGAGCTAGATTTGATTTTATTCTTAGATATCTAAACGGCTTCTAGATTATGGAAGAAACCAAAGCCAGACAAAGATCTAGGGAGAGGGACATTCTAGAGGGAGATAGAAACACGACATATTTCCATGCTATGGCAAATCAGAGAAGAAGAAAAAAGATGATCCCTGTTCTGGATGGACCTAATGGGCTTGTCACTAAAACAAAGGATATGCTTAAGATAACACTAGACTATTACAAAAACCTTTTTGGTTTTGAACCTAGAGCTGACATTAATCTTAGACATAATTTCTTCTCTACAGATGAAAAAGTTAGTGTTGAAGAGAATAGCATGTTAGAAAATACTTTCTCTGAGGAAGTAGTTAGAACTGCTTTGTTTGAAACTTTCTCAGAAGGTTCCCCTGGTCTAGATGGTATCTCTTTCATGTTTTATCAACATTTTTGGGATATCATCAAGCATGATTTGTTGGCTATGTTTGAGACTTGGTTCCAGGATAAGCTAGATATCTATAGATTAAATTTTTCCATGATCACTCTTATCCCAAAAGAGAATGATGCTAGATCTATGAAAAAGTTAAGACCTATTAGTTTGCTAAATTGCTCTTTTAAGGATTTTACTAAAGTCTTGACTAGTAGATATGCTAAAATCATTGGGAGGTTGATTTACTCCTATCAATCTTCCTTTATTAAAGGTATATTTATTTTAGAAAGTGTGGTAACTGCTCATGAGATTGTTCATGAAGTCCATAGAAAGAAGAGTCAGGCTATGATAAAGTTAACCTAGACTTTCTCTATGAGATTTTAGAATGTAGAGGTTTTAATCGTAGATTTATTAGGATGATCAGACAGATTACAACAGGAGGATGTGTTGGAGTTAAGATTAATGATATAGAGAGTAATTTTTTTCTTACTGGGAAAGGATTGAGACAAGAGGACCCCAGTTCCCCTCTCCTCTTCAACTCAGTTGTTGACATTTTCTCTAGGATGTTAATCAAAGGTTCTCACCAAAATTTAATAAGAGATTTGTGCCCAAATTTCATTCCTGGTGGTGTGATCAGCTTGCAATATGTTGATGATACCCGCCCTCTTTCTGGAAAAAGATCACAGAATAGATAGGAATCTAAAATGGATCCTTACCTATTTTGAGCAGATCTCTAGTATGAGGATTAACTTCCATAAGATTGAACTGCTTCCCATTAATATAAGCTAAGAGGTTACTTTGTTTTTAGATATTTTTTAGTGTGTTGTTGAGGAGTTCCCTATGAAATACTTGGGAATTCCTCTACACTTTGATAGAATTAGTAGAGAGGATTTGCAACCTCTTTTTGAGAGTATCCTGGCAAGAATATCTGGCTGGAGAGGTAGATTACTCTCTTTTGCTTCTAAAAGAACTCTTATTTAGGCAGTTTTAGCTAGTATCCATGTCTACCTCCTCTCATTCTTAAAATTTCCTAAGTGGGCATTGGAAATGTTGAATTCTCAGTTGGCCAACTTTATGTGGAATGATGAGGAAGGGAATCATCAGTTGCATCTAGCTAATTGGCCTTCCATTTGCATGAAAAAGGAGTTTTGGGGTATGGGAATCCCAAACTTACAGGACCTGAATATCTGCCTGATTGGATCTTGGGTTAAGATATACATTCAAGGGGAATGCTGCTTGTGGAAGAAAGTGATAGATGCTAAATATGAGACTAGAAACACCAATATTCTTTCCTGTCAGGATGTTCATCCTTCTACTTTCAGGAAGGGAGTGACGTGGGCTTCCAAAGCAGTTAAAATTGGGTATAAGTGGAAGGTAGGTGATGGTAGACAAATAAAGTTCTAGGACGATATATGGTTTGGTAATTCCCCTTTAGTTGTTTAGTTTTGGGACATCTATTTTATTTCTAATAAGCAAACTCAAACTATTGTTGAGCTTTGGGATGGAGTGCAGATTAGGGGAAACTTTAGAAGGACTTTTACTGAGAGCATGATGATCAATTGGTAGGAGTTGTTGGTCATTGCTAGGAGTATTACGTTTAGTGATCAGGAAGACCAGCTTATTTGGAAGTATGAGTCTAAAGGTGTTTATTCTTCTAGCTTCGTGTACTCTATTATTAATTTCAGGGGTGTGAAATAGATTTTCTTGCTGGCTGTGTGGAACTTTGAAGATGGGATGCCCTACCCGACGAGTCATGCAAGGCTAGAAGAAATGGAATTCTCAAATCAAGTATAAACATGTTTGTCCCACTACTGCATAGAATCTGAGTTGGGTGGAATTTCAGTTCGGTTTCGATCAAGACACCGTTGCCTGCTTACATAAATAAACTACTAATGATCAACGGATCATAGAGGTCCTTTTCTAGCAACTGAAAATCATAAAGCCCATAAAGAATGCGTGTAGATCTTTCTTTTTATTATGATGAAGATATGGACCTCATTAAAAATCCCACCAAGGGTCCAGGTTTTTGTGTGGCTCCTTTCCTAGAATAAAATCATGACTAGGGATAACCTGAGAGCTAGAGGTATCCCAAAACCTCTAGAATGTGACTTCTGTAAGGAAATAGAATCGGTTCATCACCTGATGTTTGATTGCATTGTTGCTAAACTTCTTTGGTATGATGTGTTTAGAATCTTTCATATATAGGTTTTTGATTATGAGTCAGTAGCTAGCAGATGGTTATGCAACAAAAAGGTTTTACATTTTAATGTAGTTTCTACATCTGTTATTTGGGGGTTGTGGAATTCTAGGAATAGTCCAGTTTTTATCAGATCTATCTGGCTTAATATGAAACAGGTGTGGCATCTGGTGTTATCCTATCTGAGAAATTGGAAGGTTGCTTTCAAGGATATAGAAGGAGGGGGAACTGCCCAATTCACAGATCGCCTATTGCAAAAACTCAAAATACCTTTGAGGCTCCCCGCGTGCTGACCTGCACTGATTTCGGCTGGGTTTCCACCTGGAAGACTACAACTTTGGGAAAGGCGCATGGGGAAAGGTGTCGCTGGACTATCTGCAAGCTCACTTAGGCGAAGAGGATACCATCCATGTGGTATCTTGAAAAGCTCTTGGTGCAGCAGTGTTCTTCCCCCCAAAGCGGGATGTTCTTTTGAGTCTAATGGAAGCGCATGACCTTGGGGCAGTTTCTTTGTTGGGTCTATGTGTTTTGACTCCTTGTAGTCGTGGTTTTCAGATTTATGGGTTTTAGTTTGTCGTCTCCAATTTTACCTTTCCTGTTGTAACAGTCTGGTGACTCATTTGTTTCTTTTCGTTTATGAAATGGAACGGGGGACTACAATCCCTTTTGATCTAAAAACCCTAAAATAAAATAAATACAGACAAATATGTATCTACTTTCACTTGCAAAATATTAATAGTTAACATCCAACCACACAATTTTAGTTTCAAAATATAACAAGTAGACAAGTAATATTGTTGCTAGTTTGATTAACTCAAATAAGAAATAATGCCAATGAGTCTACTAATAATAATGTCTCAATGCTTCACAAAAAAAGCTTCTTCTGGCATGTCTAGTTGCAAAATTACTAACTACAATCTCAAGATCAATTTTATTCAAGATATCCTTCTCAATATAACATGTAGCCAAAACCATTCAATCTGTCTTTGTAACATAGTTAACCTCAAACAATTATTCAGCAGTTTTTGTTTAGAGGAACTTATTTCAGCTGAGGCTACAGTCACAGGTAAAGTCAAAAGTGTGCGATAGGTAACTGATAAATTTGGATAGTAATCCGGGATTGTAAAAAATTGAAGAATATCAGGAACTGGCATCAAAGCACCTAACAAGGTTACTTGCAACATTTTTAACTCAAATAAAAAACATCAAGATCAACATCACGTTACTTGTTATGAGTAAAAACTTCTAAAAAATAGTACAAGGTTTGCGTAGATTACTATCATCCAAGGACTTCAGAATGTTTGAGTTGAATAAGATACCAAACACTTTTTTCAAATGCCTTTAGCTGCTCAAATAGACTAGTCAATGAAGCATTTGTGGTGTCAACAATGACAAAGAAAGTAAGTAACTCTGAAGGATTCAATGGATGACAATTGTATTTTTCATCTTCATCATGATTTGATCAAAATGCCAAAGAGCAGGGTGAGCAAGGTCACAAGGCAGTAACAACTTCGGGATATTCAATCTTCAAAGTTCAAACCACATCATGCTTCATAAATCAGAGTTCAAATAGCCAATCTTAAAACACCAAATAGCATTCAGGAAATCAGGGCGATCCGCCAAAGTGCCAAATTTCCAATCTACTGGCGATGGGGATCGATTGATAATTCGTGAAGCGATGCGATGGATCGGCAAAGGTCAAGGCATCGAGCCAGGTTATCGATCATCCGGACGGATCCTATCGTTATTGAATTGTCGACCGCGTGCATTTCCAAATCCCAATGTGGTTTCTCTCCCTTGTGACTGCTGGGTTAGGCCTTCCATTTTTCCATATATGTCAAGGGTATAGAATATAGAAAAATATGTAGTGATGGCCTCCCCGCAGGCATGGGCCCTTGGCCATCGCACACGGTCACCGTGCGCGAGAGTCGGGCCAGTGCATTGGACCGTATGTGGTCTTTTCTCTACCAGACGAAGGCGCTAGTTGGTGTATTTTACTCTATGTGTAGCCACTTAGAGATGGCACATCGGGAGATGGTGGTCTAGAAATGGGATTTTCTTCATGTAATCTCTCCTGGATTTAGTTGAGCTTGGTATCAGACTTCTAATTAGAAAAGTATTCATAAAACATAGCTAGCAATTAGAATGGTTGTGTGCATCAATCGATGCACATGCCGGGTTTTCCCCTTTTCGAAAAAATGAAAAGGGGACCGGTCATTCACAGCGAAAGGTGATTGATGAGTTATAAAAAGAAGGGAGTAATTATTTCTTTTAGTAAATATTTGTCATGGTGTGGAAAACGGCATTGCCATCAAGGATGGCTTGAGAGGGGACAATCAGGATGCTATCGATGGCTATTGTCGGGGATATAACCCCAGGTACCCCAGAGCTGGTCTATAAATAAACTAGTAAGAGACAATGGATAAAGGAAAAGATATTAGATAAGAAAATATTTAAACAGAAAAGAGAAAAGGCAAAGAAAAAGCGACTGGGCCGAGTAAGGGCAATCTCGGCCCAGTCCTTACTCTACCAGGCCGAATTAACTCCCTGCCAGGCCGAATTAAGTCAAGGGAAATAACCCCGGGTGGGCCGACCTAAGCCTAAGTCGGCCCACCACGGGCCTACTGCATCGACCAACCCCAGCGCCAAACCGTCTTCCCGCGACCCCGCCAGCACCACCTCTCCCGCTGAATCCCGCCAGCGCCAAACCGCCTCCTCCTCGCGCCGAAGTACCCGCGTGCATCGATCCACCCTGCCTCACTTGCTTCCCCCGGGTGGGCCGGGTACGGCCCACCGCGGGGAACCTTCTACTCCATGCCGGCGGACTCCACCAGCCCAAGCGCCTCCCCCGGGTGGGCCGACCTCGGTCATCTCGGCCCACCGCGGGCTCTCCCCTCCAATTCGGACAAGCACAACCCCGGCTGGGCTGCTGCTCAACCCGGCTGGGCCATGGTTTAGCTCGGCAGGGAGGATGTTTGACCCAGATCAGGCCCAGGCCGAATTAACTCCCTGCCAGGCCGAATTACCACTAACTCCAGGACGTTTGGGCCGAGATATAAGGACCCAAACACCCCCTTATTCACCTCCAGATGACTTCACGCCATCTACAACGACTCAACATCAACCCAGGACAAGACGAACAAGCCTCGTGCCAGTCTTGGGACGTCCATGGCTCAGACTGGCACATGGCCCTATGATATATGCCCTTGGCATCAAGAAGATGCTAGGGAATATGCCCTTGGCACCAAGGATATGCTAAGGAATATGCCATGGCATCTCCGAAGATGCCAAGGCATATGCTGAGCATCTAGGAAGATGCCAGGAATATGCTACATAGATGCCAAGCGTAGGGAACAAGTCTTGTCCCCTAGGCTCCCCTTTATAAGGAGCACCAGGGGGATCGTTCTAGGGGAGGCCCCGAAGGGCTCCTCTCCTTTCTGCTCACTGGGAGCTCTCCTTCTTCCTCTTCCTCCACTCTCACAGAGAGCTTAGATAGAAGCATAGGGGAAACAACTCAAGGAGCATGATTGTAGCCACAAGCATGGCAAGATAATAAGGGATTAGATGTATAGAATGGGGGGTTATCTCCACTTGAGAGCTCCAATCCAATATACATTGTATTTCTCTTTGTTCATATGAGTGCGGTCTTCACCGCATCATCCCTCCCCGGATTCCTCCACGTCCATCGGCCTCAACTTTAGCCTACCCATGGCATATGCCGTGATACCACCACGACATTTGGAGCCCACCGTGGGGCTCTTAGTGGCGTTGGTTGGGTTTCCATCCGGACGGGAACGTCTTCATCAACTTCTTCCTCATAGGGCTCATTCAGCTTCACCAAGCGAACAGAGAACAAAGAGGTAAGCGCAAAGGGTCTCCAAGTCTGACTCAACAAAAGAGGTAAGACTCAGCAAGAAGGACTCAAGCACTACTCCAAGCCTACTGTAAGTACCAAATAACTCAGCAAGACTCACTCAAACACTTCCTCAAGTATACTGTAAGTGCCAGATAACTCAGTCACCTACACTCAATCCTTCACCCCGGGGAGAAAAGAACTTAACCCGGGGACTATCCGACTTATCCTTATAGTCACCTTTGGATTAAGAGAACATCATGTTGATTTAGATCTGTACACCAGCCAGCTTATCTGTTAACTCGGCCATAAGTTGAGTCAGCTTTTTTGTAATTCAAATAGATTTTGAGTCAGTTAGTTTATGTTTTGGATTGTCCTTTAACTCGGCTCCCCAGCCAGCTTATTTATAACTCGGACAGAATTTGAATCAACTTATTTATGATCCAGATAGAATTTGAGTCAGCTTACTTATGAGTCGGATAGAGTTTGAGTCAGTTTATTTATGCTTTGGATTATCCTTTAACTCAGCTTACCGGCCAGCTTATTGATGATTCGGATTTAACTTGGAGCCAATTCGTTGATGCTTCAAATTAACCTTTAACTCAACTCAGTAGAGTATCTCTGATTCGGACTAACATTTGATTCGGCTTGCCAGGGTATACTATAATTCGGATTGGTATTCAGACTCAGCGTATTAATCATATCTCTGATTCAGGCCGAAGCTTTATTCAGTTCACCAGGTTGCCAGGTTATGTTATGACTCGGATTGATATCTCACCATCTTTCCAGGTTATCCCATATCTCGGATGGCTATTGGCCAGCTTATCATATCTCGAATCTATATCTCCTATCTACATCTCGAATCAGATCACTCAGCGGTTAGCTCTATTATCATATCCCAAAGCTTAATCTCGGATCTATATCTCGGATCCATATCAAAGGCAAATTATCATCATCACGCCAAATCAAGTTATATCGTGGCAAACATATAACTTGGATTTGAGTCATATAACTCGGATTTGAGTCAGGTGACTCAGACATTAGGACATAAAGTCAATTTTGAGTAAAGTAACTCGGATTTAGGATGAGTTAACTCGGATTTGAGTCATATAACTCGGATTTGAGTTAGGTGACTCAGACATTAGGACATGAAGTCAATTTTGAGTAAAGTAACTCGGATTTAGGATGAGTTAACTCGGATTTGAGTCATATAACTCGGATTTGAGTCAGGTGACTCAGACATTAAGACATAAAGTCAATTTTGAGTAAAGTAACTCGGATTTAGGATGAGTTAACTCGGATTTGAGTCATATAACTCGGATTTGAGTCAGGTGACTCAAACATTAAGACATAAAGTCAATTTTGAGTAAAGTAACTCGGATTTAGGATGAGTTAACTCGGATTTGAGTCATATAACTCGGATTTGAGTCAGGTGACTCAGACATCAGGACATAAAGACAATTTTTGAGTAAAGTAACTCGGATTAGGGATGAGTTAACTCGGATTTGAGTCATATAACTCGGATTTGAGTCAGGTGACTCAGACTTAAGACATAGAGTCAGTTTTGAGTAAAGTAACTCGGATTTGGAAACAGATGACTCAGATAATAACTTACCCAAAGAGGTTAAAAGAGCAGTGCCCAAGAAGGCCAGAACTTATAACTTACCCAACGAGGTTAAAAGAGAAATGCCAAAGAAGGCAAGAACTTATAACTTACCCAAAGAGGTTAAAAGAGCAGTGCCCAAGAAGGCCAGAACTCATAACTTACCCAACGAGGTTAAAAGAGCAATGCCAAAGAAGGCAAGAACTTATGTCTTACCCAACGAGGTTAAAAGAGCAATGCCAAAGAAGGCAAAAACTTATAACTTACCCAAAGAGGTTAAAAGAGCAGTGCCCAAGAAGGCCAGAACTCATAACTTACCCAACGAGGTTAAAAGAGCAATGCCAAAGAAGGCAAGAACTTATGTCTTACCCAAAGAGGTTAAAAGAGCAGTGCCCAAGAAGGCCAGAACTCATAACTTACCCAACGAGGTTAAAAGAGCAATGCCAAAGAAGGCAAGAACTTATGTCTTACCCAACGAGGTTAAAAGAGCAATGCCAAAGAAGGCAAGAACTTATAACTTACCCAAAGAGGTTAAAAGAGGAGTGCCCAAGAAGGCCAGAACTCATAACTTACCCAACGAGGTTAAAAGAGCAATGCCAAAGAAGGCAAGAACTTATGTCTTACCCAACGAGGTTAAAAGAGCAATGACAAAGAAGGCAAGGACTTATAACTTACCCGATGAGGTTAAAAGAGCAATGCCCAAAAAGGCAGGAACTCATCACTTACCCAATGGGATTAGAGAAGCAAGGCCCAAGAAGGCAAAAACTCATAACTTACCCAAAGAGGTTAAAAGAGGAGTGCCCAAGAAGGCCAGAACTCATAACTTACCCAACGAGGTTAAAAGAGCAATGCCAAAGAAGGCAAGAACTTATGTCTTACCCAACGAGGTTAAAAGAGCAAAGCCCAAGAAGGCAAGAACTCATAACTTACGCAAAGAGGTTATGACCTGAGCCCACGAAGGCCAGAAATCAAGAAACTCACCCAAAGAGGTTATGACCTGAGCCCACGAGGGCCAGAAGTCCAGAAACTTACTCAAAGGGGTTATGACCTGAGCCCACGAAGACTAGAAGTCAAGAAACTTACCCATAGAGGTTATGACGAGAGCCCGAGAAGGCCAGGAGTCAAAAAACTGTCCCAGAAGGGTTATGAGCAGAGCCCAAGAAGGCCGAAGTCACGAACTTACCCAAAAGGATTATGCGAACAAGGAATGTATGACAAAGAAGTTGTATGTGAGAAAACAACTCTGGGGATATTTTAGATATAAAGCCCATGAGCGATTCTACGAATCCCGCATGGCCTCGGGGACTAATGTCGGGGATATAACCCCAGGTACCCCAGAGCTGGTCTATAAGTAAACTAGTAAGAGACAATGGATAAAGGAAAAGATATTAGATAAGAAAATATTTAAACAGAAAAGAGAAAAGGCAAAGAAAAAGCGACTGGGCCGAGTAAGGGCAATCTCGGCCCAGTCCTTACTCTACCAGGCCGAATTAACTCCCTGCCAGGCCGAATTAAGTCAAGGGAAATAACCCCGGGTGGGCCGACCTAAGCCTAAGTCGGCCCACCACGGGCCTACTGCATCGACCAACCCCAGCGCCAAACCGTCTTCCCGCGACCCCGCCAGCACCACCTCTCCCGCCGAATCCCGCCAGCGCCAAACCGCCTCCTCCTCGCGCCGAAGTACCCGCGTGCATCGATCCACCCTGCCTCACTTGCTTCCCCCGGGTGGGCCGGGTACGGCCCACTGCGTGGAACCTTCTACTCCATGCCGGCGAACTCCACCAGCCCAAGCGCCTCCCCCGGGTGGGCCGACCTCGGTCATCTCGGCCCACCGCGGGCTCTCCCCTCCAATTCGGACAAGCACAACCCCGGCTGGGCCGCTGCTCAACCCGGTTGGGCCATGGTTTAGCTCGGCAGGGAGGAGGTTTGACCCAGATCAGGCCCAGGCCGAATTAACTCCCTGCCAGTCCGAATTACCACTAACTCCAGGACGTTTGGGCCGAGATATAAGGACCCAAACACCCCCTTATTCACCTCCAGATGACTTCACGCCATCTGCAACGACTCAACATCAACCCAGGACAAGACGAACAAGCCTCGTGCCAGTCTTGGGACGCCCATGGCTCAGACTGGCACATGGCCCTATGATATATGCCCTTGGAATCAAGAAGATGCTAGGGAATATGCCCTTGGCACCAAGGATATGCTAAGGAATATGCCATGGCATCTCCGAAGATGCCAAGGCATATGCTGAGCATCTAGGAAGATGCCAGGAATATGCTACATAGATGCCAAGCGTAGGGAACAAGTCTTGTCCCCTGGGCTCCCCTTTATAAGGAGCACCAAGGGGATCGTTCTAGGGGAGGCCCCGAAGGGCTCCTCTCCTTTCTGCTCACTGGGAGCTCTCCTTCTTCCTCTTCCTCCACTCTCACAGAGAGCTTAGATAGAAGCATAGGGTAAACAACTCAAGGAGCATGATTGTAGCCACAAGCATGGCAAGATAATAAGGGATTAGATGTATAGAATGGGGGGTTATCTCCACTTGAGAGCTCCAATCCAATATACATTGTATTTCTCTTTGTTCATATGAGTGCGGTCTTCACCGCATCATCCCTCCCTGGATTCCTCCACGTCCATCGGCCTCAACTTTAGCCTACCCATGGCATATGCCGTGATACCACCACGACAGCTATCACAACGGGTTGGGCATGAGCACTGCAGACACAATGAAGTACCCAGGTTCGGGGCCCTCTTGATGAGGTAACACCCCTACTCCTACAAGGATCTACTATCTCGTGGAGAACGCCCAATACAAGTGCTCCTTGAGCTGTTTACCTATCGAGATAAGGAAGAACTAGAGATGGAAGAAGGTGATCTTGAATCAGTTGAGTCCTCCCTATAACCCCATCTCTACCCTCCCTTATATACTGGCTGGGAGGCATAGATTACAAATGGTCTTTTAGGGTTTTTCCTAGCGGGCCTAGGGTTTACAATGAGGGCAGGCTAGAGGGGCCCAACCAGTGGTCCCTGGTGCCGTGGTCAGCACGGCCGCCTTTGATGACAGTGCTACAATGCCTAGAGACAGAGCTACAATGCTCAACCGCCAAATAGTAGCTCTTTATCATTAGGGCACTGCTCAGCCTCCAGCTCTGTCCCTCTTTGTAGTTGTCTGGTAGTGCCGTGTGGGGCGGCGCTGCTGTCTGTTGTCTGGTGACACGAGATACAGAGGCGTGTCTCTGACATGGCATCACACCCTCCATATCTCTCCACCGAATTTGAGGCGGTCGGATGGAGCTGGCCACCCGGCTTGCTTCTCTAGTTGGCCGGTTAGGCAAGCCAGCAGGTGTTGCTTGATGTTGGCGCAGCTAGAGTGCCCCAGTTGGTTATTGCTTTACTTGTCTCGTGGCTGTTCGGCCTATCTCTTCTGGAGCCGACCCAATTGGCTTGGCTTATCCTACCCGGGGGTTATCCGCCCGACACTAGTCCCCGAGCGTGTTGGGACTTCACCCTGGGGGTGGAGCGGAGATGGCCCTGTCACTGATGCTTTCCTGGTATAAGGATGCTCGCGTCGAGAAGATCGATGGGGGCTTCCGTGCCGGAGCTGATCTTGCCGCCATCCGCCAAGCCCATCCGGAGCTTCGCGGGTCCGCCATCAAGATCGCCGACTATGTGGATCCGGACGAGGTGCTCACCGACTCGGAGTCCCCCGACACTCCAGATGTGGAGTCCCCGGTGCCGCCGCCTGCCAGCGCTGGAGCCGGAACGAGCACTGCGGCTCCACCCCCGCCCCCAGCTTCTACCGGCCAAGGACCCCCCCCCCCACGGCAAAGGTCCTGCCATTTAGCTGCTACCCCGGGATGCCGGGTGTATTTGTCTTGCCTTAGATTATTCGTGAAACTTGTCTGTCTGTACCAGTTATCTTTGATGTCGGGTAACTTATGGGAGCTTCGTCTCCCTTTTGCTTGTTAATGTTGAATTCTTGAGTCTTGTGTCTTGAATCTTCTTTTGATATTTTGCGGGCTCACTTCGCCCGGCTAACCTCCAGTGGGGGCGCGCCAGCGCACCCACTGGATGTAGCCCCCGAGATTCGGAGTAGCTGGCGTAGCCAGGTGCTTCGAATCTTCCTTGTTTTTCACTCTTCTAACTTTATCCGACTAGCCTCGTCCCAGTCGGCTGCTTTCGTCGGCTGGACGCCTTCAGCCGGGGGAACTAACATTCCAGTGGGGGCGCGCGAGCGCACCCACTGGGTGTAGCCCTTGAGATTCGGAGTAGCTGGCGTAGCCAGGTACTTCGAATCTTTCTTGTCTTTTCTTGCTCCCGCCCTTGCCCTCACCTGGGCTCCGAACGGCCGGCTAAACGCCCTTAGTCGGTCAGGAACTACGAGATTCCACTGGGGGCGCACGAGCGCACCCAGTGGGTGTAGACCCCGAGATTCGGAGCGCTTGATGAAGGCAAGGACTTCGAATCTTCTTTCCTTCTCCTGAATTCCGACTCGAAGTAGTCAGACAAGAACGCACATATGCATACAGATACATCTTCACGGGTTAATAGGTTAGTCTGTCAAATCATAGCCGGAAAACGGCTTATTTTTTCAAAAACTGGCTTGCTCCTTTCTAGACACTTAGTCGCCTTCTCGTGTGTTCTGTTGTTTTCGCTGCATCCTTGCCGGGCAGCCGGGTTGCGGTCTGCAGCCGGAATCGAAGGGAGCTGACAGTACATTATGCACGGTACTAGCGGCTTAGCAGCTGGATTGGTTTGAGCTAGTTGCGGGGCCGGGACGCCCGATCTGTCACGCCTCTTCCCCGTTTTTCGTGTGGGATGCCTCGGGCTTTTGCTCTTGCTAGCCAGACAGCCGGGTTGCGGTCTGTAGCAGAGACGAAGAGTGGGCCTCTGACATCATCGCACACTACTCAGCCGGTTTGTTGGCTTAACAGGCCGGGCCAGCCGGCGAGCCCCCGGGTAGGGGGTTGCCGGAGCCAGAAAACTTGAATCGAAGCACAGGTGCGTACACATTTCTAAAAGGAGCCCCCGAGATTCTCGTGGGAGTCCGCATTTTCATTTATGAGGTTTTCGGGATACATACACTGCCTGGCGACTAGGTGTAAAACGGGCGCAGCAGGGCCGCGTTCCAAGGACGTTTGGTCTCCTCGTCCGATTTGTCCATCTTGTTCTTGTGCGGCTGCTGTGCGTCAATGAGGTAGTAGGAGTCGTTGGGCAGCGCCCGGCTGATGATGAAGGGGCCCTCCCAGGGTGGTGCTAGCTTGTGCATGCCCTTCCTGTCTTGCACCAGCCAGAGAACCAGGTCGCCCTCGCGGAATGCGACTAGGCGAATCCGGCTTGAATGGTAGCGGCGTAGTCGCTGCTGGTACAGGGCAGATCTGTACAGGGCCAGCTCGCGGGCCTCCTCTAGGAGATCCACCCCGTCTTCCCGCGCCTCCTTGTTGGCCTGCTCGTCGTAGAGGAGCTTGCGAGGGGAGTCGAATTCGATGTCGGCAGAGAGGACGGCTTCCGATCTGTAGACCAGGAAGAATGGCGTGTAGCCGGTTGACCTATTTGGTGTGGTGCGGAGGCTCCAGAGCACAGCCGGAAGTTCTTCAATCCAGCATCCGGGTGACCGCTCCAACGGCTCGATGAGACGTGGTTTGATGCCGGCTAGCACCAAGTCGTTTGCTCGTTCGACTTGCCCGTTGGACTGCGGATGTGCCACGGAGGCGAGGTCTAGCCGGATGCCCTTGTTGCTGCAGAACCGGGCGAAGGCCCCCTTGGCGAAGTTCGTGCCGTTGTCGGTGATGATGCTATTGGGGTAGCCGAGGCGGTTGATGATGTCGGTGAAGAAGGTAACAACCGTCACTCCATCCAGCTTCCGGATAGGCCTGGCCTCGATTCACTTTGTGAACTTGTCCACCGCTACCAGCAGGTGGGTCATTCCCGCGCGAGCTCGCTTGAAGGGCCCGACCATGTCGAGGCCCCAAACTGCGAAGGGCCAGGTGATCGGTATGGTCTTGAGCACCGAGGTTGGCATGTGCCTGAGATGCCCGAAGCGTTGGCACCCATTGCACGCGCGGACCAGCTGCTCGGCATCCTCGAGGGCGGTGGGCCAGTAGAAACCATGGCGAAACGCCTTGGTGACTATCGCCCTTGATGAAGCGTGGTGCCCACACTCACCCTGGTGGATGTCATTGAGTAGCCGGTAGCCTGTGTCTACATCAACACATCGTTGGAAGGTACCAGATACACTACGCTTGTACAGCTCGCCGTTTATGATGGTGTATGTATGCGCGCGGCGTCGGATATGTTACATGTTTGCTTGTTTCCATCTTTATTGCAGTTTTCTTTTAGTCTCTTCCACGCCATCAAAGTATTTTGTATCACCGTTACCACTTATAATTATCTATACCACTTGTATTTCACTATCTCTTCGCCGAACTAGTGCACCTATACACCTGGCAAGTGTATTGGGTGTGTTGGGGACACAAGAGACTTCTTGTATCTTGATTGCAAGGTTGCTTGAGAGGGGATACCTTTCACCACTTCCTCCCTGAGTTCGATAAACCTTGGGTGATCCACTTAAGGGAAAACTTGTTGCTGTTCTACAAACCTCTGCACTTGGAGACCCAACAACTGTCTACAAGAATAGAAGTGCGTAGACATCAAGCTATTTTCTGGCGCCGTTGCTGGGGAGGTAAGGTAAAAGGTACTCACATCCTCCGGTGTGAGTGCTCGAAGTTATTTCCTTTAGATTCTACAATTTTGTCTTTTTGTTTCTTGTTTTCACTAGTTAGGCTTAATGGAAAACAACAACAAAATTAGAGAGCTTTATAGTATTTATCTTGAGTTAGGACATGAAGTGTTTGAAGAAAAAATTAAAAAACCTATGGAACTTTATTTGCATGCTAATAGAAATGTTGTTAGTATCAATTCTTTGGACACCATTATTGCTAATGCTATGGAAAAGTCTAATCTTGGGGAAGCTAGTTTTTATGAAAATGACCTTTTTTAGTTCCCCAGCTTTGAAAGATAGCTATTCTATTGCTTATGATGATACCAAACCTCCAATATATGATGAATATGATATTTTCAGTCCACCTACTATTGAGGAGGTAATTAATTATGACTACAATATGCCTCCTATATTTGATGATTATGGTGATGAGAATAATAATGATAGCTATTTTGTTGAATTCGCTCCCACTACTATTAATAAGAATGACTATGTTTATGTGGGGAGTATTAATTCTTTTATGCATGTGGCTCATGATAAGAATGTTTTATGTGATAGTTATATTGTTAATTTTATTCATAATGCTACTGAAAGTTATTATGAGAGAGGGAAACATGGTTTTATGTATCTCAATAATATTAAGTTTCCCCTCTTTATGTTGAAAGTCTTGAAGTTGCACTTGTTTTGCTTTCCTATGCTTGTTGCTTTGTGCTTTCATGACTTGTTTCTTTACAAGATTCCTATGCATAGGAAGTGGGTTAGACTTAAATATGCTTTGAATTTGTTTCTTGATGCTCTCTTTTACTTAAATTCATATTTCTTATGTGAGCATCTTCTCAAACTACCATGCCTAACTTAAAGACGTTAAAGAAAAGTACTTATTAGGAGATAACCCAAAAGTTTTAGTTGAGTCTTGGAAGTTATTGCCTCAGTAATAACCTCTCCTTATCCTTTTTGTGTGGTTTTTGTGTCAAGAGTAACCTCTAATGAGAGAGAAGTAATGCTTGGGAAAGTTGCTGTCGCGAATCAGATTTTTGTGCTTCACTATAAAAATTCGTGTAAAATCTCTGTATGTCCGTTTGAGCTGTGACGTTTTGTGCTTCTGCCACAGGTTGTTATGTAACTTTCGTTAGTTCAACACTTTTCGATTTGAGAAACAGAAGGTCTTAGAAAAAATTGGTTTTTACCTGCTGGTCTGTTTTGACAGATTTCTACCATTATTTGCATTTGCTTCTTGTTGATTCCTTTTTGAGTTCTTTTTGGGGAATCGGGATTTTTGAGGGAAGTGCTACAGTAGCTTGTGTTTTAATGGAAGTTTTATTAGTGTTGGAACTGAACCTAAATACTTATTATCTTGAGTGCACTAATGTTGCTAATAAAGATTGTGTGAAGTTTTGTATGAAGGAAAAATTTCAGGTGTATGGAAGGAATGAGTAACGAGATGAAGAATGGACTAAAGCTCAAGATTGGGGATGCCACGCGTGTCACCCCAAGAAATATCCAAGAAGTACAAGCGTCAAAGCTTGGGGATGCCCAAGGCATCCCCTCTTCATCAATTAAAATCCCAGGTTTCTGCCAAACGCTTCATTTTTATTGTTTCATGCACAGTTGTGTTTTTCTTGGAGCATCTTCTTTTTCGTTTTAGTTTTGGTTTTTCGTCTGCTTTGCTTTCTTAGTTTGCTGAATAAATTGGTTGGACCCCCTCTTTCATACACTGGTTTTCAAATAGTTTCGTTTGGTTTGGAAAAAGAGTAGGAAAGTTCATGCTTAAGTGGTAAAGAGAGCTTGTTTTTGAATGTGGCCTATGCTTTGTCATGCCATGCTCGATATTTTTTTGGCTTTATGCTTAGTATTCTTTGCTGTAGCATGAATTATTATAAACAATTGAGATTGCTTAATGTGCCTTTGAAGAACCATGCGTTGTTTTAGCATATTAAAGCATAGTATTGTGGTATTCTCCTTTGATGCTTTATTTGGGTTGACTTGGCACATGCTCACACCCTGTTATGACTATCCCAAGTCACCATAGCCTTTATGATCCTTTAGTTTTCAACTTGTAGTATCACTTTATGCTTTGATCAATGATGTTTTGTCGCTCTGCATGATTATGGCCATTATTGCTCTCTTAGTTTGTCGCTCCTAGTCTTTTGCTAGCCTCCGCAACCAAGTATGAGTTCCACTCGTGCATCCAACTCCCTAAACCAAGTTATTCCAAAGAGTCCACCATACCTACCTACTAGCATATGCTATTCCAAGTATATTCATGTTTTTGTCTACCTTCCAAATTAAACTTGTTATGAGAAAACTAGTGATTAAAGCTCTCACGAACTTGATGGCACACTTTACTTTTCTTGCCCTTAATAAACTTGAACCATTGTGTCGTCTATGTTGTATATGCTTGCACTTATTGGTTGGGGATTAGCAGAACCATGCTGTCATGGGGAATGCTTTCAACATTGCACTTGTACTTTATACCTATTGATATCATGCTCTTTTGTCTATGGATGTCGTTGGTGTGAAATGAAAGGGGAGCTTGTAAGTCCATGGAGTTATGTATATGTGTTAGAGAAACGCCTGGGCCGCTGGTCTAATCCATGCTGACATGGTGGAAACCTGCAGCGTAACCATAATGAGCTGTCTATGAAGCATTCTTCTTATAAAAAAAGAGTCAGACATTGAGAAAAAAGAGAAAAGAAAAAAAAGATTATGAAAATAGGAAAGAGAGAAAAAAGCACCATATTCCCATGGTAAATAAGAAGATTGCTGAGATACTCGTTGTCTACTTGCCTTGTCATTTTGATATGGGGATTCTTCCGTATCATCGGGAAAGGGGTACCCCATTGGCGGTTCTCTATGATACACATGTACTTACAATGATAAGAACTTACCGGTGACTAAACTTGAGTAGCATGAGGAGCGGCCCTCGTATTCAAGGGACATGAGATTTCCAACTTATACTTGGTCAAGCTACACCATAGTTTGTTCACTTTAACCTTAATCACTTCAAGATGCTTATGATAGGGGCAATGAGTGCTGAAAGCTATTAAGTACCATAATTTTTGGAAGCTCTTTATGATACTTGAATCCCTACTTCCTTCTATGAAGGCCTTTCTTCCACTTTTATGTTGAGTCTCCACCTTCTATCTTTATGCACCTACTTTGAGAGCATAGTGGCCATTCTTAGTTCTATGTGCATTGTCCCAAGACTTGTTGATTGATGCACACTTTGATATTGCTTGTTTTAAACTATTTGTATCTAGTCACTCTTATGAACTTTGAAGGTGTCCTATGCATTTATGTTTGCTACTCTATGACGGACAAGCTGAATGCCACTATGCTATGTTTTCTTTATGTGAAACAAACAAACGTCTTGCAAAGCATTGTTATTCATGAATCTTTTGTTTGTGCCTTTTCATGTTGCAACATAGTTGCTTTGTATTATTGTTAGAACTTTTTCTTTCATGTTATGATTGAAGTACTATGATCCCAGCTATCAATGTTTTACAAATACTTTGATCAAGTTTATGATGGTGCATGTCACCTCAAAAATTATTCTTTCTTTTTATCACTTACCTACTCGAGGACGAGTAGGAGTTAAGTTTGGGGATGTTGATATGTTGCAAACGTATCCATAATTTTTGATGTTCCATGCTTGGTTTTATCTACTTTCTTATGTTTTGTTCCAACTTTGGAGTACTTTTTATACACTTTCCTGGACTAACCTATTAACAAAGTGCCACAGTGCCAGTTGCCTGTTTTCTGCTGTTTTTGGTTCCAGGAAAGTCAGAAAATCAATATCCTCGGAATTGGACCGGACAAAAGCCAAAGTTGATATTTTACCGGAAGACTCACGGAGCTAGAAGACGAGACAAAGGGGGCCATAGGGTGGCCAAACCACCCCCAGGCGCGGGTCCTCCCAGGCCGCGCCAGGGCATGGTGTGGGCCCCCTGGCTGCCCACTGACCTTGCCCTTCGCCTATAATATCCTCCCGATGCAAAAACCGTAAATCGTCAAGCCCCCAGCCACGAAAAGTTCCGCAACGCCGCCACCACCGAAGGGGAGATTCGGTGGACAGAAAGTCTCTGTTCCGGCACCCTGTCGGGACGAGGAAGTGCCCCTAGAGCCATCTCCATCGATCTCCACCACCATCTCCATCACCATTGCTTATTCCCATGATGAGGAGGGAGTAGTTCTCTCTCGAGGCTAAGGGTTCTACCGGTAGCTATGTGTTCATCTCTCTCTCTATGCATGATCTTATTGAGATCATGAGCTTGTAATCTATAGATCTACCTTGCTACTCAAGTGCTTTAATAGATCTCTGCTCTCCCCATGTGTGTGATGTTGAAAGTGTGCACACCATGGTGGCACTTAGGCTAGAGATTACAAATAGTTGTTATGAGTTATATTTGGAGTTGGATGCCTTTATGAAATTGTGGTGTTTGTTTGGACCATCTAGTGCTCAAGGTGATAGTGTGGGGTTGTCTAGATGGGAAAGGCTTACTTTGAGGTGTGCTGTTATAGTCCTACCATGGATTAGAGTGTCCAATCGGAGAGTAGTTCAGCGTAGTATCATAAAGAAGAATATATTTATATGAGAGTGTTCACTAGTGAAAGTATGATCCCTAGGCCTTGTTTCTAAGCACTGAAACACCGTTTTCTATTAGATCTGTTACATGTTTGCTTGTTTCCATCTTTATTTCAGTTTGCCTTTAGTCTCTTCCACGCCATCAAAGTATTTTCTATCACCGTTACCACTTATAATTATCTATACCACTTGCACCTATACACCTGACAAGTGTATTGGGTGTGTTGGGGACACAAGAGACTTCTTGTATCTTGATTGCAGGGTTGCTTGAGAGGGGATACCTTTGACCACTTCCTCTCTGAGTTCGATAAACCTTGGGTGATCCACTTAAGGGAAAACTTGCTGCTGTTCTACAAACCTCTACACTTGGAGGCCCAACAACTGTCTACAAGAATAGAAGTGCGTAGACATCATGGAGCCGGCTATGCCAGCTGAGCCTCCGTCGGATTCCTCGGGCGGGGTCACGCCGACCGCACCAGCTACCCCTGCGTCGGTCGCACCTTCGTCCCTGCATCGTGCCCGCTCTACCGCCTCGATCGCTCAGATCCTTGCGAGCGGGGGCCACATGGCCACTCCTCCGCCCTAGCCATCTACTGGCATGAATCCGGTTTGGAGTGCACCTCCAACAGACGCAGCCGCTAGCAAGGGCAAAGGTCCACAGGGCGATGCGACCCTGGGTGCAGCCACGCAGGAGGGAGGCTCTAGCTCCGGTCTTTCTGGGGCCGACCTGGTGGTGATGGAGCCGGCGGAGGCTCCTGTTGCCGCATCGTATGATGATGACCTGCAGGTGACCGGGTTCAAACTGGCTCTAGCTGTGCTATCACCGGATGCGGTCCTGACCCAACTTTATGACCAAGCGCTCGTTGCCCTTGGCCAAGCGCAATGCTGGGCAAAGGCGATGGAGCTTGGGCTCAGCGAGGCAAAGGATTTGCAGGTTTCTTTGGAGGTACGTGTTGACCTATACTTGTTCTGTTTGCTTCAGGCGATTTTCTCTTTCCCTTTTTCACTTCTATCCTTTTGCATAAAGCTTTTTCTGAGATGGTGAAGAACACACAGGATTTGGGCCGTAAGCTTGCTTGCTCTAAAACGTCCTTGCAATTGCATGAGTTTTCGTGGTTTTTGCTAACCATCGGGTATCATCCTGCAGCCATGATAGTTGACAAGGAACGAGAGGTGGGCTGGCTGCAGGCGGAAGTGCGCCAGCTACAAGACTCCAACAAGACGTGCTAGGATCATATTGAAAAATTGGTTGCCCAAAAGGAGAAGTTGAAGGGTGTAGCCGACAGGGCCAAGAAGACCACTGAGACCCGTTCCCAAGCCTTCAAGATGCCGGAGGAGACCAACTAGTAGAAGGAGGAAATATACCGCCTGGCCAAGTCGCGGGAGAAGGAGGCGTGGGTCAAGCTGGACCGCATCGCTAAGCCGTCGTCAGTAAGTTCCTGCCCACTCCCTGTTGTTTCTTCCGCTCTGCTATAGTTGGTCCATAACCTCTGTTTTGCCGGCTACAGCCTTGTATCTGGAAGCGACGGACAGGGCACTTGCTCGTGTCCCTGCCAAGGAGGCTGGGCATGACCTGTCGACCGAAGATCTTGTCGGCGCGCTTGGCGACGATGCTAATTGGCTGCACAACGCGTGCACAGAAGTTTGCTAATTTGGCCCTTTGAAAAAGGGTCATGGAACATTGACTCGCTTGCTACCACAACAGAAGGGGCCGTGGACATGATTGACTCCCGGTGCGAATGGGCTGCACGTGGAGGCTCGAAGATGACTCTCACCCTCCTCAAGTCGTGGTGTCCGGCTGCATAGGTGGAGTCTCTCGTCCGTGGCTTCCGGAAGGGCACCACATACGATGGATACCACCAAAGCATGCCCAAAGATCCAAGCTAGCTCCATCAAGATCGCGCGCTTTGTGGAGCTAGACCAGGACTACAGCGAACCGTATGCCCTAGAGCCAGAATGTGTGATGCCCTTCATCGAGGCCAGCACCAAGATTGCTGCTCCTCCGGCAAGCCATGATGTTGTTGCTGCTGACGTCGCCTCTAGTAGTGGAACTGCAACTGCTGAAGCCGAGCCAACTCCTACTCCCAAAGTTTGAATTGAAATCCACGGTATGTTGGGTGGAAATGTATGAACTGATTTCGTGTTTTTGCTTGGCCGTGAACAATTTGTGGTTGTGTTGAACTTGTGGAAGCTTCGCCTTCCGAATGCATGACTTGCTCTTAGTATGCTCTTGACTTCGAATTTTTTTCTTTTCTTGGTTTGTTCATTTCTTAGTGGGGGCGCAGGAGCGCACCCACTAGGTGTAGTCCCCGAGTTTCAGGCCGACTGATACAGTCAGTCAGGCCAAAACTTTACTTAGGAACTTGGCCCTTCTAGTTTTGTCATTTGTCAGCTCTAAGCCTGGCTGGGTGATTCCATCTTATGGTGGAGGCACGGGAGCGCACACACTGGGTATAGTACCCGAGTTTCGGGCCGACTAACGCAGTCACTCAGGCCAAAACTTTACTTAGGAACTTGGCCCTTGTAGTTTTGTTGTTTTCTGGCTCTATGCCTGGCTCGGTGATTCCATCTTCTAGTGGGGGCACGGGAGCGTACCCACTGGGTGTAGTCCCTGAGTTTTGGGCCGACTGATGCAGTCACTCAGGCCAAAACTTTACTTGATGGAGCTCTTGACCATTGTTCAGCTCGGGCGGCCGGCGTCGTTTTTAAGACATGCAAAAAATAGAGACAAGTGATAGTTTGTTTGTTAGAGAAAGGTAACACGGGAGTAGTTCTTATTCATTCAGTTGGTTATATAAAGCATGTCCTTTCACGCATAGCCAGCAACTTTGTCCTTTTCTCATGAACATTGGCCGTTGTGCCGTGTCCTTGCCGGCTAGAAGCCAGGTTGCGGTTTGTAGCCGGAACCGAAGGGGTAGCTAATAAGCGTATTGCACGATACTTCAGATTTTTTTGCTGGGTCGGATTGTCCAGGCTTATTTCTTCCTTGCGATTTTCGTGTAAGGGTCCTCGGGCTTTTTCTCTTGCCGTACTGATAGCCGGGTTGTGGTCTGCAGCCGGAGCCGAAGAGTGGGCCGTTGGCGCCACGTATAGTACTCGGTCGCTTCGAAAGGGTAACCGCCTGGGCTAGCTGGCGAGTCCTCGGAAGAGACTGCCGAAGTCGCAGAAAACACAATGTAGTGAAAAGATGCTGAAATACGATGAAGGAGTCCCCGAGACTATGTCGAGGCTCCGCGGTTGTTCATTCATAATACATAAAAAGTGGGGGTACATACACTTGTTCAAGTGTGAAATGGTCGAAGTAGGTTCCTGTTCCAGGGACGCTCTGTCTCTTTGTCGGAGCGGTCGATCTTGTTCTTTGCCGGCTACTGGGTGTCGATGAGGTAGTAGGAGTTGTTGTGCAGTGCTCGGCTGATGATGAAGGGCCCCTCCAAAGGGGGAGATAACTTGTGCATCCCCTTGGTGTTTTGCACCAGCCGCAGCCCCAAGTATTCTTCTCTGAACGAGATAGGGTAGATCCGGCTGGCGTTGTACTGATGTAGGTTCTGCTGGTAGATTACAGAACTAGACAAGGCCAGCTCGCGTTCTTCCTCAAGGAGGTCGACACTGTCCTCTCGGGCCTCCTTGTCGTCTTGCTCTATGTATAACTACTTGCGGGTGCGTCAAACTCGATATCAGTAGGGAGAACCGCCTCTGTGCCATAGACGAGGAAGAATGGAGTGTAGCTGGTTGAGCGATTACGCGTGGTGCGCAGGCTCCATAGTACTACCGGCAACTCCTTTATCCAGCATCCCAGGGACCTCATCAATGGCTCAATCAGGCGGGGCTTGATTCTGGCTAGGACCAGGCCTTTTGCTCACTCGCACTACCCATCTGACTAGGGGTGCGCAACGGATGGCAAGTACAAGTGGATGCCCTTTTCTCCACAGAAGCGCATGATACATCCATTTTGCATCACCATTCTATATCATAATTCACTGTTATTCATTGATATATTTCATATTAAGAGATGGTACTTATGTTATTTCATCTATTTTTGCATGATTGATGATTTTGGGAGGATGAACCACCGGAGCCAGGATTCTGATGGAAAAAGCACCGTTTGGAGGAAAAATTGGCGAAGATCAGAAAATCCCAGAAAATATACGGAAATTCCTATTTTTCTAGAAGACGAAGGAAGCCAAAAGGGGATGTGGAGATGGGCCACAGGAGGCCCACACCACCCCCTGGCGCGACCCAGCCCTGGCCGCACCACCAGGTGGTGTGGCCACCCTGGCCCACCGCTGGCACCGCCCCCTGATGCATATAATCCCCTCGAAACCCTAAGACTTGAGGAGCGACCACATAAAGATTCCGCTGCCTCTGCGGGGCGAAAAACTGCAAAGAGAGAAAGAGCTCTCCGGCATGCAGAAATCTGCCGGGGAAATTCCTTCCCGGAGAGGGGAGATCGTCGCCATCAACACCACCATCAAGCTGGACTTCATCGGGATCATCATCATCATCTCCACCATCTTCTCCACTAGCACCATCATCACCACTAAATACCGTTGTAACAATTGGGTTGAATCTTGCATAGTTCTTAGGGGAAACTTTCCCGATGTTGATTACTTGTTGTAGTTGATGCTATCGAGTGGAACCATTGAATTATTTTTATGTTCAGATTGTTACTTATCATTATTTCATCTCTGATCTTGATCCATATGATGTCTCATGAGTAGTTCGTTTAGTTCTTGAGGACATGGGAGAAGTCATGTTGTTAGTAGTGGAATTGTGTTGAGAAAGATTCAATGGTTTGATAATTAAGTTGTAGTGTTATCCTTCTAGTGGTGTCATGTGAACATCGACTACATGATACTTCACCTTTATGGGCCTAGGGGAATGCATTGTGTATTTGGCTACTAATCGTAGGGATTACCGGAGTGACAGAAACCTGAACCCCTGTTAGAAAACCTTTGCACAAGGGAGTGTAGGATCTCAGAGTTTAAGGTTGTGGTTAGGTTTCAATCATCACTACTTTCTTGTAGTTGTGGATGCTTGCAAGGGGTTTAATCACAAGTATGTATTAGTCCTAGGAAGGTCAGTACATTAGCACAGGTTCACCCACACAACACTTATCCAACCAGCGAAGATTGATCAACTATATGAAGCGAAAGCACTTGACAATATTCCCATGTGTCCTCGAGAACGTTTGGTTATCTTAAGTAATACAACCGGCTTGTCCTTTGCTAAAGAAAGGATTGGTCCACTTGCTACAATTATTATTATTGTCTTTTATTTAATCGCACTTTATTTATCTGCATTATCAAAAAAAAAACCCAAAAATCTGTTTGCTAAGTATTTACAGAGAATTCTAGATCCAAGCCACTCGTCAACACCTTCTGCTCCTCGTTGGGTTGAACACTCTTACTTATCGAAAATACTGGGATACACCCCTGATGTGTACGCACTTCTATTCTCGGAGACAGTTGTTGGGCCTCCAAGTGCAGAAGTTTGTAGAACAGCAGCAAGTTTTCCCTTAAGTGGATCACCCAAGGTTTATCGAACTTAGGGAGGAAGTGGTCAAAGGTATCCCCTCTCAAGCAACCTTGCAATTAAGATACAAGAAGTATCTTGTGTCCCCAATACACTTGTCAGGTGTATAGGTGCACTAGTTCGCCGAAGAGATAGTGAAATACAAGTGGTATGGATAATTATAAGTGGTAACAGTGATAGAAAATAGCTTGATGGCGTGTGGTTGACGTTGGAAAGGACTAGAAGCAAACTGAAATAAAGATGGAAGCAAGCAAACATGTAACAGATCTAGTAGCAAACGGTGTTTCAATGCTAAGAAACAAGGCCTAGGGATCATACTTTCACTAGTGAACACTCTCATATAAATATCTTCTCTTTATGATAGTACTCTTAACTACTCTCCGGTTGAACACTCTAATCAATGGTAGGGCTATAACAGCACACCACAAAGTAAGCCTTTCCCATATAGACAACCCCACATTGTCACCTTGAGCACTAGATGAGTCCAACAAACACCACAATTTCATAAAGACATCCAACTCCAAACATAACTCATAACAAGTAATTGTAATCTCTAGCCTAAGTGCCACCATGGTGTGCACGCTGTCACTTTCACACACATGGGGAGAGCAGAGATCTATTAAAGCACTTGAGTAGCAAGGTAGATCTATAGATTACAAGCTCATGATCTCAATAAGATCATGCATAGAGAGAGATGAACACATAGCTACCGGTAGAACCCTTAGCCTCGAGAGAGAACTACTCCCTCCTCATCATGGGAATCAGCAATGGTGATGGAGATGGCGGTGGAGAACGATGGAGATGGCTCCGGGGGCACTTCCCCATCCCGACAGGGTGCCGGAACAGAGACTTTCTGTCCCCCGAATCTCCCCTTCGGTGGCGGCGGCGCTACGGAACTTTTCGTGGATTTCTGATTGACTATCTAGGGTTTTGGTATCGGGAGGCTCTTATAGGCGAAGGAGGCAAGGTCGGTGGCCGTCCAGGGGGCCCACACCATGCCCTGGCGTGGCCTAGGTGGACCCGCGCCATGGGGTGGTGTGGCCACCCTGTGGCCCCCCTTCGTGTCTCCTTCTGGCTCCGTGAATCTTCTGGGAAAATATCGACTTTGGCTTTTGTCCGGTCCAATTCCGAGAATATAGATTTTCTAACTTTCCTGGAACCAAAAACAGCAGAAAACAGGCAACTGGCACTGTGGCATCTTGTTAATAGGTTAGTCCAAGAAATCATATGAAAAGTACTCCAAAGTTGGAACAAAACACAAGAAAGTAGATAAAACCAAGCATGGAACATCAAAAATTATAGATACATTTGCAATGTATCAACATCCCCAAGCTTAACTCCTGCTTGTCCTCGAGTAGGTAAGTGATCAAAAGAAAGAATAATTTTTGAGGTGACATGCACCATCAAAGACTTGATCAAAGTATTTGTAAAACATTCAAAGCTGGGATCATAGTACTTCAATCATAACATGAAATACAAAGTTCTAGCAATAAGACAAAGAAACTATGTTGCAACATGAAAAGGCACAAATAAAAGATTCATGAATAACAATGCTTTGCAAGACATTTGTTTGTTTCACATAAATAAAACATAGCATAATAGTATTCAGCTTGTCCCTCATAGAGTAGCAAAATAAATGCATAGGACACATTCAAAGTTCATAAGAGTGACTACATACAATAGATTAAAACAAGCAATATCAAGTTATGCATCAATCAACTAGTCTTGGGACAATGCACATAGAACTAAGAATGGCCACTATGCTCTCAAAGTAGGTGCATAAAGATAGAAGGTGGAGACTCAACATATAAGTGGAAGAAAGGCCTTCATAGAAGGAAGTAGGGATTCAAGTCTCATAAAGAGCTTCCAAAAATTATGGTACTTAATAGCTTTCAGCTCTCATTGCCCCTATCATAAGCATCTTGAAGGTGATTAAGGTTAAAGTGACACAACTAAGAGGATATGCTTGACAAGTTATAAACCGAAATCTCATGCCCCTTACTTACTAAGATCGAACCTCATGCTACTCAACTTTAGTCACAAGTAAGCTCTTGTCATTGTAAGTACATACGTATCATAAAGAACTGCCAACGGGGTATCCCTTGCACATGATACAGGAGCTATCCCATAATCAAAATGACAACGCAAGCAGACAATGAGCATCTCAGTGATCTTTTTATTTGCTATTTGCATAGGTTTTTATTGAGGATGCTTCATAGAGTGCTCATTATGGTGATGCTGCAAGTTTCCACCATGATTAGTCATGGCTTAGGCTAGCGGCCCAGGCATTTCTCTAACACACATACAACCTCCATGATCTTACAAGTTCCACTTTTATTTCACACCGCCGGGATCCATAAGCAAAAGAACATGATATCAACGGGGTACAAAGTACCAAGTGCAATGTTGAAAGCGTTCCCCATGAAAGCATGGTTCTGCTAATTTCAACTTATAAAGCGCAAGCATATACGCAACAAATAAGGACCCAATGGTTCAAGTTTATTAGATGCAAAAAAGTAAAGTGTGCCATCAAGTTCGTGAGAGCTTTAATCACTAGTTTTCTCATAACAAGTTTAATTCGGAAGGTAAACAAAAGCATGAATATACTTGGAATAGCATAAGCTAGTAGGTAGGTATGGTGGACTCTTTGGAATAACTTGGTTTAGGGAGTTGGATGCATGAGTGGAACTCATACTTGCTTGTGGAGGCTAGCAAAAGACTGGGAGCGACAAACTAAGAGAGCAGTAATGGCCATAATCATGTAGAGCGACAAAACATCATTGATCAAAGCATAAAGTGATACTACAAGTTTAAAACTAAAGGATCATAAAGGCTATGGTGACTTGAGATAGTCATAACATGGTGTGAGCATGCGCCAAGTCAACCCAAATAAAGCATCAAATGAGAATACCACTATACTATGCTTTAATATGCTAAAACAACGCATGATTCATCCAAGGCACATTAAGCAATCTCAATTTTTTATAACAAGTAATGCTACAGCAAAGAATGCTAAGCATAAAGCCAAAACAATATCAAGCATGGCATGACAAAGCATAGGCCACAGTCAAAAACAAGCTCTTTTTACCACTTAAGCATGAACTTTTCTACTATTTTCCAAACCAAACCGAACTTTTTGAAAACCAATGTATGAAAGAGGGGGTCCAACCAATTTATTCAGCAAACTAAGAAAACCAAGCAAAAAAAACCAAAACAAAAACGAAAAAGAAGACGCTCCAAGAACAACACAACTGTGCATGAAACAATAAAAATGAAGCGTTTGGAAGAAACCTAGGATTTTTATTGATGAAGAAGGGGATGCCTTGGGCATCCCCAAGATTTGACGCTTGTACTTCTTGGATATTTCTTGGGGTGACATGCGTGGCATCCCCAAGCTTGAGCTTTAGTCCATTCTTCATCTCATTACTCATTCCTTCCATACACCTGAAAATTTTCCTTCATACAAAACTTCACACAATCTTTATTAGCAACATTAGTGCACTCAAGATAATAAGTCTTTAGGTTAAGTTCTAACACCAATAAAACTTCCATTATAACACAAGCTACTGTAGCACTTCCCTCAAAAAGCTCAATTCCCCAAAAGAACTCAAAAAGGAACCAACAAGAAGCAAATGCAGAAAATGGCAGAAATCTGTCAAAACAGACCAGCAGGCAAAGACGAATTTTTTCGAAGACCTTCTGTTGCTCAAATCAAAAAGTGTTGAACTAGCGAAAGTTAGATAACAACCTGGGGCAGAAGCACAAAAACACGCCTCAAAAGATGTTCAGAGATTTTACACGAATTTTTATGGTGAAGCACAAAAATCTGTTTCGGGACAGCAACTTTCCCAAGCATTACGTCTCTCTCATTAGAGGTTATTCTTGGCACAAAAAGCAAATAAAAAGAATAAGGAGTGGTTATTACTGAAGTAATAACTTCCAAGACTCATCTAAAACTTTTGGGTTATCTCCCAATAAGTACTTTTCTTTAACGCCTTTAAGTTAGGCATGATAGTTTGAGAAGATGCTCACATAAGAAATATGAATTGAAGTAAAAGAGATCATCAAGAAGCAAATTCAAAACACATTTAAGTGTAACCCACTTCCTATGCATAGGAATCTTGTAAAGAAACAAGTCATGAAAGCACAAAGCAATAAGCATAGTAAAGCAAAACAAGTGCAACTTCAAGACTTTTAACATAAAGAGGGGAAACTTAATAATGTTGAGATACATAAGACCATGTTTCCCTCTCTCATAATAACTTTCAGTAGCATCATGAATAAAAGTAACAATATAAATATCACAAGAAACATTCTTATCATGAGCCACATGCATAAAATAATTATTACTCTCCACATAAGCATAGTCATTCTTATTAATTATGGTGGGAGCAAATTCAACAAAATATCTATCATTATTATTCTCATCACCATAATCATCAAATGTAGGAGGCATATTGTAATCATAATTAATTTTCTCCTCAATAGTAGGTGGACTGAGAATATCATATTCATCATTGTAATCATCATATATTGGAGGCATAGTATCATCAAAGTAAATTTTCTCCTCCATGCTTGGGGGACTAAAAATATCATGCTCATCAAAACTAGCTTCCCCAAGCTTAGACTTTTCCATAGCATTAGCAATAATGGTGTTCAAAGAATTCATACTAATAACATTGCTATTAGCATGTAAATAAAGTTCCATAGGTTTTTTAATTTTCTCTTCAAACACTTCATGTCCTAACTCAAAATAAATACTATAAAGCTCTCTATTTTTTTTGTTGTTTTCCATTAAGCCTAACTAGTGAAAACAAGAAACAAAAATACAAAATTGCAGAATCTAAAGGAAATAACTCCGAGCACTCACACCGGAGGATGTGAGTACCTTTTACCTTACCTCCCCGACAACGGCGCCAGAAAATAGGCGTTTGCCATGGGAGGTTCTTCTTCTTTAATCCTCCGGTGTGAATACCTTTTACCTTACCTCCCCGGCAACGGCGCCATAAAATAGCTTGATGTCTACGCACTTCTATTCTTGTAGACAGTTGTTGGGCCTCCAAGTGCAGAGGTTTGTAGAACAACAGCAAGTTTTCCCTTAAGTGGATCACCCAAGGTTTATCAAACTTAGGGAGGAAGCGGTCAAAGGTATCCCCTCTCAAGCAACCTTGCAATTAAGATACAAGAAGTCTCTTGTGTCCCCAACACACCCAATACACTTGTCAGGTGTATAGGTGCACTAGTTCGGCGAAGAGATAGTGAAATACAAGTGGTATGGATAATTATAAGTGGTAACAGTGATAGAAAATAGCTTGATGGCGTGTGGTTGACGTGGGAAAGGACTAGAGGCAAACTGAAATAAAGATGGAAGCAAGCAAACATGTAACAGACCTAGTCGCAAACGGTGTTTCAATGCTAAGAAACAAGGCCTAGGGATCATACTTTCACTAGTGAACACTCTCATATAAATCTCTTCTCTTTATGATACTACTCTTAACTAGTCTCCGGTTGAACACTCTAATCGATGGTAGGGCTATAACAGCACACCTCAAAGTAAGCCTTTCCCATCTAGATAACCCCACACTGTCACCTTGAGCACTAGATGAGTCCAATAAACACCACAATTTCATAAAGACATCCAACTCCAAACATAACTCATAACAAGTAATTGTAATCTCTGGCCTAAGTGCCACCATGATGTGCATGCTGTCACTTTCACACACATGGGGAGAGCAGAGATCTATTAAAGCACTTGAGTAGCAAGGTAGATCTATAGATTACAAGCTCATGATCTCAATAAGATCATGCATAGAGAGAGAGATGAACACATAGCTACCGGTAGAACCCTTAGCCTCGAGAGAGAACTACTCCCTCCTCATCATGGGAATCAGCAATGGTGATGGAGATGGCGGTGGAGATCGATGGAGATGGCTTCGGGGGCACTTCCCCATCCCAGTAGGGTGCCGGAACAGAGACTTTCTGTCCCCCGAATCTCCCCTTCGGTGGCGGCGGTGCTGCGGAACTTTTCATGGATTTCTGATTGACTATCTAGGGTTTTGGTATCGGGAGGCTCTTATAGGCGAAGGAGGCAAGGTCGGTGACCGGCCAGGGGGCCCACACCATGCACTGGCACGGCCTAGGTGGACCCGTGCCATATGGTGGTGTGGCCACTCTATGCCCCCCCCTTCGTGTCTCCTTCTGGCTACGTGAATCTTCCGGGAAAATATCAACTTTGGCTTTTGTTCGGTCCAATTCCGAGAATATTGATTTTCTGACTTTCCTGGAACCAAAAACAGCAGAAAATAGGCAACTGGCACTGTAGCATCTTGTTAATAGGTTAGTCCAAGAAATCATATGAAAAGTACTCCAAAGTTGGAACAAAACACAAGAAAGTAGATAAAACCAAGCATGGAACATCAAAAATTATAGATACATTTGCAATGTATCAACCCCCTATACTTGTGGGTCATCAAGACTATTTTTTGGCGCTGTTGCCGGGGAGTGAAGCGCTATTGGAGAGTGGCACTGATAAAGGAAACTTCTGCTGTGAGTATTGTTTATTTCCGTTAGTTACTTTATTTCAATATGCATAATTCACTTAGTTTCTTATTTCGTAATGCTACTACCATTGCTAAGGTAGTAAATGAACCTCCACATGCTAAAAATGATACTTTTAAGATATCTACAAGAATTGTTCATCATGTTATGGATAACTACTATTTTGGAGATGGAACTGTCCATCCCGGTGATCATTTGCTTTTTATACACGAATTATGTGGGTTGTTTAGGTGTGCAGGTATTACAACATATTAAGTTAAGAAAAAGTTATTCTCTGTATCACTAAAAGGAAGAGTTGAGGAATGGTATAAGCTGCTAAAGAATGGCCGGTCTCTTGAATGGAAGGAAACTATACCTCTCTTTTATTTCAAATTTTATCCTCCTAGTGAGATTCATAAAGATTGGAATCAAATATATAACTTTTGGCCTCGTTATGGAGAGAGTACAGCTCAAGCTTGGGGGAGATTGAAGTCACTAATTCTCAAATGTCCTACTCATGAGCTCCCTAATAATATTATTATGAATAATTTTTATGCAAGGTTTTCTCTTCATGATAAGGATCTATTGGATGCTTCTTGTGCTGGATCATTTACACGTATGGAAGAAGAAGTTAAATGGGATCTTCTAGACCGTATTCAAGACAATGCTGAAGCATGGGAGAATGATAAAGGAAGAGAGTCAGGTATAAATTATGATTAGGAATGCATTAAATCTTTTATGGGAACTGATGACTTTCATAATATTAGTAATGCTTATGGTCTTGATTCTCAAAGTATTGAAAATTATTTTAAGGCTTTTGCCTCTTATATTGAAATTCCTAAAAAGAAATGGAACAAGTATCATGCACCATATAAAGATATTGTTAATTGTGTTCCTGCTAGAAATACTGAAGTTTATACTATGGATCATAATTTACCTGAACCTTACATCGAGAAAATACCTTTCCCGGTTAAAGTAAAGGAACATTCTATGACAGCTAGTATGGTTAACGAAAGTACAAAGAAAGTTGTAGAACCTGAAGAACAAATAGATGTTGAACCTGCAGTAGCAAATATAAAAGACTTTGTCACTAAAAATATAGAAGATGGGCACATTATCCTTTGTAAGGATACTTCTAATATTGTTTCACGTCCTAATGGAACTAGGAAAGCTAGTGTCCCTGTGTTTTCTGTCATAATAAGTGATCATTGCTACAACGGTTCATGTGATAGTTATATCATTAAATTTATGCATGATACTTAAAGTTATTATGAGAGAGGGAAAATTGTTCTTGTGCATCTCAATAATATTAGGTTTCCTCGCTTTATGCTGAAAGTCTTTAAGTTGCACTTATTTTGCCTTCCTATGCTAGTAGCCTCTAGTTTCAATAATTTATTTTCTCACAAAATTCCCTTGCATAGGAAGTGGGTTAGACTTAAATATTTGTCTATTTGCTTCTTTCTTCTCTCTTTTACTTCAATTCATACTCTTATGTGAGCATCATTGAAATTTATCATGCCTATCTTAACGGCTATAAAGAAAGAGCTTTTTGGGAGACAACCCAATATATTTTTGCTTTTAGTTTATTTTTGTTTATTTGAGTCCTGGAAGTTATTGCTTCTGTAATAACCTCTCCTTATACTTATTTGTTTGGTTTTTGTGTCAAGGTCAGCCTCTAATGAAAGAGAAGTAAGATTTGAGGAAGTTACTGTACCGAAACAGATTTTTGTGCTTCACCGTAAAAAATCTTGAAAAATCCCAGAACATCGTACTAATCTGTAATTTTTTGTGTGAATGCCCCAGGTTATTTTTTAACTTTCGTTAGCTTTGCACTTTTTGATTTGAGCAACAGAAGATTTTCTAAAAAATCGATCATTACCTTATGGTCTGTTTTGACTGATTTCTGCCATTTTTGCATTTGCCTCTTAAATCGATTTCCTTTTTGAATTCTTTTTGGGCTTTCGAAAGGAGTTGTTTCAGTAGCTTATGTTCTGATGGATTTCAGTTGAAATTAAACCTAAAGGTTTATACACTAATGTTGCTAATGAAGAATGTGTAAAGTTTTGTATGACAGAAATTTTCAAGTGGTAGGAGAAAAATGATGTAATGAGATAAAGAGTGGTCAAAGACTCAAGCACTATATTTCTAGAGATTATTACAATGAAAATATTGATATAATTCAAGCGGTGACTTTGGAAGAATTTATTAAAAGCCAAGTTCAGAGACCTGCAAAGTCCGTTTTCGAATAGGTAACAGTTCTGGTAAGGAAAGGTCCACGAAAAACTTTTCAATTTATATTTTTGTAGTTTTTATCTAACATGGAAAGTAATGAGTCAAAAAAGGGATGGAAAAGGAGCTCGGGTGGCTCACACCACCTCGTGGCGTGGGCCCACCTGGCCGCGCCACCAGGGGGTGTGGCCACCCTGGAGCCCGTCTCCGACCCATTTTCTCCCAGTACTTTCCTTTTGTTGTTAAATTTCATAATATATAATCCCTCAGATCCCCCAAGGTTCATATATCATGTTCTAGTCGTGTTTTCGTTTCGATCTATTCTGTTAAGATGTCATTCCAATATTCTTCTTTGGAGGACTATGAGCTACGATGCCCGCGCGAGCTCCATCGCAATCTTGAGCAGAGGACCTTCGTAGGATGGGTGGAAGAGGAAAGGATCACAGCTAGGCGCGAAGACCTGGATCAGAGCATTGAGGAGGAAGTGAAGAGCATGTCAGCAGGCATGAAAGGACAAGGGCTGATACCTCCAGTGCTAGATCTCAGTTCCTACCCTGCAGCAGTGGAAGCTCTATGAGCCACCGATGAGTTTGGCGATAAGTACCAAGCCCTGAGGAGAAAGGTGGATATACTTCAAGAGGAGAATAATAGGCTTCACAAGATCCTGGAAGATTTTCTCACTCCAATCATGGGTGGAACACCACCACCACCGAAGGAGTAATTCGTCATGAGGTTTTGGCATCCCCTTGGTTTGTTCCAAGCTTGGGGGAGTGTCGCGGTATCACATCATTATCTTTCATCTTTTTACCTTTTTAGTAGAGTCATATCATAAATAGAGAAGTTATCATATAGGATGGTTTGCATTATGGAAGTATCTCCCCTCTAGTTAGATATCTATGTATCCCTTGGTGTGAGTTGCCGTTATGGAATATTAATGAGAAGTTCTATCATTTACTTTTTGCACATCTTATTTTAGTTTGCAAATTTCTGTTATATGATTGATCTTGTTGTTAGTATGGTTATCACTTTGGGATCATTAAGTAAATTTAGATTGGTTTTGGAAAACCTAGCTCTGGTCAGTAGTAACACTATTTGAGGATTGAATGAAAAAGAGTAAACAAGGTACTTTTAGATATATAATTTCATCATCTTTCTTTCTTGTTTCGCTCATAAGCTTAGTATTCTATAATTAAGATCTGTTGTGCTTCCAAGGAAGATTGCATGTTTGTTTCTATCACTTGTATGCTTGTTTGTTTCCTTCAACTCTTATTGCTTGCTACCCAGCCTTGATAGCCAAAAACCTGTACTGAGAGGGAATGCTTCTCGTGCATCCAATCCTAAAACTAAAACCTATGCTATTTGCATCCACCATATCTACCCATTAGCCTTATTGCTATTCCAAGTAAATTCATGTTTTTATCTACCTTCCAAATTAAACTTGTTATGTGAAAACTAGTGATTAAAGCTCTCAAAAACTTGATGGCACACTTTACTTTCTTGCACTTAATAAACTTGAACCATTGTGTCCATCCATGTTGCGTATATGCTTGCACTTTATAAGTTGAGGATTAGCAGAACCATGTTGTCATGGGAAATGCTTTCAACATTGCACTTATTATTCAATTGATATCATGATTCTTTTGTTTATGGATCCCGGTGGTGTGAAATAAAAGGGGAGCTTGTAAGCTCATGGAGTTTGTATGTGTGTTAGAGAAACGCCTGGGCGGCTAGCCTAAGCCATGCCTAATCATGGTGGAAACTTACAACATAACCATAGTGAGCATTATGTGAAGCATCCTCAATAAAAACCTATACAAATAGCAAATAAAAAGATCGCTGAGATGCTCATTGTCTGTTGCTTTGTCATTTTGATATGGGATAACTCCTGTATCATGGGCAAGGGGTACCCCGTTGGCGGTTATCCATGATACACATGTACTTACAATGACAAGAACTTACTCATGACTAAAGTTGAGTAGCATGAGGTCCGAGACTCGTAAGCAAGGGGCATGAGATTTTTGACTTATAACTTGTCAAGCATATCCTCATATTTGTTCACTTTAACCTTAATCACCTAAAAGATGCTTATGATAGGGGCAATGAGAGCTCAAAGCTCATAAGTACCATAATTTTTGGAAGCTCTTTATGAGACTTGAAATCCCTACTTCCCTCTGCAAAGGGCCTATCTTTTACTTTTTGTTGAGTCAGTAAACCTATTCCTTTCTATCTTAAGCAAGCATTTGAGTTGTTGTGATTCAATCACCCATATGATGATATATTCAATCATGTTTCTTATGTTTTGCACACTTCTCTTATCTTAGTGGATATTACTTTGAAAGCTATCATTGAAAACCCATTATGTTTGACTCCTGCAATTTGTTAACCGTTCTACGACCAAGAACAAAGTTTGGCATTATCAATTATGATTTACTTTATGCATCTGTATTGTGTTTCCCTTACTCATTGCAAGTTAAGTTTTATAATAGTGAGTTGTTTTCTATTATGATTTGTGTTTTGATGAATCTGATGCTTCTTGTCCGTATTCTCTTTATCGACACTTCACTCCATAAACCTGTGGACATGTTTATCGAGCTCAGTTTTCGCTTGGGGACTTACGAAGTCTAAGCTTGGGGGGAGTTGATACGTCCATTTTGCATCACCATTCTATATCATAATTCACTGTTATTCATTCATATATTTCATATTAAGAGATGGTACTTATGTTATTTCATCTATTTTTGCATGATTGATGATTTTGGGAGGATGAACCACCGGAGCCAGGATTCTGATGGAAAAAGCACCGTTTGGAGGCGAAATTGGCGAAGATCAGAAAATCCCAGAAAATATACGGAAATTCCTATTTTTCCAGAAGACGAAGGAAGCCAAAAGGGGAAGTGGAGATGGTCCACATGGGGCCTACACCACCCCCTGGCGCGGGTCAGCCCTGGCCGCGCCACCAGGTGGTGTGGCCACCCTGGCCCACCTCTGGCACCGCCCTTTGACACATATAATCCCCTTGAAACCCTAAGATTCGAGGAGCAACCACAGAAAGATTCCACCGCCTCTGCGAGGCAGAAAACTACAGAGAGAGAAAGAGCTCTCCAACAGGAAGAAATCTGCTAAAGAAATTCCTTCCCGAAGAGGGGAGATCATCGCCATCAACACCAACATCAAGCTCAACTTCATAGGGATCATCATCATCATCTCCACCATCATTTCCACCAGCACCATCATCACCACTCCATACCGCTGTAACAATTGGGTTGAATCTTGCATAGTTCTTAGAGGAAACTTTCCCGGTGTTGATTACTTGTTGTAGTTGATGCTATCGAGTGGAACTGTTGAATTATTGTTATGTTCAGATTATTACTTATCATTATTTCATCTCTAATCTTGATCCATATGATGTCTCATGAGTAGTTTGTTTAGTTCTTGAGGACATGGGAGGAGTCATGTTGTTAGTAGTGGAATTGTGTTGAGAAAGATTCAATGGTTTGATAATTAAGTTGGGGTGTTATTCTTCTAGTGGTGTCATGTGAACATCGACTACATGATAATTCACCTTTATGGGCCTAGGGGAATGCATTGTGTATTTGGCTACTAATCGTAGGGGTTGCCGGAGTGACAGAAACCTGAATCCCCGTTAGGAAACCTTTGCACAAGGGAGTGTAGGATCTCAGAGCTTAAGGTTGTGGTTAGGTTTCTATCTTAATTACTTTCTTGTAGTTGCGGATGCTTGCAACGGGTTTAATCACAAGTATGTATTAGTCCTAGGAAGGTCAGTACATTAGCACAGGTTCACCCACACAACACTTATCCAACCAGCGAAGATTAATCAACTATATGAAGCGAAAGCACTTGATAATATTCCCATGTGTCCTCGAGAACGTTTGGTTATCTTAAGTAATACAACCGGCTTGTCCTTGCTAAAGAAAGGATTGGGACACTTGCTGTAATTATTATTATTGTCTTTTATTTGCTCGCACTTTATTTATCTGCATTATCAAAAAAACCCAAAAATCCGTTTGCTAAGTATTTACAGAGAATTCTAGATCCAAGACACACGTCAACACCTTATGCTCCTCATTGGGTTTGACACTCTTACTTATCAAAAATACTGCGATACACCCCCTATACTTGTGGGTCATCAGTGCATGAAAGACCCTTTGGCAAAGTCCATGTTGTTATTGGTGATGATGTCCATGAAGAACTTGATGACTGTGGCTCCATCCAGTTTCTTTATGGGTTTCGCCTCGATCCACTTGGTGAACTTTTCCACCACCACCAGAAGATGCGTCATGCCCGACCCCACTGTTTTCAAGGGGCCGACCATGTCAAGCCCGCAGACAGCAAACAACCAGGTGATGGGGGATCCTTTTGAGTGTGGTGGCCAGCGTGTGCTTCTGTTGGCTGAAATGCTGGCAACCATTGCATGCTCGCACCATTTGTTTGGCGTCCTCTAGCACAGTGGGCCAGTAGAAACCGTGGCGAAATGACTTGGCCATTATTGCCCTTGATGATGCGTGGTGGCCATATTCCCCTTGATGGATGTCCACGAGGAGTTGAATTCCCTCTTCTTGGCTTACACAGCGCTGGTAGATTCCTCCGACACTACGCTTGTACAGCTCGTTGTTGATGATGGTGTATGCACTCGCCCTGCGCTTGATTTGTGTTGCTACGACCTCCACATCAGGGAGCTCGCCTTTGGCAATGTAGTCCATGAAGGGCTTGGCCCATGTGGGGATCTCCTGGATGGTATGCACGGTCTGGATGATTAACTTCACTTCCTCGTGCATGGCTAGTTCGGGCTTGGTTGGCGGCCTACCGGGTGGAAGGTGGAGTCGGCAGTCCCCGAGCTGCTGGATCCGGTTCGGGGTGGTTGGGATTTCGAACCAGTAGTCTCCAGGACCTTTGAGCCGGTAGCCCCCAGGACCTTCCTAGTTGTCTCCGGGTCCTTGGAGATGGTAGTCCTCTGGTCCGTGTTGAGGACGATGGAGTCGTACTCCGGAGTTGGCGTGATGGAGGGATTGCGCAAGTGCTCCAGGAAGACTCCAGGCGGAATTGCTTGCCTTGTGGAGCCGACTCGGGCAAGTGCATCAGCGGCTTTGTTATTGGCCCAGGGGACATGGTGGAATTCGCACTCTTCGAAGAAAGCTCATAATTGCTGGACAAAGAATCTGTACAGGACCATGTTTGCGTCCTTGGCGTCCCAATCACCTGACACTTGCTACACCACTAGATCCGAGTCACCGAAGTAGAGGATTCGTTGGATGCCATTCTCTTTATCCATCTTGAGGCTGTAAATGGGTGCCTCGTATTCGGCAATGTTGTTTGACACATGCAAGTGGATCTGCAGCACATACTCCAGCTGGTCTCCCTTGGGAGAGGTGATGATGATTTTGGCTCCTAGCCCCCACGCATTTTGCAGTCGTCGAAGTGTAGCTTCCAATGCGTGGAGTCGAGACATGGTGGTTGGTACTGGGTTTCTTCCCAATCGATAAGGAAATCTACGAGGGCCTGGGACTTGATCGCTGTTCTTGGCTCGTACTGGATGTTGTGAGTGGCAAGCTCTATTGCCCATTTCGCCACTTAGATGGTGGCGTGTTTGTTGCCGATGATCTTAGAGAGTGGTGCGAGCGCCACCACCCGGATGGAGTGCTCTTGGAAGTAGTTCTTCAACTTCTTAGCAGCCATGTACACGCCGTACACCAGCTTCTGGTAGTGGGGGTAGTTCTGCTTCGAGAGCGAGAGCACTTCGCTTAGATAGTATACTGGGCGTTGGACTGTTTGCGCCTTTCCCTCTTCTGGCCTCTCCACCACAAACATGACACTGATGACCCGGTTGGCGGCAGCAATGTACATCAGCATTGGCTCTTTTGCAGCCGGGGCAATGGGTGAGGAGGAGAGCATGAGCTTGAGGTCGTGGAAAGACGCGTCCACTTGGTCCATCCAGACGAACTTGTCGGTATTCTTCATGAGCTGGTACAACGGGAGAGATTTCTCGCCTAGCCGACTGACGAACTGGTTGAGGGAGGCCAGGCACCCGGTGAACTTCTATATGTCGCGTAGGTTCTATGGTGGCTGCATGCATTCGATTGCGCTGATCTTCTCCGAGTTAGCCTTGATCCCTCGTTCTGAGACGAGGAAACCGAGGAGCTGGCCAGCTAGAATGCCAAAGACGCAGTTCTCTGGGTTTAGCTTCATCTGGAACCGACGGAGGTTAGCGAACATTTTCTTCAGGTACTCGAGGAGCGTGTGTCACTCCTTCGTTTTCACCAACACATCATCGATGTAGGCGTGTATGTTTCACCTGATCTGTGCCTGTAGGCACTTCTGCATGTAGCGCTGGTACGTTTCCCCTGCATTTTTTAACCCAAATGGCATGGTAGTATAGTAGTAAGCCCCATATAGGGTAATGAATGCCGTTTTTATTTGATCCACAGGATTCAACTTAATCTAGTGGTAGCCTGAGTAGGCATCCAGAAAGGATAACAGGTTGCAGCAGGCTGTGGAGTCGATCACTTGATCTATCCGTGGTAGGGCAAAGGGATCTTTGGGGCAGGCCTTGTTGAGGCTGGTGTAGTCGATGCACATGCGCTATGTCTTGTTTTTCTTCAGTACCAACACAGGGTTTGCCAACCACTCCGGATGGTACACTTTGATGATGAATCCGGCTGCAAGGAGCCGGGTGATTTCTTCACCAATTGTCTTCCTCTTTCCCTCCGTGAAGCCACAGAAGGATTACTTGACTGGCTTTGCATCCAGACTGACATGTAAAGAGTGCTCGTGGAGCTCCCTCGTAACACCTGGCATGTCCTTGGGGGACCATGCGAAGATATCCCGATTCTCATGGAGGAAGTCAACGAGCGCGCTTTCCTATTTTCTGCCAAGGCCGTCTTCGACCAGGATGAACTTGTTTGGTTTGGCCTCGTTGAGCAGGATCTTCTTGGTGCCCTTGGATGGCTTGAATTGTGTCTCCCCAGGCGACTTGGGTCCTCTAGCCGGCATTTTTGCCTGCGCCAGTGCAACGTTCTGCATGATGATGCGCTTCTCTTCCACAATGATCATGGCCTCGGCTAGCTTGGAGTTGTTAGTGGTGCAATCCATCGACCACTTGTAGCAACCGACGATGGTGATCACCCCCTTGGTCCTAGGTAGCTTCATCTTGAGGTACGCGTAGTACGGCGCTGCCATGAACTTGGTTAGCGCTGGGCGCCCAAGGATAGTGTGGTACTCGCTAGAGAGGTTGACCACCTCGAACCAAATTTTTCTCCCGACGGAAGTTACCCTCCGTGCCGAAGATGACGTCCAGCCAGATCTTGTTGATTGGAGAGTGTGAGGGGCCTAGGACAGCGCCATGGAAGGAGGTGCTAGACGGTTGGAGCTGGGACTCGCTGATGTCGAGCCGGTCTAGCGAGTTGCAGTACAGGAGGTTGATACTGTTGCCTCCATCGACGAGGACGTGTGAGAATTTGCAGGAGTGCTGCTTGGAGATGATGATGGGATCCAGGACCAAGGCGCAGCTGCCTAGTGTGGTAGTACAGCCAGCTTGCCCTTCCTGCTCCAAGTGATCTCTTGTTCCAACCTGTTTAGGTACAGGGGACGGGAGGGATAATAGTATTCACCTCCGCCTTGTGGCGCCTCTTGCTATGCTTGGTCTCCACCTCGGTGGTGAAGATGTGGTAATTACCCACTTGGCAAGGGTAGCCGTCGTTGTCCTCGTGCTGACGCTGGCGGTCATGGTTGTCCTACAGGCCATCGGCTGGCGGAGGCGGCGGTGGTGGTGGGAGTCCATAGGCCTCGGCCATCCTCTTTGTCTAGCTGCACTAGTGAGTCGTGTGCGTAGCCGGCTTGTTGCCGCTACTGTGGAACTTGCATGGACCATCAAGCATCGATTCGATGGTGTACTTGGGTCGTGGTGGCTGGTCATCAGGCTTTGCCTTCGGCTGCCTCATGCAGCCGGATCCTCTTGGACTTCTGCCACTTGCTTGGTAAAATATCGGTTATCCGGCTGGTCGTCCTTCCTTTTGTCGTGGCAGCTATCATGGTCGTGCCGCCTGGAGTGGTGGTGATGCTCACCCGACTGGCGTCTGTCAGCGGAATCGTCCACAATGATTTGCCCTTGGTCATCGACTACAATGGCCTTTTTCATCACTGAGTCGGCGGTGGCGTACTTGTCAGCGATGGCCATGGCTTGAGCCATGTTTGGGAGGGTCCGCCCGGCTGATCTTATGCTTGAGCATGGTACCGTCTCTGTAGCCATTGGTGAAGAAGCCGATTGCCTGGTGTTCGCGCACCACCTCGCAGGAGTTATGCATGCTTGTCCACCGGGTGAGGTAGGCGCGGTCGGATTCGTCCTTGCCCTGAATGCAAAGGGTGAGCTCGCGGGGCCAGCCTAGCCACCTATAGGTGCTGGTGAAGTTGCGGACGAATGCTTCCTCAAAGTTGACCCAGGCGTTGATGTTGTTGTCGGGGAGGCTGTTTAGCCAGGTTCTGGCCGAGTCGAGGAGAATGAGGGGGACGTAACGCACCGCCACCCTTCGGTCGCTGTTCGCTATGCCCACCGTGGTGACGTAATCCACCAGCCAATCCTCTAGCTTGACCGTGCCATTGTACTTTGGTGTGTCTCTTGGGAGCAAAAATCCCTTTGGAAACGGCTCGTTCTGGATGCGCGGCCCAAAACACCTCGGGCCGGCCGGACTTTCCTCTTCTATTACACGTGACTGCGTCAGGAGGTCGATGCGTTCACGCGTGTCGCGCGTATCCGTATCGCGTGGGCCGAGTCACCCCGTCAGGCGAGACTTGGGCCACGTGTTACTTCTTCCGTCTCCGTCAACCAGATGGTGACATTTCCCTTGTCCGGCTTCGTCAGCTGGAGTGCGGTTCCTGCTAGTGACCATCACAGCTTCATGATGGTGATGCCCGTGGCCGGCCGACCTGCCGCATGGGAGGCTATTCTGTCTCACTCCGTTTGGTGAGGAGGCCTGATGCACCTACCTGTTGCCTCCCTAGATCTGTCCACCGACATGGGGCTTGGCTCTTGTTGTTCCCCATCAGGCTAGGACCTACCTCGGCTTGTTGCTTGTTGGTCGTGGCCACGAGGAGCTGGACGCGCGCCTGTTGGCAACGTAGCTCTTCGCCCTCGAGTTGGCTCAGCTCCGTGGTGGCCGCTTCTATGGCCCTCATGTTCTTGGAGGGAGTGCTATAAACTGGTTGAACTGCGGGAGTGCGCGAGTCAGCGGCATGGTCTAGCTCCAAACCAAGGTCTCGGCCCCGATGCTGAATCTGCCGGTTAGTACAGGGCAGGTGGGTGAAGCCGTGGGCAGTATTGTACTCACGCATGGTCGCGTTTAGCCGGTGCTGGGCAGCGGCGACCTTGTTGGCTTCCTCTAGAAGGTTTTGGCGTGTGGCCTCCAGCGCGGCCACGACTGTTGCCGGATCCGCCTCAGGGATCACGGGGTTGCGGAGGTGCTGGATGGAGGCGGTTAGCAGGTCCTGATCCTACTCGCGCGAGGTGGAGTCGTTGCCTCCCGCGTGACGCTCGAGGGACGGGTGGCGATTTTCGCCTGAGCCGGACATCATGACCTCGATTCTGCCGCTGGCCACAACAGCGTGCAGAGCAGCGAAGACGGGCGGCGCGTCAGAGATGGTGACGACTCCACGAGGGAAAGCCTCGACAATGATGGCGATGTAGATGCGGTGGTCGCCAAACTGCAAGACAAATCTATCGCTAGGGAAGGCTTCCCGATGAAGCACGATGCATTGTTAATGACGCAATCGAAGGAGCCGAGAGTGAGAATGAGGCCGGAGGCGATGAGCTCACCGACGATGAGTGGAAGTCATGTGCAAAAGATGACCCTAGCCGAAGCTTGTGCCCCACGGTGGGCGCCAACTGTTGTGGTGTGCAACACGGCAGTGCCATCGGGGATGGCTTGAGAGGGGACAATCAGGATGTTACTGATATCTATCGCAACGGGTTGGGCACGAGCACTGCAGACATAGTGAAGTACCCAGGTTCGGGGCCCTCTTGACGAGGTAACAACCCTACTCCTACAAGGATCTACTATCTCGGGGCGAACGCCCAATACAAGTGCTCCTTGAGTTGTTTCCCTATCGAGCTAAGAAAGAACTAGAGGTGGAAGAAGGTGATCTTGAATCAGTTGAGTCCTTCCTATAATCCTAGCTCTACCCTCCTTATATACTGGCTGGGAGGCATAGATTACAAATGGACTTTTAGGGTTTTGCCTAGTGGGTTAGGGTTTACAATGCGCGGCGGCTAGCGGAACCCAGCCGGTGCTCCCTAGTGTCGTAGTCAGCATGACCGCATTTGGTGACGGCACTACAGTGCCCAGCGATAGAGCTACAGTGCTCTGCTGCTAAACAGTAGTGCCTTATCATCAGGGCACCGCTCAGCCTCCAGCTTTATCCCCCTTTACAGTTGTCTGGTAGTGCCGCGTGGTGCGGCGCCGGAGTCCGTTTTCTGGTAATGCGGGATACAGAGGCATGGATCTAACATGGCATCACGCCCTCTGTATGTCTCCACTAAATCCAAGGCGGCCAGATGGAGCTGGCCACCCGGCCTGCTTCTCTCGTTGGCCGGCTAGGCGAGCCAACCGGTGTTGCTTGATGTTGGTCTGACTAGAGTACCTCAGCTGGTTATTGCTTTGCTTATCTCGTGGCCGTTCAGCCTATCTCTTCTGGAGCCGGCCCAGTTGGCCTGGCTTATCCTACCCGGGGTTATCCCCCGACAATATTTATTTCAATTTGACATTAGCCATCTGATGAAGATCTCGTATCCATCTTTTACATATTAGACAAGAATCACAATGATCGGGTTGGATGGCACTTAGCTTCGATTTAGAATTACACTTCTACTTCGGTACACCACCTAAACTTCTAGTGGTAGAGATTAAACCGTACCCGTCTATAATTGAGGGTATAATGGTCTTTATTTAATTTGTAATAAAAATGGTAGCCTATTAATACTCATATTTTATGTAGTTTACATCTGGATACGTATGTATCCTTCTGATTTGTATGGTTGTGTCGTATATTTGACCAATGATAGCTTCTTACTCCGATTTTTTGGAGAGATTAGGCGGACATGGATGGAGGTTTCTGTACATCACAGATTGAATTATTTTGTGTTTTATATTGTAATTTTTTATAAATACTGAGTAATATAGTGCAAATTGTAGTTGAGTTGGGGGGCCATGGCCCCTTTTGACCTCCACTAAGGTCCACCTCTGCTCTAATAAAAAAGAGGTCCGCCTCTGCTCCTAACACCATGGTTGGGAATATCAACTCTAGTCTAAGCACAATGTAAGGCCGGAGTCCTGGAGATGTATAGCACTGCATGCTCGGAAGGTAACAAGTGCGGTAGGCTAGGATGATCAGTGGTGAAGGTTTTTAGAAATAGCGGCAATGATGGCGGCGGAATTCTACATGCTAGATCTGCAACTCCCGTACTGAGTAACACGTAGGGAATATGGGCTGGGCTTTTGTAGTAAGTTGAAACCGTGGATCTAGTTTTGTAGTTTCGATCAAATATTTTACAGATCGGTAATTATCCAACTTGACATAGGCGTATCGTTAGAGCATCTTCAGTAGGCGCACTAAAACACGGTCGTGCGGTAAACCCACCAATTTAACGCGCGACTTCGTGAAATAGTCGCTCCAGGAGTTGCTGAGTTGCTATATAATCTCGCACGCAGTAATTTTTTCCAGCACGTGGCACTTGGTGCTCCGGCTCTACCAACTGCACATTTGAATCATCCACGCACTCGTGTCAGCGCCCCCTCCATTTCCCCCCACCCTCCTCCGCCAACCTAGCTCCACTGGATCACTGCCGCCGCTACCCAGCGTCCTGCCATCGTAGCTTGTTCGCATGGCTGTTCGGGAGCCGCCACAGCGGTAAATCGAAGCCCACTCCATCGGTGTGCTCTATCAGTTCCATGCGTTAGCTTGGATGCGTCGATTCTAAACTGAGGTGAGCAAGAAAGTCGTCGCACACAAGGTGTTTGGTAGAATCATTGCAAGGTATGTATTGCCCTTGACTAGACAGTTTTGATATTATTTTGTAGATGATTTCTAAAGGGGTTCCGTGGCAGAAAATAAAAAATTCCTACGGTGAACATACCTAGCCAATATCTATCTATGCAGATGTAAAGTAACAAGAGGGGATTAGGTGTTCATACTGAAGACCGAAAGCGGTTAACATACCGCGGGGAACGTGGATGACATAGTCGTACTCATCCAACCTCAAGGTCGCGAAGCTCCTCGCAAGTCATCCCTGATCCTTGTACGACGTAGCCGACCTCAAGGTCATGTCGAAGTCCAAGCTCCAAGAAAAAGCACCACAAGTGGCGGTGCCTCGTGGCCTTACACACATACGGTGTAGAGACGTATCTCGGGTTTCGGTCAAAAAAGCAGCGAAAGAAGATTGATCTGGACTGAGTCCAGCAGAACAACGACATACATATGGTGGAGAAACCCCTATTCCTCTATGTAGTTCCAATCTTGGAAACCACATGTGAGGGAGAGTGAGAGAGATTAGGCAAAATTCAATTCAAGGGATTGTGTGATTTGAGGAGAGAGGTGCCCCTCTTTATGTAGGTAGAAGGGAGGTACTACCTCCCTCGAAGTCTCGGGGTGGGACTAAACAGGATGGAGCAGGTGAGAGGAGGCGGCGACCAGCCCCCCACATGGGCCCCACGTGGTGGGAGGGCCGGCGGCCCCCCTCTTGGGCCTCCTCCGGTGAGGCCCAATTAGGTGGGTTGCCCCATAAATCTAATTTTAATAATATTTTTAACATTAATTCATTTAATTAATATTAAATACATATTACTTAATACCTATCATTCTGAAACACCTTTCAGACCCCTCCGATCATCATCGGATATCCCTGGAACTATTCCGGATTTCTCTCTCTTTTCTCCTACGATCTCGAATCAATACCTAAGCGTCATCTACCCTTAAGTGTGACACCCTATGGCTCGGAAATACATAGACACGATCAAGACACTCTTTGATCAATGACCAACAATGGCATCTGGAAACACATGATGGCCCCCATGCATTCCACGAATAACTTGATCGCTTGAACCTCGAATAGTGAGTGTTATTCCCTTTGATCTACGATACCTATTTTGTCCAAGATCTGATCTTCCGTATCCACATACCTAGTTTGATCTGGTTACCGACAAACAAATTTAATCGTTCTCGTGATATTACATCCTCGTGACCTAGTCACATGTTTGCAATCTTGTAGATGTAATCTCACCGAGTGGGCCTAAGGTATCTATCAGTCACTCGCATGGGCAAATCCTGATCTTGATACATAGGCCTCAAAAGTTTCTATGGAATACCCAATACACACCTTTATGGTCACCCAGTTAGGGTCATGAAGGTTGATGTGATCAAAGCAGCCTCGGGAGAGTGATTAATATGATCTCACGGTCGAAGGACTGAATCACTATGCTTTGCTAGATATCACAATGTTGAACTTTGTGACTAGATCACATTGCAATACTAGGATTGGGTGTTGTCCATCACTTCATTCATCTAATGAAGTGACCTCGTTGTTAGTTACTGTGTTAAAGTCCATGATCAGGAAACCTCGATCATTAGCCGCCCAACGAACTAGTCTAGAGGATACTAGGGACCTGGTTTGTTTATATATCACACATGTATTAATGTTTCCACTCAATACAGTTCTAGCATGATACAAAACTATTATGAACTAATCAGATATGTCAATAATTTTTTTTATTGTCCTCTATGGAATATCTCCTTCAGTCTCCCACTTGTACTAGAGTCAATAATCTAGTTATTACTTCAAGCATTTAACACCTATGATATTCCGGTGTTATCCACATGCGTTGCTTGTGGTAAACCTAATCTCCAGAACTGACACTTTTCATCTCTATGTGTATTTGCATGTCTATGCGTTACTACGCATCACTCATTCTCCATTGAAATGGCTTTGTATAATTCAGTATTTTGGTGAGACTTCAATTCCTTAAGCCAAAACAATGTTGACACTATTGTCGTACAATAGATCTTCATAGTAGAGCTCACCTAGAATTGTACCTAGTTCTGATGACAAAACTATTTTACACAAAACTCTCTACATGCTGCTTCTAAAGCAGTCATATACTCAGTCATCATTGTAGTATCCGTCATAATGTTATAACTTTAGAAAGTAGTCCAAATTCATCATGTAACTTTGTTCCATTACATTCCGCCACCTTATTTGTTAACCATAGCCTAATTGAGATAAACTTCATTTGTATATATGACAAAAATCGCATCAATGTGACACATTACATTGAACTATTTTGTCACTTCTACATACATTGCATATTATTGGTTCTTCTAAAGTATACAAGAATATCATCACTATTGTCCAATGATCATCTTATGAATCACTATGGTGTATGCTATTAACACTTAGAGCATAGGCCTTATCTAGATATGTACATAGCGTGGCTTTCATGATTAGTCAATCATTTGGTTTCACTTATCAATTGTCAATACAATTGATCTTGATATCACGTGGAAAGAACTTTTCTTACCATATATTGACCAGGAGACTCACATAGCTCCTACTCAAATATGACACCATATTGAACTAATTCAATATTTCATAAATCTACTTTAGCATAACAATATTATAATTTCAATCTATCTATATAGACTTTGTTGTCTAATATTCAGAGTTTGCCTAAGTTTTTCATTAAAATTCAATTTTAATGATATTCTTAATTCACGTCTCATAAAAGATACATCATTTCCAATCAACATAACGTCTTTCACATAAAGCATTGGGAATATGTCTTAACGCTCCCACTTACTTTCTTGTAAACACAAGCATCTTCATCGTTTTTGATGAACTTAAACTCTCTAATAGTTTCATCATGGTGAAGATTCCAACTCCATAATGCTTATTTCAACCATTGAAATTTGCATATATTTTAGCACCTTTCGAATTAACAAAACCCTTTGGATAGTGTCATGTACACATCTTAGGTAACCATTCTATTAGAAGAACATTGTTTTGCTTATTCAACTACCATATCTCAATATGTAGTGGCTTCTACAATAATCCGTACAGACTAAATATCGTTGTGGAAGATCCTATCTTGTCACAGTCAAATTTTGAACTTTGTCGTAAATTACTTTCTGACATGTCAAACATTTCACGGATGTAGACATATATGTCTGTTTGTTTATAGATCCATTTATTCTTTGAAAAGTTGCATGCCTTCCTAAGGGTCTACCTAGTTCATAACTTGATTTTCGTATATGGATACTATCACGGATTCTTATGGCCTCCAGCCATTTAACAGAGTTAGGGCTCATCGTCGCTTCTTTGCATGTAATCGGTATATCATTGTCCAAAAATGACACTTTTCATCAAATCTTGCTATTTGATTATTAACCGATCCACATGGTTCAATAGGAACTTAGATTTCCAAAACATACAACATGTGTAGAAACGGTAGCCGTGAGCATTGTAGAAGCCTCCATAACACTTTCCGGCGTTCCGCTACTCTGATCTTGTCACTTAGGTTTAAATAACCACATTCAAATTGTTGTTGTCCTCCCACTCAACTTTTCATGAAAAGTTCCTTCTCAAAGAACTCACCGTTTTAGCGACAAACACTTTTGTCTTTAGTGTTATGGTGGATGATTTCCCAACGATTACTTTTAGGATCACCTACAAAGACGTGCATATCCGATTTTAGTTTTGTAAACATTTTACATATGCCTAGTATACCAAAATTTCAGAAAAGAAAAACTGGGTTTTACCCCTTACCATTTCATTGGATCATGATGTTGCTCTTTTCTTTGTAAAAGCGGTTTTTCACTATAACATAATCTTTTAAATCATAATGGCAGTTTTATATTTAATCTCACCAAGTCAAACTAGGTTTGATTATATTCTCAAAAAATTCCATACTCCTATGGTATTTTGTGAAACTCAAGTTCATGAAACAACTTCATATGTTTGCTAAATTTGTAACTCAAATATCTTCTTTTATGATCCAATCATAAACTCTTGATTTTCTTGTTATGATGATTTCTTTATTCCCAATTACTTTATCAATGTCTCTAGAAACTCGAACGTGCCATAACTCTTATGGTGTTGTTTCCGCGAATCTGGATCATTTATTTTTCATGCTAAAACCTTTGAACATGTTTCAAATGTCTTATACTTCTTCCTCATTAAACAGATATACTCATATATCTATTTAAGTCCTTGGTGAAAGTATATCAATTAGAATAATTCACCATACACGGATTTACATAATGGACCACATACACCAATATCTTTTACTTCCACTAAGTTAGCCGTATGTTCAACTTTGGTTTGTGAACAGAGTTTTAGTTATCTATAGGAAAGTATTACAAGCGTCAATTCGTTCAAAAACAAATTGACTCCAAAATTTCATTAACATGGAGTTTCTTCATATCTTTATTTCCAATATAACTTAAATTGTGGTGTCACACTTAAGTGAAATTTCAATCATTTCATCTTGCGATGCTTTTAGCATTTAGTTTTATGAATATTATTTCACCAACAAGATTTATAATGGTTCATCCATCATCTATGGAATATAGTAATTATCTAAGCAACAGTTTTTTCTCACAATACTGGAACCAACTAATTGTTATGAGAATAAATCTTAATGGCTTGGTTCTTGTCAACAAGATTTATAATCATTCATCCATCATCTATAGAATATAGTAATTATTTGAACAACAGTTTTTTCTCACAATACTGGAACCAAATAATAATTATGAGAGTAAATCTTAATAGCTTGGTTCTTGTTGTAGACGACAAACATAACAATGCTTTATTTATTTATTTATCAATGAACATCATCACCATATTTTTTGGCTAGTTATTCAAACCAATGTATTTCTTATATTGAGTTACCTTGTATGACACTTCATTCCAACCAATCCAATATCTAATACCAGAGAATTACATTATTTTAACAAGAAAATAATATATTCATAACATGTATATATCTAGCATACACTTGAGCTAGACAATTTCAGTCCATTAATTTATGCCAATTACATTTATAGATTCTCTTTCAACGTTTTCCTCTCTTTCAAAAGAGTCACCCATTATCAATAGTGGCACCAATCACATGGTACTTGGTTCAAGTGTGTTAGTTAAACACTAATACCCTTAAACTCACACTTTGAAGTGGATCACAATCATCACATGATTCATGTTCTTTCAGATTCTACTTTTAGTGATCTTTAGTATGGTAAATATTTTACCTATACCTTCTATTCATCCTATCATGACAACTTTCATGATTGAACTATTATGGTTCATAAGGATGAACATTTGTATAATTTTAGTTCCCAGACTTATTGGGTTATAGGTACGCCAAGCGTCACCATCATTCGCAAATGCTCATCCAATATGAGAATCTTTTTCTAACTAATTTATAATGTATCATGTTGCAATCAAACAATGTTTCAAATATCAAAATAACTTTTACATCAGATGATTTCTGAAACGAATATTTCAGCTATAATATAATCTTGATACAAATAACTTACTTTCTAATATCAAGTATCATGGAGGCAAGCATGATCCTTTTTTACACTAACTTTGGAATCTATTACTCTAGGAGTTACACTTATTAACCCTTATGGATTAAGTGAGGTTTACTTGAAAGTTTGCTTTAGGACTTTTATCTATAATTTGACACTCAAACAATATGGTACTACTATGTAAACTAAGTATCTAGAATACTATAGTTCTATTATCTCAATTACAACCAAGGTAGTCTATAATGGATGCCAACTACAACAACTATGCAAATTCACTTAGATTGTTTAGTTTAGAATGTGCATTCATTACTATAACTCCCACTCAAACGAACACCCCCCAACTTTCGTTCAATGATTACACGATCCCTTTACACCGTATCATCCCCGATCATCACGGCCTTTGATACAGCTACCAAGGTAGATATCAACATATCAATAACATCACCATGTGACTCATGCTTAAACCTTTCGGTCCTATATGTTTCGAGGCCATGTCTATACATGATAGTATCACCAATTTTAACTTTTAGTGTATTTGTAGCACATACATGGCTTACACCCACCGTATGCAAATGTTGATGTGTTTGCACCTGATCATCATGACTTGCTCCACAACGATGAACTTTCTTGGTGGTGCACACTTAAGGGAGAACACACATATTGGAATTAAGTTAAGGTATCATCTTATAATGCTACCTTCGTAAGTCTAATACTAGCATAATAATATGCACAATGAATTAACATCAAATGTAATCAGTTTGTGCGATATGATATGGTCATCACACCTTGGTCTCCATCGAGTGTGTCGGCATTGCACCAGGTCCACGGTGCCTCCATGTTGTCGGCAATACATTTCATAAACACTTACCTTGACCATATATATCACAAGCCCCTGTAAAATAAAGTTGGACGCATCTACTTTATCTTTGCATGTTTTACGAGGTTGTTAGGGATTTTGCAAGAGAATCGTTTCTACCTACGAACTTCCAACCATAACATAGATTGACGAGTTGTTTATTTAAGTCCCTTTTCAGGGTCTGCTTTGTAAATGATATATCAACTAATATTGGAGAGACAGACACCTGCTAGCCACTTATATGGTGCAATCCATATGTTGAGCATGGAACCAGTATCGCGTAAGATTACACGTAAGGTCGGTTCGGGCCTCTTTACCCAGCATTGGCGTGATATGAACAAGTACACGTGGGAGGGTAGCAACTAGAAAATCAATTAACACACAGTCAACATGTGGTCTACTCATTCCAAACATGTACGCATAGACCGGCGCTGATACTACTAAAGGGGTTCTGTGGCAGAAAACAAAAAATTCCTATGGTGAACACACCTAGATAAGATCTATCTATCTAGATGTAAAGTAACGAGAGGGGATTCAGTGTTCATACCTTTGAAGACTGAAAGCGTTTAACATACCGCGGAGAACATGGATGATGTAGTCCTACTCAACCTGAACTCAAGGTCATGAAGCTCCTCGCAAGTCACCCTGGTCCTTGTACGATGTAGCCAACCTCAAGGTCATGTTGACGTCCAAGCTCTAAGCTCCAAGAAAAAGCACCACAAGTGGTGGTGCCTCATGCATGTCCTTACACATATACGGTGTAGAGACGTATCTCGGGCTCTGGTCCAGCAAAGAAGCAGAAGAAGATTGATCCTTACCGAGTCTAGCAACACGAGGACATGCGTATGGTGGAGAAACCCCTATCCCCATATGCACTTCTAATCTTGGGAACCGAATGTGAGGGAGAGGGAGAGAGAATAGGCAAAAGCCAATTCAAGGGATTGTGTGATTTGGGAGAGGGGTGCCCCTCTTTGTATAGGTAGAAGGGAGGTACTACCTCCCTCAAAGTCCCGATGTCAACACCCGGATTTTTAATCCCATATGCCTGTTATGCCATACATTGCAATCCCAGGATTACCATTTTTGCGAGACATAACAGATTGGATATCACAGTACATCATCCATTACAAACCATAATAAGGTCTTACACAAATAAAGGATCTCATGATCCAGTCTTAGTACAAACAAGTAGCGGAATAAATAGCATAGCGGTGGGCTCCATCTTCAGTGTCACAGGCAATGCTGACGATGGGAGATGATCCTAGTTGTCGTAGCCGTCCTGCTCTCCTTCTTCCGGAGAGTCCTCCTCATAGTCTGGCCACGGGAATAGCCAGGGACAAAGGCATGAGTACTCTTTAAGTACTCGCAAACTATCACTAACAAGTAAAGTAGATCTAGTAGGAATGTTAAGTCTAAGTTTATTTGTAAAGTTAAGTTTAAAACCTAAGCTGAGTTTAGAAACCAAGAAAGAAAAAATAAAGTTCTAAATCACCTAAGTGGGAACTTAGTTGTCATAGTCACAACCATGTTGTGGTCAAGTCATGTCACAATTCATTCCATAAGTCATTTTGAAAACATCTGACAACGGAACAGTATGGCCACTCCAACTGTCCATAACCACGGACGCGACTATTCGAATAGTTTGACACTCTACAGAGGTAGTACACTTTCACCACAAAATTCGATACATCTGTCAGGGATAACCCTGAATCATCATACTTAGTATGCAGATAATCAAACATAACCTTTCCTTTACACACTCTAGTATAAGCACCTCTCCTATGGGCTTGGCCTCCCAGCCATGGCCATCTGCCATGCTGGGCACTGCATAGGTGGACAACATTGAGAGGTAGCCTCAGCTCAAACCTCTCCCGCGTGGGAACTAATACTAATGCATATAACCTTCCGGCTAAGCCTTACCAAATTGAGGTATTGTGGTTGTACGGTAAAATTGGAATGGTATCGCATCCGAACCCAACCATCAGTTTTTATAAAGGGCTAAGGCTCATGCCTCAACATTTTCATCATCATCATAAACCATTTGTGTTTCTCAACACATGTCAAAACATCTCAATAGAATGACTCATCATTCCAAGGTTTTCATAAGTCATTTTCACCAAGTATTCCCATCTAGAGTGATCAAGTTTTTGTTTAGTTCTAATCACTAAGTTAAGAGTGTTCATTAATGTGGGATGCTAATCTCAATCTCATGCCACAGAATGACATCTAAGTCTAACTAGATAGGCCAAGTTTTATACTCTTTATGCTATCTATAAACAAAGTAAAGGACTTTGGTAAAGTAAAAGAAAGTAAAGCTTGTAAGTAAAACTTGGAGTAAGTATAAGTCAAAAGGTATAACCAAAGCATGCCTAATGCATTTGCTCAAGTTAAGGGGGAAAGTGTTAACTTGCTTAGTTCTAGCTTGCTAACAATGGCTTGCCAATAATAGCTTGCCTTGATTGGTGCAGTGTTTGAAATTCTCCTCGTCTTCTTCGGGGTAGAACTCCTCCTCCTCGTAGACTCGGTAGGTACTATCGTCTAGAAATACATACGGAATACACAATCACCAAACAATACTTAACTAGTCTATTTAGCACACTAAGGCACACACTTGATAATCTAGTATGATCACATTCATCACAAGATTTAAAGAACTAGTTTCATTTATTTTATTTGAGAAAAGTAATTTCTACTCATTGAAAATAACTAAGATTTAATATTCTCCAATTATAATATGGGATCATGTGGACACATGTCATCACCACATATTCTAATACATGGGAATGTGATTTAAATGTTGGATCACAATTTATAAAGTCTAAGATTAATATTTTAATGATTTAAAATGAATAGAAATGCCTATATAGCATTATTTTGGTACTAGTACAAAGTCACTGCATGCAAACCTAAATATTATTACATATTCAGATAGGTATAGTCAAATGTGATTTTTGAGAGTTCGAATCAACTCAAAAGCTATTATGGTTGATTTTAGAAAAAGTTTGAATGTGAAAAAGGCCCTGTCTTGTTATTTTTGCTAGGCAATATTTCTAACTCTAATTGATTTAAATCCAACGGGCTTGGATAGATATTTAAATTATCTTTCCAACAAAATTGGAATCACTCAATTTGGTTCAGTAGATCTTTCTGAATTGATTTTTGAACTAAAGGACAGAATTGATTTTAAGTCTAAAAAGTAAAAGACTTATTTGAATCTACTGGGTTGCACGGGAAAGAAATGGGCCGGCCCACTGTGCTCCACGCAGCGCCCGGGCTGGCTTAAGTGAGGGCCCCACCTGTCAGTGGGACAGGGGATGCCGAACCGGTATGGGAGGATGCTGACCATAGGATTAGATCCTGGATCAACGGCTCACATCCATCGTCCTCACCGGAATAGTACAAGACGGGGAGGAACCCTAGCACGGTCGGTGAGGGTCTGGGAGGCTTACCGGAGCTCCGGTGAGGGTCGGTGAGGCGGGCAACTAGACAAGTCGAGGGAGGTGGTTCTCCTGGTACCGGCGGCATCCCTGGAGATGGCCTGGATCAGTGGCGCCCTTCTCCTCCTTCCGCGTCGGTCTCGGGTGAAATTGGGGTGCTACGGGCAGCGGCTTGCTCCGGTGGGGCTCGGGGAGGTCTCTGAGGTGGAGTGGAGGGAGGTGGTGTAAAGAAATGGTGCCGGGGGGCTTCCTTTTTATAGCGGGGCGAGGGATGCAGAGAGGCATGGGCACGGCTCGTCGGAGACGACGGCACAGCGGGCTATAGGCATGGCTCGGGGGCTAGGACGGTGGGCGGTTCCCTGGCGATCGTCACGGAGGTGCACGTTGATGACCCACAAGTATAGGGGGTGTATCGCACTATTTTCGAGGGAAGTGAAACCCAATTTATTGATTCGACACAAGGGGAGCCAAAGAATACTTATAAGCCTTAACAACTGAGTTGTCAATTCAGCTGCACCTGGAAACAATCTTGCTCACAGCAGTTTATCAGTAGCAACAGTTTTGTAGTAGCAATAGTAAAGTAACAGCAGTAGCAAAGTAAGGACAGCAGTAACAATAGCAGTAAACAGTAGGATTCGAGTGCGGTAGGCATAGGGATGTATGGACGGGCGTTGCATGGACAAGACAATTCACATAGCAATCAGAACATAGGGAAATTGCAGATAAATAAGATAAAGCATCCAAGTACTAGATAATCCTAGGCATGTGTTCCATATATAGTCATGTGTGCTCGCAATGAGAACTTGCACAACATCTTTTGTTCTGCCAGCCCGTTTGCAGCGGGGCCTCAAGGGAACTACTGGCAATTAAGGTGCTGCTTTTAATAGAGGACCGGAGCAAAGCATTAACACTCCGTGAACACATGTGATCCTCACATCAAAGCCATTCCCTCCGGTTATCCCGATTTCTGTCACTTCGGGGCCATTGGTTCCGGACAACAACGTGTGTATACAACTTGCAGATAAGACCATAAACAATACTATCATAATGAGTCAATAACATGTTCAGATCTGAAATCATGGCACTCAGGCCCTAGTGACAAGCATTAAGCATAACAAGTCGCAATAAAGTCAAAAAGCACTAATAGAAGATACTAGTCACCATGCCCTAATAATCCGATGCCATTACATGAATGATCTCATCCAATCCCTACCATCACCATAGCCTACAGCGGGGGATTACTCACTCATAGATGGGGGAAACATGGATGGTCGATGGAGAAGCGATGGTGATAATGATGGCGATGATCTCCTCCAATTCCCCATCCCGGCAGGGTGCTAGAACGGAGTTTCTGGTGCAGTTTCGTGGAATCTGGTGGTGGCGGCAGAGCGGAACTCCTTCTAGAAAAACGACGAACCCCCCTGAGTTTTTAGGTCAGAAGGCATCTTATAGGCGAAGAGGGAGACCGAGGGGGTGTCTGGGGCGGCCAGACGACCCCCTGGCGCGGCCTGGCCCACCCCGCGCGGCCAGGTGGTGTGGCTGGGCCCTAGCCCCACTCCGTCTCATATTCTGGCTCGACGAGTCTTCTCGTGAAATAGGATTTTTGGCTTTTGTCCCGTCCAATTCCGAGAATATTCATTTTCTGACTTTCCTGGAACCAAAAGCAGCAGAAAACAGGCAGCTGGCACTGTGGCTCTTGTTAATAGGTTAGTCCAAGAAATCATATGAAAAGTACTCCAAAGTGTGGACAAAACACAACAAAGTAGATAAAACCAAGCATGGAACATCAAAAATTATAGATACATTTGTAATGTATCAACATGCCCAAGCTTATCTCCTGCTCGTCCTCGAGTAGGTAAGTGATAAAAAGAAAGAATAATTTTTGAGGTGACATATACCATCATAAACTTGATCAAAGTATTTGTAAAACATTCAAAGCTAGGATCATAGTACTTCAATAATAACGTGAAATACAAAGTTCTAGCAATAAGACAAAGAAACTATGATGCAACATGAAAAGCCACAAACAAAAGATTCATGAATAACAATGCTTTGCAAGACGTTTGTTTGTTTCACATAAAGAAAACATAGCATAGTAGTATTCAGCTTGTCCCTCATATAGTACAAACATAAATGCATAGGACACCTTCAAAGTTTATAAGAGTGACCAGATACAAATAGTTTAAAACAAGCAATATCAAGGTATGCATCAATCAACAAGTATTGGGACAATGCACATAGAACTAACAATGGCCACTATGCTCTCAAAGTAGGTGCATAAAGGTAGAAGGTGGAGACTCAATATATAAGTGGAAGAAAGGCCTTCAAAGAAGGAAGTAGAGACTCAAGTTTCATAAAGAGCTTCCAAAAATTATGGTACTTATTAGCTTTCAGCTCTCATTGCCCCTATCATAAGCATCTTGAAGTGATTAAGGTTAAAGTGAACAAACTATGGTGTATATGCTTGACAAAGTATAAGTTAGAAATCTCATGTCCCTTGAATACGAGGGCCGCTCCTCATGCTACTCAAGTTTAGTCACTGTAAGTTCTTGTCAGCGTAAGTACATGTGTATCATAGAGAACCGCCAACAGGTACCCCTTGCCCGATGATACGGAAGAATCCCCATATAAAAATGACGAGGCAAGCAGACAACGAGCATCTCAGCAATCTTCTTATTTACCATGGGAATATGGTGCTTTTTTCTCTCTTTCCTCTTTTCATAATCTCTTTTTTTTCTTTTTATCTTTTTTTTCTCAACATCGGACTCTTTTTTTATAAGAAAAATGCTTCATAGACAGCTCATTATGGTTATGCTGCATGTTTCCACCATGTCAGCATGGATTAGACCAGCGGCCCAGGCATTTCTCTAACACATATACATAACTCCATGGACTTACAAGCTCCCCTTTCATTTCACACCGACGACATCCATAGACAAAAGAGCATGATATCAACTAGGTACAAAGTACAAGTGCAATGTTGAAAGCGTTCCTCATGACAGCATGGTTCTGCTAATCCCCAACAAATAAGTGAAAGCATATACAACATAGACGACACAATGGTTCAAGTTTATTAAAGGCAAGAAAAGTAAAGTGTGCCATCAAGTTCGTGAGAGCTTTAATCACTAGTTTTCTCATAACAAGTTTAATTGTAAGGTAAACAAAAACATGAATATACTTGGAATAGCGTATGCTAATAGGTAGGTATGGTGGACTCTTTGGAATAACTTGGTTTAGGGAGTTGGATGCATGAGTGGAACTCATACTTGGTTGCGGAGGCTAGCAAAAGATTGGGAGCGACAAACTAGGAGAGCAATAATGGCCATAATCATGCAGAGCGACAAAACATCATTGATCAAAGCATAAAGTGATACTACAAGTTGAAAACTAAAGTATCATAAAGGCTTATGGCGACTTGGGATAGTCATAACATGGTGTGAGCATGCGCCAAGTCAACCCAAATAAAGCATCAAAGGAGAATACCACTATACTATGCTTTAATATGCTAAAATAACGCATGATTCATCCAAGGCACATTAAGAAATCTCAATTGTTTATAACATGTCATGCTACAGCAAAGAATACTAAGCCTAAAGCTAAAACAATATGAAGCATGGCATGACAAAGCATAGGCCACAGTCAAAAACAAGCTCTCTTTACCACTTAAGCATGAACTTTCCTACTCTTTTCCAATCCAAACCAAACTATTTGAAAACCAATGCATGAAAGAGGAGGTCCAACCAATTTATTCATCAAACTAAGCAAACCAAGCAAACGAAAAACCAAAACGAAAACAAAAAAGAAGACGCTCCAAGAACAACACAAATGTGCATGAAACAATAAAAATGAAGTGTTTGGAAGAAACCTAGGATTTTTATTGATGAAGAAGGGGATGCCTTGGGCATCCCCAAGCTTTGACGCTTGTACTTCTTGGATATTTCTTGGGGTGACACATGTGGAATCCTCAAGATTGAGCTTTAGTCCATCCTTCATCTCATTACTCATTCCTTCCATACACCTGAAATTTTTCCTTCATACAAAACTTCACACAATCTTTATTAGCAACATTAGTGCACTCAAGATAATAAGTCTTTGGGTTCAGTTCAAACACCAATAAAACTTTCATTAAAACACAAGATACTGTAGCACTTCCTTTAAAAAGTTCAAATGATCAAAAAGAACTCAAAGAGAAAGAGATTAAGAGGCAAATGCAAATAATGGCAGAAATCTGTCAAAACAGACCAGCAGGTAAAGACGAATTTTTTCGAAGACCTTTTGTTGCTCAAATCGAAAAGTGTTGAACTAACGAAAGTTAGATAACAACCTGAGGCAGAAGCACAAAAACTCACGCCTCAAAAGGACGTACAGAGATTTTATACAAATTTTTACGGTGAAGCACAGAAATTTGTTTCGGGACATTAACTTTCCCAACCATTACTTCTCTCTCATTAGAGGTTACTCTTGGCACAAAAAGCAAATAAAAAGGATAAGGAACGTTTATTACTGAACTAATAACTTCCAAGACTCATCTAAAACTTTTGGGTTATCTCCCAATAAGTACTTTTCTTTAACACCTTTAAGTTAGGCATGATAGTTTGAGAAGATGCTCACATAAGAAATATGAATTGAAGTAAAAGAGAGCATCAAGAAGCAAATTCAAAACACATTTAAGTCTAACCCACTTCCTATGCATAGGAATCTTGTATGCAAATAAATTCACAAAGAACAAAGTGACAGGCATAGGAAGATAAAACAAGAGTAATTTCAAAACTTTCAGCACATAGAGAGGTGTTTCAATACCATGAAAACTTTTACAACCATATTTTCCTCTCTCATAATAATTTTCAGTAGCCTCATGAATAAACTCAACAATATAACTATCACATAAATCATGCTTTTCATGTTCTATAGAAACATAATTTTTATCAAGCTCAAAAATAGTGGGATTAAAACCTTCAAACCCACTTTTAACAATTCTATAACACGATGACTGATCTTTCAATATAGGACCATCGTCTAGAGCTTTATCATAAACAATTTCTAAGCAAAACTCTTTAGTACCATGCATCTCGAAGTTAGGCACAAATAAAGGATTATCATAGATAACATGAGCATAACATTCATCCTCCTTTGGTAAGCATGGGGACAATCAAATAATCTAAGGGATAAAGAGTTACTCTCATTAGAAGGTAGGCATGAGTAGCTAATCCATTCTTCCTCCTTTTGTTCATCACTCTCCTCCTCTTTTTCGTCTAATGAGCTTTCAGGTTCATCAATTTCTTCTTTCATAAGATCCTGTAAGGCATTAGTCTCTTCCATTTGTGGAAAGCATCTATTAATATATTCAAGAATATAGCCATTTTATTCCTTGTAATTATCAAAGAAAAATTTAAGTATATCATAAACCTCATATTTATAAGGTGAATCATCAATATTTTCAAGCAAACTAGCAAGTTCAAATGCACGCTTCCAAGCAATAAATTCCTCAATTTGTTCCACATCATAAAATTCATAATTTCCCTTAACATAAGAAGATATGGTAACATTATCATTATACTCACACTGCAAAAGGGAGGTGCTTATACCTCTTACGGCAACAAGATTTATCAAAGCAATAAGTAACATTATAAGTAGAGCACACGTTTCTAGCAATGGTATGCAATTTATCAATTTGTTCCCATAAGTGTTCCCCTTTTTGTGATAAGCGGTGTTCCTTATAATAATATTTTTGATCTTCCGTGAACCCACCTTGCTAATAAGATTCAGTTTCAAAGAAAACAACCATTGATAGAAAGCATGATAAAGCAAGACAATAACAGACCAACGAAAATAACAACTAGAGTAGGAACTAATTTTTTTGTATTTTTGATAAAGAAACAAGCAAGCAAGGCGGAAATAAACTAAGCTTGAACAATAGTGATTCCAGGTGGACTTGATAAATAAAGCTATGCTCCCCGACAACGGTGCCAGAAAATAGTCTTGATGGCCCACAAGTATAGGGGGTGTATCGCAGTATTTTCGAGGGAAGTGAAACCCAATTTATTGATTCGACACAAGGGGAGCCAAAGAATATTTATAAGTCTCAACAACTGAGTTGTCAATTCAGCTGCACCTGGAAACAATCTTGCTCACAGCAGTTTATCAGTAGCAATAGTTTTGTAGTAGCAATAGTAAAGTAACAGCAGTAGCAAAGTAAAGATAACAGTAACAATAGCAGTAAACAGTAGGATTCGAGTGTGGTAGGCATAGGGATGGATGGACAGGCGTTGCATGGACAAGACAATTCACATAGCAATCAGAACATAGGGAAATTGCAGATAAATAAGATAAAGCATCCAAGTACTAGATAATCCTAGGCATGTGTTCCATATATAGTCATACGTGCTCGCAATGAGAACTTGCACAACATCTTTTGTCTTTCCAGCCCGTTTGCAGCGGGGCCTCAAGGGAACTACTGGAAATTAAGGTGCTCCTTTTAATAGAGCATCGGAGCAAAGCATTAACACTCCATGAACACATGTGATCCTCACATCAAAGCCATTCCCTCCGGTTATCCCGATTTCTGTCACTTCGGGGCCATTGGTTCCGGACAACAACATGTGTATACAACTTGCAGATAAGACCATAAACAATACTATCATAATGAATCAATAACATGTTCAGATCTGAAATCATGGCACTCGGGCCCTAGTGACAAGCATTAAGCATAACAAGTCGCAACAAAGTCAAAAAGCACTAATAGAAGATACTAGGCACCATGCCGTAATAATCCGATGCCATTACATGAACGATCTCATCCAATCCCTACCATCCCCATAGCCTACAGCGAGGGATTACTCACTCATAGATGGGGAAACATGGATGGTCGATGGAGAAGCGATAGTGATGATGATGGCGATGATCTCCTCCAATTCCCCGTCCCGGCAGGGTGCCAGAACGGAGTTTCTGGTGCAGTTTCGTGGAATCTGGTGGTGGCGGCGGAGCGGAACTCCTTCTGGAAAAACGTCGAATCCCCCTGAGTTTTTAGGTCATAAGGCATCTTATAGGCGAAGAGGGAGACCGAGGGGGTGTCTAGGGAAGCCAGACCACCCCCTGGCATGGCCAGGACCACCCCGTGCGGCCAGGTGGTGTGGCTAGGCCCTAGCCCCACTCCGTCTCATCTTCTGGCTCCGGGAGTCTTCTGGTGAAATAGGATTTTTGGCTTTTGTCCCGTCCAATTCCGAGAATATTCATTTTCTGACTTTCCTGGAACCAAAAACAGCAGAAAATAGGCAGCTGGCACTGTGGCTCTTGTTAATAGGTTAGTCCAAGAAATCATATGAAAAGTACTCCAAAGTGTAGACAAAACACAAGAAAGTAGATAAAACCAAGCATGGAACATCAAAAATTATAGATACATTTGCAATGTATCACGCGTGCAGTGCAAGGTGGTCGGGAGAAGCGAGCGTCGCTGCGCGCACGCTTCCTCGGTCGACGGCGAGTTTCGCGACGGCCAGCAGCTACGGGGCACGGTCGAGGGATTGGGCATGTTCGTTGGCCTCCTGGGTCACTAGTTATCGTGTAGGCGGGCGGCGGGAGGGAGGGGAGGTCGGGTTAAGCGGGGATAGCGCATGAACTGCAGGCGGCATCGGCATGGCAGATACGGCCCGGGCATGGCATTCCTGGCTTCTCCTCTCTCTGTCCTCGAGCTGGGGCTGGCCTGGAGGGGGGAGTGGAGCATGGGCGACGCGCTAGCCATGGTGGGCGAGGCTGGCGATGCTAGGGGCGTGATGTCGATGGTGGGGGTGATCAATGTGCTCGGCATTAGTGGCCATGACCATTTGGTCATGTGCACAGTGGGTGGCCGTGCTGGTACAGGGTAGGGGTACAGTGATAACTTGGATTAAAGTTTTGGGATGTTACAAACCTTTTCACCTTAAACAAAATCTTGTCCCGAGATTTAAGAAAGAAAACTAGGAACTAAAGAGATCTGGGAAATCAGTCCTAATGTAATCTTCTCGCTCCCAAGTGGCTTCTTCTTCGGTATGGTTGGTCCATTGGATCTTGAGAAATTTGATACTCTGGGTCCTGGTGGTTCTATAAGCTTCTTCCAAGATACGGATGGGCACTTCACGATACGTCAGATCCTTGTTGATATCAACGGCTCGGTGATCGATGTTCTTGAAAACTTCGATCTTCTCTGGCACTTCTAGGCATTTGCAAAGTAACGAGATATGGAACACATTGTGGATGGTAGACATCTCCTCAGGCAGTTCCAGTTGATACGATACTTCTCCTCGACGATTCAGAATCTTGAAGGGTCCGATATATCCCGGGGCTAACTTTCCTTTCAGACTAAAACTTTGCGTTCCCTTCAATGGCGGAACTTTGAGATACACAAAATCTCCAACATTGAAAGTCAGGTCTCTCCTTCTCTTGTCAGCATAACTCTTCTGTCTGGATTGGGCGGTCTTGAGGTGCTCATGGACTTTGTGAACCTTCTCTTCTGCTTCTCGTAGGATGTCAGGTCCGAAAATCTAACTCTCTCCTACTTGCGACCAATTCAAAGGGGTACGACACTTTCTTCCATATAAGAACTCAAATGGGGCCATTTGCAAACTGGCTTGATAACTGTTGTTGTATGAGAATTCTACGAAAGGCAGACAATCTTCCCATTTTGATCCATACTCTAACACACAGGCTCTCAACATATCCTTTAAGATTTGGTTGACTCTTTTAGTCTGTCCATCAGTTTGCGGGTGATAAGCTATTCTAAAATTCAACTTGGTTCCTAATCCTTCTTGGACTTTCTGCCAAAATCTCGAGGTAAATTGGGTTCCTCGATCTGACACTATGGTCTTGGGGGTTCCATGCAAACTAACAATTCTAGCATTATACAACTCTGCTAGCTTTGAACTTTGGTAGGTTGTCTTAATAGGTATAAAATGAGCTACCTTGGACAGTCTATCAACAATGACCCAGATTGAGTCATTTCCCCTACTAGAAGTAGTCAAACCGGTGATAAAGTCCATTCCGACGGAATTCCATTTCCATTTCAGAATCTGCAATGGTTGTAACAGTCCTGTGGGTCTCTGATGTTCCGCTTTGACTCTTTGACAGATATCACACTTGATGATGTAGCTCTCGATTTCTCTCTTCATCTTGTGCCACCAAAATTGCTCCTTCAAATCCTGGTACATCTTCGTTCCTCCGGGGTGGATAGAATAAAGAGTATCATGAGCTTCTTGCATGATAACTTGCTTCAGCTCCGAATCTGCTGGCACACAAATACGTCCTTTGTACCACATAACTCCTTCTTCGTCTTCGGTGAATCCAGGTACCTTTCCCGTACCAATACGATGCTTGATTCTGTCGATACTTGCATTTCCCTTCTGGGCTTCCTTGATTTGGCTAATCAAAGTGGGTTGAAGTTCAATGCTAGCTAAAAATCCTTTGCTAACTAGCTCAGTTCTAAACTTCTCCAACTCCTCATGCAAACTTGGTTACTTCTCCTTGATCATGGTGTTTAACCTACACGGCAATATGCTAAGAGCATCCGCTACCACATTGGCTTTGCCGGGGTGATAATGAATGTCAAGGTCATAATCCTTGATTAACTCTATCCATCTCCTTTGCCTCATATTCAGCTCCTTCTGGGTGAAGATATACTTCAAGCTCTTGTGATCTGAGTAAATCTCACAGCAGTTACCCATAAGATAATGACGCCATGTCTTCAAGGCTAAAACTACAGCTGCTAATTCAAGATCATGGGTAGGATAGTTCTGCTCATGCTGCTTCAGTTGTCGAGACAGATATGCGATGACTTTGCCTTCTTGCATCAATACACATCCAAGACCAATCTTGGATGCATCACAATACACATCAAACGACTTCTTGATATCTGGCATAATTAATATTGGGGCTGAAATCAATCTTTTCTTCAGCTCTTGAAAACTTTCTTCACATTTGTCGGTCCATTCAAACTTCTTGTCCTTCTTCAACAATTGGGTCATGGGTCTTGCGATACTTGAAAATCCTTCTACGAACTTGCGGTAGTATCTCGCTAATCTGAGAAATGCACGGACTTGGGTTTGAGTGGTTGGGGCTTTCCATTCTTCAACATCTTTGATCTTGGCGGGATCAACAGCGACTCCTCCGGTAGACACAATATGTCCTAGGAATCCTACTTCTTTCAGCCAAAACTCACATTTGCTGAACTTGGCATACAACTGATGCTCTCTAAGGGTTTCAAGGATGATTCTCAGATGTTTCTCATGGTCTTCTTCTGACTTGGAGTAGATAAGAATATCGTCGATAAATACAACGATAAACTTATCCAGAAAATTCATAAAGATCTTATTCATGATATTCATGAAATAAGCGGGATCATTGGTTAATCCAGAAGACATGACCGTATACTCATACAATCCATATCTGGTGGTAAAGGCGGTCTTTGGAATATCTGTTGCACGAATATTAAGTTGGTGATAACCAGTCCTAAGATCAATCTTAGAGAACACACTGGCACCGGTCAACTGATCAAATAGATCCTCTATCTTTGGCAATGGGTACTTGTTCTTGATTGTGACATCATTCAGCTTCCTGTAATCTGTGCACAAACGGTTGCCTCCATCTTTCTTGTCGACGAACAACACGGGCGATCTCCAAGGTGATGCGCTTGGTTGAATCAAGCCTTTCTCCAGCATAGCATCCAACTGCTTCTTCAGTTCCACTAACTCTGAGGGGTTCATGCTATAGGGTGTCTGAGCTATGGGGCCGGTTCTAGGAATTAGTTCAATAATGAACTCAATATCCCTATCCGGAGGCATACCGGGAAATTCATCTGGGAATACGTTAGGGTATTCACAAACTACTCTGACTTGGTCTATGGTGGGTAGGGCTAGACTCTTGTTGCACTTGAATTGACGGGGCAAGGTTTCAGATATATGCTCTACTGATACTCCAGAGCTACTGGTCAAGGTGATGGCTTTCTTAGCACAGTCAATCAATCCTTTATGCTTTGACATCCAATCCATTCATAGTACTACTTCCAAACCTTTGGTTCCAAGTACTATTAGATTGGCATAAAAATCTATCCCATGTATTCTGATAGGCACAACTTTGCAAATGTTTCTATCTTTTGTGGTTGAACCGGGTATTTGAACTATCATGACATGCTTCAAGTTGGTTGGATGAATCTTACTAATGCATGCAAATTCTTCGGTGACAAATGAGTGTAATACTCCAGAATCAAACAACACTCTTGCTAAAACTGAGTTGACAGAAAACATACCCAGCACGACATCTGGCGCTTCTTGGGCTTCTTCGGTGTTCATGTAGAAGAGACGGCCGTTGCGGTTGTGAGGGTTCCCTGGGGCGAATCTTCTTCCGAGTTGAACACGACGCTGCTGTTGAGCTGGGGCGTTCACATTGGCAGTGGCAGCAATCTTCTTGGGACACTCATTGGAGTAGTGACCCTTCACTCCACACTCGAAACAAGTAATCTGAGACTTGTCTTTTGCTGCCACGGGCACAACATTGCTTCCAGTTCTCGGTGCAGTGTTGTTGTTGTGCTTGGGAGGTGCACAGTTGAAATTGCTGGAGTTGCCGAGGTGGTTATTGTTATTTCCTCTGGACTTCACATTTCCTCTACTACGGTTGGGGTAGCTCGGACGAGACATTGGGGGTCTATTGTTCCGCGGGGCATATTCGGCAGACGGGTTGGGGCGATACTTCTAGTGACTGTTGGATCCAGCTTGGTGCATCATTCGATATTTGTGGTTGTCGTTCGCTTGATTAATCTTCCCTTCCATCTGAATGACAGAGTCGACTAGCTCTTCGAGATCATCAAAACGGATGTTGACTAGCACCATCTGCATCTCATCATGCAGTCCGTTCAGGAATCTCTCCTTCTTCTTGGCCTCCGTGTTGATCTCATCAGGTGCATACCTGGCGAGGGACAAGAATCTGTCACGGTACTCCACTACAGTTATTCTGGCTTGCTTTAGGTCTCTGAATTCATCTCTCATTCTGGTGACTAAACCCTGCGGCACATGGGTGCAGCTGAACTTGACTTTGAAGGCTTCCCACATCATCACTTTACCATGGTTCATCGTGCGGGTGATGTTCCACCATGCTCTTGCATCTCCTGCCAGATAGTGGGTGGCAAACAGAACTTTCTCGTTGGCATCCACTCCGATGACTTCTAAGTTGTTCTCCATGGTCTGTAACCAACCATCAGCATCCAGCGGGTCTTCGGACTTGCTAAAGATTGGGGGATTGGTATTTTGGAAGTTTTTGATTTTGGATCCATGATGATCCTGATTTCCATGGTTCTCATTTTTGTGAGCCATCTAGGCGATCTGCTGCAGGGTAGCTAGATTTGCTTGGCGCTCTACCCTACTAGCTTCACGGTCTGCAATGAGCGTCTGTAGAATCTGCAACATTGGGTCTTGCGATGAGCTGCTCCCTCCTTGGTTTCCGCGAGTCATCTAAAGATTGAGATAGATAAAGGGGGTAAGAGGGAAAGTTCTAAGGTTCATCGTTTTGGTTTCAAAGCTAAAACTTTGAGTTTGACTCAGGTTTTGCAACTAACTTCTTTTCATTCATTCAAACAAAGCACATGATACAAACACACACACACCACAACATGAAAGGAAAACATATGGTTTTAAGAACCATTCTGTAAGATAAGATACAATGGGACCGATACTTCTCACTCCTACAATAGTGCTCTAGTGCATCTACTCATCATCGATGAAGTCGGAGTCATCATCGTCGGTGTAGAAGTCCATGGCATCATCATCCAGATAGTCATCTTCATTGTTGAGGTACGAGTGAATATCCCCCTGGATGTCTTCACCTTCTTCCTCTTCTTCTTCTTTTGCTGCAAGCTGAGCTTCTTGCTCCTTGATGGTCTTCTCGAGGTTGGCCACCTTCTTGCGAAGACGGTCGATGGTGTGATCCTTCTTTGCACATTGACGGCAAAGTGACTGACGATCCTTGACAAGCAGTGAGAACGTCTGGGCCTTCAGGGCCTTCTGGGCGACAATAGCAAGGTTGTGGTTGGCGAACTCCCTAGCATTGTCCAATTCCTTCTATCTGTCGTACAGGAGGAAGTCGAGGTTCTCCACTTGACGCTTCAACTCTAGGTGACTTGGCATCTCCAGAGGCATTCCCATCGAATCACGCCTTGCATAGTGAGCAAAGCAGGTTCCTTGGATCAGGTTGACATTCTGTGTGCAAAGACGAGCGAGAGCTTCGTGCATTGCCCTGGCTAATCCATCTAGCCAGTTGTTCTCTCTCACGGTGAATTGAATCTTCTCAGACATTGGTGCCTCTAACTTGCCTCGAAGGTCAGCAACTACTAGCCATTGTAAATCTCCTCCTGGGGAACCATTGAGTTGAGCTCCAAAGAATTCCGGATGCGGACGCTCCAAGTACTCAGATAGTGCATCTAGATCCCTCTCGAAGATCAGTTGGCCTCCATTGCCCAACTGGTAGAACTTGCAGTACTGAACTTCCATCTATAAGAATTTTAGGATGAGAAAGTTAGTGAAGTGATCAAGTGTGTCAAAATTTTATGTAGTAATGTAAGAATTTTTGAGGAACATGTATTTTTTTGAGAGAAAGAATCCCAAGGGTAAGAGAGGAAATAGATTTTCACAAATACTCACTTTGGTTTTGTAACTAAGTTTTTGTTCGGACGTCCATTCTAACTAGGGTCTCCTATGGTCAGGATGGGTCTGATACCAACTTCTCAACACCCGGATTTTTAATCCTAGATGCCTGTTATGCCATACATCACAATCCTAGGATTACCATTTTTGCGAGACATAACAGATTGGATATCATAGTACATCATCCATTACAAACCATAATAAGGTCTTACACAAATAAAGGATCTCATGATCTAGTCTTAGTACAAACAAGTAGCAGAATAAATAGCATAGCGCTGGGCTCCATCTTCAGTGTCACACGCAATACTGATGATGGGAGATGATCCTAGTTGTCGTAGCTGTCCTGTTGTCCTTCTTCCAGATAGTCCTCCTCATAGTTTGGCCACGGGAATAGCCAGGGACAAAGCCATGAGTACTCTTTAAGTACTCACAAACTATCACTAACAAGTAAAGTAGATCTAGTAGGAATGCTAAGTCTAAGTTTATTTGTAAAGTTAAGTTTAAAACCTAAGCTGGGTTCAGAAACCAAGAAAGAAAAAATAAAGTTCTAAATCACCTAAGTGGGAACTTAGTTGTCATAGTCACAACCATGTTGTGGTCAAGTCATGTCACAATTCATTTCAAAAGTCATTTTGAAAACATCTGACAATGGAACAGTATGGCCACTCCAACTGTCCATAACCACGGACGCGGCTATTCGAATAGTTTGACACTCTGCAGAGGTAGTACACTTTCACCACAAAATTCGATACATCTATCAGGGATAACCCTGAATCATCATACTTAGTATGCAGATAATCAAACATAACCTTTCCTTTACACACTCTAGTATAAGCACCTCTCCTATGAGCTTGGCCTCCCAGCCATGGCCATCTGCCATCCTAGGCACTGCATAGGTGGACAACATTGAGAGGTAGCCTCAGCTCAAACCTCTCTTGCGAGGGAACTAATACTAATGCATATAACCTTCCAGCTAAGCCTTACCCAATTCAGGTATTGTGGTTGTATGGTAAAATTGGAATGGTATCGCATCCGAACCCAACCATCAGTTTTTATAAAGGGCTAAGGCTCATGCCTCAACATTTTCATCATCATCATAAACCATTTGTGTTTCTCAACACATGTCAAAACATCTCAATAGAATGACTCATCATTCCAAGGTTTTCATAAGTCATTTTCACCAAGTATTCCCATCTAGAGTGATCAAGTTTTTGGTTTAGCTCTAATCACTAAGTTGAGAGTGTTCACTAATGTGGGATGCTAATCTCAATCTCATGCCATAGAATGACATCTAAGTCTAACTAGATAGGCCAAGTTTTATACTCTTTATGCTATCTATAAACAAAGTAAAGGACTTTGGTAAAGTAAAAGAAAGTTAAGCTTGTAAGTAAAACTTGGAGTAAGTATAAGTCAAAAGGTATAACCAAAGCATGCCTAATGCATTTGCTCAAGTTAAGAGGGCAAGTGTTAACTTGCTTAGTTCTAGCTTGCTAACAATAGCTTGCCAATAATAGCTTGCCTTGATTGGTGCAGTGGTTGAAATTCTCCTTGTCTTCTTCGGGGTAGAACTCCTCCTCCTCGTAGACTTGGTCGGTACTATCGTCTAGAAATACATACAGAATACACAATCACCAAACAATACTTAACTAGTCTATTTAGCACACTAAGGCACACACTTGATGATCTAGTATGATCACATTCATCACAAGATTTAAAGAACTAGTTTCATTTATTTTATTTGAAAAAAGTAATTTCTACTCATTGAAAATAACTAAGATTTAATATTCTCCAATTAAAATATGGGATCATGTGGACACATGTCATCACCACATATTCTAATACATGGCAATCTGATTTAAATGTTGGATCACAATTTATAAAGTCTAAGATTAATATTTTAATGATTTAAAGTGAATAGAAATGCCTATATATATTTTGGTACTAGTCCAAAGTTACTCCATGCAAACCTAAATATTATTACATATTCAGATAGGTATAGTGAAATGTGATTTTTGAGAGTTGGAATCAACTCAAAAGCTATTATGGTTGATTTTAGAAAAATGTTTGAATGTGAAAAAGCCTCTGTCTTGTTATTTTTGCTAGGAGAAATCTCTAACTCTAATTGATTTAAATCCAACGGGCTTGGATAGAGATTTAAATTATCTTTCTAACAAAATTGGAATCACTCAATTTAGTTCAGTAGATCTTTCTGAATTGATTTTTGAACTAAAGGACAGAATTGATTTTATGTCTAAAAAGAAAAAGACTTATTTGAATCTACTGGGTTGCGCAGGAAAGAAATGGGCCGGCCCACTGCGCTCCGCGTAGCACCCGGGCTGGCTTAAGTGACGACCCCACCTTTCAGTAGAACAGGGGATGCCGAACCGGTATGGGAGGATGCTGACCGTGGGATTAGATCCTAGATCAACATCTCACATCCATCGTCCTCACCGGAACAGTACACGACGGGGAGGAACCCTAGCACGGTCGGTGAGGGTCTTGGGAGGCTTACCGGAGCTCCGGAGAGGGTCGGTGAGGCGGGCAACTGGACGAGTCGAGGACGGCGGTTCTCCTGGTACCGGCGGCGTCCCTAGAGAAGGCCTGGATCAGTGGCGCCCTTCTCCTCCTTCCGCGTCGGTCTTCGGCAAAATTGGGGTGCTACGGGCAGCGGATTGCTCCGGTGGGACTCGGGGAGGTCTCTGAGGTGGAGTGGAGGGAGGTGGTGTGAAGAAATGGTGCCGGGGGGCTTCCTTTGTATAGTGGGGAGAGGGGTGCAGAGAGGCATGGGCGTGGCTCGTCAGAGACGACGGCACAACAGGCTATAGGCATGGCTCGGGTGCTAGGATGGTGGGCGGTTCCCTGGCGATCATCACGGAGGTGCGTATGCTGTGCAAGGTGGTCGGGAGAAGCGAGCGTCGCTGCGCGCACGCTGCCTCGGTCGACGACGAGTTTCACGGCGGCAGGCGGCTACGAGGCACGGTCGAGGGAATGGGCATGTCCGTTGGCCTCCTGGGTCACTGGTGATCGTGTAGGCGGGCGGCGGGAGCAAGGCGAGGTCGGTTTGAGCGGGGACAGCGCGTGAACTGCGGGCGGTGTCGGCATGGCAGACACGGCCCGGGCACGGTGTTCTTGGCTTCTCCCCTCTCTGTCCTCGAGATGGGCCTGGAGGGGTGAGTGGAGCATGGGCGACGTGCTAGACATGGTGGGCGAGGCTGGTGACGCTAGGGGCGTGCTGTCAATGGTGGGGGTGATCAATGTGCTCGGCATTAGTGGCCATGACCATTTGGTCATGTGCACAGTGGGTGGCCATGCTGGTACAGGGTAGGGGGTGCACTGGGGGTGCTGTGGTTGCAAAATGGGAGACCAATTTGGCCAGAAAACTGCTCACAATAGTGTTTGTGATTTTTCCTTATTTTTGCACACAGGGTGTTTGACAAAATGGCCGAAAGAATTCAACTTTGAAATTTTTGAATGAAAATTTTTGAGTGACCTTCACTGTTGCTTGGTAGTGTGTGGTTGCTGGGGATTGTCAAATTGAATTCATTTGAGTGGTTTTTTAAAAAGTGGGATCTAGGTACATACACTTGATTCCATTTTCAAATGTCATTTTAATTTAGGATTTAACTGTTTTTATAGGAATTTAAAGTGGGCCTTGGTAGATCTTTACTTGTACTAGCAAGGGGTGCAAAGATCCATAATTGTTTCTATTTGAATTTGAGTTCTAGGAACACCCAATGTGGCCTAGTTGGTTAAAATGGCAAAAGTGACCATTTCCATTTATTAATTCTATTTGATTTCTTTTTCCTTGAATTTTTCTTGGGAAAGATCTAGATGATGTGGAATTCATCTTAGAATCATTTTACAACCATTAGGACAAACAATCATGGCACTTTCAAACAAATCCATATTAATGCAACACACATGCATGCTTAATGGTTTTTAATAATAAAAAGTTTTTGTTAACCCTAAATTGGGTGATTTGGATCTTGATAACTTGGATTAAAGTTTTGGGATGTTACAAACCTTCTCCCCTTAAACAAAATCTCGTCCCGAGATTTAAGAAAGAAAACTAGGAACTAAAAAGATCTGGGAATTCAGTCCTAATAATGCTAGGGTTTCTCCATCTCCCCAAGAACAAAGGGAACTACTCACACATGGAAGCAATCAACATCATCATCATATTCAAATGGATGGATAAAAGTATGAAGATAAATCTAGTGCAAACCATATTGGTATTTGGAATTACAACAAGATCTAAAGTATGGGAGAGGGGAATGGTGATGTAGATGAAGCGGGTGATGATGAAGGGGATGATGTGATGTCCTCCAATGATCCGTGAAGCAGCAAGGATTTTCCCTTCGTCTAGTTCCTCCTCTAGATCCCTCTCTGGCACGATGCTTCGAGGCTGGAAGTTTTTGTGAATGTTGGATCTATGATCCGTCTTCGCGAGGTGAGAGTATTTGACGAGATAGACTCTCTAACAGGTGGTACGGGCGGACGGTAAGGGCAAGCTCCGCCCGTACCAGTGGTCATTAAACGCTCTGTAGGGATCCTCCATGTTTGCTATTCTCCCAGGTGTGAGGAAAAATCAATAAAATGACATTTAACACTTAGAAATATCATATTACTGCATAATATGACAGTCCCAATTGATATGTTCACAAAAGGCTTAGAAATTCAGGATCCTGTTGAAACTAAGACAAAAGGTGCGCATGAGTGTAATAAAATACTAAAATCCTACTCTACTTATGCGAAAACAAGAGGTAAATATGCTTCAATTTTGGAATCATCATCCTACGATATCGGATCAATACCTAAGCGTCATCTACCCTTAAGTGTGACACCCCATGGCTCAGAAATACATAGACATGATCAAGATACTCTCTGATCAATGACCAACAACGGTATCTGTAAACACATTATGGTGCCCATGTATTCCACGAATAACTTGACCGCTTGAACCTTGAATGTCGAGTCCCATTCCCTTTGCTCTACGATACCTAGTTCGTGCAAGATCTGATCTTCGGTATCCACATAGTTAGTTCAATCTTTTTACCGACAAACAAATTTTATCGTTCCCATGATATTACATCCCCATGACCTAGTCACATGTTTGCAAACTTGTAGATGTAATATCACCAAGTGGGCCCAATGTATCTATCCGTCGCTCTGATGGGAAAATGCTGACCTTGATACATAGGCCTCAAAAGTTCCTATGGAATACCAAATACACACCTTTATAGTCACCCAGTTACGGTAATGACGGTTGATGTAGTCAAAGCAGCCTCAGGAGACAGTGATTAATATGATATCACAGTCGAAGGACTGAATCACTACGCTTTGCTAGATATCGCAATGTTGAACTTTGTGACTAGATCACATTGAATACAGGGTTGGGTGTCGTCCATCCCTTCATTCATCTAATGAAGTGACCTTGTTGTCAGTTGTTGTGTTAAAGTCCTTGATCGGGAAACCTCGATCATCAACTTCCCAACGAACTAGTCTAGAGGATACTAGGGACCTGGTTTGTTTATATATCACACATGTATTAATGTTTCCACTTAACACAGTTCTAGCATGATACAAAACTACTACGAACTAATAAGATATGTTAATAAAAACATCATTATTATTGACCTCTAGGGCATATCTACTTCAATTTCGTTGAAGAGTGGGACCTTGAAGAAGAAAACATAGCTTTGCTATTGGTTGTACACACGAAAAAAGGTTGAAGCATGGTGGTTCCATGTTCGATCGATAGAAGTTGTGGAGGGAAGGATCGAAGGTCACAACAAGTTGATGTGGAGCTACTTTGTGGAGAATCCCAACATACGCTAAGCACTATTTTTGTCATCATTTCAAGTTTAAAATCAAGTTGTTGAACGAAATCACGAAGTGTGTGATGAATCATGATCGGTTTTTAGCAAAGTTAGAATACCACGGGAGAACTTAGACATAACACTTACCAAAAGGTGACAACCGCTTTGCGTATGATGGCACTCACTCTCGTATAGGTAAACTTGGTTTGTTCAATGAAAAGGGATAATAAGGATCCATTGGGAATGAATGGGATGCGATATTCCTACGGATCTAGTTGATGACCACTTGCCAATGGGTGCCAGTCAAGCCAACAAGTGTGTCAAGCGCTTTTGTAGTTGCAATTGTGTAAGTGTTCTGTGAGAAATACTTGGGAGCCCCCGATGCTAAAGGCACGGCTAGACTTTTGGAGTTCAACAAAGCTCGAGGGTTTCCAGTATGCTTGGCTCAATTGATTGCATGCATTGGAGTTAGAAAAATTGTCATGCCGCATGGCATGGATAATTCAAAGGTCACGAAAAGGATTCCACTATCATCTTGAAGTCGTGGCCGATTATGAGACTTGGGTTATTCATGATTTCTTCAGAATGCCCGATTCTTGCAATGATATCAATGTTCTTTAATGATCACCACTCATGATAAGGATTGCAATGGGTGAAGGTCCACCAGTGGAGTTTAAATGACCGCACATACAAGTACGACTACTATCTTACCGACAACATCTACCCAAGGTGGCAAACATTTGTGAAGCCGGTACACAAACTGTAAGGTAAGAGAAGACTTGGTTCCCATAATTCACAACCGAAGGATAGGAAAGATATGGAGGGAGCATTTAGGATTGTACAAGCCTAATTTGCTATTATGAGAGGACCGACTAGATTTTGGGATCAAAAGATTCTTTGACCTTTGGTATATCAAGAACGACTGTGTGATCATGCATAACATGATCATCTAGGATGAGAGTGGACAAGATTTATACTATTCCTACTATGACTTGATATGACAACTCATGCGAGTGCATAGTAGAGAAGAGAGGATAGCCCGCTTTATTGCCTCGTATCATTCGATTTGAAAAACCGATGTGCATGATGATGTTCAAAAAGATCTCATCGAAGAGTGGTGGTCATGGAATGGCCGACAAAACCATTATTTTCAACTTATTTGTATGTTTGTTGTATTGTTGATAAACTATTTGTTGTATTGTTAGGGACTATTTGTTGGATCGTTGAGAAACTATTTTTTGTACCAAGGAACAATTTGTTTGTGTTGTAACAATAATGAAACTATTTATAACTGATTTTTGCGTGTGTGTGTTTGATCTTTGTTGTTCTACATTTCTCTGTGTTTATGTTTGTGTTGTCGTGTATTCTGCATTTTATAGTGCATGGTGTAGCGCTACTTGCCGCACGCGGAATTATAGTGCGCCTGGAATAGCTACCGACTGCCATGCACGCTAAAACAGCCAAACCCAAATCTAATAACTTTTTGAACACATGATAATTTAGTGCTTCTATTTGAGATGCTCTTAGTCAGCAGTACCGTGACATGAACGAATTTACCCTTTTCAAGTTTTCAAGGGGAGTACAGTACCGGAGCAGGGCTCTTAGAATTAATATTTAAAATAATTGAATGTGAAGGAATAGAAAAAAACTATTTTGACAATCAATATCATATATATTCAGAGTAGCAAATAATACATGGTAGAGATACATAATTTTACTTCAACTATTATAAAATAAAGTTTTAAAAAAACTAACAAATCTTTCAGATCTTCAAACTCTTTCTTCTTCTAAGACACAATCTTATACTTTTCTAAAGGTGGCCCAAAATGGACAAATACCAAACCACATAACCTATAAATATCAATGTGGGTTATCCCATAATTTTAATTTGAGCCATAGTGTCCAGGCCACATGCAAGCGCGCAACTAGAGTAATCAATCGACACAATCAAGAGTACCAACACCAGTATTTCAGGAAAAATTAACCAAATAGTCTGATCAACGCTGCTGGCGAACCGGGAGAACGAATTACCATTATCGAGAACGTAGCAGTCGAGACACATATTGCGAGGACAAACCTCCTTGTGGCAACTATGAGAAAATATCCAAAATCGATAAGACGAAACAAGATCTGAAAGACCATACCTATAGAAACTTAATCTTTCAACACCACCATTGATACTGGGAGGAGATCGCATCTCGAACAAAGGGTCAAAGATCACTTATTGTAGACGATGATATCTCCATTGACTTAGAGGTCAAAACAAAGATGGCAACCAAAACACTAACCTAATCTTTTGCAAACACTACTTTTACATATTAAAAACTCCACCCATAGATCAGGTTCCCACCCCTCCCGACATCGGCGAAGCCGACCAAAGGAGGGGGAACAGATCTATGGAGAAGACGGAGTGGAGGCGGCGACTAGGTCAAAAGAGAGGCAGCGACTGAGAAAATAAACGGCGTGGCCATCGAGGAGGCGCGTTAATTTAGATACTCCCTCCATCCCGGTTTAAAGGGCACATATAGCAAATCTTTGGGCCCGAGGTTTTCTCTGACCGGGGCAAATTTGGCTCTCCTTAATTCTCGGATTGGTCATTCCTCTGAAATAAAATGCTTATGGGCGTCTCCAATGTTTAATCTCAAACATGCCATAAGTTCCTCCCCCCCCCCCCCTCTCAGAGCATGTACAATGCTAGGTGCTTACCGAGGTGCCTAGAAAAATTAACGAATTTTTTATTAAGCACGGATGCTTACTTATACTAGATAAATGTCTAACTAGGCATCTCTTCTTTACAAATAAGCACCGATGCTTATGCGAATACTTGGTTTATTTTGCTGAGCACCACCGTTAGCACCTTGTATTGTACGTGCCCTCATAGTGTTATAGCTGATTAAAACGGCCACAATACTTGGGCCTTAAGGACCCAGTTGCTTGTTCTTTATACCTTTTCTTTCTCAACTTCTCTGTGCATCTACCGTGCACCGTGAAGTGCGAAGAAAGCGGAGAGAAACAAACTTTTTTAGTCCTTGCGACCCGGCCACACCGGTGTGGTCGACCATGGGAATTTTCTGCTCCTGGCCGACCCTCACAATGTTTAAGGACGGGTTTTAAGCTGTTTTTTTTCTTCTGCGAGGACGTAAAAAAAATAGTCATTTAATTCACGTGAGAGTAATTGTTTAAAACTATCCTGAAGCTGCTCTCGATCCTGAGGTGTGGACTAGCTAGGTCGGGGCAATAGGTAGGCTGCTCTCCCGAGGTCTCTGCATGGGCGGACATCGACCGGACAGCAAGACACGTAGCAAGAGCCCAGAGCTAGGGTTGGGAAACAAGACGCCAAGCTGCAAGCATGCCGATGCGATGCATGCGCCCGTGCTGCTCTGTGCTCTTCAGGCCGTTATCGATCTCAGATTCTCAGCAGAAGCTAGCTAGCGCCAAATCAAGCGTCCACGGGCTGCGCGCCGAAGACAACCGGCCTGACCGCAAAAAGGCCAAATTAGCACCGCATGCATGCAGCGACTAGCTAGCGAGTCTGACTCTCAGCTGCTACTGTACGAAGGATTACCTTGGCGATCGACTAGCATAAATGGAGACTTGTTTCAGCTTGTGAGATTTGTCTCTTGCGTTCGGTGGTATACCGTGCGTTTGACCAAAACACAGCGCCATAGCCACGCGAAGGGATGGTAGCACTAGATATTCTATCGAGCAAGCGTCAACAAGGTGTTGCGAGGACGTACCAGAGCAAACCGGCCCAATATCCGGAAGAAAGCTGTTGTGATATTAATGGGCCTAGTATGGGAGCGGAGATTCCCAGGCTCCCTGGCTATCCTGTTTGTTTTTAAAGATCGAAATCCTATTTCTAAGTTTCAAACAATTCTGAAAATAAATCTAGATGTAACCAATGATATCTCAAAGACGTGCGAAATGTCACTTTGAAATAAAAAATTTTGAGCTACACAAAAATGATAAAAGTGTGGATCTCAGTATAGTGAACAATGCACATATTTACAACTTTTTTCAGATTTTGTTATTTTTTGTAGCTCATATTAAACATTCGTTTGCATGCTTGTTTTCATTTTTTTGAAACTTATAAATATGATTTTCAGATTTTTTTAATATAGACTGATCACTTGTGCTTGGGAGCCCAAGACACTTTCCACTAGTATGGGCGGTGCACTGTTGCCCAATTCAGGTGCTAAAGTCTTGATCATACCTACCTAGATGTTTCACTCGTAACCATACTCTTTGCAGCATCATCGGCAAATGGAGAAAAATAACTATCAATCCCTGAAAACCGTCAAACTCTATAAAAACACCAAAAAAGGTACTCTAGCATAAGGAGAAAATAGCTACCAAACTCTAAATAATTTTGGGAGGGAGGAGAAACACATGCCGAGCTCTTCCCAAATATTCCTCCACGAGGCTGCCCTAAAAACCAGATTTTCATGCGTGGAAGCGACCAAAATCCCCCGCTGAATATTCCCAGCCGACCACCCTACGACCCTCTCGCACCACCGCCATCGTCACGTCATTCGTCTAGCACCTTTATCGTCCATGTTTTCAATCACTCAAACCGGCTACCTACTCGTGTTGCTCGACCCGATCCGCCAGACCCCACGGTTGTCATAAGCTCTCCTTATATTTGTTTCATGTCGTTTTCCTTATAGGATCTATATGCCGCGCTCGCAAAAGTCGCGCACGTCGTACTCTAGGGTCTTTCATGAGTTTATTAGAGAGCACTCAACTCTCATGACTGCGATGTTTGACAATCACTCATATATGTGTGTTCCTCAATAGATGTTCTGCAGGACGACATCTCTGTTTAGAAAAGTCACCTGGAACACATTAAGATAAATATTAACCTGCCATGCAGAATAAGAGAGTATTCACTATAAGAAAAGTTTCCTTCCGCAACGACTTGGTCCGACGGTCGTCGTAGAAGGCGCGTATTCCGTGACGAAATTCTTGGCTCGGTTGTGACCGATGGAAAACTTTTTTTTCTGGTTTTGCGGCCCTCTACGACGACGGATCTGCTAAAAACGTGGAGAAAGCTCGGCCAACGTGTGGCAGAAGCAAGATTTTCGTTTCCTCGCGCGATGTTGACTCGCCGAAGTCTATTGAGGCGTGTGGGTCCCGGACATCAGTGTCTCTAGCTGACCATATTTTTCGATCGCGTCTCCCTTATTTGAACTCGATAACGTAGCTCGAGGTGTCTGTTGTTTACTCAGGCTGTTAGGTCCCACATGTCAGCCTCTCATTAGAAGGATCGTGTGTATGATGGATTTTTTTTCCTTCGCTCGCGCTACCCTGTTCCGAAGTTGATAGCGTTGTTCGATGCATCTACCGTCTAATCAACCTCCTAGGACCCACATGTCATCCTCTCATTAGAAGAAACGTGTGTATGATGGAATTTTTTCCTTCGCTGGCGCTACCCCGTTCCGAGTTGATAGCGCTGCTCGACGCATCTACCGTTTAACTAACCTCCTGAGCCTCACATGTCATCCTCTCATTAGAAGAAACGTGTGTATGATGGATTTTTTCCTTCGCTCGCGCTACCCTGTTCCGAACTTGATAGTGATGTTCGATGCATCTACCGTTTAATCACGATGTTGGGCCCCACATATCATCCTCTCATTAAAAGAAACGTGTGTATGATGGATTTTTTACCCTATGTAGCGCCTTCGTGTTCCGAACTTGATAGCTTTGCTCGCTGCATCAGCCGTTTATTCAGGCTGGTGGGTCCCTTATGTTAGCCTCACATTAGAAGAATCGTGGGTACAATGGAATTTTTTCTTCTCTAGCGTTACCCTGTTCCAAACTAGATAGCGTTGCTCGACGAATCTGCCGTTTGCTCACGCTGCTGGGTCCCTCATTTCAGCCTCTCATTAAAAGAAACGTGTACATGCTGAACTTTTTTTGTCGCTCACGCCTTCCTGTTTCGAACTGGCTATGTTGCTCGATGCAGCATCTGTATAAGGTCGCGCTGCTGGGTCTCACATATCAGCCTCTCTGTAAATGAAACGTGCGGATGATGGACTTTTTTTTGCCATGTCCGCTATTTTGACCTTGGCAACTTGCTAGGTCCCAGATGTCAACAACCTCTGTGCAGGAAACGTGTCTATGTTGGTCCCAGCTGGCATCCTTTATTTGAAAGAAATGTGTGTATGTTGGACTGTTTTTTCGAGTCCCAGATGTCAGCCTCAGAATACATAAAATGCTTATAAAGGACAAATTTAAAAGATTCTGGGCTAACTCGGGGCGAATACCCTATTCGTCATGGCTTATATTCCATGGGCTCACTCCTAAGTTGCATGGGCTATGGTCGGTGGCCACAAGACCACGAAAAGGATGAATTAGAAGATATTGGCTATGCTTCGGGCTGATAGGCTAATTTCATGGGCTATGCTTGGGCCTGCTGGGTCTGACATGTCAGCTTCTCTATAAGTGCAACGTGTGTATGATGGACTTTTTTTTCAGCCGCGTCCGCTGTTTTTACCGTGGCAGCCATGTATGGTCTTACTGCTAGGGCCCTTATGTCAGCCTCTCTGGCATGTTCTGGCTTGTGGATCCCCGATGCAGCCTTGTATGTTCTGTCTGGTGGGTACCCGATGCGAGACTCTTTGTACAAGTATTTAAACTTTTGTTTCGAACCCACCCTCAAAACAAACTCCGGGACGCTGCATGCTGGTGGGTCCGTGATGTCAGCCTCTTGATACATTGCAAATGTATCTATAATTTTTGATGCTCCATGCTTGGTTTTATCCACTTTCTTGTGTTTTGTCCACACTTTGGAGTACTTTTCATATGATTTCTTGGACTAACCTATTAACAAGAGCCACAGTGCAAGCTGTATGTTTTCTGCTATTTTTGGTTCGAGGAAAGTCAGAAAATAAATATTCTCGGAATTGGACGGGACAAAAGCCAAAGTGCCTATTTTTCCAGAAGACTCACGGAGCTAGAATACGAGACGGAGGAGGGCCAGGGGCTGGCCACACCCCTCCCCCTAGGCGCGGGTTGGGCCTGGCCGCGCCAGGGCATGGTGTGGTGGCCCCAGGCACCCCATCGGTCTCCGTCTTCGCCTATAAGAAGCCTTCTGACCTCAAAACTCTGGGGGGGTCGATGTTTTTCTAGAAAAAGTTCAGCAGCACCGCCACCACCGAAGGGGAGATTCGGGGGACAGAAAGTCTCTGTTCCGGCACCCTGCCGGGACGGGGAAGTGCCCTCGGAGCTTCTCCATCGACCATCCATGTTTCCCCATCTATGAGTGAGTAATCCCCCGTTGTAGGCTATGGGGATGGTAGGGATTGGATGAGATCGTTCATGTAATGGCATCAGATTGTTAGGGCACGGTGCCTAGTATCTTTTATTAGTGCTTTATGACTTTGTTGCGACTTGTTGTGCTTAATGCTTGTCACTAGGGCCCGAGTGCCATGATTTCAGATCTAAACATGTTATTGATTCATTATGATAGTATTGTTCTTGGTCTTATCTGCAAGTTGTGTACACACGTTGTTGTCCGGAACCTATGGCCTTGAAGTGACAGAAATCGGGATAACCGGAAGGGAATGGCTTTGATGTGAGGATCACATGTGTTTACGGAGTGTTAATGCTTTGCTCCGGTGCTCTATTAAAAGGAGCACCTTAATTGCCAGTAGTTCCCTAGAGGCCCCGCTGCAAATGGGCTGGCAGGACAAAAGATGTTGTGCAAGTTCTCATTGCGAGCACATATGACTATATATGGAACACATGCCTAGGATTGTCTAGTACTTGGATGCTTTATCTTATTTATCTGCAATTGCCCTATGTTCTGATTGCTATGTGAATTGTCTTGTCCATGCAACACCCGTCCATCCATCCCTATGCTTACCGCACTCGAATCCCACTATTTACTGCTTTTGTTACTATTGTCTTTGTTTTACTACTGCTGTTACTTTGCTATTCCTACTACAAAACTGTTGCTACTAATAAACTGCTGTGAGCAAGATTGTTTCTAGGTGCAGCTGAATTGACAACTCAGTTGTTAAGGCTTATAAATATTCTTTGGCTCCCCTTGTGTCGAATCAATAAATTGGGTTTCACTTCCCTCGAAAATACTGCGATACACCCCCTATACTTGTGGGTCATCAAGACTATTTTCTGGCGCCGTTGCTGGGAAGCATAGCTTTATTTATCAAGTCCACTTGGATTCACTATTGTTCAAGCTAAGTTTATTTTCTCCTTGTTTGCTTGTTTCTTTATCAAAAATACAAAAAAAGTAGTTCCTACTCTAGTTGTTATTTTCGTTGGTCAGTTATTGTCTTGCTTTGTCATGCTTGTTGTCAATGGTTGGTTTCTTTGAAACTGAAGCTTATTGGCAAGGTGGGTTCACGGAAGATCAAAAATATTATTATAAGGAACACCGTATGTCACAAAAAGGAAAACACTTATGGGAACAAATTGATAGATTGTATACCATTGCTAGAAATGTGTGCTCTACTTATAATGTTACTTATTGATGTGATGAGTCTTGTTGCAGAAAGAGGTATAAACACCTCCCTTTTCAATGTGAGTATAGTGATAATGACACCATATCTTCCTATGCTAAAGGAATTTATGACTTTTATGATGCGGAACAAATTGAAGAATTTATTGCTTGGAAGGGTGCTTTTGAACTTGCTAGTTTTCTTGAAAATATTGATGATTCACCTTATAAGTATGAGGTTTATGGTATACTTAAATTTTGCTTTGATAATTACAAGGATGAAAATATCTATATCCTTGAATATTTTAATAGATGCTTTCCACAAATGGAAGAGACTAATGCCTTGCAGGACCCTATGGAAGAGACTAATGGATTAGCTACCCATGCCTACCTTCTAATGAGAGTAACTATTTATCCCTTACATTATTTGATTGTCCTCCATGCTTACTAAAGGAGGATGAATGTTATGTTCCCGAGGTTTCTTTTGAAAATGTTTATAATAAAGCTCTAGTGCTTGTAGATCATGAAGAACATGCTTTATGTGATAGTTATATTGGTGAGTTTATTCATGAGGCTACTGAAAATTATTATGAGAGAGGAAAATATGGTTGTAGAAGTTTTATGGTATTGAAACACCTCTCTATGTGCTGAAAGTTTTGAAGTTACTCTTATTTTATCTTCATATGCTTGTCACTTTGTTCTTTGTGAATTTATTTGCATACACGATTCCTATGCATAGGAAGTGGGTTAGACTTAAATGTGTTTTGAATTTGCTTATTGATGCTCTCTTTTACTTCAGCTCATATTTCTTATGAGAGCATCCTCTCAAACTTTTATGCCTGAAGATGATAATATGTCTATTATTCTTGGGAGACCCTTTCTAAATACTGCAGGAGCTGTTATTAATTGTAATCAAGGAAAGGTGACCTTCAATGTTAATGACAAGGAACATACTGTCTATTTCCCCAAGAAGATTGAAAGGACTTATAGTTTGAATTCAATTGAACATGTTGAAGGCATTCAAGTTGGAGAAATTACCAAGAGAATTTTTTTGAAACTATTATGATTGGGACCATTGCTATCAAGGTTGAGGTAACATAATCATTAGTGGAATACAAAGTTTTGTCTCATATGAAATTGTTTTGGTAGCAAGACCTGATCAACCTTGTTAACAAAAGGATTTCATTGAACAAAATAATGTTTTCACTATGATTATCTCTGTTTACTTCTATTCTATCCATTTCAGTTTTTGCTTATGCCTAACTTAAAGGCATTAAAGAAAAGTACTTATTGGGAGATAACTCAAAAGTTTTAGTTGAGTCTTGAAAGTTATTACTCCAGTAATAACTGCTCCTTATCCTTTTTATTTGCTTTTTGTGCCAAGAGTAACCTCTAATGAGAGAGAAGTAATGATTGGGAAAGTTGTTGTCCTAAAACAGATTTCTGCGCTTCACCGTAAAAATTCGTGTAAAATCTCTGTATGTCCTTTTGAGGCATGAATTTTTTTGCTTCTGCCCCAGGTTGTTATCTAACTTTTGTTAGTTCAACACTTTTTGATTTGAGCAACAGAAGGTCTTCGAAAAAATTCGTGTTTACCTGCTAGTCTGTTTTGACAGATTTCTGCCATTTTCTGCATTTGCTTCTTGTTGGTTAATTTTTGAGTTCTTTTGGGGAATTGAGATTTTTGAGGAAAGTGCTAAAGTAGCTAGTATTCTAATGGAAGTTTATTTGGTGTTATAAATGAACCTTAATACCTATTATCTTGAGTGCACTAATGTTGCTAATAAAGATTGTGTGAAGTTTTGTATGAAGGAAAAATTTCAGGTGTATGGAAGGAATGAGTAATGAGATGAAGGATGGACTAAAGCTCAATCTTGGGGATTCCACGCGTGTCACCCCAAGAAATATCCAATAAGTACAAGCGTCAAAGCTTGGGGATGCCCAAGGCATCACCTTCTTCATCAATAAAAATCTCAGGTTTCTTCCAAACGCTTCATGTTTATTGTTTCATGCACAGTTATGTTGTTCTTGGAGCATCTTCTTTTTCGTTTTTCGTTTTGGTTTTCGTTTGCTTGGTTTTCTTAGTTTTCTGAATAAATTGGTTGGACCTCCTCTTTCATATATTGGTGTTCAAATAGTTTGGTTTGGTTTGGAAAAGAGTAGGAAGCTTAACTGGTAAAGAGAGCTTGTTTTTGACTGTGGCCTATGCTTTGACATGACATGCTTGATATTGTTTTGGCTTTATGCTTAGTATTCTTTGTTGTAGCATGAATTGTTATAAACAATTGAGATTGCTTAATGTGCCTTGGATGAATCATGCGTTGTTTTAGTATATTAAAGCATAGTATAGTGGTATTCTCCTTTGATGCCTTATTTGGGTTGATTTGGCACATGCTCACACAATGTTATGACTATCTCAAGTCACCATAAGCCTTTATGACCTTTAGTTTTCAACTTGTAGTATCACTTTATGCTTTGATCAATGATGTTTTGTCGCTCTGCATGATTATGGCCATTTTTGCTGTCTCGTTTGTCGCTTCCTTACTATTGCTAGCCTTCACTTACACTGAGTGTTTTACTCATGTTTCCAACTCCCTTAAACCAAATATTGCCAAAGTGTCCACCATACCTACCTATTAGCATCATTTGCTACTTCCGTGCATATTCAATATGCCTTGTTTTCTTCCGAATAAAATGTTTGCTTGTTTTGAGAACGTTAGTTAGTAAAGCTCTCACGAACTTGATGGCACACTTTATTTCCTGCACTTAATAAACCTGAACCATTGTGAACTCTGCATGAAAGTTATATGCTTGCTAATTATAGGCTGGGGATTAGCAGAACCGTGTTGTCATGGGGAACGCTTTCAACACTTGTAAATATATACCCAGTTGATACCTTGCTCTTTTGTTTGTGGATGTCTTCTATGTGAAATAAAAGGGGAGCTTGTAAGTCCATGGAGTTATGTATGTGTGTTAGAGAAACGCCTGGGCCGCTGGTCTAATCCATGCTGACATGGTGGAAACCTGCAGCGTAACCATAATGATATCTATGAAGCATTCTTCTTATAAAAAAAGAGAGAGATTGCTCTTGAGAAAAAAAAAGAGATTTATGAAAAGAGGAAAGCGAGAAAAAAGCACCATTTTCCCATGGTAAATAAGAAGATTGTTGAGATACTCATTGTCTGCTTGCCTTGTCATTTTGATATGGGGATTCTTCCGTATCATCGGGCAAGGGGTACCCCGTTGGCGGTTCTCAATGATATGCACATACTTACAATGACAAGAACTTACCGGTAACTAAAGTTGAGTAGCATGAGGAGCGGTCTTCGTACTCAAGGGACTTAGGATTTTCAGTTTATAGTCTGTCAAGCATATAACTCAGATTGGACCTCACTTTCACCTTAACCACATTAAAGATGCTTATGATAGGGGAAATGAGAGCTCAAAGATAATGAGTACCATACTTTCAGCATTTGGAAGCCTTTCAAACGTTTCAAAACCTGTTCATTTCCTTGTTGAGTCTCCACACATTCTATGAGCACTTTCTTGAGAGCATAGTGGCCATTCTTAGTTCTATGTGCATTGTCCCAAGACTTGTTGATTGATGCATACCTTGATATTGCTTGTTTTAAACTATTTGTATCTAGTCACTCTTATGAACTTTGAAGGTGTCCTATGCATTTATATTTGCTACTCTATGAGGGACAAGATGAATACTATTATGCTATGTTTTCTTTATGTGAAACAAAAAAACGTCTTGCAAAGCATTGTTATTCATGAATCTTTTGTTTGTGACTTTTCATGTTGCATCATAGTTTCTTTGTCTTATTGCTAGAACTTTGTCTTTCATGTTATGATTGAAGTACTATGATCCCAGCTTTGATTGTTTTACAAATACTTTGATCAAGTCTTTGATGGTGCATGTCACCTCAAAAATTATTCTTTCTTTTTATCACTTACCTACTCGAGGACGAGCAGGAGTTAAGCTTGGGGATGTTGATACATTGCAAATGTATCTATAATTTTTGATGCTACATGCTTGGTTTTATCCACTTTCTTGTGTTTTGTCCACACTTTGGAGTACTTTTCATATGATTTCTTGGACTAACCTATTAACAAGAGCCACAGTGGCAGCTGCCTGTTTTCTGCTATTTTTGGTTCCAGGAAAGTTAGAAAATGAATATTCTCGGAATTGGACGGGACAAAAGCCAAAGTGCCTATTTTTCCAGAAGACTCACGGAGCCAGAATACGAGACGGAGGAGGGCCAAGGGCTGGCCACACCCTCCTAGGCGCGGGCTGGGCCTGGCCGCGCCAGGGCATGGTGTGGTGGCCCCAGGCACCCCCTCGGTCTCTCTCTTCGCCTATAAGAAGCCTTCTGACCTAAAAACTCCGGGGGGTTCGACGTTTTTCCAGAAAAAGTTCCGCAGCACCGCCACCACCGAAGGGGAGATTCGAGGGACAGAAAGTCTCTGTTCCGGCACCCTGCCGGGACGGGAAAGTGCCCCCGGAGCTTCTCCATCGACCATCCATGTTTCCCCCATCTATGAGTGAGTAATCCCCCTCTATAGGCTTTGGGGATGGTAGGGATTGGATGAGATCGTTCATGTAATGGAATCAGATTGTTAGGGCATGGTGCCTAGTATCTTTTATTAGTGCTTTATGACTTTGTTGGGACTTGTTGTGCTTAATGCTTGTCACTAGGGCCCGAGTGCCATGATTTCAGATCTGAACATGTTATTGATTCATTATGATAGTATTGTTCTTGGTCTTATCTGCAAGTTGTGTACACACGTTGTTGTCCGGAACCTATGGCCCCGAAGTGATAAAAATCGGGATAACCGGAAGGGAACGGCTTTGATGTGAGGATCACATGTGTTCACGGAGTGTTAATTCTTTTCTCCAGTGCTCTATTAAAAGGAGCACCTTAATTGCCAATAGTTCCCTAGAGGCCCCGCTGCAAACGGGCTGGCAGGACAAAAGATGTTGTGCAAGTTCTCATTGCGAGCACGTATGACTATATATGGAACACATGCTTAGGATTGTCTAGTACTTGGATGCTTTATCTTATTTATCTGCAATTGCCCTATGTTCTGATTGCTATGTGAATTGTCTTGTCCATGCAACGCCCGTCCATCCATCCCTATGCCTACCGCACTCGAATCTCACTGTTTACTGCTTTTGTTACTATTGTTTTTGTTTTACTACTGCTGTTACTTTGCTATTCCTACTACAAAACTGTTGCTACTGATAAACTGCTGTGGGCAAGATTGTTTCGAGGTGCAACTGAATTGACAACTCAGTTGTTAAGGCTTATAAATATTTTTTGGCTCCCCTTGTGGTCGAATCAATAAATTGGGTTTCACTTCCCTCAAAAATACTGCGATACACCCCCTATACTTGTGGGTCATCACCTCTCCGTAATGCGATATTGCTAGAAAAAAATGTAAATCCAAGATACGATTCAAACAAAAGACCTTCAAATCAAATAAACGTAAACTGAGTGTGTTGCCACTACAACAAAGATATTTATAGAATAATATCATTAAACTTTTATTCGTACTACAATTTATGTATTAGTCTTCTTAAAAATATTTTGGGTGTCTATGTTTTTCTCTTTAAAAATATAAAAGGGCGGTGTTCCTGGCATCTCAATTTATAAAATGCCACATAATGAAGTATTTTCTTAAAAACATAGGTAGGCAGGACTTTTTTTATTTTGAGAGGTGGGGGGCAATGCCCAAAAGGCCTAATTAAAAAGAGTTTGGCTATTCTATATAGGCTGCTCTACGTGGGTTATACTCCGTAGGGCAGGCTCCATGGGCTTTATTCTCAAATTTTAGTGGGTTGTGCTCAGCAGTCCCTTGACCCCTAAAAGGCCAAATTAATATGTTCTCGGCTATACACCATGGGCTCCTTTCTCAAATTTCACTGGGTTGTGGTCAGCAGTCCCCTGACCCTGAAAAGAACAAATAAAAATATTCTGGGCTAAAGAGGGGCCAAATGAGCTATGAAGTACTAGATGTCTTCTCCTGGTTAATAAAAATTGCATTGTGATGTGCTCGACCGGATTCGAAACAAAGACCTCAGAGAGGGAGGTGGAAAAGCGATAATTCTTCTTGGTAGCTATTCATGTCAAAATTCAGAAGTAGATAATAAGGTAGAAAAATTATTAACAGATTCAAAGTTCATATTCAGGAGCACTTGACCAATTCAGTAGCATTTCAAAAGTGATCATTTCAGCAATACAGACAATAAAATACAAATAGCACTACAGAGAGAACCAGTTTTTGTTTTAGCTCTAAAAACCTTGTTGCACGATCAGTTTGTCGTTTTCACCAATAACACTCGACCATTGGAGCAAGCAAAACTGACGATCAAGTCTGCTTTGAGTTTCTTCTCACATCAATGCCTGTGTGACCCCCATATGCAACCCAAAATGCCCAAGTCCTATTTAGATTGTGACACGGCCATGTACAAGGGAGACGAGCACTCGTCCGTTTCACATTCAGCAGCACATGACAGATTCAACAGCAATTTAAAGTGACCGATTCAACGGTGGCAGAAAATGACCAAAAGAATTGATAGATTCAGCAATACCGACATTGAAATTCAATGGATGTACAACAATATGGCAAATCCAAGTTTCAAAAGGAAAGCGTGACCATGCATTTTCTCCACTCGATCTGAATAAGTCCAAGTACATAGGTATTACTACAAAATAGATTAGCAGTAGCTGAACTCCATACAAAATACTTAGTAGAAGTGTAGAACTCTAAGCTTGCACTAAGCTAGGAACCACTACATGTCCCATCGTACGTACTCGAAGAAACGAGAATGCTTCAGCATGTCAAAGTGTTGGCCCCTGCCTGGGACGCAACTCTCGTTTCATTGTCACCTGTTGGCCTCTAGGTCAGCAGCATACATGTAAAATTCATACGACAAACCAGGAAGTTCGGGATCCTTAATTTCGGCAGTTCTAATTATGAAGGGAATCTATCACCAACATAAACTAGCTAATTAGTACAACATTACATACACTCACAGTAGGATCATCACAAGAGGATCAATATGTGATATCTCACCGGTGAATCTTGTCCGACGACAGATTCAGTAGTATGCCAGTAAAGACGCGGCTTGGACAGAAAAGACATGATCACTTCCTGCGCGGCGTTGGCCGGCGACGGCCTAATCGTTGTCTCGGGTGACCTCTTTACTACAACCTGATTGAAACTAGCGAACAAGACCAACGACCAAAACCTCACCTCGTACCGCGGCGATTCGCACACTGCCGACCTGACCGGCCTGACGGACAAACAGCTTGCCCTCCTTCCCGATGTCGATGACCTCAGCTCTGAGCGAGCCCGGTGCACGAACCGGCACAGACGGGTCCCATTTTTGGGGCTGTATCTAGGCACTGTCATCGAGTGGGCAGATATGAGGTGCTCGACGAACACTTCCTTGACGCCGGTGAACTCGCATCATGGCTCCATGCAGACACACCAGTGATAGTTGCACGCAATCTTATGGTCATAGACGTCCTTGTAGGAAACCAAAGTCCAACAGATGTCGTTGGGGCATCTACTACCTTTTCCACCAGCGACTTGACGGTACAGCTCCTTGGAGCACGCGGCTAGCCGGACGGTGCTGGTAGTGTCCAGATGCTTAGCTATTTTGTTTAAGACGTCATCCCCGACATTCGTCCAGACATTGTTCAGCCAGTTGTGCCTCGAATCCACAGCCATCACGTCCGAATGATTGGGGGCAAGGGCGGATCTATGTATGACTGTTGGGCTTATTTGGAGGAGAGGGTGGTGGCCTAGAAGGATCGATGTAGCGGGTGAGATGGCGAGAAAAATGTGTGAAGTGCACGCTAGAGAAGATCCAAATGCAACCTCTTGGAGTTGGGAATGGTTCTCAAGGAGGGGTTTTTGCCGTGCTCCTATGGTTGTCTTCTGCCGGGCATACTGCATCGAGCACGCCGACTAGAGTTATGGAGTAGGGAGTACTCTAGGTACTCTAGACTGGCACGCTTCCATGGAGTGTTCTCTCATCACATATCAGTTATTAGAACTGAGAGATGACTTATTTACTGCTTCCATTTTTATACTACTCCCTCTAGTTCGTATTCCAATGGCCTCAACTTTGTCTAGATTCACATCAGTTAGACAGAGTAGTTGTAAGTTGAGTCACTTATGTTTTTTGGTACTTCATAGTACGTACCAAAATACCAAGATGCTGAACCTCATATGAACTTTCTAGAAAGGTACCCCTTTGCAAAGATTGGCAAGCCTGCTAAAATTGCTGAAACTTCTAGAAAGGCAAGAACCCACGGCCTAAATTGCATCATGCTTTGTGAAATAACGACAGGTTCCTAGTTCATATTCAGAAGCATTTGAAAGTGACTGATTCAGCAATACAAACTGTGAAATTCAATAGCAGGACAGCGAGAACCAATTCTTGTTTCAACACTAAAAACCTTGGTGCGGGATCAGTCGCTTTTCTCCGAACACACTCGATCATCAGAGCAAGCAAAACTGACCATCAAGCCTGCTTTTCTGTGCATACCTTCTACTCACATCAATGACTGTGTGACCCACATATGCAAACCAAAATGCCCCAAGCCTCATCTAGATTGTGACAAGGTCATGTTTCAAAAGAACAGTAAGAGCATCTACTGCCCTTGATCTAAAAAAGTATCAGTACGTCAGTATTAGTTCTACAAGATACTTTAGTACTGTCATAAAAATGACAGAACATTTGACAGATTCACTACCATTTGAAAGATTCAGCAACACTGAATAAAACTGAAAAATATCAATAGATTCCAAACACATAATCAGCGGCACTTGACAGATTCAACAGCATTTCAAAGTGACCGATATAGCAGTACAGATAATAACCAAAAGTATTGACAGATTTAACAATACAGACACTGAAATCCAATAGATGTAGCAAGGCCATAATTCAAAAGGACAGAGAGAACATATTCTGTCCATGTTCCAAAAGAAGAGCAAGACCATCTACTGGTCTTGATCTAAACAACTACCAATACATCACTATTAGTTCTAAAAAAATACTTTAGTAATAGCAACAACATAACGTTCTACAGATTCAATGGCACTTGAAAGATTCAGTAGTACTGAATAAGACAAAAAAACATCATCAGATTCCCAGTTCATAATAAATGGCACTTGAAAGATTTAGCACCATTTTAAAGTGACCGACTTAGCAGTACAGATAATGACCAAAGGAATTGACAGATTCAGCAATGCAGACATTGAAATTCGGTAAATGTAGCAAGGCCATGATTCAAAAGGAAAGAGAGACCTTATTCTGCACTCGATCCGTCGGTCTGAACAAGTACCAGTACATAGGTATTACTCCTACTACAAAATAGATTAGCAGTAACAAAACTCCATACAAAATACTCAGAACTACCTTAAGCTAGGAACCACATGTCCCAAAATGGTAAGATAAATCTGGTCGAGGAGTATATGTGTTCAAGTTAGGATCATCATAAGAAGATAAAGATGGGTTAATCACTAAGAAATAGGGATGCAGAAGTTGGACAAATGGGACATACAGGATCCTTAATTTTAGACCCCTAGACTAACTCTAAACTAAGTGGGAGAAGTGGGACATGTAGGATTTAACAAATCTCACTTATCCCACTTAGTTTAGAGTTAGTTTAGAAGTCTCCCACATATCCCACCTCTACATCTACGATAATAATCTTGTCGATACGAAGCTTGTATTCCACGATGAACTCTGATGGTTGATTCCGACGACGAGCGACCAGATTAGACCGACAAACCGACAAAGAGCAAGTGGCTTTAGGTTTCGCAGAGAATACGTTCTCACACAAGCCATTTGGATGTGCAGAGCTCAACTTCACCATGAACTGCGGCGACACGCGCGCCGCCGCCTGACGCACACGACAGATATCAAGATGACATCATCGCGCCCGTCGAATAGCACGTAGAACACCGTGTCATCAAACCAGTTAGCCCAATATCTACATTTTGCGAGTCCGGTGCCGGTACCGGCTTACAGATGTACCTGCCTTTCCTACCATAGTGTAAAATGCGCAACCTCATGGCGTGGGCTTCTGTGAGGTGGGAGTGGAGCACAAACGGAATTGCGGTGAACTCGTAGCCATGCACCACGCAGTTCCATTGGACTGCATCATCGAGCATTGAACATGAAGACATATTTGGCTAGACAACCCATACCAATTGGGTCTGTCACCAACATAAAGTAATTAATTAGTACGATATTACATATATTCACATTAGGACCATGAAAAGAAGATTTATATGTGTTAACTCACTCTTGGTTGATATTCTTGTAATCCAGGGGGAATTCCGACAACATCTTGAGAATCTCGTAGGTAACGCCTCGGTTTCGACAGGTACGACACCAGCCCTTTCAGCGTGACTTCAGCCAACGAAGGCCTGCTCGTCTGCTCAGATGTTGCTGCCATTTTGACCGAATGGAGCTTATTCCATGACGGCAGCGACCATAACATCAACTTATACCGCGGCGATTTGCACGCCGCCGACCTGACGTACCTGATGGATAGGAAGATGTCCGTGGTATACCCTCCAATTTGGGCGGCAAACTCCGTGCCCTCTTTTCCGATGCCGATGATCTCTGGTGCTTGCACCCGGTTAGTCGGGTACTAGTACTTGTTGGAGTAGGTCACTTGGGGCAAATAGTACATCTTGTGGGAAAGTTTCAACTGGTCAAAGAGCTCGTGCAAAGTCAATGGCCGGTTGACAAACTCGCATCCTTGCTCCGTGCAGGCTGCGCACGGGGCATAGCATCACTGGATCTTGTGCTCGTAGACATCATTGTAGGAGACCAATGAACAATAATGGTCGTTCAGGCACCTGCTACCTTTTTCGCTAGCAACCTAGCGGTACATCTCCTTGGAGCAAGCGGCTAGCCTAACAGTGCTGATAGTGTCCAGATGCATAGTGATTTCATTGAAGACGTCGTCGCCAACCTTGCTCCAGCCGTAGTACCGTAGGTTGCACCTCGAATCTGCCATCCCGTCCGGACGGATTAGGGGCGAGGGTGGATCTATGTAGAGTTGTTGGTAGTTTTTGGAGGAGAGAGCTGGTGGCCTGGAGGGAGTGATGCAGCATGCAAGATGGGGAGTAAAATGTGTGAAGCACGTGCCAGAGATGCGGCCAGGTGGCATCGGCGAGTGGGGATAAACTAAACGGAGATGGGAAAGATAGGATGGCTCTTTGAAAGAGGTTTTTTCTTTTCTTCTGCAGTAAGAAGCGGCTGCATCGAGGACGCCGGCTAAGCGTGAATGCGTGTAAAATGCACCCCTATGCAATAAATTAAACATGTCACTTCCTAGCGCAATACTTTCTCGTCATGTCAGCTTCTATTTTCTCCTATGGTGGCAGAATTTGTCTATAAGCTGAGAGGTTTTAAGAAAAAGCTTTCGATGTACGACTGAATTCCTGGTTAGCCTAGAAAGTATTTGGAAAATTTTAAGAGCAATCTATCTATCATGCTTACTTGTAGTTAAAATATGACACGATCGGTGGGAGTACAGTTTACATCGAAGACCTCAAAAAATAGAAAATTACATAGAGGTCCATAAACTTAGCACAAAGGGCCCTAAAGTTAAGAAAGGAAAAGCACTCGGGTCCTTCTCGAGCGATAAACTGAGCCATACCCTTCGTACTACTGTATTTGCTACACACAAACACACAAAACGCTCCTCACACTTTTGAACCAGCATGCTGGGGGTGTGTTTGGTGCTTCCTCTTCGCAGGGTGTGAAATGGAACAACAATGCAGTTCGATGCACATGGGCAGTGCCACGTTGTAGACGAGAGATCAGCGGGCCAGCAGCGTGTGTGTGTGCATGGTGATGAGGCAGGAAAGGAGAGAGAAAACACAATTTGTTTTGCGTGCATATATATGGCAAAGGTCCCAAAAATTTTGACAATAGGTTCAACTTCTGGCTAAGATTCTATATCTTGACAACTTAACGAAATTATATTAGGTCAAACTTGAGATAGAAGTAAGCGTGTGATAGATAGCTCTTGGATTAGTTGTCTTGTCAAAGGTAGATGGGTGCATCTTCTTTTAGTAAATGATGTTCTAGGTGTGAGTTTCCAACTATCAGGAAAGAACATTCTCAATTTTCCCATGTTTTGCGAATTTTAAAACTTCCTAGATAACTCTACAACTTGAATGATACTCTATGCCAATTTATCGAAATTAGGTCAAATTTGAAATACAAGTAAATTATAGACTCTTTTGGAAGTTTTATGACAAAGCTTTTGGTGGTTTTTGATGTACTGAATTCCTGGTTAGAGCTTCAAAAGTTTGTTGGGACATTTTAAGAGGAATCTATCTATCGTGCTTACTAGTAGCTAAAAATTTATATGGGCGATGGGAGAAAGTACGATTTGCATCGAAGACCTAATTTTTTTTACATAGAGGTCCATAAATTTAGCATAAAGGGCTCCAAAGTTAAGCAAGGAAAAGCAGTCTGGTCCTTCTCGAGAGAGCAACTTATCCATATACCCTTCGTACTAGTGTACTTGCTTCACACACACAAAAAAACGCTCCTCACACTTTCGAACGAGCGTTCTGGGGTGTCCTTCGTGCTTCCTCTTTGCAGGGTGTGAAATGTAACGACAAGGCAGGTCGACGCACGTGGGCAGCACCACGTTGTGGATGATGGAGAGGTTAGCCGGTCGGGGTGTGTGTGGATGGTGATGAGGCAGTGTGAAGGAGAGAGAAAACACAACTTGTTTCGCATGCATATCTTACCACTATATATTGTACGCATAACTTTGAATGTTGACCGTTGGATCAAGACTCGCGAATCCCAGCGTTTCTAGCCATTGGATCTTCTTTTTCTAGCTTCTAGAAGAATCTATTGATAGTCTTCGACATAATGAATGCTATGCACAAACCTCAAAACACACTTCTCCATCATACTAGAAGCTTCTCCCTTGTTTCTCTAGACCATGTTATCAAAAATTTCATGTGTTAGTTAGCTAAATAATCTTTGATTTCTACATGATGATACAAAGTACAAGGACCAAATATACACCCATACTTTATAGATGTTGATCAATTTTTTTTGTGCTTTACCAATTATAATTGTATATAGTGATGATGATATGTCATACATATACTATCCGAGTCTCAGGTGTAACTTACTAGTAGCTAATAATCGTTGACTTTTACATGATCTTACCACTATATAGTGTACAAACAACTTTGAATATTGACCGTTGAATCAAGACTCGTGACCCAACATTTCCAGCTGTTGGATCTTCTTTTCCATTCTAGCATCTTGAAGATTCTATTGATAGTCTTCATTACAAACTACTATATAGTGTACAAATAACTTTGAATGTTAACCATTGGATCAAGACTCGCGAATCCCAGCTTTTCGAGCTGTTGGATCTTCTTTTCCATCCTATCATCTAGAAGATTCTATTGATAGTCTTCGGTATAATGAATGCTATGCACAACCTCAGAACACAATTCTCCATCATACTAGAATCTTTTCCCTTATTTCTCTAGACCATGTTATCAAAAATTTCATGTGTTAGGTAGCTAATAATCTTTTACTTCTACATGATGATACAAAGTACAAGGACCAAATATATACACCCATACTTTATAGATGTTGATCAAATTTATATTTTTTTTGTGATTTACCAATTATAATTGTATATAGATATGTCATACATCTACTATCCGAGTATCACATGCAAGGCACGTGCAACTTACTAGTATATAGTAAAGGTCCTGAAATTTTGACAATAGGTTCAACTTCTTGCTAAGACTCTACATATTGACAACTTACTGAAATTAGGTCAAACTTTAGCTACAAGTAAGAGTGATAGATAGCTCTTGGAATAATTGTCTTTTTGAAGGTAGATGGTGGGTGTGAGCTTCCAACTATCAGGAAAGAACATTCCTGATTTTCCCATGTTTTGCGAATTTTAAAAATTCCTAGCTAACTCTGTTGACTTGAGTGAGACTATGTGCCAAATTATCGAAATTAGGTCAAGTTTGAACTATAAGTAAATTGAGGTTGCTTTGGAAATTTTTCGAAAAAACTTTTTGGTGGTTTTCGATGTACTAAATTCCTATTTAGCTTCAAAAGGTTTTGGAAAATTTTAAGAGGAAACTATCTATCATGCTTACTTGTAGTTAAAATTTGACACGATCGGTGGGAGTATGGTTTAGATCGAATACCTAAAAAGAGATAAAATTACATGTAGAGGTTCATAAATTTAGCACAAAGGGCCCTAAAGTTAAGCAAGGAAAAGCAGGTGGGTCCTTCTCGAGCGAGAAACTGAGCCATGCCCTTCGTACTACTGTACTCGTTTCACACAAAAAACGCTTGTCACACTTTCGAACCAACGTGATAGCGGATGTGCTTGGTGCTTCCTCTATGTAGGGTGTGACGAACGACAAGGTAGGTCGACGCACGTGGGCAGCGCCACATTGTGGACGAGGGAGAGATTAGCCGGCAGGAGTGTGCGTGGATGGTGATGAGGTAGTGAAGAAGGAGAGAGAAAACATAATTTGTTTTACGTGCATATATATAGTAAATAAAAGGTCCTGAAATTTTGACAACACGTTCAACTTCTTGCTAAGAAATTACATCTTGACAACTTAACGAAATTAGGTCAAATTTGAGCTACAAGTTAGCGTGATAGATTGATCTTTGATTAATTGTTTTTTCGAAGGTAGATGGGTGCATCTTATTTTAGTAAACGATGCCATCGGTGTGAGTTTTCCATCTTTCAGGAAAGAACATTCTCGATATTCCCATGTTTTGCAAATTTTAAAACTTCCTAGCCAACTCTGCTACACAAGTAGAGAACAGGAGGAAGGCAGCGCAAGACTTTCAAAAAAAGCAGCGCAAGATTAGCGCAGAAGAGGACTTGAAGGCGGTGCGATGTCAGAGCAAAGCTATGATGGGCTGCTGACACGAGGTACAGGGTACACTCCAATAGTAGTAAATGTCTGGACCTACTACTAGTAGGACTATATGCATGCAAAACAAGTTGTGTTTTCTCTCTCCTTTGCTGGCTCTCACCATCCATCCTCCATCGATTTCATCTCTGTAGCCGCTGGTGCATAGTCTGGCTTGTCTCTTCCTTGTCCATAATAGGTTCAACTTCTTGCTAAGATTTTTCATCTTGATAGTTTATCAAAATTAGGTCAAACTTGAGCTACAAGTAAGCGTGATAGATTGCTCTTAAATTAATTGTCTTTTCGAAGGTATATGGGTGCATCTCTTCTTGTAAAAGCAGTGTAGTCGGTGTGAGTGTCCAACTACCAGGAAAGAACATTCTCAATTGATGACGACTGGTTCGACCTCTAGCTAAGAATTTGCATCTTCCTCAAAGAAAAAAAAAGATTTTGCATCTTGAAAATTTTGAACCCCTTTTGAAAACGATCACTTGAAATAGGGAGAGAGGGGAAATTATATTTCTATTCTCTATGGGTAGCCCACAAGTTTGAGGTGCACCTTAGGCTTAAAGATAACTTTATTTTTTCCACTATGTATAAGGGGAACCTTAGCGGATGCCATATAGTAGGCTAATTTTTTTTGAACAGGTAGTAGGCCATATTAAGGTGTGCTTTCTTACACAATGCAGGAGTAGTACGTATATTTTTTTGCTTAGACATATGGTCACCTCTGTCCACGTGATGTACATGCTGAGAGAAAATATCTACGTCTACAATATTGAATGGACATATAAAGAAAACATACTTTATGGTGAATCTATTGATATTAATTTAGTACTCTTAATTTTTATATTTTTGTGTATAATCATGGTCAAACTTAAAAAATGTTGACTTTTGACTAATCCTTAGGTGCCTATATTTTGGCGGAGGGAGTACTATTTAACATGAATCTAGTTGCTCTGAACCATTGGATCTAACAACCCAACGGTCATGATTAGTGCTATGGATCCAATTCAAAACTGCTCCACTATAGTAGTAAGTAGAGAGAATACAGTCTACTGTACTATGAAATTTGGGGGGGGGGGGGTGACATGATGGTTCTAAAACATGCATGGTGGAGTTTGCTCTAGGTACTATTCAACACGAATCCAGCTTCACTGAACCATTGGATCCAACAGCCCAACGGTCAGGATTGGTGCTATGGATCCAATTCAAAACTGATCCACTATAGTAGTAGAGATAGAGATATCTTATCTTATCTTATCTTACCACTATATAGTGTACGAATAACTTTGAATATTGACCGTTGGATCAAGACTCGTGAATCCCAACATTTCTAGCTGTTGGATCTTCTTTTCCATTCTAGCATCTAGAAGATTCTATTGATAGTCTTCAGCATAATGAATGCTATGCACAAACCTCAAAACACACTTCTCCATCATACTAGAATATTCTCCCTCGTAGCTAATAATCGTTGAATTCTACATGATCTTATCTTAACTTATCTTATCTTATACTCTATAATGTACATATAACTTTGAATGTTGACCGTTGGATCAAGACTCACGAATCCCAGCATTTCTAGCCGTTGGATCTTCTTTTCTATTCTAGCATCTAGAAGATTCTATTCATAGTCTTCGGTATAATGAATGCTATGCACAAACCTCAAAACACACTTCTCTGTCATACTAGAAGCTTCTCCCTTGTTTCTCTAGACCATGTTCTCAAAAAAAATCATGTGTTAGGTAGCTAATAATCTTTGACTTCTACATGATGATACAAAGTACAAGGACCAAATTTAAACCCATACTTTATAGATGTTGATCAAATTTATAATTTTTTGTGCTTTACCAATTATAATTGTATATAGTGATGATATGTCATACGTCTACTATCTGAGTCTCACGTGCAACTTACTACTAGCTAATAATCGTTGACTTCTACATGATCTTGCCACTATATAGTGTACAAACAACTTTGAATATTAACTGTTGGATCAAGACTTTCGAATCCCAACATTTCCAGTCGCTGGATCTTCTTTTCCATTCTAGCATCTTGAAGATTCTACTGATAGTCTTCATTACAAACCACTATATAGTGTACGAATAACTTTGGATGTTGACCGTTGGATCAAGACTCACGAATCCCAGCATTTCTAGTCGTTGGATCTTCTTTTCCATTCTAGCATCTAGAAGATTCTATTGATAGTCTTGAACACAGTGAATGCACTATGCATAAACCTCTCAAAACACACTTCTCGATCATACTAGAATCTTCTCGCTCGTTTCTCTAGACCATGTTACCAAAAATTTCAAGTGTTAGGTAGCTAATAATATTTGACTTCTACACATGATGATAGGAAGTACAAGGACCAAATATACACCCATACTTTATAGATGTTGATAAAATTTATAATTTTTTGTGCTTTGCCAATTATAATTTTATATAGTGATGATATGTCATACATTTACTATCTGAGCCTTATTAAGGTGTGATGTTTTACACAATGCAGGAGTAGTATATTTCTTTGCTTAGACATATCATCACCTCTGTCCATGCGCTGTACATGCTGAGAGAATAAAACATTGGCAGGGGAAGAGGGCAGCAGCGAACAGAAGTTGAAGGCAGTTCCATGTCAGAGCAAAGTTATGATGGGTTTCTGACACGAGGTACTCCTACGGCCTTATAGTGTACACTCTACTAGTAGTAAATTTCAGGACCTATGCACCCAAAACAAATCGTGTGTTTTCTCTCTCCTTTCCTATTCTCCATCTCTCCTCCCCTTTCCCTCGCGCACCGTTCCGGCTGATCTCTCTCCCCTCGTCCATAGCGTTGCGCTACGCACATGTGCCTTGGTACGGCGGCTCTGTGTCTCTAGCGTGTTCGGCAGTCGCGCGTTGGTGTGGAGTAGGGACGTGGAGTACATAGGAAGGAAACCACTTTGGTCCTTGGTGGCACAAAAATTCAAACTTTTCCGGTTTTCGAAATTTTCACTTGCTTCCCAAACATCGGGAGGGAAGGTTATCCAAAAGATCAGCCAAACTTCGGGTGGGAAGGCAATTTTGAACCCGTTTTGAACATTGATCATATTGAATAAATGAAAAACAAAAAAAAGCGTTACTCATGATGTCCTATCATGTCTTGTGCACCACGTGCCATGAAAACTGTAATCATGGGATTAGATATGTTTTGGAAAAATAGCTTCACAATATTGTCCTACCATGTGTATGGATACTATCGGGTTTATTTCAACCCAAACGATCAAGGTCATCAAGGCCATATTGACATCATAGTTTACAATTTGATAGAGTTCCCACGATAGTTTGGTAGATGGGTGCATCTTGACGTAGTAAGCATTATTGCATGTGGGAGTTTCCAACAATTAGGAAAAAAAGAATTTCAATTTTCCCAGTGAGGATGGTGATTTTTTTTGTGAAGAAAGTCCAAATAATATGGTTCATAATGCCACAAGCCAATGGTTTCACACATACTGTAGTTGATCATGGTTCCTATCTAACTTCGGCTAAAAGTTTACATATTACGATGGGTCGTGACACGCGGTACTAGTACACATACTACTATGTAGAAGATTTTCTCTCTTATTCGCCCCCTCTCACCATCCATCCACTATCCTTTATATTTCTCCTTCCTTCCCATGTAAGCTTTCACGCAATGATTATACTTCTAGTCTGAGATACAGCGGTGCAGAAAAAGATGAGGCCCACACCATACCACCATCAATCAAGTTCGGTGACGCAACTTTGTGAAGAGTATACGTATACTAGTAGTACTGTAGCTAGATAAGTATGTACTACTACAGACACTTAATTTTTAACAGAGGAAATAAGAGACACCGAGTAATTCAGCATGATCTGCATGATTCTCTTCATTTTTGGATAAAGAGGGGAGCCTCCTTAATTCTCTGGGACGAGAAAAATCAAGAACCGACAAGTCTGGTATAATCCTTTTTTTGTTGACGGGACGAGTCTGGTATAATCTATTTATGATATTTTGGGATAGTTTTTAGGGTATTAACACAAGCACAACTATAAATAAACATTGTAAATTGCAACAGTACGCACCCCTACTTTCACCCAAAACATCCAACCCACTGTTACTTAGAACTCAATCTCTCTCTATTTTCTTCCAAAATGTCGTATGACAACTCTCTCCAGAACACGTCGATTGACCTAACAAATGGGAAAGGCCCCGAAACTCCACCTGGAATCCCAGACTCAGTCGACGGGCCATGGCTGCCGCCGCTGTCTGACTCCTCTGATGAAGAAGATAGCCACTGACATTGCTTTTTCGAAGGGACACCACCACCAACGCCGAGCGACTCCGATAAGATGGAAGATGAGACTGAGGAAGAGGAGGAGTCTGAGGTCAACCTTGAGGAGGAGGCCGAAGACGACGACAGGGAGGAGGCCGAGGACGTTGATGGGGAGGAGGCCGAGGACAATGACAAGGAGGTCTCTTCCCGCCCCCCATCGAAGAAGCATGTCCGAGTGCAAAATTAAATGGCGTCTAGAGAAGAGGCGGGCAGTGTACTATATCTCGTTCTATGAAGCATCTTGGCTTTGGTAAATAATGTTGTCAATGAGAGTTCCGAACTTTTAGGAAAATGCTTTTCAATTTCCAAGTGATAGGATTTGTTTTTAGTAATTAAGTATGTCCGGATAATTTGGCTTAGAGTGCACTCACTGTATTCTAGCAAAATATAGATAATTTGCATCGCATGTTAGTATTATATGAAAATACTTATTTCAATGTGTGTCATGATACATGATTTTTTTGCGAGAGGGATGTGGGGTGGTAATGATACATAGTTGAAACTTAAATGGTGTCCTCTTATATTTGTGCTTGTTTGGACGAAAACTACAAACATGGATTTGGACAACTTTCGAAAACCTTGCTACATAATATGGTCATAACCATGTATGAACATTGTTCACATTTTAAGCCAAGTTACCAATGTCAAGGTCATATCTGTATCACTCGTCCCGTTTATTGGGATAAATTAAAGAAAAGTAAAGAAAACAATGAAAAATGTTAAGAACTTATGTATGATGTCCTCTTCCATAAGAGATCGTTTGGTATCCATCATTTAGGCCTAAAATCCTAGATTCATTTTCCAATTTCATCCCTATGTTGTTTGGTTGGCACGGAATTGGGCTGTCATTTCATTTGGCAAATCCATCAAAATATCCTCATGTGTAAACTCAATTCCTATATCATACCCGTCATTTGCAAATTCCGGTGGCAACCAAACATGTGGGTGTTTTTGGAATCATAATATAAATGAAATGAATCTATGTATTCATTTCATTTCTACTAAATGAAATGAATACCTAGGTGCCAAACGACCTCTAAATGATAAACATGAATTTTGACAAGGTTTAAAAACACTTCTTCACAATATGACCATCGATGTGTTAACATACTCCCTCCATCTCAAAATAGATGTCTCAAAATTGTTTAAATTTGGATGTATCTAGCCACTATCTAGTCTAGATACATCTAAATTTTAAAAAAATGGTGACATCTATTTTGAGGCGGAGGGAGTACTTGGGTTTCAAGTTAAATAATGACAAAGATCGTGTCCATTTCAGATAGATGGGGTGCATCTTGGCATGGCACAGTAATTTTGTTAATTGGACTTTTCAACTTTTATGTATATAATTTTGTTAAATTATTTTAGAAGTGCCACATATAATTATTTTCTAAAGAAAAGGCAAAGAGTATGGCTCCGAATGCCACAACACACTAAATTTCACACAAAATAGAGTATGTTTCATGGTTAACAAGATCCATGAATTTTCAGGCCTTCTAGCTAATTTCGCATAATTAAATGACATTTTGTCAATAAATCCAAAGTAGGTAAATTTTGATCTACAAGTGCGTGATATATTGCTTGTAAATTTGTTAGAAATTCATATAGTACTAATTATTGTACCCACGCAGTCATACTGAAAACCAATTATTGTTTTGTAAGATACAACTTCTTTGTATGAATTTTCATGCTGACACATCTGACCATGTTTCAAAAAAGTGAAGAAAATAAGGAAACATGTACACAACCTTTTAGTAGTAGTACTCCTATTAAAAATTCATACTTGTAAAAAAGTAAAGACGATGCTATTAAAGTTTCAATACAAGGGACCTAGGCACCTTCACCGGCCCTCCACAATTAACCTTTCTTCCTCTTAGACTTTGCAGCTATGGCTCCGAAGACCGGAGCTCCTCGTGGGAAGAAGAAGACCCAGGTGGCGGCGACAAAGGCCATGGAGAAAAGGAAGACATGTCATCGGCTTCCGAATCTTGCTCTGGCCACTCCAAGTCGCTGTCTCGCACCAGGCAGCCGCATGAAGAAGCAGGTGTCTAGATCCGTCAAGGCTGGGCTGCATTTCCCCATCGGTTGGATCGGGCGCTACCTCAAGGAGGGTCGGTACTCCTAGCGCATAGGCTTCGGGGCTCTCGTCTACCTCGCGTCCATTCTCGAGTACCTCACCGCTGAGGTGTTGGAGCTCGTCGGGCAAGCCGCGAAGGACAGCAAGAAGATCCGCATCATCCCGAGGCATGTGATGCTCAATGCCATGCCCGACGAGGAACTTAGCAAGCTGCTGGCCAGTGTTACCATTGTGCACAGCGGTGTGCTGCCCAGCATCCACGAGTCCCTGCTTGGTGATGGTACCGCAGAGGACGCAGCCAAGTTGCCCATGGAGGATGCTGCCAAGTCGTCTGAGAAGACCACGAAGTCCCCCTAGAAGTCGTTAAGTTGTACTACTACTACTCTGTATGTGTTTGGGTTTGCTTTGTTTGCAGTTTGGTTAATCATGAGTGTCAATGTAATATTCAGATCTATGATGCTAAGAAAAAGCTTGTGAGGGTTCTAAAAAAATGTTGTTTTCCTAATCTTATCCTATACTCCATTTATTTAATACTCCCTCTATTCAGAAATATAAGACGTTTTAGCTTTGTGAAATGAATGTATCTAGACGCCTTTAGTGTATAGGTTCACTCCGAACCTCTACGAACCCTTACACTAAAAGACGTCTAGATACATTCGATTCACAAAGCTAAAACGTCTTATATTTCTAAATGGAGGGAGTATTACTCAGCATATTAGGTTTAGGCAAAGTCAACCGTTACAAAGTTTGACCAACTATATACAGTATTAAATAGTATACTCATTGAAAAAAATCAATATACAGTAAACAATGTCGTTGTGAGTTTCGAACTATTAGGAAAGAACATTCAATTCTCGATTTTCCGAGAGATGACAAGCGAGGTTGTTATTTTTTGTCAAGAAAGTCCGAAAAATATGGATCTGAATGCCACAATCCAGGTTTTTAGACATATATATATATATAGTGGACTGACATGTTGTACTGACGATACCCATGTTTTATGTGCTTTCAAACTTCTTATCTAACTCTGCCAACTTGAATGACTTTATCCCGATTTATCGAAATTATATTAGGTTGAATTTGAACTACAAGTAAATTGTAGGTTGCTTTGAAAGTTTCATGAAAAAGCTTTTGGAGGTACCCTTCGGGGGAGGGGTCAATTAATATATCAGAAACCACTATGAGCTTTGATGATAGGTTTAACTTCTTTCTAAGATTTGGCATCTTGACAATTTAACAAAATTAAGTCAGAATTGAGCTACATGTAAGCACGATAGATTTCTCTTGAATTAAATGTCTTTTCGGAGGTAGATGGGTGCATCTTCTTGTAGTAAACAATGTCATCGGTGTGAGTTTCCAATTATCAGGAAAGACCATTCTCAGTTTTTTGAGTGATGTCAAGATTATTCTCTCTCGTAAAGGAAGTTTGAAGAATATCGATCTAAATGCTAGAAGCGAAGTTTTCACACATATATATAGTGGACCAACATATTGTACTTATTATTTCCTGTGTTTTATGAATTCTCAAAATCGCTACCTAACTTCACCCACTTGAATGACCTTATGTCGATTTATCAAAATTAGGTCAAATTTGAACTACTACAAGCAAATTGTAGGTTACTATGAAAGTTTTACGAAAAATCTTTTGAAGGTACCCATCGGGGGGTCACAATTAATATATGAGAAACCATCCAACGATATTTTTGACGACAAATTCAACTTCTTGCTATGCTTTTGCATCTTGTCAGTTTAACAAAACTAGGACAAACTTTAGCTACAAGTAAGTGCAATAGATTCCTCTTGATTTAAAAGTCTTTTCGGAGGTAGATATAGAAGCATCTTCTTGTAGTAGACAATGCTGCTAGTGTGAGTTTCCAACTATCTTAGGAAAGAACATTCTTAATTTTTCGAGTGATGACTAGATTGTTCTTTCCCCTAAAGAAATTCCAAAGACTATGGATCTGAATGCCATAAGCCAAGTTTTCACACATATATAGTGGACCAACACGATGCACTTACGATTTCCCATGTTTTATCAGTTCTCAAATTTCCTAGGTAACTTCATCCATTTGAATGATTTTATGTCGATTTATCGAAATTAGGTAAAATTTGGACTACTACAGGTAAATTGTGGGTTGCTTTGAAAGTTTTACGAAAAAGCTCTTGGGGGTACCCATCGGGGGAGGGTCAAATAATATATATGAGAAACTACCAAGAGTTTCGACGACAGGTTCATCTTCTTGCTAAGATTTTGCATCCTAACTATTTAATGAAATTAGGTCAAACTTTGCTCACTGTTTCATGAAATTAGGTCAAACTTTGCTAACCGGTTAACTTTGAACATTGACCGTTGGATCAAGACTGGCAAATCCAAAGATTGCTAATTGTTGGATATTCTTTTCCATTCTTAGCATCTAGAAAGATTCTACTGATAGTCTTTAGCACGATGAACACTAGTATGTGCAAACCTCAAAACATACAGTACTTCATTATTACTCGGTTTTAGGGTCCTTGTGCCAAATGCACGGACTTGGATGGAATTTTCATTTTTTATGAGGTCCTTGATGTAACTTGTACTTCCACCGACCACTCGAGCACCTCGCTCCTACGAGACCTACCATTATATCAGCCATTCGCAGTACTTCTTATCTTTATCTTGTCTCTTATCTCTTACAATACCATATATACCACCACTACATAGTGTAGGGATTAACTTATTTTGAACATTGACCGTTGGATCTCAAGACTAGCAAATCCAAACATTGCTAACCGTTGGATCTTCTTTTCCATTCTTAGCATCTATAAAGGTTCTATTGATAGTCTTTAGCATGATGAACACTATTATGTGCAAACCTCAAAACACACAGTACTTCATTACTCGGTTTCAGGGTCCTTGTGATAAATGCATGGACTTGGATGCAATTTTTATTTTTTATGAGGTCCTTGATGTAAATTGTAATTCTACCCACCGTATTAACTCTCAAGAACCTCGCTCTTACAAGACCTACCATAAGATCGGCCATTCACAGTACTTCTTATCTTATCTTTTATATTGTCTCATATCTCTTACAATACCATACCACTACATAGTGTAGGGATTAACTTTGAACATATTAATCGTTGGATCAAGACTGGCAAATCCAAACATTGCTAACCGTTGGATCTTTTTTCCATTCTTAGCATTGAGAAATATTCGATCTATTGATAGTCTTTAGCACGATGAACGCTAGTATGCGCAAACCTAAAAACACACAGTACTTCATTGCTCAGTGTTAGGGTCCTTGTGCTAAAATGCATGGACTTGGATGCAATTTTCATTTTTTACGAGGTTCTTGATGTAACTTGTACTTCCACCGACCGTGTTAACTCTCAATCATCTCGCTCCTACGAGACCTACCATTATATGGCCATTCGCAGTACTTCTTATCTTACCTTTATCTTGTCTCTTATCTCTTACAATACCATGCATACCACCACTAAATAGTGTAGGGATTAACTTATTTGAACATTGACCGTTGGATCAACACTGGCAAATCCAAACATTGCTAACCGTTGGATCCTCTTTTCCATTCTAGTATCTAGGTATATACTCCCTCGCTCCATCCCAAAACATAAGGCGCCTAAGGATTGGTCAAAAGTCAAACCTTACTAACTTTGACCAAATATATAGAAAAAAATATCTCCATCTACAATATTGAATGGACATATTAAGAAAATATACTTTATGGTGAATCTATTGATATTAATTTGGTACTCTAATTTTTTATATTTTTTTGTATAATAATGGTCAAACTTAAAAAATGTTCACTTTTGACTAATCCTTAGGCGCCTTATATTTTGGCGGAGGGAGTACTATTCAACGCGAATCCAGTTGCTCTGAACCATTGGATCTAACAGCCCAATGGCCATGATTAGTGCTATGGATCCAATTCAAAACTGCTCCACTATAGTAGTAAGTAGAGAGAATATAGTCTACTGTGCTATGAAATTTTGGGGGTGGTGACATGATGGTTCTAGAACATGCATGGTGGAGTTTGCTCTAGGTACTATTCAACACGGATCCAGCTTCTCTGAACCATTGGATCCAATAGCCCAACGGTCAGGATTGGTGCTATGGATCCAATTCAAAACTGCTCCACTATAGTAGTAGAGATAGAGATATCTTATCTTATCTTATCATATCTTACCACTATATAGTGTACGAATAACTTTGAATATTGACCATTGGATCAAGACTCGTGAATGCCAACATTTCCAGCCGTTGGATCTTCTTTTCTATTCTAGCATCTAGAAGATTCTATTAATAGTCTTGCGCATAATGAATGATATGCACAAACCTCAAAACACACTTCTCCATCATACGAGAATCATCTCCCTCGTAGCTAATAATCGTTGACTTCTACATGATCTTATCTTATCTTATCTTATCTTACCACTATATAGTGTATGGATAACTTTGAATGTTGACCGTTGGATCAAGACTCACGAATCCCAGCATTTCTAGCCGTTGGATCTTCTTTTCCATTCTAGCATCTAGAAGATTCTATTGATAGTCTTCAACATAATGAATGCTATGGGCAAACCTCAAAACACACTTCTTTGTCATACTAGAAGCTTCTCCCTTGTTTCAATAAAAATCATGTGTTAGGTAGCTAATAATATTTGACTTCTACATGATGATACAAAGTACAAGGACCAAATGTACACCCATACTTTATAGATGTTGATCAAATTTATAATTTTTTGGGCTTTACCAATTATAATTGTATATAGTGATGATATGTCATACGTCTACTATCTGAGTCTCACGTGTAACTTACTAGTAGCTAATAATCATTGACTTCTACATGATCTTGCCACTATATAGTGTACAAACAACTTTGAATATTGACTGTTGGATCAAGACTCGTGAATCCCAACATTTCCAGTCGCTAGATCTTTTTTTCCATTCTAGCATCTTGAAGATTCTACTGATAGTCTTCATTACAAACCACTATATAGTGTACAAATAACTTTGAATGTTGACCGTGGGATGAAGACTCGCGAATCCCAGCAATTCTAGCCATTGGATCTTCTTTTCCATTCTAGTATCTAGAAGATTCTATTGATAGTCTTGAACATAGTGAATGCACTATGCATAAACCTCTCAAAACACACTTCTCGATCATACTAGAATCTTCTCCCTCGTTTCTCTAGACCATGTTACCAAAAATTTCAAGTGTTAGGTAGCTAATAATATTTGACTTATACACATGATGATACAAAGTACAAGGACCAAATATACACCCATACTTTATAGATGTTGATCAAATTTATAGTTTTTTGGGCTTTCCCAATTATAATTTTATATAGTGATGATATGTGATACGTTTACTATCTGAGCCTTATTAAGGTTTGCTTTTTTACACAATGCGAGAGTAGTATATTTCTTTGCTTAGACATATGGTCACCTCTGTCGACGCACTGTACATGCTGAGAGAATAAAACGTTGGCAGGGGAAGAGGGCAGCAGCGAAGAGAAGTTGAAGGCAGTTCCATGTCAGAGCAAAGTTATGATGGGTTTCTGACACGAAGTACTCCTGCGGCCTTACAGTGTACACTCTGCTAGTAGTAAATTTTAGGACCTATGCACGCAAAACAAATCGTGTGTTTTCTCTCTCCTTCCCTATGCTCCATCGCTCCTCCCCTTTCCCCTCGCGCACCGGTCCGGCTGATCTCTCTCCCCTCATCCACAGCGTGGCGCTACGCACGTGTGCCTTGGTACGGCGGCTCTGTGTATCTGGCATGTTCAGCAGCCGCGCGTTGGTGTGGAGTATGGACGAGGAGTACATAGGAAGGAAACTACTTTGGTCCTTGGCAGCACAAAAATTCAAACTTTTCCGGTTTTCAAAATTTTCACTTGCTTCCGAAACATTAGGAGGGAAGGTTATTCAAAAGATCGTCTATTCGCAGTACTGTACTTATTATCTTGTCTTTATCGTGTCTTATCTCTTGCAATACAATACAATAAACCACCTCATAGTGTACGGATTAACTTTGAACATTGACCGTTGGATCAAGACTAGCAAATCCAAACAGTGCCAACCTCTTGATCTTCTCTTCCATTCTTAGCATCTAGAAAGATTCTACTTTAGCATGATAAACGCTAGTATGCGCAAACCTAAAAACACAAACTCCATTGCTCATTTTTCAGGGTCCCTGTGCTAATAAATGCATGGACTTGATGCAATTTTCATTTTTATGAGGTCCTTGATGTAACTTGTACTTCCACTGACCGTGCTAACTCTCAAGCACCTATCTCCTACGAGACCTACCATTTGATAGGCCATTCGTAGTACTTCTTATCTTCTCTTTATCGTGTCTTATCTCTTACAATACAATAAACAACTGCATAGTGTACGGATTAACTTTGAACATTGACCGTTGGATCAAGACTAGCAAATCAAAACATTGCCAACCTCTTGATCTTCTTTTCCATTCTTAGCATCTAGAAAGATTCTACTTTAGCATGATGAATGCTACTATGCGCAAACCTAAAAACACAAACTCCATTGCTCAGTTTTAAGGGTCCTTGTGCTAATAAATGCATGGACTTGGGTGCAATTTTCATTTTTATGAGGTCCTTGATGTAACTTGTACTTTCACCGACTGTGTTAACTCTCAAGCACCTCTCTCCTACGAGACCTACCATTTGATAGACATTCGCAGTACTTCTTATCTTCTGTTTATTGTGTCTTATCTCTTACAATACAATAAACCACTGCATAGTGTATGGATTAACTTTGAACATTGACCATTGGATCAAGACTAGAAAATCCAAACATTGCCAACCTCTTGATCTTCTTTTCCATTCTTAACATCTAGAAAGATTCTACTTTAGCACGATGAACGCTACTATGCCTAAACCTAAAAACACAAACTCAATTACTCAGTTTTCAGGGTCCTTGTGCTACTAAATGCTTGAACTTGGATGCAATTTTCATTTTTATGAGGTCCTTGATGTAACTTGTACTTCCACTGACCGTGTTAACTCTCAAGCACCTCTCTCTTACGAGACCTACCATTTGGTAGGCGATTCGCAGTACTTCTTATCTTCTCTTTATCGTGTCTTATCTCTTACAATACAATAAATCACTGCATAGTGTATGGATTAACTTTGAACATTGACCATTGGATCAAGACTAGAAAATCCAAACATTGCCAACCTCTTGATCTTCTTTTCCATTCTTAACATCTAGAAAGATTCTACTTTAGCACGATGAACTCTACTATGCCTAAACCTAAAAACACAAACTCAATTACTCAGTTTTCAGGGTCCTTGTGCTACTAAATGCTTGAACTTGGATGCAATTTTCATTTTTATGAGGTCCTTGATGTAACTTGTACTTCCACTGACCGTGTTAACTCTCAAGCACCTCTCTCTTACGAGACCTACCATTTGGTAGGCGATTCGCAGTACTTCTTATCTTCTCTTTATCGTGTCTTATCTCTTACAATACAATAAACCACTGCATAGTGTATGGATTAACTTTGAACATTGACCATTGGATCAAGACTAGAAAATCCAAACATTGCCAACCTCTTGATCTTCTTTTCCATTCTTAACATCTAGAAAGATTCTACTTTAGCACGATGAACGCTACTATGCCTAAACCTAAAAACACAAACTCAATTACTCAGTTTTCAGGGTCCTTGTGCTACTAAATGCTTGAACTTGGATGCAATTTTCATTTTTATGAGGTCCTTGATGTAACTTGTACTTCCACTGACCGTGTTAACTCTCAAGCACCTCTCTCTTACGAGACCTACCATTTGGTAGGCGATTCGCAGTACTTCTTATCTTCTCTTTATCGTGTCTTATCTCTTACAATACAATAAATCACTGCATAGTGTATGGATTAACTTTGAACATTGACCGTTGGATCAAGTCTAGCAAATCCAAGCATTGCCAAACACTAGATCTTCTTTTCCGTTCTTAGATTCTTGAAAGAATCTACTCCCTCCGATCCAAATTAGTTGACTTAGATTTGTCTAGATTCGAATGTATCTAGACTTGTTTTGGTGTTAGATACGTCTGAATCTAGATAAAACTAAGTAAACTAATTTGGGTTGGAGGGAGTACTTTAGCCCGATGAATGCTAGTATGCGCAAACCTCAAAACACAAACTCCATTGCTCAGTTTCTAGGGTCCTTGTTCCATTAAATGCGTGGACTTGGATGCAATTTTCATTTTTATGAGGTCCTTAATGTAACTTGTACTTCCACCAACCGTGTTAAATCTCAAGCACCTCTCTCCTACGAGACCTACCATTTGATAGGCCATTTGCAGTACTTCTTATCTTCTCTTTATCGTTTCTTATCTCTTAGAATACAATAAATCACTTCATAGTGTACGAATTAACTTTGAACATTGACCGTTGGATCAAGAGTAGCAAATCCAAACATTGCCAACTGCTAGATCTTCTTTTCCATTCTTAGCATCTAGAAAGATTCTACTTATAGTTTTTAGCATGATGAACGCTAGTATATGCGCAGACCTCAAAACACACACTTCATTGCTCTCAGTTTCAGGGTCTTTGTGCTAATAAATGCATGGACTTGGATGCAATAATTATCATTTTCATGAGGTCCTTGATGTAACTTGTACTTCCACCGACCATGTTAACTCTCAAGCACCTCGCTCCTACGAGACCTACCATTAGATCGGCCATTCATAATACTTCTTATCTTATCTTTATCTTCTCTTATCTCTTACAATATCATACCATCACTATAGAGTGTATAAACCATTGACCATTTGATCAAGACTGGAAAATCTAAACATTGCTAAAAACCATTGGATCTTATTTTCCATTCTTAGCATCTAGAAAGATTCTACTGAAAGTCTTTAGCAGGATGAACGCTAGTATGCGCAGACCTCAAAACACACACTTCATTGCTCAGTTTCAGGGTCCTTGTGCTAAATGCATGGACTTGGATGTAATTTTTTATTTTTTACGAGGTCCTTGATGTAACCTGTACTTCCACCGACCATGTTAACTCTCGAGCACCTCGCTCCTACGAGACCTAAAGTTAGATCGGCCATTCGCAGTACTTCTTAACTTATCTTTATTTTGTCTCTTATCTCTCACAATACCATATATACCACTGCATGGTGTACGGAACAATGAATGTTTGATCAAGACAGACAAATCCAAATATTGCTAAGCATTGGATCTTCTTTTCCATTCTTAGCATCTAGAAAGATTCTACTTTAGCACGATGAACGCTAGTATGTGCAAACCTCAAAACACACACTTCATTGCTAAGTTTCAGGGTCCTTGTGCGAAATGCATGGACTTGGATGCAATTTTTATTTTTTATGAGGTCCACTTGTACTTGCTTAACAAAGAAAATCAGCATGGTGCTGACTCCTGCAGCCTTACAGTGTGCTACTCCTCCTCCATGCAAGGAAAATAAATTGTATACTACTCTCTCTTTTGCTGCATCACACCCATCCGCTAGCTTATATCTCCCTCGTGCACAGTGTGGCGCTACGCACGTGTGCCATGGTACTACGACGACTTTGTTTCTATCTTTTTTTTCATAACTTTGCTCTGACATCGAACTGCTTTCAACACCTCTTCGTTGCAGCCCTCTCGGGCTGCCTTCTCTAACCCCATAATCTCTTCTATAGTAGCTTATAATAACCATCGTTCCATCCCTCTCGGGCTGCCTTCTCTCGGGCTGCCTACGTGTATATATTTATATATACATACCAAGTACAGTATCCCTTATCTAGTGTTGTGAGTGTTGATCCTTGTAATAACCTTCCATGTCATGTTTGGGACGGAGCAAGTGAAAAAATCGAAACCCGAAAAGTTTGATCCACGACTACTTTTTTGTCGCCGCCCCAACCCAACGCCCAAAGTGGTTCCTTCATATGCACACCAACACAATGTAGCTGATGAACATACAATAGACAGACACAAAGCCGTCGTACCAATGTTAGAGTTGAAAGCGGCATCCCGGAGAAGTTCCACTTATAGTTCATTTTGAAGTACTTCTATAGAAACTTCAAAATGAACTAGAGGCAGGACTTTCGCGGGATCCCGCTCGCAACCCTAACCATGGCACATGTGCTGAGCGCCACACTTCGGACGAGGGAGAGATCAACTAGCAGGTGTGCGCGGGGGTGTCGAGAAGAGACATACTTGATTACACTGTGTAAAATTTGACCGATTAAATAGAGTAACTAATACACTTGATTAATTTGTGTAAAATTAGTACTCGTACTATCGGAGGTAGAGTAAAACTTTCCAATAATGCTAATTTTCTACCAACATTCTTTATACTATATATTTAGAGTAAATCTTGGTCAAAGAAAAAACACCCAAAACGAAGATGCCTTATTATTCCTCGGGACGGAGGTAGAGTTATACTCCTACCTACTACTCCTACTTATGCAAACAGTACAACAATAGGACATGTAAATAAATAATGTGTCTAGTCAAACCGACTTGATGAGACTATACTGCGCCAGGAGGTGACATGGTTAATTAATTACAAGAAAATAAAAAACCTCTTTCAAAGAGACATCACATCTTCCCCATCTCCATTTAGTTTATCCATACTCGCCGACACCGCCTGGCCGCATTTGGGATCCTCTCCACCATGCTGATCACACATTTTCCTTGCCATCTCGCCCGGTGCATCTCTCTTTCTAGACCACCACCCCTCTCCTCCAAAAAAAACCAAACAATTCTACATAGATCCGCCCTCGCCCCAATCCTCCTCGACGTGATGGCGGATCGTTTGTACAAAATTTGGAGAGGTTCGAGGAAGAGCCAAAGGTTCAACGGCTTTAACAAGGTCAGCGATGACATCGTCAACCAAATTGCTTAGCGTCTCGACACTAAAAGCGTCGTCCGGCTGGCCGCATGCTCCAAGGAGCTACACCACCAAGTCATCGGCGGAGAAGGTTACAACTACCCGAACTACAACTTCCCGGAAGTGGTCTCCTTCTACGAACTCTATGCCCACATGATCTCTTGCATCCACAGCCCATTTTCTACACGGAGCAAGGATGCAACTGGTTCGGTAACAAATTAATGTTGTATCTGCACCTCAAATCCACCCACTCGATCAAGGTGCCCATAGTCCTCTACGGCGTCAAACAATGGGACCCGTCTAAGCCGGTGCCTGCAGGGTGCTCGCGGAGAACAAATGTCATCGACATCGGGAAGACGGGCATGCTGTTCATCGGCCAGATTAATGGGCACAACACGGAGATTGTCCTGTCCGTTAGCCGCGTAAGGTCCACGGCGTGGGAATTGGAGGACTACAAGGTGAGGATATCATGATTGGTCGATTGTCATGGGTTCTATCCACTCGAGTTTGATTTTGAGCGAAAGATTGGGCAACCGCCGGATGAAGCCGCGCTGGAGGCGCTCAACCATTACCTGTCGGTAGCGGGGACTTATTGTCAAGCTCCTCAATTGTTGGTCGGAGTTCCTCGTAGATTTCCAATGTTGGATCGACGACGACATCAACCCATTGTGAGATATCAAATCTTAATATTTTCCTGATGATCCTAATATCAATGTATATGTAATTTTCTAGTCCCTATGTTCTAATATTAATTACTTTATTTATTTTAGTGGCAGATTCCTTTGACAATCGGAGTGGTGGAAATGGGTAGAAAGGTCCGTGAATTTATATCTATCTTGCTAAGGGTGAACAGGGGAAATCCTATTACGAGGATCCACAAACGATGGTAAAACGAGAGAAGCGTGCCAGGCGGGAAAAAAGCGCTACCCGGCCACGACCTGGACACGCTGAATCGTTGGCATACAGATCTTGTGGTGATTCTGACCTCTCTCTTTCTCTCATGCATGTTTGGAGTATATGATGGGACATGTAATCGTTCCTAGCTAGATTAAGGTTCTATTAAGAGTAGTTTTATACTTCTACCGAGTATTTTGTATGGAGTTCTACAACTGCTAATATATTTTGTAATAATTCCTATGTACTGGGAATTATTCAGATCGAGTGCACAATATGGCATGTACTGCTGAATCTTTCAAAAGCTACCGAATGTCTCAAATGTGCTGTTGTTGCTATTATTAAAGTATTTGGTAGAACTAATACTCTTGTACTAGTACTTGTTTTGATCAATGACAGTAGATTGTTTTGCTTTTCTTTTGAAACATGGCCTTCTCAATCTAGATGAGTCCTAGGCTTCTTGGGTTGCATATATGTTGGTCACACATGCATTGATATAAGAACGAGGTATGCACACAAATGCATACTTAATTGTTAGTCTTACTTGCTCCAATGATAGAGTGTGTTTGGAGAAAAAGGGCAGACTCGTCCCTTGCCCGTTAAAAAATAGGCCCAATGTTGAGACTCCCACCGGTAACATTTCCTACTATGCCAAGATGCACCCATATACCAAATTAATGTGGGAACAGTACATTAACTATGATGTCGATATGGCCATGACCGTTTTTGGTCATCAGGGTTGAAACCTAATAATATTCATACATGGTGGGAAAATATGGCGTGGCTAGTTTCCAGAAGTTGTCAAATCCCATGGTTATCAGTTTCCTGGCAGGCTGTACACGTGACGTGATAGGATGTCATGCGTAAATAGTTGTTTTTCCGTGATTGTTTCAAAACGGGTTCAAAATTGTCAAGATACAAATTCTTAGCAGGAAGTTGAATTTGTCAAAACTCTTGATTGTTTTCGATATATTAACTACCTTATGCGTACCACCAAAAGCTTTTTGGAGAACTTCGATAGAAATCTACCACTTTCTAGAGCTTCTAGTTCAAATATGACATGATTTTGTTAATAGAGACATAAAGTCATTTGAGTGGTCCGAGTTAGCTCATAAGCTTTGAAAACTCATAAAACTTGGGAATCGTACATAAAACATTATCCACTATATCTGGAAACTTGGCTTGTGGCATTCAAAACCATGTTCTCTGTACTTTCTGTACATAGTATATTCATGGTGCTAGAGGCCAATAATAATGGGATCTTCTATATGCTAGACATGACATAATCAAATGTATTGAAAGAGATCCAATGGTCAACAATGTCGGGTTTTGCCAATCTATATCCAACTGCCGATGTTCGAAGTTATTAGCACACTATATAGTGGTATGGAAATTGTGAAGCAACATAGTCGTTTTTGTTTTGAAAAGAAGTGTCAAGCACTATATAGTGGTATGGAAATTGTGTCACGTGCCTTTTACTAGTATGGATATGGATGATCAGTTGATGTGACTCTCGGCTTTGAATTCCTAGACAGATAGGTTACGGTCTACTACCTTTTTCTATTACTAGATGGACGCTAGCCAAATTCAAAATCTGAATCGAGCGGCAAAATCACCCACCGACCTTGAAGCATTTCCTGCCCCACCGATTCGAAACCTTTGAGCCAAAATCTCCCACCGGATAGTACCATTTTTCTATTATTATTAGCTAGACGCGGGCCAAATTCAAATCTCAATCGAGCGACAATATCACACACCGACCTTGAAGCATTTCGCGCCCCTCTGTTTCAAAAACTTTTGTCTTTAAATTTCCTATTCTACCCATTGTTCAGACGATAGATGGACATGCTAAAGTCAGTACCTTGGGGGCACGATTGTAATTATATTCCTATTCACCTATACTATGGTCCCGATTCACACAATTTTTCCCATTGGCCCTCCCAAAAATCCCAAGCTCCTCTGTCGCCTCCACGTCCACCGCGCGCACCGGCTTGATCTTTGATCTCGTGCGTCACCGCGGAGCCGCTTCACCGATGCTCACCCACTGGATCTAGTTCACTAGGTCTCTCTGTCACTGCATCGGAGCTGCGGTGTCGTTCACCATGCCGATGGCGTCATTGACCGCCCAAGCTCTGCTTCCTCGCTGCCGATGGTGTCATCGACCTCCCAAGCTCTGCTTCCTCGTCGCTGAAAGCTACCTAACCATACTGAATCTGCTTCACCGGTGTTCACCTAACGTGATCTAGTTCAAGGAGTTCCATGTCCACCGCTCTAGATCAGCCGCACGACCGTCACCGTTCACTGCACCGGATCTGCCTCAGCGACACTCTCGTCCATCGCATTCAAGCCGGCATCGACCGCCCAAGATTTGCTTCCCCGACGCCAACAGCCACCGGAACTGCAACACGCTCGGTGACCTGGACGTCACTCGCACGGTACCGACGATGCTTAGACGCCTCTCCGACCAAGGTTAACCTATTCTCCAACCCATTTTTGTTTTGTCAGCAGTATAGCAGGTTCAAGCCTGTCACAGTGAACTGTATTTTTTGTAATCATGCTAGTACATACAAGTCACTAGGCATGCCTGTTCTTCGTGCTAGTACATTCAAGGTCATTAGACATGTTGGTTTGCATTCGCTGCTCTACAAATTTCAAGTCATGCACATGTCTATTGTTTTTTCATGCACATGTTCTTAGCTACTCCATACAACAGTAATTGCCTGCTACCGTGTAATTCTTGTAAAATCTGTAGTCAGTGGAAAATATTAGTGTGGATTCCCTGCTCTACAGTTGCTGAATCTATCTGGTTCGTCCTGAGATCAGTTCCGGCTATTATTTCCTCCTTGGCATCGTTTTACTATCTTGTAGTAACCGTTTAAACTCTTCGTACTAATTCAATTATAATTTTGTTGTTGCCATAATGCCATCTGGCTCTTCAAAAGCTGCATCACTAACTATTTCCTTTTTCTTGCATAGAGCTCAAAATGGAACAATGAACATGTTGGTTTGCATAGCTTATTCTACAGGTTCACAAGGGATGCCATTACTTCCTTATCTGGTCCTGGTTCGTACTAAGCAACGACATAACTGTCCTCTACTATGTAGTTCACTCGTGGTTTGCATTCCTGCTCTATAATTTCTCTTATGATGCCATTATAATTTCTATCTGGTTGATTTTTATCTATGACAGTAACTACTTGCTGTAACATCCCAATTTCAGCAACCCTGATTAGCTGTCCAGAATGCAAAAATCAGGGGGAACAAAAACTATTTCTTGTTAAATAATGCAGTGCTTTCTTGCGCTTGTGCATATGTATGTATTCCATATGATATTCTCCTTACCTCCCCCTAGTTGACCAAAGCTATTTAACAAAACTGTCTTGGATCTTTCTTACATATTCTCAAATGTTCTGGCATGTCAAAACCTAAGCCAAAATACCTTTGCAACCCTAACTATTTTATTAGATCCTATTGACAAAACTATGGAGAGCTATATAATACGATCTCCTTATGTTTTCAAGACAGAACTTCAACCACTCTTACCGCTAGGTTTTCCAAAACCTTTTTATAAAGCTTTTGAACTCTACTCTTGGTAGAGATACCAAGGACTCTTACCTTATTCAAACTCCAACCTTTCAAAATGCCCATCCTTACCTCAAGCTAAGCTTGATGGTAACCCTAGTAGTAGTTGAATTGCTTGTAAGATGAGTTACCTTGATCTGCTAAGATGAGTTGCCTTGATCTGCTATTTGACTTGACTGCTTAACAAGTAGTATGATCTACTCTAGGTAATCATCCACTAGGATCAAGAGGTTTGAAGATCACAACACCCTAAGAAAGAATACAAAGATGGATCTGATCTCTAGACACTAGGTGATCATCTAAAACCCTTAACCCGATCAATTCTGAGATCCATTCTAGAAGTTTCCAAGTCAATGAAGACCAATATCAAGCATGGATCTATTCTACTAAATCTACACTTCAACAACATCCACTTGATGATGCCTTGATACCCTGCAACCCATCAAAAACATTCCCACTCTTATTCTAGTCAAAACCCCTAAATCTGCTAAATTTGACCAAATCTAGAAACTCTTTCTCAACCCTTGTGCATTTTTGGTAATGCACTTGAACCATATTGTAAACCATTCTAGTGACTACCAAGGCCCACTCTTTCCCTTGTCTATACCATCCTCTAACCCACTTGTTCTTGATAGTTTTGCAGGCAAGAAAATAATATTTCCTACAAATCTTACCAACTAGCCTACTTGGTTAGAAGCTCACACCGTCATCCTACCTTCTTTGGACCAACTATTTGCATGGTTGTGTTCTACTCATAAAGGTCTATAAATACCTACTTCACTTGCCCCAATTGGATCCTTGTGCTTCCAAAACCCACATGATTTAGAAGGCTATTTGATAATTTGTTTTGGCACCCTTATTTTACTCAAAGTTTGAATCAATTCTTGAAGAGCCCAACCATGATAAACCTCAAACCTCTGTACCATGGTGATCTACATCACTTGGTCTATCCATCCATCTAGCCATGCCCCAAGGGGAGAATTGAGCTCCAAGATCCAACCATGTTTTGAAGGTATAAAAATAACAATGCCTAAGATCCTATATCTCTTGCTTTCCACCCAAATCAAGTAAAACTTGCAAAACCCAAGGTATCACATGGTGTATGGACATCATATACCATGGAGAGATAAATTTATAAAATATTATCCATAATTATCATGGCCCAAAACCTATTTAATTCTTTTAAGGGACAAAAATTCCAAATCTCCTTCTATGAAAGAAAGATTGTTTTTCTCCAAAACACTTGCCTAAATTTAAGCACATCTGAGGCATATATATCATGCCCTAACTTCCCACTTCAAGAATAAATATTTTTGGAGAATTTCCCTATTTCTTTTTGCCCTTCTTCCTAAATGGCGGAAATGGAATACTAAATGTTTGAAATACTTTTAATCTCCAATAAATCATGGGAAAATTCCTCCAAGTGTGGATTCATAATTGGGAACTTCCCAAACCAAAATCTCACCATGTCTAGTTCAAATATTCGAAAACAAAGCAATGAAACCATTTCAACAATATTTGAATAACTAATAAAAAGGGATCTAGATTCTTTAGAAAAATCCCAATTAATTACAAGGCATGTATCTTGGTCATATGCATTGATATGTTGCTAACTTATCTATAATTTTTGATGTTCCACGCTTGTTTTATATCTACTTTCTTATGTTTGTCCACACTTTGGAGTATTTCTACACACTTTCTTGGACTAACCTATTAACAAGATGCCACAATGTTAGTTGCCTGTTTTTTGCTATTTTTGGTTCTAGGAAAGCCAGAAATTGAATATTCTCGGAATTGGATGGGACAAAAGCCAAAGTCAGTTTTTCACCGAGGGGGACACAGAGCTAGAATACGAGACGGAGAGGGGCCAGAGGGCCGCCACACCACCTGGCCACGCGGCCAGGCCTGACCCACGCCAGGGGGTGGTGTGGCCGCCTAGAGCACCCCCTAGGCCTCCCCTTTCACCTATAAGATGCCTCCGATACAAAAACACTAAGTACCCGATCAAAATTCCATGAAAGAGTCTGTAGCCGCCGTCATCTCCATCCCTAGATCGGGAGGGATGTGAAGCTCTTCCCGGCACCCTGCCGGAGGGGAGAATTCACCCTGGAGGCCTTCTTCATCACCATGCCTTCCTCCGGTGTGATGCGTGAGTAGTTCATCCCTGGACTACAGGTCCATGTAGTAGCTAGATGGTTGGTTCTTCTCCTTTGTGCTACCATGCCTAGATCATGTGAGCTCCATTCATGATCAAGATCATCTATTTGTAATCTTACATGTTGTGTTTGCGGGGATCCGATGGATATTGAGATGGTATTTCAGATTGATTATTGATTCTATCATGTCTTTGTTATTTGTGATCTTGCATCTCTCCATTGTTAGTAGCTATCTTGGCCGAGTAGATGCTAGCAACTCCAACAGGGAGTATTTATGCTCGATAGTGGTTTCATGCCTCTAGTAATCTGGGGAAGTGACAGAAATCTCTAAGGTACTAGATGTGCTGTTGCTACTAGGGAGAAAATAGCAATCCTTTGTTCATAGAACAATTGTATTGTTTACTTTACACACAATGCTTAATGCAATTATCTGTTGCTTGCAACTTAATACTGGAGGGGATTCGGATGATAACCTGAAGGTGGATTATTAGACATAGATGCAGTTGGATTACGTATATGTATAATGTTGTAATGCCCAATCAAATCTCATAGGAGTCAAGATGATTAGTATATGCATGTATGCTTTCTCGATGTTTGTCAATTGCCCCGCTGTAATTTGGTCACCCAACATGTCATCTATCTTAAGGAGAATCACCACTAGTGAACAATGGACCCCGATCCTTTCTTTTACCATCAATCTACAATCTACTGTTTACTGTTTTCTGTTTACTTTCTGCAAGAAATTACTATTTTCAACACAATACTTTTAATCCTTTGTTTTCAGCAAGACCGTTGAGATTGACAACCTCACTGTAAGTTGGGGGCAAAGTTCTGTGGTTGTGTTGTGTAGGACTCCAAGTTGGAAACAACACCTTGGAGGTGTTTCCTTGCTCCTACTGGTTTGATAACCTTGGTTTCATAACTGAGGGAAAACTTGATGCTATACTCATCATACCTTCCTCTTGGGGTTCCCCAACGAGCTCAACATATTGAGTAAGCAAGACTTTTTCTGGCGCCGTTGTCGGGGAGTCAAAGACATCTTCACAAGGGGAGTCCCTCATAACCAATCTCTTTACTTTTTTTATTTGTTTTGCTTAGTTTATTTCTGCTTTGTTTGCTTGTTTCTTTATCAAAAACACACAAAAATTAGTTGTACTAGTTTCCTCTTTACATTAAAAACACAAAAAATGACTACTCTTGAAAACACTAAGTTGTGTGACTTCACTAGCACCAACAACAATGATTTCATGTGCACACTATTGCTCCACATGTTCTTGAAGCTACTTTCTTTGAAATTAAACCTGCTTTACTCAATCTTGTTATGAGATAAAAAAATTCTGGTATTGGTACTGAAGATGTTGCTGCTCATCTTAATAAGTTTGTTGAACTTTGTGAGATGCAAAAACATAGGGATATAGATGGAGATATTATTAAGCTTAAATTGTTTCTTTTCTCCTTGAGAGTAAAAGCTAAAGAATGGTTGCAATCCCTAACTAGAAATAGTATTGATTCTTGGACTAAATGCAAAGATGCTTTCATTGGAAAATTCTATCCTCCTGCTAAGATTATATCTATGAGAAGTGAAATAATGAAATTTAAACAATCTAATAATGAACATGTTTCTCAAGCTTGGGAAAGAATGAAATCTTTGGTAAAGAATTATCCCACTCATGGACTCACTGCTTGGATGATTATCCAAACCTTTTATGCAGGACTGAATTATTCTTCCAGAAATCTACTGGATGCTGCTACTGGAGGTACCTTTATGACCATTACTTTGGGTGCTGCAACAAAGCTTCTGGATAATATGATGGTTAACTATTCTGAATGGCACACTGAGAGAGCTCCACAAGGTAAGAAGGTAAATTCTATTGAAGGGACCTCTTCCTTGAGTGATAAAATAGATGTTATTATGTCTATGCTTGTTAATGGGAAATCTCATATTGATCTAAATCATGTTCCCTTAGCCTCTTTGGTTTCTCAAGAAGAGCAAGTTGATGTGAACTTTATAAGAATTAATAATTTTAGCAACAATGCCTACATGAATAATTTTGGTAACAACAATTATAGGCCATATCCTCCCAATAATGGTAATGCTTATGGAAATCCCTACAACAATAATAGGAATCCACCCTCTGAACTTGAAGTTATGCTTAAAGATTTTATTAGTAAACAAACTACTTTCAATAAAACTATTGAGGAAAAACTCTCTAATGCTGAAAGAAATATAGCATTATTGTCTGAAGCTCAATCTTCTTTGAATAAAATGGCTGCTAAATCTGAAACTACTAAAAACCCCTTTGCTGCTACTAATGCCATACAAGTTAGAATTGATGAAAATGTTAGACTATTAGCTGAATTACATGCTAAGTGGGAAAGAGAAGATGAAATTGCTAGAAATATTAGTATTTCTACTATCACTACCACTAATGTTGAAGATAGTAAACCCAATGGAACCTTTTCTAATAAAAATGCTGAAATTCTTCGAAATATGGGAAACAATAGCTCTACTACTTTAGATGATAAGTATGATTTTGATCTTGATTGGTTGCAATATCTCTGAAGTAATTATGTTCCTACAAAAGCTTGCTAAAAGTCATAATGCTAGTGCTATGAACATGGCCTTGAAAAAACATATTACTGATGCTCTCATAAAAAATAAAGAACAAAAGATGAAACATAAAGCTTCTATTCCTATGAAATTAGAAGATGGTTGGGAACCCATCATTAATATGAAAGTGAATGATTTTGATCTCAAATCTTTATGTGATCTTGATAGTAGTGTTTCTATTATGCCTATAAAGATTTATGAAATGCTTGATTTGCCACCATTGGAAGATTGTTATTTAAATGTCCCACTTGATGATAATGCTAAAAAGAAACTCATGGGGAGTATTAATGATGTGCTTATTATGGTTAACAATGCCTATGTCCCCGTTGATTTCTATGTTTTGGATGTTGAATGCAATGCTTCTTGTCCTATTACTTTGGGAAGACCTTTTCTTAGAACTATTGGTGCCATTATTGATATGAAAGAAGGCACCATTAAATATCAACTCCCACTCAAGAAAGGTATAGAACACTTTCCTAAGAAGAGAGAGAAGATTCATTTTTCCTCTCCTATTAAAACAAAATTTGCTCTTAATGCTTCTTCATTTGAGAATACTTGATTCTTTTCTTGCTTCTTATGCCTAACTTAAAGGCGTTAAAGAAAAGTACTTATTGGGAGATAAGCCAAAAGTTTTAGTTGAGTCTTGGAAGTTATTTATTCAGTAATAACCTCTCCTTATCATTTTTGTGTGGTTTTTGTGCCGAGAGTAACCTCTAATGAGAGAGAAGTAAGACTTGGAAAAGTTGCTGTCCCAAAACAGATTTTTGGGCTTCACTGTAAAAATTCGTGAAAAATCTATGTATGTCGATTTGAGCTGTAATTTTTTGTGCTTCTGCCCCAGGTTGTTATCCAACTTTCGTTAGTTCAACACTTTTCTATTTGATCAACAGAAGGTCTTCTAAAAAAATGGTTTCTACCTGCTGGTCTGTTTTAACAGATTTCTGCCATTATTTGCATTTGCTTCTTGTTGATTCCTTTTTGGGTTCCTTTTGGGGAAATTGAGCTTTTTGAGGGAAGTTCTACAGTAGCTTGTGTTTTAATGAAAGTTTTACTTGTGTTGGAACTGAACCGAAAGACTTATTATCTCGAGTACACTAATGTTGCTAATGAAGATTGTGTGCAGTTTTGTATGAAGGAAAAATCTCAGGTGTAAGGGAAGAATGATGTAATGAGATGAAGAATGGACTAAAGCTCAAGCTTGGGGATGCCACCCGTGTCACCCCAAGAAATATGCAAGAAGTACAAGCATCAAATCTTGGGGATGCCCAAGTCATCCCCTTCATCAATAAAAATCTTAGGTTTCTTCCACACACTTCATTTTTATTGTTTCATGCATAGTTGTGTTGTTCTTGGAGCGTCTTCGTTTTTTGTTTTTGGTTTTCGTTTGCTTGGTTTGCTTAGTTTGCTTGAATAAATTGGTTGGACCCCCTCATTCATACATTAGTTTTCAAATAAGATTGGTTTGGATTGAAAAAGAGTAGGAAAGTTCATGCTTAAGTGGTAAAACGAGCTTGTTTTTAACTGTGGCCTATGCTTTGTCATGTCATGCTTGATATCATTTTTGCTTTATGCTTAGTGATTTTGTTGTAGCATGACATGTTATAAACAATTGAGATTGCTTAATGTACCTTGAAAGAATCATGCATTTCTTTAGCATATTAAAGCATAGTATTGTGGTATTCTCCTTTGATGATTTATTTGGGTTGACTTGGCGCATGCTCACACCATGTTAAGACTATCCCAAGTCACCATAGCCTCTATGATCCTTTAGTTTTCAACTTGTAATATCACTTTATGCATTAATTAATGATGTTTTGTCGCTTTGCATGATTACGGCCAATATTGCTCTATTAGTTGGTCGCTCCAAGTCTTTTGCTAGCCTCCATAACCAAGTATGAGTTCCACTCATGCATCCAACTCCAAATAAAACCAAGTTATTCAAAAGAGTCCACCATACATACCTATTAGCATTTTCTATTCCATGTATATTCATGTTTTTATCTATCTTCCGAATTAAACTTGTTATGAGAAAATTAGTGATGGGGAACACTTTACTTTTCTTGCCATTAATAAACTTGATGGAACACTTTACTTTTCTTGCCCTTAATAAACTTGAACCAATGTGTCATCTATATTGTATATGCTTGCACTTATACGTTGGGAATTAGCAGAACCATGTTGTCATGGGGAACACTTTCAACATTGCACTTGTACATTGTACCCATTTGATATCATGCTCTTTTGTTTATGGATGTAGTCAGTGTGAAATGAAAGGGGAGCTTGTAAGTCCATGGAGTTATGCATGTGTGTTCGGGAAACGCGTGGGTCGCTGGTCTAATCCATTCCTAATCATGGTGGAAACCTGCAGTGTAACCATAATGAGCAATCTATGAAGCATTCTTCTTATAAAAAAAGAGATTGAGATTGATAAAAAAAAAGAAAAAAAGAGATGAGAAAAGAGGAGAGAGAGAGAAAAAGCACCATTTTCCCATGGTAAATAAGATTGCTGAGATGCTTATTGCCTGCTTGCCTTGTCATTTTGATATGGGGATTCTTCTGTATCATCGGGCAAGGGGTACCCTATTGGCGGTTCTCTATGATACACATGTACTTACTATGACAAGAACTTACCGGTAACTAAACTTGAGTAGCATGAGGAGCGACCCTCGTATTCAAGGGACATGAGATTGCCAACTTATACTTTGTCAAGCATAAAGTCCATACTTTGGTCACATTAACCTTAATCACTTCAAGATGCTTATGATAGGGGCAATGAGAGCTGAAAGCTAATAAGTACCATAATTTTTGGAAGCTCTTTACGAGACTTGAATCCCTGCTTCCTTCTATGAAGGCCTTTCTTTTACTTTTATGTTGAGTCTCCATATTCTATCTTTATGCACCTATTGATAGAGCATAGTGGCCATTCTTAGTTTAATGTGCATTGTCCCAAGACTTATTGATTGATGCATAACTTTGATATTGCTTGTTCTTAAACTATTTGTATCTAGTCACCCTTATGAACTTTGAAGGTGTCCTATGCATTTATGTTTTCCTACACTATGAGGGACAAGCTGAATACCATTCTCATTATGTTTTCTCTATGTGAAACAAACAAACGTCTGGCATAGCATTGTTATTCGTGAATCCTTTGTTTGTGCCTTTTCATGTTAGAACATAGTTGCTATGTCTTATTGTTAGAACTATATCATTCATGCTATGTTAAAGTACTATGATCCCAGTTATCAATGTTCTACAAATACTTTGATCAAGATTATGATGGTGCATGTCACCTCAAAAATTATTCTTTCTTTTTATCACTTACCTACGAGGACGAGCAGTAGTTAAGCTTGGGGATATTGATACGTTGCTAACGTATCTATAATTTTTTATGTTCTATGCTTGTTTTGTATCCACTTTCTTATATTCTGTCCACACTTTGGAGTATTTCTACACACTTTCTTGGACTAACCGATTAACAAGATGCCATAGTGCCAGTTGCCTGTTTTCTGCTGTTTTTGGTTCCAGGAAAGCCAGAAAATGAATATTCTCGGAATTGGACGGGACAAAACCAAAGTCAATATTTCACCGAGGGGAACAAAGAGCTAGAATACGAGACAGAGAGGGGCCAGGGGTTGGCCACATCACCTGGCCGCACGGCCAGGCCTGGCCCACGCTAGGGGGTGGTGCGGCCGCCTAGGGCACCCCCTCGGTATCCCCTTTCGCCTATATATTGCCTCCAATACAGAAACTCTAAGTACCCAATCAAAATTCCACGAAAGAGTCTATAGCCACCATCATATCCATCCCTAGATCGGAGGGATCTAAAGCTCTTCCCGGCACCCTGCCGGAGGGGAGAATTCACCCTGGAGGCCTTCTTCATCGCCATGCCTACCTCCAGTGTGATGCGTGAGTAGTTCATCCCTGGACTACGGGTCCATGTAGTATCTAGATGTTTGGTTCTTCTCCTTTGTGCTACCATGTCTAGATCTTGTGAGCTCCGTTCATGATCAAGATCATCTATTTGTAATCTTACATGTTGTGTTTGCAGGGATCCGATGGATATTGAGATGCTATTTCAGATTGATTATTGATTCTATCATGTCTTTATTATCTGTGATCTTGCATGCTCTCCGTTGTTAGTATCTATCTTGGTCAAGTAGATGCTAGCAACTCCAAGAGGGAGTATTTATGCTCGATAGTGGGTTCATGCCTCTAGTAATCTGGGGAAGTGACAGAAATCTCTAAGGTACTAGATGTGTTGTTGCTACTAGGGAGAAAACAACAATCCTTTGTTCATAGAACAATCACATTGTTTACTTTACACGCAATGCTTAATGCAATTATCTGTTGCTTGCAACTTAATACTGGAGGGGGTTCGGATGATAACCTGAAGGTGGATTATTAGTCATAATGCAGTTGGATTACGGTCTATGTATAATGATGTAATGCCCAATCAAATCTCATAGGAGTCAAGATGATTTGTATATGCATCTATGCTTTCTCGATGTTTGTCAATTCCCCCGCTGTAATTTGTTCACCCAACATGTCATCTATATTAAGGAGAATCACCACTAGTGAACTATGGACCCCGGTCCTTTCTTTTACCATCAATCTACAATCTACTATTTACTGTTTTCTGTTTAGTTTCTGCAAGCAATTACTATTTTTCACACAATATGTTTAATCCTTTGTTTTCAGCAAGACCGGTGAGGTTGACAACCTCACTGTAAGTTGGGGGCAAAGTTCCGTGGTTGTGTTGTGCAGGACTCCAAGTTGGAAACAACACCTTGGAGGTATTTCCTTGCTCCTACTAGTTCGATAACCTTGGTTTCATAACTGAGGGAAAACTTGTTGCTATACTCATCATACCTTCCTCTTGGGGTTCCCCAGCAAGGTCAACATATTGAGTAAGCATGCATCTACCAGCATCATTGTCCCATCTAGCCTAGATCAAAAATCAAGAAGTTACTCATGATCATCTCTTTGGCCCATACTTGAAATGATCCAAAACTATACTAAAAACCAAATCAAACCATCTCCAAACTTGGAAGGTACCTCTCCAAAGCAACCACCCTCAGCCCCAGGTCGACACCACTATAGCAACTGCCTTTCCCCTACCCTATGTCCCTTGGAAGAAGAGAGAGAGCCCTCTTTATTTCAAATCTTGCTTTAAAGGCAGCAGTAACCACTACCCTTCCCCCTATCCTCTCTAGTCGTACCAGAGCCCCACCACTCACCTCTCCACCGCCCCCAGCAGCCAATGTCTGCCCCTCACTCCTTCTCTCTCGCCTCCATAGACCAAGTCGACTATAGACCCTCCACTTCAGTTTATAAGGCCACAGGCCATCCCAGCACTCCCTTCTTTGCTCTTTTGCTCCCTCCCACTCCTCCTAACCTCCCCAGAGCTTCCTCTCCCTCTCCCTGTCCTATCCTGCCCGAGAGAGACAGTAGAGCAAGCTTCAACCTTGCTCCAAACCCGAGCGTAGCTCCCTCCCCTCTGTCTCTCCTCCCCTGCATGTCCCCGGAATGAAACACCCACACACTCTTGCCTCTAATCCCCTCCTTTTTCTGTCCCAGGAACATCTCCCCCGGTGGCGCCATCAAGCTCCGACGAGGTTCCTCTCGGTCATGCTCGCGCGAGCACTTTTCCATCACCGAACCCGTCGATGCCAACCCTCCCCGAGCTTGTAGTCGCCGACCGCATCACCCAGGCCCTCGCTTGCGCCTCCCGAACCTCCTGTTGAGCTCCCCATCCTCCTCCAGCGTGCCGCTAGGGTTTCTGCTCAGCGCCGCCGGCGAGGGAAGGATGACGACGTCCCAACCCTTGATCCACTTCTAATCGGAGGGCTGAGGTTGCTCCTTACCCCTTCACGCCCTCCCCTCGCTGACAATTGGGCGCCACCAGGTGGTTTTTGAACGCTCCTCTCGCGCCCCGGCGCCGCGATGCTGGGTCGGCCCATGAGCACTGCCGCGGGATCTCCTCTAATTCGGCACAGTAGCTCCTTTCCCTTGTTCTTTTTTTATATACATTTCCAGATCTGTTCAAACGATGTTTAGTTTAAATCGGATTAAAAATGGAAACACCTAGTTCTGTCCAGATCTAAATTTCCAGGTATTACCACATGTTTTTTGGCAGCATGCAGAGCAAGAATCTTGCCAAAATAAATTTTCATTATATTTTGGCTATAAAACTTCTAAGAAGTATCTAAATCAGGAGATAAATTCCCTAAGGAGATCTACATCTCCAAAAAGGGTAATCCCAACTTCCTCTGGAAGGTATTGGGAATGGCTATCCAGTGTTATTAATATCCCAATTTCCACTATAGCAAAAATGACAAAACCCACCCAAATCTTACTTTAGAAAATTCCTTAAGACAAACTATAATATGTTTTGAGTTGATTCCAACTCTCTATGATGTGGTATACTAAATTCTATCAAAATCCAAGAGATCAAATTTTATTGAGGCTCTGTTTAATTTTGGTGAATTAATCAACTCTGCCTGGGGTAGTTCAATTAGAAAAATCACTACAGACGTTTTTGTACTCCAAATTGCATGATTCCAATTCCTACAGAAAGATACTTCAAATACCCATCATGTGTCTTTGGAAGCATATCAAAATAATCTATATATTTAATCTGGTGAAAAAGACAAATTAACTGCAGAACTGACTTTGGCATTTTCCCAAGGGCATTCTGGTAATTATTTTGAGATGAATACAACTCTCAAAAATCTTAAACACCAAAGTCTACCAAAAACTCTGAGAAAAAATTTATTTGAGATCCAGATCTTTTCTGGTGATTTATTCACCTAAACTAGAGCCTTTTTTCACTAGAAAAATCATAACTAAACATAGGAAATTGATAAAATCATGAAACCACTTTTGTTGCCCTTGTTATTCCAATACCTATCTGATCATATCATTGTTGCACATTGATATCACCCAAACCCAAGCCTTAGTCAACACCCCTTCATTAGGTGGTATTTGACAAATAAACCACAAAGGTAAAACAACAAAGGCAAGTAAAGTATTTCCAAAGGCTATGATCTCAATCTATCAAAACCTACTGAATTGAATAATGTGTGGTATGTTTGTTTGTTGTATGGTATTGGTGATTGCATGCCATGTGTTGGTTGTGCCCTTTGGAGCTTTAGCTATAACAACTTAATCCGTGCAACCACATTACTCTCGAATGGGACATGGCTGGGCTTGATGTTTGCTTACTTTGGTATAAGCTGCCTACAACTACAGGGGATTTAAAAATCCTAGAGGGTGGGCCTTCTCTTGTAAAGGTCCATGTGAGACATCGACCTGGAGAAGGAACTAAGGGTCTACGACCTCCACATATTACTATGAGCCCCTCATTGAAAGCGCACACTTTGTGCAGTGCAAAAAGCGCTCTGGTTGGCTTGGGAACTATATAGGGCGTCCCGGTGTTGAGGGGAACAACACTCATAGGGTAGGCACTTATATTGGCGTGGGCATCTGGAGAGTCTTGATCGGCTACTCGACCCACGATCGGTGTAGATCAGGGCAGGGTACCCGGATGGTGTGGGTAAAGTGTACAACCTCTACAGAGTGTAAATCTATTCGAATAGCCGTGTCCGCGGTTATGGACATGTTGGACAAACTACTGTAGAGCAGTGTTGGTTTTGATTTCAAAAAGGATTTCGGAAAAGAAATGGCTTTGGAAATGTTTTGACCATGGGATGGTCAGAAAGGACACATGTTTTGGCCATGGGATGGTCAGAAAGGAAGGAAAGGAGTTTGGTCATGGGATGACCGGAAGGAAGAAAATGAATGGGTGACCCAATCCTAGTGTTTCCCAAAACTTTTCAAAAGATTCCAAAATGTTTTACAAAAGTTTTCAACAAAGGATGTAGATGTTATATCTACAAGAGAAACTATTTGAGAAAAGAAACTCTCTTGGAGCCATCCTACTACCACAACCATATTGCATATCCTCTTCTTATTACTATTCTATTAAGGTGGTTTACGAGTACATTCAAAGTACTCACTGGCATTGTCCCTGGCTATTAACTTGGTCAGATATCGAGAAGAAGGTGGTGGTGACGACTATGCGAGCTAGGACGTTCTCCCAGTCAGTTTCCTGTAGGTTAAGGCTTGACTCGGGCTCTATGCTTTATGAAGTTCCGCTGATGATGATTGATGTAGCCATAATGGCAAATAAGGTATGACATATATCTGCTTAAGTAATGGATGTTTACTTTGATACTTGTCGGTTATGTGCCACGACGAACTGATCATGGGATCGTGGTGTATGTATAACAGGGATTCTCGAAGGATTAATCCAGGGACCCCACACTTGCCATTGTGTAGCTCACCGCCAATTCAGAGTCACCCAACGACTCTATGCATTCCAGGAGATGCCACTGCTTCCATATATATTTGCTGAAATTCTAAGAAACACTTTGTTTGATTGCTCATTTCATTTTAGGCACACTTGTCTAATGCTTGTTTGTCTTGTTCTATAGGTTCACGAGCGACGCCATTATATCTCGCATCTGATTCTGGGTCTGGTTCGTCCTAAGTCATGACATAACTATCCTCTACAATATATAGTTCATTCGTGGTTTGTATTCCTGCTCTATAGGTTCTCGTATGATGCGGTTATAATTTCTATCTGGTTCATTCTACACTATGACAGTAACTGCATGCCATTTTGTGGCTCAGCGCAAATTCTGAGTAACCCAACGTCTCTTGCATTTTAGTGTATAGAACTGCTTCCATATATATTTGTTCCAAATGACATAGCTAGTTTATATCTGCTGAAATTCTAAGCCACACACACACATTTTTTGATTGCTCGTTTCACGGTAGTCACACTTGTTTAATGCGTGCTTGCTTGTCATGTTTGTTTGACGTGTTGGTCAATAATTAAACCATTGACCAGTTGTAAACTCCAGTTCATAGCTCCTGTCATATCAGTCAAATGAGTAGTTTGTCTTATTTGATGTATTAACTTGTTATTACTTAGTTTCAGACTGCAACTATTGCTAGCCCCGCCAAAGAGGGGGCTGCAAGATCATGTCTCCTACAATGTAGTTGTCACACTCAATGGAAGATCCATGTGATCGATTGAGAAAGCAAATTGAGGACTCTGCTATCAACTTGATTGTCAACTAAAATGCCGATTTTTCTTTCCCCTGAGTTGATAATATGTAATAATTTTTAGAAGTTTGCAGCTGATGTAATATCTTGATAACTCGCGTAGGCCATGTAGGCATTTAGTTGACGCCATCCACACATTGCGGTAGTCGTTACGGTAACTACGCTAGGAAGGTCGATTAGGGAACAGTACCGTGCTGTATTCAGCCGATGACGAACAGTAAAAAAATGCTGGATTATTATACACGTTTTATGATATTGGCATGGGCTTCAGAATTGACGAAACTATAAAAGGCCATAAACGTAACGGGCTAATGCGCATGTGGTAACAGGCCGTAATAGAAATAGGCCGTTACTGAAGCAGGCCGTAACAGTAGCAGGCCAGAATAGAAACAGCACATTACAGTAACAAGCAAGAAACTGCACAAATCGCAAAATAGTAACAGGCAAAAATAGCAGCGGGCCAAAATAGTAGTACGGGCCGAGAATAGAAACAACCCATTACAGTAAAAGGCCAGAACAGTGATGAGCCTGAACAGTACGGGCCGAGAAATTCCCGGACGAGGGTAGTAATAGGCCGAAAAATTTACCAGGATAGAACAATAAAGGGCCTTTTGTGGGCCTAAACAACTTCAGACCAGAACATTAAAAGGCCAGAACAGTAACAGGCCAGAACAGTAACGGACCATCTCAGAGAAGTGCCGTCAGTAGGCGGTCGACTATGGGCTACGATAACAGTGACGGGCTGACCGCAAGCCTTATGTTTACAGGAGCGACTTGGCGCAGGCTGCTAATGGACCGCACAGTGTTGGACCAACATGGGCCTTCTGTAGGCCGAAACAGAATCAGACCTGAAAGTTCACGGGCCGCTGCTAGCTGCATTTTTGGGCCCATTTCAAATAGTGCAGGACAAAACAGTAACGGGCCATCTTCTTATTCGGCTCCCCTTATGGGCCGGCCTAGTTAGTATTTAGTAGGCCTTGACTGGACATGGCTTCTGCCACGGTTTCTAACAGCGGTAACTGGCCGCTAACAGCGGCTGCCACCCGACAGTTTGCATCACATCAGCAGTCAGCGCAGCTGGCGAACAGATCTACGACGGAATAAGTTCTCGTGGCTGAAGGGTGGGATCCGCCACGGTCGAAAAAAAACCATGGTTAATTCATTTGTGACGGGGCTTTTACCACGAAGGCCATCCATCATGGAAGACTCTTTGTCCACGAAAAACGAGCCTTCAACCACAAAAATCGTTCGTTGTAATAGCCAACTTTTCTTGTAGTGATTGCATCTTTATGGAGATGTAAATATAATATGGGCATACTCTCCTCTCAGCTGATCAATAGCTTATCTCTTAGCTTTCATTCACGGGATGTCCGATCACATAGAGTGGGTTACCACTACGAACAACTCATTGTGTGGGTCTCAAACCCATCTCCCTCGATGCATTATCTATCACATTACGTGATAAACCCTTTATGAAGGGATTTGCCAAGTTCTTAGATGTTTGGATATAATTCAACACAATAACTCCGGAGTTTCTCGATTTCCTGATAGATTGCAAACTCCTCTTCACATGCCTTGATGACTTCATATTACCCTTAGAACTGTTTATGTTGATGATCACATTTTGATTATCACAGTTCATCGGGATGGCGGGTATTGGTTTTTCAACCATAGGTTAGTCCATCAAGAGCTCATGAAGCCACTCTGCTTCAAAAATGGATGTGTCTAATGTTGTGAGTTCTGCTTCCATTGTTGACCTCGTTAAAACGGTCTGCTCGCCAGACTTCCAGGAAACAACGTCACCACCAAGTGTAAATAGATAACTACATGTGGCCTTAATCTCATCAGCATCACATATCCAGTTTGAATCACTATATCCCTCAAGTACTCGTGAATACCCAGTATAGTGAATACCATAACTCACAGTTCCTTTCAAATAGAGAAAAACCCTCTCAAGAGCATGCCAATGATTATCTCCAGGATTTGACACAAATCGTCTCAGTTTGCTTATAGCAAAGGAGATGTCAGGCCTCGTAGCACTAGCTAAATACATGAGCAAGACAATGATTTGAGAATATCTCAATTGATCTTTAGCATTCCTTTGATTCTTTCGAAGTAGCACACTCGGATCATAAGGTGTTGGAGAAGACTTGTAGTCACTATACCCGAAGAGACTCAATATCTTTTCCACATAGTAGGACTGGATCGGTGTAATCCCACCATTGTCATCCATCAGTAGCTTGATGCTTAAGATTACATCAGCCACTCCCAAGTCCTTCATCTCAAAGAAGCGAGATAGGAACTCTTTGACGTCCTCAATAACAACGAGGTTGGTCCCGAATATCAAAATCTCATCGACATAGAGACACATAATAACTCCCTCGCCCCCACCATGGCGATAGTACACACATTTATCAACTTCATTTACAACAAAGCCTTCAACAGCTAAAGTTCTTTCAAACTTCTTGTGCCACTTCTTAGGAGCTTGCTTAAAACCATACAAAGACTTTACTAACCTACACACCTTTCCTTCGTGACCATCTACTACAAATCAATCAGGCTGCTCCATATAAATTTCCTCATCTAGCTCTCCATTAAGAAAAGCCATCTTAACGTCCATTTTATGAACGAGAAGACCGTGTGAGGCAACAAAGGATAGTAGGACTCAAATAGTGGTCAATATGGCTACATATGAGTAGGTATCAAAGAATTCGTCACCTTCTTTCTGGGTATAACCCTTGGCCATAATATGTGCCTTGTATTTTTCAATAGTACCATCAGGTCTAAGATTTTTCTTGAACACCCACTTACATCCTACAGGTTTGCACCCATAAGGGTGATCAGTGACCTCCAAAGTTCGATTAGCTAAGATGGAGTCCATCTTGCTTGAGACAGGCTCCTTCCAGTAGTCAGCATCTTGAGATGCATAGGCTTCTGAAATAGAAGTGGGAGTATCATCCACAAGGTACACAATGAAATTATCACCAAATGAGTTTGTAGTCCTTTGTATCTTGCTCCTTTTGGGAGCTTCATTGTTGTCCTCCACAGGATCATCATAGTGTTCTATCAGCATAGTGGGTTCTGGAACTATAGCAAATTCCTGACTAGATGAACTAGTCATCTCCTAATTTGATGAGCTAGACATACCTTTCATGGGAAAGATGTACTCAAATAAAGTCGCATCATTCGACTCCATAATTGTACCAACATGCATGTTGGATACCTCAGATTTTACTGTCAAAAATATATAACCAATGCTATGAAAACCATATCCCAAAAAAACACAATCCACGGTCCAAGCTTTCGCTTCTTGGGTATTGGAATATTGGCTTCCGCCAAACATCCCCAAGTTTGTAAGTAAGAGAGTTTAAGCCTTTTATTCTCCCATTCCTAAAATGGACTCATGGTTTTATCCTTTACGGGAACACGGTTTAGGATATGACACGCAGTTATTAGGGCCTCCCCCCACCATTCCCTGGAAAGACCCGATGTATCTAACATGGAGTTAACCAAATCTGTTAGAGTGCAATTCTTTCTTTCGGCCACTCCATTTGACTGAGGTGAATAGGGAGGTGTCCTCTCATGTATAATACCATGTTATGTACAAAATAAATCAAATTCATTTGAAAAGTACTCTCCACCACGACCCGACCTTAGCCGCTTGATTTTAAGATCAAGTTGGTTTTCTGCTTTAGCTTTACAGATTTTGAAGTAGTTCAAAGCTTCATCTTTAGATTTCAGAAGATAAACATAACAATATCTAGTGGAGTCATCAATCAATGTCATAAAGTATATTTTTGCACCTTTTGTCAAAACACCATTCATCTCACATTAGATCTGAATGTATAAGTTCCAGCGGTGCTAAGTTTTTCTATTCCGCGGCCATATGAGACTTGCAGGGTATCTTTGCTTGAACACAAAATTGACACTTAGAACCTTTGGCAGTAGTTAATTTTGGAATTAAATTCATATTGGCTAGCCGTCTCATGCAACCAAAGTTAATATGAAAGTGTCGTGAATGCCAAATATTGGACTCATTATTATTGCAAACATGATTAATAACTTTAGTACATGAGTCTGATAAAGATAAGCGGAACAGACCTCCATACTCATAACCATTTCCAACAAATTGTACAAACTTATAATTTACAACTTTATTGGACTCAAAAACAACTTAACACCATCTCGACATAAAAGCGACCCACTGACGAGATTCTTATTGATGGAGGGAACATGCTGCACATTCTTCAGCTGTAAGGTCTTCAGATTTACCGTACCAACACCATGAATAGAAGCACGTGAGTTGTTTCCCATCAGCATGGAAGAAGTCCTTGAGACTTGATAAGAAGAAAACATGTAAATATCAGAACATACATGTGTATTAGCTCCCGTGTCTGTTGATGAGTGCATATTTACATCATGTTTTACATTATTATTTTGCATTGTAGATGTAGGATCCTGGAATTTTACGGCGTTCGCGTGCACATTTTATGTCTGTTTTCACCAGGATCAGGACAGATGATGGATCCAATGGATACAATTCTTGGAGCAATTGTACTATAGAGAAAAGGAGTCAAAAACAATGTAAATTGCTTATTTGGGAAATATTAATAATACCAGAAGAAAACCAGAAGCGAACAAAGGAGGCAGAGAGTCCAACGACCAACTATACGACCGAAGCAAATTTTTCGGCCGTATAGCTCCAGCTGTATAGTTGTCACCGCCTCCGCCTCGTCAAAAAGTTTCACTCCATGCAATTGGTTCGGAGAGACGGCATACAGAACACCCAGAAATCACAGAAACCTCACCTCCAGAAGGCATCTAGAGGGGGAACTCATCCGCCAAGGATCCATCTTTGCCCTGCGCAGATCCACAAGGCTAAGGCATCGATCTTCATCATCCACCGCTGCATCACCACCATCTCAATCCATTCCATCTACATCTTGTCTAGATCTTGTTGTAATTCCCGTACTCGTTGTGGATTTATATAAGTACTATTCATCTATGATTGTTTCCATTACCATTGCCATGATGTTGATTGCCTCCATGTCTGAGTAGATCATTAGTTCTTGGGGAGATGGAGAAACCCTAGTATGAGATTGAAATAACATAAAGTCTATTATGATATTCATCGCTATGACCATGTGTTAGATTTTCTACATCTTGATGTTGAGAGAAGTCGACCTCTCAATATTTGCCTCTCGTGGGGACTTGATGGAGGAAACTACTTGTTGGTAGACGGAGGTATGCTAGCACTTACAGTGACTATAAAGCTGTTGGCACCCCTTACATATCAACTTGGGAAACCAAGGAAACTCACGGAACACTATCCATGCCATGGGATACGTCCTACGGGATTACGTCCCTTAATAGCACAGTAATTCGATTGATGTCGATTGCTGACTGCTATGGTTATGAGGATGATGTGAGCAGCGGTTGCTTCCTATTCGTCCAAAAACGGAGTTCCTCTCACACATACATAGTTGAGAATGTTCATGATGATAATCTATATCTTAGATCTTTACAATACTAGTGGTGTATCCGCTACTCCCTGAGAATGCCTTTTCCCTACTGCAGTTCCAATCTCTCTTACATACGCGATACTTACTTTCTGTACTTAGTTGTTTTACTTTACTTTATTGCTCTTATACCAAAAACCAAAAAACACCTTTTTACAAATACTCGCATTTTATCTTGTCACTTAGAACTTTATCTAGCATTTCTATCATAATATTTATTTTGAGAGTTATTAGACTTCAGACTCCTGCTCCCTATGGGTTCGATATCTTTATTTTGAAACTAGCTACAAACGATCTATGCACTTGCAGTCATCAAGCTATTTTCTGGCGCCATTGCCGGGGAGCTAAGCGCTGTAGGTCTTTTAGTTTTTGCTTATTTATTTTTGTATTGCTAAATTTTTTTTTGAGTTATAGGTTTCCACCAACATGATGGAGTTTGAGCATATGACTAGTGCTAACCCAGTCAACCACTTTGGGAAGCCCTATGATATTTATAAAAAAGACAACTCCAATAAGAAGACAAGGGGATTTGAAATAAATCCTCTACTACTTAGTATTCTACATAAGAAGGAATTTACTGGAGATGAAGAAGATCCTGATCCATATGAGCATATTGCTTGTTTTACAGATATATGTGGCACTTTTCTATTGACGGGATATACCGCTGATGAGGTAAGGGTTAAACTTTTTAGTCAAACTTTGACAAGTACAGCTCTCTCATGGTATAGATCTCTACCCCCTGAAGCCCCTACTACATGGGATAATCTAGCCTGTGAATTTTTATCAAAATATTATCCATTGTCAAAATCTTTTCGAATTAGGTGTCTTATAATGACTTGGAAGAATCGTTCTAATGAAGGACTAGTAAGAGCTTATATTAGATTTAAAGATTTACTATGACTATGTTCTCATCATGATTTGCCTGAATGGTATTTACTACATATCTTTTATGGTGGTTTAATTGAACCTAATAAAATTGAACTAGACTCTTTCACGGAAGGAGCCTTTATGAATCTTCCTATACCTAAAGATTGGGCTTTACTTAATAGAATTCGTGATCATAGAGTTTCATGGAATTTTGGTCTAGGGAGTGAAGGAGGCGAAGAAATAGAGCATGATTGTATTCATGATTATAATAAAAAAAGGTCATGTTAAAGAATTATCTAAAGAACTTTATTTGGATTCAGATCTTGTGTTGCAAGTTGTTAAAGCTTTTACAGAACATATCAAAGCTCAAAAGGAGGGTCCGTCAAGTATGATCCACCACCCGAACCAGAAAAGAAAAGAGAATATAAAGCAACACTGGCCTTCGTAGAACCAATATATGAAGTGCCTTTCCCTAATACTGCACAAAAGCATATTTTTGAATATGAACAGGTCAAAGCAGTATAGCAAAAGAGGGAAGAGGAAAGCATGCCAGAAGTCGTGGAACATCTGGAAGAAACCAAAGATGAAGAGGTAACCAAGGAAGCAATTATGGTTATGTACTCACACTGTAAAATAGTTGAACTTGATGAAGAGACTTCCGTATTGGTTGAAGGTAAAACAAAGGTAAAAGATGTGGGTAAGCCTATTCTTCCCTGCATATTTAAAGAAACCTCTCATTATGGTTTATGTGATCTTGGCACCGAAGTTAATGTTATATCTTATGATTTCTACTTCAAGATAAAATAAGAAATAGAACCGGCTACAATTCAAAATACTAATATAACAATTATGTTAGCCAATAAAAACCTTAGAATTCCAATGGGAGTAGTTGACGATGCAACTGTCACAATTGGCAACAAAAACTTTCCTATCGATTTTGTAGTTGTTGATATGCCAGCAGAAACTCTTTGCCCAATTATATTTGGAAGGAACCTTTTGGGTGATATAGGTGCCTATGTTAACTTCAAGAAGGAGATTGTGTCTCTTAAGCTTGGAGGAACGGAAAATAAATTCTGTTTTTCCAAATTTAAAGATAGGCCACCACAAATACAAGAAGAAGAAGAGAGAACTATTGAGGAAATGGCGGCTCTTTTCTTTAGTAATCAAGAAGAAGAAATAGATGAAGATCCAAATTATGAAGAAATAGTTATGGAGGACAAGTCCCTGGGAGAACTAGAAAATGAATTTTGACTTCCCATTTTGGGACCTCCAACTGATGAGGCTTTTGAAGAGACAGAAAAGAGAGGGGACGAGGAATTACCACCCCTAGAGTTGAAGACTCTACCAGAAAATCTCAAATAGAGGTTTTTAGATGATACCAATAAATTCCATATTATTATTAGTGCTAAACTTTCAGGAGAAGAAGAAGAACTCATGAGGATACTTAAGGAGCATTGCCAGGCCTTTGGGTACTCAATGGATGACTTGAAGGGCATTAGCACCATGATAGCCGTCCATCGAATATTCATGGAAGAAGGTGCTAAACCAGTTGCCGAATTCAATAGAAGACTGAAGCCTAAAATGAAAGAAGTGGTAAGAAAATAAATTGTACGCCTATTGGACGCATGTATAATCTATCCCGTTAAAGAAAGTGATTGGGTAAGTCATGTTCATTGTGTCCCTAAGAAGGGCGGTTTTACTATTGTTCCTAATGAAAACAATAAATTGATACCTACTAGAACTGTTGTTGGGCATAGGATGTGCATAAACTTCAGGAAATTAAATAAAGAGACTAGAAAAGATCACTATCCATTACCGTTCATAGATCAAACTTTAGAAAGGATAGCAAACCATACTCATTTTTGCTACTTGGACGGATACTTTGGTTTCTCTCAAATAGTTGTTCATCCGGATGACCAACTTAAAACAACTTTCATTAGTCCTCATGGTTTACATGCTTACCGACGTATGCCTTTTAGTTTATGTAACGCTCCAGCTACTTTTCAAAGATGCATGACTGCTATTTTTTCTGATTTTATAGAACTTATAATAGAAGTATTTATGGATGACTTTTCTGTCTATGGAACTTCATTTACTAGTAGTTTGGATAATCTCAAAAGGGTTTTGCAACGTTGTGAAGAAACTAATCTTGTTCTAAATTGGGAGAAGTGTCACTTTATGGTCAAAGAAGATATAGTCCTCGGACACAAGGTATCAGGTAAGGGAATTGGAGTTGATAGGGCTAAGGTTGAAGCAATAGAGAGAATGTCGCAACCTAGGGATATTAAAGGTATAAGAAGTTTTCTTGGTCATGTGGGTTTTTACAGAAGTTTCATTAGAAATTTCTCTAGGATATCTATACCTTTGACTAACCTCTTGCAGAAGGGAATGAGATCTAATTTTGATAATAAGTGTCTTGAAGCCTTTGATAAACTCAAAAATGCTTTAACTCGTGCTCCCACTATTAAACCACCTATCTGGGATACAACCTTTGATTTAATATGTGAAGCTAGCAATGATGTTGTAGGAGTAACTCTTGGGCAACATATTGGTCGTAGATTTAATATTATACATTATGCTAGTAGAACTCTCAATGGTGCTCAAAAGAATTACCCTAAGGAAGAAAAGGAACTTTTTGCTGTATTTTTCTCTTGTGATAAATTTCGTTCTTATATAGTTGATGCAAAGGTAAGAGTTCACAAGGATCGTGATGGCTTAAAATAACTCCTTGAAAGGAAAGACCATAAGCCAAGGCTGATCCATTGGATTCTTTCACTTCAAGAATTTGAGTTTCTGATTATGTAGAGGCAAGAAATAAAAATGTTGAATGCAGTGTCCATGATTACCCCGCAGGACACCAATCTTATTGAGATGAACTTTAGTCCTGGTGATTTTCGTTTACGGGAATTATTCAATGAACTAAGGTCAATTCCTCCAAAATAGAAGAAGTCTTTGTTATGGGAAGAACTTTTCATCCCCGAATAAACAATGGTAAGTGCAAGGTAACTGTTCTTACCCCAATAAGTGATTTGTTTTCACAATTTTTTCTTTTGAAAATCCTGCCTTTCAATTCCTTGTGTTTTTCTGAAGTTTTAGAGGGGTTTTATCAACTATATGGGCAGAGCTATACGACCGGAGAGGAAGCTCCCACCGTATAGTTGGTCCTTAAACTCTTTGTATCACCTTCATGGTTTTTTTTTCGCTATTTGAGACTATACGGTCGCAACTATATGACCAGAGCCAAAAATTCTGGCCGTATAGTTGGTCGTTAAACTCTTAGATGGTTTTTCTTTAGGTGTCTGTATCTATACGGTCGCAACTATATGACCGGAGCAAAAATTCCGACCGTATAGTTGGTCTTTAAACTCTCAGACACTTTTGATTTTTGGTGTTTGTATCTATACGGGCGCAACTATACGACCGGAGCCAAAATTCGGCCATATAGTTGGTCGTTAAACTCTCAGACACTTTTGATTTTCGGTGTTTGTATCTATACGGGTGCAACTATATGACCAGATCCAAAATTCCGGCCATATAGTTGGTCGTTAAACTCTCGACACTTTTTGTTTGATCTTTCATTTATTATCTAAAAAAACATTATTGTCTATTCTGAGTCATGATTTAATCGACCTGGACTCGAGATATTTGGAAATATCTGCCCGGAACCAACTATACGACCGGAGCTATACGAGCCGCGCCCGTATAGTTGGTCGTTACGCGGCAGGACACTTCCAAATCCGTGATTTATTTTCCTGTTTTGTTCAGATTCTTTTCTTGGGCGACAATTTGGTGACTAAGCTCGTTGATAGAGTGGACACTCTGCAGTCTAATTTGCGGAGGTGCTATAGCCGCATAACTGCTTTGGAGGAGACCAATAAAAAGCTATGCACCGTGGTGTTATATGCCATGGCACCACAGTGATCTACAACAATCACGGTATTAAATAATCGCAAGGGGTTATTTGATCCTGCCTGGCTTGATTTCAATCTTGGGGAGATCTTTAAGACCTTGTAATCTATCCTATAAATTTTTATTACTATTTTCGCATTAGTTCAAACTGGCAATAAAGTTTGCATTATTAGAATTCCCTTCAGGAATATTCGATCCCTTTTATGAAATTCCGAGTTTATTATTATATATGTAGCAATATTGAGTTTATGTTTGCTTTATTTATATATGAATGGCTTGAGTATAATTTTACTTGCACTTGATGATATCAATAGGAGTTTTCCACACCATTGGTATTAATAGACCACCTAAAGATAATTTAGTCAATATGATGTAAGTCTATGGTTTGATTTACAAAAAAATCTATACAATTAAGTTGACAAAGAGACCTTGAATAAAGGAAAATGAAAGTTCTATCAAAATAGAGTGAGAATAAGACGAGGTAGAATCTTCAAGTCATAAGAATGCTTCACATACACTTGGAATTTGATAATTGAGATCATTAAACTTTGGATTCCTACATGAAGTGGAATGTATGGCTAGCTCCTTTGCATAGCACTTAAACAAAAGTGTGAGCATATATATAAAGGAAAATAAAAAGAAGAAGAAAAAGAGCGAGTGTACAAAGAGCAAGTAGGCATATACCACTTTGTTGTTGTATGACAAAGAGATACTTTTGAGATTCTAAATCCTAAGTGAATACATTGATCCTAAAATACGTGGGACTACCTCGCTAACTCATTCGGTTAAACCAGATTCTTTTACATTATGTTGAGATTCATCTTTTATGAATTATTGATCACTAAGGTGTGGAAGCCTTCCAATACTATTCAGATGGTTCGAGTAAGGTATTATTCAATGAATTTATTCCTATGTATCATACATGATAAACACATGCTGGAATTGCCTTCATTTATTTTATCGACTCAGCTTCATGAATATGAGGATCACATCCATTAAGCTAAAACTTGCTCGGGACGATCAAGAGTCTAAGCTTGGGGAAGTTGATGAATGCATATTTGCATGATGTTTTACATTATTATTTTGCATTGTATATGTAGGATCTTGGAATTTTACAGCATTCGCGCGCACATTTTGTGTCTGTTTTCACCAGGATCAGGATATATGATGGTTCCAATGGATACAATTCTTGGAGCAGTTATACTGTGGATAAAAGGAGCAAAAAAACATAAATCGCTTATTTGGGAAATATTAATAATACCAGAAGAAAACCAGAAGCGAACAAAGGAGGCAGAGAGTCCAACGACCAACTATATGACCAGAGCAACTTTTTCCGGCCGTATAACTCCGGCCGTATAGTTGGCGCAGCCTCCACCTCGTCAAATAGTTTCACCCCATGCAAATTCAGAGAGACGACATATAGAACACCCAGAAATCGCAGAAACCTCACCTCCGGAAGGCATCTGGAGGGGGAAGTCATCCGCCAAGGATCCATCTTCGCCCCGCAGATCTAGGAGGTTAAGGCATCGATCTTCATCATCCACCGCTGCATCACCACCATCTCAATCCATCCCATCTACATCTTGTCTAGATCTTGTTGTAATTCTCGTACTCGTTGTGCATTTATACAAGTACAATTCATCGATGATTGTTTCCGTTACCATTACCATGATATTGATTGCCTCCATGTCTGAGTAGATCATTAGTTCTTGGGGAGATGGAGAAACCCTAGTATGAGATTGAAATAACATAAAGTCTATTATGATATTCATCGCTATGACCATGTGTTAGATTTTCTACATCTTGATGTTGAGAGAAGTCGACCTCTCAATATTTGCCTCTCGTGGGGACTTGATGGAGGAAACTACTTGTTGGTAGACGGAGGTATGCTAGCACTTACAGTGACTATAAAGCTGTTGGCACCCCTTACATATCAACTTGGGAAACCAAGGAAACTCACGGAACACTATCCATGCCATGGGATACGTCCTACGGGATTACGTCCCTTAATAGCACAGTAATTCGATTGATGTTGATTGCTGACTGTTGTGGTTATGGGGATGATGTGAGCAGCGGTTGCTACCTATTCATCCAAATACGGAGTTCCTCCCACACATACATAGTTGAGAATGTTCATGATGATAATCTTTATCTTAGATCTTTACAATACTAGTGGTGTATCCGCTACTCCCTGAGAACGCATTTTCCCTACTATAGTTCCAATCTCTCTTACATACGCGATACTTACTTTCTGTACTCAGTTGTTTTACTTTACTTTATTGCTCTTATACCCAAAACCCCAAAACACCTTTTTACAAATACTCGTATTTTATCTTGTCACTTATGACTTTATCTAGCATTTCTATTGTAATATTTATTTCAAGTGTTATTAGACTTCAGACTCCTGCTCCCTGTGGGATCGATATCTTTATTTTGAAACTAGCTACAAACAATATGTGCACTTGCAGTCATCATCTGTCCACCATTCAGGAAAATGACATACTGAAAGGATAGTAGGTAAAATACTATACCCAGCATCCTTCATATCAGTGTCGCTAATCACAACATTAGCGGTCTTGCCGCTGTTCCCATGTTAATGCTTGTCAAAGCGATTAGGGCAGCAAGGAGCCCAATGATCAGGATCACCACAGATGTGGCAAGAGACTTTCTTCTTATCACTTTTCTTCTTGAAGTTGGTTGGGTGCATGGCCTTATTCTTGCCATCAAACTTCCCTTTACCTTCAGATTTGTTCTTATTCTTAAACTTGTGGGATAGGAAGTTTTTATTCTGTACCAAGTTGGCACTAGAAACTCCCTCAAATCCTTGAACATGTGTGTCCTTTGCTCTCGCCTTCTCTTCCACATGAAGAGACCCAATTGTTGGGTCCACAGGATAGAAAACAAAAAAATCCTACGAAGAGAACTACACGCCAAGATCTATCTACTAGGTACAAAGCAACGGGTGGACATACATCCATCGAGAACTTACCCTCGAAGACAACAAGTTTTGTTAATGAGTAGGAACTCGTGGTTGATGTAGTTGTACACTTGCTGATCTCAAGATCGTGAGGAAGTCCGAGCGCCGCAACTCAGCAGCGCATCCGTACTCGCACACACGTTCAAGCCACCGAACAACCTCCACCTCCAGCGATCCAGCGGAAGCAGCAACTCCTTCTAGATGAAATGCCACCGGGAACATATATCTCGCTAATCCGAGACCATGGGGGAATAATTCTAGAGGGGGAGAGAGATCCTTCACAAGGAGGTGTGAGGAAGAAGGAGGAGGAGGGGGGCCTTTTATAGGAGGAGGGGGGTGCCCCTCCTCTCCATGGCCGGCGCATGGGGGGGTGACTCCTCACCTCCCCCATTCATGTGGTGGTAACTCCTCCACATTAAAATGCCTCTTCACATTCCCTTCAAAAGTCCCCACTTTAAATGCATTAAAATTCTCCAAGTTTAATGCTCTCTCATTTAATAAAACTCTTTTATTAAATTTATTCAGAATTTTTTTAATTACTTTAATTAACAAACATTCACATATAACCCCTTGCAATATTTCAATATCACATGCAGAACCACTTTCTGCAATTTCACCCAAAACAATTTCCAGTTTCTATCGAAACAATTCCTGCGCTTTGCAATTCTTTCGTCTGAAACATATGTGCTCCAAAATGGTGTCCGGTAACTCTTAAGTGTGTCACCCTATGGTTCGCGAATAATGCAGACATGATTGAGACTCCTCCCAGATCAATAATCAGAAGCGGGACCTGGAGATCCATACTGACTCCTGCATATTCAACGAGGACTTCTGTGATCGTGAGAACCTTTAACGCTTGTAATTTAATCCCTTTGTCTCATGATATAATACATGTCTGAGATTCGATCATCGGTATCCAAATACCTAGTTTGATCTCGTTACCGACATGCACTCTTTTCTTGTTCCCGTGATATAACATTCTAGTGATCACATCACTTGCTTGCAAGCTATTTCAATGTGATATCACCGAGAGGGCCCAGAGTATATCTATCCGTCATCGGGATGGACAAATCCCACTCTTGATCCATGAGCCTCAACATAACACCTTCGTAGCACTGAACCCACCTTTATAGTCACCCTGTTACGGTGTGATGTTTGATGTTATCAAGATACTCTTCCGGTGTTAGCAATTAACATGATCTCATGGTCTAAGGATAAAGATTACTTCGTATGATGTTATAGCAATATAAACATAATGACTTTGATCGTAATGCTATACTTCGGATGAATGTTCATCGCATCATTCCACCAATGGTGTGACCTTGTTATTAACAACATCCAATGTCCATGATCAGGAAACCTTGATCATCTTGTTAATCAACAAGCTAGTCTATAAGAGAGGCATAACTAGGAACCCTTTTTGTTTATTAAACACACATGTATTGATGTTTCCGATCAATACAATTCTAGCATGTAAAATAAACATTTATCATAAACATGGAATAAGATAATAACCACTTTATTATTGCCTCTCGGGCATATTCCCTTCAGAGTACGGCCTGACAACTACTCTGACTCGTTGTCTTCAGCTCCATATTGTATCCTGTATTCCACTCCTTCGATTCCACCAGATAGGTCCGGCTCTTCGTAGTAGACGTCATTCTGGACCTCCATAGCATACACTTGGTCATCCTTCTGGCCCTCAAAGTCTAGCAAGGGGTTCAAAGGAAAGGAAAGGATTGAGACTCCTCTCAGATCAATAATCAGAAGCAGGACCTGGAGATCCATACTGACTCCTACACATTCCACGATGACTTCTGTGATCGTGAGAACCTTTAACGCTAGTAACTAAATCCCTTTGTCTCGTGATATATTACATGTCCGAGATTCGATCATCGGTATCTCCATACCTAGTTTGATCTCGTTGCCGACATGCACTCTTTTCTTGTTCCCGTGATATAACATTCTAGTGATCACATCACTTGCTTGCAAGCTATCTCAATGTGATATCACCGAGAGGGCCCAGAGTATATCTATCCGTCATCGGGATTGAAAAATTCCACTCTTGATCCATGAGCCTCAACATAACACCTTCGAAGCACTGAACCCATCTTTAGGTGTTAGCAATTAACATGATCTCATGTCTCAGGATAAATATTACTTCGTATGATGTTATAGCAATATAAACATAATGACTTGATCGTAATGCTATACTTTGGATGAATGTTCATCACATCATTTCACAAATGATGTGACCTTGTTATTAACAACATCCAATGTCTATGATCAGGAAACCTTGATCATCTTGTTAATCAACAAGCTAGTCTATAAGAGAGGCATAACTAGGAACCCTTTTTGTTTATTAAACACACATGTATTGATGTTTCCGATCAATACAATTCTAGCATGCAAAATAAACATCTATCATATATAAGGAATACATAATAACAACTTTATTATTGCCTCTCAGGGCATATTTCCTTCACCAATGAGATCTGTAATAGAAAACTCATGTCTCTTATGTTTCAGAGAAGTAGCAAAGTTCCTCCACAAGGGAGGAAGCTTGGCAATAATGCCTCTGGCCACAAACTTGTCCATAGCAAAGTTATTTTGCAAGTTATTGTATCTCATGAGTTTGCTCAACAACGGAGTGCTCATCAACCATCTTGTAGTCATAGAATTGCTCCATGACATACAACTTAGTACCAGCGTCCGAGACCCCAAACTTGGCGATGAGCGTATCCCACGCGTCCTTGCCATTATCAAATGCTAGAACTAGACACTCTAGAATAGTATGAAAGAGAGAGATTGGGATCACATAGGGTGTAGCAGCAATGGCCACAATGGCAGCAGTAGCATTGTCGCCCATGTTGAGGTAGTCAAAGAGGTTGGTGATGTCTGGGAACAAGTCGCCGTTCAGGAACTCGTCATCGGACGATGTTGTGGATGCCAGTAGTCGTGCTTGAGCGCTCCCCAAAAACCTGATCGCCCCTCACCCGTACAAGTTCACAAGAGGCAGGGTTCTAGAGACCTAATGTCCTGATCTACTTTGCATGCTGCAAGCCAGGATGGGGAAGACGAAGGCGGCAACGCAATAGACTGGAAGGAGACATGTGTGATAGATCATGTCGATTAGGCTTAGCGCACACGCTTATATAGTGTATGTCAGGGAGATCATGGGGCTCAGCCCATGTCTGAGTCGGCAACATCCCATGATCCATAAAATCCGAAAATGCCTGACTAATTAACGCATCTGTTAATGACTCATAATTAATCCATGATTAATTTCCCGAATAGTAAAAATAAAACTCGGCTTGGAGATATTCCCGTAACCCACGGCGTGCGCGTCGTGGCGAACCATGGTGAGGAGGGAGGCGTCGGAGGAGGAGTGCACGAGAGATGCTCTTCTTCTCACACCTTAGTGAGTGGTAGAATAGGCTAGTATATAAGGAGGTGTAACTCTCAGTCAACTAGAAATGTGGGACTAAACTTTAGCACCACTAGCACATATATGAGCTGCCACAAATAATGGGCCAAAAAGAACTTCAGAATTTGTATTTGTTATGGGCCAAACGCCCACATGCAAACACCTCAAATTCCAACATGTTTATGTTAACACATTTTTGTTTCATTTATGAATAGATGATTTTGATGTGGTAAGAATATTCTGATGAGGTCGAGAAGATTCTGATAACAATGATTCATGATTGATTCAAGTGGAGGCCACCAAGAATTAGACACAGCATCTCATAAATGGGTCGTCTAATTATCAACCCGGTCCCGACTAGTTGGTTATCAAAATCTCATGACCAACTAATTCAACCTAATCTGGTATATCCACCATGTTGGTTTAGGATGAGTTCTTCTTTGTTTAATTACACTACGACAGCTCTGGAGGCCTATGAGCCCTATTGGGGGCCTTGCTACGTTGTGCGCGTGCACTGGTCATCAAAATATCATGACCAACTACAACAGCTCTAGAGGCCTATGAGCCATTTGAAAGGGAAACAAATGTCGCCTAGAGGGGGTGAATAGGCGTTTTAAAAATATTATGGTTTAGGCTCTAATAAATGCGGAATAAAACTAACGTTTAAATTATAGAGTACAAAACCTAAAAAAACACTAGGTTCACTAAGTGCACCAACAACCTATGCTAAGCAATACAAGCAACAAGGTGATAGCAAGATATAATACTTCAAACACGATGGCCACCACAATATAAATTGCATAAGTAAAGGGCTCGGTTGAGAGATAACTGATGGACGCGAAGACGATGATTTTTATCCCAAAGTTCACTTCTAAAGAAGCTACGTCTTTGTTGGAGAGGTGCGATGGTGAAATGTACTTCAAATGCCACAGATGGCTCACCTTGAGGTGTGGTGGCTCGATGTTCACCCAACGCCACACCAGGTCTCACCCCAAGATGCAAAGGCACGTAACTCACTGATGCCACAAAAGGCTCACCCTCTTCTCTCGTGATCTCGCCACCGAGGCCTACTCACGATCCACTATGGGACACTTGAGGGCGGTCACCGAACCCGTACAAGGCTTTAGGCAATCTCCACAACTCAATTGGAGGGCTCCCAAGAAACACCACAAAGGCCACAAGCTTGAGGAATCTCCACAACAATTGGAGGCCCTAAGAACAATGCCACAATAGGCCACAAGCTTGAGGAATCTCCACAACTCAATTGAAGGCCCCAAGAACTCACCAAAACTCCACACACCCGTCTATGGTTCCAAGAACCCAAGAGAAAGAAGCCCAAGAGCTTGAACTCGTTGAATCTCTAAGGAGAACTCAAACCTATGCACCAAATGCAAGAGGCAAGTCCTTAACTCTCAAATTCTACCAAAGCTACAAGCATTATTGGGGGAATAAGAGAGGAAGAACACAAGAGGAGAAAACAAAACTCTCTAAGATCTAGATCCCAAAGATTACTCCACAAAGAACGGATTTGTTTTGGTGGGTTTGTAGATCTAGAACCCCTCTCTCAAAGATGCAAGAATCATGGGAGGGATAAAGGGGGAGGGCAAGCTTTTGAAGGTCAACAATGGAGGAGAGAGAGAGTGGAAGAGCTAGAAAAAATGACATCAAAAGTTGGGAAAACATTGCGGAATAGGAGACCCTTAAAAAGGGAAAGAGAAATATGCCCGTTTGGGCCAGATTCGCACACCACCAGAACTTCCGGTGCTCCACCGGTACGACCGGTAAATTGGAACACAAAAATAGAGAGAAAACACACTCTCGTCGGAAGTAAGATCAGAACTTTGGCTGTAACTTCCGCTCAAGAAAAAATGCTGGACAACATGCACGAAAACTACAATAACTTTTTGGTCTCGTTTTGAAGAGAACAACAAGCTCTACAAGATTATGCAAAGAAACATCATAGTCCAACATGAGACAATAATACTAAAATAGAGAAAGGTATGACCTCTCTAGAAGAGACGAACCGGTAAAACCTCCAAAACCCAAAACACATGAAGTTGAGCTTGGAAACTCCAATTGGGATGAAACCAATTTTGTTGGAAAAATAATAAGGGTAAAACCCAACAAAGGTTAAATATTGGATACCACCTTGGGAAAAATATCAAGTATATATATGTGAGATATCTCCCAAGATGTAGAGCCGGAAAACCCACAAGATCAAAAACGCAATAAGATATTCAAGGGAAATCCGTTTTTGATGAACTAGATCTTGTTATGAGTAACCACAATCTCTAGATCCTAACATGGACAAAACCCAAACAACAAACAAAAAGGATGATGCTATGTATGCAAAGGTTTGAGCTTCCCCCGAAAGATACGACCGAGCCACTCACTTGAGAGCCCCTCTTGATAGTACGGCTATATATCCTATACCTGGTCTCCCAACTAACAACGTGAGACCGGCAAAAGAGAAAACCTATCAAGGTAATACGTTTGCCTTGAGCATTCCACTTGAGCTTGATGTAGACCGTCTTGTCCTTCTCAAGATGGATCACCTTTCTTGATTGCTCTTGCTTGATGAAGACTTGTGAAATGCTTCCCCATACTCCATGGGGAAACCTCTTCTTTGAACTTATCTTCATCATGAAAGGAATATGCCCGAGAGGCAATAATAAAGTGGTTATTATCTTATTCCATGTTTATGATAAATATTTATTTTTCATGCTATAATTGTGTTAACCGGAAATGTTAATACATGTGTGCTTTATAAACAAAGAAAAGTTTCCTAGTAATTCCTCTCTTAATACTAACTTGTTGATTAACAAATGATCAAGGTTTCCTGATCATGAACATTGGATGTTGTTAATAACAGGGTCATAACATTGGAGAATGATATGATGAAATTCGCCCGAAGTAGATGTAACAATATGCCTCAAGTTTATATTATTATCACGTTCATAGTAACTCAATGTTCTTAGACCATGAGATCACGTCAATCACTTTCACTAGAAAGGTACTTTGATTACATCAAACGTCACTTCGTAACTGGGTGATTATAAAGGTGTCGTCGGGTACTTGGAAAGTGTTAGTTGAGGCTCATGGATGAAGAGTGGGATTTGTCCATCCAGATGACAGAGAGATATACTCAGGGCCCTCTCGGTGATATGACATTGATAAAGATGGCAAGCAAGCGATTTGATCACTAGAATTTTATATCACAGGAACAAGAAAAAGAGTACTTGTCGGGAATGAGATTAAACAAGGTATAGATGATACTGAGTGATTGAATCTCGAACAAGTAATATATCGTGAGAAAAAAGGAATTTTATTATAGCGAAAAAGGTTCAAACGATCATTGGATTTTCGTGGAACTAGTGGGAGTCATTATGGATCTCCAGATCTCGCTAATGATTATTGATCAGAGAAAGTCTCGATCATGTCTACATAGTTCTCGAAACCATAGGGACACACGCTTAAGGTTATTCGACACAATTGAGTGGATAGGGAACACATGGAAGAAAATGGACATCGCATGAATTTGTTCTGTTGAATCTTCCAAAATGGTTTCGGGGTATCAAAACAAAGCAAGGGGTCAAAATGTTAATATGTTTATTAAATGAAGTGTTCATTAAATTAAGTACTCATTAAATGAAGTGTTTACTAAATTGAGTTGCATTAAAACAAGAAAATTAAAGTGCTTTAATGGAAAGACCTTTGGTTTTTGAGTGGGGAATAAATGGGAGAAAGTGGAGATTGAAATTATGTGAGTGGAGAGTCCACCCACATGAATGAGGAAGGAGAGGGGCACCCTCTTTGGCCGTTGGCCATGCGTGGGGGATGCCCCTCCCCCTAAAAAAGGAGTTGGAGACCTCCTCCTCTCAAACACACTTGCCCATTCTCTCATATGCCCTTTGGTTAGCATCTTCTCCCTCTTGCTAGCCTTGTCCATTGCCACTAGAAACGTGCTTAGGCGAAGCCCTGCTCGAGATCTTCCCCTCCATCGTCTCTACCATGGAGTAGCATTGTTGGAGTTCCCAGGGATCCGCTACTTCCGCTGCCCGTCTGGAGCAAGGGTTCGGGAGTCATCGACACACCATACGTGTGACCGATTACAGAGGCGATGCCACTTGTGGTGCGGATTGTCTGCACGCCCTTGAGGATGGTCGTGTACACTCTGCACCATTCATGTTTGTTTGCGGGAACGTTATCCCGCGTTACATTCTTTGAGGGTGAGTCCATCTGAAACTGTTACATGTATCTCCTAGATATGATCTTGGTGGTTGCAACCGTAGGAATTTTTTGTTTTCTATGCAACGAACCCCATTAGTGGTATTAGAGCTATGTCTATGCATAGACGCTTTGTACGGTTAGAACACATATAAATATGTGGGCGCTGATGGTCATGTTAAGAAATATCCCTCCTAATAAATATCAAGATAATAATATGTTCTTCCTTAGTATGCACCGTTAAGAAAGTTCGTCGTTTCGAAGCACCACGTGATGATCGAGTGTGATAGACTCTACATTCACATACAACGGGTGTAAGATAGTTTTACACACGCGAGTACTAAGGTTCTTACTTTGCGAGGCTAGCATGTACAGACATGGCCTCGGAACATGAACCGAAAGGTAAAGCACAAGTCAGATGGATGATATGATGCTCATACGATGCTCGCCATTTGCGCTGCGCCACCACTCGGGATGATCGGTCATGGCATAGTGAATTTAGTTCGTGTAATGACTAAAAATGACTAGAGGGATGTCATTTTTGAGTGGGAGTTCACATAGCAATATGATTAAAGTTAAACTCAATTTATAATAAACTGAATCGAAGTGAATTTGCATAGTTCGTTATAGTTACTGGCATTCGTTTACTACCTTGTGATTAGCTATGATTGAGATAATATAACTATAGGATTCTAGATTTTTTACTTTACAAACTGGTATCATATTTTTTAATGAGTGTAAATCTAAGTTTAAAGTACTATTGCAAACTTTCAGCGAAACCTCACTTACTCCATGAAATTCAGTAAGTAGTATTGAATCAAGAGTAAAAGTTCCAATGTTAGTATCCAAGTATCATGCTTTCCTCCATGATCTTTGATTTTCAAAAGTTGTTTCGGTATCAAGGTTATCTAGGAGCTGAAAGAATTGTTTCAGAAACCATCATGCGTGAAAGATATTGTGATATCTCAAACAATGTAACACCCAAGATATCAACCCTATCTAACAATGCTACACCTATCTTAAATACATTCTAAGAACTATCACGAATTTATAGATTTCGGCAAAGTCTCCTTTGTTTATCAAGACATCCACGACAACAAAATAAGCATAAACCTCCAATTTGATCTATATAGCGAGCTACCAGGTCCAACCAAGCCTGAGGTATATATCATAACAAGATATCTTAACTCAGTAGATACAAAACATGATCCAATCCTCAAGGTAAATAAAAAGTCAAGAGAAAATTATCTCATCGAGGTTAAAGATACTCTATGTACAAAAATGTTCTAATGAGTGATAGTGTGTTGAAACATATAAAGGTCCTACTCCCAGTCCCATGCATGTCGTCCTCAATGGTACCTAAAAACATTTAAGCCACAAGGGTGAGTACAAAGTACTCAACAAGCACATAAAAATATAATAACCATAGCATAAACCATGTCACAAACGATTATTCTTTAACAATTGCCACAAACAATGATGTTTTCTGTATGCCTACATGCTCTTTTCTTTCACTTTTCTTTGCGCATACCGGTATCGCTTGAATGGACACCCGTCGGCATCCACTCACTCCAACTTGTGGAGATTGCCCATGATGTGGGGACCGCAAGTGTCTACCTCAGTAGGACACGCCACTTTATGCACTGTCTTTAAGATGCTATGCAAAATGCAAGTGCAACTATATACTTTGATGTAACACTTCATCTCTACACATATAACCAATATATAGCAACTGAATAAAGAAGAAGTGCTAGAAAATAAAAGTTGAGTGAGTAGATCATGCAATGTATCATCCCGTTATGGACTTGCCTCAACCATGCGGCATAAGCCGTGAATTTTAGAATTCTAAACCAGAAATACCAACACCTGTTATTGAAAAAAATATCACGCTCAATACACAACATCATTACCTAAGCATACAAGCATTTGTAGAATCACTCATGCGATCTAAGAATATGTCCCTATATTCACACAACAGTCCAAGGAGTTATAATACCACCAATGTTAAGTCTGAGGTTTAAGCGTAAATCTATATGTTAGAATTAGCTGCTAGCTTTGACCAAGCCATTACGGTCTCAATTTCTTTAAACTGAAATTTGATCAGAATCAGCTCCGTGTAAAGCTGGGCTTGCTCTTGTAAGCAGCTAAACTACAGCATAAAATCAACCGGTACTACACGGTTGTGACCCAGATCGTACCATGGGGTCCAGAGTATCTTCATACAGCATCTAGCACATCCATTACTCATTTATTTTTGCTACCACAAGACTGTTAGTCGGGGCAATCAATCACATAACTAACATCAGGTCACTAAAAGTATTGCCGATTACCTCCTGACTAGGAACTTAAAATTAGGCTTGATCTAACATTGCATAACTACTCTGCTGCTACCACAACCAGTGCCACAGTCCGAAATTGACCAAAACACGTGAAACAAAAGCAATTATAAGGTGGCTTCAGGTACCTCTTCAGGTAAAAGGAGGATCGGTGGTGTTGAACCCAACGAGACACGACAACTGTAGACGGTGAACTTCGGAGTCGACCATCCTAGGTGGTCGAAATGGCGGCGGAGCGGCTCCAGACTATGGCTAAACGGAGATGGATGCTCCTAGGAACACAGACGCAACGTTGCAGGTCAAGAATCGGCAGTGGCGGTGGAATAGGAATACCCACTGAAAATCTAGGGTAGAGAAAAAGAGGTCGTGTCCTCCCATGACTATACTAAACGGCCAGAACAACTGGGTAAAAAGAGAAAAACTCAGGTCCAATAAGCCCACCTAAGCCTTCTTATTTATTTCCTCGGGACCATCCTGCTTACGAGGTCCTAGTATGGTTTTACAACAGAAAACACTAGATGGATAAAAAGGTAGCTGCTATTTGCTACCAACGACAGATCAAGAATACAAGCACCAACACTTATATTATTTTTTCTGAACTTTTCTCTTTTATTTTCCACTCCCAGATTATATTAGCACATAAGTTTATAATTACTGTATATAAAAATGACAAAATAATTAGCATTAAAATTTGTGGTATTACATTCTCACCCCCTTAAACAGAATTCGACCCGAATTCTTTCTCGCTTTAATACTAAGGAAAATCACAACATATAAAAAAAACCTATATCACATACCACCAACCAATAATTCTGGATAATTCTCACGCATGTGAGGCTCAAGTTGCCAAGTCATCTAACGCTTGGTTTGGTAATCAAAGAACTTTCCAAAACTTTATCATCCTAAGCCACATCTCTCGGACCCTTCCACTCTTCCAATTCGTACAAAGGATGAGCCTCAAAGTTTATAACTTACTCACTCGTAATCGGCTCCATTGTCATTTATCATTCAAGATTATAAAAAAGGTTTCGCGACAAAGAGAGTTGGAACACATCATAATTGACACATAGCATCGACTCGAGCAACTCATGATGGTAGGCTAGCTTCCCAACTCGCGCCACTATCATGAATGTTCCAATATACTATGGACTAAGTTTTCTCTTGATGATAAATCTTATAAAAACTATGATGGGTGACACCCTTAAGAACACCTCCTGAAAAACTTGAAATTACACTTTTGGCCTCTTGAAATTCGGATACTCTTTTCCCTAACCATTGCTGCTAACATATGTTGACTAATCTCAGATACCTCTCTTTATTTTCCTAAACACATTCTAGTTCGAGCACTGCCTTTTCTCCCACGACATTCCAATATAGTGGGTATCTACACTTTCTTTCACACAGAGCCTCGCTATCCATCCTTATGTAGGTTGATAGCTGTAAATATATATAATCTAACACCACATGTGGCTAGTTGGCTAGTGATATTCCTAGCTCCCTTGCTAAGATAGGAATGAACACCTCAACATATCTTCTGGATTGTATGATCAGGCCGGTCATAGGTCTAGTGATGAAATGTCGATCTAAGTTAGTCTCAATTGAGCCAAAGCACTCATCAAGCCTTCCTAAACTTTGATATAAATTTAACATCCTCATCGTGAATAACGGCCTTAGGATCCCCATGCAAACTTACTATATCGCCAACATATATGCATCGCACTTGCAGAGTTCATGGTGTGGATACAAATAAAATAAGCAAGACAACCTTGCTAAGCGAAGCCACTGTCATCCAAATTGCATCCTTCCTATTGCGGTATAAGGTAGGCCAACAACAAAATCGATCGCTATGCCTTCCATGGACATTATGGAACCTCCAAGGACAACAACACTCTTGCTGGAATCTTATGCTTAGCCTTTACTCGCTGACACACGCCACAAGAGGACATATACTTGGCCACATCAACTTCCATTTTTTCACCGATAAGTATATTTCAGGTCGTGCTACATATTTAACTTTCTAGGATCAATGGTGAGGTACGATGTGATTCCGTCAAAAATCTCCTCCTTAATACGAGACTTCTGTGCACACAATGAAGGGCGAAAAATCAAGCAACTAGGGTTTCGTCCAAAGTGAACTCTCTAGTTCTACCTTCACGAATGCACTCGCCCAATTGCTTTAACAAATAAACATCATGTTGCGCCTATCTCTCTATATGTTAAATGTGTCTCCCCGTGTGCTACACCAACAAAACGATCTAAGGTACATATCTGTCTAGCCACAAGACAATCAATGGTGGGATGAATAGACTTTCAACTAAGAGTATCTGAAAATAAATCCGCCTTGTCTTGTTTTACTAGATAAAGACATCAAAGTGAAAGTGTCAAAAGATAGCCCATTAAGATATGTCTCCAACTCCTGAGTTCAAAGATCACAGGTGCAAGCCTAGATCATGAGTATGATTATTGCACTCATTGTTTTATTTAATGCCCTAGAATCATACGAAATAACCTTTCCATCTTGCATGAAAAAATACATGACCTAGAGAAGCCACTTCTTATAGCCAAAACACACTTTGTCTACCTTCACATATTTTTTTCTTTCTCAAATTCTCAAGAACAAGCCTCAAACAGAGCTCATGCTCTTATTATAAGTTTGAATATATGATGATATTATTAGTAGTTACTATCACAAAGTTATAGAGGAAGGACGAACATATGTAGCATACTACTTATTGTCTCCGAAGAGACGGTCCCACATTAGTTAGTCCAAAGGACATAACTTTATATTCATCAAGTCCATCCGTAGTGGAGAAGGCAATCTTCTCCATATATTGTTCCCGCACATGTATAGTGGGACTAGAGATCAATATATAACACCATAGATCCAAACAGTTGATCAAGAAGTTTCTCAATGTTTGGCAGTGGATATTTATTATCGATGGATACCAGATTAAGACAATAGTAATACACAAACTTTCGCCACCTGCCATCTCCCTTGGATGAAAACATAACTAGCATTCTAAGAAGATACACTAAGTTGAATAAACCTTTGAATAACCTATCATCTAATGACTTATTCAATTCTTCCTATATTGGTCATGACAAACGATAATGGGACATAGAGACTAGTTGACTGTTAGAGATAAGATCAATATGGAACTCCATGTCCCGCTCTCAAAGAGCTTGGAAACAAGGATGGTATCTTGGTAAAAAAACAACTATCCTTGTCTCTCGGTCAATTATGAAATCAATATGAAGAATGTAAATGTTAGATGGCCATTATATGCTCATCATTATTAAACTTTGGAACACGACTAGAGAACAACACATAATCTATCAGAAACTCCCATGGTGGTCCAATAGGGATATTTCTGATATGATCCCAAAAAGTATGAAGGTATAGCCTCGCCGCATTTCATACGCTTACCAGAGGTTGCCTCTACATGTGGAACAATATATAATTTTATGGTAGGCTGCACAACATTGTCTCTCAACTATTTAAGGGATAAGTCGCACATTGATTCACCACTTCAAAGTACAAAGGAGAAAATAAGGGTAAATGGTATGGAGGCCAATCCATCCCGCACCCAAATTATTAACTCTGCAATTGAAATAGTGAATCACGCAATTCTACCACTTGTCTATCCTCACTCATGTTGCAAAAAGATTTCATGGGCATGAACCGAGGTTCGAGGTCGACCCCCATACATCCTTATTGCAGAGCAACTACGAAAAAAGTAAAAATCTAATCTAATGATCTTAGAAGAACACTCACATTGCGTGTACTATGCACACTTTTAAAGGAACAAGGAGCCACTTCATGTATTTCCGAACAAACTAACACAAATAGAGTACGTATGAAGGATAAGATTCTCACCTAGAATAGCAACCAATGAAAAGGCTTTTAGAAACAAAAGTTTTCTTTTAAAGAGATCTAAGTTTCCTCCAAGTAGAATAACACCTTCACCATTGTTCATACTCCGAAGTGGTAGAACAGGCACCAACAAATTTCAAAGAAGAATATAACGTGTAGAAATAGGAAAAATATAAGATGTTATTTCTAGAAGAATAATTGTCAATGAGATGGACAATTGAAGTATAAGATTGCCAATACTTCATAATCCTTAGATGAGAAATCAATACTAATATTCTAGCACAAGATGATGATCCTTAGACAAAGCCAAGTGGATACGATTTACTACGAAGGATAGGTGAATGGGAATGTGGGAGAAAAGTGAAACATGTGGTTTAGGAGACATTAGTAGAGGAAAGCGCTTCTCATATTGGTTTTGATCTAGATAAGTATTCATAACATTATAATATCTACTCCTCCACTACACCAGCTAGCTTATCCAATCTAGCTTTGTTCTTTTGAAAACCAATCACCTTATCCACTGCATCTTTAAAATTAGCATCATATTCCTATAAATTCCTTTGATATCGATTCTTCAAAGGATCCATAAAAAGAAAATTTTAACCTTCCACAGTAAATGCTAAAATCAAACTTTGCAACTATCTCCTCATGACTTCAACGACATAACATAAATATCAAAATATATTAATCGGATACTAAACTAGCATAGAAGATCAACTATTTCCCTTCCAAGGCTGGATTTATAACCCTGAAGACTCGCTCCCTCTCCCTCTAGTCTACTACCAACAACAAAAGGACAAACGGTACATAAAAAAAGTTCTACATGCTTATCAGGGCAACGGCCGACCCACAAGCTCAACAACATATATAGATAAAAGAGTTCAACAATAAAGTACAGCGGAATCGTAATGCAATGCATGACCCAATCCCATACTATTGTGCACCGGTGTGTCAATTTTTTAGTTGTTTAGGAAAAAGACAAATTTTAGTTGTTTAAAGTTCCTAACAAATTATCCTATTTATTACTAACCTACTCCAGAGACCTAAAACTTGGCTCTGATACCAACTATAACACCCTAGATATCAACCTTATCTGGAAATGCTACACCTATCTTAAATACATAATAAGAACTATCACGAATTTATAAATTTCGGCACAGTCTCCTTTGTTTATCAAGACATCCACGACAACAAAATAAGCGTAAACCTCCAATTTGATCTATATAGAGAGCTACCAGGTCCAACAAGGCCGAGGTATATATCATAACAAGCTATCTTAACTCAGTAGATACAAAACATGATCCAATCCTTAAAGTAAATAAAAAGTCAAGAGAAAATTATCTCATCGAGGTTAAAGATACTCTATGTACAAAAATGTTGTAATGAGTGATAGTGTGTTGAAACATATTAAGGTCCTACTCCCAGTCCCATGCATGTCGTCCTCAACGGTACCTAAAAACATTGAAGCCACAAGGGTGAGTACAAAGTACTCAACAAGCACATAAAGATATAATAACCATAGCATAAAGCGTGTCACCAACGATTATTCTTTAACAATTGCCACAACACAATGATGTTCCTGTATGCCTACATGCTCTTTTCTTTCACTTTTCTTTGCGCATGTCGGTATCGCTTGAGTTGATACCCGTTGGCATCCACTCACTCCAACTTGTGTAGATTGCCCACGAGTTGGAGACCTCAAGTACCTACCTCAGTAGGACACGCCACTTTATGCACTGTCTTTAAGATGCTATGCAAAATGCAAGCGCAACTATATCCTTTGATGTAACACTTCATCTCTACACATATAACCAATATATAGTAACTGAATAAAAAACAAGTGCTAGAAAATAAAAGTTGAGTGAGGGGATCATGCAATGTATTATCCCGTTATAGACTTGCCTCAACTGTGCAGCATAAGACATGAATTTTACAATTCTGAACCAGAAGTACCAACACCTGTTGCTGAAAAAAAATCACGCTCAATACACAACATCATTACCTAAGCATACAAGCATTTGTAGAATCACTCATGCGATCTAAGAATATGTCCCTACCCTTCATGCGTATATTCATACAACAGTCCAAGGAACTATAATACCACCAATGTTAAGTGTGAACTTTAACGTAAATCTATATGTTAGAGTTAGCTGCTAGCTTTGACCAATCCATTACGGTCTCAATTTCTTTAAACTGAAATTTAATCGGAATCAGCTCCGTGTAAAGCTGGGCTTGCTCTTGTAAGCAACTAAACTATAGCATAAAATCAACCGGTGTATCATGGGGTCCAGAGTATCTTCATACAGCATCTAGCACATCCATTGTTCATTTATTTTTGCTACCACAACACTGTTAGTCGGGGCAATCAATCGCTTAACTAACATCAGGTCACTAACAGTATCGTCGATTACCTCCTGACTAGGAACTTAAAATTAGGCTTGATCTAACATAGCAGAACTGCTCCGCTCCAACCATAACCAGTGCCACAGTCCAAAATTGACCAAAACACGTGAAACAAAAGCAATTATAAGATGGCTTCAGGTACCTCTTCAGGTAAAAGGAGGATCGGTGGTGTTGAACCCAACGAGACACGACAACTGTAGACGGTGAACTTCGGAGTCGACCATCCTAGGTGGTCGAAGTGGCGGCAGAGCGGCTCCAGACTATGGATCAATGGAGATGGATGCGCCCTGGAACACAGACGCAATGTCGCAGGTCATGAATCGGCAGTGGCGGCGGAACAGGAATACCCACTGGAAATCTAGGGTAGAGAAAAAGAGGTCATGTCCTCCCATGATTATACTAAACGGCCAGAACAGCTGGGTAAAAAGAGGAAAACTCAGGTCCAATAAGCCCACCCGAGCCTTCTTATTTATTTCCTCGGGACCATCCTGCTTACGAGGTCCTAGTATGCTTTTACAACATAAACACTAGATGGATAAAAAGGTAGCTGCTACCAACGACAGATCAAGAATACAAGCACCACACTTATATTATTTTTTCTGAACTTTTCTCTTTTATTTTCAACTCCCAGATTATATTAGCACATAAGTTTATAATTACTGTATATAAAAATGACAAAATAATTAGCATTAAAATTTGTGGTATTACAAATTTTTGGTTGCAATATGATAGAATATATTTTAGTAAGATACATGTTCTCATATAGTATGAGAATTTGTGAAGGTTGAAGACGCTAGGCATCCTGATCTCCCAAAAAGTCTTTGGAAACTAACATTATATTCGCGATTCACCTTTATAATTTATAGTAGCTTGATCATGAATATTGTGTCATCATAAGGATTGATAAAAGATGTAGGTAAAATATTTACTACATTAAAAGGATTACTAAAAGGAATGCAATTTTGAAAGAACACCGATGATAGTGATCTACTTCAAAAGTGCAAGTCCAAAGGTATTAGTATTTGCCTATACACACTTTGAACTATGTGTTATATGTATGACACCACTATTGATGTTGATAGATTCTTTTAAGAAGGAAAGGTAATGTTGAAAGAGAATCTGGTAAATATTTGGTAGAAAGGAAAAAAACTTGAAAATTCTAGCTTAGGTATATAGATGATATACACGTTATGGGTGTATTCTTTGCATGTTAAACAATGTAGTTTTTAGGTATTGGATACCGAAGTTGTTGGTATGAAGTGTCATATAGAACAACACAATTCATGAATTGCAATGGGCTAAGTAACTAGCAAGACAATATGTGATAATGTTCATCGAAAACAAGTAAGGTGTTATTGTGTTTTTCGTTGACATCAAAGCATGCCTTCAAGATTTGTATTAATAATTGTTAGTTTGTTCGGGTATTATGAGAATAATGGTTATTCAAATAATTACCTTATTCCATAGAAGATGGATGAACTTTTATAAATCTAGTTGGATAAATCACGTCCATAAACATTGATGCTAAAAAGTCGCATGATGAATGACTGGAATATCACTTTTGAGTGACATCGCCGTTTAAATTATATTGGAAAGAAAACAAGAATAAAACTCCATGTTAATGGAATTTTGGAGTCTTTTGGTTTTGATCAATTAACGCTTGTGAAACTTTCCTAGAGATAATTAAAACCTCGTTCATGGGCCAAAGAAGAACGAACGACTAACCTATTGGACATAGTGCATGGTGATGTATATTATACATTATATGTAGTCGTGAGCGATGGATTTAAACTTCATATATTTTCTCCAAAATTTGAGTAAATACATGTGTATATTTTCTTAATAAGGAAGAAGTATGAAACTTTTGAAAATGTTCAAATGATATCAGAATGAAGTGGAAAATCATTGTAACAAGAAAATAAAGAATTTGTGATTGGATCATAAAGGAAGATATTTGTTACAAGTTTAGTAAAACACCTAAGATTTGAGGAATCGTTCCATTGATTTGTGTTTCTTGAAACATCATAGGAGTATGGAGTATTCGCGAAATGTGATCAAACCGTGTTTGACATGGTAGGATCAACGGTGTTATTTATAAAATTGCCATTATATTTTAAAAATTAAGCTTTAGTGACTACCGTTTTTACACTAAAAAGAGCTCCATCGTGATCTGTTGAAATGACACCATATGAGTTATAGATTGGGATAAAAACCAAGTTGTATTTTTCTTAAATTTTAGTATGCTAGGCATAAGTAAAATGTTTACAACCAAAGTCGGATGAGCATGTCTTTGTAGGTTATTCCAAATAACCGTTGGGTGTTACTCCATAGTACCGAAGACAAAAGTGTTTGTCTCTTAGAACGTCAAGTTTCTTGAGAAGGAATTTGTTGCGAAAAGTTAAGTAGAAGGATAATAGAACTTTGATAAGGTTATTGAACCTTAGCTATATGTGCTGAGTTGCGAAGTGCCAGAAAGTGTCCCGGAGGTAGCCACAATGCTCATGGCTCACGTGCCTCAAAGGTTGTGGTCATGGAGATCTAAGTTCCTATTGAACCATCATTAGTCAAGTAATACAATCAAATAGTAAGATTTGAGATTGAATCATTATTGTTTGACAATAATGAACCGACTACATACAAAGAAGCAATGATGGGCCCTAACTCCATTGAATGTCTAGAAGCCATAAAATCCGTGATAGTTCTATACACGAGAAACCAAGTTACTAAACTTGGAAGACCCTCTGGAACGCATAAAGCCTATTGATTGTATTTGGATCTATAAATAAACAGACATGGATGTTTCACATCTATGAAATAGTCAACATGCCGGTAAAGAGTTTACGACAATGTTCAAGGAGTTGACATGTTGGTAAAGAGTTTACGACAATGTTCAAGGAGTTGACATGTTGGTAAAGAGTTTACGACAATGTTCAAGGAGCTGAATACGACAAGATTTGATCTTTCATTGCGATATTTAGTCTGGACGGATTAGTATAGCAACCACTACATATGTCAATTGTTATTTATTCTAGTTTAACAAACAAAACAACATTCTTCTAATAGAATGGTTACGTAGGACGTGTACATGACACGGTCCGAGAGGTTTTGTTAAATCAAAGGATGCTAAAAAGACATGCAAACTTCAATGGTTGAAGTAAGCATCGCGGAGTTGAAATCTTCACCATGATGAAATTGTTAAAAGGTTTAATTTCACTAAAGATGATGAAAGAAATTAAGTGGGAGTGCTGAGACATATTTCTAATACATTGTGTATAAGACATATTATTGATTAGAAATGATGTATCTTTTATTTGATACAGGTTAAGAATTTCATTGAAATTAGATTTGGATGAAAGACTTAGGCAAAACCTGGATATTAGGCATCAATGTCTATATGGATAGATTGAGACGCTAATATGGTTTTGCAAAATGTACATAGATGAAATATTAGATCAATTCAATATGGAAACGACAAGAAAGGTTCTTGCCACATGGAAAAGGTTGAATCAAGATTCAAGTGTTTTGACACTTGGTGAGTAAAATCACATGAATATCTTAATCAATCATTTCGTGATATGTACATATCCAAATATGTCCTATGCTCTAAATGTTATGAGCATATACCAGTGTGACTCATAAGATGATCATTGGATGATGGTAAGGATATTCTTATGATCCTTGGAAGAACTAAGAATATATTTTGTATATAGAAGTGACTGATAGTTCATTGTAAAGTGTTACATTGACAATATGCAAATAGTTCATTGTAAAGTGTTACATTGACACTATACAAATAGTTCATTTTAAGGTGTTACATTGGCACTATATAAATAGTTCATTGTAAAGTGTTACACTGGTACTAGTTTCATTACAAGATACAACTTAAGTTTATCTCAATTTAGGCTATAGGTTATGGTATCACAATGTAATGGAAGAAAGTTCCATGATGAATTTGGATGAGTTCCAAAGTTATGGACATTGTGACGAATACTACAACGAAAGGCTAAGTAAAATTCTGCTATGGTAGCATCAAAGGAACTAGGTGTGGTTCGTTGGGCTAGTACTGTGAAGGTATGTTGTATGACAAACCCAAGGAACTAAGGTCTCACCAAATTTATACAAAGCCACCTCATTTGAGAATGAGTGATGTGTGGAGACGAAAAGACATGCAAATACACACAGACCTGAAAGTGTCAGATCTGGGGATCATGTTTACCACTAGCAAATGCATATATACAACACCAAAGTGCCAAAGGTGTTGAATGCGCAAGTTTTTAAAAACTAAATTATTGACTCTAGTGCAAGTGGGAGACTGAAAGGAATATGACCGAGAGGCAATAATAAAGTGGTTATTATCTTATTCCATGTTTATGATAAATGTTTATTTTTAATGCTATAATTGTGTTAACCGTAAACATTAATACATGTGTGATTTATAAACAAACAAAAGGTTCCTAGTAATGCCTCTCTTCAAACTAGCTTGTTGATTAACAGATGATCAAGGTTTCCTGATCATGAACAATGGATGTTGTTAATAACATGGTCATAGCATTGGAGAATGATATGATGAACGTTCACCCGAAGTAGATGTAACAATGCGATCATGTCCTCAAATGTATATCATTATCACATTCGTAGTAAATCAATGTCCTTAGACCATGAGATCCCGTCAATCACTTTCACCGGAAAGGTACTTTAATTACATCAAACATCACTTTGTAACTGGGTGATTATAAAGGTGTCGTCAGGTACTTGGAAAGTGTTAATTGAGGCTCATGGATCAAGAGTGGGATTTGTCCCTCCAGATGATGGAGAGGTATACTCAGGGCCCTCTCGTTGATATCACATTGACATAGCTTGCAAGCAAGTGATTTGATTATTAGAATGTTATATCACAGGAACGAGAAAAAGAGTACTTGTCGGGAACGAGATTAAACAAGGTATAGATGATACCGAGTGATCGAATCTTAGAAAAGTAATATACCGTGAGACAAAAGGAATTTGATTACAGCGAAAAAGGTTCTGACGATCATTAGATTTTCATGGAACTAGTGGGAGTCATTATGGATCTCCAGATCCTGCTAATGATTATTGATCGGCGAAAGTCTTGATCATTTCTACATAGTTCTCGATCCCGTAGGGGTACACACTTAAGGTTAGTCGACGCAATTGAGCGGATAGGGAACACATGGGAAGACAATGGACATCGCGGGAATTTGTTATGTCGAATCTGCCAAAATGGTTTCGGAGTATTGAAACAAAGCAAGTGATCAAAATGCTAATGTGTTCATTAAATGAAGTGTTCATTAAATTAAGTACTCATTAAATGAAGTGTTCATTAAATTAAGTACTCATTAAATGAAGTGTTCATTAAAATTGATTTGCATTAAAACAAGAGAATTAAAGTGCTTTAATGGAAAGCCCTTTGGTTTTTGAGTGGAGAATAAATGGGAGAAAGTGGAGATTGAAATTATGTGAGTGGAGAGTCCACCCACATGAATGAGGGAGGAGAGGGGGCACCCTATTTGGCCACCGGACATGGGTGGGTGGGGCTGCCCACCCCCCTATAAAAGGAGGTGGAGACCTCCTCCTCTCACACACATTTGCCCATGCTCTCATATGCCCTTTGGTTGGAATCTTCTCCTCTTGCTAGACTTGTCCATTGCCACTAGAAAAGGTGCTTAGGCGAAGCCCTGCTTGAGATCTTCCCCTCCATCATCTCTACCATGGTGTAGCACTGTTGGAGTTCCCGAAATCTGGTATATCCACCATGTTGGTTTAGGATGAGTTCTTCTTTGTTTAATTACACTACGACAGCTCTGGAGGCCTATGAGCCCTTTGGGGGGCCTTGCTACATTGTGCGCGTGCACTGGTCATCAAAATCTCATGACCAACTACGATAGCTCTGGAGGCCTATGAGCCCTTTGAAAGGGAAACAAATGTCGCCTAGAGGGGGTGAATAGGCGTTTTAAAAATATTATGGTTTAGGCTCTAATAAATGCGGAATAAAACTAACGATTAATTTATAGAGTACAAAACCTAAAAAACACTAGGTTCACTAAGTGCACCAACAACCTATGCTAAGCAATACAAGCAACAAGGTGATAGCAAGATATAATACTTTAAACATGATGGCCACCACAATATAAATTGCATAAGTAAAGGGCTCGGTTGAAAGATAACCGATGGACGCGGAGACGATGATTTTTATCCCGAAGTTCACTTCCAAAGAAGCTACGTCTTTGTTGGAGAGGTGCGATGGTGAAATGTACTTCAAATTCCACAGATGTCTCACCTTGAGGTGTGGTGGCTCGATGTTCACCCAACGCCACACTAGGCCTCACCCCAAGATGTGAAGGCACACATCTCACCGATGCCACAAAAGGCTTACCCTATTCTATCGTCAGATCCCCACCAAGGCCTACTCCCGATCCACTATGGGACACTTGAGGGCAGTCATCGAACCTGTACAAAGCTTGGGGAAATCTCCACAACTCAATTGGAGGGCTCCCAAGAAACAACACGAAGGCCACAAGTTTGAGGAATGTCCAAAATAATTGGAGGACCCAAGAACAATGCCACAATAGGCCACAAGCTTGAGGAATCTCCACAACTCAATTTGAGGCCCCAAGAACTCATCACAACTCCACACAACCGTCTAGGGTTCCAAGAACCCAAGAGAAACAAGCCCAAGAGCTTGAACTCGCTGAATCTCCGAGGAGAACTCAAACCTATGCACCAAATGCAAGAGGCAAGTCCTTCACTCTCAAATTCTACCAAAGATGCAAAACCTATTAGGGGAATAAGAGAGAAAAAACACAAGAGGAGAACACAAAAATCTCCAAGATCTAAATCCCAAGTATTCCTTCACAAATAAGGGATTCGATTTGGTGGGTTTATAGATCTAGATGTCCTCTCTCAAATCCCTCAAAAAGATGCAAGAATCATGGGAGGGAGAAGGGGAGAGATCAAGATTTTGAAGGTCAACAATGGAGGAGAGAGAGTGGAAGAGCTAGCAAAAATGACCTCAAAAGTTGGGGAAACATTGGGGAAGAGGGGGCCCTTAAATAGGGCAAGAGAAATCTGCCTGTCAGGGCCAGATCCGCGCACCACCGGAACTTCCGATGCTCCACTGGTACTACCGGTAAATCAGAACACAAAAATTGAGAGAAAACACACACTCTTTGGAAGTAAGACTGGAACTTCGGCCGAAACTTCCACTCAAGAAAAAAATGCTGGACAACATGCACGAAAACTTCAATAACTTTTGACTCCGGACTCTGATCTCGATGAGCTTGGTCTTGTTTGGAAGAGAACAACAAGCTCTACAAGCTTATGCAAAGAAAAATAATAGTCCAACATGAGAGAATAATACTAAACTTGAGAAATATATGACCTCTCTAGAAGAGACGAACCGATAAAACCTCCAAAACCCAAAATGCAAGAAATTGAGCTTGGAAACTCCAATTGGGATGAAACCAATTTTATTGGAAAAATAATAAAGAGTAAAACCCAAAAAGGGTGAAATATTGGATACCACCTAGGAAAAAATATCAAGTATATATATGTTAGATATCTCCTAAGATGTAGAGCCAGAAAACCCACAAGATAAAAAAATGCAATAAGATATTCAAGGGAAATCCGTTTTTGATGAACTAGAGCTTGTTATGAGTAACCACAAGCTCTAGACCCGAACATGGACAAGATCCAAACAACAAACAAAAAAGATGATTCTATGTATTCAAAGGTTTGAGCTTCCTCCGAAAGATACGATCGAGCTACTCACTCGAGAGCCCCTCTTGCTAGTTCGACTATCTATCCTAAACCCGGTTTCCCAACTAACAACATGAGACCGGCAAAATAGAAAACCTATCAAGATAATATCTTTGCCTTGAGCATTCCACTTGAGCTTGATTTAGACCATCTTTACCTTCTCAAGATGGATCACCTTTCTTGATTTCTCTTGCTTGATGAAGACTTTTGAAATGCTCCCCCATACTCCATGGGGAAAGCTCTTCTTTGAACTTATCTTCATCACTCCATGACCGCCGAGGATGGAAATCTTCAAGCATGAGATCTTCTAGATATGGTGCATCTTGAGCTTTCCCTTCATTTCTTGATGATATCTTTAAGATAGCCATGATGAACTCCATCTTCTTCTTCAAGACACTTGATCTTCTTCTTCTACATAATGCCAATAGGCACAAAGCCCTTGGACAAAGCTTCTTCTTTTTCAACCTTGAAACCAACACATGGTCCAAGCGATGCTAATGGACAAACCTACAAGTGAAACTCAATTTACACATTAGTCCATAGAGATTGTCATTAATAACCAAAACCACACATGGGCATACATGCCCTTACCACTTTTTTGAGCGCCTCCCGTAAATGGTAAATAACCATGTTCCTGGCTTGTGCGTTCCAAAAGAGGAAAGACTTGGTCCCCGTGCCCCTCCCTACTCAAGAACCATCAAAAACAACAAAAAATAACCTCAGAGCAAAATAAATAAATAATAAACCTCGTGCAAAAGAAATTTATTGAACTAACCGTTTTGATTAGTGCATGTCTCAAGGGCGCTATGCTCTAAATGGTACCACCTTTCTGACAGGATCTATCCTCCTTCCAGTGTGGAGAGGTGGGTCCGGATGGGCGTCACTCATGGCTTTGTAGCGCCTTTCTCCATGGCTCTACACTACATAGCATAGCGTCTTTGTAAAGGGCGCTATCATCTTGTGCACTTAAGGCTGCAGTGGGCCCACCTGCTCAACTAGGAGGCATATAAGAGGAATTGTGAGGATAGTGCCTCACAGTGGTGGTGATTTATCTCTCCCCCACCTCCAATCCTTCTAAAAATCATCTCGATTTAAAGGATTTGTTTGTGGATTTTGGTCCGATCCCTCCCAAAGTATTCTCCTCTGATGCCCTCAATTCCATCCGAAAAAATCTCACATTGATCTAGTTTTGCAAGATTTAGAAAACCCTAGGTCATATTAGGAAATCAAAATTTGTATGGAACAATGGGACAATTGTTGGATCTTTAGCATTATAATTTGTATTGTAATCATTAGGAAGTATGTTGTTGTTGCTTTTGCTCATATGTCCTTAGAACACAATGTTATATAGTAGTTGATTTTGTTCATATTAGGAAATATGATGAAATATGTATATGGTAGAACATTTGTATATCATGTGATAGAACTACTTGTATAATATAGAACTTAGTACACATTTATATGATGAAGTACTCGTATGTGTGTTTTCATATTTCCAATCGTGCAATTTCTTATTATTTCTCTTATTTCAAATATGTAGGATGGCAACACCTTGCGTATTTGATGCTAGTGAAAAGAAGGTAATAAAAACTAGCATGTTAGTTCATCTTGTTTTGGTTAGATCAAATGGCTATGTAATATTATAACTTGTATGTTAGCGGGACTTTAGACCCCTACGACAAAGGTCTCACAAGGCCTCATACCAAATAAGATGCCTTATGATGAGCGGTACACACCGTACACCGAGAGGATAGGACTCCTCATGTTCCTCCAACTTGTCAGTCGGTCAGCATCAAACATGAACCCTGCTGCGATCACCATTCTTGTTGAACGGTGGAGGTGGAGCCACACACCTTTCACCCTCGGAACAGGGAGATTACCTCTACTCTTTAGGATGTTTCGATGATCCTTGCACTCCATATTGAGAGATCGCCTCTGTGTATGAGCAAAAATTCTGATAAGTGGCGCACGCAGATGGAGGAGCTTATTGGTATGGCTCCCATGGAGCCTAAGGACAATAGTAAAAAATATTCCCCGCCAGTGCTACTTATACTTGGATCATATAGAACTTCAAGACATTCCCTTCTGAGGTTGATGAAGATGATATTCAATAGTATGCCCTTATGTATGTGTGGTATGTTATCTCCAGGACTCTGTTTGCTGACATCAGTGGCATTTTCTAGAGTTAACTGTATGGGACACTAAATGGATCGAGGGTTTGGTAGCATTTTCCTACTTGTACGCTAGGTAATAACCAGGACTTTGTTTTCTACATTACCTCTCTTAAACATATTGAACTGTGTTTCTCTTCATGTCCAGCTAAACGATGCTTATTGTAGGCACGAAGGCGATATCCGAATTGGTGGTGCATTTCTCCTATTTTCCTTCTAGACATGGGAATGCTTCCCAGTTGGATGGCCAAGAGTGTTGCCTTACAAACATTGTAATGATCAAGACAACCTGATGCAGTTCCCCATGTGGGCTTACAAGTGGGACGTGGTATCGGAGATGATGAGTCACCCAAATATGATGTACATGCAATACACTAACGAGTTCGATACGCTTACCGTCGAGCAGGTAGATATTGCCTTAGCATCACTCACTTGCATGTTCTCTATCAAAACTCCAAAAATTTATATGCTTGTGCTATGTTGAAGGTGGAATGGCAGCTGATGACTGCTAGTGCACAAATCAATTGTAGCTAGTTTCGAAGTAAAGCTATCGAACCCACAGAGAGCTATTGGTAAAGGTCTTTATGCCCCTCGCCACTATCTACCAAAGGATACTTATAAGCTACCTTTGATCTCAAGTAAAGGGTGTTTGAGAGGTTTTTGGTTGTTTGTAGAAAAGTAATTAAAACATGTAAAAGGAAGAAAGTAACAAGGTTGTGTGAAAGCATGGTTGAACTCAATAGGGCTAAAACATTCTCGAGGATGTAGGATACACCACTAGCATTGTATTGTTATTATTAATAATCAAGATAACATACTTCTTGTGTCATGAGATGTGTGTAGAGAGCTCCATAATAAGATGTTCACTACAAGGCTCGTAGGAAGCCACTTTGTTGAGCCAAGAGTGAGGTCACCTCTAAATAACCACTGCGATGTCTGAGAGAAGTCACCCATACAAACCACTGCAATTAAGGGTTTCCCCGTGGATATCGTAATTAGCTTAGGGAGTCCCTCTTTATCCTCCTTTGATCGTGTAGGTTACGAGTCGGCGCCGATCTGTCATGAGGCCATTCCGGTATGATCTCAAAACATGTCCAAAGGATTTCTCACTCCCTTTAGTCCCAAGAGAAAATGATAAGTGGCCGAATACACATACCATCTAAAGAGAGATATCAAACACAAATAATAAATCTATCATAGACTGGCAAGTCATATGGACACAAGAATAGATCATCTTTATTACAAATTCATAATGGTGCTAGGGTTTCTCTATCTCTCCAAGAACAGAGGAACTACTCACACATGGAAGCAATCGACAACATCATCATAGTCAAATGAATGGATAAAAGTACGGGGATAGATCTAATGCAAACCACAATTGAATCTGGAATTGCAACAAGATCTAATAGATGAGAGATGGGGGTAATGGTGGTGATGGAGATGTAGCGGTTGATGATGAAGGGGATGATGCGTTGTCCTCCATTGATCCGTGAAACAACTAGGATTTTACCCCATCCAAGTTCCTCCTTCAAATGTAGTTTTCCGTGGTTTTTGGTGGCTGTGAATGTCGGATCCTCCTCTAGTCTTCGCTAGGAGAAAGTATTTGACGAGGTGATCATGCTAACACCTAGTACGGGAAGACGGTACGGGCGGGCTCTGCCCGTACCACCGATCGTTATTGGTACTAATTGCTTCTCCTCGTTTGGTATTCTCCAAGGTGCGAAGTTAAATCCATAAAATGACTTTTATCACTTAGAAATATCATATTATAACACAATATGACAGTTCCAATTGATATGTTCATATAAGACTTAGTGATTTAGGATCCTGTTAGAACAAGAACAAAATGATGTGTCCAAACACAGTAAAAAAACAAAAGGTAAATATGCTTCAATTTTGGACTCATCAGTAGCCATATGGTTCTAGGTATAGTTCTAGTGACCCAATCGAGTACCATCTAAATCTAAAGTTCTTGGATGAAGACCATATTTGTATAATATGGTGCCCATTGGGTATGCTTGTGGGCGGTTGAACATTATTTGCCACATCTTGGGATATCAAAGTTTAGGTTATTTCAGGTTCACCCACTAGAGCATAAGGACACGAACATCTAGCTTCACAAATAAGAGTGTATCTTATAGCCATTTAACATTGTGATGTACCTTATGATGGTACTATATCATGCTATTTTAACATGTAGGATGGATAGGGAAAAGAAGAAAAAGCTCAAAGATTGGGATAAGGTTGATAAAAAGTATGTCACCAAGTTTTTGAAACATGTGAATGATGCTGAGAAAATTCGAGGATCCCAACAATGTTTGTACTACACAGTTGCATTCAAAAACAATCTTCGATGGTTTGCCAACAAGCGTGTGGAGATATGCCTATCGACTTATGAGGAGGAAATATTGGAATAGCCCACGATATACTCGATGAGGTTGCCCATGTAGAGTACAACAAGCTTGACAGATTGGGAACCAAACCTTCTTTGCTCCCTTGATGAACTTTGTGGTAATTTGGGCCCTTTTTTGTTTCTATTAGCATTAGTACCTGACATGGATATACCTTACAGGTATTCAAGTTTGGCATATACGGTTCAGTCTAGCAAAATCCCACGATGTTACTAGGGGCCAATCAAAGATTCGTGTGACCTAAGGAGACTCTGAATGCTTGTGGCACACGACGAGCTGAAGATAGAAAGTTTAAACGGGACAAACCCTAACTTGTAACCAACTCGACCTGCTACCCGAGACCTAGCCTATCTATATAAAGGCTAGGAGGGGTGGCGAGGAGGACAATCACAACCCTAGTTTCCACAACATCACCAGATTGCATCTGTGCACCCCTATAACTTTTGACTCCTTCGATAATTCCAAGAGCATACAAGCAGGAGTAGGGTCCTCTACAAGGCCTGAACCTGGGTAAACCTTGTGTCCCTGTGTGCTTGTTAGCTAGCCAATTGATGCCTCCAGCGCTCCCCTCTTCTCCAAAACCCAAGTCTATAACAATGGGCATTGATGAGTTAAACCCTCGTCAATTGGCCCCATCTATGGGAAATGGGAGTGCTGATGTTGTGGCTTCCTTAGCCCCATCAACTGTGATCTATAACTTTGCAACAGTGGAGATTCACCTCCTCTTTGGTTCCTTCGACTTCACCGTGCACACGTCGACCACTCGCCCGGATTTTGAGTCCGTGGGCGATGTGATCGTCCTGCCGATCGGGAGCTTACGCTTCCAAGTCAGTTAGCTAGGCACACTTCACCTCCCTGACCAGCCAAAGTTTCCCACGATTGCTCTAGCATCGTGGTTTCCACCACCGATCGGCACCCTGAGCGAACTCAACGCCCTGACAACAGTCGGGAATACGATCAGCCACAGCAGTCGCGAATCCGATCTGAGTGATCTGGCCACTAAGGATGGAGCCTACGGCTCCGGATCTGAAAGTTGTGGAAGCAACAGCTTCCCTAAATACTACATGTGCACCGTTGTCAAGACAGGCGAGAACGGTGTCACTCGGGATAACACCGCTACCGGCGGCGGTATCCTAGTCGCGAATGGTGGTCCCCCCAATGGAGCACCCACCAACAATAGGACGGACGGCCATCCGCATCTCACTATGGATGAGCATGCCCAGAGAGCGTGCTGATCAAGCTCAACGACACCGAGTGGGATCGCTATCGAGAAGCCCCGCGGGGCAATCCCCTACCACCAAACTCATTGCAAGACATGCTGATGGGTTATCATTGGCTGCTCAAGGATGAGTACAAGCACCAACAACAAGTAATCACCCAACTCGACGAGCGTAGAAGGGCGATGGACGAGTCGAGCCTTCATCGAGCTCAACTCTCTTCTATGAACGGATCCTCCTCCAAGGGCAACGATCATGTGGCCGCCAAGAGATGTTCTCAACTAGCCCATCTCACTGATAAGGAGCGAGAAGAGGCCGCACGAGTCCTCGACTTCTCATCCATGACGGTGGATACGCGGGGCAATGTGCTCCCTAAAACACCGCAAATAGGGTGATGGAAGCCACCATGTACATCCTCAACAACCAGCCACCGGCTAGGGACCCGCGGACCGCCATGCACTGGTCTATGATCGCGGGCCTGGGGCTAGTCGAAGCTGCCCTCATCAAGGATTCAACGCCGGAGCCAAAGAAAAACAAGGCACTGGAAAAACGCTACTCTTCACCCTCCTCCAGCGATGACAACCACGACTTGTCACGACGGCGCCGCTCACGGCGGCACGAATACAACTACGACACGCGTGATGACATCATGCAGCGCAAGGTCGATAAGATGCGTGCAAGGCATGCTCGTTCGACTTACTCGGAAGATGACGGAATAGAGCTCTGCGGTGCCAGCTGCTTTAGCAGAGCCATCAGGAAGAAGCGAATGCCAAAGGGGTTCAAACTCCCATCGTAGAACCCGAAATTTGATGGCCTGTAGGACCCAAAGATCTGGTTGGAGGATCACATTTCCTCCGTCAGGCTCCACGACGGAACCACGAGCATAGCAATGCAATGCCTCCAGCTACAGCTACAAGGTGCCGCTCGTGCGTGGCTCAATAACCTCCTGCGCGTATCGATTCGCAGTTGGGATGAGCTGGTCTAGAGCTTCATGCGAAACTTCAAGGGCACGTACAAAAGACCTACATCAGTCGAAGAACTAAGAGGCTTCTACTAGAAGACTAGCGAGTCGCTGCGCGCGTACATCCAGAGATGGTCCATCATAAAAAGTTCTGCAGAAGACATCTCCGAGGATCGCGCAATCAACGCATTCAACAGTGGCATACGCCACAGAGAGCTTAGAGAGGAGTTGGGCCACTCGAAGCCCAAAGCAATCTATCACCTGATGGAAATCGTGAACAGGTGGGCCGATGGGGAGGACTCGGTGAAAAACTGTGTCCACTCCGAGGACGATGACGACCTCGGGCACAGACGCGATCACCGAGGAAAACATCGAATGCACGGCTACGAGGACCGTGAGGATGTTGACATGGTCACGACTGGCTACGCCGACAAACGCGACGACAACAACCGCAACAGCGGATACCGCAGCGGTGGATACCGCAGCGGTGGATACCGCAGCGGTGGATACCGCAGCAGCGAAAAAACCACGCAAGTGTGGCAACACCGCACTTGCGATGAGGTACCTGGAACATCTATCCAGGACAAACTGTCTAGACCGTGCAACGTACATGTCTACATAGACAAGCACGACGGCAAGAAAAAGTCCAGCCACCTTCTAAAGGATTGTCGCGAGTTCCTCAAGCTCCACGAAGGCCTGACCCAAATGAATCGCAACACGATAAACCAGGGTTATGGAGTTGCCCCAGGTGTTTTGGCTCATGGAGCACCTCCACCACTTCCCGGGCCACCAGCACCTGCGGCTGCACCAATCCAGAACCATGGAGGCGAGCCATACCCGTGAGCGCTAGGAAACATGTGGATGATCCAAAAAGGATGCCCCTCAAATAGAGTGCAAAAGTCCATCACTCGCCAAGTCAATGTGGTGATGAATTCTCCACCCTCCACCACTGAGTACCTAGTGGGAGCGAGTCATGCATCACCTTCGACAAGCACGATCACCTGCACCAAGTACCGCGCCCAGGCCACTGTCCCCTGGTGCTCGAGGCACAGATTGGAGGCTTTGAGATGAGTCGCGTCTTCATGGATGGTGGAAGCAGCATTAACCTCATGTTCGCAAGCACCTTGCACGCAATGCGAATTCCTCTCACATGTATGGAAGCTTCACACACAACTTTCCACGGAATCGTCCCAGGGAAGGGCATATACCCCCTGGGCAAGATCAGCCTCGACGTCATCTTCGGAACACCGGCAAATTTTCGACGAGAGCGCATCGATTCGAAGTTGTTGACTGGCCCTCACAATACCACCGCATTCTCGGACATGTCACGTTCGTGAGCTTCATTGCGGTACCACACTTCGCCTATATGCAGATGAAGATTCCGGGCCCAAACGGCATTATCACAGTCAACGGAAGCTTCGAGAGATCCGACAGTTGTGACAGGGAATTCAACAGAATTTCCCAGTCTTTTGGCATGCAAGAGGAACTGGCAAGGTTGAAGGAGTCGGTAGACAATAGTCTGCCTCCTCTGAGCAAGCCAAGCACACCCGACCAATCCTTCGACACATCGGTTCACACCAAGCCAGTCCAGGTCGACCCAATGGACCCAAACAAGACGGCCCTCATCGCCAACAACTTGAGCCCCGCATAGGAACTTGTGCTCGTTGAATTCCTCTGTGAGCGCTGGGAAATATTCGCCTGGTGTCCAGCGGACATGCCAGGAGTTCGTAGGGAATTCGCCAAGCACTCACTCAACATGAATCCTGAAGCAAGGCCAGTTAAACAAACAATACGACGACTGTCTAAACCAAGGGCAAAAGCAGTCGGTATGGAAGTCAACAAACTCCTCGACACTAATTTCATACGCGAGATCAAGGAAAGCACGCGGGTATCAAATCCCGTGCTCAGTCCTAAAAAGGACACGGATGTCCTATGGATGTGCATGGACTTCACCTCCTTAAACAAGCACTGCCCGAAGGACCACTTCCCGTTACCACGGATCGATCAAATAATCGACTCTAGCGCGGGATGCGAGCGCCTCTGCTTCCTTGACGCCTACTCAGGCTATAACCAGATTTGAATGAAGGAGGAGGACCAGGACAAAACAATGTTCGTCACACCTTTTGGTGTCTTCTGCTACACAATGATGCCCTTCGAGCTGAAAAACGCAGGAGCCACCTACCAACGGTGTATGTAGGTCTGCCTTAAGAACCAGCTTGGTCATAACATCCAAGTCTACGTCGACGACATCGTCGTCAAAACCAAGGAGGAAGCCTCGTTACTCGACAATCTCCACGAGACCTTCGATAACCTCGACTGCTACCGGATCAAGCTGAATCCGGACAAATGCGCCTTCGGCATACCATCTGGGCAATTGCTCGGGTACCTCATCTCCGCGAGAGGAATCGAGGCCAACCCGAAGAAAATAAAAGCCATACTGGCTATGGAGAAGCCGAAGAACATAAAAGGCGTCTAGCAGCTGGCTAGGTGAATCGTGGCGCTCAGTCGATTCATCAGTCAGATGGGCGAAAAGGCACTGCCTTTCTACCAACTTCTCCACAAGGCTGACAAATTTGAGTGGACAGACGAAGCACAAGAAGCATTCGAAGACCTCAAGCGTCTACTATCCACCTCGCCGGTGTTGGTAACACCTCGCGAAAAGGAGACACTGTTGCTATACATCTCCGCCACCAACCAGGTGGTTAGTACTGTGCTCGTAGTAGAGCAAGCCGAACAAAATAAAGTCCATGAGGTGCGGCGCCCAATCTACTACCTCAGCGAGGTGCTCACGCCAACAAAACAGCGGTACCCGCATTATCAGAAGCTGGCATACGGTGTATTCATGATAGCCAGGCGGCTGCACCACTACTTCCAAGAGCACCAAATTATTGTGGTGAATGACGCCCCGCTAGGGCACATACTCAACAACCCCGACGCCACTGGACGAGTCGCGCTCTTGGGGATAGAACTGTCTCCACGAGACATCACATACGAGAAGAGAGACACGATCAAGTCACAAGTTCTCTCGGACTTCCTCGTACACTGGATGGAAAACCAGCTCCCCGACAAGCAGACATGTCCTATCTATGGACAATGCACTTTCATGGGTCCAAGCGCAAGGAGGAAGCTGGCGCGGGCGTCATACTAACGTCGCCTCAAGGTGACAAGATGAGGTATGTTCTGTGAATGCAGTTCGCCGCCTCCAACAACTAAGCTGGATACGAAGCCCCGCTCCACGGGATGCGTATGGCAAAAGCCTATGGCACAAAGCAACTCGTAATCTACGGTGACTCCAAACTGGTGGTCAACCAAACAATGAACGAGTGTGATGCTCTGAGCAACAACATGATCGCCTACCACGACCTCTACGACGCACTCGAGGGAGACTTTGATGGCTGCGTACTACGGCACGTCGGCCACGAGAGCAACAAGGAAGCAGACATACTCACCAACATGGGCTCCACTTGTGCCCTAGTGCCACTTGGAATATTTTTAGAGCGCATATGTGAGCGCTCCATCAAGCCTAAGGCTCCAGAACAAAAAAACTAGCACGACAAAGGACTCGGGGGCTACGCCACCCAACGAGCCAACGACACTCGACGACATGGATCCAAATACAAGAATCGAAGGCCCCATGGAGGTCATGATGATAGAGCCATCCTGGACGCAACTATACATCACATACTTGCTCAGCAAAACGTCGCCAGATGACTCGATAGATGCACGTCATATAGCGCGATGATCCAAGGCATTCGCCCTCATCAATGGTGAACTGTACAAGCGCAGCATCACAAGAGTCCTTCAATGGTGTGTCTCCAACAGAGACGGAAGAGCCATCCTCCTCGACATACACAAAGGCACTTGTGGCCGTCATGCCGGCAGTCACGTCCTCATCGCCAAAGCTCTACGAGCTGGATTCTACTGGCCTACGGCAATGCGTGACGCCAAGGACATCGTTCAATGATGCAACGCCTACTAGCGATTTCCGAACAAGCTGGACGCACCTGGCGTAGAGCTTAGGCCAATCCCAGTGGCCTGGCCCTTCGCACAATGGGGACTCGACATGGTCAACAAACTCTAGAAGTCTTCACCTGGAGGATATGTCTACCTCCTCGTTGTAGTCGACAAGTTCACCAAGTGGATTGAGTCCATGCCGGTGACAAACCAATCAGGAGCCAACGCCGTTAAATTCTTTGAGTCCATCGTCTTTAGGTTCGGGGTTCCACATAGCATCATCATGGACAATGGAACAAACTTCACCTCAAACGAATTCCAGGGCTTCTGCGAAAAACTGGGAATCAACATCAGCTATGCCTCAGTGGCGCATCCCTAGACCAACGGTCAAGTCGAAAAGGCCAGCAACCTCATCTGTAGCAGGATCAAGAAAAGGCTCCTCCAACCACTCGAAAGATCTACCGGGTGCTGGCCCGAGGAGATGCAATCGGTCTATGGAGCCTGCGCACAACTCCAAACAGCGCTACAGGCTACAATCCATTCTTCATGGTGCACGGTGCCGAGGCAGTACTACCCACAGAAGTGCGCCACAAAGCCCCGTGGGTAGTAGCATACAGCAAGGCAGAGTCAACCCTCGCACTCGAAGACTCCGTCAACCTCCTTGATGAAGCACGCAAGATTGCAGCAGAGAGATCCACGATCTACCAGCAGAACCTCCGCAACCACCACAGTAGAAGGCTACGCCCTAGATCCTTCGTCAAAGGAGACCTGGTCCTGCGACTGAAGCAACAAGGGCACCTTAAGCTCAAGTCCCTTTGGGAAGGACCTTATGTGATTACCGAAGTAATCCCAGGTGGCGCCTACCACCTTAAAGATCTAGAGAGCGGAGTCGCATACTCCAATCCCTGGAATGTCACGCACCTGTGCTGTTTCTACCCTTAGATGTTTTTACTTTAAAAATAAGGCTATTCAGCCAGGATACTTAGCCATACATTGTACCTCGTGATATTCTGCGAATAAATAAAGCTAAGTGCCCCAAACTTTGTGTTTTTCTATTTTACTTGCAATTATATCACTCGGGGGCTACGCCACCCTCTACACTTCTTTACAACGCAATATCCTGAGTAGCTGACGCACTACCAATCAAACCCTTGGTAAAATCAACCCAGCTGCAACGCACCTGATAGGTTGACAAGGTGCTGAGATGAATATACGTCAGGCTAACGAAAAGGAACTGCATATTAGAATACACTCGAAAAACATACAATCTAGCAAGCTTTTTTACACATTAACGGGTATCAAAAACACCTAGCATAATTATATGAACTTTACAACACCTATACATCCATGGGTAGGTCCATACTATATTACTGCCGCAAAAGGAGAACATTTGTCTGCTTTTCAAAGAAATCAACGACATCTTCGACTGGTTGATCAACCGCTTGGTAATGTGGCACCATGTTCCATGTCATACCTTCTAGCGGGGGCGGTGGTCCAGCAGCAACAACTGCGACATCCATATCTGGCCGGTGCAGGCGAACAAGCGCCAACACGGCCTTGGCACCCGCGACCAACTGCTGGCGCACGCACTCGTGGACCGCGCTGATATCCTGAAACTTTGACAACAAAGCTAGAAAGCTTGAAGGCACCACATCCAGGGGAAACATCACCTGAAAAATATGCTTAAGGCATGACTGCGACTTCTTCAAGCACTGCAGCACCCACGACGCACGATCCTGCAGCGTCGCCAATGCGACTGCACGATCGTGATTCACCCAGAAATACCCACTAGCTTCCATCTGCTCCTGGGTCAAGTCGTTCAGTCAAATGGCAACTCGATCCCTCTCATCCTGCGGGTGACGAGCTCTAACAACTACAAGAAGCAGGGCAGAGCATAAAGACAAAGCACCACCGCGAATGGCTAAAGAAAGGATAAGGATATAGAGAGATAACACTTAAACTACTCATTCAATTGAGCAACTTCGCCCAGGAGATACTCCTCGCGTGCACTGGCCTTTTCAGCCTTCGACTTTCACACATCCGCGTTACCGCGGATCATGGGCATCTCTCGCTCCAACTACTTTATGTGGTCGCGCATTCACGAGAGCAGCGACAGCTCGTCCACCTTTGAACATGGTCGCGCCACAGTTTCATTGGTGGGAGGAGAGTCAGACGGACCACTTGAAGGACCCTATTACAACCAAAGAAAAGAGGCAAATAAGACCAGCCAGTCATCATTAAATAAGAAGAACGCATCGAAGTTCAACAAGTCTCAAAAGGGATACTCCCACATAGCACAATTCAAAGAGGAAAGCTAGACTAATACAAAAGGCAGCTAAGCAGCATTCTAAGGCTTCGTTTTGGCACTCGGGGCTTCCTCGAACCTGTAGCAGTCTCTGATGTCATAGTCTTCCTAGCTATACCCTCGGACACCGTAGCCTTTGTTGTCTTCAACCGCTGCAGCTCAGCCGAATACTTGGCGAGTGTCTCAATGAGCCGAGGCCCATATTTACTACAACTAGTGGAGAAAGTAGCAAACACTACCTGCTAGCCATCCGCGGTGACCGGCATCACCGAGGAGACTTCGCTGGGGTCCAGTTCCACGCCATGAGCTTACACCATCGCGAGTCCCATAGTCGCTCCAACTCCCCGCTATGCATTCTTAAAGTCCATAGGCACCCCATCCGTGAAGGACTCCACCAAGCCATCGAGATCCTCGATCATCTTAGCATTGGGGACCATCTCCTCGCGAAGACGCCCAAGCACGCCCTTGGCCTTCTTAAACGACTCCTTGATGGAGACACTATGGTCCTCGACTGCGGCCAAGCACCGACCAAAGCATCCGAGCGTCTCAAGCCCACACTAGCAGCATCAACAGAATATACACATCAGCACAGCAAAATACAGGAAAAGTACATGAAAAATACGAATGAAGCAGTATCGTACCTGAGAGTGCTTTCGCAACAGAGAAGAGTTGTTCTATGAACATATTTTCCCTCTCAGTGGCGGAGGAACACAAATCTTCCTCGTGTTTTTTCGACTCCTCAAGAGCCTTGAGTGCCTCATCGTGTTTCTTCTTCCCATCGGCAAGTGCCTTCTGGAGGGAGTCGATGTTACGAAGAAGATCGTTATGTTCATCTGCAAAAGGAAAAATGCCCAAACGTGAGCCCATCAAACTCTTGCACAGGAAAGGTCAAAGGAAAAAATGTAAATTAACTTCCAAAGGCACGATGGCGGGTTTCTAGTGAAGCATGCTGGCGACCCAAGGACATGATCCATTCAGGGAGGCGAGCAGATTCTTTCAATACAGGCTACAAGCAAGAAAAAGTGTGAGCATCAACCAAAATTCGACTGCCAATGGCAAGAAAAACTCACATGTTCCTCTAGGGACTCCAAAGTTTCTTTTTGAAACAACGTCCAGGTAATCATCTGGTGCCCCCAATATGGGGAGAACTGGAAGAATTGGCCCTAGAGTGGGCTGCCACCGGAGGAGAAGGAGATCGCGCCGCCACCTCCTTGTCTTTGGAGTCCATGATTCCAGTCTCCTTGACAAATCGATAGTCGTCGGAAGATGACGACGCCGATTGACTATAAAAATATCTAGAGCTACTTCAGATGAACAGGTTTTGGGAAGATATTACGAGTTCGCAAGAATATAGAAACATACCTATCAAAATTATCGAGGTCGAAGGAATCCCTAGACAACTCCTTCAGTAGCCTCAACTTCTTCTGCGATGGAGGAGCCATAGCGCGCACAGGCACGGTAGGGATTGGCTCCTCTACTACAGTGGGAGGACCCTCCGGCATCGTCGGCGAAGAGGCATCCGAGTCCTCACTTCGGGAGCGCTTGCGAGTCCCGTGCTCGCTTGACTGGGGGCTTCCTGCTCCTTCCCAACAGGGACGGTGGAGCCCGACTCATCCTCCTCTTATGCTTCCCACGGAATTATTCCCAAGGCGTGGGCCCATAAGGTGGAGCTTGACTCGGGGGCTTCCTGCTCCTTCCCAACAGGGACGGTGGAGCCCGACTCATCCTACTTTAGAGCCATACAATATAATATTGTGGGTCCATAAGGTAGAGAGATCATGATGGAAAGGAATCTCTTAGACGAAGCAGAGCAAAGTAAACACAAAGAACACAACACACAGAACTCTAGAGAAGTCAACACTAGGTCAACTGGCTAAGAAACGGCATGCCTGGAAGGCACCTAAGCTTTGAAATACTAGAAGAGATATCAAAACTTTTCAAATCAACACAAGGTAAGATGACCCAGAGTTAGAGCGAAACTGGATAAGGAGAAAAAGAAGCATACCAGAGTTTTCACAAATACTTTTCATCTTTGAAATAGTTTTCACAAACACTAGAATCAACATCGACCAATAGCAAGGTTTTCCTACGGTCGTTACTGCTCTGATACCGAGAATTGTAACACCCTCGGGATCAGGGTTAAACAAATCCAGACCTTAGCCTGCCATAAGCTTAACCTAGACTTCGAGGATATCCAGTGAGAAATTGATAACACAACAGTAACCCTGCGACACGAAAATGGTTAAAGCAAGCTCATAACTGAGCGAAGAACCAAAATATTACAAGCAGAGGTCACTGACCACAAACATCAAACAACGGAAGGCAAATTATGCTATTAAGTATAGCAAACTTAACAAATGGCCTAAGAGGCCTGAAGCATAACGACAACGTCCCAGCCCATAGATTCCAGGCTGTCGGCCGGGAACCCCAACCTACTCGTCGGTGTCGATGTCGTACGGCCGGAACTTGACTTCATGAGAACTCTTACTCTGCTACAAAAGTATCAACAAAGCAAGGGTGAGTACAGGGTGTACTCCGCAAGACTTATGGCTGGTGGGGTTATTTTGCATAAAGCCATCTTTGTTTAGAAAACAAGAGAGAGAAGAAACTCGTCTAGTCAGAATATTTTAAAAGGGGATAAGAGAACGACATCGCCAAAGAATTGATCATCATCTTGATATCCACCAAAGTAATCCTCATATCACAACTAGGATCACCCCTCGTACCCATGAGGAAGCATCCTTAACAAACATTAGTTGCCAAGTTTTACGATTAGGTTGATGTTATCTATGATCTCACGTTCATTCCTAAGTCGCCCATAACCGTGGATACGGCTTTTCAAAAATATTTAACCCTGCAGGGGTGTACAACTTTACCCACATGTACCAACCGACTCTTAATGCCAGAACGTTAGCCCTCTTCCTTGGAAGGCCGGTAGAGGGTGGTTGGCCACGACCTTTACCTTGCTTTCACCGAGACCATGAGTCACGCCCTAAGGATGGTTCCGCCGTAACGGGTCAAATCCCGAAGCCGGTCCCTAGAGATGTGAGTCGGGGTTGGTTTACCAGGGGCTCCATCCACCCCAAGCAACCCCGGACATGCTTACCTACCTGTTATGATGCACCTCCATCACCTCCTCTTTCAAAAACATTTTCAATGCGTATGCCAAATGGAAAGCCCGAACTATGTGACTCATGGAATCTACTAGGCAAGTTAGTTAGTCGAGAGGTCCCCATAAACCCCGTGTGGATGTACGCTGGTCTTGGTTCTGAGGGAAAGAACTTGGGTCCTAATGGTGGCGAGCATGGTACTAGAAAAACCACATCCCACCGTGGCCTCCCATACAAGCCTTAGCATGTTTAACCTTTACCACTAATCTCAACTCATCTCGTTCTCCTGTCATACTAGATTCTCCGCATCCGATACGTCATCTGGATGAACCAGCACTGACAACTAAGCAGGGCTAAGCAAGACACAGATATAAGCTCTAGCAATGCACACAATCAGAACCTAGTTATGCTAGGAGCAGTGGATCAGGTAATGTAAGCTCGAGAGAGTAATGCAACAGATAGGATACTCTATCTATCGATAAAAGACCACAGTAGAATCTTATGCATGGGATTGTATAATGGTGGGGCTTTGCTTGCCTTGTTTTTTGATACCCAAATATAGATCTTCGAAAGCCTTGTACTTGACTGGATTATAGTTGGTCAAGTATTGTTCATTGATCTTTGATGGTGTTGATCTTGGTCTTCGATCTTGATCTCGATATCGTATTCTACCGGGAAGAAGCAAGCACCGAAAAGAAAGGAAAACAATCAACACATGGCATCGATGCAATGTTCAAGCAAGGATGATGATATGACAAGTTAAATAGCATTGTAATGAAACCCTAAAGCATGCTTGGTAATTTAAGCGGGATCCGAGGGGTGTAAACCCTAAAACAAGAGAGACCCCGGAATCACCTGCGGGGTTTTATTTAGTTCTCTAATTAAACTTGTTATTTAAGTTGCTTAACAATGCATGATATTGATGCTAAAGTGTAGATCTTGTTTTTCTGAACATTTTGATATATTATACATATTTTCTGACTTATAAATAATTACTTGTTGAATTTATAAGATTTAAACCTTTTTCTAAATTATTAAACAATTAAAAACCTTTTATTGCGTCAGCATGACATAAGGCTGACATCAACACAGGGTTGGGCTGTTTTTCACCGGGTAGGAGCTACCCAGTTCAGCTGACAGAGGGGCCCTAGGCCACCTCAGCTGCCACGCCAGCGAACGGGACCCACCCGTGTTTGACCGGGCTGACTCGCGCTCTGCTAACGCACGGGTGACGTCAGCATGACGTCACGCTGGCGGGAGCTCTCAGATCAGTGACGGGGCGGCGCTAGAGGGTGTGCAGGGCTGAGGGAGCTAGCCTATTCAAACCGGCATAGCAAGGGGAGCCTAAAGAGGGCAGGGCCGCTGGTTAATGGTCGCCGGAGACACGACTGTGACGGTGAGCGGCGGAGGCAGACGGCGGCGGGTGACGCAAGCTCTAACCGGAGCGAGAGGGACAGGGTGGAGGGGTCCAGGAGGACCACAAGCTCACCGGGAGCATGAAGAGGCGGTCAGCGAGGCAGGTCGAGGTTGGAGGGCGACAAATCGACGACGGCAACTACGGCGGCCAGTGAGACGCCAAGCCCGATTCCGACGAGCACGAGGATCCCCGGCTTGCGTGGCTGCACGAGGATGATGAGGGCATCGAGGAGGAGCTCCCGGGACAGACGGCGTGGCTTGGGGCGGTCTGCAATGGCGAGGCTCGACGGAGCCCGAGCAGCTAGGGTTTTGGCCTAGCAGAGAGCAGAGAGAGAGGTCGGAGAGAGAGGGGAAAGAGATAGGGCCGAGAGAGACGTGGCCACAACAATCTTATCCACCCCCAGAGCTCGACGGACGGTGGGATGCAGGCGGCAGGGATCGACGGTGCTGGCAACGACAGGCAGCATCTTGCTGTTCGGGAGGAAGATGACAGAGACAGAGGACGAAGGGGTATACTGGTCTGGTCCTTGCTGGGCTGATGTTGGCCGTGAGGAGCTGCACGCGGTGACAGAGAGGAAATGAGAGATGGGCCAACTAGGCTGCTGGCTCTCTTTTTATTTGCAAAACCTTTTTCCATTTCCTGTTTTGGGTATTTCTAAAATACCAAAAACTTTTATAAAACTAGTAAAATATTGTGGGGCCCTCTTAGTCCATTTGGGATCCATAATTTTGGCACTTTTCAAAATACAAAACCTTTTTGAATTTCTTATAGAGAGATAGGGAAAATAGCTAGGGTTAGGGTTTTGCATTATTTTTCTTTGCATGCATTTTTAAATATGATGCTCATGAATGCACAAACAAACCCTAATTAGGATTAGCTAAAACATGGGTGTTACATCTTGCAAGTTGCCACCGGATCAAAAGGCACGAGACCATAGTGCTCTCCGTCAATCTTCTGATCGTGAATGTAGAACCATTTCTCCCTCCATCCTTGGAAAGACGCAGTAAGTTTGATGGGAAATAGGTGACATTGGAGTCGACATGCATACCGCAGCCTCCTATATCGTAGACTATCGATCCAGAGCCCGACTGGCGTTTGAGTTTGAAGAGATTTTTAAAGAGGCCAAAATGTGGCTCGATTCCGAGCCAGCACTCGCAGAAGGTAATGAAACAAGCGATGTGCAGGATAGAGTTTCGGGTCAGCTGGTGCAGCTGGAGCCCGTAGAAATAAAGCAAACCCTCACCAACGGGTGAAGGGGGAGAGAAAGACCACGAATAATGAACACGAGGAACATCAATCGAAACCTGCCGGGAGGACTGGGGATTACCTCATCGCCGGGGATGCAGCAGTCATCCTTCGCGGCGGAGAGCGCTCCATCTTGGCTCTGGGTGAAGAGCTCTGAAGGCTTGATGGTGGACGGACGCCACGACCCATTCGTGACGCGGGTTCTCAGGCCCTTCTTCTTCCCAGTGGTGGCGGTAGTGCTAGTGCCCATGGCGGCAGCGCCCTTCTTGGTTGTAGCAGCAGCAGCCGCAGATCCAGCGGCAGAGGTTCCCTTCTTCTTTCCCATATGGCGTTGGCGGTGAGAGCGCAGGAAGTAGCTCGAAACAGTGCGAAGCTAGTCTAGCGTCGTAAAGAGGGTGACAGCAATGGAGCAGCAAGAAGCAGCAATGGAGGCTGTGCGCGAGGAGGAAGATGAGTTGTGGGGAATTACCGCACAGCGGATCTCTACTTAACCTCATCAGAGATTGCATCCAATGGCCAGGAGAAAACCAACCAGACACGTGGCACATATCAATGTCGATGCATGGTAGAGTAAATCACGAACCATCGCTCCACTCCTCCCATTACATGCGATAATCGAGGAGGCATAGTTAAAATAGATATTACGCGTGTCTGGTCAAGTCCAAGTTAGAAAATGGGACCCACTTTTTGTCACATCCCGTCAAAACCGCTCACGTGGGCAACTGAGATCATCTCATCGTGAGCACTGACGTCACTAACTCCAGCAGGAGAACTCTTTGACTACTCTAGTCCTTACTCGAGTCTTCAACTCGACCATGTACTCTTTGACTACTCTAGTCCTTACTCGAGTCTGCGACTCGACCAAGCACTCGGGGGCTACTCCTAACAGGAGCGCTGGCCGCACACCCGAGGAAGTTTGTAAGACATCCAAGCATTATGAAATCATATTTTCTCTCAAAAATCCTTCACTCAAATCAACGATTCGATTGTGGACTCCGGGTTACTCCCATAGGGAGCATAGAAAGCACAATCAACTGAAACAAGCAAAAGATGGCAGCAGTCGCAAATAATTATAGTCCCCACTCGAGTCTACGACTCGAATAGGCACTCGGGGGCTACTCCCATAGGGAGCGCTGGTCGCGCACCCTATGATCTTTTCTTATACATAATTGTGTGTTGACTGCATCCACACTTGAATGCTTTGGTGACTCCGCCTCATATTTTCCCTACAAAGAGACTACGTCTCCTGGGCCACCCGAATCATCTCCATGATGACAAAAGTCAGATGCCCCACTTGCAACGTGAAGATAAGACCTCAAGAAGGCCTGACAACGCACCTGTTGCGCTCTACCAGAAACAATATGTGCCTGCATGTACGATGGAATAAGCCTTGACAGACACGTCGAGTTCTCACACTTATACACTGGTGACTCTATAAGACCTCCACGGGCTGAGTCAAATTACACCAGCACTTTTCCGAATTCGAGTTCGGAGACTCGAGTTTGAGTAGATTGCGTTGTTTTTCCCTACGGTAGTTAACTGATCCCGATACATCGGATAAATCAGGCACGTATATCAGCAATCCTTACGATACAATTTAGAGCACTCGAAAACATGGTCGGCTCTGCACTCGAAAGACTTGATTACTCTCCACTCAAATCTGTGATTCAACCGGACACTCGGGGGCTACTAACATGGGTACACCTTACAGGTACTCGAGTTTGGCATATACGGTCTAGTCTAGCGAAAGCCCACGACATTACTAGGGCCCAATTAAAGATTCGGGTGACCCAAGGAGACTCCGACTGCTTGCAGCACACGACGAGCTCAAGATAGAATGTTTTAACGGGACAAACCCTAACTTGTAACCGACTCGACCTGCTACCCGAGACCTAGCCTATCTATATAAAGGCTAGGAGGGGGCGGCAAGGAGGATAATCACAACCCTAGTTTCCACAACATTGCCAGATTGCATCTGCGCACCCCCTGCAACTTTTGACTCCTTCGATAATTCCAAGAGTAGACAAGCAGGAGTAGGGTACTCTATGAGGCCTGAACCTGGGTAAAACTTGCGCCCCTGTGTGCTTGTTTGCTAGCTTATTAATGCCTCCAGCGCTCCCCTCTTCTCCAAAACCCAAGTCCATAACAATGGGCATTGATGAGTTAAACCCTCGTTAGTACCCCTCTGATTGTTCCTTACTTGTTGACCTTTCTTTCATAATAACGTACAGAGATCGAGAAACACGCCAATGACTATTAAGTGGCTTTCGAGACATACTGAAAGTACATGGACATCGCCTAGAGGGAGGGTCAATAGGAGTTTTAAAATTATTACGGCTTTGTCTCTAATAAATGCCAAATAAAACAGTGTTTAATTTATCAAGCATAAGACCTAAAGCCACTAGTTTCAATTGAGTGCAACAAAAAATTAAGCTAAGCAAGACAACAAGGTGATAACAAGACATATTACTTCAAGCACGAAGGCCACCACAATGTAAAGTGCATAAGTAAAGGGCTCGGGTATAAAGATAACCAAAGCACACGGATACGAAGACTTTATCCCAAGTTCCTTCCTTTCGAAGGGAAGTACATCTCCATTGGAGAGGTGCGGCGGAGTTTTCTCATGTGTGCTAAGTGTACAGGGAAGTGTTTGTTGTGTTTGGGGGGCGGATTATCCGCCCCTATCAAGGGTCGGATAATACGTCCTGACCCTTTTGGAAAAGGCTGGCATGGCACGAGTCTCTGACTGGGGGCGGATTTTCCCCCGGACAATCCGAAATAGGGTGGATTTTCTTCCCATGACCGGATAATCCGTCCCTCACCTTGGGCCGGATAATCCGGCCCCCAGGAGACGGGCAAAGGTTGGCATGGCACGATGCTCTGACTGGGGGCGGATTTTCCCTCGGACAATCCAAAGTGGGGCGGATTTTCTTCACCCGACCAGATAATCCGACCCTCACCTTGGGCCGGATAATCCGCCCCCCTGGAGACAAGCAAAGGCTGGCTCGGCGCGTCGCCCTGTCTGGGGGCGGATTATTTCCCGGATAGTCCGAGGCTGGGGCGGAGTTTTCCCCGGGCCAGATAATCCGGCCCCAAAAAGCTCCAACGGCTCCATCTGGACAGGGGGTATAAAATCCACGTCTTCCCCTCTTGTCAGATCTCTTGATTCATTCGAAAAAGAACAAACATGTTGCAAAAGCTCGCACTCAAGATCTCCCACTTCAACCACCTGAAGGCTTTGATCTTTGGGTGAATTGAAGGAGGAGACATCATTCATCGTCATCACAAATCAAGCGCTTCAACTCCTCTCCATTCACTTGGAGAATCCCCGATCTAGTATTCTCGTTGATATCTAGATCTTGTGTTTTGTTATTGATAACTATTGTTCTTGTGGCACCTTGTTGTCAATACGGGAGCCTCCAATTCGGTTATGGAGTTGTGCCCCGCTAGTTGTGTAAAGGCGTCAGTTCCCGCCTCGAAGGGTTCCTATAGTGGAAAGGTGGATCAGGCCTTTGGTGGCGAGATCCATCGGAGAACAGGGTGAGGCCTATTGTGGCGAGGTGGTCTTAGTACCACCCACCCCTCCAACACAGATGTACTTCCCTTAACAAGGAAGGAACTACGGTAAAACAAATCTTGTGTCTCCGCGTGCTCCACTACAGTTTCCTCATTCCTCTATCTTAATCGCCTTTATTCGCTAGTAGTCAGGGTTGCATATAGGGAAATTCTACTTAGTAGTATATCTAGAGAATTTACCTTTTGTGTCAAGCCTAAAATTGAAAAAGCATTAAAATTTGAAGTAGCACCTATTCACCCCCTCCTCCTCTAGGTGCCCATACGATCCATTTCAATTGGTATCAGAGCCCCGACTCTTTATTCGGGCTTAACCGCCTAAGAGAAGTATGGGTACTAAGGAAAATGGGAATGAGACTATGGACAAGGTCACAATGGATGACCTCAAGACGTTGGAAACAACCTTGTTGAAATCCTTTGAGACCAAGATGGAAGAGATGCAGCAAATGATTTCTCGCCTCACATCATCTACAACCCCATCCCCATCTTACTCTAAGGCCACCACTCATCTATCTAAGGATAAGGCTCACGCCGGATCTAAGGAAGATGACATAATGGTTCCACCTCCAGGAAGGGAAGTGGTAAGGAGGACTATAATGAGGTTCCTCATCTATATTCTCCCGACCCACCTATCCCTCATCCTCATATAAACAATAGGGGTGATCCACCCAAGCTTACTGCAGCTTCATTTAATCAATGGCAATTCTTAATGAAATCTCATGTATGCAGTTCGTCGATTGAGCTTTGGAGGATTATCGAAGATGGTATTCATATTGGAGACCCCACCAACTTGACTCGGAGAGAAGTTGTGGATAGTCAACTGAATGCAATGGCTCTCCACATGATTCAGCTCGGAGTGGGTCCCAAGGACATGCCCCACATTGAGCACTTCAACACCGCCAAAGAAGCTTGGGATGCACTCACCGACCTATTCATTGGAAATGAAAGCATGAGAAGAAATAGGTATGATGCCCTTAGCAATGAAGCAGAAGGATTTTACATGTTGGATGGTGAAGAGCATGAAGATATGTATAGAAGGATCAAGAGCATTGCAACAACATTTAGAAAGCATGGAGCCACTCACATTGATGATGCTTGGATAAAAAGGAAATATGTGAGTGCCCTAATGCCATTTGAGCCAACGTACTTGAAGAGTTTGCAAGGTAGACACAACTACCATTAAATGACTTCTAATGAAGTCATGCAAGAAATGGCGTCATTCAAGGTTGCAGCTAAGAACGTTGAAGATGCCCGTGCCCGGGCTATTGGAATGCAGAAAGGAGTCAATGTTGCTCTAAAGGAAAATGTTGTTGAACAAGATGAGGATACGAGGGTGTCTCCATGGGCTATCTCGAGGAAGTCAAGCATGCTCATGGTGAGTACATGGCTTTCTATGCAAGGAATTTTTGGAAGGATCCAGCCAAGGCCAAGTCTGAACTTGAGCACAAGAATGGGTCAAGTGGAAGAAGAGAGAATGGCCCAAAACTGAGGACATGTTACAATTGTGGAGATAGGGTGCACTTTGTGGCTGAATGTCCTTATCAAAGTAGAGAAGACAATGGAGGCAGGCTCATCCTCAAAGAAAAATCCAAGGCTCCTCGAAAGAAACCATGTATCAAGAAGAATGGTCCTTACAAGAAGCAACCCAAGATTGTCTTGGTGGCCCAAGAAGAATATTCCTATGCAAGTGAAGACGAAGAGGATGAGGATAGTGCTCGAGAGGTGGCTGCTATAGCCACCACTTCTACTCCCACATCGCTCTTCGACTCTCCAAATGAAAATGTCATCAACAACAACATCACTTGCCTTCTGGCAAGAGGGTCCGAGGTATCATCTTCTATTTCTTCATTTCCTAAGACTAATATAAATATGGATATGGATGATCATACTAGTCTTAAGATAAAATAAGAAGTTATTGCTTTGGACAATTTTTTCACTAACTTGCAAGGTGAGCACAAACTTCACTTTGATGCTCTTATGAGTCAACTTTCTCATTCCAAAGCTCTTCTCGAAGAAAAGGATAGAATTGAAAGAGAAGATGCCTTGGAGATAGCCTCCTTGAAAAATGCCTTAGAAGAAGAAGAGGAAGCTCGAGTATCCTTGGAGGAGAAACTCGACTCAATTGAGGAGTCCCATGAAAAGGTTGTTGCCCAGCTCATAAAATAATGTGACAATGCTCTTGCTAAGGTAAAGAAACTAAAGAAATAAAAGATTGAATTTGGGGCTGCTCATGCTAGACTCTCAGAGAAGTTTGAGAAACTTGACATTGCTCACAAGGCATTGGAGAGTGAACATTCTACTCTAAATGAGTCTCGTGATCAGCTCCAAACTCAATTGGACAAGTATGATATGCCCAGCACCTCCACTCTATCTTGTGGACATGAAGACATTGTTGAAGAAAATTCAAGGCTAAAAGAAGAACTTGTAAAGGGATCTCAACATAAAAGTAAAGAAGTCCTAGATGAGGTGCTTAGCAAGCAAAGGACAAACAATGGGAAAGAAGGTCTTGGTTATGTCCCCAAGACAAAGAAGAAGAACAGCAACAACAACAACAACAACAACAAGAGCAAAACTGCTCAACGAAAAGCACCACCTCTAATGACAAGACTAACTATGATGGTTTTGCAGGGGCTAATAATCCTAATTATGAATTATTTTGTGATTAGTATAGTGATTTCTATGCTAGCTATGTAGGTCCTTTTGATAGTTACACATCTTGGTCTATTTCGGTTCCCAAAACCCTTGTCACTAACATGAGAGGACCCATTGAAAAATGGGTACCTAAAACCAAGAAGTAACTTTCTTGCAGGGCTATGCTTCCGGTGGGTCTAAATGGGTACTCGATAGCAGGTGCACTAGTCATATGACCGGAAGCAAGGAGATCATATCGGAGATGCGGCCAAACCATGATCACATAACCGTCTCCTATGGTGATAAGTCAAAATCTGAGGTATTGGGTCTTGGCAAAGTTGTGGTTGCTCACGACATCTCTCTCGTGGGCGTCATGCTTGTTAAGACCTACAGGCCTGATGTGTCTCTTTGGAAAGGCCGACGCGGGATGGCTATGGCATCGCCGACTAGCCCACATCAATATGAGAACTTTGCAAAGTCTCCACAAGGGTGGCCACATCCTTGGACTAAAATAAAATGTTTCCTTTGCCAACGATCGGGTTTGCAGGGCTTGTGTTGAACGAAAATTGCATGACTCTCCCCATCAAAGGAAAACCATTATTTCATCAAAGAAGATTTTGGAGCTCCTCCATGTGGATCTCTTTGGTCCTCCATCTCATGCAAGTCTCGGTGTGAATAAATATTGCCTCGTAATTGTTGATGATTACTCAAGATACACATGGGTCTATTTCTTCAAGTTGAAGAGCGAGACTCAACAAACGGTCATCGATTTTGCCAACGAGGTTCAACGTCAACACAATGTCCCTATTTTGGCAATTAGAAGTGATAACGGCTCCGAGTTCAAGAACTATACCTTAAATGAATTCCTAAGTGAAGAGGGGATAAGACATCAATATTCCGCTGCATACACCCCTCAACAAAATGGTGTTGCCGAGAGGAAGAACCGGAACTTAATGGATATGGCCAGATCTATGCTATCTGAATTTAAGTCTCCTTATAACTTCTGGGATGAAGCAATCTCTACCGCATGCCATTCAACCAACCGGCTCTATCTCTGCAAAATCTTGGACAAGACTCTATATGAAATACTTACTGGTAATAAGCCAAACATCTCCTACTTCTAGGTATTTGGTTGTAAGTGTTTCTTTCTCATTAAAGGAGTTAGTTTATCTAAATTTGAGTCTAAGGTGTTAGAAGGCATTTTTATTGGCTATGGTGCCGAATCCCACACTTATAGAGTCTACAATAAGCTCTCCGAAACTGTTGTAGAATCTTGTAGTGTGGTATTCGAGGAAAATGATGGCTCCCGTGCGGGGAAAGTTGATGTTTGTGATGCAGATGTTGAAATACCCCAAGATGCCATAAGAAGAATGGGCATGGGATTTTTCCGCCCCATTGAGGAACCCCTTGTGGCGGATCGGGAAGGACAATGCTCTACTCATGTAGAGCCTTCATCGACACAAGCACAACATGCTCCAACCATTGGAGAAACCTCTAAACCAATCCCACAAGCTGCTGAAGATCATCAAGCAAATGTTCCAGAAAGCTCCAGGCCGGATTATCTGGTGGACACCGGATTATCCGGCCAACCCTTCTCAACTAGCAAAAATGATCAACATGTTGAAGAATCTGCTGCAAGTCCCAGGCCGGATTTTCCGGCTGACCCTGGACTATCCGTCCCCTCTCCAATTCGAGCAAGAACCAGTCAATACTGTAAAGGTGCTTCAGGTTCCCCCAGGCCAGATTATCTAGCCCCACCCTCGGTCGGATTATCCGGCCCTAAAAATCCTAAGAGCAGCAGCCTCCTATTACGGCTGTTGATCAGCATCAACGGCAAGATTCATCATCTCCTATTCCTGCTAATCAAGCCGAAGATCAAGGCCAAGCCAATGATTCCAACGAAGACTCAAATGATGAAGTTATTCCCCCAAGAGACAACAAGCTAATTGAACTTTGTCGCAAAGCTCATGCAGATAGGAACCTTGAATTAAGAGGTCACACTCTTGACAAAGTTGTAGGTGATCTCCGACGAAGGGTATCTGATACATTGCAAATGTATCTATAATTTTTGATGTTCCATGCTTAGTTTTATCCTTTTTCTTGTGTTTGGTTCCAACTTTGGAGTACTTTTCATATGGTTTCATGGACTAACCTATTAACAAGAGCCACAGTGCCAGCTGCCCGTTTTCTCCTGTTTTTGGTTCCAGGAAAGTCAGAAAATGAATATTCTCGGAATTGGATGGGACAAAAGCCAAAGTGCCTATTTTTCCGGATGTCATCAAGTGCCAGAATACGAGACGGAGAGGGGCCAGGGGGCCACTGATACATTCCAAATGTATCTATAATTTTTGATGCTCCATGCTTGGTTTTATCCACTTTCTTGTGTTTTGTCCACACTTTGGAGTACTTTTCATATGATTTCTTAGACTAACCTATTAACAAGAGCCACAGTGCCAGCTGCCTGTTTTCTGCTGTTTTTGGTTCCAGGAAAGTCAGAAAATGAATATTCTCGGAATTGGACAGGACAAAAGCCAAAGTGCCTATTTTTCCAGAAGACTCCAGGAGCCAGAATACGAGACGGAGGAGGGCCAGGGGCTGGCCACCCCCCCCAGCGCGGGCTAGGCCTGGCCGCGCCAGGGCATGGTGTGGTGGCCCCAGGCACCCCCTCGGTCTTCCTCTTCGCCTATAAGAAGCCTTCTGACCTAAAAACTCTGGGGGGTTCGACGTTTTTCCAGAAGGAGTTTCGCCCCGCCGCCACCACCAGATTCCACGGAACAACACCAGAAACTCCTTTATGGCACCCTGCTGGGACGGTGAATTGGAGGAGATCATCGCCATCATCATCACCATCGCTTCTCCATCCACCATCCATGTTTCCCCCATCTATGAGTGAGTAATCCCCCGTTGTAGGCTATGGGGATGGTAGGGATTGGATGAGATCGTTCATGTAATGGCATCAGATTGTTAGGGCATGGTGCCTAGTATCTTTTATTAGTGCTTTATGACTTTGTTGTGACTTGTTGTGCTTAATGCTTGTCACTAGGGCCCGAGTGCCATGATTTCAGATCTGAACATGTTATTGATTCATTATGATAGTATTGTTTTTGGTATTATCTGCAAGTTGTATACACACGTTGTTTTCCAGAACCTATGGCCCTGAAGTGACAGAAATCGGGATAACCGGAAGGGAATGGCTTTGATGTGAGGATCACATGTGTTCACGGAGTGTTAATTCTTTGCTCCGGTGCTCTATTAAAAGGAGCACCTTAATTGACAGTAGTTCCCTAGAGGCCCCGCTGCAAACGGGCTGGCAGGACAAAAGATGTTGTGCAAGTTCTCATTGCGAGCACGTATGACTATATATGGAACACATTCCTAGGATTGTCTAGTACTTGGATGCTTTATCTTATTTATCTGCAATTGCCCTATGTTCTGATTGCTATGTGAATTGTCTTGTCCGTGCAACGCCCGTCCATCCATCCCTATGCCTACCGCACTCGAATCCTACTATTACTGCTTTTGTTACTGATGTCTTTGCTTTACTACTGCTGCTACTTTACTATTCCTACTACAAAACTGTTGCTACTAATAAACTGCTGTGAGCAAGATTGTTTCCAGGTGTAGCTGAATTGATAACTTAGTTGTTAAGGCTTATAAATATTCTTTGGCTCCCCTTGTGTCAAATCAATAAATTGGGTTTCACTTCCCTCGAAAATACTGCGATACACCCCCTATACTTGTGGGTCATCAAGACTATTTTCTGGCGCTGTTGCCGGGGAGCATAGCTTTATTTATCAAGTTCACCTGGATTCACTATTGTTCAAGCTAAGTTTATTTTCGCCTTGTTTGCTTGATTCTTTATCAAAAATACAAAAAAAAGTAGTTCCTGCTCTAGTTGTTATTTTTGTTGGTCTGTTATTGTCTTACTCTATCATGCTTGTTGTCAATGGTTGGTTTCTTTGAAACTGAATCTTATTGGCAAGGTGGGTTCAGAGAAGATCAAGAAGATTATTATAAGAACACCGCTTGTCACAAAAAGGGAACACTTATGGGAACAAATTGAGAAATTGTATACCATTGCTAGAAACGTGTCCTCTACTTATAATGTTACTTATTGCTTTGATAAATCTTGTTGCTGCAGGAGGTACAAACACCTCCCTTTTCAATGTGAGTATAATGATAATGTTACCGTATCTTCTTATGTTAAGCGAAATTATGACTTTTATGATGTGGAACAAATTGAGGAATTTATTGCTTGGAAGGGTGCATTTGAACTTGCTAGTTTGCTTGAAAATATTGATGATTCTCCTTATAAGTATGAGGTTTATGGTATACTTAAATTTTGCTTTGATAATTACAAGGATGAAAATGGCTATATTCTTGAATATTTTAATAGATGCTTTCCACAAATGGAAGAGACTAATGCCTTGCAGGATCCTATGGAAGAAGAAATTGTTGAACCTGAAATCTCATTAGATGAAAAAGAGAAGGAGAGTGATGAACAAAAGGAGGAAGAATGGATTAGCTACCCATACCTACCTTCTAATGAGAGTAACTCTTTATCACTTACATTATTTGATTGTCCCCCATGCTTACTAAAGAAGGATGATTGTTATGTTCCTGAGGATTCTTTTGAACATGTTTATGATAAAGCTCTAGTGCTTGTAGATCATGAAAAGCATGCTTTATGTGATAATTATGTTGTTGAGTTTATTCATGAGGCTACTGAAAATTATTATGAGAGAGGAAAGTATGGTTGTAGAAGTTTTCATGGTATTGAAACACCTCTCTATGTGCTGAAAGTTTTGAAGTTACTCTTGTTTTATCTTCCTATGCCTATCACTTTGTTATTTGCTTACACGATTCCTATGCATAGGAAGTGGGTTAGACTTAAATGTGTTTTGAATTTGCTTCTTGATGCTCTCTTTTACTTCACTTCATATTTCTTATGATAGCATCCTCTCAAACTATTATGCCTAAAGATGATATTATGTCTATTATTCTTGGGAGACCTTTTCTTAAATACTGCAGGAGTTGTTATTAATTGTAATCAAGGGAAGGTGACCTTCAATATTAATGGCAAGGAACATATTGTCTATTTCCCCAAGAAGATTGAAAGGACTTATGATTTGAATTCAATTGAACATGTTCAGGGCATTCAAGTTGGAGAGATATACTGTCCCATACCAAGAGAAAAATTTGAAACTATTATGATTGGGACCATTGCTATCAAGGTTGAGGTAACATAATCATTAGTGGAATACAAAGTTTTGTCTCATATGAAATTGTTTTGGTAACAAGACCTGATCAACCTTGTTAACGAAAGGATTTCATTGAACAAAACAATGTTTTCACCATGATTATCTCCGCTTACTTCTATTCTATCCATTTTAGTTTTTGCTTATGCCTAACTTAAAGGCGTTAAAGAAAAGTACTTATTGGGAGATAACCCAAAAGTTTTAGATGAGTCTTGGAAGTTATTACTTCAGTAATAACCTCTCCTTATCCTTTTTATTTGCTTTTTGTGCCAAGAGTAACCTCTAATGAGACTGAAGTAATGATTGGGAAAGTTGCTGTCCCGAAACAGATTTCTGTGCTTCACCGTAAAAATTCGTGTAAAAACTCTAAACGCCTTTTTGAGGCATGAATTTTTTTGGTTCTGTCCCAGGTTGTTATCTAACTTTCGTTAGTTCAACACTTTTTGATTTTAGCAACAGAAGGTCTTCGAAAAAAATCGTCTTTACCCGCTGGTCTGTTTTGACAGATTTCTGCATTTGCTTCTTGTTGGTTCCTTTTTGAGTTCTTTTGGGGAATTGAGCTTTTTGAGGGAAGTGCTACAGTAGCTAGTGTTCTAATGGAAGTTTATTTGGTGTTAGAACTGAACCTTAAGACCTATTATCTTGAGTGCACTAATGTTGCTAATAAAGATTGTGTGAAGTTTTGTATGAAGGAAAAATTTCAGGTGTATGGAAGGAATGAGTAATGAGATGAAGGATGGACTAAAACTCAAGCTTGGGGATGCCACGCGTGTCACCCCAAGAAGTATCCAAGAAGTACAAGTGTCAAAGCTTGGGGATGCCCAAGGCATCCCCTTCTTCATCAATAAAAAATCCCAGGTTTCTTCCAAACGCTTCATTTTTATTATTTCCTGCACAGTTGTGTTGTTCTTGGAGCGTCTTCTTTTCATTTTCGTTTTGGTTTTTAGTTTTCTTTTGTTTGCTTAGTTTGCTGAATAAATTGGTTGGACCCCCTGTTTCATACATTGGTTTGCAAATAGTTTGGTTTGGTTTGGAAAAGAGTAGGAAAGTTCATGCTTATGTGGTAAAGAGAGCTTGTTTTTGACTGTGGCCCATGCTTTGTCATGCCATGCTTGATATTGTTTTGGATTTATGCTTAGTATTCTTTGATGTAGCATTACTTGTTATAAACAATAGAGATTTCTTAATGTGCCTTGGATGAATCATGCATTGTTTTAGCATATTAAAGCATAGTATAGTGGTATTCTCCTTTGATGCTTTATTTGGGTTGACTTGGCACATGCTCACACCATGTTATGACTATATCAAGTCACCGTAGCCTTTATTATCCTTTAGTTTTCAACTTGTAGTATCACTTTATGCTTTGATCAATGATGTTTTGTCGCTCTGCATGATTATGGCCATTATTGCTCTCTTAGTTTGTCGCTCCTAGTCTTTTGCTAGCATCCACAACCAAGTATGAGTTCCACTCATGCATCCAACTCCCTAAACCAAGTTATTCCAAAGAGTCCACCATAACTACCTACTAGCTTATGCTATTCCAAGTATATTCATGCTTTTGTTTACCTTCCAAATTAAACTTGTTATGAGAAAACTAGTGATTAAAGCTCTCACGAACTTGATGGCACACTTTACTTTACTTGCCCTTAATAAACTTGAACCATTGTGTCGTCTATGTTGTATATGCTTGCACTTATTTGTCGGGAATTAGCAGAACCATGCTTTCATGGGGAACGCTTTCAACATTGCACTTGGTACTTGTACCTAGTTGATATCATGCTCTTTTGTATATGGATGTCATCGGTGTGAAATGAAAGGGGAGCTTGTAAGTCCATGGAGTTATGTATATGTGTTAGAGAAACACCTAGGCCGCTGGATTAATCCATGCTGACATGGTGGAAACCTGCAGCGTAACCATAATGAGCTGTCTATGAAGCATTCTTCTTATAAAAAAAGAGTCCTATATTTATAAAAAAAAGAGAAAAAAAGAGATACTATGAAAAGAGGAAAGAGAGAAAAAAGCACCATATTCCCATGGTAAATAAGAAGAATGCTGAGATGCTCGTTGTCTGCTTGCCTTGTCATTTTGATATGGGCATTCTTCCGTATCATCGGGCAAGGGGTATCCCGTTGGCGGTTCTCTATGATACGTATATACTTACAATTACAAGAACTTACCGGTGACTAAACTTGAGTAGCATGAGGAGAGGCCCTCGTATACAAGGGACATGAGATTTCTGACTTATACTTCGTCAAGCATGTACACCATAGTTTGTTCACTTTAACCTTAATCACTTCAAGATGCTTATGATAGGGGAAATGAGAGCTGAAAGCTATAAGGACCATATTTTTTGGAAGCTCTTTATGAGACTTGAATCCCTACTTCCTTTTACAAAAGGCCTTTTTTCCACCATTATATTGAGTCTCCACCTTCTATCTTTATGCACCTACTTTGAGAGCATAGTGGCCATTCTTAGTTCTATGTGCATTGTCCCAAGACTAGTTGATTGATGCATAACTTGATATTGCTTGTTTTAAACTATTGTATCTAGTCACTCTTATGAACTTTGAAGGTGTCCTATGCATTTATATTTGCTACTCTATGAGGGACAAGCTGAATACTTTTATGCTATGTTTTCTTTATGTGAAACAAACAAATGTCTTGCAAAGCATTGTTATTCATGAATCTTTTGTTTGTGCCTTTTCATGTTGTATCATAGTTTCTTTGTCTTATTGCTAGAACTTTGTCTTTTATGTTATGATTGAAGTACTATGATCCCAACTTTGAATGTTTTACAAATACTTTGATCAAGTCTTTGATGGTGCATGTCACCTAAAAAATTATTCTTTCTTTTTATCACTTACCTACTCGAGGACGAGCAGGAGTTAAGCTTGGAGATGTTGATACATTGCAAATGTATCTATAATTTTTGATGCTCCATGCTTGGTTTTATCCACTTTCTTGTGTTTTGTCCACACTTTGGAGTAATTTTCATATGATTTCTTGGACTAACCTATTAACAAGAGCCACAGTGCCATCTGCCTGTTTTCTGCTGTTTTTGGTTCCAGGAAAGTCAGAAAATGAATATTCTCGGAATTGGACGGGACAAAAGCCAAAGTGCCTATTTTTCCAGAAGACTCCAGGAGCCAGAATACGAGACGGAGGAGGGCCAGGGAGTGGCCACCCCCCCCCCCCCCCAGGCGCGGGCTGGGCCTGGCCATGCCAGGGCATGGTGTGGTGGCCCCAGGCACCCCCTCGGTCTTCCTCTTCGCCTATAAGAAGCCTTCTGACCTAAAAACTCCAGGGGGGTCGAGATTTTCCAGAAGGAGTTTCGCCCCGCCGCCACCACCAGATTCCACGAAACAGCACCAGAAACTCCTTTATGGCACCCTGCTAGGACGGTGAATTGGAGGAGATCATCGCCATCATCACCACCATCGCTTCTCCATCGACCATCCATGTTTCCCCCATCTATGAGTGAGTAATCCCCCGTTGTAGGCTATGGGGATGGTAGGGATTGGATGAGATCGTTCATGTAATGGCATCAGATTGTTGGTTCATGGTGCCTAGTATCTTTTATTAGTGCTTTATGACTTTGTTGCGACTTGTTGTGCTTAATGCTTGTCACTAGGGCCTGAGTGCCATGATTTTAGATCTGAACATGTTATTGATTCATTATGATAGTATTGTTTTTGGTATTATCTGCAAGTTGTGTACACACGTTGTTGTCCGGAACCTATGGCCCTGAAGTGACAGAAATCGGGATAACCGGAAGGGAATGGCTTTGATGTGAGGATCACATGTGTTCACGGAGTGTTAATGCTTTTCTCCGGTGCTCTATTAAAAGGAGCACCTTAATTGCCAGTAGTTCCCTAGAGGGCCCGCTGCAAACGGGCTGGCAGGACAAAAGATGTTGTGCAAGTTCTCATTGCGAGCACGTATGACTATATATGGAACACATTCCTAGGATTGTCTAGTACTTGGATGCTTTATCTTATTTATCTGCAATTGCCCTATGTTCTGATTGCTATGTGAATTGTCTTGTCCGTGCAACGCCCGTCCATCCATCCCTATGCCTACCGCACTCGAATCCTACTGTTACTGCTTTTGTTACTGCTGTGTTTGCTTTACTATTGCTGCTACTTTACTATTCCTACTACAAAACTGTTGCTACTGATAAACTGCTGTGAGCAAGATTGTTTCCAGGTGCAGCTGAATTGATAACTTAGTTATTACGGCTTATAAATATTCTTTGGCTCCCCTTGTGTCGAATCAATAAATTGGGTTTCACTTCCCTCGAAAATACTGCGATACACCCCCTATACTTGTGGGTCATTAGCCACCACACCTACTGGCCGCGCGGCTAGGCCTGGCCCGTGCCAGGGGGTGGTGTGGCCGCTCCCGGCACCCCCTCTGCCTCTCCTTCCGCCTATATATTTCCCTCGGGACGAAAACCCTAAGTACCCGATCAAAAATCCACGAAAGAGTCTATAGCCGCTGTCATCTCCATCCCTAGATCGGGAGGGATCTGAAGCTCTTCCCAGCACCCTGCCGGAGAGGGGAATTCACCCTGGAGGTCTTCTTCATCACCATGCAAGCCTCCGGTGTGATGCGTGAGTAGTTCATCCTTGGACTCCGGTTCCATGTAGTAGCTAGATGACTAGTTCTCCTCCTTTGTGCTTTCATGTTTAGATCTTGTGAGCTCCGTTCATGATCAAGATCATCTATTTGTAATTCTGCATGTTGTTTTTGTAGGGATCCAATGGATATTGACATGCTATTTCAGATTGATTATTGATTCTATCATGTCTTTGTTATTTGTGATCTTGCATGCTTTCCGTTGTTAGTAGCTATCTTGGCCAAGTAGATGCTAGCAACTCCAAGAGTTAGTATTTATGCTCGATAGTGGGTTCATGCCTCTGGTAATCTGGGGAAGTGACAGAAAACTCTAAGGTACTAGATGTGCTGTTGCTAATAGGGAGAAAACAACAACCCTTTGTTCATAGAACAACCATATTGTTTACTTTACACGCAGTTCGTAAAGCAATAATCTATTGCTTGCAACTTAATACTAGAGGGTGTTCGGATGATAACCTGAAGGTGGATTATTAGTCATAGATGCAGTTGGATGGCGGTCTATGTATAATGTTGTAATTCCCAATCAAGTCTCAAAGGAGTCAAGATGATTAGTATATGCATGTATTGCTTTGTCGGTGTTTGTCAATTGCCCCGCTGTAATTTGTTCACCCAGCATGTTATCTATCTAAGGAGAGCCACCTCTAGTGAACTATGGATCCCGGTCCTTTTCATTACATACAATCTACAACTGTTTACTTCTTTGTGTTTACTTTATGCAAACTATTACTTCTTTCCATTCGATACATTTAATCCTTTGTTTTCCGCAAAACACGGTGAGATTGACAACCTCATCGCAAGTTGGGGACAAAGTTTTGTGGTTGTGTTGTGCAGGTCTCCACGTTGCTACTAGCACCGGTAGTGCGACCTGCCAAAGCTCAGCTAGTAACATCTTTGGGGTGTTTCCTTGCTCCTATTGGTTCGATTAAACCTTGGTTTCATACTGAGGGAAAACTTGCTGTTGTGCTCATCATACCTTCCTCTTGGGATTCCCAACGAGCTCTACATCAACCACGCACCAGCACTTTTCTGGGCGCCGAACACTGAGCCATCAAGCATTTTTCTGGCGCCGTTGCCGGGGAGTCAAGGACATCTTCACAAGGGGAGTCCCTCATAACCAATCTCTTTACTTTGTTGTTTTTGTTTTGCTTAGTTTCTTTTTGCTTTGTTTGCTTGTTTTGTTATCAAACACACAAAAAAAATTAGTTTTACTAGTTTGCTTTCTTATTTGAAAACCTAAAAAAATGACTACTCTTGAAAACACTAAGTTGTGTGACTTCACTAGCACCAACAACAATGATTTTATGAGCACACCTATTGCTCTACCTATGCCTGAAAATACTTTCTTTGAGATAAAACCTTCTTTACTCAATATTGTTATGAGAGAGCAATTTTCTGGTATTGGTAATGAAGATGCTGCTTCCCATCTAAATAACTTTGTTGAACTTTGTGAGATGCAAAAGCATAGGGATATAGATGGTGATATTATTAAGCTGAAATTGTTTCCTTTCTCTTTGAGAGGAAAAGCTAAAGAATGGTTGAATTCCTTAACTAGGAATAGTATTGATTCTTGGACTAAATGTATAGATGCTTTTATTGGAAAATACTATCCTCCTGCTAAGATTATATCTATGAGAAGTGAAATAACGAAGTTTAAACAACTTGATAATGAACATGTTGCTCAAGCTTGGGAAAGAATGAAATCTTTGGTAAAGAATTGTCCAACTCATGGACTGACTGCTTGGATGATCATACAAACTTTTTATGCAGGATTGAACTATTCTTCAAGGAACCTATTGGATTCTGCTTCTGGAGGTACCTTTATGACCATCACTTTGGGTGCTGCAACAAAACTTCTGGACAATATGATGGTTAATTATTCTGAATGGTATACTGAGAGAGCTCCATAAGGTAGGAAGGTAAATTCTGTTGAGGAAACTTCCTCCTTGAGTGATCAGATTGATATTATTATGTCTATGATTGTTAATGGGAAAGCCCATATTGATCCAAATAATGTTCCTTTAGCCTCTTTGGTTGCTCAAGAAGAGCAAGTTGATGTGAACTTCATAAAAAATAACAACTTTGGCAACAATGCTTATGGTAATAACAATTATAGGCCCTACCCTCCTAATAATACTTATGGCTATAATGGTAAACCTGGATTACCTAGTGAAGGAAGAATTTTAGAAATTGAAAGAGCCACTAAAAACTTCATGCAAATGCAATATGAGCAAAATAAACTATTCACTAAAACTATGGAGGAACAATCTACCATTTTGAAGAACATTAGCCATCAACTTGAGAGTCTAAATAGGGAAATTCCTAGTTTACAATTGAAACTCTCTAATGCTGAAAGAAATATATCATCTTTGTCTGAAGCTCAATCCTCTTTGATCAATAAAATGGCTGCTAAACCTGAAACTAATGATAATTCCTTTGTAGCTACTAATGCTATACAAGTAAGAATTGATGAAAATGTTAGACTATTAGCTGAATTACATGCTAAGTGGGAAAGAGAAGATGAAATTGCTAGAAACATTAGTGTTTCTACTATTACCACCACTAGTGTTGAGGCTAGTAATAGTTCTACTACTTTAGATGATAAATTTGACTTTGATCTTGATGGTTGCAACATCTCTGAAGTTATTAAGTTCCTACAAAAGCTTGCTAAAAGTCCTAATGCTAGTGCTATGAACATGGCCTTTACAAAACAAATTACTGATGCTCTCATAAAGATTAAAGAAGAAAAGATGAAACATAAAGCTTCTATTCCTATAAAACAAGAGGATGGTTGGGAACCCATCATTAATATGAAAGTGAATGACTTTGATTTCAAAGCTTTATGTGATCTTGATAGTAGTGTTTCTATTATGCCTAGAAGGATTTATGATATGCTTGATTTGCCTCCTCTTGAAGATTGTTATTTTAATGTCCCATTTGATGATAATGCTAAAAAGAAACTCATGGGGAGTCTTAATGATGTTCTTATTATGGTTAACGATTCCTATGTCCCCATTGATTTCTATGTTATGGATGTTGAATACAATGCTTCTTGTCCTATTACTTTGGGAAGACCTTTTCTTAGAACTGTTGGTGCCATCATTGATATGAAAGAAGCCACCATTAAATATAAACTCCCACTCAATAAAGGTATAGAACACTTCCCTAAAAAGAGAGAAAAGATTTCTTTTGCTTCTCCTATGAAAACAAAATTTGGTCTTAATGCTTCTTCATTTGAGAACACTTGATTCTTTCTTTCCTTCTTATGCCTAACTTAAAGGCGTTAAAGAAAAGTACTTATTGGGAGATAACCCAAAAGTTTTAGATGAGTCTTGGAAGTTATTACTTCAGTAGTAACCGATCCTTATCCTTTTTATTTGCTTTTTGTGCCAAGAATAACCTCTAATGAGAGAGAAGTAATGATTGGGAAAGTTGTTGTCCCGAAACAGATTTCTGTGCTTCACCGTAAAAATTCGTGTAAAATCTCTGAACGTCTTTTTCAGGAGTGAATTTTTGTGCTTCTGCCCCAGGTTGTTATCTAACTTTCGTTAGTTCAACACTTTTTTATTTCAGCAACAGAAGGTCTTCGAAAAAAATCGTCTTTACCTGCTGGTCCCGTTTTGACAGATTTCTGCCATTTTCTGCATTTTCTTCTTGTTGGTTCCTTTTTGAGTTCTTTTGGGGAATTGAGATTTTTGAGGGAAGTGATACAGTAGCTAGTGTTCTAATGGAAGTTTATTTGGTGTTAGAACTGAACCTTAAGACCTTTTATCTTGAGTGCACTAATGTTGCTAATAGAGATTGTGTAAAGTTTTGTATCAAGGAAAATTTTCAGGTGTATGGAAGGAATGAGTAATGAGATGAAGGATGGACTAAAGCTCAAGCTTGGGGATGCCACGCGTGTCACCCCAAGAAATATCCAAGAATTACAAGCGTCAAAGCTTGGGGATGCCCAAGGCATCCCCTTCTTCATCAATAAAAATTCCAGGTTTCTTCCAAACGCTTCATTTTTATTGTTTCATGCACAGTTGTGTTGTCCTTGGAGCGTCTTCTTTTCGTTTTTGTTTTGGTTTTTCGTTTGCTTTTGTTTTCTTAGTTTGCTGAATAAATTTGTTGGACCCCCTCTTTCATATATTGGTTTGCAAATAGTTTGGTTTGGTTTGGAAAAGAGTAGGAAAGTTCATGCTTATGTGGTAAAAAGAGCTTGTTTTTGACTGTGGCCTATGCTTTGTCATGCCATGATTGATATTGTTTTGGCTTTATTCTTAGTATTCTTTGCTGTATCATGACTTGTTATAAACAATTGAGATTTCTTAATGTGCCTTGGATGAATCATGCGTTGTTTTAGCATATTAAAGCATAGTATAGTGGTATTATCCTTTGATGCTTTATTTGGGTTGACTTGGCGCATGCTCACACCATGTTATGACTATCTCAAGTCACCATAGCCTTTATGATCCTTTAGTTTTCAACTTGTAGTATCACTTTATGCTTTGATCAATGATGTTTTGTCGCTCTGCATGATTATGGCCATTATTGCTATCTTAGTTTGTCGCTCCTAGTCTTTTGCTAGCCTCCACAACAAAGTATGAGTTCCACTCATGCATCCAACTCCCTAAACCAAGTTATTCCAAAGAGTCCACCATACCTACCTACTAGCTTATGCTATTCCAAGTATATTCATGCTTTTGTTTACCTTCCAAATTAAACTTGTTATGAGAAAACTAGTGATTAAAGCTCTCACGAACTTGATGGCACACTTTACTTTTTGCATCTAATAAACTTGAACCATTGGGTCCTTCTTTGTTGAGTATATGCTTGCGCTTTATAAGTTGAAATTAGCAGAACCATGTTTCATGGGGAACGCTTTCAACATTGCACTTGTGCTTTGTACCCCGTTGATATCATGTTCTTTTGCTTACGGATCCCGGCGGTGTGAAATAAAAGTGGAACTTGTAAGATCATGGAGTTGTATGTGTGTTAGAGAAACGCCTCGGCCGCTAGCCTAAGCCATGCCTAATCATGGTGGAAACTTGCAGCATCACCATAATGAGCACTCTATGAAGCATCCTCAATAAAAACCTATGCAAATAGCAAATAAAAAGATCGCTGAGATGCTCATTGTCTGCTTGCCTTGTCATTTTGATTATGGGAAAGCTCCCGTATCATGTGCAAGGGGTACCCCATTGGAGGTTCTTAATGATACACATATACTTACAATGACAAGAGCTTACTCGTGAATGAATTTTAGTAGCATGAGGATCGGTCTTCATAAGTAAGGGGCATGAGATTTCGGTTTATAACTTGTCAAGCATATCCTCTTAGTTGTGTGACTTTAACCTTAATCACCTTAAAGATGCTTATGATAGGGGCAATGAGAGCTGAAAGCTATAAGTACCATAATTTTTGGAAGCTCTTTATGAGACTTGAATCCCTACTTCCTTTTAAAGGCCTTTCTTCCACCATTATATTGAGTCTCAACCTTCTATCTTTATGCACCTACTTTGAGAGCATAGTGGCCATTCTTAGTTCTATGTGCATTGGCCCAAGACTAGTTGATTGATGCATAACTTGATATTGCTTGTTTTAAACTATTGTATCTAGTCACTCTTATGAACTTTGAAGGTGTCCTATGAATTTATATTTGCTACTCTATTGAGGGACAAGCTGAATACTATTATGCTATGTTTTCTTTATGTGATACAAACAAACGTCATGCAAAGCATTGTTATTCATGAATCTTTTGTTTGTGCCTTTTCATGTTGCGTCATAGTTTCTATTGCTTATTGCTAGAACTTTGTCTTCCATGTTATGATTGAAGTACTATGATCCCAGCTTTGAATGTTTTGCAAATACTTTTATCAAGCCTTTGATGGTGCATGTCACCTCAAAAATTATCCTTTCTTTTTATCACTTACCTACTCGAGGATGAGCAGGAGTTAAGCTTGAGGATGTTGATACATTGCAAATGTATCTATAATTTTTGATGTTCCATGCTTGGTTTTAGCCACTTTCTTGTGTTTGGTTCCAACTTTGGAGTACTTTTCATATGGTTTCTTGGACTAACCTATTAACAAGAGCCACAGTGCCAGCTGCCTGTTTTCTGCTGTTTTTGGTTCCAGGAAAGTCAGAAAATGAATATTCTCGGAATTGGACGGGGCAAAAGCCAAAGTGACTATTTTTCCGAATGTCATCAAGTATCAAAATACGAGACCGAGAGGGGCCAGGGGGCCACCACACCACCTAGCCGCGCGGCCAGGCCTGGCCCGCGCCAGGGGGTGGTGTGGCCGCTCCCGGCACCCCCTCGGCCTCTCCTTCCGCCTATATATTGCCCTCGGGACGAAAACCCTAAGTACCCGATCAAAAATCCACGAAAGAGTCTATAGCCGCCGTCATCTCCATCCCTAGATCGGGAGGGATCTGAAGCTCTTCCCGGCACCCTGCCGGAGAGGGGAATTCACCCTGGAGGCCTTCTTCATCACCACGCAAGCCTCCAGTGTGATGCGTGAGTAGTTCATCCTTGGACTACGGATCCATGTAGTAGCTAGATGGCTGGTTCTCCTCCTTTGTGCTTTCATGTTTAGATCTTGTGAGCTCCGTTCATGATCAAGATCATCTATTTGTAATTCTACATGTTGTGTTTGTAGGGATCCAATGGATATTGACATGCTATTTCAGATTGATTATTGATTCTATCATGTCTTTGTTATTTGTGATCTTGCATGCTTTCCGTTGTTAGTAGCTATCTTAGCCAATTAGAAGCTAGAAACTCCAAGAGTTAGTATTTATGCTCGATAGTGGGTTCATGCCTCTGGTAATCTGGGGAAGTGACAGAAATCTCTAAGGTACTAGATGTGTTGTTGCTACTAGGGAGAAAACAATAATCCTTTGTTCATAGAACAATCATATTGTTTACTTTACATGCAGTTCGTAAAGCAATAATGTATTGCTTGCAACTTAATACTAGAGGGGGTTCGGATGATAACCTGAAGGTGGATTATTAGTCATAGATGCAGTTGGATGGCGGTCTATGTATAATGTTGTAATGCCCAATCAAGTCTCAAAGGAGTCAAGATGATTAGTATATGCATGTATTGCTTTGTCGGTGTTTATCAATTGCCCCGCTGTAATTTGTTCACCAAGCATGTTATCTATCTAAGGAGAGCCACCTCTAGTGAACTATGGATCTCGGTCCTTTTCTTTACATACAATCTACAACTGTTTACTTCTTTGTGTTTACTTTCTACAAACTATTACTTCTTTCCATTCGATACGTTTAATCCTTTGTTTTCCGCAAAACATGGTGAGATTGACAACCTCATCGCAAGTTGGGGACAAAGTTCTGTGGTTGTGTTGTGCAGGTCTCCACGTTGCTACTATCACCGGTAGTGCGCCCTGCCAAAGCTCAGCTAGTAACACCTTTGGGGCATTTCCTTGCTCCTACTGGTTCGATTAAACCTTGGTTTCATACTGAGGGAAACTTGCTGCTGTGCTCATCATACCTTCCTCTTGGGGTTCGCAATGAGCTCTACATCAACCACGCACCAACACTTTTCTGGGCGCTGAACACTGAGCCATCAGTATCCACAAGAAGGGAGTTGGCAAGTTTCAGTGAGCATCAAGCTCACATCTCAATGGTGGAACCCAAGAAGGTGTTTGAAGCTCTTGAAGATCCCGACTGGGTTGTTTCTATGCATGAAGAGTTGAATAACTTTGAATGCAACAAGGTTTGGAAATTAGTAGAGAATCCCAAGGATTGCTGCAATGTTATCGGCACAAAGTGGATATTTAAAAATAAGCAAGATGAAAATGCATTATTGTAAGGAACAAAGCAAGACTCGTGGAACAAGGATATTCCCAAGTTGAGGGCATCGACTTCGGTGAGTCTTATGCTCTAGTGGCTCGTCTTGAGTCCATCCATATCCTTCTTGCTTATGCTGCTCATAATAATTTCAAATTACAGCAAATGGACGTTAAGAGTGCTTTTCTTAATGGTCCTATACATGAGTTGGTATATGTAAAGCAACCCCCAGGATTTGAGGATCCTAACTTCCCGAACCATGTCTACAAACTCGATAAGGCACTCTATGGCCTTAAACAAGCCCCAAATGCGTGGTACGAGCACCTTAAAGAGATTTTACTAGACCGTGGATTCGAAGTTGGCCAAATCGATCCCACTCTTTTTACTAAGAAGGTTAAGGGGAAGCTCTTCGTATGCCAACTATATGTAGACAACATTATCTTTGGCTCTACTAATAAAGCTTTTAATGATGAATTTTCGAATCTTATGACTGACAGGTTTGAGATGTCTATGATGGGGGAATTACGGTTCTTTCTTGGATTTGAGATCAAACAACTTAGAGAAGGAACCTTCATAAATCAAGAAAAATACATCCAAGACATGCTCAAGAGATTCAAGATGATGGATCTTAATGGCGTCGCCACTCCGATGCAAACAAAATGTCACCTTGAACTTAATCCCCCTAGTAAAGATGTGGACCAAAAGGTATACCGGTCCATGATCGGCTCTCTTCTTTACCTCTGTGCATCTAGACCCGATATTGTGTTGAGTGTAGGTGTGTGTGCAAGGTATCAAGCAGCTCCTAAAGAAAGCCACTTAGTGGCCGTCAAGAGGATCTTCCGGTATTTGGTTCATTCCCCTAATTTTGGTCTATGGTATCCCAAGGGCTCCAATTTCTCTCTATGTGGCTATACTGATTCAGATTGGGCTGGTGATAAGGATGATCGGAAATCAACTTATGGAGCTTGTCCATTCTTGGGAAGGTCTCTAGTATGTTGGTCTTCTAAAAAGCAGAATTGTATATCTCTCTCCACCACCGAAGCTGAATATGTGGTTGTTGCTACTGCATGTACTCAATTATTATGGATGAGGCAAACTTTAAAGGAATACGGTGTCAATTGTGACAAAGTGCCTCTTTTATGCGACAATGAAAGTGCAATCAAAATTGCGTACAATCCAGTACAGCACACAAGGATGAAGCATATTGAGATTCGGAATCATTTTATTCGGGACCATGTTGGTCGAGGAAATATTGATCTATCTTTTGTGAGCATGAAGAACCAACTTGCTGATATTTTCATGAAGCCACTTGATGAAGCAAGGTTTTGTTACTTGAGGAATGAGCTAACTATTGTTGACTCAAGGAGCTTGTCTTGACTACCCATGCACTCACTCTTACATCTCATTCTTATTTGGTCTAGATGTGGGCATGGATATAGGGGAGTGTGGTCCTAATTAATTGGGCTAACCCTCCCCCCATAATGTCGAAAGCAAGTTAAATCATCTCTCTTTATATCATTTTGTGATATGTGAGATTATTGTTGAGTATTGGTCATGAACCCAAGATATATCTTCGCGGTGTCATACCATGCACTCCAACAAGGTGGCCTCGCCCACCGCCCTCTTCCATGAGAAGAGTTGGATTTATGTGGATCTTTTGGTTGTTGTTGCTCATCTCATGTTCTTATGGGAATCACACTCAATTTTGGTTTTTAGTTGATTTGATTCTTGGAATCTTGAGTGGGTAGTACCATCTCAGTTTGGTCTCTCATCCCAAGCCTCTCTCTACCCCTAAAACCATCTACTCTTGCACACAAGTCCTTTGGTCACACTTGTGAGGGTTTTGTTTGGGGACGCGCGAGCCTGAATCTATGTGTAACAGAAATTCAGATTTGAGGCCGGATAATCCGGCCCAAGTATAGGCCGGATAATCCATCCCTGGCGGCTGTAGTCTATTAAGGCTGGCATCAGGGGGAGGGCTCATAACGAGCAGTTCTTTCCCCTGACCCTCCTCTCTCTCCCTAGTCAATGCCTACCACCCCCACCCTCCCGGAGCCATCCCGGCCACCAGATTCACCGGGCCTCCCCGGATCTTCTTCTCCGCGCCCCCGGGTACCTTCTCCTCCGTGTTCTTCCTCCAATGAGTGAGGGTAACTCCCTCTCTCCCCATCTTTGGATTGATGTGTATCTTGTTGGGTGGAACATGGTCTAGAAGGTTGTTGTTTCGAATAGAGATTGTAGGCTTGCAGTACCTAGGCCCGATCTACGTTTTTGCATCCAATCTAGGTGAATCTGAAATTTTCTGCCAGGGCTGGATTTTCTGCCCCTGGCCAGGCCGGATAATCCGGCCTGACAGATTCGAAACTGCTTCAGATTTCTATGGATTGTGTGCATGTTGTATGTTTAGACTATGGAATGCTTGCCTACAATTTCTATGTTCTCTCTCGGACTTGTGTGTGTGCTTATCCCCATGCTATCCATCTTGTTCGTTTCACAGGTGGTTCCGGTGCTCCTAAGACCTACAAGCGTCGTCCTCGTGCTAAATACTTTCGGGATGACGGTGAGGGTAACTTAGTGAGCTCAACTATGGAGAGCTTGAGCGTCACATGTTTCCTTCCGCAGCCACTGCTAATGATGAGGAGGATGACACCGAGGAGCTTGAGGATGAGGACGAGGACGGGGACGAGGACGACGACGATGACTATGAGTGATCCCTTGGGGCGCTAGCATCGCTCTTCTTCCTTTTTGGCATTTCTATGCCAAAGGGGGAGAAGTAGTTCTATTAGGTCTTTGTGGATTTGCATGGGTCAGGCGCAAGCATTTGCACTTTATCTTTTCGGTCTTTTTCTCGCTTGTGCCCATTTAGCGTTGAACTTTTATTTGTGTTTTGCTCTGTATGAGACTATGTTTATGTGTGGCTCTGGATTGATCTTGTGGATTATCCTTATAGATTCATCTATCATATTGGCTATATTGTATTTCTACATCGAGGAAGGCGCTCATTATGGCTATCATTGGATATTCTTATAATATATTGAGGACGCCTTTATCTCTCTCTCGGTGGTATGAATATTTTGCCTATGTTCCAATGAAATAGACTTGTACCTTCTTGTGTGTATTTGTAATCAAATGCAAATTTTATTATGCACACATTGAGGGGGAGTCTTTTTCATTCGTTAAATATTGTTGTTATGAGAGCTATCTTGCAAACCCTAGTATTGTCATCTAACACCAAAAAGGGGGAGATTGAAAGAACACTTCATGGTTCCCTGTGTTTTGCATGTTAGATAACAATGTCGTGGAGATTGAAAGTAGTATATCTAGAGAATTTACCTTTTTTGTCAAGCCTAAAATTGAAAAAGCATTAAATTTGAAGTAGCACCTATTCACACCCCCCCTCTAGGTGCCCATACGATCCATTTCATCCTCGAGTACAACAAATGGCTCACCTTGAGGTGTGGTGGCTCGATGTACACCCAATTCCACACAAGGCCTCATCCTAAGATGGGGATGCACACCACACGCCGACTCCACAAAAGACTCACATTATTCTCCCATGTGCTCACCACAAAGGTAGGCACATGATCCACTATGGGACACTTGAGGGCAGTCAACAAACTCGTACAAGCTTGGAGAAATCTCCATAACTCAACTGGAGCCTCCCAAGATAATGCCACAAAAGGCCAGGAAATCTCCACAACTCAATTGGAGCCCCGAAGAAAAACCACCAATGCAACAACCGTCTAGGGTTCCAAGACCCAAGAGTAATAAGCTCAAATGCTTTCACCAACCGATTCACCATAGAGCACTCAAAATGATGCACCTAATGCAATGACAAGTCCTTCACTCCCAAATTATACCAAAGCTACAAAAGCATTGGGGGAATAAGAGAGGAAGAACACAAGAAGAGAACACCAAATTCTCCAAGATTTAGATCCCAAGATTTCCTTCAGAAATAAGGGATTTGGTTTGGTAGGGTTGTACATCTAGGTCTCCTATCTCAAATCCCTTAAAATATCCAAGAATCATAGAAGGAACATGGACAAGGTCATGCTCTTGAAGGCCAAAAATGGAGGGGAGAGAGAGTAGGAGAGAAGACCAAACAAGAGTAAGAAGGAGGCCTTATAAGGGCCTCTTAGAAATCTTCCTGTTAGGTGCGGTTCCCGCATTCCTAGTAGTACCACTAAAATGGTGGTACTACCGCCAACCCCTTCCAACGGTCCAATTATCGTAGAAGTGAGAAGGTAGTACACGTCCAGTACTACCGCCAAACTAGCGGTACTGTCGCCAAAGTTGGGCAACAGTATTACCACCTCACTTTCGCCTAACTTCTGGATATAAAAACAAAACATACAGAAAGGTGACACGAGCTAGGTAGAAGTGACTAAGTACTTCCACCAGTATTACCAGTGACAAAAATTTCCTAGCGGTATTGCCAGCGAAACGGCGATTACTGCCCATGGTAAAACTGCTGAACAAAAACTATGATAACTCGAGCATCCATCCTCCAAATGGGATGAAACCAATGTTGTTGGAAATATAAATACAAGTAGAATACAACAATGGAGAAAATACCAAGGGGATAAAGGTATGAAAGCTCCCTAATATAATAACCAGTAAAACCTCCAACATAAAAAACTCAATAAGATATACATGAGAAATCCCTTTTTATGATCTAGAGCTTGTTATGAAGGTAACCACAAGATCTATAACCTCACATTAATAAGATACAAATAACAACCAAGAAAGATGATGCCAAGTATGCAAAGGTTGGATCTCTCTCCGAAAGATACAATCAAGATACTCACTGAAGAGCCCCTCTTGATAGTACGACTATCTATCCTAAACCTAGTCTCTGAACTAACAACATGAGACTGATAAAAGAGAAAATGTATCAAGATCATACATTTGCCTTGCGCATTCCACTTGATCATGATGCAGACGATATTGTCCATCTCAAGATAGACCACCTTTCTTGATTTCTCTTGCTCTGCTATAGCTTGATAAAGATTTGTGAATAGCACCCCATACTCACATGGGAGAGTCTCTTCTTTGGGCATGTCTTCACTAAAGGAGATATTCCCTAGAGACAAATAATAAAGGGGTTTATTATCATATCTCATTAGTTCATAATAGTTTTATATCATGCTATAACTGTATCAAGCGGAAACATTGATACAAGTGTGGTATATATAAACAAACCAAGGTCCCTAGTAGCCTCTATTTAACTAGTTCATTGGGCAGCTAATGATCAAGGTTTCCTGATCATGGTGCTATGAAAGCCAACTTACAATGAATTCATATCATTTGGAATGATGTGATGGACATTTCCCACCAATGATTGTTGTAACACGATCATGTTACTTAGTTCACATTGCAATTGTCAGAAACAGAGTGTCATAATCCTTAGACCGTGAGATCATATTAATCACTATTACTGGAGGATTTCTTTGACTGCATCAACCGTCATGTCCGTGACTGGATGACCATAAATGTGCATGTTGGGTAGTCCGAAGGGGAAGGTTGAGGCTTATGCATCAAGATCGGGATTTGTTCTCCTGTGTGACGGGAAGATACACTAGGTCCACTTAGTGAATTACATCTATAAGCTGCGCAACGTATGACTAGGTCATGGGGATGAAATTTCACGTGAATGAGTAAAATAGTACTTGTTCGAAACGAGATTGAACAAGGTATCTTGATACCAATGATCAGATCTCGAACAAGTCTTGTATCGCGTAACAAAGGGAATTGGATATATCATTTATGGAGTGTATAGGGGTCAATATGGGTATCCCGGTCCCGATGTTGATCATTGATCGAGATCATGTCTATGACATTCCCGAACCATAGGGAAACACGCTTACAGGCACTACGACGCTTAGAGATCTTCCTATAAAGATGGAATCATATATGAGAGAACCAGAATTGTTCCGGAGAGAAAATCCGAAGTTGCTCGGAGAAGGAGAAAGGAAAAAAGACACTGAAAGGTATTTTGGGTAAATATGCATTTATTATATGTTAATTGTGAATTGATACATACTAAATAAATATTTAAATTTATAAGGCAACTTCCTCAATAGGCTAAAACCCTGGAGGGAATTTTCCTAGGAGGAAGCCACCCGGAAAAAGGAAAAAACAGCACTGCAGCCATTACAGGACCACCTCTGGGCAGCCCACACGCGGGCAGGCGGACGGGCGGGCAGCGGGTACTAAGTACCGCCTAGAGCGCTAGGCACTGTAGGCCGCTGATACGTTGTAAACGTATCTATAATTTTTGATGCTCCATGCTTGTTTTATATCAACTTTCTTATGTTTTGTTTACACTTTGAGGTATTTTTATACATTTTCTGGAACTAACCTATTAACAAGATGTTGTAGTGTCAGTTGCCTGTTTTCTGCTGTTTTTGGTTTTAGAAAAGCCAGTAAGGAAATATTCTCGGAATTGGACGGGACAAAAGCCAAAGTCAATATTTTACCAGAAGGAAGACGGAGTCCGAAGGACAGCCGAAGTAGGGCCACGAGGTGGCCACACCTAGGGCTTGCGCGGCCACACCTAGGGCGCGCCTCCCCATGGTGTGGGCCCCTCGGGCGCCCATCGACCTTGCCCCTTCGCCTATAAAAGTACCCCGATGTAGAAACCCTAAGTACCCGATCAAAAATCCACGAAAGAGTCTGTAGCCACCGCCATCTCCATCCCTAGATTGGGGGGATCCAAAGCTCTTCCGGGCACCCTGCCGGAGGGGAGAGATCATCTCGGAGGCCTTCTTCATCACCATGCTAGCCTCCGGAGTGATGCGTGAGTAGTTCATCCTTGGACTATGGGTCCATACAGTAGCTAGATGGTTGGTTCTCCTCCTTTGTGCTATCATGTTTAGATCTTGTGAGCTCCGTTCATGATCAAGATCATGTATTTGTAATCCTATATATTGTGTTTGCGGGGATTCGATGGATATTGAGATACTATGTCAGCTTGATTATTGATTCTATCATGTCTATGTTATTTGTGATCTTGCATGCTCTCCGTTGCTAGTAGCTATCTTGGCCAAGTAGATGCTTGTAACTCCAAGAGGGAGTATTTATGCTCGATAGTAGGTTCATGCCTCTAGTAATCTGGGGAAGTGACAGAAATCTCTAAGGTTGTAGATGTGTTGTTGCTAGTAGGGAGAAAACAACAATCCTTTGTCCATGGGGCAATTGTATTGTTTAGTTTACACACTTTGCTTAATGCAATTATTTGTTGCTTGCAACTTAATACTAGAAGGGGTTCGGATGATAACCTGAAGGTGGATTATTAGTCATAGATGCAGTTGGATTGCGGTCTATGTATTATGTTGTAATGCCCAATCAAATCTCGTAGGAGTCAAGATGTCTAGTATATGCATTGTTATGCTTTCTCAATCTGTCAATTGCCCTGCTGTAATTTGTTCACCCAACATGTTATTTATCTTAAGGAGAAACAACTCTAGTGAACTATGGATCCTAGTCCACTCCTTTACCATTGATATGCCATCTACTATTTACCCTTTACTGTTTACTTTCTGCAAGCAATTACTATCTTCCACACTATACGTTTAATCCTTTGTTTTCAGCAAAACCAAGTGAGATTGACAACCTCACTGTAAGTTGGGACAAAGTTATGTGGTTGTGTTGTGCAGGATTCCAAGTTACTAGCAAAACCTTGGAGTTGTTTCCTTACTCCTACTGGTTCGATAACCTTGGTATCATAAGTGAGGGAAACTTGTTGATGTGCTCATCATACCTTCCTCTTGGGGTTCCCAACGAGCTCCAAATATCTTGAGCCATCAGCCACCGCCCCTAGGAAGCAAGGCACCGTGCTAGGACACCATGAAAAGCTAGCCCACCCCGAGGACGCTCCTCCGCTTCACCTCACAGCTGGGCTGCTGGCAGGCGCCATCCCACCTAGGCTGTTGCGCTGGTTGCTACTGCAAGCAGCTGCCACGAGCTAGTCCACGGGTGGCGAGCCAGCCCACCTGGCTACCAGCCAGGCTGCTAGGTAGGTGTTGTGCTGCTAGGCTGTCAGGGGCGTGCTAACCCATCTGGCCAGTTGTTTCACTGGCTATTGTTGCTATTGGGCTCTGGCTTTTAGGCCTAGCCGGCTTTAGCCCTTCCCCCTATTTCCTTTAATCTTTAGTACCACATGGGGCACCCAAATTGGAGGATACACCTCCCTCCGCCTATACAAAGGGGTGCCCCATGGGAGGGATTAAATACACCAACAAGATATTCTCTAAGACACTTTTCCTTAGAGAAAATTCCCCCTCTCTCTCGGTTGGCTTTGCGGTGGCACGGTCCTGAAGAAGGACTATACAAGAAAATTCAACACCGTTGCGGCACGCCATTGTTCCGCAGGCATTCCAGCCAGGAGGTCTACTTTTGTAGCCTCGGCAGGGATCAGAGCCCGGGAGTCATTGTATTGCATCGAATGTGTATGGTAACTCGGGGAGCATCATACAACGACCTGGACAAGAGGTGACGTGTGAGGATCTTCATGACCTTGAGGTCAAACGGGTATGACTACATCATCCACGCTCCTGCATGAGCGTAACGTTTTCTCGGTCTTCAAGGGTATGTCACCGCTATCTTCTTCCATTACTACATTACTTACTAGATAGATCCTAGGCGTTAGGGTGTTCCAACGCAGGAATTTTTTTGTTATCTGCTGCGGAAACCCTTCAGTGGTATCAGAGTCTGATCTATGCATAGTATGATAGTATAGATAGACACATGTAGAGTGTGGGCATTGATACCCTAGTTGTTACCTTCCCACGTGTATTTGTTTATATCGCAGTACTATGAGATGAAGCGGCCCGGACCGACCTTACGCAAAATCTTACGCGAGACTGGTTCCATGCTCGACATATGGCTTGTATCGTATAACTGGCTAACGGGTGTCTGTCTCTCTCACAGTAGTTGATATAGCATCTACAATGGAAGGCCCCGAAAGGGGTGTAGTAGAGACAACTATTGTATCCATGTTGTAGTTAGAAGTTCGTCAATAGAAACGTTCTATTGCAAAAGCCTAAACAACTACGTAAAATCTGCAATCGATAAAGTAGAGGCGTCTAACTTTATATTGCATGGAAGGCTTTGTGATGTGATATGGTTATAGTCGTGAATGAGGTAAGTTAGTTTACTTTTCCTATTACTAAGTAGTATAGCAGTAGTCATCATGAAGATGAACGACAAGACCGGTGTCGCCATGGACTTGGCGTCAAATCAGAGCACCTCATGGAGATCATGGAGCACGAAGACAACCATGTCATGTAACATTTAGATTAGATATGGTTTAATCTTTGCGTGCATCTTGTTTTAGTGATAGTATTAGATACACAACGGTAGCATTTAAATAGGATGATCCCTAATTAATACCAATGTAGTGTTCTCACATTAGTGTGCACCACTAAGAAAGTTCTCCGTTATGTGGCACGCCATGACGATTGGGTGTCAGACATATCTACTGAAAGATCACGGATGTCGCCTAGAGGGGGATGAATAGGTGGTTTAAAACTTTTACGAGATGGGCATAACAATGGCGGAATAACACTAGCATTTTATTTTGTCAAGCACAAAGCCTAGATATACTAAGGTTCACCTATGTGCACCATCAACTTATGCTAAGAAAGACAAGCAACAATAGGATAGCAATATAGATTACTTTAAGCACGAAGGCTATCACAATGTAAAGTGCATAAGTAAAGAGCTCGGGTATAGAGATAACTGAGGCACGCGGGGACGACAATATTTTACCGAGTTCCTCCCAACAAGAGAGTATGTCTCGTTGGAGGGGTGGGCGGTACTAAGACCACCAATGCCACAAAGGCCTCACCCTATTCTCCCGAGCACCCACCATGTGGCAAGCACCCGTTCCACTATGGGACACTTGAGGGTGGTCACCAAACCTGTACAAGATTGGGGCTATCTCCACAACTTAATTGGAGGCTCCCAATAATCAACACCAAGGCCTCAATCTTGGGGAGAGCTTCACAACTTAATTGAAGGCCCCAAGAACACGCCACAAAGGCCACACAACTATCTAGGTTTCCAAGAACCTAAGAGGGACAAGCTTCTTGATAATCACCAACCAAATCCTCTAGAGAGAACACAAACCGATCTACGTAATGAAAATGGCAAGAACACCATAAAGATGCCCCAAATCTTCACTCTCAAGTTCCAACAAGGCTACTAAAGCAATTGGGGGAACAAGAGAGGAAGAACACAAAATCCTCCAAGATCTAGATCCCAAATATCCACTCACAAAGAGATGATTTGGTTTGGTCAAAATTGTGGATCTAGGTGTCCTCTATCTTCCCCTCAAATATTGGCAAGAATCATTGGAGGGGTGTGAAAAATCAAGAACAAAATATTTGAGTCAAAGGGGCAAAGCTTGAGCAATAGAGGAGAAAGAACTAGCCAAAAAGATAAAGCAAAGGGACTATTTAAAGGGCCAAGGGAATCCTGCCTGTTGGGACTCTTTTCCCCGTCCTGGGCCGATAGTACCGGATGGGCCCGGTACTACCGCCAGCGACCCAGTAGCACCAGGGAAGCAAGTCAACATGGGTAGCAAGCCTCGCGATCTATCGAGGCAGCGAGCAAGAGGTGGCAGGGGATCGGCAGCGCTAGCTAGCGTGCGAGCAAGCGGTTGGGGCACGGGGTGGCGCGCGCGAGGCAGCCCAGAACGCGAGTGATGCAGCGACAGCGGAGCAGGCCTGCGTGGGAGCGGCCCAAGCGGCGGCGACGAATAGAAGGCAGCAGGGAGGAGCGAGGAACGGCAGGAAGGAGCAGAGCTAGGCAAGCGATGGCTGTGGTGGGCCGGCCCGGTAGTACCGGCCTGCCTAGGCGGTACTACCGTGGTGGGCCGGTACCACCGGCCAGAACTACCGGGCAAGACAGAACTAAGCGCAGCTCGCGCAGATGGGCCGATAGTGCACAGCGGTACTGCCGCTCGGCCCACGAACAGAATTTCTTTTTCTTTTTCTTTTTAAATCAAAGGCAATATTCAAACAGCTATAACTTTAGTTTGGGAACTTTGATTGACCTTAAACCAATTTTGTTGGAAAGACGATGACAAGACCTACCCAACAAAAATGAGAATGTATCAAGTATTATAATGTGAGATACCTCACTCGGTGAGAATCCAGAAAACCTCCAACAACAAAATCGGAACAAGATATAAAAGGGAGATCCGATTTTGATAAACAAGAGCTTGTTATTAAGATTACCACAAGCTCTATATCCTCACATGGATAGGACAAACAAACAACCAAGAAAGATGGTGCTAAGAATGCAAAGGTTTGAGCTCTCTCCGAATGATATGATCGAGTTACTCAATCGAGAGCCCCTCTTGATAGTACAGCTATCTATCATAAACCCAGTCTCTCAACTACCAACACGAGACCGGCAAAAGGGAAAACCTATCAAGAATACCTTTGCCTTGAGCATACTTCGACATTGTATTCATCGATCCATTATCACCGAGGATGGTCAGCATCAAATAAGAGATCTTCTAGAGATGGCGCATATTGAGCTTGCACAACGCATCTTATTCTTCACTTCAACAACCTTGAAGCCAACATATGATCCAAGCGATGCCAATGGACAATTCCTACAAGTGCAACTTAATACACACATTAGTCCATAAAGATTGTCATTAATTACCAAAACCACACATGCTCTTTCATCTACATTCGCATATGGTGGGTGCAAGCCATGTATGCATAATGAATACCGTATGGTTTGGTTGGCGAGCCTAGCATGTACAGACATGGCCTCGGAACACAGAGATCAAAATATCAAGCACAAGTCACATGGATGATGTGATCGACGGATATAGTCCACCCTGGTAGCCGCATCAAAGGCCGTGATGATCAGGGATGATGTGGTGTAAACACGTCTTGTAATCACTAAGCTGTCTTTAGGGATGTTAGTTTAAGTGGTAGCTCATTTGTTAATATGATCACAAATTTGAACTCCAATTGTGAACTTAGTCTAAGTCCTTTTGCAGATGTCTTGTAGATTATGGCCATCCCCTTAGTTCAGGACATCTTTGGTCCATTAATGAACGAGGAGAAACTTAAGTTAGATGGGTCAAATTTCATCGAATGGTACCAACGCCTAAGAAGGATCCTCATAGAAAACCATCTCCTCTATGTCCTTTTCTGAACCCCCAAAATATTTCCCTGATGAATCCGATGGTAGAGAAGATACGACTCTTCGTGACCACCGTGATACCTTCACCAAGGTCGAACCCAAAGCTAGGATCATTGTCAACGGAAAGGGTATATGTGATATACAAGTAATAAATGTTTCCATGAAACACTTATGCAGTTTTCAAGTATTGGATACTCAATCTTGTTTTATTGAAAACAGGACCCTCTGTGTGAGAGTTACATAATGGAACGAGGCATTGATAATGTGATGACGACAAACAAGCTAGTTGATGGCCGACGACAATCCTTCCCTCAAAGTTTATCATTAGGATTAGTAGATTTGAATAAAAGCTTTGTAATCAAGTGTGAACTTATTAGTGTGTCTTGCTTATTGCGATACGGTTATTCATATTAACAAGAACAGTTGTTCTATTTTTATGAATAATTTCGTTTATGATTCACATTGGGATTATAAACAAGTTATTCTAGTCTTTATATGTATGATAAAAGGACATTTATGAAAATTGCCAAAAGATATTCAAGTTTAAATATTGAATAACACTATTGTTTAAGTCATTGTGGTTATTGCATGTTGTTCATCTTAATGAAAATCGGGTTCTTAGATATTTTATCTAGAGACTTTGCAAAACCATGCCTCGTTGGGCAAAATGACTAAAACTCCACATTCTTGTAAAACGATGATATACGAAAGATTGTTGAAGTTTATACATATGATGTATTGTATTATCAACAGATAGTGAAAATATTATTTTATAAACTTCATGGTGAGTTTAAGTAAATATGTGTATTTACTTAATGAAACACAAGTTTGAAACTATTTTAATTATTCAAATGATTTCAGAATGAAGTGGATATAAAATTAACAAGAATTCCAAAGTCTTAGTGATTTGATCAAAGTAATTCCGAATTCAAGTTAATAGCCAATTAGCATAAAAGGACTTCTGAAAAACTATTTCACAAATTATGATAATTAGAAAAATTCAAAGTGTATTGAATTGTATGAATATCATACTCGTAGTGTATGAAATATATTTGGTCCAAAATGATCTTCTGATGGAATAACATTAGGAATTAGAGTTCAGAGATTGAATTAGTAAACATTTGAAAGTATTAGGAACATCTAACGATTCACGGAAACAACACCATATGAGATATGGCAAGCTCGAGTTTCTAGAGATTTCGATAGTTCGATATCATTGCGAATATTAAATCTTTGCGGTGTATTCTTAGTAAGAATATGAATACAAATTCCAAACTAATACCTAAAGAAGACAAAGTTGGTATTGTCTCAACGTGGTACTTATTTGAGAAAGTGTCTTCTTATAGAAGTGTTAGTGGAAGGGTATAAGTGTAAGCATAAGTTTCTACTAACACTTTAGAAAGTAGGATTTAAGAATTTGTTCTAGCATTTGCAAAATTTCATTCTTGATTCACTTGTCCTATTATTGGAATAAGACATACCAACGAACTACAAAGAAAATTTGATGGACCTAAGTACAAGAAATGACTTAGAATCATGAAATTGGAAAAGGACTGATCATAACTACAAAGTATTCAAAAGTTTGAAGAAAAGGTTGTAACTAGTACAAAAGGCAGATTTTGAACAATCAGGAATTGCTGAAGTCTTGTAACAGAAAATTCTCAATTTGATGGAAGATTTGGATTTGCCAAGATTGTCAAGAAAGTATGTAAATTGAGTGGGAGCTAAGAAGTTTTCCAAGTTGAATATGTGGATGACATATTTTAGTGGGAAATGAGTGATATCCTAGAATATCAAATATTGATGAAATATTTGAGTGGGAGCGTGACAATGTTCTTGAATATGTAATTGACATATTAGTGAACAATGTGTTTGGTATTAGGAATGATTAGATCATTAGATGGATGAAATTTAACATATATTAAATATAATGGATCTATGTGATTAGATCAGGATGTTTAATAAACATTACATGTCAAAATACTTGGTGTTCTGAAAGTAGTTCAAAAGGACCTAGTTGAAATTCTGAAAATAGTTTGGAATGGATTCAAGTGAAGAATTTGTTCTTACTTGAACAATTAGGAAGTATTGAGTGGCTCGGTATTCATGACACTGGTTAAAGGAAAGAAAGATCCAACGCATCACCTGTGCCTTAGCCATAGGTTTTTCCAGAAAAAACCCATGTTATTTATACTTGACATAATTTGACCCAAGTTCTTAATGTAAGAACAGGTTTCTGAGTGATTAAAGTTTTTTTGAAGTACTGAGTGATTAATGTTAATCATTGAACCAGAGTTAAGTTTAGCGCAAAGGAAGTGTGGTCAGGGATCAAGGTTGCAAATATTACAATTTGATTAAACTACATAGATATAGAAGTGTTAGGATACTTTAGTGTTAGCAAGTATGATTTTGGTTTAAACAAAGTTCGACTTTCGACTAAATGTGTTTTATAGTTATACATGACATCTTGAAAGTTCAGTTAACTGATAGATCATCATCGTATATACTAGAAAACAGAAGTCTTACTTTGTCACCAAAATGCTACAACACATTATATGATAATGGGGTGAATGTCAAAATAGGTGACATTAATGATTTGCAAAATAGGACCTTATGAATCTGGTAAAACAGATTTACGACAGGAAGTCCTCCATTAGCAAGCATGATCAATAAATGCATATGAGATATGGTTTGTGATTGGTAGCAATGAAGCTAGGTTATTTATACTCTAGTGCAAGTGGGAGACCGAAGGAGATATGCCCTTGAGGCAAATAATAAAGGGGTTTATTATCATATCTCATTAGTTCAAATAGTTTTATATCATGCTATAACTGTTTCAAGCGGAAACATTGATATAGGTGTGGTATATATAAATAAACCCAAGTCCCTAGTAGCCTCTATTCAACTAGTTCATTGGGCAGCTGATGATCAAGGTTTCCTGATCATGGTGCTATGAAAGCCAACTGATAATGAAGTCATATCATCTAGAATGATGTGATGGATATTTCCCACCAATGATTATTGCAACATGATCATGTCACTTAGTTCATGTTGCAATTGTCAAAAACAGAGTTGTCATAATACTTAGACCGTGAGATCATATTAATCACTATTACCGAAGGATTTCTTTGACTGCGTCAACCATTATATTCGTGATTGGGTGACCATAAAGGTGCATGTTGGGTAGTCCAAAGGGGCAGGTTGAGGCCTATGCATTAAGATCAGGATTTGTTATCCTATGTGACGGGAAGATACATTGGGCCCACTCGGTGAATTGCATCTATAAGCAGCGCAACGTATGACAAGGTCATGGGGATGGAATTTCACGTGAACGAGTAAAATAGTACTTGTTGGAAACGATATTGAACAAGGTATCATGATACCAATGATTAGATATCAGACAAGTCTTGTATTGCGTAACAAAGGGAATTGGATATATCATTTAAGGTTCGAAACGATGGTGACTCATGGAGTGCATAGGGGTCAATATGGGTATCCCGGTCCTGCTGTTGATCATTGATCGAGATCATGTCTATGACATTCCCAAACCATAGGGAAACACACTTAAGGGCACTATGATGCTTAGAGATCTTTCTGTAAAGATGGAATCACAAATGAGAGAACCAGAATTGTTCTAGAGAGAAAATCCAAAGTTACTCGGAGAAAGAGAAAGGAAAAGGAGACCGAAAGGTGTTTCGAGTAAATATGCACTTATTATATGTTAATTACAAATTGATATGTACTAAATAAATATTTAAATTTATAAGGCAACTTCCTCATTAGGCTAAAATCCCGGAGGGAATTTTCCTAGGGGAAGCCACTTGAAAACGAGAAAAGAGAACAACACTGCATCCGTTACTGGGCCACCTCTGGGCAGCCACACGCGGGCTGGTGGATGGGTGGGCATGGGTACTAAGTACCACGTAGAGAGTCAGGCGCTGCAGGCCGCCACGCCTGGGCAGCGGGGCACTATGCTGGGCCGCCGCGCGAAGTTACACTGGTTGTCGCTCCTGTTGGGTTGTGGCTTTTATGCCCAGTCGGCTTTAGCCCTTTTCCCCTATTTCCTTTAATATTTAGTCCCACATGAGGCACCCAAAGGGGAGGGTACACCTCCCTCCGCCTATATAAAGGGGTGCCTATGAGAGGGATTAAATACACCAATAAGATATTCTCTAAGGCACTTTTCTTTAGAAAAAATTCCCCTCTCTCTCAGCTGCCTTTGCGGTGGCACGGTCCTGAAGAAGGACTGTACACGCAAAGTCAACACCGCTGCAGCACGGCGTTGTGTTGCACGGATTCTGACCAAGAGGTCTACTTCCGCAACCTCGGTAGGGATCAGAGCCCGGGATTCGTTGTATTGCACTGAATGTGTGTGATAACTCGGGGAGCATCGTACAATGACCTAGATAAGAGGTGAGATGCGAGGATCTTCGCAACCTTGAGGTCAGACGTGTACGACTATATCATCCATGCTCCTGCATGAGCGTAATGCTTTCTCGGTCTTCAAGGGCATGTTACCGCTGTCTTTCTCTATAACTACATTACTTACTAGATAGATCCTGGGCGTTAGGGTGTTCCAACGTTGGAATTTTTTTGTTATCTGCTATGGAAACCCTTCATTCACCTATCCATGATCACCGAGGATAGCAAGTTTCAACAATATGATCTTCTTGAGATGCCTCATCTTGAACTTGCACTTCATCATTTCTTCTTGAGTGTTGATTGTCAACACCCGGATTTTTAATCCCAGATGCCCGTTATGCCATACCTCGCAATCCCATGATTACCATTTTTGCGAGACATAACGGATTGGATATCATAGTACATCATCCATTACAAACCATACATAGGGTCTTACACAAATAAGGATCTCATGATCTAGTCTTAATACAACAAGCATCGGAAATAAAAGATAAGCGTAGCGGTGGGGTCCATCTTCAGGGGCATAGGCAATGCTGACGAAGGTAGATAGTCCTAGTTATCATAGCCGTCATGCTGGCCATCATCTTGGTAGTCTCCTTCATAGTCTGGCCATGAGAATAGCAAGGGACAAAAGCCATGAGTACTCTTTAAGTACTCGCAAACTACCATAAACAAGTAGTATAATTCTAAGTTAAAGTGCTAACTCCATGTTTAACTAGAAGGTTAACTTTGAAACCTACTGAGTTCTGAAGCAAAGAATGATAAAATAAAGTTCTAGAATCACTTAAGTTGGGAAGCTATTGTCATAAACACAACCCTGTTGTGGTCAAGTCAAGATTCATCATTCATGCATAAGTTGTTTTGAAAACATCTGACAACGAAATAGTATGGCCATTCCAACTGTCCATAACCGCGGACGCGGCTATTCGAATAGTTTGACACTCTGCAGAGGTGGTACACTTTCACCACAAGATTCGATACATCTGTCAGGGATAACCCTGAATCATCATACTTACTATGTAGATAATCAAACATAACCTTTCCTTTACACACCCTAGTATAATAACCTCTCCTATGAGCATGGCCTCCCAACCATGACCATCTGTCATCTTGGGCACTGCATAGGTGGACAACATTGAGAGGTAGCCTCAGCTCAAACCTCTCCCGCGAGGGAACTAATACTAATGCATATAAACTTCCGGCTAAGCCTTACCCAATTCAGGTAGTGTGGTTGTACGGTAAATTTGGAATGGTATCGCATCCGAATCCAACCATCGGTTTTATAAAAGGGCTAAGGCTCATGCCTCAACATTTTCATCATCATAAACCATTTGTGTTTCTCAACACATGTCAAAACATCTCAATAGAATGACTCATCATTCCAAGGTTTTCACAATTCATTTTCACCAATTGTGCCCATCTAAAGTGACTCAAGTTTTTATCTACTCTAAATTACTAAGTTAAGAGTGTTCACTAAGGTGAAAACATGATGGGTTCAATCTCATGCCATAGAATGACATCTAAAGCTTATCTAAATAGGTCAAGTTTTATACTCTTTATGCTACCTTCCAAACAAGTAAGGGACTTTGTGTAAGGTAAAGGATGTAAAGCTTGACAGTAAGACTTGGGATAACTAGTAGTCAAAGTGGTAGGATCAAAGCATGCCTAAAGCATATTTGCTTGGGTTATCTAGATTGCAAGGATTTGCTTGCATGTTAATGGTGGCTTGCTAAAGTAAGTTTTGCAAGGGTTATCTTGCCAATAATAGCTTGCCTTGGTTGGTGCAGTGGTTGATGTTTTCTACTTCTTCTTCTTGGTAGAACTCCTCCTCCTCGTAGACTTGGTCGGTACTATCTTCTATAAATACATACGGAGTACACAATCACCAAACAATACTTAACTAGTCTAATTAGTACTCTAAGGCACACAATCGATGATTTATTATCATCACAAGCATCACAAGTTTTATTCCATAGTTTCCTCCTTTTATTTTAGAAAAGTAATTTCTACTCATTGAAAAATTAACTAAGATTTAATATTCATCACTTAAAATATGGGATCATGTGGACACATGTCATAACCACATATTCTAACATGTGGGAATTTAATTTAAGGGTTGGATTATAACTATTTTGGTTTAAGTTCATTATTTAATGATTTAAAGTGACTAGAAATGCCTATATAGCATTATTTTGGTACTAGTCCAAAGTCACTGCATGCAAATCCTAATATTATTACATATTCATATAGGTATGATGAAACGTGATTTTTGAGAGTTGGAATCAACTCAAAAGCTAACTTGGTTGATTTTATAAAAATGTTGCAAGGTGCAAAAGCTTCTATTTTATTATTTTTACTAGGAGAGATCTCTAACTCTAAATGAATTAAATCCAACGGGCTTGGATAGATAATTTCAATACCTTTCAGGCACAATTGGTTTCATGCAATTTGGATTTGTCAAACTCCCAGAATTGATTTTTAAACTAGTGGGCAGAAACTAGGTTAACTCTAAATAGAAAAAAATTAATTTGAAACTTACACACGTGTGGGAACTAACTGGGCCGGCCCAACTACGCACAGTACGCGCAGCGGGCTGCCTGACAGGCGGGTTCCACCGGCCAGCGGCACAACCTAACCAAAACGGTATATAGCATCCTGGGCCACACGATCTAAAGACGATCCAACGATGGTGAGTCATCGTCGACGACGGATCACTCTGGCGAGAACGTGACCTAGCCGCGATGGTGGGGGTCGATTGGGGGCATACCAGGGCTCCAGCAAGGTCGGCGAGGCGGGCAAACGGGCTGGTAGACGACGGCGAGGCGAGGCGCGATTGTGGCGGAGCTTGGGGTGCCCTAAATCGCAAACGCTCTTCTCCTCCTACTGCGGCGGCTTCGGCTTCAATTCCGGCGAGATAGAGCTCGAGCGGCTTCGGCTAGGGTGGGTAAGGTTCAGTGAGAGGTGCGGAGTGTGGGAGTTTGGAGAAATGGTGCTGGGGTGGCTGCTTTATATAGGGTCGACGGTAAGGTCATCGGTGACGACGCTGCGGGGCTCTCTCGGCATGGGCGAAGGCGGCGTTGGATGCTCTGTTCCCCGGCGGTCCTCTGAGGCTTAAAGGCGTGGCAAGGCGAAGTCTCTACTGGTCGGGAGCGTGCGATGAACTGCGCGTAGACGACGGTGTTCGACGCGGTTCCTCTGGTCTGTTGGTCACGAGGCGGCGAACGATGATGTCTAGGCGGTCGTTGGGCCTGCTGCGGCTGCTGCCACGCAATGCTAGCGCTAGGCACGGTCGGTGCGGCTCTGGCGGGCGCGGCGCTCTAGGGTGATCGACATGGCGGACAGCGGCATGGGCGCGAGCAATTGAAGCTTGTCCTCCGCTCGTTTTTGGTCGGGGGATGGTCAAGGCGAAGTGGTGTGATGGCGCCTATCTCCCAGCAAGCGAAGGAGAGCGTGGGACGGGCTGGGGCGAGCGGTCTGTGGTCGACCTGGGGCAAGGCTTCGGGCGGCGAGCTACTGGAGCAGACAGTGGAGAGGGAGAGAGGGTTAGGGCCGGGGTTCTAGCTGGGGGAACCAGGGGACCAAGTTAGGCCCAAATGGTGACCAAAACTACTGCTCACTGTAGTGTTTCAAGTTTGCAAGATTTGTGCCTGCCACCCGCTCGACATAATGGCCGCAAGAAGCAAAAATTTGAATTTTGGGTTCAAAAATTTTGAGTGATCTCCACTAGTACTAGGTAGTCTCTGGTTGCAAGGGTTTTGAAAATGGACTTTAAATGGATGGTTTTTGAAATAGGGGTGATCTAGGCATATGTATTGAATTCAATTTTGAACTGTCATTTAAAATAAGTATTTGAATGTTTTTAGCAGATCACAAAGTGGGCCTTGGTACCTCATTATGTGTACTATCAAGGGGTGCAAAGATTTAGAAATATTTCTGTTGGGAAATGAGTGCTAGGAACACTCAAAGTAATGTAGTGGATTAAAATGACCAAAATGACCATTCCTCATTTTTAATTGATTTTTATTTGATTTTCTTTGGGATTTTCTTGGGAATGATTTAGATGATGTTTATTTCACCTAAGAATCATTTTACAATCAATGGATCATAGAACCATGGCAATTCAAACAACTCCTATTTTTAAATGCACACACATATGAATGCTTTCATATTTTGAAATGGAAAAGTTTTTGTTAACCCTAATTTGGATGATTTGGATCTTGATAAGCTTGGATTAAAGTTTTGGGATGTTACATTGATCCACTTGAAACCTCTCTTTGCACTTTGTCTTGATCAACCTTGTATCTTATGTTTTCTTCAACATGACGTATTAAAGTAATGCAAGAATGGTCACACTAAGACATGATTCCAATAGGCTGAACTCTCACAAGACCGTTCTTTCGGATCACACCTTGAATATTTCCTTGGTCATTGCTTATTCTTGTTCCTTTCTTCATCCTTCAACCTTGAAGCCAACAAATGGTTAAAGCAATGCCAATGGACAATTCCTTTTCTGAATTAGTAAGTTTATAAAAATGGTTTGTAACCTCTTTAAATCCTCTAACATAATCGATAACCAATTTTTCAAATTTTTATTTATCTGATGTCAAGTGTGACAACTTCATCTCGCTTTCTCTGATATAGAAGTGTTCATAAAATTTTACTTCTAAAGTATACCAATTAGTTATGGACTCGTGTGGTAAGGAACAAAACCATGAAACACGTACAAGTAAGTGATAAAGGAAACAAGCGCACTTTAAGATGTTCTAGATTAATTGCTTCACCTAGTTGGGCTAAGTACTAGCTAACATGTTCCTTAGTAGTCTGACCATCCGACCCGCTAAACTTAACGAAATTAGGCACTCTATAACCTGTGGATATGGTATTTTATTGAAGTATTCGGGGTAAGGCTTTTCATAAACCTTATGCTTTGGCACAATCCCAAATTTCTCGAAAGCAATCCAACATACCTCATTTATAAGATTCTCAATATGCTCATCTAGGTTGAGCTGACCCGTTGCCTACTGATTAAAATATGGTGTTTTGATCGGTACCAAACCTTGATTCGATGTAGATCCTTGACCTGGGAGATATGCTAGCTGAGTCGGTTGATTGGCCGAATATGGCACACTCTGGTAGGACCTAGATACGAAGGAACCGTAGCAAGCCAGTTCTCAAAACTCACTGGTTGACATACTGATGGCATGCTCCGAGGACTACCACTCTTATTGTTTTCGTACTGCCCTAACATATGATACACTTGTGTGATTTTTTGTGAAAACATGTTTTGAATTATCGCTACTTGATTAGGAGAGAAATCATCGTCACTTAAAGCAGAATCGTTGTCGATGACCGGAACTAGCTTGTAATCCCCCACTGGCTCAATGTTGTACTGGTGTTTCTTGAAAGTCACCAAGTAGGCTTCCCGATCTTCAGCTTCTTGCTTCTACTACATATTCTTGCGTGCTTTTCGTCTTTTGATCTTGATATCCTCAAAATCTTGGCATTTTTCATGAGTGGGTTCATTGAAAGTTGGCATTAAGATGTTCTTAGTTGTAACCTCCATCTCCATCTAATAGCCATGGCCATAGTCATAACTTGTGTTCAAGATCTCCTCGCGGTTGGCGACTTTGTAAGTATATTTGGTATTAGTCTAAGTTACTCTACAATGTTTTCTATCCTTCATCTTATTATGAGTGATTAGTCCTCACGGGTTGCGGGTTGGGGAATAGCATCGCATCGATTATGTGCATCTAATTACATGGAAATATTTGTGGTGATTTCATATTAGATTTGTATTTGTATCATTGTCTCTTATCTTAATCCTAGGACTTGTGTGGTACCCAAGATCCCGAGGACTGATCAAGGTTTGAAGTGAGATGTGTGGTAAACAGCGCCTACGCATGAAACCCAGTGACAACAAGGGGAGTACAATAGTCGTTTAATGATCCATTTGGGAGCAACACCAACATCATAGATCTTAACACTTTGGTTTGTATTTTACTTAATAATCGTTCATAGCCCGATGTTTCATGGTATAATGGTTGGACCGGGAGACTATATGCTATGACTGTGGCTCACAGGGGTTATAGTATTTATGGATGTGTTGCCCACCAATCCTATCTATATTAGATCATTTACACATGAATGTGCTTATTATCCCATATGTATGCATAGCTGCAGGTGAAACCTCAACCCTGGTCTATCTCCATCCATTGATACAACCTTGATAACAAAAGGAAACTGGAAAGATCCGGTAAATAAAGATTAAAGCAAACTAACAAGTATTGCAGACACTCCTCAACCTACCACAATTGTTTCCTAAGGTTCGATTAAATTTAGGTCTTCTAGAGAAAAAACTACTATACTGCATCCGTAATACAGATCAAAGGTATCAAGACCCGAATCCCTAGTTCCGCAGGATGGATAATGGAGGTTACGGTGACTATGGGTTGAACTAAGTCGGAATTTGCCGCTCTTAGCTCAATTGTCGATTTAACAGCCGAGTTACGTGCAAAGTCACCGAAGAAAAGGAGATCAAGGACAAGGGTTTAGGGGACAAAAGTGAAGGTATTGATTTTGTCAATAGTTTGTGTATAAATTCAATCCACCATCACCTCTCCGTGTAAGTTAGGATCTCGTACATGTTTATAAGTAGGATTCAAGCTCCTTGTGCTAGCTCTAAACTAGGTATCTTTTTCTCTGGCTTCGTACCGGATCTAGACCCAAGGGTCCTTTGTAGTCTCCTACATTTAGCCGCCAGTGATCCTTTCATGTTGGAGTAGAAGTTATCCTTTGTCTTCACACTTTCATAGATGTAAATCCTAGGGGTTATAGGCATAAACCGGCGTCAACTGGGCCTCCATGATAGTCCATCCGTGTTACAGACCACTTTTCCTTGTTTGATCCAGCAGAAAACCGATCTGGCCTTCGTATTGGCGGTAAGTACCCCTGATGGGTCCCCTAGAACTGCTTCCTGTTCCTTCGTTTTCTCCTGGTTGAATTTTTCCTTGACTCTATCCTGGTTTGGAAACGCGTCCGTTGAGTCTATCCTCGAAAACATGTCTTCACTGTCTTCGTTTGAAGCCGGCCCAAAATGGGTGAAACAGTAGCTAAGGAATTTTCCTATAAATTCAGCCTCCACGTAAAACTGTAGAATTTTCATTGCATAACTTTTTGGCATAATCTCGATTCTTCCCCCATATGTTCATTCCCCCCAAATCACTTCATCAATATGAATGGTTCCAACCACGATCGTCTGACGATGGTTTTCCAAATGATGTCTCCCCACTCCAACTTCTTCGATTCCTTCACGCCATCGCAAGTCGGTGCAGTTCCATTCCAACACTACTAATCTTACCACGAACAAGAATTAGGTCTACGGGTCATGGAATATGTGAGGTGATATGGCTGAAGATCATATTGGCAGAATCGGGCTTATGTCAGGAAAAAACAGTAATGGTGTATTTTATAATATGGCAGCACCAGATATTGTACATAACCCAGTTTCTCTCACAACGCACGCGTGCATTGATTCTTGAGTTTTCTGGGTTGATAGCTGACTGATTCCAACAGTAGCTGAATCCCGACGACTTTACATACGTAGAGCCTTGAAGCAGACTTCGGAAGCTACGACTTGTACGTAATTTGTCTTAACCGAGCTCAATCTGTCTTGACCAATTCTTCAGACACCAGAGGCTAAGAAGAATATGAAGGCTTTGCCGCGTCGTCTTGGTCTTCTCTGTTGTCAGCTGTATTGGCATTATTGGCGTCCAATCGAGCTGACTTCAACGCGTTTACGTCCTTCTCAAGGGTCTACTCTTCGCCCTGTTAGTTTAGAACATTGACCGCTCCTTTGTCGTAGCTGCCAAGGAATTTTTCGTATAAATTCAGCTTTCTTGTAAAACTGAAGAACTATCATTGCTTAAGTTTTGGCCTAATCCCGTTTCTTCCCTATCTATTCATTCCCCCAGAAAACATGTCTAGTTTCGGTAATGATTTCCAACCACCACCCTTTGGCGACGATGATTTTAACAAACAAGTCTCCAGCACCTTCAATTCCTTCACCACCATCGTCGCCGGTGCGTTTCCATTCCGACAGTTTATTTCCATTAAATCTTATCAAGAACAGGAATTATAGATGATTTATTATTTGTATTGCTCCAAATTTTGGTCACAAGTATGTTACTCTGACTCTCGTGCTCACTGATGCAGTTGTGTCGGTTCTGAGCATCTTGGGATCCGTCGCCATAGCCTACTTTGTTTACAGATGTGTCAAGGAGAACGGCCTCCCCGCGATCAACATCAACACGAGCGCCGCGCCGGCTGCAGCAGCGAGTACGGCGCTGTACGCCGTGGTTGCGGACTCCCAGATAAGAGACGCCACCGTCGAGATGTTCCTCAAGGAGATCGCCGGCGAGAAGCCCATCCGGTTCACCCCGCAGCAGCTCTCCGGCTTCACCAGCAACTACTCGGCTCGGCTCGGAGCCGGTGCGTTCGGTGCCGTCTACAAGGGCATGCTCCCCAACGGCCTCATGGTCGCCGTGAAGCGCCTCCACGCCGGCCAGGACGACAGGACCTCGCAGGAGCAGTTCATGGCGGAGGTGGGGACCATCGGGAGGACCCACCACATCAACCTCGTCAGGCTCTTCGGCTTCTGCTACGACGCCGACGCGCGCGCGCTGGTGTACGAGTACATGGAGCACGGCGCGCTCGACTCGTACCTCTTCGACCGCAGCCGCCGCGACGTCGTCGTCGGCTTCAGCACGCTGCAAGCCATCGCCGTCGGCGTCGCGAGGGGACTCCGGTACCTCCACGAGGAGTGCCAGCAGAAGATCGTGCACTACGACATCAAGCCGGGCAACGTGCTCCTCGACGGCGGCCTCACCCCGAAGGTTGCCGACTTCGGCCTCGCGCGGCTGCTGAACCGGGCGGACACGCACAGGACCGTCTCCGGGATGCGCGGCACACCCGGGTACGCGGCGCCGGAGATGTGGATGCAGGCCGGCGCCACCGAGAAGTGTGACGTCTACAGCTTCGGCATCCTCCTGTTCGAGATCCTCGGCCGGAGGAGGAATTTCGACGAGGCCGCGCCGGAGAGCCAGCAGTGGTTCCCCAAGGTGGCGTGGACAAAGTACGAGAACGGCATGCTTACTGAGGTCGTGGAGGGTTGTGACGACATGGACGATCAAGAAAAATTAGAAAGGATGTGCAAGGTGGCCTTCTGGTGCGTCCAGCAACAGCCGGAGGCGAGGCCGCCAATGGGCCTGGTGGTGAAGATGCTCGAAGGACAGATGGACATTGCTCCGCCGGCAAACCCGTTCCAGCATCTTATGGCAGCGCCGGTGGCGGCAAACCTGTGGACTTCCGGGACGAGCAGCGCAAATACGGTCTCAACGTCGGCAAATGGTGTTTCTCATGGTAGCATAGATATCGTCTAGTTTTGACGCTTTACAAGTGGCTCATATGAGCTCGCATGTACAATGAACTAGCTTAGTACCCATACATTCCTTCAAAAATAGATATTATTTCCGATCCAAATTAATTGATCGCACATCTAGACGAAATATTCCCTGAATCTGCTAAATTCAATGAACCTGTGTCAATTAATTAGGACCAGGGAGATCGACTCGGTCGTAGTGGGATGGCGCTACCGATAGGGCGGCTCCTGATCCCAATATTTAGGAGAACAGTTTAGTACTACTCCATAACTGAACAATAAAAGTAAAGAAAAGCATGCATTACGTGTTAACTGCATCCTCTTTGATAGAGAAAATGACCGTTGGCTCGAGCTCTCGCGACTCGGAGGGCGACGCGGTGGGCGCCTCCCTCCTCTGCCCGCCGACGGCCGCCCTGCGCTCTCCGGATCCCCTCTCCAGCTCTAGCGTCCGCACCTCGGTGCCGGCGCCCCTCTGTCCTTGTGGGGGACGGTTCTGGTGCCTGGCCGGGGCGGAGTCCTCCGATGAAGATGGGGATCCCGAGCTGGTGGAGAAGGTGGTTTCCTCAGATCTGGGTCTCCCTACCGCCCCATCGGCGGTTTCCTTGCTGCCGGCTCGCCCTGCGGTGGAGGATTTCATGCTCTCCGCTGGCCAACCAAGGTGGGATGGTTGCCGCCGCCGCTTCGCTCCTGGTGGAAGGGGATCCAAGTTCAAGTCGACATATTTCTCCTCTGCTCAGTCTTCTTCCTTTCATCGTCGCGCGGAGGCCAATCTGGTTGGGATTGGTGTTCCTGGCCAAGGCCCGAGCTCTCGCCCGTCGCCCGCGGGTTCCCGACCTAGTGGAGGTCGCCGCCGGCATTCCCCCTCCACGCCGTTCCTCCCCAGCTCCCTCCGGGTTGCGAGATCCCTGTCCCCGGGCTCCCCGTCGCCGCGCCATCAATCGCCTGGGCCCCCTCTGTCGCCGTGTCCCCATCCTATTCCCTTGTCGCCGCCGTCTCTGCTCTGTGCCCGTGAGTTCCCCCCGCTCCTCTCGCCGCCGGTGGTCGCTGCTGCCGCTTCGTCGGTGCTGACCAGTGGGGCCACGCTGCCGAAATCTCTAGTGGGGGAGATGACCCCTAACCCTAGCCTGTCTTGGGCCATTGTGGTCGCTACTGGTGGGCCGCGACCCAACTCCCACCAGTCGGCCCCCTCCTTTGGATTCTTGCTTAATTCCCTGGCACATCAATCTGAGCTTCCCCTTTCGTGGGCCACCAACCTGCCTCCGAATCCGTCTCGACTTGCCTGGGCCAAGCCCGGCCCACGCAGCCTCGCTCCACGTCCTATAAAGTGGTGGTGGGTGCTAGTGGACCCACTCACTACCACACTAGGGTTTCTGGCGGCGCCCCGTGACATTCTACGCGCTGCCAAGTCCACCAACCGCTTCCGTTGCATTCCCCCTCCCACTCCTCCATAAATCGTGATCAAGAGCTCCAGCGAGAGCGTGAGCGCCCCTGTGAGGCCGACCGCCAACGTGGTAAGAGACCCAGGGAGTGGCGCGAGGAAGAAGAAGACTCCCGTCGCCGCAACAACGACCGCCGTCATGATGAAGAGCGTCGGGATGCCGAACGACGCCATGAAGAAGATCGCCGCCTTGAAATCTCCCTCCGTTAGAAGCTTGACAGTACCTGGCGTGGGGGAGATTAGAAGCGGGCCTCCCGTCCTCCCAGAGAGCGTGATTCCTACTGGAGTCCCCTCCCCCCTCCTCCGTCGCCTCCTCCGCCCATATCTAGGGGCCAGCGTTCTGTGGACTGGCCCAGTGGGGGTTCGGCCGCGGGCGATGGTGTCAGATCTCCCCGTGATGGGCCGACTGCTTCCGCTCAGTGCAACTTCTAGAAGGGCAGTGCGGCCAACAGGGGCGGGCCTTCTGCTGCCGGTGGGGCTGCGGAGGTGACCTGCTTCAACTGCGGCGAGCTTGGGCACTACCAGTCCATGTGTACAAGCGATATCAAGTGCTTCGTCTGCAAGCTTACTAGCCACATCACCTCTCACTGCCCTAGCAAAGACCGCCTGCCGGAGCTAAAGATGTACGGTTTTGGAATCTAGGACATGGGATTCTACTACCTTGAAGGTGGTCCGGAAGAAGAAGAAGTCCTTCCTCCCAATGCTGCAACTCATAATGTTCTAAAAGGTGCTCCCTCGGTGGCCTCGATTCAAGAATAAATGTGTGAGTTTGATGATGTTTGGGACTAGAAAGTGCACAAGATCTCTGAAACTACCTTCTCGGTCATCTTTCCCTCGACTGAAAGTCTGCGCTTTGGCTGTAGAAGTGCCTTCATACCTCTGCCAAATGGTCTTGAGATCAAGGTGGGGCCACCAATTGTTGATCCTGAGGTGACTACTTGGCTCCAGGAGTGCTGGATTCGGATCAAAGGTCTTCCTGATAAGATGCGTGTTGCAAATATGGTCAAGGAGATCCTTGCGGTGGTGGGCCGCATGGTGAAGGTGGACGAGCTCTCTGTGATCAAAGAGGAATGGGTTAAGGCCAAGATCTGGTGTAGGAACTCCTCCAGGGCGAGAGGACGCTTTGAGATTTATAAGAAGAAGGCAGGGTTTGTTATCCAGATCGAGCCTGACACCGCGTTCGAGGGATCCTCCAAGGCCCCTGGCCCGTCCCTCCTTCCTCCTCCGCCTCCGCGTGATGTTGATGATGATAGAACTGATGATGACTCTGGGCGCGGTCTGAATGAGGGTGATCACGATCTCCCCCGAAGGAACAAATCAAAGTTTCCGCCCACCTCGGCCCCTCCCCTAGGCAACTCCAAGCATCAACGTTCGTCTGCCCCCTCCTGCCTGCCAACAAGTGCTCCTTCCACGTGTTGATGTGCCAAGGATGCTGCACTGTGAAGAGCCTATTCAGATTTCGCTCCCGCTTAACCAGTATGGTTCCAACTTCTCTGAAGATGATTCCTTCTGCGCTTGGCTGGCGAAGGAGGCGACGGTGATGGAAGACAGTGAGGCCTCGCCTCCCCCAGGCTTTCCTACCAAGTACATCCCCTCGGCTAACACAGTGCTACTCAACTCAGAAGTCACTGACCCTCACTCCCCGTTCCCGGTGCCGAGTGCCCACTCGTTTGACTTTGACACCTCAGCCTCCTCCGCTTGGCACTCACCTAGCAAATCTCATCCGCTGGGACTAACGGTGGTGCCTAAACAGACTGTTGTGACTGCTTCCAGCATTGCCACGATGGTGGCCAGCTCCCAACATGAGGAGGATTTCATTGAGAACCTGATGCCTGTTGAGGAATGTTTGGAGGCGTTTCGCAACCTGATAGAAGATGCCACCCCATGTCCAAGAATCGTAAGAAGACTACTCTTGCCGGATCTTCGAACCGTCGCAGCACCCGTGCCTCCCACACTGCATCAATGATGGAGCATGCCATGCAATTCACGGCTGACAAGAACACTCTGGGTAAGTCTAACAAAGTCTCTTCCTTCCATCTTTTTCCGTTGGTTTCTGATGCTTATTTTCTACAAGTTGCAAAAGACTCCCATGTTATCTTTAGACCGGAGTAGGGGGCTACGGGTGTGCAAATCTTGGCCATTAGGGCCCAGAAAGCGGTCCAGGCTGACTTGGTGGCTGCGGATGCGTCCAGGGTGTTGGCCCGGATGCGAGCATAGGTTGCCAAGGAAAAACAGGTGGAGAGTGAGCTCCCTCTGATCTGCCCCGCGTCGACTTGGGTTCTGACTAGAGCTAGGGCGACTACAAGCACAGTGGGTGCCTCTAAGAACATAGTGATGGGCAAGAGGACCCAATCGTCTAGGGGGAATGAATTTATTCATTTGGAATATTCATGGGTTTGGTCGGCGTGACAGGAGGCGTCAGCTGGCCAAGTTCCTGCGATCTGCTAAGATTGACGTGATTGGGCTTCAAGAGACAATCAGACCTGATTTCTCTGATCAAGAATTGCGCTCGATGGTGGGTGGGCTGCCGTTTGTGTGGCATTGGGTTCTGGCAGTGGGCCATTTTGGGGGAATTCTGATTGGAGCTAATGTTGATACTTTTGATGTAGGCGAGATAGATGTTGGCCGCTACTTCGCTGGTCTCCTGCTGCACCAACGCAACAACGGCTTCAAGTAGGAGGCAATTGTGGTGTATGGGCCAACGAATCATGCCAATTACAACGATTTCCTGGCTGAGCTGCACCAGAATATCTCCACGGTAGTGGCGCCGGTGGTGGTCGTTGGTGACTTCAACCTGTTAAGATTGGCAGCTGATAACAGCAATAACAACTTTGACCCTGCCCTTAGCAACTTATTTAATGACTGGATTGCTGACTTAGAGTTGCGGGAGATTCGTAGGCAGGGGCCAGGTTCACATGGACCAACAACCAGTTGAATCCGACGAGAAGTGTGCTTGATCGTGTCTTGGTTTCTCCTGAGTGGGAAGCGAAGTTCCCTCTTTGTTCCCTCCAGGCGGATTTGTGACTTGGCTCTGATCATTGCCCTCTAGTGCTTTCCTCTAGGGGGGGCTATGTGCCTATGGTTAGGCGTTTCTACTTTGAAAAACAATGGCTTCTGTTTCCAGAGTTTGCTGGGCTGGTGCAGGGCAATTGGCTTAGATCTCTGCAGAATCCTCCTCGATCTTATGGGTCGATTTGTGATCAGATTGACCTTTGGTAGGCTTGCATCAAAAACCTGCGCTCCTATCTTAGAGTTTGGGGAGACAATTTGGACTGTGCCTTGAGAATAAAGAAAGCAGAGTTGGTTGTTGCTATTAAAATCCTTGATGATAGGGCTGATGTTTTGGGGCTATCCGAGCTAGACTGGAGCTCGAGATATGCCCTAGAAGCTGAACTAGTGTTCATTCTCAACTGTGAAGAGATTTACTAGCAGCAGAGGGCTTGGTAGCAATGGTTGATTCAAGGAGACGCCAATACGGCCTTTTTTCATGCGGTGGCAAATGGTCATAGAAGGAGATGTAGAATCTTGTCGCTCCAAGATGGTGACAATGTTCTCGCTGAGCCAGAGCAGATTAAGGAGCACATTTACGCCTTCTATGAGGAATTGCTGGGAACTAAGGGCCAGATGGGGGCCCTGTTGTCTTTCGACATTTGGCAAGATAGTCAGATTTCTGCTGAGGATAACTGCTTGCTGGTGGCTCCGTTTTCTCTCCGAGAATTGGAAGAGGCCCTTAATTTAACCAAGTCTCATACTACCCCTGGTCCTGATGAGATCCCGGTCTTCTTCTATAAACACTTTTGGTAGATGATTAAGCATCAAGTCTTTCTACTCCATGATTCGTTTGTTAGAGGGTTCATTGGTCTCAAAAGACTAAACTTTGGAGTTACCTAATTCCGTCCTATTACCCTTATCAATGTCATCTTCAAGCTGCTTGCCAAGACCTTTGCTGCCCGGCTGTCTCCTGTGGGTCAGAAGTCGATTCATGCCAACCAAACAGCATTCATCAAGGGCAAAAATATACTGGATGGGATTGCTGTCTTGCACAAAATCTTGGATGATGCCAAACACTCCAAAGAAAAGATGCTGATTTTCAAAATAGACTTTGAGAAGGCTCACGACAGGGTCAGCTGGGATTTCCTCGAGTTAGTGATGCGTCGTAAGGGGTTTTATCCGCTTTGGGTCAGTTCGATCATGCAATTGGTGTGTGGAGGTTAAACTGCTATCAACATTAATGGCAACAAAGGGCAATTCTTCCCTAATGCTCGGGGCGTTCGACAGGGGGATCTGCTCTCGCCCACCCAATTTAACTTTGTGGTGGAGGCTTTGGCCTCGATGTTAGATGGAGTGTGTGCAGCGGGGCACATTCATGGGGTGGCTCATCACTTAGTCGAAGGGGCCTCTCCCATCTCCAATATGCCGATGACATGGTCATCCTGATCAGAAACGACCCGATGGACATCATGAATCTGAAATTCCTGCTGCTATGCTTCGAGTGCATGTCTGGGTTAAAGATCAACTTCGCCAAATCTGAGGTTTTCGTCTTAGGGGTGAATGATGAAGAACAAATGCGCTCGGCGTTTATGCTCAACTGCACCTTAAGGACTTTGCCGATGAATTACATGGGCATGCCAGTTGATGAGGCCAAGCTCACCATGGAAGTGTTTGCACCTTTGAAAGCTAGGGTGACTAAAAAGGTGGACCCGTGGAAGGCCCGCAATTCTTCTTCAGGGGGAAGGGGAATCCTTATTCAAACCTGCCTATCCAACTTGCCATAATATTGCATCAGCTTCTACCAGCTCCAAGATGGTCTTCATGCACATTTTGACAAAGTGAGGTCGAGGTTTTACTGGGCGAAATATAAGGACAAACAGAAGTATCACATGGTCAAGTGGGTGACCATGTGTACTCCCAAGGATCAAGGCGGGCTAGGGTTCACTAATACCAAGCTGATGAACAAGTGTTTGTTGGCTAAATGGGCGTGGAAAGTGTTTAATAACCAGGGGGGTTTGTGGCTTGACATCATGCGAAAGAAATATTTGTAGCATAGCAAAGTGGGAGCTATTAGATCCACTAGAGGCTCTTTGTTATGGAAGGCAATTCTTCAGGCTCACCCTCTTATTCGCCTAGGTTCTAAACACCTGGTGGGAAATGGTAGGAACACAACTTTCTGGCTGGATATATGGATCCATCAGATTCTGCTTGTGGAGAAGTATCCTGCTCTTTTCGCCATTTGTGATGATCCGGAGGCGCTGGTGGCCAATGTGCTGAATGGGCGGCTGGGGAGACCCAGGTTTAGAAGAACCTTTGGACCGGTCGAACAAGCACAATGGCTGGATCTGCACAATAATCTTGCCACGATCAACCTCTCTGATGAGCCGGACTCGCTCTCTTGGATCTTGGAACCCTCGGGCCAGTTCTCAACAGCCTCCGTCTACAAAGCCCTGCAAGATGGTGAAGTGGTCTTTAGATTTAAGGAGTTATGGAAAGTTAGGATCCCTCTTAATATTAGGCACTTCCTCTGGCAGTTGGCCAGGGGAGGTTGCCTAGTGGAAGCGACAGGGTCCTAGGGATGGACTCTGTCCTTTTTGCTGGCAAGCCAAAGATCAGAATCACATTTTGTTTAACTACAACCTTGCCGTCCTCTTTTGGGCCTGTTTTAGAGAAACTTTGGGTTGTGACTGGGCTCCCACCTTCTTCCAACAGTTCTTTGCTCTCTTACAAGGCGTCTCTGGCATTTCTAGACGCATGCTTTGGTTTACTTTTGCGGCTATGGCTTGGTCCCTCTAGACCATTAGGAACAAGGCCCTGATTGAGGGTCGTTTTATTTCTTCTCCTGCGAATGGCTTATACAAAATTGTGGTTTCTCTGCAGTTGTGGAGACCGCTCAGCAGAACCTTGGAGCGGGACACAATCTCTTCCCTCATTGATGCTGCCAAGAGCAAGATCTCGACGCTTCGATAAGCCATGGAGTAGTTGTACTCCATCTGGACCCGTTCATTTTCTCCGGTGGTAGCGGAGAGTGGTCATGTGCTTGTGGGTGTCGTCTACCCTCGTCGTGTCATAGTCTGAAGCTAATGTTGTTTGTGGCTTCGTTGTTCCCTGGCTGGTGGTGTTGTGAGAACCTTATTGTGTTTGTCCTGGCGCGGCCAGTGATCGTTTATCTGTACTATTGCTACCTTGTGTTGGTCCCTGGGGCTTTATTTATAAAGCCGAGCTATTTAATAAATAAGCATTTTATCTAAAAAAATGTCAAGAAAGGAAATAGAAAAGAGGTTCACTTGAACACCGCACCAAAACTATGCCTCTATGTCAAATTCGTGTGCCTGACACATTGATTATTCCTCTTTGGCAATAACAAGTGGTATCATAGCGTTGATCCATCTCAGCGGCCATGGCAGGGCAAGCATCTGCTTCAAAGTCACATTCATGCTCGTGGGCGCTACAACACACTCGTGACTAGAGCCGTGGGTGGAGAGGGAATCGCAAGGGATGAGAGGTGGTGGCGGCAGGGCCATCACGTACCCAACGCTCATGAAGACAGACTATAATGAGTGGGCAATCATCATGTGGGTGCAGCTCTAGGGTGTGCCATCCCACCGGAGATGGTCCCGGTGCTCACTGCCAAGGACGCCTAGGACGTGATCAAGAAGATGTGCGTCAGCGTGGACCGCGTTCACGAGGCGCGTCGGTAGAAGCTGCGCAAGGACTTCAAGAATCTATCGTTCAAGAGCGGGGAGGGAATCGATAATTTCTCTATTTGTCACTCCAAAATCGTCAACAAACTATAGACTCTCAGCGATAACATAGCGGGGCTCAAGGTCGCACAAAAGTACTTGTGTCATGCCATCCAGGTATTCTCAGATGGCATGTTTGATTGAAACACTATTGAATCTCAAGGACATGTCGATCGAAGAGCTAAGCGGGCGCTTCTCGTCGTCTGACGAGCGAGGCGAGCTAGAGCAATATGCGGGCGGGCGGTTGTTTTTCTTGGAGGAGGAGTGGCACACTCTTCAAAAGGGTCATGAACCTAGCGAAGGATTGTAGCATCCCAAGGTTCTAAACTCTTGTCATGCTATATCAAATGAATTTCGTATTATAATTTCTTATATTCATCATGCCACATTGCATGAATAATATAATTAAATTGTTGTGTTATAATTATTGCATTGCATTTGCTTCGTGCTAAATTCTTTATATATTGTATTTGATCATTGCATTTGTCTCCCTCTATTTTATCCTCTCTTTATTGTATCTCTAGTTGGTTCCATATTGATGGAACCATATTATCCAATTTTTACCTACTTGAGTCTTGCTATTTTTGTTCTTGTCAAAATTCCCAATTAGAGTTGGAGGCATATCATTTAAATTTCATTATATCACTAACATGCTACTACATCTTGTCACATCAATCTTGATCTAAATCAACCATACAAGGCATATAAGGGATTCCTTTTATGTTGGTTGGATTTAATGCATGCCATGATCCATCCATTCTAACCTTGCCATGATCTTGTCTTAATTCCACCGTATATGGATCATATGGGTTATTGTTATTCTTGCCATGTGTATTTTAAATCATTTATGCTCTATGCGTGGATCATCCACTTAAATCATGCCAGATTTTATTTCTAGTGATAACGCACACTCTCCGTTCTTATATGCATGTGCCATATCCCTCATAAGTCATAACCCTTTCTCTTTAGCACGTGCCATTATTTGGATTCTAGCATACATGCAACTAGACATGCAACTAGACAGACACGCGCGCTTCATCGCGCCGTCTACATGGCATTGTCACACAGTGTGACCGATGGTCACACTAACTGACACTTTAATTGTGACATCAATGGGTAGAACATATGTGTTTCTAGTGACATTGTCAATGGAGACACCCAATCCCTTCTTTAGCAGTCGGGCTTTCTCGATCTCTTCCTGCTTCTCACCGTAGGCGGTCGGCTAGCCGTGTGGAGAATAAAGTACGACTTATTTAGCACCGCTCCGTTATTTGTTGACGTGTCAAACTATTGGTGTTAAGTGTAACACAAAAGACATGATTTATTTTGGGTACCCGTAGAAGCATATCATATTGGCTCTTACTTGAGGAGATGGTCGATTTAACCGCTCAGGTCTTCAAGACTTCAAGAACTACAGGGACAATTTAAGAACCGTTTTAGATTTTTGCACGGAACCTCAAATTGTTTCCAACTTGACCATATGACAGACCTTCTCTCCTACCTCCCGCACGGCGGTGCACCTAACGGTGTCATCAATAGAGGTGACCATGCGATCCCTAGCACTCGGGTGTCTACATCCTTCCGTCGATATCATGAGATCGTCAACTACGACACAGTGGCCGCCTAGGTCGATTCTATGGAGATTGCTTAAGAGAAACTCAACGCCTGCAAAACGTCCATCAAATACCAATCTTAAGAGTGTATCCAATATTTGCACTAAAAGAGTGCATGACTTTTTAGTTTTTAGATGCCATTTTAGCTGTTTTAGTGTGCGCGGCAGGCTACAGCATTTCCAGGCGCACTAAAATGTAACATGCTACAGGCAGCAGTTTCCAGTTGCACTAAAATAAGCCACGACTGGCTGCCGCTTGCCAAGATAAAACACATCTCAAATTGCCAAGATGAAAGTATTGATGAACATATCATTTAGATATGTCATATTATACATTAATATAATATTTTAAAGTGATAAAAGTCATCTAAATTATTTTACATGCACCTGGGTGAAGAGAGGACGCGAAGGGAGGCCCCAGGAGAGTTAACGTCCATCGTGTATGGAGTGGTCCCGCCCGTACCGTCCAGCTGTTACCACCTTCAAGCCGCCTCGCCTCGTCAAATACTTTCACCTCATAAAGACGGATCTGAGATCTAACATTCAGAGACACCAGAAAACACAGAAACCTCACCTTCGGAAGGGATCTAGAGAGGAACTTACAGAAGGGCATCATCATCGTTGCTACATGGATCATTGGAGGCCAAGACATCATTCCTCATCATCAACCATTGCATCTTCATCACCATGACCATTCCCATCTCATTTAATTTTGTCTTGTTGTAATTCCAATTATTATTGTGGATTTGCACTTGAATTCATTCATATATCCATACTTCATTCACATGATTATGATGATCTTGTTGATTGCCTCCATGTGTGAGTAGTTTACTTTGTTCTTAGGGGTAGATGGAGAAACCCTAGAAATATTATGATATGAAATAAATATGAACTATAACTTTGGTGTATGATTATGTGTTAGTTTTCTCTTTAGATATTATGTGAAGTCGACCATATAATATTTTCCTTCAGGACTAGAGAGGAAATTACCATTAGTCAGTGACATAACACGTTGGCATGATATTCATACTGGTCAAGGGGGATAAGGATAGATTCACTAAACTCATATTAATATTCATGGGGAAAGCCTTAATTATGAGGGATTGGAGTGGCATGCTCATGATCATTATAGTGGTTATTAGGGGTATAATATCATATGGCTTGTATGTGAACATCTTATTATGGATATCTTCCCACATATGTCATAATGAAGACATAGATTCATCCTAATTATAATTAATACCAATGCTATAGGTATATCCAAAATTCTTCGAGAATATTTTGCCTTACTGAAGTTTCATTACTATCTACATCGTGTTTGTCACTCTCTGTTTACTTTACTTCAAGTTATTACTTTGCACCCAAAATAACTTTCTCAAAACACTCTTACTTGAAATCAAGGACAACTTGCGAGTGTCTTTTGACAGATAGTGACGAGGGACATAAAGACCTTAACCAAATAGCTCTCCGAGGTTCAATACTCTTACTTTTGAAACTAGCTACAATATACCTCTACACTTGTAGTCATCACATGTCTAGCTCCACATTTTGCATCTCATATTTTCATTATGTGTCCAATTATGAAAATGCCCAAGATATAAGTTTTACTGAGGTTTTGAGAAGTCGTATAAGTTTTCTACCCTGCAAAGAGAACATGGCTTGGGGGAAGTATTTTGGTCGGGACACCTACAATACAATGCAACATGTCAAAAAATGGCAACTTAGGAGGTGGCATCTCTAAAAACCACCTAGGGTTCATCCCCCTCGTCGTCGGTCTGCTCCCCTCAAAAGGCCTTGGGGTCTTGGAGGTGTGGCGGATGACGACCCCTCATTTGCGAGAGGGCTCACTTTTTTTGTGTAAACTGTTTTTCAACGTCTTTGTTAGGATGGTGAGGTGGCGTCTAGGTTCTGAAGTTAGAATAAGGTCCTCCTTGCCCAATCGTCCATTCGATAGTGAGTCTAGCATCAGCATGGAGAGTGTCCGGTGGATCTCCTAGGATACAGTTGTTTTTTGTGTTTATTGGTGTGGTTTCAGATCAATCTCTTCCGATCTATGACCATCATCATTGGCGATAGCTGCTGCTCTAGTGCATCGGTCCATTGGGGCCAGCGGCGGCGCCACAAGGGGGTCGTGTCTGGTCGCTCGACCCGGCTCACTCCGATGCACGCAGATACCCCAGCCAAGCAGCCTAGGTCGACAACCCTCTAGCGAAGGAAAAAACGGGTGGCCAGGGGAAAAAAGTGGAGCGCTCGCTCAGTCGCGACTCGTGACTCCCGAGTAGACTCAGGAGGCAGCGCCACAATCCCTAATCGATCGACCAGCGATTCCACATCCAGTCACTGCCTGCCCGACACCGCCCCGCATGGTCGCGCCTCCTCTCGCCCCGCCGTGTTGCGCCTCCTCTCCCCCTGGCCCCCGCTGCGTTGTGCCTCCTCTCTCCTCAGCCCCCGCTGCGTTGCGCCTCCTCTCGTCTGGCCGCGCCACCCTCGCCCTCGCCCGCCTGTTATGTTGCAGTGCTGCGGCCTGAAGTGGCGCCGCTGTCACGCACCGATGGATGCCGAGGAAGAAGCTTCATGGATACTAGCTCAGCAAGAGGAAGAAGAAGATACCGTGCTGGCCGAGCAAGAAGAAGATGCGGGGGAGGCTGAATTTGGACCTGCAAGAAATCGAAAGAGGGAATGCACTACGGCTCTACGGCTGTAAATGACCAACAGGTATAATTTCCCCCCTTTAGTCTCAGTTTTTTATTTCACTTTTGATGTCTACCTAAGTAGTGGCCAGACATGCCAGTAGTTATGGAAGATTGCTCACTGTTTGATTATAATTTTATTTTTGTAGGATAATCAACAATAAAATATTCATGAAATGTTTGATCTAGCTAATGTGGTCGCTGATCCTGGAATGCAGAGACCAATTGATGAATTTGGTATAGCAGAAATTAGAGATAAAATGAGATGAGCTTATTTTTCGAGAGGCCGTAGTCATTTGATTGGTCATACTTTTCCCAAAACAAAATTTGGTCCAGATTGACGGTCATTTATAGATGTATAGTATAACAAATATGATTGACTAGGGTATAGTGTGGAGAAGGATGCCGCATATTGTTTCCATCGTTTCCTTTTCAAATCTTCAAGCAATAGTTCATAATTTGGACATAATGTTTTTACAAAGGGGGGTTTAATAATTGGAAGAAAGCATTGGAAAATTTCAAGTCTCATGAAGGTGGACCAACTAGTATTCACAACAATGCAAGAAGTAGCCGTGAAGATTTCAGAAATAAAAAGCAAAGTGTGGAATATGCCATTACTTCTCATGAAGAGCAATCACATATTAATTATGAAATTCGTTTGAGGGTTGTTGTAGGTATTGTCAGGTTTCTTATTGAACAAGGCCTAGCTTTTCATGGAGACGACGAGTCTAGGACCTCCAAGAATAGGGGTAATTTTCGTGAGTTGTTGGATTGGTATGGTCCAAGATGCAAGGATGTAGCATATGTGATTAATGAAAATGCTCCCGGCAATTGCCAATTGACATCTCATGAAATTCAACAAGATATAACAAGGGCATGCGCAGAAGAGACTACAACCGTCATAATGGGTGAGCTTGGGATTGCTAGTTTCACTCTACTTGTTGATGAGTCTCGTGATGTATCGGTTTGAGAGAAAATGGCCGAGATGGTGAGTTTAGTTATTTGGAAATGGTGATAATACACAATTCATTTATAGGCTTTCACAACTCATATGAATGTTTTAATATTATATGTTTTGCTTGTAGGTTTGTGAACCAAAGAGGAGAGGTTTTGGAAAGATTACTCGGTGTTAAGCATGTTGTGGATACTACATTGGCTTCATTAAAGAAATCTTTGGATGAAATGTTTGCAAAACATGATTTGTCCATGTCTAGATTAAGAGGACAAGGATATGATGGCGCATATAATATGCGTGGAGAGCTACATGGTTTAAAAACATTGGTGTAGGCTGACAACCCTCATGCTTATTATGTGCATTGTTTTGCGCACCAACTTCAATTGGTGGTTGTGGCTATTGTAGAAGGAGTTCTAGGTGTTGGGAATTTCTTTGGTTATTTAAATAAGATTGTCAACATGGTTAGTCCTTCTTATAGATAATTGCAAATAGATATATTGTTGGTGATTTAACTCTTTATATGCATTATAATTTTCTAAATGCAAATGGTTTGTAGGTGAGTGCCTCTTGTAAGAAGAAAGATGCATTGTTGCAGAAGCATCATGACCATTTGGTATCAATGCTAAAGAATGGAGAGATCTTGCCAGGAAGAGGACAACATCAAGAGACAAGTTTAGCAAAACTAGGTGATACACGTTGGGTATCGTATCATAGAACTCTAATCTGGATTCATCAAATATGGGATTCGGTTATTGAAGTGCTAAACAGTATTACTCATGATGGGACAGACTTAGAGGGGAGAGGTTTGGCTTCAGGTTATATGATAAACATGGAAACCTTTGAATTTGTTATTATCTTGCATTTGATGCTTCGAGTGCTTGGTTTAACAAATGCTTTGTCACATGCCTTGCAACAAAAAGATCAAAACATAGTTTCTGCTATGAATATGATTGTCTCGGTGATAAGTCTATTGCAGAATTTGAGAGATGATGGATGGGAGCCTCTCTTGTTGGCTGCTACTCACTTTTGTGGTGGAAGAATTATTATAGTGCCAAATATGGATGATAACATATCAGCTAGGGGTTATCCAAGGAGCTCATGCAAAATGGTTACTTGCTTCCATTATTACAAGGTAGAAATCTTTAATGAGGTGATTGATAGAAACATAGTTGAGATGAACAACAGATTTGGTGAAACTTCTACCCGACTATTACAATGCACTACATGCCTTGATCCCAGAGACTCATTTAGCAGATTTGATCATGATAAGCTAGTTGAGCTTGCAAGTTTTTACTCTGTTGATTTCTCTTCACATGATTGATATCTCTTGACTGACCAACTTAGCATATATATTCATATGATGAAGAGAAGTGATGAATTCTTAGCTTGCGATAGCCTGAGTGATCTTGCTATCAAGTTGGTTAAAACTGGACAATGTTTGATCTTTCCATTGGTGTATCGCATCATTACACTTGCATTGATATTACCAGTTGCAACAACATCAGTTGAGAGAGTTTTCTCGGAAATGAAGATTATAAAGACAGATCTTCGAAACAAGATGAATGATGACTGGCTCAATGATTTGATGATTTGTTATGTTGAGAAAGAAATATTTACAGAAATTGATGACAAGAAGATTATGCTACGTTTCATTCCTACAATGACCGTCGAGGTCATCTACCTCGGAGCTTTCGTCTCCCGAGCTTAAATACAACTTAGTGGAATGATATTATCTTCTCGAAAGTCAGAACTATTATATATTTTTGCTAAGATTTACACTCATAAAATTGTCATATATTGTAGGTAACTAGGTACCTCTTGGAGCGGTATTGGGATCATATGGTGGCTCTCGGTTGAGAAAACCAAGTACTAAGAGTCCATGTTACTAATTTCAAGTTATTTTTATGTCATTTCATGTTTTGGTAGTTAGTATGCATCAATTATGAAAACTGAAACGTTTTGGCCTATTTGTTATGTTGTGTAGACTTTTTTGGCCAAATTTTTTTATAGCTTATTTGTTCGACCCGACTCGGTTCATTTCCTGGCTCCACCACTAATTGGGGTCTTAGCACAACTACTTCTCGTCTATCTACTATAACAAGACCTACTATGACAAGTTTTGCCCAGATCCGGTGATGGAAGGGCAAGGACAGCGGCATGCCTTCGGCTCGCGTTAGTGTTTATAGTCGTCGCTAGGTGGTCCATGTACCTATTTGAAATGTATATTACTTTTGGGGCTCTTTGTACTGTTATTGATAATCATTAATAGATCTGTGGAACTTTTTACAAAAAAGGTTTCAAATCATTGATTCATCGACATATTGTGGATGAAGGGAGAAAATTACAAAATAACCACCACAATTGCGGCTAGGGTTTTAATTGAAGATTTTATAAAACCACCACTTTATATTAGGGTTTCAAAAAACTGCTGGTTCATAGTAAGGGTGTAACAAAATACACGGATTGGTATGCTTAAGCTGGGTAATGACGATTTCAACATGTGGGAACCAATGTGGAATGCGAAAATGGTTGGGTGGTAGACATTAATCTGTTCCAACTTGTGGGCTTTTTCGTAATTTTACCCAGGTTCACATGTCAGCCTCCTTGTACCTATCTTCCAGACTTCCACCTCTCTCAGATCCAAGCCCACATGGCTGCCTCCCTCTATCTTTTCTCTCTCTGGACAAAACAGAGGGGCGGCAGAGCTCCATAGGAGGTGGATAAGACGGAACAGAGGATGGAATTACTCCCTCCGTTTCATAATATAAGATGGTTTAGCTTTATGAAAAGAGTGTATCTAGATCTCTTTTAGTGTGTACATTCACTCCGAACTTACACATAAAAAAGGTTTAGATACATTCCTTTCACAAAGGTAAAATATCTTATATTATGAAACGGAGGGAGTAGAAGTGAGGTTGCACGGTTAATTAAGCGGAGAAGATGGGACTCCACCGGACCTATGGACTCTACATGCGGGTTGACATGGACATGAGCGGAAGCGATGAGGTTGGCATATCGGGTTTTGTCGCTTCCCGTGCCAATGGCGGCAGAGCATGGGAGCCCGGAGGTGCGGCAGGATGTAAGGGACGCGACCCTACGGCCGACGTGACCTTCGTCTTACCTGGACAGTGGAATCGACGGTTTCTTCTGCAGCCTCATTCCTAGGTTCCCCAAGGTGAGCCGCTGCTAGCGGATTAACCACGTTGTCTCGGCTCCGCGATGTAGTGGAGCGACCGGATGTCGGCGGCCTGGCGGAGGACAACGCAGACAAGCTCGAGGTGGCTTGCATCGTTGATGGACGAGTTGGCAAGATGATGCCCTGCTGCAGGTGTGGGATGTAGGTAGGGTGCGAAGCGGCACCCGATCCGTCCCGCTTAATAGTCAAAATTTATTAGTCTAGTTCAAAAAAATTAATCAAAATTTCTCTAGTTTAAACTAAACTTTGCTTTTCCAGGCGTGGATTGCCACCTTCACAACCCTAGATGTAGGGGAGCATGCAGGATGTTCGAGGTCGTTCACCACCCTAGTGGCGAGGATAAGATAGCCCCGGTGGTCAGATGAGTAGAGGCTGAGGTGGGTCGGTGATGACGACGGCGAGGAGCTTCATGGCGTGAGAGGAAGAGGAAGACGATGAGAAATGATATGTGGGCTCGTGACTGGGAGGGGGGAATTATAGAAGACCTCAAACTGTAGTACACGTTCACCCTTCTCTCCTTTGACTGTTATCATTTGTTACATCGTCCTGATAGCAGACCGACTGTCAGAAACATAGTTAATGTTGCCTAACAGATCAATCGCTGCATTTTGTTACGTTGTTACCCTGGACCGGTAGTTTTTTGAACTCCGATGTAAAGTGATATGTTTTTTAAAACTGTGGTGGTTTTTTTTAAAAAAAAATTGGATGGAGGAGATGTCTTTAACCTCGTTCACGCAAAATTAAACTACTACTCCCTCCGTTTTATATATAGGATGTTTTAGCTATGTGAAGATAATATATCTAGACGTCTTTTAGTGCGTAGGTTCGGAGATGTTTACTCCAAATCTACAAATTAAAAGTTGTTTAGATACATTACCTTTACAAACCTAAAACATCTTATATTTTAAGACAGAGAGAGTACAGTCTTTCGGTGTACTCAGGAAACAGAGGAATATTATTTCCGGCGGCTAGGTTTTTTCTGTTTCGCCTCCCTTCTCTTCACAATCCAATACGTGGTCTGTTGTTTTCTGTGTGGAACTTCATCCAGTATCTTTCGTCTTCTTTTTTCAAATTCACCCCATAGCTCTCATGTACTAAACATGGCCGAGCTAATGGCCCATGGAAATAACCTAGCCTGAAGCTCGACTTTAATTAAGGCCCAAAACGTCGATGGACCTGAGCAAGCAATGTCGATATTTCATTGCGGGTCGTGGTCCAATACAGCCGACATTTTTTGACCATACCTCCCCTTAAGCATACTACTATATGGAGTACAAAAGTTAAGCGATAAGCATTATTTTGGGGAAGTACCATGCGCCCCCCTGGAGATAATCCCCAATATATCCGGTCCCCAAGCTCACATGTGTCCTATGAATGTCCTCTAATCCCGTTTTTCTCTTGAAATAGGTTTTCGCCCCGCTATATTAATATGGCAACCACACCGATACAAGCATTGGAAACAACTGAAGTGCTGGGGCAACAGCAAACACATACCCAGAAGGAAAAAAATAAAGATAAAGAAGAATCGACGAAACGATGATGCCCCGCAACCGCGTGCCCTCCGACTTTGACCCACCACCTTCAAGCGCCCCGAAGCGGTCGTATCAAGCAGCACCTTCAAGAAGGTAGCACCATCGACACAATGCTGCTACCCAAACCAAATTGATCCTATGGTTTCCCCCGACACGCAGAGTAAAGTGGTCAGGGATTCCCGCAGCGCCCTTCAAGAAGGAATAGTGCCACTCGAGGACGGCACCACGCACAGGTCAGACTAGCTGACTGGGATTTCTCCCGATCCCCGCCCACAAAAACCTCTGGCGCAACGGAGAGCCGCCACCCTGCTTTGCCACCCACGAGCATGCGCCTCCACGATCTTGTAGTCACCATCGCTCGCCTCTTCATGAATACTGGCGAAGGCCTGCAAGGCGGAAGCACGCGACATCGCCGAATGAGGGATAGCAGCCTCGCCGCCACGGGAGGAACCCACCTCCACCGCCGAGGCATTCATTGGCCGGACAGATCAGCGGGAGCACACCAGGCCCTGGCAGGCCCGACTGGGCCCAGGCGGGCCCGTGAAGCTCCAGCCGTCCTGCTGCAATAGGTAGCCGCAACACCGCCGTCCCCCTCCCAGCTCAGTCGCCGCCACCACCTTCAGGAGGCTCCGTAGACTTGGTGACCCGGCCCACCCAAGCCCACCTAGGACCCCCTCGATCCCATCGGAGGGATGAGGTTCCTAGAACCGGACCGGGACGGCGGTCGACGACCCACTGTGTCCATGGAGCCCTGCCGCGAGAGGACGCCGCCGCAAGCAACACCCAGTCGCGCCAGACCGAAACCTTCTAAAGCGCACTGTCGCCAGGGAGGAGGAGGGCCTCGACCCGCTCTCTAGGGCATGGGGAGAAGCAGGCCGGCGACGCCCTCAGGAGGAGGCGGCCGGTGGTGGAAGAGCCCTGTCGGCGGCAGTGACGGAGGGAGGCGGATGGAGGTGGGAGGAGGCGGCCGGTGGTGGAAGAGCCATGTCGCCCTCAGGGGAGCGAGAGGGGGCTCAAGGCGTTTTCCCCCTACTTGATTTGTATGCAGGGCTTTACCCTAATCCCGTTTTTCTACAAACTAGCCCTTTTTGCTACTCCCTTTGTCTAGAAATAACAAATTTAGGTTTGTCTAAATTTGAATGTATCTAGACGCATTTTAATGTATAGATACATTTGAATCTAGACAAAACCAAGTCAGCAATTTCTGGACGGAGGGAGTATAAAATTTTTCGTTTTTCCTACATGTAGCAAAAAATGTTCGTTTATAAGATAAAAAAAGATAGATCTCACCGGAGACCTCGTCGGAGTTTCGCCAGAGACTATGTAGCAAACAATTTATGCTAATTTAGCAAAATAGGAGAACAATTGTAGCAAAAAATTGTATTAGTGTAGCAGAAAACCAATTTCGTCAGAGACATCGCCAGGATCTCGTCAGAATTCATAGCCAAAAAATTATGCAAAAATATAGTGTAGCATTTGAAAAACATCAATGTAGCAAAAACGAAACGAATACATAGCAAAACATAAACGAGTATGTAGCAAAATCAACACCATGCACTCATGGTAGCAAAAGCACCTCCGTCAGTAGCAATATCGCAGACCTAAGGTAGCAAAGCAGTCTACGGTGTGTAGCAACGATGTACACCTGGGGTAGCAAAAGTCACCTGATGTCGGTAGCAACGTTGCCGGCCGTGGGTAGCAACATGTTGACCGTCCATAGCAAATTCATCCAACGTAGGTAGCATACATGGGATGCGCCACCTTGAATCGCCGGTCTGGCCGGAGTTGGGAGAGAGAGGAGCGACGGGGGCAGCATCCGACGAGGCCCCTGCCGGTAGCGAGCCCGTCATCCTCAACGCCGGCATGTGGGCTAGATGGAGCAGCGGGGCAACGCGGCTGGCCGAGGAACAAGACAAAGGCGGACAACAGTGGCACCACCAGTAGTCGCGCCTTCCTGTAGCGTCGTCGCAACGCTATCATCGTCGGGATCGTGCTCACAGCCGTGGTGGTCACCTCCCCTCGAGGCAGCACCGTTGTCCTCTCCAAATTCGTCAGCGAGATGCGAGAGGAGTGCCGGAGCTCGGCGGCGGCGCGCGGCGGCAGCATGAACTAGAGGCAGCGGACCGGGGGCGGCGGCTACGCTTTGGAAACGGAGGGGCAGCAGTGTTGGAATTTGATGAGTTTTGGGCTGTTAGCCCATTGGACAAATTCTGATATTCTCTTTGGCCCATTTGTGCATGGCAGCATATGACTGTGCTAGTGGTGTCAAAGTTTAGTCCCACATTGCTAGTTGAGTGAGAGTTACACATTCTTATATACTAGGCTGTTCCACCACTCACAAAGGTGTGAGAAGAAGAGCATCTCTCGCGCACTCCTCCTCCGACACTGCCCGCCTCGCCTCGTCACGACGCGTGTGTGGGCCGCGGGTTGCGGGAATCTCGCCGAGCCAAGCTTTATTTTTGCTAGTTAAGAAAATTAATCTTGGATTAATTACGAGTAATTAACGGACGCGTTAATGAGTCAGCCGTTTCCAATCTTTATGGGACGTGGGCTATTACCGACTCGGACGTAGGCTGAGTCTCACGGTCTCCCTGACTTGCTCTATATAAACACCTGTGCTAAACCTAATCGGCACAGCTTTTCACACGCGTCTCCTACCAGTCTATTGTGTCGTCGCCTTCGTCTTCCCTATCCCGGCTTGCGGCGTGCACCGCAGATCGGGACAGTAGGCCTCCGGAACCCCGCCTTCTTGTGAACCTGTATGGGTGAGGGGCAATCAGGTTTTTGGGGAGCGCTTCCGCGCGACTACTGACGCCATCACGGACGACTACCTCCCCGATGAGGACTTCTTCCTAGACATCGGCAGCCTCTACATCGACGACATGGCTGACGACGCTGCTACCACTGCCGCTGCTCTACCATACGTAATACTGAACTTCTTGTTTCAGATTCTGCTAGAGTTCCTTATTCTAGCGTTCAGTGTAGATGTGATAGGTTTATCTTATTTAGATGTACTCTGTTTATCTATTTTGTTGATCTGCATGATTAGTTTTGGTACTGTCTGTATGATCATGTTTTATCAATTTATTATTCGGATTAAATCATATGGATTATTGCTTATATTTTCAACAATCCAAAAACCTGATTATAGGTAACTGAATTCCACTGGTGTAGCCGCGGCTATTAGACTGCCTTCTTTTTATGGTATGCACTATAAGAGATGGCGCGCGAGAGCAATTCTATGGTTTAAGAACCTAAACTGCTATAGCGCCACTTTTGGCAAACCTGAAGGAAATCTTTCTGCTGAGCAGGAAGCGGCCTTTAAGAAAGCCGATACCATATTTATGGCGGCTCTGTTCAGTATTTTTGGGGACAACATTGTTGACCCATATATGTCATTTGATAATGGCAAATACGCGTGGGATGCGCTCGAGGACAAGTTTGGGGTCTCGGACGCTGGCACTGAGTTGTATGTGATGGAGTAATTCTATGACTACAAGATGGTTGATGAGCGCTCCGTCGTTGAGCAAGCTCATGAGATACAATCACTTGCCAAAGAACTTGAGCAGTTCAAGTGTACCTTACCGAACAAGTTTGTGGCCGGAGGCATTATTGCCAAGCTTCCTCCCATGTGGAGGAACTTTGCTACTTCTCTGAAACATAAGAGACAAGAGTTTTCCGTTACGGATCTCATTAGGTCTCTTCATGTGGAAGAGAAGGCGAGAGCAAAGGACATACGTGCTCGAGTACTTGAGGGGGCTTCTAGTGCCAACTTGGTACAGAAGAAAAACTTCCAATCCCACAAGTTCAAGAATAAGAACAAGTCTGATGGCAAAGGGAAGTTTGATGGCAAGAACAAGGCCACTCACTCCACCAACTTTAAGAGGAAGAATGATAAGAAAAAAGGATCTTGCCACGTTTGTGGTGATCCTGATCATTGGGCAACTAGCTGCCCTAATCGCTTTGACAAGTGGCAACATGGGAACAACGGCAAGACCGCTAATGTTGTTATTAGTGATACTGAGATAAAGGACGCGGGATACGGTATTTTACCTACTATCCTTTCAGTATGTCATTCTCCTGATTGGTGGATTGACACGGGTGCTAATACACATGTATGTTCTGATATATCCATGTTCTCTTCTTATCAGGTCTCAAGGACTTCCTCTGTGTTGATGGAAAACGGCTCACGTGCTTCTGTTCATGGTGTTGGTACGGTAAATCTGAAGTTTACTTCGGGGAAGACCGTACAGCTGAAGAATGTGCAGCATGTTCCCTCCATCAATAAGAATCTCGTCAGTGGGTCGCTTCTATGTCGAGATGGTTTTAAGTTGGTGTTTGAGTCCAATAAAGTTGTAATTTCTAAGTATGTACAATTTGTTGGAAAGGGTTATGAGTGCGGAGGTATGTTCCGCTTATCTTTGTCAGACTCATGTACTAAAGTTATTAATCATGTTTGCAATGATAATGAGTCCAATATTTGGTATTCACGACTTTGTCATATTAACTTTGGTTGCATGACGCAGCTAGCCAATATGAGTTTAATTCCGAAATTTACCACTGTCAAAGGTTCTAAGTGCCAAGTTTGTGTGCAAGCAAAAGCAACCCCGCAAGTCTCATACGGCTGCGGAACCGAGAAACTTAGCACCTCTAGAACTTATACATTCAGATCTTTGTGAGATGAATGGTGTGTTGACATGAGGTGGAAAAAGATACTTTATGACATTGATTGATGACTCCACTAGATACTACTATGTTTATCTTCTGAAGTCTAAAGATGAAGCTTTGAGTTACTTCAAAAACTATAAAGCTGAAGCAGAAAACCAACTTGATCTTAAAATCAAGCGGTTAAGGTCGAATCATGGTGGAGAGTACTTTTCAAATGAATTTGATATATTCTGTACAGAACATGGTATTATCCATGAGAGGACGCCTCCCTACTCACCTCAGTCAAATGGGGTGGTCGAAAGAAAGAACCGCGCTCTAACTGATTTGGTTAACGCCATGTTAGATTCATTGGGTCTTTCCAAGGAATGGTGGGGGGAGGCGCTAATGACTGCGTGTCATGTCCTAAACCGTGTTCCCGTAAAGGATAAAACCATGACTCCATTTGAGGAATGGGAGAAGAAAAGGCTTAAACTCTCTTACTTACGAACTTGGGGATGTTTGGCGAAAGTTAATATACTAATACCCAAGAAGCGAAAGCTTGGACCAAAAACCGTGAATTGTGTTTTTCTGGGATATGCTTTTCATAGCATTGGCTATAGATTTTTGATAGTAAAATCTGAGATATGCGACATGCATGTTGGTACGATTATGGAGTCAAATGATGCGACTTTCTTTGAGGACATCTTTCCCATGAAAGGTATGTCTAGGTCATCAAATCAGGAGATGACTAGTTCATCTAGTCAGGAATTTGTTATAATTCCTGAACCCACTATGCCGATAGAACACTATGATGATCCTGTGGAGGACAACAATGAAGCTCATAAAAGGAGCAAGAGACAAAGGACTGCAAAGTCATTTGGTGATGATTTCATTGTGTACGTTGTGGATGATACTCCCACCTCTATTTCAGAAGCCTATGCATCTCAAGATGCTGACTACTAGAAAGAAGTTGTCCGTCGTGAGATGGATTCCATCTTAGCTAATGGAACTTGGGAGGTCACTGATCGTCCTTACGGGTGCAAACCTGTAGGATGTAAGTGGGTGTTCAAGAAAAATCTTAGACCTGATGGTACTATTGAAAAGTACAAGGCACGTCTTGTGGCCAAGGGTTATACCCAGAAAGAAGGTGAAGACTTCTTCGATACCTACTCACTTATTGCCAGATTGACCACTATTCGAGTACTACTATCCTTGGTTGCCTCACATGGTCTTCTTGTTCATCAAATGGACGTTAAGACAGCTTTTCTAAATGGAGAGCCAGATGAAGAAATTTATATGGAGCAGCCTGATGGATTTGTAGTAGATGGTCAAGAAGGAAAGGTGTGTAAGTTAGTGAAGTCTTTATATGGTCTTAAGCAAGCTCCTAAGCAGTGGCACAAGAAGTTTGAAAGGACTTTAACCCCTGAAGGCTTTGTTGTAAACGAAGCTGATAAGTGTGTGTACTATCGCCATGGTGGGGGCGAGGGAGTTATTATGTGTCTCTATGTCGATGCCATATTGATATTCGGGACCAACCTCGTTGTTATTGAGGAGGTCAAAGAGTTCATATCTCGCTGCTTTGAGATGAAGGACTTGGGAGTGGCTAATGTAATCTTAAACATCAAGCTACTAAAGGATGACAATGGTGGGATTACACTGCTTCAGTCCCACTATGTGGAAAACATATTGAGTCGCTTGGGGTATAGCGACTGCAAGTCTTCTCCAACGTCTTATGATCCGAGTGTGCTACCTCGAAAGAATCAAAGGAATACTAAAGATCAATTGAGATATTCTCAAATTATTGGCTCGCTCGTGTATTTAGCCAGCGCTACGAGGCCTGACATCTCCTTTGCTATAAGCAAACTGAGTCGATTTGTGTCAAATCCTGGAGGTGATCATTGGCATGCTCTTGAGAGAGTTTTGCGCTATTTGAAAGGCACTGCGAGTTATGGTATTCACTATACTAGGTATCCTCGAGTACTTGAGGGTTATAGTGATTTAAACTGGATATCTGATGCAGATGAGATTAATGCCACACGTGGTTATTTGTTTATACTTTGTGGTGGCGCTGTTTCCTGGAAGTCTTGTAAGTAGACCATCTTAACGGGGTCAACTATGGAAGCAGAACTCACAGCATTAGACACAACCACTATTGAAGTAGAGTGGCTTCATGAGCTCTTGATGGACTTACCTGTGGTCGAAAAACCAATACCCGCTATCCCGATGAACTGTGATAATCAAACTGTGATTATCAAAGTAAATAGTTCTAAGGATAATATGAAGTCATCAAGGCATGTGAAGAGCAGATTGAAATATGTCAGGAAACTGAAAAACTCCGTACTTATTGCGTTGGATTATATCCAAACATCTAAGAACTTGGCAGATCCCTTCACAAAGGGCCTATCACGTAATGTGATAGATAAAGCATCGAGGGAGATGGGTTTGAGACCCACACAATGAGTTGATCGCAGTGGCAACCCACTCTATGTGATCGGAGATCCCGTGAATTAGAGTTGGGAGATAAGCTGTTGATCAGCTGAGAGGAGTGTATGCCCATATTATATTTACATCTCCATAAAAATGCAATACTCTCTTATTCTGCATGGAGGTTTGATATTTATATTAATGTGTTCTAAGTGGCTTTTCTAAGCAGAGATGTTGTCCTGCAGAACATATATTGATGAACACACCTATATGAGTCTGACTGTTAAACGTCACAGTCCGTGAGAGTTGGATGCTCTCTAATAAACTGATGAAAGGCTCTGGAGTATGACCTATAAGCTCCAAACCGCGGGGAAGCCCTGCGGCAGCCCTGTATCGGTCTAGATTTTGTGTGAAACTAGTGTGCAGAAAACTTGTAGTTCAAGGCATAGTCCAATATTCAAGTTGCTCGCTAGTGTAGCATGAAGTTTAATGTAGAAGTTCAACTTAACAGTCTCCAGTACACACCGGTATATAAAACAATATTCTGGAATGGAAATGAGGTGATGTTCCAATGAGACTTTGTGGGGGATTGTTGGAATTTGATGAGTTTTGGGATGTTAGCCCACTGGACAAATTCTGAAATTCTCTTTGGCCCATTTGTGCATGGCAGCATATGGCTGTGCTAGTGGTGTCAAAGTTTAGTCTCACATTGCTAGTTGAGTGAGAGTTACACCTCCTTATATACTAGGTTGTTCCACCACTCACTAAGGTGTGAGAAAAAGAGCAGCTCTCGCGCACTCCTCCTCCGACGCCGCCCGCCTCGCCTCGTCACGACGCGCGCGCGCCGCGGGTTGTAGGAATCTCGCTGAGTTGAGCTTTAGTTTTGCTAGTCAGGAAAATTAATCTTGGATTCATTACGAGTAATTAATGGACGCGTTAATGAGTCAGCCGTTTCCAATCTTTATGGGACGTGAGCTGAGTCCCACGGTCTCCCTGACTTGCTCTATATAAATGCCTGCGCTAAACCTAATTGGCATAGCTTACCACACGCGTCTCCTTCCAGTCTATTGCGCCACCGCCTTCGTCTTCCCCATCCCGGCTTGCGGCGTGCACCGCAGATCGGGACAGTAGGCCTCTGGAACCCCGCCTTCTTGTGAACCTGTACGGGTGAGGGGCGATCAGGTTTTTGGGGAGCGCTTCTGCGCGACTACTGACGCCATCACAGATGACTACTTCCCCGACGAGTACTTCTTCCCGGACATCGGCAGACTCTACATCAACGACATGGCTGATGACGCTGCTACCACCACTATTGCTGCTGCTACCGCCGCGGCTACTGCTGCCGCTACTCTACCGTATGTAATACTGAACTTCTTATTTCAGATTCTGCTAGAGTTTTTTATTCTAGCGTTCGGTGTAGATGTGATAGGTTTATCTTATTTAGATGTAATCTGTTCATCTACTTTGTTGATTTGCATGATTAGTTTTGGTACTGTCTGTATGATCATGTTTTATCAATTTTATTATTCGGATTAAATCATATAGATTATTGCTTATATTTTCAACAGGCAGTTCGCGTTATGCGAGGCGGAGACAGTTTCGCGGATAAGGAAGGAGGCGGGTGGGTAGGCCTCCACGTGTACAGCCGCTAGCTACGACTGGGGGATTGAAATGCTTGATCCCTTAGAGGATTATCCTTTTACTTATTTTGAGGAGATCACTCCGTAGATTTTTGCTGAAAAATAAGCGACAGCATGGTCGAACTCGGCTTGGTGATAATTTAAAAAGGAAATAAGTCGGCTTGGGTACATGTGACAAGAGTTATCTGCTCGGGGTAGATCGAAGGGGGTTGAGACTTTCGCGTGTGGTACTGTGCGTTGGTCTTATAGAACGTCAACACCCCAAAGAGTGAATTTTGTGGCTCGTACTTCTTGGAATTTGATGAGTATTGGACTGTTGGTCTATTAGATAAATTCTAAAATTTTCTTTGGTTATTTGTGTATGACAGCATATGGCTGTATTAGTGGTGCTAAAGTTTAGACCCACATTGTTAGTTGAGTGAGAGTTACACCTCCTTATATACCAGTCTCTTTCACCACTCACTGAGTGCGAGAAGAAGAGCAGCTCTCGCGCACTCCTTCGATGCCGCCCGGCCGAGCTTTATTTTTGATAGTCGGAAAAATGAATCATAGATTAATTACGAGTCATTGACGGACACGTTAATTAGTCAGCCGTTTCTAGTCTTTATGGGACATGGATTGAGCCCCACGATCTTCCTGACCTGCACTATATAAGCGTCTGCGCTAAACCTAATTGTCACAAACTACCTACACGTCTCCTTCCAGTCTATTGCGCCGCCGCCTTCGACTTCCCCATCCTGGCAGATCGGGACAGTAGGCCTCCGGAACCCTGCCTCTTGTGAACTTGTACGGATGAGGGGCGATCAGGTTATTAGGGAGCGTTTCCGCGCGATTACTGACGACATCACGGACGATTCCTTCCCTGACGAGGACTTCTTTCCGGACATCAGTAGCCTCTACATCGACGACATGACCGACGATACTGCTGCCACCGCTGCAGCTACTGCTGCTGCTACCGCCGCGATCGCTGTTATCGCCGCTACACCGTATGTGTTTTCAATCTATCTCTTTCAGATTATGCCAGAGTGTCTAGTTTTAGCGATTGGTACAGATGCAATAGGTTTGTCTTGTTTAGATGTAATCTTTTCATCTACTCTGTTAGTTTGTGTGATCTATTTAATTGTTGTTTGTATGATCATCCTTTATCAATTTATTATTCGGATTAAATCATATGGATTATTGCTTATATTTTCAACAATCCAAAAACCTGATTATAGGTAACTGAATTCCACTGGTGTAGCCGCGGCTATTAGACTGCCTTCTTTTTATGGTATGCACTATAAGAGATGGCGCGCGAGAGCAATTCTATGGTTTAAAAATCTAAATTGCTATAGCGCCACTCTTAGCAAACCTGAAGAAGATCTTTCTGCTGAGCAGGAAACGGCCTTTAAGAAAGCCGATGCCATGTTTATGGCGGCTCTGTTCAATATTCTTGGTGACAACATTGTTGACCCATATATATTATTTGATAATGGCAAAGATGCGTGGGATGCGCTCGAGGCCAAGTTTGGGGTCTTGGACGCTGGCACTAAGTTGTATGTCATGGAGCAATTCTATGACTACAAGATGGTTGATGAGCGCTCCGTCGTTGAGTAAGCTCATGAGATACGATCACTTGCCAAAAAACTCGAGCAGTTTAAGTGTACCTTACCGGACAAGTTTGTGGTCGGAGGCATTATTGCCAAGCTTCCTCCCATGTGGAGGAACTTTGCTACTTCTCTGAAGCATAAGATATAAGAGTTTTCCGTTACGGATCTCATTGGATCTCTTCATGTGGAAGAGAAGACGAGAGCAAAGGACACACGTGCTCATGGATTTGAGAGAGCTTCTAATGCCAATTTGGTACAGAAGAAAAACTCTCAATCCCACAAGTTCAAGAATAAGAACAAATCTGATGACAAAGGGAAGTTTGATGGTGGGAACAAGGACACTCACTCAACCAACTTTAAGAGGAAAAATGATAAGAAGAAAGGATCTTGCCACGTCTGTGGTGATCCTGATCATTGGGCTCCTAGCTGTCCTAATCGCTTTGATAAGCGGCAACATGGGAACAGTGGCAAGACCTGAAAGAACATTTCATGGTTCCCTGTGTTTTGAGTGTTACATAACAATACTGTGGAAGTTTTCTCATGTGTGCTAAGTGTGCAGGGAATGATATTGTGTTTGGGGGGCCAGATTATCCGCCCCCATCAAGGGCCGGATAATCCGGCCTAACTCATTTGGCAAAGGCAGGCAAGGCGCGACGCTCTGACTGGGTTCAAATTTTCTCCCGGAAAATCCGAACAGGGGCGGATTTTCTTCCCCTGACCGGATAATCCGGCCCTCGCCTTGGGCCGGATAATCCGGCCCCCAGAAGACGATCAAAGGCAGGCAAGGCGCAACGCTCTGACTAGGTTCGGATTTTCTCCCGGAAAATCCGAACAGGGGTAGATTTTCTTCCCCTGACCGGATAATCCGGCCCTCGCCTTGGGCTAGATAATCCGGCCCCAGGATGCGATCAAGGGCAGGATCGGCGCGTCGCTCTGTCTGGGGGGCATTTTTTGTGCCGGATAATCCGAGTCTAGGGAGGAGTTTTCCCTAGGCCGGATAATCCGGCCCCCAAAGGCTCCAACGGCTCAGTTGGGGTAGGGGGTATAAACGCCCCTTCATCCCCTCCATTCAGACCTCTTGTTTCACTCAAAAAAGACAAGACATGTTGCAAGTGTTCTCTCTCTAGATCTCCCACTTCAACCACCCGAATCAAGCACATCAACTCCTCTCCATTCACTTGGAGAAATCCCCGATCTAGTATTCTCGTTAATATCTAGATCTTGTGTTTTGTTATTGATTTCAAGACCGCTAATATTGTTATTAGCGATACTGAGATGAAGGACATTGGGTACGGTATTTTACCTACTATCTTTTTAGTATGTCATTCTCCTGAATGGTGGATTGACACAGGCGCTAATACACATGTATGTTCTGATATTTCCATGTTTTCTTGTTATCAGGTCTCAGGGACCTCCTCCGTGCTGATGGGAAACGGCTCACGTGCTTCTGTTCATGGTATTGGTATGGTAAATCTGAAGTTTACTTCGGGGAAGACTGTACAGTTGAAGAATGTGCAGCATGTTCCCTCCATCAATAAGAATCTAGTCAGCGGATTGCTTCTATCTTGAGATGGTTTTAAGTTGGTCTTTGAGTCCAATAAAGTTGTAATCTCTAAGTATGTACAATTTGTTGGAAACGGTTATGAGTGCAGAGGTATGTTCCGCTTATCTTTGTCAGACTCATGTACTAAAGTTATTAATCATGTTTGTAATGATAATGAGTCCAATATTTGGTATTCACGACTTTGTCATATCATTTGGTTGCATGACGCGGCTAGCCAATATGAGTTTAATTCTGAAATTTACCACTATCAAAGGTTCTAAGTTCCAAGTTTGTGTGCAAGCAAAGCAACCCGGCAAGTCTCATACGGCTGTGGAACAAAGAAACTTAGCATCACTAGAACTTATACATTCAGATCTTTGTGAAATGAATGGTGTGTTGACAAAAGGTGGAAAAAGATACTTTATGACGTTGATTGATGACTCCACTAGATACGGCTATGTTTATCTTCTAAAATCAAAAGATGAAGCTTTGAATTACTTCAAAAAATATAAAGAAGAAGCAGAAAACCAACTTGATCTTAAAATCAAGCGACTAAGATCGGTTTGTGGTGGAGAGTACTTTTCAAATGAATTTGATCTATTCTGTACGGAACATGGTATTATCCATGAGAGGACGCCTCCCTACTCACCTCAATCAAATGGGCTAGCCAAAAGAAAGAATCGCACTCTAACTGATTTGGTTAACGCCATGTTAGATACATCGGGTATTTCCAAGGAATGGTGGGGGGAGGCGTTGCGTGTCATGTCCTAAACCGTGTTCCTGTAAAGGATAAAACCATGACTCCATTTGAGGAATGGGAGAAGAAAAGGCTTAAACTCTCTTACTTACGAACTTGAGGATGTTTGGCCAAAGTCAATATTCCAATACCCAAGAAGCGAAAGCATGGACCAAAAACCGTGGATTGTGTTTTTCTGGGATATGCTTTTCATAGAATTGGCTATATATTTTTGATAGTAAAATCTAAGGTATCCGACATGCATGTTGGTACGATTATGGAGTCGAACGAGGCGACTTTATTTGAGGACATATTTCCCATGAAAGGTATGTCTAGCTCACCAAATCAGGAGATGACTAGTTCATCTAGTCAGGAATTTGTTATAATTCCTAAACCCACTATGCTGATAGAACACTATGATAATCCTGTGGAGGACGACAATGAAGCTCCTAAAAGGAGCAAGAGACAAAGGACTGCAAAGTCATTTGGTGATGATTTCATTGTGTACCTTGTTGATGATACCCCCACTTCTATTTCGGAAGCCTACGCATCTCAAGATGCTGACTACTGGAAAGAAGCTGTTCGCAGCGAGATGGATTCCATCTTAGCTAATGGAACTTGGGAGGTCATTGATCGTACTTATGGGTGCAAACCTGTAGGATGTAAGTGGGTGTTCAAGAAAAAGCTTAGACCTGATGTTACTATTGAAAAGTACAAGGCACATCTTGTGGCCACGGGTTATACCCAGAAAGAAGGTGAAGACTTCTTCGATACTTACTCACTTGTAGTCAGATTGACCACTATTCGAGTACTACTATCCTTGGCTGCCTCACATGGTCTTATCATTCATCAAATGGATGTTAAGATAGCTTTTCTAAATGGAGAGCTAGATGAGGAAATTTATATGGAGCAGCCTGATGGATTTGTAGTAGATGGTCAAGAAGGAAAGGTGTGTAAGTTAGTGAAGTCTTTATATGGTCCTAAGCAAGCTCCTAAGCTGTGGCATGACAAGTTCGAAAGAACTTTAACCGCTGAAGGCTTTATTGTAAATGAAGCTGATAAGTGTGTGTATTATCGCCTTGGTGGGGCGAGGGAGTTATTATGTGTCTCTATGTCGATGACATATTGATATTCGGGACCAACCTCACTGTTATTGAGGAGGTCAAAGAGTTCCTATCTCACTGCTTTGAGATGAAGGACTTGGGAGTGGCTGATGTGATCTTAAACATCAAGCTACTAAAGGATGACAATGGTGGGATTACACTGCTTCAGTCCCACTATGTGGAAAAGATATTGAGTCGCTTTGGGTATAGAGATTGCAAGTCTTCTCCAACGCCTTATGATTCGAGTGTGCTACTTCGAAAGAATCAAAGGAATGCTAAAGATCAATTGAGATATTCTCAAATTATTGGCTCGCTCATGTACTTAGCTAGCTCTATGAGGCCTGACATCTCCTTTGTTGTACGCAAACTAAGTCGATTTGTGTCAAAACCTAGAGATGATCATTGGCATGCTCTTGAGAGAGTTTTGCGCTATTTGAAAGGCGTTGCGAGCTATGGTGTTCACTATACCGGGTATCCACGAGTACTTGAGGGTTATAGTGATTAAAATTGGATATCTGATGCTGATGAGATTAAGACCACAAGTGGTTATTTGTTTACACTTGGTGGTGGTGCTGTTTCCTAGAAGTCCTGCAAGCAGACCATCTTAACGATGTCAACGATGGAAGCAGAACTCACATCATTAGACATAGCCACTATTGAAGCAGAGTGGCTTCGTGAGCTTTTGATGGACTTACCTGTGGTTGAAAAACCAAGAGCTGCCATCCCGGTGAACTGTGATAATCAAACTGTGATCGTGAAAGTAAACATTTCTAAGGATAGTATGAAGTCATCAAGGCATGTGAAGAGGAGATTCAAATATGTCAGGAAACTGAGGAACTCCAGAGCTATTGTGTTGGATTATATCCAAACATCTAAGAACTTTGCAGATCCCTTTGCAAAGGGCTTATCACGTAATGTGATAGATAATGCACCAAGGGAGATGGGTTTGAGACCCACACAATGACTCTATGTGATCAGAGATCCCGGAATTAGAGCTAGGAGACAAGTTGTTGATCAGCTGAGAGGAGAGTATGCCCATATTATATCTACATCTCCATAAGGATGCAATACTCTCTTATTCTGCATGGCAGTTTGATTTATCTTAATGTGTTCTAAGTGGTTTTTCTAAGCAGAGATGTTGTCCTGCAGAACATCTGTTGAGGAACTGTAACACCCCAAAAATATTAAACAAGAATAGCAAGTTCTAATCACCCAAGTTTAGGGTTAACAAAAACTTTTCTTATTAAATCTCATATGAGTGTATGTGTGAATTGCATTAGTGTATGAATGAGTGCAATGGCCATGTTTGATTTCTACAAATGATAAGGAATGGTTTAAATATGAATACTAGATCATCTAGGCCATGTACAAACTAAATCAAAAGAAACGAAAATCAAATATGAATCATATGATCAAATGGTAATTTTAACTTATCCACTAGACCACTTTGAGTGTTCCTAATAAAATATTTCTAATAGAAACATTTCCAAATCTTTTCACCCCTTGCTAGACCAAGTAAAAGTGAATCCAAGCAAACCTTACAAAAAGACAGAAACTATTTTTAAACCCCTTTGAGAGACATTTGAAAATTGAATCAAGTGTATGTACTAAGATCACCACTTTTCAAAAACCACTCAAATCAATTCACCTTGACTTTTCCCAGCAACCCCAGGCACCCAAGCATGTGACAAACATACTCACCAAAATTCATCCAAAAATTCAAAGCTTGAATTCATGCGGCCATTTGGTCGAGCACCTGGCAGACAATAGTAAAACCTTTCCTAACAATGACTATTCTGAGTAGTATTTTTCTCCCCACTGGGCCCCATTTCTCTCCCCCGATCTCCCCTAGTTCCCAGTAGTGTAGTGGACTGATGGCCCAAATATATCGAGCTCGTTGGGGAACCCCAAGAGGAAGGTATGATGAGCACAACAGCAAGTTTTCCCTCAGTAAGAAACCAAGGTTATCAATCCAGTAGGAGCAAGGAAACACCCCAAAGGTGTAGCTAGCTGAACGTTGGCAGGGCGCAGTACCGGTGCCAGCAGCAACGTGGAGACCTACACAACACAACCACAGAACTTTGCCCCCAACTTGCGATGAGGTTGTCAATCTCACCGGTTTTGCTAAAAACAAAGGATTAAACGTATCGAATGGAAGGAAGTAATACTTTGCAGAAATTAAACACAAAGCAGTAAACAGTTTGTAGATTGAATGTAAAACAAAGGACCGGGGTCCATAGTTCACTAGAGGTGGCTCTCCTTAAGATAGAAAACATGTTGGGTGAACAAATTACAGCGGGGCAATTGACAAACATCGAGAAAGCATACAAGCATATACTAATCATCTTGACTCCTTTGAGACTTGATTGGGCATTTCAACATTATACATAGACCGCCATCCAACTTCATCTATGACTAATAATCCACCTTCAGGTTATCATCCAAACCCCCTATAGTATTAAGTTGCAAGCAACAGATTATTGCTTTACGAATTGCTTGTAAAGTAAACAATACGATTGTTCTATGAACAAAGGATTGTCGTTTTCTCCCTAGTAGCAACAGCACATCTAGTACCTTAGAGATTTCTGTCACTTCCCCAGATTACCAGAGGCATGAACCCACTATCGAGCATAAATACTAACTCTTGGAGTTGCTAGCATCTACTTGGCCAAGATAGCTACTAACAATGGAAAGAATGCAAGATCACAAATAACAAAGACATGATAGAATCAATAATCAATCTGAAATAGCATCTCAATATCCATCGGATCCCCGCAAACACAACATGTATGGATTACAAATAGATGATCTTGATCATGAACGGAGCTCACAAGATCTAAACATGAAAGCACAAAGGAGGAGAACCAGCCATCTAGCTACTACATGGACCCGTACATGGAGGCTTGCATGATGATGAAGAAGGCCTCCAGGGTGAATTTACCTCTCCGGCAGGGTGCCGAGAAGAGCTTCAGATCCCTCCCGATCTAGGGATGGAGATGACAGCGGCTACAGACTCTTTCGTAGATTTTTTGATCGGGTACTTAGGGTTTCCGTATCAGAGGCAATATATAGGTAGAAGTAGAGGCCGAGGGGGTGTTGGGGTCGGCCAGACCACCCCCTGCTGTGGGCCAGGCCTGGCCGCGCAGCCAGGTGGTGTGGCCAGGCCCCAGCCCCCTCCATCTCGTATTCTAGCTCCAAGTGTCCCCCGATAAAATAGTGACTTTGGATTTTGCCCCGTCCAATTCCGAGAATATTCATTTTCTGACTTCCTGAAACCAAAAATAGCAGAAAACAGGCAGCTTGCACTGTGGTTCTTGTTAATAGGTTAGTCTAAGAAATCATATGAAGAGTACTCCAAAGTGTGGACAAAACACAAGAAAGTAGATAAAACCAAGCATGGAACATCAAAAATTATAGATACATTTGCAATGTATCAACATCCCCAAGCTTAACTCCTGCTCGTCCTCGAGTAGGTAAGTGATAAAAAGAAAGAACAATTTTTGAGGTGACATGCACCATCATAAACTTGATCAAAGTATTTGTAAAACATTGAAAGCTGGGATCATAGTACTTCAATCATAACATGAAAGACAAAGTTCTAGCAATAAGACAAAGAAACTATGATGCAACATGAAAAGGCACAAACAAAAGATTCATGAATAACAATGCTTTGCAAGATGTTTGTTTGTTTCACATAAAGAAAACATAGCATAATAGTATTCAGCTTGTCCCTCATCGAGTAGCAAATATAAATGCATAGGACACCTTCAAAGTTCATAAGAGTGACTAGATACAAATAGTTTAAAACAAGCAATATCAAGATATGCATCAATCAACTAGTCTTGGGACAATGCACATAGAACTAAGAATGGCCACTATGCTCTCAAAGTAGGTGCATAAAGATAGAAGGTGGAGACTCAATATAATGGTGGAAGAAAGGTCTTCATAGAAGGAAGTAGGGATTCAAGTCTCATAAAGAGCTTCCAAAAATTATGGTACTTATAGCTTTCAGCTCTCATTGCCCCTATCATAAGCATCTTGAAGGTGATTAAGGTTAAAGTGACACAACTAAGAGGATATGCTTGACAAGTTATAAACCAAAATCTCATGCCCCTTACTTACGAAGGCCGAACCTCATGCTACTCAACTTTAGTCACAAGTAAGCTCTTGTCATTGTAAGTACATATGTATCATAAAGAACCGCCAATGGGGTACACCTTGCACATGATACATGAGCTATCCCATAATCAAAATGACAAGGCAAGCAGACAATGAGCATCTCAGCGATCTTTTTATTTGCTATTTGCATAGGTTTTTATTGAGGATGCTTCATAGAGTGCTCATTGTGGTCATGCTACAAGTTTCCACCATGATTAGGGCTTAGGCTAGCGGCCCAGGCGTTTCTCTAATACACATACAAACTCCATGATCTTACAAGTTCCACTTTTATTTCACACCGTCGGGATCCATAAGCAAAAGAACATGATATCAACGGGGTACAAAGTACAAGTGCAATGTTGATAGAGTTCCCCATGATACATGGTTCTGCTAATTTCAACTTATAAAGCGCAAGCATATACGCAACAAAGAAGGACCCAATGGTTCAAGTTTATTAAATGCAAAAAAGTAAAGTGTGCCATCAAGTTCGTGAGAGCTTTAATCACTAGTTTTCCCATAACAAGTTTAATTTGGAAGATAAACAAAAGCATGAATATACTTGGAATAGCATAAGCTAGTAGGTAAGTATGGTGGACTCTTTGGAAAAACTTGGTTTAGCGAGTTGGATGCATGAGTGGAACTCATACTTTGTTGTTGAGGCTAGCAAAAGACTGGGAGCGACAAACTAAGAGAGCAATAATGGCCATAATCATGCAGAGCGACAAAACATCATTGATCAAAGCATAAAGTGATACTACAAGTTGAAAACTAAAGGATCAAAAAGGCTATGGTGACTTGAGATAGTCATAACATGGTGTGAGCATGTGCCAAGTCAACCCAAATAAAGCATCAAAGGAGAATACCACTATATTATGCTTTAATATGCTAAAACAACGCATGATTCATCCAATGCACATTAAGCAATCTCAATTGTTTATAACAAGTCATGCTACAACAAAGAATACTAAGCATAAAGCCAAAACAATATCAAGCATGGCATGACAAAGCATAGGCCACAGTCAAAAACAAGCTCTCTTTACCACTTAAGCATGAACTTTCCTACTCTTTTCCAAACCAAACCAAACTATTTGAAAACCAATGTATGAAAAGAGGGGGTCCAACCAATTTATTCAGAAAACTAAGCAAACAAAAAACCAAAACAAAAACAAAAAAGAAGACGTTCCAAGAACAACACAACTGTGCACGAAATAATAAAAATGAAGCGTTTGGAAGAAACCTGAGAATTTTATTAATGAAGAAGGGGATGCCTTGGGCATCCCCAAGCTTTGACGCTTGTACTTCTTGGATATTTCTTGGGGTGACACGCGTGGCATCCCCAAGCTTGAGCTTTAGTCCATCCTTTATCTCATTACTCATTCCTTCCATACACCTGAAAATTTTTCTTCATACAAAACTTCACACAATCTCATTAGCAACATTAGTGCACTTAAGATAAATAAGTCTCAAGGTTCAGTTCTAACACCAAATAAACTTCCATTAGAACACTAGCTACTGTAGCACTTCCCTCAAAAAGCTCAATTCCCCAAAGGAACTCAAGAAGGAACTAACAAGAAGCAAATGCAGAAAATAGCAGAAATCTGTCAAAACAGACCAGCAGGAAAAGACAAATTTTTTAGAAGACCTTCTGTTGCTCAAATCAAAAAGTGTTGAACTAACGAAAGTTAGATAACAATCTGGGGCAGAAGCACAAGAATTCACGCCTTAAAAGGACGTACAGAGATTTTACACGAATTTTTAGGGCGAAGCACAAAAATCTGTTTCGGGACAGCAACTTTCCCAATCATTACTTCTCTCTCATTAGAGGTTACTCTTGGCACAAAAAGCAAATAAAAAGGACAAGGAGCGGTTATTACTGAAGTAATAACTTCCAAGACTCATCTAAAACTTTTTGGTTATCTCCCAATAAGTACTTTTCTTTAACGCCTTTAAGTTAGGCATAAGAAGCAAGAAAAGAATCAAGTGTTCTCAAATGAAGAAGTATTAAGAGCAAATTTTGTTTTCATATGAGAGGCAAAAGAAATCTTCTCTCTCTTCTTAGGGAAGTGTTCTCTACCTTTCTTGAGTGGGAGTTGATATTTAATGGTGCCTTCTTTCATATCAATAATGGCACCAACAGTTCTAAGAAAAGGTCTTCCCAAAGTAATAGGACAAGAAGAATTGTATTCAACATCCAAAACATAGAAATCAACAGGGACATAGGCATTATTAACCATAATAAGAACATCATTAATACTCCCCATGAGTTTATTTTTAGCATTATCATCAAGTGGGACATTCAAATAACAATCTTCAAGTGGTGGCAAATCAAGCATATCATAAATCCTTCTAGGCATAATAGAAACACTACTATCAAGATCATAAAGCTTTGAAATCAAAATCATTCACTTTCATATTAATGATGGGTTACCAACCATCTTCTTGTTTTATAGGAATAGAAGATTTATGTTTCATCTTTTCTTCTTTAATCTTTATGAGAGCATCAGTAATGTGTTTTGTAAAGGCCATGTTCATAGCACTAGCATTAGGACTTTTAGCAAGCTTTTGTAGGAAATTAATAACTTCAGAGATATTGCAACCATCAAGATCAAAGTCAAAATTATCATCTAGAGTGGTAGAACTATTACTAGCCTTAACACTAGTAGTGGTGATAGTAGAAACAGTAATGTTTCTAGCAATTTCATCTTCTCTTTCCCACTTAGCATTTAATTCAGCTAATAGTCTAACATTTTCATCAATTCTAACTTGTATGGCATTAGTAGATGCAAAAGTATTATCAATAGTTTCAGGTTTAGCAACCATTTTATTCAAAGAAGATTGAGCTTCAGCCAAAGATGTTATATTTCTTTCAGCATTAGAGAGTTTTTCCTCAATAGTTTTATTGAAAGCAGTTTGTTTACTAATAAAGTCTTTAAGCATAACTTGAAGTTCAGAGGGAGCACTCATATTGTTGTTGTAGGAATTTCCATAAGAATTACCATTGTTGGGAGGATATGGCTTATAATTGTTGTTACCAAAATTATTCCTATAAGCATTATTGCCAAAATTGTTATGTCTTATGAAGTTCACATCAACTTGCTCTTCTTGAGCAACCAAAGAAGCTAAAGGAACATTATTGGATCAATATGGGCTTTCGCATTAACAAGCATAAACATAATAACATCAATCTTATCACTCAAGGAGGAGGTTTCTTCAACAAAATTTACCTTCTTACCTTGTGGAGCTCTTTCAGTATGCCATTCAGAATAATTAACCATCATATTATCCAGAAGCTTTGTTGCAGCACCCAAAGTAATGGTCATAAAGGTACCTCCAGCAGCAGAATCCAATAGGTTCCTTGAAGAATAGTTCAATCCTGGATAAAAACTTTGGATGATCATCCAAGCAGTCAGTCCATGAGTGGGACAATTCTTTACCAAAGATTTCATTCTTTCCCAAGCTTGAGTAACATGTTCATTATCATATTGTTTAAACTTCATTATTTCACTTCTCATAGATATAATCTTGGCAGGAGGATAGTATTTTCCAATGAAAGCATCTTTGCATTTAGTCCAAGAATCAATACTATTCCTCGTTAAGGAATTCAACCATTCTTTAACTTTTCCTCTCAAAGAGAAAGGAAACAATTTAAGATTAATAATATCACCATCTATATCCCTATGTTTTTGCATCTCACAAAGTTCAACAAAGTTATTTAGATGGGCAGCAGCATCTTCATTACTAATACCAGAAAATTGTTCTCTCATAACAAGATTGAGTAAAGCAGGTTTTATCTCAAAGAAAGTAGCTTCAGGAATCGGTGGAGCAATAGGTGTGCTCATAAAATCATTGTTGTTGGTGATAGTGAAATCACACAACTTAGTGTTTTCAAGAGTAGTCATTTTTTTGTGTTTTCAAATAAGAAAGCAAACTAGTAAATTTTTTTTTGTGTGTTTTTGATAAAGAAACAAGCAAAAAAAGCAAAAAGAAACTAAGCAAAACAAAAATAACAAAGTAAAGAGATTGGTTATGAGGGACTCCACTTGTGAAGATGTCCTTGACTCCCCGGCAACGGCGCTAGAAAAAGTTGTTGATGGCCCAAATATATCGAGCTCATTGGGGAACCCCAAGAGGAAGGTATGATGAGCACAGCACCAAGTTTTCCCTCAGTAAGAAACCAAGGTTATCAATCCAGTAGGAGCAAGGAAACACCCCAAAGGTGTAGCTAGCTGAACGTTGGCAGGGCGCACTACCGGTGCTAGGAGCAACGTGGAGACCTGCACAACACAACCACAAAACTTTGCCCCCAATTTCGATGAGGTTGTCAATCTCACCGGTTTTGCTGAAAACAAAGGATTAAACGTATCGAATGGAAGGAAGTAATAGTTTGTAGAAAGTAAACACAAAGCAGTAAACAGTTTGTAGATTGAATGTAAAAGAAAGGACCGGGGTCCATAGTTCACTAGAGGTGGCTCTCCTTAAGATAGAAAACATGATGGGTGAACAAATTACAGCGGGGCAATTGACAAACATCGAGAAAGCATACAAGCATATACTAATCATCTTGACTCCTTTGAGACTTGATTGGGCATTACAACGTTATACATAGACCGCCATCCAACTGCATCTATGACTAATAATCCAACTTCAGGTTATCATCTGAACCCCCTCCAGTATTAAGTTGCAAGCAACAGATTATTGCTTTACGAATTGCGTGTAAAGTAAACAATACGATTGTTCTATGAACAAAGGATTGTTGTTTTATCCCTAGTAGCAACAACACATCTACTACCTTAGAGATTTCTATCACTTCCCCAGATTACCAGAGGCATGAACCCACTATCGAGCATAAATACTAAATGTTGGAGTTGCTAGCATCTACTTGGCAAAGATAGCTACTAACAACGAAAAGCATGCAAGACCACAAATAACAAGGACATGATAGAATCAATAATCTATCTGAAATAGCATCTCAATATCCATCGGATCCCCGCAAACACAACATGTATGGATTACAAATAGATGATATTGATCATGAACGGAGCTCACAAGATCTAAACATGAAAGCACAAAGGAGGAGAACCAGCCATCTAGCTACTACATGGACCCGTACTCCAGAGATGAACTACTCACGCATCACACCGGAGGCTTGCATGATGATGAAGAAGGCCTCCAAGGTGAATTCCCTCTCCGGCAGGGTGCCGGGAAGAGCTTCAGATCCCTCCCGATCTAGGGATGGAGATGACGGCGGCTACAGACTCTTTCGTGGATTTTTTGATCGGGTACTTAGGGTTTCCGTATCAGAGGCAATATATAGGCAGAAGGAGAGGCCGAGGGGGTGTTGGGGTCGGCCAGACCACCCCCCGGCGTGGGCCAGGCCTGGCCGCGTGGCCAGGTGGTGTGGCCAAGCCCCAGCCCCTCTCCGTCTCGTATTCTGGCTCCAAGTGTCCCGCGGTAAAATAGTGACTTTGGCTTTTGTCCCGTCCAATTCCGAGAATATTCATTTTCTGACTTCCTGAAACCAAAAAATAGCATAAAATAGGCAGCTGGCACTGTGGCTCTTTTTAATAGGTTAGTCCAAGAAATCATATGAAAAGTACTCCAAAGTGTGGGCAAAACACAAGAAAGTAGATAAAACCAAGCATGGAACATCAAAAATTATAGATACATTTGCAATGTATCATGGACAAGCTCCCCCTTTGACGTTCGCACCAGTGTAGCGCCGCCCGAGCTCACCATGCTGGTTGACCAAGCACCGCTCGCCACAGACTGCGCCGCCCTCTCACACGATGTCCAGGAGACAGGTGACACTTCACCGCCACCCCTGTCCACGCCTCGACTGAAGACACGTTGTGGGCCAGCCGTAATCTCCGTGTCCACTTCTCTGTCTGCCATGCCGAGAGCACGCCAGAGCGCCGCAGCCGACACGCACACACACGCCAAGCCTTTCCCTCTCTGCGCGTGCCCGCACTCACCGCGACCCCAGCTACCCCCCAGACACGCCCATTCGCCGTCGCGCGAACCGTGGCCACTGTGCGCCGTCTCGAACACCGCCGTTCCCGCACAGAGCACGGACCGCTCCCGACCATTCTCGGCCGCCCCTTGCCGCGTCATCACTCGCATGACAATCGCCCTGAAGCACCGCGTCGACCCCTACCCTCAGCCATGCCAATATCTCACTGCAACGACGTCGCCGACGAGCCCGAGCCATGCGCTCTGCCCCTCTCGCCGGTGTATAAATAGAGGCCACCCCAGCCCTCATTTGCCATACCAGCTCACTCCCCTCTCTCTCAGAAATCTCCCACACCTCTCCCCGGAGCAAGGCGAGCACTAGCCTGCCGGAATTTCACCGGAGCCCGCCGCTGCAGAGGAGAAGAGGAACTGGAGCTTGGAGCCGCTGCGACCACCATTCGACTTCGGCCTCGACACGTTCGATCGCCCCCATCGCCAAGTCTAGCTGGAGCCCTGGTGAGCCCCCACATACCCCCACCGTCGCGTTAGGGTTCAGTTCTCGCTGGTGCTGTGCGACCGAGACGACGATGCTCAGCCGTCGATCGCGCTCTAATCGCACGGCCCAGATAGAGCGTACCATTTCGGTTTAGTTTATTCGCTGACGCGTGGGACCCGCCTGTCAGCAACCCGCTGCGCGCGTGCTGTGTAGTTGGGCTGGCCCAGTATCATTATCGCGCTCGCCCCGTGTTCAAATTTAGATTTTTCTTTTATTTTCAAAACCCTAATTTGTCAGTGACTTTGAAATTCAATTAAAAGAGATCTACTGAACCAAATTGCATGATTCCAATTTTGTTGGAAAGGTATTCAAAATATCTACCCAAGCTCGTTGGATTCATACTATATGAGATTATAGATCACCTATAGTAAAAATAACAGGACAGAGGCTATTGCCACTTCAAATATTTTTCAAAAATCAACCATAAATGCTTCTGAGTTGATTCCAACTCTCAAAAATCACATTTGGCAAGATCTATCTGAATATGTAAAAATATTTAGGTTTACATGCAGTGATCTTGGACTAGTACTAAAAGAATGCTATATAGGCATTTCTAGTCACTTTAATTTTATTAAATAGTAATTTTAAACTTTATAAAATGTGACCACCACTTGAAATCACATTCCCAAGTATTAGAATATGTGGTGATGACATGTGTCAACATGATCCCATATTTTAATTGGAGAATATTAAATCTTAAGTATTTTTAGTGGGTAGAAATTACTTTTCCAAAATAAGATAAATAAGACTAGGTCTTTATTTCATGTGATGTTTGTGATGATGCTAGATCATCAAGTGTGAGCCTTAGTGTGCTAAATATAAGTAGTTAAGTATTGTTTGGTGATTGTGTACCTCGTATTCCTTTATAGACGCTAGTACCGACCCGGGCTACGAGGAGGAGGAGTACTACGAAGAAGAAGAAGAAGAAGAAGAAGAAGAGAACTTCAACAACTGCACTACTCAAGGAAAGCCTAACACTACAAGTTAACTATGCAAGACATGCTTGCAAGATAACCTATGCAAGATGCAGTAGGCATGCTTTTATTATGCAACCTTGATTATACCAATCCCAAGTTTTTTACTTGCAAGCTTTATTCTTTTACTTTTACCAAAGTTCTTTACCTTTAGTTAGTACTTTGTGAGTATTGGAAAAATAGGATAGATGCCATAAAGAGCATAAAACTAGGCCTAGGTAGTTATACTTAGATGCCATAAAAGCAGAAAACTAGATTTGATAGTTACACTTGATTAGCACCCCTTATTAGTGACACCCCCCATTGATAGTTGCTAGTGCTAAACTACTACCGATCACTTTAGATGGGAATACTTGGAGAAAATGATTATGAAAACCTTGGAATGATGATTCATTCTATTGAAATGTTTTGACATGTGCTCTGAAACACAATGGTTTGATGATGAAACTTCTTGAGGCATGAGCCTTAGTTTTGATAAAACTGATGGTTGGGTTCGGATGCGATACCATTCAAATTTTACTATACAAACGCAATACCTGAATTGGGTAGGGCTTAACTAGAAGTTTATATGCCTTAGTATGGGTACCCTCGCGGAAAGAGGTTGAGTTGAGGCTACCTCGTGAATGTGAATGTCCACCTATGGAGTGCCCAGGATGGCAGATGGCCATGGCTGGGAGGCCAAGCTCATAGGGGAGGTGCCTATACTAGAGTGTGTTATTGAAAGGTTATGGTTGATTATCCGCATACTAAGTATGATGATTCAGGGTTATCCCTGATGGATGTATCGAATATTGTGGTGAAAGTGTACCACCTCTGTAGAGTGTCAAACTATTCGAATAGCCGCGTCCGCGGTCATGGACAGTTGGAGTGGCCATACTGTTCCGTTGTCAGATGTTTTCCAAAATGACTTGTGAATTGAACTATGACCTGGCAGAAAATTAAATTAGGTTCTTTACTTTTGAACTCCTTATGAAATAAACCTGGCTTTTTGCAAATAAACCTAGAGCTTAAGATTCCTACTAGAACTACCTTACTTGTTAGTGATAGTTTGCGAGTACTTAAAGAGTACTCATGGCTTTGTCCCTGGCTATTCCCGTGGCTAGACTATGAGGATGACTGCCAGGATGATGGACAACAGGAGGTCTATGACAACTAGGATCATCTCCCATCATCAGCATTGCCTGTGACCCTGAAGATGGAGCCCCTACTACGTTTACTTTCCGCTGCTTTGATTGTATTAAGTCTGGATCATGAGATCCTTTATTTGTAAGACCTTTATTATGGTTTGTAATGAATGATGTAATGTGATACCAATTCTGTTATGTCTCGCAAAAATGGTAATCCTGGGATTGCGAGGTATGGCATAAAAGGCATCTAGGATTAAAAATCTGGGTGTTGACAAGTTGGTATCAGAGCCATCCTGACCATAGGAGACCCTAGTTAGAATGGACGTCTGAACAAAAAAACTTAGTTTCAAAACAAAAGAAATGAGTATTTATAAAAATCTATTCCCACTCTTATCCTTGAGATTCTTTCAAAAAAATCATGTTCCTCAAAAATTCTTGCAATCCTACATAAAATTTGACACACTTGATCACCCCACTAACTTTCTCCCCCTAAATTCTTATAGATGGAGGTCAAGTATAGCAAGTTCTACCAGCTGGGCAACGGAGGCCACCTAATCTTTGAGAGGGATCTAGATGCACTCGCAGAGCATCTTGAGCGCCCGCACCCGGAGTTCTTCGGGGCACAACTGAACGATCACGTGGGAGGAGAGCTACAGTGGCTGATAGTTGCAGATCTCAGAGGCAAGATGGAAGCACCCACCTCGGAGAAGATCCAATTCAGCTTGAGGGAGAACAACTGGCTAGACGGACTAGCCAGGGCTATGCAGGAAGCTCTTGCCCGTCTGTGTGGGCAAAACATCAACCAGATCAATGGCACTCGCTTTGCTCACTACGCAAGGCGGGATTCTATGGGACTGCCCTTGGAGATGCCAGGACACCCGGAGCTGAAGCACCAGGTGGATAATCTTGACTTCATGTTGTATGATAGACAAAAGGAGTTGGACAACGCCTGTGCCTACGCCAACCATAACCATGCCATTGCAGTCAGGAAGGACCAGACCATCGCCATCCTTGCCAAGGAGCGCCATTCACTTCGTCGTCAGCATGACAAGAAGGATCGCATCATCGGTCGTCTTCACAAGAAGGTGGCCACTCTCGAGAAGACCATCCGTGAACAGGAGATCCAGCTTGAAGCGAAGGAGGAGAAAGGTGAAGATATCCGTGGAGATCTCTACTCTTACCTCAGTGATGATGATGACTACCTGGAGGACGAGGCCATGGAAGATCACACTGATGAAGATGATGACGCCTTCATTGATGATGATTAGATGCACTTGAGCACTACCATAGGAGTGAGTTGTACCCGGTCCCACTATATCGTAGTTTCACAGAATGGTTCTTAAAACCATATGTTTCCTTGTTGTGGTGTGTGTTTGTATTGGGTGCTATGAATGAATGAATGAAAAGAAAGTTGTTAGTTTGCAAAACCTGAGTCAAACTCCAAGTTCAAAGTTTCTAAAACAAACCCATAAACCCTAGAAATTTCCCCCTTGTCTCATTATCTATCTCAATCTTTAGATGCCTCGCGGTAACGCCGGTGGAAGCAGTTCATCTCAGGACCCAATGCTGCAGATTCTGCAAATGTTAGTTTCTGACCGTGAAGCTAGTAGAGCCGAACGCCAAGCCAACTTAGCCACTCTTCAACAGATAGCTCAGATGGCCCAGAATAATCAAGGTCATGAAACTAGGATAACCATGGATCCAAGCTCAAGAACTTTTAGAATACCAACCCACCTATATTTAGTAAGTCTGAGGAGCCCTTAGATGCTGATGACTGGCTGCAAACCATGGAGAACAATTTGGAGGTCGCAGGAGTTGAAGCCAATGAAAAAGTACTGTTTGCCACCCATTATCTGGCAGGTGATGCAAGAGCCTGGTGGAATAGCACTCGTACCATGAACTAAGGGCAAATGATGACTTGGGAAGAATTCAAGATCAAGTTCAGCCGGACCCATGTGCCCCAAGGTTTGGTCACTAGGATGAGGGATGAGTTCAGGGAATTGAAGCAAGGGAGAATGACTATGGTGGAATACCGTGACAGGTTCTTATCCTTGGCTAGGTATGCCCCTGATAAGATTAGCGTCGAAGCAAAGGAGAAGGAAAGGTCCTGAATGGGTTACATGATAAGATGCAGACAGTGTTAGCCAACATCCGTGTTGCGGATCTAGAAGAACTAGTGGACTCTGCTATCCAGATGAAAGGAAAGATCAACCAAGCCAATGACAACCGTAAGCGTCGCATGATGCACCAGCCTAGATCCCACCATAGACAGAAGTATCGCCCCAACCCATCTGCAGGATATGCCCCAAGAAACAACAGGCCCCCTATGTCCCGTCCAAACTATCCCAATCGTGGTGGAGGAAACTTGAGGACTGGAGGAAACCACAACAATAACCCCGGCAACTCCAATAACTTCAACCGTGCATCGCCCAAGTCCAACAACAACAACACCAACACTAACAACAACAATACTGCCCCAAGGACTGGAAGCAATGTTGTGCCTATTGCAGGAAAAGACAAGTCCATGATTACTTGCTTTGAATGCGGAGTCAAGAGTCACTACTCCAACGAGTGCCCCAAGAAGCTTGTAGCAACCACCAATGTGAATGCACCCGCTCAGCAGCAACGTCGTGTCTAGCCTGGAAAGATATTTGCCCCAGGGAACCCGCTCAACCGCAACGGCCGTTTGTTCCACATGAATGCTGAAGAAGCTTAGGAAGCACCAGATGTCGTGCTGGGTATGTTTTCTGTTAACTCGGTACTTGCAAGAGTGTTGTTTGATTCTGGAGCATCGCACTCGTTTGTTACAGAAGAATTTGCATGCACTAGTAAGATTCAACCAAAAAAATTGAAGCATGTTATGATAGTTCAAATACCTAGGTCAACCACCAAAGCTAGAAAAATTTGCAAGGTTGTACCTATCAGAATCCATGGAATAGATTTTTATGCTAATCTAATAGTACTTGGAACCAAAGGTTTGGAAGTAGTACTAGGAATGGATTGGATGTCAAAACATAAAGGATCGATCGACTGTGCCAAGAAAGCCATAAACATGACCAGTAGCACTGGAGTATCAGTAGAGCATGTATCTGAGACGCTGCCTCATCAATTCAAATGCAACAAGAGTCTAGCCCAACCAACCCTAGACCAAGTCAGAGTAGTCTATGAATACCCCGATGTGTTCCCAGATGAATTTCCCGGTATGCCCCTAGGTCGGGATATCGAGTTCATCATTGAACTAGTTCCTGAAACTGGACCCATAGCTCAGAGACCTTATAATATGAACCCATCTGAATTAGTGGAGATGAAGAAGCAACTTGATGCTATGCTGGAGAAAGGTCTGATTCAACCAAGTGCATCACCATGGAGATCGCTGATGTCTACGCACTTCTATTCTTGTAGACAATTGTTGGGCCTCCAAGTGAAGAGGTTTGTAGAACAGCAGCAAGTTTTCCCTTAAGTGGATTACCCAAGGTTTATCGAACTCAGGGAGGAAGTGGTCATAGGTATCCCCTCTCAAGCAACCCTGCAATCAAGATACAAGAAGTCTCTTGTGTCCCCAACACACCCAATACACTTGTCAGGTGTATAGGTGCACTAGTTCAGCAAAGAGATAGTGAAATACAAGTGGTATGGATAAAAGACAACGGTGCCAGAAAATAGCTTTGATGGCGTGTGGTTGAGACTAAAGGCAAACTGAAATAAAGATGGAAGCAAGCAAATATGTAACAGATCTAGTTGTAAACGGTGTTTCAATGCTTAGAAACAAGGCCTAGGGATCATACTTTCACTAGTGAACACTCTCATATAAATATCTTCTCTTCATGATACTACTCTAAACTACTCTCCGGTTGGACACTCTAATCCATGGTAGGGATATAACAGCACTCCTCAAAGTTTGCTTTCCCCATCTAGATAACCCCACACTGTCACCTTGAGCTCTAGATGGTTCCAACAAACACCACAATTTCATAGAGACATCCAACTCCAAATATAACTCATAACAAGTATTTGTAATCTCTAGCCTAAGTGCCACCATGGTGTGCACGCTGTCACTTTCACGCACATGGGGAGAGCAGAGATCTATTAAAGCACTTGACTAGCAAGGTAGATCTACTTGATTACAAAGCTCATGATCACACTATGATCATGCATAGAGAGAGAGATGAACACATAGCTACCGGTAGAACCCTTAGCCTCGAGGAAGAACTACTCCCTCCTCATCATGGGAATCAGCAACGGCGATGGAGATGGTGGTGGAGATCAATGGAGATGGCTCTAGGGGCACTTCCCCATCCCATCAGGATGCCGAAACAGAGACTTTCTGTCCCCCGAATCTCCCCTTCGGTGGCGGCGGCGCTGCGGAACTTTTCGTGGCTGGAGGCTGGTCGATTTAGGGTTTTTGCATCGGGAGGCATCTTACAGGCGAAGAGGCAAGGTCGGTGGGCGTCCAAGGGGCCCACACCACCTGGTGGCTGATACGTCCATTTTGCATCACTATTCTATGTTATAATTCACTGTTATTCATTGATATATTTCATATTGAGAGGTGATACTTATGTTATTTCATCTGTTTTTGCATGGTTGATGACTTTTGGAGCATGGACCACTGCAGTCAGGATTCTGATGGAAAAGGTGTTGTTTGGAGGCAAAATTCGCGAAGATCGGAAAATCCAGGAAAATATACGGAAAATCCTATTTTTCCAGAAGACGAAGGAAGCCAGAAGGGGGCTGGAGATGGGCCACAGGGGGGCCACACCACCCCCTAGCATGGGCCAGCCTAGGCCGCACCACCAGGTGGTGTGGCCACCCTGGTCCACCCCTGGCACTCCCCTCTGGCGTATATTATCCTCCCGAAACCCTAAGACTCGGGGGGCAACCACAGAAAGATTCCGCCGCCTCTGCGAGGCGGACAACACCGAGAGAGAAAGATCTCTCCGGCAGACAGATTTCTGCCAGGGGAATTCCTTCCCAAAGAGGGGAGATCTTCGCCATCAACACCACCATCAAGCTGGACTTCATCGGGATCATCATCATCATCACCACTATCATCACCATCAGCACCCTCATCACCATCTCCATATTGCTGTAACAATTGCGTTGAATCTTGCATAGTTCATAAGGGGAAACTTTCTCCGTGTTGATTACTCTTTGTAGTTGATGCTATTGAGTGAACCATTGAATTATTGTTTATGTTCAGATTGTTATACATCATTATTCCATCTCTGATCATGATCCATATGATGTCTTGTGAGTAGTTCGTTTTGTTCTTGAGGACATGGGAGAAGTCATGTTGTTAGTAGTGGAGTTGTGTTGAGAAAGATTCAATAGTATGATATTTAAGTTGTGGTGTACTTATTCTAGTGGTGTCATGTGAATGTCGACTACATGATACTTCACCTATATGGGCCTAGGGGAATACATTGTGTATTTGGCTACTAATCGTAGGGGTTGTCGGAGTGACGGAAACCCGAACCCCCGTTAGGAAACCATTGCACAAGGGACGTAAGGGTCTTAGAGTTTAAAGCTGTGGTTAGGTTTTTACCTTAATTACTTTCTTGTACTTACGGATGTTTGCAAGGGGTATAATCACAAGTATGTATTAGTCCTAGGAAGGTCGGTACATTAGCACAGGTTCACCCACACAACACTTAGCAAGCTAAAGAAGATTAATCAACTGTATGAAGCGAAAGCACTTGACAGTCTTCCCATGTGTCCTCGAGAACGTTTGGTCATCTTAAGTAATACAACCGGCTTGTCCTTTGCTGAATAAAAGGATTGGGCCACTTGCTGCATTTATTCCTACTGTCTTTTATTTACTCTTACTTTGTTTACTTGCTTTATCGAAAACCCCTAAACATCCGTTTGCTAAGTATTTGCAGAAAATTCCTGATCCATACCACTAGCCAGCACCTTCTGCTCCTCATTGGGTTCGACACTCTTACTTATCGAAAATACTGCGATACACCACCTATACTTGTGGGTCATCAAGACTATTTTCTGGCGCTGTTGCCGGGGAGTGAAGCGTGATACATTGCAAATGTATCTATAATTTTTGATGTTCCATGCTTAGTTTTATCCACCTTCTTGTGTTTTGTTCCAACTTTGGAGTACTTTTCATATGATTTCTTGAACTAACCTATTAACAAGAGCCACAGTGCCAGCTGCCTGTTTTCTATTGTTTTTGGTTCCAGAAAAGTCAGAAAATGAATATTCTCGGAATTGGATGGGACAAAAGCCCAAGTGCCTATTTTTTCGGAAGGGATCAAGTGCCAGAATACGAGACGGAGAGGGGCCAGGGGCCGGCCACACCACCTGGCCACACGGCCAGGCTTGGCCCACGCCAGGGGGTGGTCTGGCCGACTCCAGCACCCCCTCGGCCTCTCCTTCCGCCTATAAGTTTCCCTCGGGACAAAAACCCTAAGTACCCAATCAAAAATCCACGAAAGAGTCTGTAGCCGCCGTCATCTCCATCCCTAGATCGGGAGGGATCTGAAGCTCTTTCTGGCACCCTGCTGGAGAGGGGAATTCACCCTGGAGGTCTTCTTCATCACCATGCAAGCCACCGGTGTGATGCGTGAGTAGTTCATCCTTGGACTACGGATCCATGTAGTAGCTAGATGGCTGGTTTCTCCTCCTTTGTGCTTTCATGTTTAGATCTTGTGAGCTCCGTTCATGATCAAGATCATCTATTTGTAATCCATACATGTTGTGTTTGCGGGGATCCGATGGATATTGAGATGCTATTTCAGATTGATTATTGATTCTATCATGTCTTTGTTATTTGAGATCTTGCATGCTTTCCATTGTTAGTAGCTATCTTGGCCAAGTAGATGCTAGCAACTCCAAGAGTTAGTATTTATGCTCGATAGTGGGTTCATGCCTCTGGTAATCTGGGGAAGTGACAGAAATCTCTAAGGTACTAGATGTGCTGTTGCTACTAGGGAGAAAACAACGATCTTTTGTTCATAGAACAATTGTATTGTTTACTTTACACGCAGTTCGTAAAGCAATAATCTGTTGCTTGCAACTTAATACTGGAGGGGGTTCGGATGATAACCTGAAGATGGATTATTAGTCATAGATGCAGTTGGATGGCGGTCTATGTATTATGTTGTAATGCCCAATCAAGTCTCAAAGGAGTCAATATGATTAGTATATGCATGTATTGCTTTCTTGGTGTTTGTCAATTGCCCCGCTATAATTTGTTCACCCAGCATGTTATCTATCTAAGGAGAGCCACCTCTAGTGAACTATGGATCCCGGTCCTTGTCTTTTATAGACAATCTACAATCTTTTACTGCTTTGTGTTTACTTTCTGCAAACTATTACTTCTTTCCATTCGATACGTTTAATCCTTTGTTTTCCGCAAAACACGGTGACATTGACAACCTCATCGCAAGTTGGGGACAAAGTTCTGTGGTTGTGTTGTGCAGGTCTCCACGTTGCTACTAGCACCGGTAGTGCGCCCTGCCAAAGCTCAGCTAGTAACACCTTTGAGGTGTTTCCTTGCTCCTACTGGTTCGATTAAACCTTGGTTTCATAACTGAGAGAAACTTGCTGTTGTGCTCATCATACCTTCCTCTTGGGGTTCCCAACGAGCTCTACATCAACACCACGCACCAAGCACTTTTCTGGGCGTCGTGTATTGAGCCATCAAAGTGTTATTGGAGAGTGGAACTGGTAAAGGAAACTTCTACTGTGAGTATTGTTTACTTCTGCTAGTTGGTTTATTTTTGTTATGGATAACTCGCTAAGTTTCTTATTTGGTACTACTACTACCACTGCTAAGGTAGTAGATGAACCACCACCTGCTGAGGATGATGTTTTTAAAATACCTACAAGAATTATTGATCGTGTTACGGATAACTACTATGTTGGGGATGGAACTGTCCATCCTGGTGATCATTTGCTCTTTATACACGAATTATGCGGGTTGTTCAAGTGTGCAGGTATTACTACAGATTAAGTTAAGAAGAAGTTATTCTCATTATCACTAAAAGGAAGAGCTGAGGAATGGTATAAGCTGCTGAAGAATGGTCAAGCTCTGGAATGGGAGGAAATAGTGCCTCTCTTTTATTCAAAGTTTTATCCTCCTAGTGAGATTCATAAAGATCGGAATCAAATATACAACTTTTGGCCTCTTGATGGAGAGAGTACAACTCAAGCTTGGGGGAGATTGAAGTTACTAATTTTCAAATGTCTCATTCATGAGCTCCCCAACAATATTATTATCAATAACTTTTACACAAGGCTCCCTCTACATGGCAAGGATTTATTGGATGCTTCTTGTGCTGGATCATTCACTCGCATGGAAGAAGAAGCTAAATGGGATCTTCTGGACCGTATTCAAGACAATGCTGAAGCTTGGGAGAATCAAAAGGTAGAAAGTCAGGTATAAATTATGATTATGAATGCATTGAATCTTTTATGGGAACTGATGACTTTCAAAATATTAAAAATGCTTATGGTCTAGACTCTCAAGCTATTGCTTCTTATTTCAAGGCTTTTGCTTCCTACATTGAAGTGCCTAAAAAGAAGTGGAATAAGTATCATGAACCTTATAAAGATATTGCTAAGAGTGTTCCTGCAAGAAATACTGAAGTTTATACTGCTAATCATGTTTTACCTGAACCTTATATTGAGAAAATGCCTTTCCCAGTTAAGATTAAGGAACATTCTATGATAGCTAGTAGGGTTAATGAAAGTATAATCAAAGCTGTTGAACCTGATAAACAAATGGTTGATGAACCTATAATAGCAAATGTGAAAGACTTTGTTGCTAAATATGAAGAAGAGGGACACACTATCCTTTGTAAGGATACCTCTAATATTGTTTCACAAACTAGTGTTATGAGAGCTAGTATTCCTGTGTTTTCTGTTAGAATAAGTGATCATTACTATGATGGTTCTTGTGATAGTTATATTGTTAAGTTTATGCATGATACTGAAAGTTACTATGAGAGAGGGAAAAGTGTTCTTATGCATCTCAATAATATCAAGTTTCCTCGTTTTATGTTGAAAGTTTTTATGTTGCACTTCTTTTGCCTCCTATGCTTGTAGCCTCTAGTTTCAACAACTTGTTTGTTTAAAAAATCCCCTTGCATAGGAAGTGGATTAGACTTAAATGTGTGTATTTTTGCTTCTTAATGCTCTCTTTCACTTCAATTCATATTCCTATGTGAGCATCTCCAAAATTATCATGCCCATCTTAATGGCTATAAAGAAAGAGCTTTTTGGGAGACAACCCAATTTGTTTTTGCCTTCAGTTTGTTTTGTTTCTTTGAGTCTTGGAAGTTATTACTTCGGTAATAACCGCTCCTTATCCGTTTTGTTTGGTTTTTGTGTCAAGATCAACCTCTAATGAGAGAGAAGTAATATTTGGGGAAGTTGCTGTCCCGAAACAGATTTCTGTGCTTCACCGTAAAAATTCGTAAGAGATCTCTGTATGTCGGATTGAGCTGTAATTTTTTGTGCTTCTGACCCAGGTTGTTATTTAACTTTCGTTAGTTTTTCACTTTTTGATTTGAGCAACAGAAGATTTTTTAAAAAATTGATCTTTACCTGTTGGTCTGTTTTGACAGATTTTGCCACTCTTGCATTTGCTTCTTTATTCGATCTCCTTCTTGAATTCTTTTTGGGTTTTCGGAAGGAATTGATACAGTAGCTTATGTTTTTATGGTTTTCAGTTGAAGTTGGACTCAAAAGGTATTATCACTTCATTTATACTAATGTTGCTAATGAGAACTGTGTGAAGTTTTGTGTGAAAGAAATTTCAGGAAGTGGAGATAATGGTGTAATAAGGAAGAGAAAGGTTTTATGACTCAAGTAATAAGAGTATGAAGATGAAGATATTGATGTTATTCAAGTGATGACTCCGGAAGAATCTACTAGATACCAAATTCAGAGACCTGCAGAGTCTGTTTTCAATTAGGTAACAGTTTTGGTAAGAAAAGTTCCGCGAAAATACTATCCAACTATATTTTTGTAGTTTTTAGACACTAAGGAAAGCTACAAAGCGAAAAAGGGACGGAAACGGAGCCAGGGTGGCTCACACCACCTTGTGGCACGGGCCCTCCCTGGCCGCGCCACCAGGTGGTGAGTCCACCCCGGACTCCGCCTCCGACTCGTTTTCGCCTAGTACCTTCCTTTTGTTATGAAACTTCGTAATATATAACCCCCCGGATCTCCCGAGGTTCGTATATCGTGTTTTCGTCATGTTTTTGTTTCGATCTATTTCTACCAGGAACTATTCTTGAAAGCTTAGAAGCACAATGGTGTCCGCCAAGGATAAAGGGAAGGAGCCTATGGAGGAAGACCTCCAAGACCCCGGGAAGGAGAAGGAGATCAAGAGTGAAGGTGAAGAGGAGCAAGGCCAACATCTGCACACCGGCACTACCATTGCAAGCATTGGAGTGGTGACAAAACCTGCCAGGGTTAGAAGGACTGCATGGATGCAGACTGGGGGAAAGCTCCTCGTCACTGCTTGGCTCCACGGTCACTTCCTCCATGCACCAAGAATCCTTTCCATACCCTTATCCATGAGCATCAATACCAGAATATGCCCAAGGGGAAATTACCCTCCAATTGGGATTTGCCTCGTTCTAGCCATGCAGGAAAAGAAGACTTCAAGGAGGAAGAGTGGGGAAAGAATAGCAAGAGCTGGAATTCTCAACCCAACATGATCATGAGCCGCATTGAGAAAAACTCATAGCTGATTCGTAATCTCACCTTCGAGATCGAGGACTTGGGGAAACTGATCAAAGAACTCATCGAGAGGATACCACCACCAAAAGAGTAATTCGTCATCAGGTTTGGCATCCCCTTGGCTTGTTCCAAGCTTGGGGGAGTGTCGCGGTATCACATCACTATCTTCTATCTTTTTACCTTATTAGTAGAGTCATATCATGAATAGAGAAGTTATTATGTAGGATGGTTTGCATTATGGAAGTGTCCCCTCTCTCGTTAGATATGTATCCCTTGGTGTGAGTTGCTGTTATGGAATATTAATGAGAAGTTCTATCATTCACTCTTTTTCATAGCTTATATTAGTTTTCAATTCGTGGTTATATGATTGATCTTGTTGTTAGTATTAGTATCACTTTGGGATCATTGAGTTAATTTAGTTGGTTTTGGCAAACCTGGCTCGGTCAGTAGCAACACTATTTTTGAGAGTTGAATGAAAAAGATAAAAGTACTCTAAAGAAAAATAATTTCATCATCTTTCTTTCATTGATTTGCTCATAAGTCTAGTATTCTCTAGTTAAGATCTTTTGTGCTTCCAAGGAATATTGCATGTTTGTCTTTATCACTTGTATGTTAGTTTGTTTCCTTCAACTCTTGTACTTGCTACCCAACCTTTCTAGCCAAAAACCTGTACTGAGAGGGAATTCTTCTCGTGCATCCACCTCCTTTAAACCAAAACCTTTGCCATTTGTGTCCACCATACCTACCTAGTAGCATTATTGCTATTTCAAGTAAATTCTTGTTTTATCTATCTCCCAAATTAAACTTGTTATGTGAAAATTAGTGATTAAAGCTCTCACAAACTTGATGGCACACTTTACTTTCTTGCACTTAATAAACTTGAACCATTGTGCTCACCTATGTTGCGTATATGCTTGCGCTTTGTAAGTTGTGAATTAGCAGAACCATGCTGTCATGGGGAACGCTTTCAACATTGCACTGGTACTTTGTACCTAGTTGATATCATGTTCTTTTGTCTATGGATGTCGTCGGTGTGAAATGAAAGGGGAGCTTGTAAGTCCATGGAGTTATGCATGTGTGTTAGAGAAACGCCTGGGCCGCTGGTCTAATCCATGCAGACATGGTGGAAACCTGCAGCGTAACCATAACGAGCATCTATGAAGCATTCTTCTTATAAAAAAATAGTCTGATATTGAGAAAAAAGAGAAAAAGAAAAAAAGAGATTATGAAAAGACGAAAGAGAAAAAAAAGCACCATATTCCCATGGTAAATAAAAAGATTGCTGAGATGCTTGTTGTCTGCTTGCCTTGTCATTTTGATATGGGGATTCTTCCATATCATCGGGCACGGGGTACCCCATTGGCGGTTCTCTATGATACACATATGCTTATAATGACAAGAACTTACCGGTGACTAAACTTGAGTAGCATGAGGAGCGGCCCTCGTATTCAAGGGACATGAGATTCTCAATTTACAACTTGTCAATGCATATCCTCATATTTGATCACTTTAACCTTAATAACCTGAAGATGCCTATGATAGGGGCAATGAGAGATGAAAGCTAGTAAGTATCATAATTTTTGGGAGCTCTTTATGAGACTCGCAATCCCTGCTTCCCTCTGCGAAGGGCCTTTCTTTTACTTTTTAGTTGAGTCAGTAAACCTATTCCCTTCTATCTCAGCAAGTATTTTGAGTTGTTGTGTTTCATTCATTCATATGATGATTTATTCAATCATGTTTATTACGTTCCTTGTTTTGCACATTGCTCTTATCTTGAGGTTTACTACTTTGAAAGCTATTATTGAAAAATCAGTTATTTCTGAACTCCAGCAAATTATCAACTATTCTTCGACCAAGAGCTAAGTTTGCCATTACCAATTATGATTTACTTTATGTATCTTTATTGTGTTTCCTTTACCCATTACAAGTTAAGTTATATAATAGTGAGTTGTCTTCTATTATGATCTATGTATTTGATGAATGTGATGCTTCTTGTCCGTATTCTTTTATCGACTCTTCACTCCATAAACCTGAGGTCATGTTTATTGAGCTCAGTTTCGCTTGGGGACAAGCGAAGTCTAAGCTTGGGGGGAGTTGATACGTCTATTTTGCATCACTATTCTATGTCATAATTCACTGTTATTCATTGATATATTTCATATTGAGAGGTGATACTTATGTTATTTCATCTGTTTTTGCATGGTTGATGACTTTTGGAGCATGGACCACTGCAGTCAGGATTCTGATGGAAAAGGTGATGTTTGGAGGCAAAATTCGCGACGATCAGAAAATCCGGGAAAATATACGGAAAATCCTATTTTTCCAGAAGACGAAGGAAGCCAGAAGGGGAGCTAGAGATGGGCCACAGGGGGCCCACACCACCCCCTGGCGTGGGCCAGCCTAGGTCGCGCCACCAGGTGGTGTGGCCGCCCTGGTCCACCCCTGGCACTCCCCTCTGGCGTATATTATCCTCCCAGAACCCTAAGACTCGGGGGGCGACCACAGAAAGATTCCGCCGCCTCTACGGGGCAGAAAACACCGAGAGAGAAAGATCTCTCCGGCAGACAGATTTCTGCCAGGGGAATTCCTTCCCGGAGAGGGGAGATCGTCGCCATCAACACCACCATCAAGCTAGACTTCATCGGGATCATCATCATCATCACCACCACCATCATCACCATCAGTACCCTCATCACCATCTCCATATTGCTGTAACAATTGCATTGAATCTTGCATAGTTCATAAGGGGAAACTTTCCCGGTGTTGATTACTCTTTGTAGTTGATGCTATTGAGTGAACCATTGAATTATTGTTTATGTTCAGATTGTTATACATCATTATTCCATCTCTGATCCTGATCCATATGATGTCTTGTGAGTAGTTCGTTTTGTTCTTGAGGACATGGGAGAAGTCATGTTGTTAGTAGTGGAGTTGTGTTGAGAAAGATTCAATAGTTTGATATTTAAGTTGTGGTGTACTTCTTCTAGTGGTGTCATGTGAACATCGACTACATCATACTTCACCTATATGGGCCTAGGGGAATGCATTGTGTATTTGGCTACTAATAGGGGTTGCCAGAGTGACAGAAACATGAACCCCCGTTAGGAAACCATTGCACAAGGGACGTAAGGGTCTTAGAGTTTAAAGTTGTGGTTAGGTTTTTACCTTAATTACTTTCTTGTACTTACGGATGTTTGCGAGGGGTATAATCACAAGTATGTATTAGTCCTAGGAAGGTTGGTACATTAGCATAGGTTCACCCACACAACACTTAGCAAGCTAAAGAAGATTAATCAACTATATGAAGCGAAAGCACTTGACAGTCTTCCCATGTGTCCTCGAGAACGTTTGGTCATCTTAAGTAATACAACCGGCTTGTCCTTTGCTAAATAAAAGGATTGGGCCACTTGCTGCATTTATTCCTATTGTCTTTTATTTACTCGTACTTTGTTTACTTGCTTTATCGAAAACCCCAAAACATCCGTTTGCTAAGTATTTGCAGAGAATTCCTGATCCATACCACTAGCCAGCACCTTCTGCTCCTCGTTGGGTTCGACACTCTTACTTATCGAAAATACTGCGATACACCCCCTATAATTGTGGGTTATCAGTGGCGCGGCCAGGGCTAGCCCGCGCCACCATATGGCGTGCCCACCTTGGTGCCCTACTTCGTCTCTGCTTCGTGTTTCCGTGTTGCTACGGGAAAATAGGCATATTGGCTTTTGTCTCGTCCAATTCCGAGAATATTGATTTTCTGACTTTCTTGGAACCAAAAACAGTAGAAAACAGGCAACTGGCACTGTGGCATCTTGTTAATAGGTTAGTCTAGGAAAGTGTATAAAAATACCCCAAAGTGTGGACAAAACATAAGAAACTAGATATAAAACAAGCATGGAACATCAAAAATTATAGATACGTTTGCAACGTATCAACATCCCCAAGCTTAACTCCTGCTCGTCCTCGAGTAGGTAAGGATAAAAAGAAAGAATAATTTTTGAGGTGACATGCACCATCACAATCAAGATCAAAACCATTTGCAAGCATTGAAATCTGGGTTCAAAGTACTCTAACATAGACATGAAAGATATAGTTCTAACAATAAGACCTAGCAACTATGTTGTAACATGAAAAGGTACAAACAAAAGATTCATGAATAACAATGCATTGAAAGACGTTTGTTTGTTTCACATATAGAAAACATAGCATAGTGGCATTCATCTTGTCCCTCATAGAGTAGCAAATCATAAATGCATAGGACACCTTCAAAGTTTATAACGGTGACTAGATACAAATAGTTTAAGAACAGGCAATATCAAAATTATGCATCAATCAACAAGTCTTGGGACAATGCACATAGAACTAAGAATGGCCACTATGCTCTCAAAATAGGTGCATAAAGATAGAAGGTGGAGACTCAAATAAAAGTAAAAGAAAGTCCTTCATAGAAGGAAGCAGGGATTCAAGTTTCCTAAAGAGCTTCCAAAAATTATGGTACTTATTAGCTTTCAGCTCTCATTGCCCCTATCATAAGCATCTTGAAGTGATTAAGGTTAAAGTGAACAAACTATGGAGTATATGCTTGACAAAGTATAAGTTGGAAATCTCATGTCCCTTGAATACGAGGGCCGCTCCTCATGCTACTCAAGTTTAGTTACCGGTAAGTTCTTGTCATAGTAAGTACATGTGTATCATAGAGAACCGCCAACGGGGTACCCCTTTCCCGATGATACGGAAGAATCCCCATATCAAAAATGACAAGGCAAGCAGACAACGAGCATCTCAGCAATCTTCTTATTTACCATGGGAAAATGGTGCTTTTTTCTCTCTTTCCTCTTTTCTCATATCTCTTTTTTTCTTTTTCTCTTTTTCTCAATATCTGTCTCTTTTTTTATAAGAAGAATGCGTCATAGATTGCTCATTATGGTTACGCTGCAGGTTTCCACCATGATTAGGCATGGATTAGACCAGCGGCCCAGGCGTTTCTCTAACACACATACATAACTCCATGGACTTACAAGCTCCCCTTTCATTTCACACCGACGACATCCATAAACAAAAGAGCATGATATCAACTGGGTACAATGTACACGTGCAATGTTGAAAGCGTTCCCCATGACAGCATGGTTCTGCTAATCCCCAACATATAAGTGCAAGCATATACAACATAGATGACACAATGGTTCAAGTTTATTAAGGGCAAGAAAAGTAAAGTGTGCCATCAAGTTCGTGAGAGCTTTAATCACTAGTTTTCTCATAACAAGTTTAATTCGGAAGGTAGATAAAAACATGAATATAATTGGAATAGAAAATGCTAATGGGTAGGTATGGTGGAATCTTTGGAATAACTTGGTTTTAGGAGTTAGATGCATGAGTGGAACTCATACTTGGTTATGGAGGCTAGCAAAAGACTGGGAGCGACCGACTAAGAGAGCAATAATGGCCATAATCATGCAGAGCGACAAAATATCATTAATCAAAGCATAAAGTGATACTACAAGTCGAAAACTAAAGGATCATAAAGTCTATGGTGACTTGGGATAGTCATAACATGGTGTGAGCATGCGCCAAGTCAACCCAAATAAAGCATCAAAGGAGAATACCACAATACTATGCTTTAATATGCTAAAACAATGCATGAATCTTCCAAGGCACATTAAGCAATCTCAATTGTTTATAACATGTCATGCTACAACAAAGATCACTAAGCATAAAGCCAAAACAATATCAAGCATGGCATGACAAAGCATGGGCCACAGTCAAAAACAAGCTCCCTTTACCACTTAAGCATGAACTTTCCTACTCTTTTTCCAATCCAAACCAAACTATTTAAAAACCAATGCATGAAAGAGGGGGTCCAACCAATTTATTCACGCAAACTAAGAAAACCAAGCAAACGAAAACCAAAAACAAAAAATGAAGACGCTCCAAGAACAACACAACTGTGCATGAAACAATAAAAATAAAATGTTTGGAAGAAACCTGGGATTTTTATTGATGAAGAAGGGGATGCCTTGGGCATCCCCAAGCTTTGACGCTTGTACTTCTTGGATAATTCTTGGGGTGACATGGGGTGGCATCCCCAAGCTTGAGCTTTAGTACATTCTTCATCTCATTACATCATTCTCTCCATACATCTGAATTTTTTCCTTCATACAAAACTTCACACAATCTTTATTAGCAACATTAGTGCACTCAAGATAATAAGTCTTTAGGTTCAGTTTCAACACCAATAAAACTTCCATGAAAACACAAGCTACTGAAGCACTTCCTTCAAAAATCTCAATTCCCCAAAGAGAACTCAAAAAGGAACCATCAAGAAGCAAATGCAAATAATGGCAGAAATCTGTCAAAACAGACGAGCAGGTAAAAACCAATTTTTTCGAAGACCTTCTATTGATCAAATCGAGAAGTGTTGAACTAACGAAAGTTACATAACAACCTGGGCAGAAGCACAAAAATTCACGCCTCAAAACAACTTACAGAGATTTTACATGAATTTTTATGGTGCAGCACAAAAATCTGTTTCGGGACAACAACTTTCCCAACCATTACTTCTCTCTCATTATAGGTTACTCTTGGCACAAAAGCAAATAAAAAGGATAAGGATCGGTTATTACTTAAGTAATAACTTCCAAGACTCATCTAAAACTTTTGGGTTATCTCCCAATAAGTACTTTTCTTTAACGCCTTTAAGTTAGGCATGCTAGTTTGAGAAGATGCTCACATAAGAAATATGAATTGAAGTAAAAGAGAGAATCAAGAAGCAAATTCATAGCACATTTAAGTCTAACCCACTTCCTATGCATAGGAATCTTGTAAAGAAACAAGTCATGAAAGCACAAAGCAACAAGCATAGTAAAGCAAAACAAGTGAAACTTCAAGACTTTCAACATAAAGAGGGGAAACTTAATATTGTTGAAATACATAAAACCATGTTTCCCTCTCTCATAATAACTTTCAGTAGCATCATGAATAAAATTAACAATATAACTATCACATAAAACATTCTTATCATGAGCCATATGCATAAAAGAATTAATACTCCCCACATAAACATAGTCATTCTTATTAATTGTAGTGGGAGCAAATTCAACAAAATAGCTATCATTATTATTCTCATCACCATAATCATCAAATATAGGAGGCATATTGTAATCATAATTAATTTTCTCCTCAATAGTAGGTGGACTGAAAATATCATATTCATCATTGCAATCATCATATATTGGAGGTGTAGTATCATCATAAGCAATAGAATAATTATCTTCCAAAGTGTGTTCATCATTGGGAGGAACATGGATAGCACTAATAGTACAACAATTATTAATATCATCATTTTTAGAATTGGTACCGAAGAGATTTTCAATATCAAAAGTAGTGTGCTTTTCCCAATCATGATCACTACTATAGGTAATAGGCATAGGAACATCATCGAGTTCAGACTCATCAAAAACTATAATAGTTGCAACATGCTTAGGGGAAAATACTGTTTCCTCTCTCCTTTTACTCCTCCTCTTCTTCTTTTTCTTCTTCTCTTTGGGAGGGAGAGGCCTGAAAGGAAGCTTCTCCATATACCCTGGTTTATTGTTAGAGACAATAGAAGAAACTTTGGAGGATTCCTCCTTTTCATTAATAAGATCAAAACACATATTAGTCCTGTCATATTTTGGTAAAACCTCATCTTTTATAATATTTGGTATGTAAGTATTTGTGTGGCAATTATCAACACAATAAAGATGACAATCATGCAAGACGTTATTCATACCAAAAGCACTCATATCTACCAAAGAAGTTTTTCTTGATAACTCTTCACACCCCAAAAATAATGTAAGTTCATCATGCTGATTAGGAGTGATCATGTGATCACAATACAAACTTGCAGTACTCATTGGATTAGAAGGGCTATTATTATGGCCTGAGCATTGAAAATTGAAATGACCCACTTCAAAGAAAAGTTCACAAATAAAAGGATAAGGGGCACAAACTTTTTTACCAAGATCATTTAAAGCCATATACCACATTCTAGTTTTTTCATTCCTGTGGGTGATACAATATTCTTCTTCAATTTGATTATTCTCACAAGGTCTATGTATTCCACAAAAATTAACATGCTTATAAGAAATAGTACTTTCAGAGGTTTGAGCATGTTTATTGCTATCAATAATAACAATTTCATTTTCCATGCAAGTGTCTTTAAAAGGCTCATGATACATGTCCCATTTTTCTTTAGGAGCATTAATATGAGAAGCAAAGGCTCTAAAACAATCAACAAGAATTTGAGGATTAATACCATATTTAGCACTAAGCTCTTGAAAATCAGCAGTTTCAGTGAAAGACTTAATGCAATCATACTCATAGTTTATACCTGGTTCTTTACCTTTGTCGTTATCCCAATCTTCGGTATTGCTTTGAATTGTTTCAAGAACATCCACTTAGCTTTTACCTCCTTACTTGTGAAGGATCCCTCTAAACAAGTATCTAGATAGTCCTTGTAATGTCCTGAAAGCCTAGCATAGAAATTATTAATAACAATATTACTAGGGAGCTCATGAATGGGACATTTGAGCATTAGTGACTTCAATCTCCCCCATGCTTGGGCAATACTTTCTCCATCATGTGGATGAAAATTATTAATGTAATTCCTATCTTTATAAATTTCATGAGGATAAAATTTAGAGTAAAAGAGAGATTCAAGTTCCTTCCACTCCAAATGATGAGGATCATCTAGTAGCTCATACCACTCCCTTGCTTTGCCCTTAAGTGAAAAAGGGAATAGCTTCCTCTTAACTTGGTTCATTGAAATACCTGCACACTTGAACAACTCGCATAATTCGTGTATAAAGAGTAAATGATCATCAGGATGGACAGTTCCATCTCCAAAATAACAGTTATTCATAACATGTTCAACAATTTTTATAGGTATTTTAAAAGGGATGCTTTCAGTATGTGGATTTAAAATATCACAAGTATCATTAGAATTACCACATATGGGAGATAAAGTATCATCAGAGCAAATTTTCTTCTTTAAAGCTGGGGAACTAAAAAGATCATTTTCATGAAAAACTAACTTCCCCAAGCTTAGACATTTCCATAGCATTAGTAACAAAGGTGTTCAAAAGATTCATACTAATAACATTGCTATTAGCATGCAAAGAAAGTTCCATGGGTTTTTTAATTTTCTTTTTAGACAATTCATGTTCTACATTAGAAAAAATACTAAAAACCTCTCTAATTTTGTTGTTGTTTTCCATTAAGCCTAACTAGTGAAACCAAGAAACAAAAAGACAAAATTGCAGAATCTAAAGGAAATAACTTCGAGCACTCACACCGGAGGATATGAGTACCTTTTACCTTACCTCCCCGGCAACAGCACCAGAAAATAGCTTGATGTCTATGCACTTCTATTCTTGTAGACAGTTGTTGGGCCTCCAAGTGCGGAGGTTTGTAGAACAGCAGCAAGTTTCCCCTTAAGTGGATTACCCAAGGTTTATCGAACTCAGGGAGGAAGTGGTGAAAGGTATCCCCTCTCAAGCAACCCTGCAATCAAGATACAAGAAGTCTCTTGTGTCTCCAACACACCCAATACACTTGTCAGGTGTATAGGTGCACTAGTTCGGCGAAGAGATAGTGAAATACAAGTGGTGCCAGAAAATAGCTTTGATGGCGTGTGGTTGAGACTAAAGGCAAACTGAAATAAAGATGGAAGCAAGCAAACATGTAACAGATCTAGTTGCAAACGGTGTTTCAATGCTTAGAAACAAGGCCTAGGGATCATACTTTCACTAGTGAACACTCTCATATAAATATCTTCTCTTCATGATACTACTCTGAACTACTCTCCGGTTGGACACTCTAATCCATGGTAGGGATATAATAGCACTCCTCAAAGTTTGGTTTCCTCATCTAGATAACCCCACACTGTCACCTTGAGCTCTAGATGGTTCCAACAAACACCACAATTTCATAGAGACATCCAACTCCAAATATAACTCATAACAAGTATTTGTAATCTCTAGCCTAAGTGCCACCATGGTGTGCACGCTGTCACTTTCACACACATGGGGAGAGTAGAGATATATTAAAGCACTTGAGTAGCAAGGTAGATCTACTTGATTACAAAGCTCATGATCACAATATGATCATCATAGAGAGAGAGATGAACACATAGCTACCGGTAGAACCCTTAGCCTCAAGGAAGAACTACTCCCTCCTCATCATGGGAATCAGCAACGGTGATGGAGATGATGGTGGAGATCAATGGAGATGGCTCCGGGGGCACTTCCCTGTTCCGGCAAGGTGCCGGAACAGAGACTTTCTGTCCCCCGAATCTCCCCTTCGGTAGCGGCGGTGCTGCGGAACTTTTCACGGCTGGAGGCTGGTCGATTTAGGGTTTTTGCATCAGGAGGCATCTTATAGGCGAAGAGGCAAGGTCGGTGGGCGGCCAGGGGGCCCACACCACCTGGTGGCGCGACCAGGGCTAGCCTGCGCCACCATATGGTGTGCCCACCCTGGTGCCATACTCCGTCTCTGCTTCGTGTTTCCGTGTTGCTCCAGGAAAAATAGGCATATTGGCTTTTGTCCCATCCAATTCCGAGAATATTGATTTTCTGACTTTCCTGGAACCAAAAATAGCAGAAAACAGGCAACTGGCACTGTGGCATCTTGTTAATAGGTTAGTCCAGGAAAGTGTATAAAAATACTCCAAAGTGTGGACAAAACATAAGAAAGTAGATATAAAACAAGCATGGAACATCAAAAATTATAGATACGTTTGCAACATATCAATCGCCTGTTTTTTTTGTGGATAAGAAAGATGGAGGTAACCGTTTGTGCACGAATTACCAGAAGCTGAATGATGTCACCATCAACAACAAGTACCCACTACCGAAGATAGAAGATCTGTTTGACTAGTTGACTGGTGCCAGAGTGTTTTCTAAGATTGATCTTAGAACGGTTATCATCAACTTAAGATTCGTGCAACGGATATCCCAAAGACCGCCTTCACCACCAGATATGGATTGTATGAGTACATTGTCATGTCTTTTGATTTAACCAATGCCCCCGCTTATTTCATGAATCTCATGAATAAGATTTTTATGAACTTCCTGGATAAGTTTGTCGTTGTTTTTATCGATGATATTCTGATCAATTCCAAGTTAGAAGAAAACCATGAACTACACCTAAGAACCATCCGTGAAACCCTTATAGAACATCAGTTGTATGCCAAGTTTAGCAAATGTGAGTTCTGGTTGAAGGAACTAGGATTCCTAGGACATATCATGTCGGCAGGAGGAATTGCTGTCGATCCCACCAAGATTAAGGATGTTGAAGAATGGAAAACCCCAACCACTCAAACCCAAGTCCGTGCATTTCTCAGATTAGCGGGATATTACCGCAAGTTCGTAGAAGGATTTTCAAGCATCGCAAGACCACTGACCAAGCTGTTGAAGAAAGATCAGAAGTTTGAATGGACGGACAAATGTGAAGCAAGTTTTCAAGAGCTCAAGAAGAGATTGATTTCAGCCCCAATTCTGATTATGCCGGATATCAAGAAGACTTTTGATGTGTATTGTGATGCATCCAAGATTGGTCTCGGATGTGTGTTGATGCAAGAAGGCAAAGTCATATCATATCTGTCTAGACAACTAAAGCAACATGAGCAAAACTACCCTACCCATGACTTAGAACTTGCAGCCGTAGTTTTAGCTTTGAAGACCTGGCATCATTACCTTATGGGTAACCACTGTGAGATTTATTCGGATCACAAGAGTCTGAAGTTTATCTTCACCTAGAAGGAGCTGAATATGAGGCAAAGGAGATGGATAGAGTTAATCAAGGATTATGACCTTGACATTCACTATCACCCCGGCAAAGCCAATGTGGTAGCAGATCCTCTTAGTAGAATGTCGTGTAGATTAAACACCATGATTAAAAAAGCCTGGCCAAGTTTGCATGAAGAGTTGGAGCAGTTTAGAATGGAGATAGTTAGTGAAGGATTCCTAGCTAGTATTGAACTTCAACCCACTTTGATCAGTCAGATCAAGGAAGCCCGGAAAGGAAATGCAAGTACCGACGGAATCAAGCGTCGTATAGGTACAGGGAAGGTAACCGGATTCACCAAAGATGAAGAAGGAGTTTTTGTGGTACAAAGGACGTATCTGTGTACCAGCAGATTCCGAGTTGAAGCAAGTCATCATGCAGGAAGCTCATGATACTCTTTATTCTATTCACCCGGGAGGAACAAACATGTATCAGGATTTGAAGGAGCAATTTTGGTGGCATAAGATGAAGAGAGAAATCAGAAGCTACATAGCCAAGTGTGATATCTGCCAGAGAGTCAAAGCAGAACATCAGCGACCCGCAGGACTTTTGCAACCATTGCAGATTCCAAAATGGAAATGGGATTCTGTCGGAATGGATTTCATTGCCGGTTTGCCTACCTCTAGTAGGGGAAATGACTCTATTTGGGTCATAGTTGATAGACTGTCCAAGGTAGCCCATTTTATACCTGTCAGGACCACCTACCAGAGTTCGAAGCTAGCAGAGCTGTACATAGCTAGAATCATCAGTTTGCATGGAACCCCTAATACCATAGTGTCGGATCGAGGAACCCAGTTTACCTCAAGATTTTGGCAGAAATTCCAAGAAGGATTAGGAACCAAGCTGAACTTTAGCACAGCATATCACCCGCAAACCGATGGACAAATTGAAAGAGTCAACCAAATCTTAGAAGATATGTTGAGAGCTTGTGTGCTAGAATATGGATCAAAATGGGAAGATGGTCTGCCTTTTGCAGAATTCTCATACAACAATAGTTATCAAGCTAGTTTGCAAATGGCCTCCTTTGAATTTCTGTATGGAAGGAAGTGTCGTACCCCCTTGAATTGGTTGCAAGTAGGAGAGAGTTAGATCTTCGGACCCGACATCCTACAAGAAGACGAAGAGAAGGTTCACAAAGTCCGTGAACACCTCAAGACCGCCCAATCCAGACAGAAGAGTTATGCTGACAAAAGACGTCGAGACCTGACCTTTAATGTCAGAGATTTTGTATATCTCAAAGTATCACCCTTGAAAGGAATGCATCGTTTTAAACTTAAAGGGAAGTTAGCCCCCAGATATATTGGACCCTTCAAGATTTTGAATCACCGAGGAGAAGTATCATATCAACTAGAACTGTCGGAGGAGATGTCATCCATACATGATGTGTTCCATATCTGGTTACTTCGCAAATGCCTAGAAGTTCCAGAGAAGACCGAAGTGTTCAAGAACATCGATCACCGAGCCATAGATATCAACAAGGATCTAACCTATCGTGAAGTACCCATTCGTATTTTGGAAGAAGCCTTCAGAACCACCAGGACCCGGAGTATCAAGTTTCTCAAGATCCAGTGGAGCAACCATACTGAAGAAGAAGCTACTTGGGAGCGAGAAGATTACATTAGGACTGAGTTTCCAAATCTCTTTAGTTCCTAGTTTTTCTTAAATCTCGGGACGAGATTTTGTTTAAGGAGGGAAGGTTTGTAACACCCCAAAAATATTAAACAAGATTAGCAAGTTCTAATCACCCAAGTTTAGGATTAACAAAAACTTTTCTTATTAAATCTCATATGAGTGTATGTGTGAATTGCATTAGTGTATGAATGAGTGCAATTGCCATGTTTTATTTCTACAAATGATAAGGAATGGTTTAAAGATGAATACTACATCATCTAGGCCATGTACAAACTAAATGAAAAGAAAAGAAAATCAAATATGAATCATATGATCAAATGGTCATTTTGACCAAAAATATCCACTAGACCACTTTGAGTGTTCCTAGTAAAAGATTTCTAACAGAAACATTTCCAAATCTTTTCACCCCTTGCTAGAGCAAGTAAAAGTGAATCCAAGCAAACCTTACAAAAAGACAAAAACTATTTTTAAATCCCTTTGAGAGACATTTCAAAATTGAATCAAGTGTATGTACTAAGATCACCACTTTTCAAAAACCACTCAAATCAATTCACCTTGACTTTTCCCAGCAACCCTAGACACCCAAGCATGTGAAAAATACACTCACCAAAATTCATCCAAAAATTCAAATCTTGAATTCATGCGGCCATTTGGTCGAGCACCTGGCAGACAATAGTAAAACCTTGCCTAACAATCACTGTTCCGAGCAGTATTTTTCTCTGTACTGTGCCCCATTTCTCTCCCCGGTCTCCCCTAGTGCCCAGCAGCGCAGTGGACAAGCTCCCCCTTGGCCGTTCGCACCAGTGCAGCGCCGCTCGAGCTCACCATGTCGGTCGACCAAGCACCGCTCACCACAGACTGCGCTGCCCTCTCCCATGATGTCTAGGAGATAGGCGACACTTCACCGCCACCTCATGTCCACCCCTCGACCGAAGACACGCCGTGGACCAGCCGTAATCGCCGCCCACTTCTCTGTCTGCCATGCCGAGAGTGCGCCAGAGTGCCGCAGTTAACACGCGCACACACGCCGAGCCTTGCCCTCTCTGCACGTGCCCGCACTCACCACGACCCTAGCTACTCCCCAGACACGCCCGTTCACCGTTGCACGAACCGTGGCCACTATGCGCCGTCTCAAACACTGTTGTTCCTGCACAGAACACGGACCTCTCCCGACCGTTCTCGACCGCCCCTTACCGCGCCATCACTCGCATGACAACCCCCCTGAAGCACCACATCGACCCCTACCCTCAGCCATGCCAATAGCTCACTGCAACAACGTCGCCAACGAGCCCGAGCCATGCCGCTCTGCCCCTCTCGCCGGTGTATAAATAGAGGCCACCCCAGCCCTCATTTGCCACACCAGCTCACCCCCTCTCTCTGAAATCTCCCACACCTCTCCCCAGAGCAAGGCGAGCACCAGCCCGCTGGAATTTCACCGGAGCCCGTCGCCACATAGGAGAAGAGGAACTGGAGCTAGGAGCCACCCCAGGAGCCGCCGTGACCACCATTCGACTCACCGGCCTCGACACGTTCGATTGCCCCCATCACCAAGTCTAGCTGGAGCCCTGGTGAGCCCCCACATACCCCCACCGCCGCGTTAGGGTTCAGTTCTCGCTGACGTTGTGCGACAGAGACGATGATGCTCAGTCATCGATCGCGCTCTAATCGCACGGCCCAGATAGAGCGTACCGTTTTGGTTTAGTTTAGTCGCTGACGCGTGGGACCCACTTGTCAGCAGCCAGCTGTGCGCGCGCTGTGCAGTTGGCCCGGCCCAATATCGTTCCCGCGCTCGCCCCGCGTTCAAATTTAGATTTTTCTTTTATTTTCAAAACCCTAATATGTCAGTGACTTTGAAATTCAATTAAAAGAGATCTACTGAACCAAATTGCTTGATTCCAATTTTGTTGGAAAGGTATTCAAAATATCTACCCAACCCCGTTGGATTGAAACCATTTGAAATTATAGATCACCTATAGTAAAAATAACAAGATAGAGGCTTTTTCCACTTCAAACATTTTTCAAAAATCAACCATAAATGCTTCTAAGTTGATTCCAACTCTAAAAAATCACATTTGACAAGATCTATCAGAATATGTAAAAATATTTAGGTTTCCATGCAGTGATCTTGGACTAGTACTAAAAGAATGCTATATAGGAATTTCTAGTCACTTTAATTTTATTAAATAGTAATTTTAACCTTTATAAAATGTGACCACCACTTGAAATCACATTCCCAAGTATTTGAATATGTGGTGATGACATGTGTCAACATGATCCCATATTTTAATTGGAGAATAATAAATCTTAAGTATTTTCAATGAGTAGAAATTACTTTTCCAAAATAAGATAAATAAGACTAGGTCTTTATTTCATGTGATGTTTGTGATGATGCTAGATCATCAAGTGTGAGCCTTAGTGTGCTAAATAGAAGTACTTGAGTATTGTTTACTAATTGTTTACCTTGTATTCCTTTATAGATGCTAGTACCGAGACGGGCAACGAGGAGGAGGAGTACTACGAAGAAGAAGAAGAAGAAGAAGAAGAAGAAGAAGAGAACTTCAACAACTGCACTACTCAAGGCAAGCCTAACACTACAAGTTAACTATGCAAGCCATCCTTGCAAGATAACCTATGCAAGATGAAGTAGGCATGCTTTGGTTATGCAACCTTGATTATACCAATCCCCAAGTTTTACTTGCAAGCTTTATTCTTTTACTTTTACCAAAGTTCTTTACCTTTAGTTAGTAATTTGTGAGTATTGGAAAAATAGGATAGATGCCATAAAGAGCATACAACTAGGCCTAGGTAGTTATACTTAGATGCCATAAAAGCATAAAACTAGATTTGGATAGTTACACTTGATTAGCACCCCTTATTAGTGACACCCCCCATTGATAGTTGCTAGTGCTAAACTACTACCGATCACTTTAGATGGGAATACTTGGAGAAAATGATTATGAAAACCTTGGAATGGTGATTCATTCTATTGAAATGTTTTGACATGTGTTCTGAAACACAATGGTTTGATGATGAAACTTCTTGAGGCATGATCCTTAGTTTTGATAAACACTGATGGTTGGGTTCGGATGCGATACCATTCCAATTTTACCCTACAACCGCAATACCTGAATTGGGTAGGGCTTAACTGGAAGTTTATATGCCTTAGTATGGGTTCCCTCATGGAAAGAGGTTGAGCTGAGGCTACCTCGTGAATGTGAATGTCCACCTATGCAGTGCCTAGGATGGCAGATGGCCATGGCTGGGAGGCCAAGCTCATAGGGGAGGTGCCTATACTAGAGTGTGTAATTGAAAGGTTGTGATTGATTATCCGCATACTAAGTATGATGATTCAGGCTTATCCCTGATGGATGTATCGAATATTGTGGTGAAAATGTACCACCTCTGTAGAGTGTCAAACTATTTGAATAGCCGCGTCGGCGGTCATGGACAGTTGGAGTGGCCATACTGTTTCGTTGTCAGATGTTTTCAAAAATGACTTGTGAATTGAACTATGACCTTGACTTGACCACAATAGGGTTGTGGACATGAAAACTAGGTTCCCACTTAGGTGATGCAGAAAATTAAATTAGGTTCTTTACTTTTGAACTCCTTATGAAATAAACCTGGCTTTTTGCAAATAAACCTAGAGCTTAAGATTCCTACTAGAACTGCCTTACTTACTAGTGATAGTTTGCGAGTACTTAAAGAGTACTCATGGCTTTGTCCCTGGCTATTCCCGTGGCCAGACTATGAGGAGGACTACCAGGAAGATGGACAACATGAGGTCTATGACAACTAGGATCATCTCCCATCGTCAGCATTGCCTGTGACCTTGAAGATGGAGCCCCTACAACGTTTACTTTCTGCTGCTTTGATTGTATTAAGACTGGATCATGAGATCCTTTATTTGTAAGACCTTTATTATGGTTTGTAATGAATGATGTACTGTGGTACCAATTCTGTTATGTCTCACAAAAATGGTAATCCTAGGATTGCGAGGTATGGTATAACAGGCATCTGGGATTAAAAATCCGGGTGTTGACAGGAACACACCTATATGAGTCTGACTATTAAATGTCGCAGTCCGTGAGAGCTGAGTGCTCTCTAATAAACTCATGAAATGCCCTAGAGTATGACGCATAAGCTCCAAACCGCGGGGAAGCCCTGCGGCAGCCATGTACCGGTCTAGGTTTTGTGTGAAACTAGTGTGCCGAAAACTTGTAGTTCAAGGCATAGTCCACTATTCAAGTTGCTAGCTAGTGTAGCATGAAGTTTAACATGGAAGTTCAACTTAACAATCTCCACTACACATTGGTATATAAAAAAATATTCTGGAATGGAAGTGAGGTGATATGCCAATGAGACTTTTGGGGGATTGTTGGAATTTGGTGAGTATTGGGTTGTTGGCTTATTTGCCAAATTCCGAAATTCTCTTTGGCCCATTTGTGCATGGCAGCATATGGTTGTGCTAGTGGTGCTAAAGTTTAGTCTCACATTGCTAGTTGAGTGAGAGTTACACCTACTTATATAATAGGATGTTCCACCACTCACTAAGGTTTGAGAAGAAGAGCAGCTCTCGTGCACTCCTCCTCTAACGCCACCTGCCTCGTCACGACGCGCGCGCGCTGTGGGTTCCGGGAATCTTGCCGAGCCAAGCTTTATTTTTGCTGGTCGAGAAAATTAATCATAGATTAATTACGAGTCATTAACGGACGCGTTAATTAGTCAGCCGTTTCTAGTCTTTATGGGATGTGGCCTGTTACCGACTCAGACATGGGTTGAGCCCCACGATCTCCCTAGCCTGTACTATATAAGCGTCTGCGTTAAACCTAATCAACACAACCTACCTACGCATCTCCTTCTAGTCTATTGCATCGCCGCCTTCATCTTCCCCATCCCGGCTTGCGGCGTGCACCGCAGATCGGGACAGTAGGACTCCGAAACCCTGCCTCTTTGTGAACCTGTACATGTGAGGGGCGATCAGGTTTTTGGGGAGCGCTTCCGTGCGACTACTGACGACATCACGGATGACTCCTTCCCCGGCGAGGACTTCTTCCCGGACATCAGCGGCCTCTACATCAATGACATGGCCAACGACGCTGCTGCCACCGCTACAGCTATTGCTGCTTGCTTACTCAATATGCTGAGCTCGTTGGGGAACCCCAAGAGGAAGGTATGATGAGTACAACAACAAGTTTTCCCTCAGTTATGAAACCAAGGTTATCGAACCAGTAGGAGCAAGGAAACACCTCCAAGGTGTTGTTTCCAACTTGGAATCCTGCACAACATAATCACAGAACTTTGCCCCCAACTTACAGTGAGGTTGTCAATCTCACCGGTTTTGCTTAAAACAAAGGATTAAACGTATTATGTGGAAGATAGTAATTGCTTGTAGAAAGTAAACAGAAAATAGTAAATAGTAGATTGTAGATTGATGGTAAAAGAATGGACCGGGGTCCATAGTTCACTAGTGGTGATTATCCTTAAGATAGATGACATGTTAGGTGAACAAATTACAGTGGGGCAATTGACAAACATCGAGAAAGCATACATGCATATACTAATCATCTTGACTCCTATGAGATTTGATTGGGCATTACAATATTATATATAGACCGTAATCCAACTACATCTATGACTAATAATCCACCTTCAGGTTATCATCTGAACCCCCTCCAGTATTAAGTTGCAAGCAACAGATAATTGCTTTAAGCAAAGTGTGTAAAGTAAACAATACGATTGTTCTATGAACAAAGGATTGTTGTTTTCTCCCTAGTAGAAACAGCTCATCTAGTACCTTAGAGATTTCTGCCACTTCCCCAGATTCCTAGAGGCATGAACCCACTATCGAGCATAAATACCCCCTCTTGGAGTTGCTAGCATCTACTCGGCCAAGATAGCTACTAACAACGGAGAGCATGCAAGATCACAAATAAAAAAGACATGATAGAATCAATAATCAATCTGAAATAGTATCTCAATATCCATCGGATCCCTGCAAACACAACATGTAGGATTACAAATAGATGATCTTGATCATGAACAGAGCTCACAAGATCTAAACATGGTAGCACAAAGGAGAAGAGCCAACCATCTAGCTACTACATGAACCTGTAGTCCAGGGATGACTACTCACGCATCACACCGGAGGCAGGCATGGTGATGAAGAAGCCCTCCAGGGTGAATTCTCCCCTCCGGCAGGGTGTCGGGAAGAGCTTCAGATCCCTCTCGATCTAGGGATGGAGATGACGACGGCTATAGACTCTTTCGTGTAATTTTGATCGGGTACTTAGGGTTTCTGTATCGGAGGCTTCGTATAGGCGAAAGGGGAGACCTAGGGGGTGCCCGAGGCAGCTGCACCCCCCCAGGCGCGGGCCAGGGGGTGTGGCCTCCTCCGAGGCCCTTCTCCATCTCGTCTTCTGGCTATGTGTTCTCCTTGGTGAAATATTGACTTTGGCTTTTGTCCCGTCCAATTCCGAGAATATTCATTTTCTGTCTTTCCTGGAACCAAAAACAATAGAAAATAGGCAACTGACACTGTAGCATCTTGTTAATAGGTTAGTCCCAGAAAGTGTATAAAAATACTCCAAAGTGTGGACAAAACATAAGAAAGTAGATATAAAACAAGCATGGAATATCAAAAATTATAGATACGTTAGCAACGTATCACTGCTTCTACCGCCGCGGCCTCAGCTGCCGCCGCTACACCGTATGTGTTTTCAATCTATCTCTTTCGGATTATGCTAGAGTGTCTAGTTCTAGCGCTTGGTATAGATGTAATAGGTTTGTCTTGTTTAGATGTAATATGTTCATCTACTCTGTTAGTTTGTATGATCTATTTAATTGTTGTTTGTATGATCATGCTTTATCAATTTATTATTCGGATTAAATTATATGAATTATTGCTTATATTTTCAAAGTACTCTTTCCTCGGTTTCAGTTCTACTACTCGTTTACTATTACAGATGACAGCAGCGGGGGTTTTCTTTGCTTGCTCGAGCGCCTTTTTCCCTACCGGTGCAAGTCGCATGCATACAGACTGTACATCAGACGTCGGGCCAAAAACGTCTTCTTATTTGGTTGTCCGCATGTGGTCAGCACAGTAAAATCAAGTTCAAACAGGACACATATAATCAAGACACCTTTCACTCATCAATCATAGCCAGGGTAGGATCATACTTCGGGCACTTAATCACTTCAGTTATGGTGTAGTTAAAGATGGCGACCTTGAAGGTGTCACCCTTCGGCATTTTGAAGGTCATGAAGTACCTTATCTTGATCTGGTGGACAATGGTGAAGCAAACCCTCTCGTTTACATCCTTCAGCTTTACCATCCAGCTGCATCCAGTGTTGATCTTAAGGACGATCGCCCTCGGGACAGTGTCATTGTGGGGTCTGAAGTCATCTGGAATTGGGAGCAAATCCAACCCTGACGCCATGATCGGCTTGGCAAAATGGGTTGGACCTACTTGGTCATGGAAGTGCCCAACATTGGCAGCCTACCCCTCGGCCTCTGGGCGGCGCTACCTTCGCCAGCATCCCTGGAGCATCCTTCACCATGGCTGGAGAGAGCACTTCCATTATCAGCTTGGAGGACCGACAAAAAACATACAATTTCAGCATAACACATTCTGTTGATCAGATATTGCCTCATATATGACGACGCAAATGCAAAGTGGTTCTCCCATGACCAGGACAAATGAACAAACAAATATGTTTGCACACAATCTTGATCTTGGAAAAAAATCCCTAAGCATTACATTGTGTCGCATTTTTAATCATAGGCCAATGCACAATGAACAAACAAATATGTTTGCACACAATCTTGATCTTGGAAAAAAATCCCTAAGCATTACATTGTGTCACATTTTTTATCATAGGCCAATGCACAAGACACAGTGTGCTAAATACCCAACATAGAAAATTTAGCGAAGTGATCATCGGCCTGGAAACCTAACATGAACAGTACCAAAATCATCAATGTTTGCAACACAGAAACCCTAAAGCTAGAATCTGCCTAAATCGGGCGACTTCAAACCATAAATCGAAGGAATGCAGATGTAAATCTTCTGACTACCGAGGCACCAATTATAGCACAAGACCAGAAATGAAGAAAATCGAACAAATAGACCTAAAACTACACCAAATCTATACAAATCTAGCATGTGTGTCAATGCTACGTACAGAACTACGCTCTAAACTACAGATATACAGTGCTAGAACATAAAGAGAGAGGTTTAAAGCCTTAGCGCCATTGGTGGAGCTCAAGAGCTCGGATATGCTAAGGAAGAAGACGTGGATACCCTGGCGACAGAAGAAAGCGTAGCGGTCGCTGTCGATCGACCACCATCTCCAGACCTGGCAGTGCTCTTCGATCTGCTGGCACTAGACGAACCGACGACGACGAGTGGAGAGAGAAGAGAGTGCAGTTGACAATGGGGGGGAGTGGAGAGTGGTGAGTGAGCGATGATGGGATTTATGGCTCGAGTTCTTGAGACGCCGGGTGTATCCCGTTCTTCTCGACGTGTGCACCCAGCTGCCGCCCCTCGCATCCTCAGGGCATGTCTTCGTGAAAACGGCCGATTTCGGTGTCTCCAGTTGACCAACTTTTAGGCTGATTTAAGACCTGTGTCGTGCAGAATTCGGATACGACTCAGTAAAACAAACAAGCTTATTTTTTCCTGGGCTCCAGCAAAGGGTTCTGAGCTTGTCCACCTGACCGTGCTTATCTTAGCAACGAAAAGGACACACGAATTCAGGCATTCATTCTGTTCATCAACCCCATCCAAACAATCAAAGGCTCAGGAACAAATTCCCACCAGCATCAAAGTGCCTTCTTTCTTTCGTTCGTTCAGTAACGAACAAAAGCTCCGTGCACCTTTCGCACGCATCAAAAACAGTTTTAAGGATAACAGAACAATTTAACCCAGCACAAAATGTATCAGGACCAAAATATCATCATTGCGGCATACAGACGACAACACAGAGGACTGGATGATCAATATTCACCGTCGTCCAGACCGTAACAGTTCCATGTACAGATCAAGAATAGAATTACATTGCTTTCTTCAGCTTCTAGTCTCTTTCCTATCCCGCTCTATGCTTTAGTTCACGACAAAAAAATCACATAAAGAAAAAAAAAAGGAACGAATGCAAAGCTGTTCAGCAGCATCGGCAGTTCGTTTCTCTGTGTATCCCCCCATCCCGGACGAAGTCAGAGAGCGCTACAACAAGTTCAACCGAGGGTCTGGATCCTTCAGCACTCCACTGTCACTGTACAGCGAGAGATCTCCGGTCTATGTTCTCAGAACCATTCTATATGTCGAGAGGTTAAGGATGTGTAAAAGAGCAAAAATTTGGCTACTGGTGTCATGACAGTCTCTTGCGTATCGCTACGACGATCTGGTTAGAGATCTCGGTGCCCCGGAGAATGAGATACAGTACAAATGATGCGTAAGCAACTACTGCCACGCAGAGAACTGATCCGTAAAGTGGACCTCGTATCTCGGATGAGAAGAAATCCAGCAGGAGATAGCCGTTGATTGTGATCAATAGTGCAGCCACTGTCCACGTTACAGCCTGCATAGAAATGTCATAACCGAGTAAGAATATTGTCTGTCCTCTATAAGATTGTGCGAAATTAAAACACCGATCCCTGCAACAACACTACTTACTTTATGATTACTTTCACTGCAAGATATGACTATCCCAATACAAGGAAGGGTCCAAAATCATGGACAAAAAAAAAGGATGATGACTTACTTGCATCTTACGACCTATTCTGAAGACTCCCATGACTTGCTCCTTGGACACCAAGGTTATCAGCGGAATCAGTGCAAAAGGGATCTGAATGGATTGAAGCACATTGAGCCACTCATTTAGAACATCCAGTGCATCAGATGAATCAAAGAACAGAGCCACCACTATTGTCGGCACGATTGCAAAGCTTCTGGTTATCAGCGCTCTCATCCATTTCTTTAACTTCAGATTCAGAAATCCACCCATTATGAACTGACCAGCATAAGTTCCTGTTATTGTACTACTCTGCCCAGCCGCTAATAGCCCAATCCCCCAAATGTAGAGGATAGGTAAAAACCCTCCACCAAACTTCTCTTGTAGATACTGTCCGGCATTTTCAAGACCAATACTGCCAGCTTCTTTAGTGCCATAGAATCCTTTAGCGAAAACAGTTGTGACAAAGAGATTTATCATGAAGGATATAGCCAATGCCACCGTTGACTCTATTGAGTAGTATCTCAGTGCTTCACGAACTTGGTATTCCTTTTTTGGATCTATTTTTCTAGACTGCACAAGCGCTGAATGTAGGAAGACGTTGTGGGGCATAATAACACAGCCAACAACCCCAACTGCTTGTCTTATTGTCTTAGAGCTCAGTTTTGGAACCAAAATACCTGTTGATAAAGTTATGTGAGATCAATGGGTAGGAGAGTATGAGAAAATTGGAAGCATAAAGTTGATCAGTGAGATCCTTACCGACTAGCAGGTCCTTCCCATTGGGCTTGGTATCCGTGAACATCCATGCAAAGGAAACGGCCATGGTTGCAATCAAAACTGCAAATACGGCCTCCAATTTCCTCACCCCATAGTTCTCAAGAGAAAGAAAAATGAAGCTGGAGAAAAAGAACCAGGTTAAGTCGATGATTCAAATAACTATAGCTACATCGCTTTCATGTCTTCAACTATTGATGAACAGACTACTGGCACTCAACTAAGCATGTAAAATACAGTGACGCTAGCCCCATTAAGGTGCAAAGCACAGCTCAACCAATACAATATCGGTTCTTTTAATATATATGCAGAAAATAGGTATTAATTAATTAACTGTGAGTTTGTGACGGTTTAGAGAAAAGTGTATGTAAGTTTATATTGTAAGCAATACAAGGACATCCAGAAAACTATGGAACAAGACAGAAAAAACTAAAATTGCAGCATCTCCAACTTTTATCGAAAAGTGACATCAAATAATTGCGTGAATACTAAGCAGTGGATAACAACCATGCACTAGATACAAGCCAGACATTAATAATATAGTGCACAGATGTCAGCAGCATAAGAATGACGTTTAAAACCAGCACAAACGTTTGCTTTACAGTTGGAAAGCAAACCAGAAAAATATAACATATATATCATAAAGGACACTCCTGCCACAAGTCCGAAATATCTCAGAAAAAAGTAGAACAACGAGGACAGAATCTAACATGGAAATCTCAAGTTGGCAGGAAACATGATATACACGAATAACCGTTGGTCAGGAAATCTGAATAGTAGATACTTGATAGTACAAGTTCAATTTGTATACATGCCTGAATGTTGGATACTAGAAACCATCCCTAAACACAAAAGTGATTTTAATTTCTTATAAGAGAAACAGGATTGTCAAACTGCAGTGGATTCAGGTTTAGATTCCTTCTATCAATATTTCGAAAACAATACCTGGCAACGGAAACCAAAGGCCAGAAAATGAGACGAAAAGCTTATCTAGTCTTTTTCACCTTGCCGGTGAATTCTCTAGTAGCCATTTAGATAAGAAATTAAAAAATCAAACTTGAAAGGTGCAGTGAAAACTTTGTGAAATCAAAACGACAGAATTCAGATTCGTGTTGGAGAATATAACTTTGTGAATTCTTGTGTCAAGGCAGGTAAATATCTGTAACCCTCACATCTCATAGAGCATCCTGAACTAAACGGGTTCATGATCAAGTGTCACTTCGCCGTTAGTACAGCCTTAACAAAAAAGATCAAATATTCGTATAACTAAAAATGAAAGCAAGCACGCATTGTGGCTTACACTCAAATCTACTCCAAATGAACACCTAACCCTGCCAGAGTCCCTAAACTAATGTGGCACTCTGATAAACATTAACAGTAAAGTCCATAACTAACTGAGATCTATCACCAAAATCTCAACCAAATGTCACTAGCAACAATTAGGATAAAATAACTGAGACTTTCCCTTTTCTGATCTTTCGGAAAATCTCTACTGCTAATCAGACAAAGAAATCAACTTTTTTGGAGCTATCCTGTGATCCAGCACCTCCCAATCAAATTACACAAATTGCAAATTAAAAATTCAACAACCAATCAGCAAAACACCAAACTAACCAATCCAAGGCGGTGATGACGACGCCGGCCCAGAGCGGCAGGTACCCTCTGCTGAGGATCTTGATGGCGATCGCGCTGCCGATGACCTCCTGAATGTCAGCGCCGACCATGGCGACCTCGGCCATGAGCCAGAGCGCGCGTCGCGCCCAGTCGGGGTACTCGTCGCGGCAGAGCTCGGCGAGGTGCCGGCCGGTGGCGACCCCGAGGCGCGCGGCGAGGAGCTGCACGAGGAGGCCCATGGCCGTGGCCCACATGAGAAGCCACAGCAGCGTGTCCCCCGCGGCGGCGCCGGCCTGGAGGTCCCCCTCGAGGTTGCCCGGGTCGAGGAACGCGATGCTCATGAGGAACCCGGGCCCCGTGAAGAGCCAGAGCTTCCGCCAGGAGAAGGGCGGGGACGCCGAGGACGAGGCGAGCTGCGCCTCCAGGTCGTCGTCGGCGTCCGGGTCGTCCGAGGAGAGGGACACGATGACCTTCTCGGACGCCTCGAACGCGCGCTCCTCCAGGTCCTCCTCCTCGCCGCTGCCGCCGTCGTCGTGGCCGGCCACGGGCGCCGAGGCGGGGAGGAGGGCCCGCGCCTCATCGTCGGCCCGGGCCGCCTCGGCGTGTGCCGCGGTGCCGGTGCCGGTGCCGGCGCCGGCGGACATCGAGATGCGTTTCTGTGCGAGTTTACACACGCCGCCCGCGGACGGTGAGGTGCGTGCGGCGATTTGAGGAGGCACGTGGTCAGCACGTGACAGGCTCTCCAGCCGGATGCTTCCTGAGTTCACAGTCTCCGGCTCTTTTTGGGCCTTTTTATACAAGGTTAAGTACTCCTATTAATTCTAGTCCGATTGGTACTGCAGCTTCTCTTACTCAACCGTGTCGTACGTGTGGCATGTCAACATTAAACCAACGTGAATTACACCTTGTAGATTACTACGCTAAAAAAAATAGTACTACGTACTCGGTGGCGGATCCAGAAATTTTCGGAAGTCTGGACGGACCAGATTAAGATGTGAAAAATTCAAAATCATTCTAGAAATCTATAAAACACAAGCTTTGCGTCTTGGGCAAGCCTGGTTGGGTGGCTGTCCGGGTTAGAGGGAAGCTAGGTCCGCCCATGTACGTACTTAGTATGCGGGTTTGTAAGAGATGGTGGATGATCCAAGATATCTGATATTTGTATTTTGAAAAAAAGGCATACAAGTGAACATTTGCATTCAAGCTAAATAAAATAGATTTAAGGAATATCCCATTTTATATTTTACTAACAAGGATACAATGTGTCAATGTGGTGCTTGAAGCAAATGGGGATATGAAAGTGTGTTTGGATAAAATATGTTAGCAAAGTAAGAAAAGGTATATGGTTTAAAATAGCAAACAACAAATGTAACATTATGTAGTTGCTACTCCCTCCGTCTCAAAATAGATGTCTTAGGTATTTAGCATATAGATTTATCCAAATTTTGATAAACCTAAGACATCTATTTTGAGACGGAGGGAGTAGTATGAATCACGTCAATTTATTGTATAGCTCGTGGATAAAAAGCATCTATCATAAAAAGAGTTTGGAGAATAGTGTTTTCTCAAATATATACGATATATGTGAATGTTTTTGTGTGAAATTTATTGGTTGCTATTTCGATTGGTAGTCAAAAGAAATTACTACCTCAACTCAACCAACGGTCCCACACACTCAGATAGACATGTAGCCCACATTGGTAAGTTGTGAGGGAGGCAAGGAGTTGTGAATAAAGCCAATTGAATTAAGCAATACTTCCTCGCTCCGTGTTTATAAGACCTCTGAAATTATAAGTCTAACTTTAGCCTAAATTCTATACAGTATGAAAAATAAAGTTATAGGCCATACAAGTATATTGCTAAACTTACATTGAAAAGAAGTTCACAATGACATAGTCTAGCTGCGAAGTGAGATTAGCTTTGTGTACTAATCAATCGAGATTCCACATTATGCATGTTTTATTTGCTGAATGTACTCTTTTACGGGTTTGACTAGTATTCGTTTTGAAACCAGGCAGCCGTACTACCTATATAAAAGCCCGATCGATTCGTGGCTTATTAGTGATCTGGCCGGGGGTTCGTTACTGTAGATTTCCTGAATCATCCAATTGTAGGCAGCCACGTCGTGTCTCGATGCACTTCACGATTTCGAGACCGCACTGTTTTGCTCACCTTTTTCTCCTCGCTTCTTTTTTTCTGCATTTCAATCCGGATTTACCGGTTGGTACCCGATCTCCGTGCGCTTATGGTACCGCCGATCTCGGCTGCAGCCCATCTTCCGGTCGTTGTGGTTATAGGCTGCCACGTAATCTAGCTCGACCTTTCGAGAGAGCGCAAGAGCGGCCACCGCTTTTGAAAGGACATTTATTTTTCTAATATGTTTTGGTGTTCGTTAACAACATCAGGTACATTTTACTATGCGTTAATGTCTATAGGACAATCTATTGAAAAGGCAAAAAGTCAGAGTGTTGTGGAAAATTTCATGGCCAAATTCATGCTTACATGAAGTTTCCAGACCGGAGTCTTCGGTGTGCAAACACCGGAGTCTCCGGTGTGGTCCGGAGTTTCCCCATGAGTTCCCGGTGTGTGGTATGGACTTGGCCCAGGGTCTCTCTGTCTCTGGTCCGGAGATTGGCCAGATATCAGCTAGAATCTCCGGTGTGTCTCCTCAGGCCGGAGTTTCCGGTATCTCTGGTCTGGAGTTACGGCCAGAGTCTCCGGAGTGGACGTCGAGCCCCTGCCCAAGACAGCCAGAGACGCGGTCCGGAGATGGACCGGAGGTGGGCCGGAGTTTCCGGTCCAGGCCAGAGTCTCCGGTCTAACAGACCGAAGTCTCCGGTGTGAATGGTCTCCAATGGCCAGAAAATGGTCTAGAAGTGTGTGGCTAATAAATAGGGGACCTCATCTCCTTCCTCTAGCTACTCGTTCCAGAAAAGAAAGACCACACCATTAGAGCCACCAAAACTCCAAGGTCTCTTCATCCAACCACCCAAAGTCGTTGATCTTTGGGGAATCAGAGGAGGAGGCATCGATCTACAGCTTCACCAAGAGAGATCTTCATTTCCCCCTCATTCACTTGAGGGCCCCTTGCTCTAGGGTTTCATTTGAAACCCTAAGACTTGTTTTGGTTGATTTGATTCTTACAAGCTTGTCTTTGATTGTTTGACAGCTTGCTTGTATTCGGGAGCCTCCAATTATGTTGTGGATGTGTGCCTCGAACTTGTTGTAAAGGTGCCGGCTTCCACCTCGAAGGTTGCCGGTATAGTGAAAGAGGTGAATCGAACCCGTTGGGGTGAGGTTCATCGGAGAACAAGGGAGGCCTCTCGTGGTGTTGGTGGTTTGAAACCACCCCCTCTCCAAACGTAGACATACTTCCCCTCAAAAGGAAGGAACTACGGGAAACAAATCCTTGTGTCTCCGCGTGCTCCACTTTGGTTACTTCTATCCTTTACCGCACTTTACTTATCTTGTTCTTGCTTGTGTTTGTGCTAGATTGACATATAGGTAAATTCACCATAGTTGCATAATCTAGAGAATTTACATTTTGTGTCAAACCTTAATTTCTAAAAGAGTAAAATTTGAAGTAGCACCTATTCAACCCCCCCCCCTCCTCTAGGTGCCCATACGATCCTTTCAGCTTTCCCCTGACCTGGACGACTCTGTGCCCTCCTCCTCTCTCCTTGACCCAGCGTCAATTCTCCTCTCGATGAAGTCGATGCCGCCACTCTCGCAAGCTACCGCATCGAGCCAGCCGACTCCTTTCCTCCTGTAAGTTTTCCTTCCCACGCGACTTCACCCGACGGACGTCCGTTATTCAATCCATGAGGATGCAGGTTTGGCTCCCCCCATTAAGTTAGAGTACCACAATCCACTGCTGGATACCACGGTTTTCTAGGTCTAAAATTGAGCCATGTGGCATTGGCTGGACCGCCGGTTAAACCGGTGTCGTCGCTGGCGGCTTTGTGCCCCCGTAATGAAACTAGGTTTGAAATTCTCCCATCTCTCATCCATTCTTGTGCTCGATGTAGTGGAGAATGTGGTTGGGCCTTGAGATGGACCCCCTTTGACATGGGGGTTCACATGCTTTTCTACTTCCATTCCATACAGGAATCACGTGTCTCCCATGTTCCTCTGCTAGAGACCTCGCATGTCATCCTTCCCTACCACACGTCCAGGTTATCTAGGGTTGCGAACCGGCAACCCGCGAGAGCCCGCGAAAGCAAAATTTAGTACAAATAGACAAATTTTGTTGGAAAAGTTTGAACTAGACTAACAAATTTTGCCTATGAAGCGGGACGGATCGGGTGCCGCTTCGCAACCCTAAGGTTGTCCTTTGATGTTGTGGTGACTGCTGGTCATCGGTGGGGTAGAGTATCTTGAGTTATGGGCAATGAGTTCGACTTGAGCAAGGGATAGCATTAGGTTGTGGGCTAATCAGTTTCATCCCAGCAAGTTTCATCCCAGCAGCTAGAACTCATATCCTCCCTCCTTTGTTTTGTAGGTTGATACATTGCAAATGTATCTATAATTTTTTATGTTCCATGCTTGGTTTTATCCACTTTATTGTGTTTTGTTCCAACTTTGGAGTACTTTTCATATGATTTCTTGGACTAACCTATTAACAAGAGCCACAGTGTCAGCTGCCTGTTTTCTGCTGTTTTTGGTTCCAGGAAAGTCAGAAAATGAATATTCTCGGAATTGGACAGGACAAAAGCCAAAGTGCCTATTTTTCCGGAAGGGATCAAGTGCCAGAATAAGAGACGGAGAAGGGCCAGGGAGCCACCACACCACCTGGCCGTGCGGCCAGGCTTGGCCCGCGCCAGGGGGTGGTGTGGCCGCTCTCGGCACCCCCTCGGCCTCTCCTTCTGCCTATAAGTTGCCCTCGGGACGAAAACCCTAAGTACCCGATAAAAAATCCATGAAAGAGTCTATAGCCGCCGTCATCTCCATCCCTAGATCAGGAGGGATCGGAAGCTCTTCCCGGCACCCTGCCGGAGAGGGGAATTCACCCTGGAGGCCTTCTTCATCACCATGCAAGCCTCCGGTGTGATGCGTGAGTAGTTCATCCTTGGACTACGGATCCATGTAGTAGCTAGATGGCTGGTTTCTCCTCCTTTGTGCTTTCATGTTTAGATCTTGTGAGCTCCGTTCATGATCAAGATCATCTATTTGTAATCCATACATTTTGTGTTTGCGGGGATCCGATGGATATTGAGATGCTATTTTAGATTGATTATTGATTCTATCATGTCTTTGTTATTTGTGATCTTGCATGCTTTCCGTTGTTAGTAGCTATCTTGGCCAAGTAGATGCTAGCAACTCCAAGAGTTAGTATTTATGCTCGATAGTGGGTTCATGCCTCTGGTAATCTTGGGAAGTGACAGAAATCTCTAAGGTACTAGATGTGTTGTTGCTACTAGGGAGAAAACAACAATCCTTTGTTCATAGAACAATTGTATTGTTTACCTTACACGCAGTTCGTAAAGCAATAATCTGTTGCTTGCAACTTAATACTGGAGGGGGTTCGGATGATAACCTGAAGGTGGATTATTAGTCATAGATGCAGTTGGATGATGGTCTATGTATTATGTTGTATTGCCCAATCAAGTCTCAAAGGAGTCAAGATGATTAGTATATGCATGTATTGCTTTCTCGATGTTTGTCAATTGCCCCGCTGTAATTTGTTCACCCAACATGTTATCTATCTAAGGAGAGCCACCTCTAGTGAACTATGGATCCCGGTCCTTTGTCTTTACATACAATCTATAAACTGTTTCTGCTTTGTGTTTACTTTCTGCAAACTTTTACTTCTTTCCATTCGATACGTTTAATCCTTTGTTTTCTGCAAAACACGGTGAGATTGACAACCTCATCGCAAGTTGGGGACAAAGTTCTGTGGTTGTGTTGTGCAGGTCTCCATGTTGCTACTAGCACCGGTAGTGCGCCCTGCCAAAGCTCAGCTAGTAACACCTTTGGGGTGTTTCCTTGCTCCTACTGGTTCGATTAAACCTTGGTTTCATAACTGAGGGAAACTTGCTGCTGTGCTCATCATACCTTCCTCTTGGGGTTCCCTACGAGCTCTACATCAACCACGAGCTATCAACACATTTTCTGGGCGCCGTGCATTGAGCCATCAAGCGATTTTCTGGCGCCGTTGCCGGGGAGTCAAGGACATCTTCACAAGGGGAGTCCCTCATAACCAATCTCTTTACTTTGTTGTTTTTATTTTGCTTAGTTTCTTTTTGCTTTGTTTGCTTGTTTTGTTCTTCAAAGACACACAAAAAAATTAATTTTACTTGTTTGCTTTCTTATTTGAAAAAAAACACAAAAAAATTAGTTCCTATCTTAATTTGCCTTCATGTCTAGCCTTGCTCCAATCACTATATCACCCGAGGAAATGATTTTCACTTTTAAACAAGGAATTTAGGAAAGTTTTAAGGAAGCTTGGTCTAGAATCTCTGATCTACATGAAAAAACTGAGCCTAAAATGACTCAAAGCTTGTTCCTTAGCAGTTTTTACCTTGGGATTGCTCTTTGCTATGATATGCCCTAGATGCTATTATGGGAGGAGATCTGCTCCAATGTAATGAGGATGATGCTATTAATGCTATAAAGAAATTAATCCTCACTTACAACATGCCTAGCCAAACTGATATTTCCTTCGCAAAAATATTTGCTAGGTTGGATACTCTTGAGGCTAGCACTACTAGATTAGAAGGGTGCTATAATACGCTTAGGGAGCATCACAATTATGTTCCAATAAATTCTGAACCATCAAAGTGGCTCCCTACAGTAAAGATTGAGATAAACACTGAAACTTTTCAAGCCCGTTGTGATATCACGTCTGAATTTTGCCTTATGCCCAAGGATATTTATGAATCTTTGAATCTTTGGGGGCTTACGGAAGGAGGAAAAGAAATATCTCTTGCTAATAATACTACCATATTACCTTTTGGAATATCTGAAAGAGTGTTTACAAAGATCCTTGGGAAAATGATTTCTATTGATTATCTTGTTATTAAATCTGCAGGAAAAGGACAAATTACACTTGGAAGGTCCCTATTAGAACTCCTTGGAGCAATAATAGATATGGGAAAGGGGACCATGCACCTTTCTTCTCCACCAAACAATCATATTTTCCCTAAGGATAAGAATAAAAGTAAGAGAGGTAAGGGCAAGAAAGTTGGTTTTAATGCTTCTTCATTTGAGAACACTTGATTCTTTCTTTGCTTCTTATGCCTAACTTAAAGGCATTAAAGAAAAGTACTTGTTGGGAGATAACCCAAGAGTTTTAGATGAGTCTTGGAAGTTATTTCCTATGTAATACCCGCTCATTATCCTTTTTATTTGCTTTTTGTGCCAAGAGTAACCTCTAATGAGAGTGAAGTAATGATTGGGAAAGTTGCTGTCCCGAAACAGATTTCTGTGCTTGACCGTAAAAATTCTTGAGAGATCTCTGTACGTCGGATTGAGCTGTAATTTTTTGTGCTTCTGCCCCAGGTTGTTATATAACTTTAGATAGTTCAACACTTTTTGATTTGAGCAACCGAAGGTCTTTGAAAAAATTCAACTTTACCTGCTGGTCTGTTTTGATAGATTTCTGTCATTTTCTGCATTTGCTTCTTGTTGGTTCCTTCTTGAGTTCTTTTGGGGAATTGAGCTTTTTGAGGAAAGTGCTACAGTAGCTAGTGTTCTAATGGAAGTTTATTTGGTGTTAGAACTGAACCTTAAGACTTATTTATCTTGAGTACACTAATGTTGCTAATTAAGATTGTGTGAAGTTTTGTATGAAGGAAAATTTTCAGGTGTATGGAAGAAATGAGTAATGAGATGAAGGATGGACTAAAGCTCAAGCTTGGGGATGCCACGCGTGTCAACCTAAGAAATATCCAAGAAGTACAAGCGTCAAAGCTTGGGGATGCCCAAGGCATCCCCTTCTTCATCAATAAAAACTCCAGGTTTCTTCCAAACGCTTCATTTTTATTGTTTCATGCACAGTTATGTTTTTCTTGGAGCGTCTCCTTTTTCATTTTTGTTTTGGTTTTTAGTTTGCTTGGTTTGCTTAGTTTTCTGAATAAGTTGGTTGGACCCCCTCTTTCATACGTTTGTTTGCAAATAGTTTGGTTTGGTTTGAAAAAGAGTAGGAAAGTTCATGCTTATGTGGCAAAAAGAGGTCGTTTTTGACTGTGACCTATGCTTTGTCATGCCATACTTGATATTGTTTTGGCTTTATGCTTAGTATTCTTTGCTGTAGCATGACTTGTTATAAACAATTGAGATTTCTTAATGTGCCTTGGATGAATCATGCGTTGTTTTAGCATATTAAAGCATAGTATAGTGGTATTCTCCTTTGATGCTTTATTTGGGTTGACTTGGCACATGCTCACACCATGTTATGACTATCCCAAGTCACCATAAGCCTTTATGATCCTTTAGTTTTCAACTTGTAGTATCACTTTATGCTTTGATCAATGATGTTTTGTCGCTCTGCATGATTATGGCCATTATTGCTCTCTTAGTTTGTTGCTCCCAGTCTTTTGCTAGCCTCAACAACAAAGTATGAGTTCCACTCATGCATCCAACTCCCTAAACCAAGTTTTTCCAAAGAGTCCACCATACCTACCTACTAGCTTATGCTATTCCAAGTATATTCATGCTTTTTTCTACCTTTCACTTGTTATTAGAAAACTAGTGATTAAAGCTCTCACGAACTTGATGGCACACTTTACTTTATTGCCTCTAATAAACTTGAACCATTGGGTCCTTCTTTGTTGCGTATATGCTTGCGCTTTATAAGTTGAAATTAGCAGAACCATGTTTCATGGGGAACGCTTTCAACATTGCACTTGTACTTTGTACCCCGTTGATATTATGTTCTTTTGCTTACGGATCCTGGTGGTGTGAAATAAAAGTGGAACTTGTAAGATCATGGAGTTTGTATGTGTGTTAGAGAAAAGCCTGGGCCGCTAGCCTAAGCCATGCCTAATCATGGCGGAAACTTGCAGCAGCACCATAATGAGCACTCTATGAAGCATCCTCAATAAAAACCTATGCAAATAGCAAATAAAAAGATCGCTGAGATGCTCATTGTCTGCTTGCCTTGTCATTTTGATTATGGGAAAGCTCCCGTATCATGTGCAAGGGGTACCCCGTTGGCGGTTCTTAATGATACACATATACTTACAATGACAAGAGCTTACTCGTGACTGAAGTTGAGTAGCATGAGGATCGGTCTTCGTAAGTAAGGGCATGAGATTTCGGTTTATAACTTGTCAAGCATATCCTCTTAGTTGTGTCACTTTAACCTTAATCACCTTCAAGATGCTTATGATAGGGGCAATGAGAGCTGAAAGCTATCAGTACCATAATTTTTGGAAGCTCTTTATGAGACTTGAATCCCTACTTCCTTTTACAAAAGGCCTTTCTTCCACCACTATATTGAGTCTCCACCTTCTATTTTTATGCACTACTTTGAGAGCATAGTGGCCATTCTTAGTTCTATGTGCATTGTCCCAAGACTAGTTGATTGATGCATAACTTGTTATTGCTTGTTTGAAACTATTGTATCTAGTCACTCTTGTGAACTTTGAAGGTGTCCTATGCATTTATATTTGCTACTCTATTGAGGGACAAGCTGAATACTATTATGCTATGTTTTCTTTATGTCAAACAAACAAACATCTTGCAAAGCATGTTATTCATGATTATTTTGTTTGTACCTTTTCATGTTGCATCATAGTTTCTTTGCTTATTGCTAGAACTTTGTCTTTCATGTTATGATTGAGGTACTATGATCCCAGCTTTGAGTGTTTTGCAAATACTTTGATCAAGTCTTTGATGGTGCATGTCACCTCAAAAATTATTCTTTCTTTTTATCACTTACCTACTCGAGGACGAGCAGAAGTTAAGCTTGGAGATGTTGATACATTGCAGATGTATCTATAATTTTTTATGTTCCATGCTTGGTTTTATCCACTTTCTTGTGTTTTGTTCCAACTTTGGAGTACTTTTCATATGATTTCTTGGACCAACCTATTAACAAGAGCCACAGTGCCAGCTGCCTGTTTTCTGCTGTTTTTGGTTCTAGGAAAGTCAGAAAATGAATATTCTCGGAATTGGACGGGACAAAAGCCAAAGTGCCTATTTTTCCGGAAGGGATCAAGTGCCAGAATACGAGACGAAGAAGGGCCAGGGAGCCACCACACCACCTGGTCGCGCGGCCAGGCCTGGCCCGCTCCAGGGGGTGATGTGGCCGCTCCTGGCACCCCCTCGGCCTCTCCTTCCGCCTATAAGTTGCCCTCGGGACGAAAATCCTAAGTACCCTATCAAAAATCCACGAAAGAGTCTGTAGCCGCTGTCATCTCCATCCCTAGATCGGGAGGGATCTGAAGATCTTCCCGGCACCCTGCCGGACAGGGGAATTCACCCTGGAGGCCTTCTTCATCACCATGCAAGCCTCCGGTGTGATGCGTGAGTAGTTCATCCTTGGACTACGGATCCATGTAGTAGCTAGATGGCTGGTTTCTCCTCCTTTGTGCTTTCATGTTTAGATCTTGTGCGCTCCGTTCATGATCAAGATCATCTATTTGTAATCCTTACATGTTGTGTTTGCGGGGATCCGATGGATATTGAGATGCTATTTCAGATTGATTATTGATTCTATCATGTCTTTGTTATTTGTGATCTTGCATGCTTTCCTTTGTTAGTAGCTATCTTGGCCAAGTAGATGCTAGCAACTCCAAGAGTTAGTATTTATGCTCGATAGTGGGTTCATGCCTCTGTTAATCTGGGGAAGTGACAGAAATCTCTAAGGTACTAGATGTGTTGTTGCTACTAGGGAGAAAACAACAATCCTTTATTCATAGAACAATCGTATTGTTTACCTTACACGCAGTTCATAAAGCAATAATCTGTTGCTTGCAACTTAATACTGGAGGGGGTTCGGATGATAACCTGAAGGTGGATTATTAGTCATACATGCAGTTGGATGGTGGTCTATGTATTATGTTGTATTGCCCAATCAAGTCTCAAAGGAGTCAAGATGATTAGTATATGCATGTATTGCTTTCTTGGTGTTTGTCAATTGCCCTGCTGTAATTTGTTCACCCAGCATGTTATCTATCTAAGGAGAGCCACCTCTAGTGAACTATGGATCCCGGTCCTTTGTCTTTACATACAATCTATAAACTGTTTCCGCTTTGTGTTTACTTTCTGCAAACTTTTACTTCTTTCCATTCGATACGTTTAATCCTTTGTTTTCTGCAAAACACGGTGAGATTGACAACCTCATCGCAAGTTGGAGACAAAGTTCTGTGGTTGTGTTGTGCAGGTCTCCACGTTGCTACTAGCACCGGTAGTGCGCCCTGCCAAAGATCAACTAGTAACACCTTTGGGGTGTTTCCTTGTTCCTACTGGTTCGATTAAACCTTGGTTTTATAACTGAGGGAAACTTGCTGCTGTGCTCATCATACCTTCCTCTTGGGGTTTCCAACGAGCTCTACATCAACCACGAGCCATCAACGCATTTTCTGGGCGCCGTGCATTGAGCCATCATAGGTCATATCCTCCCTCCTGTTTCCTTTTCCTTCCTTTAATACCTTTTCTACATTTTCTTTTGTATTCTTGATGCAAATGTAACCATTGCCGGAAGGATGAATGAAGCTTTCTAAGGTTGAGGATCCTCCACATTTTTCCTGAAAAAAGCACACGTGAAGTTACGACAACCAATTCTAGGTGAGTATTGTTAGCCTATTCTCATCCATATATGTATGCTTCTTTCTTCCATTATAGCTTCTTTCTTCCCTTATAAACCATCAATATACTGATTACAATTTGCATTGAACAATATTATGCTAGATTTTTTTTGATGGTCATATTATGCCAGATTAAGTGAGCCTTCCCTGGTTTTAGTTGAGATAACATCATATATGGCATGAATATATAAGTGATTGCTGTAATTGGCAAAATACTTAGGTTTTCCTACATGTTAACTCTGGAACAGTTGAATAAGTGATTTGAGGTTTAGTAGATGTTCTTTCCTTCAATTTTCTACATGTCAACCTTAAAGAAGGAATCGAGAGGATATTTTTTGCAGGTTGCACAATTTGTTTTACTTGGTAAATAGTCCCTCGCTAATGTGGTTTTAGCTTGAATTAGAAAGGTGGCATTTACTCTCTCCATTCCATAATATAAGCTTTTTTAGCGAGCTAAAGCAGCTTGCTAAAAAAGTCTTATATTGTGGAACAGGGGTAGTATCTAATTTATGTGCCATACACTTACTCATTACGGGTATCATGCCCTTTTTTATTCTTTCAATCAGTGGCCCTATTTTTAGATTCTTTCATTGAGGTTAGAGAATAATAAGGTAGTAATAGATTGAGCCAATTGATCCTATTTTCAGATCCTTTCATTCAGGTTAGAAAATAATAATGTAGTAAGAGATTGAGCCAATTGAACAAGTAGTACCAAGTTGACAAGATGAAGTGATGGGTGGCATGATTGCCGGATGAGATGACTCAAGTGCCTCGATGTAATGGAGCGTAATGTGACTAATAAAGTATGGAATGGATTGCATGTAGCTCTGAGTATGGAAGTTCATGTGTGTTATTTCTGACATCCGAGATGTTAACCAGTAGGAATTGCTAAATTACAGTAACATTTATGTTTTACTTATGTCGTACCTTCTGCAAGACTTTTTGTTGATAGTAGAAGTTTATTGTTACCATCACTTCTTTTATTATGCATAGTGAAAAAAATCTTGAATATGTTTGAATAATTGGTCTTCTTCATAGTGACAAGGAAAAAACATGTAATCGGGTGAGTAAAGTGGCGGGTAAGTAAAGTGGATTTACAAGGATGCTCCTGATTTGCCGAGAGATTTCAGAAGTAAATGATTCCAAGACAAACACTAGGAATATGATGAGACAAGAACCTACATAGAATTTTCGCAACCCTGCTGCCTTGATTGTTTCAGCATATGCATTGCTTGCTCTATTAGTGAAGGCATCACCATCAAGTTGAATATCCATTGGTTGCTTCATTCAATTTTGTACATGCTTGGATTATGAGATGTTGGAATTATTCTAGCATGATCTTTAGGTAGGTTTAATTTATTATCTTTTTTCCTGAGTAACTTAAGAAATGCAGACCTAGCTTGATATTGGACATATTTAAGGAGCATGGTTTGTTTTATGGTGTAAAATATAGTAGGGAAGATTTTTAGTTAATCCAAAATGCATCCTCTTTTCCTAGGAAGGCATGATATTTGATGACCCATAAATATAGGGGGTTTATCGCAGTATTTTTGATAAGTAAGAGTGTCGAACCCAATGAGGAGCAGAAGGTGCTGGCTAGTGGTATGGATCAGGAATTCTCTGCAAATACTTAGCAAACGGATTTTTAGGTTTTTTTTGATAAAACAAGTAAACAAAGTATGAGTAAATAAAATATAGTAGGAATAAATGCAGCAAGTGGCCCAATCCTTTATGCAGCAAAGGACAAGCCGGTTGTATTACTTAAGATGACCAAACGTTCTCGGGGACACATGGGAAGACTGTCAAGTGCTTTAGCTTCATATAGTTGATTAATCATCTTTAGCTTGCTAAGTGTTGTGTGGGTGAACCTGTGCTAATGTACCGGCCTTTCTAAGACTAATACATACTTGTGATTATACCCCTTGCAAACATCCATAAGTACAAGAAAGTAATTAAGGTAGAAACCTAACCACAACTTTAAACTCTAAGACCCTTACGTCCCTTGTGCAATGGTTTCCTCACGGGGGTTTAGGTTTCTGTCACTCTGGCAACCCCTACGATTAGTAGCCAAATACACAATGCATTCCCCTAGGCCCATATAGGTGAAGTGTCATGTAGTCGACGTTCACATGACACCACTAGAATAAGTACACCACAACTTAAATATCAAACTATTGAATCTTTCTCAACACAATTCCACTACTGACAACATGACTTCTCCCATGTCCTCAAGAACAAAATGAACTACTCACATGACATCATATGGATCATGATCAGAGATGGAATAATGATGTATAATAATATGAACATAAACAATAATTCAATGGTTCCCTCAATAGCATCAACTACAAAGAGTAATCAACACCGGGAAAGTTTCCCCTAAGAACTAATGCAAGATTCAACCCAATTGTTATAGCAATATGGAGATGGTGATGAGGGTGCTGATGGTGATGATGGTGGTGATGATGATGATCCCGATGAAGTCCAGCTTGATGGTTGTGTTGATGGCGACGATCTCCCCTCTCCGGGAAGGAATTCCCCCGACAGAAATCCGTCTGCTGGAGAGATCTTTCTCTCTCGGTGTTTTCCGCCCTGCAGAGGTGGCGGAATCTTTCTGTGGTTGCTCCCCGAGTCTTAGGGTTTCGGGAGGAATATATACGCCAGAGGGGAGAGCCAGAGGTGGGCCAGGGCGGCCACACCACCTGGTGGCGCGGCCTAGGGTGGCCCGCGCCAGGGGGTGGTGTGGGCCCCCTGTGGCCCATCTCCACTCCCTCTTCTGGCAGCCTTCGTCTTCTGGAAAAATAGGATTTTCTGTATATTTTCCCGGATTTTCTGATCTTCGTGAATTTTGCCTCCAAATAGCACCTTTTCCATCAGAATCCTGACTACAGCGGTCCATGCTCCAAAAGTCATCAACCATGCAAAAACAGATGAAATAACATAAGTATCATCTCTTAATATGAAATATATCAATGAATAACAGTAAATTATGACATAGAATAGTGATGCAAAATGGACGTATCAACTCCCCCAAGCTTAGACTTCGCTTTTCCCCAAGCGAAACTGAGCTCAATAAACATGACCTCAGGTTTATGGAGTGAAGAGTCAATAAAAGAATACAGACAAGAAGCATCACATTCATCAATACATAGATCATAATAGAAGATAACTCATTATTATATAACTTAAGTTGCAATAGGTAAAGGAAACACAATAAAGATACATGAAGTAAATCATAATTGGTAATGGCAAACTTAGCTCTTGGTCAAAGAATCGTTGATAATTTGCTGGAGTTCACAAATAACTGGTTTTTCAATGATAGATTTTAAAGTAGTAATCACCAAGATAAGAGCAATGTGCAAAACAAGGAACATAAGAAACATGATTGAATAAATCATCATATGAATGAATGAAACACAACAACTCAAAATGCTTGCTGAGATAGAAGGGAGTAGGTTTACTGGCTCAACTAAAAAGTAAAAGAAATGCCCTTCGCAGAGGGAAGCAGGGATTGCAAGTCTCATAAAGAGCTCCCAAAAATTATGATACTTATTAGCTTTCAGCTCTCATTGCCCCTATCATAGGCATCTTTAGGTGATTAAGGTTAAAGTGACACAACTAAGAGGATATGCTTGACAAGTTATAAACCGAAATCTCATGCCCTTACTTACGAAGACCGATCCTCATGCTACTCAACTTTAGTCACGAGTAAGCTCTTGTCATTGTAAGTATATGTGTATCATTAAGAACCGCCAACGGGGTTCCCCTTGCACATGATACAGGAGCTATCCCATAATCAAAATGACAAGGCAAGCAGATAATGAGCATCTCAACAATCTTTTTATTTTCTATTTGCATAGGTTTTTATTGAGGATGCTTCATAGAATGCTCACTATAGTTATGCTGCAAGTTTCCACCATGATTAGGCATGGCTTAGGCTAGCGGCCTAGGCGTTTCTCTAACACACATATGAACTCTATGATCTTACAAGTTCCCCTTTTATTTCACACCGCCGAGATCCATAGGCAAAAGTATCATGATATCAACTAGGTACAAAGTACCATGGCAGTGTTGAAAGCGTTCCCCATGATACATGGTTCTGCTAACTTCAACTCATAAAGCGCAAGCATATACGCAACAAAGAAGGACCCAATGGTTCAAGTTTATTAGATGCAAGAAAGTAAGGTGTGCCATCAAGTTCTTGAGAGCTTTAATCACTAATTTTCACATAACAAGTTTAATTTGGAAGGTAGATAAAACAAGAATTTACTTGGAATAGCAATAATGCTAATAGGTGGGTATGGTGGACACAAATGGCAAGGGTTTTGGTTTAAGGAGGTGGATGCACGAGAAGAATTCCCTCTCGGTACAGGTTTTTGGGCTAGCAAGGCTGGGTAGCAAGTGCAAGAGTTGAAGGAAACAAACAAACATACAAATGATAAAAACAAACATGCAATCTTCCTTGGAAGCACAAAAGATCTTAACTAGAGAATACTAGACTTATGAGAAAATCAAGAAAGAAATATGATGAAATTATATTTATTTAGAGTACTTTTATCTTTTTCATTCAACTCTCAAAAATAGTGTTGCTACTGACTGAGCCAGGTTTACCAAAACCAACTAAATTAACTCAATGATCCTAAAGTGATACCAATACTAACAACAAGATCAATCATATAACCACGAATTGAAAACTAATATAAGCTATGCAAAAGAGTAAATGATAGAACTTCTCATTAATAATCCATAACGGCAACTCACACCAAGGGATACATATCTAACGAGAGAGGGGACACTTCCATAATGCAAACCATCCTACATAATAACTTCTCTATTCATGATATGACTCTACTAATAAGGTAAAATGATAGAAGATAGTGATGTGATACCGCGTCACTCCCCCAAGCTTGGAACAAACAAAGGGGATGCCAAACCTGATGACGAATTACTCCTTTGGTGGTGGTGGTAATATTTTGTTCGTTGACGTGAGGAAATCTTCCAGCATCTTGCGAAGCCTATTATTCTCCCATTGAAGCATGTCCACCTTCCTCCTCAAGTCTTGGTACTTATCGCAGAACTCCTTAGTGACTCGTAGGGCTTCCGTTGATGCTGGGCAAGAGACTAAAGGTACCAGCCCCTGATTGGGGTCTTGGAGATCTTCCTCCATAGGCTCCTTTCCTTTATCCTTGGCAGAGACCATTGTGCTTCTAAGCTTTCAAAGATAGTTCCTGGCAGAAACAGATCGAAACAAAAACACGACGAAAACACAGTATACGAACCTCGGGGGATCCAAGGGATTATATATTACGAAGTTTCACGACAAAAGGAAGGTATCGGGAGAAAACGAGTCGGAGGCGGAGTCTAGAGTGGCCACACCACCTGGTGGCGTGGCCAGGGGTGGGCCCGCGCCACAAGGTGGTGTGAGCTACCCTGGCTCCGTTTCCGTCCCTCTTTCGCTTCGTAACTTTCCTTATTGGCTAAAAACTGTAAAAATATAGTTGGATTGTATTTTCGCGGAACTTTTCTTACTAGAACCGTTACCTATTTGAAAACGGACTCTGCAGGTCTCTGAATCTGGTCCTTGATAAATTTCTCCGGAGTTATAACTTGAAAGGCATCAACATCTTCATTGTAAGAAGATCCAGCAATATAGTGCTTGAGTCGCTGCCCATTCACTACTTGTGTAGTATTATCTTTTAAAGAAGAAATTTGTATTGCTCCCGAATGGTACACTTCTTCAATAATGAAGGGTCCTTCCCATTTTGTCATGTAGAGGGAGCCTTGGATAAAAGTTATTTATAATAATATTGTTGGGGCGCTCATGAATGGGACATTTGAGCATTAATAACTTCAATCTCCCCCAAGCTTGAGTTGTACTCTCTCCATCAAGAGGCCAAAAGTTATATATTTGATTTCGATCTTTATGAATCTCACTAGGAGGATAAAACTTTGAATAAAAGAGAGGCACTATTTCCTCCCATTCAAGAGCTTGACCATTCTTCAGCAGCTTATACCATTCCTCAACTCTTCCTTTCAGTGACAATAAGAATAACTTCTTCTTAACTTGATCTATAGTCATACCTGCACACTTGAACAACCCGCATAATTCGTGTATAAAGAGTAAATGATCACCAGGATGGACAGTTCCATCCCCAACATAATAGTTATCCATAACATGATCAATAATTCTTATAGGTATTTTAAAAGCATCATTCTTAGCAGGTGGTGGTTCATCTACTACCTTAGCAGTGGTAGTAGCATTACCAAATAAGAAACTCAGCGAATTATCCATAACGAAAATAAAGCAACTAACAGAAATAAACAATACTCACAGTAGAAGTTTCCTTTACCAGTTCCACTCTCCAATAGCGCTTCACTCCCCGGCAACGGCGCCAGAAAATAGTCTTGATGACCCACAAGTATAGGGGGTGTATCGCAGTATTTTCGATAAGTAAGAGTGTCGAACCCAACGAGGAGAAGAAGGTGCTGGCTAGTGGTATTGATCAGGAATTCTCTGCAAATACTTAGCAAATGGATTTTTAGGGGTTTTGATAAAGCAAGTAAACAAAGTACGAGTAAATAAAAGACAGTAGGAATAAATGCAGCAAGTGGCCCAATCCTTTATGCAGCAAAGGACAAGCCGGTTGTATTACTTAAGATGACCAAACGTTCTTGAGGACACATGGGAATACTGTCAAGTTCTTTCGCTTTATATAGTTGATTAATCATCTTTAGCTTGCTAAGTGTTGTGTGGGTGAACCTGTGCTAATGTACCGACCTTTCTAGGACTAATACATACTTGTGATTATAGCCTTTGCAAACATCCGTAAGTACAAGAAAGGTAATTAAGGTAGAAACCTAACCACAGCTTTAAACTCTAAGACCCTTACGTTCCTTGTGCAATGGTTTCCTAACGGGGGTTCAGGTTTCTGTCACTCCGGCAACCCCTATGATTAGTAGTCAAATACACAATGCATTCCCCTAGGCCCATATAGGTGAAGTGTCATGTAGTCGACGTTCACATGACACCACTAGAAGGAGTACACCACAACTTAAATATCAAACTATTGAATCTTTCTCAACACAATTCCACTACTAACAACATGACCTCTCCCATGTCCTCAAGAACAAAATGAACTACTCACAAGACATCATATGGATCATGATCAGAGATGGAATAATGATGTATAACAATCTGAACATAAACAATAATTCAATGGTTCACTCAATAGCATCAACTACAAAGAGTAATCAACACCGAGAAAGTTTCCCCTAAGAACTAATGCAAGATTCAACCCAATTGTTACAGCAATATGGAGATGATGATGAGGGTGCTGATGGTGATGATGGTGGTGATGATGATGATGATGATCCCGATGAAGTCCAGCTTGATGGTGGTGTTGATGGCGATGATCTTCCCTCTCCGGGAAGGAATTCCCCTGATAGAAATCTGTCTGCCGGAGAGATCTTTCTCTCTCGGTGTTTTCCGCCCGCAGAGACGGCAGAATCTTTCTGTGGTCGCTCCCCGAGTCTTAGAGTTTCGGGAGGAATATATACGCCAGAGGGGAGAGCCAGAGGTGGGCCAGAGTGGCCACACCACCTGGTGGCGCGACCTAGGGTAGCCCGCGCCAGGGGGTGGTGTGGGCCCCCTGTGGCCCATCTCCACTCCCTCTTCTGGCAGCTTTCGTCTTCTGAAAAAATAGGATTTTCCGTATATTTTCTCGGATTTTCTGATCTTCGCGAATTTTGCCTCCAAACAACACCTTTTCCATCAGAATCCTGACTGCAGCGGTTCATGCTCCAAAAGTCATCAACCACGCAAAAACAGATAAAATAACATAAGTATCATCTCTTAATATGAAATATATCAATAAATAACAGTAAATTATGACATAGAATAGTGATGCAAAATGGACGTATCAATGTTCTGGACAAATTTTAATTTCTAATTGTCGATTTTCTTACCAATAAACACAATCATGTAGATCATAGAGGTGAAGGGTGGAAAAAATTCCCTTTGGTGTTTGATATACATGAGGATTTCCGATTTAGGCCCTACCATGTTTCATATATATGTATTGTTAGTATGATCTATTTTGAAAAGGTGCGTCTCAGGTGTCAATGCAGATTGATCTAAAAAAGAAGGCAAAGATCCAATAAATGATGTCACGGATAGTGTTCCTATGCGGGCTTTTGATCTCGGGCTTTTGATCTGGTGAGTGTATTTCACCAAGCTACAGTTGCAGCTCCTTTTTGGTAAGATCATACCCTCATACGATGATTTATGCGTACATGTATGGCTGAGGGACTGATATAGATACCAATTTAAAAGAGGTAGGTTTGTCGCCATTGTCCAAGAACTACGATTGGTTTACTACTTTCGGCTCCAAAACTGTTTGGCAGGTGTCTAGGGCCTATGTTTATATTTGTTTTATATAATTAGAGCCTATGTTAATGCTTATGATATGTTGAATGTGCATAATTGCCTGTGTTATTTCATATTTCCATTCTTATTTACCCCTTTTTGGCATATGAAATGATTGGATTCTTTTTGCATTCCCATCTGATTGAGGACATCAATTCAATCTCAACTTGGTCACTCTCGCTGCTTGGAACGCTCGGCTAGGCACGTCGATCAACAGTAGCCGCCCCGGCGAGGAAGGGGAGAAGGTCTTTGCCCTAATATGTGCGGTTTCAGTTTTGTCGGTTATGTTATTTCTCACCTACATGTTTGGTGTCGCTGCTCCATTGCTGACATTTCAGGTTGTATCACTTGGAGATACTCTCCAACCTATTAACACAGTCTTGACCGTACTGTTATAGTACTCTCAGCAATTGATATAATCCACATGCGCGAGGAACATATGATTTATTCAGGATTAATTATTAGTAAGTATGTTTGATTTTCCCTACATGTAGTATGGTATGTTTGAATTCCCTTCCCTTTGCATTCCCAAACTGAAGTCTACACCATAGCATTCCATATACACAAATAATACAGTGACACGGGTGCGGCGTGTCGCCGTGCCTACTTCCCTAGTAAACCTATAAAAGGTACGGTAAGAATTTTGTTGAGACCTTTTCAACACAACATTTTCGAAAACCTAGACGAACAAGGTTAATGTGTGAATATTTCAGACAAAATCACTATAAAATCTATAAAAACGTAAGCTTTGCGTCGTCTGCAAGTTCTGGGCGTAGAGGGATGTTGGGTCCGCCCATGTCTGGACCTAGCTATAGCTACTAATCCTTTCGGATATCCAATGCATTTCACTTCGAATTCCCTTAATCGGTATTACGAATTTCGTCGGTCGCATCTGACGACGGGCGGAAAATAGAAAAGCTAATTTATCACCACGTACTCCCTATAGAAGGCCTGGCACCGCATGCCCTGTCCTGTTAACACTGCGTGTATGAAAATTGAAATCCTAACAGTTCTTTCATCCAAAAAGATAAAGAAGGTTCTACGACTAAGACGGACGGCCGGCGTGCCGCGAGGAGACGGCGAGCATCCTGTGCTCTGCCCAAAAGCCAAATGGCACGCACGCACTAGGTATGAGAGCGACAACCCACGAGAGATTCTACTGGACTATACTATTCGAGTTGTAGCTATATGATATCTACTAATTCCTCCGTTCTAAAATAAGTGACATGAGTTTGTCTAAATTCGCATGCGTGAGTTTGTCTAGATTCGTATGTATATTTATATACATGCGAATTTAGACAAACTCACATCACTTATTTTGGGACGGACGGAGTTTTTTACTTCTAAAATATAAGCCCTTTTAGTAAACTAAAACAACTTTAAAAAAAAGCTCATATTATGAAACGGACGTGGAGAAATGAAGGAGCGTTTGTCCCGTTTCTTTTCCAGGTGTCCAGATCAATAGGTAGAGTTTTCGATCCTTCGATCACTCTATACAGTACAACACATAGATATACGACGGTGACGCCCCGTCAACAGCGAGACATATGTAGCGATTTCGTCATTTTTAGACCCGTCAGCTCAACCGAGTTGAGGAGCTTTAAGATGAACAAAAATTGAAACATGCGCCTCGCTAGAAACCGTGAGTACAAATAAAGAATCCGCTTAAAGAGCCACAACACTCATTTTTTTTTTGCGATTGGTTTTGAAATTATGATCATGTCAACCAGCACGGATCAATAATCATCTTTTGTACGGTGTAGTTATTTTGTTTTGGTGGCTACTGTCGATTGTTAATAAATCGTCTTATGTCATCGCGTAAGAAAAAGATGTCAGGTCAAAGACCTGCTTCAAAGCTGAATAACGCTAGCTAATAAAGTTGAGTTTGCAATTTTCCTTCAAAGTATATCGCTGGGCTTTGACAAATCACAAACAGAATGTACTCCCTCCGTTTTAAAATACTACCTCCGTCCCAAAATAAGTGACGTGGGTTTGTCTAGATTCACATGTATCTATATACTAAAATACGTCTAGATACATCCGAATATAGACAAACCTACGTCATTTATTTTGGAACGGAAGGAGTATAAGATGTTTTAGCTTTGTGAAAAAACTGTATTTGGACCCATTTATGTCTATGTTCGTGTAGATTCGGAGTGAATCTATACACTAAAAGAGATCTAGATGCACTATTTTAAAAAATTAAAATATCTTATATTTTAAAACGGAGGAATATATAGTTTTGACAAAACCAAACAAAGCTAGGCCCCCTGAGTAGCCAACAACCATCTACCACCTCCTTGCACGTTTGACCCAGCGATCAACTGACCATCACGGCACACCAAGCTCACCTGCTGAACCAACACAGCTTACGTCCGTGTTTAGTTAATCCACAATTTGTTTCACATGACCAGTTCCACAGGTTTGTGATGATGTTTGCCTTACTTACAATCACGGGGACTACGTGTGAGGGCCAGGCGTGACACGTCTCAGAAATATAAAACGTTTTAGGCTTGTGAATCAAATGTACCTAGACATATTTTAGTGTATAGGTTCGTAGAGGGTTCAGAGTAAACTTATATACTAAAAAACGTCTAGATACATTCTTTTCACAAAGCTAAATGTCTTATATTTGAACGGAGGAAGTACTAACTTTGTAAAGTTTCATCAACTATATAGCAAAATATTAGAAGGCAAAATATTAGAAGGGGAGATTTGGTGCACATGGGCACTAGTGATTCTAATTGTTTTAAAAAGAAAGAATTACATTTACAAGTTTCAAAAAAAAAATCTAAAAAAATCTAGATGTTGCCAATGATGTATCCCACAAACTTGCAAAATATAAATTTCAAATACTTTGTTTATAAGCTATATAAAAATGACAAAAGTGTGGATATAAGTATGCATAGTTTCATATCTCTAAAATTTATCAGATTTTTATTTTTGTGTCGCTCACAATATAAGGAATTTCGGATTGCGATTTTGCATGCCTGTAGGATAGAACATTGACTATGCCCAAATTTATTTTTCAGATATTTCTAAAACCTGTAAATATGAACTTTGAATTTGTTTAAACGAAGGGAGCACAGAGATCGAGAGGCAAAGATACTTTTGTTGGGGGATGACCCTAGGTAGGGTCAAGTCGAGGTAAAGACAATGTCTGCCGATGTGCTCCTAGCTCAAAGCAAGTGTTGACCGAGGTACTTGAAGACCGGCCGAGTTACGGCCGACTTAGCCATGGTTAACTCCACCCAACAATACCTCAACCGACATAAACCATACATCGGCACCACCATGTTACATATCTGCAGGTACCACCAAGGCCGAGTTAAGCAGGCAGGAGTCGGGTTATTACCTAGCCTACAGAAGAAGAAAGGAATCTCTCCTTGGTCAGCGATTTTCTCTCTCTACTGGAGCCACTTTAGAGAGAGCGCAAAAGAAAGAGAGACGAGGACTAGAAGTATGGGCCGACAAAGGTGACGTCGACTAACCGTTGTTGGCCGGGTCACATGGCGGCACAGAGACTTACGGCATGGTCTCAGAGATGCTTACGCCATTGTCTCGCAGAGGCTCACGATGGGGAACAGAGGTGCACCGTTTTGCTATTCTCGGAGGAGCATATTCCACGGATATGCTCTCCATGTATGGATGAGGACCTCCAAGGAGGGGGTCATCCATTTTTGCTAGAAGGAAGAACCTTAGTGAGAATTGAGAGCAGAGGAGCACTTCACCTCCCTCCTCTCCATGATACAGCTCAAGGAGCTTCTGTAAACCACCATTGATCTTGAGAATACAAACCTTCAAGTGTGGAATCACCACACTATCCCTCCCTGGATACCACTAGCGCATATTGGCCCCATCTTTAGCCTATCCAGGGCATCTGTCGTGACACCACCACGACAGTTGGCGCCCACCGTGGGCCAGCATCGGTGCTAGCTAGAGTCAAGATCCGGACGGGGAACTTCATCGTCACCGGGGAGCGCATCATCTCCGGGCTTGTTCAACGCTTTGGTGCGCTGGATTTGAAGGGAATATGCCCAAGATGCAATAATAAAGTGGTTATTATCTTATTCCTTATTTATGATAAATGTTTATTTTGCATGCTATAATTGTATTAATTGAAAACGTTAATACATGTGTGTTTAATAAACAAATAAAGGGTTCCTAGTTATGCCTCTCTTATAAACTAGCTTGTTGATTAATAAGATGATCAAGGTTTCCTGATCATGGATATTGGATGTTGTTAATAATGAGGTCACAACATTGGTGAATGATGTGATAAACATTCATCCAAAATATAGCATTACGATCAAAGTCACTGTGTTTATATTGCTATAACATTATACGAAGTAATCTTAGTCCTTAGACCATGATATCATGTTAATTGCTAACACCGGAAGAGTACTTTGATAACATCAAACGTCACACTGTAACAGGGTGACTATAAAGGTGGGTTTGGGTACTCTGAAAGTGTTATGTTGAGGATCATGGATCAAGAGTGGGATTTGTCCATCCCGATGATGGATAGATATACTCAGGGCCCTCTCAGTGATATCACATTGAGATAGCTTGCAAACAAGTGATGTGATCACTAGAATGTTATATCACGGGAACGAGGAAAGCGTGCATGTCGGTAATGAGATCAAACTAGGTATGGAGATACCGATGATCGAATCTCGGACATGTAATATATCGTGAGATTAAAAGGATTTAGTTACAACATTAAAGGTTCACACGATCACTAGAGTCATCGTTGAATGTCTGGGAGTCAGTACGGATCTCTAGGTCCCGCTACTGATTATTGATCGGAGAAAGGTATCGATCATGTCTACATAATTCATGAACCGTAGAGTGACACACTTAAGGGATGCCGACACCGTTTGGATAAAATATGTTTCAGATAAAGATTTAAGAAAGCGCTAGAATCATTTTGATGGAAACCGGAATTGTTTCGGGTGAAATTGCAGAAACTGATTCGGCATGTGATATTGAAATGTTGCAGGGGGGCTTATGTGAATGTTTGTTAATTAAAGTAATTAACAAAATTCTAAATAAAATAGTTTTATTTAATGAGATCTTGCATTAAATTTGGTGGAAATTTAATGGAGATGAGTGGACTTTTGAGTGGGAGGCTAATTATGTGAGTAAGAGATCCACGCACATGAATGTGGAAGAGGTGGGGGCACCTCCATGGCCGCCGGCCATGGGAGGAGGTTGCCCCCTCTCCCTATAAAAGGCCCTCCACTCCTCCTCTCATCTTACACCTCCTCATGAAGGATCTCTCCCCCTCTACAATTATTCCCCATAGTCTCGGATTAGCGAGATATATATTCTCGGTGGCTTTATCTAGAAAGGAGTTGCTGCTTCCGCTTCTTTTCTAGAGCGAGGTACGGAGGTTGTCGGGGTACCGGATGTGTGTGCGATCACGGATGCACCGCTGCATTGCGCTGTTGGACTTGGTGCTGCTAGACCTGCTGGACTTGCTAGAGTTGGACCAGCTGGACTCGCTGGACTTCATCACAATCTTGAGATCGGTAAGTGTACGACTACATCAACCAAGAAATCAATTTCGTTAACAATGCTTTGTCAATCTTCAAGGGTATGTTCTCTATGGATGTATATCCACCCGCTGATTGTATCTAGGTAGATAGATCTTGGTGCTTAGATGTTCATATCGTAAGAAAAAATTTGTTTTCTATGTTGCGAACCCAACAGTGGTATCAGATCCTGATCTACGCGTAGATGCTTTGCATGGGTAGTACATATAAGAGTATGTGGGCGATGATGATCATGTTATTGCATCTTATATGTATTTTGGATATTGGTGACTGTCGTGGTGGTGGCACGGCAGATGCCATGGATAGACTAAAGATGGGGCCAATGAGTGCTAGGGGAATATAGGGAGGGAGAACGTGGTGATTCTACGCACGGAAGTTCTTGTGTATTCTCTATCAATGGTGTTTACAAGTTCTCTTGAGGCTCTCAGCAAGAAGGAGACGATGTCTCTTACTCCCTACCAACTAGCCCTAGAGTTCTACCTTAGACAGAGAGAATGATCGATCCCCTTCTATGGAGGCCCAGGTGCCCCTTATATAGGGGAGCCCGGGTTACAATTCTAGGGCACAGGTGGCAGCATATTCTATGAATATGCTCCTTTCCTAAAGCAGATGCTTCTTTATTCTCTTTAACGGCTCGTCTGGGCTTTGGACGTAACCCACATCGTAATCCTTGTCTTTTGGCGTCACCAGACACGGGCTACGTCATCCGGCTTTGCCCGCGTCACCTTGGTCGCCCCTGACCCGCTGGTCCTCTTCTTTACTTTACTTCGCTCATGCTACAACTAATAAAGCCACCTTTTGACCAGCGGGGGATTCCTTCTCTTGGAAGCCATAAGATAACCTGGCTAGCATGTAGCTAATCTGGCTTACCAAGTTACCTGCAAAACAGATAGATAAACATGGCCGGCATATAACTTATGCCGGCCGGACCATAGTCAAGGAGATGCTCCATGGGCCGGGTCACACCATGGTTCGGCCTGCCTTGAGGTGATCCGGTCAGCACTTGCTTTGACCGTGTCGTACCCCGGCTAACTCGGCCCTTATACCCCGGCGTTACCCTACCCAGGGGTATCCCCCCAACATTAGTCCCCGAAGCTGGTGCAGTCTTAGCAACTTTTAGTTGTTAAGGCCACAGCAGGTTCCCATATCCTGATCTTTTGTTCCTTAGGCCGAGTTACCTCGTAACCCGGAGTTTCTCATCTTGTGACCCTTTGGCTCATTCCGAGTTATTCCTCGCTGGCTTATCCGGGTTACCATTCCTTCCCTTGTACGCTTCCCCACATCCTACATGGAGGGTAATCATCATTTTGCCTCATTTTAAGGGCCACACACATTTAATGCGCCGGTTACTGTCGCAACATCAGGAATAACTGCTGTAAACGTCCCTTCACTGCAGCGCCTCGTTAACCGTAACACTGCGTCACGTCATAGGATCGTTTGCTCATGTGGTCCTTTCTGTGGCCTTGCTCTGATTGGCTGTCTCGACCGTGCACACACCCATTGCGTGCGGCGTGTCCACCGCAAAAGGTCCCACGACGCGCGTGCTGCGCGGTTAAGTAGAGGGCCTGGGGCGTTCTCAGTGGAAGTTCCTCCATTTTCTCCGTGCCTCCTAGCCTTTTTCTCTCTCACCGCAACCTTGCTGCCGCCGCTAGTTTCTTGCTGCTCCAGCGCCACCACGACCATGCTCAGGCAGCACCTCGCGCCAGCGCCGCCGTTCCCAGTCCAGATTTCCTCCACGGGGCCTTGCGCTTCCCGTTTCCCCTCTTCAGGTTATTCGTACGATGATTTCACCCTTGAAGACCTCGAATCCATCATGACAGAAGAAGAAGTAACGGTGGTGGTGCAGCAGGAAGAAGGAGTAGAGGGCCGCGAGCGCGGCTGCTGGGAAAGGCTCCATCGTCCGCGAGGAGGACCTAGACTGGCTCCACGCCACGTGTCGTGTCCCCGCCGGCGTCGCCTGCCGCCTCACCTCCGGTGAAGTCTCTCCTTCCCCCAATTCTAGGGAATATGTTGTCTTTCTTTCGCATTTCTAGCACGGCTTCGGCCTTCCCACTTCCGATTTTTTCTTTGATTTCATTTCTACATACAAGTTGCAACCGCATCACCTCCCCGCAAACACTTACTTCTCTGTCCTCCTTTGATTCTAGCATTGATGGGTACATCGACTTCTGGCCAACTAAAGAACTTTGGATCAAGTTCTTTGGTCTCCGAAGAAACGTAGTTCCGGACAAGGAGCATGCCCCGGAGGACAAACACTTGACCCAGTGCGGCACCGCCTCCATTTCTCCCCGGAAGAACTCCGTATTCCCCCGGGTCACTGGACTCGAGTCTTGCAAGGGCTGGGCCCGGACTTTCTTCTATGTCTGGAACACCACCAAGGAGGACTTGATCCGGATTCTACCCTTCAGACTTGGCCCTCCTAATACCTCGCGTTGGGAGAGCATTCTGAAGCGGCCCACGGCCCTAGCAAATCAAGTGGAGCGCCGGATCAAGGAGCTGCTCAAGGAGCACCTCTGGGGGGAGGATATTATGATTACTTTTCTCCGCAGCCAGGTCTCACCCCTCCAGAAGCGAGCCCACAAGATCTGCTACCTGAGCGGCCCTCTCGACCCTCACCGGACTTCTTCCATCGAGCTGGATAACTCGGTAGTTTACCGCCGGGTTAAGTCCATATTCAATGTGGAGGAGTTCTCCGAGGATTGGGAGTGGGGATTTGAGCGCTTCACCCGGGTCAACCCTCCTCCAAAGGTAAAATTTCCTTTTCTTGTTCTCCGAATCTTCTCTGTATGTCGATTCACTTTTGTAACTTGTCAATTGTTGCCTTGTTCTCAGCGATTCCTCTAGCAGCCACTGGAGGATGGCGAGGTGCTGGCGAGCAAGTGGTTGTCGGACCGCACCGAGGAGGACGAGGAGGATCCTGATCCAGAGGCCTTCCTACCTACCCTGGATGTCGTCAAACGCTGTGCTGGTAAGACCTCTTCTCTAAGGGATTGGCCAGACGACGATGACTCGGACGTTGAGGTCCTAGAGGTATTTGATCCGGTTCCCATCTCTTACGTGCATCTGGCTATGTTCGAATGTTCAGCTAACCCGGACGGTCAGGTCCACGAGGTTCCTCCCCTTGCCACTGGTGGCCCGGCTCTTGCTCCTTCCCAGAAGCGCGTGACTACCTCGGCCGCAGCTTTGGAGGTGCCGCTGCCCAAGAAGAGGCAGAAGAAATCTGGGGTGAAACCCTCGTCCAATCCGGCCGCCAAGAGCATGGTTCAGAGGGCGCCCAAACCTCGGGCTCCTCCTACCGTGGATGAGTAAGTCCCTTTGCACTACAACTTGGGATTTTTCCTTTGCTTGCCTTTGTTTCTTATTGATTCTCTCTTTTTGACGTGGTGCTTTTTCTTTCTCAGAGCTCCTAGGGATATCCCTCAGAGCGGCTCCAGCATAGCCGCCCCACTCCGGAGCAGTCCCTCTCCCTCCCGCAACAACGATTATCATCTGCTCAGCTCTATTCAAGAGGGCTCCGTGGTTGCGCCTGACCAGAGCCACCTCGCCAAGAGGAGGGCAATGTCGGTGCGGGGGGTAGTGGGGGGGCTCTAGATATGGCGATGCTGGATCTCCCCAGTTCCTCGGCCTCAGCACCAAATCTTGAGGTGCCAGTTTCATCGCCGCCGCCCCCAACAAGTCCTTTTGTTCCAGTGTTCCTAGCATCACCAGTACTAGCACCAGTAATACCACCAGCAGCATCAGCACCAGCACCAGCAGCAGCATCAGCACCAACAGCATCAACAGCAATAGCAAAAGCCTCCACCAAGCCTCCTAAGGGAAAAGCCCCATCGGCTCTCCCCGGGTCTACCCCTTCAATGGCAGATATCTTCCAAACTATTCCTCCACCTTCATCCGGCGAAGTCAAGAAGGCTTTCGGGTCAGCAAAAGAACTTCATCCGAGTTTGCTGCTTCCGGATCAGAGGGCAGCCAACAACTGGTTTTGCATACCAGCCCCGCTGCAGCTCAATCCGCCAGGCGAGAGGCCCACGTGAAGGGCCTTGTGGCGAACTATTCTCTCTCTGGCGAAAGTTACAGTCCACTGCTCCTTGAGTATGTGAAGAACTAGAACAATGCAGAATTCATCGACCCTCAAGATGATCTGCCAGAGAAGTTCGGCCCAGCCGAGTTCAGCGCCCAGATGAACTCCGCTAGCAAGGCTATTTCCTTAGCTGGCCGGATGATGGAGGTAACTATTTTTCTCTGCTGTTGATGTTTTACATAACTGAGCATCTGTAGATATAGCCCCTAGTCCCCGAGCCTCCGAGGGAATAACTTGTTATTCGGTCGAATGCTTCTTATAGAATCTAGTTTTTGTTCGTAACATCAAATTTCGATATAGTTAGAGCCAGGTCTAGTTCCCTTGGCCCATATCTTATATACTTAGAATATCCACGCACCTAGAGCCGGCTTAAGTTCTACTTGGCCCAGATCTTGTAGACTTCGAATATCCACACACCTAGAGCCGGGTTAAGTTCCATTTGACCCGAGTCTTGTAGACTTTGAATATCCACACACCTAGAGCCGGGTCAAGTTCCACTTGGCCCGGGTATTGTAGACTTTGAATATCCACACACCTAGAGCCAGGTTAAGTTCCACTTGGTCCGGGTCTTATAGACTTCGAATATCCACACACCTAGAGCCGGGTTAAGTTCCACTTGGCCCGGGTTTCATAGACTTCGAATTGTTTTTACTCTGCCTTTGAACTTTGCCATTGCCTTGCGTATTTCAGATTACCACTAATCGCCAATCCGCTGAGTTCCAGTGCCTGCTGGACTCCTATAAAGACATTCGCACGCGTTATGGTAAAGTCCTGGTGGAGTACCAGAAGAGGGGTAATTTTCCATTCTTCCTCTTCAGTACTCGTTTATTCGAACTTCTTAGGATCCATATGAATTTTTTGTCCGAATCATGTAGCCGAGGTTGAAGCTGAAAACACAATCATGCGGAAAAACCTTGCTGAAATCAAAGGTAAATTTACCCCTGATACATCGCAAATGTATCTATAATTTTTGATGTTACATGCTTGGTTTTATCCACTTTCTTGTGTTTTGTCCACACTTTGGAGTACTTTTCAGATGATTTCTTGGACTAACCTATTAACAAGAGCCACAGTGCCAACTGCCTGTTTTCTGCCGTTTTTGGTTCCAGGAAAGTCAGAAAATGAATATTCTCGGAATTGGACGGGACAAAAGCCAAAGTGCCTATTTTTCCGAAAGTCATCAGATGCCAGAATACGAGACAGAGAAGGGCTGGGGGCCGGCCACACCACCTGGCCGCGCGACCAGGCCTGGCCCGCGCTAGGGGGTGGTCTGGCCGACCCCAACACCCCCTCGGCCTCTCCTTCCGCCTATATATTGCCCTCGGGACGAAAACCCTAAGTACCTAATCAAAAATCCACGAAAGAGTCTATAGCTGCCGTCATCTCCATCCCTAGATCGGGAGGGATCTGAAGATCTTCCCGGCACCCTGCTGGAGAGGGGAATTCACCCTGGAGGCCTTCTTCATCACCATGCAAGCCTCCGATGTGATGTGTGAGTAGTCCATCCTTGGACTACGGATCCATGTAGTAGCTAGATGGCTGGTTTTCCTCCTTTGTGCTTTCATGTCTAGATCTTGTGAGCTCCGTTCATGATCAAGGTCATCTATTTGTAATTCTGCATGTTGTGTTTGCGGGGATCCGATGGATATTGAGATGCTATTTCAGATTGATTATTGATTCTATCATGTCTTTGTTATTTGTGATCTTGCATGCTTTCCGTTGTTAGTAGCTATCTTGGCCAAGTAGATGCTAGCAAATCCAAGAGTTAGTATTTATGCTCGATAGTGGGTTCATGCCTCTGGTAATCTAGGGAAGTGACAGAAATCTCTAAGGTACTAGATGTGCTGTTGCTACTAGGGAGAAAACAACAATCCTTTGTTCATAGAACAATCGTATTGTTTACTTTACACGCAATTCGTAAAGCAATAATCTGTTGCTTACAACTTAATACTGGAGGGGGTTCGGATGATAACCTGAAGGTGGATTATTAGTCATAGATGCAGTTGGATGGCGGTCTATGTATAATGTTGTAATGCCCAATCAAGTTCCAAAGGAGTCAAGATGATTAGTATATGCATGTATTGCTTTCTTGATGTTTGTCAATCACCCCGCTGTAATTTATTCACCCAGCATGTTATCTATCTTAAGGAGAGCCACCTCTAGTGAACTATGGATCACGGTCCTTTCTTTTACATACAATCTGTAAACTGTTTACTGCTTTGTGTTTACTTTCTGCAAACTATTACTTCCTTCCATTCGATACGTTTAATCCTTTGTTTTCAGCAAAACCGGTGAGATTGACAACCTCATCGCAAGTTGGGGATAGAGTTCTGTGGTTGTGTTGTGCAGGTCTTCATGTTGCTGCTGGCACCGGTAGTGCGCCCTGCCAACGTTCAGCTAGCTACACCTTTGGGGTGTTTCCTTGCTCCTACTGGATTGATAACCTTGGTTTCGTACTGAGGGAAAACTTGCTGCTGTGCTCATCATACCTTCCTCTTGGGGTTCCCCAACGAGCTCGATATATTTTGGGCCATCAAGCATATTTTCTGGCGCCATTGCCGGGGAGTCAAGGGCATCTTCACAAGGGGAGTCCCTCATAACCAATCTCTTTACTTTGTTATTTTTGTTTTGCTTAGTTTCTTTTTGCTTTGTTTGCTTGTTTCTTTATCAAAAACACACAAAAAATTAGTTTTACAAGTTTGCTTTCTTTATCAAAAACACAAAAAATGACTACTCTTGAAAACACTAAGTTGTGTGACTTCACTAGCACCAACAACAATGATTTTATGAGCACACCTATTGCTCCACCTGTGCCTGAAGATACTTTCTTTGAGATAAAACCTGCTTTACTCAATCTTGTTATGAGAGAACAATTTTCTGGTATTAGTAATGAAGATGCTGCTACCCATCTAAATAACTTTGTTGAACTTTGTGAGATGCAAAAGCATAGGGATGTAGATGGTGATATTATTAAGTTGAAACTGTTTCCTTTATCTTTGAGAGGAAAAGCTAAAGAATGGTTGAATTCCTAAACTAGGAATAGTATTGATTCTTGGACTAAGTGCAAAGATGCTTTTATTGGAAAATACTATCCTCCTGCTAAGATTATATCCATGAGAAGTGAAATAATGAAGTTTAAACAACTTGATAATGATCATGTTGCTCAAGCTTGGGAAAGAATGAAATCTTTGGTAAAGAATTGTCCCACTCATGGACTGACTGCTTGGATGATCATCCAAACTTTTTATGCAGGATTGAACTATTCTTCAAGGAACCTATTGGATTCAGCTGCTGGAGGTACATTTATGACCATCACTTTGGGTGCTGCAACAAAACTTTTGGACAATATGATGGTTAATTATTCTGAATGGCATACTGAGAGAGCTCCACAAGGTAGGAAGGTAAATTCTATTGAGGAAACTTCCTCCTTGAGTGATAAGATTGATATTATTATGTCTATGCTTGTTAATGGGAAAGCCCATATTGATCCAAATAATGTCCCTTTAGCCTCTTTGGTTGCTCAAGAAGAGCAAGTTGATGTGAACTTCATAAGGAATAACAATTTTGGCAATAATGCTTATAGGAATAATTTTGGTAACAACAATTATAAGCCATATCCACCCAACAATGGTAATGCTTATGGAAGTTCCTACAACAATAATAGGAGTGCACCCTCTGAACTTGAAGTTATGCTTAAAGACTTTATTAGTAAACAAACTGCTTTCAATAAAACTATTGAGGAAAAACTCTCTAATGCTGAAAGAAATATAGCATCTTTTGCTGCTCAATCTTCTTTGAATAAAATGGCTGCTAAACCTGAAACTAATGATAATCCCTTTGTAGCTACTAATGCTATACAAGTAAGAATTGATGAAAATGTTAGACTATTAGCTGAATTACATGCTAAGTGGGAAAGAGAAGATGAAATTGCTAGAAACATTAGTGTTTCTACTATTACCACCACTAGTGTTGAGGCTAGTAATAGTTCTACTACTTTAGATGATAAATTTGATTTTGATCTTGATGGTTGCAATATCTCTGAAGTTATTAAGTTCCTACAAAAGCTTGCTAAAAGTCCTAATGCTAGTGCTATGAACATGGCCTTTACAAAACACATTACTGATGCTCTCATAAAGATTAAAGAAGAAAAGATGAAACATAAAGCTTCTATTCCTATAAAACAAGAAGATGGTTGGGAACCCATCATTAGTATGAAAGTGAATGACTTTGATTTCAAAGCTTTATGTGATCTTGATAGTAGTGTTTCTATTATGCCTAGAAGGATTTATGAAATGCTTGATTTGCCTCCACTTGAAGATTGTTATTTGAATGTCCCACTTGATGATAATGCTAAAAAGAAACTCATGGGGAGTTTTAATGATGTTCTTATTATGGTTAACAATGCCTATGTCCCTGTTGATTTCTATGTTTTGGATGTTGAATGCAATGCTTCTTGTCCTATTACTTTGGGAAGACCTTTTTTCAGAACTGTTGGTGCCATTATTGATATGAAAGAAGGCACCATTAAATATCAACTCCCACTCAACAAAGGTATAGAACACTTACCTAAGAAGAGAGAGAATATTTCTTTTGCTTCTCCTATGAAAAAAAATTTTGATCTTAATGCTTCTTCATTTGAGAACACTTGATTCTTTTTCTTGCTTCTTATGCCTAACTTAAAGGCGTTAAAAAAAGTACTTATTGGGAGATAACCCAAAAGTTTTAGATGAGTCTTGGAAGTTATTACCTCAGTAATAAACGCTCCTTATCCTTTTTATTTGCTTTTTGTGCCAAGAGTAACCTCTAATGAGAGAGAAGTAATGATTGGGAAAGTTGCTGTCCCAAAACAGATTTCTGTGCTTCACCGTAAAAATTCTTGTAAAATCTCTGAAAGTCTGTTTGAGGCGTGAATTTTTGTGCTTCTGACCCAGGTTGTTATCTAACTTTCGTTAGTTCAGCACTTTTTGATTTGAGCAAAATAACATCTTCGAAAAAATTCGTATTTACCTGATGGTCTGTTTTGACAGATTTCTGCCATTTTTTGCATTTGCTTCTTGTTGGTTCTTTTTTGAGTTCTTTTGTGGAATTGAGCTTTTTGACGGAAATGCTACAGTACCTAGTGTTCTAATGGAAGTTTATTTGGTATTAGAACTGAACCTTAAGACTTATTCATCTTGAGTGCACTAATGTTGCTAATAAAGATTGTGTGAAGTTTTGTATGAAGGAAAAATTTCAGGTGTTGAGTAATGAGATGAAGGATGGACTAAAGCTCAAGCTTGGGGATGCCACGCATGTCACCCCAAGAAATATCCAAGAAGTACAAGCGTCAAAGCTTGGGGATGCCCAAGGCATCCCCTTCTTCATCAATAAAAATCCCAGGTTTCTTCCAAACGCTTCATTTTTATTGTTTCATGCACTGTTGTGTTGTTCTTGGAGCGTCTTCTTTTTCGTTTTCGTTTTGGTTTTTCGTTTGCTTTCTTTGCTTAGTTTTCTGAATAAATTGGTTGGACCCCCCTTTTTGATACATTGGTTTGCAAATAGTTTGGTTTGGTTTGGAAAAGAGTAGGAAAGTTCATGCTTATATGGTAAAAAGAGCTTGTTTTTGACTGTGGCCTATGCTTTGTCATGCCATGCTTGATATTGTTTTGGCTTTATGCTTAGTATTCTTTGCTGTAGCATGACTTGTTATAAACAATTGAGATTTCTTAATGTGCCTTGGATGAATCATGCGTTGTTTTAGCATAGTATAGTGGTATTCTCCTTTGATGCTTTATTTGGGTTGACTTGGTGCATGCTCACACCATGTTATGACTATCTCAAGTCACCATAGCCTTTATGATCCTTTAGTTTTCAAATTGTAGTATCACTTTATGCTTTGATCAATGATGTTTTGTTGCTCTGCATGATTATGGCCAGTATTGCTCTCCTAGTTTGTCGCTCCCAGTCTTTTGCTAGCCTCCACAACCAAGTATGAGTTCCACTCATGCATCCAACTCCCTAAACCAAGTTATTCCAAAGAGTCCACCATACCTACCTACTATCTTATGCTATTCCAAGTATAGTCATGCTTTTGTTTACCTTCCGAATTAAACTTGTTATGGGAAAACTAGTGATTAAAGCTCTCACGAACTTGATGGCATACTTTACTTTTATTGCCCTTAATAAACTTGAACCATTGTGTCGTCTATGTTGTATATGCTTGCACTTATTTGTTGGGAATTAGCAGAACCATGCTGTCATGGGGAACGCTTTCAACATTGCACTTGGTACTTGTACCTAATTGATATCATGCTCTTTTGTATATGAATGTCGTCGGTGTGAAATGAAAGGGGAGCTTGTAAGTCCATGGAGTTATGTATATGTGTTAGAGAAACGCCTGGGCCGCTGGTCTAATCCATGCTGACATGGTGGAAACCTGCAGCGTAACCATAATGAGCTGTCTATGAAGCATTCTTCTTATAAAAAAAGAGTCCTACATTGAGAAAAAAGAGAAAGAGAAAAAAGATATATGAAAAGAGGAAAGAGAGAAAAAAGCACCATATTCCCATGGTAAATAAGAAGATTGCTGAGATGCTCGTTGTCTGCTTGCCTTGTCATTTTGATATGGGGATTCTTCCGTATCATCGGGCAAGGGGTACCCCGTTGGCGGTTCTCTATGATACACATGTACTTACGATGACAAGAACTTACCGGTGACTAAACTTGAGTAGCATGAGGAGCGACCCTCGTATACAAGGGACATGCGATTTCTAACTTATACTTCGCAAGCATGTACACCCTAGTTTGTTCACTTTAACCTTAATCACTTCAAGATGCTTATGATAGGGGCAATGAGAGCTGAAAGCTATAAGTACCATAATTTTTGGAAGCTCTTTATGAGACTTGAATCCCTGCTTCCTTCTATGGAGGCCTTTCTTCCACCATTATATTGAGTCTCCACCTTCTACCTTTATGCACCTACTTTGAGAGCATAGTGGCCATTCTTAGTTCTATGTGCATTGTGCCAAGACTAGTTGATTGATGCATACCTTGATATTGCTTGTGTTAAACTATTTGTATCTAGTCACTCTTATGAACTCTGAAGGTGTCCTATGCATTTATATTTGCTACTCTATGAGGGACAAGCTGAATACTATTATGCTATGTTTTCTTTATGTGAAACAAACAAACGTCTTGCAAAGCATTGTTATTCATGAATCTTTTGTTTGTGCCTTTTCATGTTGCATCATAGTTTCGTTGTCTTATTGCTAGAACTTTGTCTTTCATGTTATGATTGAAGTACTATGATCCCAGCTTTGAATGTTTTACAAATACTTTGATCAAGTCTTTGATGGTGCATGTCACCTCAAAAATTATTCTTTCTTTTTATCGCTTACCTACTCGAGGACGAGCAGGAGTTAAGCTTGGGGATGTTGATACATTGCAAATGTATCTATAATTTTTGATGTTCCATGCTTGGTTTTATCCACTTTCTTGTGTTTTGTCCACACTTTGGAGTACTTTTCATATGATTTCTTGGACTAACCTATTAACAAGAGCCACAGTGCCAGCTGCCTGTTTTCTACTGTTTTTGGTTCCAAGAAAGTCAGAAAATGAATATTATCGGAATTGGACGGGACAAAAGCCAAAGTGCCTATTTTTCCGAAAGTCATCAGATGCCAGAATACGAGACAGAGAAGGGCTAGGGGCTGACCACACCACCTGGCCGCGCGGCCAGGCCTGGCCCACGCCAGGGGGTGGTCTGGCCGACCCCAGCACCCCCTCGGCCTCTCCTTCCGCCATATATTGCCCTCGGGACGAAAACCCTAAGTACCCAATCAAAAATCCACGAAAGAGTCTATAGCCACCACCATCTCCATCCCTAGATCGGGAGGGATCTGAAGCTCTTCCCGGCACCCTGCCGGAGAGGGGAATTCACCCTGGAGGCCTTATTCATCACCATGCAAGCCTCCGGTGTGATGCGTGAGTAGTTCATCCTTGGAATACGGATCCATGTAGTAGCTAGATGCCTGGTTCTCCTCCTTTGTGCTTTCATGTCTAGATCTTGTGAGCTCCGTTCATGATCAAGATCATCTATTTGTAATTCTACATGTTGTGTTTGCGGGGATCCGATGGATATTGAGATGCTATTTCAGATTGATTATTGATTCTATCATGTCTTTGTTATTTGTGATCTTGCATGCTTTACGTTGTTAGTAGCTATCTTGGCCAAGTAGATGCTAGCAACTCCAAGAGTTAGTATTATGCTCAATAGTGGGTTCATGCCTCTGGTAATCTGGGGAAGTGACAGAAATCTCTAAGGTACTAGATGTGCTGTTGCTACTAGGGAGAAAACAACAACCCTTTGTTCATAGAACAATCGTATTGTTTACTTTACACGCAATTCGTAAAGCAATAATCTATTGGTTGTAACTTAATACTGGAGGGGGTTCGGATGATAACCTGAAGGTGGATTATTAGTCATAGATACAGTTGGATGGCGGTCTATGTATAATGTTGTAATGCCCAATCAAGTTCCAAAGGAGTCAAGATGATTAGTATATGCATGTATTGCTTTCTCGATGTTTGTCAATTGCCTCGCTGTAATTTGTTCACCCAGCATGTTATCTATCTTAAGGAGAGCCAACTCTAGTGAACTATGGATCCCGGTCCTTTCATTTACATACAATCTGTAAACTGTTTACTACTTTGTGTTTACTTACTGCAAACTATTACTTCCTTCCATTTGATACGTTTAATCCTTTGTTTTCAGCAAAACCGGGGAGATTGACAACCTCATCATAAGTTGGGGACAGAGTTCTGTGGTTGTGTTGTGCAGGTCTCCACGTTGCTGCTGGCACCGGTAGTGCGCCGTGCCAACGTTCAGCTAGGTACACCTTTGGGGTGTTTCCTTGCTCCTACTGGATTGATAACCTTGGTTTCTTACTGAGGGAAAACTTGCTGCTGTGATCATCATACCTTCCTCTTGGGGTTCCCCAACGAGCTCGATATATTTTGGGCCATCAACCCCCTCCACACGATCGTTGTATTTTCTTTCCTTTATCCGGTGGACACTTATACTTTGGGTCCTCCGGATCATTATGCTGTTGCAGTTTCTCTCGAGGATAGCATCACAATGCCTGAAATTATGACTCATTTCCTCGAACAAGCAGGGAAGCATGAGGCTGAACTGAAGAAGAAAGATGAGGAGATAGATCGGCTCCAACACCAGGACACGGAGATCACTTGGCTGAATGCCGAAATCCAGAGGCTTAAGAGCTTCCATAAGTACGAGTTGGAGAAGGCCGACCAGGAGTTTGCCGAGGAGAAAGAGCGTTTAACCACACAAATATCCAAGGATAAGAGCCTATTGGAGGAAGCCGACGTCAAGCTTACGTCGGTGACCACCGAATACGAGAAACTCCAGGCCCATAACGCCGACGTTCATTCCGAGCTTCAGTGACTCCTCTTCTAGATCACACGTGAGTTTTCTGCCCTTGCTTGATTTTCTTCCCTCCGGATTTGGTCCTTTTTTTCACTATTTTTCTTCTCATTCTTAGGCAAATTTCTAGAGAGTGATACACTCGGTGATGCTGCCGTTCGCCAATCCCGCGAACAACATGGTATTCATGCTGCCCCTGGTGCCGAGCCAATCCCGTATAATACGGAGGACCTACTGGCGAGTCTCACCGCTTGTCTTGAGGTAGTGAAGAACCATGGCGCGGATATTATCCCAGCGGCAATGCGGATGTTCAGCTACCTCTGGCCCAGTGAATCCATTCCAAAGAAAGGCTCGACTTTCATAGCTAAACTAATGGAGTGTGACACGCAGCTGCATCTGTGGCGCGAATCTGCCGCACGGGCTGGGGCCGACATTGCCTTGAAGTTTGCTCTTTCATGGTATGAAGGAATTGATCTGGGGTTGCTCACGCCCATGCGCACTGGGTCTAAGTGGTGCGAGGATCCGGAGTGGATCGCACACTGCAAATCCTATGCCAACAAGCTCATCCAGTACTCCTTCTGCCATGCTTGGAATGAGGGGCCGAGTTATCTCGATGCCGTTGAAGAATAAGAAGTTGTCTCTAGAGATGAAGAGGGAGGAAGTGGAAGCGAGGGCTCCAAACTGGGCGACGAGGTTGAAGACCCGAAGGATAGCAAGGTTAACCCGGAGGACGAAGCTGAGGCTAGCGCCCCTCCCCCCACATTCCGAAGTACCTCCCTCCTCGACGGATGATTCGTCTGCTGCTCCTGCTCCTTAAAAACACTAGTCATAATTATTAGATCCTCGGAATGTCGGGCGTAGATGTATTCTAAATAGTTAAGTTTGGTTGTGCTACAATTTTATGTTCTAAACTAAGTTTTATTGCTAGATTATTGTGGGCGAAGTCCCCGAGTTTCGTTTTCTTGTTCCCCCAATTTTTGACTCGGCTCGCGTCTACCTTGATTCGGTTTTTCGACTTACGAGTCCGAGGTTCAAATTGACTTAACAATAATTGAAACCTTGAGATTAGCTCAAAATGATCCGGTATTTTAGTGATCCGAACAAACTAAGGGTTAGTCAAAAAACCAATGTCGGCCCACTTAAGTTCTTTCCCTTAGTCGTTTTTCATGTGCTTTGCCATTCTAAACTTGTTCTCATGCTTGCCATGAAGCCAATTCGTGTTGGACAAAAGCAAAGTCGAAGAGTTAGGTTTTTGGTGCTTACACACTACTAATCCAACTAAGACATAAGCGACTTAACCCAGCCGACACAAAAATACGAAAATGAGAAGCAAGTATTATAGCAGTCCCCGAGTCTCTGCTCGGGGTGGCAAAGTTTTTATTGATAAGCTCATTGCCGACATACATACCGACGTATGAGTAGCTCGGATACATTCACCTCTTAGGTGTAGAAAGGACGAAGCAGTGCTACGTTCCATGGTCGTTTGGATTCCTCTCTGGACCTGTCCACCTTGTTCTTTTCCTGGGGCTGTGCATCAATAAGATAGTAGGAGTCATTGTGCAAGGCTTTGCTCACAATGAAAGGTCCTTCCATGGAGGGGATAACTTATGCATGCCAGCAGCACGCTGTATTAGCAGAAGTACCAAATCACCTTCCTGGAAGACTCGAGGGTTTACTTTCCGGCTATGATAGCGTTGGAGATTTTGTTGATATATGGCGGATCTGGACAAGGCTAGTTCTCTCGCTTCTTCCAGCAGATCAACATCATTTTGCCGGGCCTCGCGCACTTCGGCTTCTGTGTATTGGGTGACTCTTGGCGAATCATGCTCTATGTCGGCTGGTAATACAGCTTCTACCCCATATACCAGAAAGAATGGCGTATAGCCTGTTGATCGATTCAGAGTTGTTCTTAAGCTCCACAGTACCGCTGGTAGTTCTTCTATCCAGCACCCCGCTGATCTTTGCAGCGGATCTATGAGCCGGGGTTTTATCCTGGAAAATACCAGTCCGTTGGATCTTTCCACTTGCCCGTTCGATGCAGGGTGGGCGACTGAGGCGATATCTAACCAGATCTTCTTTTCTCTACAGAATCTCGCAAACGCTCCTTAAGCGAAATTTGTTCCATTATCAGTTATGATGCTATGGGGATAACCGTATCTTAGGATAATATCCTTGAGGAATCTTACTGTTGTTTCCCTATCACATTTCCAAATTTGTTTCACCTCAATCCATTTGGTGAACTTGTCAACCATGACTAGAATATGGGTCATCGGTCCTTTGGCGGGCTTAAATGGTCCTACCATATCTAGGCACCATACAGCAAATGGCCATGTAATGGGGATAGTTTTCAGCTCCGACATTGGTAGGTGAGTTTTCGTGGCGTATCTTTGACAACCATTGCATTTTCTCACCAAGTCCTCAGCTTGCTCCAAAGCACTGGGCCAATAAAATCCATGCCAGAAAGCTTTTGCTACCAACGCCCTTGAGGAGGCATGGTGGCCACATTCCCCTTGGTGAATATCCCGGAGTATGTCAAGTCCTTCCTCCGGATCGATACACTGCTGAAGTACTATTGTCACACTCCTTTTGTATAGTTCGGCGTTGATGATTGTATAGGACTTTGCCCTTCTCTGAATCTGCCTTGAACTTATTTCGTCATCCGATAAGATTCCCTCTTTCAGGAAATCAAAAATTGGCTTTGCCCAAGTTGGTACAATCCGGACGGGAAACGGTTCCTCATCAACTTCCATTGCATCCACCGACATAACTCCTGCCGGATCAGGCTGATCAGTCCCCGGGTGTGCTGAGGCAGTCCCCGGGTTCGCTGAAGCAGTCCTCGGGTTTGCTGAAGTAGTCCCCGGGTTTGCTGAGGTGCTTCCCCACTCTATCTCCATAGGTGCAGCTCCTGATCCGGAGAGTGTCGGGATGTAAATGGAATCTGATTCGGGTGAGGGTGTGATAGATGGTTTTCTCAGGTGCTCGAAGGCGACATTTGGTGGGATTGGCTGCCGGGACGAGCCTAACTTGGACAGCGTGTCTGCTGCCTCGTTTTCAATCTAGGGTATGTGATGGAACTCACATCCCTCAAAAAACCCGCTTATCTTTTGAACATGGAACCTGTACAGGTTCATGTTAGCATCCAAGGTGTCCCAATTTCCAGACACTTGCTGCACCACCAAATCTGAATCTCCAAAGCATTGTATCCGATGTATCCCTACTTCTTTCGCCACTTTGAGACCATGCACCAATGCTTTGTACTCTGGCACATTACTCGAGGCACTAAAGTGGATTTGAAGGACATATTTCAGTTGATCCTTCTTGGGCGAGGTAAGCACTACTCCGGCGCCCAACCCATCTTTTAGTTTCGATCCATCGAAGTGCATTTGCCAATAATTGGAGTCCGACAGGGGTGGCTCGTATTGCATTTCAGCCTAGTCCACAAAGAAATCCGCCATGGCTTGTGACTTGATTGCATCTCTTTTGTCAAACTGTGGTGCATAGGGAGCTAACTCGATTGCCCACTTCACTATCCGGCCGCTTGCGTCTTTGTTACTCATAATTTCCAAAATGGGTGCCTCACATATCACCTTGATGGGGTGTTCCTCAAAATAGTGTTTGGGTTTCTTGGCCGACATATATACGCCGTATGCCATCTTCTGATAGTGAGGATAGTTCTGTTTCGAGGCTAACAATACCTCGCTCAGATAGTACACCGGCCTTTGCATGGATTTTCCTTCCTCGTCACGCTCCACTATGATTACTGCACTTACGACTCGGTTGGTCATGACTACGTAGAGCAACATTGGCTCCTTAGGTAGTGGTGCGGCTATGATTGGCGCAGTAGATAACATCCTTTTCAACTCTCGAAATGCAAGATCCGCCTATGGCGTCCATGTGAATTTGTCTGCCTTTTTAATTAGTTGGTAGAGGGGCAAGGCCTTCTCTCCTAAATGACATACAAACCGACTTAACGATGCCAGGCAACCAGTGAACTTCTACACATTGTTAAGGCATTTTGGCAGTTCCATTCTTTCTATGGCCCAGATTTTTGTCGGGTTAGCTTCAATGCCATGGCTAGACACCAAAAAACCGAGTAACTTTCCAGCGGGTACGCCAAAGGTGCACTTTTCCGGATTCAGCTTCATTCGGAACCTTCTCAAGTTCGCGAACGTTTGCCAGATATCATCAAGGAGCATATTGCTTTCCTTGGTTTTTATTACCACATAGACTTGCACGTTCCGACCTATCTGATCATGTAAGCATTTTTGCATGCATCGCTAGTATGTTGCCCCTGCATTATGTAATCCAAACGACATAGTGCGATAGCAATAAGCCCCGTATGGGGTAATGAACGCAGTCTTTATTTGATCATCTGGATTCAGGGGTATCTGGTGGAAACCAGAATACGCATCAATGAATGACAGTAGCTCACATCCGGCAGTTGAGTCTATGACTTGATCTATCCTAGGGAGCGGAAATGGATCTTTAGGACACGCCTTATTCAGGTTCGTGTAATAAATACACATGCGCCATACCACGACTACATTCGGATCGTCTTTCTTTTTCTCCACTAGCACCGGATTAGAGAGCCAATCCGGATAGAGTACTTCCATGATAAATCCGGCCGCTAGGAGCCTAGCTATTTCATCTCCAATTACTTTCCTCCTGTCTTCGGCGAAATGCCGGAGTGGTTGCTTTACCAGCTTAACCCCGGGTCTTACGTTCAATGAGTGCTCAGCCAACTCCCTCGGTACACCTTGCAGATCCTGAGTAGACCAAGCAAAGATATCCCGATTCTCATGGAGGAAGTTGACGAGCTCGCTTTCCTATTTGCTGCTTAACCCGGCACCAATGGTCACGATGCGCTCTGGGAACTGATCATCGATTGCCACTTTATTCGTGTCCTTAGTTGCTTGGAACGATACACTCCCGTGCGGGTTGGTCAGGGCTGGCATATGTTGTTGCGCGGATTGAGCTTGTGCCGCCACTTCCAGTATCTTCCTTTTTTCTTGAGCTATCACAAGTGACTCGGCTAAATTAGATCCGGCTGAGGTGCACTCGATCGAACGCCGGATGTCCCATGATACAGTTATCACGCCCCTTGGCCCAGGAAACTTCATCTTTAGGTAACTGATGTGGGTAGTTGCCATGAATTTGTTCAGCGCTGGCCTGCCGAGTAACGCGTGATAAGTGCTCTCCAGATTCACCACTTCGAATTCCAAGTTCTCAATATGGCAATTGTCTCTTGTGCCGAATAACACGTCAACCCGGACCTTACCAATTGGCTCACAAGAGATACCTGGTACAATGCCATGAAAAGTGGTCCTCGTTGCTTGTAACATGTTCTCTGTTATTCCCAAGTTGTGCATGGTATCCTTGTACATAATGTTGATACTGCTGCCATTGCCACTCAGTACCTTGGAAAACCTTACATTGAGATTCGGCCCGATGAACGTCGGATCCAGGACCAGAGCATAGGTTCCTGGGCTTGGCATGATCTTTGGGTGATCCTTGACACTCCATGTAATCTCCTGATCCGCCCAGGGCATATACCTCACTACTGCTGGCATTACTGTGTTCACCTCCATATGCCAGCGCTGCAAGATTTTCCGGTCATTCTCTTCCGTGGTAAACACACAGTAGCTTTGATGATGTTCCCTGTACTCGTTTCGTCCCTCATTCTCGTTGTAAACCTGACCTTGTTGTTGGTTATTGCCCACTTGATGTACCGCATCGCTTCTTTCCGGATTCTTGTACCTCGGAGGAGGTGGTAGCAGCATCGGTTGCTGTCCATTCCCCCCTATCAGTAACGGTGGCATTGGTGCTTCATTTCTAGGTGCTTCGTTCCGAGGTGCCTGAGCATTCCCTAAACTTCCACGTTCTAACTTCCTCATCCATTCACATTGCCTGGTTGTATGATTCGCTGGGCTATTCGGGCTTGGCGTATGGAACTTGCAAGGTTGATCTAGCATGGACTCAAATGTATACCTCGGTCTATCCTTTCGTTCTTGCCATTGCTTCTTCTGCTCCGAGGTCCAAGGTTTTTTCCCCTCGTTTTTCTGCTGCCAGTTTTGCCCTCCAGTTTTTTAGCGTTGGCTGGCTCCAGCATTGGATTGATCCTGGTCTACTGCTGCGACCTGTTGCGAGTTATACCGGTAATCCGGACGGTCATCCCTTCTCTTTCCTCAAAAATCATTCCTCCTTGACGATCCAGGGCCATCTCGGCCGTAATATTCCTCGTTTTCCTCGCTCGACATTAGCCGGGGTTGCGTTGGATCTCCCAAGGCATACGAATCTGCGATCCGGATCGTTTTAGCCAAAGTAGTTGGCATGTCTCACTGTAACCTCTGCCACATCATACTTCCATATCTGCATCCCTGAGCGAACCACGCAATAGCTTGTGATTCAATTACACCCTCGCACGAGTTTCGCACATTGCACCACCGAGTCAGGAAATCTCTGTCTGGCTCATTCGGTCTCTGCCGGCACAATGCAAGAGTCTGTGGCATGTTGGGTCTCTTGTAAGTGCTTGAGAAGTTGCTAACGAACAACTCCTGGAAATCCAACCAACAGTTGACACTCCCCGGTGGCAAATTGTTTAGCCAAACTCGCACTGGTCCTTCCAGCATCTGTGGCGCATACCTTACCGCCCATCTCAAATTTTCTATTGCGATCTTGACTGCTATGGCATAGTTGATCAGCCAATCCTCTGGCCTGGTACTACTATCATAAGTTCGGGTTCCTCTGGCCAGCTGAAAGTTCGGCACCGGTGGCTCGTTCATGATCCGGGGCCCAAAGCATGCTGGACCCAGTGGACCTTGTATCTCAATTTGCTCTGACCTATAAATCCTATCCAATTTCAGCCTTGCATCATCTGGCTACAAGTTCCTGCTTCCCAGCCTTGACCCAATTATGTGGTGATCCGGTCTGGGGTATCCGTCGTTGACCATAGCCGAATAACCATCATTGTATCTTTCCTGATCCGGACGAGCATTTTGTTGTGCTGCTTGTCCTGTGCTCCCCTCTCGCCGAGGTGCGTGCTGTTGCTGCGTCTGAGGTAAATTTTGCCCTGTTCCCACGGGATCACGCTATCCGGCATTACCATTGGCAACATTTCTTTGACCGGCATTGCCTTGGTCACGGTTACCTCGGGCGGCCACACCTCGGCTGGTACTGTGCCGATCTTCATCAACTTGCACTGGTTTGCCTTTTCTAGCCCTTACCGGGTCATAAGGAACCATCTGTTTATCTCTTCTTCCGGAGTCTACTACTTCTTCTCTCCTGGGATTATGACTCGGAGATGACGCAGCTCCTCTGGATCTCGCCGGGTTATTTCTAGCTGAATGTACCACCTGTGAGGCTCCTAGTGGCACCGGGTTTGCCTTGTTTATTTCTTCATTTTGCTGGCAAGCAACTCTTAACAAGTGATTTACCCTCTCTTGTTGCCTTTGCCGGGCCTCTCCAGTTAAACCTTCTAACTCGGATGCGGCCGCATTTGCTGCCCTGAGGTTCTTTGCTGGAGTAATGTACCGATCCAACCCCCTGTTACTATCATGGCCGTCTGACCCGGCCTAGGCTCGTACTCCTTGTCAATCTCAGTGATCAGGTTCCTGCCCCGGATTTTCACTCCATCTATGCGGTTTGCCTTAGCATATTCTCTCAAGGTGATGTTCAAAGACTGATGCAGCTCTACTACCTTCTTTGCCCCAGCTAACATTTTCTGCCTAGTTTCCTCTAACTCAGCTTGCGCTTGAGCCGGATTTACCACATGTGCTATTGGCGTCGCTAGGCTATCTATTGCTTGCTAGAGCACATTCTCTGGCCTTTCTAGCGGTGGAAACCTAGACCTAGTCTGCTTTGGCGTTACCTTTGGCTCTGGCACCGGGCCCTTGCTCAGTTCCGCATTAGGTGAGGTCATCAGGACCTCAACACTGCTAGTGGGGCGAGTGATACGCACTCCACAAGCTACGCTGAGAGGTGGCTCGCCTCCCTCGATGATGTGCCACGGATGAACGTAGGACTCGTCCACGCCGATGTAAATCTTGTGCACGCCAAGCTTGATGAAGACGTCGTTGCACGGTGGAGGGTGCCTGCGAAGCTTCCTACATTGTCAATGACATAGTCCAGCGCTCCAAAGTGCTGAACCAAGCCTGAGAAGATACGCTCGCTGGTGCTGGAGAAGTTTCCCGTCTGAATTTTCACCCCTGCTAGCATCGCTAGCCCCACGGTGGGCGCCAACTATCGTGGTGGTGGCACGGCAAATGCCATGGATAGGCTAAAGATGGGGCCAATGAGTGCTAGGGGAATCCAGGGAGGGAGAACATGGTGATTCCACGCACGGAAGTTCTTGTGAATTCTCTATCAATGGTGTTTACAAGTGCTCTTGAGGCTCTCAGCAAGAAAGAGAAGATGTCTCTTACTCCCTACCAACTAGCCCTAGAGTTCTACCTTAGACAGAGAGAATGATCGATTCCCTTCTATGGAGGCCCGGGTGCCCCTTATATAGGGAGCCCAGGTTACAATTCTAGGGCACAGGTGGTAGCATATTCTACGAATATGCTCCTTTCCTAAAGTAGATGCTTCTTTATTCTCTTTAATGGCTCGTCCAGGCTTTGGACGTAACCCACATCGTAATCCTTGTCTTTTGGAATCACTAGACACGGGCTACGTCATCCGGCTTTGCCCGCGTCACCTTGGTCACCCCTGACCCGCTGGTCCTCTTCTTTACTTTACTTCGCTCATGCTACAGCTAATAAAGCCACCTTTTGACCAGCGGGGGATTCCTTCTCTTGGAAGCCATAAGATAACCCGGCTAGCATGTAGCTAATCCGACTTAAAACATGGCCGGCATATAAATTATGCCGGCCGGACCATAGTCAAGGAGATGCTCCACGGGCCGGGTCACACCATGGTTCGGCCTACCTTGAGGTGACCCGGTCAGCACTTGCTTTGACCATGCCGTACCCCGGCTAACTCGGCCCTTATACCCCGGTGTTACCGTACCTGGGGGTATCCCCCCGACAGTGGCATAGTGGGATGAAGCGGCCCAGACTAACTTTACATGTCCTCGCACATGAGACCTGTTCCACGTTTGACATGCAACTAGTTTTGCATAAGTGGCTAGTGAGTGTCTGTCTCTCCTACTATAGCCAATATCTGATTTACAACGAGGTGCTAATAATTTGGTTATCATCGTTGTGGTTCCATATTCATAGGTAAGACCGATTCTATCTTCAAAAGTCCCAAGCCACGTAAAACTTGCAATGGATAAATTAGAAGCGTCTAGTTTAGATTGTTGCTGGGCTGGTGTCATGATATGGTAATGTTGTAAGTTGATGTATAGTTGCTACTCTTACAACACACCTAAACGTGTAAGTTCCATAGACCTTGGCCTTACACACAAAGGAATGATAAAGATCATACCATGATGCACATGATAGTGATTGATACGTCGTAAACGTATCTATAATTTTTGATGTTCCATGCTTGTTTAGTATCTACTTTCTTATGTTTTGTTCACACATTGAGATATTTATATACATTTCCTGTAACTGACCTATTAATAAGATGCCACAGTTCCAGTTGCCTGTTTTCTGCTGTTTTTGGTTTCAGAAAAGCTGGAAAAGAAATATTCTTGGAATTGGACCGGACAAAAGCCAAATTCAATATTTTACCAGAAGACTCACAGAGCCAGAATACGATACAGAGAGGGGCCACGAGGTGGACACACCACCTGGTGGTGCAGGCCAGCCCAGACCACGCCAGGGGGTGGTGTGGGCCCCCCAGACGCACACCGACCTTGCCTCTTCGCCTATAAAAGTGTCCCGGGACAAAAACCCTAGGGATGAGATCAGAATTCCATGAAAAGTTCCGCAGCACCGCCGCCACCGAAGAGGAGATTCGGGGGATAGAAGTCTCTGTTCCGGCACCCTGTCGGGACAGGGAAGTGCCCCCGGATCCATCTCCATCGACTCCACCGCTATCTTCATCGCCGTTGCCGACTCCCATGATGAGGAGGGAGTAATTCTCTCTCGAGGCTAATGGCTCTACCGATAGCTATGTGTTCATCTCTCTCTATGCGTGATCTTATGAGATCATGAGCTTTGTAATCTATAGATCTATTCTGCTACTCAAATGCTTTAATGAATCTCTGCTTATCCCCACGTGTGTGAAGTTGACAGTGTGCACACCGTGTGGCACTTTGGCTAAGTTTACATAAATACTTATCATGAGTATAATTTGAGTTGGATGTCTCTATGAGATTGTGGTGTTTGTTGGAACCATCTAGCACTCAAGGTGACAGTTGTTGGGTCCGCAGCATAGAAAACAAAAATTTTCCTACGATGAGAACTATACGCCAAGATCTATCTACTAGGTACAGAGCAATGGGTGGACATACATTCATCGAGAACTTACCCTTGAAGACAACGAGTTTTGTTAACAAGTAGGAACTCATGGTTGATGTAGTCGTACACTTGCCGATCTCAAGATCGTGTGGAAGTCCGAGCAGGTACGGCTCCAGCACGTCCTTCAGATCCAGCTCCAGCAAGTCTAGCACCGCAAAGCAGCGGTGCATCCGTGATCGCACACATGTCCGGTACCCCGACAACCTCCATCCCTCGCTCCAGCAAAGCAGCAGAAGCAGCAACTCCTTTCCAGATAAAGCCACCGGGAACATGTATCTCGCTAATCCGAGACCATGGGGGAATAATACTAGAGGGGGAGAGAGATCCTTCACGAGGAGGTGTGAGGAAGAAGGGGAGTGAGGGGGGCCTTTTATAGGAGGAGGGGGGGTACCCCTCCCCATGGTCGGCGCCCCATGGGGGGTGACTCCTCACCTCCCCATTCATGTGGTGGTAACCCCTCCACATTAAAATGCTTCTTCACATTCTCTTTTAAAGTCTCCACTTTAAATGCATTAAATTTCTCCAAATTTAATGCTCTCTCATTTAATAAAACTCTTTTATTATTTTTATTCAGAATTTTTTTAATTACTTTAATTAACAAACATTCACATAAAACCCCCTGCAACATTTCAATATTACATGCAGAACCAATTTTAGCAATTTCACTCAAAACAGTTTCGGTGTCTATTGAAATAATTCCAGCGGTTTCTTAAATCTTTATCTGAAACATATTTGCTCCAAATGGTGTAACATCCCAAAACTTTAATCCAAGCTTATCATGATCAAATCATCCAAAAATGGGGTTAACAAAAACTTTTCCAAATTTAAAATGAAAGCATTCATATATGTGTGCATTTAAAATAGGAGTTGTTTGAATTGCCATGATTGATTGATCCAATGCTTGTAAAATGTTTCTTAGGTGATTTAAACATCATCTACATCATTCCCAAACTTTTCCTAAAGAAAATCTAATAAAAAAGAACTAAAAAGAAGGAATGGTCATTTTGACAAATTGAACTCTCATGCCTACTTTGGCTATTCCTAGTACTCATTTCTTAATAAAAACAATTCTTGATCTTTACACCCCTTGCTAGTACACATAATGAGGTACCAAGACCCACCTTTTGATCTACTAAAAACATTCTGTAAACTAATTTAAATGATAGTTTAAAATTGAATCTAATGCATATCCATAGATCACCCCTATTTCAAAAACCATCTATTTGAGCACCATTTTCAAAACCCTTGCAACCAGAGACTACCTATCACTAGTGGAGATCACCCAAAAAATTTGAACTCAAAATTCAAAACTTTTTCTCTTGCGGCCATTTCATCAAACACTTGGCAGGCAGATTTCAAACCAAACAAATTTCACTATTTTTAAATAGTGTTCTGGCCAAACTTGTTCCCCAACTTGCCACCAAAATCTCTCCACTACTTCCCCTACCCCTCTCTAGCCCAGCCACACACTGTGCCACGACCAAATGGTCATGGCCATTAAGGCCGAGCCCCCAATTGGGCACCTCACCGGCGATAGCACGCCACAGCCGCCGCTAGCGCCATCCACCGTGTCCTGGAGGTAGCCCGTGGTCCACCTCCACCGCCCGACCAGCCCCAGCCCAAGGACAGCGACCAGAACGACCAGGAACCGCCGCGCCCAGAGCCTGTCGACCATGCCGACGCCGCCCGCAGAGCGCGCCCTGTCCCCGCGTAGCCAGACCTCGCCTATGTCCAGCCGCCCGTCTACATGATCCCCACCGGCCTAGCAAGCCAACGGACATGCCCAATCCCCCGACCGTGCCACGTAGTCGCCGGCCGCCGTAAAACTCGCCGTCGGCAGAGACTTAGTGCGCGCCGCGCTCTTCACTTTCCCTGACCGCAAACCACTGCACAAGCACCACCGTGACACTCGCCAGGGCACTGCCCACCATCCTAGCACACCGCCCACGCCTCTAGCTCGCTGTGCCGTCGTCACCGGCGAGCACCGCCCATGCTTCTCTGCCGCTCAGCCGCGCCTATAAAAGGAGCCCTCCCCAGCACCAAAGACTCACACCATTCCACTCCCCTCACCTCTCTGAACCTCACCCACCTCTCGCCGGAGCAAGTGGAGCAGCAGCTCGCCGGAATTGGAGCCGAAGCCGCCGCCTCGGGAGAAGAAGGGTGCCGTTGATTCCGGCCACCCCAAGCTCTGCCACGACCACGCCTCGCCTCGCCGTCGTCTTCCACGTCGTTTGCCCGCCTCGCCGACCTAGCTGGAGCCCTAGTACGCCCCCAGTAGACCCCCACCGAGCCGCTAGGGTTCGAGCTCGCCGGCGACCCGTTCGTCGTTGACGACGACCCTCAGCCGTCGATCTAGCCTCTAATCGCACGACCCACAGCGCGCGTACCGTTTCGCGTTTTAAATGCCGCTGACAAGTGGGACCCCCTTGTCAGCTGAGCCCCGTGCCGTGGAGCGCCACTGGGCCGACCCATTCCCTTTCCCGCGTTAGCCCACAGATTCAAATCTGGATTTTTCTTTTTAGTTAGAATATAGTTTCTGTCCAGTGTTTCAAAATTCAATTCTGTGAGTTTGATAAATCCAAATTGCATGAAACTAATTTTCTCTAAAAGGTATTAAAATTATCTACCCAAGCCCGTTGGACTTAATTCATTTAGAGTTATAGATTTCTCCTAATAAAAATAAGAAGATAGAAGCTTTTGCAACTTGAAACATTTTTATAAAATCAACCAAGTTAGCTTTTGAGTTGATTCCAACTCTCAAAATTCACATTTCATCATATCTATCCAAATATGTAATAATATTAAGGTTTACATGCAGTGACTTTGGACTAGTACCAAAATAATGCTATATAGGCATTTCTAGTCACTTTAAATCATTAAATAATAAACTTAAACCAAAGTAATATTGATCCAACCTTTAAATCTCATTCCCACAAGTTAGAATATGTGGTGAGGACATGGGTCCACATGATCCCATATTTTGGTGGTGAATATTAAATTTTAGTTAATATTTCAATGAGTAGAAATTACTTTTCCAAAATAAAAAGGGTGAAACTATTGAATTAAACTTGTGATGTTTGTGATGATAATAGATCATCAATTGTGTGTTTTAGAATGTTACTTAGCCTAGTTAAGTATTGTTGGTGATTGTCTCCTACCTATGTATTTATAGACGCTAGTACCAACCAAGCCTTCGAGGAGGAGGAGTTCTACCAAGAAGAAGAAGAAGAAAACTTCAACCACTACACCAACCAAGGCAAGCTATTAGTGGCAAGCTAACCCTTGCAAAACATACCTCAGCAAGCTATTAGTGGCAAGCTAACCCTTGCAAAACATACCTTAGCAAGCTAGAATAAAACTAGATAGTTTAGCAAAGATGCCATAAGCATGCTTTGATCACACCCCTTTAACTATTAGTACCCCAAGTCTTATTGACAAGTTTTACCTCCCTTAGTTTACACCAAGTTCTTTACTTAATTTTGAAGGTAGCATAAAGGGTATAAAACTTGACCTACTTAGAAACCTTTAGATGTCATTCTATGGCATGAGATTGATCCCATCTTTCCACCTTAATGAACACTCTTAACTTAGTACTTAGAATAGCTCAAAAACATGAGTCACTTTAGATGGGAACACTTGGTGAAAATGAGTTATGAAAACCTTGGAATGATGAGTCATTCTATTGAGATGTTTTGACATGTGTTGCAAAACACAAATGGTTTGTGATGATGAAAATGATGAGGCATGAGCCTTAAACCTTTTATAAAACTGATGGTTGGATTCGGATGCGATACCATTCCAAATTTATCGTACAACCACATTACCTGAATTGGGTAAGGCTTAGCTGGAAATTTATATGCATTAGTATTAGTTCCCTCACGGGAGAGATTTGAGCTGAGGCTACCTCAAAATGATGTCCACCTATGCAGTGCCCAAGATGACTGATGGTCATGGTTGGGAGGCCATGATCATAGGAGAGGTGCTTATACTAGGGTGTGTAAAAGGAAGGTTATGTTTGATTATCTGCATACTAAGTATGATGATTCAGGGTTATCCCTGACAGATGTATCGAATCTTGTGGTGAAAGTGTACCACCTCTGCAGAGTGTCAAACTATTCGAATAGCCGCGTCCGCGGTTATGGACAGTTGGAATGGCCATACTGTTTCGTTGTCAGATGTTTTCTAAATAACTTGGAAATGAATGATGAACTTTGACTTGACCACAACAGGGCTGTGTTAATGATAAAAGCTTTCCAACTTAAGTGATTCTAGAACTTTATTTTATCTTTTCTTGCTTCAGAACTCAGCTTAGGTTTCCAACTTAACTTGATAGTTAACTTAGATTCAGTACTTTGATCTAGAATTATACCTCTTGTTAGTAGTAGTTTGCGAGTACTTAAAGAGTACTCATGGCTTTTGTCCCTGGCTATTATCATGGCCAGAATATGAAGGAGATTATCAAGATGATGGTCAGCAGGACGACTATGATAACTAGGGCTATCTGCCTTCGTCAGCATTGCCTGTGCCCCTGAAGATGGACCCCACCGCTACGCTATCATTTATTTCCGCTGCTTGTTGTATTAAAGACTGGATCATGAGATCCTTATTTGTGTAAAACCTTATGTATGGTTTGTAATGGATGATGTACTGTGATATCCAATCCGTTATGTCTCGCAAAAATGGTAATCCTGGGATTGCGAGGTATGGCATAACGGGCATCTGGGATTAAAAATCCGGGTGTTGACAAGTTGGTATCAGAGCCATCCTGACCATAGGAGACCCTAGTTAGAATGGACATCCAAACCAAAAACTTAGCTTCAAAACCAAAGTGAGTATTTATGAAAAATCCTATTCCCTCTCTTACCCTTGTGAACTCATTCTTTCTCAAAAATACATGTTCCTCAAAATTCTTACATTACTACCTAAAAGTTGACACACTTGATCACTTCACTAACCTCCTCATCCTTAATTCTTGTAGATGGAGACTCAGTTCAGCAAGTTTTACCAGTTGGGAAACAGAGGTCAGCTGATCTTCGAGAGGGATCTGGATTCACTATCGGAATTACTGGGACGCCCACATCTGAAGTTTCTTGGAGCTCAACTTCCAGGACCCCCAGGAGGAGACCTACAATGGCTAGTCACCGCAGATCTTCGAGGAAGCATCAAAGCACCAACCTCCGGGAGAATTCAGTTCTCTGTGAGAGAGAACAACTGGCTAGATGGATTAGACAGGGCAATGCATGAAGCTCTCGCACGTCTATGTGCCCTCAGCGTCAACAAGATTCAAGGAACCCATTTTGCCCACTATCCAAGACGTGACTTCATGGGAATGCCGATGGAGATGCCAAGTCACCCAGAGTTAAGGCGTCAAGTGGAGAACCTTGACTTCTTGCTTCATGACCGACAGCAGGAACTGGACAATGCCAGAGAATTAGCCAACCAAAACCGTGCCATTGCCGACCAGAAGGCCCAGACTTTCGCATTGCTCGTCCAAGACCGCCAGTCTCTTCGTCGCTAGCGTGCCAAGAAGGATCGCACCATCGCCTGTCTTCGCAAGAAGGTGGCCGACCTCGAGAAGACCGTCAAGGAGAAGGAAGCTCAGCTTGCAGCAAAAGAAGAAGAAGATGAGGGTGAAGACATCCAGGGAGATATGGATTCTTACCTCAGCAACGATGATGACTTTCTGGAGGAGGATGCCGTGGACTTCTACACTGATGATGAAGATTCCGACTTCATCGACGATGAGTAGATGCACTAGAGCACTGTCGTAGCATGAGACGTATCATCTCATTGTATCGTAGCTTGCAGAATGGTTCTTAAAACCATCTGTTTTCCCCTTTGATTGTTGTGGTGTGTGTTGTATCGTGTGCTTGCTTGCATGAATGAAAATGAAGTTAGTTGAAAAACCTGAGTCTAACTCAAAGTTTTAGCTTTGAAAACCCTAAACCATGAACCTTAGAATTTCCCTCTTACCCCTATATCTATCTCAATCTTCAGATGACTCGTGGAAACCAAGGAGGGAGTAGCTCATCGCAGGACCAATGATACAAATCTTGCAGAATCTCATCACAGACTGTGAAGCAAGCAGGGCCGAGCATCAAGCCAACTTAGCAACATTGCAGCAGATCGCCCAAATGGCTCTCAACAACCAAGGACATGGAAATCAGGATCACCATGGATCTAAACTGAAAATTTTTCAGAATACCAATCCCCCAATCTTCAACCAATCTGAAAACCCATTAGATGGTGATGACTGGTTACAGACCATGGAAAACAACCTCGAAGTTGCCGGAGTTGATGAGAATTAGAAAGTTCTCTTCGCCACCCACTATCTGGCGGGAGATGCAAGAGCTTGGTGGAATAGCGTCCGCAATATGAACCATGGCCAGGTGATGACCTGGGAAGCATTCAAGGTCAAGTTCAGCCGCACCCATGTGCCGCAAGGTCTCGTCAACAGGATGAGAGATGAATTCCGTGAACTGAAGCAAGGAAGATTGACTATGGTAGAGTACCGTGACAAATTCTTGTCACTTGCCAGATATGCACCGGATGAAATCAACACGGAGGCCAAGAAGAAAGAGAGATTCTTAAACGGACTGCATGATGAGATGTAGACTGTCCTCGTCAACATCCGTTTCCAGGATCTCGAAGAGCTAGTCGACTCTGCCATTCAGATGGAAGGGAAGATTAACCAGGCAAACGACAACCGCAAGCATCATATGATGCAGCAATCTGGATCTAGTAGTCACCAGAAGTACCGTCCTAACCCCTCACCAGGATATGCACCAAGGAACAACCGACCCCCAAATCCTCGCCCAAGCTACCCCAACCGTAGCGGAGGAAATGTGAAGTCCGGAGGAAACAATCACAACCCCGGCAATGCCAACAACTTTAACCATGCCCCTCCCAAGAACAACAACAACAACAACACTGCCCCCAGAACTGGCAGCAATGTTGTACCTGTCGCAGTTAAGGACAAGTCCCAGATCACTTGTTTTGAGTGTGGAGTGAAGGGTCACTACTCCAATGAGTGTCCCAAGAAGACTGCCGCCAATGCCCCTGTGAATGCCCCAGCTCAGCAGCAGCGTCGTGTTCAACCAGTAAGGAGGTTTGCCCCAGGGAACCCGCACAACCGCAACGGTCGTCTCTTCCACATGAATGCAGAAGAAGCCTAGGAAGCACCAGATGTAGTTCTGGGTATGTTTTCTGTCAACTCAGTTTTAGCAAGAGTATTGTTTGATTCTGGAGCATCGCATTCATTTGTCACCGAAGAATTTGTATGCACTAGTAAGATTCGCCCAACCAACCTGAAGCATGTCATGATAGTTCAAATCCCCGGTTCAACAACAAAAGCTAGAAAAATTTGCAAAGCTGTACCTATCAGAATTCATGGGATAGATTTTTATGCCAACCTAATTGTACTTGGAACCAAAGGATTGGAAGTAGTACTAGGTATGGACTGGATGTCAAGGCATAAAGGACCGATAGACTGTGCTAAGAAAGCCATTACCATGACCAGTAGTTCTGGAGTAACAGTAGAGCATATCTCTGAAACCTTACCCCGTCAATTCAAGTGCAACAAGAGTGTAGCCCTGCCTACCATTGACCAAGTCAGAGTAGTTTGTGAATACCCCGACGTATTCCCAGATGAATTGCCAGGTATGCCCCCGGATAGGGATATTGAGTTCATTATCGAACTAATCCCCGGAACCGGACCTATAGCCTAGAGACCCTATACCATGAACCCCTCAGAGTTAGTAGAACTGAAGAAGCAGTTGGATGCCATGTTAGCAACAGGTTTGATTCAACCAAGTGCATCGCCATGGAGATCACCAGTGTTATTCGTCGACAAGAAAGATGGAGGCAACCGTCTGTGTACAGACTACCGAAAGTTGAATGACGTCACCATCAAGAACAAGTACCCCTTGCCAAAGATAGAGGATCTATTTGATCAGTTAACTGGAGCTCAGGTATTCTCAAAGATTGATCTTAGGACTGGTTATCACCAACTTAAGATTCGTGCAACGGATATTCCGAAGACCGCCTTTACTACTCGCTATGGTTTATACGAGTATACGGTTATGTATTTTGGATTAACCAATGCCCCTGCTTATTTCATGAATCTCATGAATAAGATCTTTATGAATTTCCTAGATAAGTTTGTAGTTGTGTTTATCGACGACATCCTTATCTACTCAAAGTTAGAAGAAGAGCATGAGCAACATTTGAGAATCATCCTAGAAACCCTGAGAGAGCATCAGTTATATGCCAAGTTTAGCAAGTGTGAGTTTTGGCTGAAAGAAGTAGGATTCCTAGGACATATTGTGTCTGCCGGAGGAGTCTCTGTTGATCCCACCAAGATCAAAGATGTCGAAGAATGGGAAGCCCCAACCAATCAAACCCAAGTTCGTTCATTTCTAGGATTAGCGGGATATTACCGCAAGTTCGTAGAAGGATTCTTGAGCATATCCCGACCAATGACCCAATTGTTAAAGAAGGACAAGAAGTTTGAATGGATAGACAAGTGTGAAGCCAGTTTCTAGGAGCTGAAGAAGAGATTGATATCCGCCCCAATTTTGATCATGCCAGACATCAAGAAGCCGTTTGATGTGTATTGTGATGCATCCAAGATTGGCCTAGGATGTGTATTGATGCAAGAAGGCAAAGTCATCGCGTATCTGTCTCGACAATTGAAGCAGCATGAGCAGAACTATCCGACCCATGATCTTGAGCTAGCAGCTGTGGTTCTAGCGTTGAAGACATGGCGTCATTATTTGATGGGTAATCGTTGTGAGATTTACTCGGATCATAAGAGCTTGAAGTATATCTTCACCCAGAAGGAGCTAAATATGAGGCAAAGAAGATGGATAGAGTTAATCAAGGATTATGACCTTGACATTCACTATCACCCCGGCAAAGCCAATGTGGTAGCGGATGCTCTTAGCAGATTGCCGTGTAGGCTGAACACCATGATCAAAGAGAAGCAACCAAGTTTGTATGAGGAGTTGAAGCAGTTCAGGACTGAGTTAGTTAGCAAAGGATTCCTAGCTAGCATGAACTTCAACCCACGTTGATTAGCCAAATCAAGGAAGCCCAGAAGGGAAATGAGAGTATCGACGGAATCAAACGTCATATTGGTACAGGCAAGGTACCAGGATTCACCAAAGACGAAGAAGGTGTACTGTGGTACAAAGGACGTATCTGTGTACCAGCAGATTCGGAACTGAAGGAGGTTATCCTAAAGGAAGCTCATGATACTCTTTATTCTATCCACCCTGGAGGAACAAAGATGTATCAGGATTTGAAAGAGCAATTTTGGTGGCATAAGATGAAGAGAGAGATCGGAAGCTACATCGCCAAATGTGACATCTGTCAAAGAGTCAAAGCAGAGCATCAGAGACCTGCAGGACTATTGCAACCATTACAGATTCCGGAATGGAAATGGGATTCCGTCGGAATGGATTTTATCACCGGTTTACCTACTTCTAGTAGGGGGAATGACTCAATCTGGGTCATAGTTGATAGACTATCCAAGGTAGCCCACTTCATACCAGTCAAGACAACCTACCAGAGTGCAAAACTAGCAGAGCTGTACATTGCTAGAATTGTTAGTCTGCATGGAACCCCCAAGACCATCGTATCAGATCGAGGAACCCAATTTACTTCAAGATTTTGGCAGAAAGTTCAGGAAGGATTAGGAACCAAGCTGAACTTCAGCACCGCGTATCACCCGCAAACAGATGGACAGACTGAGAGAGTCAACCAGATCTTGGAGGATATGCTTAGAGCTTGTGTGTTGGAATACGGATCAAAATGGGAAGACTGCCTGCCTTTCGTAGAATTCTCATATAACACCAGTTATCAAGCCAGTTTGCAGATGGCACCCTTTGAATTCCTATACGGAAGAAAGTGTCGTACCCCTTTGAATTGGTCGCAAGTAGGAGAGAGTCAGATCTTTGGACCCGACATTCTCCGAAAAGCAGAAGAGAAAGTTCACAAAGTTCGTGAGCACCTCAAGACCGCCCAATCCAGACAGAAGAGCTATGCTGACAAGAGAAGGAGAGACCTGACTTTCGTTGTCAGAGATTTCGTATATCTCAAGGTTTCACCATTAAAGGGAACTCAACGCTTTAGTCTGAAGGGAAAGTTAGCTCCCAGATATATCAGACCTTTCAGGATTCTGAACCGCCGAGGAGAAGTATCGTATCAGCTGGAATTGCCTGAAGAGATGTCAGCCATCCACAATGTGTTCCATATCTCATTACTTCGCAAATGCTTGGAAGTGCCTGACAAGACTGAAGTTTTCAAGAACATCGATCACAGAGCTATGGAAATCAACAATGACCTGACCTATCGGGAAGTGCCCATCTGTATCTTAGAGGAAGCCTACAGAACCACCAGGACCAGGAGTATCAAGTTTCTCAAGATTCAGTGGAGCAACCATACCGAGGAGGAAGCTACTTGGGAACGCGAAGATTACATTAGGACAGAGTTCCTAGATCTCTTTAGTTCCTAGTTTTCTTTGTAAATCTCGGGACAAGATTTTGTTTAAGGGGGGAAGGTTTGTAACATCCCAAAACTTCAATCCAAGCTTATCATGATCAAATCATCCAAAAATGGGGTTAACAAAAACTTTTTCAAATTTAAAATGAAAGCATTCATATATGTGTGCATTTAAAATAGGAGTTGTTTGAATTGCCATGATTGATTGATCCAATGCTTGTAAAATGTTTCTTAGGTGATTTAAACATCATCTACATCATTCCCAAACTTTTCCTAAAGAAAATGTAATAAAAAAGAACTAAAAAGAAGGAATGGTCATTTTGACAAATTTAACTCTCATGCCTACTTTGGCTATTCCTAGTACTCATTTCTTAACAAAAACAATTCTTGATCTTTACACCCCTTGCTAGTACACATAATGAGGTACCAAGGCCCACCTTTTGATCTACTAAAAACATTCTGTAAACTAATTTAAATGACAGTTTAAAATTGAATCTAATGCATATGCATAGATCACCCCTATTTCAAAAACCATCTATTTGAGCACCATTTTCAAAACCCTTGCAACCAGAGACTACCTATCACTAGTGGAGATCACCCAAAATTGTTGAACTCAAAATTCAAAACTTTTTCTCTTGCAGCCATTTCATCAAACACTTGGCAGGCAGATTTCAAACCAAACAAATTTCACTATTTTTAAATAGTGTTCTGGCCAAACTTGTTCCCCAACTTGCCACCAAAATCTCTCCACTACTTCCCCTACCCCTCTCTAGCCCAGCCACACACTGTGCCACGACCAAATGGTCATGGCCATTAAGGCCGAGCCCCCAATTGGGCACCTCACCGGCGACAGCACGCCACAGCCGCCGCCAGCGCCATCCACCGTGTCCTGGAGGTAGCCCATGGTCCACCTCCACCGCCCGACCAGCCCCAGCCCAAGGACAGTGACCAGAACGACCAAGAACTGCCGCGCCCAGAGCCTGTCGACCATGCCGACATCGCCCGTAGAGCGCGCCCTGTCCCCGTGTAGCCAGACCTCACCTAGCTCCAGCCGCCCGTCTACATGATCCCCACCGGCCTAGCAAGCCAACGAACATGCCCAATCCCCGACCGTGCCCCGTAGTCGCCGGCCGCCGTAAAACTCGCCGTCGGCAGAGACTTAGTGCGCGCCGCGCTCTTCACTTTCCCCGACCGCAAACCACTGCACAAGCACCACCGTGACACTCGCCAGGGCACCGCCCACCGTCCTAGCACACCGCCCACGCCTCTAGCTCGCTATGCCGTCGTCACCGGCGAGCACCGCCCATGCTTCTCTGCCGCTCAGCCGCGCCTATAAAAGGAGCCCTCCCCAGCACCAAAGACTCACACCATTCCACTCCCCTCACCTCTCTGAACCTCACCCACCTCTCGCCGGAGCAAGTGGAGCAGCAGCTTGCCGGAATTGGAGCCGGAGCCGCCGCCTCGGGAGAAGAAGGGTGTCGTTGATTCCGGTCACCCCAAGCTCCGCCGCGACCACGCCTCGCCTCGTCGTCGTCTTCCACGTCGTTTGCCCGCCTTGCCGACCTAGATGGAGCCCTGGTATGCCCCCAGTAGACCCCCACCGAGCCGCTAGGGTTCGAGCTCGCCGGCGACCTGTTCGTCGTTGACGACGACCCTGAGCCGTCGATCTAGCCTCTAATCGCACGGCCCACAGCGCGCGTACCGTTTCACATTTTAAGTGCCGCTGACAAGTAGGACCCCCTGTTAGCTGAGCCCCGCGCCGCGGAGCACCACTGGGCCGGCCCATTCCCTTTCCCATGTTAGCCCACAGATTCAAATCTAGATTTTTCTTTTTAGTTAGAATATAGTTTGTGTCCAGTGTTTCAAAATTCAATTCTGTGAGTTTGACAAATCCAAATTGCATGAAACTAATTTTGTCTGAAAGGTATTAAAATGATCTATCCAAGCCCGTTGGACTTAATTCATTTAGAGTTATAGATTTATCCTAATAAAAATAAGAAGACAGAAGCTTTTCCAACTTGAAACATTTTTATAAAATCAACCAAGTTAGCTTTTGAGTTGATTCCAACTCTCAAAATTCACATTTCATCATATCTATGCAAATGTGTAATAATATTAAGGTTTACATGCAGTGACTTTGGACTAGTACCAAAATAATGCTATATAGGCATTTCTAGTCACTTTAAATCATTAAATAATAAACTTAAACCAAAGTAATATTATTCCAACCTTTAAATCTCATTCCCACAACTTAGAATATGTGGTGAGGACATGGGTCCACATGATCCCATATTTTGGTGGTGAATATTAAATTTTAGTTAATATTTCAATGAGTAGAAATTACTTTTCCAAAATAAAAAGGGTGAAACTATTGAATTAAACTTGTGATGTTTGTGATGATAATAGATCATCAATTGTGTGTTTTAGAATGTTACTTAGCCTAGTTAAGTATTGTTGGTGATTGTCTCCTACCTATGTATTTATAGACGCTAGTACCGACCAAGCCTTCGAGGAGGAGGAGTTCTACCAAGAAGAAGAAGAAAACTTCAACCACTGCACCAACCAAGGCAAGATATTAGTGGCAAGCTAACCCTTGCAAAACATAACTTAACAAGCTATTAGTGGCAAGATAACCCTTGCAAAACATACCTTAGCAAGCTATTGTTAGCAAGCTAGAATAAAACTAGATGGTTTAGCAAAGATGCCATAAGCATGCTTTGATCACACCCCTTTAACTATTAGTACCCCAAGTCTTATTGACAAGTTTTACCTCCCTTAGTTTACACCAAGTTCTTTACTTAATTTTGAAGGTAGCATAAAGAGTATAAAACTTGACCTACTTAGAAACCTTTATATGTCATTCTATGGCATGAGATTGATCCCATCTTTCCACCTTAGTGAACACTCTTAACTTAGTACTTAGAATAGCTCAAAAACTTGAGTCACTTTAGATGGGAACACTTGGTGAAAATGAGTTATGAAAACCTTGGAATGATGAGTCATTCTATTGAGATGTTTTGACATGTGTTGCAAAACACAACTGGTTTGTGATGATGAAAATGATGAGGCATGAGCCTTAACCCTTTTATAAAACTGATGGTTGGATTCGGATGCGATACCATTCCAAATTTACCGTACAACCACATTACCTGAATTGGGTAAGGCTTAGCTGGAAATTTATATGCATTAGTATTAGTTCCCTCACGGGAGAGGTTTGAGCTGAGGCTACCTCTCAATGATGTCCACCTATGCAGTGCCCAAGATGACTGATGGTCATGGTTGGGAGGCCATGCTCATAGGAGAGGTGCTTATACTAGGGTGTGTAAAAGGAAGGTTATGTTTGATTATCTGCATACTAAGTATGATGATTCAGGGTTATCCCTGACAGATGTATCGAATCTTGTGGTGAAAGTGTACCACCTCTGCAGAGTGTCAAACTATTCGAATAGCCGCGTCCGCGGTTATGGACAGTTGGAATGGCCATACTGTTTCGTTATCAGATGTTTTCTAAATAACTTGGAAATGAATGATGAACTTTGAATTGACCACAACAGGGTTGTGTTAATGATAAAAGCTTTCCAACTTAAGTGATTCTAGAACTTTACTTTATCTTTTCTTGCTTCAGAACTCAGCTTAGGTTTCCAACTTAACTTGATAGTTAACTTAGATTCAGTACTTTGATCTAGAATTATACTTCTTGTTAGTAGTAGTTTGCGAGTACTTAAAGAGTACTCATGGCTTTTGTCCCTGGCTATTATCATGGACAAACTATGAAGGATATTATCAAGATGATGGTCAGCAGGACGGCTATGATAACTAGGACTATCTGCCTTCGTCAGCATTGCCTGTGCCCCTGAAGATGGACCCCACCGCTACGCTATCGTTTATTTCCGCTGCCTGTTGTATTAAAGACTGGATCATGAGATCCTTATTTGTGTAAAACCTTATATATGGTTTTTAATGGATGATGTACTGTGATATCCAATCCGTTATGTCTCGCAAAAATGGTAATCCTGGGATTGCGAGGTATGGCATAACAGGCATCTGGGATTAAAATCCGGGTGTTGACAAATGGTGTCGGTATACCTTAAGTGTGTCACCCTACGGCTCGCAAATAATGTAGACATGATCGAGACCCCTCTCAGATCAATAATTAGAAGCGAGACCTGGAGATCCATACTTGCTCCTACACATTCAACGATGACTTCTGTGATCGTGAGAGCCTTTAACGCTAGTAACTAAATCCCTTTGTCTCGCGATATATTACATGTCCGAGATTCGATCATCCGTATCTCCATACCTAGTTTGATCTCGTTGCCGACATGCACTCTTTTCTTGTTCCCATGATATAACATTCTAGTGATCACATCACTTGCTTGCAAGCTATCTTAATGTGATATCACCAAGAGGGCCCATAGTATATCTATCCGTTATAGGGATGGACAAATTCCACTCTTGATCCATGAGCCTCAATATAACACCTTTGTAGCACTGAACCCACCTTTATAGTCACCATGTTACGGTGTGACGTTTGATGTTATCAAGATACTCTTCCGGTGTCAGCAATTAACATGATCTCATGGTCTAAGGACTAAGATTACTTCGTATGATGTTATAGCAATATAAAAATAATGACTTTGATCGTAATGCTATAATTCGGATGAATGTTCATCACATCATTCAACTAATGTTGTGACCTTGTTATTAACAACATCCAATGTACATGATCAGGAAACCTTGATCATCTTGTTAATCAACGAGCTAGTTTATATGAGAGGCATAACTAGGAACCCTTTTTGTTTATTAAACACATATGTATTGACGGTTCTGATCAATACAATTATAGCATGCAAAATAAACATTTATCATAAACATGGAATAAGATAATAACCACTTTATTATTGCCTCTCGGGCATATTCCCTTCAGTCTCCCACTTGCACTAGAGTCAATAATCTAGTTTGAAAAACTTTGCGTATTGAACACCTATGGCTTTCTGGTGTTGCATATATGCGATTTCTAGTGGTTAACATAATCTTCGGATCTGACAGTTTTAGGTCCGTGTGTATTTGCATGTCTTTGCGTCTCTACGCATCACTCATTCTCAAATGAGATGGCATTATAAATTTGGTCCTTTGGTGAGACCTTTAGTTTGTTCAGCTTAAAATATGTTGATATTATTGTCACACAATATATCTTCATAGTATTAGCCCACTTTGAACCACACCTAGTTTGATAACAAACTACTTAACACAAATGCCCTCCTTTGTTGCTACTATAGCAGTTATATACTTAGCCTTTTTGTAGTAGTATCCGTCACAATGTCTCAACTTTGGAACTCATCCAAATCCATCATGGAACATCCTTTCCATTACATTGTGCCACCCATAGTCTAAATTGAGATAAATTTAATTTGTATCTTGTGACAAAAATAGTATCAATGTAACACTTTACAATGAACTACCTTTAACTATTTGTCACTTATACATGATATATTCTTAGTTCTTCCAAAGCTCATAAGAATATCTTTACTATCATCCAATGATCATCTTATGAATCATTCTGGTATGTGCTCATAACATTTAGAGCATAGGACATTTTGGATATATACATATCATGGTATAATCGATCAAAATCTTCATGTCATTTTACTCACCAAGTGTTGAAACACTTGAATCTTGATACAATTCTTTCCATGCAGCAAGAACCTTTCTTGTTGTTTCCATATTGAACCCTTTCAATATCTCATATATGTATGTCTGGCACCACCATATTAGTGCCTCAATCTATCCATATAGATATTGATGCCTAATATTCCGGTTTTGCCCAAGTCTTTCATCGAAATCTTATTTTAATGAAATTCTTAACTTGTGTCAATACAAGATACATCATTTCCAATCAACAATATGTCCTCTACATAATGTATTAGAAATATGTCTCAGCGCTCCCACTTAATTTCTTGCAAATGCAAGTATCTTCATCATCTTCGATGAATTTAAACTCTTTTAACAGTTTCATCATGGTGAAGATCCAACTCCGCTATGCTTACTTCAACTATTGAAGTTTGCATGCCCTTTTAGTACCCTTTGAATAACAAAACCCTTCGGACCATGTCATGTACACGTCCTAGGTAACCGTTCTATTAGAAGAACCTTGTTTTGTTTATTCAACTACCATACATCAAATTATATGTAGTGGTTGCTACATTAATCCATCAAGACTAAATATCGCTATGAAAGATCAAATCTTGTCATAGTCAACTACTTGAACATTGTCGTAAACTTCTTTCCGACATGTCGACTATTTCATAGATGTTAAACATCCATGTCTATTTCTTTATAGATCCAAATACGACCGATAGGCTTCACGCCTTTCCGGAGGGTCTTCCAAGTTCAGAAACTTGATTTCTCGTGTATGGATACTATCACGGATTCTATGACTTCTAGTCATTTTATGGACTCAGGGCCCATCATCGCTTCTTTGCATGTAGTCGGTTCATCATTGTCAAAACAATAACGACTTTCTTATCAAATCACACTATTTTATTCTTACCGACCCACACGGTTCAATAGGAACTCTAATCTCCGAGATCACAACCTTTGTAATCATGGGAGCCATGAGCATTGTGGCCGCCACCGGGACACTCTCCGGTGTTGCGCTACTTAGCACATATAGCTAAAGTTCAACAACCTTATCAAAGTTCTATTGTCCTCCCACTTAACTTTTCGCAAAAAATTCCTTCTCAAGAAACTTGACGTTCCAAGTAACAAACTCTTTTGTCCTCGGTGTTATGGAGAAATTCCCAACAAATTCTTTGGGATAACCTACAAAGACGTGCTTATCCGACTTTTGTTGTAAACATCTTACTTATGCATAGCATACCAAAATTTAAGAAAAGACAATTCGGGTTTTATCCCAAACCATAACTTATATGGTGTCATTTCAACGGATCACGATGGTGCTCTTTTCAGTGTAAAAGCGGTAGTCTCTAAAGCTTCAATCCTTAAAACATAATGGCAGTTTTATAAATGACACCTTTGATCTTACCATGTCAAACAAGGTTTGATTTGATCTCTTGAACATACCATACTCCTGTGGTTTATCAAGAAATGAAAATTCATGGAACAATTCTTGAAATATTAGGTGTTTTGCTAAACCTGTAACTCAAATATGTTCCTTTATGATCAAATCATAAACTCTTTTATTTTCTTGTTACAATGATTTTTGGCTTCATCTTGAAAGTCTTTGAACAATTTTCAAATGTTTCATACTTCTTCCTTATTAAGTAAATATATAGATATATTCACTCAAATTTCTGTAGAAAGCATATGAAGCAAAAAGATCCATCGCATATGGCTACATATAATGGACTATATACATCAATATGTATAATATCCAATAAGTTAGTCATCTGTTCCTCTTTGGCCTATGAACGGAGTTTCAATTATCTCGAGGAAAGTTTCACAAGCGTCAATTGATCAAAATCAAACGACTCCAAAAAATCCATCAACATGGAGTTTCTTCATGTTTTCTTTCCAATATAATTTAAACAGCGATGTCACTTCATAAGTGATCTTTCAATCATTTGTCTTGCGACATTTTAGCAATAGTGTTTATGGATGTGATTTCTCCCACTAGACTTGTAAAAGTTCATCCATCCTTTATGGAATATGGTAATTATTTGAACAACCATTGTTCTCATAATACTGGAACAAAATAACAATTATTTAAACAAATCTTGAAGGCTAGGTTTGATGACAACGAAAAAACACAATAACACTTTATTTGTTTTCGATGAACATCATCGCGTTTTCTCTTGCTAGTTACTTAGGCCATTGCAGTTCATGAATTGTGTTGTCCTGTATGACACTTCATACCAACCAATTCGGTATCCAATACTGGCATCCAATACCTAAGAACCACATTGTTTAACAAGCAAGGAATACAACCATAACATGTATATCTTTTATATACCTAAGTTGGACATCTCCAACCTTTTCTTTTCTGCCAAATATTTTATAGATTCTCTTTCAACAATTCCTTTTCTTTTGAAAGAATCTATCAACATCAATAGTGGTGTCATTCACATGACACATAGTACAAAGCGTATATAGTCAAATACTAATACCTTTGGACTTGCACTTTGAAGTGAATCACCATCATCAAATGTTTGGTGTTCTTTCAAAAATCCATTCTTTAGTAATCTTTTAGTGTAGTAAACATTTTACTTACATCTTCTATTCACCCTTATCATGATAACTTTCATGATCAAGCTACTATAGCCTATAAGGAAGAATCGCGAGTATAATGTTAGTTCCCAAAACCTTTTTGGGAGATTCAGATGCTTAGCATCTCCATCCTTCACAAATTCTCATACAATATGAGAACATGTATTTTGCTAAATTATACTCTATCATAATGCAACCAAAACATTGTTTCAGATATCACAATATCTTTCACACATGATGGTTTCTGAAACAATTTTCAGCTCCTAGATAACCTCGATATTAAAACAACTTTTGAATATCAAGAATCATGGAGGAAAAACATGATACTTTAGATACTAACATTGGAATTCTTACTCTTGATTTAATACTACTTATTAAACTTCATACTTCATGGAGTAAATAGAGTTTGCTGAAAGTTTGCAATAGGACTTATAAACTTTAAATTGACATTCAAAACAATACGATACCAGTTTGAAAAGTAAATATCCAGAATTCTGTAGTTCTATTATCTCAAATAAAAAACTAAGCATAAGGTAGTGAACAAATGTGAATGACTACAACAAATTATGCAAATTCACTTCGATTTAGTTTATGACAAATTGAGTTCGACTAATCCAAATTAGAAATGAACTCCCACTCAAAAACGACATCCCTCGTGCCTTTTTGGTGATTACATGAACCAAATCCACTACACCAAGTCCGATTATCACGTGAGTCGGTGTAGCTTCAAAGGCGAGCATCAATATGGTCATCACATCAACTATATGACTGATGCTTAACCTTTTGGTCCGTGTTCCGAGGCCATGTCTGTACATGCTAGGCTCTCCAAGTAAGAACCTTAGTACTCGCATGTGTAAAACTGTCTTACACCCGTTTGTATGAAAGCGTAGAGTCGAGTACACCCTATCATCACGTGATGTCTCGAAACACGATCCATAAAACGGTGCATACTTAAGGAAGAACACATTTTATCTTGATATTTAAATGACGGATCATCTTATAATGCTACTAAAATGCCAAACTAGCAATGTAAGATGCAAACAGCTAGTGTGTAAAGTGGGATGATATGGTCCATGCATTTGATCTCTATCATATGCATCATGGTATGATCTCTATCATTCCTTTGTGTCTAAGGCCAAGGTCTATGGAACTTACACGTTAGGTGTGTTGTAAGAGTATCTATCATACATCTACTTACAACATTACCATATCATGACACTAGCCCAGCAACGATCTAAACTAGACGCCTCTAATTTATCAATTGCAAGTTTTACGTGGCTTAGGGCTTTCGAAGATAGAACCGTTCTTACCTACGAACATGGAACCACAACGAGGATAACCAAGTTATTAGCAACTCGTTGTAAATCAGATATTGACTATAGTAGGAGAGATAGACACCCGCCAGCCACTTATGCAAAACAAGTTGCATGTCAGTCGTGGAACCGGTCTCATGTACGATGACATGTAAGGTTGGTCCGGGCCGCTTCATCCCACTATGCCATCAATATCCAAAATACATAGAAGATGCAATAACATGATCATCATCGCCCACATATAAACATATGTGTACTACCCGTGCAAAGCACCTACGCATAGATCAGGCTCTGATACCACTGTTGGGTCTACAACATAGAAAACAAAAAATTTCCTACGATGGGAACTATACGCCAAGATCTATCTACTAGGTACAGAGCAACGGGTGGACATACATCCATCCATCAAGAACTTACCCTCGAAGACAACGAGTTTTGTTAACGAGTAGGAACTCGTGGTTGATGTAGTCGTACACTTGCCGATCTCAATATTGTGTGGAAGTCCGAGCAGGTCCGGCTCCAACACGTCCTTCAGATATAGCTCTAGCAAGTCCAGCACCGCAAAGCAGCGGTGCATCCATGATCGCACACATGTCCGGTACCCCAACAACCTCCGTCCCTCGCTCCAGCAAAGCAGCGGAAGCAGCAACTCCTTTCCAGATAAAGCCACCGTGAACATGTATCTCGCTAATCCGAGACCATGGGGGAATAATACTAGAGGGGGAGAGAGATCCTTCACGAGGAGGTGTGAGGAAGAAGGGGAGTGAGGGGGTCCTTTTATAGGAGGAGGGGGTACCCCTCCCCATGGCCGGCGCCCCATGGGGGGTGACTCCTCACCTCCCCCATTCATGTAGTGGTAACCCCTCCACATTAAAATGCCCCTTCACATTCTCTTTTAAAGTCTCCACTTTAAACGCATTAAATTTCTCCAAATTTAATGCTCTCTCATTTAATAAAACTCTTTTATTATTTTTATTCAGAATTTTTGTTAATTACTTTAATTAACAAACATTCACATAAAACTCCCTGCAACATTTCAATATTACATGCAGAACCAATTTCAGCAATTTCACCCGAAACAGTTTCAGTGTCTATTGAAATAATTCCAGCGCTTTCTTAAATCTTTATCTAAAACATATTTGCTCAAAATGGTGTCGGTATGCCTTAAGTGTGTCACCCTACGGTTCACGAATAATGCAAACATGATCGAGACCCCTCTCCGATCAATAGTCAGCAGCGGGACCTAGAGATCCATACTGACTCCTACACATTCAACGATGACTTATGTGATCGTGAGAACCTTTAACGCTAGTAACTAAATACCTTTGTCCCGCGATATATTACATGTCCGAGATTCGATCATCGGTATCTCCATACCTAGTTTGATCTCGTTACCGACATGCACTCTTTTCTTGTTCCCGTGATATAACATTCTAGTGATCACATCACTTGCTTGCAAGCTATTTCAATGTGATATCACCGAGAGGGCCCAGAGTATATCTATCCGTCATCGGGATGGACAAATCCCACTCTTGATCCATGAGCCTCAACATAACACCTTCGTAGCACTGAACCCACCTTTATAGTCACCCTGTTACGGTGTGACGTTTGATGTTATCAAGATACTCTTCCGGTGTTAGCAATTAACATGATCGCATGGTCTAAGGATAAAGATTACTTCGTATGATGTTATAGCAATATAAACATAATGACTTTGATCGTAATGCTATACTTCGGATGAATGTTCATCGCATCATTCCACCAATGGTGTGACCTTGTTATTAACAACATCCAATGTCCATGATCAGGAAACCTTGATCATCTTGTTAATCAACAAGCTAGTCTATAAGAGAGGCATAACTAGGAACCCTTTTTGTTTATTAAACACACATGTATTGATGTTTCCGATCAATACAATTCTAGCATGTAAAATAAACATTTATCATAAACATGGAATAAGATAATAACCACTTTATTATTGCCTCTCGGGCATATTCCCTTCAGAGTACGGCCTGACAACTACTCTGACTCGTTGTCTTCAGCTCCATATTGTATCCTGTATTCCACTCCTTCGATTCCACCAGATAGGTCTAGCTCTTCGTAGTAGATGTCATTCTGGACCTCCATAGCATACACTTGGTCATCCTTCTGGCCCTCAAAGTCTAGCAAGGGGTTCAAAGGAAAGGGTGAGTAACAACGTTACCCAGCAAGTTCACTATATGCAAGGTGGGAAGTTTGATGCTCTATCTACCACCTCGGACGATACGTCCTTGGTACTATGCAGTTTTGGTAAACATTTCTTCAAAGATTGATTTTAATTATCAAAACTATGCCCATCAGCCTTCACAGGTTGACTAGAACTTCATGGAGTTCCTTTCCTGCCGCGTTCATAGCTCCTTCCCAGAACAGGGAGTAACATGTCACAATTCTTACACTCTGCAGAGGTGCGTTGCTTTACCCATAAGATACCAACTCCTTGTTGCAACCGAGCGTACTTTCAAGTCCACAATTCTATGATGTGGGGCCCAGTATATGATTCAAGCCAATCACTGCCCCCTTCGCGACCCTGCATGTCCCCTTGGTGTATGCCATGCCCACATATTGAATTACGGGAATGGTTAGTACATACCGTCAGATGCCAGAACTATTGTGGGATGTTGAGGGCTCCCACCCATATGCTGCATATCCTCTATGAATAAATGCATGCTACGAGGATAACAGCCACGACCTGGCCATCCGGATGCATGAAAGAGGAAGAATATATAGTTGACTTCTCCGTCCCGTTCCAAATCTTATGGTTAACGCATAATATACGGCGCTAGAATCACTGATGTCATGGGTTATTAGGTCCTAGTTGTTTTGCAATTGGAATCTTAGATTCCCCCTGCAATTCTTAGTATTTATCATCACTTAGGATGATAATAGCATTTCATTTGTTTGAGAAAATACTTATTTTCTGTCTCCTTTAGAACATAGGTGATAACACACAATTTTCAAATATTTTCATAAAGACTCTTCAAAGGACATGAGCAAGTTATGAACTTGCCTTGTGACTGCAAGGTAGTGAAGTCGGATGCTTCCACTTGACCTTGAGCTCTGGTTTCTACAGAGAACCATTATTGCCCGGTAAGGAAAATATTTAAATAAGCAATATGCAATGCATAGTAATGTCATGCAATGGTTTATTATTTGCTTATTTGGGTGTTTTACCCCCTTAGTAAAAGTTTGCTATTTTCTTTAATTAAAGAGAAGTATTACTTAAAGTCTTTAAAATCTTCATAAATATTATATTTAGTATTTTTATAATAACTAGTATTATTTTAAGAGTTTAAAATTGAATTTATTTAGTTTTTAACTCTTTTAAATATTTAACTAAAATTCCTTTAAGGAAATAAGACTTTATTTTTATCACACTTAATTTACTTGTCAAAAATAGAAACTAGCATTTTTATAATAGCACTCCCTTTTAGAATTGTAAAAATGAATTTTATTCAATTTTTATGTGTTTGGTATATTTTTATAAAATTCCAAAGGAATATATACCTTAATAAAAATAATTTTAATTTTAGTTACCTAAAATTCCATTTGTTATTTTTCTTAAATAGAGGACATTTTTATGAGTCCATTGATATTTTATTTATATTTTTAGGATTTTTATTTTATTTCTTAAAACTATTTAAGTCCTAGGGGTAGTTTTGTCATTTGAAAATTTAATTAATCTTTTTGTTTTTAAACTAGACATAGCCCATTGGGCTGGCCCGACCCTGACTCGGCCCATCTGGCTGGTCAAACCCCTCTATCACGAGCAGCCTAGTGCCACTTGATTCCTCCCCTTCTCTCTCTCGTCCACCTACTGGCTCGTCCCCGCGGAGCCACTGCAATGCCGACACTGTCGCCACTCGATTCCTGCCTCCCTGGGCTACTCCGGTCGCCGCTGTGGTGTGTGGCGAGGTAGCCGACGCCGCTCCACCATCTGGTCCTGCTCGATTCGTCTGTAGGTCTCTCTCCCGTCCAGGCTGACTCCACCCCGAACCCTAGGGTTTGGGTGTTGCCGACGATGTGGAGTTTCGTCGCCCCGGTGGTGCTATGCTGGGCTTCTGGCGGTCCTGTGGTGCCTCTGCTACTGCCCGTCTGGCTATGGCCACTGTGCCATGGCTTGGCGCGGCTTGCAGCGCCCTCGGGTGCTCCCCGTACCGCTGTGTGCGCTCACCGGTGCTTCTGCTTCCTCTTCTAACTTCAGCGAGGACCACGGGTGAGTCCCTCTTCTCTCCCTCTCTGATTCCCTGGCTTACCTTGCTACTCTCTGAGTGCTGGCCATGTGTGAACCCTAATTATATCTGTCCACGGCACTAGGGTTCATCCCTCTGTGCTAGGGTTCATCCCTTGATGCCATGTTTATCTAAGGTGGTTTCCTACTAAATCTAGTTGTGTATGATTCACTACTACACTATGGTTCTTAGTGTTGACAGTTATTTCTATCAGTAGGCTGTTAACTGAACTTTTACTTACTATCATGTATTATGGCTATGATCTGGGTTGAGGTTAATTCTCTAGTTATTATTGATATGCTTTGGTATGAAAGAATTGGAGTTGGATATTTAATCCAATTACTCTCTGATATTTGCAGATGATAGAATACAGATATGTCAAATATGATTCCTAATTGTTATGTTAAGAAAATGATTAGGTGTTCTTTTGCCAGAATTGTATTATGGAATCCCTAGTAGAAACTGCTTGGTTAGGATAGGCCCTTGTGACACCCTCATTTGAGTGGTACACAGGTTCATCCAGATAATGGACTGTTTTCTATTTGTGTTCTATTGTACCTGAGAGTTGCAGAAACTTTTATTGGATAAATTAGCCTGTGATGCTGGTCTGAGGCAAAACTATGGAAAATAGCTATTTCCACCTGCTGTTTCCTATCTCACATATCCTACGATAGATAATCCCAAAGTATGATTCCTATAGTGTTTAGGAAAATGATTTGATAGGCTTTTGTAAGAATAGTAGAGTCGATCCTTACTGTTTAAGATGAAGTTTAAATATACATCATTTCTGAGGTGCTACCATCCATAGGATGTGCCCAGAAATGTTTATCCAAGGATGCCTGTGTATCTAGTTATGAAACTAGAGATTTCTCTCCAAGATCAGTGATGCAAAAGCTGAGATCTTGGTAGTAACTTGTAAAGATTTATCATTGGCTTTTTATCTTTCTTCTTGGATGGATATACACCTCACTTGGGTGTTTTCTGAGAAGATCATATAAAACAACACATGCTCTATTTAATCTATGATGACTTGATCATGTGATGGTTTTATGTGTACTCACCACACTACTTGATGGCTGGTGAGGTTGTGGTGTTGCTTGCTGGCTTGATCTTGTTAACTTGTGCTTGCTGGCTTGATCTTACTCTGCACCTCCTAGTGCTGCTCCTGTGATCTTGTACTTGGCCTTGCTATCCACCTGCTCCAGCCCCTCCTTATGTTACCATCTTGTGGTGAACTGGTGGTTGATTTGGTATACTGGCTGGTGGTTTTGCTAAGGTTTTGGAAAGCTCAACGAGCTCTGAGTGTGTGATAGAGAAGGATAAATGAGTTCCTGTAACTATGCTTCGACTGGTGCTCTGTGTGAGTGCTTGTACTGCTGCTGCTGGCTTGACAGCACACTCCATGCATTTTGGTGACTGAGCTATATGACTGTGTGGTCTGGTTGTGTGCCCTAGCTATGGATTAGATCAAGTGAAATAACCTTTACCTATTACCCTTTTACTAGTTACTGTCCTGGTGAAACTTTCCCCTCTTTTTATTACTCTCTGATGTAACATGAACAGTGCATTTCACTGTTCACCACTGAGAGTAAAACTAACTAACTAACCCTTTGTTTTTCTTTTAGTTGTTTTATCTTATTTGCAGGAACAAGATCTGGACATAGAAGATTTAGTATAGTAGTAGATAGGTAGTATAGGTTTTAATTGTAACCTTCTTTTTATTCCTTTTTGTAAAGAATCTGGTAAAGATATTATTATAAGTTAATAAAGTTTTATTTCTATTCTCTGTAATCTTCTACTTTTGATGTATTTATCACCAGTTGTAATCTTATTATGGAATAAAGAAATAAGAATTCATTTCTTATTTAATTTTCCTTGTCTTGAATCTTTATTGTTGTTTACTATATCTATAATATAATCAAACAATGTTAATAAAGTATTTTGAAAAACAATTTAATATTTCTAACTTAAATTTTTTAAATTGATTTAAATTTCAAACTTGCAAAATAACTTCCCCAAAGACTTAAAAATTCCTAAAGATCATGTCAAAATTCATAGCAGTCACTAAAAAGAGCTATTCCTACCTCTAGTTAGTGAAAAGAACTCTGATCTCTTTAGGTTTTTGTTTGGCGAAAAATTTTCCCTGATTTTTACAAATGCATGCATGCACAAACTTAGATTCCTATTTCTACCCTTCGTTGGATCCTAATGCTGGGGTGTTACAGACTTCCCCCCTTAAATTAAACTTCATCCTGAAGTTTGTGGATGAGTACCTGAATAGTTCTGGATAAGTTTCTCTCAAGTCATCCGCTTTCTCCCATGTGGATTCTTGCTCTGGGTGATGTTCCCATTGTACCTTGCAGTACTTGATTGCCCTGTTTATCAACCTTTTCCAGTTCTCCTCTAGAATCTTACAGGGTTTCTCGACATAAGTCAAATCTTCTTGTAACTCAATCTCTTGATGTGTGATAGAATCATCTAGAACTTTAAGACATTTCTGGAGTTGTGATACATGGAAAACATTGTGAATCTGGGCTAGCCTTTTTGGTAACTCTAGAGCATAAGCTATTGTTCTATTCCGACTCAGTATCTTGAATGGTCCAATATGTCTTGGGCTTAGTTTTCCTTGGACTCTGAATCTCTTCACTCCCTTCATCGGACTTACTTTGAGATATACCATATCCCCAACTTCTGGATGCCACGATCTTCGGCTTTGATCCGCATAACTCTTCTATCGACTCTGAGCTATCTTCAATCTTCAATCGATCCCTAATAATATCGATGATATCTTGCTTTTCCTTGATATAGGTTGGTGCAAATTCCTTGCTACTACCAGGTTCATACCAACATATAGGTGATCTACACTTTCTCCTATATAGTACATGGTAAGGTGCTGCCTTCAGACTACTCTGATAGCTATTGTTGTAGGAAAATTCTGCCAATGATAGATGATATTCCCACGAACCTCCAAAATCTAATGCACAAGCTCTAAGCATGTCCTCCAAGATTTGATTGCTTCTTTCTGTCTGGCCTCCAGTTTCTGGATGATAGGTTGTGCCGAAATCCAACTTTGAGCCAAGAGCTTCATGTAATTGTTTCCAAAATGCTGACGTAAATACAGATCCTTTGTCTGATACAATTTTCTTGGGTACCCCGTGCTTACTCACAATCTCTTTGACATAGATTTCCACTAATTTTTCAACATTATACTTTTGGTTTACTGGAATAAAATGCGCACTTCTTTGAATCTGTCCACAATCACCCATATCATATCCTTCCGCTTCGGTGTCATGGGTAATCCTATGATAAAATCCATACCAATTTCTTCCCACTTCCATTCTAGAATTTCCAAAGGTTGTAATGGTCCTGCTGGACTTTGATGTTCTGCTTTTACCCTTTGGCAAGTATGGCATTCAGATACATACTTTGCAATATCTCTTTTCATATTGTTCCGCCAAAATAATTCTTTTAGATCCATGTACATCTTTGTACTTCCAGGATGTATAGAATATGGTGTTTCATGGGCTTCCCGAAGTATCATCTCCTGAATTTCTGACACATCGGGTACACAAAGACGTTTTTGAAACCATAAAGATCCATAATCTCCTAGGTGAAAAATTGATGTTTGACCTTGAGAGATTCTTCGAACTTCTTCAATAATGAAAGGGTCTTCACCTTGATGTCTAAAGATTTCATGCCGAAGATCACTACTCCGCTCTTCAATTACTCTCATGGTAGCTAATCCTCCATGAACTGTTGTACTTATGAATTGTATTTCCAACCTTTCCAAATCCATTTGCAATTCTTTTGGCAATTCTCTATTAATAGGTTGCGTATCTGTGCTTTTCTGACTTAGAGCATCTGCCACAACATTTGCTTTTCTAGGGGTATAATTGATTGCTAGATCATAATCTTTAATTAACTCGAGCCCACGCTTCTGTCTCATATTCAACTCCTTTTGAGTGAAGAAATATTTGAGACTTTTGTGGTCAGTGTATAACTCACACCTGGCCCCATAGAGAAAATGCCTCCATCCTTTTAAAGCAAAGACTACTGCTGCTAACCCTAAATCATGAGTTGGATAATTCACTTCATGTGGTTTTAGTTTTCTAGATCCATAAGCAATTACCTTACGATCTTGCATAAGCACACAACCTAATCCTTCCTTAGATGCGTCACAATATACTGTGTAATCTTTTCCTATTTTCGGAACTGCTAGGATTGGTGCGGTAGTTAATCTGGTCTTCAACTCCTGAAAACTCGCTTCGCACTTCTCATCCCATATAAATGGTGTATTCTTTCTTAACAATTTGGTCATTGGTCTAGCTATCTTGGAAAAAACTTCAATGAATCTCCGATAATAACCGGCCATGCCTAAGAAACCTCGGATTTGCTTCACATTGGTTGGTGCCTTCCATTCCAGCACTGATTGAACTTTGGACGGATTTACATCAATTCCATCCTTACTGATCACATGACCAAGAAACTCTACTTCGTCCAACCAGAATTCACACTTGCTGAACTTAGCATAAAGCTTATGTTCTCATAGGGTTTGCAATGCTATTCTCAAATGCTCGGCATGCTCTTCTTTATCCTTAGAGTATATCAAAATATCGTCAATGAATACTATGACAAACTTGTCCAGGTACGGCATGAAGATTTTCTTCATCAAATTCATGAATATTGCCGGTGCATTGGTCAAACCAAAAGGTACAACGTGATACTCATGATGTCCATACCTTGACACAAATGATGTTTTAGGAACATCTTTAGGTTTAATTTTTATCTGATGGTATCCTGATCTTAGATCAATCTTGGAAAATACTCCAGCTCCCCTGACTTGGTCAAATAGATCTTGAATTCTTGGTAATGGGTACTTGTTCTTGATGGTGACATTGTTGAGATTTTTGTAATCCCCGCACATTCTTCGTCCTCCATCTCTTTTATCCACAAAAATTACCGGAGTTCCCCACGGGGATACACTCTCCTGAATAAATCCTTTTCTAGAAAACTCATCAATTTGCTCCTTAAGCTCTTTTAATTCTTTTGGTCCCATCTTATATGGTGCTTGGGCTATTGGTGTTGTACCAGGTATCATGTCAATAGTGAACTCTATTTCCCGATCAGGTGGCATTCCTGGTAACTCTGCTGGAAAAACATCTTGGAATTCCTTCACTACAGGAATATCTCCCAACTTAACCTCCTTCATTGAGTTCAACTGCAGATCCACCAAGATATGTCTATGCTTATCCGCCTGATAGACAATCCTTCCTCCACTTGGAGACTTGATTGAAATGGTTTTCTCCTCACAGTTGATCTGAGCTCCATAGTCCGTCATCCAATCCATTCCTAACACTACTGCTATTCCCCTTAATGGAATCACATAAAGATCCGCATAATAGGTTTGACCACAGATTGAGATAACTTGGTTTAATTTAATGTTTCTAACTACCACGATCCCTCTGGCGGTAACTACGGTCATAGGTTTTTCTAACGGTGCCCTTCTAATCCCAAACTTATCACAAAATTCTTCAGATATGAAAGAAGTAGTTGCACCCGTATCAAATAAAACTTTTCCAGGATTTGTGAGAATATGGAGCGTACCTATCACCGCTTGATCCGAGTTATCCACCTCCTCCAAGGTTGCGCAATTCAGCTTTCCAGTAGGTCTACCTCTCTTCCCATTGTCATTTTTTCCATAACTTCCAGCTCTATTAGGCTGTCCACCTCCGCCTCTTGCTTGACCACTTCCTGTTGTAGGCTAACCACCTGGTGGTTTGCTTGGGCAACCAGGCTTAATGTTCCCCTTATGACCACAACCATAACATATGATTACTGGATTTTTACATTCCTTTTGGAAATGCCCTGGAATACCACAATTGTTGCATATAATATTCCTCCTGGGATTGAACTGGCTTCCACTACTATTCTTGTTAGGATTGTTGTTGTTGAAGGGTCGATTCCTGGGTTTGAACTCCAAATTAGGTTTAGGCTTACTTGCTTGAATCCTCTTGGTTTCCTTCTTTGCTCTCTTCCGTCGGTCCTCTTGGACATTCTTATAATCATCCTCAAATGTGATTGCTGCATCTAGTAACTATTGAAAAGTTGCTTTATTGGCCAACCTCAGCTGTATCTTCACAAATGGATTTAAACCACACAGGAAACCGTTCTTCCTCTTCTCCTCGGTGCTTACTTCATCCTCAGCATAACGAGATAGTTGACTAAACTCCCGGATGTACTTCATGACACTAGCATATCCCTGCTGAAGCTCTTCAAACTCCCTATGCTTCAACTCCATCACACTTTCTTGAACATGATACTCACGGAATATCTACTTAAACTCCTCCCAGGTATACTCCATACCTAGAGGTTGCATTCCTAGCTGATTCTCCCACCAAGATGCTGTAGGTCCAGTTAAGAGATATGTTGCATACCTCAACTTTTCCTCATCATTGCATCCTACAGTCTTCAACTTTCTCTCCGTATCTTCTAGCCAACCCTCTGCATCCATTGGCTCAGGGGCTGATGCAAAAGGTAATGGCCTTGCATTTTGAAAGTCAGAAAGACTCACACCCCGTCCTTCAGGTTCCCTCTAATGTCCCACTCGATCCACTAATCCTTCCATGAACTTGTTCTGGGACTCTTGCATCATTTGCATGTACTGCATAAAGTTATGTTCCATCAACAGCCTCATTGGTGGTGGTGGTAAATTTGCCTTCATTCTGGCGTCGTCATCCACCTTTTCCTTAGTTTCGTGCTCGATGCGCTGTTGTTCAGTCTCGTTCTCTACACCCGTTTCCATATCCCCCTAGTCCTGTAACATAAAGTGAACACTCATAATTACATTATGCATATGTGTTCTGAGCTCAACTTCATGCACAGAACTAGTTACACAATGGAAAAAATCCAAATAAGAACCAAATATGCATTTCACATATTATACATTACAAACAACATAGTTTAATACAACATCATTACAAGCCCATACCATTTAGGTATTACACTCGTGTGGATACTATCCCACTTATTTATTTCCATCGAGTGCTCGGGCTCTAACTCTCGTATCACCACTGGAATACTCCTCCTCAAGGTCACGCTCTCCAGAAGCTGCGACGTTCATCATACATACCCGGAATATAACCGTGCTGACGTGTAGTACGACGCACCGTCTGTGGAATGACTTGCCTCTTCGACGGACGATACTCAGTATCAGAAGTCTCCGGACTTGACACATCATCCAGCTGAAGTGCGTCCATACCTTCCAACTCATCTGAAATATCCTAAAAATAATCCTCATCACTGTCTTCATCAATCATCTCCCACATCCCAACTCTAGAGGAATCAACAGAATATTCCCCTTATGGTGCTCCCCACTCTGCTAGGTACGATAGTCCTCAGCCATGATTGGATAGTGCATGTTATCTGGAGTAGGATAATGTTCTGGTGACTCAAACACCCTTTCTTCAGGATCTTCTGATGGCTCAATGCACGGCGCCCAGAAAAATGGTTGATGGCGGTGTTGATGTAGAGCTCGTTGGGAACCCCAAGAGGTAGGTATGATGAGCACATCAGCAAGTTTCCCTCAGTTATGAAACCAAGGTTTAATCAAACCAGTAGGAGCAAGGAAACACCTCAAAGGTGTTACTAGCTGAGCTTTGGCAGGGCGCACTACCGGTGCTAGTAGCAACATGGAGACCTGCACAACACAACCACAAAACTTTGTCCCCAACTTGCGATGAGGTTGTCAATCTCACCATGTTTTGGGTAAAACAAAGGATTAAACGTATCGAATGGAAAGAAGTAAAAGTTTGCAGAAAGTAAACACAAAGCAGTAAAAGATGGTAGATTGTATGTAAAGAAAAAGGACCGAGATCCATAGTTCACTAGAGGTGGCTCTCCTTAGATAGATAACACGTTGGGTGAACAAATTACAGCGGGGCAATTGACAAACACCGAGAAAGCAATACATGCATATACTAATCATCTTGACTCCTGTGAGACTTGATTGGGCAATACAACATAATACATAGACCGCCATCCAACTGCATCTATGACTAATAATCCACCTTCAGGTTATCATCTGAACCCCCTCTAGTATTAAGTTGCAAGCAATAGATTATTGCTTTACGAACTGCGTGTAAGGTAAACAATACGATTGCTCTATGAACAAAGGATTGTTGTTTTCTCCCTAGTAGCAACAGCACATCTAGTACCTTAGAGATTTCTGTCACTTCCCCAGATTACCAGAGGCATGAACCCACTATCGAGCATAAATACTAACTCTTGGAGTTGCTAGCATCTACTTGGCCAAGATAGCTACTAACAACGGAAATCATGCAAGATCTCAAATAACAAAGACATGATAGAATCAATAATCAATCTGAAATAGCATCTCAATATCCATCGGATCCCCGCAAACACAACATGTATGAATTACAAATAGATGATCTTGATCATGAACAGAGCTCACAAGATCTAAACATGAAAGCACAAAGGAGGAGAAACCAGCCATCTAGCTACTACATGGATCCGTAGTCCAAGGATGAACTACTCACGCATCACACCGGAGGCTTGCATGGTGATGAAGAAGGCCTCCAGGGTGAATTCCCCTCTCCGGCAGGGTGCCGGGAAGAGCTTCAGATCCCCCCGATCTAGGGATGGAGATGACGACGTCTACAGACTCTTTCGTGGATTTTTGATCGGGTACCTAGGGTTTTCGTCCCGAGGGCAACTTATAGGCGGAAGGAGAGGCCGAGGCGGTGCTGGGGGCGGCCAGACCACCCCCTGGCGCGGGCCAGGCCTGGCCGCGTGGCCAGGTGGTGTGGCTGGCCCCCAGCCCTTCTCTATCTTGTATTCTGGCACTTGATCCCTTCCGAAAAAATAGGCACTTTGGCTTTTGTCCCGTCCAATTCCGAGAATATTCATTTTCTGACTTTTCTGGAACCAAAAACAACAAAAAACGGGCAGCTGGCACTGTGGCTCTTGTTAATAGGTTAGTCCAAGAAATCATAATAAAATTACTCCAAAGTTGGAACAAAACACAAGAAAGTGGATAAAACCAAGCATGGAACATCAAAAATTATAGATACATTTGCAATGTATCAACATCCCCAAGCTTAACTCCTGCTCGTCCTCGAGTAGGTAAGTGATAAAAAGAAATAATTTTTGAGGTGACATGCACCATCAAAGACTTGATCAAAGTATTTGCAAAAACATTCAAGGCTGGGATCATAGTACTTCAATCATAACATGAAAGACAAAGTTCTAGCAATAAGCAAAGAAACTATGATGCAACATGAAAAGGCACAAACAAAAGATTCATAAATAACAATTCTTTGCAAGACGTTTGTTTGTTTCACATAAAGAAAACATAGCATAAAAGTATTCAGCTTGTCCCTCAATAGAGTAGCAAATATAAATGCATAGGAAACCTTCAAAGTTCATAAGAGTGACTAGATACAATAGTTTCAAACAAGAAATAACAAGTTATGCATCAATCAACTAGTCTTGGGACAATGCACATAGAACTAAGAATGGCCACTATGCTCTCAAAGTAGTGCATAAAGATAGAAGGTGGAGACTCAATATAATGGTGGAAGAAAGACCTTTTGTAAAAGGAAGTAGGGATTCAAGTTTCATAAAGAGCTTCCAAAAATTATGGTACTTATAGCTTTCAGCTCTCATTGCCCCTATCATAAGCATCTTGAAGGTGATTAAGGTTAAAGTGACACAACTAAGAGGATATGCTTGACAAGTTATAAACCAAAATCTTATGCCCCTTACTTACGAAGACCGATCCTCATGCTACTCAACTTTAGTCACGAGTAAGCTCTTGTCATTGTAAGTATATGTGTATCATTAAGAACCGCCAACGGGGTACCCCTTGCACATGATACGGGAGCTTTCCCATAATAAAAATGACAAGGCAAGCAGACAATGAGCATCTCAGCGATCTTTTTATTTGCTATTTGCATAGGTTTTTTATTAAGGATGCTTCATAGAGTGCTCATTATGGTGATGCTGCAAGTTTCCACCATGATTAGGCATGGCTTAGGCTAGTGGCCCAGGCGTTTCTCTAACACACATACAAACTCCATGATCATACAAGTTCCACATTTCTTTCACACCGCCGGGATCCGTAAGCAAAAGAACATAATATCAACGGGGTACAAAGTACAAGTGCAATGTTGAAAGTGTTCCCCATGGTACATGGTTCTGCTAATTTCAACTTATAAAGCGCAAGCATATACGCAACAAAGAAGGACCCAATGGTTCAAGTTTATTAGAGGCAATAAAGTAAAGTGTGCCATCAAGTTCGTGAGAGCTTTAATCACTAGTTTTCTCATAACAAGTGGAAGGTAAACAAAAGCATGAATATACTTGGAATAGCATAAGCTAGTAGGTAGGTATGGTGGACTCTTTGGAATAACTTGGTTCAGGGAGTTGGATGCATGAGTGGAACTCATACTTGGTTGTGGAGGCTAGCAAAAGACTGGGAGCGACAAACTAAGAGAGCAATAATGGCCATAATCATGCAGAGCGACAAAACATCATTGATCAAAGCATAAAGTGATACTACAAATTGAAAACTAAAGGATCATAAAGGCTATGGTGACTTGTGACAGTCATAACATGTTGTAGGCATGTGCCAAGTCGACCCAAATAAAGCATCAAAGGAGAATACCACTATACTATACTTTAATATGCTAAAACAACGCATGATTCATCCAAGGCACATTAAGCAATCTCAATTGTTTATAACAAGTCATGCTACAACAAAGAATACTAAGCATAAAGAGAAAACAATATCAAGAATGGCATGACAAAGCATAGCCACAGTCAAAAACGAGCTCTTTTTACTACAAAAGTATGAACTTTCCTACTCTTTTCCAAACCAAACCAAACTAATTGCAAACCAAAGTATGAAAGAGGGGGTCCAACCAACTTATTCAGAAAACTAAGCAAACCAAGCAAACTAAAAACCAAAACAAAAACAAAAAAGAAGACGCTCCAAGAAAAACACAACAGTGCATGAAACAATAAAAATGAAGCGTTTGGAAGAAACCTGAGATTTTTATTGATGGAGAAGGGGATGCCTGGGGAATCCCCAAGCTTTGACGCTTGTACTTCTTGGATATTTCTTGGGATTACACGCGTGTCATCCCCAAGCTTAAGCTTTAGTCCATCCTTCATCTCATTACTCATTCCTTCCATACACCTGAAAATTTTCCTTCATGCAAAACTTCACACAATCTCATTAGCAACATTAATGCACTTAAGATAAACAAGTCTCAAGGTTCAGTTCTAACACCAAATAAACTTCCATTAGAACACTAGATACTGTAGCACTTCCCTCAAAAATCTCAATTCCCCAAAGGAACTGAAGAAGGAACTAACAAGAAGCAAATGCAGAAAATGGCAGAAATCTGTCAAAACAGACCAGCAGGTAAAAACGAATTTTTTCGAAGACCTTCTGTTGCTCAAATCAAAAAGTGTTGAACTAACGAAAGTTATATAACAACCTGGGGCAGAAGCCCAAAACATTACAGATCAATCCGACATACAGAACTCTCTCAGGAATTTTTATAGTGAAGCACAGAAATCTATTTCGGGACAGCAACTTTCCCAATCATTACTTCACTCTCATTAGAGGTTACTCTTGGCACAAAAAGAAAATAAAAAGGATAAGGAGAGGTTATTACAGAGGTAATAACTTCCAAGACTCAACTAAAACTCTTGGGTTATCTCCCAACAAGTACTTTTCTTTAACCCCTTTAAGTTAGGCATAAGAAGCAAAGAAAGAATCAAATGTTCTCAAATGAAGAAGCATTAAAACCAACTTTCTTGCCCTTACCTCTCTTATTTTTATTCTTATACTTTGGGAAAATTTGATTGTTTGGTGGAGAATAAAGGTGCATGGTCCCCTTTCCCACATCTATTATTGCTCCAAGGAGTTCTAATAGGGACCTTCCAAGTGTAATTTGTCCTTTTCCTGCACATTCAATAACAAGATAATCAATAGAAATCATTTTCCCAAGGATCTTTGTAAACACTCCTTCAGCTATTCCAAGAGGTAATATGGTAGTATTATTAGCAAGAGATATTTCTTTTCCTCCTTCCGTAAGTCCCCAAAGATTCAAAGATTCATAAATATCCTTGGGCATAAGGCAAAATTCAGACATGATATCGCAGCGGGCTTGAAAAGTTTCAGTGTTTATCTCAATCTTTACTGTACGGAGCCACTTTGATGGTTCAAAATTTATTGGAGCATAATTTTGATGCTCCCTAAGCGTATTATAGCACCCTTCCAATCTAGTAGTGCTAGCCTCAAGAGTGTTCAACCTAGCAAATATTTTTGCGAAAGAAGTATCAGTTTGGCTAGGCAAATTGTAAGTGAGGATCAATTTCTTTATAGCATTAATGGCATCATCCTCATTACTCTGGAGGAAATCTCCTCCCGCAATAGCATCTAAAGCATATCTATGGCAAAGAGCAATCCCAAGGTAAAAACTACTAAGGAACAAGCCTTGAATCATTTTAGGCTCAGTCTTTTCATGTAGATCAGAGATTCTAGACCAAGCTTCCTTAAAACTTTCCTCGATTCCTTGTTTAAAAGTGAGAATCATTTCCTCGGGTGACATAGTGATTGGAGCAAGGCTAGACATAATGAGATAGGAACTAAATTTTTTTGTGTTTTTGAAATAAGAAAGCAAACAAGTAAAACTATTTTTTTTTGGATTTTTGAAGAACAAAACAAGCAAACAAAGCAAAAAGGAACTAAGCAAAACAAAAACAACAAAGTAAAGAGATTGGTTATGAAGGACTCCCCTTGTGAAGATGTCCTTGACTCCCCGGCAATGGCGCCAGAAAAATGCTTGGTGGCTCAATGCACGGTGTCTAGAAAAATGCTTGATGGCGGTGTTGATGTAGAGCTCGTTGGGAACCCCAAGAGGAAGGTATGATGAGCACAGCAGCAAGTTTCCCTCAGTTATGAAACCAAGGTTTAATCGAACCAGTAGGAGCAAGGAAAGACCTCAAAGGTGTTACTAGCTGAGCTTTGGCAGGGCGCACTACCGGTGCTAGTAGCAACGTGGAGACCTGCACAACACAACCACAGAACTTTGTCCCCAACTTGCGATGAGGTTCTCAATCTCACCGTGTTTTGCGGAAAACAAAGGATTAAACATATCGAATGGAAACAAGTAAAAGTTTGCAGAAAGTAAACACAAAGCAGTAAAAGATGGTAGATTGTATGTAAAGAAAAAGGACCGGGATCCATAGTTCACTAGAGGTGGATCTCCTTAGATAGATAACACGCTGGGTGAACAAATTACAGCAGGGCAATTGACAAACACCGAGAAAGCAATACATGCATATACTAATCATCTTGACTCCTTTGAGACTTTATTGGGCAATACAACATAATACATAGACCGCCATCCAACTGCATCTATGACTAATAATCCACCTTCAGGTTATCATCCGAGCCCCCTCCAGTATTAAGTTCCAAGCAGCAGATTATTGCTTTACGAACTGCGTGTAAGGTAAACAATATGATTGCTCTATGAACAAAGGATTGTTGTTTTCTCCCTAGTAGCAACAACACATCTAGTACCTTAGAGATTTCTGTCACTTCCCCAGATTACCAGAGGCATGAACCCACTATCGAGCATAAATACTAATTCTTGGAGTTGCTAGCATCTACTTGGCCAAGATAGGTACTAACAACGGAAAGCATGCAAGATCTCAAATAACAAAGACATGATAGAATCAATAATCAATCTGAAATAGCATCTCAATGTCCATCGGATCCCTGCAAACACAACATGTATGAATTACAACTAGATGACCTTGATCATGAACGGAGCTCACAAGATCTAAGCATGAAAGCACAAAGGAGGAGAAACCACCCATCTAGCTACTACATGGATCCGTAGTCCAAGGATGAACTACTCACGCATCACACCGGAGGCTTGCATGGTGATGAAGAAGGCCTCCAGGGTGAATTCCCCTCTCCGGCAGGGTGCCGGGAAGAGCTTCAGACCCCCCCGATCTAGGGATGGAGATGACGGCGGCTACAGACTCTTTCGTGGATTTTTTGATCGGGTACCTAGGGTTTTCGTCCCAAGGGCAACTTATAGGAGGAAGGAGAGGCTGAGGGGGTGCTGGGGGCGGCCAGACCACCCCCTGGCACGGGCCAGGCCTGGCCGCGCGGCCAGGTGGTGTGGCTGGCCCCCAGCCCTTCTCCGTCTCGTATTCTGGCACTTGATCCCTTCCGGAAAAATAGGCACTTTGGCTTTTGTCCCGTCCAATTCCGAGAATATTCATTTTCTGACTTTTCTGGAACCAAAAACAACAGAAAACAGGTAGCTGGCACTGTGGCTCTTGTTAATAGGTTAGTCCAAGAAATCATAATAAAAGTACTCCAAAGTTGGAACAAAACACAAGAAAGTGGATAAAACCAAGGATGGAACATCAAAAATTATAGATACATTTGCAATGTATCATCTTCCTCATCGAACTCTACATCCTCCACATGGACATCTCTTCCATCAATGGAATAAGATCTCACTCCCATGCGACTAGTTTGCCCGGTATCTCCAGTTGAATCTTCCACAGGAATAGGATTCCCGGTAGATCCATCCATCGATCCATACCTCCATCCTTCGGAATTTTCAATAGGTAGTTCCGAGTCCTCACTTCCCCAAGAACTCTGGGGTACAGGATGAGTAGTGCCCTCTTCAGGATATCTAGTGGTTTCTAGCATAGGTGAATAAGGATATGGTGTAAAATATGTTGGATCTATAGGTATATCCTTGAAAATTGGGTTACCCCTATCCCCTGCTTCATTCTCTAGTTTAGATGCTAACTTCTCCCTTTGTTCAGGATTAGTTAAATCCTCTAACATATCAATCTGATCTTCTACAATAACCTGATGTGTCTTGTACAAAGACCCAACCATCAGTCGATACAGATCCATAAACTTAGAAGCTAGTTTTGGATGCTTCTTTACTAAAGTAAGATGATCCGGTTCTGGTTCCTCGTCTATAGAGTCATGAGGAATCACAGAATATGTGCTTCTAGCTAACTCTTCTGCTTTGTGCTCCCGAACATTGGCTATCGCCTCCATAATAGCAACATGGTATGCTTCTAGGTGACTTCTACCTTCACCCATAGGTAAATCGTGATATAAACCAAGCTTCTTTGGTAGTTGGATGCTAACGCGATATTTGGCTAACATTCTCCCATCATGGTATGTCATGGTATTGACTGGAATATTAGTTGTGCAACCAAAAACCCTCAGAAGTTCTCGAAGCTATTCAGTTAAAGCCCCCTGATAATCATCGAGAGTCTCTTCTTTCCTTGCCAAGGTCTGTTTTGGAAATTTTGGTGCCATTTCCACTGTATAGAAAATATTCATAATTAGTATTCATTAATCATAATGATGCATCATAATAAAGAATCATCTCACTAAAAAATACAATGAAATATTCCTAGTTGAATATTCATCATATAATCTAGAGAACTCTTTACCGTTGCTCCTAGACTCCTATAGGTAGTTCCCTTTACTAGGTTTCCAACCTAAGGTCAAAGCAATTGCTCTGATACTAGCTGCGGTGACCCAGCATACCACCGCATATCTAGTACACTATAGTCGTTGACATGACACCCATAGAACACCGTTCCGTAAATATCACATCCCTCAGAGTGGTACAACAGAAACATTGCGGGTCCAAATTACAAACATACACACTTCATTATTATTACAATACTAAAAGTTCGAGACTTCAAAAGGTTCAAACTTACAAAACAAATAACTTATCTCATAAGTTTAGCGGAAGAACAAAAAACACAATGGTAAATAAGACGTGAGCTCAATAGCTTATTCTATAGAGTTCGGGCTGCTTGGCTCAACCTAGGTAACTAGAGTACGGCCTGACAACTACTCTGACTCGTTGTCTTCAACTCCATATTGTATCCCGTAGTCCACTCCTTCGATTCCACTGGATAGGTCCGACTCTTTGTAGTAGACGTCATTTTGGACCTCCGTAGCATACACCTGGTCATCCTTCTGGCCCTCAAAGTCTAGCAAGGGGTTCAAAGGAAAGGGTGAGTAACAATGTTACCTAGCAAGTTTGCTATATGCAAGGTGGGAAGTTTGATGCTCTACCACCTCGGACGATATGTCCTTGGTACTATGCAGTTTTGGTAAACATTTCTTCAAAGATTGATTTTAATTATCAAAACTATGCCCATCAGCCTTCACATGTTGACTAGAACTTCATGGAGTTCCTTTCCTGCCGTGTTCGTAGCTCCTCCCCGTAACAGGGAGTAACATGTCACAATTCTTACAATCTGCAGAGGTTCGTTGCTTTACCCATAAGAGACCAACTCCTTGTTGCACAACCAGGCATACTTTCCCGTCCACAATTCTATGATGTGGGGCCAAGTAGATGATTCAAGCCAATCACTGCCCCCTTCGCGACCCCGCATGTCCCCTTGGTGTACGCCATGCCCACATCTTGAATTACGGAAATGGTTAGTACAGACCGTCAGATGCCAGAACTATCGTGGGACATTGAGGGCTCCCACCCATATGCTACATATCCTCTACGAATTACCAATAAATGCATGCTACAAGGATAACAACCACGACCTGGCCATCCAAATGCATGCGAGAGGAAGAAGATACAGTTGACTTCTCCATCCCATTCCAAATCTTATGGTTAACGCGTAATATACGGCACTAGAATCACTGATGTCATGGGTTATTAGGTCCTAGTTGTTTTGCAATTGGAATCTTAGATTCCCCTGCAATTCTTAGTATTTATCATCACTTAGGATGATAATAGAATTTCATTCGTTTGAGGAAATACTTATTTTCTGTCTCCTTTAGAACATATGTGATAACACACAATTTTCAAATATTTTCATAAAGACTCTTCAAAGGACATGAGCAAGTTATGAACTTTCCTTGTGACTGCAAGGTAGTGAAGTCGGATGCTTCCACCTGACCTTGAGCTCCGGTTTCTACAGAGAACCATTATTGCCCGGTAAGGACAATATTTAAAGAAGCAATATGCAATGCATAGTAATGTCATGCAATGGTTTATTATTTGCTTATTTGGGTGTTTTACCCCCTTAGTAAAAGTTTGCTATTTTCTTTAATTAAAGAAAAGTATTACTTAAAGTCTTTAAAATCTTCATAAATATTATATTTAGTATTTTTATAATAACTAGTATTATTTTAAGAGTTTAAAATTGAATTTATTTAGTTTTTAACTCTTTTAAATATTTAACTAAAATTCCTTTAAGGAAATAAGACTTTATTTTTATCACACTTAATTTACTTTTCAAAAATAGAAACTAGCATTTTTTATAATAGCACCCCCTTTTAGAATTATAAAAATGAATTTTATTCAATTTTTATGTGTTTGGTATATTTTTATAAAATTCCAAAGGAATATATACCTTAATAAAAATAATTTTAATTTTAATTACCTAAAATTCCATTTGTTATTTTTCTTGAATAGAGGACATTTTTATGAGTCCATTGATATTTTATTTATATTTTTAGGATTTTTATTTTATTTCTTAAAACTATTTAAGTCCTAGGGGTATTTTGGTCATTTGACAATTTAATTAAGCTTTTTCTTTTTAAACTAGACCTATCCCATTGGGGTGGCCCGACCCTGACTTGGCCCATCTAGCTGGTCAAACCCCTCTATCACGAGCGGCCCAGTGCCACTCAATTCCTCCCCTTCTCTCTCTCGTCCACCTACTGGCTCGTCCCCGCGGAGCCGCTGCGATGCCGACGCTGTCACCGCTCGATTCCTGCCTCCATGTGCTACTCTAGCGCCAACGCTGCTCCACCATCTGGTCCTGCTCGATTCGTCTATATGTCTCTCTCCCGTCCAGGCTGACTCCACCCCGAACCCTAGGGTTTGGGGGTTGCCGGCGATGTGGAGTTTCGCCGCCCCGGTGGTGCTGTGCTAGGCTTCTAGCGGTCCTATGGTGCCTCTACTGCTGACCATGTGGCTGTGGCCACCGTGCCATGGCTTGGCGCGGGTTGTAGCACCCACAGGTGCTTCCCATACCGCCGTGTGCGCTCGCTGGTGCTTCTACTTCCTATTCTAACTTCAGCAAGGACCACGGGTGAGTTCCTCTTATCTCTCTCTCTGATTCCCTGGCTTACCTTGCTACTCTCTGAGTGCTGGCCATGTGTGAACCCTAATTATATCTATCCACGACACTAGGGTTCATCCCTCTGTGCTAGGGTTCAACCCTTGATGGCATGTTTATCTAAGGTGGTTTCCTACTAAATCTAGCTGTGTATGATTCACTGCTACACTGTGGTTCTCAGTGTTGACAGTTATTTATGTCAGTAGGCTGTTAACTAAACTTTTACTTACTGTCATGTATTATGGCTATGATCTGGGTTGAGGTTAATTCTCTAGTTATTATTGATATGCTTTGGTATGAAAGAATTGGAGTTGGATATTTAATCCAATTACTCTTTGATATTTGTAGATGATAGAATACAGATATGTCAAATATGATTCCTAATTGTTATGTTAAGAAAATGATTAGGTGTTCTTTTGCAAGAATTGTATTATGGAATCCCTGGTAAAAACTGCTTGGTTAGGATAGGCCCTTGTGACACCCTCATTTGAGTGGTACACAGGTTCATCCAGATACTGGACTATTTTCTATTTGTGTTCTACTGTACCTGAGAGTTGCAGAAAATTTTATTGGATAAATTAGCCTGTGATGCTGGTCTAAGGCAAAACTATGGAAAATAGTTGTTTCCACCTGCTGTTTCCTATCTCACATATCCTATGATAGATAATCCCAAAGTATGATTCCTACAGTGTTTAGGAAAATGATTTGATAGGCTGTTGTAAGAATAGTAGAGTGGATCCTTACTGTTTAAGATGAAGTTTAAAGATACATCATTTCTGAGGTGCTACCATCCATAGGATGTGCCCAGAAATGTTTATCCAAGGATGCCTATGTATCTAGTTATGAAACTAGAGATTTCTCTCCAAGATCAGTGATGCAAAAGCTGAGATCTTGGTAGTAACTTGTAAAGATTTATCATTGGCTTTTTATCTTTCTTCTAGGATGGATATACACCTCACTTGGGTGTTTTTCTAAGAAGATCATATAAAACAACACATGCTCTATTTAATCTATGATGACTTGATCATGTGATGGTTTTATGTGTACTCACCACACTACTTGATGGATGGTGAGGTTGTGGTGTTGCTTGATGGCTTGATCTTGTTAACTTGTGCTTGCTGGCTTGATCTGACTCTGCACCCAATACACTTGTCAGGTGTATAGGTGCACTAGTTCAGCGAAGAGATAGTGAAATACAAGTGGTATGGATATAAGATAACGGTGCTAGAAAATACTTTGATAGCGTGGAAGAGACTAAAGGCAAACTGAAATAAAGATGGAAGCAAGCAAACATGTAATAGATCTAGTTGCAAACGGTGTTTCAATGCTAAGAAACAAGGCCTAGGGATCATACTTTCACTAGTGAACACTCTCATATAAATATCTTCTCTTTATGATACTACTCTGAACTACTCTCCGGTTGGACACTCTAATCCATGGTAGGGCTATAACAGCACACCTCAAAGTAAGCCTTTCCCATCTAGATAACCCCACACTGTCACCTTGAGCGCTAGATGGATCCAACAAACACCACAATTTCATAAAGACATCCAACTCCAAATATAACTCATAACAAGTATTTGAAATCTCTAGCCTAATTGCCACCATGGTGTGCACATTGTCAACTTCACACACATGGGGAGAGCAGAGATCTATTAAAGCACTTGAGTTGCAAGGTAGATCTATAGATTACAAGCTCATGATCTCAATAAGATCATGCATAGAGAGAGATGAACACATAGCTATCGGTAGAACCCTTAGCCTCGAGAGAGAACTACTCCCTCCTCATCATGGGAATCAGCAACGACGATGGAGATGGTGGTGGAGATGGCCCCGGGGGCACTTCCCCGTCCTGGCAGGATGCCGGAACAGAGACTTTCTGTCCCCCGAATCTCCCCTTCGGTGGCGGCGGCGCTGTGGAACTTTTCATGGCTGGAGGCTGGATGATTTAGTGTTTTTGCATCGGGAGGCATCTTATAGGCGAAGAGGCAAGGTCGGTGGACGGCCAGGGGGCCCACACCACCTGGTGGCGCGGCCAGGGCAAGCCCGCGCCACCATATGGTGTGTCCACCCTGTGGCCCCTCTCCGTCTCGTCTTCTGGCTCCGTGAGTCTTCCTGTAAAATATCGACTTTGGCTTTTGTCCGGTCCAATTCCGAGAATATTGATTTTCTGACTTTCCTGGAACCAAAAACAGCAGAAAACAGGCAAATGGCACTTAGGCTCTTATTAATAGGTTAGTCCAAGAAATCATATGAAAAGTACCCCAAAGTGTGGACAAAACATAAGAAAGTAGATAAAACCAAGCATGGAACATCAAAAATTATGGATACGTTAGCAACGTATCAACATACCCAAGCTTAACTCCTGCTCGTCCTCGAGTAGGTAAGTGATAAAAAGAAAGAATAATTTTTGAGGTGACATGCACCATCATAAACTTGATCAAAGTATTTGTAAAGCATTTAAAGCTGGGATCATAGTACTTCAATCATAACATGAAAGACAAAGTTCTAGCAATAAGACAAAGAAACTATGTTGCAACATGACAAGGCACAAACAAAAGATTAATGAATAATAATGCTTTGCAAGATGTTTGTTTGTTTCACATAAAGAAAACATAGCATAGTAGCATTCAGCTTGTCCCTCATAGAGTAGCAAACATAAATGCATAGGAAACCTTCAAAGTTCATAAGAGTGACTAGATACAAATAGTTCAAACCAAGCAATATGAAATCTATGCATAAATCAACAAGTCTTGGGACAATGCACATAGAACTAAGAATGGCCACTATGCTCTCAAAGTAGGTGCATAAAGATAGAAGGTGGAGACTCAACATAAAAGTAAAAGAAGGGCCTTCATAGAAGGAAGTAGGGGTTCAAGTCTCATAAAGAGCTTCCAAAAATTATGGTACTTATTAGCTTTCAGCTCTCATTACCCCTATCATAAGCATCTTGAAGTGATTAAGGTTAAAGTGAACAAACTATGGTGTATATGCTTGACGAAGTATAAGTTGGAAATCTCATGTCCCTTGAATACGAGGGCCGCTCCTCATGCTACTCAAGTTTAGTTACCGGTAAGTTCTTGTCATCGTAAGTACATGTGTATCATAGAAAACCGCCAACGGGGTACCCCTTGCCCGATGATACGGAAGAATCCCCATATCAAAATGACAAGGCAAGCAGACAACGAGCATCTCAGTAATCTTCTTATTTACCATGGGAATATGGTGCTTTTTTATCTCTTTCCTCTTTTCTTATATGTATTTTTTCTTTTTCTATCTTTTCTCAATATCTGACTCTTTTTTATAAGAAGAATGCTTCATAGACAGCTCATTATGGTTACGCTACAGGTTTCCACCATGACAGTATGGATTAGACCAGCGGCCCAGGCGTTTCTCTAACACATATACATAACTCCATGGACTTACAAGCTCCCCTTTCATTTCACACCGATGACATCCATAGACAAAAGAGCATGATATCAACTAGGTACAAAGTACAAGTGCAATGTTGAAAGCATTCCCCATGACAGCATGGTTCTGCTAATCCCCAACAAATAAGTGTAAGAATATACAACATAGACGACACAATGGTTCAAGTTTATTAAAGGCAAGAAAAGTAAAGTGTGCCATCAAGTTCGTGAGAGCTTTAATCACTAGTTTTCTCATAACAAGTTTAATTCGGAAGGTAGATAAAAACATGAATATACTTGGAATAGCATATGCTAGTAAGTAGGTATGGTGGACTCTTTGTAATAACTTGGTTTAGGGAGTTGGATGCATGAGTGGAACTCATACTTGGTTGCAGAGGCCAACAAAAGACTGGGAGCGACAAACTAAGAGAGCAATAATGGCCATAATCATGCAGAGCGACAAAACATCATTAATCAAAGCATAAAGTGATACTACAAGTTGAAAACTAAAGGATCATAAAGGCTTATGGTGACTTGGGATAGTCATAACATGGTGTGAGCATGTGCCAAGTCAACCCAAATAAAGCATCAAAGTAGAATACCACAATACTATGCTTTAATATGCTAAAACAACGCATGATTCTTCAAAGGCACATTAAGCAATCTCAATTGTTTATAACAAGTCATGCTACAACAAAGAATACTAAGCATAAAGCCAAAACAATATCAAGCATGGCATGACAAAGCATAGGCCATAGTCAAAAACAAGCTCTCTTTACCACTTAAGCATGAACTTTCCTACTCTTTTCCAATCCAAACCAAACTATTTGAAAACCAATGTATGAAAAATGGGGTACAACCAATTTATTCAGCAAACTAAGAAAACAAAGCAAACGAAAAACCAAAACGAAAATGAAAAAGAAGACGCTCCAAGAACAACACAACTGTGCATGGAACAATAAAAATGAAGCGTTTGGAAGAAACCTAGGAGTTTTATTGATGAAGAAGGGGATGCCTTGGGCATCTCCAAGCTTTGACGCTTGTACTTCTTGGATATTTCTTGGGGTGACACGCGTGGCATCCCCAAGCTTGAGCTTTAGTCCGTCCTTCATCTCATTACTCATTCCTTCCGTACACCTGAAATTTTTCCTTCATACAAAACTTCACACAATCTTTATTAGCAACATTAGTGCACTCAAGATAATAAGTCTTTGGGTTAAGTTTCAACACCAATAAAACTTCCATTAAAACACAAGCTACTGTAGCACTTCCCTCAAAAATCTTAATTCCCCAAAAGAACTCAAAAAGGAACCAACAAGAAGCAAATGCAAATAATGGCAGAAATCTGTCAAAACAGACTAGCAGGTAAAGACGAATTTTTTCGAAGACCTTCTGTTGCTCAAATCAAAAAGTGTTGAACTAAATAAAGTTAATAACAACCTGCGGAAGAAGCACAAAAATTCACGCCTCAAAAGGACGTATAGATATTTTGCACGAATTTTTAAGGTGAAGCACAGAAATCTGTTTCGGGACAGCAACATTCCCAATCATTACTTCTCTCTCATTAGAGGTTACTCTTGGCACAAAAAGCAAATAAAAAGTATAATGAGCGGTTATTACAGAGGTAATAACTTCCAATACTCATCTAAAACTTTTGGTTTATCTCCCAATAAGTACTTTTCTTTAACGCCTTTAAGTTAGGCATGATAGTTTGAGAAGATGCTCACATAAGAAATATGAATTGAGAGTAAAAGAGAGCATCAATAAGAAAATATAAAACACATTTAAGTCTAACCCACTTCCTATGCATAGGAATCTTGTAAAGAAACAAGTCATGAAAGCACAAAGCAACAAGCATAAAAAGCAAAGCAAGTGCAACTTCAAAATTTTCAACATAGAGATGGGAAACTTAATATTATTAAGATGCATAAAACCATGTTTCCCTCTCTCATAATAACTTTTAGTAGCATCATGAATAAAATTAACAATATAACTATCACATAAAACATTCTTATCATGAGCCACATGCATAAAATGATTATTACTCTGCACATAAGCATAGTCATTCGTATTAATTATGGTGGGAGCAAATTCAACAAAATAGCTATCATTATTATTCTCATCACCATAATCATCAAATATAGGAGGCATATTGTAGTCATAATTAATTTCCTCCTCAATAGTAGGTGGACAGAGAATATCATATTCATCATTGTAATCATCATATATTGGAGGTTTGGTATCATCATAAGCAATAGAATAGCTATCTTCCAAAGTTGGGGAACTAAAAAGATCATTTTCATAAGAACTAGCTTCCCCAAGCTTAGAATTTTCCATAGAATTAGGAATAATGGTGTCCAAAGAATTCATACTAACAACATTGCTATTAGCATGCAAATAAAGTTCCATAGGTTTTTTAATTTTCTCTTCAAACACTTCATGTCCTAACTCAAGATAAATACTATAAAGCTCTCTAATTTTGTTGTTGTTTTCCATTAAGACTAACTAGTGAAAACAAGAAACAAAAAGATAGAATTGTAGAATCTAAAGGAAATAACTTCGAGCACTCACACCGGAGGATGTGAGTACCTTTTACCTTACCTCCCTGGCAACAGCGCCAGAAAATAACTTGATGTCTACGCACTTCTATTCTTGTAGACAGTTTTTGGGCCTCCAAGTGCAGAGGTTTGTAGAACAACAGCAAGCTTTCCCTTAAGTGGATGACCCAAGGTTTATCGAACTCAGGGAGGAAGTGGTCAATGGTATCCCCTCTCAAGCAACCTTGCAATCAAGATACAAGAAGTCTCTTGTGTCCCCAACACACCCGATACACTTGTCAGGTGTATAGCTGAACTAGTTCAGCGAAGAGATAGTGAAATACACGTGGTATGGATATAAGATAACGGTGCTAGAAAATACTTTGATGGCGTGGAAGAGACTAAAGGCAAACTGAAATAAAGATGGAAGCAAGAAAACATGTAATATATCTAGTTGCAAACGGTGTTTCAATGCTAAGAAACAATGCCTAGGGATCATACTTTCACTAGTGAACACTCTCATATAAATATCTTCTCTTTATGATACTACTCCGAACTACTCTCCGGTTGGACACTCTAATCCATGGTAGGGTTATAACAGCACACCTCAAAGTAAGACTTTCCCATCTAGATAACCCCACACTGTTACCTTGAGCGCTAGATGGATCCAACAAACACCACAATTTCATAAAAACATCCAACTCCAAATATAACTCATAATAAGTATTTGAAATCTCTAGCCTAAGTGCCAGCATGGTGTGCACACTGTCAACTTCACGCACATGGGGAGAGCAGAGATCTATTAAAGCACTTGAGTAACAAGGTAGATCTATAGATTAAAAGCTCATGATCTCAATAATGTCATGCATAAAGAGAGAGATGAACAAATAGCTACCGGTAGAACCCTTAGCCTCGAGAGAGAACTACTCCCTGCTCATCATGGGAATCAGCAACGGCGATGGAGATGGTGGTGGAGATCGATGGAGATGGCCCCGGGGGCACTTCCCCATCCTGGCAGGGTGTCGGAAGAGAGACTTTCTGTCCCCCGAATCTCCCCTTTGGTGGCGGCGGCGCTGTGGAACTTTTCGTGGTTGGAGGCTGGATGATTTAGGGTTTTTGCATCAGGAGGCATCTTATAGGCGAAGAGGCAAGGTCGGTGGACGGCTAGGGTGCCCACACCACCTGGTGGCGCGGCCAGGGCTAGCCGGCACCACCATATGGTGTGGCCACCTTGTGGCCCCTCTCCGTCTCGTCTTCTGGCTCCGTGAGTCTTCCGGTAAAATATCGATTTTGGCTTTTGTCCGGTCCAATTCCGAGAATATTGATTTTCTGACTTTCCTGGAACCAAAAACAGCAGAAAACGGGCAACTAGCACTGTGGCTCTTGTTAATAGGTTAGTCCAAGAAATCATATGAAAAGTACCCCAAAGTGTGGACAAAACATAAGAAAGTAGATAAAACCAAGCATGGAACATCAAAATTATGGATACGTTAGCAACGTATCAGTACTCACCACACTACTTGATGGCTAGTGAGGTTGTGGTGTTGCTTGCTGGCTTGATCTTGTTAACTTGTTCTTGCTGGCTTGATCTGACTCTGCACCTCCTGGTGCTGCTCCTTTGATCTTGTATTTGGCCTTGCTATCCACCTGCTCCACCCCCTCCTTATGTTACCATCTTGTGGTGAACTGGTGGTTGATTTGGTATACTGGCTGGTGGTTTTGCTAAGGTTTTGGAAATCTCAACAAGCTCTGAGTGTGTGGCAGAGAAGGATAAATGAGTTCCTGTAACTATGCTTCGACCGGTGCTCTGTGTGAGTGCTTGTACTGCTGCTGGCTTGACAGCACACTCCATGCATTTTGGTGACTAAGATGTATGGCTGTGTGGTCTGGTTGTGTGGCCTGGCTATGGATCAGATCAAGTGAAATAACCTTTACATGTTACCCTTTTACTAGTTACTGTCCTGGTGAAACTTGCCCTCTTTTTATTACTCTGTGATGTAACATGAACAGTGCATTTCACTGTTCACCACTAAGAGTAAAATTAACTAACTAACCCTTTATTTTTCTTTTAGTTGTTTTATCTTATTTGCAGGAACAAGATCTGGACATAGAAGATTTGGTATAGTAGTAGATAGGTAGTATAGGTTTTAATTGTAACCTTCTTTTTATTCCTTTTTGTAAAGAATCTTGTAAAGATATTATTATAAGTTAAGAAAGTTTCATTTCTATTCTCTATAATCTTCTACTTTTGATGTATTTATCACTAGTTGTAATCTTATTATGGAATAAAGAAATAAGAATTCATTTCTTATTTAATTTTCCTTGTCTTTAATCCTTATTGTTGTTTACTATATCTATAATATAATCAAACAATGTTAATAAAGTATTTTGGAAAACAATTTAATATTTCTAACTTCAAATTTTTAAATTGATTTAAATTTCAAACTTGAATTCAAAATAACTTCCTCGAAGACTTAAAAATTCCTAAAGATCATGTCAAAATTCATAGCAGTCACTAAAAAGAGCTATTCCTACCTCTAGTTAGTGAAAAGAACTCTGATCTCTTTAGGTTTTTGTTTGGCGAAAAAATTACCCTGATTTTTACAAATGCATGCATGCAGAAACTTAGATTCCTATTTCTACCCTTTGTTGGATCCTAATGTTGGGGTGTTACAGTTATCTAGATGGGGAATGCGAACTTTAAGGTGTGCTGTTATAGCCCTACGTCGTCCAACCAGAGAGTAGTTCAGGGTAGCATCATGAAGAGAATATATTTATATGAGAGTGTCAACTAGTGAAAGTATGATCCCTAGGCCTTGTTTCTAAGCATTGAAACACCGTTTACAATCAGATCTGTTACATGTTTGTTTGCTGCCACTATTATTTCAGATTACAATTACCACTTATAATTATCCATATTACTTGTATTTCACTATCTCTTCGCCGAAGTAGTGCACCTATACACCTGACAAGTGTATTGGGTGTGTTGGGGACACAAGATACTTCTTGTATCTTGATTGCAGGGTTGCTTGAGAGGGATACCTTTGACCACTTCATCCCTGAGTTCGATAAACCTTTGGTGATCCACTTAAGGGAAACTTGCTGCTGTTCTACAAACCTATGCACTTGGAGGCCCAACATTGTCTACAAGAATAGATGCGTGCTTAGACATTAGTGATCAAGTGCAAGAAGCGTGCGTAGATATCATTTCACTTTACACATGTGATCTTTTCACCTTATATTGCTTGTTTGGCATTTTAGTAGCATTATAAAATGATCCCACATTTAGATATCAAGATAAAAATGTGTTCTTCCTTCAGTATGCACCGTTTTATGTTTCGTTACTTCAAGACATCATGCGATGATTGGGTGTACTTGAATCCACATTCGTACAATGGGTGTAAGACAGTTTTACACACGCGAGTACTAAGGTTCTTACTTGGCGAGCCTAGCATGTACAGACATGGCCTCGGAACACGGACCAAAAGGTTAACCATGAGGCATATGGTAGATATGATGCCCATATAGATACTCGCCTTTGAAGCTACACCGACTTACGTAATAATCGGACTTGGTGTAGTGGATTTGGTTCATGTAATCACCAAAACAACTCGAGGGATGTTGGTTTTGACTGGGAGTTTATTTCTAATTTGGATTAGTCGAACTCAGTTTATCATGAACTAAAATCAAAGTGAATTTGCATAATTTTTTGTAGTCATTGGCATCCGTTTACTACCTTGCACTTAGTTTTAATTGAGATAATAGAACTACAGAATTTTGGATATCTACTTTATGAACTGGTATCATATTATTTTGAATGTCAATTTAAAGTTTAGAAGTCTTATTGCAAAGTTTAAGCAAACTCTATTTACTCCATGAAAATTAATAAGTAGTATTAAACCAAGAGTAACAATTCTAGTGTTAGTATCTGAAGTATCATGTTTGCCTCCATGCTTCTTGATATTCAAATATTGTTTTAATATCGAGGTTATCTGGGAGCTAAAAGAATTGTTTTAGAAACCATCATGTGTGGAAGATATTGTGATATCTGAAACAATGTTTATGGTTGCAATATGATAGAGTATAATTTGGCAAAATACACATTCTCATATTGTATGAGAATTTGCGAAGGTTGGAGACGCTAGACGTCCTAATCTCCCAAAAAGGTTTTCTGAACTTATATTATACTCATGGTTTGTCCTTATAGGCTATAGTAGCTTGATCATGAAAGTTTTCATGATAAGGATAAATATAATATGTAGGTAAAATGTTTACTACACTAAAAGATTACTAAAGAATGGATCTTTGAAAGAATGCCAAACATTTCATAATGGCAATCAACTTCAAAGTACAAGTTCGAAGGTATTAGTATTTGACTATACACGCTTTGGACTATGTGTCATATGTATGGCGTCACTATTGATGTTGATAGATTCTTTTAAAAAGAAAAGGAAATGCTAAGAGAGAATCTATAAAATATTTAGCAGAAAAGAAAAGACTGGAAATGTCCAGCTAAGGTATATAGATGATATAGATGTTATGGTTGTATTCTTTGCTTGTTAAACAATGTGGTTCTTGGATATTGGATACCAAATTGGTTGGTATGAAATGTCATACAGAACAACGCAATTCATGAACTACAAGGGCCTAAGTAACTAGCAAGAGAATATGTGAGGATGTTCATCAAAAACAAATAAAGTGTTATTGTGTTCATCGTTGACATCAAAGCTTGCATTCAAGATTTGTTTAAATAATTGTTATTTTGTTATGATATTATGAGAACAATGGTTGTTCAAATAATTACCGTGTTCCATAGAAGATGGATGAACTTTTACAAGTCTAGTTGGAGAAATCACATCCATTAATATAATGCTAAAATGTTGCAAGACAAACAATTGAAAGATCACTTATGAAGTGATATCGCCGTTTAAATTATACTGGAAAGAAAACATGAAGAAACTCCATGTTGATGGATTATTGGAGTCTTTGATTTTGCTCAAATGACACTTGTGAGACTTTCCTCGAGATAATTGAAACTTCGTTTCGGGTGACTAACTTATTGGAAATTGTGCATATTGATGTATATAGTCCATTATATGTAGCCATGTGTGGTGCATCTTTCGACTTCATATGCTTTCTCCGGAAATTTGAGTGAATATATCTATATATTTACTTGATAAGGAAGAAGTATGAAACATTTGAAAATTGTTCAAATACTTTCAAGATGAAGTGGAAAATCATTGTAACAAGAAAATAAAGAGTTTATGATTCGATCATAAAGGAAGATATTTGAGTTACATGTTTAGCAAAACATCTAGATTTGAGGAATTGTTCCATGGATTTGCATTTCCCGATAAACCAATAGGAGTATGGTATGTTCGAGAGATCAAATCGAACCTTATTTGACATGGTAAGATCAAAGGTGTCATTTATAAAACTGCTATTATATTTTAAGGATTAAAGCTTTAGATACTACCGCTTTTACATTGAAAAGAGCACCATCATGATCCATTGAAATGACACCATAAAGGTTATGGGTTGGGATAAAACTTGAGTTGTCTTTTCTTAAATTTTGGTATGCTATGCATAATTAAATGGTTTACAACCAAAGTCGGATAAGCACGTCTTTGTAGGTTATCCCAAAGAATTTATTGGGTATTCCTCCATAACGCTGAGGGCAAAAGAGTTTGTCGCTTGGAATGTCAAATTTCTTGAGAAGGGATTTTTCGCAAAAAGTTAAGTGGGAGGACAATAGAACTTTGATTAGGTTGATAAGCCTAAGCAATATGTGCTAAGTAGCGCAATGCCGGGAAGTGTCCCGGAGTTGTGATCTCGGAGATTAGAGTTCCTATTGAACCATGTGGGTCGGTAAGAATCAAATAGTAAGATTTTAAACAAAAGTCGTTATTGTTTTGACAATGAAAATGTTAAAAGAGTTTAATTTCATCGGAGACGATGAAGATGCTTGCATTTGCAACAAATTAAGTGGGAGCGCTGAGAAAAATTTCTAATACATTATGTAGAGGACATCTTGTTGATTGGAAATGATGTATCTTTTATTGATAGGGATTAAGAATTTCATTAAAATTGGATTTCGATGAAAGACTTGGGCAAAACCAGAATATTTCGCATCAATGTCTATATGGATAGATTGAAACGCTAATATGGTTGTGCTAGACATACATATATGAGATATTGAAAGGGTTCAATATAGAAACGACGAGAAAGGTTCTTGCCACATGGAAAGGGTTGAATCAAGATTCAAGTGTATTGACACTTGGTAAGTGAAACGAGATTCAAGTGTTTTGTAACTTGGTGAGTGAAATCACAAGAATATTTTGATCAATAATATATACCATGATATGTACATATCCAGATATGTCATGTGCTCTAAATGTTATGTGCATAAACTAGAATGATTCATAAGATGATCATTGGATGATACTAAAGATATTCTTATGAGTCCTGGAAGAACTAATAATATATCATGTATAAGTGACAAATAGTTAAAAGTAGTTCATTGTAAAGTGTTACATTGATACTCGTTTGTCACAAGATACAAATTAAATTTATCTCAATTTAAACAATGGGTGGCACAATGTAATGGAAGGGAGCTTCCATGATGGATTTGGATGAGTTTGAAAGTTGATACATTGTGACGGATACTACAACAAAAGGCTAACTATATGGGTGCTATAGTAGTAGCAAAGGAGGGAATTTGGTTAAGAAGTTTGTTATCAAACTAGGTGTGGTTCACAGTGGGCTAGTACTATGAAGATATATTGTGCGACAATTATATCAACATGTTTTATCCCAAAGGAACTAAAGGTCTCACCAAAGGACTACATTTATACAATGCCATCTCATTAGAGAATGAGTAATGCGTAGAGATGCAAAGACATGCAAATACACACGGACCTGAAAGTGTCAGGTCCAGAGATTATGTTAACCACTAGAAAATACGTATATACAACACCAGAAAGCCATAGGTGTTGAATGCGCAAGTTTACAGACTAGATTACTAACTCTAGTGCAAGTGGGAGACTGAAGGGAATATGCTCGAGAGGCAATAATAAAGTGGTTATTATCTTATTCCTTGTTTATGATAAATGTTTATTTTGCATGCTATAATTGTATTAATTGGAAATGTTAATACATGTATGTTTAATAAACAAATAAAGGGTTCCTAGTTATGCCTCTCTTATAAACTAGCTCATTGATTAACAAGATGATCAAGGTTTCCTGATCAAGGACATTGGATGTTATTAATAATGAGGTCAGAACATTGGTGAATGATGTGATGAACATTCATCCGAAGTATAGCATTGCGATCAAAGTCATTGTGTTTATATTGCTATAACATCATACAAAGTAATCTTAGTCCTTAGACCATGAGATCATGTTAATTTCTAACACCAAAAAAGTACTTTGATAACATCAAACGTCACACCATAACAGGGTGACTATAAAGGTGGGTTTGGGTACTCTGAAAGTGTTATGTTGAGGCTCATGGATCAAGAGTGGGATTTGTCCATCTCGATGACGGATAGATATACTCAGGGCCCTCTCGGTGATATCACATTGAGATAGCTTGCAAGCAAGTGATGTGATCACTAGAATGTTATATCACAGGAACGAGAAAAGAGTACATGTCGGTAACGAGATCAAACTAGGTATGGAGATACCGATGATCGAATCTCGGACATGTAATATATCGTGAGAAAAAGGGATTTAGTTACGACGTTAAAGGTTCACACGATCACTAGAGTCATCGTTGAATGTGTGGGAGCCAGTACGGATCTCCAGGTCCCGCTACTGATTATTGATCAGAGAAAGGTCTCGACCATGTATGCATTATTCACGAACCGTAGGGTGACACACTTAAGGGATACCGACACTATTTGGAGCAAATATGTTTCAGATAAAGATTTAAGAAAGCGCTGGAATCATTTTGATGGAAACCGGAATTGTCTCGGGTGAAATTGCAGAAACTGGTTCTGCATGTGATATTCAAATGTTGCAGGGGGTTTTATGTGAATGTTTGTTAATTAAAGTAATTAACCAAATTCTGAATAAAATAAATAAAATAGTTTTATTTAATGAGGCATTAAATTTGGTGGAAATTTAATGGAGGTGAGTGGACTTTTGAGTGGGACGCTAATGATGTGAGTGGGAGCTCCACCCACATGAATGTGGAAGAGGTGGGGGCACCTCCATGGCCGCCGGCCATGGGAGGGGGTTGCCCCCCTCTCCCTATATAAGTCCCTCCACTCCCTCCTCTCATCTTACACCTCCTCGTGAAGGATCTCTCTCCCCCTCTAGAATTATTCCCCATGGTTTCGGATTAGCACGATACATGTTCCCGGTGGCTTTATCTGGAAATGAGTTGCTGCTTTTGCTGCTTTGCTAGAGCGAGGAACAGAGGTTGTCGGGGTACCGGACGTGTGTGCGATCACGGATGCACTACTGCATTGCGGTGCTAGACTTGGTGGTGATGTACCTGCTGGACTTGCTGGTGTTGGGCCAGCTGGACTCGCTGGACTTCATCACGATCTTGAGATCGGCAAGTGTACGACTACATCAACCACATAATTAGTCTCATTAACAATGCTTTGTCGATCTTCAAGGGTATGTTCTCTATGGATGTATATCCACCTGTTGATTGTATCTAGGTAGATAGATCTTGGTGCTTAGATGTTCACATCGTAAGAATTTTTTGTTTTCTATGCTGCAAACCCAACAGTATTATGTTAGGGACAACGCACGCGGCTTCGGCAACCACCCTCCTCCGTGCAACGGGCTCTTCGTCAACTTCGGCGCCCACAAGATCTAAGTCGGCATCGATGAATCCTGCATGCACCCACAGCACATCGTCGAGGAAGGAGAACCTCCTCTCAGCGTGGCTCACGGTCCGTGTATCGCTACACCGAGGTGATGATGACTGCGCCTGACGCAGGAGCAAGCAAAGATCTGGCAAAAGACCCAGGGACAACTCCAAAGGTACCTAGGGCTCGACGTCCTCCACTAGAGAGGCCACAGAATATCCTGCAGCAGGCAATAGAGAGCCTAACTACACCTATAGCTCCCATAGTTGATCCGGCTCAGGCACATGCCGGGCTAGAGAAAACTTGGCAGAAAATACTAGAGGGTGCCAAAAATGTAGTTGCGGCTCAGTAGTATTTGAACATCACACTACGTGAGTACGCCAATGCAAACAAGATCAGTACTAGCCCCACACGTTTGGATGGAGTAAATATTAGGGGTATAAACCTCATTAGTGAGATAGATAAGGAGTATGTGCCTAAGCCAGGGGAATCAATTAACCTCATGTCAGCAGGTCTACCGAGGTATAGCACCCCGACAAAGGACCTTAGAGCTGTAGTTGCGGCAGCATCCGAGTTAGAGGGTCTGACTGGTGAAGCCTGACAAAGGCAGCAAGAAAGAGTCATTGAGTTAGTAAAAATTTCTAACAAGAAAAATGAGGTGTTCCTCACAGCAAATCCAGCGAGGGCAGGGGCTCTCGAGTCATTCATTTGGCGGGTGGTGCTCCAGCAAAATCTGCCAGGGCAGCATCATCCCCACATGCAGGCCCAAGAAGAGAAGAGGTAGTGACCTCGTAAAAAATAAGCACATGGTCCCATATGACCCGTCAAGGGCAGGGACAGGAAAAGTAATACAGTGTGATGAGAATCGTCACAGTCCCAGCCAAGGTGAATGTGAACGAGGCAACCTCGGCCAAGGACATGCAGGACAGGGAAACGCTGGATACGGCAAACGCCAGACAACGTAACTCGGCAGGAGCTGGACAAGATCCACCTCGGCAGCACCAGCATTAGTACATACCTCGGCAAGAGCAAAGTGTTGGCCCAGCTATGCAACAAAAATATGTTAATTCGGGTCAAAACAAATATGATGACGGTTATTCGGCAATGGCAATTGTCGGCTTTCCCAAGCCGAATCATCATGTGATAGGATCGAGGCCGGGAAACAGGAACCTATAGCCAGATGAAGCAAGATTGAAGTTGGACCGGATCTATAGGTCGGAAATAATGGAGGGGCAAGGTCTCCGGGTCTAGCATGTTTTGGACCTCGGATTATGAGGGAACCGCCGGTGCCGAACTTCCAGTTGGCCAGAGGGACAAAAACGTATGATGGAAGTACCAAGCCAAAAGATTGGCTGATTGATTATGCAACCGCAGTAAATATTGCTACGGGCAATTTGAGATGGGCGGTGAGGTATGTACCTCAGATGCTGGAGGGACCAGCGAGAGTTTGGTTGAATAACCTACCAGCAGGAAGTATAAACTATTGGATAGATTTCGAAGAAATGTCTATCAACAATTTCACTAGAACATACAAGAGGCCGAACAGGCCATAGCAACTGGCAATGTGTAAGCAGAGGCTGAATGAGACAGATCGAGAGTTTTTGACTCGCTGGTGCAACATGCGCAATTCATGCGAAGGGGTAATCGAGTCACAAGCAATTGCTTTGTTTGCACAAGGATGCAGATGTGCAAGTGTGTTGTGGCAAAGGCTGCAAAGAGATATGCCAACTACATTGGCTGAAATGATCAGAATTGCCGACTCATACGCATTGGGAGGTCCAACTCAACCTCGGCTTATGGCAAGTGAGTCGAATGAGGAATATTACCCTCGTGATGGAGCAGGGTCATCCCGACAAAATGATTTCTGGGGTAAGAGAAGAGATGAAAGGCCAGATTATAGGTATGGCTTGCAGCAGGTTGCTACAGTGGACCAAGATCAACTCGGAGCTAGGAATAGCCAGCGACAAAAGAGTGGAGGCCAACAATGGGCATAGAAAAATGATGGCAAGAAGCCTTGGACCAGTGAGAGAAAAATCAATGGAAAGAAGGGAAAGATAGGCCGAGGTATACGTATGAGGCTATGCTTGATCAACCATGCAAGTTTCACACGCCTAACCCAAATAACCCGGCGAACCACATGACTCAGCAGTGTGAGTGGATGAGGAAGATAGAACAAAGTAACACGAGAAATGCACTAGCACCTCGGCATGATGCACCTTGGCAGCAACAGATCACTGGAGCAAATGGGCAGCAACTGATGTTGCCCCCGCCCCCGCTGAGGTATGAGAATCACGATAGAAGGGATGTAGTGCATTAGGTCGAAAACCAAAATTAGGGGAACTAAGGAAACCCCGGTAATGACGGGAGAAATGAGTACAGAGAACACCATCAAGCTTATTGTGTGTTTACCACGGAAGAAATTGATAGGCAGAGCGTGCAATGCCAACATGGAGGTCAACGCGTTTATGTCGGTTGTGCCGAGGCACATGCATTGGTCTAACCAGTAAATCACATGGAGTATCAAGGATCATCCCAGGCTCATGCCGAGTCCTGGATCATACGCTTTGGTGTTTGGCCCAACTTTCATCGGACCAAACATCGACATGAAGTTTTCCAAGGTGTTGATTGACAATAGCAGCAGCATTAATATATTGTATAAGGACACTATGCACAAGTTGGGAGTCTCAGAGAATATGCTACAGGCAACCAAGACCACTTTTCATGGCATTATGTCGGGTTTGTCATGTGAGCCTATTGAAAAATCTGAATTGACGTCTTATTTGGTACAAGAGATAATTGTCGGATAGAGAATTTGGAGTTCGAGGTTGTGAATTTGGACAGTTTCTACCATGCATTACTCGGAAGGCCGGCTCTTTCAAAGTTTATGGCAAGTGACCACATCAGTTACTTAAAGATGAAGATGCCATGACCAAACGGGGTCATCACCATAGTAGGGGACTTTAGGTGCTCCATAGAGTGTTCTTCAGTCGGGTCAAACCTGGCCGAGTCATTGGTGATCGCCCAAGAGAAGAAAAGGATCCAAGAGGTCGTGGCACTCGCTCACTCCGCACAGCTGAATATGCTGGCTCTGATTAACCTACATGGAAGTGTGTCGTTTCAGCCGACAAAATATAACAAGAAGATGCCAATTGATGATCAATTCCTAGAGCACACCATGACTATTGGTGCAGGCCTTGGCGACAAATAAGAAAGTGAGCTTGTCAGCTTTCTCCATGAGAATCAGGATATCTTTGCTTGGTCCACACAGGATCTGCAAGGTGTGCCGAGGGAGCCGGCTGAGCACTGTTTACACGTTAGACCCGACGCAAGGCCAGTGAAGCAACCTCTCCGCTACTTTGTCGAAGATAGGAGAAAGATCATAGGGGATGAAATAGCTCGACTCCTTGTAACTGGGTTTATCATGGAAGTACTTTATCCGGATTGGCTGTCTAATCTAGTGCTGGAAGAAGGATGATCTGAATGTTGTCGTGGTATGGTGGATGTGTGTGGCATCCCGCAAAACCACTACTAGAAAATCGCGTTGAATTTGTGCATTGCATCGTCATCATCATGCATTGTTTGCCAAAACTATTTTCGCAAAGCTTGTTTGTTTTCTAAAACGCCTCGTCTTTTATTCAAACGCCAAAATCCGGATCGCCGGAATATTTTGTTTTGTCTGATATCGGACCTTGTTTGAAATAAATAAAAACATTTTTTTATTATAGTGGGGGCAGTCGAACGGGCCGACCCGACCCGAACGACCACCCCCGTACAAACAGATCGGTCCACCCCTTATTCCTACAGCTACCCAGAAAACCTACCCACCCCTTTGGCCACCTCACCCTGGCCAATCACCATGTGCCACCTCGCCCTCTCCCTCCCCTCAACCAATCCTATCCTGCCACCTCAGCAGCCCCTCTCTCCCAGCACACACTCAGACACACGCACTCCCACCCCACACCACACGCACGCACGCACACAGGGCCACACCCGATCCCCCACTGACAGCCGTGGCCCACCTCTGGCCCACCACCCGTCGCTTGTCCCCTACCTTCTCTCCTCCTCCCCCCTGGCTTCTTCTCCCACCCACGCTTCCCTGGCCCCGACGCCCCGACCCTGCGCCGACGCGGCCCTCCTCCCACCGCCCGCGCCAGGCTCCCCTCTCCCCCAACCCGCCGCCGCTCCTCCTCCCTTTTTCCTCCCTGCTCCGCCCGAGCCCCGCGCCAGCCGCCGCCCCGCCTCCCCCGGAGCTCCACCGCGACCCCGACCCCTGGCCCCCACCTCGCCGGACCCTCCCGCCTGCCGCCGCGCCCGGCTCCTCCTCACCGGCAGCCGCGACCGCCGTCGCCGGTCCTCCTCCTTCCCGCCTGAGTGCGGCCGTTCCCCGTGCTCCCGGCCGCGAGCTCCGCCCAACCTCGCCCCGCCTCGCTCGCCTCTTCCGCGACCACCCCACGCCGCCGCCGACCACCTCAAGCTCGCCAAGCCCGCCCCGCGCTCAGGTCCGCGCCGCCTCGGCCGCCTCCGCCTCTCCCCAGGCGCGCCCGGCCGCGGCCTCCTCTCCCGCCTCAGGCCGCAGGCACCCGCCGACGCTGCTGCCGCCGGAGAGCCCCGCATCCACCCGTCGCCTGCCCCGCCCCGACGACCCCGAGCCCCGCCGCCAGGAGCCCCGCCACCGGCCTTCCCCGGCGCTGTCTGTCCCGGCCTCCTCTTTGGACCGCTGCGGACGACCTCTGGCCGTCCATGTCTGTGTGTTCGCAGGCAGTGCGCGCGTGCCCGTTTTTGCCAGTGTCGTGTGCTCCGTAGTCAGCGTGATGAAGGCCACTACTTCCAAGTTTCAGACAAGAGGGAAGTTTTGGGTGGCGTTTGATTCATGTTAGCAGCGATGGCATTGCTGCCTAGAACCTCTCGGTGAACAAGAGCTCCAAGTAGAACAGGTACCCAAGAAGCCACCCGAACATCTGGTACGAATCCGAAGTTTGTCATCGACAACTGAAGCCACGGAACCGCGGAAACGACAAGTTCTACCTCATGGAAACAAGATCTTCGAGCCCGATGAACCACGTCAAGACCCCGACGCCCCGGACCTCGAAGACCGATCCCCGAGACCGAACCCTCGGCACGCCCAGATCTTCTCCTCGGAACGCCATGACCGTCTACACGGACCTGAAGACCACGGATGCAACAAGTTCCCCTTCCCGGATGCGATGCTCGAGAACCCGGACGGTAAGGACACCGACGCAGAACGCCAAGTTCTTCACCCCGGATGCCGAACCCGACGCGATGACGCGGACCCGACAAGACCCTCGCAACGGCAAGTTCGACCCCGTGGAACCCGACAAGATCTGCACCCGACAAGATCGACACCGACCCGGAAGCACCCGATACGCCCCAACACCGAACCAAGCACTCCCTCGAGGACGTCGAGTACTTCACCCCGGACACCGAGACCCCGGTGCGACAAGTGCTTCATCCCGAACGCCATGACCGTCGACATGACCCGAAGACCTCGGAACGCCAAGTTCTACCCCGTTATCTGAGAACAACCCTGGACCCTGAGACCGAACCCCGAACCCCGGAACCCCAAGATCTGCCGAACCCTAATGTGTGACCCTTATCCGAGAACCCTATTTTATAAATGCCATAATTATAAATTGTTGCATATTGAATTGTTCATGCATGCATATCGTCTTGTGGTTTGGGGGCCTTATGCCGATTCACCTCATAATTAAATATGGGGCCCATATGCGGGCAAATCTAGTCTCATATTGGCCTCATTTAAATTTGTGTATCGAAGCCGGTACTATCTTCTGCCATGTTAAGACAACATTTAATTTGCGGGGTAGATAAATAACTTGAACCATTTAATTAAATGTCGGGACCCCGGTTCCGCTTAATATGACCTAATTGCATCGCACCTTGCCATGTCATGCATCATACATGCATCATGCCGATCTTTTGCCGTTGTATTAAATATTGCATCCGGTGTTTATTCTAGTGTTTTGCTTCTTCGCGGATAAGGCCGATAAGTTGATGTGAGCTTCGCCCCGATCTTCGTTGGAACCTTCGGCAATGTTTTCAGGCGAGCATCTCCCCCTTTCTACCTATCTTACTTTTATAGTATTTATTCCCTCCTGTTGATCTATTGCTATCTGTGTTGCGATGCTCTAGTTTTCCGTACCCGTGATATCCCTTGCAGCCCTATATTGCCTCGGACACATCCTATTACCTATTGTTTGGTAGATAGTTGGACTTGCGCGTCGTAGTCGCTTGCTCAAGTGTTGTTGCGTGTCGTCAAGTGCCACAGTTGTGATGTATTGCCGCATGTTGATGTTGGAGATGATCATAGTTTTACTTATTGTTCACTTTAATTCCTGTTTAACAACTAAAATTGAAATAAGCAGAGGCATCGGTGGGTGATAGATAATATTTGGTTTCCGAACGCCCACTTGTGTCCCGTAGGACCCCGAGTACTTGATACCTGTTCCTTGATTTATCGCGCTATCCACATCCGGGAGGTATATGGGACCCCCCTTAGCCAGAGCTTGATTCAGTCTTATTTCTTGGGGCCACAAACTAGTTTGAGGTTTTATTTACGATCCTGTACTTATGCCATGCTTTACTGCTTTATTTACGATTGTGCGCCAGATAGCACACTGTACTGTTTAGGAATTGTGACCCGTTTACGTGGTATCGACAGTCCCCGTTTGGGGATCTGCTGTCGTTTACCGCCGGCCCCACAAACCTTGGGTCCGTCTCGGAGCTAGCTTACTTCGTTGCGGGTGTACTACAAGGGGTGGCCCCCTGAAATATTTCTGAATCCTGTGATTGCTTTGTCGTGAAAGCCTCGTTGGGTTTTGATTTGGTTTTTCCGAGGTTGATCGAGTGTGTGTTGCTATTGGTGCACCCCGGCCGGGTAAAACTTTCTGAAAGCCGTGTCCGCGGTTATGGACGACTTGGAGCACAGTATCTCGACCATAGACAAGCATAACTAAAGTTTACTGCTATAAATTTGACTTTATAATGACTAGTAATCAGCTTCACTATAATGGAATGGCTAATTAATACTGCCCACAATTGCTTGTTTGGAGTGTCGCTTGCGACCATTGTACCTGACTAGTAAGTATTGCAACTACAACGGAATGGCTGAATAAAAGTACCGACAACTGCTGGGTTTTGGGTTATCTCATGCTATCTGTATCTGATTAGTAATTGTTGCAACTATAACGGAATGGTTGACTAAAAGTGCCCACTGCTTATTTTATCAGGAGGATTATCTATACCTGACTAGTAATTTCTGCAACGATAACTGAATAAATAAAACTGCCAACTGTGTGAGTTCCTCGGTTGACTTCCTCGTTTGGTATCGAGGGGGAAACACCAGGATGGGTTTGTTTGTTGTTAGCTTCAGGTAGGATCCGGATAGGTCCTTCTTACCCCTCTCTGATAATCGCCAGTCGTATCGAGTCTCTATAGGTTGTTTAGTGCATGCTGCCGCTGCCGCTGCCGCTCAGTCCACCATACCTATGTAGGCGAGGACCGCCGAATTCTAGTCTCGCCGTGTACTGGCCTCAGTACTGACGCTCCTCTTTTTCCTTTGCCCTTTGTCGGCACCCCTTTTGTTTAAGCAGGTTTTGAGATCGACGTCGTTAGCAGGGTTACCCTTCCGGCTTGGCCTGGGCAGGGTTATGGACGCCATTGGTTATTCTTCAGGGCTCTTAGCCCCATTTGCATCTTGTCCGTAGTCGGACGCTCTATCGTTTTCAAGGTGATTTGGATCTTTGTATATTATATCTGTATTCTTGACTCATGGAGTCGCTGTTATATATATCTGTTCTGTGGGTCCCATCGAGGACTGTTGTGTAATGTTATTACTTCGTTTTCCACCCGCACGAAAGTGCCTGGTGGGCACCTTTGAATCGTTTCTATGCGGGTTTGGCGGGTTTCGCTAAAACTTGCATAGGTCCGATTCTGAGGGTGTTACAATGTGCATCGACTACATGAACCTGAACAAGGCATGTCCAAAGGATCCGTTTCCTCTGCCCAGAATAGACCAGGTCATTGACTCAACCACTGGGTGTGAGCTCTTATCATTCGTAGATGCGTACTATGGGTTCCACCAGATACCATTAAACCCGGCTGATCAAATAAAGACTGCTTTCATTACCCCGTATGGGGATTATTGCTATCACACAATGCCGTTTGGCTTACATAATACAGGAGCAACGTATCAGAGGTGCATGCAAAAATGCTTGCGCGAGAAAATTTGGCAAAAACGTCCAAGTATATGTAGATTGATAAAAACCAAGGAAAGTAAAACACTCCTAGATGATATTCGGCAAACATTTGCGAACCTAAGGAGGTTCTGAATGAAACTTAACCTGAAAAAATGCACTTTTGGTGTCCCGGCTGGAAATTACTCGGTTTCCTCGTGTCCAGCCGAGGTATTGAGGCTAACCCAACTAAAATCCGAGCTATTGAGTGCATGGAATTACCAAAATGTCTCAATGATGTTTAGAAGTTTACTGGTTGGTTGGCATTGTTGAGTCGGTTTGTATGTCGGCTAGGAGAAAAGGATTTGCCTCTCTATCAGCTAATGAAAAAGTCGGATAATTTCATATGGACACCGCGGGAAAATGAGGCATTTCATGAGTTAAAAAGGATGCTAGCCTCGGCACCAGTGTTGGCCTTACCACTATCCAAATAGCCAATGTTGCTCTACATAGAAATGACCAACCGAGTCGTAAGTGCCATGGTAGTAATGGAGCGTGACGAGGAAGGTAAATTAGTGCAGAGGCCAGTTTATTACTTGAGAAAAGTACGGTTAGCTTCGAAGCAAAACTATCCCCATTATCATAAAATGACATACAACGTCTATATGGAGGCCAAGAATCTCAAACATTATTTTTAGGAACACCCAATCCGAGTAATATGTGAAGCTCCCATATCCGAAATAATGGGAAATAAGGATGCGAGTGGCAGAGTTGCTAAATGGGCAATTGAGTTAGCCACATATGCTGCACAATTCGATAGGAGAGATGCAATCAAATCCCAACCAGTGGCTGACTTTTTTGTTGATTGGGCCGAGATGTAGTATGAGCCACCCATGCCTGATTCGAACTACTAGAGAATGCACTTCGATGGATCAAAGTTGAAGGACAAATTAGGGGTCGGGGTAGTCTTTACCTCGCCCAAGAAAGACCAACTAAGATATGTGCTTCAGATCCATTTCAGAGCATTAAACAATGTGGCCGAGTATGAGGCACTCGTACATGGATTAAAAGTGTCAAAGGAAATTTGGATACATCGGATACAATGCTTTGGAGATTCGGATTTAGTGGTACAACAAGTTTCTGGTCATTGGGATGCATTGGACGCAAACATGGCCTTGTACAGATTTCACGTCCAAAAGATATGTGGCTACTTTGAAGGATGCGAATTCCATCATGTGCCAAGAGATGAAAATGATGCAGCCGACGTGTTATCTAAGATGGGTTCATTTCGGCAAGCCATCTTGCCAGGAGTTGCTTTGGAGCATCTGAGAAGACCATCTATCACCCCCTCACCAGAATCCGAATTAATTTATATCCCAGCAAACCCCGGATTAGAAGCTGCCCCAATGGATGTTGACTGAGGGAACACCTCGGCAAACCCGGGGACTACCTTGCAGAACCCAGGAACTGTTCATCTTAATTCGGCAGAGGTTATGTCGGCTGATCCAATGGAGGTTTACAAAGTGCTTTTCCCGGCCCGTGCTATACTAGCATGGGCGCAGCCTATATTCGAATTCTTGAAAGATGAAGTTTTACCAAGTGATGAGGTACTCTCGAGGAAAGTGCAGAGGGGATCAAAGGCATATACCATAATCAATCCTGAGTTATACAAGAGGAGTGTCACAAGTGTCTTGCAGCGCTGTGTTGATCCAGTAGAAGGGCAGGAAATCCTCCGAGATATTCATCAAGGCGAGTGTGGACATCATGCTTCGTCCAGAGCTTTAGTAGCCAAGGCTTTCGACATAGGTTTTATTGGCCAAGTGCCTTGTAGGAGGCTGAGGACCTAGTGAGAAATTGCAATGGGTGTCAAAGATATGCAAGCAAGATCCACATGCTAGCATCTGAATTAAAAACCATACCAATCACTTGGCCATTTGTCGTATGGTGTTTAAACATGGTAGGATCATTTAAGCCGACACAGGGAAACATGACCCACATCTTGGTCATGGTTGATAAGTTTACAAAATGGATTGAAGTTAAACCAATCCAAAAATGTGATGGACCTACTATCGTGTCATTCCTCAAGGATATCATCTTGAGATATGGCTATCCACACAGTATAATGGCACTAACTTTGTCGAAGGAGCCTTTGCTTTATTTTGCCAAGATAAAAATATAATACTTGATGTGGACTTAGTCGCACACCCCGCATCGAACGGGAAAGTAGAAAGATCCAATGGGCTGGTATTGTCTAGGATAAAACCCCGGCTTATTGAGCGGCTGAAAAGATCAGTTGGGTGTTGGATTGATGAACTCCTGACTATACTGTGGAGCCTAAGGACAACTCCGAATCGATCAACAGGCTATATGCCATTTTTTCTGGTATATGGGGCAGAAGCTGTACTACCAGTCGACGTAGAGCATGACTCGCCTAGGGTCACCCAATACACGGAAGCCGAAGTGCAAGAAGCCCGACAAACTGATGTTGATCTGCTGGAAGAAGAGAGAGAATTGGCATTGTCCAGGTCCGCCATATATCAGCAAAATCTTCGATGCTATCATAGCCGGAAAGTGAACCCCTGAGTCTTCCGGGAAGGAGATCTGGTGCTTCAGTTGGTGCAGCACATTGCCGGCATGCATAAGTTATCCCCCCATGGGGAGGATCATTCATTGTAAGCAAGGCACTGCACAATGATGCGTATTACCTCATTGATGCACAACCGCATGAGAAGAATAAGGCGGACAGGTCAGGCGAGCAATCAAAGAGCCCATGGAATGTAGCGTTACTTCGTCCATTTCACACTTAGAAGAAGTGTATGTATCTCAAACTCTTATATGTTGGCCTATATGTCGACAGTGAGCTTATCAATGGAATCTCGGCACCTCGAGTAGTAAATCGGGGACTACCTTAATAATAATTGTTTTTCATTTCCATATTTAGTTTTTATATGTCGGCTCGCTTAAATTTCTTTCCCCTTAGGCCGGATTAGCAATGTGTTGGCACTAAAGGTTAACTCTTCAATTTGTTGTTGTCCAAGAAATGGCTTCATTGCAAGCAAGAGAACAAACTTGGAAATGCTAAACACATGAAAAATGACTAAGGGAGAAAAAATATGTGAGCTGATAGTTGTTGTTCAGACTAACCCATGCATTTACTTTATCCATTATAATGCTGAATCATCTTGAGCTAATTCTCAAAGTTTCAAGTATTGTTAATTTAATTTTTTGATCTCGGACTCGTAAGTCGAACGTCGAATAATGGTAGACGCGAGCTGGGTCATCAAATTGAGAGAACAAGAAAACGAAACTTGGGGACTCCGCCCAAGTAGATCCGACATAAGTGCATAGCAGTAGCAAAATAAGTTAAACTGTTTAAAACATCATGCACCCGACATACCAGGGATTTAACGAGTCCTAAAGTTTGATTGATTCAAGGAGCAGCTGCTACCGGATCATCTACTACAGGAGGAGGCACGACAGTCTTGGCGCCAGGAGCATCAACTTTAGCTTCACCCTCCGAAGCTTCTTTGTTATCATCCGAGTTTTCCTCATTGTCATCCAAGTTCTCCTCATCACCGGCCGGGTCTGATGCACTCGACGATCGACGTAGAGCTTGTTGGGAACCCCAAGAGGAAGGTATGATGAGCACAGCATCAAGTTTTCCCTCAGTTATGAGACCAAGGTTTAATCGAACCAGTAGGAGCAAGGAAACACCTCAAAGGTGTTACTAGCTGAGCTTTGGCAGGGCGCACTACCGGTGCTAGTAGCAACGTGGATACCCGCACAACACAACCACAGAACTTTGTCCCCAACTTGCGATGAGGTTGTCAATCTCACCGTGTTTTGCGGAAAACAAAGGATTAAACACAAAGCAGTAAAAGGTTGTAGATTGTATGTAAAGAAAAAGGACGGGGATCCATAGTTCACTAGAGGTGGCTCTCCTTAGATAGATAACATGATGGGTGAACAAATTACAGCGGGGCAATTGACAAACACCGAGAAAGAAATACATGCATATACTAATCATCTTGACTCCTCTGAGACTTGATTGGGCATTACAACATAATACATAGACCTCCATCCAACTGCATCTATGACTAATAATCCACCTTCAGGTTATCATCCGAACCCCCTCCAGTATTAAGTTGTAAGCAACAGATTATTGCTTGCCGAACTGCGTGTAAAGTAAACAATACGATTGTTCTATGAACAAAGGATTGTTGTTTTCTCCCTAGTAGCAACAGCACATCTAGTACCTTAGAGATTTCTGTCACTTCCCCAGATTACCAGAGGCATGAACCCACTATCGAGCATAAATACTAACTCTTGGAGTTGCTAGCATCTACTTGGACAAGATAGCTACTAACAATGGAAAGCATGCAAGATATCAAATAATAAAGACATGATAGAATCAATAATCAATCTGAAATAGCATCTCAATATCCATCGGATCCCCGCAAACACAACATGTATGAATTACAAATAGATGATCTTGATCATGAACGGAGCTCACAAGATCTAAACATGAAAGCACAAAAGAGGAGAAACCAGCCATCTAGCTACTACATGGATCTGTAGTCCAAGGATGAACTACTCACGCATCACACCGGAGGCTTGCATGGTGATGAAGAAGGCCTCCAGGGTGAATTCCCCTCTCCGGCAGGGTGCTGGGAAGAGCTTCAGATCCCTCCCGATCTAGGGATGGAGATGACGGTGGCTACAGACTCTTTCGTGGATTTTTGATCGGGTACTTAGGGTTTTCGTCCCGAGGGCAACTTATAGGTGGAAGGAGAGGCCGAGGGGGTGCTGGGGTCGGCCAGACCACCCCTTGGCGCGGGCCAGGCCTGGCCGCGTGGCCAGGTGGTGTGGCCGGCCCCCAGCCCTTCTCCGTCTCGTATTCTGGCACTTGATCCCTTCCGGAAAAATAGGCACTTTGGCTTTTGTCCCGTCCAATTCCGAGAATATTCATTTTCTGACTTTCCTGGAACCAAAAACAGCAGAAAACAGGCAGCAGGCACTGTGGCTCTTGTTAATAGGTTATTCCAAGAAATCATAATAAAAGTACTCCAAAGTTGGAACAAAACACAAGAAAGTGGATAAAACCAAGCATGGAACATCAAAAATTATAGATACATTTGCAATGTATCAACATCCCCAAGCTTAACTCCTGCTCATCCTCGAGTAGGTAAGTGATAAAAAGAAATAATTTTTGAGGTGACATGCACCATCAAAGGCTTGATCAAAGTATTTGCAAAACATTCAAACCTGGGATCATAGTACTTCAATCATAACATGAAAGACAAAGTTCTAGCAATAAGCAAAGAAACTAAGATGCAACATGAAAAGGCACAAACAAAAGATTCATGAATAACAATGCTTTGCAAGACGTTTGTTTGTTTCACATAAAAAAAACATAGCATAATAGTATTCAGCTTGTCCCTCAATAGAGTAGCAAATATAAATGCATAGGAAACCTTCAAAGTTCATAAGAGTGACTAGATACAATAGTTTCAAACAAGCAATAACAAGTTATGCATCAATCAACTAGTCTTGGGACAATGCACATAGAACTAAGAATGGCCACTATGCTCTGAAAGTAGGTGCATAAAGATAGAAGGTGGAGACTCAATATAATTGTGGAAGATAGGCCTTTTGTAAAAGGAAGTAGGGATTCAAGTCTCATAAAGAGCTTCCAAAAATTATGGTACTTGTAGCTTTCAGCTCTCATTGCCCCTATCATAAGCATCTTGAAGGTGATTAAGGTTAAAGTGACACAACTAAGAGGATATGCTTGACAAGTTATAAACCGAAATCTCATGCCCCTTACTTACGAAGACCGATCCTCATGCTACTCAACTTTAGTCACGAGTAAGCTCTTGTCATTGTAAGTATATGTGTATCATTAAGAACCGCCAATGGGGTACCCCTTGCACATGATACGGGAGATCTCCCATAATCAAAATGACAAGGCAAGCAGACAATGAGCATCTCAGCGATATTTTTATTTGCTATTTGCATAGGTTTTTATTGAGGATGCTTCATAGAGTGCTCATTATGGTGATGCTGCAAGTTTCCACCATGATTAGGCATGGCTTAGTCTAGCGGCCCAGGCGTTTCTCTAACACACATACAAACTCCATGATATTACAAGTTCCACATTTATTTCACACCGCCAGGATCCATAAGCAAAAGAACATAATATCAACGGGGTACAAAGTACAAGTGCAATGTTGAAAGCGTTCCCCATGAAACATGGTTCTGCTAATTTCAACTTATAAAGCGCAAGCATATACGCAACAAAGGAGGACCCAATGGTTCAAGTTTATTAGAGGCAATAAAGTAAACTGTGCCATCAAGTTCGTGAGAGCTTTAATCACTAGTTTTCTCATAACAAGTGGAAGGTAAACAAAAGCATGAATATACTTGGAATAGCATAAGCTAGTAGGTAGGTATGGTGGACTCTTTGGAAAAACTTGGTTTAGGGAGTTGGATGCATGAGTGGAACTCATACTTTGTTGTGGAGGCTAGCAAAAGACTGGGAGCGACAAACTAAGAGAGCAATAATGGCCAAAATCATGCAGAGCGACAAAACATCATTGATCAAAGCATAAAGTGATACTACAAGTTGAAAACTAAAGGATCATAAAGGCTATGGTGACTTGAGATAGTCATAACATGGTGTGAGCATGTGCCAAGTCAACCCAAATAAAGCATCAAAGGAGAATACCACTATACTATGCTTTAATATGCTAAAACAACGCATGATTCATCCTAGGCACATTAAGCAATCTCAATTGTTTATAATAAGTCATGCTACAGCAAAGAATACTTTGCGTAAATCCAAAACAATATCAAGCATGGCATGACAAAGCATAGGCCACAGTCAAAAACCAGCTCTTTTTACCACAAAAGTATGAACTTTCCTACTCTTTTCCAAACCAAACCTAACTATTTGCAAACCAAAGTATGAAAGAGGGGGTCCAACCAACTTATTCAGAAAACTAAAAAAACCAAGCAAACTAAAAACCAAAACGAAAACGAAAAAGAACACGCTCCAAGAGAAACACAATTGTGCATGAAACAATAAAAATGAAGCGTTTGGAAGAAACCTGGAATTTTTATTGATGAAGAAGGGGATGCCTTGGGCATTCCCAAGCTTTGACGCTTGTACTTCTTGGATATTTCTTGGGGTGACACGCGTGGCATCCCCAATCTTGAGCTTTAGTCCATCCTTCATCTCGTTACTCATTCCTTCCATACACCTGAAAATTTTCTTTCATACAAAACTTCACACAATCTTATTAGCAACATTAGTGCACTTAAGATAAATAAGTCTCAAGGTTCAGTTATAACACCAAATAAACTTCCATTAGAACACTAGCTACTGTAGAACTTCCCTCAAAAAGCTCAATTCCCCAAAGGAACTCAAGAAGGAACTAACAAGAAGCAAATGCAGAAAATGGCAGAAATCTGTCAAAACAGACCAGCAGGTAAAGACGAATTTGTTCGAAGACCTTCTGTTGCTCAAATCAAAAAGTGTTGAACTAACGAAAGTTAGATAACAACCTGGGGCAGAAGCACAAAACATTACAGCTCAATCCGACATACAGAGCTCTCTCAGAAATTTTTATGGTGAAGCACAGAAATCTGTTTCGGGATAGCAACTTTCCCAATCATTACTTCACTCTCTTTAGAGGTTACTCTTGGCACAAAAAGCAAATAAAAAGGATAAGGAGAGGTTATTACAGAGGAAATAACTTCCAAGACTCATCTAAAACTCTTGGGTTATCTCCCAACAAGTACTTTTCTTTAACGCCTTTAAGTTAGACATAAGAAGCAAAGAAAGAATCAAGTGTTATCAAATGAAGAAGCATTAAGATCAATACCACAAATATTTTCAACAAGGCAAGGTATATCATCCAAGTAAGTTCCAGAGGATCCTCTCTCAATGCTCTTAGGTTCACTATTCTCATCAAAAGGGTTTGCAGGAACAATCCAATCAAGATTCTTTTCTATGGCATCATGTATTGCTACTAGTTTGAAGGGTATTGGTATCTTAGCTTCCTCCCCATTAGGTTCGGTTTTGTTCATCTTTTCTCGTATACCAACCACATCTACACGTGAGCCTAGCATATTGAAACGTTCAAAAACTTTTCTAGCTTCTTTGGCAACATCATAGAACTCCTTAAACAAAGTTTCTAGAATAAAATCCCTCTTTTCAGGGTCTTCAATTTCTTTAAGCTTAAGAAACATTACTTGCATTAAGGGGTTGAGGTTAACAAACCTATCTTCTAACATGTGGATTAAAGAAGCTGCAACAATCTCATAGTTTGGAGCAAGTTCTGCAAGGGATCTATCCTCAGTATCTTCATGCTTACTAACATGATTAAAGAATTCTTCAATGTTATCTTTCCGAATTATAGAACCACTACCAATTGGAAGGTCTTTCAGGGTGAATGTAGGGATCAACATGGTGAGCTAAGGAAGAGGTGACAACTAAAGGAGACTTAATTTTTTGTGTGTTTTTGATAAAGAAACAAGCAAACAAAACAAAAAGAAACTAAGCAAAACAAAAACAACAAAGTAAAGAGATTGGTTATGAGGGACTCCCCTTGTGAAGATGTCCTTGACTCCCCGGCAATGGCGCCAGAAAATAGCTTGATGCACTCGACGATCGACGTAGAGCTCATTGGGAACCCCAAGAGGAAGGTACGATGAGCACATCAGCAAGCTTTCCCTCAGTTATGAGACCAAGGTTTAATCGAACCAGTAGGAGCAAGGAAACACCCCAAAGGTGTTACTAGCTGAGCTTTGGCAGGGCGCACTACCGGTGCTAGTAGCAACGTGGAGACCTGCACAACACTACCACAGAACTTTGTCCCCAACTTGCGATGAGGTTGTCAATCTCACCGTGTTTTGCGGAAAAAAAGGATTAAACGTATCGAATGGAAAGAAGTAAAAGTTTGCAGAAAGTAAACACAAAGCAGTAAAAGGTTGTAGATTGTATGTAAAGAAAAAGGACCGGGATCCATAGTTCACTAGAGGTGGCTCTCCTTAGATAGATAACATGCTGGGTGAACAAATTACAGCGGGGCAATTGACAACCACCGAGAAAGCAATACATGCATATACTAATCATCTTGACTCCTCTGAGACTTGATTGGGCATTACAACATAATACATAGACCGCCATCCAACTGCATCTATGACTAATAATCCACCTTCAGGTTATCATCCGAACCCCCTCCAGTATTAAGTTGCAAGCAACAGATTATTGCTTTACGAACTGCGTGTAAAGTAAACAATACGATTGTTCTACGAACAAAGGATTGTTGTTTTCTCCCTAGTAGCAACAGCACATCTAGTACCTTAGAGATTTCTGTCACTTCCCTAGATTACCAGAGGCATGAACCCACTATCGAGCATAAATACTAACTCTTGGAGTTGCTAGCATCTACTTGGCCAAGATAGCTACTAACAACCGAAAGCATGCAAGATCTCAAATAACAAAGACATGATAGAATCAATAATCAATCTGAAATAGCATCTCAATATCCATCAGATCCCTGCAAACACAACATGTATGAATTACAAATAGATGATCTTGATCATGAACGGAGCTCACAAGATCTAAACATGAAAGCACAAAGGAGGAGAAACCAGCCATCTAGCTACTACATGGATCCGTAGTCCAAGGATGAACTACTCACGCATCACACCGGAGGCTTGCGTGGTGATGAAGAAGGCCTCTAGGGTGAATTCCCCTCTCAGGCAGGGTGCCGAGAAGATCTTCAGGTCCCTCTCGATCTAGGGATGGAGATGACGACGGCTACAGACTCTTTCGTGGATTTTTGATCGGGTACTTAGGGTTTTCGTCCCGAGGGCAACTTATAGGCGGAAGGAGAGGCCGAGGGGGTGCTGGGGTCGGCCAGACCACCCCCTAGCACGGGCCAGGCCTAGCCACGCGGCCAGGTGGTGTGGCCAGCCCCCAGCCCCTCTCCGTCTCGTATTCTGGCACTTGATCCCTTCCGGAAAAATAGGCACTTTGGCTTTTGTCCCGTCCAATTCCGAGAATATTCATTTTCTGACTTTCCTGGAACCAAAAACAACAGAAAACAGGTAGCAGGCACTGTGGCTCTTGTTATTAGGTTAGTCCAAGAAATCATAATACAAGTACTCCAAAGTTGGAACAAAACACAAGAAAGTGGATAAAACCAAGCATGGAACATCAAAAATTATAGATACATTTGCAATGTATCAGGGTCTTCTAGATCCTCGTAGAGGTCCTCGCCGACATCCGCACCTTCTTCGACATATTCGTCATCAATAGCATCGAGGAAGCTTGGCCCGTCGTTCCATTGATGACAATGGGCATACTGAATAAGATCATAGGTGTGAGCTTGGCGATGGGCGATGTAGGCCGGGTCATTGGTCCATCTGGATCTAGTGCGCATACGGTTGAGAACCTCCAAGTCAAGGGCATCATACCAGGATAGCACAAAGGACAAGGTTGTATCAGCTCCAGCGCGTGTAGCGGATTCCCTCCACAGGTTGATTTGAGTCTCACACTCCATCAATCTCGCAATCAATGGAGCATGATGTGAAGGAACAGTCTCTATGGGCCAAAGGGCGTGGAAAATTTGGATAACAGCGTCCATGAGGTTCACTCCAAAGGTCTTCATGAGTTTTACCCGAGTTGCGAGGCTGACCAGTGTATCCTCCATATCATACGGAATTGGGCCCGTAGAAGGAGCAGCCAAGACACCTCTCTATGACCGAAACTTGGTAACAGCAGTAGCAGCATGGGAGTTGGACTCTGGGAAGTTGCCTGGAAGTAAGATAAATGAGACAAGTTAATAAGGAAAGCAAGATCCGAAAAAGAAACGTCAGCAGTGGAAGAGGAACTCACGAGAGACGTAGCTATTGATTCGGGTCAGCTCGGTGAACCAGGCAGCTTTCCTCTTCTTGATCTTTTCAAACTCAATGTTCACCGAGTCAAATTTGACGTCGGCTTCCTTGAGCATATCCTGGCTCTTTTCAAGTTTGGTTTTTAGACAATCCTTCTCCTCAGCATAAGCCTAATCCACCTTATCAAGTTCAATCTTATGGAGGTCCTTCAATTTCTCAATCTTGGCGCGAAGCCGAGAGATCTCGTCATCTTTCTCCTTCAGCTGGATCTGGTGTTGCCCTGCTTGTTTGAGAAAGTGAAGCATCAAATCAGGCATAGATATACTATCCCGAAGAGACACTGCAATGGTATTTGACCCGGCAAAACCATAGGAACAATTAGGAGCTGAACTAGAAGCACAAGAATCAAAGGTCAAGAAAAACAGTACCTTTCAGCTCGGTCACTTCCTTCTGCAGCGCCTTGTTCTGCTTTTCACATTAGCTGGCAGTAATCGAGTGATAAGTCAACTCGGCAGGTCAAGGAGAAAAAGAGCCAGATTAAAAAGGGATAAAGCATGGACTTACATTTTTTCTTATAATCCAAAAGAAGTGCCTTATGCTTCTTGGAGACCTCCCTGTGAGTATCAAGGAGATGTTGAAGTTCAAAAGTACGCCGGTTCATGGTGATCTAAAAGGAACAAATCTCAATCAATAAATAATGAGAATTTCGAAGTTCGTAAAGACCCGAGTCAAGTGGAATTTAACCAGGCTCTAGAGGGTTAGATATTTGAAGTTTATCAAGACCCGAGCCAAGTGGAACTTAACCCGGCTCTAGAGCGTTAGATATTCGAAGTTTATCAAGACCCGAGTCAAGTGAAACTTAACCCGACTCTAGATGGTTAGATATTCAAAGTTTATAAAGACCTGAGTCAAGTAGAACTTAATACGGCTATAGAGGGCTAGATATTCGAAGCTACTGAAGAGCCAAATCAAGTTGGAACTTAACCCGTCCCTTGGTGGCTTTGCTATCTACTCCTAAAAGGAAACTTTGGCTAAGTTAAAAATATTTAGTTAGGTGCACCGAATCAGCTAAAACAAGTCACTTTAACTAAATTAGAAGCTATGAAAGCATCTGGAGTATAGGTACATATGTACTTAAGAAGTATACAAAGGATAAGCGAGAGGTTTACCTCCATCATTCGGCTATCATCACTGATGGCTTGGCCTACAGTATACATATTCGCGCCAATTTCAGTAGGACCAAACTTTTGCAAATTCCTGGAACTGACCTTGATGTATTCGGTGTTATTCCAGTTTTCAACATAGTCAACTAATGAGCCAAGGCTTCCTCCACTACTGGTTCTGGTCAACACCAACCCCTTTGCATGAGCAGCTTTCTGGGAAACTACAGCAGTTGTCGAACTGGTGTGCAAAGTGATTTGTTTCTCAACGGCTAGGGCAGAAGGAGATGTTGTCTTCTGAAATATGGTGGCGATAGAGGGCTGCGCAAGAACAACCCCGGATTTCTTTTGGGAAACCTTGGCAGCACCATCGGTTTTCTTCTATTTATCGGCAGGGCTACCCTTTTGTGAAGACATAGCCGGCTGAGGTTTAGTTGCCAAGGTCGGAGTTGGCCGAGGTTCAGAAGTTATCGAAGGTTTCACCTGCGAGGCCCGCTAGGACTGTTCTTGGTGCCGAGCTCTGGAAGACTCGGATGAGGTTGGTGTTGGCTGCTTCTTTTGATTTGAAGTAGAGGTTGTTTTCTTCTGGGGTGGAGGTAGATCTGGCGCCAAGGTAACTGGCATTTCGGCTGATAAATACTCGGCACCAGCAGCACTGGTCCCATGATCTTTTACGAGGGTAGATGAGTCTTCCCGCAGATCTGGCATTGGCGCATCCTTCGAACCGTTACCTCCACCAAATGCGTCATTAGCGTCCTCCCGCCAAGGTGAACCATGATCCGACACAAGAGGAGAACTGCTACCTCGGATGGGGCTCACGGCCCGAGTTTTGTCTTGGGTTGGGGGAGGCATTGATAGGGGAATGGGCGAAGCCATGCTAGACCCGCTCTGAGGAATAATCAGAGGGGCACTGCCAAGGTAAACAAAAATAAGTGTGAGCAAGGAAGGAAAGAGGGAAACAAGAAATACAGTCGAAAGAAAACATCAAACTCAAAGAATAGGCATAGAAAGGGAGATTTACTAGGACGCGGCAGGTGGGACCTTGGGCTTTGGAGCCCTCTGGGTCGTAACCTTAACGGGGAGGGGGGTTACTAGTGGCCTTGTTGGCGGACTTCTTATATATTTTTCCCAGCCCGGGATGGCTTGGTCAGAGGAGCCGAGGTTGCAGCACGCTTCTTGGACACATCTTGGCCCCCTACAGCAAGGGAAGGTCCCTCGTGCACTTGCCCAACCGGGTTAGCTAGGGTAAAGTCAGTCGGGAAAGCGTAATAGATTGGCACCGGGTCAAGTACCTTAAGAAGTACACAATCATCATCATCATCATCCGACCAATCTCTTAAGAAAGAGGTCATACCATGGGCTTGGCCGGATCCTACATCCGGGACAGGTAGAAATTCCTCGGGGTCCAGCTCCTCCGAGTCCGGAGTCTCACGGTCTTTACCCCTATCAATGGCCGGGGTACGAGCATCCTCAACTTGCTGTTGAAGGAATTCCTACACAAACAACATAATGAGGACAGAGAAATGGATCAACCGACATATCGACTCAGCAAGAATAACTCGGTAGAATTTACCTGATGCATAGGGTGATCACAGTCAAAAGGAGCCATCCTCCACTCCCATCTCCATCTTTAAGATGGATTTGACACGCTTGAAGATTTGGGCTTTGGAAAGCTCGGTGGTGGATACTCGGTTCGGGTCCAAGGAGCCGCTCAAGTGGCAGATCTTATGACTGTGTTTCTATAGAGGACAGACTTGGCGGCTGATGAAGGTTGCCATCAGGTCGTTGCCGCATAACCCGGCCTTCTTGAGCTTGATAATCCTTTTCTCAATCATATTGACAAGGGGATTATATTTCTTCAGATTGAGACCCCGGTAATGTTGGGAAGGAACACCAAGAGTAAAAGGGGGGAGCCGAATCAAATCTTCGGTAGTGCTGTTTTTTACATAAAAGAAGGACCTCACCCATTTCTTGCAAGAGTTGAGACCTCGGATCCGAGGAAAAATGGAGTTCTTCCGGGGAGAAATAGAGGCAGCCCCACACTGAGTCAAGGACTTCTCGCCTAAAGGAACGTCCTTGTCAGGGACAACATTGGCGCGAAATTGGAAGAACTTCTCCTAGATGTGTATGGTAGGCAGAAGGCCGAGGTATCCCTCTAACCTGGAGATGAAACCAGAGAGGGAGGCGAAAGCATTCGCCAGGAGATGATGATGTTGAAGGGAAAAAGTCTCAAATAAATCTTTGGCAAAGTCACTAAGGGGGAGACCGAAACCACGAGTGAAGTGAGATATGAAGACCACGTACTCACCTTTCTCCGAGGAGGGAATCTGTTCATCCCCTAGGAGACGATAGGTGACTCCTTCAGGGATCCAATGAGTCCGCTTCAAACAATCGATCTCCCTCTGGGTAGCGCAAGACCCCTCCCAGGAGCCACGCTCAAAGCCAGCGTCTTCCTCCTATTCTTCACCGGCAACGAGATCTTGGGGATCCATCTCGGAGTCATTGTTCTCCGGCAAACTGGCTGCAGCAGGCTGAGGCATGGAGAGTCGTGGTCCCGTGGCGACACGGATGTAGAGCGAGGGCAAAGAGAAGAAGAGGGAGTAGTGAACGAGCAGCGCAAGCGCTAGAGAATGGAGAAATGGAGGCAGTGCAAGCGCTAGAGAATGGAGAAATGGAGAAGTGGCTAAGGACCTCCCCCGCTCCACTATTTAACCATGAACAAATCGTGGTAGTGGGATCGGTTGCACCGTGCAGCCTACCACGTGTGCGTGTATTTTGCCAAGGAGTCGTGGGATCGTGCCACACGCATGGGTACCCGATGCAAAGTGGAAATGGCAGATCGTGGCTAGGGGCAATTATCGAGGAGCCCTACGTTGAAGGGACATGTGGTAGTGATAACTGACAAACTGTGGCAGTAACTGGCATCATGGCCGTTAAAATAAGGTGAAGCGCAATGATTACCCGCCACATAGGACTTGAGATGGAGTACACGAGAAGGAATGCATCTAATAGGAATACCCCGGATGCAATACTATGACCCGGCCAATGAGAAATACCTCGGAAAGAGCCAAGGAAGGTCAAAGTGGAAATCAAGGCAGCAATTGAAGCAGTCAACTTAAATTCAGAAGATGCCAAAATAGAAATACCTCGGCGAGAAGAACAAAAATCCAAGTGGGTTGAACCTGCTGTGGCCTTACCAGCTAAAGTTGCTAAGACCGCACCAGCTTCGGGGACTAATGTTGGGGGGATGACCCTAGGTAGGGTCAAGCCGAGGTAAAGATAGTGTCTGCCGAGGTGCTCCTAGGTCAAAGCAAGTGCTGATCGAGGTACTTGAAGGGCGGCCGAGTTACGGCCGACTTACGCCACTGTCTCGCAGAGGCTCATGATAGGGAAAAGAGGTGCACCGTTTTGCTATTCTGGGAGGAGCATATTGCACGGATATGCTCTCCACGTATGCCCTAAGTGTAACCTAGCCACCCTCATATAAGGTGAATCAGGACCTCCAAGGAGGGGGGCGGCCATTTTTGCTAGAAGGAAGAACCTTAGTGAGAATTGAGAGCATAGGAACACTTCACCTCCCTCCTCTCCACGATACAGCTCAAGGAGCTTCTGTAAACCACCATTGATCTTGAGAATACAAACCTTCGAGTGTGAAATCACCACACTATCCCTCTCTGGATACCACTAGCTCACATTGGCCCCATCTTTAGCCTATCCATGGCATCTGCCGTGACACGACCACAATAACTTTTTTACAACATACGTATAGTATTGAATGCTTATAATACTGAAGTATATATTTTATGATGGTTCTAGCATTACTAGTTTAACACTATAGATGTCGATATATATCTTTCTACATGTTTGGTCAAATTCTATGAGGTTTGATTTTACCAAAATGATGCAACCCATTGTATGTCAATCATCATGCTATCCGTTGAATCAAGTCTTGCTACTCCAACAAATGCATCTATGGTGAATCCTTCCACCACGTGTACTCATTTAGTCATCACTTGAATGGAATGCTACATGAGACAAATCTCATCTTATGACTAGGTCCATACCCATGATCATGATGAAAAAAAGTAGATGCAATGGATGTCCAAGGAGCCAAGACCTTCCAACAAGAAAAATGGAAGGCGGAAGAAGCGGAAGCTACAAGACCAGAGTATCCGCCCCTACCAGACCAGAGTCTCCGACCCTAGAAGACCGGAGACTCTGTCTCTTCGGCCCCAGAGTCTCCGCCCTCGTACTAGAGTCTCTGGCCCTGACTTTGGCCCAAGACTCCGGCCCCTTGTCAAACGCTCTTGGAATCCAGCCCAAAGTCCACCCCGAAGTCCCTAGTCCACCAACACCGCAATCTACGACCTAAGAAGTGGGCCTACGTTCCAAGTGCTGGGCCTTGGCCTATGTAACCCCCAATTCGTCTTGAACTTCCAGTTTATACCCAAACTACCCATATTTGAGTGGCTGGCCTATATATATGCCCCCACCCTCTCCTAGAAACCCTAGAATGAATTTGAGTTGAGTTTTCTTAGCCTCCACCTTCCCATAGGGGGAACATCCAGGTTTAGACTAAAGGTTGTACAAGGCCCTCCTCGTTTGAGTTGGATCTTTCTATCTTGTGCACTCTGTTATGTTGATCTCTCCCTTTGGGTCTCTATCAATTGCAATCTCTTCACAAGAAGATTCTATCAGCTCTGAGACGATCTTTCTATCGTGGATCTCTACCTGAGGTATCTTCCACCTGGATTCTATCGAGTTGATGATTCGGTCCAACGAGGGAACCTAAACCGTGTGTGTGTTGCGTTTGTATCTTTACCTTGCATTAGCATTGTGTTCATTGAGTTCTTTGTGTCCATCGCCTTTCCCTCGATTCTGCTACCAAATCCGTGAAGATTGGGCCACCCCTGAGGTTAACCCTCAACACAAAAGCTAAAGCCGAAGGTAGTACATTTGAACCGAGAAAGTACTTGTGTGCAACAAAGGGGCCACTAGGGGTTGAGGAGGGTAGGCCTACCCAACTAGTAAATTTAAATGAAAGGTACCATGGTCCAGTACATGGGCCTAAACTTCGAAAGCCCAATTCCCGCTAGCTCTCCTCTCGAACTCTGCCCAACCCAATTCCTGTAAGGTTTCTTCTTGAAAAAGATCTAGATTTTCGTGGGAGTCTAGCACTTCCAAGGGTATGGGTAATTTATGTGAGTTGTTGGATTGGTATGACGCAAGGTGCAAGGATGTAACAGATGTGATTAATGAAAATTTCCCTTCACAATTGTTAATTGGCATCTCATAAATTCAATGGGATATAACATAGGCATGTGTAGAAGAGATTAACACATGCATCTTGCATTTGATTCTTAGAATGCTTGTTTTAACAAATGCTTTGTCACACACATTGCAAAGAAAAGATCAGAACATAGTTTGTGCTATGAATATGATTGTCTTCCTGAAAAGTCTATTATAGAAATTAAGAGATGATGGATGGGAGCCTCTCTTGTTGGTTGCTACTAACTTTTGTGGTGGAAGAAATATTATAGTGTCAAAAATGTATGATAACATTTCAGCTACAGGTTATGCAAGGAGCTCACACAAAATGGTTACTTAATTCCATCATTACAAGGTACAAAGATTTAATGATGTTCTTGATAGAAACTAAAGGGTTCCATAGCAGAAAACAAAAAATTCTTACTATGCGAACACTAATACCAGGATCTATACTATGTGGACATAAGTAATGAAAGATGAAGATAGTATGCATACGCTTGAAGACCGAGGAACGCCTTATGCAGGAAGGCATATGTTGATGAAGACGAGTAGCTCCAAGCACCCCAAGTGTGGTGCCTCCGAAGTACTACACACGTTCGGTATAGGCGATGTCTCCCGGGATCCGATCCAGCCGAGCAGTGGAAGAAGAAGATGGCGGACCGAAGATCACACGACGGTGGTGTGAAGGTGGAGAACTCAAAACCATAGAGGTCCTCTCCAATATTACAGAAAAGTCCTCAATGGAAATGAGAAAGAGAGAATGGGATAATCCTAAGGGGAGGGGGAGACCCCTATATATATTGGGAGGGGAGGGGCACCACCCAAGGGGAAGGCGGTGTGGGACTAATCCCCACACCCGCCGGCCACCAAGGGGGAGCTGCTGGACTAGGTGGGCCCCACTTGGGCAGCCAACCAAGCCCAGGCCGGCTGGCCCTCCTCCCTAGGAACCTTGTCCCTTTGGGCCTCCCCTCCGGGTGAGGCCCATTAGTAATGGGTTGCCTATAAAAATAAAATAAAATATATATTTTAATATTAATTCAACAATTAATATAAAATACACATATTATTATATTTCTTCACTTCAAAACACCTTCTAGACCCCTCCGATCAACATCGGATGTTACTCGGAACTATACCGCTTTCTCTCTCTCTATTTCTCCTGCGGTACCGCATCTATCGCTAAGCGTCCCCACCCTTAAGCATGACATCCTTTGGTTCGGAAACACTCCAGACATGATTGAGGCCACTCTCATATCAATGATCATCAGAGGGACGTGGATGCCCATGTTGACCCCCGTGCATTTCACAAATCTTATCCCTCGAACCGTTAACGTCGTTTCCCATTCCTTTTGCCAGTTGATACCTAGTTTACCCAAGACTTGATCTATGGTATCTCCATACCTTCATTCGGTCTCGTTACTGATGAACTTATTTACTCGTTCCCATGTTGTTGCATTTCGTGACCAATTCACACGCTTGCAAGCTTCGTTAATGCAACGTCACCGAGATAGCCACATGTATCTATCTGTTACATCGATTGGAAAATCCTGGTCTTGATATGTACTCCTCTACATGCCCTTTGGGAAACTCGAGTAGTACCTTTTTGATCACCCTATCACGAGATGATGCTTGATACCTAATACGTTGCAAACGTATCTATAATTTTTGATGTTCCATGCTTGTCTTATATCTATTTTCTTATGTTTTGTCCACACTTTGGAGTATTTTTACACATTTTTCTAGGACTAGCCTATTAACAAGATGCCACAATGCTAGTTGCCTATTTTCTGTTGTTTTTGGTTCCAGAAAAGCCAGAAAATGAATATTCTCGGAATTGGACGGCACAAAAGCCAAAGTCAATATTTCACCGAGGGTAACACGGAGCCAGAAGATGAGGCGGAGAGGGGCCAGGGGCCGGCCGCACCACCTGGCTGTGCAGCTAGGCCTGGCTCGCGCGTGGGGGTGGTGCAGCCGCCTCGGGAACCCCCTCGGCCTCCCCTTTCGCCTATAAGAAGCCTCCGATATAGAAGCCCTAAGTACTTGATCAAAATTCCACGAAAGAGTCTATAGCCGCCATCATCTCCATCCCTAGATCGGGAGGGATCTGAAGCTCTTCCCGGCACCCTGCCAGAGGGGAGAGATCACCCTGGAGGTATTCTTCATCACCATGCCTGCCTCCGGTGTGATGCGTGAGTAGTTCATCCTTGGACTATGGGTCCATGCAGTAGCTAGATGGTTGGTTCTTCTCCTTTGTGCTACCATGTTTAGATCTTGTGAGCTCCGTTCAAGATCAAGATCATCTATTTGTAATCCTACATGTTGTGTTTGCGGGGATCCGATGGATATTGAGATGCTATTTCAGATTGATTATTGATTCTATCATGTCTTTGTTATTTGTGATCTTGCATGCTCTCCGTTGTTAGTAGCTATCTTGGTCGAGTAGATGCTAGCAACTCCAAGAGGGAGTATTTATGCTCGATAGTGGGTTCATGCCTCTAGTAATCTGGGGAACTGACAGAAATCTCTAAGGTACTAGATGTGTTGTTGCTACTAGGGAGAAAACAGCAATCCTTTGTTCATAGAACAATCATATTGTTTACTTTACACACTTTGCTTAATCCAATTATCTGTTGCTTGCAACTTAATACTGGAGGGGGTTCGGATGATAACCTGAAATGATAATCCAATTATTATATGCATGTATGCTTTCTCGATGTTTGTCAATTGCCCCGCTGTAATTTGTTCACCCAAAATGTCATCTATCTTAAGGAGAATCACCACTAGTGAACTATGGACCCTGGTCCATTATTTTACCATCAATCTACAAAGCTATTTACTATTTTTTGTTTATTTTCTGCAAGCAATTACTATCTTCCACACAATACGTTTAATCCTTTGTTTTCAGCAAAATCGGTGAGATTGACAACCTCACTGTAAGTTGGGGGCAAAGTTTTGTGGTTTTGTTATGCAGGATTCCAAGTTGGAAACAACACCTTGGAGGTGTTTCCTTGCTCCTACTTGTTCGATAACCTTGGTTTCATAACTGAGGGAAAACTTGTTGTTGTTCTCATCATACCTTCCCTTGGGGTTCCCCAATGAGCTCGATATATTTTGAGCCATCAAGCTCTTTTTCTGGCGCCGTTTCCGGGGAGTCAAAGACATCTTCACAAGGGGAGTCCCTCATAACCAATATCTTTACTTTATATTTGTTTTGCTTAGTTTATTTCTGCTTTTTTTGCTTGTTTCTTTATCAAAAACAAAAAAACTAGTTATACTAGTTTGCTTTCTATATTAAAAACACAAAAAAATTATTATTAGTTCCTACCTTAAGTTACCATTATGTCTAGCATTGCTCCAATCACTATGTCACCTGAGGAAATGATTTTTACTTTCAAACAAGGAATTTAAGAGAGTTTCAAAGAAGCTTGGTCTAGAATCTCTGATTTACATGAAAAAACTAAACCTAAAATGACTCAAAGCTTGTTTCTTAGTAGTTTTTACTTTGGAAGTGCTCTTTGCTATAGATATGATTTGGATGCGGTAGTGGGAGGAGATTTCCTCCAATGCAATGAGGATGAAGCTTTCAAAGCCATAAAGAAGTTGGTCTTAACATATAACTTGCCTAGCAAATCTAATTCTTCCTTTATAAACATATTTGCTAGATTGAATACTCTTGAGACCCACACTGCTAGTTTAAAAGAATGCTATAACATGCTTAGAGAGCATCATGATTATGTTCCAATAAATTATGAACCCTCAAAATGGTTTCCTACAGTAAAAATTGTTATAAATAATGAAACTTTTCATGCACGTTGTGATATCATGTCTGAATTCTGTCCTATGCCTAAAGATATCTATGAATCTTTGAATCTTTGGGGACTTTCTAAAGGTAGAGAAGAAATATCTCTTGCTAATAATGCCACAATATTACCCATTGGAATAGCTGAAGGAGTGTTTACAAAGATTTTAGGGAAAGTGGTGTCTACTGATTATCTTGTTATTAAATGTGTAGGAAAAGGACAAATTACACTTGGAAGATCCCTACTTAAACTCCTTCGAGCAATAATAGATGTGGAAAAGGGCATCATGCACTTTGCTTCTCCACCAAACAATCACACGTTCCCCAAGGATAAGAACAAAGGTAACAAAGGTACGGGCAAGAAATCTAGTTTTAATGCTTCTTCATTTGAGAATACTTGATTCTTTTCTTGCTTCTTATGCCTAACTTAAAAGCGTTAAAGAAAAGTACTTATTGGGAGATAACCTAAAAGTTTTAGTTGAGTCTTGGAAGTTATTGCTTCAGTAATAACCTCTCCTTATCATTTTTGTGTGGTTTTTGTGCCAAGAGTAACCTCTAATGAGATAGAAGTAATGCTTTGGAAAGTTGCTGTCCCGAAACAGATTTTTGTGCTTCGCTGTAAAAATTCTTGAAAAATCTCTGTACATACGTTTGAGCTGTAATTTTTTCTGCTTCTACCCTAGGTTGTTATCCAACTTTCGTTAGTTCAACACTTTTCGATTTGAGCAACAGAAGGTATTCGAAAAAATCGGTTTCTACCTTCTGGTCTGTTTTGACAGATTTCTGGCATTATTTGCATTTGCTTCTTATTGATTCCTTTTTGGGTTCTTTTTGGGGAAATTGAGCTTTTTGAGGGAATTTCTACAGTATCTTGTGTCTTTAGTGAAAGTTATGTTGTTTTAAACCTAAAATCCCAAAGGTATATTATCTTTTGAACATACTAATGTTGCTAATGAAGATTGTGTGAAGTTTTATATGAAGGAAAAAATTCAGGTGTAAGGGAAGAATGATGTAAGGAGATGAAGAATGGACAAAAGCTCAACCTTGTGGATGCCACCCGTGTCACCCCAAGAAATATCCAAGAAGTACAAGCGTCAAAGCTTGGGGATGCCCAAGGCATCCCCTTCTTCATCAATAAAAATTTCAGGTTTCTTCCAAACACTTCATTTTTATTGTTTCATGCATAGTTGTGTTGTTCTTGGAGCGTATTTGTTTTCATTTGCTTAGTTTTCTTGAATAAATGGGTTGGACCCCCTCATTCATACATTAGTTTTCAAATAAGTTGGTTTGGATTGGAAAAGAGTAGGAAAAGTTCATGCTTAAGTGGTAAAAAGGAGCTTGTTTTTGACTATGGCCTATGCTTTGTCATGTCATGCTTGATATTGTTTTGGCTTTATGCTTAGTGATTTTTGTTGTAGCATAACATGTTATAAACAATTGAGATTGCTTAATGTGCCTTGAAAGAATCATGCGTTGTTTTAGCATATTAAAGCATAGTATTGTGGTATTCTCCTTTGATGCTTTATTTGGGTTGAGTTGGCGCATGCTCACACCATGTTAAGACTATCCCAAGTCACCATAGCCTCTATGATCATTTAGTTTACAACTTGTAATATCACTTTATGCTTTAATTAATGATGTTTTGTCGCTTTGCATGATTATGGCCATTATTGCTCTCTTAGTTGGTCGCTCCCAGTCTTTTGCTAGCCTCCATAACCAAGTATGAGTTCCACTCATGCATACAACTCCAAATAAAACCAAGTTATTCCAAAGAGTCCACCATACCTACCTATTAGAATTTGCTATTCCAAGTTTATTCATGATTTTATCTACCTTCTGAATTAAACTTGTTATGTGAAAATTAGTGATTAAAGCTCTCACAAACTTGATGGCACACTTTACTTTCTTGCACTTAATAATATTGAACCATTGTGTCCATCTTTGTTGCGTATAAGCTTGCGCTTTATAAGTTGAAGTTAGCAGAACCATGTATCATGGGGAACGCTTTCAACATTGCACTTACTATTCCGTTGATATCATGTTTCTTTTGCTTATGGATCCTGGCGGTGTGAAATAAAAGGGGGACTTGTAAGATCATGGAGTTTGTATGTGTGTTAGAGAAACACCTGGGCCGCTAGCCTAAGGCATGCATAATCATGGTGGAAACTTGCAGCATAACCATAATGAGCATTCTATGAAGCATCCTTAATAAAAACCTATGCAAATAGCAAATAAAAAGATCGATGAGATGCTCATTGTCTATTGCCTTGTCATTTTGATATGGGATAGCTCTTGTGTCATGGGGCAAGGGGTACCCCGTTGGCAGTTCTCTATGATACATATGTACTTACAATGACAAGAGCTTACTTGTGACTGAAGTTGACTAGCATGAGATTCGATACTCGTAAGCAAGGGGCATGAGATTTCAAATTATAACTTGTCAAGCATATCCTCTTAGTTGTGTCATTTTAACCTTAATCACCTAAAGATTCTTATCATAGGGGCAATGAGAGCTGAAAGCTAATAAGTACCATAATTTTTGGAAGCTCTTTATGAGACTTGAATCCATGCTTCCTTCTATGAAGGCCTTTATTTTACTTTTATGTTGAGTCTCCATATTCTATCTTTATGCACCTATTGAGAGAGCATAGTGGTCATTCTTAGTTTAATGTGCATTGTCCCAAGACTTGTTGATTGATTCATAACTTTGATATTGCTTGTTCCTAAACTATTTGTATCTAGTCACCCTTATGAACTTTGAAGGTGTCCTATGCATTTATGTTTTTCTACACTATGAGGGACAAGCTAAATACCATTCTCATTATGTTTTCTCTATGTGAAACAAACAAACGTCTTGCAAAGCATTGTTATTCATGAATCTTTTGTTTGTACCTTTTCATGCTACAACATAGTTGCTATGTCTTATTGTTATAATTATATCTTTCATGCTATGTTAAAGTACTATGATCCCAGCTATCAATGTTTTACAAATACTCTGATCAAGTTTGTGATGGTGTATGTCACCTCAAAAATTATTCTTTCTTTTTATCACTTACCTACTCGAGGACGAGCAGGAGTTAAGCTTGGGGATGTTGATACATTGCAAACATATTTATAATTTTTGATGTTCCATGCTTGTTTTATATCTACTTTCTTATGTTTTGAACACACTTTGGAGTATTTTTACACATTTTTCTGGGACTAACCTATTAACAAGATGCCACAGTGCCAGTTGCCTGTTTTCTGTTGTTTTTTGGTTCCAGAAAAGCCAGAAAATGAATATTCTCGGACTTGGACGGGACAAAAGCCAAAGTCAATATTTCACCGAGGGGAACACAGAGCCAGAAGACGAGACAGAGAGGGACCAGGGGCCGGCCACACCACCTGGCCGCGTAGCCAGGCCTGGCCCGCGCCTGGGGGTGGTGCAGCTGCCTCGGGCACCCCATCGACCTCCCCTTTCGCCTATAAGAAAGCCTCCGATACAGAAACCCTAAGCACCCGATCAAAATTCCACGAAAGAGTCTGTAGCCGCTGATGGCTCTGTGTAGGGCGCCCAGAAAAATGCTGGAGCAATGATGATGTAGAGCTCGTTGGGAACCCCAAGAGGAAGGTATGATAAGCACAGCCGCAAGTTTCCCTCAGTATGAATCCAAAGTTTAACCGAACCAGTAGGAGCAAGGAAACATCCCAAAGGTGTTACTAGCTGAGCTTTGGCAGGGCACACTACCGGTGCTAGTAGCAACGTGGAGACCTGCACAACACAACCACAGAACTTTGTCCCCAACTTGCGATGAGGTTGTCAATCTCACCGTGTTTTGCGGAAAACAAAGGATTAAACGTACCGAATGGAAAGAAGTAAAAGTTTGCAGAAAGTAAACACAAAGAAGTAAACAGTTTGTAGATTGTATGTAAAAGACAAGGACCGGGATCCATAGTTCACTAGAGGTGGCTCTCCTTAGATAGATAACATGCTAGGTGAACAAATTACAGCGGGGCAATTGACAAACATCGAGAAAGCAATACATGCATATACTAATCATCTTGACTCCTTTGAGACTTGATTGGGCATTACAAAATTATACATAGACCGCCATCCAACTGCATCTATGACTAATAATCCACCTTCAGGTTATCATCCAAACGCCCTCCGGTATTAAGTTGCAAGCAACAGATTATTGCTTTACGAACTGCGTGTAAAGTAAACAATACGATTGTTCTATGAACAAAGGATTGTTGTTTTCTCCCTAGTAGCAACAGCACATCTAGTACCATAGAGATTTCTGTCACTTCCCTAGATTACTAGAGGCATGAACCCACTATCGAGCATAAATACTAACTCTTGGAGTTGCTAGCATCTACTTGGCCAAGATAGCTACTAACAACAGAAAGCATGCAAGATCACAAATAACAAAGACATGATAGAATCAATAATCAATCTGAAATAGCATCTCAATATCCATCGGATCCCCGCAAACACAACATGCAGAATTACAAATAGATGATCTTGATCATGAACGGAGCTCACAAGATCTAAACATGAAAGCACAAAGGAGGAGAACCAGCCATCTAGCTACTACATGGATCCGTAGTCCAAGGATGAACTAATCACGCATCACACCGGAGGCTTGCATGGTGATGAAGAAGGCCTCCAGGGTGAATTCCCCTCTCCGGCAGGGTGCCGGGAAGATCTTCAGATCCCTCCCGATCTAGGGATGGAGATGACGGCGGCTACAGACTCTTTCATGGATTTTTGATCGGGCCCCTTAGGGTTTACGTCCTGAGGGCATCTTATAGTCGGAAGGGGAGACCGAGGGGGTGCCAGGGACCACCACACCACCCCCTGGCGCGGGCCTAGCTTGGTCGTGCGGCCAGTTTGTGTGGCCGGCCTCTGGCCCTTCTACATCTCGTATTCTGGCACTTGATGACCTCCAGAAAAATAGGCACTTTGGCTTTTGACCCGTCCAATTCTGAGAATATTCATTTTCTGACTTTCCTGGAACCAAAAACAGCAGAAAACAGGCAGCTGGCACTGTGGCTCTTGTTAATAGGTTAGTCCAAGAAATCATATGAAAAGTACTCCAAAGTTGGAACAAAACACAAGAAAGTGGATAAAACCAAGCATGGAACATCAAAAATTATAGATACATTTGCAATGTATCAACATCCCCAAGCTTAAATCCTGCTCGTCCTCGAGTAGGTAAGTGATAAAAAGAAATAATTTTTGAGGTGACATGCACCATCAAAGGCTTGATCAAAGTATTTGCAAAACATTCAAACCTGGGATCATAGTACTTCAATCATAACATGAAAGACAAAGTTCTAGCAATAAGCAAAGAACTAAGATGCAACATGAAAAGGCACAAACAAAAGATTCATGAATAACAATGCTTTGCAAGACGTTTGTTTGTTTCACATAAAAAAACATAGCATAATAGTATTTAGCTTGTCCCTCAATAGAGTAGCAAATATAAATGCATAGGACACCTTCAAAGTTCAAAAGAGTGAATAGATACAAATAGTTTAAAACAAGCAATATCAAGTTATGCATCAATCAACTAGTCTTGGGACAATGCACATAGAACTAAGAATGGCCACTATGCTCTCAAAGTAAGTGCATAAAGATAGAAGGTGGAGACTCAATATAATGGTGGAAGAAAGGCCTTTTTATAAAAGGAAGTAGGGATTCAAGTCTCATAAAAAGCTTCCAAAAATTATGGTACTTATAGCTTTCAGCTCTCATTGCCCCTATCATAAGCATCTTGAAGTGATTAAGATTAAAGTGAACAAACTATGGTGTACATGCTTGACGAAGTATAAGTTAGAAATCTAATGTCCCTTGTATACGAGGGCCGCTCCTCATGCTACTCAAGTTTAGTTACCGGTAAGTTCTTGTCATTGTAAGTACATGTGTATCATAGATAACCGCCAACGAGGTACCCCTTGGCCGATGATATGGAAGAATCCCCATATCAAAATGACAAGGCAAGCAGACAACGAGCATCTCAGCAATCTTCTTATTTACCATGGGAATATGGTGATTTTTTTTCTCTCTTTCCTCTTTTCATAGTATCTTTTTTTCTCTTTTTCTCTTTTTCTAAACATAGGACTCTTTTTTTATAAGAACAATGCTCCATAGACAGCTCATTATGGTTATGCTGCAGGTTTCCACCATGTCAGCATGGATTAGACCAGCGGCCCAGGCGTTTCTCTAACACATATACACAACTCCATGGACTTACAAGCTCCCCTTTCATTTCACACCGACGACATCCATATACAAAAGAGCATGATATCAACTAGGTACAAGTACCAAGTGCAATGTTGAAAGCGTTCTCCATGAAAGCATGGTTCTGCTAATCCCCAACAAATAAGTGCAAGCATATACAACATAGACGACACAATGGTTCAAGTTTATTAAGGGCAAGAAAAGTAAAGTGTGCTATCAAGTTTGTGAGAGCTTTAATCACTAGTTTTCTCATAACAAGTTTAATTTGGAAGGTAAACAAAAGCATGAATATACTTGGAATAGCATAAGCTAGTAGGTAGGTATGGTGGTCTCTTTGGAATAACTTGGTTTAGGGAGTTGGATGCATGAGTGGAACTCATACTTTGTTGTGGAGGCTAGCAAAAGACTAGGAGCGACAAACTAAGAGAGCAATAATGGCCATAACCATGCAGAGCAACAAACACCATTGATCAAAGCATAAAGTGATACTACAAGTTGAAAACTAAAGGATCATAAAGGCTATGGTGACTTGAGATAGTCATAACATGGTGTGAGCATGCGCCAAGTCAACCCAAATAAAGCATCAAAGGAGAATACCACTTATACTATGCTTTAATATGCTAAAACAACGCATGATTCATCCAAGGCACATTAAGCAATATCAATTGTTTATAACAAGTCATGCTACAGCAAAGAATACTCAGCATAAAGCCAAAACAATATCAAGCAAGGCATGACAAAGCATAGGCCACAGTCAAAAACGAGCTCTTTTTACCACATATGCATGAACTTTCCTACTCTTTTCCAAACCAAACCAAACTATTTGCAAACCAATGTATGAAAGAGGGGGTCAAACCAATTTATTCAGCAAACCAAGCAAACGAAAAACCAAAACGAAAAAGAAGATGCTCCAAGAACAAGACAACTATGCATGAAACAATAAAAATGAAGCGTTTGGAAGAAACCTGGGATTTTTATTGATGAAGAAGGGGATGCCTTGGGCATCCCCAAGATTTTACGCTTGTACTTCTTGGATATTTCTTGGGGTGACACGCGTGGCATCCCCAAGCTTGAGCTTTAGTCCATCCTTCATCTCATTACTCATTCCTTCCATACACCTGAAATTTTTCCTTCATACAAAACTTCACACAATCTTTATTAGCAACATTAGTGCACTCAAGATAAATAAGTCTTAAGGTTCAGTTCTAACACCAAATAAACTTCCATTAGAACACTAGCTACTGTAGCACTTCCCTAAAAAAGCTCAATTCTCCAAAAGAACTCAAAAAGGAACCAACAAGAAGCAAATGCAGAAAATGGCAGAAATCTATCAAAACAGACCAGCAGGTAAAGACGAATTTTTTCGAAGACCTTCTGTTCCTCAAATAAAAAAGTGTTGAACTAACGAAAGTTAGATAACAACCTGGGGAAGAATCACAAAAATTCACGCTTCAAAAAGACGTTCAAAGATTTTACACGAATTTTTACGGTGAAGCACAGAAATCTGTTTCGGGACAGCAACTTTCCCAATCATTACTTCTCTCTCATTAGAGGTTACTCTTGGCATAAAAACCAAATAAAAAGGATAAGGAGCGGTAATAACTTCCAAGACTCATCTAAAACTTTTGGGTTATCTCCCAGTAAGTACTTTTCTTTAATGCCTTTAAGTTAGGCAAGATAGTTTGAGAAGATGCTCACATAAGAAATATGAATTGAAGTAAAAGAGAGCATCAAGAAGCAAATTCAAAACACATTTAAGTCTAACCCACTTCCTATGCATAGGAATCTTGTAATAAAATAAATCAAAAAAGCACATAGTAACAAGCATGGGTAGATAAAACAAGAGCAACTTCAAAACTTTCAGCACATAGAGAGGTGTTTCAATACCATGAAAACTTCTACAACCATATTTTCCTCTCTCATAATAATTTTCAGTAGCCTCATGAATAAACTCAACAATATAACTATCACATAAAGCATGATTTTCATGATCTAGAAGCACTAGAGATTTATTGTAAACATTTTCAAAAGAATCCTCAGAAACATAACATTCATCCTCCTTTAGTAAGCATGGGGGACAATCAAATATTGTAAGGGGTAAAGGGTTACTCTCATTAGAAGGTAGGAATGGGTAGATCCATTCTTCCTCCTCTTGATCATCACTCTCCTCCTCTTTTTCATCCAATGAGCTTCCAATTTCAGCAATTTCTTATTCCATAGGCTCCTGCAAGGCATTAGTCTTTTCCGTTGGTGGAGAGCATCTATTAAGATATTCAAGAATATAGCCATTTTCTTCCTTGTAATTATCAAAGAAAAATTGAAGTATATCATACACCTCATATTTATAAGGTGCATCATCAGTATTTTCAAGAAAACTAGCAAGTTCAAATGCACCCTTCCAAGCAATAAATTCTTCAATTTGTTCCACATCATAAAAGTGGTAATTTCCTTTAACATAAGAAGATATGGTAACATTATCATTATACTCACATTAAAAAGGGAGGTGTTTATACCTCCTACAACAACAAGATTTATCAACGCAATAAGTAACATTATAAGTAGAGCACACGTTTCTAGCAATGGCATTCAATTTATCAATTTGTTCCCATAAGAGTTTCCCTTTTTGTGACAAGCGGTGTTTCTTATAATAATATTTTTGTTCTTCTGTGAACCCACCTTGCCAATAAGATTCAATTTCAAAGAAACCAACCATTGATAGAAAGCATGATAAAGCAAGGCAATAATAGACCAACAACTATAGTAGGAACTAATTTTTTTGTGTTTTTGATAAAGAAGCAAACTTGTAAAACTAATTTTTTGTGTGTTTTTGATACAAAAACAAGCAAACAAAACAAAAAGAAACTAAGCAAAACAAAAATAACAAAGTAAAGAGATTGGTTATGAGGGACTCCCCTTGTGAAGATGTCCTTGACTCCCCGGCAAAGGCGCCAGAAAAATGCTTGATGGCTCTGTGTATGGCGCCCAGAAAAATGTTGGTGCAATGATGATGTAGAGCTTGTTGGGAACCCAAAGAGGAAGGTATGATGAGCACAGCAGCAAGTTTCCCTCAGTATGAAACCAAGGTTTAATCGAACCAGTAGGAGCAAGGAAACATCCCAAAGGTGTTACTAGCTGAGCTTTGGCAGGGCGCACTACCGGTGCTAGTAGCAACGTGGAGACCTGCACAACACAACCACAGAACTTTGTCCCCAACTTGCGATGAGGTTTTCAGTCTCACCGTGTTTTGCAGAAAATAAAGGATTAAACGTATCGAATGGAAATAAGTAAAAGTTTGCAGAAAGTAAACACAAAGAAGTAAACAGTTTGTAGATTGTATGTAAAAGACAAGGACCGGGATCCATAGTTCACTAGAGGTGGCTCTCCTTAGATAGATAACATGCTAGGTGAACAAATTACAGCGGGGCAATTGACAAACATCGAGAAAGCAATACATGCATATACTAATCATCTTGACTCCTTTGAGACTTGATTGGGCATTACAAAATTATACATAGACCGCCATCCAACTGCATCTATGACTAATAATCCACCTTCAGGTTATCATCCAAACGCCCTCCGGTATTAAGTTGCAAGCAACAGATTATTGCTTTACGAACTGCGTGTAAAGTAAACAATACGATTGTTCTATGAACAAAGGATTGTTGTTTTCTCCCTAGTAGCAACAGCACATCTAGTACCATAGAGATTTCTGTCACTTCCCTAGATTACTAGAGGCATGAACCCACTATCGAGCATAAATACTAACTCTTGGAGTTGCTAGCATCTACTTGGCCAAGATAGCTACTAACAACAGAAAGCATGCAAGATCACAAATAACAAAGACATGATAGAATGAATAATCAATCTTAAATAGCATCTCAATATCCATCGGATCCCCGCAAACACAACATGCAGAATTACAAATAGATGATCTTGATCATGAACGGAGCTCACAAGATCTAAACATGAAAGCACAAAGGAGGAGAACCAGCCATCTAGCTACTACATGGATCCGTAGTCCAAGGATGAACTAATCACGCATCACACCGGAGGCTTGCATGGTGATGAAGAAGGCCTCCAGGGTGAATTCCCCTCTCCGGCAGGGTGCCGGGAAGATCTTCAGATCCCTCCCGATCTAGGGATGGAGATGACGGCGGCTACAGACTCTTTCATGGATTTTTGATCGGGCCCCTTAGGGTTTACGTCCTGAGGGCATCTTATAGTCGGAAGGGGAGACCGAGGGGGTGCCAGGGACCACCACACCACCCCCTGGCGCGGGCCTAGCTTGGTCGTGCGGCCAGTTTGTGTGGCCGGCCTCTGGCCCTTCTACATCTCGTATTCTGGCACTTGATGACCTCCAGAAAAATAGGCACTTTGGCTTTTGACCCGTCCAATTCCGAGAATATTCATTTTCTGACTTTCCTGGAACCAAAAACAGCAGAAAACAGGCAGCTGGCACTGTGGCTCTTGTTAATAGGTTATTCCAAGAAATCATATGAAAAGTACTCCAAAGTTGGAACAAAACACAAGAAAGTGGATAAAACCAAGCATGGAACATCAAAAATTATAGATACATTTGCAATGTATCAGCCGCCATCATCTCCATCCCTAGATCGGGAGGGATTTGAAGCTCTTCCTAGCACCCTGCCAAAGGGGAGAGATCACCCTGGAGGCCTTTTTCATCACCATGCCTGCCTCCGGTGTGATGCGTGAGTAGTTCATCCTTGGACTATGGGTCCATGTAGTAGCTAGATGGTTGGTTCTTCTCCTTTGTGCTACCATGTTTAGATCCATTGAGCTCCGTTCATGATCAAGATCATCTATTTGTAATCCTACATGTTGTGTTTGCGGGGATCCGATGGATATTGAGATGCTATTTCAGATTGATTATTGATTCTATCATGTCTTTGTTATTTGTGATCTTGCATGCTCTCCGTTTTTAGTAGCTATCTTGGCCGAGTAGATGCTAGCAACTCCAAGAGGGAGTATTTATGCTCGATAGTGAGTTCATGCCTCTAGTAATCTGGGGAACTGACAGAAATCTTTAAGGTACTAGATGTGTTGGTTCTACTAGGGAGAAAACAGCAATCCTTTGCTCATATAAAAATCGTATTGTTTACTTTACACATTTTGCTTAATGCAATTATCTATTGCTTGCAACTTAATACTGGTGGGGGTTTGGATGATAACCTGAAGGTGGATTATTAGTCATAGATGCAGTTGGATTACGGTCTATGTATAATGTTGTAATGCCCAATCAAATCTCATAGGAGTCAAGATGATTAGTATATGCATGTATGCTTTCTCGATGTTTGTCAATTGCCCCGCTGTAATTTGTTCATCCAACATGTCATCTATCTTAAGGAGAATCACCACTAGTGAACTATGGATCTCGGTCCATTCTTTTACCATCAATGTACAAAGCTATTTACTATTTTCTATTTACTTTCTATAAGCAATTACTATCTTCCACAGAATGCGTTTAATCCTTTGTTTTCAGCAAAACCGGTGAGATTGACAACCTCACTGTAAGTTGGGGGCAAAGTTCTATGGTCGTGTGGTGCAGGATTCCAAGTTGGAAACAACACCTTGGAGGTGTTTCCTTGCTCCTACTGGTTCGATAACCTTGGTTTCATAACTGAGGGAAAACTTGTTGCTATTCTCATCATACCTTCCTCTTGGGGTTCCCCAACAAGCTCGATATATTTTGAGCCATCAATACCATCTAATCTCCCTCCAGAAAGGTGATTTGCATTATCTCACAGTCTAAGGATCAGGTTGCAAGGTTTCTTTTGTTAATCATTAACTATGAAATTTGCAACTAGATCTCATTATGATGCAACTATCGAATGTTTGTCTATCACATCATTCAACTAATGACATGACCTCATTGTCAATTGGCATAAATGACCATGATCTCGAAACCCTAGATCATCCTCATGACCAATGAGCTAGTTCGGTAGAGGTAACTAGAGACACGGTTTGTTTACATACCACACATGTATTAACGTTTGATATTAACACAATTATAGCAAAGTATGAAACGTATTATGATCATACAAGATATATATCAAACAATACACTTTATTATTTGCCTCTAGGGCATATCTCCTTCAATCCAATTGCACTAGAGTACAAATTAATCTAGTTTATAATAGGCAGGAACCTAACACTGATGGCATCTCGGTGTTCTTCGTGCTTGGCTTGTAGGAGAACTTTAGTCAAAGGATCCGCATCATTTAGATCTGTGTGTACTTTGCAAATCTTGATTTCACCTTCATCAACAATCTATCAGATGACGTGAAATCGTAGCTTGATGTGTTTGGCCGTGGAATGAATTCTTGGTTCCTTTGCATTTGCAATAGCGCCTGTGTTGTCACAATAGATTGTCACGGGGTCTTGTGCACTTGCAATAACTCCTAGTTCGATGATGAAATTCCTTAGCCAAAAAACTTCATTTGCCGCATTAACTGTAGCAATGTATTCAGACTCCATTGTAGACTGTGCTACTACTGCCTGCTTCTTGCTCTTCTAGCTTACCGCCCCACCATTCACCAGAAACACAAATCCTGTCTGAGACTTCGAGTCATCAAGGTCTGAGTTCTAGCTCGCATTCACGTAACCGGTTACGTTTAAAGCTTCATCATTACCTCCATAGACTAGGAACATATCCTTTGTTTTCTTAAGATACTTAGGATATTTTTCACAACTATCTAGTGATCCGATCCTGGATTACTTTGGTATCGACTCGTCAAACTAAGAGCCAATGCCACATCAGGTTGAGTACTTAGCATTGCATACATGATAGATCCTATGGCTGAAGCATAGGGGGCGTTAGACATCCTTTCTCTATCAGCATCTATTGTGGACATTGAGTCAAACTCAGTGTGCCATTTCTTGTCATAGGCACCAAACCCTTTTTTGGCATCTTCCATTCTGAACCTCTTCAAAATCTTCTCAAGATAAGTACTTTGACTTAATGCAATTAGGCGTCTTGATCTATCTCTATAGATCTTGATGCCTAATATGTATGCAACTTCACCTAAGTCCTTCATGGAAAATTGACAACTCAAATATGCTTTCACGCTTTCCATAAGTTCCACATTGTTTTCCATAAGTAATATGTCGTCCACATATACTACTATCAAAACCACTGAGCTCCCACTCGCTTTCTTGTAAACACAGAACTCTTATTGATTTTGGATGAATCCAAAACCCTTCATCACTTGATCAAAACGTTGGTTCCAACTCCGAGATGCTTGCTTCGGTCTGTAAATGGATCACTGAAATTTGCATACCTTTCCAGCATCCTTAGGATCAACAAAACCTTCCGGTTGCATCATATGCAACTCTTCATCAATGTGTCCCTTGAGTAATGCGGTTTTGACATCCATCTGCCATATTTCATAGTCGAATTGAGTAGCAATTGCTAGTAGAATCCGGATAGCTTTAAGCATCACTACATGAGAGAAAGTCTCATCATAGTCAACTCCTCGAATTTGTTGAAACCCTTTTGCGACAAGTCAAGCTTTGTAAATGGTCACATTACCATTCGCATTTGTCTTTTTCTTAAAGATCCATTTATTTTCCATGGCCTTGCAGCCTTCCGGAAAATCTACGAAGGTCCAAACTTGGTTTTCATACATGGATCATATCTCGGATTTCATGGCTTCTAGCCATTTCTCAGAATCATTACTTTCCATAGCCTCTTTATATTTTGCGGTTTCCTCTTGCTCATTCAGAATGACAGTCATCACAAGAGTACTATACCAATCAAGAATGGTACGGACTTTTGTAGACTTGCGAACCGTAGGAGTTTCGGTGTGGTTGTTTTGATCATTATCATTTGATTTTTCTTGCACATTAGAGGGCGTTTTCCGAACAACTTCCATTGTGCTAGTCGGAATTTAGACAGAAGGATCAACAACCTCATCTAGCTCAATTTTCCTTCCACTAACTCCTTTAGCGAGAAACTCTTTCTCAAGAAAGGTGTCATTTTTTGCGACAAACATTTTGCCTTCGGCTTGGTTATAGAATGTGTACTGATGGCTATGAAATATAGCCATCTACATCCAAATTTAAACTGGATATTATTCATATTTTTGATGAAATATCTCTCTAAACCCTGCCACTAATGCCTAATGATCAAAGGGGTATGCAATCATTTCTTTCTATTTTCCCCTGCGTAGATAATGATGTTTGCTGATGGGAATCACAACATTAAAGTCAAAGATACGAGATTTCCAACAACCCAAAGAAACCAGGGGTCGTGAAGTGGAAGCTGAAGTTTTAACGACCAACTATACGGCCGGAATTTTATGCTCGAACTATAGTTCCGGCCGTATAGTTGCCATCGACACCGCTAGGTAAAATAGAACAACTTTTGTGAAGAGACCTCTATATAAAGAGGCTTCGGGCGACGAGAAACAGCACCCCCTAGAACCCCAGAAACCTGCATCCACAACATCGAAGAGCCGCCGGAGGAATAGACTTAGATCTAATCTCCAAACCCTTCTCCACCACCATAGCCATATTCCACCACTTGTAATAGTAGATCTCATCTTTGATTATCGACATTGTAAGACAATTTTCTATCAATCTCATGATTTCCATAGCAATGTTTATGATTGTTGATTTCATCTCTATGCGTGAGTAATTCTCTTTGGGCTAAGGGCTTCGTCCTAGCCTTGTAGCTTTTGTGCATGTTATTTATCATATATGGGATCATGTATTAGTTTGTATGACATGATGATTATTGTATCCTCTCTTGCCTCAATCCAAGGACTTGTCAGGTACCCAAGACCCCGAGGATTGAGCTAGGTATAGGGAGTATGAGTAATGACTAATCTTCACGTTGGGAACCCCAGTGACAGAAGGGGTAGTACGACTGTATTTGAGGGATTTACGTGGGATTAACGGTGACATCACTATGCATATCATTAGTTCTCTTTCTTCTATGGACGATACTAGTAGGTTATTGCTATAAGCGGTTGCGGAGGCAATAGCAATTATGGATGCACTGCTCACATATAATTATCGTGCTCTAACAATTACATGCATACTTTATTATTATCTTTTATTCCCATCAGATGTTCTGCACAACTATAGGTGAAACTGGAAGCCCTAGGCCCTCTCTCTCCATCATTGACAACAACAAAAGACAGCAAATTCTTGGTACGGTGAAACACAAAAAGAATTCTAAAACTCCCGAAGATCCGTTAAAGTAACTTCACTATGCTTTCTGCTTCCCGAAGATTCGATAACCTAGGTCTACTAAGGAAAAAGAGCTATACTACATCCGTAATCCAGATCGAAGGTATCAACCCTTTTTCTGGCGCCGTTGTCGGGGAAGCAATAACTACCCTAGTGAGGTTAATAGGAACCTTGCTAGTTTTAATTCTTGTTTTTAATTTTGTTAGTTTGCTTTCAGTCTTTATTTGAAAAACCAAAAAAAAATAGTTAGTCTTTAAATTCTTGTTTTTACTATCATAAGTCTTTGTTTAATAAAACCCAAAAACATAGGAAATATGGCTGAAAAGAAGCTTGGGGAGTTTGCAACTCCCAACAATGATTATTTGCATACTCCTATTACCTAGCCAGCAATTACTGCTGATGATTATGAAATTAAACCCTATTATTTAAGTTTGGTTCAACGAAATCAATTTGGAGGCTCTGCTGTTGAGGACGCAGGTATGCACTTGAACACTTTCACTGAAATATGTGATATGATGCGCATAAAAGATGTTGACCCCGATGTGGTAAAATTGCGCTTATTTCCTTTCTCTCTTAGAGGAAGAGCAAAAGAATGGTTGCTATCTTTGCCTAGAAATACTATTGCATCATGGGTGGAGTGTACTTCTTTATTTATGACTAATTTTTTCCCACCTGCAAAGACTATGCAACTAAGATCTAATATTACTGGTTTTAGACAGGAAGAGCATGAGCCACTAGCACTTGCATGGGAGAGGATGAAAGAATGCATGAGAAACTGTCACAATCATGGGATGGAAGATTGGTTAATTCTCCATTTATTATATAATGCTCTTAACCCTATGTCTAAGTCTATGCTTGATACTGTAGCTGGAGGAATATTTATGGGCAAACATATTACCGAAGCAAAGCAGCTGCTAGACAATATGCAAGACAACCATGCCCAATGGCATGTGGATAGATCAAACACGAAGAAGGTAAACTCCGTCTCACCACAAGAAAATGAAGAACTCAATGCTAAGCTGGATGAGCTCATATTAGCCGTAAAAGGTAAGGAAAATCAGGTAAGAGCTATTCTAGAATCAAATATTGAAGAAATAGACTTCATAGCTCGTAATGATTATAACCCTGCTTGGAAGAAGAATTATAATCCTAATTTCCAGAAACATTATTCTAGTCCCGCAGGTAACTCTAATAATAATATGGGAATAAGTAATGGTAGTCTCCAAGAAACACTTAAGTCCTTTATAGATTCAAAAAATGAGCAAAAACAATATCCTTGTTAAAAAAATGGAGAACCATGATGCTATGCTTGGTAAATTATCTAACCAAACTGTAAGTTTGAGGAATGATTTGCAGGTCCTTCAAGAAAGAACAAGCATTGTTGAGGCACAGCTAGGTAAGATAACCGAGAGTCGAACTCTCATTCTAGCTAAATTTGCAGGTAAAGCTGAGCCCAGTCCTATTGAAGACCTCAAGATGATGAGAATACAAAGGGAGGAGCCTAAAGAACTTGATTATAGTAATGATCCTTCACCAAATTACAGCGTTGAAGATCTTGTAAAAAGGATCAATATCAAGATTCCGATAAGTGAAGGAAATGAGGAAGCTATGTATCAACACTTCATTAATCGGGTAGAAATAAAGGTACGTGAGCTTGAGGAATAATATAAGAAAATTTCTAAAAAATTACCTGTGAAGCTTGATGATATATTTGAGCCTACTATTAAGATTAAAATTGAGACCAATGAGATAGACGCACTTTGTGATCTAGGTGCAAACGTTTCAACAATTCCAAAAAGTCATTTTAATAAGTTAAATCTTGGATCCTTTGAAATCATCGAGTTAAAATTACATCTAGCAGATTCTACCTACAAACAAGCTGGACGGATTAAATAAAATACTTTAGTATACATTAAAGATTGTCCTGCTCTTATTGATTCTGTTATTGTTGACATGCCTGAAGATGCTAATTCTCCTATTATATTAGGCCATCCATTCTTAAGAACTATTAAGGCTTTGATTAATCTACATGAAGGGGACATGAAGCTTCAATTGCCTTCGCGGGATCCTTTTGTTATTTATTTTCCCAGGAAGAAGAAAGACAACATTGATGAAAAAAGGCCATCACTTTGAAGACAACCTATTTTGGAGTGGATGTTCCACTCATCTGCCTAAGTGAGCAACATCGAGGTCAAGCCATTGACCGTAAAAGAGCACTTCATGGGAGGTAACCCATGTGAAATAAAGGTTTGAGTAAAGTTTTTAAGTTTTAGTTTAAGTTTTATGTTTAATAAAGAGTGCTAGAAAGCTCTAATTGAGGAGAAGAAGTTTGGTAGTGCTAAAAATCCTGCTTTATACATGCTAATGTTGGTCGGCAATTTTTACTGTCATTTTTCTATCAAAAACAAGGTGTTTTGCTAAGTTTCATGATAAGAAAGAATTCTCGAAGAAATAGATTTTTTTTGATGACTATAGAAGGTTTAACGACCAAATATACGGCAGGAATAAAAATTCCACCTATATAGTTTGGCCGTATAGATATCTTTGCCATCGACAAATTTTCTTTCTTTGGTACTGAAGGTTTAACGACCAACTATACGGCGGGAATAAAAATTCCAGCCATATAGTTCTGGTTGTATAATTATCGTTGCCTTTGTAAAACTTCTTTTCCAGGATACAGAAGGTTTGACGACCAACTATACAGCGGGGATAAAAATCCCGGCTGTATAGTTGCACCGCCAGGAGAAAACCCTAAATTTTTCACATCAGACAAACTATACGGCAGGAACAAATTGTTCCAGCCATATAGTTTGGATGTATAGTTGCATCCGACCACAAAATCTCCACGGGAAGGTACCCCCAACACCAAAACTTCAATACTTTTTCTCTCTTCTACCTACAAACTCTCTCAAAACCTTAAGAGATATTCATATCTACTTAATTTTGTTCGATTTCCTCGCACACAAGTGATCTACGGTATGTTTCTCCTCTGATCCTCCAATTACTTTTTGCAAATTCATTATCGGTCTGTTATCATTATCAATCTAGGGTGAGACCTACTATGAACTAATTGCCATGATTATCTTGCCTAGATTATTATTTTGAGGGGACTCTTTAGTGTGCTAATATGAGGAATATGTTATGATTATTATTGTTGGATCAAAAAGTTTTATCTTTTGTCTTCCATTATTATTTTAGATGATGAACACAAGGATCCAAACTCATGCTCGTGCTGCCGCTAGTTCTTCTCGGGCTGCCACTCAAGAACGCATGGGGGTACGGTTCAGGGATGAGCTCCAACGTGCTCGCTTCAATAGAATCAAGAACCGAGAAGTGAAGACAACCAAGTGGGATTGCCCCATTATATTGAATCAACTCGGTATTTCTAATGACTTCAATTTACTTTGCAATAGAGTTGGCCTACAAAACTTTATATTCAATGATGTGCCTACTTATCACCTGTTAACTCTTGAATTTCTAAGTTCTTTCCAAAGCACCATTAAAAATTGAATTGAGAGGACATGATTTCTTTCCAACTTATAACAAAAATTATTCTTTGTCACTAGATGAATGGTGCGCATGTTTCAATTTTCCAAACAATAATGCTAATGCCTTACGCGCATCCTTTACTGGCATAGACCCTTCCCCAGAACTTTATTATAATAGAATGAGTTTCACTTTTAGAGTAAGCAGTGGGAAGAATATTCAATATCCTGCAATTTGCTATTTGTTCTATGTTATTGCTAACACCTTGTAGGCACGAAATGAGTTCACGAGACTCAATGAGGAGGACGTCTTAGTCCTCGCAAAATCTGCTTTCAACAACATTGACTTGTCACTCAACTTGGGTGCAATTCTTGTGCGCTACCTGGAGTACCAATCCTCCCAAAGCCAAGGACCAATCACAGGTGGAGGCGTCATCACCGTGCTTTCCATTTCCCTAGGCATCGACCTAGGTGAGTTGCAACCAGTGCTAGGTGAGCGACATGTTGGTTTCTCTACTTTAAAATCTTGTGGAACGCTCACTAGGAGAGGTGGTGTTTATTACTTGCATATTTCTGGAGCTGGGCGTCTCTACGCCGCTCCTTTGACTAATGGTTTTTTCTCTATCGAGGAAGGACGTTTGCTATATGACTTGCAGGTTGAGCAACACCAACCCAAGGAGGAGATTTCGAATGAGGATGAGGACCAAGAAGAGGAGCAAGAAGTTCCTTATCAATAGGAGCAGCCACCAACCCGGTTTGCTACATAACAAGACTTCCAAGAACTTGGAGGAACTGTGGAGAGGATGCATAACCTCTCCTTGAACCTCCGAGAAACAACTAGTAATTTATCAACTCAATTTGCGAACTGGAGTTACGACTTTTTCCCGCCACCACAATGATTTGAAGGGCTTACAAAATCCTAAGCTTAGGGAAGTTTCCTCATTTCTTTATTTGCTGTTCATTTGTTTTTATTTATTTCAAGGTTATGTTTTTAATTCGAGTTTATAAGCACTTGTGTCGGTTTCCCCAACACTTTATCTTTAGTTATTTCTATTTGATTTTGAGACTTTCTAGACGAGCTTTGCCGCCAGTTTTCTATTCTTTAATTCCCTCTCTTAAAAACAACAAAAATATTTTTCCATTTATCTTTATTTTCCCTCTTCCTTCCTTTCTATTCTCCTTGTGGCTTTCACATATTTGCAGGAGAGTGATCGACTTCGAGTTTCCAAGAAGCAAATCAAAAGGGAAGAGAGAAGTGGAACCAATCATGAGAGGTATGCCTTAAGACTCCCCACTTTTGAAGTTTGAGAAACCCATGCTAGTTAGTAGTAAATGTTAAGATATTATATTGGTGGAGTGAGTCTTTATATTATATTAAAAAAATTCTTTGCATGGGTTTTTAGTTGGGTATGTTTTGTTCCAGCTCTTGTAGTTAACCAAGTCTTGCCTAAAAATTTGCTAAACAATTGTAATAAGAAATAGTCTCACAATTGAAGCCTTGGGTGTTGTAGTGTTTAGTCTTGAAGGCTTATTTCTAGATACACTCAACACCATAAAAAATAATGATTGACTTGATAGCTCTCTTTAAAAGGATTTGTTCGATTGAATTAATGTTTAGCGGTTTTTGTGAGTGATACGTCCATTTTGCATCACTATTCTATATCATAATTTACTGTTATTCATTGATATATTTCATATTAAGAGATGATACTTATGTTATTTCATCTGTTTTTGCATGGCTGATGACTTTTGGAGCATGAACCGCTGAAGTCTAGATTCTGATGGAAAAGGCGCTGTTTGGAGGTGAAATTTGCGAAGATCAGAAAATTCTAGAAAATACATGGAAAATTCTATTTTTCCAGAAGACGAAGGATGCCAGAAGGGGGAGCGGAGCTGGGCCAAAGGGGGCCCACACCACCCCCTAGCACGGGCCACCCCTGGCCGTGCCACCAGGTGGTGTGGCCACCCTGGCCCACTCCTGGCTCTCCCCTTTGGCGTATATTATCCCCACGAAATCCTAAGACTCGGGGAGTGACCACAGAAAGATTCCGCCGCCTCTGCGGGGCAGAAAACTACACAGAGAGAAAGAGCTCTCCGGCAGGCAGAAATCTGCCTGGGAAATCCCTTCCCGGAGAGGGGAGATCGTCGCCATCAACACCACCATCAAGCTGGACTTCATCGGGATCATCATCATCATCATCATCTCCACCAGCACCATCATCACCACTTCATACCGCTGTAACAATTGGGTTGAATCTTGCATAGTTCTTAGGGGAAACTTTCCCGGTGTTGATTACTTATTGTAGTTGATGCTATTGAGTGGAACCATCGAATTATCGTTTATGTTCAGATTGTTACTTATCATTATTTCATCTCTGATCTTGATCCATATGATGTCTTGTGAGTAGTTCGTTTAGTTCTTGAGGACATGGGAGAAGTCATGTTGTTAGTAGTGGAACTGTGTTGAGAAAGATTCAATAGTTTGTTATTTAAGTTGTGGTGTTACTCTTCTAGTGGTGTCATCTGAACGTCGACTACATGAAATTTCACCTTTATGGGCCTAGGGGAATGCATTGTGTATTTGGATACTAATCGTAGGGGTTGCCGGAGTGACAGAAACCTGAACCCCGTTAGGAAACCTTTGCACAAGGGATGTTAGGATCTCAAAGTTTAAAGCTATGGTTAGGTTTCTATCTTAATTACTTTCTTGTACTTGCGGATGCTTCCAAGGGGTATAATCACAAGTATGTATTAGTCCTAGGAAGGTCGGTACATTAGCACAGGTTCACCCACACAACACTTATCAAACTAAAGAAGATTAATCAACTATATGAAGCGAAAGCACTTGACGATATTCTTGTGTGTCCTCGAGAACGTTTGGTCATCTTAAGTAATACAACTGGCCTGTTCTTTGCTAAAGAAAGGATTGGGCCACTTGCTGCATTTATTATTATTGTCTTTTATTTACTCACACTTCATTTATCTGCATTATCAAAAACCCTTAAAAATTTGTTTGTTAAGTATTTATAGAGAATTCCTGATCCAAGCCACTCATCAACACCTTCTGCTCCTCGTTGGGTTCGACACTCTTACTTATCGAAAATACTGCGATACACCCCCTATACTTGTGGGTCATCAAGACTATTTTCTGGCGCCGTTGCCAGGGAGTAAAGCGCTATTGGAGAGTGGAACTGGTAAAGGAAACTTATGTTGTGAGTATTGTTTATTTCCATTAGTTACTTTACTCTCAATATGGATAATTCACTCAGTTTCTTATTTCGTAATGCTACTACCACTGCTAAGGTAGTAGATGAACCACCACCTGCTGAGAATGATACTTTTAAAATTCCTACAAGAATTATTGATCGTGTTATGGATAACTACTATTTTGGAGATTGAACTGTCCATCCCGGTCATCATTTGCTCTTTATACACGAATTATGCGCATTGTTCAAGTGTGCAGGTATTACAACAGATCAAGTCAAGAAGAAGTTATTCTCATTATCACTAAAAGGAAGAGTTGAGGAATGGTACAAGCTGCTGAAGAATGGTCAAGCTCTTGAATGGGACAAAGTTGTACCTCTCTTTTATTCTAAATTTTATCCTCCTAGTGATATTCATAAAGATCAGAATCAAATATACAACTTTTGGCCTCTTGATGGAGAGAGTAAACCTCAAGCTTGGGGGAGATTGAAGTTACTAATGCTCAAATGTCCTATTCATGAGCTCCCCAACAATATTATTATCAATAAGTTTTATGCAAGAATTTCTCTTCATGATAAGGATCTATTGGATGCTTCTTGTGATGGATCATTTACACGCATGAAAGAAGGAGCTAAATGGTATCTTCTAGACCGTATTCAAGACAATGCTGAAGCATGGGAGAATGATAAAGGAAGAAAGTCAGGTATAAATTATGATTGTGAATGCATTAAATCTTTTATGGGAACTGATGACTTTCGTAATATTAGTAATGCTTATGGTCTAGACCCTCAAGTTATTGCACATTGTTTTAAGGCTTTTGCTTCTTATATTGAAATTCCTAAAAAGAAGTGGAATAAGTATCATGCACCGTATAAGGATATTGTTGATTATGTTCCTGCTAGAAGTACTGAAGTTTGCACTATTGATCATATTTTGCCTGAACCTTATATCGAAAAAATGCCCTTCCCGGATAAAGCAAAGGAGCACTCTATGATAACTAGTGTAATTAATAAAAGTACAAAGAGAGCTGTTAAGCCTGATGAACAAATAACCATTGAACATGCAGTAGCAATTGTGAAAGACCTTGTCACTAAAAGAGTGGAGGATGGACACATTTTTTTCTGTGAAGATGCTTCTAATATTGTCTCACATCCTAATAGAACTAAAAAAGCTAGTGTCCCTGTGCTTTCTGTTAGAATTGGTGATCGTTGCTATTATGGCTTATGTGATATTGGTGCAAGTTCAAGTGTTATTCCTTATGAGCTTTACAAAGAAATTATGCATGTAATAAGTCCATGCGAGCTAGAAGAAATTGAGGTGGTTATTCACCTTGCAAATAGAGAGACCATCTATCCCATTGGTATTGTAAGAGATACGTAAGTTCTTTGTGGTAAGATTAAATATCCTGCTGATTTTCTAGTACTTGGTTCAACTGCTAGGAAAACCTATCCTATCATTTTTGGTAGACCTTTCTTGAACACGTGTGGAGCCATTATAGACTGTAAAAGGGAGAAAATTTTAACTAAATTTGATGGGGGAATCTTATGAGTTTAATTTTTCAAAATTTGCTAAAAACCCTTATGAAAATGAAACTCCTAATGAGGATTTTAGAGTTGAACAACTTGCTTCTATTTCTCTCGCTCCTAACAATGCTTTACAGCAATTTATGGAAGACCACGAAAGTGAGATCTTCATGGAAGAAAGAAATAAGATTGACGAGACTCTCTGTCATTAATCTAAGATGCTTAAGCATAACTTGCCTATGGAAGATTTGGGTATAACACTGCCACCTAAAAAGGATCCGATTTTTGATCTGAAGCCTTTACCTGGCGATCTTAAATATGCTTACATTGATGATAAAAAAATATATCCTGTTATTATTAGTTCTAAACTTTCAGGGAAGGAAGAGGCAAGATTATTGGAAGTATTAAAGAAACATCGAGGAGCTATGGGCTATACACTTCATGATTTAAAGGAGATTTCTACTACTATATGTCAGCATGCTATCAATATAGAACCTGATGCAAAACCAGTGGTGGAACATCTTTAAATCCTAAGATGAAAGAAGTGGTAAGAAACGAGGTATTAAAACTCCTTGATGCTGGTATTATTTATCCTATTGCTGATAGTGAATGGGTTAGTCTTGTTCATTGTGTCCCTAAGAAAGGGGCAATTACCATTGTGCCTAGTGAGAATAATGAGCTTATCCCCCAAAGAATAGTAGTAGGTTATAGGATGTGCATTGACTTCAGAAAGGTTAATAAAGTTACTAAGAAAGATCATTACCCACTGCCTTTTATTGATCAAATGTTAGAAAGATTGTCTAAAAAGACCCATTTTTGCTTTCTTGATGGATACTCGGGGTTCTCTCAAATTTTTGTTAAACAACAAGATCAAGAAAAAACTACTTTTACGTGCCCTTATGGAACATATGCTTATAGGCGAATGCCTTTTGGTTTGTGTAATGCTCCTGCCACTTTTCAAAGGTGCATGTCTACTATCTTTCATGGTTTTTGTGAAGAAATTGTGGAAGTATTCATGGCTGATTTTTCCATCTATGGAACTTCTTTTGATAATTGTTTGTACAACCTTGATAAAGTTTTGCAGAGATGTGAGGAAACTAATCTTGTTCTTAATTGGGAGAAATGCCACTTCATAGTCAATGAAGGAATTGTCCTTGGACATAAAATTTCCAAAAGAGGCATTGAAGTTGACAGAGCCAAAGTTGAAGCAATTGAGAAAATGCCCTGTCCTAGGGACGTTAAAGTTATTCGTAGTATCCTTGGTAATGCTGGTTTCTATAGAAGGTTTATTAAAGATTTCTCCAAGATATCAAAACCCCTTACTAATCTTCTCCAAAAAGATGTACCCTTTATTTTTGATGATGATTGTAAAGAAGCTTTTGAAACTCTAAAGAAAGCTTTAACTAGCGCTCCTATTGTCCAACCACCTGATTAGAACTTACCCTTTGAGATCATGTGCGATGCTAGTGATTTTGCTGTAGGAGCTGTTCTTTGGCAACGAATAGATAAAAAGTTAAATGTTATCCATTATGATAGTAAGACTCTTGACACTGCTCAAAGGAATTATGCTGCTACTGAAAAAGAGTTCTTAGTTGTTGTTTTTGCTTGTGATAAGTTCAGACCTTATATTGTTGATTCAAAAGTTACCATTCATACTGATCATGCTGCCATTAAATACCTTATGACAAAGAAAGATGCTAAGCCTAGGCTTATTAAATGGGTGTTGCTTTTACAAGAATTCGACCACATATTGTAGATAGGAAAGGTGGTAAAAATCCTGTTGCTGATAACTTATCTCGTTTGGAAAACATTTCCTTTGATCCTATGCCTGTTAATGATAGTTTCCCAAATGAACAGTTGGCTGCAGTAGGGGTAAGTTCGTGAGGGAGTCCTTAGTATGCTGATTACGCTAACTTTATTGTTTCCAAGTATTTGCCTCCAACTTTTACAGCACAGCGAAGAAGGAAGTTCTTTTATGATTTGAGGCATTATTTTTGGGATGACCCACATTTATATAAGGAGGGAGTAGATGGTATTATGCGAAGATGTGTTCTAGAATTTGAACAAAAGGAGATATTTCGGAAATGTCATGGTAGTGCCTATGGAGGACATCATGCAGGAGATAGAACCACACAAAAGGTTCTACAGTTAGGTTTTTACTGGCCTACCCTTTTCAGAGATGCAAGATTTTTCTCATCACGTGATGAATGTCAACGAGTTGGTAATATTTCTAGACATAATGAAATGCCTATGAATTACTCTCTTGTTATTGAACCACATTGTTGGGTATTTGACTTTATGGGTCCTTTTCCCCCTTCAAAAGGTTATACTCATATTCTTGTTGATGTTGACCATGTTACTAAATGGGTAGAAGCCATACCTACAAAAAGTGCTGATGGTGAGACCTCTTTGAAAATGCTTAAGGATATTATATTTCCTAGGTTTGGAGTGCCTAGATATCTTATGACTGATGGAGGTTCTCATTTCATTCATGGTGGTTTCAGAAAGACCCTTGCTAAATGCGATGTTAATCATAGAATTGCTTCATCTTATCATCCCCAAACTAGTGGGCAAGTAGAACTATCAAATAGAGAAATTAAATCCATCTTGCAAAAGACTGTTAATAGATCTAGAAAAAATGGGCTAAAAAATTGAATGATGCTTTATGGGCTTATAGAACTGCTTATAAAAATCCTATGGGGATGTCTCCTTACAAAATGGTTTATGGGAAAGCTTGCCACTTGCCTTTAGAATTAGACCACAAAGCTTATTGGGCAGTGAAAGAACTTAATAGAGACTTCAAACTTGCTGGTGAGAAAAGATTATTTGAGTTAAGTTTGTTAGACAAGTGGAGGAGTGAAGCATACGAAAATGCTAGCCTATTTAAAGAAAAAGTTAAAAAATGACATGGCAGGAGAATTCTTAAGAGAGAGTTCCATGTCGGTGAGAAGGTTCTATTGTATAGGTCTCGTCTCAGATTTTTTGCAGGAAAACTACTCTCAAAATGGGAAGGACCCTTTTTTATTGAAGAGGTGTATCGTTCAGGTGCAATAAAAATTTCTTCCCTAAAAGATAACACTACGCAAGTGGTGAATGGTCAGAGACTCAAGCACTATATTTCTGGAGATTCTTACAATGAAGACATTGATGCTATTCAAATGGTGACTCTAGAAGAATTTATTAAACACCAAGTTCAAAGATCTGCAGAGTCCATTTTCGAAAAGGTAACAGTTCTGCTAAGAAAAGTTCCACGAAAAATATGCCCAGATATACTTTTGCAGTTTTTATCCAACAAGGAAAGCAACAAAGCGAAAGAGGGACGGAAACAGAACCAGGGTGGCTCACACCACCCGTGGCGCGGCCCCCTGGCCGCGCCACCAGGTGGTGTGGCCACCCCGGAGTCCGTCTCCGACCCGTTTTCTCCCAGTACCTTCCTTTTGTTGTAAAAATTTGTAATATATAATCCCCTAGATCCCCCGAGGTTCGTATATCGTGTTCTCGTGTGTTTTTGTTTCGATCTGTTTTCTGCCAGGAACTATTCTTAAAAGTTTAGAAGCACAATGGTCTCCGCCAACGATAAGGGCAAAGGGCCTATGGAGGAGGATCTCTAAGACTCTGAGAAGGAGGAGGAGATCGATAGTGAAGTTCAAGAGGAGGCAAAGGAAGACCAGCATCCGCACACCAGCACCACCATTGCAAGCATTGGAGTTGTGGCAAACCCTGCCAGCTTCAAAAGGACTGCACGGATATCCACTGGAGGGAAGACTCCGCGTCATTGCTTGGCTTCACAGTCACCTTCTCCACGCACCAAGAATCCCTTCCAAACCCTTATCCATGAGCATCAATTCCGGAATATGCCCAAGGATAAACTACCCTCCAATTGGGATATGCCTTGTTCTAAACATGCAGGAAAAGAAGACTTCAAGGAGGAAGAGTGGGGAAAGAATCACAAGAGCTAGGATTCACAACCCGACATGATCATGAACCGCATTGAGCAAAATTCGGAGTTGATTCGTACTCTCACCTTCGAGATTGAGGACTTGAGGGAATTGATTGAAGATCTCATCCAGAGAATACCACCACCACCAAAGGAGTAATTCATCATCAGGTTTTGGCATCCCCTTGGTTTGTTCCTAGCTTGGGGAAGTGTCGCGGTATCACATCACTATCTTTTATCTTTTTACCCTTCAAGTAGAGTCATATCAGGAATAGAGAAGTTATCATGTAGGATGGTTTGCATTATGGAAGTGTCTCTCCTCTCGTTAGATATATATGTATCCCTTGGTGTGAGTTGCTGTTATGGAATATTAATGAGAAGTTCTATCATTCACTCTTTTGCATATCTTATTTTAGTTTTCAATTCCTGTTATATGATTGATCTTGTTATTAGTATTGGTATCGCTTTGGGATCATTGAGTTAATTTAGTTGGTTTTGGCAAACCTAGCTCGGTCAGTAGCAACGCTATTATGAGAATTGAATGAAAAATATAAAAAGTACTCTTAAAGAAATATAATTTCATCATCTTTCTTTCTTGATTCGCTCATAAGCTTAGTATTCTCTAGTTAAGATCTTTTGTGCTTCCAAGGAAGATTGCATGTTTGTTTTTATCACCTGTATGTTTGTTAGTTTCCTTCAACTCTTATGCTTGCTACCCAGCCCTACTAGCCAAAAACCTGTACTGAGAGGGAATGCTTCTCGTGCAGCCAATCCTTAAACCAAAACCTATGCCATTTGTGTCCACCATAACTACCTATTAGCATTATTGCTATTCCAAGTAAATCCATGTCTTTATCTACCTTCCGAATTAAACTTGTTATGTGAAAATTAGTGATTAAAGCTCTCACGAACTTGATGGCACACTTTACTTTCTTAAATTTAATAAACTTGAACCATTGTGTCCATCTATGTTGCTTATATGCTTGCACTTTATAAGTTGTGAATTAGCAGAACCATGTTGTCATGGGGAACGCTTTCAACATTGCACTTATTATTCAGTTGATATCATGTTCTTTTTCTTATGGATCCCTGCGGTGTGAAATAAAAGTGGAGCTTGTAATCTCATGAAGTTTGTATGTGTGTTAGAGAAACGCCTGGGCGGCTAGCCTAAGCCATGCCTAATCATGGTGGAAACTTACAGCATAACCATAGTGAGCATTCTATGAAGCATCTATGCAAATAACAAATAAAAAGATCGCTGAGATGCTCATTGTCTTGGCGGTTCTCTATGATACACATGTACTTACAATGACAAGAACTTACTCGTGACTAAAGTTGAGTAGCATGAGGTTCGGTACTCTTAAGCAAGGGGCATGAGATTTTCAACTTATAACTTGTCAATAATATCTTCATATTTGTGTCGCTTTAACCTTAATCACCTCAAGATGCTTATGATAGGGGAAATGAGAGCTGAAAGCTAATAAGTACCATAATTTTTGGAAGCTCTTTATGAAACTTGAAATCCCTGCTTCCCTTTGCGAAGGGCTTATCTTTTTACTTTCTAGTGAGTCAGTAAACCTATTCCCTTATACCTCAGCACGTATTTTGAGTTGTTGTGTTTCATTCATTCATATGATGATTGATTCAATCATGTTTCTTATTTTCCTTGTTTTGCACATTGCTCTTATCTTAGAGAGTATTACTTTGAAAGCTATCATTAAAACCCCTTTATGTTTGAACTCCTGCAAATTGTTAGCTATCCTTTGACCAAGAGCAAAGTTTGGCATTACCAATTATGATTTACTTTATGTATCTTTATTGTGTTTCCTTTACTTATTTCAAGTTAAAAGTTATATAATGGCGAGTTGTCTACTATTATGATTTATGTATTGATGAATGTGATGCTTATTATCCGTATTCTTTTATCGACTCTTCACTCCATAAACCTGAGGTCATGTTTATTGAGCTCAGTTTTTGCTTGGGGACAAGCGAAGTCTAAGCTTGGGGGGAGTTGATACGTCCATTTTGCATCACTATTCTATATCATAATTTACTGTTATTCATTGATAAATTTAATATTAAGAGATGATACTTATGTTATTTCATCTGTTTTTGCATGGTTGATGACTTTTGGAGCATGGACCGCCGAAGTCTGGATTTTGATGGAAAAGGCATTGTTTGGAGGCGAAATTTGCGAAGATCAGAAAATTCTAGAAATTCATGGAAAATTCTATTTTTTCAGAAGATGAAGGATACCAGAAGGGGGAGCGGAGCTGGGCCACAGGGGCCCATACCACCCTGGCCGCGCCACCAGGTGGTGTGGCCACCCTGGCCCACTCCTGGCTCTCCCCTTTGGCGTATATTATCCCCACAAAACGCTAAGACTCTAGGAGCGACCATAGAAAGATTTTGCCGCCTCTGCGGGGCGGAAAACTGTAGAGAGAGAAAGAGCTCTCTGGCAAGCAGAAATCTGTCGGGGAAATTCCTTCCCGGAGAGGGGAGATCATCGCCATCAACACCACCATCAAGCTGGACTTCATCGGGATCATCTCCATCATCATCTCCACCAGCACCATCATCACCACTTCATACCGATGTAACAATTGGGTTGAATCTTGCATAGTTCTTAGGGGAAACTTTCCCGGTGTTGATTACTTGTTGTAGTTGATGCTATTGAGTGGAACCATCGAATTATCGTTTATGTTCATATTGTTACTTATCATTATTTCATCTCTGATCCTGATCCATATGATATCTTGTGAGTAGTTCGTTTAGTTCTTGAGGACATGGGAGAAGGCATGTTGTTAGTAGTGGAATTGTGTTGAGAAAGATTCGATAGTTTGCTATTTAAGTTGTGGTGTTATTCTTCTAGCGGTGTCATGTGAACATCGACTACATGACACTTCACCTTTATGGGCCTAGGGGAATGCATTGTGTATTTGGCTACTAATCGTAGGGCTTGCCCTCTCTACGAAGCAATTGTGGATCTTTGCACCCCTTGCTAGTACAAGTAGTGATGTGCCAAGCCCCACTTTGTGATCTCCCAAAAACATTCAAATTCTAATTTTAAATAACAATTGAAAATGGAATCTAGTTCATATGTCTAGATCACACTTTTTCAAAAACCACTCAAATGAATTCCATTTAACAAATCCGAGCAACCACAGAGGTTTAAGCATGTGACAAACCACTCCACCAAATATCATTTCAAAATTCAAAAGCTTTCTTCTTTCGGCCATTCGATCGAACACTTGGTGGGCAGAATCAAACTGGCCTAACTATTACTATTGTTGATCAAATATTGTCGAGCCATTTGAGCCATATTAACCCTCTTCGTCTCCCCCAGACCCAACCAGACCAAAACCAGCCCATCCCCTAGTCCTTGGTGCCAGTGAAACACCGCACCGAGGCCATGATTGCGGCCGATCGTGCCCAAGCCGCAGCAGACCGCCAGCCCCTGTCTGCCGCTCCAGGAAGCAAGGCGCCACTTCACCGCCGTCCACGGTCCACCCCACGACCACAGATAGCCACTGGACCACCCCAGATCAGCACCACACTATCCTCTATGCGCACGCCAGAGCGCCACAGACCGCGCCTCGACCGTAGACTGCACGCGCCGCTCCGCCTCAACCCCCTCACCCCGCCAGACACGGCCGTAACCCGCCGCTCAACCCACACTCGCCGGGAACTGCGTCGAGCACCACCTCTGTCTCTTAGAGGGAGTGACGCTCCCGACCGTTAGCCACCGCCCCTAGCATCGCCATAACGCCGTAGAGGACCGCCAGGAGGCAAGCCACCGTCCGCCTACGCCGCCCATGCCTCTAGGACGCTGTGTCGTCATCACCGGCGAGCACCGCCCATACCTCACAGCCGCCCAGCCACGCCTATATAAGGAGGCCTCCCCAGCACAAATTCATCACACCATTCTCATCCACTCCCCCTCAGAACACTCCCAGGCCCCCACCGGAGCAAGCCGTAGCCCGTAGCACCGGAATTTCACCGGAGTCTGCCGCGGAAGGAGGAGAAGGGCGTCGTTGATCTAGGCCATCTCCCGGGATGCCGCCAGTACTAGGAGAACCGCCGTCGTCTTGTCGTTTGTTTGCCTGCCTCACCGCACTAGCTGGAGCCCCGGTACGTCCGCACTGCACCCCCACCGACCGCGTTAGGGTTCAGTCTCGCCGGCGACGAGTTCGTCGTCGACGACAATCGTGAGTCGTTGATCCAGGATCTAATCATGCGGCCACCGTTCGCCCATACCGTTTCGGAAATCCCTGTCCCACTGACAGGTGGGGCCCTCACTTAAAACCAGCCTGGGCGCTGTCTGGAGTAAACTGGGTCGGCCCATTTATTTCCCGCGCGACCCGTTTAATTCAAATAACTCTTTTTTTAGACTTAAACTAGAATCTGTCCCTTAGTTTAAAAATCAACTCAAAGAGTTTTACAAATCCAAATGGAGTGATTTCAATTTTGTTGGAAGGCTAATGAAAATATCTATCCAAGCCCGTTGGATTTAAATCATTTAGAGTTAGAGATCTTTTCTAGTAAAAATAACAAGACAGAAGCTTTCGCACATTCAAACATTTTTATAAAATCAACCATAATAGCTTTTGAGTTGTTTCCAACTCTCAAAAATCACATTTAACCATACCTATCTGAATATGTAATAATATTAAGGTTTGCATGCAGTGACTTTGGACTAGTACCAAAATAATGCTATATAGGCATTTCTAGTCACTTTAAATCATTAATTATTAAACTTGAACTTATTTAAAAAGTGATCCAACCCTTAAATCACATTCCCATATGTTAGAATATGTGGTGATGACATGTGTCCACATGATCCCATATTTTGAATGGATAATATTAAATCTTAGTAATTTCAATTAGTAGAAATTACTTTTCTCAAATAAAATAAATGAAGCTAGTTCATTAAACCTTGGTATGTTTGTGATGATACTAGATCATCAAATGTGTGCCTTAATGTGCTAAGTAGACTAGTTAAGTATTGTTTGGTGATTGTGTATTTCGTATGTATTTGTAGACGATAGTACCGACTAAGTCTTCGAGGAGGAGGAATTCTACCAAGAGGAGGAGAAAGAGAATTTCAACAACTGCACCAACCAAGGCAAGCCATCATTAACAATGCAAGCTAACCCTTGCAAGCTAGATAACCTAAGCAAAAGCATTAGGCAGGCTTTGGTTATATCATGTTGACTTATACCTACTCCAAGTTTTACTTACAAGCGTTACTTTCCTTACTTTACCAAAGTCCTTTACTTGTTTAGAGGTAGCATAAAGAGTATAAAACTTGACCTATCTAGTTAGACTTAGATGTCATTCTATGGCATGAGATTGATCTTAGTATCCCACATTAGTGAACACTCTTAACTTAGTAGTTTAGAGCTAAACCAAAACTTGATCACTTTAGATGGGAATACTTGGTGAAAATGACTTGTGAAAACCTTGGAATGATGAGTCATTCTATTGAGATGTTTTGACATGTGTTGAGTGATGACCCACAAGTATAGGGGGTGTATCGCAGTATTTTCGAGGGAAGTGAAACCCAATTTATTGATTCGACACAAGGGGAGCCAAAGAATATTTATAAGCCTTAACAACTGAGTTGTTAATTCAGCTGCACCTGGAAACAATCTTGCTCACAGTAGTTTATCAGTAGCAACAGTTTTGTAGTAGGAATAGTAAAGTAACAGCAGTAGTAAAGCAAAGACAATAGTAACAAAAGCAGTAAATGGTGGGATTCGAGTGCGGTAGGCATAGGGATGGATGGACGGGTGTTGCATGGACAAGACAATCCACATAGCAATCAGAACATAGGGCAATTGCAGATAAATAAGATAAAGCATCCAAGTACTAGACAATCATAGGCATGTGTTCCATATATAGTCATACGTGCTCGCAATGAGAACTTGCACAACATCTTTTGTCCTGCCAGCCCGTTTGCAGCGGGGCCTCTAGGGAACTACTAGCAATTAAGGTGCTCCTTTTAATAGAGCACTGGAGCAAAGCATTAACACTTCGTGAACACATGTGATCCTCACATCAAAGCCATTCCCTTCTGGTTATCCCGATTTCTGTCACTTCGGGGCCATAGGTTCCGGACAACAACGTGTGTATACAACTTGTAGATAAGACCAAAAACAATACTATCATAATGAATCAATAACATGTTCAGATCTGAAATCATGGCACTCAGGCCCTAGTGACAAGCATTAAGCACAACAAGTCACAACAAAGTCATAAAGCACTAATAAAAGATACTAGGCACCATGCCCTAACAATCTGATGCCATTACATGAACGATCTCATCCAATCCCTACCATCCCCATATCCTACAACGGGGGATTACTCACTCATATATGGGGGAAACATGGATGGTCGATGGAGAAGCGATGGTGATGATGATGGCGATGATCTCCTCCAATTCCCCGTCCTAGCAGGGTGCCAGAACGGAGTTTCTAGTGCTGTTTCGTGGAATCTGGTGGTGGCGGCGGAGCGGAACTCCTTCTAGAAAAACGATGAATCCCCCGGAGTTTTTAGGTCAGAAGGCTTCTTATAGGCGAAGAGGGAGACCGAGGGGGTGCCTGGGGCCACCACACCATGCGCTGGCGCGGCCAGGCCCAGCCCACGCCTAGGGGTGGTGTGGCCAGCTCCTGGCCCTCCTCCGTCTCGTATTCTGGCTCCTGGAGTCTTCTAGAAAAATAGGCACTTTGGCTTTTGTCCCGTCCAATTCCGAGAATATTCATTTTCTGACTTTCCTGGAACCAAAAACAGCAGAAAATAGGAAGCAGGCACCGTGGCTCTTGCTAATAGGTTAGTCCAAGAAATCATATGAAAAGTACTCCAAAGTGTGGACAAAACACAAGAAAGTGGATAAAACCAAGCATGGGGCATCAAAAATTATAGATACATTTGCAATGTATCAACATCCCCAAGCTTAACTCCTGCTCGTCCTCGAGTAGGTAAGTGATAAAAAGAAAGAATAATTTTTGAGGTGACATGCACCATCAAAGACTTGATCAAAATATTTGTAAAACATTCAAAGCTGGGATCATAGTACTTCAATCATAACATGAAAGAAAAGTTATAGCAATAAGAAAAAGAAACTATGATGCAACATGAAAAGGCACAAACAAAAGATTCATGAATAACAATGCTTTGCAAGACGTTTGTTTGTTTCACATAAAGAAAACATAGCATAATAGTATTCAGCTTGTCCCTCATAGAGTAGCAAATATAAATGCATAGGACACCTTCAAAGTTTACAAGAGTGACTAGATACAAATAGTTTAAAACAAGCAATATCAAGGTATGCATCAATCAACAAGTCTTGGGACAATGCACATGGAACTAAGAATGGCCACTATGCTCTCAAGAAAGTGCTCAAAGAATGTGTGGAGACTCAACAAGGAAATGAACAGGTTTTGAAAAGTTTGAAAGGCTTCCAAATGCTGAAAGTATGGTACTCATTAGCTTTGAGCTCTCATTGCCCCTGTCATAAGCATCTTTAAATGGTTACGGTTAAAGTGACACAACTAAGAGGATATGCTTGACAAGTTATAAATCGAAGTCTCATGCCCCTTACTTACGAAGACCGATCCTCATGCTACTCAACTTCAGTCACAAGTAAGCTCTTGTCATTATAAGTATATACGTATCATAGAGAACCGCCAATGGGGTACCCCTTGCACATGATACAGGAGCTATCTCATAATCAAAATGACAAGGCAAGCAGACAATGAGCATCTCAGCGATCTTTTTATTTACTATGTGCATAGATTTTTATTGAGGATGCTTCATAGAATGCTCATTATGGTTATGCTGCAAGTTTCCACCATGATTAGGCATGGCTTAGGCTAGCGGCCCAGGCGTTTCTCTAACATACATACAAACTCCATGATCTTACAAGTTCCACTTTTATTTCACACCGCCGGAATCCATAAGCAAAAGAACATGATATCAACGAGGTACTAAGTACCAGTGAAATGTTGAAAGCGGTCCCCATGATACATGGTTCTGCTAACTTCAACTCATAAAGCGCAAGCATATACGCAACAAAGAAGGACGCAATGGTTCAGGTTTATTAAATGCAGGAAATAAAGTGTGCCACCAAGTTCGTGAGAGCTTTACTAACTAACTTTCTCATAACAAGCAAACATTTTATTCGGAAGAAAACAAGGCATATTGAATATGCACGGAAGTAGCAAATGATGCTAATAGGTAGGTATGGTGGACACTTTGGCAATATTTGGTTTAAGGGACTTGGAAACATGAGTAAAACACTCAGTGTAAGTGAAGGCTAGCACTAGTAAGGGAGCGACAAACGAGAGAGCAATAATGGCCATAATCATGCAGAGTGACAAAACATCATTGATCAAAGCATAAGGTGATACTACAAGTTGAAAACTAATGGATCATAAAGGCTTATGGTGACTTGGGATAGTCGTAACATGGTGTGAGCATGTGCCAAGTCAACCCCAATAAAGCATCAAAGGAGAATACCACAATACTATGCTTTAATATGCTAAAACAACGCATGATTCATCCAAGGCACATTAAGCAATCTCAATTGTTTATAACAAGTCATGCTACAGCAAAGAATACTAAGCATAAAGCCAAAACAATATCAAGCATGGCATGACAAAGCATAGGCCACAGTCAAAAACAAGCTCTCTTTACCACTTAAGCATGAGCTTTCCTACTCTTTTCCAAACCAAACCAAACTATTTGAACACCAATATATGAAAGAGGAGGTCCAACCAATTTATTCAGAAAACTAAGCAAACAAAGCAAACAAAAAACCAAAACGAAAACGAAAAATAAGACGCTCCAAGAACAACACAACTATGCATGAAACAATAAAAATGAAGTGTTTGGAAGAAACCTGGAATTTTTATTGATGAAGAAGGGATGCCTTGGGCATCCCCAAGCTTTGACGCTTGTACTTCTTCGATATTTCTTGGGGTGACATGTGTGGCATCCCTAAGCTTGAGCTTTAGTCCATCCTTCATCTCATTACTCATTCCTTCCATACACCTGAAATTTTTCCTTCACACAATCTTTATTAGCAACATTAGTGCACTCAAGATAAATAAGTCTTAAGGTTCAGTTCTAACACCAAATAAACTTCCATTAGAACACTAGATACTGTAGCACTTCCCTAAAAAATCTCAATTCCCCAAAAGAACTCAAAAAGGAACCAACAAGAAGCAAATACAGAAAATGGCAGAAATCTGTCAAAACAGACCAGCAGGTAAAGACGAATTTTTTCGAAGACCTTCTGTTGCTCAAATCAAAAAGTGTTGGACTAACGAAAGTTAGATAAAAACCTGGGGCAGAAGCACAAAAAGTCACGCCTCAAAAAGACATTCAGAGATTTTACACGAATTTTTACGGTGAAGCACAGAAATCTGTTTTGGGACAACAACTTTTCCAATCATTACTTCTCTCTCGTTAGAGGTTACTCTTGGCACAAAAAGCAAATAAAAAGGATAAGGAGCAGTTATTACTGAAGTAATAACTTCCAAGACTCATCTAAATCTTTTGGGTTATCTCCCAATAAGTACTTTTTAACGCCTTTAAGTTAGGCATGATAGTTTGAATAGATGCTCACATAAGAAATATGATTTGAAGTAAAAGAGAGCATCAAGAAGCAAATTCAAAACACATTTAAGTCTAACCCACTTCCTATGCATAGGAATCTTGTAAAGAAACAAGTCATGAAATCACAAAGCAACAAGCATAGTAAAGCAAAACAAGTGCAACTTCAAGACTTTCAACATAAAGAGAGGAAACTTAATATTGTTGAGATGCCTAAAACCATGTTTCCCTCTCTCATAATAACTTTCAGTAGCATCATGAATAAAATTAACAATATAACTATCACATAAAACATTTTTATCATGAGCCACATGCATATAATCATTATTACTCTCCACATAAACATAGTTATTCTTATTAATTGTGGTGGGAGCAAATTCAACAAAATAGCTATCATTATTATTTTCATCACCATAATCATCAAATATAGGAGGCATATTGTAATCATTAATTTTCTCCTCAATAGTAGGTGGACTGAAAGTATCATATCATCATTATAATCATCATATATTGGAGGTTTGGTATCATCATAAGCAATAGAATAGCTATCTTCCAAAGCTGGGGAACTAAAAAGATCATTTTCATAAAAACTAGCTTCCCCAAGCTTAGACTTTTCCATAACATTAGCAATAATGGTGTCCAAAGAATTCATACTAACAACATTGTTATTAGCATGCAAATAAAGTTCCATAGGTTTTTTAATTTTCTCTTCAAACACTTCATGTCCTAACTCAAGATAAATACTATAAAGCTCTCTAATTTTGTTGTTGTTTTCCATTAAGCCTAACTAGTGAAAACAAGAAACAAAAAGACAAAATTGCAGAATCTAAAGGAAATAACTTCGAGCACTCACACCGGAGGATGTGAGTACCTTTTACCTTACCTCCCCGGCAACGGCGCCAGAAAATAGGTGTTTGTCGTGGGAGGTTCTTCTTCTTTAATCCTCCAGTGTGAATACCTTTTACCTTACCTCCCCGGCAACGGCACCAGAAAATAGCTTGATGTCTACGCACTTCTATTCTTGTAGGTAGTTGTTGGGCCTCCAAGTGCAGAGGTTTGTAGAACAGCAGCAAGTTTTCCCTTAAGTGGATCACCCAAGGTTTATCGAACTCAGGGAGGAAGTGGTCAAAGTTATTCCCTCTCAAGCAACCCTGCAATCAAGATACAAGAAGTCTCTTGTGTCCCCAACACACCCAATACACTTGTCAGGTGTATAGGTGCACTAGTTCGGCGAAGAGATAGTGAAATACAAGTGGTATGGATAATTATAAGTGGTAACGGTGATAGAAAATAGCTTGATGGCGTGGAAGAGACTAATGGCAAGCTGAAATAAAGATAGAAGCAAGCAAACATGTAACAGATCTAGTAGCAAATGATGTTTCAGTGCTTAGAAACAAGGCCTAGGGATCATACTTTCACTAGTGAACACTCTCATATAAATATCTTCTCTTTATGATACTACTCTTAACTACTCTCCGGTTGAACACTCTAATCGATGGTAGGGCTAAAACATCACACCTCAAAGTTCATCTTTCCCATCTAGAAAACCCCACACTGTCACCTTGAGTACTAGATGGTTCCAACAAACACCACAATTTCATAAAGACATCCAACTCCAAATATAACTCATAACAAGTATTTGTAATCTCTAGCCTATGTGCCACCATGGTGTGCACACTGTCAACTTCACACACATGGGAGAGCAGAGATCTATTAAAGCACTTGAGTAGCAAGGTAGATCTATAGATTACAAGCTCATGATCTCAATAAGATCATGCATAGAGAGAGAGAGAGATGAACACATAGCTACCGGTAGAACCCTTAGCCTCGAGAGAGAACTACTCCCTCCTCATCATGGGAATCAGCAATGGTGATGGAGATGGCGGTGGAGATCGATGATGATGGCTCCGGGGGCACTTCCCCGTCCCGGCAGGGTGCCAGAACAGAGACTTTCTGTCCCCCGAATCTGCCCTTCAGTGGTGGCGGTGCTGCGGAACTTTTCGTGGATTTCTGATTGACTCTCTAGGGTTTTTGCCTCGGGAGGAATATATAGGCGAAGGAGGCAAGGTCGGTGGCCAGCCAGGGGGCCCTGATGGCTCAATGCATGGCGCCCAGAAAAGTGTTGATGGCTCGTGGTTGATGTAGAGCTCGTTGGAAACCCCAAGAGGAAGGTATGATGAGCACAGTAGCAAGTTTCCCTCAGTTAGGAAACCAAGGTTTAATAGAACCAGTAGGAGCAAGGAAACACCCCAAAGGTGTTACTAGCTGAGCTTTGGCAGGGCACACTACCGGTGCTAGTAGCAACGTGGAGACCTGCACAACACAACCACAGAACTTTGTCCCCAACTTGCGATGAGGTTGTCAATCTCACCGTGTTTTGCGGAAAACAAAGGATTAAACGTACCGAATGGAAAGAAGTAAAAGTTTGCAGAAAGTAAACACAAAGAAGTAAACAGTTTGTAGATTGTATGTAAAAGACAAGGACCGGGATCCATAGTTCACTAGAGGTGGCTCTCCTTAAGATAGATAACATGCAGGGTGAACAAATTACAGCGGGGCAATTGATAAACACCGAGAAAGCAATACATGCATATACTAATCATCTTGACTCCTTTGAGACTTGATTGGGCATTACAACATAATACATAGACCGCCATCCAACTGCATCTATGACTAATAATCCACCTTCAGGTTATCATCCGAACCCCCTCCAGTATTAAGTTGCAAGCAACAGATTATTGCTTTACGAACTACGTGTAAAGTAAACAATACGATTGTTCTATGAACAAAGGATTGTTGTTTTCTCCCTAGTAGCAACAGCACATCTAGTACCTTAGAGATTTCTGTCACTTCCCTAGATTAACAAAGGCATGAACCCACTATCGAGCATAAATACTAACTCTTGGAGTTGCTAGCATCTACTTGGCCAAGATAGCTACTAACAACGGAAAGCATGCAAGATCTCAAATAACAAAGACATGATAGAATCAATAATCAATCTGAAATAGCATCTCAATATCCATCGGATCCCCGCAAACACAACATGTATGAATACAAATAGATGATCTTGATCATGAACGGAGCTCACAAGATCTAAACATGAAGGCACAAAGGAGGAGAACCAGCCATCTAGCTACTACATGGATCCGTAGTCCAAGGATGAACTACTCACACATCACACCGGAGGCTTGCATGGTGATGAAGAAGGCCTCCAGGGTGAATTCCCCTCTCCAGCAGGGTGCCGGGAAGAGCTTCAGATCCCTCCCGATCTAGGGATGGAGATGACGGCGGCTATAGACTCTTTCGTGGATTTTTGATCGGGTACTTAGGGTTTTCGTCCCGAGGGCAATATATAGGCGGAAGGAGAGGCCGAGGGGGTGCCGGGAGCAGCCACACCACCCCCTGGCGCGGGCCAGGCCTAGCCGCGCGGCCAGGTGGTGTGGCTGGCCCCTGGCCCTTCTCCGTCTCGTATTCTAGCACTTGATCCCTTCCGGAAAAATAGGCACTTTGGCTTTTGTCCCGTCCAATTCCGAGAATATTCATTTTCTGACTTTCCTGGAACCAAAAACAGCAGAAAACAGGCAGCTGGCACTGTGGCTCTTGTTAATAGGTTAATCCAAGAAATCATATGAAAAGTACTCCAAAGTTGGAACAAAACACAAGAAAGTGGATAAAACCAAGCATGGAACATCAAAAATTATAGATACATTTGCAATGTATCAACATCCCCAAGCTTAACTCCTGCTCGTCCTCGTGTAGGTAAGTGATAAAAAGAAAGAATAATTTTTGAGGTGACATGCACCATCAAAGACTTGATCAAAGTATTTGCAAAACATTCAAAGCTGGGATCATAGTACTTCAATCATAACATGAAAGACAAAGTTCTAGCAATAAGCAAAGAAGCTATGATGCAACATGAAAAGGCAGAAACAAAAGATTCATGAATAGCAATGCTTTGCAAGACGTTTGTTTGTTTCACATAAAGAAAACATAGCATAATAGTATTCAGCTTGTCCCTCAATAGAGTAGCAAATATAAATGCATAGGACACCTTCAAAGTTCATAAGAGTGACTAGATACAATAGTTTAAAACAAGCAATATCAAAGTATGCATCAATCAACTAGTCTTGGGACAATGCACATAGAACTAAGAATGGCCACTATGCTCTGAAAGTAGGTGCATAAAGATAGAAGCTGGAGACTCAATATAATGGTGGAAGAAAGGCCTTTTGTAAAAGGAAGTAGGGATTCAAGTTTCATAAAGAGCTTCCAAAAATTATGGTACTTAAAGCTTTCAGCTCTCATTGCCCCTATCATAAGCATCTTGAAGTGATTAGGGTTAAAGTGAACAAACTATGGTGTACATGCTTGATGAAGTATGAGTCAGAAATCTCATGTCCCTTGTATACGAGGGTCGCTCCTCATGCTACTCAAGTTTAGTCACCGGTAAGTTCTTGTCATCGTAAGTACATGTGTATCATAGAGAACCGCCAACGGGGTACCCCTTGCCCGATGATACGGAAGAATCCCCATATCAAAATAACAAGGCAAGCAGACAACGAGCATCTCAGCATTCTTCTTATTTACCATGGGAATATGGTGCTTTTTTCTCTCTTTCCTCTTTTCATAGTATCTTTTTTTTTATTTTCTCTTTTTCTCAATATAGGACTCTTTTTTTATAAGAAGAATGCTTCATAGACAGCTCATTATGGTTACGCTGCAGGTTTTCACCATGTCAGCATGGATTAGACCAGCGTCCCAGGCGTTTCTCTAACACATATACATAACTCCATGGACTTACAAGCTCCCCTTTCATTTCACACCGACGATATCCATATACAAAAGAGCATGATATCAACTAGGTACAAGTACCAAGTGCAATGTTGAAAGTGTTCCCCATGAAAGCATGGTTCTGCTAATTCCCAACAAATAAGTGCAAGCATATACAACATAGACGACACAATGTTTCAAGTTTATTAAGGGCAAGTAAAGTAAAGTGTGCCATCAAGTTCGTGAGAGCTTTAATCACTAGTTTTCTCATAACAAGTTTAATTTGGAAGGTAAACAAAAGCATGAATATACTTGGAATAGAATAAGCTAGTAGGTAGGTATGGTGAACTCTTTGGAATAACTTGGTTTAGGGAGTTGGATGCATGAGTGGAACTCATACTTGGTTGTGGAGGCTAGCAAAACACTGGGAGCGACAAACTAAGAGAGCAATAATGGCTATAATCATGCAGAGCGACAAAACATCATTGATCAAAGCATAAAGTGATACTACAAGTTGAAAACTAAAGGATCATAAAGGCTATGGTGACTTGAGATAGTCATAACATGGTGTGAGCATGTGCCAAGTCAACCCAAATAAAGCATCAAAGGAGAATACCACTATACTATCCTTTAATATGCTAAAACAACGCATGATTCATCCAAGGCACATTAAGCAATCTAAATTGTTTATAACAAGTCATGCTACAGCAAAGAATACTAAGCATAAAGCCAAAACAATATCAAGCATGGCATGACAAAGCATAGGCCACAGTTAAAAACAAGCTCTTTTTACCACATAAGCATGAACTTTCCTACTCTTTTCCAAACCAAATCAAACTATTTGAAAACCAATGTATGAAAGAGGGGGTCCAACCAATTTATTAAGAAAACTAAAAACCAAAACGAAAATGAAAAAGAAGACGCTCCAAGATAAACACAACTGTGCATGAAACAATAAAAATGAAGCGTTTGGAAGGAACCTAGAATTTTTATTGATGAAGAAGGGGATGCCTTGGGCATCCCCAAGCTTTGGCGCTTGTACTTCTTGGATATTTCTTGGGATGACACGCGTGTCATCCCCAAGCTTGAGCTTTAGTCCATCCTTCATCTCATTACTCATTCCTTCCATACACCTGAAAATTTTCCTTCATACAAAACTTCACACAATCTCATTAGCAACATTAGTGCACTTAAGATAAATAAGTCTTAAGGTTCAGTTTTAACACCAAATAAACTTCCATTAGAACACTAGATACTGTAGCACTTCCCTCAAAAATCTGAATTCCCCAAAAGAACTCAAGAAGGAACCCACAAGAAGCAAATGCAGAAAATGGCAGAAATCTGTCAAAACAGACCAGCAGGTAAAGACGGATTTTTTCGAAGACCTTTTGTTACTCAAATCAAAAAGTGTTGAACTAACGAAAGTTAGATAACAACCTGGTGCAGAAGCACAAAAAATTACAGCTCAATCCGACATACAGATCTCTCTCACGAATTTTTACGGTGAAGCACAAGAATCTGTTTCGGGACAGCAACTTTCCCAATCATTATTTCACTCTCATTAGAGGTTACTCTTGGCACAAAAAGCAAATAAAAAGGATAAGAAGCGGTTATTACTGAAGTAATAACTTACAAGACTCATCTAAAACTCTTGGGTTATCTCCCAACAAGTACTTTCCTTTAACGCCTTTAAGTTAGGCATAAGAAGCAAAGAAAGAATCAAGTGTTCTCAAATGAAGAAGCATTAAGACCAAATTTTGTTTTCATAGGAGAAGCAAAAGAAATCTTTTCTCTCTTTTTAGGGAAGTGTTCTATACCTTTATTGAGTGGGAGTTGATATTTAATGGTGCCTTCTTTCATATCAATGATGGCACCAACAGTTGTAAGAAAAGGTCTTTCCAAAGTAATAGGACAAGAAGCATTGTATTCAACATCCAAAACATAGAAATCAACGGGGACATAGGAATTATTAACCATAATAAGAACATCATTAAGACTCCCCATGAGTTTATTTTTAGCATTATCATCAAGTGGGACATTCAAATAACAATCTTCAAGAGGAGGCAAATCAAGCATATCATAAATTCTTCTAGGCATAATAGAAACACTACTATCAAGATCACATAAAGCTTTGAAATCAAAGTCATTCACTTTCATATTAATGATGGGTTCCCAACCATCTTCTTGTTTTATAGGAATAGAATCTTTATGTTTCATCTTTTCTTCCTTAATCTTTATGAGAGCATCGGTAATGTGTTTTGTAAAAGCCATGTTCATAGCACTAGCATTAGGACTTTTAGCAAGCTTTTGTAGGAACTTAATAACTTCAGAGATGTTGCAACCATCAAGATCAAAATCAACTTTATCATCTAAAGTAGTAGAACTATTACTAGCCTCAACACTAGTGGTGGTAATAGTAGAAACACTAATGTTTCTAGCAATTTCATCTTCTCTTTCCCACTTAGCATGTAATTCAGCTAATAGCCTAACATTTTCATCAATTCTTACTTGTATAGCATTAGTAGCTGCAAAGGGATTCTCATTAGTTTCAAGTTTAGCAGCCATTTTATTCAAAGAAGATTGAGCTTCAGCCAAAGATGCTATATTTATTTTAGCATTAGAGAGTTTTTCCTTAATAGTTTTATTGAAAGTAGTTTGTTTACTAATAAACTCTTTAAGCATAACTTCAAGTTCAGAGGGAGCACTCTTATTATTGTTGTAAGAATTCCCATAAGCATTACCATTGTTGGGAGGATATGGCTTATAATTGTTGTTACCAAAATTGTTCCTATAAGCATTATTACCATAAGCATTGTTGCCAAAGTTGTTATTTCTTATGAAATTCACATCAACTTGCTCTTCTTGAGCAACCAAAGAAGCCAGAGGATTATTATTTGGATCAATATGGGATTTCCCATTAACAAGCATAGACATAATTATATCAATCTTATCACTCAAGGAGGAGGTTTCCTTAACAGAATTTACCTTCTTACCTTGTGGAGCTCTCTCAGTATGCCATTCAGAATAATTAACCATCATATTGTCCAAAAGTTTTGTTGCAGCACCCAAAGTAATAGTCATAAAAGTACCTCCAGTAGCAGAATCCAATAGGTTCCTTGAAGAATAGTTCAATCCTACATAAAAAGATTGGATGATCATCCAAGCAGTCAGTCCATGAGTGGGACAATTCTTTACCAAATATTTCATTCTTTCCCAAGCTTGAGCAACATGCTCATTATCAAGTTGTTTAAACTTCATTATTTCACTTCTCATGGATATAATCTTAGAAGGAGGATAATATTTTCCAATAAAAGCATCTTTGCACTTAGTCCAAGAATCAATACTATTCCTAGTTAAGGAATTCAACCATTCTTTAGCTTTTCCTCTCAAAGAGAAAGGAAACAATTTTAGTTTAATAATATCACCATCTATATCCCTATGCTTTTGCATCTCACAAAGTTCAACAGAGTTATTTAGATGGGAAGCAGCATCTTCATTACCAATACCAGAAAATTGTTCTCTCATAACAAGATTGAGCAAAGCAGGTTTTATCTCAAAGAAAGTATTTTCAGCCACAGGTGGAGCAATAGGTGTGCTCATAAAATCATTGTTCTTGGTGCTAGTGAAGTCACACAACTTAGTGTTTTCAAGAGTAGTCATTTTTTTTTGGGTTTTCAAATAAGAAAGCAAACTAGTAAAACTAATTTTTTTGTGTTTTTTGAAGAACAAAACAAGCAAACAAAGCAAAAAGAAACTAAGCAAAACAAAAACAACAAAGTAAAGAGATTGGTTATGAGGGACTCCCCTTGTGAAGATGTCCTTGACTCCCCAGCAACGGCGCCAGAAAAATGCTTGATGGCTCAATGCACGGCGCCCAGAAAAGTGTTGATAGCTCGTGGTTGATGTAGAGCTCGTTGGGAACCCCAAGAGGAAGGTATGATGAGCACAGCAACAAGTTTCCCTCAGTTATGAAACCAAGGTTTAATCGAACCAGTAGGAGCAAGGAAACACCCCAAAGGTGTTACTAGCTGAGCTTTGGCAGGGCGCACTACTGGTGCTAGTAGCAACATGGAGACCTGCACAACACAACCACAAAACTTTGTCCCCAACTTGCGATGAGGTTGTCAATCTCACCGTGTTATGCGGAAAACAAAGGATTAAACGTATCGAATGGAAATAAGTAAAAGTTTGCAGAAAATAAACACAAAGCAGTAAAAGATTGTAGATTGTATGTAAAAGACAAGGACCGGGATCCATAGTTCACTAGAGGTGGCTCTCCTTAAGATAGATAACATGCTGGGTGAACAAATTACAGCGGGGCATTGACAAACACCAAGAAAGCAATACATGCATATACTAATCATCTTGACTCCTTTGAGACTTGATTGGGCATTACAACATAATAAATAGACCGCCATCCAACTGCATCTATGACTAATAATCCACCTTCAGGTTATCATCCGAACCCTCTCCAGTATTAAGTTGCAAGCAACAGATTATTGCTTTACAAACTGCGTGTAAAGTAAACAATATGATTGTTCTATGAACAAAGGATTGTTGTTTTCTCCCTAGTAGCAACAGCACATCTAGTACCTTAGAGATTTCTGTCACTTCCCCAGAGTAACAGAGGCATGAACCCACTATCGAGCATAAATACTAACTCTTGGAGTTGCTAGCATCTACTTGGCCAAGATAGCTACTAACAATGGAAAGCATGCAAGATCTCAAATAACAAAGACATGATAGAATCAATAATCAATCTGAAATAGCATCTCAATATCCATCGGATCCCCGCAAACACAACATGTATGAATACAAATAGATGATCTTGATCATGAATGGAGCTCACAAGATCTAAACATGAAGGCACAAAGGAGGAGAACCAGCCATCTAGCTACTACATGGATCCCTAGTCCAAGGATGAACTACTCACGCATGACACCGGAGGCTTGCATGGTGATGAAGAAGGCCTCCAGGGTGAATTCCCCTCTCCGGCAGGGTGCCGGGAAGAGCTTCAGATCCCTCCCGATCTAGGGATGGAGATGACGGCGGCTACAGACCCTTTCGTGGATTTTTGATCGGGTACTTAGGGTTTTCGTCCCGAGGGCAATATATAGGCAGAAGGAGAGGCCAAGGGGGTGCCAGGAGCGGCCACACCACCCCCTGGTGTGGGCCAGGCCTGGCCGTGCGGCTAGGTGGTGTGGCTGGCCCCTGTCCCTTCTCTGTCTCGTATTCTGGCACTTGATCCCTTCCGAAAAAATAGGCACTTTGGCTTTTGTCCCGTCCAATTCCGAGAATATTCATTTTCTGACTTTCTTGGAACCAAAAACAGTAGAAAACTGGCAGCTGGCACTGTGGCTCTTGTTAATAGGTTAGTCCAAGAAATCATATGAAAAGTACTCCAAAGTTGGAACAAAACACAACAAAGTGGATAAAACCAAGCATGGAACATCAAAAATTATAGATACATTTGCAATGTATCAAGCCCACACCATGCCCTGGCGTAGCTTGGGCTGGCCCGCGCCAAGGGGTGGTGTGGCCACCCTGTGGCCCCCCTTCATGTCTCCTTTTGGCTCCGTGAATCTTCTGGGAAAATATCAACTTTGGCATTTGTCCCGTCCAATTCCGAGAATATTGATTTTTTGACTTCGTCGAACCAAAAACAGCAGAAAACAGGCAACTGGCACTGTGGCATCTTGTTAATAGGTTAGTCCAAGAAATCATATGAAAAGTACTCCAAAGTTGGAACAAAACTCAAGAAAGTAGACAAAACCAAGCATGGAACATCAAAAATTATAGATACATTTGCAATGTATCAAGAGTCGATAAAAGAATACGGACAAGAAGCATCACATTCATCAATACATAAATCATAATAGTAGATAACTCACCATTATATAACTTTTAACTTGCAATAAGTAAAGGAAACACAATGAAGATACATAAAGTAAATCATAATTGGTAATGGTAATCTTTGCTCTTGGTCAAAGAATAGCTAACAATTTGCAGGAGCTCAAACATAAAGGGGTTTTCAATGATAGCTTTCAAAGTAATACTCTCTAAGATAAGAGAAATGTGCAAAACAAGGAACATAAGAAACATGATTGAATAAATCATCATATGAATGAATGAAACACAACAACTCAAAATACTTGCTGAGGTATAAGGGAATAGGTTTACTGACTCACTAGAAAGTAAAAAAGATAAGCCCTTCGCAAAGGGAAGCAGGGATTTCAAGTTTCATAAAGAGCTTCCAAAAATTATGGTACTTATTAGCTTTCAGCTCTCATTTCCCCTATCATAAGCATCTTGAGGTGATTAAGGTTAAAGCGACACAAATATGAAGATATGCTTAACAAGTTATAAGTTGAAAATCTCATGCCCCTTGCTTACGAGTATCGAACCTCATGCTACTCAACTTTAGTCACGAGTAAGTTCTTGTCATTGTAAGTACATGTGTATCATAGAGAACCGCCAACGGGGTACCCCTTGCCCCATGATACAGGAGATTTCCCATATCAAAATGACAAGGCAACATACAATGAGCATCTCAGCGATCTTTTTATTTGCTATTTGCATAGATGCTTCATAGAATGCTCACTATGGTTATGCTGCAAGTTTCCACCATGATTAGGCATGGATTAGGCTAGCCACCCAGGCATTTCTCTAACACACATACAAACTCCATGAGCTTACAAGCTCCACTTTTATTTCACACCGCCGGGATCCATAAGCAAAAGAACATGATATCAACTGAATAATAAGTGCAATGTTGAAAGCGTTCCCCATGACAACATGGTTCTGCTAATTCACAACTTATAAAGTGCAAGCATATAAGCAACATAGATGGACACAATGGTTCAAGTTTATTAAATGCAAGAAAGTAAAGTGTGCCATCAAGTTCGTGAGGGCTTTAATCACTAATTTTCACATAACAAGTTTAATTCGGAAGGTAGATAAAAACATGAATTTACTTGGAATATAAATAATGCTAATAGGTAGGTATGGTGGACACAAATGGCATAGGTTTTGGTTGAAGGATTGGATGCACGAGAAGCATTCCCTCTCAGTACAGGTTTTTGGCTAGTAGGGCTGGGTAGCAAGCATAAGAGTTGAAGGAAACAAACAAACATATAGGTGATAAAAACAAACATGCAATCTTCCTTGGAAGCACAAAAGATCTTAACTAAAGAATACTAAGCTTATGAGCCAATCAAGAAAGAAAGATGATGAAATTATATTTCTTTAAGAGTACTTTTTATCCTTTTCATTCAGTTCTCATAATAGCGTTGCTACTAACCAAGCCAGGTTTGCCAAAACCAACTAAATTAACTCAATGATCCCAAAGCGATACCAATACTAATAACAAGATCAATCATATAACAAGAATTGAAAACTAAAATAAGATATGCAAAAGAGTGAATGATAGAACTTCTCATTAATATTCCATAACAGCAACTCACACCAAGGGATACATATATATCTAACGAGAGGAGAGACACCTACATAATGCAAACCATCCTATATGATAACTTCTCTTATTCATGATATGACTCTACTTGAAGGGTAAAAAAGATAAAAGATAGTGATGTGATACCGCGGCACTCCCCCAAGCTTGGAACAAACCAAGGGGATGCCAAAACCTGATGACGAATTACTCCTTCGGTGGTGGAGGTATTCTCTCGATTATATCTTCAATCAATTCCCTCAAGTCCTCAATCTCGAAGGTGAGAGTACGAATCAACTCCGAATTTTGCTCAATGCGGTTCATGATCATGTTAGGCTGTGAATCCCAGCTCTTGCGATTCTTTCCCCACTCTTCCTCCTTGAAGTCTTCTTTTCCTGCATGGTTAGAACGAGGCATATCCCAATTGGAGGGTAGTTTATCCTTGGGCATATTCCGGAATTGATGCTCATGGAGAAGGGTATGGAAGGGATTCTTGGTGCGTGGAGAAGGTGACCGTGAAGCCAAGCAATGACGCGGAGTCTTCCCTCTAGTGGACATTGATGACCCACAAGTATAGGGGGTGTATCGCAGTATTTTCGAGGGAATTGAAACCCAATTTATTGATTCGACACAAGGGGAGCCAAAGAATATTTATAAGCCTTAACAACTGAGTTGTCAATTCAGCTGCACCTAGAAACAATCTTGCTCACGGCAGTTTATCAGTAGCAATAGTTTTGTAGCAGGAATAGTAAAGTAACAGCAGTAGTAAAGCAAAGACAATAGTAACAAAAGCAGTAAACAGTGGGATTCGAGTGCGGTAGGCATAGGGATGGATGGACGGGCGTTGCATGGACAAGACAATTCACATAGCAATCAGAACATAGGGCAATTGCAGATAAATAAGATAAAGCATCCAAGTACTAGACAATCCTAGGCATGTGTTCCATATATAGTCATACATACTCGCAATGAGAACTTGCCCAACATCTTTTGTCCTACCAGCTCGTTTCCAGCGGGGCCTCTAGGGAACTACTGGCAATTAAGGTGCTCCTTTTAATAGAGCACCGGAGCAAAGCATTACCACTCCGTGAACACATGTGATCCTCACATCAAAGCCATTCCCTTCCGGTTATCCCGATTTCTGTCACTTCGGGGCCATAGGTTCCGGACAACAACGTGTGTATACAACTTGTAGATAAGACCAGAAACAATACTATCATAATGAATCAATAACATGTTCAGATCTGAAATCATGGCACTCGGGCCCTAGTGACAAGCATTAAGCACAACAAGTCGCAACAAAGTCATAGAGCACTAATAAAAGATACTAGGCACCATGCCCTAACAATCTGATGCCATTACATGAACGATCTCATCCAATCCCTACCATCCCCATAGCCTACAGCGGGGGATTACTCACTCATAGATGGGGGAAACATGGATGGTCAATGGAGATGATGGTGGAGATCGATGGAGATGGCTCCGGGGGCACTTCCCCGTCCCGGCAGGGTGCCAGAACAGAGACTTTCTGTCCCCCGAATCTCCCCTTCGGTGGTGGCGGCGCTGCGGAACTTTTTCTAGAAAAATGTCGAACCCCCCGAAGTTTTTAGGTCAGAAGGCTCCTTATAGGCGAAGAGAGAGGCCGAGGGGGTGCCTGGGGGGCCCACACCACCCCCTGGCGCGGCCTGGCCTGGCCCACGCCACTAGGTGGTGTGGCCACCCCTGGCTCTTCTCCGTCTCGTATTCTGGCTCCTGGAGTCTTCGGGTGAAATAGGATTTTTGGCATATTTTCTGGGATTTTTCCTGATAGTTGGTTTTCTGCACAAAAAGTAGACACCAAGGCAATTCTGCTGAAAACAGCGTCAGTCCGCATTAGTTGTATCCAAATCACACAAGTATAGAGGAGAAACAATAGAAAAAGTGTTCGGGAAAGTAGATACGTTTTGGACGTATCAGACATCCATGCAGTCCTTTTGAACCTGGCAGGGTTTGCCACCACTCCAATGCTTGCAATGGTGGTGCTGGTCTGCGGATGCTGGTCTTCCTTTGCCTCCTCTTCAACTTCACTATCGATCTCCTCCTCCTGCTCAGAGTCTTGGAGATCCTCCTCCGTAGTCCCTTTGCCCTTATCGTTGGTGGAGACCATTGTGCTTCTAAACTTTTAAGAATAGTTCCTGGCAGAAAGTAGATCGAAACGAAAACAGACGAGAACACGATATACAAACCTCGGGGCATCTAGGGGATTATGTATTACAAATTTTTACAACAAAAGTAAGGTACTGGGAGAAAACGGGTCGGAGACAGACTTCGGGATGGCCACACCACCTGGTGGCGCGGCCAGGGGACGCGCCACGGGGTGGGGTGGGCCCCTTGTGGCCCGTTTTTGTCCCTCTTTCGCTTCGTTGCTTTCCTTGTTGGATAAAAACTGCAAAAATATAACTTCGCGGAAGTTTTCTTACCAGAACTGTTACCTATTTGAAAACGGACTCTGCAGATCTTTGAACTTGGTGTTTAATAAATTCTTCCGGAGTCACCGCTTGAATAACATCAATATCTTCATCTTTATACACATATTGTTTGAGTCAATTAACCATTCACCATCTTATTACACCATTTTCTCCTATAACCTGGAAATTTCTTTCACACAAAACTTCACACAATTCTCATTAGGAACATTAGTACATGCGAGGTAATAAACCTTTTAAGTTCAATTTCAACTGAAATCCATCAAAACATAAGCTACTGTAGCAACTCCTTCTGAAAACCAAAAAGAATTTAAAAAGGAAATCGATTTAAGAGGCAAATGCAAGAGTGGCAAAAATTTGTCAAAACATACAAGCAGGTAAAGATCAATTTTTTAGAAAATCTTATGTTGCTCAAATCAAAAAGTGCAAAACTAAAAAAATTTAAATAATAACCTAGGGCAGAAGCACAAAAAATTATAGCTCAATTCGACGTACAGAGATTTTTTACGAATTTTTAAAGCGAAGCACAAAAATCTGTTTCGGGACAGCAACTTTCCCAAATATTACTTCTCTCTCATTAGAGGTTTATCTTGACACAAAAACCCAACAAAAGGATAAGGAGAGGTTATTGCAGAAGCAATAACTTCCAAGACTCAAATAAACAAAAACGAACTGAAAGCAAAAATATATTGGGTTGTCTCTGGAGGAAATATGCCCTGAGAGGCAATAATAAAGTTGTTATTATATATTCCTTATATATGATAGATGTTTATTTTACATGCTAGAATTGTATTGATCAGGAAACATCAATACATGTGTGTTTAATAAACAAAATGGGTTCCTAGTTATGCCTCTCTTATAGACTAGCTTGTTGATTAACAAGATGATCAAGGTTTCCTGATCATGGACATTGGATGTTGTTAATAACAAGGTCACACCATTGGTGGAATGATGTGATGAACATTCATCCGAAGTATAGCATTACGATCAAGTCATTATGTTTATATTGCTATAACATCATATGAAGTAATCTTTATCCTTAGACCATGAGATCATGTTAATTGCTAACACCGGAAGAGTATCTTGATAACATCAAACGTCACACCGTAACAGGGTGACTATAAAGATGGGTTCAGTACTACAAAGGTGTTATGTTGAGGCTCATGGATCAAGAGTGTAATTTGTCAATCCCGATGACGGATATATATACTCTGGGCCCTCTCGGTGATATCACATTAAGATAGCTTGCAAGCAAGTGATGTGATCACTAGAATGTTATATCACGGGAACAAGAAAAGAGCGCATGTCGGTAACGAGACCAAACTAGGTATGGAGATACTGATGATCGAATCTCGGACATGTAATATATCGAGAGACAAAGGGATTTAGTTACAAGTGTTAAAGGTTCTCACGATCACAGAAGTCATCGTTGAATGTGTAGGAGTCAGTACGGATCTCCAGGTCCCGCTGCTGATTATTGATCGGATAAGGGTCTCGATCATGTCTACATTATTCGCGAACCATAGGGTGGCACACTTAAGAGTTACCGGACACCATTTTGGAGCATATATGTTTCAGATGAAAGAATTGCAAAGCGCAGGAATTGTTTCAATAGAAACCGGAAATTGTTTCGGGTGAAATTGCAGAAAGTGGTTCTGCATGTGATATTGAAATATTGCAAGGGGCTATATGTGAATGTTTGTTAATTAAAGTAATTAACAAAATTCTGAATAAATTTAATAAAAGAGTTTTATTAAATGAGAGAGCATTAAATTTGGAGAAATTTAATGCATTTAAACTGGAAACTTTAAAAGGGAATGTGAAGAGGAATTTTAATGTGGAGGGGTTACCACCACATGAATGGGGGAGGTGAGGGTTCACCCCCCCATGCGCCGGCCATGGAGAGAGGGGGCACCCCCCTCCTCCTATAAAAGGCCACCCATTCCCTCCTTCATCCACACACCTCCTTATGAAGGATCTCTCTCCCCCTCTAGAATTATTCCCCCATGGTCTCGGATTAGCGAGATACATGTTCCCGGTGGCATTTTGTCTGGAAGAAATTGCTACTTCCGCTGGATCGCTGGAGCGAGGAGGTGGAGGTTGTCCGATGGCTTGCACGTGTGTGCGAGTACGGATGCGCTGCTGAGTTGCGGCGCTCGGACTTCCTCACGATCTTGAGATCGGCAAGTGTACGACTACATCAACCACGAGTTCCTACTCGTTAACAAAACTCGTTGTCTTCGAGGGTAAGTTCTCGTTGGATGTATGTCCACCTGTTGCTTTGTACCTAGTAGATAGATCTTGGCGTGTAGTTCACATCGTAGGAAATTTTTTGTTTTCTATGCTGCGGACCCAACAGTCTCCCAAAAAGCTCTCTCTTTATAGCCATTTAAGATGGGCATGATAATTTCAATGATGTTCACATAAGAATATGAATTGAAGTAAAAGAGAGCATCAAGAAGCAAAAATACACATGTTTAAGTCTAACCCACTTCCTATGCAAGGGAATTTTGTAAAAAATAAATTGTTGAAACCAGAGGCTGCTAGCATAGAAAGGCAAAACAAGTGCAACATAAAGACTTTAAGCATAAAATGAGGAAACTTGATATTATTGAGATGCATAAGAACAATCTTCTCTCTCTCATAATAACTTTTAGTATCATGCATAAATTTAACGATGTAACTATCACATGAACCGTTGTAGCAATGATCACTTATTCTAACAGAAAACACAGGGATACTAGCTCTCATAACACTACTTTGTGCAACAATATTAGAAATATCCTTACAGAGGATAGTGTGTCCATCTTCTACATATTTAGTGACAACGTATTTCACATTTGCTATTACATGTTCATCATCCACTTGTTCATTAGGTTCAACAGCTTTATTTGTACTTTCATTAACCATACTAGCTATCATAGAATGTTCCTTTATCTTAACGGGGAAAGGCATTTTCTCAATATAAGGTTCATGTAAAATATGATTAGTAGTATAAAGTTCGGTATTCTTGCAGGAACACTATTAACAATATCTTTATATGTCTCATGATACTTATTCCATTTCTTTTTAGGAATTTCAATATAGGAACCAAAAGCCTTAAAATAAGTTGCAATAGATTAAGAGTCTAGACCATAAGCATTACTAATATTACGAAAGTCACCAGTTTCCATAAAAGATTTAATGCATTCATAATCATAATTTATACCTGACTTTCTTCCTTTATCATTCTCCCATGCTTCAGCATTGTCTTGAATACAGTCTAGAAGATCCCATTTAGCTCCTTCTTCCATGCGTGTAAATGATCCAGCACAAGAAGCATCCAATAGATCCTTATCATGAAGAGAAAGTCTTGCATAAAAGTTATTGATAATAATATTGTTGGGGAGTTCATGAATAGGACATTTGAGCATTAGTAACTTCAATCTCACCCAAGCTTGAGTTGTACTCTCTCCATCAAGAGGCCAAAAGTTGTATATTTCATTCGGATCTTTATGAATCTCACTAGGAGGGTAAAATTTGGAATAAAGAGAGGTACAACTTCCTCCCATTCAAGAGCTTGACCATTCTTCAGCAGCTTGTACCATTCCTCAGCTCTTCCTTTTAGTGATAATGAGAATAACTTCTTCTTGACTTGATCTGTTGTAATACCTGCACACTTGAACAACCCGCATAATTCGTGTATAAAGAGCAAATGATCACCGGGATGGACAGTTCCATATCCAAAATAGTAGTTATCCATAACACGATCAGTAATTCTTGTAGGAATTTTAAAAGTATCATTCTCAGCAGGTGGTGGTTCATCTACTACCTTAGCAGTGGTGGTAGCATTACGAAATAAAAATCTAAGTGAATTATCCATATTGAGAGTAAAGTAACTAACAAAAATAAACAATACTCATAGCAGAAGTTTCCTTTACCAGTTCCACTATCCAATAGCACTTCACTCCCCGGCAATGGCGCCAGAAAATAGTCTTGATGACCCACAAGTATAGGGGGTGTATCGCAGTATTTTCGATAAGTAAGAGTGTCGAACCCAACGAGGAGCAGAAGGTGTTGGCGAGTGGCTTGGATCAGGAATTCTCTATAAATACTTAGCAAATGGATTTTTAGGGTTTTTTGATAATGTAGATAAATAAAGTGCGAGTAAATAAAAGACAACAATAATAATGCAGCAAGTGGCCCAATCCTTTCTTTAGCAAAGGACAAGCCGGTTGTATTACTTAAGATGACCAAACATTCTCGAGGACACACGGGAATATCGTCAAGTGCTTTCGCTTCATATAGTTGATTAATCTTCTTTAGTTTTATAAGTGTTGTGTGGGTGAACCTGTGCTAATGTGCCGACCTTCCTAGGACTAATACATACTTGTGATTATACCCCTTGCAAACATCCGCAAGTACAAGAAAGTAATTAAGATAGAAACCTAACCATAGATTTAAACTCTCAGATCCTAACATCCCTTGTGCAAAGGTTTCCTAACGGGGGTTCAGGTTTCTGACACTCCGGCAACCCCTACGATTAGTAGCCAAATACACAATGCATTCCCCTAGGCCCATAAAGGTGAAGTGTCATGTAGTTGACATTCACATGACACCACTAGAAGAATAACACCACAACTTAAATAGCAAACTATTGAATCTTTCTCAACACAATTCCACTACTAACAACATGACTTCTCCCATGTCCTCAAGAACTAAACGAACTACTCACAAGACATCATATGGATCAAGATCAGAGATGAAATAATGATAAGTAACAATCTGAACATAAACGATAATTCGATGGTTCCACTCAATAGCATCAACTACAATAAGTAATCAACACCAGGAAAGTTTCCCCTAAGAACTATGCAAGATTTAACCCAATTGTTACAGCGGTATGAAGTGGTGATGATGGTGTTGGTGAAGATGATGATGATGATGATGATGATGATCCTGATGAAGTCCAGCTTGATGGCGGTGTTGATGGCGACGATCTCCCCGCTCCGGGAAGGAATTTCCCCGGTAGATTTCTGCCTGCCGGAGAGCTCTTTCTCTCTCTACAGTTTTCCGCCCCGTAGAGGCGGCGGAATCTTTCTGTGGTCGCTCCCCGAGTCTTAGGGTGTCATGGGGATAATATGCGCCAAAGGGGAGAGCTAGGAGTGGGCCAGGGTGGCCAAACCACCTAGTGGCGCGGGCAGGGGTGGCCCGCGCCAGGGGGTGGTGTGGGGCCCCTGTGGCCCAACTCCGCTCCCCCTTCTGGCATCCTTCGTCTTCTGGAAAAATAGAATTTTCCATATATTTTCTAGAATTTTCTAATCTTCGTGAATTTCGCCTCCAAACAACGCCTTTTCCATTAGAATCCAGACTTCAGCGGTCCATGCTCCAAAAGTCATCAACCATATAAAAACAGATGAAATAACATAAGTATCATCTCTTAATATGAAATATATCAATGAATAACAGTAAATTATGATATAGAATAGTGATGCAAAATGGACGTATCAGTTCTCTTATAATGCACTTTAAAGTTTAGAGAGTGTCTACAATTATAAGGTAGAGGATCTAGAAGATGCAGACGATCTTTGATACTGGAAAACAACTGAATCGAATAAAATAACATCAAGACTATTGCTTTAGGCTTTTCACCATTTTTTGTATAAGTGATGTTGATACCGTGTATTTTGGATGTTTGAATCATGATGTTATTGCCCATTTCAAGTATTGCCTTCTTCCTCCATTTGATCCACCACCACTACGCTCGGAGAGGGGAGGTGATCATCTGAAAATGGTGAGAAAACAAGCACTACACAACTTTCTATGTACTATCTTCATTGTTGGACTTATGCACACCCCTCATGTGGAGAGGCTATGAAAACCATCAACAACATGTGAGGCGCAAATGATTCTTTCAAAATGTGCTAGACGGTAACTGTTAAACTAACAACATGCTCTAGAGGAAGGGTGTTCATTTGTGTCACTAAGAGCAAGAGAATCTGTGATGAGCTACTAAATTGAACTGGCAAAGCAAATATAGTTCATAGTTTTGATTGTATCCACCTAGGGTGGTTGTTTGTTCCGTAACCCTCCTCTATCCCCGATTCTGGTCAGGGACATCAATCTATCATTCCATCCACAAAGAAGAAAGGGACGGACTCTCAGATTGCCACCGCCCCCTCGAGCTATCTCAAATTGCCCTCACCCCTTGAGCTATGGGGCAATGACAATTAGTCCACATTAGAAATACTTTTCATATCTTCATTCCGGAATGAAGTAGCCATGAAGTTGGTTGGACAGCTTAATGAAATTGTAGACATTTAATAGTAGATGGATGTTCCTATGTTGTTATATCAATGCAAAGATACTCATGTCTTTCGAGTTTTCCTGCAGTTTCAGGTCTTTCGAGTTTTCCTACAGTTTCAGGGTAAGATGGAAAAAGTGCAAAAACACTTGATGGCTCTACAAGAAGTTGGATATCCCCAAGAAAATATAGTTGACCGCTCTCACTTTAAATTGTAAGTTTAATTTCAATAGATAATTAACCAATTATATACATCTAATTATACTATAGCTTAAGCCTAAGCAAAAGCGAGCCATCTGAGGCCATATGCCCGCGCGCACGTTTCTGGCCATCTGATCTTCGCTTTTGAGTCATCTCAACCGTGCAGTTTCAGGTATTGACCAAAATCTTACGACCTGGTCCCTCCCATTCTTGCCCCCACCCCACCCCATCTCGATCCCGTTCCCCTCCACCCGAGATCCTGCCCATCCTAGCCCCTACTCCGTCCCCCACAGCAACATGCGCCACCCCCTCCACTCTCGATCTATCTCTCTCACCTTCGCTCCCTCCGTCCCCTCCACTTACAAGGCCACTGCCTCTCAACTAGCTCCCACATCCAGTATTGGCCGCCTCTGCTTCCCCATCTCGAACCTGCCTAGTAGCGATTCAACATCGCCCCGACCTCGTGCACCCGTCCGCCGCCACGCTTTGCCGGTGGTGAGGAAGATAAGGAGGAGGTGAGCGCGTGGGACGATGGGGTGAGAGAGAGAGAGGGGGGGCGATGCAGGTAGATACGCTCCTATGCGGGGATATATGAAGATGTCGCATTATCCTCACCACTTTAACTGGAAAAATCAGGACGGATGACCGAAAAAACGAATTGAAAAGGAGAAAGCCCCTCCACTCCTGAGCTCTCCCTATCACCTCCACTCCCTCCGTCCCATCCACTCACGAGGCCACCGTCGCCCGTCCAGCCCCCGCATCCAGAATCGGCTGCCTTTGCTTCCCCGTCTCGAACCTTCCCAGTACCGATTCAACATTATTCCGACCTCACGCACCCGTTTGCCACCATGCTTTGTCGGTGGTCAGGAAGATAAGGAGGAGGTGAGCGTGTCGGGCGGTGGGGGTGAGAGAGAGGGGGCGACACGCCCGCGCGGGTAGAGACGCTCCTATGCGGTACTATGCCAAGATGTCGCATCATCCTCACCGCTTTGACTGAAAAAATCAGGGATGGATGGCAAAAAAAACTTTAAAAAGGAGAAGGCTCGCGAGACATGCAATGATGTAGTGCAGAGCGATTGGCTAGAACCCGGAATCTACAGTAACCGAACGGAAGAATCGTTGAACGGGACGTGCGGACGCTAACATGCGAGAAATGGTCGCGCCTTTCGCGAGAAACAACCGCGGTTCATGTCACTTCAACAATTAACATGTATGTATTCCTGAAATAAAGAAGAACGAGCTGATTTTTGCCCCTCTTAGGATGTGCAACAAAATTTGCTTTTGAATATATAAGCATACTTGAGAATACATGAGATACTTGTGTAAATTAATACATGTTCTATGTTGTTTTATAATTTCTACACGAGTTAACAAAAATTTCAGTGCCCTTGAGTTGGAGCATGGTCTATGATTAATGAACGAGCGGGTTCTATCGACTAAGTGTGTTAAAAAATATCATAACTTCTATTTTTCATTTTTGATATACAAAATTTATCAAACTTGATTATACATTAGATCTTGCTTTTATGTAAAGATTCGTGGCAACTTAGGTTCTTTTAAATTTTATTGAACCGGTGAATAGTTTGAAATATATTAAGTATAACTCCTGCATAGAATTAATATATATGTAATCGGGTTGTCTATATTGACTAAACTAGATGAATTTCCACACGTTGCTGCGGAATCTAGTATGCCAAATAATACAGAATTATCTTGCACTTAGAGGAAGAAAATAGATACAAACATAACAAAAAAAAGAAGAAATCGACAAACACACTAAAAATTAAATGCCCAAGTATAACTTGAAAAGCCTGCACGCTTAGCAGATCCAGCTGTCTAAAATACAACTGACGTTGTTTCCGTAAATGCCTAGTAAATCAAATCTTGTACTCCCTCCGATCTAAATTAGTTGACTTGTTTTTGTTTAGATTCGGAGGTATCTAGTACTAAAACAAGTTAGATACATTCGAATCTAGACAAAACCAAGTCAACTAATTTGGATCGGAGAGTATCACTAAGTTGAAACCACGCTGCTGAATTTTTTCTGGCTTCTGGTGAAAGAAAAAACAAAAAAACATAAATACACGATAGCATAAATTGTTGAAATAAAAAAACCCTGAATGTTCTTTTCTGCTGAGTTAATGGTATAACTTTGGATCATGTCTGATTTTAGATCACGTCAGATTGCAATACATGAGTTAATACATTTAAAACCCATCATAGAATTGGAGATTTGTAGATTAACCGATTATGCAAGGCAACTCCCTCCATCTTTTTTAGCAGAACAGATGAAATCATGTTTCTGCAGTTAGATAACTTAGTTAATAATTGATCAAAAAATAGCTTGAGAAGTGATATATCAAAGCATTCAAGCCAAATCATTTTAGAACATGCCAATCTTTGAAGCTTGTGGACCAGCAATCACAATTATGAACACGTGATAAATAAATATAGTAAAACACGAAGTAATATTTGGCTGTAGGATTTGTTGCTTACCTATAAACGGAAACATGGGCAATAAAAGGAGGTAGTACGAACGATGTCTAGATATATTATCTTTACAAAGCTAAAACATCTTATATTATAGAACGGAGGGAATAATATAGAATCGTTACCACACCGTCATAGGCATACCCAAGAGGCCTCACACTGAAGATGAAGTGCATGGAACACGCAACGCGTGAAAGCAAAAAAAATCCCTCACACTGGAGATGAAGTGCATGGAAAATACAACGCCTGAAAGCAAAAAAAAAATCACGGAAAGACAGGCATGTTAAATCGGATAGAACCTCGCGGAATCGAAAATTAAGGTGAACCATAGAAGCCAAGAAATAACTTGAGAAGGGTGGGATGGCAACGCGAAGGAAGCTCGGGGCATCCAGATGAGGCGAAAATAGAAATCGATCTGGGTTATTTAAAAGCGAAAAGGAGTCTACTCAGCTACCTCCTTCGTGGAGATCGTTATTTAGAGAGTTTTGGGTGCACTTATGGTGGAGGAGGCGATGAGGAAGAGGAAAATATTTGTTTTTATGAAGGAAAGGCAGCCGGAAAGATGAATTGCTGAATAGATGATGTACATCCTGTACTGTCCCGTACATGTAACAAAGAATTAAAGGGTTCTGCTTAGTCTTGAGCCTAGCCCATGTCGGAATCGTGTACATGTAACGAAGAATTAAAGTTGCTGCATGCCTGCACTGCACGTCTTCACCGTTGCGGGATGGCACACGGCCGGCTGGGCAAATAAAAGGGCTGACGTGGATGCACCACAGTTCAGAGAAATTATGTAGCGGGGGTCTGCTATTTAGATATAGAAGATTAATCATTTAAAAATTCAGACTGTGTTGAATACAAAGTTGTGCCGTAATCTAGTTGTCTATATTGACTAAATTAATTATTAGAAAAACCGGCCACTTATAAGTGTTGAATACAAAATGGTGCCTTTCATTCGAGCTCTACAAGCTAAATATAGAAAGCATCGGTTTTGAGTCAGTCAAACAAGGTTACCGTGTGATCTTCATAAGTTAGCTTGTTTTGACATCATTAGTTTTTTACCTTGATCATGTAACATGTCAGTTTCTTGTGGTACTGAACTTGAGTTATTGCTCGGTGTATTTTTTTAAGTTTGCTCGATGAACTCCTGGTACACATATGTTGCTTATGAGCTTCAATATAAAATAAGGGTCCGCTTCTTGCGTCTAAGGTTAGATATCTTTTTCTTTTAACTAGGCAAGAGGCTTGCCATTCATTGATATAGGAGAAGAGATAGACCATTTTACGAGGGAAACCAGCCGAAAACCGATACGACACAACACCACACACCGATCCCGAGACCGCACACCACACGAGCCGATGGCCTAGCCACCCAAGTGGCCAAGGCCGACACCCAAAACACCTCAAAACGCAACAAGGCGGAGGCAAAGACTCGGAGCCGCCGCTCCGACAACCACGCCGACCCCCGGGGCCGCGCACCACCTAGCCGAAAACAGACCAAGGACAAAACCGACAAGACAGACAAACCGAACACCAACACTTGCAGGAAAGGGCCTCCACGGTGATGCCTCCAACGAGGGGAGCGACGACCAAGAGCGTCGCCATCACTGGCATCGGCCGTGGCCAGAGCAGGGTTTTCACCCGGAGCACACCAAACCGAAGTCGTGTCCGCTAGACCGCCGAGTCGAGGAAGCCCAACAACCCGTCGACGCCAACAACCAACTCACTCCGCTAGTCCCTCTGGCTGACGGAGCATCCAAGGCGAGGACCCAGGAGGCCAAACGACACAAGAAAGTGCCGCCCTTGCCCAATCCCGCGAGGGATCAGGGTTTTCCCCGGAGAACCCGGGCGGAGGTGCAAGAACACCACCTCGACAACGCCTCCAAGGAGGAAACGACGCCAAAAGGCGTCACCGCCGTCGGCTCCGGCAGCAGCCAGAAACAAGACTTTCGCCCGGCAGAGAGTCGCAACCTCACACCCACCACTCGAGGCCGGCCAGACCACCATCACCATCCCGCACGTCCACCTTCGAAGCCATCGGATAGGGCAGCTGGACCCGGCCGTCTGCACACCGCCACACCTAGGCTCCCCGTCGCTGCGACAAAAGCCGCCATACAGATCATCAACGCTGCCCACGAGTTAGCTGCCAAAGCAACCAGAGCGAACCCAGGCAGTTGTCGCCGCAGACAGGAACAAAGACCACAACCACCACCATCCTCCATCTCCATGCCGACAGCGCCAAACTCCGCACAGCAGCCACCACCACCATCAAACCAGACCAGAGAGCCCCACAACCACGGCGCCACCAACAGCACCACGCGGAGAAGAGAGGCCGGGTGTTGGGTCCGCAGCATAGAAAACAAAAAATTTCCTACGTTGTGAACTACACGCCAAGATCTATCTACTAGGTACAAAGCAACGGGTGGACATACATCCAACGAGAACTTACCCTCGTAGACAACGAGCTTTGTGAACGAGTAGGAACTCGTGGTTGATGTAGTCGTACACTTGCCGATCTCAAGATCGTGATGAAGTCCAGCAGGTCCGGCTCCAGCACGTCCATTAGATCCAGCTCCAGCACCACCAAGTCCAGCACCGCAAAGCAGCGGTGCATCCGTGATCGCACACACGACCGGTACCCCGACAACCTCCATCCCTCGCTCCAGCAAAGCAGCGGAAGCAGCAACTTCTTTCCAGATAAAGCCACCGGAAACATGTATCTCGCTATTGGGAAAATAATACTAGAGGGGGAGAGAGATCCTTCACAAGGAGGTGTGTGTGAGAAGTGAGGAGGGGTGGCCTTTTATAGGAGGAGGGGGGTGCCCCTCCTTCATGGCCGGCGCATGGAGGAGGTGACTCTTCACCTCCTCCATTCATGTGGTGGTAACTCCCTCCACATAAATTTGCCCCTTCACATTCTCTTTTAAAGTCTCCACTTTAAATGCATTAAATTTCTCCAAATTTAATGCTCTCTCATTTAATAAAACTCTTTTATTATTTTTTATTCAGAATTTTGTTAATTACTTTAATTAACAAACATTTACATAAAACCCCTGCAATATTTCAATATTACATGCAGAACCAATTTCAGCAATTTCACCCGAAACAGTTTCGGTGTCTATTGAAATAATTCCAGCGCTTTATTAAATCTTTATCTAAAACATATTTGCTCCAAATGGTGTCGGTATCCCTTAAGTGTGTCACCCTACGGTTCGCGAATAATGCAGACATGATAGAGACCCCTCTGAGATCAATAATCAGAAGCGGGACCTGGAGATCCATACTGACTCCTACACATTCAACGATGACTTCTGTGATCGCGAGAACCTTTAACGCTAGTAACTAAATCCCTTTGTCCCGCGATATATTACATGTCCGAGATTCGATCATCGGTATCTCCATACCTAGTTTTATCTTGTTACCGACATGTACTCTTTTCTCGTTCCGTGATATAACATTCTAGTGATCACATCACTTGCTTGCAAGCTATTTCAATGTGATATCACCGAGAGGGCCCAGAGTATATCTATCCGTCATCGGGATGGACAAATCCCACTCTTGATCCATGAGCCTCAACATAACACCTTCGTAGCACTGAACCCACCTTTATAGTCACCCCGTTACTGTGTGACGTTTGATGTTATCAAGATACTCTTCCGGTGTTAGCAATTAACATGATCTCATGGTCTAAGGATAAAGATTACTTCGTATGATATTATAGCGATATAAACTTCGGATAAATGTTCATCACATCATTCCACCAATGGTGTGACCTTATTATTAACAACATCCAATGTCCATGATCAGGAAACCTTGATCATCTTGTTAATCAACAAGCTAGTCTATAAGAGAGGCATAACTAGGAACCCTTTTTGTTTATTAAACACACATGTATTGATGTTTCCGATCAATACAATTATAGCATGCAAAATAAACATTTATCATAAACATGGAATAAGATAATAACCACTTTATTATTGCCTCTCGGGCATATTCCCTTCAGTCTCCCACTTGCACTAGAGTCAATAATCTAGTTTGAAAAACTTTGCGCATTGAACACCTATGGCTTTCTGGTGTTGCATATACGCTATTTCTAGTGGTTAACATAATCTCCGGATCTGACAATTTCAGGTCCGTGTGTATTTGCATGTCTCTGCGTCTCTACGCATCACTCATTCTCAAATGAGATGGTATTGTATAGATTTGATCCTTTGGTAAGATCTTTAGTTCGTTCGGCTCAAAATATGTTGATATTATTGTCACACAATATATCTTCATAGTATTAGCCCACTTTGAACCACACCTAGTTTGATAACAAACTACTTAACACAAATGCCCTCCTATGCTGCTACTATAGCAGTCATATACTTAGCCTTTTGTTGTAGTATCCGTCACAATATCTCAACTTTGGAACTCATCCAAATCCATCATGGAACATCCTTTCCATTATATTGTGCCACCCATAGTCTAAATTGAGATAAATTTAATTTGTATCTTGTGACAAAACTAGTATCAATGTAACACTTTACAATGAACTACCTTTAACTATTTGTCACTTATACATTATATATTCTTAGTTCTTCCAAAGCTCATAAGAATATCTTTACTATTGTCCAATGATCATCATATGAATCATTCTGGTATATGCTCATAATATTTAGAGCATAGGACATTCTGGATATATACATATCATGGTATAATCGATCAAAATCTTCATGTGATTTTACTCACCAAGTGTTGAAACACTTGAATTTTGATACAACCCTTTCCATGAAGCAAGAACCTTTCTTGTTGTTTCCATATTGAACCCTTTCAATATCTCATATTGAACCCTTTCAATATCTTATATATGTATGTCTGGCACAACCATATTAGCGCCTTAATCTATCCATATAGATATTGATGCCTAATATTCTGGGTTTGCCCAAGTCTTTCATCAAAATCTTATTTTAATGAAATCCTTAACTTGTGTCAATTCAAGATACATCATTTCCAATCAACAATATGTCCTCTACTAATATATTAGAAATATGTCTCAGCGCTCCCACTTAATTTCTTGCAAATGCAAGCATCTTCATCATCTCCGATGAATTTAAACTCTTTTAACAGTTTCATCATGGTGAAGATTCCAACTTCGCTATGCTCACTTCAACTATTGAAGTTTACATGCCCTTTTAGCACCCTTTGAATTAACAAAACCCTTCGGACCATGTCATGTACATGTCCTAGGTTATCGTTCTATTAGAAGAACCTTGTTTTGTTTATTCAACTACCATATACCAAATTATATGTAGTGGTTGCTACATTAATCCGTCAAGACTATATATCGCTATGAAAGATCATACCTTGTCATAGTCAACTTCTTGAACATTGCCGTAAACTTCTTTCCGACATGTCGACTATTTCATAGATGTCAAACATCCATGTCTATTTCTTTATAGATCCAAACACGACCGATAGGCTTCACGCCTTTCCGGAGGGTCTTCCAAGTTTAGAAACTTGATTTCTCGTGTATGGATACTATCACGGATTCTATGACTTCTAGTCATTTTATGGAGTCAGGGCCCATCACCGCTTCTTTGCATGTAGTCGGTTCATCATTGTCAAAACAATAACGACTTGCTTATCAAATCTTACTATTTGATTCTTACCGACCCACACGGTTCTATAGGAACTTTAATCTCCGAGATCACACCTTTTGTAATCACGAGAGCCATGAGCATTGTGGCCGCCACCGGGACACTTTCCAGCGCTGCGCTACTTAGCACATATAGCTAAGGTTCAACAACCTTATCAAAGTTCTATTGTCCTCCCACTTAACTTTTCACGAACAATTCCTTCTCAAGAAATTTGACGTTCCAAGTAACAAACTCTTTTGTCCTTGGTGTTATGGAGAAATTCCCAAAAAATTCTTTGGGATAACCTACAAAGACGTGCTTATCCGACTTTGGTTGTAAACATTTTACTTATGCATAGCATACCAAAATTTAAGAAAAGACAATTCGGGTTTTATCCCAAACCATAACTTATATGGTGTCATTTCAATGGATCACGATGGTGCTCTTTTCAGTGTAAAAGCGGTAGTCTCTAAAGCTTCAATCCTTAAAACATAATGGCAGTTTTATAAATGACACCCTTGATCTTACCATGTCAAACATGGTTTGATTTTATCTCTTAAATATGCCATACTCCTATGGTTTATCGGGAAACACAAATCATGGAACAATTCCTCAAGTCTTAGGTGTTTTTGCTAAACATGTAACTCAAATATCTTCCTTTATGATCGAATCATAAACTCTTTATTTTCTTGTTACAATGATTTTCCACTTCATCTTGAAAGTCTTTGAACAATTTTCAAATGTTTCATACTTCTTCCTTATTAAGTAAATATACAGATATATTCACTTAAATTTTCGGAGAAAGCATATGAAGCAAACAGATCCATCGCATATGGCTACACATAATGGACTATGCACATCAGCATGCACAATTTCCAATAAGCTAGTCATCCGTTCCTCTCTGGCCTATGGACGGAGTTTCAATTATCTCGAGGAAAGTCTCACATGCGTCAATTGATCAAAATCAAAAGACTCCAAAAATCCATCAACATGGAGTTTCTTCATGTTTTATTCCCAATATAATTTAAAACAGCGATGTCACTTCATAAGTGATCTTTTAATCATTTGTCTTGGGACATTTTAGCAATAATGTTTATGGATGCGATTTCTCCCACTAGACTTGTAAAAGTTCATCCATCCTTTATGGAATACGGTAATTTATTTGAACAACCATTGTTCTCGTAATACCGGAACAAAATAACAATTATTTAAACAAATCTTGAACGCTTGGTTTGATGACAACGAAAAACACAATAACACTTTATTTGTTTTCGATGATCATCATCACTCATTCTCTTTGTAGTTACTTAGGCCATTGTATTTCATGAATTGTGTTGTCCTGTATGACACTTCATACCAACCAATTCGGTATCCAATACCGGTATCCAATACCTAAGAACCACATTGTTTAATAAGCAAGGAATATAGCCATAACATGTATATCTTCTATATACCTAAGTTGGACATCTCCAACCTTTTATTTTCTGCCAAATATTTTATAGATTTTCTTTCAGCAATTCCTTTTCTTTTAAAAGAATCTATCAACATCAATAGTGGTGTCATCAACATGACACATGGTACAAAGCGTATATAGTCAAATACTAATACCTTTGGACTTGCACTTTGAAGTGGATCACCATCATCAAATGTTTGGTGTTCTTTCAAAAATCCATTCTTTAGTAATCTATTAGTGTAGTAAACATTTTACTTACATCTTCTATTCATCCTTATCATGACAACTTTCATGATCAAGCTACTATAGCTTATAAGGAAGAATCACGAGTATAATATCAGTTCCCAAAACCTTTTTGGTAGATTCGGATGCATAGCATATCCATCCTTTACAAATTCTCATACAATATGAGAATATGTATTTTGCTAAATTATACTCTATCATAATGCAACCAAAAACATTGTTTCAGATATCACAATATCTTTCACACATGATGGTTTCTGAAACAATTTCCAGCTCCAATATAATCTTGATATTAAAACAACTTTTTGAATATCAATAATCATGGAAGCAAACATGATACTTTAGATACTAACATTGGAATTCTTACTCTTGATTTAATACTACTTATTAAACTTCATGGAGTAAATAGAGTTCGCTAAAATTTTGCAATAGGACTTATAAACTTTAAATTGACATCCAGAACAATACGATACCAGTTCATAAAGTAAATATCCAGAATTCTATAGTTCTATTATCTCAAATAAAAACTAAGCATAAGGTAGAAAACGAATGCCAATGACTACAACAAACTATGCAAATTCACTTCGATTTAGTTTATGACAAATTGAGTTCGACTAATCCAAATTAGAAATGAACTCCCACTCAAAAACGACATCCCTCGTGCCTTTTTGGTGATTACATGAACCAAATCCACTACACCAAGTCCGATCATCACGTGAGTCGGTGTAGCTTCAAAGGCGAGCATCAATTTGGTCATCACATCAACTATATGACTCATGCTTAACCTTTCGGTCCGTGTTCCAAGGCCATGTCTGTACATGCTAGGCTCGCCAAGTAAGAACCTTAGTATTCGCGTGTGTAAAACTGTCTTACACCCGTTGCATGAAAGCGTAGAGTTGAGAACACCCGATCATCACATGATGTCTTGAAAACACGATCCATAGAACGGTGCATACTTAAGGAAGAACACATTTTATCTTGATATTTAAATGAGGGATCATCTTACAATGCTACAGAAAGCGCCAAACTAGTAGTATAAGATGCTAACATCTAATGTGTAAAGTGAGATGATATGGTCCATGCATTTGATCTCTATCATTTGCATCGTGGTATGATCTCTATCATTCCTTTGTGTGTAAGGCCAAGGTCTATGAAATTTACACGTTGAATGTGTTGTAAGAGTATCTATCATATATCTACTTACAACAATACCATATCAAGACACTAGCCCAACAACGATCTAAACTAGATGCCTCTAATTTATCAATTGCAAGTTTTACGTGGCTAAGGGCTTTCGGAGATAGAACCGTTCTTACCTACGAACATGAACCACAACGAGGATAACTAAGTTATTAGCAACTCGTTGTAAATCAGATATTGACTATAGTAGGAGAGACAGACACCCGCCAGCCACTTATGCAAAACAAGTTGCATGTCAGTCGTGGAACCGGTCTCATGTACGATGACATGTAAGGTTGGTCCGGGCCGCTTCATCCCACTATGCCACCAATATCCAAAATACATAGAAGATGCAATAACATGATCATCATCGCCCACATATAAACATATGTGTACTACCCGTGCTAAGAACCTACGCATAGATCAGGCTCTGATACCACTGTTGGGTCCGCATCATAAAAAACAAAAAATTTCCTACGGTGTGAACTACATGCCAAGATCTATCTACTAGGTACAAAGCAACGGGTGTACATACATCCAACGAGAACTTACCCTCGTAGACAACGAGCTTTGTTAACGAGTAGGAACTCGTGGTTGATGTAGTCGTACACTTGCCGATCTCAAGATCGTGATGAAGTCCAGCAGGTCCGGCTCCAGCACGTCCATTAGATCCAGCTCCAGCACCACCAAGTCCAGCACCACAAAGCAGCGGTGCATCCGTGATCGCACACACGACCGGTACCCCGACAACCTCCATCCCTCGCTCTAGCAAAGCAGCGGAAGCAGCAACTCCTTTCCAGATAAAGCCACCGGGAACATGTATCTCGCTATTGGGAAAATAATACTAGAGGGGGAGAGAGATCCTTCACAAGGAGGTGTGTGTGAGAAGTGAGGAGGGGGTGGCCTTTTATAGGAGGAGGGGGGTGCCCCTCCTTCATGGCCGGCGCATGGAGGAGGTGACTCTTCACCTCCTCCATTCATGTGGTGGTAACTCCCTCCACATAAATTTGCCCCTTCACATTCTCTTTTAAAGTCTTCACTTTAAATGCATTAAATTTCTCCAAATTTAATGCTCTCTCATTTAATAAAACTCTTTTATTATTTTTTATTCAGAATTTTGTTAATTACTTTAATTAACAAACATTCACATAAAACCCCCTGCAATATTTCAATATTACATGCAGAACCAATTTCAGCAATTTCACCCGAAACAGTTTCGGTGTCTATTGAAATAATTCTAGCGCTTTATTAAATCTTTATCTAAAACATATTTGCTCCAAATGGTGTCGGTATCCCTTAAGTGTGTCACCCTACGGTTCGCGAATAATGCAGACATGATAGAGACCCCTCTCAGATCAATAATTAGAAGCGGGACCTGGATATCCATACTGACTCCTACACATTCAACGATGACTTCTATGATCGCAAGAACCTTTAATGCTAGTAACTAAATCCCTTTGTCCCGCGTATTACATGTCCGAGATTCGATCATCGGTATCTCCATACCTAGTTTGATCTCGTTACCGACATGTACTCTTTTCTCGTTCCGTGATATAATATTCTAGTGATCACATCACTTGCTTGCAAGCTATTTCAATGTGATATCACCGAGAGGGCCCAGAGTATATCTATCCGTCATCGGGATTGAAAAATTCCACTCTTGATCCATGAGCCTCAACATAACACCTTCGAAGCACTGAACCCATCTTTATAGTCACCCTGTTATGGTGTGACGTTTGATGTTATCAAGATACTCTTTAGGTGTTAGCAATTAACATGATCTCATGGTCTAAGGATAAAGATTACTTCGTATGATATTATAGCAATATAAACATAATGACTTTGATCGTAATGCTATACTTCGGATGAATGTTCATCACATCATTCCACCAATGGTGTGACCTTGTTATTAACAACATCCAATGTCCATGATCAGAAAACCTTGATCATCTTGTTAATCAACAAGCTAGTCTATAAGAGATGCATAACTAGGAACCCTTTTTGTTTATTAAACACACATGTATTGATGTTTTCGATCAATACAATTATAGCATGCAAAATAAACATTTATCATAAACATGGAATAAGATAATAACCACTTTATTATTGCCTCTCAGGCATATTCCCTTCACCAAAGACGCACCGCCGAAGAGCACCGTGGGCGCCACCGGAACACCACAAAGAGGGGGACACCGACCGACACCGATGCGGGGCTCGAGGACGAACGCCGATGGCCACAGACATGAGCTCCTAGGACTCGTCGCCCACGCGGCCACCGCAACCGCCGAGGAAACCCGGAGCCGCCGCCCCGGTGCCCAAAACTCCGCAGGAGACGTCGCACCATCCAGGGCCGCCGCGCCGCTCCGGCCGGAGCTCCCACTGCCCGATGGGAAGAGGCCCCCGCCCAGATCCCGTCGCGCGAGAGGAGGGAGGCCAACCACCGCCGTCAGCCGCGCGGCCTTCGTTCGGTGCCGTCCTCCGGCGGCGACGGGCGGAGGTGGAGGGGGAGGAGGGGTTGCGGCGGGATTAGATCGGTCGCCCGAGCCGTCCCCCGGGAGCGACGCTGGGACGGTTAGGTTTTCTCTCAGTTTCACACATGTCTAACATGTAAATAATACATTTGTGTATCGATTAAAACACTCAACCCCGCACATGCTCATATATTTAATTTATAGTAACACAAATAAAACAAATGTGTTACCAGCGTGAATACAACACACCTACCACGCTCCTACAAATAGACCGCAGACGGCGCGGCGAAACGCGCATATCCACCTAGTATATAGTTCATCTTGTTAAATTTGAACCTCCATGCCTTAAGCTACTTAATTGTGTGCTCGTGCATGGGTATCTTGTACTCCTTGTTTGTGAAAAAACGAACAGTGAGTGAACATTTGGTGCACATGGCCACCAGTGATCCTGGTTAACAAAAATAAAATCATTTTTTGAATTTTAAAAAATTCCAAAAAAATCCGGTTGTAGATAATAATTTATTCTATAAACGTATAAAATATTAATTTAAAATACTTTGTATATGAGCTACACAAAAAGACAAAAATGTAGATCTGAGTATATATAGTTTTACATCTCTAAATTTTATCAGATTTTGTTATTTTTGTGTAGTCCACAATGTGAAAAATGGGTTACAATTTTTCATACTTATAGGATACAACATTAATTCTGTCCAGAATTTATTTTATGTTTTTTCGAAAATAATAAATATGGTTTTTGAATTTTTTTAAACCAACAGGAGCTTGGAAGCCAAAGACACTTTCCGCTTTTGAGTGGTATAGAAAAAAAATTGGGTAAAGGTGTGTGCTCCTATGTGCTGAACTGACGTACTTGTCCTGCGCGGTACACGCTGAGCACAGTAGACGACACACGGGGTGAACGCGACGCGACGGTCCACGCGAGGCCAAACGTGGGGAGGCCAGACCGTGTCCACGAGTTACGCCCGTCGGGCCCACCCGGCAGTGACACCAGCGTGGCGCTTATCCTGGGTCCAGCTAGGCGCTCGCCCGCACCACCAACACCAACCAAGCACCAAACTTCGTGAGATACTCCGCCGCCGGCGACGGCCGCCCGCCCGTCCCCGCATGCCGATCTCCGCCGGCATCCGCGCGCCGCCGCACGGGGCATCCTTATCCGTGCCCGGGAGGAGGTTCCGTCTCCATCCACCGGCCTCCGTAGCGGCGGGCGGCGTCCGGCGCAGGCGGCTCGGGGTGCTGGTCGCGGCGGCCTCTTCGGCGGCGTCGCCCGACGAGCTCCACGCGCGCGGGAGGCATCTCCACGGCTTTCCCGAGGTGAGCGCCGATGCTCCTCCTTGGAGCGTGTCTCTATTCGTCCGTTCTTTTGTCGATTATTAAAAATCTTCAATTACGTATTCACCATAAATTTACCAAAAACATGTGGATAGCAGCTGAAATCAAATTCTGAGCATCTGATCGATCACCTTTAGATTGAGATGTGTCCAGACAAATGTAAGGAAGTCATTTAGCTTTCACCGTGAAGAATAGATTCTTGTGTTCTTCCACTGGAGAACTTATCTAGATAGACCTGTCAGCTTTTAATCCTACCGACTTGTGTTTATTTCCACTGTTCATTAGCATGACGCTATTGTATTGATTGCAGGAATCTTCACTATGGAACCTGATAAAAGATGTAGAGCCTCTGGATGTAAGTGTAGTCCAGAGAGATGTTCCTCCTGAAACTGTGGATGCAATGAAGAGGACTGTTTCAGGCATGCTGGGCCTGCTTCCGTCGGATCAGTTCAGTGTTGTCGTGGAGGCCCTCTGGGATCCCTTCTTCAAGTTGGTGATATCTTCAATAATGACAGGGTATGCTTTTCTCCCGAATCGTACCTTTTTTACAGTTGAATTTGATCTGGCTGGTCAAAAGAAGTCACATTTTGGCATGGTCACCTTTTGCAAATGTGTGCATATACAAGTAGGAAACGACTTGATGTTGTACATAGGTCAACTAATTATGTGAGGTGGACTGGAGAAGCATGTCATTAGTTGTAGGCTGCTAGCCTTCTGTAGCATTGATTTTATATCTATGCGTAGGAAATCGAAACTCAATGTCACTGCTCACTGTTATTTGCACAGTTGTCAGGACAGTTTGCTGCACTTTGATTCACATATGTGACATGTGAAAGCATGCTTTGAGGCTGTGAAGTGCGAGCTATGAGATGTGAACCTTCTTGCATGATTTCTCTGCCTACGTGATTTAATGTTGGTACAACTTTTGTCTTGTCTGCTTAGACATTGGTCACCTATAACGTGCAAATCTTGCTTGAATTCTTCCATTCTCTTCCATTTGCTATGGAAAGGCTTCATTTTTTTTCTTCATAATTCTATAAACCACAGGTGAAATAAGTTGTGAGCTAAACTTGATTCTTCAGATTTCAGCCAGAAACACTGATCTTTATGGCACTCAATTTCTTATAGTGACATTGAACACTTTGTTTTGTTCACTTTTACCATTACGGAAAATCTGAACCAGCTCCTGCCTCCTGGTTGTTTTAGCCTGCTTGTATGTGCATTTGGTTAGCATTGTCTACTCACAGACATGAACACATGATAACCATGCTTGAGTGTACCAGGATTATTATTACTCAAAACTACTCTGTTTCTGTTTCAGGTACACTCTGTGTAATGCTGAATACAGGCTCTCTCTTGAAAGAACCCTAGAGTTGTCTGATGATGAAATCGAATTAAAGGAAAGATACAACACTGAATATAGTCACAGTGACCTTGATCTGGGAGGACCTATGGCTGTTTTGAGATTGTCAGAAGATGATGAATTGACCAATGAATCAGAAAAGAGGGATGAAAATATATTGCCAGAAAAGTTCGGTGGACTAGAGAACTTAAACGCTCAAGCAAAAGAACATATTCTCCAATTGCAGTCTCGGTTGGATTCCATGGAGAAGGTAACATCTATGATCTATCTCATACCTGATTTTGCAATCCCCAATGGTTATTACTCCATCCTTTTCACTATATTTCTCCCAAGCACTGGGATGTTCTGTTTCGAAAGGCCTGTCCATTGGGGAACTCAAAAGTGTAGTTATTGTGTTGATTCCACTCTATACCCCTATTGATTTAATTTTGGAATGGTTAACTGTTTGTGTTGTGTTATTTAATAGGAATAAGTATGGTAATTTCTCAGCATTAGTGCTTCCTTACTCTGTGTGTGTGGCGGGCTGACCGGCTGAGGATAGACTTCTCACTGTTAAATGGCTGTTCTATTTTCCTGCATATTATCTATCAAAGTTCACAGACCTACTATGCCAGAGCCATGGGGCATTTTTTTATGGGCAGTGCTAGGCGTCCCCCGGGGGATCAAACTCCCCCCCCCCCCCCCCCCCCCCCCGATCCCCCCGGGTGGAGAGCCCGACACGTGTCTCTCAGCATGGTCAACGAGGAAGGAAAAATCCCGACCCTGTGCAACTCACCTTCTCTCTCCCATGTCCTGGCCCGTGCACCTCTCCTCTCTCCCCACGAAGGAAAAACCAGGACACCTGTCCCGTCGCCTCTCGCTCTCCCAACTGTCGTCGGAGACGTCGCCGTTGCCGGAGAAGACGCCGTCGCCAAAGAGGCTGCTAGCCCCTTGTAGCAAATACAACCGCCTGATATAGCAGGGTCGCCCCGCCTCTGTAGCAGCGCCGGCGGTCCATTGTAGCTAGGCTGCGGCGCCACTGTAGCAGCGCCGGCCGCCTATTGTAGCAGCGCCGCCACGTATCTGTAGCAGGGCCACCGTGGGTTTGTAGCAGAGGCGTCCGCTGCGGGTTAGTAGCAGTTCCGGTGGCCAGTTGTAGCAAGGCCGGCGACGGGTTGTAGCAATTCCGGTGGCCGGTTGCCGGTTGTAGCAACTCCAGTGCCTCTGGCTGTAGCAAGGCCGACGGCCGGTTGTAGCAGCGGTGGCAATCAATTGTAGCATGGCCTGTCGCCCAAGGTAGCACCGCCAGAGCCGCTCGTAGAAACACCTTAGATGGAGCTCGAGAGCCGCAGAAGTGGAACCCCGACAACAGCGCCGGCCTGCCCCTCGCAGCCCGCCGGTTTCCCTCACATCGTGGTCGCAGTAGCCATCGTCATCGCACCAACACGTAGTCCTCGTACGCCTCCAGCCGCTCGGAGCTTCTGCGCCTAGTCCTCGCATCACGGCGGCCGCCAACTTGCAACGATGGGGCCGAGAGCTAGCAGCAGCAGCGCGCCTTGCTGTGGCGGAGGGAAGCCATGGCGCGTGGTCGTATTGTGGAAGAAGAACGGCGGGAGAAGGGCGGTGGCCGCGCAAGGTGGGAGAAGAGGGAATAATTTCGGTGGAGAAGATACGGTCGAGATATTTTGGGAGGATTCGGCAGGATGGGGCCCACACACGAGCGCTATGTTCATGCGAGAGCCGCGATGCCTTCGAGAGGAACCGGACGCCGAGCGACACAAGAGGACCCGGGGGATGAAAACGTTTCATCCCCCGGATGATACATATCGTTTTCCTTTTTTTATTTTATCAAATCATCTTTTTTGTGTCAAGAATGTCGACCTTGTGCAAGATAAGCTAGTTTCTGTAACTCCAGAGGTCATATTACTTTCTTTAGCGACAAATTAGTCCCATTTCCATTTTTTATTATCTTCCTGACTTAATCTTTCACTTGTTGGCCATTGCTGGAAATTTAATTGGATGCCCATTCTATTTTCAATCTTTCAGGAGCTACATGAACTCAAGAGGAAAAATTATTCCCTGCAAATGCAAGAATTCTCTGGAGAAGACAAAAATGAGTTATTGAACTACTTGAGATCGTTATCACCTGACATGGTTTGTTCTGTCTCTGACCTTTTCATCCAGCAGTAATCTGTTTCCTCTTGCTTCTACATATATCTATTAAGTGCTTTTCGTGGGCACTTAGTTGAACAAATCAATAACATCCCACGAAACTAGGTTAGCTTCTCATGATCCGTGGGTACCCCTATTCCGTGTCTGATTTGAGCTGCTGACTATTTTTACAGGTTATGGAACTCTCGGAACCTTCCTGCCCCGGTGTGCAAGAAGCTATTCATTCCGTGGTACATGGTCTTCTAGCAACTCTCTCCCCCAAGATGCATGCAAAGCCCCCTCCACCATCAGAGAACATGGCTGGTGGAACCCTAAATTATGGAAATGGGGATGATGACCGTGCTGAGCTCGTGGAGGACGTGTCGCTCCCATTTCAGCCCCTCATATCTATTCCACGGGATCATCTTGCACGTCTACTTTTTTGGTAATACGAATGGATCGATATATTTCTTTTACTCTATTGCCAATTCACCACTTGTTGAATGCTGAACTTCGATCATCCATGCCCTCCAATCGATGTTCAGGTGTATGCTGATGGGCCACTACATCCGAGGCCTCGAGCGCCGGTCAGAGCTTTCGCAGCTCCTGGCAGTGTCTAGAGACGTGAGGTCGTGACTTCCTGGTGATGACGGCCATGCTTGGAATTATGAAGCTTCTGATGGTTGGTTCTCCTGAGAGAACGGGAATGTAATGGCTGATCCGTGTCATCTGTGGCACAGGAAAGAGAAGGTCTGCGAACCAGGGTATGTGAGCTCCTGTTCGCTATTGCCACATACTACCTCGAAACAGCTGAGCTGCCTGCGGACTGGCAGGTAGCACATGTGAAGTTTCAGGGTATTATTTCTTTCGCTTCCTCGTGCTGTGCATATGTTCTGGTAGTTTGGACTGTTGATCAGTAGTGATCCCCTCTGCGACCCTTTTGTTATTTGTGAAATTTGGTTATCTATAATTTTGTGATTGTACCATACTCCTGTATATAGTTGAGTCAGATTGATCAAAGGCCCTTATTAGTAGTTTGTGTCTTGCAACATGAAGCGCGTTCCCACTTAGGGTAAAAATGGTACGGATTATTTCTGGCCTTGTCCGACCGTAAGGCTCGCTCACTGATTGATTGTCCGACCCAAGGCTCATGGAAGTCAAATACGGATTTGTTGGGTGCTCATGGAAGGCAAATACGAATTTGTTGGATGCTCATGGAAGACATATACGAATTTGGTTGGATAATTGTTGGATACTGATCCAACATGTTCTACCGATGACTACATCTACTCCGCCAAGTCATGCCAAGTCCTCCAAGTAGACCAGTAACCCGTCCTCCAAGATAAGGTCAACTTGCTCCTATCTTTGTGTCCGCCAAGTCCTCCAAGTGGACCAGTAACCCGTCCTCCAAGATAAGGTCAACTTGCAATAGCTTGCTACTTCATACAAACACGATTTGTATTCTTAGGTAGGAATCACAAGATCTGCGCCAAGGTACCAAGGAAGATGGACAACAGGAGGGATGTACATGTAGCCGAAGAATCAGCAACTCTTGTGCTGAAATTTCTGGTCCCACCGGAGTCTCCGGCTACCTCACACCGGTGTTTCTGGCCTTGGTCTTCTAGGCTCGCATGGTCTTCTAGGCTCGCAAAGGCACTAGTGACACCTTACAGATGGCTAGATCGTCCAGGAAACTCCGAATTTGCAACGCCTGATCGGAGTCTTCGTGAAGGCACTAGTGACACCTTGCAGATGCCCATATCGGAGCCCACTCAGAGTCCAGCAAACTCCGAATCTGCAACGCCTGACCGAAGTCTCCGCCGCACACGCACAAAGATCTACACTCCAGCTGAGTCTCCGTCGAGTACACACCGGAGTCTCCGCCCCAAGTGATTCCAGATTGCCTAAGCATGTTGGGCCTTAGCCCATGTAACACCCATTTCGTCTAGAATTCCGTTTTATACATAAATTATCCCTGTTTAAGTGGCTGGTCTACATATAGCCTCCATCCTCTATTATAAATCCTAGACATAGATAATAGACTAGAAAACCCTAAGATTGGATCTTTTTCTAGTTGTGTCTCATCTCCCTTTCTAAGGGATCCCATATTATCACAAACCTTTTTGGATTTTACCTATGGTGTTCAAGTTGTACAAGGCCTTCATCTTGTGTGTCACGAGTTGAAGTTGTCAAGATCTTCACCGAAGTGTTCTTACTCTGCGTTTGTGATTGAGAAAATTCTTTGTCCGATACCGATCCCCTTTAGGATGTATTGGGCCGACAGCCTTCGAAGTGAGCAATTGGCTTGTATATGTGCCGTGTTTGCATGTGTTCTTCGTGTGGCGTGAGTTTGTCTTCGCCTTCTTCCCCTTTTATCCCATGATTTCCATGACTCCCCTCGAGAAACCGTGAAAGATCGGGCAATCCTAGTTGTTAACCAGCAACATATTGGTATCAAGAACCTAAAGTTTCTCACAGGTTTCTTCTCAATTTGGTATTTCACCATAAATTTTAAAAAATCCAAAAAATAGCCCAAATTTGTCTTTGTATCGATCTCTTGATTGGGTGTCTTTCTAGTGGTTTTAATCCATGGAATACTTGCCTTGAGACTTGGTCCAATTTCTGTGCATTTTCTGAGCCCAATTTAGCCAATTTCCCATAGATTTGAGGCTTGGAGTCCAAGATTTCTGCCCAAAAGGATGAATAACTGGCGTGACCCCAAGCCCAGAGTCTTCGACACAAACACACTAGAATCCCCAGTCGGACCGGAATCTCCGGCCAACAGCAACTGCAGCCTCTAGCCTATATCCCTGTTTTTCCTCTTTTCTGTTTTGGTTAACCTTTTTTTGTTGTTCGTGTTTTGTGTGTCTGTCATAACCTAACAGCAAGCTTCCGCAACTCCATCCGCGCTCTTTGACACCACGGAACTCAAGCTATCCCCCAACTGATCGCAAGTCAATCATCATCAAGATATCAAAAATATAACTTGCGTCACCTTGTTAACCTAACTTTTTCTTTTGTGTGCTACCTATCCTACCAGAGTAGCTTATTTTCAAAATGTGTTTTACAAAGCATTGTGTACTTATCCTTGGATAGTGATAGTGTATAAGAAATAACAAAAGTTGACTTGTTAGCATAAAGGGAGAGCAAAATTAAAAAAAATAGAAAAATTCTCCTAATACAAAGAAGAGTCTCGGAGCTTGCAAGCAAGAGAAAAGAGCGACCAAGGAAAGTGCACAAATATGGTCCTTTTCCTCTTTTGGAAAAAAAAAGCTACGATCTCTCCTTGTGTTAGCATGACACCGAGCTTAGTCTTGTGAGGAAATTTTGTTCCTCGTTTCCCCGAGTCATGCTAACCCCATTTATCTCACATGTGTATTTTAGTTATAGGTTTCCGGCATTTTTGTGGCCTTTTTCTTCGAGTTCTGTTCATTTGTATTTTCTCCACCTGTTACAATAACCTTGTATTTTGATCTTTTCGTTTGGTATCCCACTTTTCTAACCCATCCATCATAAGCCTTTTTGAGTGTGTGAGTGTGTAGCTTTTATTTTGAGATTTTCCTTCTCATTTCACTTTTAGGGTCTTTTGCTCTCAAGTGCGGCTACTTCTTCAATACAATCTCTTCAAGATAAGGTGAAAGGACTACCTCTCCCTTCATATTACATTTCAATATACAACACTTGTCTTGGCTCATGATGGCTAGGAGTGGAGAAAATATTGAAGCTCATGTGGGAGGTGATGGCCCATACATGACTCGAAATAGTCATTTCATAGTGGAACAACTTTTCAAGCAACGGTTCGACACCATTGAGATGTGTCTTGATTAACAATTTGAAGAAGTTCGTGTCAAGTAGAAGAACATGGAAAGCTGCATGGACGACTTTGGATAGCATATGCATGTTATGCACCATAATTGTGGGCATCAATTCGAGGTCCTCCAACAATCTATTGAGAACTTCGCTACTCTACCTCGGCATCACTCAAGTGCTTCGACTTCTTCACACAACATATTCCACGTCACTAAGAACAACATGCAAGTTCTTCAAGGAGACATGACATCCCTCTTGAAGGACAAGAAACATCTTAGCAACATATATCGTCTCCAAGGCGTGTGGCAACCTCAATCTATGATGGTGGCTCGTCTTCATCAAGGTCCAACTCAAGGCATGATGAACCACATTGCCGTGCAAGGGCACTCGTTATTCGAGATGAACCACCTCGTGAAGAACAACAAGTGGAACCACAAGGTCGACATCGATAAAATCATCAACCTCAAGACCTTCACTCGACTACAAGCGACGAGTCCAATGTGGAAGATTGTGAACACCATCGACATGAAGACCCTCCAAGACACAATCATCAATAAGAAAATTCACCGACGAAACAATGTTGATGATGAGGAGCAACGACCACGAGGAAACCATGAGCATCATCATTGCCATGAAGAACAAAATGCTCTAAAAAGAAACGAAGAGCAACCTCAACCCCATCAACAACCTAGGCGCGAGGCTCAAGGATCACCACCACGCCAAGAGGATCAAGAACCTCAACCACGCCGTGGGGCCCAAGAACCTCCACCTAGACAAGAGTCACAAGCACCTCAACCTCAATGGGTGGCACAAAGACCAAAACAATTGCGTGAATCTTTGACTCCACCACCTAGGCAATGAGCCAATCAAAACCAACAACCATAAGCACGTTAAGGTGATCGATACCTGAATGATGACCCACATGATAGCTCCGACAATGGGTCCAACCACCACCAATGACATCATCCTCCAATTGCATACCACCATTGTTGCAATCACCAACAAGATATTTTTTGGCACGCTCAAATTCACAATGTCCAAGTTTCAAGGCTCGATTGATCCGGAAGGATACCTCTCATGGTCACTCAAAGTTGACAAGATTTTTTGGATTCACAACTATATACAAGAGAAGATGGTGGCCATTGCATCCCTCGAATTTTATGACTATGCAAATATTTGGTGGGAACAAATCCAAAATGCTTGCCAAGAGAGAACAAGACCTCCTATCAAATACTTGGCAAGCAATGAAGGAACATATGCACTCTTGCTTTGTCCCTACGCATTACACAAGAGACCTCTTCAATAATCTTCAAAATCTCAACTAAGGGACAAAGAGTGGAAGAGTACTTCAACGAGATGGAACTTCACATGATAAGATCCAATATCGAAGAAAGAGACTAGCAAACCATGGCATGCTTCTTGTCTGGTTTGAATCATCCAATCAAGCGCATTACAGAGTTCCAACCCTACACCAACTTGGTATAACTTGCGCATAATGCAACCAAGGCTGAGAGTCAAGTTCAACATGATATCAACTATGCAAAGACAAAAGAATTATTTGCCAACAAAACCGCTTCGACCACTCCTTATGCAAGTTTCAAAGGGAATGCCTCAAGAAATGCAAAGCCACCAATTGAGTCAATAGGTACACCAAGTCGACCTCCAACAAATGGCAAACCGACAACATCCACAAAGAGCGCCTCCTCAAGTAGGCTAGTGGAATGATATACGTGTGGAGTAAAAGGACACAAGTCATTTGAGTGTAGAAACACCAAGATCATGTTCGTCAATGAGAATGGAGATTATGAGTCCTTGAGTGAAGAAGAGTATGAAGCAAGAGCAAAAGTATCTCTCCTAATTCATGGCATGGATATCAATGATCAAAATCTTCTCATGTGTGAGAATGATCCTAGCTAATCACTCGTCGTCACAAAGGTTTTGACCACACAAGCCCAAGAACATGAAGATCAAAGATGCAACATTTTCCAAACAAAAGTCGAGATCAATGGAAAGTCCATCAAAGTCATAATTGATGGAGGAAGTTTCCACAACCTCTCAAGCACAAAGTTGTGTGAGAACCTCAAACTCCCTCTCCGTCAACATAAGCACCCCTACCATGTGCAATTGTTGAGCAATAGTGGAACCATCAAGATCAAACACACGTGTCATTATCTTTCACCATTGGCCCGTATAAGGATACAGTTGAGTGTTATGTGGTTTCAGTGACCAATTTCCACATGTTGCTTGGAAGGCCATGGCGATTTGACAAAGGTGCTATCCATGATGGCCACACTAACATGTATAGATTCAAGTGGCTTGGGAAAGTGTGTGTCTTGAAACTGATGACTCCTAGCCAAATAATCATGGAGAATTCGAAGGCTTTAGCAAGGGTGCAAGATACAAAAACTTCTAGAGAGGTGAGTGGTGTGAGAGAGAACCACCAAAATGTGAGTGAGAAACAAAAACCAAAATTGAGCGAAAAAATAAAGAGTGTTCTCCTTGCCACCAAACATGAGATGAGACAAGTGAGGAAAAACCCATCCATGATGCACTACGTGCTCATATGCAAAGATTTGGTGCAACACACTAACAATTTATCAACAGTTCCTCCCTCTGTGATGGTTGTTTTACAGGAATTTGAAGATATCTTCCCATCTGAGCTGCCTCATGGACTCCCTCCACTTTGAAGAACTTAGCGCCGCATCGACCTCATCTCTGGTGCCCCTCTACCAAGTTGCGCCGCCTACCACACGAACCCCGAGGAGACAAAGGAAATTGAAAGGAACATTCAAGAACTACTCTCCAAAGTTATGATTCAAGAAAGCATAAGTCCGTCTGCGGTTCTCGTGATCCTTGTCCCAAAGAAGGATGATACTTTGCTTTTATGTATGGATTATCGCCCCATCAATTCCATCACTGTTTGTTATCGTTATACCATACCTAGACTTGATGACATGCTCGATGAGCTTACTGGAGCCACTATATTTTCTAAAATAGATTTTCATAGTGGTTACCACTAAATACACATGTTCGTGTGTGATGAGTGGAGAACCGGATTCAAGACCCAACTAGGTCTCTATGAATGGTTGGTTATGCCCTTTGTCTTTTATAATGCCTCATCCACTTTTGTGATATTGACGAATCATGTTTCATGTTCTCTCAATGGAAAATTTGTTGTCATTTATTTTGATGATATTATTATTTATAGCAAATCGCTTCAAGATCATGTTTAGTGAAAGAACTTTTGAAAATTCTTCGCAATGAAAAGCTTTATGCTAATCTTCCCAAGTGTTCATTTGCTCGCGACAAATTGTTTTTCCTTGATTTTGTTTTTTATTCCAATGATTTTTAAGTGGATGACTCTAAAGTCAAGGACATACGATATTGTCCAACACCAAAAATGGTTGGCGAATTTCGAAGTTTCTACAGCATAGCCGGTTTCTATCGCCTCTTTGTGAAATATTTCTCTACCATCACTTGCCATCTCAATGAATTGACTAAGAAAAATGTACCACTTGATTGGGGTAAAGCACAACAACTTGATCTTGATGAACTTAAGAAGAGGTTAGCCGAAGCTCCTCTACTTGCCTTGTCGAATTTTACGAAAACTTTTGAGATTGGATGTGATGTAGGTGGTATAGGATTAGGAGGTGTACTTATGCAAAACGTGTTGGGTTCGCAGCATAGAAAGCAAAAAAAATCCTACGATGAGAACTATACGCCAAGATCTATCTACTAGATACAAGCAACGGGTGGATATACATCCATAGAGAACTTACCCTCGAAGACAACAAAGTTTTGTTAACGAGTTGGAACTCATGGATGATGTAGTCGAACGCTTGCCGATCTCAAGATCGTGTGGAAGTCCTAGCGCCACAAATCAGCAGCGCATCCGTCCTTGCACACACGTTCAGGCCACCGAACAACCTCCACCTCCTCGCTCCAGTGAATCAGCGGAAGCAGCAATTCCTTCCAGACGAAATGCCACCAGGAACATGTATCTCGCTAATCCGAGACCATGGGAAATATATCTAGAGGGGGAGTGAGATCCTTCACGAGGAGGTGTGCTTTGTGAGGGAGGAGAGGGGGCCTTTTATATGAGAGGAGGGCTTCTCCCCTCCCCATGGCCGGCGCCCAAGGGGGAGGGTACCCCCACCTCTTCCTCATTCATGTGGTGGAAGCTCCACTCACATCAATTTTACCTCCACTCAAAGTTCTACTCACATGCATTAAATTTCCACCAAATTTAATGCAACTCTCATTAAATTTTCACTAAATTCAGAGGAAAGACAAAGAGAAGTTAGGAATAAAATTGATGAGGGCGAGGGCGATATAATCTGCTTACAGGAGACTAAATGTGAGGCTTTTGATTGGCGTTTAATTAGAAAATTTTGTCCTAAGCGCTCCGATAATTTTACCTACTCCCCATCTATTGGGGCTTCGGGAGGTATTCTTGTCCTTTGGAATTCTTCAGTTTTTACTGGTTACTTGGTGGAAATGCAAAGATTTGGCATTGTGGTCAGTTTTACATCTGTTCATAATAATTCCACGTGGACACTAGTTTGTGTTTATGGTCCTTGCCAAGGTCAGGAGAGGGATCGGTTTGTCTCATGGTTATACAACTTACAGATTCCAGTGCTAGATAATTGGCTGTTATTAGGAGATTTTAATTTCATCCGATCCCAAGATAACCGAAATAAACCGGGAGGTAATGTGAACGATATGTTCCTGTTTAATGAAATTATTGGACATCTGGGGCTTCTTGAATTGCCGTTAAAGGGCCGTGCCTACACGTGGTCTAATATGCAAGGTACCCCTCTACTAGAACAACTTGACTGGTTTTCTACCAGTACCAATTGGGTGTCGGATCTACCGAATATGATGGTTTTTCCCCTGGCCAAAACCGGCTCTGACCATGTGCCATGCGTGGTTAACATTGACACAGATATCCCCAAAGCAAAACTGTTTAGGTTTGAGAACTATTGGGTAGAGCAGCCGGGTTTTGTTGAGTGTGTGTCTTCTTCTTGGTCTAAACCGTCTTGGAAAACTCATAGTTCAGCAATTATTGCAGATAAATTTAAGAGTTTGAGGTCGGTGCTCAAAAAATGGCATGTCAGTCTGTCTAGGTTGAAGCTTTTGATTCAGAAATGTAATGTTGTAATCCTATTCTTTGATACTTTGGAAGCCTCTTTACAGGACTGAGTTTAACTTCAGGAAAATTTTCAAGGTACACCTAGATGATTTTCTCTTAGCTGAATGTAATTATTGGCGCAAGCGATGCACCATTCGTTGGATAAAACAGGGAGAGGATAATACAAAGTTTTTTCACGCGATGGCTACTGAGAGGTTTCGTTGTAATTCAATTGCCATGCTCCAGGATGGGGATGGTAATATTGTCTCTGATCACCAATCAATGGCAAGATTATTGTGGACTAGTTACAAGGAAAGGATGGGCCACTCTAATGGTATTTCTATGCAGTTTGACTTATCAGCCATGCTCCTGATAGTGGAAGGATTAGAAGAGCTAACGATTCCTTTTGAGGAAAAAGAGATGAATGAGGTGATCAAATCTATGCCCTCTGATCGTGCCCCTGGGCCGGATGGTTTCAATGGGATTATTTTAAAAGGTGCTGACCCATAATTCAAAAAGATTTCTACCGTCTAGCATCTTTATGAGGGGAAACTTAATCTGGAAAATAGTAATGGCTCTTATATCACTTTGGTTCCAAAAAAGCAAACTCCTTTAGTGGTCAATGACTTTCGGCCTATCTCTCTAACCAATGTGTGTTTGAAGTTTTTGACAAAGCTGGCTGCTAATCGTCTCCAGAACAAGATTCTTGATTGCATTCATAAGAATCAATATGGTTTCTTGAGATCAAAGGTCAATTCAAGATTGTTTGGCTTGGTCATTTGAATATATCTATCAATGTCAAGTGTCTAAGAAACCGATTATTATTTTAAAGCTTGATTTTGCAAAGGCTTTCGATACAAGTGAGCATGAAGCTATAATCCAAGTTATGAGGCATAAAGGTTTCAATGATCAGTGGCTTGGCTGGGTGAGGTCTATTCTTTCTTCGGGCACATCTGCAGTTCTGTTAAATGGGATCCCGGGTAAGAAATTTGTTTGTAAACGTGGGGTTAGACAAGGTGACCCACTTTCACCCCTGTTATATACTTTTGGGTCTGATCTTCTACAGTTTGCGGTGAATGACTTAGAGAATCGAGGTTGTATTGCTAAGCCAATAATTACAAATGATGAGGATTTTCCCATCATACAATACGCGAATGATACACTGCTTCTAATGCCTGCGGATCTGAATCAATTGAGGGCACTCAAGGAGTTGTTAAATAAATTCTCATTGTCCACTGGCTTGAGGATTAACTTTGATAAATCACAGATGGTCCACCTGAATGTACCGGTTGATTTACTGAATGTTTTGGCTCAGGATTTTGGTTGTATCATCGGTAGCATGCCTTTCACTTATCTGGGACTTCCTTTGGGTACGACTAGACCCACTATCAGTGATTTAATGTAGCTTGTCTGTTGCTTGGAGAGAAAACTCACCTCAAGTTCTAGTTTCCTTTCGCAAGGTGCTCGGTTGCAACTTATTAACTTAGCTCTTTCTTCGATGCCTCTTCATTTCTTATGCTCTCTACAACTTGCCAAGGGCTTTACCAATCAGCTTGATAGGATTCGTCAGTGCTTATGGAGAGACAAGGCGGATGAGCCAAAGCAGTCTCTTGCGTCTTGGGAAATGATTTGCAAACCGAAAGAAAATGGAGGTCTCGGTGTTTTTGACTTTTAGAAGAAAAATGCGCGATGTTGATTAAGTTCTTGGACAAATTTTATAACCATCGGGAAATACCTTGGGTTCAGTTGGTTTGGCATATGTACTATTCAGATAAGGTGCCGCACAGGGAAAATTTTTGTGGCTCTTTCTAGTGGCGTGATGTTCTTAAACAGGTTGATAATTTCCGAGGAGTTGCAGCAGTGACTCTTGGCCGTGGTGATACTTTTCTCTTTTGGTCTGATAATTGGTCCTTGAATCATAGCATCCGTCCTCCTAGGCTCTTCTCATACGTGCTAAATGAGAACATGTCAGCGTCCGCAGTTTTTTCTCAAACAGATATTACGAGCCTCTTCTATCTACCTTTGTCACAGCCTGCCTACCAGGAACTTGAACAACTCAAGAATTTATTGAATTCGAACCCTCGTTCAGCACAATCTGATGTTTGGTCTTATTGCTGGGGGATTCTTATACTCCAGCCAGTTTTTATAAACATATACATGCCCATATTCAAACGCCAACGGTATACAGGTGGTTATGGAAATCAAGTTGTGTTATGAAAACGAAGGTTTTTTGCTTGGCTACTTCTGTCTGATAGATTGAATACTAGAGATTTATTACAGCGTCGACATTGGAATGTGACCAGTGATACACATTGTGTGTTGTGTCCGGTGCATGCTCACGAGTACCGCATTCATCTTTTCTTCCAGTGTAATTTTAGTGCACGTATTTGGAACTATCTTCAGATTGATTGGCAATTGCATGATGATCTTCAGATGGTGATTGCGGCGGCCAAGAGGAGCTTTGGGCACCCTTTCTTTATGGAAGTGTTAATTACGTCTTGCTGACATATTTGGCTACTAAGAAATGGGATGATTTTTAGGCATGAGTCTCCATCTTTTGCAAAGTGGAGAGGAAATTTTGTGCATGATATTTCGCTACTGCACATAGAATCAAGAAAAAGCATAGGGACCAACTCATGTGTTGGATAGCTGCCTTGCCTTAGTTCTTTGGCTCTGTACATAGTTTGAGAACTCTCGGCCTTGCTTTCTTTTGCACAGTTGTATCTTGTTACTTTTTGTCTTTTAATAAAATTGTTGTGGGAATTTTGCCTCACAGTTCCAGTTCAAAAAAAAACTCTCATTTAATAAAACTCTTTTATTTATTTTATCAGAATTTCGTTAATTACTTTAATTAACCAACATTCACATAAAACTCTCTGCAACATTTCAGTATCACATGTAGAACCAGTTTCTGCAATTTCACCCGAATAATTCCGGTTTTTATCGAAATGATTTCAGCGCTTTGCAATTCTTTCGTCTGAAATATATATGCTCCAAATGGTGTTTGGCAACCCTTAAGTGTGTCACCCTACGGTTCGCGAATAATGCAGACATGATCGAGACTCCTCTCAGATAAATAATCAGAAGCGGGACCTGGAGATCCATTCTGACTCCTGCACATTCAACAATGACTTCTGTGATCGTGAGAACCTTTAACGCTAGTAACTTAATCTCTTTGTCTCACGATGTATTATATGTCCGAGATTCAATCATGGGTATCCAAATACCTAGTTTGATCTTGTTACCGACATGCACTCTTTTCTTGTTCCCGTGATATAATATTCTAGTGACCACATCACTTCCTTGCAAGCTAATATCAATGTGATATCACCGAGAGGGCCCAGAGTATATCTATCCGTCATCGGGATGGACAAATCCCACTCTTGATCCATGAGCCTCTACATAACACCTTCGTAGCACTGAACCCACCTTTATAGTCACCCTTTTACGGTGTGACGTTTGATGTTATCAAGATACTCTTCCGGTGTTAGTGATTAACATGATCTCATGGTCTAAGGACTAGGATTACTTCGTATGATGTTATAGCAATATAAACTCAATGACTTTGATCATAATGCTATACTTCGGATGAATGTTCATCACATCATTTCACCAATGTTGTGACCTCATTATTAATGACATCCAATATCCATGATTAGGAAACTTTGATCATCTTGTTAATCAACGAGCTAGTTTAAAGAGAGGCATAACTAGGAACTTTCCATTTGTTTATTAAACACACATGTATTAATGCTTCCGTATTAATACAATTATAGCATGCAAAATAAACATCTATCATATACTTGGAATATACATAATAACAGCTTTATTATTGCCTCTTAGGGCATATTCCCTCCAGTATCCCACTTGCACTAGAGACAATAATCTAGTTACATAGTGATAAATCTAACACCCATGGAGTTCTGGTGCTGATCGTGTTTTGCCCTAGGGATAACTTTAGTCAATGGATCTGCAACATTGAGATCCGTGTGTACTTTACAAATCTTTATATCTCCACCCTTGACATGCTCTTGGATGGAGTGAAACCAGCGCTTAATATGCTTGGAATTCTTGTGTGACCTTGGTTCCTTGGCGTTGGCTATGGATCCATTGTTGTCACAATAGATAACCATTGGGTCCAACACACTAGTAACCACACCTAGTTCGGTTATGAACTCCTTCAACCAAACCGCTTCTTGCGCCGCTTCTAAACCAACAACATATTCCGCCTCCGTTGTTGATCCAGCCACCACAAGTTGTTTGGAACTCCTCCAACTAACCGCTGCTCCGTTCAAGAGAAATACGTATCCGAATTGAGACTTAGAGTCATCCGGATCGGTGTCAAAGCTAGCGTCGACATAACACTCAGTGACCAGCTCTTCTTCACCTCCGTATACAAGAAACATATCCTTAGTTCTTCTTAAGTACTTAAGGATATTCTTGACCGCTATCCAGTGTTCTGTACCTAGATCAGATTGGTACCTACTAGTTAAACTAATAGCATGTGCCACATCCGGTCTTGTACATAGCATGGCATACATTATAGATCCTATAGCCAAAGTATAGGGGATTTTATCCATTATCTCTCTTTCTTCCACCATAGCCGGACTTTGAGTCTTACTCAATGTCTTGCCTTGCAACATTGGTAAGAACCCCTTCTTACTTCCGTCCATTTTAAACTTCTTTAAAATCTTATCAAGGTATGTACTTTGTGATAGCCCTATCAGGCGCCTTGATCTATCTCTATAGATCTTTATGCCTAATATGTATGACGCTTCACCTAGGTCCTTCATTGAAAATTTGCTGTTTAGATAACTTTTAACACTGTTTAAAAGATCTATATCATTTCCAATCAATAATATGTCGTCCACATATAATATTAGAAATGCCACATTTCTCCCACTCACTTTCTTGTAAATACAAGCCTCTCCATAAGTTTGAATAAATCCAAACTCTTTGATCACCTCATCAAAGCGGAGATTCTAACTCCATGATGCTTGTTTCAGTCCATAGATGGATCGCTGAAGCTTCCACACCTTGTTAGCATCCTTAGGATTGACAAAACCCTTTGGTTGTATCATATACAACTCTTCTTCAATATTACCATTGAGGAATGCAGTTTTGACATCCATCTGCCATATCTCATAATCGAAATAAGCAGCAATTGCTAACATAATCCTAACCGACTTTAGCATTGCTACAGGAGAGATGTCTCATCGTAGTCAACCCCTTGAATTTTTCGAAACCCCTTTGCGACAAGTTGAGCTTTATAGATGGTTATATTACCATCAGCATCAGTTTTTCTTTTGATAATCCATTTATTCTCAACAGACTTTCGGTCATGAGGTAAGTCCACCAAGGTCCAAACCTGGTTTTTGTACATGGATTCCATCTCGGATTTCATGGCTTCTAGCCATTTGTTGGAATCCAGGCTCATCATCGCTTCTTCATACGTCGTCGGGTCATCTATTTCATCGACCATGAAATTCATAACAGGATGTCCGTACAGTTCAGGAGCTGCACGTGTCCTGCTTGACCTGCGCGGTTCGGTAGTGTCCTCTTTTGGAGTTTCATGATCATTATCATTAGTTCCCTCTTGATTCGGTTAAGTCAACTCCGGAACAATTTCCGGTGCTACGCTACTCGCCGTTGTATGAAGAGAAGGTTCAATGATCTCTTCGAGTTCTACCTTCCGACTACGCACGCCTTTTGCGAGAAACTCTTTCTCTAGAAAGGATCCATTCTTGGCAATGAAAACCTTGCCCTCGGATCTGTGATAGAAGGAATACCCAATAGTTTTCTTAGGGTATCCTATGAAGACGCATTTTTATGATTTGGGTTCGAGTTTATCCGGTTGAAGTTTCTTCACATAAACATCACAACCCCAAACTTTAAGAAATAACAGCTTAGGTTTGTTTCCAAACCATAATTCATACGGTGTCTTTTCAACGGATTTAGATGGTGCCCGATTTAAAGTGAATGCAACAGTTTCTAGTGCATAACCCCAAAATGACAGTGACAAGTCAGTCAGAGACATCATAGATCGAACCATATCTAATAAAGTACGATTACAACATTCCGACACACCATTACGCCGTGGTATTCCGGTAGGCATGAGTTGTGAAACTATTCCACACTCTTTCATATGTGTGCTAAACTCATAACTTAGATACTCACCTCCATGGTCAGACCGTAGAAATTTGATCTTTCTATTACGATGATTTTCCACTTCATTCTGAAATTCCTTGAACTTTTCAAAGGTTTCAGATTTGTGTTTCATCAAATAGATATACCCGTATATACTCAAATCATCTGTGAAAGTAACAAATAACGATAACCACCACGCATCGACACACTCATTGGAACACATACATCAGTATGTATGATTTCCAATAAATCTGTCACATGTTCCATTGAACCGGAAAATGTCGTTCTAGTCATCTTGCCCATAAGGCATGGCTCACATGTATCAAATGATTCAAAGTCAAGTGATTCCAAAATTCCACCAGAATGGAGTTTCTTCATGCGTTTAACACCAATATGACCTAGAAGGCAGTGCCACATATATGCAGATATATCGTCATTAAGTTTAATCCTTTTACCATCAACAGTATGAATATGTGTAACACTATTATCGAGATCCAACAGAAATAAATCATTCATCACAGGTGCATGACCATAAAAGATATCATTCATATAAATCTAACAACCATTGTTTTTGGATTTGAATGAATAACCACATCACATTAAACAAGATTCGGATATAATGTTCATGCTCAGTGCAGGCACCAAATAAAAATTATTTAAGTTTATAACTAATCCCGATGGTAGGTGGAGAGGTAGCGTTCCAACGACGATCACATCAACCCTTGATCCATTGTCGACACGCATCTTGACCTCACCCCTTGCTAGTGGTCGCTTGTTCCGCAGCCCCTGATTCGAGTTACATATATTAGCAACCGATCCAGTATCAAATACCCAGGTGCTACTGCGAGTACTAGTCAAGTACACATCAATAACATGTATATCATATATACCTTTGTTTTCCTTGTCAGCCTTCTTGTCTGCCAAGTACTTGGGGCAGTTGCGCTTCCAATGGCCGGTCCCCTTGCAATAGTAGCACTCGATATCAGACTTAGGGCCAACTCAAGATTTCTTTTCAGGTGTGATGTCTACGCACTTCTATTCTTGTAGACAGTTGTTGGGCCTCCAAGTGTAGAGGTTTGTAGAACAGCAGCAAGTTTTCCCTTAAGTGGATCACCCAAGGTTTATCGAACTCAGGGAGGAAGTGGTCAAAGGTATCCCTTCTCAAACAACCCTGCAATCAAGATACAAGAAGTCTCTTGTGTCCCCAACACACCCAATACACTTGTCAGGTGTATAGGTGCACTAGTTCGGCGAAGAGATAGTGAAGTACAAGTGGTATGGATAATTATAAGTGGTAACGGTGCCAGAAAATAGCTTTGATGGTGTGGAAGAGACTAAAGGAAAACTGAAATAAAGATAGCAGCAAGTAAACATGTAACAGATCTAGTTGCAAACGGTGTTTCAATGTTTAGAAACAAGGCCTAGGGATCATACTTTCACTAGTGAACACTCTCATATAAATATCTTCTATTTATGATACTACTCTGAACTACTCTCCGGTTGGACACTCTAATACATGGTAGGCTTATAACATCACACCTCAAAGTCCGCTTTCCCCATCTAGATAACCCACACTGTTACCTTGAGCACTAGATGGTTCCAACAAACACCACAATTTCATAGAGACATCCAACTCCAAATATAACTCATAACAAGTATTTGTAATCTCTAGCCTAAGTGCCACCATGGTGTACACGCTGTCACTTTCACACACATGGGGAGAGCAGAGATCTATTAAAGCACTTGAGTAGCAAACTAGATCTACTTGATTACAAAGCTCATAATCACAATATGATCATGCATAGAGAGAGAGAGATGAACACATAGCTACCGGTAGAACCCTTAGCCTCGAGGAAGAACTACTCCCTCATCATCATGGGAATCAGCAACGGCGATGGAGATGGTGGTGGAGATCGATGGAGATGGCTCCGGGGGCACTTCCCCGTCCCGGCAGGGTGCCGGAACAGAGTGTCCCCCGAATCTCCCCTTCGGTGGCGGCGGCACTGCGGAACTTTTCGTGGCTGGAGGCTCGATTTTTTTAGGGTTTCTGCATCGAAGGCTTCTTATAGGAGAAAGGGCAAGGTCGGTGGAGTGCCAGGGGCCCACACCACTTGGTGGCGCAGCCAGGGGTGACCCACGCCACCATATGGTGTGGCCAGGCCCTGGCCCTCCTCCGTATCTGCTTTGGGCTCCGTGAGTCTTCCGGTAAAATATTGACTTTGGCTTTTGTCCGGTCCAATTCCGAGAATATTCAATTTCTGGCTTTTCTGGAACCAAAAACAGCAGAAAACAGGCAACTGGCAATGTGGCATCTTGTTAATAGGTTAGTTCCAAAAAATGTGTAAAAATACTCCAAAGTGTTGACAAAACATAAGAAAGTAAATATAAAACAAGCATGGAACATCAAAAATTATAGATACGTTTGCAACGTATCAACATCCCCAAGCTTAACTCCTGCTCGTCCTCGAGTAGGTAAGTGATAAAAAAGAATAATTTTTGAGGTGAGATGCACCATCACAATCAAGATCAAACCATTTGCAAAGCATGAAAGCTGGGATCAAAGTACTCTAAACATGACTATGTTGTAA